>CM057452.1:374642500-379442500 GCA_016271365.2 Neoceratodus forsteri
CCCCCACCCTGCAGAGACTGACAGGCGTTGGGGTGTGCCTTTGGGTTGTCAGCCATAATACTCACACCATTCCACCTCACCTCACCCTGCTGACACTGACAGGTGTCACGGTGTGCCTTGGGGTCTTCGGCCCTTACGCTCACCCCATTCCATAAGGAAATAAGCTGAGATGGGTGCAGTATAGGAGAATGGGGTGAACATTAGAGCCAAAGACCCCAAGGCATAACTTGATGCCTGTCAGTGGCTCCTGGGCGGGGGTGGGGGTGGAATGGCATGAGCACTACGGCCGACGACCCCAAGCCACACCCCCAATGCCTGTCAGTCTTTACAGGGTGGGGCGTTATGGTTGGAAACCCTAATGCCCCTGCCGTTTGTTGATATTTTCACTCCAACTTTTTAAGATGGGCTTTTTTGGACCCCACCTCATGAACAGTAGCAGAATAATTTCGTTACTCAATCCTGAAAGGTGATTTCGCACCGCGAATGCGACATTCGGTGCAACAGCTGTGAAAAGACATTTTGGGCAGGATGTGAAAAATTACATCTGCACTGTTCATGGTGAGGTGTGAAAAAATGGCAATATTTCAAATCTGGAATAAAAATATGAAAAAGTGGCAAAGTTACGAGCATGTGTAGAAATTGCGTAACACATGCTTGTAATGTAGTCATTTTTTGAATTTGTTCACCAAATTTTCAACATGGCCTTTTTGGGACCTCCCCTCATGAATAGTGGCACTGTGATTTCATTAATCTGTCCCAAAAGTTGATTTTGCACAGCGACTGTGCCATTCTGTGCTACAGGTGTGAAAACACTTTTCAGGCAGGATGCAAAAAATGACAGCTGTGCTGTTCATAAGGAGGTGTGAAAATGGCAATGTTGGAAATTTGGAGTGAAAATATAAAAAAATTGACGAAGTTATGATTGTGCATACAAACTGCACAATGCACGCTAGACGTGAGTCATTTTTTGAGTTTTTTACCAAATTTGCAACATAGGCTTTTGGGACCTCACCTCACACACTGTTACATTGTCCTGAAAGGTGATTCCACACAGCGACTGCGAAATCACCTTTTGGGACTGAGAAACAAAATGACAGTGTCAGCGGTCATGGGGTGGGGTCCCAAGAACCCCATGTTGAAAAGTTTGGGCCAAAACTCCAAAAAATGGCTGAGATGATATCCTAAATTGAACCCCCCCACACACACACTGATTGCCATTATAGGGCTTACCATGATTTTCTTCAGTTTGCGGTCAGCTTTTGAAGATTGCAGATGGGTTCCTGGTCCACAGAAGATTGCTGCTTCTGACCTCTGGAGGTAAGTATGGGTGGGGAGGAGTGGGGAGGTGGGTTGCGTAGAGGGAAGGTGCGAGTTAGGGGAGAGGGGGCCTGCGTGAATGGCAAGGGACCGTTTTCTTTTTTTTCAGGTTTAAAAAAAAAAATATGTCATGGGACTGTTTTCATTTTTACAAGTGAAAACAAAAGTTTCAGCACAAAGGGGTGGGCTCCCAGTATGCCAGACTAGGTGGGGGGGATCAATGCCGACCCCGAGGTTGACTGACAAAAAAGGGGGTGTGGGGGGTACATCCTGTGTCAGAAAAACATAATTTCTTTGACACACTGGGATGGACTCCCAGTGTGCCACAATAGTTGGGAGGGGCATGCTGACACGGGGATTAGGCACTCCGTTGTTGGCAAAATATATGTTTGGGCTTGGGGGGGCATGCAGACACGGGGATCGGGCACCCCAATGTCGACTTTGGGGGAAGTGTGTGCTGGGCGGCAGAAGCAGCCAATTATGCACGGCAGGGATCATTTATTTTACCAGGAAAGACACACTGAGCAAACGAGTTGCTCCAGCCATGCACATTACTGTGCACTGTAATGCACACTGCTGGAATTTGCCTAGTTGCCGGGGGGGGGGGGGAGCTCTGCCGCTGCAATGGCAAAACTGTCCATGATTGGAGCAGCAGATTTATTTCAAGTCCGGCGCGCGCTCTGAAACTGCCATCGTCAGTAGCTTCCCTGTTGATTGGTGGCCAAGGGACAAACCCCTGAAAGCATTGGCTGGATTGGCCAAGCACTGCCACACCTCTGCAATACTCTCCTTTCCTCAAAATGTTTCTTGTGTGCTGCGTGCGCAAGGAAACATAAAAATGCAGTGGTTTACAAACAGTATAACACAATTTACACAGTAATTTAATAGCATGCCAGAGAGGTAACCAGTGGGGACCCACAGGGCTCTGTGCTGGGGTCGGTGTTGTTCAATGTCTTCATCAATGACATTGAGTATGGCATTAAAGGCAAAATGTGCCTATTCGCAGATGACTCCAAGGTCTGTGGGAGAGTGGACACAGCTGAAGGGATACGGGACCTACAGGAAGATCTGGAAAAGCTGGGGAAGTGGTCCAGGATCTGGCAGCTTGGCTTCAATGCCAAGAAATGCATACCCAGACTCCTCTCCGGGACGTGACCTGCTAGAACCTAGACTCCTGTGGGCTGCTGCTCTGGATATCTCCTACCCAGTTGCCTTACTCATAAACAGGTCCCTCCTTGAAGGAAAGGTCCTGGATAAATGGAAGGTGGCAACTATTGTCCCCATTCACAAAAAAGGGCCACGAGAAATTGTGGGGAACTACAGACCAGTCTCTATTCTCTGCCCCCTAGCGAGGGTGCAGGAGAGACTGGTCTACAATCAACTACAGGACTACCCTGAAAGGCACCTACTCCTAGCTGACATCCAGCATGGCTTTAGGAAGGGCCATGGCACTGATACGTCCCTATCCGGCTCACATCGGACATCCTTGACGCAATGGATAGCGGTTCCCCAATGGGGGGCTCTATTCATTGATTTATCCAAGGCATTTTACTTGGTCAGCCATGAACTTCTCCTCTCCAAACATCAGCTACTTGGACTGGATGGGCTCTCTGTCACATGGTTCAAGAGCTATTGGCTAAACCGAACCCAGAAAGTCCTATGGAGTGGAACCCAGTCTAGTACTAAACATGTAATCTCCGGGGTACCCCAGGGCTCGATCCTTGGTCCCTTGCTATTCACTGTTTTTCTCAATGATACTGAGGCAATCGGTGGGAGGAATAACCTCATCCTCTATGCAGATGACACTGTCATCTACTGCAGTGACCCACATCCTAGTGTAATCAATGCCAACCTCCAGGCCAGTCTAACCACACTGGAAGCCTGGTTCTCCTCAAACTCGCTTGTAATGAATGAGGAAAAACCGAAGGCAGTCTTGTTTGGGTCCCGTTGCCTTGGCTCAGACCGGCATGGTATCCTATAGCTTCATACTGCACAAGGGAAGAAAATAGAGGTCTTGAACAAGATTAAATACCTCAGAATCCTGCTTCATCAGGCAATGACCTTCCAGCCTCACATAGACTCCGTTGTAAAGTCCACCCACCAGAAGTTAGGACTTCTTTACAGGCTGGGCGACTGTCTCTCTCTTGAGGCCCGTTGCACCATATCTAACTGCAACCTCCCCCCCCTCCTTCTTCTATGGGGCTCCCCTGCTGCAGTCCCTTAGGGAGGGTAAACAAAGAAAACTTACTACGCTCTACCATAGGGTGGCTCGTTTTGCCACCAATTCCCTGCCAAGAAGGCACCACTGTGAGGTCCTTGCTGATCTCCCCTGGCCCTCTATGTGACAAAAACTGGCCTACTCCTCTCTGAACCTGACTTTCAAATTCACCACTGCTGGCCCCCCTCCTCACCTGCATGGGTTACTAAACCCCAAAGCCCAGGGCCGGAACCTGAGATCCTCCACTGGCCGTCCCCTTGACATCTCTCATGTCCGAACTAACTATGGCAAGCGCTCCTTTAGGTACTCTGCCCCACACTTGTGGAACCTTCTTCCTGCTGACTTGGCTAATAGTCGTACTACTCATGGTTTTAAGTCTGGCCTGAAAGTTTACATGTTAGAGCTTAGTCTCTGTGCCAGCAACCACTAGCCTGAAACCTAGTCCCGGTGACTGTAAGTTTCTGCTTGTCTCACAGCAGAAGCTCAAAATATGGTGGTATTGATGTCACACATCTGGTTTAATCTGCTTTGCTGTTATGTGTATGTAAACTTACTATGTTGTTATGTAAATGTAACTGACATGCTCTGTAATGTACTCCTTACCCTATTCTAATGTATACTTAATCTACTGTGTACTCCTGCCAATGTATGTACTACTGTGTGCTAATTGTATGTAATCATTGTCTGTAACTAATCCGGGTCACTCCTGAAGAAGGGACCCTGGTCTCAGTGAGCTTATCCGGTTATCAAAATCTAAATAAATAAATGTTTTTTTTTTTTTATTTATTTGGTATTTGTTGACCGGGTAAGTGCACTAGACAAATCCTGCCTATTTTCAGGCACGACCCGGGGGATGGGGATACAGATGAATGCCAACTGACCTTGAAACAGATTAAGCTGTCGGTAGTATTTTTTTTTAGTGAATGAGGGAAATTTTGCCAAGACACCGGGGAAATTCCCCTACTCTGACGGTAGGGGGATCCTTGGTCATCTGTGCGAGATGGCCAGTGTTGCTGCTTCCCTGAAGGAGATGGATGTTGCTGGTGTAGGAGAGTTTGCCTCCTCTGCTGTTCCTATTTTACTAGAGGCTACAGACGTCGTGCTTGCTGCTGCGGGGTATGATTCTGCTACTTCGGAACCTGACCTGCTCGATATGGATTTGGTTGGCCATTCTGTTTCTGGGCTTTCCTCTGGGGATTCGTCAGGGAGCAGCCCTACGAGGCTGGTGGGAAACAACACTGCGTCTTTGCTGCGGCAGAGATCGCAGTTGTTGCTCCAAGTTCAACAGTTGGACCGTGACCTGAAAACCCTTGCTTCTGCGCCGACTGTGACACCATTGTCTGATAGTGTACCTGTGCTAGAACCGGCTGCTCCTTCTGCTGCGATGGATGTTGTTCCTTTTCCTGCTATTACTTCAGCTTCTGTTCTGGCTGGCAGTTCATCCGGTGTCTCAACCGTGTGCCTAAAGCCAGTGGACCTGCAGGTTTCCAAGCCTCCTTTCCAGTCCCATATGGTTTCTGCCTCGGATACTGCTTGTTCTGCTTCAGCTACCTGCGTTTTTTCAGAGCACTCACATTGACCGGGTAGGACTCCGGTTTGTGTTACCCCTACTTTACTTCCGGATTCGATCAAGGTTTCGACTTGCTGCCTGCATGAACTGCCAAGTGGTCCTTCTTGGTCTCCTCAGCGGGCGCTTAGGGAGGCTGGCTGGGAATGGGCTTCGAATGGAACTTGGTCCCTGGACTCTCAGGACACTGTTTTTGTGAAGATGCTGGACTCTGTTGCCTGTGCTGTGGCCACCGACTCTACAGATGTGAGCTCCAACGTTCCACCCCAGGATATGCTTTCTTCTGCTAATCATGACATTACTGCTGTTACATCCCATGTGTCTGTTACTGGGGAGTCTTCTGCTTTTACTGCCACTACTGCTGTTGTTGATACTCAGGGTTCACAGGTTTCGGATTTAGGGGTTGAGGCCTCGACTTCTGGGGTTGGGGGCGGTGGCAGTCAGGCAGATCCCCTTCCTGAGGCTGTTCCTTCTTGGGCTACCACTCAGCAGCCTTTGTCTTTCAAACTTTCTGATCTCTTTCAGAATAGGAAGGAGCCTGCCCCCCGTAGAAATGCTGTCCGTTTCTTGTGTAAAGGGGGTCTGCAGGAATCCCCAGATAGACTTTATATTGCTCGTGTCTCATTGAAAAACTCCATGAAATTTTTTTCCTCAGAGATTTTTGCTCTCATTAATATTGGTAACTCTAATTTTGACATCAGTTTTAAAACTAGGTCTAGCTTGGATAGGTTTTGGGCCCATTATAATACCCTTAAGAATTTCCCCCTTTGGGTCCCGTTTTTGGTAATTCCTCTTACGAAGCCTGCTGCTAGGGTTATTACTGTTATGTTTAAAAAGGAAGGCGTTACTATAGAGGACATTTTATTCTGGCTTCGTAAACGCTGTGAGGTGCTGGATACCCCCACCCCTATTTTAGACAGTGAACAGATATGGGATGGGGGTTGGAGAATTCGGGTGAAACTGTTTGTCATGAACTCTGGTACTATGCATTTACCTAGTTCTTTCTATCTCGGTACGGATAGGGGTGCTATTTTTTATGTTGGTCAGCCCAAGTCCTGTTTTAAGTGTGGCTCCTGGAAGCATATTAGTTCAGCATGTGATACTCTTCGCTGTAGCCATTGTTTTGAATTTGGGCATAGCTCTTCCAAATGTCTGAATCTTTTTCGTTGAAACCTGTGTGAAAATATTGGCCATGCTTATGGTTCTTATCCTTGGGCTTCTCATAACAGAGCAGATTGTCCTTCTCATGAAGGCATTATTTCTAGAGCGCAACACCAGAAAGCGGTACACTCTGCTGCTTTACCAGAACAGACCACTGTGGCAGTTGCTGCGGATTCTGTCAACGTTACACAGGATATTGGGGTAGTTGCATCTATAGTGGACCAACCTGTTGACATTCAGGTTGACCCTGTAGCTCCGGCTGACCCTAACCCTGTGGTACTCTCTGCTATGCCACCTCCTCCCCCGACCCCCCTCAGGAAGATTTGGGTTTTACAACTGTGTCTAAAAAATGACTTCGGTTAGGAAGACATGTGAAACCATCCTTTGTTGAAGATCATGACACTGAAGGTACCTCAGTGGATTGGGCCCAGGGCAATAAGTTTGCGGTATTACATTCCGATCCCACTGACAGGGAAACGGATGATGAGGGTACTGACACTTCCTCCTTATTGTCTAATACAGATAATGAGGATCAAGGGGAACTGATTCTGTAGCTAAAAGGACAAGGCAATGTAGGAAACTAGGCTCAGATAGGTTTTTTTTTGTTTTGTTTTGCTTTTTTTCTTTTGTAATTTTCTCTACTTCTTTATGGATGTTCTTTCTATAGCTACTATTAATGTTAATAGTATTAAAGGGGTTAAAAAGATGACCAGTACACTCTTTTCCCTACAGGCAACTACTTGTGATATTGTTTGCCTACTGGATACTAGATTGAAGTCCCATGCTGAATTACAAGCTGCTTCGAGGGCCTGGCCTCTGGGTGCTTCCTTTTGGTCTATAGGTACTGATACCTGTGATGGGATAGGAGTTCTTTTTACTACTTCTGCTATTCAGGTTACTAGGTTAGTTGAGGTGTCTCCTGGGAGGGCTTTGTTACTGGATCTTTCTTTTGTAGGGGAAAGGTTTCGTTTAATTGCTGTTTTGCCCCCCCAAACTAAGGCCTCTAGGGTCGCTTTGTTTGAGGATATACATCAATATTTGCACACTTCCAGGTTGGTACTTTGGGTTGGGGATTTCAATTGTGGTCTTCAGCACTCTGATAGGGGTCTAAAGACTTCTAAGCTTTTTTGTGATACCATTGCTCTTAATAGGATTGTGCAAACTGCTGGTTTACGGGATACTTATCATAGTATACATTCTACAGGGGGTTATACTTTTTTAAGGGTGCACTTCATACCCATATTGATTTTATTTTTGCATCTAATGTGTTATGGGTCCTTGATTCTTGTACTAGGTTGGTGGAATTTTTGGATCATGTTTTGTTACAGTCTAAAATTTCTTGGAAAGACACTACTAGATGTCCTAAAAATGGGTGGCACTTTAATAATACCTTATTACAGAATGTTAAGGTACAGAAGGCTTAGCGTCATGATTGGAACGCCAGATTGTCGGTTAGTGACTGTTATGAGGATATTTCAGACTGGTGGGAGGATTCCAAAAAGGTCTGGAAAGTTTTGTTTCAATCCACAACTGCATCCCGGAGTAAGCAGGATTACTTACATTATCTAGAACTATGTCATCATTTACAACATTTGATGTCTTTATCAGTTACTACTGGACAGGATTATGGTACTCAGATTCGCCATGTGAAGCAGACAATGATGTCTCTTCAATATACTCATGCAAACTCATTGGTACAAGAGGCTAGATTTGGTACCCAGCTTAGGAAATCTTCGATGGATCCCTATACCAGTTGCCAGGATTGAGTCAAACGTAGGTTTCTTTTGGAACTGCTTTCTTCTACGGGTCACAGTGTTTCTACCCCTGAGGGAATTTTATCCATAGTAGAGGACAGGTTTCGATCTATGTTTCAACCTCCAGCAACGAGTGGTGATCTGTCAGGTCTTCTGACAGATTTACAGTTGCCACAGGTACCAACCCAGTGTGTTCCTCCGTTGACAGCTCCTGTTACTGAATCTGAAGTTCGGCAAGCTATTTCTCACATGAATTCAGATGCTGTTCCTGGTTTGGATGGGTTGGGGCCGGGGTTTTATAACTTTTTTCTTGATGACTTGGCTCCTGCTTTGGTTCTCCTTTTTAATCATATGTTGCATTCTGCTAGTTTTTCTGCCTCTATGCAGGAAGCGGTTCTGGTATTACTGCATTAAAAAAGTGCTCATGATGACCTGGGGAATTGGAGACCATTGAGTCTTCTTAATACTGATAGGAAGATTGTGGCCAGGATCTTATTTAATAGATTAAATACAGTTTCTGATGGCTTAATAAATCCTGCACAGACATGTGTGCAGTCCCGGGTAGACAAATTAAGGATAACTTGATTGTACTTAGGGAGCTGTTTCAGCAGGCAGATTCTTTACATCTCTCTGGGTGGGTGGTGAGTGTGGATCAAGAAAAGGCCTTTGATATGATTTCGCATGAATTTCTATTTGCTGTTTTGACAGCATTTGGTATCCCTGTTGTGTTTGTTTCTTGGCTTAAGGCTCTTTATACGGATATCACTTTGTGCCCTAATGTGAATGGGTGGTATGGTAATAAAGTTCTGGTCAGGAGAAGGGTCAGACAAGGTTGCCCTCTTAGTCCTCTTTTATATGCCTTTTGTATAGATGTTCTTCTTCGGCTTATCCAGTTTACTCTAGATATTCAGGGTATACGAGTTCCTGGCTCTGGTTTTTTTAGTTAAGGCTTTAGCATTTGCTGATGATATGGTACTTACATTAGGGACTGACACGAAGGAAGTGGCTCTTTCTTCAGTATTGCAAAGATATGCAGCAGTCTCAGGTTCTAAGATTAATTGGAACAAGAGTCTGGGTATTCCCCTGGGCAGTACTCCACCTCCCACTTCCGGATATATTGGGGGCTTTAGTATCACGGATGGCGTATTGCGAACCATGGGGTACACTTTGGAGGTCGGGACATGGCTTCTAGGAATTGGATGCTGCACTTCGGGAAGGCAGAACGTTTGGTTCAGGGTTGGCGGAATAAATTGATTTGTAAGAAGAAATGGGTCCTTTTGATTAAAACTTTGCTTCTGCCTATCTTTTTATATATTAGTTATGTTTTTCCACCACCCCAAGGTTTATTTACCAAATTGTTAAGCATTTTTTTTCATGCCTTTTGGGGCTCTAGGTTGAGCCCGATAAAGCGAGATATTGTTTATAAGCCTATTTCAGAAGGGGGTGTTGGTATGGTTCATCCCATTGCTTTCTATTACAGTATATTTTTTAGTTATAATTTCAGTTTAGCTCTTCGACCCGGAACCGCCTTATGGCGTTCTTTGCTTTTAGAATGGATTACGCCACCTCTCAAACTTTGGGACTTAGGTAATGCTAGGTTATTTGGGAAGGGATCCTTGTTGCCTGACTATGGGGTGGATAGTTTTAAACTGACTATAAAATGGAAGCTTAGTTCACAGGATCTTATAGTTTTACATAGGAAGGCTGTCTATCGTAAAATCTTGGATGCTGAGTGTCATTCTTTTGTGGAATTTCCCATGTGTAGTTCTGTGCAGCATTCCTCTGTTCTGTGGCATTTACATAATCCCAGAATACCTGCCAAAATGTGGGACTGTTTGTGGTTGGGGAATTTTGGTAGACTTAGTGTCAGGGGTAATCATAAACACAAACAATTGGCTGAGCGGTTTTGTCCTCGGATATCCTGTTCTCAGATTATTGAGACTTAAATTCATCTATTCAAGGAATATATATTTGTGGCAGGTTTTTGGGATTATTTTAGTGCCAGCTGGGGAGAACCTGAATTTTCTTTATTATCTTATTCTAAAATAATGTATGGTGGTAATCAGGTTTTGTGCTACAAATATAATGCAGATAATATGTATGTGATTTTAGTTACTATTCATTATCATTTATGGGAAGCAAGATGTTTAAGGGTTATACAGCAAAAATGGATTTCACATGTGGATATCTTGGCAGGCATTAAGAGATCCTTAGGAGAGATTTTACACAATGATGTTTTGCATTTCCCTACTGAAAAAGTTGATTGTTTATGGCTTCATTGTACTTCCTGGTGTTAATTTTATTTTCCTGTATTTAGTTAGTTTTGTTTTGTATTTTTGACCTACCTTGTTTGCTTATGTTTGTTTTTGTTTGTATTCCTTGACTGCTTTTTGTTATGAAGCCCTTACTTTTCAATAAAATTCCCCTACTCTTTTCGATAAGTGCCATGGGATCTTTAACAGCCACCTAAACTACCACCAATCCAGGCAGATGGGACCTCAGTTTTTTAACATCTCATCCAAAAGACGGCACCTCAGAAGAGCAGCACCCCTCTCGTGCTGCACTACAGTGTCAGTACTGGGATATTAACCCAAGTGCCAGATGTGGGAAGTGAACCCACAGCCCTCTGATCTCCCGGCCTCAGAGGTGAGTGTGCTACCTACTGAGCCAATGACGTTGACTAATGCAATAACAGTACTGTGCTTAGCTCTAAAACCAGATTGCACAGGAGTAATGATGCTAAATTTCTGAAGGTAATCTGTAATCTGCTCATGTACCAGTTTTTCAAACAATTTGGAGAGGACAGGTAGAATGGAGATGGGCCAGTAATTACTTAATGAAGCCTTATCTCCTGATTTAAATAGTAGGATTATGTGGGCAGTTTTCCACAATACAGGAATTTCACAATTTGAAATCGATAAGTTAAAGAGATGTGTTATAGAGGCAGTTATGGTCGAGTAACCCAGTTTTACAAAAAAAGGCTCTATAGTATCAGCACCAGCACTTTTTTGGGGGGGGAGGAGGTTGAGATTCAGAAGGAGCTTTTGCACTTGTCTACAGGAGAACTGCTGAAAATGGAAAAGGGCTGGACTGTTAGCTGTCTGGTTAGAAAAGTTTTAGGTGGGTAAAGGGATCTTAGCTATAGGTGAATTTTCAAAAGCACTCCCAGCAAAAGCAAAGTACAAGTTAATTTTTTTCCATGATTATTTGTTTATCGTTGCATAATTTATTCCCAATTATTTCTTTATTTACTGGCACAGAAAGGTGAACTGCTACTGGTGGGTGATCTGAACCTCCCAGATGCTGACTGGGAAATCCTAGATGCAGCGTCAGCAAGGAGCAGGGAGGTATTAGCTAAGCTGCAGGGGGTATTCCTTCAACAGCTGGTTAAGGAACCAATGAGGGGAAGCAACTTGTTGGACATAGTCCTGACTAATGGGGAGAGTGTGAAGGAGGTGCAGGTGGGAGAAGCCTTGGGCACCAGTGACCACAACGCAGTACGGTTTAGGGTCAGGGCAGGGAGGGTGACAAGTAAGACTAATACAACAGTCATGGACTTCAGACACACAGACTTTAATAAGATGAGAAAGATAATGAAAAAATGGAGGGTACGGAGAAGACAGGGGCAGTGAAGGAACTCTGGGAAGCTATCAGGGGAGGCACTCAGGAAGCAGCAGAAATGTGCATAAAAAAGGTCAAGAAGAGCAAGAGGGGGAGGAGACCACTCTGGTTCACTAGGGAGGTGGCGGGGGCAGCCAGGGAAAGGAGGAGAGCTTTTAGAAAATGTAAGATGACACTTAGAGAGCAGGACAGGGAGGAGTATCAGGAGAAGAGGAGTCTGGTGGGGTGGGAGATCAGAAAAGCAAAAGCAACCACTGAGGAGAAAATAGCCAAAAGGGCCAGGAGGGGGGACAAAACATTTTTTAGATATGTGAGGTAGAGGAAAAGAGCAGGGTAGGGGATTGCTAGGCTGAGGGGAAAAGGAGAGATAAACTTGGAGCAAGACTATGAAAAGGCAGAGTCACTAAATGAGTATTTTAGCTCTGTGTTCACAGAGGAGGTGGAAGGCAAGGATCCAATGCTAGCGCCTAAGGGGAAGGAGGGGAAATGGGTGGATCAGAGCCCATTCACTGTGAATAGGGTCAGGGCTGAGCTGGATAGACTAAGGGTGGATGAGGCAATGGGGCCTGATGGGTTGCACCCCAGAGTGATCAAGGAATTGAGGAAGGAGCTGGCCGCACCCTTGACAAGGCTCTTCAACCTGTCCCTGGATATGGGGAGGGTGCCAGAGGACTGGAGGAGGGCTAATGTAGTACCCTTGCACAAGGGAGGTAGCAGGAAGCTGAAGGAGAACTACCGCCCAGTCAGCCTCACATCTGTGATGACGAAAGTAATGGAGGCATTAATCAAGGAAAGGGTGGTGAATTATCTGGAGGAGTGTGGCTTGCTGGACAGCAGACAGCATCCAGGGGAAAATCATGCCAGACCAACCAAATTGAGTACTTCGATTGGGTGACTCAGGTAATCGACCAGGAAGGGGTGGTGAACATGGCCTATCTGGACTTCAGCAAGGCCTTCGACACTGTCCCTCATGGAAGGTTGGTGAGCAAGCTGGAAAGCATGGGTTTGGGAGGGAAAATAGCAGGCTGGGTGGAGGCCTAGCTAGTAGGGACAACTCAGAGGGTAGTGCTTAACGGAGTGCACTCCGAGATGGCAATGGTGAAGAGTAGAGTGCCACAGAGGTCAGTTTTGTGTCCGCTCCTCTTCAGCAGCTAAATCAGTGATACTGCGGAGGGTGTGCCTATTTGCTGATCATACAAAAATCTGCAACAGGATAGACCCTGGAGAGGGTGGAAGACATGAGGAGGGCCCTCAAGACGCTTGAGGAGTGGGTCAGGGAATAGCAGCTGAGGTTTGATGCCAAGAAGTGCGCTGTGATGCACCTAGGGAGGAAAAACACGAAAGCGGGGTACACGCTGGGGGGGAGGGAATCAAAGAATCAGAACAGGAAAGGGACCTGGGGATCATAGTCTCCTCCAGATAGGTTTCCAATGTAGTAGGGCAGTGGGAAGGGCCAATGGAATGCTGGCATGCATAGGCAGGGGCATTACTAACAGAAGGAGGGAGGTTATAATGTTCCTCTACAAAGTTATGGTGAGGCCGCAGTTACAGTATGGGGTTCAGTTCTGGAGAACACACCTCTGCAAGGATATAGATGTACTGGAGAGGGTTCAGAGAAGGGCAACAAAGATGGTACAGGGTATGCAAGGGAAGACATATGAGCAGAGGTGTAAGGAGTTGAATCTGTGCAAGCTGGAAACAAGGAGGAAAAGGGGGAACATGACTGAAACCTTTAAATATGTAAAGGGCTCAATAAAGTAGGTGAAGGGGGCAGCTGAGGAGGAAGGAGGGAGCCAGAACTAGAGGGCACAGCATCAGATTGCAATGAAATAGGTTCAGGGGCAATGTGAGGGGTCACTTCTTCACAAAGAGAGTGGTGGAGCCCTGGAACAGACTGCCGGATGGAGTAGTGGGGGCTGAGATGGTGGAGGAATTTAAGAGGGCATGGGACAGGCATATGGGACTGAGTATGGGGGGATGGGGCAGGTGGGGGTGGGCATGTGAAAGGGGAGGGTTGGGCAGACTAGATGGGCCAGAAGGGTCCTTTTCTGCCATCAAATTTCTATGATTCTATAATTTATTTATTTAAAGATTGGTAACAGGGAAAGGCACACTAACGCCAAGGCTCTTTTCCAGGTGCAACCCAGGGGAGAGGGGGAACAGGAGTTTACAATGTACAGACATAGTTACATGCGAAATACAAAGTACATTATTAGGTAGTGCAATAATACATACATTGCAGTGCCTAACAGTTTTCCTCAGGATGACATATGAGGTATGGAACGATCATGCAAACAAATGAGAATGCTAGACATTTGTGATAGATAAGTAATGGCAGTGTAAGGAGTGATATAGTGGGATGTTAAAATCTGTGTATGACTAGTCTTGTGATAAAAACTGTGTAGAAAGGGATGTAAGGCTCAGCAGGGCATTAGGAGCAGCAGCAGGAGGTTACAGGGGAGGTTTAAGCAGACGCATAAGAGCATGGAAGGTGGGGTGAGACGAATAGTAGAGGGGAGTTTATTCCAGAAGGATAGGAGGCTAAAGGAGGAAGCCTGTTGGCCTGCTGAAGTGCGAATATGGGGGATGTAAAATGTACAGGAGTTACCTGAGTGGAAGGGCTTGGGGGGGTGGCTGGGGAGAGGAGTGGGGAGAGATAGGATAGGAGGGTGCTGAACCAGAATTTAGAGATGAAGGTGAGGCCATGAGCCAATCTTCTCTGCTAGAGGGGAAGGGAGAAAGAGACAGGAGTAGAGGTCACAATGGTGAATGAGTGGAGGGGACCTGGAGGCAAAATGGCAGAAGGTGTTGAAAAGAACATCAAGCTTAGTAAGGGAGGAGGTGGGTGCTGAACTGTAGATGATATTGGCATAATCAAATACAAGAAGAATCTATTTGGTTATAAGTTCATGATGGACTGGTAGAGAGAGGCTGTCCTTATGTCTGTAGAGCAGGCTTTGGTTTTGGGTGAAGTTTGGTGTGCATAGCGGTGAAGTGAGTTGATAAATCTAAGGATGAGTCAAGCCAGATCCTTGGGTATTTATAGGTAGGAATCACTTTGAGGGGTGTGTCTGTGAGTGTGGTGAATGTTGGTGGAAGTGATAGTCTGGCTAGTTTCTGCCTTGAGCTAAAGGTAATGGCAAATGTTTTTTTAATGTTCATTTTAAGCTGGTGGTCTTGGAATCAGCTTATAACTGTGTGAAAATCTTGTTGAAGGGGGAACATGGACTTCAGACACGGCAGGGCTGGACAAACAGATAATGGTGTTGTCAGCATACATATGTATGTGGGAATGGGAGCAGACTAAAGGGAGATCATTAATAAAGAGAGAAAAGAGGACAGCTCCAAGGATGGACCCTTGGGGGACACCAGATAGAACAGGGAAGGGGGAGGACAGGACATTACTGATTTGTACGGCCTGTTGTCTCCCAGTTAGGTTGGAATTAAACCAGTTTACTATGGAAGATACAGTCCAGCTGACTGGAGTTTGTTAATCAGGATGGGGTGTGAGACAAAGTCAAAAGCTTTTGTGAGGTTGATGAAAATAGCTGAGGTAAAGTGACCTAGATCAGTAGCAGAGAGAATAGAGTTAGCTAAGCGAAGTAAGGAGGAAGTAGTGGAGTGAGATCATCTGAACCCTGATTGGACAGGGGAGAGGGTATTTGTGGCTGTCAGAAAATCAGTGAGACTTGAGTGGGCAATGGAGTCTTGAATTTTGGCCAAGGAGGGGAACAGGGAGATAGGCCAGTAGTTTTCTGGGGAGGATGTCACCACCTTGTGGACACTTGATACTCAGGTGTCAGCTATTGCTCAGATCGGTTTTTAACATCTCTGTAACATCACCCAGATTAAGTCCCTTGTCCCCCCTGATGATCTGGCTACCCTAATACATGCGTTTGTCACCTTGAGGCTTGACTACTGTAACACACTGTACCTCAGAGTCAGTGGGGCTGCACTGCGGTGTCTGCAGCTGTTGCAGAATGCTGTGGCCTGGCTATTGACTGGTCTATCAAGATTCAGCCATATTACACCGGTTCTGTGTGAACTTCATTGGCTACCGGTGTGCTGGCACATCTTCTTTAAAATAGGTCTTTTGACCTATAAGGCCCTACATGGGTTAGGGCTGGGCTACCTGAAGGAGCTCTTGAATCCCTACACCCCGAGTGACTCTCCCAGATCAGCAGGGGAGGCCCTCCTGGAGGTCCCCAGAGCAAGGCTGAAATCCTCTGGGGACCAGGCATTTGAAATGGTGGCCCGGTCCTGTGGAATTCCTTGCTGGGGTACCTCCGGGAGGTGCCCTCCCTTGAGATATTTCAGAAGAATTTAAAAACCTTCCTCTTTTGAGAGGCATTTGGGGACTGAGATTTATACCACTCATGATGAGCAGTAAATAATTACTTTGAGTTTTATTCATGATATTTTTTTAATTATATTTATGTTATAAGTGTTATGTATGTATGTATTATTGTCACCATTTCTCTATTTCATGCTGTAAGGGCGCCCTGAGCCTTCGGGGAAGGGTGCCTGAAACAAATAACATTTACTAATAATACTACTACTATCTACTACTTGTGGAGGGGAATTACTCTGGCAAATTTCCAGGCAGATGGGACTGAGGATGTGGAGAATGAAAGATTTAGGAGGTTAGTGAGGGGGATTACAATAGAGGAGGCAGAGATTAGTTTTGGGTGAAGTCCATTAGGAACTGCGTAGGAAACAAAGAAGAGACTCACCCACCTTCCAACTAGCCCTTTATGGCTTTCCAAAATTTGGAGGGGACATTCTTATTAATGTCCAACAGTAACAGACAGTAATTTGCTTTGGCAAAATGAGTTAACTTTGTGCATTGGTTTCTCTTTTGTCTAAAAGTTATCCAATCCTGCTCTTCCTTAGTAGTTCTAGCTTTTGCCCAATACAGATATCTATCTCTCAGGGCATGTTGAATTTCACTAGTAAACCACAGGGAGTTTCTTTTTTGTTCTGTGTTTAGTAAGGCGAGCCAGCTGGTTTATGACTTTTAAGACCTGTTGGGTGAAGATTTCATATGCAGTATGTACTGATGGTGCTAAACAAAAATCCTGCCAATTTATAGCAGCCAGGCAAAGAAAAAGTATTGTTTTGTGAAGTGAGAGAATGAGTGAAAATAAATGAGGGTTTACTGTACAACTTTTTTACCCCTCTTGTATAAGCCACCACACTATGGTCACTTAAAAATATTATGAAAGACAGCTGTAAACATGATATTCTGAAGTCTGTTTTTTAAGGATAATGTCTAAAATAGATGCATTTAAGAGATTTTTTTGGTTGAGTCTGGTAGGCACTGAGACTAGCAGTACAAAATCAAATTTATCACATCGCAACTTTAGGTCGTTTGATTTTGTAGTCTGCCAGTTAAAGTTAAAGCCCCCAATGTGAAGGCTTCATTGCTATTAATTATCATTAGCAGATGTAGACAAGTATTGTAGCATGTCAGATCCACCTGTAGGGGGCCTGTAGCAGCTAATTACACTAATCGACTCAGCTTCTGAAATGGTTAGAGAAATTGAAATACAGTCAAATTCAGCTGGCTTAGATAGAGTAGCAGTTAAACAAGATGCCAGCTTGTTTTTTTACATAAAAAACAGTTCCTCCACCCCATGTAGAGCGATCCTGTCTGTATACATCCTTGGCCCCCTGCTATTTACTCTATTTCTTAATTAACTCCCTGCCCAAGGCCTGCTCAGGGAATCTTCTCTTATACGCAGATGATGTGGTGTTTTTCAGCAGCCACACCAATCCTGTCACCCTCTAATCAACCCTACAAAGGTAATTTAGCGAGGCCGAGTCCTGGTTTGCTGACTATTGGCTTGTCCTAAACTATAAACAAACAAAATCCATGCTGTTTGCCCATGCCCAAAATAAGTTCAGCAGCCACTCCCTGCTCATCCATAACTCCCACAATGAAACCCTGGGACAAGTTTCTACTTTTTTTCTACTTTTAAATACTTAGGTGTTACCCTGGACTCCGGGCTCACCTACTGCGAGCATATCTGCTGACTTAATATGGCTGTCAATGTGTGTATCAGTCTGCTCCACCGTTACAAGCACTGTCTCCCCCCTGAAGCCCTACAACTAGCCATCTCGTCCTCTGTCTTGTCTCTCATAGATTGTGGGATCATTAACTATGGTGCTGCCAACAACACATCCCTCAACAAAATTAGGGTTGCTCTGAATAAAGCCTGCAGGCTGGATACTGGATGTGACCAGCTCACAATACACCTGCAAGCTCTACGCCAGTACAAATTGGTTAAACTTCGATGATCACCTAAAGTACCAGACCTGGCTTCTTGCCAACAAAATCACAGCCGTCCTCACACTTACTGCTCTTGTGGCACTGCTCCCCCTGCCTACTAACACCAGATGCACCCATCACTCAGAGAAAATGCCCTACCACGTCGCCCTTTGTAAAACCTTTATGGGCCAAAGAACCTTCAGGTACATGCTCCCCTTTGGCTGAATTCACTTCCAAACCAATCCTCATGGCACCTACTCTGGGACTGTTCAAATCCCTTCTCTGTAACCACATCTCGTAGGAGTCAGCCTGTGACTGTACCTGACCCCCCTCCCCACAACTGCTACTGTGCTATGACAATGGATCCTTCTTGGTCCTGCCTCCAGAGTACTTGTCCCTGGCCTCTGTCTCTGAATCAGGCCACTGCCTGTCACTCATGATTGCGCTGTCTGCACATGCCTGTTGTAAATATTTATCTATTGCAACTGCTGTATTGTATGTCACCTCTGTAACTACTGTACATTGTATACACTTCCTGTGCCACTGTACTGCATTGATTCTGACTGTTGTAAATATCCTATACCACATTTGTCTGTATGTACTATACTCAGTATCAATTGTAAGGTGTGATTTTTTTTGCACTTTTGTTTGCACTGTAATGTCTGAAGCTGTATGCTCCTGTATTGTATTCTATGATGTGGAGCCTTTGTAAAGGAGTCTCTGACTCAAAGGTATTAATTCCGATATGTTTCAATAAATAAACAAATAAATACATCATACTCTGGAATTAGTATCAATAGATGTATTAAGCCACGTTTCAGTTAGAAGAAGCACATCTGGTCGCAAATGGGTAACCCAAGTTTTTAATGTATCCAATTTGCTTAGCATACTACGAATGTTTATGGTCATCATTTTTTGCCCATTGATTGATGCAAAGTCAGAAGGTGTAATATGTAAGGAGGGAGGGCCAGGGTTCCGCTCAATATTTCCTGAGCAGAGAAGCAGTAACATAAGGAGTTGTTAACTTAAATATTTTTATATACACGTTTACTATGTTTGGTATTAGCTATACATTGCGAAATTGTATGAGGTGCCCTATTAATCCTATTTGCTAATGAGCTAATAAAAGCCAATGTCAATGGCTTATAGGCAGGGAATTATAGCTAACCAAGTCATTCGCCATCATGATGATGTCTGAAGACCATTGTGGCCACCAAGAATCGGGATAGCTCAACTTAGACAGAACATCACATTTAAGCTCAGTTGCCCTATTTTCACATAGTAAGGACATACTTATTAGAGGGGAAACAAGTAAAAGCAGGAAACATCACATATTGACAATGGAGTCGGTGTAAAGTTGACATGGGATTCTCACTACATGAGGAGATTAACCAAATTACGATTATATTAATATCTTTTATCTGAAGTTCCTATCAGTATAAGGCAGACAGTTGATACCTTACACAAGTTAATCTAAAAACTGTACCCTATAACTAATGCTACATGGCACAGCAGTGTTCACTTACAGCAATGTACCCCTCAAAAAACAAAGAAGCTTGTCACTATTTGCAAAGAAGTCAATAACGTGAAGTTAGTGCTGGTTGCCTGTGAAAATTACCTGTCTAGAGATGGGCTGCATCTCTAGCTGACATACATCACCACAGCTGATGGCCATAGCCATGGCTGAAGCCCATGGTAGATGCCTTTATTCCATGGCTCTTAGCATGTCGGCCCACTCACGGAGGCCCACCTGAGGTGTCTGACTGAGTTATATAAGGAGAGCTGGCTCCACCTTTCCTGGAGCTGACTGATGGGTGCTATCTCTGCAGCTGACTGGGTCCAGTGGAGTGGTGCCAATCTCAGGTAACGTCAATCGTGGGGGCGTGATGGCAGTAATCCTGTCTTGTGACCCCTTGCAAGACAGAAGAATGCTCCGAATGGAACTGCACTGGAGACATTTCAGGTAAAAAGTTTAAAGTCCTGCTTATGTGTTGCTTGGTGCTCCTTCTGGAGGTGATCGGTGGGGGGAGGGGGTGATGGAAGCAAACCCATGTCGGACCCCTTGCAGGACTCAAAATGCTCCAAATGGAGTGGCGGTGGTGATGGTTAAGTAAAAATAGTTTAAATGTCCCACTTTTGTGTAGCTTGGCACTCCTTGTCTGGCTCTTCTTTACCCGGAGCTGACTGGTGGGTGCTTTCTCTGCAGCTGGCTGGGTCCCGTGGAGTGGCACGGATCTCAGGCAGCGACCTCTTGCAAGACAGAAGAATGCTACAAATTTAGCCACACTGGAGATATTTCAGGTAAAATATTTAAAGTCCTGCTTATGTGTTGCTTGGCACTCCTTCTGGTGGTGATCGTGGGGGGGGTGGATGCAAACCCACCCGATGACTCCTTGCAGGATATAAAATGCTCTGAGTGGAGCTGCAATGATGGTTGAGTAAAAAGGGTTTAAATGTCCCGCTTTTGTGTAGCTCGGCACTTCTTGTCTGGTGCAGCCTTTCCTGGAGTTGACTGGTAGGTGTTACAGTATATCTGTGGCTGGCTGGGTCCCATGAAGTGGTGTTGATTTCAGGTAGTGGTGATCGGTGGTGGTGGGGCAGAGATGGCAGCAATCTTGTCTCCCAACCCCTTGCAAGTCAGAAGAATGCTCTGAATACTGATGTACTGGAGATATTTCAGGTAAAAAGTTAAAGTCCTGCTTATGTGTTGCTTGGGGCTCCTTCTGGTGGCAACTGGTTGGGGAGAGGGGGGTGATGGAAGCAAATCCACTTTGCAACTCTTTACAGGACTCAAAATGCTCTGAGTGGAGCTGTGGTGGAGATGGTTAAGTAAAAAGGGTTAGCCCTGACCTGCTCTTCCCCCTCTAATGCACCCCAGCATTCTGCACTGCTCCTCATGATTCAGTCCCATGTCTATTATGACCCCCAGGTCCTTTTCCTCCTCCGCTGCAGCAAAAGGTGCCCACACAGTGTGTAGATCCTGCAGTGCCACTTTTTCTCCTCCTCAAGAGTAGTACCTTGCATTTGGCTAGACTGCATCTAAGACTCCAAGAGTCTGACCAATCACCCAGCTTCTTCTGAGCCTAGGCAACAAATGTGGCAAACTCCAGGAGCTGATGGCCATCATGGAAACATGGGCCACAGATAAAAATGACTGAGAGATGACAGCCCCTGGGTATTCACTGTTCAGGAGGGATAGAAGAACTGGTGGGGGGGGGAGTTGCCCTTTTCATCAAGGAAGGCATTGAGGTGGCACAAGATGTGTTAGGAGTAGCAATGGGGAAGCTGAGTCAGTATGGGTGCAACTCATGGCAGCTTCGGGCAGGAAAGTTCACTTAGGGGTGATCTATAGACCTCCAGGGCAACGGGAGAAAAGAGACAGAGAGCTTGAGGAGGAACTTAAAGGAAGGGCAGCAAAGGAGGAAGTAGTGATGATGGTGGTGGGTGACTTGAACCTGCCTGACATTGACTGGGAGGTCCCGGTGGCTAAGAGTGACAGGAGTCAGACATTACTAGACGCCTTCCAAGACTGTTTACTGGTATAGTTTATTAAGGAACCTAGCAGGTAGAACCCAATCCTTGACGTGGTACTCACCAACTCAGGGATGGTGGGTGCTGCTGTGGGGAGTAGGGGATCCACTAGGGAACAGTGATCACACCTCTGTGTGGTTTGGATTGGCCCTAAGGGCTGGTAACCCACAATCAAGAACCAAAGTCCCTGACTTTAGAAGGGGTGGACTTCGACAGGTTGAAGGGACTGATCAGGGACAAGTTGGAAGGTGTGGAAGACATAAGGGGGGTAGAGGAGAGATGGGAGCAATAAATGGATGCACCCTTGATGCATCAAAGGCAAGCATAGCAACAGTATCTAAAAAACAGGTTTAAGTGACCACTGTGATTCTCAACTAGAGCCAGGGATGTGGTTAGGGACAAAACAAAGGCCTTCTATAAATATAAGGAAAAGCAGGGGGAGGCAGAAATAAAGGATTATCTACAAAAATAATGGGAGGCAAAGAGGGTCATCAGGGAGGCGAAAGCAGACATGGAGTGGCATATCACGGAGGGGTTTAAGAACAGAGAAAAACTGTTTTTTTAGATATATCTGTGAAAAAAAAGGAAAAAGGGAGGGCACTGCATGAATAGTTGAGGGGGACAGGGTTATAGAGAAGGATAAGCAAAAGGCCCCTGTCCTGAATGATTACTTTTACTCAGTATTCACTAAAGAGGACTGCAGGTCAATGCCAGAAAGGGGCATCAAAGTGGCCACTAAAGGTGTCCTGGAAATGAGGCAATCATTACTTACTAATGAGAGGGTCCTGAAAGAGCTGGCAGCCTTTAACATAGATAAGGCCCCAGGACCAGATGAATTGCATCCGAGGATACTTAGGGAATTAGCAACAGAACTGGCTGAACCGGCTGTTCAGCAGATCACTTAGGTCCAGGGAAGTCCCAATGGATTGGGAACTGGCAGATGTATCACTTCATAAGGCAGGGGGATAGGGAGCAACCAGGGAACTACAGGCATGTCAGTCTGACCTCCATTGTGTTGAAGCTGACTGAATCACTAATTAAAGAGGACCTCATGGACTACCTAGAGAGCAACAGGCACCAGGATAGTAAACAACATGGTTTTGTGGTGGAAAGATCTTGTCAGACTAACCTGATTTTTTTCTTTGACTGGGTGACCAAGGAAGTGTGAAGTTGACTTCAGCAAGGCTTTTGTTTCAGTACCACACAAAAGGTTGCTCAAAAAGATGGAAGACCTGGGTGTGACGAAAACCATAATGAACTGGGTGGATAGTTGGCTTGAAGGGAAGCAGCAGAGGATGGTGGTCAATGGGGTTAAATCAGAGGAAAGAGAGGTTATGAGCAGGGTTCCACAGAGATCTGTCCTGGGTACGGTCCTCATCAACATGTTCATTAGTGACTGTAATTGTGTCTAATATGTATTCCATTTTACATTGTAAGTCTTATGTTTTTAATGTTTATGTTCTATACTAATTGTTTGTTTACTTGTTTACTTATCGCTTGTGAAAACAGGCAGTTTGCTCATCTAGCTAACAAGTATAAAAAATGAAAAAAAATAAAAAAATGAAATGAAATGAAATGGATTCATGGCAGGGAGTCTTAACATACCATCCCAGTAGCATTTTTTTGATGGGTAGCTAATTCAGTGGATAAGTGACAAACAGTGGATTTGCTATACTTCAACTTTAGTGAGGTGTTCAACTGTGCCATAGAGAAGGCTGCTGAAATAGAGTATCTGGGAACAGCAAAGGAACTAGTTAGATGGGTGGGATGCTGGCTGAGTAGAGACAGCAGAGGGTGGTGGCAAATGGGGTCAGGTCAGGGGAGATGGAGGTCTCAAGTGGGGTGTCACAGAGTTCAGTCCAGGGGCTGCTCCTTTTCTGAGGGGGGTTCTGTCATTTCTATTCATGCCCCCTCTTGCACTACCCCCAAGATCCCTCCAGAGCCCCAAGGTCAGCTACCAACCCTGATCCTACTTTGATCTTGAGGTGCCATCCTCTATAAACAGGCAGGGACGGATGGATGGGATATACCCCTGAACTTCTAATTTCAACAGGAAGCAACCTCTGGCAAGGAAAAGGGGATGTGGCAGTGCCTGGAACCCTTTGTCATTGAGCACTGGGCTAAGACATTTTTTTTCCTCATTCTGTCCCTCTCCCACTTGAACATGGAAGCAAGGATGCACACACACAAGCATGATGTCAGTGCGGCTCCTTCCACCCCTCGTCTCATTGTACCTAACTGTTCCCTGCATCCAGGGGGCAGTATGGTAGCAGCAAATGGGACCCTCCCTCTCTGGGGAACGACAGCATCCTCTGGGATACTCAATCCCCCCCAGCCAGCTCCTGATGACCCAGGCGAGTTCCCAAATCCAGGTCATTGGTGTCGTGAGCAGTAGTGCTACCACTGTGATGACAGGCCGGCTGGAGTCAATCCTTTTCAGTATGTTCATTCAGTGACATAGAAGACAGAATACAAGGTAAGATATAGCTCTTCACAGATGACACTATGCTATGTGGCAGGATAGACAGTGTGGAAGAGGTTAGGGAGTTGCAGAAGGACCTGCAAAAATTAGAGAGGTGGCCCAAAGTTTGGCAGCTGAAATTCAGTGCCAAAAAGTACAATGTGAGGCACACAGGGAACCAAAACTCCAGGAAGGAACCTTGCACGGAAGGAGTAAAGTTGGACATTACCACTGAGAAAAGGGAATTGGAAGTCATCATACGTGATTCCCTAAACCAATATATCCAATGCAACATGGCCTACAGCAAAGCAAGCAGGATGCTGAGGTGTATCAAGAGTTGATTTGACAGCAGGAGGAAGGAAATTATGCTACCTCTCTTTAGATCACTGGTAAGGCCACATCTGGAATACTGGAGCCCTGACCAAAGGAAAGAAAATGACAGGTTAGAGACGGTACAGCGTAGGGTAACCAAAATGGTCCAGGGCCAGCAGGGCAGATCTTATGAGGACTGACTCTGAAAAAGCTCTAACGAGCAAAGCGCTGGGGCATTACCTGGACCTGTTGTGTGTGGAATTAACTGGAGTATGATGCATTATGGATTTATTTCAAGCAATGGAAAAATATCTCACAATTTTGGCATCATCCCTGTTAATATGTGGTTCTTTTCTTGTCAACTAGCTGCACTATCATCCTGGGGTGTATCCTGTCCACCCCTTAAGACTTACCAGGCTTGATTTTCACCAGGTAGTCAGCCACCTGGCCCACATGGCCCTCTGAGAAAAGCTACAGTATACTAAGCAAAGTGCTGAGGTAGTAGGGTTATGAACCTGTAACACCCCTTAATTAAAGCAGAACCAGCCTAATTCTTTCATGGTGATTTGTATATACTTTTCATGATGTTTTGTATTATTGGGGTATGTGTAGTTTTTTATTTTAGTTACAGCCAGTAGCAACTTGCAGTATATCCTGCTGTACTGTGATGTATGACAGGAAATCCCATCCATTTGTATGGTATTTTCTGTGACTTGGCACACTGCATCTCAATATACTGCAACTTGTCACTGGCTGCAACTGCATAAACTGATGATGACAGTCTGCTCCTCTCCCCAGTTGTGTTGCTTGGCCCTGGATCACACTCAATCAACCTGCATTCAAGACAAGCAAAACACCTCACCAGAGCTACAATCTGTCCAGAAATGCCCCATCACCCTTACCTACTGCTAAAATGATGGCATACCTAATATAACTGCTATCTTCCTGACACTGTTAAGTTTTTTCCTTCCTCTAGCTTGACACTCCTGTCCTGATGCCTGGACTGCCTCCATCAGCTCCTCTGCCCTGCTGCTGCCCCATCCCATAATCCAGCTAATCAGATGCTGATAACTGTTGCTGGTGTCCACTGGTGATGGTGCTCCATTATGACCATGCCTGCCACCTCATTTCTCCACTCAGATTCTTCCCCATCCCAACTGAGAGAACCATTCCTACCACCCTACTCGTCCTTTCCCTGGTAATCACATCCAGTCAAGTCCCCATGATCCTAGCCTCCTCTCATCCTCTCCAGCTGCCTGCTTACCTCCCTACACCCTCATGTTAGCTCCATCAGCAACTCAAGCCTGGCAACGAACCTGCTGAGAGCACCGACTGCCCCTTATTGGCAGCAGATGTATGACCCCTGCCCATCGCAGGCAGGATGGTACACAATGCAGAGCAACACTTAAGAAAAACGTGAGCAGCATTTGTAGTGCAGGAAACTGGTGTGCGTTCAAGGCTGGCAAAGCCTTTAAATTGACAAGTCCTCAAACACAAAAACTGAATCATACTTGAAGGGGATACATGAGGGTATGTGCAAACATGGATATACAGTACCATAAATAAAACACAAGTAAATTATTTCAACATGCAAAGATTTTTTTTTAGTTGAAATAAAGAAGTTCACCCCAATGTATGGCCATATGACCCAAAAAGGTGCTCCTACAGAACAGTTATTTTGCATATCAAGAAACTGTCCGACTGCAAATTTGGATAAACAATGCATCCTACCTCATAACAACTTCCATTTGATACCCCAGTGCTGTGTTCTACATTATTTCATCAGGGGGCATGGACTCAGTGCTCATTCTGTTATTTTAAGCAGTGTACTGGCATGAAGAAATTATATTTACTTATTAAACCATCATTGACAGACCCTCTGAAAGTCCATAATTCAGACTTGTGAATTATGGAGTTCTGTAAACATTGGTTACTGCAAACTGTCACGAGTTTCCCTCAGCTGTTCTTCAGAAGTTGTTTTCGTGCTGGCAGTTTGCTCAAGCTCCTCACAGAAAACTGCTAGTGCAAGAAAGACGCTTCTCAGTGAGTTACGGAAGAAAAACTTCAGAAGATGGTCTTTCACTTAGAAGGTCCCTCCAGACAAGTTACCCTTCTGTTACACTTAACTGCATAAACTTCTAATTAAAAAAAAAAGCTGGGGAACTCCCCAGCTGAAATGGGAAATGGATAAGAAATAAAAAAAAAAAATTTAAATGTTATGAATTCAATCAAAGCACTTTTTAAAAGCTTTTCACACAAAAAAAGGTCCAGCGGTTATCTACTTATAGCCTGTTCATTTACAGTTTTTCTCTGTTCCATTTAAGTAAACAAAAAAATTCTTCACAGAAAACTGTTTCAGTGTCTTAATTACTAAATTAAGCAATAGTAACCAGCAAATATAAAAAATAAAACATGGGGAAGTATGGTGATTCAGATTTTATGCACACCCTATGTGTGTGATGCCCAGATAAACTCCTAGGGCTTCGCCCTCAGGGTTTATGGGGCATCACACACCTCAGGTTTGCATAAAATCCTCATAAACGACACTTCCCCATGCATTATTCTATAATTCATCTAATCCAATTAAGCCTTATATTAGTGCATACCGAAATTTCTCCACCAATTCATGTGCAACAAGAGAGATTAACCTCTCAGTCACACTCCGCTCGAAAGGATGGGGAAATGTAGATCATTAGGCGGTGCTATCAATTTACATAAACAACTCACCAATGGCGCAATAGAATAAAATATTCTCAATAAAAAATGCCTGATGTCTTGGTCACCAAGTCATAAAACATTTATCTAATCAGTTATTCCTAACAATGCAGAGTACTGGCAGAGCACTAGGTTTGCTTTTATCTTAGTGTCCTCCTCTTATGCCTTCCACAGACCATACCAGCTGCCAGCGATCCTTGCCATGCTACAGCAGCAAGCCAGCTACCATTCCATACTGGCAACATACCTCTACAGAACAAGCATTTGTCAATGCCGAATGTTGCTTGCTTCTATGTGCTGTTTAGGTATTTGGAAGTCATTGGAGTGCAAATATTGAAAATTTGTGAACTTACGAGCGTGCGTAGGAACTGAACAACGCACGCTCATAAAACAGTCATTTTAAGGAATTTTTTCACCAAATTTTCAACATAGCCATTTTAAGACCTCTGCTCATGAACAGTGTCACTGTGATTTTGTTAATGTGTCCCATACATTGAGTTTGCACACCGTCTGCGCCATTGTGCGCTACATGGGCGGAAACACGTTTTGGGCAGGATGTGAAAAATGACAGCTGTACTGCTCATAAGGAGGTGTGGTAAAATGGCAATGTTGAAAATCTGGAGTGGAAATATTGAAAATTCACAAACCTACGAGCGTGTGTGGGAACTGTGCAATGCACACTCGTAAAACAGTCATTTTAGGAATTCTTTCACCAAATTTTCAACATTGCCATTTTAAGATCTCTGCTCATGAACAGTGACACTGTGATTTTTCTTAATGTGTCCCATACACTGAGTTCGCACACCGACTATGCCATTGTGTGCTAAATGGTCGGAAACATGTTTTGGGCAGGATGTGAAAAATGACAGCTGTAGTGCTCATGAGGAGGTATGGTAAAATGGCAATGTTGAAAATCTGGAGAGAAAATATTGAAAAATTCGCAAACTTACGAGAGTGCGTAGGAACTGCGCAACGTAGACTTGTAAAAGTCATTTTTAGGAATTTTTTCACCAAATTTTCAACATAGCCATTTTAAGACCTCTGCTCATGAACAGTGTCACTGTGATTTTGTTAATGTCCCATACATTGAGTTTGCACACCGCTCTGCATTGTCGCTACATGGGCGGAAACACGCTTTGGGCAGGATGTGAAAAATGACAGCTGTACTGCTCATAAGGAGGTGTGGTAAAATGGCAATGTTGAAAATCTAGATGGAAATATTGAAAATTCACAAACCCTCTGGCGTGTGTGGGAACTGTGCAATGCACACTAAATAGGAAACAGTCATTTGAATTCTTTCACCAAATTTTCAACATTGCCATTTTAAGATCTCTGCTCATGAACAGTGACACTGTGATTTTCTTAATGTGTCCCATACACTGAGTTCGCACACCGACTATGCCATTGTGTGCTAAATGGGCGGAAACATGTTTTGGGCAGGATGTGAAAAATGACAGCTGTAGTGCTCATGAGGAGGTATGGTAAAATGGCAATGTTGAAAATCTGGAGTGAAAATATTGAAAATTCGCAAACTTACGTAGCGCGTGCGAAGGAACTGTGCAACGCACACTCGTAAAACAGTCATTTTTAGGAATTTTTTCACCAAATTTTCAACACAGGCATTTTAAGACCTCTGCTCATGATCAGTGTAACTGTGATTTTCTTAATGTGTCTCATACATTGAGTTCGCACACCGACTGTGCCATTGTGCGCTACATGGGCGGAAGCATGTTTTGGGCAGGATGTGAAAAGTGACAGCTGTACTGCTCATGAGGAGGTGTGATAAAATGCCAATGTTGAAAATCTGGAGTGAAAATATTGAAAATTCACAAACTTACGAGCGTGCGTAGGAACTGCGCAACGCAGACTTGTAAAAGTCATTTTTAGGAATTTTTTCACCAAATTTTCAACACAGCCATTTTAAGACCTCTGCTAATGAGCAGTGTCATGGTGATTTTCTTAATGTGTCCCATACATTGATTTCGCACACCGACTGCGCCATTGTGTGCTATGTGGTCGGAAACACGTTTTGGGCAGGATGTGAAAAATGACAGCTGTACTGCTCATAAGGAGGTGTGGTAAAATGGCAATGTTGAAAATCTGGAGTGAAAATATTTAAAATTTGCGAACTTACGAGCCTACGTAGGAACTGCGCAACGCACGCTCGTAAAACAGTCATTTTTAGGAATTTTTTCACTAAATTTTCAACATAGCCATTTTCAGACCTCTGCTCATAAACAGTGTCACTATGATTTTCTTAATTTGTCCCGTACATTCGACTGCACCATTCTGCACTACATGGGCGGAAACACATTTTGGGTGAGATGTGAAAAATGACAGCTGTACTATTCATAAGAAGGTGTGGTAAAATGGCAATGTTGAAAATCTGGAGTGAAAATATTGAAATTTCGCGAACTTACGAGCCTGCGTAGGGACTGCGCAATGCACGCTCGTAAAACAGCCATTTTTTGGAATTTTGGCACCAAATTTTCAACATGGGGTTTTTGGGACCCCTTCTCATGAATGATGTCACTGTCATGGCAGTATTCAGGCCCGAAGGGTGATTTCCGCAGTCACTGCGCGAAATCACCCTTCGGACCGGTATAACGCCATGACAGTGACATCACTCATGAGAAGGGGTCCCAAAACCCCATGTTGAAAATTTGGCAAAATTCCCAAAATGCCTGAGATATGCAACAAAGTTGAAACCCCCTATCGAGCCCATTATACAGCTTACCGGCATTTCCTCAGTTCGCGGTCGGCTTCAAGAGGGCAGACGTGTTCCCGTCCACTAAGATCACTGTGCCCAGCTCCGGAGGTAAGTATGGGGTGGGGGTGTGGGAGGCTGGTGCGCAGGGGTGGGTGCGGGTTGTGGAGGGGGTTGGGAGACGCCCGCTGGACCATTTTTGTTTTCAGGTATTTAAAAAAGATGTGTGGGATATTTGCCACGCTGGGGTGGGCTCCCAGCGTGGCATGAGGACATTGGGGCGTTCAGCCGATGGGGATTGGGCACCCCGTCGGCCATAGAATTTGTTGCCACGCTGGGCTGGGCTCCCAGTGTGGCAAAGGTGAGGCGTTCAGCCCGGCGGGGGATTGGGCATCCCGTCGGTAAAGGACAGCACCCACTGGGTGGGCTCCCAGCGTGGCACCTACTACTGGGGGGGCGCGGCTCAGCCGGCGGGATTGGGCACCCGTCGGCTATGCAATCTTGTGCGGGGAAGCGGGGAGTGTGCATGCCTGCGGGTGAGAGGGAGTTGCGGCGTGAGCAGCCGATATCTTATCGGTGCTCACTCCAAGCGTAGCTCCCCCTTTCAACTGTATGCCACTGCATTTTGGAGCGTGTCATAGACAGCTCCAAAATGCATTGGCTTACAGGGGCCGCGCCTGCCAGCACACTGACTGAATTGGAGGAGGAGGTGACACACCTCCGAAATCTCCGATGATGGCACTATGTTTCTTGCACATGCGTGCAAGCAACATAAAAATGATCATCTCATATTGGCTGCAGATGTGCCCATCCCAGCCCTCTTCAGGCAGGATGGTGTATATCATATAGCCCTGGCAGTGCTCCCAAGAATGCTTCCAGCTAAACTGTACTGTTAGAAATCATCATCAGATCTCTGACCCACTTCTGCGCAACCCAACTCCCACTCAACTAGCGTCCCACTTACAAAGTTATGTTTATATTTGTCAAATATTAAAGGCAAACATTTATTTAAGATAAGGGACACAAAAAACCCAGCAGTAATACCAGTGTGTCCTGCTTAAACTGTCCACATAAAATTTAGGAAAAGGGGAGCAGGATTTGTCAAAGGTTCAAACTCCTGCCCTTAATTAGTAACAAATTAGGTGGAATAATGCTGCTGTTTCCTGAATCTGAATGCCCCCTTTCTTTGCATTTTGCTCTGGCACTGGTACTGGAGCCTATGAAGACTGGTTTACTGTGTATTTTGAAACAGATTCTGTGCACTTTCAATTTTGTTTAACATTTTTGATATTATTTTGCTTTCCTAGTTTTCTTCCTTTTCAGTTTTCCTGATCCCCCATCCTGATAACTATTAACCAAAGCTTCAGCAAGAGATTTAGTTGAGTTTTGGGGATGGATGTCATGAGTACAAATCTGGAAGTCATTCCAGTGTTCTGGGAAGTCAAAATACTCTCTAGATCCCAAATGTTGAAAGTTATTATTCTGAAAGTGATCAGTTTTTGGAAGTTAATACAAATATAGTGAAGACTGCATTTAAGTTATTCTGAATTAGGTTAGTAATAAGCTGTGATTTGAGCTGAAAACCAGCAACAACAGCAAGGAATTATAAATGAGTTTTCAGTGATCTTGTAAATTCCACTTTGCAGCCATTTTGTTGCAGGCAATGCACTGGTGATGCATTCACAATGAAAGTTAACTTTCTAAGAAATCAGTTTGAAACACATTAACTCTTTAGGCTATACATATGTTGGTAATGCATAGCAAAGTACCTTAAGGAGGACAGGAAATTAGTTCAAATTGGCAGCTATGTATAATGTTTCTATTTTCAGAAATAACCCTAAATTTCCACATTTAACTTGCCTACTCTTTCCTTTTTGACTTTCTCCAGCATATTGTAAACTGTACTGTGTTTATTGTGTTGCTGTATTCCTGATGTATGTAACTCAGTAGTGCCATATTTGTGGCCTGGGTCGTGCCTGAAAAAGGTCCCTCAGATCAGTGTGCTTACTCAGTAATCAAAGGCATGAACAAATTATAAACAAAAAGTGATGTGAAAAAACTGTATATACAATACAGTGGGGGTAAACATGAAAACATAAAAAAGATGTCTTAGCTAGTGACATCAGTAACTGCAACGTATCAAAAAATACTGTTGCTACTGTTGTCACGATGGAGATTTGTACAGTTACTGTCATCACAGTGGAATACTGAACCAATCAGAGAGCAGCTTTCACAATGCTTATGACAGGGCTGGCCCAGTGGCGCTGAGGGTTGAGGAGATGGATGCCACACCTCGCACCACGCTGGTGACCCGAGTTCTGGAATGAGCTCGGGGAGCCGGGGGTCAGCAGGGGAGGACTAAAATTGAACGTCCGTGGACAGCTCTCCTACTCCTGGGGAGGGTTTGGGGGATCTTCTGATTCACTGACACCCCCTGGTGAAGGCTGGGATACTACAGTGCATGGTAGTAGATGCTTGGGGATTGGAGCATGGCAGACATCTTCCAAGGGCGTGCGGGAGCGTGTGTTCACTGGGCGGGATGTCATTGCACATCTGTGCTCCGGGCAGAAAACTATGGAAATACCCCCTTCCTTTGGGTGAGGCGATGGCGATCGGAAAGCAGTCTGTCCGATCCTCAAGTCCAATACCGACTGTCTCTCCGGTTCTCCTTGGGGTCTGGGGCCGCTCCTTGGGCCGGGGGGAGTGCCCAGACTCCGCTTACCTGGAGCAGTCAGTTCAGGTGGGCGGTTATGTTCAGTGACTGGTGGAAGAGACCCTGAGAGATGCTTCAATGGTAAGGGTGCATAAATAAATCATACAAAACAAACAAAAAAAAACAATGCTTATGACCAGGGCCACTGGAAAATTGCACCCTCAATTTTTTTGTGGAATCAGCAATTTTCACCATTCTCCATAAAAACTGACATGTTCCTCAATCTGTTGCAATTTTTGAGTTGTTACAGTAAACTGTGTAAAAAGTATTAACATTTTTAATAAAATACTCTCAAATATATTGACAATTTTCCATGCAGACTTGGGTTTGGCCGAAACAATGCAGTGCAAGGTAGGGCAAGGGTTTTATGTAACACTGCTTTCTTTTGAATCCTTGTCTTGTTTGGTTTCAAAATCCACTGGCCAAGCATAAGTACACTTCAACACTTAACATTTGTTTTGTGTTGAAGCAGTCTATCAGAAAACTTTTTGTTGCCACAGAGACTGAAACAAAAGATGGGAGAATAGGTGCAAATTATCCCATTCACCTAAATGGGGTGCTAACTACAGTATGAAGCCTTTTTGCAAGTGGTAGGACAGGTTTTTCCTTTTGAGCAAACTTTCATTCAGACTAGTTTTGAATCAAACAGCTGAGGATTTTTGGATGGCCCTGCTGATTTTAAACAGAATAAGCTAGTTGCTAACAGTGATGTCACGCTTAGCAATCTACCACCTAGATGCTCACATGCACAGACAAATAAAAACCTCACTAAAGTCTGAAAACAAGCTTATAAAACACATAAAATGTATCTGAACATTTATCTTTAACTAAACAAAATCATTGCAGCAAGAGTAAAACAAAGGTAAATTACAGGGTACCCTGACTCCTGTATGATACAGTAAAAATACATTGGTATTTGTTTATATTTTTTGGTACAGGTAAGGCCAACTAGGCACAAGTGCCTGTTTTCAGGGGCAACCCAGGAGCACTCAGGAGGTTAAGTAACCTGCTCATAGTCACACAGTATGCAATTGGAGGTTGTGGGAATCAATCCCAGGTCTGCTAGATGTCCCCAGCTCATTCACAGTTTGTTACTATAACCTCTAGTCTATACTGCCAGCCCCAATAACCCCCAATTTAATGTTTAAATATGTGATTTCAAAAATAGTGTACAGTACCTACAATGCAAATTATGAACATTAAACACTTTAACATTCTACTAAAACTCAATTATTCACCACTCTATCTGCTTATTTTTTCTTGTACCAAAGTGGGTGAATAGCTGGCAGAACACTGTAAACAGCTGTTGATTAGGCTTCATTATTCTACATCCGGAAACAGAAACATTTATTTCTTCTGGATTTACCTAATATTGATTTGCTGTGGCTCACTTTATAGAATTTATTTAGCACTGTATGAGGCAGATGTTTCTAAATTTTGGAAGATAGGCAACGCTTACAATAGCTTATCAGATTAGTATTCATTTTAGGAACATAAACTTTTCTTTATGTTTTAAACATATTCAAGTGGCAGTGTGTTCATTTAGCAGTTTATACTGACTAATACATGCTGCAGAAAACATTAAAAGATTTATTGTGAAGCACTCAGGGTCTATAATAGAACTCCCGCAATCTTGGCAAAAAGCTCCACAATTTTGGGTAACTTTTTCTGCAGTTTTCCAGTGATCCTGCTGATGACATTGCAGTGCCTAGTGCAGAACCGAAGCCAACTGTTAAAATCAAAGAAAAACAGCAAAATCTTCAAACTGCAATTTAGAAGCAATAACGTGTAAACTACTATGTTGTACATAACAAATATACAATACCCTAACTCAAAATAGGCATTTTTTTATCACTTGTGAGTGGGCAGGACTTTCATAATCCACTCATGGCTCTGTCACTCATGAGTTATGGTCCTGCCCCCTCACCTTGAATATTTATTTATTTATTGAATTGTTTCACCAGGGGAAATACATTGAGCAACTTAATGCTCATCTCACTGTATGTCCTGGTGGAAGGGGGAGGGAGATGTACAGTAGTAGCATTGGCAAATTGGGCAGCAATACAGAGGTGCGATTAAATGCAGCAATGCAGCAATAAAGAGGTACAATAAAATACAATACAATACATACATTCAAACATGGTCAAGAAATATGGAACATAGTAAAAAGTACATCCATGTGCGAGGCATCCATTTACAATACATGAGGAGCATAGATGATGCAGGTATACAATACATAATGCATACATAGAAACATAGAAACACAGAATTTGACGGCAGATAAGGACCGCTTGGCCCACCCAGTCTGCCCATTTCCCTACCTACTGGATAAGCTGCAGATCCTAGTTAACCAGCAGCCTACTTCTTCCTACCCCAACCCCCTAGAATTGCCTTATGACTGTCCCATGCATGCTTGAATTCCACCACTGTTTTGACTCCACAACCTCCCTTTGGAAGGCCGTTCCATGCATCCACAACCTCTCTGTGAAAAATACTTCCTTAAATTACCTCTGACGCCCCCTCTATCTTCAAATTGTGCCCCTTGTTCTTGCACACCTCTTTTTTTGAAAGATGCTACCCTCTTGGACTTTGTTGATTCCCTTGAGGTACTTGAAAGTTTCTATCATGTCCCCCCTCTCCCTCCTTTCCTCGAGGCTATATATATTAAGCTCCTTAAGTCTCTCTTCATATGCCTTCCGGTGCAGACCCTGCACCATTTTAGTTGCCCTCCTCTGGACAGCTTCCATCCTGTCTATGTTTTTGCTGGAGATTGGGTCTCCAGAACTGCATGCAGTACTCCAGATGGGGTCTGACCAGCTATCTGTACAGAGGATAATAACTTCCTGTTTTCTACTGGTGATGCCTCTCCCTATGCATCCCAGCATCCCCCAGCCCTCCTTGCTGCCCTCTCACATTGCTTGCCCACCTTTAGGTCATCTGATAGGACTACCCCAGGTCTCTTTCCATTTTTGTTGTTGTTAGTATCTCACCCCCCATTGTGTACTCTTCCCCTGAGTTTTTGTTTCCCAGGTGCATTACCTTGCACTTCTTAGCATTGAATCTAAGCTGCCATACATTTGACCATTCCTCTAACCTTGCCAAGTCCCTTTTCATCCTTTCCACCCCACCTTGTGCATCAACTCTGTTGCAGATCTTTGTGTCATCTGCAAAGAGACATACTTTTCCTTCCAGCCCTCTGCAATGTCGCTTATAAAGACATTGAAATGAACCGGGTCCTAATACTGAACCCTGCGGTACCCCACTAGTAACCCCCCTTTCTTCAGAGTGGACTCCATTTACTATTACTCTGTGTCCTATTCTCCAGCCAATTCTTTACCCAGGCTGTCGTCTTGGGACTCACTCCCCGGCTGGCTAACTTGTATATTAATCTTTTGTGTGGGACTGTGTCAAATGCCTTGCTAAAGTCTAGGTAGGCCATGTCCACAGCCCCCTCCCTGATCTACTACTTTGGTCACCCAGTCAAAGAAATCTATCAGATTCATCTGGCATGACCTTCCCACTGTGAATCCATGCTGCCTTGGGTCCTGTGCCCCTCTGGCCTCTAGATACTCGACAATTCTTTCCTTCAGAAGTGATTTCATCATTTTCCCTATCACTGAGGTTAAACTAACAGGTCTGTAGTTTACTGCTTCTGCCTTGCTCCCACTTTTGTGAAGGGGAATCACATCTGCCCTCCTCCAGTCCTCGGGCACCACCCCATCCTCCCATGATTTGTTAAAGAGGGTAGTCAGTGGTGTCACTAGTTCTACCTTTAGTTCTTTTAGAATTCTGGGATGAATCCCATCAGGCCCCATTGCTTTGTCCACCATCCGAATAATTAAGAACAATGCTGACACATGGGCCTAGGTGGAGTGCAACAGCATTATGTGGGTGGTATACTGCAGCAGTCGCAGTAGCCTGGGTGGAAACATACAGTAGGTGAGCTTGTCTCGAGGTTAAACGCTAGACCATGAGGGGTAGGGTAAGTGCATGAGGTAAGGGGACAGGAGAGAAGGCGATAAAGAACTTACTTAAGGAGGGGGTCAGAAGCAGGTGCAAGGAGTGAGATAGTTGTGTAGTGCAGAGGTAAGAGAAAAAAGGGGAGGAGGAGAAGTGGATTTGAGGAGGCAGAGAATTCCGTAGTTTAGGCAGATAATACGAGAAGGCTTTCTGGCCAGGGGGTGTGGTTCTGCCAGGGATTGAAAGGGTGCGAGTGTCAGCATGGGATCTCAGGGAATAGAGGGAGGGGGAAGAGGTACCAAGAGAGGAGGAGATGTATGAGGGGAGCGAACCAAGCCAGAAATTAGAGATGAACTTAGCACTGTGTAAAGCTCGCCGATTGTGGAGGGGAAGGAAGTTGAGGGAGCGGTAAAGATCACAATGATGGGTTGGGGGGGCATCAAGAGATAAATGACAGAAGGAGTTATAGAGAGAGTCCAGTCTGGATAGGTGGGACTGTGGAGCAGCACCATAGACTATGTCGCAGTAGTCGAAAATGGGCAAGATCATTTTCTGTACCAGCTCGAGCCTGGTGGCAAGAGGGATGCAGCTGCGGTTTCTGTAGAGGGCACCGAGCTTAGACCTTCATTTTTTTCAGAACGGCATCTATATGTACAGAGAAGTTGAGGTATCTATCCAGCCAAATGCTGAGATACCTGAATGAGGAGACGTCCTCAAAAGCAGTCCCATCAAGGGTGTGAAAGGAGCGGAGGTGGCTTAGCTGAGCAAGTCTCTGCCTTGTGCCGAAGGACATGGAGACTGTCTTCTTGGCATTTAGAAAAAGTTTATGTGAGTTAAACCAGAGTTGAACCTTGGTGAAGTCAGACTGAAGCCTGGCAGTGACATCAGGGACTGATTTACCAAAGGTAAACACTAACAGCACTGTATCGTCAGCATACATGTGGATGCTGGATGATGAGCAAACCTGTTGGAGCTCATTAAAAAAGATGGAGAACAGGATGGGGCCTAGCACTGAACCCTGGTGGACTCCAGTGGTAATAGGCATGGGGGGGGGGGGGTGAGATAACATCAGCTATTCTAACTGACTGTGACCTGCCAGACAGGTAGGCACTGAACCAGCCTGTGGCAGTAGGGGAGAGCCCAGCTGCTGATAAGCTGTGTAGGAGGAGGGGGTGAGAGACAGTGTCAAAGGCTTTGGCCAAGTCGACAAAGACAGCTGAGATAAAGTTCCCTTTGTCAAAGCCTGAGGAGATGGTCTCAGTTAGCCTCAACAGAGAGGTGGTGGTGGAGTGGGCTTTCCTGATGCCAGACTGGAAAGGTGTGAAAAAAGCATAGTCAGAGAGGAACAAGGAAAGTTGGTTGAGCACTATGTGTTCTTGGAGTTTGGCTAAGGTAGGAAGGAGAGACATAGGTTGATAGTTCCCAAGAGAGGTGGAGTCTCCCTCCTTAGGGAGGGGGAAGGCTACAGCATATTTGAAGTGGAAGGAATGGTGGCAGACTCAAAGGAGAGATTTAGTGTCAGGGATAGAGGATAGGCAATGGCAGGAGCCGAGAGGGAGAGGAGCCTAGGGTCAAGGCCATCAGGTGAGGAGCCTTTGGTAGAATCAAGTGCCAGAAGAGCTGATGGAGTAGTTTCAGGAGAGACACGAGAGGAGAACTGAGAGGGAGGTAGGGATGAGGGATGGCGTGGGGGGCAGTACAGCAGTGGGAGGGGCAGATTGCGAAGACGAGATAGTGGTAGGTAGGGGAGCAGTGGGTGGGGAGTCCATGTGGGGGGAGGTAGATGGGGACACCGGGGCAAGAGGGGGGCTTGAGAGGGTGCTAAGCAGCGCAGAGGCACAGGTGGAAAAGTGGGAATTGAAGCAATCAGCAATGGCCATAGGTTCAGTAAGGACAGCGTGGTTGTGCGTGAGGAAACTGTAGGTGGTGGAGTGTTTGAAGAAGGCAAGAAGAGGGATTGGACGACCTTCCAGAATTTTGATGGTTTGTGTTAGTCTAGAAGTTGGACTTGAAATGCTCAGCTTTGGCTAGGCGGATGGCTTCAGTGCAGCCATTTCTGAGTTCATGGTAATGTTTGAGGTCACTAGTGCAGTTGGTGACTTTAGCCTGATGCCATGCAAGGTCACGAGCTCATTGGCAGACCAGTAGCGCAGGTGAGACCCAAGGTAGCTGCATGCCACAAACCCTAGTTTTGCAGAGCGGAGCATGGGAGTTCCAAATTTGTAGGAACTTTGAGCTGAAATGGGCAAGGGCCATGTCAGCTGAGGTAGCTGAGGACAAGGGGGACCAGTTGGTTTGAGCAAGATCCTGAAGCAAAAGTTGCAGGTCAAGAGATGTGAAAGGACGAGTGAGAATCGTTTTTGCTGGAAGCTTGGACCTATGTATTTTACACATGACAAAGGTCATGTGGCGGTTGCTGATAGAGTCTGGTAATAGCCTTGAGGCCACTACATGGTGGGGATGGGAGGTGAGGACTAGGTCAAGCAGCGAGTGCTTTAGTGACTTATAGTTTAGTCGAGTAGGCTCCAGTATAAGTTGCCAGAGGTTTAAAGCATCGATGGTGGAGTGAATATGAGGCAGGGATGGGGCCAGCCAGTTTAGAGTTAGGTCACCCAGGATGAATACTTCACCACCACTGGCCATTGAGGAAAGTTTTGTGACCAAGTCAGTGACATTGGAAGCTGGCTGCCCTAGGCGACAGTAGACTCCAGCTATGAAGATGGGGATGGTATAGGGATAAGACATTTTTAAAAGTAAGGCCTTGTGGGAGGATTGGATGGTTGAAGTGAAGGAAGGTGTAAACTGGAGGGTAGAGGAGGTGTAGATAGCCACGCTACTGCCTCTCCCTGCCCTGTCCTGTCTAGAGATGGTAAAGCCAAGGATGGCGATAGCATGATCCAGAATGTTTTCTGTCAGCCAGGTTTCAGAAATTACAATGATGTCTGGGACGTATGCAAGTACCATGGGTTGTAGTAGAGAGATTTTTGGAGTGAGGCTTCTTATGTTTAGGTGAATGATTTTAAGGCCATTTGATAATGTCAGAGGGGTGGTGAGTGGGAGGACATCGGTTCGTGGGTAATCTATAACAGAGCCTGGGTTTGGGTGGATATCCCCAGATGCTAGCAAAAGTAAGAGAAAAAGGAGAAGGGGTACCCTGCTTTCTTTATAGGAGCTAAGGAGTAGCCGTTTAGCTTTTATATGAGGGAGAGATTGAAACATAGGGCAGGATACCAGCCTGAGGATGATGAAGTGGGTGGGCACCGAGGTTATTGAGGCACAGGGGACCACTGGGCAGCAGAGGAGGGGTACAGTCTCAGGGTGGAGTGCTGCGCCAGAGAGGCAGACTGTGCTGTTACCCACCGTCGGTGGCTTAACCAGAGTGGGTGAGCCCCTCAGCAGCTTAGTAGGGAGTGAGAAAAGTAGTGCTAGGGACAATACCAAAAGTAGATACCAAAGTTTTGGTGCCTGCCAGGACACCATGGTGAAGTCCAGAAGGGTGGAGCGACTGGCGGGAATGTGATGGCTAGTAAGCTGTGTGTTAGAGGCACACAGCTAGCGGATCCCTCTAGTGGTAGAGAACTACATGCAGCCAATGGGAAAGTGGGCTATTGGAAAAAGAAGCTGATTGGGTGACCAGCGGTAGGGTATAAATAAAAGTGTCGAGCTTGGGTGGGAGAGTGGGGTGTGGGTGGGGAGCCAGCGCGCAGCGCCAGTGGGGCAATAATGGCTGGTGGCAGAGCCATACCTGGAAGACTGAGGATCCGGGGCAGAGAGCTCGGGAGGTGGCTTGAGATGAGCCGTCGGTCTGGGGGTCGAGGTGGCTCAACGGTGGGAGCTTGGGGTCCCTGTGCTGGGGGGCCCAGCTGAAGAAAAGAGCAGAGGGGGGATTAAGTAAGCGGGCTGAGGCACAAAGGTGCCATCATCCCGGCAGGGAGCCCAATTTGCACAACAATAGAGCGGTTTGTTTGGACGCCAAAAGTCTGGAGCAGCACAAAACCTCAAGACAGGCTGTAATCACAGCTCTTTTTAGACAAATTGCATTTAAAACTGTAAACTGGCTGTAATCATTGCATACATATTACAAACAGTACTTAATTCACTAAAATAATGCCGGTTTTGGAGACCAGAGACTGAGGATAGCTTCTGGCCAATCAGAGAGGGTCCTGGAGAGGCACTCGCATTCTGATTGGCTGGCAGCAGAGCCGTACCTGGAAGACTGAGGATCCGGGGCTGAGAGCTTGGGCGGCAGCTTGAGATGAGCCATCGGTCTGGGGGCTGAGGTGGCTTGGCGGTAGGAGCTTGCAGTCCCTGCGGTGGGGGGCCCAGCTGGAAGACTGAGGATCCAGGGCAGAGAGCTTGGCCCGTGGCTTGAGATGAGCCATCAGTCCGGGGGCCAATGTGGCTTGGCGGTGGAAGCTTGTGGTCCTTGCAGTGGGGGGTCCAGCTGGAAGACTGATGATCCAGTGCAGAGAGCTCGGGCGGCGGCTTGAAATGAGCCATCAGTCAGGGGCTGAGGTGGCTCAGCGGTGGGAGCTTGCAGTCCCTGTGGTGAGGGAGGCCCAACTGGAAGACTGAGGATCTGGGGCAGAGAGCTCGGGCAGTGGCTTGAGATGAGCCATTGGTCCGGGGGCCGAGGTGGCTCGGCGGTGGGAGCTTGCGATCCCTGCGGTGGGGGGCCCAGCTGGAAGAATGAGGACCCGGAGCAGAGAGCTCGGGTGGCAGCTTGAGATGAGCCGTCGGTCTGGGGGCTGATGTGGCTCAGTGGTGGTAGCTTGTGGTCCCTGCGGTGGGGGGTCCAGCAGGAAGACTGAGGATCTGGGGCAGAGAGCTCGGGCGGCAGCTTGTGATGAGCTGTCAGTCCAGGCGCCCAGGTGGCTCGGCGGTGGGAGCTTGCAGACCCTGCGGTGGTGAATATTTTGAGTCAGCCCTTTGCATATCCCCTATATATTGCATTGCTTTGTTTTTATGGGCAGCCTTCTGTTATAGTTGTCTTCATGGAACAAGTGATCTGGAATTTTAAGTATGCCAAGATTTTTGCACAGAACTCTGAGCATGGTTCTCATAGGCCAACAGTTCATGCATATGATTCTGTACACAAACCCTGATTTGTGTGTGTGTGTGTGTGTTGTGTGTTCAGAATTTTGTATTGTTCAACTAGGTTTTTAAACACTTGACACAGTGTAGTAAAACATGGGATGCAGTCATAATAAAAAAATGCATATATATATATATATATATATATATATAGAGAGAGAGAGAGAGAGAGGGAGAGAGGAAACATGAGGAAGAATTTATTCACAGAACGGGTGGTGGACAAGTGGAACACCCTGCCAGAGGAAGTGGTGAGGGCTGAAACAATCACGGGATTTAAGAATGCATGGGATAGACATAAAGGAATTCTGGAGGTCAGGGGTAAGGGGCAACAGACTTCTTGGAAAACATAAACTGAACTTACAAGCTCAAATGGGCAGACTGGGTGGGCCATAAACCCTTATCTGCCAACACTGTCTATGTATCTATGTATCTATATATGTATACAATAAATAATAACAACATTAAATAATTCATAACATAAAGATATCCCAGAAAGCCATATAATAGCTAATTTCAGGAGAAACTGATTTTTTAGGCCATTGTGGGGTTCGGGCCTGGTTATCTAATCTCCTGCAATAAATCTGTAGCCTGTAGACACAGCTCTTAACCATAGGAAGGAAAATGGCGCAATGGGCATTAAAAGGTCCATCCTACATGTGTACTTCTCTTAATCCTACATGGAACTAAAACATACTAAAGCTACTTTAAACGATGACACTAGTTTTTATGTAACCCTATTCACTTACTTATCTTCGAATTACATAAAATATTACAGTCACTTTATCGCCAGTTTTAGCTAAACTTTAGTATTAGTGCTAAAATGCTTGAGGAATTTTCTTCTCCTAATTTTCAAAGCTGCCTTAAAGAAATAAACTAGTCTTGTAGCAGTTTTTCTAACTCTCAGAGTAATATTACCTCTAGACCATTTTCTAATGATGCATGATAAATAAGAATAAAGTTATTCAAATAAGAGTCTAGCCTTAGAATAAACTTAGCATCAGCCTAAAACATGGAAAATAGTTTCTTCGTGACCAAAGTTGCAATAGCAATTAAAATCTACACTTGAACTTAATAAACCTTCGCATCTAAGTTCATTCTTTTTCAAGGGTAGCAGTGAGTCTAGTGTGTGTTATTAACCTTCTGTCATCCGGCAATAAAAATAACGATAGATATGGTTTATAACCAGACATCTAGCCAGGGAGCCCACTCATGATGGGGCAACACTGGCTCACTAACTGGGACAGTACTGCAGATGTCAAGGTGGGAGGCCACCTGGAGACCAGTGATCACCATACAGTGTGGTTCAGCATAGGTACGGCAGCAGAAAAAAAACACACAAGGCTGAGGGTTCTGGACTTCAGGAGGGCAGATGAAAAAAATGTGTGAATGCCTCAGAGATGACCTAGTACTGGGAAATAGCCAGGTTAGGGTGGAGAAACAATGGGCCAAACTGAGGGAAGGCACAGTGAAGGCAACAAACCTTTGCACAAGAGAAGTGAGCACAAAGATAAAGAAACAGACCGCAATGATTCTCAAGGGAAGTGGCTGAAAAGGTTAAGGCTAAAAGGGAAGCATTCAGAAGGTACAAAGAGAGGCAGAGGGAAGAGAATATGGAGGTGTAGCAGGAAAGACAGAGGGAAGCAGGAAAAGCAGTGAGGAATACAAAGGCAAAATCTGAGGAAAGGATAGCCAATTGGGTAAGTGAAGGGGCTAGGTACATAAGTGAAAAGACAAAGACTAGAGAAGGGATTGTTAGATTAAAAAGGGTAGAGGGGGACTGTTCTGTTGAGGATCAGCGAAAAGCAACTATCATGAACAGACATTTCTGTTTAGACTTTAAGGTGGTAGGTGAAGGAGATGGACCACATAAAAGCAGCAGGAAAAATGGGAGGGGGAGGGAGGGAGGTACACACAAATCCATTTACAGAGGAGAGAGTACTGAAAGGATTTGCAAATCTGAAAGTGGACAAAGCAATGGGGCCAAATGGGGTACACCAAAGGGTGTTGAGGGAACTCAGGGAGGTATTGGCTGTACCTCTGACAGCCCTATTTAACAACTCACTGGAAATGGGAGTGGTTTCGGAGGACTGGAGGAGGGCAGATATAGTTCAGCTTCATAAAAGCAGTACAATCCAGTGGATTACAAGACCCAAGGCAGCATGGATTCACAGATTCATGGGGGGGCATGTCAGATGAACCTGATAGATTTCTTTGACTGGGTGACAAGAAAAATAGATCAGGGTGGGGCAGTGGATGCGGCCTACATAGACTTCAGCAAGGCCTTCGATACTGTACTACATAGGAGGTTCTTTAGGAAACTGGACAGTTTAGGGGTAGGTCCTAAGGTGGTAAATTGGGTACAAAACTGGTTGACAAATAGGACTAAGATGGGTATTAGTAAACAGAATTCATTCTGGGGGAGGGAGAGTGACTAGTGGGGTACCTCAGGGCTCAGTACTGAGATCAGTCATCTTTAATGCCTTTTTGAAGTGACGCTGCAGAAGAGCTGGAAGGGAAGGTATGCCTCTTTGCAGATGACACCAAAGTCTGCAATAGGCTAGACATCCCTGAGAGGGTAGAGACAATGTGCAAATACCTGAGAAAATTCAAGAAGTGGTCAAGGGTATGGCAGCTGTGTTTCAATATGAAAAAGTGCAAAATCATGCACCTAGGGCACACAAATCCAGAGGCAGTGTATAATATGGGGGGGAAGAGGTATTGATGGTCACCCAACAGGAAAGACAACTGGGAGTAATCATATCTGATGGCCATAAGGTGTCAAAGCAGTGTAACAAGGCACTAGGTGGGACCAGTGAGATGCTGGGGTACATAGGGAGTGGTCACAGAAGAAGGGAGGTGGTGTAGCCACTGTATAGATCATTGGTGAGACTCCACCAGGAGTACTGTATCAAGTTATGGAGACCACATGGTGGAGTCATCTAGAAGAGGGCAACTAAAATGGGCAGGAGCTACATCAGAAGCTCTATGAGGAGAGGCTAAGAAATCACAATATGTACATACTGGAAGAAAGGAGGGTAGGAGGGCTATGACAGAGACCTATAAACACCTTGTGGGGGTGAATAAGGTACAGGAGGGGAGTATTATTCAGAGGAGAAGCTGCATGAGAACAAAGGGACATGCAATGAAGCTGGAAGGAGAAAGTTTAGAAGGGATATGAGGAAGTACTTCTTCACTGAAGGAGTGTTGGATATATGGAATGGTCTTCCAGTGGAGGTACACATAGTGAGGATGAAAACAGTAGTGAGCTGTAAGCATGCGTAGGATAGGCACAAGCAAAATTGTAGCTGAGAAACGGGGGGAGGAGAGGTTGCCGGAAATCAAGTAGGGTCTACGGTGAAAGTATAGACAGGGAATAAAAGAGGCAGATTAGGTAGGCCAAGCAGCCCTTATCTGCTGACAAATTCTATGTTTCTATGCATTTCTAACCAAACAAACCTTGAGACTGTAAAAATCCCAAATTACTGGTTCCATGAAAAGTACTGCACAGTATATTGCCTGTAAAAGGAAACACATTGAATTTTTTTTTCACATTAGTAGTTATTCAGATATAGTTAAATATGGTTCATTTAAAGGTATGAATTTCTTAATTGGCTGAACTCTCATTGCTCAGCCAGTTAAGAGCTAAAGCACGGATTGCTGATACCTGGGTTCGAATCCCAGTGAGAGTCACACGTTTCCTTTCATTTCTACAATTCGATTGCTGTAAATGCAGTATTACTAACTGCTGCCAATTAGCACAGATGTCCTGTACACTTTAAATACAACCTTACTGTATTACCTTACTGGTAATACTGTACATGCTTTCAGAAAAAAAAAAAAATATATATATATATTTGTTTTTACTTCCATGTTAACAAAACAAGTTACTGAATTTTTGTTCTCTGTTGGGAGCCAAATACTTCCTCCCTATTTGGAAAGCTTTCATCTTATTGTTGGAAATCAAATATTTCTGAAACACTTTTTATCCAAAGCTCTGGCTACTCCCTTCCTGCAGCTGGGAGAGCAGGCAAGTGGCTGTCTTCAGAGCTGATGCTAGCAATGTATGTTAATACCAGCACCCAGACCACTCTTAATGGTTGTAAGAGCAGTATCACATGCATTCTTAGGGTATAAGAACCAAGAACCGAAGGTGAGTGGTTCTGATACCCTAAGAATGTAAGTGAAACAACTCTTACAACGTAAGAGTGGTCTCAGCAGAAGTATTAGTATATTATTGATTGAGCTTGATCAATAATGTATTAATTTTATTAAAAAACCTTTCTGGAAGGAGTGTGGCATCCGGCGCACAGTGGGATGGGTGCTGGGCAGGGACCTCATAGTGGACCCCTCCCTGTTTATATTGGGAAATACCAATAGATTAGGGTCAGTGGGGGTCTATGATTGGGCTTGGTTTATGACAGCAATTACGGAAGCCAAGCGCCTATTATTACAATGTTGGAAATCAACTGATGTCCCCTCCAAGGAGGAATGGATGGATTATATGATGACAGTGACAGGGTAAGAATGGATGGCTTATAAAGTGCAGGACAAGTATAATCAAATTTTGAAGGTCTTGAGACCTTTTCTAGACCATTTTGGAGTGCCTCTCCTGAAGGGAAGGGTGTGGTTACCTCCTCGCAAAAGTTTCAAGTGATACCGCCTCCTTGAAGAGGTCTCTAGGGGAGGGACTAGGCTGTAGTGGCAAAGTAAGGGACATGTGAGGTAGTAAAGGATTTTGGGGGTTTTATTTGGGTTAGCAGGGCCCACTTCCGTTCAGATTATAGTAGGGTTATGGCCTATTTCTCCTGTCTCTGAGGGTCCCGAGTGTATTGGTGGTTCTGGATGAACTCTCCCATATGCTCTCCTTCCCCCTCCCACCACCTCACCTGTGGAGGGGGAGGGGGATATGGCATACACTAGCAAGGTGTGGTTGTTTTGTTTTGTAACGACACATATTGGCAGACAGTTTAAAGAGGTTTATAATTATGTGTGTTGTATTCTTCATTCTGTTTTCTTATAATTAGTCATACTCCAGAGAGGGACTATTATTTACATAGTTAAGAGGTAGGATTGGGACTGTTTTTTTTTTTTTGTATATTAGGGGGACATAGGAGTAGCGGTAAATTTGGTAGCACTAGTTTGGCGCTGTTAGACTGTAAATCTAGAATAGTTGGTTGACTTGTTATATGTCCTTTGAATTTTTTTTTTACCTCATTGTTAAAATCATAAACAAGGCCACTGTTTTTCGTTTTTTACTGGAAAATCCGGTAAAAATTCTGGAATTAGGGCTGCCTGAAGACTGGTAAATATAAAGATTTCTTGGTATCTGGCATTTTCTATCAGATCAGTAAATCTATAAAAAAGTGTGTTTTTCTTTTAATTCCTTCCTGTACTATTTTCAGTTTGCTTTATTTAATGTTCTGTATATTAAGCCTTCTTTAATTCTGATTATTTATGCACATACTAAAAGAATGATAGCAGAATCCCAGTAAAATCTAGAAATTAGAGTAACAATCACCAGTGAAATTCTGGAATCTTAAGTCTTGAAAACGGAATTTAATTGTTTTAATCACCGTAAATCAGTGGCCTTGATCATAAATTATTAATAAAAAAATAAAAAAAACCTTACTGGAACATGTTCATTTCCAGGGCATCTGCGTGTGAGATACTCTTCACGGAATAAGAGTGTCTCATATGCTTAGGAAAGGAGCACTCCAATGGTTTGGGAGCGTTCCTGCGATCTGTTATGCCATACTTTGGTCAGCCACCAGAAGGTACATAAATGTGAAGATGATCATGCCCCCCCCCCCCCCAACTCACCCCTTACAGTGCTTGGTCCTTAAATATCTCAGGGTTGGATACCAAGGTGGACACATGAACCCTGATTTCTTAAACAACAGAGTGAAGTGCAGCAGCTGCACAATGGGGTGGCTCCAAGTTTGTTTGTTTTTTCCCCAAAAATATCCATAGGTCATTTTCTTTTATTTTTGTCTTCAGAGCCAAGTAAGAATTTTACTTTGTATTAGCACTGTGCTTTCTTATTCCCTCTCACCCTATGGTGCATCTAGAAACAAGTTGATACCAGCTCAGCATGTCTTTCCTGATAAAATTTTGAAATCAATCATTGTTTCAAGTTAAAATTTTGATCCTACCCCTGTCTTTTTGTTGGGTTTACTAAAATCAGTTAAATCTGAATCTTTGCTTGACTTCTTGCCCACACTAATTTGAAACTGCAAATTGGGTTCAATAAAAAACTTCAAACATGTTCGACTACTTGCAGACATCAGACCAGCATAAACGTTTGGAAAAAAATGTGAACTAATGTTCAACCTGGTTCAAGTCAGGAAAAACAGTTTAACTAGACAAAACTTTTGAGCTGTAATTCTAGTTTGTTTGGTGGTTCATAGAAACATAGAAGGTGACAGCAGAAAAAAAACGATGGTCCATCCAGTCTGACCACGAGTCTCTATAGAACCCCGTGACCTGGTTTCGATCTGGGATTGTACCCTTCTCCAGTGGCTATCTTACTTCTTCCCCATCCTTGTTCCTTCCAGTGATGATTATCCCCTTCATTCTATCCCATGCATGCTTGAAATCTCCCGCCGTTTCTGCCGCCATCACCTCAGCTGACAGGCTATTCCACGGTTCCACCACCCTTTCCATAAAGTAATACTTTCTCACATCCCTCCTAAACCTTCCCCCTGTCAATTTCCAGTTGTGCTCCTGTGTTGTCAAGCTGGTGTTCCTGTTAAACAGTTCCCCAAAGTTGACCTTGTTTATTGCTTTCAGGCACTTGAAAGTCTCTATCACATCCCCGCCTCTCCTTTCTAACCTTTAACAAATACAGATTTAGCACTCTAAGTCATTCCTTGTAAAACTTTTCTTGCTGGCCCTGAATAATCTTCGTTACCCATGCTGTACCACCTCCAGCCTATCCTTGTCTTTTCTAAGGTGAGAGCTCCAAAACTGGACACAGTACTCCAGATGTGGTCTCACTAGGGATCTATAGAGGGAACATTGCCTCCTTCATTCTACTGTCAATACTCCTCCCTATATATCTCAGGATCCTATTTGCCTTGCTGCAAGCCTTGTCACATTGGCTAGCCTGATTAAGGGTGTCGCTAATAATGACTCCGCAGTCATGTTCCTCTGCTGTAGTACTGAGTTTTACCCCACTCATCCAGTATCCTGTACCGGGATTCTTTGTCACTAGGTGCACTACCTTGCACTTTTTGGCATTGAAATTCAACGAACAGATCCTCAACCATCTTTCTAGCTTCTGCAGGTTCTCTTATAATTCCTAATTGCTTCAACACTATCTACTGTTCTGCAGAGTGTTGTGTCATCTGCAAAACGACATAACCTACTCTGGATCTCTTCTCTAATGTTATTGATGAACTTGTTGAAAAGGACCAGATCCATGACAGACCTCTGTGATACCCCACTTGTGATCTCCCTCTCTTCTGATTTACCACTGTTTTACCCGTACCCACTGCCATCTCCCTTTTAGCAAATTTTCCATCCATTTAACTATATCACTAGCTATCCCAAGGTCCCCAAGCTTTTCAGCAGGCATCTCCGGGGCACAGGGTCAAAAGCTTTACTGAAGTCAAAATACAGCAGATCCAAGGCATGACCTTTATCCAATCCCTTTGTAACGCAAGCCAAAAAGACTATTAAGTTTGTCTGGCATGACCTTCCTGCCACAAAACTGTGCTATTTACTATCTTGGAGATCATCATCCTCCAGATAGTCCACAAAGTCTCTTTGATAAGATACTCCATCAGTTTTCTGACAATAGAGGTAAGAGTGATGGGCTTATGGTTGCCTGATTGTTCCTTGTCCCCCCCCCGTGAAGCAGAAATGAAAATTACGTACCTACCGTAATCCTTGATTTCTTCTTGTTTCTTCACCATTCATTACTACTGGGTGTAAGCTGGATGCACGTCTCCACCACAGGAGCTCTTTTTTTTTTTTTTTGAGTGAGGAGTCAGTGCCAATGGCACCACCCATGAGAGTGACACACTGTGTAGTGTGTGAGGGATGGCCGTTAGGCGCTGCAGACTCCTTCTCCATCCCAGTTCTGTGAAGCCGGAGAGGCAGAAATAGGTTAGAAGAGTAGAACAAGGCAAGGGAGCCAAGGGATAGGAAAAGGGAAAGGAAAGTAAACTGAAAAAGGAATAAGACAAAGAGAGGACAGAAAGAGAGAGAGAACCCTACCCTAAGTGAACACAGGGCCTCAATCCTCGGGTGGTTCCAAGGGAAGAGAAGGTAAGAATAGGAAAAAGGAAGGGGGGGTAAATGGTGAGGAAGGAGGAATTCCATCCAGGTAAAATGGAAGACCACTGGCTTAAAGATTTTCAAATCCCAACAGGGACTGAAGACAAGGGCAAGAATCCCACCAGTTGAGGGTTAGGAGTCCATAGTTGGACTACCGGTCCTTACCGCTTCAAAGACAGACCTCCCTTCTTCTCCATTTATCCAAAATTCTAAGTAACTGAGAATCTAGGCTAACAGCTCTCCCCAGAAAAGGAGCAGTCTGCTCAGAAGAGAAGTGAGACCTGACTTAGAGGTAGAAGACAAAAACGTTGACAGTACCCTCACGGGGTACCAACGTAGTTCCTATTGCGAGAGAAATATGGAACAGCCAGAAGAGGAAAAGGGAGAGAAGGAGAGCTCCTGTGAACTCTCTTAGAACTGTATTGAAAAAAGTCATAGGGTGAATCTAGAGGATGAGGACCCCCTAACCTGGGGACACCCCATACATAACAGAATCAAGGAAGTTCCCTCAGAGTGTTAGGGTGAAGGCCCTACTCGCCATCCCCTGAAGCAAGTGCTCTGTGACATCAGGGAAAGGACAGAGAGCTCCAAGTTTCCAGGTGGACTCCACTCCCAATTGGCCTCAAGGAGGAGAAGGTGAGCAGGGCAGGTGAGATGCCCAAGAACTGAGGCTCATGAGGGGAAGGTGGGCGGGATTCAGTAATGAATGGTGAAAATACAAGAGAAGATCAAGAATTATGGTAGGTACGAAATTTTCATAGCTTCCCTTGTCAATCATCACCATTCATTACTGCTGGGTGAGTACCAAGCCCCCCCAGAAGGGGCCTGATATTCATCCCTGAGGGAACAGATCCCACAGCCTCCTACTGGTGGAAAGCAGGAAGGGGAGATGCTAACCAATAGACTGAGGTAGTCTAAGGCTGCTAAGGATGAGGGGGTGCCCCCCGTTGTCGTGGTTGACTGTCTGGACAGACAAAGCCATATCATCCACCTCATGCAGATCACTGTACCTGCCAGTCTGGAAGCCACCTCACTGGTGTCATAAGACACCCTTGCCTGGTGCCTTGCAAACTTCAGACCCTGTGCAGAGAAGGCAATGGCTTATCTGGACTGCTCTGTATCAGGTATAGGTGCCAGAACCCGAGCCAGCATCGACCACAGATGCCTGTTGTAGGCAGCATGGTATGCCTGATGTGAACCTACACACATCAATACATGAGCTGAAGAGAATGCTCTTCATCTCCATCGGTCGAATTCTGCAGACTCCAAATCCAGGGGGACATCAAGCCCGAGGGCGGGTGAGGTAGAGAACCTAGAGACTTGTGAGGGGACAATACTGTCTCCTGCAGTCTGCCAGGGCTGGAGAAGGGATGGCTGGAGACTGCCAGGTGCAGATAGATGCCTCCTGGAAAGGGACTTGCCAGGAAGGCATCAAGAGGTGGTGAGCACTGAATTCACCAAGGAATGCACGCATCTGCTGCTCGGTATTGTCCCTGTGAACAAAGGAAACATGGAGCTCTGAGACCAGCCTTAAAAGGAACAGTTGATATTCCGTGAAATCAGTGTCAGAGGACAGGAAATTCCTCTTCCTCAGAAGAGGAAGATGAGGAGGAAGTGGAGCTCGAATGATCAGAAGACTCCTGCAGCAGGTGGGACAGGTGGAAGACCTGTTCGTCCATGGCCCTAACATATGAAGGAAAGGCCACCACAGTAGCTCTGAATGTCTCCCAAGTTAAGGGCCCCGTAGGACCCACATGGCCTGGAAGAGAGGGGGGTGTCTGCAGAGGGATGGGCGAAGGGTACCTGAGAGAATGTGTCCAGCCTCTGCCAGGGCTCTGAATTCCAGGGAACGATGCCATCATGATTGGGGGCCCTGAGACCACACCAGGTTGCGAAGAAGAAAGATGAGAAAGCAAACTCTGGAACAGCCCAGAAGGGGAATCTCCCCATGACATGACTGGGGTTGCATGTGTCCAGAAGGACAACCGTCTGCGCTGCCACCAGACAGCACCTGGCAGCCTTCGAGGGAAAGGTGGGGTTCAGCACTGCAATTCCTCCCAACCCCCTGTAGGGCGGTGGGGATGTGCCACTGCTCCTCACCACAACCTCTCAACCCCTCAGTCTCTGATGCAGCCCTCTTCCTCGAACCAGCGTAGGAGCACCCTGCTGTACAGACACCCCCCCCGAGGGAGGCCACAGAAGCAGGATTCTCTGCCCTCTCCTGAGGTGCCCCAGCGGCACCAGAAATGGCAGCTGCCTGGATCCCCACAGAAGAGGTTACCCTCTCCAGAATCCTAGATCCATCACCCAGAGGGGATCCCAGGTCACCCTCAGCCAAGGGACCCCCGGAGAAAATCTGCTCCAGGGAATCAGGAAGAGGAATGCTGGACTGCCTGATGTTGTGGTACACAGAGACCTCAGACTCCGAAGAATTGGGTTGCCAGTCTGGGTCCGCCTCTGAGTCATCCTCATCCTCTGAGGAGGTGAGCAGAATGACCTCCAGAGAGGCAACTCTGGGAATGTCTCTGCCAATGGCACCACAGAACAGCGATGCCACAGACCGCGGAGCCACCAACGGTATCGCTCGAGTTGCCGGTGCCACAGATGGCACCAGAACCCAGAACAGCACCACCAATATTGCCGTCCAAGTCCCTGGCACCATGCATGGTGCCGGAATCCAGAACGGCACTGCCAACAGTGCTGCCCGAGTCCCCAGTGACAACAATGGCACCAGGACCTTGAGCGGCACCGCTTGGCAACACTGAGGGTCCGCCAGTGCTGGGCCCTACACCTGAGGGCCGTGATGCTGGGGGAGCCTGCACCTCCATGGAGATAACTGATGGTATGGTGCCAGCGACGCAACTCCAGGAGGAATCGCGCCGCTCTTCCGGCGCCGAAGAAGAAACCTCCTCCTCCTCAGCAAGGCTGGAAGTAGAGGAGGCCTCCTCCTCACCGGGCCGTGTAGACCCAAAGGAAGGGTCTAAAGATCTGGCCTGGGAAGCCCACGAGTGACATCGTCCTCCAAAATTTGGCAGAGCTCTAACAATCATTTTTTTTTTTCCCCAACTCTCTGTCACCCTTGGAGCCAGAACTCTCTCAGACCTCTCCACTGGCCAGTGTCTCTCTACCACCCACTGTGAGCCCTACCATCCTCAAGGACATTACTTTCTCCCCGAGCCCCTTGGGGGGGACACAGGGCCTGAGGAGATCGAAGGGGCGGTGGAAGGGCTCCAGTGTTGGGCGTGTGGTGGCACAGCTCTGGGAGGGCCGTCACCTATCCTGATCGGAGGGGATTTTCCATAGTGTTTATGCCCCTTACGTGGGATGTGCAATGCCGCCGAGCCTGAGACATGGGTGCTCCAACCCACGTTCGGAAGGCAGCCGCCTGACGTCTATCTCTTGCTTGCTAGCGAGCCCCTGTGTGTAGCAGTGCCGCTGGTCTCCACCGGGGGCCGCTGTTGCACCGAGCTACCCCAGGATCCCTCCCCGAGAGAGTAGAGCAGTCCTGAGGACGCTTGATCCTCTCTCTCCCCTGCCGACCCCCAGCAGTCCGGGCTCATTCCCGAACCCGGGTATCCGGAGTAGCACGAGGTGTGGCATCCATTGCCTCAAACCTCAGTGCCAGCAGGCTGGCCGTGCTCTGATGATCTTGAATGCACATATTTCCAGTACACAGAGGTCCATGGAAAAACAGGTGTCCCAGTGATCCATATCATAGTTGGGTCCCAGGTACCGAAGGCAAACATCATGCCAATCCATGATGGAGAAGTGCCGGCCACAGGGGCACTGACGCATAGGCGCATGGCCCGCCTTGGATTTATACTTGGCTCCTGAATCAGGCATGATGCAAACAAATTCACAAAAAACAGCAAAGATCCTGGCACCGTCGAAAAATATATATAAAAGGAATGGTCTTACCGGGTTCAATAACCCGGGATGAAGGCGATGTAAAGAAACTTCGATTACCAAAAACAAGAGCCTAAGGGGCGACAAACTAACTTTTTTCCAAACTTGCGCGGAGTGCGGCCTTGATGGTGGGAGAAACAGAACTGGGATGGAGGAGTCATCTGCGGCACCTCCAGCCAGCTCGCCTCGCACCACAGTCTGTTGCCTCATAAGCAGCACCATTGCAACCGACTCCTCCCAAAAAAAAAAAAGATCTCCTGTGGTGGGTGCGTGCATCCAGCTTATACCCAGCAGTAATGAATGCTGAAGATTGACAAGGGAAGATCTATTTCTGCTACCCTCCAATTCCCTGGGGCAACCCCTATTAAAGCAAGCTACTGAAAAGGCATGCCAGAGGTTCAGCCAGTTCATTTTCCACTTCTTTGAGCACCCGCAGGTGGATCCCATCTTGACCTGGAGCCTTGTCTGTCTTGAGGGATGCTAGACCCTTTTATACCCCATCCCCAGTAAATGTTCACCTCCCTATCTCTGGGATCCTTCTTTCGGCTGCTTTAATGCTGCTCTCAGGTAGGGGACCTCTAGCTTCCCTGATAAAAATGGAGCAAAATTAGTTGCTTATGACTGCAGCCTTTTGCTTGTCCTCTTCTGTTACATGGCCTCTATACAAAAGCCTAGCTACTTCCTTGCCCCTCCTTGTTTCACTTATATAGCTGAAAAAATGCTTTTCTCCATGCTTGACCCCTTCAGCTAATCACACCTCTGTGTCTGCCTTTGTCTCCCTTATCACCTTCTTTGCCTCCCTACTCTTCTGGAGGTATTCTTCCCTTTCTGCATCCCACTGCTTCTTTTTGTAGTTGTGGAAGGCAATCCTTTTGGCCCTTACTACTTCACTGACTCTCGCTGAAAACCAAAGTGGTTTCTTTAATTTATTTATTTTGGTTACTTTTCTTAGGCAAAACTGTGACGCTTCAAGAATGGCCCCTTTAATTACCCTCCATGTCTCTTCAACCCCTTCTCCCTTGCTCTCCGCCTTTATTTTATTTCAAACCACCCCTCTGAGTTTATAGTAGTCCACCCTCTGAAATCCCAGACCACCATACTAGAATGTGTTTTCTCAGTCCCGATAGCAACTTCAAACAAAACCGAGTTATGGTCACTGTTTGCAAGTGGCCCCCCTAACTATCACTGATTTAACTACATCTGTGTTAGCACAACATCTAGGACTGCGTCCTGTCTTATGGGTTCCCTTACAAGTTGCACTAGCAGCCAGTCTTGAAAGGTATCAAGCAAAGCTTGACTTCTCTTGCTCCTGGCCACAGGAATGTCCCAGTCTACAGTGGGCAAGTTAAAGTCCCTCAGTACCACAACATCTCCTTTTGTGGTTCCTGATCTAATTTCTTTGTTGAGCTCCCCATCCTTTGCCTCTCTTTGGTCTGGAGGTCTATAGCATACCCCTAGGTGTAGCTTTTTCCCAGATGCCTCTGTAAGTTGAACCCTCAGAAACTCGGTCTTCCGTGAGTTACACCTAATATTCCCGTCTTCCAATACCTCAGTGCCATTCCTGACATAGAGGGCCACACCATCTTCCCTTCTCTAATTCTCTGTCCCTTCTTAGCAGTATGTATCCAGACACTGTTAGGTCCCAGTCATTTTTGTCTGTAGCCCAAGTTTCTGTGATGGCCACTGTATCTAGCTTGGATTCTGCCATCATCTTCTGAAGCGCACTAATTTTGTTGCTTAGACTCCTGGCATTCAATACAGACCCCTTTTCCAACTATCCAGTGAACATTTCCTGTTCTTTAACTGAGCTTCTCTCTTATTCTTTCCTTGCTGTATTTGATTTACAGCATCCTCAGTGTGCAAACCTACTGTCAATCTATCAGTCTGAACCTGAGTGCTGCTAGTCCCCAGGCAAGGGGAAGGACTAGCTTGGCTCTCCATCCTTGCATCTGTTTGTATGGATCCCCCAGTGCTAGTCTCCCCTGCAGTTAGTTTAAACATCCAAGAAAGACGTCAAACTTTTGCCCCAGTGCACTGGTCCCCTCCCTCATCCAGTGAAGTCCATTCCACCTAAAAAGCATCCTATAACAAACTGACTGCCTATTCCTGATAAATAAACAGTAAAGTAACAAAAAAAAGAGCACTCCACTGACTTCATGATTCCCCACCCCTACATTTTAATCCCCATACTGAACTTTTAATAGCTGGGGGGGGAGGTTCCTGGCATTTTTGCACTGTCAACTTGTGGGGAGAAGCCTTGTGATGGCCCCCAGCTTGAGTTTCACTGCTCCTTACTGCTATAGTCACCATCACTCCCTCCCATGCTGTTGCATAGCCACTATTTTACATGTAACCCCCCTGCAAATGGGGGTTCCCAAAAGACTTCCAGGAGCTTGCTTGAATGCTCCAAGCCTGAATGGTGTTTGGCATTTAAGCCATTTATCAGTGAGTGTTTTTAGAACCTCTGGTACTGTCTCTTTAAGAGCTGTCTGCTTGCAGACATAATTAGTTTGTATGGGGACTGTGTGTTTCTTTGATTGAGTACCACCAAGCTGCTGCCAATTCACTTCATTGTTGCAGTCACTAGAGTGCAAAGGGAACCTATCTGAAAGATGTAACTGTTTGCCAGAAATTATTTAGAGTAATAATGAAATTACAGTTTGTCTAACCTGCTTTTGCAGTCAGAACTGTGTCTGTTAGTTCCCATTCTAGTTTTGAACTGCTGAACTGGACCAATCAGTGTGGGGTAAGCTAGCTTCTACAATGGTGCCTTGACGAATCAGAACTTGGACTCATAATCTGAGCCAGCCACAAGAGGATTGTATGGGCAGTGACTCTGGGAGATGTAGTTTAGGACTTCAGTGCCTTTTTGGACCAACAGCAGCAGTCTATTGTGAGTGACAGCCAATCCAGTCAAGAACTGGGAGGAACTCAAAGGAAGTGCCCGTTTGTCGGTTGGAGTTTGAGTTGAGCTTTGGCAGTGAAGAAGGAAGGAGCCCTGTGCTTTTTCAGTGTGCAGTTTTAGTCAAAAACGTGTAAGGCCCAGAGTTCCGTCTGCAGCTTGTGTAACAGCTTGTTAGGACTGAATCGCTCCTGTGAAAAGAATCAAAGGATCTCTGAAGAGTAGAAACCAGGCTCACCCTGTAGAAGACTGGAAGAATTGCTGAAAATTGCACTCGGTCTGTCAGGAACTGAATCTGCTGTGTGTTCTCCCGGTATTGTGCAGTAATTGCGATCGGGATACAGATGCAGCCTGCCTGGTATAGTGCTTTCTTTATATGGATGTGTGAAGAGGTTTGTGTACCTCAAGTGAGCCCTGCTGACATTGAAGGACCCTATCTTATTTGGAGGTCGGAGTACTAATTCAGGGTTGCTCCTGTTGAATTGCCACATTAAATCCAAATGGAATTACTGTACTGCTGACTGTTTAATTCTCCTTTCTCTGTGTGAAAGGGCCCCTACCAGCTGCCACGGTTTGACTAGCCACTAGGCTTGGGCACCCAGGGACAGTAACTGATAGGGATAGGCCTGTGCACAGAGCCATAGGTAGATTATTAGAGTGATAAGCTAATTAACCTGATTTCCTGTCCTTGTTATATCCCCAAATAAATCAGAGCTGCTTGTTTCAGCAAAGTTATACTGCCTGAGGTATTTGTCTATGTTAAAGTACTGTACTGTGATTGTTGCACTGTATCTCATTTCACAGGAGGTCCCAGTGCCGGAACCAGACCTGGGGTAAGTGTATACGTGAAGGTAATTTGATATATTGTGTGGGCCACTAGTGGGAAGAAAGGGGGGTTGCAGTGTCCCAGAGGGCTGTGACCAAGTTAGTTTAACTATTGCAAACCCTGACCTCTGGGTGGAGGCACCCGCCATTGGATCCAGGCCCCTCAACCTGTTAGTGGCAAATCAGGCAGGGGTAGTAGCCCCTGGGATAGCGCCATCTAGGGGTTACATACACAACAGCCACTATACAAGCCAAATGTGCTATTCAATAGGAAGGACATGTACACTTTAGACTCAATGGAAGGCAGCTGCAGCAGTGCTAGCTGTAGAAATTTTTTCTACGGCAGCAGCAGGTCCAGGAAGTTTGGAGGGGGATGCTGTTGGAAGCCCCCCCCCCCCCCAAGTGGATAGTGAAAATGTTTGCTACACAGGGCACAGTAGGACTGAAAAGACCACCCCAGTCACTAAAGGCAGTAATGGGGGGGGGGGGGGCTTCTGGATTCAGGGGATCTAGAGGCCCCCATCTATTTTAAAGGTGTGGCAATTGGGGGTAGGACAATGAGGAACAAGCAGATGGAGCTGTTTTTTCTTGCTGTTCCTTAATTTTTAGCTGCTAAAAACAGTCAAAAGTATGTGCTGTCTCTAAGAGGTTATAAAATGGTTATTTAAGTTGAGTATCAAAATATTGCCTTCAGCTTAACGAGTTTTGGAACTTTGGTAGATTTCACACAGGAACCTGTTCAGTTGCCAGTGTTTGTCTTGTTTTGCAGCTAGGAAATTATCTTTGTTGTCAGTGTTGGAATTATACTTTCATTAAAAAGGGGGATAAAACACTCTTTAGGTACAGTACATAAGCAAAAAGAAGAAAAGTAATGCAAGGATAGTTAGTCTAAAAGGGGAAGGAGGGGGGTGGAAGGGGACCCGAAGAAAGCACACATATTGAACAAGAACTTTTGATCAGTATTCACAAAGGAAGGGGTAGGTGATGGACCACAGACAGGGGAAGACGGCATAAGGGGAAGGGAGGTGAACACTAACCCTTTTATGGAGGAGACAGTCTTCAGGGAACTAGCTAAACTAAGAGCAGACAAGGTAATGGGGCCGGACGCAGTTCACCCAAGGATACTGAAGGAACTAAAGGAGGAACTGTCTGCACCTCTGACGGCACTGTTCAATCTCTCACTGGATATGGGGGACGTTTGGGGGACTGGAGGAGGGCGGATGTGGTCCCTAGACACAAAAGTGGGAATAGGGAGAAGGCAGGGAACTACAGACCTGTAAGCTTGACTTCGGGGGTGGGCAAGGTTATGGAAACACTACTAAAAGAAAGGATTAGGGAATACCTTAAAACCAGTGGCTTGCAGGATCCGAGGCCATATGGGTTCACGGGTGGGGGAGGGAGGACTCTTGCCAAACAAACCTGATAGAGTTCTTTGACTGAGTTACCAGGGAGGTGGCTCAGGCAGTAGCAGTGGATGTGGCCTACCTGGATTTCAGTAAGGCCTTCGACACTGTTCCACACAGAAGACGGGTAAACAAGCTGGGCAGCCTGCAAGTGGGTCCAAAGATAGTAAAATGGGTACAAAGTTGGCTAATTAACAGAACTCAGAGGGTGGGGGTGAATGTAGTTCACTTGGAAGAAGGTAAGGTAACCAGAGTGAGGCCTCATGGGTCAGTACTGGGACGGGACCTGTTCAATGTCTTTACTAGCGACATCGCAGAGGGGTTTGAAGGAAAGCCATGCCTATTTGTGGATGACACAAAAATCTGCAACAGACTGGATACACCGGGTGGGGGTGGGGGGAGAGCTGAGGGAAGATCTGAAAAAGCTGGAAGACTGGTCAAGGTTTTCTCAACTGGGCTTCAATGCAAAAAAGTGCAAAATTATGCACATGGGGCACAGAAACCAAGGGGTAATGCATCATTTGGGGGGGGAGATGTCAATAACCACAAAACAGGAAAGGGATCTGGGGTTATCCTACCTGATGACCTGAAGGTAGCAAAGCAGTGTGATAAGGCAGTGGGAAAGGCTAGTAGAGTGCTGGGGTGCACAAGGGGTATCACGAGCAGAAAGAGAGGTAGTGTTACCCCTGTATAGATCAATGTTGAGGCCTCACCTGGAGTACTGTGTCCAGTTCTGGAGGCCCCATGTCAGGAAAGACATAGATCGGAAGGAGGCAGTACAGAGAAGGGCAACCAAAATGGTGCATGGCCTGCATCAGAAGCCCTATGAGAAAAGACTCAGGGAGTTAAATATGTACTCCCTAGAGGAAAAGAGGGAAAGGGGAGTCATGATAGAAACATTTTGAATACCTCAAAGGTATCAATAAGGTACAAGAGGGTGGCATTTTGCACAGAAAGAGATGCTCAAGGACAAGAGGGCATGTTATGAAGCTGGAAGGGGAAGACTTAGAGGGGATATGAGGAAAAACTTTTTTATGGAAAGGGCAGAGGACATCTGGAACAGATTTCCAGCAGATGTGGTGGGTACCGAAATAGTAACAGTTTTTAAACATGCATGAGATAGACACGGGAGGGCCTTAGTAACAGGGCTGGGGGGAGAAGGCCATAGATTAATTAGGGTCTATGGTAGCACAGTAGTTAGGGTCCTTAGGGCAGACTAGGTGGGCCAGAAGGTACTTTTCTGCTCACAGCTTCTATGTTTCGATGTTACTTTTCTACGTTTCCAGCGATATGGGAGTCCTAAAATTTTGGAGGGGCAGACAGGCGTGCACAGGAGCAGTGAGCAGGCGCAGAATCCTGGAAAAGCTGGGGGGGTCTGGGGGCATGCTCCCCCACAGGAAATTTTAAACAAATCACTGTAAATGGTGTATTTTCCTGCATTTTACAGTTAGGCAAGATACATTACAGCCCATCTTGATGAAGAACTATGTTATAAGGATGTTACATTTTCTAACATCAGGAGACTTGTGTCTCCCCCCCACCCCCACCGCCCCAAGAGTCAAGTTTGTAGGCAGAGCAGCCTGCCAGATGGTAAGGTCAACAGTGTATGTCCAAGCCAATGCCTTCTATTCCTGTCACCCGACCCCCACCCCCTGCCCAGTTGTTTTTTTGTAGTAGTATTATTACTATTACAGCTGCTTCTGCTTTGAATGTTCAAAAACAATTACAAATCTATTCTGTAGTGCTGGCATGGTGAGATTTGGGAGATGACAGACCTGTATTTTTTCTTCGACACTGCTGACAGTCATCTTATGATCAGGCAGCACACTGAGGTGCTGCCCTATCTGCATGCATCTCTCGGGACTGCGGGATGAGGTAGCCAGACTCAGAGCGGAAGTAAACTGGGTCAGGAGTACCATCACCCCTGTCCAGGAACCACCCAGTCCAATGCAGCTGCCTCAAAGGATGCCGAGAACGAGGAGCACTTGGATGACAGTGGGCTCAGGGAGGGTTAGAGCAGTCAGGCAGAGGCACATCCCAGATCCTATTCCTCTCAAGAATTCATATGCCACACTGGCAAATGAGGACAACCAAATAGAGGTACCCAGGGAAGTGGAAGGAAAGGATGTGGAGGTTAGGCAAGGAGGTGACCTCAGTGAGGAAAGCAGTGGACCCCAGAGGAGGAGGAAGCGAATCCTGGTGGGGGACTCCATCATAAGAGGGATCCAGCTAGGAACACAGGAGGGGGAGGACAGGGAGGTGAGGTTCTACTAGGTGCCACGGCATGGAGGGATGGAAGGAAGATACTGGGATCACTGGGAAGGCAAGACAGGAGGGTGAGCTGATGTCATTATCCACCTAGGTACTAATGACCTGGCAAATGGGGAGCCAAAGGAAGTGCAGGAAGAGTTTAGGAAACTGGGAAGGGGTCTCAAGCAAGTAACTACTTCTGTCACTTTCTCAGAAGTACTCACCTGTGAGAGGCAAGGGAGAGCATAGGAGTGCATGCACCAGGAACTTTAACTCATGGTTGAAGAACTGGTGCTGTGAGGAAGGGTTTGGATTCATTGGTGACTGGGGACCCATCTGGAGGGATGGAGGTTTGTTCAAGCCTGATGGCCTGCATCCATCCTGGAGGGGAATCCAAGCACTCAATGATAAGTTTAAATGCTACATTGACAAGCATTTAAACTAGCAAAGGGGGGTGGCAGGCCAGCAAGGATGATACCTACTTGCTCACCCCCCACAGCTAGTAATGGAACCAGTGAACCAGAGGAGTGGCTATCTCTGCAAAGCAGTGTGCAAAAGATGGAGATTAGTGCCCAAAAGGTGGATAAGCAGAAAAGGGGCAAAATTCAGCAGAAGGGCAGACAGCAAGGAGAACCAGGGATAAATGACAACCAAGGAAGGGCTGGAGTAGAACAGTGAAGCAGTCTAGGGAGGTCAAATCATGGAAAGCCATGTGTGCAAATGCCAGAGCCTTAGCAACAAGATGGAAGATCTGGAGGCTGTCATGGTACAGTCAGACCTGGACATTGTGGCCATCACTGAAACCTGGTGTAATGATAACCATGACTGGGAGATGGCCATACCTGGCTACAACATATTCAGAAGAGACAGAGCAGGCAGGAAGGGAGGAGGAGTGGCACTGTATGAAAAATGACATAAGGGCCACACAGATCCAGGAGGAACAAAATGGGGAGAGATACTGTGGGTTAAGTTGAAAGGAAAATGGGCCAGCTATCCGCACAGGTGTGGTCTCTAGACCACCAGCCCAGGAGGAAGAAACAGATAGAGTTGATGCTAGCCATCCAAAGGATGGCAGACAAGGGTGAGTTAGTACTGGTTGAGACTTCAATATACCGGACGTGGACTGGAGCATCCCAGCAGCAGCATCAACTAGGTGCAGATTTATCCTGGACTCCTTCAGGGTGCCTTCCTCAAGCAACTGGTCATGGAACCAACTGGCAGAAGGCAATACTGGACCTTGTGCTCACAAACAGGGACAGTGTGATGGGGTAACAGTGGGGAGCACCTGGGCAACAGTGACCACCAGTCATTGTGGTTTGAAATCACAGAAAGAGCAGAACCAAACCACACAAAACACGTATCCTGGATTTTAGGGGGCAGACTTTGGGAAAATGGGGAGATGCTTGAAAGAGGCATTAAGGAATGGGACAGGAATCAGGGATTGAGGAACAGTGGGCAGTATTTAAAATGGGGATTATAAGAACAACAGAATTATGCATTAAGCAGGTTAGCAAGAGGAAAAGAAAGAGGAGACCATTATGGTTTTCCAAAGAGGTAGCAAAGAAAGTGAAAGCCAAAAGATTGCATTCAGGCAATACAAAAGACACAGGCAGAAGGGATAGGGAGAAGTACCAGGAGAAACAAAGGGAGGCAGGGAAGTCAGTAAGGGAAGCCAAAGCTCAGACAGAAGAACACATTGCAAAATCAGTGGTTAAAGGGACAAAACCTTTCAGGTACATAAGGAAAAAGAAGGACAAAGGAGGGATAGTGAGACTGAAGGGGAGGATGGGAGCCGTGGAGGATGACAACAGTAAAGCTGACATATTGAACAGGTATTTCTGCTCAGTCTTTACTAAGGAAGAGGGGGTAATGGGTCTGAAGGAGTACAAGGTGAGAATGGTGCAGAAATGGACACAAGTCCCTTTACACGAGAAAGGGTCCGAAAGGAACTGAAAGCAATAAGAGCTGATGAGTTAATGGGGCCAGATGGGCAACCCCAGGTCCTTAAAGAACTAAGAGAGGTGGTGGCTGAAACCTCTGGCTATCCTGTTCAGCCAATCACTGGAAACAGGGAGGTACCCAAAGACTGAGGACAGCAGATGTAGTCCCCTTATACAAAAGTGGGAACAAAGAGGAAGCAGGGAACTACAGACCAGTCAGCCTCACCTCGGTAGTGGGAAAGATCATGGAAGCACTACTGAAGGAGAGATTGGTGGAACATCTGGTTGTCAATGGACTACAGGACCCAAGGCAGCATGGTTTCACCAGGGGAGGTCATGTCAGACCAACCTCATTGAATTTTTTGACTGGGTGACTAGGGAGGTGGATCAGGAGAGGGCAGTGGACATGGCCTATCTGGACTTCAGCAAGGCCTTTGACACTGTGCCACATAGAAGACTATTACACAAACTGGGGAATATGGGTGTGGGCAGGACAGTAGTGTGGTGGTAGGTAACTGGCTGGGTGGAGGACACAGAGGGTGGTGGTAAATGGCTGTCACTCCACAGAGGAAGAGTGACTAGTGGGGTACCACAGGGATCAGTGCTGGGACGGTCCTATTCAACATCTTCATCAGTGACATTGCACAGGATATAGAAGGCAGAATTTCACTGTTCGCTGATGACACAAAGCTCTGTAACAGAGTAGACATACCAGAGGGTGTAGACAGAATGAGAAGGACCTGCAGAAACTTGAAGAATGGTCAAGGGTTTGGCAGTTGAAATTAATGCAAAGAAGTGCAAGATAATGCATATGGGCACAAAACCCTGGCACAATATATCAGTTGGGGGTGAGGATATAGCATGCACCAAGCAGGAAAGGGATCTTGGGGTTGTCATCTCTGATGACCTCAAATGAGGAAACAGTGTGACAAGGCATCAGGTAAAGCAAATAGGATGCTGGGATGTATAGGCAGGGGCATCACCAGCAGGAAAAGGGAGGTCATAATTCCATACAAGACACTAGTGAGGCCCCACCTGGAGTACAGTGTACAGTTCTGGAGACCATACCTACGTAAGGACATAGACAGGTAGAGAAGGTTCAGAGGAGGGCAACAAAGATGGTGCATGGGTTGCATCACAAGTCCTATGAAGACAGGTTGAAGGAACTGAACATGTACTCCTGGAGGAGAGGAGGAGAGAGGGATATGATAGAGACATACAAGTATCTTACAGCGAGGAACAGGGTGCAGGAAAACACTATTTTTAAGCGAAAAAGATGTTTCAGGACTAGAGGGCATGGGATGAAGTTGGAGGAGGACGATTCAGAGGAAACATGAGAAAGAATTTCTTCACAGAACGGGTGGTGGACAAGGGAACACCCTGCCAGAGGAAGTGGTGGGGCTGAAACAATCACGGGATTTAAGAATGCATGGGATAGACATAAAGGAATTCTAGAGGTCAGGGGTAAGGGGAAATAGACTTCTAGGAAAACAAACTGAACTTACAAGCTCAAATGGGCAGACTAGGTGGGCCATAGGCCCTTATCTGCCGACACTGTCTATGTATCTATGTAGTAGCTGGTACGGTAAATGACAGCAGCCAGAGGGTAGGGTGGGAGCAAAATTGTCCTCATTTAGACTGGGACATATGTCCATCCCTTAGTCTACCCCCTGTCCCCACCACGTTGTACCAAGGCAGGGTGTGAGTGCTGGGTGGCAGCCCTAATTCACAAACAAGATCAAGAAACACACACACTCCAGAGCCAGGAGCTGGGAATCTCCAGTGAAGTCACTATACAAGTAGCAAGTGAAATAAATTCAAATTTATTGCCAAAATTTGCAAGATAAGGAGTTCACCAGACACAAGCATGAGCTCAACTCTGGTAGCCTGGTGCCCCAGTGCTTTTCACCATGTAATGCTTCATCAGGGGGCCTTACACGGTGAAGCACTAAGGCACCTGGCTACCAGAATTTCTTTCACTTGCTACTTGTACAGTGACTTCACTGGAGCTTCCCAACTCCTGGTGCTAGAGTGCATGTGCTTCTTGGTCATGTAACTGAGACATGACAGGCTGCAGCACAGCAGCTCATCATGAGCAAGTTCCGGCCAAAGACTGCACACATGCACTCTGTCTGCTAGCTGTGAGCGCAGTTTCATTCCTGTCCTACGCTCGGGACTGCTGACCATGACCTCCCGAATGCTGAACCGGCCCCTGCTCTACCCTGATCCCAACTTCATCCCACCTGATCGAAGCCCCGGTCATTTGTCCAGCAGTTCAATTTGTCCCTCCCCACCACCACCAGTCAGTCGATCTTTGAGTGTCTTCCTGCATTGTCCCAGCAGCCAGCAGCACAAGGAAACTTACAGCAGAGGAAGGAATGGATTTGGACAGAGACAGTCTTCTCTCCTTCAGGTAAGACAGAGATTTGTCCTGCATGGGGGTGGATGGTAGGATGAGATGACATCACTGTGTGGATGGCGGTGAGCAAGATGGTGCCACTGAGCAGAATATACCCTAAAGGGTCAAAATACATGCAAAAGACGACACACTCCAGTGTTCAAAAATGTTTTCATGGACTACATTCTTTGAAAAATGTGATCAGTGCTTTGCCAAGCAAGACCCATAGAGTCAAGGTGCTTTATGTGGGACTTGCCTAACAATCCCACTGATCCAACTTTGCAAATCATAAAATAAGTGAAAACATTTTTCAACAGCTCTCGACTGCACCATTTTTTGTATCTGTTCTCAACAATTACAACATCAGAGATCAGCTCCCTCATCTATTTATCTAAGTTAGTCTTAAATAGTTATCGCGACTCCACTACCTCACTTAGAAGGCTATTGTAGTTTTCCACTACTCTTTGTGTGAAGCAATGCTTTGTCCATCTTTGTATTTCATTTATTTTTTTAAGTTTCTGTACCCAGGATTCCCAGCGGAGATGTCACATCCCATTAACAGTGGGTAAGGACTACCCATTTGTCCAGTTGGGGAGGGACTGAAGCATGAGAGAGGTCATGTGACTTGTACAGAGAGCCAGTGATTCTGGAAGGATTCGAAACCAGGGAATCATCTGGTTTTGCAGGTCTGTGGTCCAACCACTAGCCCTACACTGCGTCCCCTACTGAGTCAAGATTTGAGATTTCAGTAAAGCAGTAAGGCCATGAAGGAATGAATCCCAGTCAGTTGATTCACACATGACAAAGGGGAGACAGCTAGCCAAACTCCCTTGCTGGAGGAAGACTGCAACACCTGAGTCAGCAAAATCCCATAGCCAGTGCAGTGTTTCTGGGGAGGGACAGAGGAAGGAATCCCAACACCTGTCCCAGTAATCTGCTACCTCTTAAAATACAGCTCGTCATATTTTTGTTCTCTTTATGGCAGTTCTGGCCTGAGCTACCTTTACTTTAGCTTCTGCCAGGGGCCAGGCAAGCACCAGACTTTTGCTCACCCTCTGCCCCAGAGGAGGACAGCAGTCCTATAGAAAATACAGGGGCAACCGGGGAACACTGGGGACTTTTAAGTGACCTGGTCAGAGTCACACAGTTTGCAAGTGAAGATTGTGGGATCAAATCCTGGTATGCTGGATGTACCAAGCTCATTCACAGTGTGTTACTCTAACCTCTCAGCTATACTGCCAGCCCAATCATATATCAGTGAACCCAGACTGATTTGGCATTTTCCCTATGGATGACAAATTGCTCTGTTTTCCCATATAACCAATGCAAGCCTATGAGAACAATTTTCCTGTAAATGGCTCAATTTCAGTGTATAATACAGGAATCCCTGTAGATCTGGGAGCCCTGATACATGTCCAACTGCTCCTCCACTCTCTTATCCATGCCCTGGCCATGCCACTCATATGGGTCTTGTATTTCTTGGCTCTCTAATAATTAAAAAAAAAGTACTCTTTTACCCTCCAGCCAGTGATGAGATTAGTAATGGAGACCAGCCAGGCGAACACAGTGTGGGCAGTAGGGAAGCTCAGTGACTCGAGAGGATGGACCGGACATGGTGGAACAGAAGCCAAGGTGTTGTCAGCAAGATATAGATGGCTCAGTCTGTAGCACTATGAAGGACTAGGAACAAAAAGCAGCAGGCTTCTCTTCTCTGCGTAAACTGAAACACACTGGTCCAGCACATGGCTTTTTCTTAGGTGTGAGGGGTTACCAGAAGGAACAGCTAGCGGGGTCATGCCCCCTGCCCTACTACATAGATTAATTTTTCATAGCTGCCAGGGTTCCTTGGATAGCTACCCGGGCTCAGCCCCAGCAAACCCCAGCGTAATTCCAACAGTGTCTCTAGTTAGAGAATGTTAGAGAATGCATTTACGACACAAGATGCAGTTCTTTGTGCATCGTTCTGTTTACTTACAAATATAATACAATAATCCTGTTTAGTTAGGGCAGAGTACAGCTCTTTATACTGCACACAATAATACTTGGCAATGAGGGGGAATGGAATTCAGGAACAAAAATGGTAAGTTTTGGCAAGGAATCAAACTTGAGTTTTGATGACGCTAGAGAGAGTGTCTCACATTATAAAATAAAGATTACTGCATTTCTGGAATCAAACTAGATTAAGGATGAATGTAACAGAGCAATTTTCCTATTCACAGTTTGAGAAAAAACCTTTGCCTTACTTAGAGATATTTTATTTCTGATGAAACCAGGAGAGACTGCACTTCCAGAGCTTCTCACAACCCTGTGGGACTACTATTTGAAAAAGACAAATGTTGCAGCTGAAAGGTTTGTTTCAAAGTCAAAAGCAGCAACTGTGTAAATTCTGCTGCATAGTATACTGCATGTTTGAAAAAGCTGGCTCCCTCCTATGAACTAGAAACCAACATGAATGAACAATCAAGAGATTAATCTGAATGTGGCATTGTCACTTGATTGGTCAATTCCAGCCATATACTGAATTTTCCACATACTGACATGCTCTAGCCACAGTTTTCAACATTTGCAACACCAAAAGCAGGTTAAAATGGAATTCCCAAGGATATTACTTGCTAGTACCAATTTTTTGCACTCAAAAGTCACTCACTACTGATCCAAAGGGATGAATCATCCACTGCAGCATTGCAAGCTGCATCAGCGTTGGATCTGCCACCAGATGGGACACGTGGCCCAAACTTGCGAACAAACAGGATCACATCAATTAAGCATGGATCAATGCACTCAAGACGCTCCTCCACAAAACTGCTATCTGAGAACTATAAGCAGTCACATCCACACAATTTTGCCTTCCTGCAGTACTGAACAACCCAAGGAAAAGTAGACACTGGAAAATACTGAACTGTATTCTATTGGGACTTGTGATAGTGAGTATGCCAGTCATATTATGTGATGGTAAACATTAATGGTGAAAAACTCAAAATAGAAATTGACATTGGTACAGCTATGTCCATTATACATACATATAACATAGACATAGAAAACAGAAGATACTGCCAGTAGGTTGTGTGTTAAAACCATACACTAATCAATGACTGCAACTGTTAAGGAACATTTGTGTTACTGTAAAAATGAATGATCAAGTGGCATATTTAGAACTGCTAGCCAAACAGGTATTAGCCCTGACTTAAACTGGGTTCAGAAGTTAAAGCTAGATTGGTCCAAAGTACACAATGTTGCTGATGAAGAACCGCTGTACTTAAAATATAGTTCTGCGGTCAAAGCAGACGTGAAACCTATGAAAGACGTTGAAGCTAAACTACATAAACTGTATCTAATAAAGCGGTAGAACATTTTTATGCTCAGCCTGTACCCTATGCATTGGGGAAAGCACTAAATCAGCAACTGGAGAAACTGGAACAGGAAAGAATAATTTTACTGGCAGCTTGCAGTGAATGTGTGCATACCCAGCACAGATGGAGGGGTCTGGATCTATGAGAATTACAAAGTCACAATAAAGTCTGGACAGTATGTAGATCACTACCCTATTTCACTGAATGAGTGATAGACAGTGTCACAACCAATCTGTCACAAACCCACTCCAGTGGGGCAGGATTCCCTGAGCTACAGTGAATCCCCTTGTGACCTGGGTCAGGAATACTCCCCCTCCTGTCCTTTTAGAACGCTTGCTGATTCACAGCTGAACGTCCACCAAAGAGGTCCTTGGGCTTCCTCTGTCTGTCTGAAGGGTGCAAATACAGTCCTGAGTCTTTGTTCCTGGGAGAGAACACACTTGGCCACTGTGTCACGAACCAGAAAAGCCACAGGCATGTATAGGCCTTCGGGGATGCCCTATACACCCTATATTTGTCTTTTCCCAGAAAAAATGCAGAGATCAGTTCAACCCCACAGACTCCTTTTGAGAGACGTTTTGTATTCCCCCCTCTTTTTGGTCACAGAGCCCCTTCTTGGATTTTACCTTTAGTAGCCTCTGGCCCTTAAGCATTAGACAGGCATAGATTTGTTTGAACAAACTTTCCCAAAACCAACACACACTAGACTCTGGCAGAATTAATGTAAGCCAAAAGCTTTACTAATTAGTAAATAAGTACTGTAAATAACATACAAGAAAAATTATATACTTTTCCTAATATTGGTTACAGGATATGAAAAGAAAGTTGGAAATATACGAAAAAAGATATACTGTTTAAAATCTAGCACATATAGTGCTACCTTGGAAAGCCCTTGGTGCTGGAAATGAAAAGAGTTCTTAGTAGGTTGCAGGTTCTCCCATCTATTTAGTGGCAATTAAGATAGGGGTCCAAAGCATTGTTTTGTTGCTTGCAGGCGAGTCTTTGAAAGAGAAGTAACGTCTGTCTCTCTGGCAAGTTCTGCAGCCTCTTTTAAGTAAATTCAAAAGTCCTGCCTCTGGTGTTCCTTGTTGTAATTGGCTGGTCTTGTCATATGCTGAGAAAGGGCCAACCAGCACTCATGTTCGTAGTTTAGATGTTATGAAAAATAAATAAAAAGTCTAACTGAATGTTTCCTTGCTGAGGGGGAGGGGTTAGGAGGAAACGAAGTGCCCCCCCCCAAGGTTTGAAAAAAAAAAAACACAAGTGCACACAGGCCTGATTGGAGTCAGCATTTCTCACCCCCTGCTGGTTTTGCTAGTCCAAACTCTTTTGTTCCCAGTAAGCCACTTAGCCCTTAAGTGGCTTCACTCAAGTTGTAATTATTCCAGTCCAGATGCCAATGTTCTAAACAATAAAACTCTAGACTCCACAGCACCTTTGTGCTGACTTTTAAACCAGGGCCCTTTGTGAAGGTCAATATTTTCAGTAACCCAGGCTTGACTAAATGGCCCTAATGACCCTCCCATTTAACACAGGAGCTCTGGAGGTTGCAATCCTTTTTACAATTTAAAGAATTATTGTTTGAATTAAAAAGACAGATCACCTAGTAAGCTACAGGGCTGCCCACCCAAAACACAGGGAATTGTACCACTCCAGTAAACCACATTTGAAATCAGGCTTATGCAACAGGACCTTTTTATGAATTACATAAATAACTAATATACCTGGGAACATAGCAATGGGACATGGCATGATCCCACCACAGACAGACGGAACAAATTGCCAGAAGAGGTCATATTTGCAAAAATAGTGAAGGAATTCAAACTGGGGTAAACTGGCACAGTGATCCAATAAGATTAGTAAAGAATAAAGGCCCTGATATTCATACGGTTAGTGTGAAACTAACTAGGTGAACACTACACTAACCACCTATGGTGCTGGTGGTCAGGGTGGGGGCCATATTCAGAGACCCGTGGTGTGCCACGCTATCCCGGCAGCATGATCACACAGAACAGTCTACTGTGCTGATGCAAATAAGGGATCCATCATGCATAAAGGGTGCAGAGGTATATTCACAAGTTTTGGCAGCAGAAAACAGCCACCATCACAGCACTATTTAACACGACCAAAACCCTGCCCGTAACAGAACACAATGGCTGAGCCCCCCCCAACTGCTAATTCTGATAATAGTCCTAATGTTCCTTGGTGTCTAGTGGTTCCCAACCCCCTATTCACCCATAGCGACTTTATTTCCCTTACTCTGGTGTCTATTGGACTCCCACCATGATCAGCCGCAGTGATATTTATTTCCCTTACCCCTGGTGTCTAGTGGACCCTCCACCCCAATCATCCAAGGTGATATTTATTTTGCTTACTCTGGCGTCTCGTGCCCCCCCACCCCTGATCTCCCATGGAGATATTTACATCATTATCCCTGGTGTTTATGAGACCCCCTGACCAACTACCAAGCTCCCACCTGCCTATCTGCTTAAACCTCCTGCCCTGCACCCTTGCTCACCTCAGTCACTTGTTTTACCTCAAACAACAGTGAATGGCATAGTCCTCCACTCACCTCTTCGGCCGGTCACTGTCTCACTGTCAGTGAACACAATCACAAGTGCTGTAGAAACAGTTGTTTCTACAGTAACTGCAGGTGAGTGCAGGGCTAAATGTATGAATGTAGTGGTGATGTGTAAGTTGCATTTTAATGTAGTATACCTTATCAGTGGATTTAATGCTAGTCATGACTTTTACTGGAAGCTGGGTGATGACAGCATCTGCACCTATACTCTCTGATCCCTCACATGTACCTTTACTTCTTCCCATCATTCACAGTCACACACCCAGTCCTTACCCACACTTACACTTTGAGTCCTCACCTGCACCAACAATTACGCTTTTATTCCTCCCACTGAGCTCATGCAAACACCCTATCCTTCACCTACTCCCACAAATCTTAACAAGACGCATGCTAGCACTCATAGCTGTCTTATTTTTTCAGTTGTTAATTTTTTTATGTGAGTTCATTTCAATGGGGAAGGGCCTAGTTAGAGTGTTATTGCTTTTTCCCCAACACATTCCAATTTCCACATTCCATTATCTACACAGTCATACTTCTACACTTCACATGCACCCAAACACAGGTTTCCACCACTTACCTGCACCAATGCGCACACTGCTACCCCACTACCATATCCACACCCACACACTCTGGGCCTTCAACTATAGACACACACACTTCTGCCCCTCAACCACACCAACATACTCTCATAACCCTCACATGCACATGACTACCACACTCCTGCCCTTCACCCACAATCCCTCCTAATCTGCACACAGTCCTACCCATCATGCTCAGTGACACTTGTCAGCTACAGCCACACTCATACCTCTCATCTGTACTCAAACCCCCCACACTCTTGACTGGTCACCTGGACCCACACACATTCACTACCATGCAGCAATGGCACAGATCTGGAGGCTCAAGCAGAACTCACTGCTTTTACCTTTTAATGTTGGTTTCAGTTGGAATGTTACTTTCTAGCTTTGCTTCTCTTTCAAATATAAGATTGCCAGTTCATCTTCTGGTTGATTCTGGCATTTTAACCAGTGAGCTGTTTTTTCTTTCCACTGCCAGAATAAAATGCATTTGGTATAGCATTTAAAGTTTCCAGCATCTCTTTGTTTGAGTGGAGTCATAACAGCTAATCACTGCGTGCAGCATCTGTTTTGCCTTTGTTAGCTCTGACGACTATGTCTGCAATATTAATGGATGGTTAGTCAATGTAAATTTGTCAGAATAAGTGCAACATGTTGACAACACTGTAACAGCTGCAATTCACTCTATTGGTGAAATAAACTGTTTAAATCTCTGCTGTTTCTATACAGAGTTATATATCTCTATGTATAATCCACAATCTAATAAATGATTTTCTAGCATGTACAGCATCTTCCTATTTCTGTTAGTGCTCTATTAATATAAATAAATATCTGCTGTATACACAAGGGACACACAATAGCCTGACTCAAAACATGGACTTTATCTTCAAGTATGAGGGGGCAAGATCATAACTCACAAGCAGTGAAGTCATGAGTGAGTTATAAAATCCTGTCCCCATGCAAGGGAAGAACTGTATATTTTGAGTCAAGCCATCGTGTATTCAACTTATACAACATCAGTTTAACAGTTATAACATTTTAAATCAGTTTTCTGTGTGAACATTTTTTACTTTTTCTCCTGTTATTTGAACTGCTGGCTTCAGTGCTGCACAGGCCTACTATGATGTCATAAACACCGTGATAGCTGCCCTTTGAGTCTGTTCTGTGCAAAGGTAAAGAAAACTAGTTGTGATGTAGCTAACCTCTAGATAAATGGTTATCTGGAGGTTAGATAGCATAATAAACAAATGCATGGTGGGAGATTTATCACCACTGGTGCTGTATAAATCTCCAATCAAATGTTACCTGATAATGCAAAATACTAGTTTCTTTACATACAATCATATCTCAATTCAGTTCACGGTACACAGCTATTACAGTTCATCTAAACCAATAGTTCTCGGACTTAGTCACAGTGAGCCTCCCCAAATTCATGGAAAAGATTTTGAGCCTCCCCTAAAAACTTAAATAATCTTGGGCCTCCCAAAGAGAAATAACACACTATACTTTGCACAGTACACCATGAATAACTTGAAACCCCTTTGAGTACTTGGCTCACATTCAGTTCTTTGTCTTATACTGACTTAGAACTTATAAAAAAGAGCTCCTGTGCTCAAAGGTGTTATCTGAATAACAAATAAATAAAATATACAAATATTATTATTCAGCTTATTGTAACACCCCCCCGCCCAACGGGCCAACCTACTTGCCCTGCTATTTTCATTTTTGAACCACTGTTACCCCTTGTTGCAGTACCTTCATTGGTCTGCCTACTTTCCCTGTTTCCTGTCTATATGAAATGAAATAACCTTCCTACATACTTTGCCTCTCCCCTTCCTTTCCTGCTCTTAAGCAACTTCTCAGGGATTACTTTGCTCTTCCTGCTATTGCTCTTAGCACTTCTATCCTCAACCCTTGTAGTTGGGCTGTTCTGCCATCAATTACCACCACTCATTATTAATTTATTGTTCATATTTATTTGCACTGTTGCTCAGTGTATATTTCTTGATTGTTTTGCAGTTACCTTTGAAATGTATTACTCCCTACCCTTCCCGTGCACACCTGAAATGAGCCTTGGCTCATTCACCTTCCCTTGTCACCTATTAGTAACTAAATACATAACATTCACCTACTGTTATTATCCTCTTTCAGTTTGCTTCATCTCTTCACACAAAATATATAAAACCCAAAATTTAAATACAGTACTTTTTGAGACTTGCTTGAGCCTCCCTTGGAACAGGTTGGGGCCTCCCAAGGGAGGCTGGCCTCACCATTTGAGAACCCCTGATCTAAACTGATTCTAATCAATTAAATGCACAGTCCTCAATTACCTCCATTATAACTTTGCTTTCCTAGTAAAAGCAGTACATCAGCGCTACTAATGTAGCCTGCTAGTTAGTGTTTTTTTTACCATCTATCAGCATGCACGCTTTAATTCTGCAATATATTTCTAGCAGACATGGCCAATTGTTGAGCCGCATGTTTTATATTCAGTACATGCCTATGCTTAGGAACAAATGATCTCTATGAAAATGCAGTCACTGCTAAAAAAAGTTTGGTACTGTAGCATAGAGTGTTTGTAATGCTCTACATCCTTACTTCAAGGCATTCTTATTTTTCTTTCTTTAAAAGTCATTCAACCCGTTCTTAAAATAACCAGAGTGAACTGCCAGGCTTCTACTTGATATAAATGCAGGCCCCATTAATTAACCTATGGCAACTTTACACTAACGTTCCTGTATACTGCTAACAGCGTCACACTTGCTAAAGAAAGTTTGTTAAACTTATGGAATAAATTTTCACTTACCCATTTGGTGGGCTTAAAAAGCCTGGTATCATTGCAATCACAATCACCATTAAGAGATGCACTATTTTCATGCAGTTGCTGCCTTTTTATGTTTGCTTGCACGCATGTGCAAGAAACATAGTGCCATCATCCGAGTTTTCGGAGGTAAGGCAGCCCTCTCCCAATTCAGTCAGTGTGTTTGCAGGTGCGGCCGCAGTTCTCCAATGCCTGCTGGAGCTGTCAATGACAGCTCCAAAATGCAGTGGAATACAGTTGAAAGGGGGAGCTACGCTTCAGTGAGCAGAGATAAGATATCGCCTGCCCGCGCATGCCCCTACACACACACACACACACACACACATATATGCATACCGCGTGCTGCCCCCACGCACACCTGTATAGCCGGGGTGCCCAATCCCCGTCGGCTGTGGTGCGCCCCAAAACCTTCCACATGCCATGCTGGTGCCCACCCCAGCATGGCAACTCATCACATAGCAGCCGGTGCCCACAATCACGTCGACTCACTGTTCCCCGAGAGTACAGGGTGCCACTCTGGGAGCCCACTCCAGCTGCGCAACAGATGCTACGCCGACGGGGTTTCAATCACCCATCGGCTCCACGCCCCCAACCAGCCGCCCTTCTGTCATGCTGGGAGCCCACCCCAGGCGTGGCAAATGTCCCGTCATCAATTAAAAAAAAACTGCAATAAAAACTGTCCTTGGAGCTTCTCTCTGCCCCTCCCACAACCTGCACCACCCACTGCGCACCCTGCCTCCCCACACCCCTCACTCCCATACTTACCTCCGACCTTGGCGCGATGATCTTCGTGGACTGGGAACACGCTTGCACTCTTCAAAGCCAACCGCGAACTGAGGAAATGCCGTAAGCTGTATAATGGGACAGATAGGGTTTTTCAACTTTGCTGCATATCTCAGGCATTTTTTGGAATTTTGCACCAAATTTTCAACATGGGGTTTTGGGACCCTTCTCGGAATGCTGTCACTGTCATGATGTTATTCAGGCCCGAGGTAATTCAGTCACTGCACAAAATCACTCTTCGGGACAGATTAACGAACGACACTGCCAGTGTTCATAAGGTGGGCTCAAGAGCTTATTTTGAAAATTTGGTGAAAAATTCAAAATGACTGCTTTATAAGCGTGGTGTTGCGTAGTTCCTACGACGCTTGTAAGTTCGCAATTTTCATTTTCACCCAGATTTTCAACATTGCCATTTTATTACACTTCCTTATGAGCAGTACAGCTGTCATTTGTCACATCTTGCCCAAAACATGTTTCCGCCCATGTAGAGCACAATGGCACAGTCAGTGTATTGAAATCAATTATGGGACACATTAAGAAAATCACAGTGACACTGTTCATGAGCAGGTGTCTTAAATGGCTATGTTGAAAATTTGGTGAAAATTCCTAACATTATTGTTTTATTTAGCTGCATGCTATGCAGTTCCCACGCATCGCTCGTAAGTTTGCTAATTTCCAATATTTTCACTCCAGATTTTCCACATTGCCATTTTATTACATCTCCTTATGAACAGTACAGCTGCCATTTTCACGCCGCCCAAAAATGTGTTTTCGCGACACGTAGCGCACAATGGTGCAGTCTGTGTGCTAAATCAATCTATGGGACACATTAAGAAATCACAGTGACACTGTTCATGAGCAGAGGTCTTAAAATGGCTATGTTGAAAATTTGGTGAAAAAATCCCTAAAATGACTGTTTTATGAGCGCATGTTATGCAGTTCCTACGCACGTCAGTGTTGTAAATTTTCAATATTTTCAATCCAGATTTTCAACATATGCCATTTTATTACATTCTTTATGAACAGTACAGCTGTTATTTTTCACATGTCGCCTAGAATGTGTTTTCGACATGTAGCACACAATGGTGCAGTCGGTGTGCTAAATCAATCTATGGGACACATTAAGAAAATCACAGTGACACTGTTCATGAGCAGAGGTCTTAAAATGGCTATGTTGAAAATTTGGTGAAAAAATCCCAAAAATGACTGTTTTATGAGCTGCAGTGTAGGCTAGTTCCACGACGTCAGAAAGTTTGCAATTTTCAATATTTTCAATCCAGATTTTCAACATTGCCATTTTATTACACTTCCTTATGAGCAGTACAGCTGTCATTTGTCACATCTTGCCCAAAACATGTTTCCGCCCGGTAGCGCACAATGGCGCAGTCGGTTTGTGAAATCAATGTATGAGACACATTAAGAAAATCACAGTGACACTGTTCATGAGCAGAGGTCTTAAAATGGATATGTTGAAATTTGGTGAAAAATCTAAAATTACTGTTTTAAAAGGCATGCTATAGTTCCCACGCAGACGTCAGAAGTTTGCAAATTTTCAATATTTTCAATCCAGATTTTCAACATTGCCATTTTATTACACTTCCTTATGAGCAGCACAGCTGTCATTTGTCACATCTTGCCCAAAACATGTTTCGGCCCATGTAGCGCACAATGGCGCAGTTGGTATGCGAAATCAATGTACAGGACACATTAAGAAAATCACAGTGACACTATTCCAGAGGTCTTAAAATGGCTATGTTGAAAATTTGGTGACAAAAGTCCATAAAATGACTGTGTTACGAGTGAGCATTGCGCAGTTTCCACGCACCCTCGTAAGTTCTTGACTTTGTAATATTTTCAGTCCAGATTTTCACCAGTGGCATTTTCCACACTTCCTTATGAACAGTACAGCTGTCATTTTCACAACATGGCCAAATGTGTTTTCACACTTTCAGCGCATGAGAATGTGATGGTTGTGGGAAATCATTGTTCGGGACAGATAAAGAAAATCACAGTGACACTGTTCATGATCGGAGGTCCCAAATGCCTGTGTTGACAATCTGCTATAAAAATCCCCAAACTAATTACATTACGGTGTGTGTTGCACAGTTTCTATACCGCCGTGACTTCACCAGTTTTTTAATATTTTACTGCAGATTTGCAACATTGCCATTTTTACACCTCCCATGAACAGTACAGCTGTCATTTTTTACATCCTGTTTGGAATGTTTTTGCACCTGTGGTGCTAAATGCCGTAGTCACTGTGCATAAGCAGCTTTCAGCTAACAAACTGATATTGCCACTGTTCATGAGGTGGGGTCACAAAAAAAACATGTTGACACTTTGGAGAGAAAATACCAATGAATGCCTGAGGTATTAGGGTTTCCAACCATAATGCCCAACCCTGTAGAGAATGACAGGCATCAGGAATGTGACTTGGGATTCTTGCCTGTAATGCTCATACCATTCCACACCCTACAGCGTCCGTTGCCGAGACCACTGAGGGTCGTGAGGGCTGGAGAGCCTGCCCTCCCCGGGACCTCCACAGAAGGACTCGCCCCCCACCCCCCGGGACTGCATAGGGGTTCCAGCATCCATTGCTGAGACCACTGAAGGTCGTGAGGGCTGGAGAGCCTGCCCTCCCTGGAACCTCCACAGAAGGACTTGTCCCCCGCCCCCCAGGACTGCATAGGGGTTCCAGCATCCGTTGCTGAGACCAATGAGATTCGTGAGGGCTGGAGAGCCTGCCCTCCCCGGGACCTCCACAGAAGGACTCGCCCCCTCACCCCCCGGGACTGCATAGGAGTTCCAGCGTCCATTGCCGAGACCAATGAGGGTCGTGAGGGCTGGAGAGCCTGCCCTCCCCGGGACCTCCACAGAAGGACTTACCCCCCACCTCCCGGGACTGCATAGGGATTCCAGCGTCCGTTGCCGAGACCACTGAGGGTTGTGAGGGCTGGAGAGCCTGCCCTCCCCGGGACCTCCACAGAAGGACTCGGCCCCCACCCCCCGGGACTGCATAGGGGTTCCAGCGTCCGTTGCCGAGACCACTGAGGGTCGTGAGGGCTGGAGAGCCTGCCTTCCCCAGGACCTCTACAGAAGGACTTGCCCCCCCCAACCCCCGGGACTGCATAGGGGTTCCAGCATCCATTGCCGAGACCACTGAGGGTCGTGAGGGCTGGAGAGCCTGCCCCCACCCCCCGGGACTGCACAGGGGTTCCAGCATCCATTGCCGAGACCACTGAGTGTTGTGAGGGCTGGAGCACCTGCCTTCCCCGGGACCTCCACAGAAGGACTTGCTCCCCCACTCCCCGGGACTGCATAGGTACGCCTTGCAGAGTTAGTTGAGGAGCAGCGCTTGGCTGCCTGTAGAGTGCGTTCCTTTGTCTTCCAGCTTTGTTTGGCCCCGCCACCCCCACCACCACCCTTGGTCGGCACTCTGTTTTATAGCAATAGTCACATGGGGTGCCAGAACCAATCAGCCAACTTCTCCATTTGCAGGTTATATCTCCTCAGCACTAGAGGGAGCCTGCTCTCTAAGTCTATTTTCACTGCTACAAAACCATACACAAGCATGTCCCCTGCAATACTCTGGAGAATCTCATCACTCCTTCTGCTATTCCACCTGCCCACCGCTATGGATCCCTATAAATCCCCCACATATGTGTCCCAGCCCGTCCAGACAGAGTATCTCTATTATCACTATTATCACAGCCCATCTACCCTAATGCCCATCTTCCCCTACCCATCTTGCACACTGGACCACCACTCTGGCCCCACCTACCCACTGCCAGCACACAACCCCCCATCCCCCGAATACTGCATCCGATGGTCCCTCTCCTCTCTAGCTACACCTGCCCTCATCTTGCTCCCTATCCCATGCACCACACACCTGAGATCGTGGCATCTCCGAAAACGTCTCCCCCACAGCAACCACAGCCCCTTGATGCATCTAATTACCCTACTCCTCCTCCTCCTGCTCTCAGGAAATGTGCACCCAAACCCTGGGCAGGGTGTCACTGCAATGCCACCGCCCAACCCTGGCAAAGTCTCTGCATTGCATTTATGAATATTTGCAGTCTCCCTAAGAAAACTGCAGCACTACAATGCTGGGTTGCACAGCACATACTGGACATCCTTATGATAGTGGAAACCTGGCTCTCCCAGTCTACTCCAGACTCAGCTGTCTCCCTCCCAGGTTTTGCCCTGTTCAGAGCTGATCGGGTGGGTAAGCGTGGAGGGGGGGATGTGCAATCTACCTCGTGATGACTCCATCCTAGGCCATGGCTGTAACCCCGAGCTGGCCACACGGGCACAAGCTATTACCTTTGAAAATCATCCTGCACTCCCGGTCGTGGGCCCCTATACCTTACCACCGCCTACATACCCCATGAGCGAAAAACGTAGCTATCCACCCTCATAGACTATCTCTCCACTCTGCCACACAAGGCTGAACAGCTAATTCTGGGAGATCTTAACACCAATTGGCTCAGACCCTCATCAGAAAACATAAGGACGTACTTTTGCGCCCTGACCTTCATCCCAATTGGTCACCCAGCCTACTAGACTTAACCAAGCAAAGGGGACCAGCTCCCTCCTAGACGTGGTACTCTAATCGACCACATAAATTGAAATCGGTCAACGTCCTAGCAGACTCACTCATTGACCACTCTCCTGTTCTATGTTTCTGGTCCTCCCCCACGCTCAGCCCTGAGTATAATAGCACCCCTCGTCGTCGTTTCCATCCCAGGTGCCTTGACAAGCTCAAGCGGCATCTTGCACAGCTTGACTGGGCCCCTATCACCCTTGCATCAGAAATAAATGCTGCCCTAACCTACCTCACCAGTGTCTTCAGCAATGCTCGTGACCTATTTGCTCTATCACCATGTCTCGCTCAAAAAGATGGGCTGCTGCATGGATTTCCCCCGCACTGATCCAGCAACTAAAACAGAGGGACAACCTATGGCACATTGCAGTCGAGTCAAGCAGCACGGCAGACAGGCAAGCCTATAGAACAGCCTGCAACCAATGCACCTGGGCCATCAAACAAGCAAAAGCCAGACACTATCAGGCAGCTCTAACATCTTCCTGGTGCTCAGCCAGAGCTTTCTGGGATAATATAAAGAACTGAATGGGAATACCCGCCCCCTCCTCAGATCGTTATCAATGGGCAATCTCACGACCAAGCGTGCATTGCAGACTGCCTAAACAAACTTTCTCTGACCTAAGTGCAGTTCTCCTGCCCAATTTTTTGACCCCATCCCCATCCACCCACACCACTATCTCCCGCCCCTATTCCACTTCAGAACAATCCACCTCGTGAAGCCAAACCTTTCCTCTTAAAAGCCCTCACCTCCCACAACCCGAGCAGTGACCCCCTTGCCTCCAGAATACTCCGCCTCACGCTCGATGTCATGCTAATCCCCCTCACGAATGTCCTCAACCGATCCCTATGCCTTGGTCAATTCCCGGATGCATGGAAACAGGCTGAAATCACCCCTATCCATAAGTCCAGAGACTGAACACTACCAAATAACTACAGGCCCATCTCAACCCCCACCGTAAAGCCCTGGAGAAAATAGTATCCACGCAGCTCATGGAATACCTATCTAAATACAACATATTATGCCCTGAGCAACATGGTTTCCACCCGGGTCACAGCACCTCCACAGCACTTTTGGAATTCTCCCACCAAATCCACTCTGCACTTGATGCTGGGAATATCACAGGTGCAGTATTCATCGACCTAAGGCCTTTGACACTGTGTGTCACCCTCTGCTGCTAAACTCCCTTAGCCAACTGGGTTTCTCACCTGGCCCTCTGAACTGGTTCTCAAGCTACCTACAGAATAGATCCCAAAGGGTCAAGCTGAATGGGACCTTGTCTACTAACCTACCAGTATGCTCTGGGGTCCCTCAAGGCTCCATCCTTGGGCCTACCATTTTTAGTCTCTTCCTAAACACCCTCCCAAGCTCCTGCACTGACAAAATACTTCTTTATGCTGATGACGCTGTCATCATCGCATCACATTTGGACCCATTCTCGCTCCAAAGCACCCTGCAGCGCACTTTCAGCTAAGCAGAAAAATGGTTCAACAGCCATCGGCTAGTCCTAAACCTGAAAAAAACTAAATTGATGCTTTTTGCACACCGACAAAACAACGCCAGTGACTCTCCCCTTCTCATCACCCCCAGCACACTCCTCCCACTTGTACAGGTAACAGCATACAAGTACCTGGGCATCACCTTTGATGCAGGCTTTACCTTCCATACCCATTTAAAAGCTCTGTCATCAGCCATGAATTCCAGGATTGGTCTCCTCTATCACCACAAAGACTGCCTCCCTGAATTTGCCTTAAAACTGGCCATCTCCTCGTCCGTGCTGTCTCTGGCAGACTATGGACTCCCGACCTATGCAGACCCTACCGCCCTTACTAAAGTCCAGACCTCAATTAACAAAGCCTGCAGGCTCCTGACCGGTGCCCATAGCAGAACCCACACATGTCTACTATACTCTGCCTCGAACATGCTCACCTTTGAGGAATGGCTGAAATACCACACCTGCATGCTGGCAAAAAAGACCCTATCTGGGCTATTCCCTCCAGGGGTCACTACATCCCTGCAATAGGCCACCCAGCTTGCTCTCACCCATAATTCCACTAAAGCCACCTTCCTAGTCCCTAGAGCCAGCACCTCACTCTGCCAAAGATCCTTTCACCATAGAGCACCTGTCTGGTATAACTCTCTCCCTGTGAACATCGCAGGCATTCCCAGTATTGGCCAGTTCAAAATAGCCCTTGGAAAATACATTGTTGATAATTGGAGCTGTAAATGCCAATAATTGGAGCTGTATTTCTGTCTCAAATAGTACCTCCCAGAGTTTCCTGGGATCCCACAGATGACTAAGCACTGGTTTCTACTGCAGAGTATGATTTGCCTTGTATAGTTAAAACAACTTGTGATTGTTTATTTATGCCTGTATCTCACTTGTTTTGTTACTACTGTCTACACTGCACATGATTGTTTGTCCACCCTCCCTGCGATGAGGTACCTTTGTAAACGAGTCTCTGACTCAAAGGTTGTAAAACTGATTACTCGAAATAAATAAATAAAATAAATAAATAAATAAATAAATAAAATACAGCCAGTGAGAGGCATCGAGGTATGCCTTGGACTCTTCAGCCCCAAAGTTCACCCCATGCTCCTATACCGCACCCATCTCACCGTATTTCCCGATGGAATGGGGTGCACATAAGGGCCAAAGACCCCAAGGCACAGCGTGACACTTGTCAGTGTCTGCAGGGTGGGGTGTGGTGAAATGGCGTGGACGTTATGCCTGCCAACCCAAAAGGCACAACCCAATGCCTGTCACTCTCTGCAGGGTGGTGGTGGGGTTGGCTTCAGTTCAATACTTCACTGCCATTCCTATTACACAGCTCTGTAACTTCTACACTACCACTGCCAATGCCAGCAAGCAAACATTCGGCATTGACAAATGCTTGTTATATACAGCTAGCGGCAGGCTACACACATGGATGTCAAGATGATGTCTTGTGATCACAGGTGCCAAAGTAACCAACGACTTACGTGACACGTCTAGAGTTCAATTGAGCATACTCCTGCAAGCATCACAGATGCTCTAGGTGACAGCATTGAATGGTTTTAAATAACTGCATTTTCATAGACAGCATTTGCTCCAGAGTTTAGACATATGCTGTACACGAAGTAGTCAGCACAGTAATCAAACTTTTGTGCTAGAAACATACTATACAATTAACCATGCATACTGATAGACTGTATCTCTACAGCATATATGGTAAAGAAACACTACGTAGCAGGTTACTTTAGTAGAACTGATGTACTGTCCTTATTATTAAAGCAAAGTTATAACAGAAGCAATTGAGGATAGTACACTGAATTGATCATAGTTTGTTAAGATGAAATGAATAGTGGAGTCATCCGTGATACAATACAGTAAGAATAAATGATTATGTCACAAAATACTGCATGACAAAGTGCGCAACTGAAATTGCATTACACTGTTCCTTGCAGTATACTGCAACATTTTGCAATATACTGCAGTATTAATGCATTGCATACTTGCTGGCATCACTGTACTAACTGTGTACTTTGCAACTGATTTAATTTTTATTTAAAGAAACCAGTATTTAGTATTATATGGTAGCATCTAAATGGAGATGCATACAACACCAGAGATTTATTTATATCAACAGAACACTAACAGATGATGACGCCTATGCATGTTTTTATTATCTATTTTTCTGTAAAGTAAGTTAATAGGTTAGGGATGTACAGTATGGGGAAAATTGAAAATTGCATTCTCCTATTCCTGTCCCAGGCTTTAGAGCATTCAGCTAGAAGGGCTTTTGTTTGAGTATTACTGTGTTCTCACAGACGGGAAGCAGGCTGTGTGGGGATAGTTGAGCCCCTTTGACTTAAAAGTCTCTGGGCCGGATTTTCAAAGGGCTCTTAGATCCACGCAAGCTGTGTCAAATAATCAGCTTGAATAAGATCTAGGTGCGCCAAATACTGTGCACCATATTTTGCAAGAAAAGCATTCTCTGTGACAAAGTCCCCCAAATTGACGCAAGAGGTACACTGCATCAACAAAATGGTGTAAGGGATGATAATGACGCAAGCTGCACCAAAATAAATGGTGCAAGTTGAGTCAAAAATGGTGCAAGCTGAGTCAAAGAAATGACTTAAGGAATGAAAATGACGCAAACTGGGCAAATAATTGGCGCAAACTGAGTAAAAAAATGGTGCAAACTGAGTAAAACAATGGTGTAAACTGAGACAACAAATTGGTGCAAGTTGAGCCAAAGAAATGACTCAAGGAACGAAAATGACACAAACGGTAAAAGAATGGTGCAAACTGAGTAAAAAATGGTGCAAACTGAGTATAAATGGTGCAAGTTGAGTCACAGATGATGCAAAAGACGAGAATGACGCAAGTTAAGTAAACAAAACACAGCAGATAAAATGGCCAAGACTAAGCCCCCAAAATGTTCTAAATTAGTCCTGCAGGAGAATACTGGCCCTTAATAGTAGCATAGTCAGGTCTGACCACCTGCTGTGGGTTTCTTAATATGCTTTAGTGCCCCTTAGACCAGCTCTGGCTGGTCTAACAGTGACAGGTATCTTAGGCACAAGGACAGAACTTGCATTCTTTGACAATCCCAAATAAAGGGATGGTGCATCATTTCAGTTATGCAGGCATCCCTTCTGAAATGGTGCAGGCATTTTTTTGGTGCAAACTTGGGGCAAGCCACTCTGGTGCATGCAGACCTGTTTGTGATGCAAGCACCATTTGAAAATCAGATTTGGTGCAAGGTTTGACACATTCTGCTCCTTGCGTCAGTTGTTTTTGATGCAAGCACCCTGCTTCATTCTCTGGCCTTTGAAAATCTGGCCCTCTATGTTTTGGGTATACACAAATGGCAGGGCAGGTTAGACACAACCTTCAGAGCCATGTGCCATGGGGACCAATGAAAACTACCCTGAATCCACATAACCAGTTTGCACCAGTTCTGTCTTAGAGGTGGCTCAACAATCAGAGAAGGTGAAGGGGTGTGACATCAGAGAGACAGAGCTGACGATGCAGGCAAAGGGGCGGGCCTGCCAAAGGTATTATGGGTATTTCTGTCCCCATGTTCTCTTATGAAAAGTTAGTCTTACTTTCATCAGAACTGAGCCCATTCCATCACAGTCAGTTGGATGGGACTCAAGAGATCTCAGGTGGGGGTGTGAACTATCTACTTTGGATCTAGTTCGACTTAGTGAGTGTTATTCACTGTGCATACTATCTGCTCAAATGTTTTGCTTTCCATTTCTGTACTGTACAGTATTCCTCATAGTCTTTAATGTGTATAATCCTGTACCATACGTAAACACAGTGAAGTATTACATATTATTGTTATTTATGCCATGTTCCCTGTGACTGCATTTTAAAGGGTATAGATAACCTAACATAACTGGAAAGTCCATGATCTGTTTCCAAAGACTCAGGCTACTGAACTGCCCAAAGCACACCTATGCCTAGCAGAGGGAGGGTGAAAGATCATTTATTAGAATTGATGTTGTCAATTTATAAATAGAGTTTTAAAATGGGAAGAGACAATCCTGCTTTCTGATTGGTTATTACCTGTGCATGAAATATGTTTCATTATGTACAGGTAATGACAAGTTCCTAAAAGCAGGACTGCATTACTCAAACAAAATCACTAGGGCTGTGGATGGGCTGATTAATATTTTCCGAATACCTCGAACAGTAGGCTTCCCGAATATTCAGATGCATTTTCCGAATAGTTCACTATTCGGCCACTATTCGGGAACTACTATTCGGTGAGATTTCCAAGTCTCGCAGAGCTTTGTTGGCCAATCAAAAACTGTTTACTTGAGCTCTAAGGCAAACACACCATGTGACTTCCTCACTCTGAGCTGGTAGAAGACAGGAGACAGTGGTTTCTGAGAGCTGCTCTGCAGTACTTTTGAGACCTTAAACTTGCTAAAAAAAAGAAATTGATTTTTGCTTCACAGGCTCCTTTGGGTCAGTATAGTTTTTTGATCAGTGTCAGAAAAGCTATGTTTGGCTTTCTGACAGGTATTTTGTCTTTATTGCTGTACTCAGTTACAGGGACTAGAAGGGCTGTCCGCTAACACCCCTGTTCTGCTGCTGTCTGACATAGCTCTAGTGTGATTTTTTTTGGGTGGAGCACATTTTATTTTTGTGTTTTTTTTTTTTTTTCTGTTGTCTGGTTCCAGGCTTGGTTCCCTGCATGACTGATGAGGATGTCTGCTAACTCCCCCTCCTGCAGGTCACTGCTTATAATTTGCTGTATATGTGCAAAATGTTTGATTTTGTGAGGCTTCACCCTGCATGTGCATGCTTAATATATTTTTTCATGAGGCAGGGCCACACATGTGCACAGCTGTGTGCACACAGAGTTTGAAATAAACTTCTCCAGTACTAAGCCAGTCAGGCTTAACTCACTGAATTAGTATTGTTAGTCTCCTCTGGTTCTGGGGATAGATCCTTGTACACATGAGGAGAAGAAGAAGAAGAAGAAGAAGAATCAGCATTTATATAGCGTTTTTCATACACAGTGTATCCCAAAGCACTTTACACGCAATGCTAGACAGGTAGTGAAGTGACTGAATGTGTGTTGGTGGCATATCGCACATCAACACCCACACACAGCCTGGATAATTGCATGAACTGGTTTATGGCAAAGGGAATGTTGGCCAGGACACCGGGAATGTTCCCTAGTCTTTGCAAAGAGTGCCCTGGGTTCTTTCACTTCCACCTGGACACCCACCAGGACAACACCAGGATGGGCAGAAAGGACCTCGGTTTAACGTCTCATCCGAAGGGTGGCACACCCCAGCAGTACAGCACTCCCAATACTGCATTTGGATGCCAGTGATTTTTAGGTACAAGTCCAATCCCAGTCTGGGACGAGAACCCACGACCTTCTGGTCCAGAGGCAGATGTGCTACCAACTGAGCCATGCTGACACGGCGACTGCCTCTTCCCCCCCACTTCTACAGCCCACTGCACACAATTAAGCTGACTTTTAGCTGTGGTCTGAAATGTTCAAGATTGAAAGCCTTTGCCTTACAGATGTGCCTTTTAAAGGCATTGGGGGTGTGCCTTGGGGTCATCAGTCCTAACGCTCACCCTATTCCATGAGTAAATAAGCTGAGATGGGTACAGTATAGAAGAATGGGGTGAGCATTAGGGCAGACAACCCCAAGGCACACCCCCAATGCCTGTCAGTGTGGGTAGGGTGGGGGTGGGGTGTTAGTGTTGTAAATCCTAACACCCCAATACCCTGCTTTTGTCACTTTAGTAACAACCCTAACTGATACCACGGCATTATATGGACATATCTCTGTTGGGGGGGGGGGCAGTCACCACCAGTCATGCTCTCATTAAAGAAAAAAAATACTACTAAGGATGCTGCCAAAGGCCGAAAGCAAACCAGGCAGAAGGACTATTTTATCATTAATTCATCAAATGATGGCCTTTTTTCATAGATAAACCTATTTATCTAATTTTAAAAATGCTTTTAAAAAATGGAGCCCATTCTATAAGTGCATTAAGACACTCCGGTGGTATGCATGGGACAGATTTTGCCACACTTCCGGGACTGAAGGTGCTTGATTGGCAGCCTCGTGCCTCACTACTCCCCTTGGCATGCGGTAAAATCTATTCCATGTACATCCTGTCGTGTATTATTGCTTACATATATAACTGTGTATAAACAGAAACAACATATAGGATAGTGTACAGCATTCACATACACAACAAGGCTATTCTCCACTCGAGTGTTTTCTGTGATGGCCGATGACCTCGAGAGCGAAACTTGAGAGGTCCCTCTGCCATTACAGAAAACACGAAGGGGAAGAGTAGCTGAGTTGTGTTTGGAAAATCATACTCTGTTCTATATAGCGTATGGCACCCAAAAAACATTTTCACTTACGATTTGTTGTGAGTGAAAATCCACCGGAGACACGTATTCTTGTCTCTCCAGCCCACTGGCCAGCTCGCACACATGACTTGCCAACTGCCCCCTATCCTATGAACAGCAATGGTGGGGGCGGTTGCATTGTGACGTAGCTACTAACGCAGAACGAAAAGTTGTTCTGCTTTAGTAGTTACGTCACTACTACAGCAGAATGACTTTCTACAGTGTATGGAAGTCCATACACAATGACATTCCACCATATACTATAACATTTTTAAGAATTCCTTTTACCAAAAGAGTGAACTGTGGCTGTGACAGTGATTTACAGAATTGGATATCAGTTTAATTAATGTGATATATTTCAGTATATAATCTTCAACTGAGATTTTGATTTGAGTTTGATTCAAGATAGACCTATATATATATATATATATATATGTGATGAGTTTATTGGGATATTGCTTTACCCATTTAAAAGTTTTTCTTCAAGGATTCTAAGATACGCATTCCCAGGAGAACGTATTAGTTCACTTGGTCACACCCACTGTCAGTTTCAATATAACTGCGGGGGAGGTAATCATTGATTACATGCAACAGAGTTAATTACACTGTAGTTTGTTGCATGTAACTGCATTGCAATTGCAATGCAGTTATGGTGTAGTTACACTGTAACTACAGTGTAGTTAAGGAAACGTAAAGTGTTACCATTCTCCTATTAGGGTATTTGTTCATATACCTTAAATTGACCATACTTTTATGTTGTTTGAAAAGTTGTTTGGGACCCTGAAGAAGGAACAAAATAATTATGAAATATTGGCTTGTTTGCTTATGATCTCAGCAACAGATCTGCTGAGTATGATTCAATAAATAAATGAATTATTCTTTAGGTGAGTGACACAGATCTATTTCATTGTTATTTAAAAAACAGCTGATGCCTTTGGGAAAACACAGTATTTAGACACAAGTCAGCTTGTATTTCATATACCTTGTATAGATTTTTTCTCTCCATTATTTATTACTGAAGAAATTTCCACAAAAACAAGATCTTTATCCCTCAAAGTTCATCTGTCTCTATAGCTTATTCCCTATTTGAAATCATAATGCCCTGTTGTTGCATCACAGTCTGTTGTCATGGGAATAACTGTGATGTCACAAGCACAGTATTATAACATCAGGAAGGGAAGGAGCAAAAAGAGCTGATGAACCCTCAAGACACAAGTATCCTGTTTTTGAGGCCAATGATCTCAGTAATAAGTAATAGGGATAAGAAATACACAGCCAATGAGATGAAATATAAGCTGCTTTGTGTCCAAATATTGTGTTTCTGAAAGTTCTTCTCCAGGCGTCGGTGGCTCTATAAATATTTCGCCAGCCACCGCTACAGCAGACTTATCCCCCCCTGAGTGAGATACTCTTTGTATTGCAGAATCCAATATTGTGAGAGGCTTATAGAACAGATGAATATATAACATGTTGACTACAGCACCTCTTCATACATGGTAGTTGGCTGTCAGACTAAGAGAGTACATATGGATTTTGCAGAAAAAGACAAATGTTTTCAGTGCTAACTAATGCATATTCAAAGTTGTAAGTTGTACCAATGCCAAGGATGACAACAGAAAAAGAAAACATAAATATTTTGAAACTTATTTACTGTGTATGTACTTTCAGAGGAAGTAGTTTCAGTCAATGGCCCAGAGTTCACCTCTGGGGAGATTTAGACATCTGTGAAGCCAAATTTAGTCAAGCATACTAAAATGCCTCCATACCATCCCATATCTAACAGTACTGCTTAGATGTTGTTTCACAACTTTAAACAGGTTTTAGATAAGACCTGAGGTAATTCAATTTTCATACAGATTTTGTCCTCCTTGGTTGGCCTGTCCCCTTTGCCTCCAAGCCCCATCACTCACTTCTCTGGGACTTAACCCACTTCTGTTAGCACTGTGATCCCCCTTGGCAGGGGTCTTTCCTTCCTCCTCCTCCTCCTCCAGGGCCTGGATTGTTGGACAGACAGGAATCATGGTTGGCGATGTGGGACTTAAGGGGAGCTAGAATTCATGCTGCATGGCTCAGCCCTAGTTTTATCTCAACATCAGTGTCATACTTAACACTGACTGCTCCATCGAGGGTACTGCTGAAGTGTTGACCGACCCTCAACAGATGGAAGCTGGACCAAGGTCAACTGTTAAGAGAGTCAAATGATGGGAAGAAGAGGAAACATTCCCCCTCCCATGATTGACTTCAATGGCATTTCTGATGTGTTACCCCCAAAAAATAGCGAGGCTTACTTTTATTCCATCTGCCACCTCAAACTGCCTGCCAGAACTCTGTGGCACCATCTGTTTTTTGCTCTCTCTGGCCCCCAGGACTGCAGCTTTTGTGGTGACTGGAGGAGCACTCTGTTTTTTGCAGCCAGGCTGCCTGTCTGGCTATTGTGCACTGAAATTTTGAAAAGAACCAGATTAAGACATAAGCTTGCCAGTGTGGAGAAGGAAGGAGTTAATATAAATCTCACAAAACATGGCACTATACCAAATGCTAAATCAAAGGACATTCCACGAATAGAAGTACTTCAAGGGTCAGGGACTTGGTAACTTAAAGGGGCACACCGACCATTGACATCTTGGAATGTTTTTAGGTGACTGACAGCCCTTTACACCAATCAAATTGCTGCTCTTGCCCAGAAAATGTTGGAGGGCAGATCCAGGACTAGTCAGCTGGCAGTGAGCTCTCTCAGTGTGAGTAGGGCTTGTGCTGCTGGCCAAAGCCACTGAGTGAAGCCTGACAGGGACTGCTATAGCTATTCAACAGGAGCTGACTTTGATGTTTCTACAGTCTGTAAAGTACAAAGACTGAACTGTGCACATGGCACCTTGCTGGAGAAAGAGATTATTCTTGTTCTTCTTGTGAAAGGAGGCAAAAGAGTGTTGATCCACTAGATGTCCTACACAGATTTGCTGGCCTTTCTGGTTTGAAAGTCAAACAACGGAAAACCAGCATTACCCCTCTAAATGCAATCTGTTCCCAGGACTGCCTCCAAGATCTAGGACTCACTTGGGCTCCCAGCAACCTCACTCACTTAGGCATTCACATACCATTCGATTGGAGACATATTGAATCCAAAAACATCATCCCCCTCCTGCAACAACTAACTACTGAAGTATCTCGTTGGCTCTGGCTTAATCTCTCTTTACCAGGGAAAGTAGCTGCGATACGAATGCTTCTCCTGCCTAAAGTCACATACCTCCTCAACAATCTCCCTATTGTCCTGTCCAAAAAAACCTTTAGACAGCTGGACACGATTATTGAGCAATTTCTGTGGGAGAGCAAGAGACCGTGATGGAGTGTACATAAGTTGCGAGCCCATTGGTCCAGGGGTGGCCTAGGACTTCCCTGGCTACAAGGATATCACTGGTCCTTCCTCGCAGCTCAGGCCACTAAATGTTTCCTACTTACACCTTCTCCCGTGGCTTTGTGGGCTCAGCTGGAAGCTCAAGTCCTACGAGAGATCTCCCCCCTGGTCTGTTCTTGACCGGCCCCTTACAGCCTACTTATGCCAGTCATGGCTGAAACCAGAAGGGCTTGGTTTCGCCTTACGACCACAGCTCAAACTAAAAAATCTTCGGGCTGGATGCCTTTTCAATATCTTAAGCTCTGGACCAACCAGCTACTAATGATGGACAACAAACCATTCAGCTGGGCGCTGTGGGCCAAGAATGGCATACATATAGTGCAGGACTTATAGCAACTCAAAGCTCGCTATGCTCTTCTGTCCCAAGACTTTTGGAAGTTTTTGCAGCTCCAAGCTGCAGTTCAGTCTGCTAACTAGTCTCAGACTGCCAACTGGAAATGGCTCTGGATCTCTAATTTACACTTAAAGCCCTCATCTCGGGGCCTTGCGGCTCAGTTTTATAGTACATGGTGGGAGGCACAACTAGACTACACGGAGGACTGTAGACTTGCTTGGAGCAAAGATCTTGGTTGCCAACTTGTACTAGATAGATGGACTGCCTGTCTGCGCTGAGCCCATTCCTCCTATAAGGATGCCAAAAGCCAGCTTATCCAGCTTAAGATTTTGCTTCGCTGGTACCGTACACTGGCAGCCCTGCATAAGTGGGGTATCCTTCCTCATTCGGAGTGCTGGAGGTGCCACAAGAGCCCAGCTCACATCCTACATATATTATGGCAGTGCCCCACCCTGGTTCCCTTCTGGGCTGCGGTAGAAATGGATTGCTCCGTGGTATTAGGGCAACCTACTGACCTCTCTAATCCTATGCTCCTATTAGGAGATGCCACTTCCTTGGAGCAGATCTCATCACAGCAGCGGGAATGGGTTCTAGCAGCTTTATAAGAAGTTAAAAGGATCCTACTGATGTCCTGGCGACAGCCTTTTCCACCAGCTATCTCCCTCTGGCACTCAGCTGTAGCTAAACTTGCCGCCTTTGAGAGGCTTACCTATGCTGGCAGAGGACAACTGTCACTATATTACAACAAGTGGGAGGCATACCTTAACTCAACCTCTGTCGTGGTACCACCCCACCTCCTCAAAATCCCCTGGCTCAGTAGACTGTGCAACATAGCCTCCCAGCATTTAGGCCCATAGAGAGGATTTCTGTGAGGAGTATGACAACCTCGTATCATGTGTAGGTACTCCCCCCCACACACAACATCTTTCCATTTATACCTCTCTATCTATCCCTGATTGGAGAGATTTACTTATACTGTTCACTGTTTTTATTGCTTGCACCAATGCTGGTAGAGTGTATACCTCAAATTATTGGTAGTTCTTGTTTAGTATGAATAGTGGATTATTGTAACTGCCTGTTTTTCTTCTGTTTTTTTTTTTTATTTCTGCAGTTGCCTATACAGAATGTGTTACATATAGGATTATCTTGCTGTAACCTGTTATGTACACGACCTATTGGAAGTGCTATGGTCTTATTGGAAAATAATAAAAAGTATTCTATGATAAAAAAAAAAAGAGTACTGATCCAATAAGTGTGTCACAGCTGCCAGCCTGCAGCATGGCCTGAGACTGTGTGCAAGTACTGCTGTGTGTAAAGACTGCAGGCAGCTGTGGATATGAATGGTCAGTGTTATTGCTAGCTAGCATACTAGGGTCTAGAAACCTAGACATGTGTGGACCCTGATCCCTGGACTGATCTATTCTGTGGAGGAGAGAGAGAGAGAGGGGAGGGAGGGAGGAGGAAAGAGAGATAGACAGACACACCAGGGAGGTCCAGACAAATGCCAGTAGAGAAAGCCTGATCTACATCCAGGGCATCTGAGATCTGCAATGTCAAGCTGACCACTCCCCCCTCCCAATTTGAAGAATGGATCAACTGCCCGAGGGGACCAGCCCCTGCAAAGTAGGAGGAAGAGGAGCCCAAGTTGTTAAGGAAGTTGGTAACACCAGAACCACAAGTACTCTCAGGGCATGCCCTGCAACTGGGGTTTTGTATAAAGTTGATCTACAAAGCTACAGCTTTGGCCATCAGGCCAGGATCTACAAATACCTCCTTTGAGGTTTGGCATTTAACCAGTTGCATGGCCTGTAGGGTTTGGATTTAACAAAACTTCTTATTCTATTTAAAGTGCACCACTGTAGTCCAACAAGGTGCAACTTCATCAGACCTGCACCATTTCTCCAGCTGGGTACCCACTGAAGCACAGTGATCTCTTACTTAGTTTAATGAGTTTTAAACTGGTACCAATTGGAAGTGGGAAGTTCCCCCAATATAGGTGTGTTGGTAATTCAAAAGGTTAACAGCTTCTATACTGCATTGCATCTGCATGGTCTGGTGGAGATGGGCACTACTTCTTTTTAAAGTATCACTAGTGCTGTTTAAAATGTATTTAATAGGGCAAGCCTAGTCAGGCACCTATTTTCAGCCCTAAATTTACAGTTCATGAGTTATAACCCCCACTGGTTCAATCTTATAACCAACCTAATACCAGTACCACCCCACCTCCTAGACAAAGCCACTTCTTTGGCCGCCAACCGCCCCCCCGTCTCCCCTCCCCCCTCCTGAATCCTAGGCGTCACACCTCTTATCTCTATCACTACATATAAACACTGTCCTTACCCTTGTTGAATGCTCTTGACGCTGTAGTATCACCATTGGTACTATGAATGACATTGTAACCCTATTGTATTCTAGCAACCTACTACTCGTGTATTGTATATAAACTGTCTTTATTGTTGTCAGTGTCTCTATTTGACGTGGAACCTTTGTAAAAGAGCTCTGAGCTCAAAGGTATAATCCTAATCCCTAAATAAATAAAAATAAATAACCAAAAAGAGTTTTGCATTGCATTCCCCTATTCCTTGTGAATATTCCCCAATAAATATTTTGTTATTTTACATTTTGTCTCATGAGCATATTATTAGTGATAAGTTATTAATTGCATTTTTGTCTAAAGTAGCACTGTGATTTTCTATGTGTGGAGGGACACTATGGGGAGGTGGGTATGCACTGCATCCCAGGGGGTTGTACTGCTCTGACACCAGATCCACTTAAAACTTATTGTAGGCACTGCACACTAACTAAAAATACTTGGACATGAATCCCCAGTCATGAAAATAACAACCCAGGCCACTCAACCATATTTGAGTCCACAAGGCAGGGGTAATTGAAACATCCATAATGACTCAGGTACAGATGCTTTTTTTTATTTAATGGGGGCTCTCACTGAAGTTTTGCAGAGCCACGTACATCTCCCTGAACTGCTGTCTGTGAACTGAGTCCCCATAGCCTAGCCCATTTGGACCAAGGCCAAGGTAGACAAAGGCCCTGCCACTGCACCTCTTCCTACATGGCTGCAGTCAGGCCTGCCAATCTTCAGCTGCTGAGGCACGTTTCCGTTCTAGAGGCCTACGTAGGATGAAGCATGCCTTGCATTCATCCAAAGAAGAAGGATGCATAGACAACATGACACACCTGGACCTCATGGCCAGTTCCTAGGCAGGTAGAGACATGTATCATGGCCATCCATCACAGGCATTTTCTGCCTGCACCGAATGCAACACTTATACCTCAGTTTCTTAAGACCCATCCGATACTCATCAAAGGAGCGGTGACCAGAAGACAATGCACACAGAATAAGTTGAAACCCAAAGTTAAATTCAAGAAAATCACCAAAGTCTTTACTGAGTGAAAAGTGGAATCCTTACACACTGCAGGAGCAAATAAGGAGGAGACGTGTCCCTTCCTGCAGAAAAAAAGATTGGACATCAAATGGGGCAGAGCTGAAGGATGACACCACTGGTGGTGTGAGGAGCCAAGCTTGAAGATATCCGATGACTGAGAAGAGCCCAGCAATCTGCTTAAGTGTGGATAGTGAACCAAAATGTAATTTTATTTGCATGTATTAAAAAAAAAAAAAAATAAAGACGAGGGAGAGACCACTGAGATTTACAGGAATTAAATTATCATTTCCCGAATGTCCAACGGGAGGTGGACAAGGTAATTAACAAATTATACACTATCTTTTGCACATACAGTAGTTGTTAGGATACCTTACAGACAGACAAGAGAACAACAGTATAAGTGTTAACACTGAATGCATATGGTCTTGAAACCAAACTCAGAACAGTGTGCAGACATATGACTTGAGGGCCTCAGCCACAGTTTACAGGAGCTAGCACTGAGGGTACTTAGCCGATGCTTTATTAATATGGTATAAAGTTGTGGCATCCTTTCCGTTTGCTTGGGTAAAATAAAACTGATCAGTGTCTTCCAAACAGATAAACAGTGCATGGATGTTCCTATAATACCGCTGTTAATCTAAACCCTGTGTATTCAGTATACTATATGATTGGTATTGTTGTGTATTTTGTGATTATGCATGTTTTTGTAATCTGCATTGCTGCTACAGTATACATCTTTGCTTTTAACTCATTTGTTCATATTGTCAATTGCCCATTTATTGTTTGCCAAACTTTACCCTCCCAGGCCATGCCTGAAGCTAGACGACTTCTTGTCTAGTGTGCTTATCTGGTTAGCAAAAACTAAATACATATATAGAGTTCTTTATTGTTACACATAACACTGGCATTATTACACCATACTCCAGGCCACAATGCTAAAGCTTTGCAGGGGAGAGGGTGTTAGACACTGATTTGGCAGGAGTTTGAGTCTGTGTGCATGTGGGGGTGTTTGTTTGTAACAGCTGCAAGGAGAAGGCTCTGGAATGTCTGGGCTTTGTGCTGGGTAAGCACTTAGGTCATACTCAGTGCACATTAGGCATATAGCTTACTTACAGTAAAAGCTGTCCTAAGAAACATAATACCAAATTTAATAAGAAAAATGTCTCTCCTGCATGGAGACAATAGAAAGCTTAAATGCTTCTCTGTCAAATTTTTTCATGAAAATGAAAACTAGGTGCTACATGAGACTACCACGGCTTGTGGCTGGGCATACAGAATTGGGTTTTAAATAGTACAGTATATTTAAACATGAAGAATTTCAAAGCACACTACAAGGCTAAGAGCTACATGCAAGTAGTTCAGAAATGTATGGAGACAAAGGTGCTGTAGCAGCTACTATACAGTCAACAACATACAGTACAAACCAGACAGCTGCACGATAACCAGTTTTATTGAGACTGAATGCTGACTAGAACACGGAGGCTATCCTCTACTCTTGTTAAAAGTGCCACGGGACATTTAACTTCAAAGTGGACAGCCATAAGAGAGATGCACAGAAGACTGTAGTACTTTGCCTGTGGCACTGCCCCACCCAACCCATGGATCCTCCACAGAGGTTGAAGAGGTTGTAAAAAAATAGCGGTATGTTACACTCAGATTTGAAAGTTTTTTTTTTTTTTAACTTTCTTTTGATCCCCTCCTGCCTGCCCTCAGTGTCCACTCCTTCAGGCCGTTCATCCCATGCCAGCCTCCTCTGCTCAGGATCTGCCCATAGAGTGCCTTCTCCTTCTGCCTCCCACCTGCACAGCAGGGTCTGTCCCAGAACTGGTGGCTTGGATGGCTTGGAATGGTCATCATCTAGGACCACCGAGGGTGTTTTCTGTTTTACTGTTGTCCCTTACCCCTAACCCTCTGAGACGCCGGCATGAGGACATATGTCCAAAGAGGTAACGTGCTGATGCACGTCTCTCCCAAGCGCCCGACAGTGTCTCCCCTCCCTGACTCCAACGAATGGAGCCACCAACCCCTCACGAGCCCACGTTTCCACCAGCTCTCTTCGGGCATTGGATGCATACAGCACCCCTGGTATCCCACCCCAGGGGGAGTAGAGCATCCGTTGGGATGTGTAGCGTGAGATGTGGCATCCAGCGCCTCAACCATCAGCACCACCGGGCCAGCCCAGATTTGAAAGGTTTATGTGGTTTATGTGGGCACACAGGAATGTAAACAAGCATTATGTTTAAAACTACCAGTATGCCATAACCCCATGTGCCCACTCTAGTGCGTCCCTCTGTCTTTCCCATCCAGTAATGTTCAAAGCAGTCCCTAGTGCCCACTGTCCTCCCACTCCCACTGAAACACCACCACCATTCCCTGTCCCTAATTAAGCATTCCTTGGTGTATAGCTGCACTATTTCCCTCTTTCTGTTTACTGTTTAAGCATTCCCCTGGTATCTAGTGGTCTTCACCCCTTCGTCTGATGCAGCATCTCATCCTCTGCCCTCCTCCCCATCTTGTGCAATTGTGATCTGGCTCACCGAGTCCCCACCTACTGTAGTTACCCAGCTACTTTAAGCAAAAGTAACTTAGTGGACCTGTGACTGCCAGCAACCCGAGTTTTTCAGGAGCTCACACATAAAATATGATCTTATTTTACATAGTAACACATCAGTTCAAAGTTGGAAAGGATTCTGGGGGTAAGCGCCCCTTCTCACATCATAAGCATGGAATATAAATACGCTGTGCAAACGTGTATTAATCTATACAGTTATTTTATGCAGCATCATTTATACAAAATAGCAGCTCAAAATAAAAATGTAAACCCACCCCAATTGATGCTTACCTGTTTGAGCTCATGGGCCCCATTTCTGCCTCGTTTTTGTCAGCTGGACCAGTTCAGCTTGTCTTCATCTGGCCCCTGATGTACTGGACTGTGGTGTAGGGACTGGTAGGGCAGCACAGCAGCACTCCACTTAGGAGCCCAGGTAGGAGTCATGACTGGGCTCATAATCTTTGTAGCTGGAGCCACATGTCATGTCCCGCAATCCTGGGCCTCAGGAATGGCAGCAGAGTCAGGACAAGAACTTGAAGTCAGCGCTATCAGGAACAGCTGTAACTGTGACCCTGAACCTCAGGACTCTCAGTGGGGTTGGGGACTGAAAAGGACCGAGCTGGAGCCACCATCTTGGTTGCCAGTGTGCAATAAGTGATTGGCGGAGCTGTGGCTCTCTTTTTAGACTGGGTCGCCCACCTGGCAGCAAAACAATTCCACTGAATCTGCAAAGGGACACGGGCCCAACAGAATAAGTGTAGTCCTGGTTCCAGGGCAGGTAGCAGGGCCATGATAGGAACAGACTAGCCCTTATGGGCAGAATAAGAAAAGCCAGGTGGCTGCAAAAAGGAATAGAGGCTAAACACAACAGAGACTGTGAAATGTAAACAAATATGGTGTTGGCCATGTACTGTACATCAAGATCTCTGACCCCAAATGCTAGTCAGAATGCAGTTAGAGATGGAGCAGAGAAATTACCCAGCAGTCTGGCCTAATGAGATGTATGCAGACTAAGCATGGCTAGACAGGCATTCCACAGACCTGCCAGCCCAAGAACTGTTGAACTAATGGGATGCTGAGTACAAAAAGACACTGCAACAAGAATCTGGGCTCTCAGTTTAGGTTTCTGAACTGGAGAAACCTGTGATCCAGTGGCTGCCAGTAACTGCAGTCCTGGTAGGCCCATGCAGCACGTGCACACCTGAAGTAGAGAGATAAAGCAGTCCGCAAGACTAAGCTAATATAATGCAAGGAGTGGAGCAGGGGTTTGAACTGCCCCTTAGTGATTTTTCCCCTAGGAGAGTGATGACCACACCACAGACCTAAAGAGGCAGCCACCTGCCCCAGGTTTTTTGGACCCTTACACCTGCAGCTAGGGGCCAACTGACAGGACACCCAGAGACAGTAAAACAAGCCCAGAAGACCCCAAAGAAGACTAATTTCCAGCTGGAAGCATGTCCAGCATCCTGCCTGCTTAGCTAGCCATCACCACAGGTATCCTGAGAAATCAGCAAAACCATGAGTAACTACAGGGATTTCAGCACTGCAGTGGGGATGGGGCATTGTGTATCAACCCAATGAAGAAAGTCCAGCTTTCTAGCGGAGGTGGAGGGGGAGAAAGCTGTGGTGGGATTCAAGAATGCATGGGATAGACATAAGGGAACCTTAGTCATTAAGGAAGAGAAGGCTAGGTCGGAGATCAAGTAGGGTCTAAGGTATTACAGTAGGTAGTGAAAATGGGCAGACTGGGTGTGCGAAGTGGTCCTTATCTGCCATCAGATTCTATGTTTCTGTTACTAGGCCCAGGTGAAGACCTGCAGGGGCCAACCAGAACTCTATCCCCGGAATACAAAAAGGGACCCATTTTTTCTGGCAAAGTTTAAGTTTGGTGTTTATTGCTAATTGTGTTTGCAGAAGTTGCAGCTCCTATTTCAGCACACCACCAACTCCTGAGACCCTGCCAGTATCAACCTCGTCCCCAGTGTGGTACCCACTGCAACTCAGAGAGCTCTTGCCTATGGGCTGTGTCATGAATTAAGCTGGGGGTTGGCAATGTTTCGGAGCTACAGGACTCCTGGGGGGAGGGGGGAGTAGTTTGTGTGTGGGAACAGTGAGATTGTAGAGTATAGGAATATTACTGCTACCCATTGTTCCCATTTTCCCTTCTGCTCCCTTTTTTCCCTTACCCTCCCCTTTTATTAAAATATGTATCAAATAGTATTTTGTTTGGTGGTTGTTACTGCATACAGTGTCAGAGGTTTGGGGAGGGACTGTGTGGGAAACCTGTAATGCTACTGTTCCTGGGGGTGATGGTAAAGTGTGCAACAGCTAGGTATCCTATAGTATTAATATAGTTGGAAATAAAATAGTTGGAAATAACTTACTGGTAGTAGCTATGTACTTTGAATAGCAAAGGCTGCAGTTTGTAATTTGATGCCAGACACAGCCTCAGGTGGTGGAAATTGTCTTCACTAGTCAGGGAGACCTTGCATCATAGCCAATTGTTTTGGGGTGGATGAGTATTCTAGCATTGATCAATTACTATAAACTACTGGTGTGATCCTGTTTCAGACAGAAGCCCATCTCTTCAAGTGGTGTAACAGGCTGTGCTTTGAAACAACTGAGAAGCTGCATGGGATATACTATATTGGATTAGAAATCTGCAACTGTTCTCTCTTACTTACATCTGAGGGAAGTTGTCCTTACTTCACAGTCTTACATTGGGATTGCTTTGTGTTTAATTTCATTTTTAAATCAGGAAGGGTTTTTTTAAAACTACTAACAGCTAATATTCTTCAAGTGAAACTACCTCTGGCTGGAAGCTGCAATACCAAACATAGGATTTGCAGGAAAGCGAGTTGTGCTCACAACAGAGGGAGGTGAACCTTACAATTGTCTTTGGTTTGTAGCAGATATTCTGCAGGTGGAGGCTACTTCTAACTGAAAGGTGAAATAAGGAACTTAGAATTATCAGGAAAAGACAGTCTTTCAAGCAACAGAGGGAGGTGGATCTAGCTTTACGTGTGTTACAATTCTTAAGAGTTTAAAGCACAGCTGACTTATTTTGGGGCTGACTGCTTTCAGAGCACAAACTACCAGGCTGTTTTGGGGCTGGGGAGGTTTACCTGTGTCTGACTTGGATGTCTGGATTTTTCTCTGTTTGATTAGCAGGGTATTTTCTCTGTCAAATTGTTGTGTAGGGCATCTTGCTGACAGGCACTCATCGCAGCGGTGGGTCAGAGCTTTTAGGATTGTTTTGTGAGGGCACAGTTTAGGCCCAACCCTTCCCACCCCTCACCCCACCCCCCCTGGAAACAGTTCCTTTATACCTGGGGTTCTGACATCATTTCTCAAGAGTGCAAGGTGCATATCACTGTCATATCCTCTCTAGCACACTGCACTGACAATATAAGCATACACATTGTATAATATATATATTTCTATATAACACACCAATCACACACACAAACACACACGCACAAAAAGTAGATAAACATGTGGGGAGTAGTGTAATGTAATGGCTGTGGGGCAGCAGTCTTCTGGGAGTCTTTCTGGAGGCTGAGATGCTTCCCTATTTGCAGACAACTCTCTGCCCTGAGGGAGGAAGTAGCCTGTCTTCAGCTCACACTGGACAGTAGTAAGGGAACCTTCCCCCAGGCCACACTGGACGGTAGGAAAGGAACCTCCCCCATCCAGGGAGCACCACAGCCACCACCACTACCTCAGAGGTTGCGAAGAAGGCACAGCAGTTGGACCACAGTGGGCTCAGGGAGGGTGAGGGTGAGGATGGTAGAACAGAGGCACACCCAGTCAGTTGTTCCACTCCACAATCTATACACCATTCTGGGGGAGCGTAGCTCCCCTATGGATGCACCCGCAGAGGAGACTAAGGAGGCTGAGGAAAACTGTCACAAGGAGGCCCACAGGAAGGAGGCAGAGGACACACAAGGAAAGGAAGCAGCTCCTGGTGGGGAACTCAACTATTAGGGATGAACTGGGGAGCATGGAAAACTGAGGTGGCGCCACCTGGTGCCATGGCTTGAGGGACAGGAAGCGATCCTCAGGATCACGAGAACAGCTGCACAGGAGTTCGAGCTGGACGTCACTGTCCACCTAGGGACAAATGACTTGGCTCATCATGAGATTAGAGCAGTGCAGAAGGACTTTGTAGAATTGGGGAGGCTCAAGACAAGTAGCACACACAGTATCCTTCTCAGAGGTGCTGCCTCTCAATGGCATGAGTGAGGTGAGGGTACTTTGCACCATGCAGTTTAATGAATGGTTGAAAAAATGGTGTGGAGCACAGGGGTTTGGCTTCACTGGGGACTGGGGTTTCACCTGGAGGGACACCAGCCTATACTGGCAGGATGGTTTGCATCTGTCCAGGAAAGGAACAAGCCTTTTGAACAATCGGTTTAAATGCTTCATTGGTAAGCTTTTAAACTAGTCAAGGGGGGAGGCACTGATAAGCAGCAGGAAAATCCCAGCCTCTCCCTACAAAACAGGGTACTAAATGAGAAAAAGACCGAGGTAGAAAGGTCAGTGGGGGATGCTGCAACAGAAGGTAAAGCCATCAAAAAATGGACAGCAATGAGTACCAATGCCCGTAGTCTGAGTAACAAGCTTCCTGAATTAGTGGCCTTGATGGAGGAGGAACATCTGGATATCATGGCAGTCACAGAAACATGGTACACACAAAACCATGACTGGGACGTAAACATACCAGGATCACTATCTACAGGAGGGACAGGGAGAGTAAAAGAGGAGGAGGAGTAGCTATTTACATAAGGGAAGGAATCAAAGCAACAGAACAAAAGGGAAAACAGGGAGGAGAAGAAGCATTGTGGGTAAATTTGGAGACCGGCAATGGCACCACAATCCGCACAGGGTTTGTATACAGACCTCTTCTCAGGGGAGGAAATGGACAAGGAAATGATAGAAAGTATACTTAGAATGGCAGAAAAGGGAGATATTGCTGATGGGTGATCTGAATATGCCAGATGTTAACTGGAGTGCAGTTGCAGCAGCCACTCTAAGAGTGGGTTATTCTAGATGCCCTACAGGGGCATGCCTTAGACAACTAGTATTGATCCCACCTCAAGAGGGAGCAATCTTAGACCTGGTTCTCTCAAATGGAGATGAAGAGGATCACAGATATAGAAGGGGTAGCCATCTGGGAACTAGCGACCATCGAACAGTATGGTTCACAATAAACACAGCAATAGAGTCAAGCTCATACAAAGGCAAAAGTACTGGACTTTAGGAGGCTGACTTTGCTAAATGGGTGAGTGCCTAAGGAATGCACTAGCAAATGGGCAGGAAGGAGGGTGAAGAACAATGGGGAATAATAAAAACTGCCATCACAGAGGTAACAAGCCTTTGTGTGAAGCAAATAAACAAAACGAAAAGATGTAAGAAACCACTATGGTTCTCAAAGGAAGTGGCAGTGAAGGTTCAAGAGAATAAGAAAGCATTCAGGAAGTACAAGGAATCACAGAAGGAGCAGGTCAGAGAACTGTATCAGTTAAAGCAAAAGGAAGCTGGGAAGGCAGTCAGAACAGCAAAGGCCCAAGCTGAGGAAAAGATAGCCAACTCAGTTAAGAAGGGGGATAAAACCTTTTATAGGTACATCAGGGAGTGAAGGAAGACCAAGGGAGGGATAGTGAGGCTTAATAAAGGGAGGGAGGGTGGGCAGAGGGTGATGCAAAGAGCAGAGATACTAAACAAATATTTTTGCTCAGTATTTACAAAGGAAGAGGGGTACCTAAACAAACAGTACAAACACTCTGGATACAGAAGTTGAGACCAGCCCATTTACAGAAGAAAGGGTTCTGAAAGAACTCTTAAGACTGAAGGTGGACAAAGCAATGGGGCCTGATGGGATTCATCCCAGAATTCTAAAAGAACTAAGGGTAGAACTAGTGACACCACTGACTACCCTCTTTAACAAATCATGGGAGGATGGGGTGGTACCCGAGGGCAGATGTGATTCCCCTTCACAAAAGTGGGAGCAAGGCAGAAGCAGGAAACTACAGACCTGTTAGTTTAACCTCACTGGTAGGGAAAATGATGGAATCACTTCTGAAGGAAAGAATTGTCGAGTATCTAGAGGCCAGAGGGGCACAGGACCCAAGGCAACATGAATTCACAGCAGGAAGGTTATGCCAGACAAATCTGATAGATTTCTTTGACAGGGTGACCAAAGTAGTAGATCAGAGAGGGGCTGTGGACATGGCCTACCTAGACTTTAGCAAGGCATTTGACACAGTCCCACACAAAAGATTAATATACAAGTTAGCCAGCCTGGGAGTGGTCCCAAGATGACAGCCTGGGTAAAGAATTGGCTGGAGAATAGGACAGAGAGTAATAGTAAATGGAGTCCACTGAATAGTAAGCATTAGTGGGCAACGTGAGAGTTCAGTATTAGACTGGTCCTCTTCAATGTCTTTATAGCTTACATTGCAGAGGGACTGGAAGGAAAGTATGTCCTTTGCAGATGACACAAAGAGCTGCAACAGAGTTGATGCACAAGGTGGGGTGGAAAGGATGAGAAGGACTTGCAAGGTTAGAGGAATGGTCAAATGTATGGCAGCTTGATTCAATGCTAAGAAGTGCAAGGTAATGCACCTGGGAAACAAAACCCAGGGAAGAGTACACAATGGGGTGAGATACTAACAACAACAAAATGGAAAGGGACCTGGGGTAGTCATATCAGATGACCCAAAGGTGGGCAAGCAATGTGAGAGGGCAGCAAGGAGGGTTGGGGGATACTGGGATGCATAGGGAGAGGCATCACCAGTAGAAACAGGAAGTTATTATCCTCTGTACAGACAGCTGGTGAGACCCCATCTGAGTACCGCGTGCAGTTCTTGGGTCCCAATCTCTGCAAAGATATAGACAGGATGGAAGCTGTCCAGAGGAGGGCAACTAAAATGGTGCAGGGTCTGCACTGAAAGACATATGAAGAGAGACTTAAGGAGCTTAATATGTATAGCCTCGAGGAAAGGAGGGAGAAGGGGGACATGATAGAAACTTTCAAGTACCTCAAGGAATCAACAAAGTCCAAGAGGGTAGCATCTTTCAAAAAGAGGTGCAAGAACAAGGGGCACAATTTGAAGATAGAGGGGGTGGCTCAGAGGTAATTTTATTAAAGTATTTCTTCACAGAGAGGGTTGTGGATGCATGGAACGACCTTCCGGAGGAGGTAGTGGAGTCAAAAACAGTGGTGGAATTCAAGCATGCATGGGACAGTCATAAGGCAATTCTAGGGGGTGGGGGTAGGAAGAAGTAGGCTGCTGGTTAACTAGGATCTGCAGCTTATCCATTAGGTAGGAAAATGAGCAGACTTGGTGGGCCACGCGGTCCTTATCTGCCGTCAAATTCTATGTTTCTATGTTTCTATGGTACCCTAGGTGGAGCACCATGTCACTGCAACACCTGAGTGTCCAGTGTATCACAGTTACTGCAACCCAAGCCAGCCTCCTCAAAAAGTTCAGAGGTGTGGACCCCAACCCAGACAGTCACTACAAAAAGATGAGATCACCGTGAAAAAGAAAAGCCTTTTCATATATATATATATATATATATATATATATATATATATATATATACATATTCTTTGCAAAAAAACTTTGTTAATGGACTAGTTAGAGTTAAAGTGATGAAAGTAGGGAAATATGGCGTCAGAGTTTCCAACCCAAACACCCCACCCTCACCCTGCAGGCAGCAGGCGTGGGGTGTACCTTGTCATTGTCAGGCACCACTGTGACCCAAGACCTATATACCCTAAAAATTTCAGACCAAAATTCCACACCATTTTTGCACAATGTGGTGACAAAGAATTTGACCAAAAAAATGGCAATTTACACATTCTTTGAGACTCCATATCTCTGCACCCACAACTCCAACCTAAATGAAGCTTGTCACATCAAGAGATATTTCATCCCTGATAGTGCATGCCACATTTCATGCAAACTGCCTGAACAGTTGCAAAGTTATTAAAGCGCAAAATTTTCAGTTTAACATAGATTTGAAGATTAAACCCTGACTATAGGGGCACAATCACACCCCTAAAATACTATATACAGTATATATATATATATATATATCTACACACACACACACACACACACACACACACATATATGCATATATATACACACACACACACACACACACACACAAAGTGGCGTCTCCCAGGATGAAACCCAACTCTGCAGCATTTTGCAGCACTATGCAGAATGCTGCAGCAGACCTATTGAATAAAACAATGTAATTTCAATGGCAATTAGTCCCTATGGTCATTCAGGAAAATGTGACACTGCCAGGATGAAGTGAATGCCACTGTTTCCTGCATGACAAAGGGAACTAATTGCCATTGAAATTACATTGCTTTATTCAGTAGGTCTGCTACAGCATACTGCAGAGTGCTTTAAAAGTGGATTTCATCCTGGGGACGCCACTGTATATATATTCATTGTATATCTATTATGTTAGTTGACAGTAATAGTGAGAAAGTGTACTGATGTTAGTTAACAACACTCCCACCCCCTTCACACAAGAACAGCAGCTGGGGTTTGCCTTGGGGTCATTGGGCCTATCTTTCACCCCATTCCATATGTAAATGGTACAGTATAGGAGAATGGGGTGAGAGTTAAGCCTGATGACCCCAAGGCACACCCTGATGGCTTTTGGTGTGTGTAGGGTGGGAGTGGTAGAGTTGTTAACCCTAACATCAAATTTCCACACTTTTGTCGCTGTACTGTCAACCCTAACTGATGCATTAATGGAGTTTTTTTGCAATTAATTTCCCTTCTTTTTGAGAAAGTGTAATGTGTTACCCATATGTAGTTGTGGAGAGCCCTGCGCTCCCATCATGCTGCCATCACTCTGTAATGGTATCGATATGTGGGAGTGCAGGGCTCTATGTGCCCTGCTCTCCCATGTATGCATAACTGTAGACATTGTAATGAACCCTCATCTCCCTGTGAGAGTGCAGGGTCCAGTACTGCATAATGGAGGGCACTGCACACCCATTATTGCATAATTGCATCCATAAGTGGGAGTACAGGGCCCTCTGGGCCCTGCACTACTATCTACCCATAATTATAGAGACATAGCACATGTCTAGAGACAGTCTAAGCAACCCTTGTGCTGCAAATGTGGCAATATCTCAGTAATCATAGGATGATTGGAAAAAATTGCACTGCAGTTGTGATCATGACCTGGGATCCTGCATGAATGCTTAGTCCACCTAAAGATGGACTAAGCTATACTTAGCAAAAAATACGTATCATGAACTGTTTTTGAGATACAGGCGCTGAAAGGTGCCGCGGGCATTGAAGTGTTACCCTATGGGAAATTTCTCAACTTTGGAATGACATGACTATGAAACCGAAGCCAATTCTATAACCAAACCAGCAAAAGGCACATCTGTGGGGCAAGCCCTTTATGCCCTACAAATCTCAGCCTAAAAGTCCAAACCATTTAGCTTTAGTGAAGTGGCAAATAAATGATTTTTTTAGGGGAACAATACTGATGCAAATTGCAACATTTTTGCAAAAGTGGTCATGAAAGGTTGTCGCAATTTGCAAAAGAATGATGCAACACTTTTGTAAATTTGTGAAACTGTCGTGCAGGTACTTTTGCAATTTGTGACACTACCAACGGAAAAAACATGAAAATCATATTTTCAAGCATTATTTTCAAACAAAAAAAAGGCAGGATCATGTTCCTAGAGCCCTGATTAGGTAAACACAACTGTTGGTGTTTACCAAGGAGCATTATTTTTTGAACTACAATGATTTTTCTCCATCACTAACTGAAAACAAGATGGCGGCCACACGACAGTACTGAGTGCATTTGCAACAGAGAAAGATGCTTTCGCAAAAGTGAAATGTGTTTTCACATGGCACATATATTTTTTCCCTATTGACTGTAATGGGAAACTCTAAATCTGAATAACTTTTGAAAGGATTAATATTTTTTCACTACAGCTTCAAAAGGCACATCAGTGACCCAGACCACATACTCCCTGACAATTTCAGACCAGATGGACAAACCATTTGAGCTGTAGCCCCGAGCAAAGAAATTGCCCCAAAAGTGGTATTTTTCACGTTTTTTGGCACTCCACAGCACCGCAACTGCACATCCGACCGAAATAAAACTTGCTAGACCCAGATATCTATTATACCAGACCATGCATGCACAACTTCAGGCAAATTGGTCATATGGCTGCAAAGTTATTAAAGTGCAAAATTTGGGGTTTAACATAGAAGTGGGAGGGCAACTATATATATACATATATATTACATATATATATATATATTAGAGGCAAAAAACTCTGTTTAATGCATTAGTTAGGGTTGTTCCACAATGACAAAAGTGAGGAAATTCGCTGTTAGGGTTGAAAACCCTAACTCCGAATTCACCCCCAGCACCACACACACACAGACACACACACACACACATGCAAGTATGGGGGAGGACCAAGTCAACACAACCAATGACAGACATCCAGCAGCAGGTGACAGAAATAACAAACAATTGTCTAAATGTACTATGAGACATCCCCACCCACCTGACCAGGTACTGCATGCTCAGTGGAGATCAACAGCAAAACTGAGGCCATGTACACCAAACGTACACATCCCTGATTGCAGCTGCACACAACGTACCACACTTAGTAGTTGCATGGCCTTACCTACCGATGCCCCACACCAGACCACACCACATGTGTGGGCCACCTGAGCAATAGAGTTCAGCAAAACCAAGGAGTTGTACAGGTATAATATCTCTGATTATAACAAGGGTTTGAGAAATGCAGCTTTAATTGACTGTAAACATTGTAACAGCCTTATGTTTAGTTTTTATTAACATACATGTAGAGCCTAACCATATGATGAACATGGTTTAATGTTGTTTAAAAACAGTTTTATTATGATAATAAGCCACTCCAGGTATTATGTTAATGGTCAGTTTATCACTGTCTAGCGACATGTGGCACTCGGCCATGCCTCATTCAACATTAAATCCCTACAGGGTGATTAACAGACCATTTAACATAACTGTTGGTCATGCCTTATTGCTGAATTGTCTTTATGAGTAGATATCCCTCTGCTAGGCACTGCAGCAGCTTTGCAACACAGTGTCCCACCCAGTTACACCATACACTGTTTAGTTACTGGAGAATGGCTGTGAATATGAACTCATGAAGATGAACAGTGTAACTTGATCATTACAGTAATCGAAACCTTAGTGTGATTATAACTGACAGAGTCAGTGATAGAGAATAACCCCTGCTGTCCTACTACACTTACCCCATTGTGAGTTAAATCAGTACTAAAAGACATTCTGTTTATATCTACACCATACCTACTTGATTGCTGTTGTACCACAATTAACATAGTTATCACTTTGATAGCATCAGTGACAGAAGTGTGGCAAACCCAAACACTAGGCATACAGCCTGAGTATGAAACAACTGTTAAAAAAATTACACTGTGTCCATAAGTGGCATAGATCACTCATTGCAACAATAGTAAATGTATTACTATTTGAATAAGTTAGTCATCACAGATGCAATGAGATTGTCTTTCTCAGGTACAACATACTCAGTAAGTGCCTACAGGAAAATCTATCCTATATACATCTCCGATACAGGTATGTCATTGTTGGCTCAGTAGTGCTATGGTATTTAGAAGTTGCTTGGCCTGATCCATGCAATTACACTGTTTCTTACAAAGAATACTTACTGCATCTTTAGTATTGAAACACACTGAAGGTCTATGTATGTACATCAGCAGTACTTCTTCATCAGTAAGAATGCATCTGATACTGGCAGTACGAATTTCACAGCGTTGAACAGGCAATGCTTTTCCATACGTTTACATCAGCCTCTCTATCTTGAGTAAACCGTTGCAGTAAATGTACTACTATGTAAATCACATACTAAATGTAACACTACTTTTATCTTGAGCATGCTAGTGTCTTGTAGTTAATTTATGTACTTCTCTTAATTAATGTATACTCAATAGTGTTAAACCTTTCTACAACTGTCATCATGCACCTTCAGCATTTATATTGACTAACGGCACAGTACCAGTTGTGGTGTGGTGTGGGGCATCGGTAGGTAAGGCCATGCAACTACTAAGTGTGGTACTTTGTGTGCAGCTGCAATCAGGGATGTGTATGTTTGGTGTACATGGCCTCAATTTTGCTGTTGATCTCCACTGAACATGCAGTACCTGGTCAGGTGGGTGGGGATGTCTCATAGTGCATTTAGACAATTGTTTGTTATTTCTGTCACCTGCTAATGGATGTCTGTCATTGGTTGTGTTGACTTGGTCCTCCCCCATACTTGCATATGTGTGTGTGTGTGTGTGTCTGTGTGTGTGTGGTGCTGGGGGGGGGTTGAATTCGGAGTTAGGGTTTTCAACCCTAACAGCGAATTTCCTCACTTTTGTCGCTGTGGAACAACCCTAACTAATGCATTAAATGGAGTTTTTTGTCTCTAATTTCCCTTCTTTTTGAGAATGATAACGAGAAATAGTGAATGTAATGTGGCGGCGGGAGCGCGGGGCCCCCCACCACATGATGTCTTGTGCCATAGTAACAGGAAGAGCAACGCAAACAGAAGCGCTAACAGTGGCGCACATGGTAACGCAAGCGCAAATGACAACAGAAAGGGCAATGCACACGGTGGCATAGACGGAAACAGTCTGCCATGTGATGTGTTGTCACATAGTAACATGGTGCCTGCAAACGGAAATGTCAATGGGCATGGTGACGCAAAGTGAAACAGAAAGAGAAACAGTACTGTAGACACAAATGGCAAAAAATAACAGAAACACAAGCGCAAATGAAAACGCAAAGGATGACGCACGTGGTGGCGTAGACGTCAACGGTAAGTGAAACGGGCATGGAATCGCAAGCAGAAAGGGCAATGGTAACAGTAATGTAAGCGCACAGGCTGGTTTTCCCCAAAAGCTGAATAGAGAAAGACAGTGAGTACAAAGAATGTATGCATAATAATGGGTATCGGAGCAGAAAATGAGGACTTGGAATACTAAATAGGTTATATCTCAGGAACCGTATCGACGTGAGAAAAATTTAAAAGTCGTGAGATTTATGACTGTCCTGGTTGTTTTTGCTTAGCCCCATTGGGGCTTAAGTATTTTTCCGATTTAAAAGTCAGTATCCTCGACCGCTTCCTAGATATGGGCCCTGAAAGGCGCGGCGAACGCTGTAATGTTATCCTATGGGAAAAAAAGAGAAGTTTGGAGTGCCATAACTTTGCCTCCCTGTAATATTTTTTCACCAAACCACTGAAAGGCACATCTGTGGGCTGTTGGCTGTCTTCCCTCCAAAATTCAGGAAAAAAGACCAAACTGTTATTTTGCAGCAGGGTGCCAAAGGATTCCTGTAATGCATCGGGCGCCGTAATGTTATCCTATGGGAAAAACCATCAACTTTGGAGTGCCGTAACTTTGCTGCCATGTAATATTTTTTCAATACAATACTGAAAGGCACATCTGTGAGATGTCGGCTGCGCTCCCTCCAAATTTCAGCCCAAAACTCCCAACCGTTCTTTGCAGTGCAGTGCCAAAGAATTGCTGTCATTTTTCCACAGACTAGAAAATTACTGTCGCACTTATAAAGCTGCAAACATTTGCGACACTTTCGAGCATGAAAGTACTTATGAAGTACTTTTTCCAGAAATCTGAAAATATATTTCTGGGGTGTTTTACCCCAAAATAAAGACATGGCTAGCATCCTCAGGGTCCGACTAGGTGAATACAAAAGAATTAGGTTGCTAGAGGATCCCAAATTTAAATGCCAAGCATTTTTCTAATCACCAACTGAAAACAAAATGGCCAATTTGGCGAAAGTAACAGGCCCATTTGCGAAAGTAAAATGCATTTGGCGAAAGTGTTGAACTTTTGTTAACTTTTCCCATTGACTTATAATGGGAAATTGTTTTTGAATAACTTTTGAACCGCTTAATATTTTTTCACCAAATCTTAAAAAGGCACATCGGGACCCCGCCGCATGTTCCCTGAAGATATTTTCAGGTCAAGCGCGCAAAACCGTGCCACCTGTACGCCGCGAACCGTGAGAATTCCAGAAAAGCGAATGCGCAGCAAATCATGCTTAATAACTCGCAGCCATGTATCCCACTGGTACGCAACTTGGCAGATGCCAAGGCCTATGGTTCTTGATCGTATTCCAAATTTCAGCCAAATCTGTCAAACGGTTGCAAAGTTATTAAGGTGCAAAGTTTGGGGGTTTAACATAGAAATGGCTCCTCTACCATAATATACATATATCTATCTATCTATCTATCTATCTATCTATATATATATACACACACACACACACACACTGTACATACACATATATATACAGTGTGTGTGTGTATATATATATATATATATATTTATACATTGCAAAAACTCGGTTAATACATCAGTTAGGGTTGCCTTTAGCACAGCGACAGTTTGGAAATGTGGTGTTAGGTTACATCCCCTGCCCCTCACCTTCCACACACCAACAGGTTTGGTGTGTGCATTGTGGCTGTCAGCCTAACTCTCACCCCATTCCACATGTAAACAAGCTGAGATGGTACAGTATAGGAGAATGGGGTGAGAGTTAGGCCTGACAACCCCAACGCACACCCTGATGCCTGTTGGTGTAGGTTGGGGGTGGGGTGGGTTGTGGTAGGGGTGTAACCCTAACAACACATTTCCAAACTTTTGTCACTGTGCTATCAACCCTAACTGATGCATTAACGGAGTGTTTTGCAATGAATTTCCCTCTTTTTGAGAAAGTGTAATGTAACTAGTATGTGTTAGTGGGAGCGCGGGCCCTCTGGGCCTGTGCTCCCACTTATACCTAAGTACAGAGCCATACAGCAGTGCCACAGGACTCCAAAGGAACCCTTGTAACACGTGTTTGCCAATATCTCTAACTGTAGCAAGTAGGAAAGCATTCTACTGCAGGTGTAATTTATGACTTCAAAGCTTGTTTCTAAGGTTAGTTTTCCTTAGGGGTAGCGAAAAATCTGTATCTCACACTGTTTCCAAGACACGGGCGCTGAATGTCACTGCGGGCACAGCAATGTTAGCCTATGGGAAATTTCTTAATTTTGGAGTACTGTAGGTATGGGAATGTTGATTGTTTTGGGACCAAACCACCAAAATGCACATCTGTGGGACCAGGGCTTACCACCCTGCAACTTTCAGCCCAAAAGCCCCTACTGTTTTGTTGCAGAGGGATAACAAAGATTTGCTGTTTTTGGGCAAAGTATTGTTGCTAATTGTGACAGTTTCATAAAAACAGCACAACACTTTCATGATTTACTAAAGTGTCGCAGCCATTTCTGTCACAATTTGCGACAGTATTGGAGCTCCGATTTTCAAAACGGCATTTCTGTTTTTCTCCCCCCAAAAAAAACATAGGGCTGTTATCCTCAGGACTAGACTAGGTAAACACAACAGTTAGTGTTTACCTAGGGGGTCTCAAATTTAAACGCCAGGCATTTTTCTCTCTCACTAACTGAAAACAAGATGGCCACTGCATGACAGTAAAAGGGCCATTTGAGGCAGTAAAATGTAGTGGTGGCAGCTTTCAAGAGACACATATATTTTTTTCCCATTGACTATAATGGGAAATTTGTTTTCTGAATAACTTTTGAATGGTTTAATATTTTTTTCACCAAATCTTCGGGAGGCACATCAGTGACCCAGACTGCATGTTCCCTGAAGATTTCAGACCAAACTGACAAATTGTGCAGGCTGTAGCCATGAGCAAAGAAATGCGCAAAACCCCATTTTTTTGCAATTTGTGCCACTCCGCAGTTCTGCAACCGCGTATCCGACTGTAACACAACTTGCCAGATCCAGAGATCTATTGTACCAGACTACACATGCACAATTTCAGGCAAAGCCATAATATGGTCGGAGTAGAAAGAAGTAGGCTGCTGGTTAACTAGGATCTGCAGCATATCCATTAGGTAGGGAAATGGGCAGACTGGGTGGGCCAAGCGGTCCTTATCTGCCGTCAAATTCTATGTTTCTATGATGGCATAGTTATTGAAGTACAAAATTTGGGGTTTAACATAAAAGTGGCCATACAACCCTAACTATACCAGCCCTATCAGGCCAGTATTATATATATATATATATATATATATATATATATATATATATATATATATATATATACACACACACATATATATATTATGGTAGCACGGTAGTGCTACCATAGTTAGGGTTGAGTAGCACTTTTAAGGTTAAAGGGTCAAATTTTGCACCTTAATAACTTTACCACTGTTCAATGGATTTGCCTGAAATTTGGTATGCGTGATTGGGCATAGTAGATCTTGGGTACTGGTCGGATATACAGCTGCGGAGTTATTAAGCAACAACCAATTGCGCAATTACGCTTCTTTGCAATTTCTTTGCTCTTGCCTACAGGTCACACAGTTTGTGCGACTGGTCTGAAATCTTCAGGAAACATGTGGCCAGCATCCCCGATGTGCCGTTTGAAGATTTCATGAAAAAATATTGAATGGTTCAAAAGTTATTCAAAAAACAAGTTCCCATTATAAGTCAATGGGAAAAGTTAACAAAATATTCAACACTTTCGCAAATGCACTTTTTAGTGTCGCAAATGGCCCTAGTAGTGTTGCAAATCTGCCATTTTGTTTTCAGTTGGTGATTAGAAAAAAGCTTGGCATTTAAATTTGGGACCCTCTAGGGACACAATTATTTTTGTGTTCACCTAGTCGGACCCTGAGGATGCTAGCCGTGTCTTTATTTTGGGTTAAAACACCCCAGAAATATGTTTTTCAAATTTCTGGAACCAGTAGTCTCGCAAAGTAGTGTCGCAAGCATGACATTTTCGCAAAATTTTGCGAAAATTGCCGCACATTGTGACACTACTTTTTCAGACTTGGCCAAAATGACAGGAGCTGAAATTTGAAGGGAAGACAGCCAACATCTCACAGATGTGCCTTTTGGTGGTTTGGTGAAAAAATATTGCACAGTTGCCAAGTTATGGTACTCCAAAGTTGGCGTTTTTTCCCCATAGACTTACATGGTGGCATCAGCAGCCTTTCGAGCACGTGTCTCAAAACGATGCAAGATAGATTTTGTTGCGAGTTGCATAGCGCTATGGGCTATGTAATACAAAAACCTAGCCAGGATGATCATGATTTTTGTTTTAAATTTTTTTTTCTACATCGTGCGGTTGCTGAGATATTAGCAATTAAGTACTTCCAATGCTCTTTTTAAGCTTTGATGCCCATTACAATGCATACATTCTTTGTGTTTCTCTATGCATCTGTTCGGCAAAAACAGGGTATCTGCTTCTGTTACTGTTACAGTTACTGTTTCCACTTGCGTTTATGTCCCCGTTTGCATTACTGTTCCCGTGTACGGCAACGTGTGTGTTACCCCTTCCGTTCTCATTTGCGCTTGCATTTTCGTTACTGTTACCATTTGCGTTTCCACTACTGTTTCTCTTTATGCCACTGTGCGCATTGCTATTTGCGTTTCTGACAGCCCTTTCATTTGCATTTGCATTTCTCTTTTGTTTTACATCTTCCTTGCTGTTACTTTTACTGTTTGCGTTTGCAATTGCATTTTTGTGCCCGTGCGCATTACGGTTTGCGTTTCCATATGCACCTGCATTTCCTTTTGTGCTTCTGTTTCCTTTGCTGTTATCATTGCTGTTACCATTACCTTTTGCATTTGCATAATTTGCGTGATCAAGATTTCAGTTTATAAGGGCTTCTGTTCCCATTTCCATTTCTCTTTCTTTGGCATTATTCTTCATGTTAACTCTTACCATTTGCATTTACAATTATGGTACCGTGCCTGTCCATGTTACGGTTTGCGTTTACGAGTGCGCATGCGTTCGTGTTTCCGTTTCTGTTCCCTTTCACATTCCTTTTGCTGTAAAACTTAACATTTCCATTTAAAATACTGCTGCCATCACTGTTCACATTACCAGCTGTGGTTTTGTATGTGCTTCAATGTCCGTTTGCGTCACTGTTCGCGTCGACGTCACTTTGCGCTTGAGTTTCTATTAATGTTTCCTTTACCATTTACGTTTGTGTTACCATGTGCACCACTGTTCGTGCTTCTGTTTGCATTGCTGGTCCTGTTACTTTGCCACAAGACATCATGTGGCGGGAGCGTGGGTCATTCTCAAAAAGAAGGGAAATTAGAGGCAAAAAACTCCATTTAATGCATTAGTTAGGTTGTTCCACTAGCAACAAAGCGAGGAAATTTGGTATTAGGTTGAAAGCCCCTTGACCCCCAGCCACTCCCCCAACTGGCATCGGGTGCACGCTGGAGGTCTTCGGGTCCTAACTCTCACCCCATTCTCCTATACCTCTGCTTCTTCACACAGGTGATGGGTGAGAGTTAGGCAGACCACCCTCACACGCAACCTGATGATGGTTGGAGGGCTGGGGGCTTTCAACCCTGACAACAAATCTTTGCTTTGTCGTTGGAACAACCCTAACTAATGCATTAAACAGAATTTTTGCTTTAATATATATATATATACACACATGTTAATGCACCAGTTAGGGTTCGAGTTAATGCCACAAAATGGGAAATGTTGCATTAGGGTTTCTCCGACTCCCCACCCCCAATACCGAAACAGCAAAAGGAAAAAATATTAGAGTTTTGGGTCTCCGGAGTCTTGGTGAATCAGTGGTGCGATCTTTCTTTGGGTTGTCAATCCTACTGCTCACTCCCCCCCAGCCTGTAGGCTCCTGTCTGAAGCACAAAGTACACATCCAAACCAGTGCCTCATAGTGATACACTCTCCAAGAAGAGAAGTAGGCCTCACCACATATTGCCAACACAATCTGTTATAGCTGACTTTACACAGGGCTCCGAGAGCCCTGCATGAAGAAAGGAGATCGCATCTGACCTTATTTGCCCAGGTAACAGGGTTGGCATTAGGGTTGACAACACCAAGGAAGACCCCACCACTGATTTACCAAGACTCTGGAGACATAAATTCTAATGGTCTTTCCTTTTGCTGCTTGGGTGGTGGGGATGGAATGTTAGGGTCAACTCCCACCCAGAAATTTCAGATCAGTGGCGGGCAAAGCCCTCCACTCACCTCCTCTGCTAGCTGCTTTCTGACAGCCACAGAGCATGATCACGAATAAGTACAGTACTCACAACAGCGATACGTAACTGTCAGACAGTGGTGGCCAAGGAGATTTATTTACTTATTTACTTATTTTATTTAAGTCTTTGATTAAAAGGTAGGCGCACTGATCCAAGGGATCATTTTCAGGCATGACCCGGGCCAAGCAAATATGGCCCAAATGAGAAATACAAAACAGGTTACAATAAATCAGATAAGCACAATACAATTTACAATGATCACAGTGAGAATACAGAACACAGTACAAATGCTTGCAAAACAGAAAAGTAGAGAGCTGTGCCATCTGTCTATCTGATATGAAATTTCTGGCTGACTGTTAGCTGGCGTGAGGGGGGTGGAAGATCGCAAAGTCTTCAGCAGGTGTGTGGATTGGGGCTGTCACTCATACTGGGGGAGGTCATTCACGCTCAGTGGGAGAGGGGAACCTAGCCCACTAGGAATTGTGGATATACATGGGACCCCAGGCGACTGGGGTGGGGGGTCAACTAGACACCAGGGGATTAGTAATACAATTATGGTATGGGTGATTGGGGGAGTGGGGTTCACTATATACCAGGGAATCAATAATACAGATATGGAAGGGGTGATTGGAGGGGGGTCCATTAGACTACCAGGGAAATGGACATAAACCTATCATAAGGATGATCAAGAGGTGAGGGGGCCACTAGACGTCTGGGGAATTAGATATAAACCTATGAGTGGGGTGATAGGGGCCAGTCACAAGATAAATGAGTGGGCAGCTGCAGTATAGCTGCCCTGCCTTTGGGGGTGGGGGCATGGCCTTAGCACTGCATTAAGATGAGTTTTTCAGTGGCAGTAAACAGCATCGCTCTGGGAGCTGTTTAGCATCATCAAAATCTTTTGAATATACCACTATCATTATGCAGGAGGGATCCCTCATTTGCATAGGTGCAGCGGTATCATTAGCATGATTACACTGCCAGGTTTGGGCGGTGCTCTGGGGGGCCTCTGAAAATGGCCCTGTCTGTGCCAGCCTGCTGGTGCAGTGGTAGTGCTACCATACTCATGACACTGATGATCTGACTTCAAGAATGAGCCTCAGTCATCAGTGAGATAATTGGGGAAGGTGTGATGAGCATCCCACTGGACACTTTCCACCTTGGGGGAAGGTGGGTTTTTGAGCTCCGCTGCTCTACTGCTACCTGGGTGACTACAGGTTGTGGTGCATAGAAGCTAACTAGTTAGGAAGGGGAGATGGTGTCATGCTCCAACATGAGTGAATGCCACAGTGTTCACTTATGTCAGGTAGCATCCTCAGCATCCCAGGGGACTGGGAGGAAGCAATGGAGCAAAAATACCAGGCTGCACAGAACAAGATCTGCCCCCACATTGCATGCCCCACACCACTGACTGAGGCACTCCATCCCCAGATTAATGACTGGGTGTCTGCTTCAGGGTAGCACCCCCCCCCACAGCCCCATCCTGGAACTTATGTGCACTCCTTTTATAGTACAGAGGACACTTGCTCCCTGTCACTGCATGTGGCAGCCTGTCAAGGTGGTGAATGGAGGGCTGTGCTGGCTACCACATGGGCTCCCACAGCACCGGCGCTTAACATAAGGGAGTGTGGCAGGGTGGGTTAGTCAGTACCCGTGGTGTGGGGGGGTGCCACTAGACACCAGGGAATGAGTGACAGAATATGGGGCTAGTGATCAGAGAGCCGGGGGGACCACTGGACACCAGGGAAGTATTTAGGTTATACAGGGCTGGTGACTGAAGGGTTGGGGGGGACCATTAGACACCAGAGAAATTACTTAATATTACTGGGCTGGTAATTGGAGGTTGGGGGGACCACTAGACTCAAGGGAAATCATTTAATATTACCAGGGCTGGCAATCGGAGGGCGGGGGGGACCACTGGGGACCAGGGAATACTTGAATTTTAGTGGGACCGGTGATCAGAGGGTGGAGGGTGCCACTCGATACCAGGGAACTATTTGCTTTTACTGGGGATGAGGATTGGGGAAGCGTGGGACCATTAGGCACCAGGGAGCAGGTATGCTTCCCCAACTGCTAACGTGGTTGTTGACTGCAGTGGCTCCGCTGGCTGCTAGGGTTTCATGGAGTAAGTCAGGCTTCTTCTCACCAGTTACCCAATTACCTGCATTTGGAACTGATCAGGCAGATTTCATGGATAAATGGAGAACTACTGTGCATGATGCATCACTTAAATGGATGGAATTAATATTGAGCAATGCAGCCCCAATTAGACAACAAATATCTGAACAGATTGAGCAATTAGAACGTTCATTAGCAAGTAAGACTACAGCTAGTCAATTAAGTGAACTGCATAAAGAACTGGATGAGAAAATGATCAAGTGTGATGCTAAATTAAAACAGGCAAAAGAAAAAAAGCTGAAATGTCATACCAATGACTGTAAGAATGGTACCATTTTTGACTGGAGTAAAAAGAAAGATCCTAATAATCTAATGTCCATTTTAAAGAAAACCAATTCTCACACTGAATGACCACTATTAGATTACACATCTGGGCCAGACTCTGAAACTTCAAGCAACAGCTCCTATTTTTTACCCAGATGTTCGGATGAGCGGAATTTGAATTATCACAATGCCCCCCCCCCGCCCCACACAGAGCAACCTCCAACACCAGATGAACCAGGAGCCACCTTGGAGTTCCTCACAAACCAGGTTCAAGTTTCTTCAGAGAAACAACAGAGGACGAGGGTGGGGGTGGGGGTAGGTGGAAGAGGTCGAAAATAATGTATGGACAAAGCACAACCAGGGTACTGCACAGGATAATGTTTTCAATATTTCATCAAGAACCTTAACTGATGCAGAGATTTCAGTGCTTAATAAAGCGCTTGCATTAGTTCCAACTGCACAATTTGATATGAATCAGGCCCTCATTGATCTCAGTCTGTTTGCTAGAAAATTAACTTTGAAGGCTATTTTTCAGAAAGAATATTCTCCTATAGTCCAAAGTGAATGCACAGATTCCATTGCAGAATGGGGGAACAACTTCAGAGCCAAATCGATTTTTTGTCCATCACATGGAGCAATGGTGTCTACATTCCATAAGATGTGTGAACTGGATCTAATGAGATGGGATCTTAGTTCAACCACCATAAGGAAAGTAACACACAATCTTACCTCTCTGGAAAGAAATGCTTTGAAAACAATAAAGGAAGCTAGATCTATTGTTGTTAAACCAGCAGATTGGGGTGCAGTGGTTGTAATGAATAGTTCAGATTACGAGAAGGAAATTTATTTATTTATTGAAATATTTCACTAGGAAGACACACTGAACAAAAAGTTGCCTGTCTCACAGTGTGACCTTGGGGGGAGGGGTACAACGAGGACTGACAATGAAGAGATTACAGGTACAGAGAACAGATACAATATGGAGCATTTGCTCGAAATAATACACAATAGTCAGCAGATTAGACAGTTACAGCATGAGACAACTGAATACGGCATGAGACAATTGAATACATTAGTGGGTGGACACAGATACATGAAACAGTAAACCCATCAGATAGTAATGCTTCAATACAATCAAAGTGCCATGATGTTTTCAGTGCTGCACACAAAGATAGGCAAACAAGTGCTTGGTGCAAAGAAGAGCAGGAGGCAGCAAATGCGCAAGATAGAGAAGTGAGGGGAGGCTAAGGGGAGCTGGAAAGGGAGGTGGGGTAACTTAAGAAGAGGAGGCGAGGGGGAGGGGAGAGGGGGAGGAAGACTGCCGAGACCAAGTACCCTTCCAGGGTGTAGAGAACCCTGCAAGGGGGTGGGATCTGAGAGCAGACAAGAACTGTGAAATTAAAAAGAGGGGGGAGGAAAGACTGCTGAGGCAAAAGTACTCCTCCAGGTTGTAGAGAACCCTGCAAGGGGTTGGGATCTGGCAGCAGACAAGAACAGTGAAATTAGGAAATACTGTATTGACACAATTAAGGGTTGCTTCCTTTTATCATAGGTTAACTGGGAATCTGACTGAGGTCTTTTTTTTACAGTTAAACTTTTTTTATTAATTTTTCATAAGACATACAGACAAACCTCTTACAGTACAATACAATGTGAGAATTTTTTTTTTAAGAAATTGAGGCAGCATATAATAAGCACGTTGCTACAATAATACAAGGAGCTTTTGGTTTAAAATATAGTAAACAATACAGGTCATGTAATTAGCATATTCTTGACATTTGTAGTGAACTTAAAGCGGATGGTATGATTAGATATGGTTTATATTAAAATGTTACATAATTATATATGATGCTGCAAAAGGATTGTGGAGTAATAAAGAATGATTGAGAACAGAGTATAGGAAAGAAAAGATATATAAGAAAGTTAAGAAGAGAGAGAGGAAAACTATAAAAAAAGGGGAAAAAAGCGAGACTACAATGATGTATCAGTAAAAGGGGAAAATCCATATATATTAAGTCCATACATTGGTGTTGGAAGATTTAGTTGATTCCAAAAAATTAAAAAAGCCCTGCCAACAATTGTTATATAACATGAGTCGGTCAGACAAGATATATGTCATACGGTTCAGAGAGGCATATTGCAATAGTTGGCTAATGATACTGGGAAGGGTAGGGATTATGTTGGATCTCCAATGCATGAGGATTGTGCGTTTAACTTGAAGGAAGAGTATATTTAACCATCTGCTCTTCGAATATGAAATTTTATAAGAATGGTGATTAAAAATACCAAGAATGCAATGTTTAGGGTCCAGTGTAAAAGATTGACCTACCACTTTCATTGCAAATCTGTGATTACAGTGCCAAATCTTTTGTATGAGAGGACAGTGCAATAAATCCCCATTGGGGGAATTGCAGTGCCAGCAATTGTTATTGTTCAGTAAACCCATTTGTTGTAATACAACAGGAGTTCTGTACCACAAATGAAGGATCTTGGTTTGAATGAGGGAACTGCGTTTATTATTAAAAGATTTGTGACAGGAGAGCCAACATCTGGACCATTGTGCATTAGTGATATTATATTGTAGCAAAGTACTCCATCTGTTTTTAGCATTGACAGAGTAGTCAGGAAGGATATCACAAATATCTTTTGTAAACAGTGCTATTTAAATTGATGTTGTTTTTATCCATTTAGAGATGTGCTTATCATACAGAGAATTGATAGAGAAGGGTGTGAGGTAAGAGTTGCATGCGTGTACTAAGCTGTAGATATTTCCAAAAATCCTGATGTGGAAGATTCCATATGCCTCGTAGGTCGGTGTAAGATTTTAACTTTAATGACTTGGGTTCAAGTATATCCTGCAAAAAGAGAATACCCTTATTTTTCCGGGTACGACAAAAAATGGGGTGATTATCAAGAGATATATGGTGGTTACCCCAGATGGGGGTGTAAGCTAAGGGTTTGGGGTTAGATTTAATGTGCTTGTGAATGATTTTCCAATAGAATATAGAAGCAGCTATGGTAGGGTGAGACTTTAAAAAAGAGGTAAGGGTGTTATAAAGGAAAGAAGTCGCTACATTACCAGGACATAAGGATGTTTCCATATTCACCCATAAAGGAGACTGGATGTTGGGTTTGTTAAACCATTTAATTGTTTGAGATGTACGGAAAGCCCATAAGTAGGCTTGGAACCAAGGAAGGCCAAAGCCACCTTTTGACCAATAGGATCTAAGTTTATTACGACTAAATCTAGGTATTTTGCCTTCCTAAATGAAGCTGCCGATAATTTTGTCTGTTTTGGTAAGAAAACTAGGGGGAAGTATCAAAGGGATATTGGAAAATAGGTATAATATTTTAGGAGTTATAGACATTTTAATGGTGGAAATTTTACCATTAAAAGAAAGTTTAAGTAGCTTCCATCTATCAAGTGTTGTTTGGATACTGGTTAACAAAGGGGAAAGATTAGCATCCCATAATTTATTCAATGTCAGGGTGATCCAAATGCCAAGATAAGATATACCTTGGGGGGCCCAACGAAAGCCTAATGAGTTGTTCATGAGGGGACTACAAAGGGTATTCAATGGTAGCGTTTCGGATTTGTTAAGGTTTAGAGCTAGTCCAGAGTGGGAGAAGAAGTCATTCAGTAGTTTAACTAAAGGTTGCCCGGAACATTCGAGGTTTTCAAGTAAAATAAGGAGATCATCTGCATATGAGAGTGAAGTATAGTGAGAATTACCAATAGTAATGCCTTTAATTGTACCAGATTGTCATAGGGATTAAGAAAGAGGCTCCATGGCAAGTATAAACAATGAAGGCGATAAGGGGCATCCTTGTCTTGTGCCTCTTGCTAAGTAAAAGGAGGGGGACAAAATAGAGTTCATGAGAACTCAAGCTGAAGGGGAGGTATACAATAATTGAATCCAAGCACAAAAATTATTTGTAAAGCCAAAATGAGATAGCACCTGATATAGATATTCCCAATTGAGAGAGTCAAATGCTTTCTCAAAGTCAATGGCTATTGCAGCTGCAGGGTTTAAGAGTTTTTGCTTTTGTGAATTAAATTGAGTAATGAGCTAAGATGATTGGAACTGTTTCTATTTTGATAAATCCTGATTAAGAAGTATGGATGAGTTTAGTCATTAAAGATTCTAAGCGGAGAGTTAATAATTTGGCAAAGATTTTTCCATCAGTATTAAGAAGTGAGATCGGTCTATAGTTTGAAGGAAGAAAAGGGTCTTTGTCTTTCTTTGGTAAGGCTGTTATAATGGCTTCAGTCATTTCACATGGGAGTTTCTTTATTAAGGTTGCTTCTTGGAATACATTGACTAATACAGGACAAAGAGTGTCAGATAGGGTTTTATAAAAATCAATAGGGAACCCATCACTGCCAGGTGCTTTACCGTTTTTTAATGATGATAAAGCAGTTTGGATTTCCTGTAAAGTGATTGGTTTATCAAGCATAGCTTTGTCCTGAGGGGATAGGTGGGGTAGATTCAATTTTTCCAGAAAATGTTGTATTAGGTTGGGATTTGTAGTATTAGGTTATGAGTATAGTTGATGGTAAAAGGATTGCATAATACGATTGATTGAAAGGTTGTCTGTGTGTCTCTGATCTGATGGATCTTTTAGACCTGCTATATGTCTCTGTATCTGTTGAGTTTTTAGCTGGTAAGAGAGCAACTTTCCGCATTTATCCCCTTGTTCCCAATAACCGTGTTTAATCCTAAAAAGGGCAAGTTCATCCTTCCTGGATATCAACTCGTTAATTTTAATTCTTAATTGTAGAATTTCCAGATGAAGCTGTGAATTATTATTGGGTTTATTTAATTTATAGTACTGGGTTTCTTTTTCTTTAAGGGATCTTTCTAAATTAGCTAATTGTTGTTCTCTTAATTTCTTTCTATGCGCTGCATAACTAATAATTTTACCTCTAATAGTGGCTTTTAATGCTTCCCAGATAGTACCTGGAGACATATCTGACTGAGGTCTTTAAGGCACACGCTGACGAATATTTGGCATGGGCAGAGAATATAGGTTGGACTGGCAAAGAAGAAAAAGGATTTCTTACTGTAAAAACCAGTTGTTCCTACGATTTACATCCTGCCAAAAATTCATAAGAATCCTGTGAATTCACCTGGTTGTCCAATTATTTCAGGGATAGGGTGGATCACTGAGTCCCTTTTAAAATTTGTTGATGTGTATCTGAAACCAATTGTATAACAGGCCCTTAAAATATCAGGGACAGAACTGATATATTAAATACAGTATATGAGATAGATGTGGGATTATGACTCACAATTTGCAACATTGGATGTACAGTACAATCCCTGTATACATGTATTCCACATAACGAGGGATTCGCAGCTGTTAGGTTCTTTCTAGATGAAAGGGAGATAAAGGAACCACCAACTGATCTTTTGTTGGATTTATCAGAAATGATTCTTAAGTTTAACATGTTCATTTTCAGAAAAAAAATTCTATTCACGAATCAGGGGAACAGCAATGGGCGCAATGTTTGCGGCCCAGTTATGTTAATTTGTTCCTAGCTACAGTAAGTGGGAGCTGGACGTAGTTAAGAGCACCACTGAAAATCCATTTTTGATTTATTTGAATTTGTGGAGATACTTTTTGGACAATATTCTATCATTTGAAAAGGGGATGAAAATGCCTCATATGACTTTGTTGGTTTTTTAAACAATGGTGATCCAGACCTTAAATTCCAGTTAACTATAGGATGTGATACTGTACTGAAATGAACAGGTGAATATAATTTCTGACCTTTTTTTCCAAACCAACTGATAGAAATACATTACTCCAGGCAGGCAGTTTTCACCCAAAACACACCATCAAGGCTCTACCCAAGAGACAACTTATCCGGGTTAAATGCAACTGGACAGATACTGATACATATAAAGTAGGAGAACAGCAACAGATACAGAGATTTGTTCAGAGAGGGTATAATAAAGAAATAATTTTCACTGCAGTTTCAGAAGTTCAGAATCTTGACAGGTCAGTTCTACTGTCTACTAAAGTGAAAGACAATAAAGGAAAAGATCCAGATAGTTCAAGGTTCATTACTGCATTTACTTTGGTGGTACCTAAACATAGAAACATAGAATCTGATGGCAGATAAGGACCACTTGGCCCACCTAGACTGCCCATTTCCCTACCTAACAGATAAGCTGCAGATCCTAGTTAACCAACAGCCTACTTCCTCCTACTCCCCACTAAACATAAGGAAATAGTGACTAATCGATGGTCTGTTTTATCTCGTGACCACCGAATTGCATATATTGCTGCACAAAAACTTAATTTTGTATTTAGAAGAGCTAAGAACATTAGAAACACAGTTGTCTCGACTATGTTCCATCCACAGATAGAACGAAACATACCCTGGAAAAAGCAAACATAAATAAAAAATGTGGAAGTGTATGTATTGTGACTATTTAATACAGGGTAGTTCAACATTACATCCCGGGGGAGAGTGTGTGTGGCCTGAGCGCCGACGAGATGGCAGTCTGAATTCCTGCTCCATCCCTAGCTGGATGAAATCCACAGTTGTAGTCAGGGCCCCGTTTTTACTGCGGCAAAGTGGACCTACATTCTGCGGCAGGACCTCATACTTTCTGCAGCAGAACAAATGCTGATTCTGCGGCAGATAAATTGTGGCTAAACAGCATACCTTCAAAGTGATTAAGTCTTAGTTAACCCTTTGACTGCCTTCGTGCAACCACTCTGCTACACTGAAAGTGGAACAGCAGGTCATTTAACAGTATGTAGTCTTCTTATCACAAATATTAAACAACAGTAACCCAAACCTGGCAAAGCCATGGGCATCACTGTTCTCTTTTAATGAATTTTCCCTCCCACCCTGAATTTGAAAGCTCATTTGTTCTTCTTCTGGAGATTGGGGGCCTTTGCTGTTCTCCTAGGTTATAATCAGAGGAGGACAAAAACACTTAGTTAAAACTACACAGAAGGCAAACCTGCTTGGCTTTTCTTCTGGTTTATATTTACAGTTAGCAGATATAAAGAGAGACTCCCAACTTGAAGGCCATTTTTTTCTGATTTTGATCAATGTTCTTTTAAATTATTATTTTTGTAAACTAGGAATACTCCAACTGCTTTGCAACACACATGCTGAGTGCAATGTACAAATCTGTATTTTTTGGGGGGAGACTGTCTTCCTATAATAGTGAAGGAGTGTGTAACTTGCACTGTTTGTAGGATTTGTTGACTCCTGATTTTTCTTTTGGGGGACACACTAAAAAATGCAAGCAAGTCATTCTTATTAAGCTGGAGTAACCTGGTGTTCTTCAGTCAGTGACCCTCATTTCACTTGGGTATAGCAGCAATCAAATTCTCCATTCCAATTTTTTTCTATACCTGTTTGCTCCAGTTCTAGTATACCCCGGTCCCCAACTCTGTTGCAGCTGGGCAGCTTGACCTTCCTTAAGAATTGAGCTTGATGCCGCCACTTAGGCTGCACGTTCAGATTTGCCAAGAAATTACTCTCACACTTGCAGGTACAGAACTGCATCCTACAAATCAAAAGTGACAGATGTCCATCGGGGAGACCAAGTCCTCTGCTCAGTCTACTGCCAGCCCTATGTTTCTGCAATCAGCTCCTCCTCCAATACCTGTCACCACATTGAGATCAGTTCCACCTCCACAGGCACCACTGAATCTTCTCACTTCTTGACTACAGCTTGCCTTCCAGTTCTTCCTTCCAAATTCATCTTCCAAGGATTCAGCATGCACCATGAGCAGCCTTATAATGAAAAATTAACCTGGCTAAGTTACCCACGCCTACACAGCAGCAAATCATAACAGCCGTGGACCTAATCAACCTCTGCTACTATTGTGTCAGTTGCCCCCCCCCCACACACACACAATACTGGTTGGAAGGAGTTATATAACAAAAGCCAGCATGAGTCAAGATGCCACGCAGCCACTAGCTTTTTGGCTTTGTAGTGGACAGCATCAGTTTGCTGCCCCTTCTAATGAGCATGTGTGCCATGGCATACTTACACATCAATAGCTATGCCCTTGCCTCTTGTGATTGCATAGCATAGCTAGCATTTCTGTGGCTGAGTGGCTGGTTTTCCGATTTCTGCAGCAAGCACTGATTTCTGCAGTCAGCCTTGATTTCTGTGGCCACTGCTGCAACTGCAGAATTGCAGAAAACACGGGGCACTAGTTGTAATACTTGATCCGGGGCACAGACTTTACCATCCACCAACTATTCGTGATGTGGCCCCCCTCCCGACTGTCTGGTGTGATTATTTTGAGTTACTCGCCGGGTAATTGCAGTTCTAGCGCCAGTGTGTTCCAGAGTTAATCGGGCAGTAATAGGCTATGCAGGCCCCTCCCAAGCATTTCGATCCACGTATCGGAGGAGATGCCTGGTCCTGAAGAGAGAAGCCCTGCAGCACCTACTGACTCTTCTTTCCACCACCTCATACTATTTTTGCCCTGTACCCTAATACCTCACCAGCTTTGTATGGGTGATGGCTGCTGCCAGCTCCTTGCAGCCCATTCCACCTTCAGATATCTGGGAAACCCCGCCTCAGTCTGCGACAGTGTGTGAATCACTCCAATACATTACTAGGATGCTGGAGGCACTGCTGACCAGGGTGGATGGCATTAGCGCTGCTCTAACTGGGACTGTTGCTGATATTTGCAATTTAGAGGATAAGATGAATATTGTAGAGCAGAGCGCAGCATGGATGACCTGGTGACGCAACAGGACAAAATTTGGCAGTGCCTCCAGGCTCATGAGGCTAAACTGGCGAGATTGTGGGACCATGCTGAAGATCAAGAAAATCGGGGATGCCGTAATAACATATGGATCCTGGGTGTCCCTGAGGGTCTTGAAGGGCAGACTATAGAGCGTTTTCTAAATGAATCAATCCCCAAGATGATGGGAGAGAGAGATGGAAAGACCCTGTGGAGGTGGAGCGAGCCCACAGACTTACTAGCAGGGCTTTATCATCTGGGCAATCCCCCAGGCCTATAATTGCCTACTTGCTGCGTTACTCCACTAAAGAAAAGATGCTCGGGGTCTCTAGAGACATCGGGGACATTACCTGGCAAGGAGCTTGTATTTCCTTCTACAGGGATTATTCACAAGAAGTCACTGCCAGGCAAAAATCATTCCTCCCTATCAAAAGAATCCTGCAGGCACAAAGCTTTAAGTACCGCTTCAAGGGCCTTACCTCTTTACATGTCTCCAAAGAAGGAAAAGAGATCCTGGCCACCCATCCTCAGGAGGTCAAGTGCTGGGTCTCCAAGTTCTGGCCCAGCATCCCTCTTCAAACTACATCTTCCAGATGTCTCTCGGTACCTGGGAGGCAGAGCCAACACAAGGGGAACAGGAATAGTGGGAGGCAGTTCCCTAGAGACGCACATTCAGAACTGGACTGGTCCCTCACCAAGTGATTCCCCCAGGCTCAATTCTGTAAGTTGCCCTGAATCCTTGAGCTCTGCCTCTCTGATGCCTACTTCTTTCCCCACAACTAGTGATACTCTTAGGTAAGCATCCAGAACTAGTAAAGTGCACCGCTCCAGGCAGCGCTCCAGAAGTGGGCAACGGTACCTGCCAGACCAGCATCTCACCGCCCCACCTGCTAAACTTTTTCGAGAGGACTGCTCCTCAGATGATGACATGCTTAACCCTTTAGCCCTGGATTCTAACCCTATGGACACAGTGACCCCTCTGGATTGGTCTGAAACCCCTCCTAAATATATCAAGACCACGGAGGAGGCCCTCCTGCCCATTAAGCCTGGTCTGAAATCCTTCACTGCCATTGTGGTGGCAGGCCTGCCTATTTGCATGGTCCAGGGCTCCTTGAATGACAAGGTTCAGGCACAGGGCTTGAAAGAATGACTTTGGGACTGCTTTCTTTTTTTGGCTTTGGGCTGGGACAGTACAACAATTAAGGGTCTGGAGGGGTTGCTGTACAAGGTTCCCTGCATTATGCTGCTCATTGATGTGTACTACCCCTTTAGCTGTTGGGGTGGTCGAGTAGAAGCATCAGCCTCTGCTTCTCCTCCCCCCCAGATTGTCCCTGGGTGAAGCCTGGATGAGAAAGATGATATACCCTGTACCTTCCCTCACCTTGGGAGGATGTGCATTGCCGCAAGCAACTGGCTCCATTAGGCAACGGGTGCCCTGCTTTCCCTCCCAACCAGGCCGCTCAGCCCTCACTCTACTAAGTAACAATATTACTCTGAGCGGCCTCCCCCAGGCGTTGCTCTTCCTTCATCACCTAGACTCATGCCTCACAATCAGAAGACATATCCTCTCTAATCTATGTAACCCAATTGAATGTTTAATGACTATGCTGAGATCAAATTGACAGTCAGTTGGGGGGGTACCACCCCATTCTTCCATCTGCTCTGCTCTGTTCAGAGCCCCCCCCCCTTGTTCCCCGGATCCCTCCTTTGAGGTATAAGTCCAGTAAGGATGGGTTACTTCCTACCTGCTCTTTTCTTTTACATCCCCATCTGAGTGAGTGAGTCAATGTAGCCTGGGACCCTTGCTTGGCCAGGGCCACCCATATGTGCTTAGCTCTTCACCCTTAGTGTTCTCACTGTTGGTTGAAGTTGTTGTATTCAGACTACCTTTGTAGTTCTCTGAGTGTTTTGACTTTGCTGATTATCGCATAACGCATTATTGCCATTTAACATTTATATTGTGTGTCTTTGTTCTTCTCCTTAGGTTCTTGGACATATTGCTGCATTACTATTGTTCTTGTTTTGCTCTGAAGGCTAACACTGTTGCACTTCCCACTGACAGACATAGGATTTTCCTACCCTGTGCACCCAGGTCCTTTTGATACTTCAGGTACCTTCCCCCTCTCTCTTCTGTCAGGTGTCACGTGGGTGAGTACTTTTTTATATCTTCTTCCTCCACCTGCATCATGTCAACTAATTCCACAGTGGGGCTGAAATGTGTCTCATGGAACATCAAGGGGCTAAACCTCCCTGTCAAACACACTAAGGTGCTTCAATATCTACGCTCCCTGCAGACCGATATTGCCCTTCTCCAAGAGACACATCTCACCACCAAGACTGTACAATGGCTGAAGAAGTCCTAGGTGGGTAAAACCATAGCTAGCTCTGCTTTCACCAAGTCCAGAGGAGTAGCCATCTTAATACACCGCTCCTGCCCCTGGGTAGAAGAAGAAGTGAAAACCGATGCACAGGATCGATGGGTCGCTGCCTGGTCTACCTTTCTTGGGGGGAGTGTGGTACTTGCCAATATATATATGGCCCCAATGTCGACTGTGCCAATGTTTTCCCCAACATCTGCTAGGCTCTCACCTCCCTATCGACCGGCCAACCTCACATGCCTGTCTTGATTGGGGGAGACTTCAATCTGGTCTCTGACATTTTCTTGCACAAATCTCAGCCTACCCCTCAGATACACCTCAAGGCTAGGGCTGCGCTACAGGAAATGACTGATGAACGGGGCCTCATAGATCTGCAGAAAAGGGATAACCCCACTGGTAGGACTGCACCTTCTTCTCTCCCATTCACGCCACTCACAGCTGCATGGATTATTGGCTCGCCAACCCTGCCTCAGCTCCCAGCATGTCTAATGCCTGAATAGGCAATATTCTTATTTCAGACCATGCCCCAGTTATGTGCTCCTACACCCCCTCTGGACAAGGTGCTGCTGGTATCAGATGGAGGTGCAATCCTCTCTTGCTCAGAGACCCAGAGTTCCAGAAGGTGGTAGCACAGGAGGCTAAGAACTATTTTTCATTCAATTCTGGTGGCGAAGTCGCTGCAGGCACTGTGTGGGAAGCCTTTAAGGTGGTCTGGGGGGGGGGCCTGATTATCTCCTTCGCGCAGCCAAAAATAAGGCTCGTAAAGCAACACTGTCTCAACTTCAAGCCGAACAGTCAGCGCTGGAGGCCCGCTTTAAAATGTCCTGAGCCGATTCCCCTGATCAATCCCTGGTCAGAGACGTTGTTGGGGTCAAATATCGCATCAACACCCTGTTACAGCAGAAAACGGAGTGGCTGCTACTCTGAACGAACATGCCTATTGGGAGGGGGGAGACAAGTGAAACTTTTGGCTTATCAGTTAAGGAAACAACAGGCTGTGTCCTGCATTCATACACTCAGGGACGTCTCAGGGAAGGTAGTCTCAGACCCTAAAGAGGTCAATGCCATTATGAAATATTTTACCAGTCCCTTTACCAATCTTGGGCCTCCATGGGTGCCGCTCAGCTATCCCAGGAGCTGCGGGACTTTTGCCAGTCGTCTGACATACTGGGTCTCTCTCTCTCTCTCCAGAGGCAGTGGAGTCCCTGGATAAACTTTTCATGGTTGAGGAGCTAAGATGTGCACTGTCACAACTTGCCAAAGGCAAGACCCCCAGTCCTAATGGCATGACGGTCAAACTTTATCAGCTCCTAAGTCAGGAAATCTCTACCCCACTTATCCTTGCTCTGCAGGAGGCACATACCTCTGGAGTCCTTCCTCCCACCATGCAGGAAGCCTTGATCACCCTCCTTCCTAAAAAGTCCACTGATCCCCTCGACTGTGCCAATTTCCGCCCCATCTCCCTGCTCCCTGTTGACACAAAGATAGCGGTGAATATCCTTGCCAACAGGATGGTGACGGTCCTGCCATCCACAATTCACCCCTCACAGGTTGGTTTCAACAAAGGGAAGTCCGGGGCTGATAACATAGGCTTGTGCTCAACCTTAAGTGGCTAGCGCTGTGTTCCCCAGTGCCCATGGCAGCCCTCACAGTGGATTTTTCTAAAGCGTTTGCTCTGTGGAATGGGGTACCTACATGAGGTTCTTCATATACATGGTTTTGGCCCCTACTTCTGACAATGGGTCCCCATGCTTTATAGCTCCCCAGTGGCCAGGGTTCTAACTAATAAGGACATCTCCCCCACCATCCCCCTGCATGGGGCACCCACCAGGATTGTCCTCTTGCCTCTCAGCTATTCCTTGTGGCCCTGGACCCTTTGACAAGGAAACTTGTCTCATCTAAGGAAGTCACCAGCATACAGGTGGTGGGTTTCTTTCACCTGGTTGCCTCCTATGCGGATTACCTATTTCTTACCCTCTCTTATCCGCAACAATCCCTACCTATGGCACTGGCCATCTTACAAGACTTTGCCAGGCTATCAGGCCTGCAAGACAATCGAAGGAAAACCACCCTTGCCCCATTGAACCCTGCCTGCACTAGAGATTGTTTACAGGGTACGGACATGACTTGGGATCCTCAGCGGTTTTCCTACTTAGGGGTGCTGATTCCTTACAGCTGGAAAGACAAGGAAGCAGCCAACTTCTCTCCCTTATTGACCTCCCTTACAGCAGAGATCAGCCGCTGGCGAAAGCTTAACCTCTCCCTATGGGGTAAGGTGGTAGCCAGACGCATGTTTCTTCTTCCTCGGGTGGCCTACCTACTCAACAACCTTCCCATTCGCCTCTCTCCCAAGTTGTTCCATTCTCTAAACAAATTAATATCTCTTCTGCTCTGGGAGGGCAAAACACCTCATTGGAGACATAGCAAATTGCAAGCTCTCTGGACCAATGGGGGTCTTGATCTCCCTTGGCTTCTGGGCTATTACTTGGCCTATCTGGCCACCCAGGCTATGAAGTGGTTTGTCCCTCATCGGTCTCAGCCACCTATGTGGGTTGGGCTGGAGACCCATGTGCTACAGGATCGCCCTCTTAGCATGCTCCTGTCAGCCGCTCCCACTCGGTCCACCTTGCTGACTCCTGTTATGGTGGAAACAAGGCAGGCCTGATGCAAGGTCATGGCCATCTCTCGTACCCTACATGCAGCCTGGCACCCCCCCCCCCGGTGTGCTATACTAATCTCTGGAACAATTGGCTTATATCTATAGACAAAAAGCCTGTCCTCTGGTCAGGATGGGCCTCAAGTGGCATCTCGACCATTCAAGACATGTATATGCCCAATTCCATTGAGCTGATGTCCTGTGAGCAGTTGAGGTCCCACTATAACCTCCCAGCTCAAGACTTCTGAAGATATCCTCAAATCCGCAGTGCAGTACCAACCCTTCAATTGGGATATTCCTCAGATGCCAAGTGGCTATGGCTAGCTGCCCTACATAAGAAGACTACATCCCAAGGCTTGGCGGGGCAACTTTATAGGGTGATACTCAACTCCCAGCCCGACCCCACGAAATCATGCAGGCGTAAATGGGAGTTGGACATTAAAGACCCTATATCCCCGGATACATGGTCTCGATGCATTAGGTTGGCTTGCTCAGCCTATAAGGACGCCAGAAGCCAACAAATCCAGTTAAAAAATCTGCTTAGATGGTATAGGACCCCTGATGCCCTCCACTCCAAGGGGATCATTACTCATTCTCAATATTAGAGATGCCAACAATGCCCTGGCCATATCCTTCATGTGCTCTGGCAGTGTCCCCATCTTTCCTCCTTTTGGGCATCGGTTGTGGCTGACTGTGCCAGTGTGCTAGGACAACCAGTTAATCTCTCTGACCCCATGCTGCTCCTTGGTGATCCCTCCTCACTGAGCCCACTCCCCCCGGTCACAGGTAAAGAGGTATTAGTGGTGCTCTAGGAGGCCAAACAGGCCATTCTGATGAAATGGAGGCAACCTCTACCACCCTCTACTAAGGTCTGGAATGCTGCCTTGGCCAACCTCGCCATCCTTGAGAGACTCTCCTATCTTAACCAGGGGCAACTCCTTAAGTATCACCAGAAGTGGAATGCCTATCTGCATTTATCCTTCTGCAAAGCACCCACCCCTCTGGGCAATCCTCCTGTCTAGGGCCTCCCCCACTCCCCTCCCCCCTTTTTTGGACTTTGCTCAACCCTCCACCATCCCTTCTCCCTCGGCTGCCTATTTCCCCTCAGCAGGTTTAGGCTTACTGATTCTAATTCTGTCTCACATTTGCCAATGGGTCTAGTTTGATCCATACTACGTGTTTGTGGCAGGCATCTTCTTTACGGGCATCTCCATGGATAGCTGGTGCAGACCCTCCCTCTCTGTCTCTTGGAAGAGAACGACTTCATTTATTTCTTGATAAACAGGACACGTTTGATAGCTACTTGGTGTACCCCTTAATCCACTACAATTTAGTATGTATCTGCTTGCTCCTTTGGTTATGTCCTGAAATACATTTATGGTGTATTCCTGTCTGGTGTCATATGTTAATCCTGCAGAGCTCTGTAATTTGGAAAATAATAAACTTTTCTATGACAAAAAAACATTACATCCCAGAAGAAATAAAGACATTTATTGTAATGTCTTTATGAACTTGTGATTCCGAGGGGGTAATTTACATTCTTAAATGTGAGTGTCATGCATTTTATGTCAGTAGAACTATTAGGAATTTTAAAACTAGAATGGGTGAACATGTTAGGGCATGGAAGGACTGTAATGACAAATATGCAATTGGAAGGCATGTTTTAGGAAACAATGAAAGGTTCACAATATCAGTTTCTTTGGAATACAAAAAGTAAATAAAATTTAAGGGGTGGAGGTTGGGAAAAAGTGGTTAGTGAGAACAAAACTAAATTGATTTTCAGAACATGGGCATGCTACCCACCGAGTCTCAATGAGGAAATAGTGCATTTATTGTAACTATTTTGTCTCTCCCCTCCCTCCTATTTCTATATAGGTTTTAACAAAAAAAAGTTTTTTGCAATAATGTTTTTTGCCATTTCTTGTTATTGAAACAATAATGTTGTTTTGAGATATATACTATATCAAGAAAGTTTAGTGACTATAATAAGAATGATAGAATGTTTAAAAATAATAAGCCTTTAAAAACACAGGGTTATTATGAATTGGTGCAGTTATTCTTATTTGTAAAATACTAAGACAGATAGTCACTTTATTGATTAGTTATTCTTAGAAACAACAATTGACATGAGATCGTATATGTAATTGCAATAGCATGTATACTTTATATTCGTAGTACTTAGTGAGATCTTTTTTGATGCTTGCAGTGATGAAAACCATGCATGTTGCAGTCCTACATGAAAGGAACTAATGAAGACTAGACTAGTTTTACTGCTGGAGACATCATACACCAGGAAATGAACTGCGATTTTTGGAACTAAGTGGAATGGGCAATATAATCATTAGTTAAACTCTGATAGTTTTCATTGTTTATACTTGCTGGATAAAGTATTTGTATTAATATGTAATTCTTGTAAGTTGCAGCTACAAATTGGATCCTTTCATTAGCGGGTATCTATGAATGATTTTAAGTCACAACTAGGACTTTAATTTTATTTGCACTTTAAATAAGCACAATCACTTTTTAATTGATTGCACTATAAATAATGCTAATACAGAGTATGAACTTCAATCTCTGATGAAGCTCCACCCAGATGTAGAGAAACATAAGGTTTTTTTCACCTTAGGGTGATGCAGATGCTGTTGGAACTGCTCTCCTTCTAAAATGCTGTAATTTAGTCATGCTGTACTGTATATAAATTTTTTTTATGCATTTTTGGCACCATGTTTTCTGTACTCCAATAAAATGCAAGTACAGTTTTCTATGCATGGATGGATTTTTGTGTGGTTTTCTTAAGCATAACAATTAAATGTAATGCATAATTTATTTTAGAACTGTAGTGAGTGCACCATGATCTTTACTAGCTTCATCGGTAACTGCACAGCTCAAGGTGGCCTGCGCTATTCCTTTTGCATAGTGCTTCCACACTGAATATTGCACTGTACTAGGATGCATTATCCCCACCCCTCTCTCTGCTCACCACATACATTGTTTCTCTGCATGCACACTAACCCTTTTATCGTGTGCAACAGTCCCCTTTGAATACTGTGCCCGGGCACAAACCCTGGGCAAACAGGGTGCAGTCACTTTGTCCAGCAGGCAAAGTTTTGAATATCTGGCCCTTGGGTTGGAATCCTTATTCCCCTAATATCCTTCTAACCTAAAATTTCACAGGAGTGGTGAAGAAACTGGTCTCAGATCAAGTCTTAAGGGAACAATTTACCTGGAGCGAGACTGGAACAAGATCTGGGAAGAAAAGGTCTGGAGTTAGGTAATAAACAAATAATGGCACTGTACAAATCCCTCACCATAATTCCCACTGGCACTAGTGTCAAAACTCTGCACCCTTACAGAGCTCCCTGTAAAGTTACTTGGTAGCCAGCCATTGAACTGGCTCAGGCATGTCGACACTTGCACTGCACTTGATAGACAGATACAAAAATAACCAAATTGGAGCTCAATTTGTACCAAAGGCTGGACAGTCTATTTGTAATCCAAAAGGAAATGTGGCTAAATGGCGAAAGTCTCCAAAGTCAAATTAAAACCTTTAACTATGCTAAATAACTAGTGTTGCAGGATTGAGGACCTGTTCAGCTTCTCTTTGTCCCAAGTAGTGCAGTCCCAACTGGGTGTACTGACGCTGAGCAGCAATCTCTGGTTCACCTTCTCCCTTTTAGACTCTGCTCTCAGTGATGCTGGCAGATCAGCACAACTTTGTCTCAGTCTGTTGAGCTGGTTACTCAGTTCAGTATACAGTGCTTACTGGGCCCCCAAAGACCAGTGATTCTTCAATGCAACTACCAGCATAACGGGCCAGTCACCAGGTGTGGAATCTCAGGCTCACTGTGACATTCTGCTCTGCAGTTGCAGACTGTGGTACTCTAGTGAAGCACATGGTGTGTGTGTATGAGTGTTTGGTGCCATCTACTGTTAATGCTGTAGAACTGCAAGTGTTTGTGACATTAGCATTGGAATTGACTGTGTGGGAAGGGGGGTCTGGGAAATGATGTAGCAGAAGTAAAGAAGCAGCATGGCAGAGATATAAAAGCAGTCTGTAAGTATAAAAGGGCTAAAAACGCTATATTTGGGAAATAAGAAAATGATGATTTAGAAAGATAAGATGGCTAAAGTCGTATATTACTACCAGTAGCAAGCTTTGATCCTACAGGACAGCAGGCAAATGTTTCCCAGTGTTAGGAAAAGTGAAGAAATATTTCACTGAGTAGCTTGTTGCTGCAGTTGGGACTGATCAGTCTCACAGGTGTGCTTTGCTGTTGCAGCAGGTGTTAAAGAAGGAAACGTGAAAAACAATTATGTTGCTGTATTTTGTGGAAGTATGCCTCATCCTCAGCAATCCAGCAGACATCCAGCTGTATACACAAAAGTCAGAGAAAGGGAGAAATCTGTGTAATGGAACTGAAAATGGATGATATGAGTGAGTAATCTGTATTTCAGATTAAACTAAACTGAAGGCAAAATTCTGGTACAGATTTGTGGCATTCCTACTCAAGTACTCATTGATTCCGTTGCATCATGCACTATTGAGAACAGTAATGTACAGAAATGCATTTTATACAGGAACAAGTGGCCTGATTCTCAAAGCTCCCAGCGCAGTGCAAAGGGCTTGCACCTCAAGGAATGGCACAAAGTGCCCCTTGTGCCAAAAGATGCACAGAGAGCAATTTTCAAAGGCAACTTGCGTCTACCGCAGGCTGTCTGCACCAGACAGGGCTTGTGCCACCTGTGTGCCACAAAATTGGCTGTGGCATGGCCCTAGGGGCTTGTGGCAGATGCAAGCTGCCAAAGCTCCTCAATAGGGGATTCTCAAAACTCACCCAGAGAGCAACTTTCTAAGTACTATTATACCACCCCGGAGTGGTCTAAGGGTACTTAGTAATTTGCCCTCTGGGAGAGTTAAGCACTTTGTGGCAATGTGCCACAGTCACCCCCCCCCAGCTCCAATCCCCCCTTATAATAAAGAAAATATCCCTGGTGGTCTAGAGGACCACCCCAGTTTCAATCCCCCATTGTAGTAAAGAAAATATGCCTGGAGATCTAGTGGACCACCCCAGCCCCAATCCCTCATTATAATAAAGAAAATATCCCTGGTGGTCTAGTAGACCTCCCCAGACCTGCTCCCCCATTATAATAAAGAAAATATCCCTGGTGGTTTAGTGGACCACCCCGGTCTCGGTCCCCCATTATAGTAAAGAAAATATACCTGGTGGTCTAGTGGACCAGCACTGAATTCTCTGTACAAGAAGGTGACCAGCACAACACCCCCCCCCCCAATCCTCCATGGCTTGCTGCAGTCTCATGAATGAAACACTCACGTGCATGTTCACTATGTATTAGTAAAACCAGTTGCTCACATCATGGGAAAAGAAGAAAAGTAAAAAAAAATGTGTTTTGCTGTTTTCATCAAGTAGCCTGCTAAAGCTCAGACTGAGGGCCACTAAACAGCTGAGTTGCTGGCTCTGTATCCCCATAGCAGTGTCAGTGGCTCTGTAGGTAGCACACTCACCTCTGAGGCTGGGAGATCAGAGGGCTGTGGGTTCAGTTCCCAGATCTGGCACTTGGGTTAATATCCTAGTACTGACACTGTAGTGCAGCATGAGAGGGGTGCTGCACTTCTGAGGTGCTGTCTTTCAGATGAGACGTTAAACCGAGGTCCCATCTGCCTGGATTGGTGGTAGTTCAGGTGGATGTTAAAGATCCCATGGCACTTGTCGAAAAAGAGTAGGGGAATTTCCCCATTGTCTTGGCCAAATTTCCCTCATTCACTAAAAATACCACCAAAAGCTTAATCTGGTTCAAGGTCAGTTGGCATTCATCTGTATTCCCCTTCCCCCGGGTCGTGCCTGAAAATAGGCAAGATTTGTCTAGTGCACTTACCCGGTCAACAAAAATGAAATAAATACTAAATATATCTGTTTATTTATTATTGAAGTAAAACTAAACTTTAAAAAAAGTATTTAGAAAGAACTAGTTTATCAAGTGGATAAGCAGCCACAAAATCTGTAAACTTTTCTCTCATTTAAACATGCATCTTTCTTTGGTTATGCCAAATTAGTTACTTATTACTCATTTTATAACCACAATGACACACTCCAGGACAAGGGGTTCAGAAAAATTAATGCACCTCCCAGCCGGTTGAAGTTATTCAGAATTTGACCGCATGCCTCACAACACACTCAGGCAGGAAGTGCCTTACTTCATCGTAACCCCATGCTCTGTTGTAGGTACTGCTTACATAGTCAGTACAGAAACGTGATAGTGGTAACACAGACTCACTTAATAGAAGGGGGGAACCAAGTCCATTACAACACATGGGAAGAAGCCCAGTAACTTGAATGCAATGAAAAATGGTACTTGAGAGTGTTTTTTTCCTTGAGAATGTTTTTTTACTGAGATTGGAGGCTTCTGATTTGTAGGAAACTAGTTTTCAGCCAAGCATTAATAAGGATGAATAAGTCTATGGTCTTCAGCAGCCCCCACAACAAAAACAAACAACTCCACCACTCTATTGCAACCGAACAAGGAGCCATCCTAGAGCAAACACAATCGTTCAAGTACCTCAGCATCACCCTTGATCCCCACCTCTCATATGCTGTCCATATCAGCAATGTTGCAAAGTCTGCCAATGTGAGGTTAGGCATATTATTCTGGCACAGGAAACACCTAACCCCAGAAGCACTATCAGTGGCCGTCCAAAGCTCCAGCATCAGCATCACAGACTATGGTCTTATCATATATGGGTCTGCAACTGCCACTGCTCTCAAATGTATCGCGACCTCCCTGAAAAAGGCCTGTCGTCTCATCACTGGTGCACATCGCCGTACCCACACATGTGACCTTTATTCCCAATCTGGATGGCTTCAACTGGACAAACGCATAAAATACCAAATCTGCATCACGGCCAAGAAAATTATAATGGGGTTTGCCCTACCTGGTGTCTGTGCCCTCCTTAAGCCTAGACATAGGTACGTCACTACAAGGAGATCCAATTCCCATCTACTACATATCCCACGATGTTGCACAACCTAAGGAAAAAGATCATTCACCTATCGGGCATCCAACTGGCTCAACTCCATTAGCAGCGACATAGCGACCGCTCCAACACTCGGCCTCTTCAAGTCCTAGCTGCGTCTCTCACTGCTTGTATCCACGATTGCCCATCTTAACATTTCCACCATTCCAGCTGCACATGCCCCAGCACCCAGCACTTACAATCAGTCTTTGCACCCCTAGCACTTTACCTGTCATATTCCCTCAACAAGGCCCCCTGGCTGCACTGTCTCCCACCCTCGCCCACCCCCGTCATCTCCACTCCTGCCCCTGCCCCAACCACCTCCTGTACTCCCCTACCACCTGCACCTCCTTCCCCCCATCGATCTCCTATCCTCACCCCCCACCCACCCACCCCTTCTCTTGTCTTGCTCATAGCTCAAGTCTTTGTACTGGTTATTACATGTCTGTAAGTCAATGATTATTATATGTTTGTAACTAGAAATGATGACTGTTGCACATGCTGACGTGGAACCTTTGTAAAAGAGCCTCGGCTCAAAGGTATTGTAATCCTAGATTGAAATAAATAAAAATAAATAAATAAAAGGATGAGGCAGAAGACAGACTAAAGAAAGCTACCACTAGGAGAGTCAAAGGGAGTATAGAATGGACAATCATGGTTCAGCTATGACCCTGCCAAGAAGGAAAAGTGAAGACTCAAGGACCAAACTTTAGAGAACACCATAGCACTGAACCATAGAGGAAGAGAAGTCATCATTAATGATAAAGAAATTATGATGAGTTATGTATTAACTACTAAAGAAAGGAGGAAAAGGAAAAGAGGAATTTACATCTACGTGTGTGTGTATGTATATATATATATATATATATATATATATATAGCGAGAGAGAGAGAGAGAGAGAGAGAGATATGTATATATAGCTGGGTAGGTGGTTACAACATAGAGGATAATGTATGGTCCTCTATCATTAACTGGTTTGTTAACCATCGAGAGGATGCCAGGGTGACCATGTAAACCTTGAGAGCGAAGCTCAAGAGGTTTACGTTACCATGGCAACCTCGAGATGTTACACAAACCGGTTAATGACAGAGAGACCGTACATTATATTTTATAATGTATGGTCCCCATAAACTGGCAAAACAAATGAATGTTTCTTACGTTTGGCACCACCGTGGACATTCTGGGCCATTTTCTCGCCGCTGCACTAGTTTCGGGAAGGCCATTGGTGCACGAGATAAAAGGTACACGCATGTGTAGATGGGCTCCATTTGTAATCCCATCACTATGACGTACTCAAGAGAGGTTTATAACCACTTACGTCATAGTGATGGGATTATCAAGAAATAATTTTGCCACTTTTTAATGGTAATAAGGGCTCACCATACATTATATATAGAATAAAGCATGGTGTGGTGTGTGTAACGAGAAGTTTACACACACCTGAGGTGTTAGATGCTCATAAACCCGAAGAGCGTAGCTGGAGGAATTTATGTTAGCATCTGACACCAAAGGTGTGTGTGTAAACTTCAAGTTTCACAACACACCACCCCATATTTTATTTTATATAATTGCTGGGTTTCTATTTTTTGCCACAGCAATTATATAAAATAGGGGTTCCACTGGCCACGTGCTGTTCCGGTATGGCTGCGCTGCAGTTTCGTTTACGGACTGTCTTACATGCGAGTTTTTTTTAAAAGTAAAAACATCATTTCTTTCTCCCTGTAAATGTAGAAAATGAGTAGTTTTGAAGAAATTAACTTACTGCCGAGTTACACAGGCCGGCGGTTTCTTTCGGCAAGAAGGCAAATGGAAAGCGGACAGAATGTACTGAAAACTGTGGCGGGTGCATGGGCAAAGTGAGGGAGACTGTGGGTGTGTTTGCCATAATAAACACTCCTGTATTATGGCAAATAATGCCATGGTACCCGTTTGGAAAAAAAAAGAAACCCATACACACACACACCTGAGGTGTGGGATGCCACATAAACCCCAAGAACGAAACTCGAGAGGTTTATAAAGGCATCCCACACTGAGGGTGTGTGTAAAATGCGAGTTTTACACACTTATCCAGCCTTTATTTTATATAATTGCTGGCCAGCATTTTTTCACCTTAGCAGTTATATAAAATACTTACAGCCCCCTTCAGCCATGGTCCGTTAGGGTCAGGATGAAGTGCAGTCTGCGTGGACTGGTGGCTGCTAAACCTTTCCTTTTTTTTCTCCAAGGTTTTCCCAGTGAGCTTCAAAGCTTAAAAAAAAACTCCAGTGATGAAGGGAGTTTTTTTTTTCTCTTAGATTTACTTACCGTTGACTTGGATTGACGATTAGGTGTTCAAGAGTGGTGCTGAAGAAGGGAAGAGTGAGGCTGGTGCATCCATGGTCCAAGGGAAACCTGGCATGTGTTTGCCATTATAACCAGCTTGCTATAACAGCAAATTATAACCTGGTTTTCCTATGAGAAAAAATGCTGACCAGTAATTATATTACTTTTCATACACACTGTATCCCAAAGTGCTTTACAAGCAATGAAAGTAGTAATACAATGACTAATGACTCTAAAAATGTATTTTATTGAGGTGCCAGAAACACCAATGTGGCTAGTGATTTAGTCTTTTAGAGTGCAATTCTTTGCAAGCTGACCTACAGTATCAGATGGACTCTGTGAATATTGCAATTATTCTAAATGCAACAGCCCAAGTAATCATTTGCACAAAATTGTGACCATATCACAAAGTCCTTCACTCTTTAGACTAAATCACAATCCGGTAGTGGACTGACTTGAAAAATTCTTTAGTCAACCTGTAAAGCCCTGCAATGAAAGGGTGCATACAACCTGACAGAGCTGATCAAGTATGCCTGACAGTATGAGGTCTTGCTTCACATATATTTATTTTTATTTTATTTAGTTTTTGTTGACCAGGAAAGTGCACTACACAAATCCTGCCTATTTTCAGGCACGACCCAGGGAAGGGGGATACAGATGAATGCCAACTGACCTTGAACCAGATTAAGCTTTTGGTGGTATTTTTAGTGAATGAGGGAAATTTGGCCAGGACAATGGGGAAATTCCCCTACTCTTTTTCGATAAGTGCCATGGGATCTTTAACATCCACCTGAACTACCACCAATCCAGGCAGATGGGACCTCGGTTTAACGTCTCATCCGAAAGACGGTACTTCAGGAATGCAGCATCCCTCTTATGCTGCACTACAGTGTCAGTACTGGGATATTAACCCAAGTGCCAGATGTGGGAACTGAACCCACAGCCCTCTGATCTCCCGGCCTCAGAGGCAAGTGTGCTACCTACTGAGCCACTGACGCTGCTATATTAGTGCCACACATGCTATGACATGCTATGAAGCTGGAAGGTGATAGATTTAGGATAGATGTGAGGAAGTACTTCTTCACAGAAAGAGTGGTGGATTCCTGAAACAACCTTCCAGTGGAGATGGTAGGGCCAAAAACAGTGGTGGGGTTCAAGAATGGATAGGATAGCCATCAGGGAATCTTAGAGAAAAGGAAGGTGGAGGGAAAGGGGCCAGAGATCAAGCTGAATCTGCATTGATACTGTTAGGTAGGGAAAATGGGCAGACAAGGTCAGGTGAGCCAAGAGGTCCTTATCCACCGACAAATTCTATATTTCTCTGCCAGTGTCCTTGCACAACCAACAATAAACGTTGGGGAGTACAGGCTACCACCACAATCCCATCATGAGGGTTATATACTTATATATCATTTGTGCACACAGGGACTCCCCACCTCTACAAAAAATACCCTGCAAAGGATAACATTACCTCAAAGGAAGCATGCAGCCAAGGCAACAAATTTTCCAGAAAAAAGGTTCAGAATGTATAAAATGGTGCTAGACAGAAATATAGAAATTGTTCTCAGGCCCACTGCCAGGTAGGGTTTTTGTGCTAGGAACAAACCCCACTTCTGGCCCCAAAAAATGTTTTTCCCTTGTACTAGAAAAGTACCACTGGCTTTTTTGGGGGGGTGGGGAGGTTCTTGTACTTTGGAGCAGTGCTTTGATCTTCAACAGAAAGATGAATAATTATGCCCAGTCTCTGACTGGGATGTGCTGTCAGTGTAGGACTGTGGTGCCAAGTGCATGAAGGGACCAGAAAGATGAACAGTGATTGACCAGCATGCTGTCTGAGAGACTGCATCACACGCTGAAAGGGTGAATAGAACAGTGCTTTGATATCCAGTAAAATCAGTGGTGCTACAACAATGTGAGCTCCAATAACAGGGAACTTCAGAGAGTAGAAAACTGTAGGCCAGGAGTAATTAATACTGTATGACATTGCCAGAAAAGGTAGGATTCCAGCAAATGGCAGCAATGGAAGATGGCCCTTGCTGGCTTCTATGTTAGGGTGACTTGTAAGGGGAAAAAAAGAGAGAGGTGGGTATATGACTTGCATTTGAGATGGTCATTTTTTTCAATCAAAGGGACTGTTCTGTCTGTCTGTCTCTTTCTTTCTCTCACACACACACATCAATGCTACTGTAAGCTTACTGATATACATTTGCTCCTGCCTCTCAACACACCCCTGCCCCTCAACTCCACCACAATACAGTACACAAATTTAAGTAGTGGTTAGTCTCCTCTGTTTAGGAAAATTTAACAGTCTAATGTAAAACCATGTTTCTCTAAACAACTTCTGAAAATGCTGTGTAACCTGTCATGGCTAAACTATTTCTTGTACTTGTATTGATTATATGTAACTCCTGTGTATGTTATGTTACCCTTGTCCCTAGGTCACACCTGGAAATGAAAGTCGGCTCAGTGTGCTTTTTCTGGTTACCAAAATTTTAAATGAATACATACAGTCCCCAAAGTTGTGATCACTCCTTGTGGTAGAACACTACCCTCTCCCCCATCCTCATCTCCCTGCCCCTACCCCTCCCACACCAGCTTGACAACATAGAAACAGAAACATAGAATCTGATGGCAGATAAGGATCGCTTGGCCCACCTAGTCTGCCCATTTCCCTACCTAATGGATAAGCTGTAGATCCTAGTTAACCAACAGCCTACTCCCGCCTACCCCCCACAACTAGAATTGCCTTATGTCTGTCCCATGCATTCTTGAATTCCCCCACTGCTTTTGACTCCATGACCTCCTCAGGAAGGCTGTTCCGAGCATCCACAATCCTCTCCATGAAAAAATACTTCCTCACAATACCTCTGAGCTGTCCCCCCTCTATCTTCAAATTGTGCCCCCTTGTTCTTGCACATCTCTCTTTCTAAAAGATGCTACCCTCTTGGACTTTGTTGATTCCCTTGAGATACTTGAAAGTTTCAATCATGTCCCCTCTCTCCCTCCTTTCCTCAAGGGTATACATATTAAGCTCCTTTAGTCTCTCTTTGTATGTCTTCTGGTGCAGACCCAGCACCAGTTTGGTTGCCCTCCTCTGGACAGCCTCTACTCTGTCTATGGCTTTGCAGAGATGGGGTCTCCGGAACTGCACACAGTACTCCAGATGGCCTCTCACCAACTGTCTGTACAGAGGGATGACAACTTCCTGTTTTCTACTGGTGATGCCTCTCCCTATGCATTACAGTATCCCTCCAGCCCTCCTTACTGCCTTCTCACATTGCCTGCCCACCTTTAGGTCATATGATATAACTACCCCAGGCCCCTTTCCATTTTTTGTTGTTGTCAGTATCTCACCTCCCTCATTGTGTACAGTTCCCCTGGGTTTTTGTTTCCCAAGTGCATTACTTTGCACGTCTTTGCACTGAATCTAAGCTTCCATGCATTTTACCATTCCTCCAACCTTGCCAAGTCCCTTCTCATCCTTTCCACCCCACCTTGTGTATCAACCCTGTTGCAGATCTTTGTGTTATCTGCAAAGAGACATACTTTTCCTTCCAGTCCCTCTGCAATGTCACTTATAAAGACATTAAAAAGGACCTGAGCCAGTACTGAACCCTGCAGTACCTCACTAGTAACACTCCTTTCTTCACTGTGGACTCTGTTTACTATTACCCTCTGCATCCTGTTGTCCAGCCAATGTTTTACCCAGGCTACCACCCTGGGACCCACTTCCAGGCTGGATAATTTGTTTATTAATCTTTTGTGCGGGACTGTGTTAAATGCCTTGCTAAAGTCTAGGTAGGCCATGTCCACAGCCCCTCCCTAGTCTACTACTTTGGTCACCCAGTCAAAGAAATCGATCAGATACATCTGACATGACCTTCCTGCTGTGAATCCATGCTGCCTTGGGTCCTGTGCCACGCTGGCCCCTAGGTACTCAACAATTCTTTCCTTCAGAAGTGATTCCATCAGTTTCCCTACCACTGAGGTCAAACTGACAGGTCTGTAGTTTCTTGCCTCTGTCTTGCTCCCACTTTTGTGAAGGGGAATCACATCTGCCCTCCTCCAGTCCTCAGGCACCACACCATCCTCCCATGATTTGTTGAAAAAGGTAGTCAATGGTGTTACTAGTCCTCCCCTTAGTTCTTTTAAAATTCTGGGGTGAATCCCATCAGGCTCCATTGCTTTGCCCACCGTCAGTTTTAGGAGTTCTTTCAAAACCCTTTCTTCTGTGAAAGTACCAATATCGACCCCCCCCCCCATCCAGAGTGCTTCTATTGACTGGATTAGGTACCTCCCCCTCCTCTTCCTTTGTGAATATTGAGCAGAAGTATTCATTCAGTATCCCTGCTTTTCACTGTCCTCTCTGCCCACCCACCCTCCTCTTTATTCAGCCTCAGTATCCTCCCTAATATACCTATAAAAGGTTTTATCCTTCTTAACCGAGTTGACTATCTTTTCCTTGGTTTGGGCCTTTGCTAGTCTGACTGCCTTCCCCGCTTCCTTCTGCTTTAACTGGTACAGTTCTCTGTCCTGCTCCTTCTGTGTTTCCTTGTATTTCCTGAATGTTATCTTTTTCTCCCTAACCTTCCCTGCCACCTCTTTTGAGAACCATAGTGTTTTTTTCTTTTGTTTTGATTTATTTGCTTCACACAAAGAATTGTTGCCTCTGTGATGGCAGTTTTGATGTTTCTCCGTTGTTGCTCCACCCCTCCTTATTGCCTGTTTGCTAGTGCCGTTCTGAGGCACTCTCCCATTTTGACAAAATCAGCCCTCCTGAAGTCCACTACCATCACTTTTGCATGGCTTTACTCTACAGCTGAGTTTATCGTGACCCACACTGTTTGGTGGTCACTTGTTCCCAGATGGCTACCCACTTCTAGATCTGAGTTCCTCTCTCCATCCCCATTTGAGAGTACCAGGTCTAAGACTGCTACCTCCCAAGTGGGTTCCAACACTAGCTGTCTGAGGCATGCCCCCTGTAGGGCATCGACAATTGCTCTGCTCTTGGATGTGGCTGCAGTAAAGGTGTTCTAGTTAACATCTGGCATATTGAGGTCCCCCATCAGCAGTATCTCCCCTTTCTCTGCCATCCTAAAGATGCCTTCTATCATTTCCTTGTCCATTTCCTCCCCCGAGATGGGGGTCTGCATACAACCACTGTGCAGATTGTGGTGCCATTTCCAGTCTCCAGGGTGACCCATAGTGCCTCCTCTCCTCCCTGTTTACCCTTTAGTTCCGTTGCTTTGATCCCTTCCCTTACAGAGAGAGCTACTCCTCCTCCTCCTCTTCTATCTTCCCTGTCCCTCCAGTAAATTGTGTACCCTGGTATGTTGACATCCCAGTCATGTTCTCTGTGTACCATGTTTCTGTGACTGCCACGATATCCAGGCATCCCTCTTCCATCAAGGCCACCAGTTCAGGGAGCTTGTTACCTAGACCATGGGCACTGGTACTCATTACCCTCCATTTTTTGATACTTACCCCTTTTTGCCCCATTCCTGTCCTTACTGCCTTTGTCTTTTTCTCCATTTACCCCTGCCCTTCTCCCTATCGACTTTTCTAGCTTGGTGTTTACCTCACTAACTACCCTGATTTTTTTTGTGGGGGGCTAGGACTTCCCTTCTCCTTTTCAGTGCCTCCCCCCTTGGCTAGTTTAAATGCTTGCCAGTGAAGCATTTAAACATATCACGTAGGATCCTGGTTCCCCTCTTCGACAGATGCAGACAAGGTTATGACTATATAACTGGCAGAACTTCTGGGAGAGGGAGTTCTTTAGAGTCGATGGCCTACACCTTACAAAAGGGGGAACACATGCTCTCGGCCAAACATTCAACATCTTCGTCAATTATTTAAAATAGAGGGAGGGGAAGGGGCATCAGCAATAGTTGCATCATAGAAGCTTATGAATGCCCCTCCCCCATCTAAGGAAAATCGATCGGAAACAACACAGGGCATCACAAGCACCACTTGTGTCACAACTTCACACGGGCATTCCAAACATGATAAGGATGTTCAAAACATTAGGGACACAAACCACAAGCAGAGAAATCACGCAGCAAGCAGGGCAAATCAAGACTGAAAGGCAATGTGTACCAAAGCCCATCACCTTCCAAACAGAATCACAGATCTCACAGCAATGATGGCTGAGGCCAGACTTGACCGGGTTGCTGTCATGGAGACTTGGTTCACAGAGAACCATACCTGGGACATCACCATTCCTAGTTACACCCTCTTCAGGAGAGACTGCCATAGGTAAGAAAGGAGGGGGGAGCTTCTATTTATATCAGGGAAGGGATAAATGCTACTGAGACCCAAGGAACACAAGGCAAGACAGAGGCCCTATGGATCACTCTGGGAGCTGGAAACAGGAACCCTATCAGGGTTGGAGTTATCTGTAGACCCCCAAACCAGGAGATCAAAAAGGACAAGGTTCTCCTGGATGACAAAGAGGATAGCCAACAGAGGTGAGCTATTGCTAGTTGCGGACTTCAATCTACAGTAGCAGATGCAGAATGATCCACCTTCATCACCTCCTCAGAGAGGAGTAGAGACTTCCTCATGGCTCTGAGGGGGGTAGGACTGAATCAAATGGTGGTTTCTCTCACCAGAGAATCAGCTATCCTGGACCTGGTACTCACTAATAGTGCCAGGTATCAGATGTACAAGTGGGGATCAATCTGGGTACCAGTGACCACAGGTCAATCTAGTTCTCTATTAGCAAGACTGAGGACCCCTACCACTCCAGAATCCGGGTGCTTGATTTCAGGAAAGTAGAGTTCCCAAAAAATGAGGGAAAGGATCAAGCTCCTGCTGGCAAAAGATACCACATGAAATGTGGAGGACAAATGGACAAAGCTGAACGATGCTATAGCGTCAGTCTCAGCGCTATGCACTAAACAAATCAGCAAGTCCAAAAGGGCAAGGAACCCCCTCTGTTTCTCCAAAGAGGTACTTACTATAGTTAGGGAAAAAAGAAAAGTTTTTCGGAAGTACAAGGAGACCAAGTCTGAAAAGAATAGAGAAGCCTACAGAGAGAAACTTAAGAAAGCTAAGAAAGCAATTAGGGTGGCAAAGACCCAGACTGAAGAGAAATTGGCTCAAGAAGTGAAAAGGGGGGACAAAACATTTTATTGATACGTTCAATAAAAAAGAAAGAGCAAAGGAGGAATAACATGGCTGGCAAACAAGAAAGGACACCTGGTGAAAAACGACAAAGACAAGGCAGATGTTCTCAACGAACTTGATTGTTCGGTCTTCACACAGAAAGACACTGGTAATGGTCCCGCACCAGCTAGGACACTTCCCCATACCAGGGGAGCTGACATATCCCCCTTTATGAAGGAAAAGGGTCCTTGAGGAGTTGTCTAAAATAAGGGTGAACAAGGCAATGGGCCAGACGGAATACACCCAAGAGTTCTGAAAGAACTTAGGGATGAACTTGCCACCCATCTTGCTGAACTGTTTAATAGTTCACTGGAACAGGGGATAGTACCACAGGACTGGAAAAGGTCCATGGTCGTACCATTGCATAAGAGTGGTAGCAGGAAACTACCACCTAGTAAGTCTTACCTCTGTTGTGGGTAAAATAAGGAAGACACTGCTTAAGGAAAAGGTAATGAACTACCTGAAAGAAAGTGGGCAACCTGACCCAAAGCTTTATGGCTTCATATCAGTATGCTCATGCCAAACAAATCAGACAGAATTCTTCAACTGGGTTACAAGAGAAGTAGACCTGGGGGCAGCAGTGGACGTGGTATACCTGGACTTTAGTAAAGCCTTTGATACAGTCCCAAACAGAAGGCTAGCCAACAAACTGGAGCAAGCTGGCATCAGCCACAAAGTAGTTAAATGGATCACAAGCTGACTGCAAGGCAGGACACAGAGGGTTATGGTAAATGGCACCTTGTCCCACAAGGGGAAGGTGTCAAGTGGCATGCTGCAGGGGTCAGTACTAGGCCCCATCCTTTTCAAAATATTCATCAGTGACATCGCTGAAGAACTAAAAGGGAAAGTCTGCCTCTTTGCAGATGATACGAAGCTCTGCAACAGGGCGGACACACAGGAAGGGATCACAGAAATGGAGACACATCTCAGGATGTTAGAAGAATGGTCCAGGAACTGGCAATTGAGATTCAATGCCAAAAAATGTAAAGCCATTCACTTGGGTAGAAGGAACTCATGCATGAAGTATGTCCTGGAGGGGCAGCTACTAGAAGAAACAAAGCTGGAACGAGATCTTAGTGTCATGATTGTGCACTATTTAAAGGTAGGGAAGCAATGCGAAAAAGCAGCATGAAAAGCAAGCAGCATCCTCAGATGTATTGGTAGGGGTATTACCAGTAGGATGCATGATGTAATCCTCCTACTGTACAGGTCCCTGGTGAGACCTCACTTGGAGTACTGTGTGCAGTTCTGGAGACCTCACCTAAAAAAGGACATAGATCGTCTGGAAATCATGCAGAGATGTGCCACCAAAATGGTGCAGGGTCTGTACCACAAAACGCATGAAGCTAGGATCAGCCATCTAAATTTATTCTCCCTTGAGCAGAGGAGGAACAGAGGAGACATGATTGAGATATTTAAGTTTGTTAAAGGGATCAACACAGTGCAAACCAGGAACCTCTTCCGGGAAAACAGGGCTGCATGTACTAGAGGACACAACATGCACCTGGTGGGAGGTAAATTCAAAACAAATGTTAGGAAGTACTTTTTTGTGGAGAGGGTTGTGGACCCTTGGAACAGCCTGCCACTGGAAGTAGTGGCAGCCAAGATGGTCAGTGAATTCAAACAGGCATGGGATAGACAATATAGTCACCTAAGCAAGACAAATTGATAGTGGGGGTAGAAAACTCGGTCAGACTAGATGGACCACACAGTATCCTTCTGCCAGCAAATTCTTATGTTCTTATGTTCTAACTGCCTTACTGTGAATACGTGGAAGGAACTTGGTGCATTTAAGCAAGTTCACATTTTCTGTAGATGCTGTGTTTCCTGTACTGGTTCCCATTCTGTTATTACTCCATCTTTACTGGCCTTTTAGTAAATTAATTATTTCACATTTATGCCCTGGTGATAAGGACTACTTTAGAACTGTATGATGTAGTTCATGTCCTTATTAAGCTCTTAAATAGCACAATGTATCCCTGTTCTGTTACAGAACTCTGTGGTTTAAAGGGACATAAAAGCACCATACAGTTAACAAGCATTTGTCAATGCCAAATGTTGCTTGCTTGTATGTGCTGTTTAGGTATTTGGAAGTGATAGTTCCATGCCTTCCTCCCAAGACATGCACTGTGTCTTTTCGTTCTGTATTCACAGAAGAGTGGGAGGGGCAAGGGCCACAGCAGTTGCCAAGGGGGTGAAGAGGTGGACAGTAGTCCATACAAAGGCAAAAGAGTCCTGCAGGTGCTCACTAAACTGAAGGTGGACAAAGTGATGGAATCAGATGGCATACACCCAAGGATATTAGGAGAACTGTGAAGGGAGATAGCAGTACCTCTGGCAGCCATGTTCACTGAGTTATTCAACACGAGTGAATTGGAGGAGAGCACATGTGGTCCCTCTACACAAGTCTGGGAGCAGGGAGGAGGTGGTGAAAAATAGGCCATTCAGCCTCACCTCAGTAGTGGGCAAGATCATGAAGACATTGCTTAAAGAAAGGATAGTGGGGCATCTAGAAGCCATTGGAGCCCAGGACCATAGACAATATGGATTCACAGTGTGGACATCATGTCAGACAAATTTGGTTGATGTCTTTGACTGTGTGACAAAGGAAGTGAATCAGGGTGGGGCAGTGGACAACGCTTAGCTTGATTTCAGCAAAGCCTTTGACACCATCCCACATAGGAGGATCATAAACTAGCTGGCTAGGCTGGGCATGGGGGAAAGGGTGGTAAACTGGGTTAGAAACTGGCTAACAAACAGGAAGCCGAGAGTGGTGGTAAATGGGGTGCAGTCTAGGGAGAGGGGGTGACCAGTGGGGTGCTGCAGGGATCGGTCATGGGGCCAGTCCTATTCATACATACATATTTGTTTAATCATGGGAAAATCCTGTTTTAGTAATTATGGGTAAATGGTTTATTGATAGTAAACACTGCACATGTATGGAGACCAGTCGATAAACAGTTGCTTAATTGCATCTAAATATGTCTTGACTGCAAAAGTTTACTAAAGACTTTACTCTAAAGCACTTGCATGGTGGAAGGCTTTTTGGTGCAGTGGCCACCTGTAATGTATTTTGCAAGAAGGAAAGGGGTAGGTAGGGTACTTGTATAGTCTAAAATGAGTTTTTCTGTCATGTTAACATAAGAATGGTGAGCCAACACCATAAGGGAGAGGAAAGTCTTGGTATAGTTGCTTTATGTGAAGCCATTATCTAATGCAAACACAAATAAACAGCCAGACTGGAAATCAGCTAACAAAAGGGGATTAGAGTGAGCAGCTCTTAGAGAGGGTCTTGATTTCTAGCAGTCCTATCTCATCAGACAGTGATGAGATACAGGCAGAAAAGCCAGGAGGAGCTCTCCAGATGGCTAGAGAAAGTGTTTGTCTTAGGTTACTGCAGGGCAGTCTGGACTCCTAAAACACAGGCAGGCTTGAGAAAAAGCATAATCAAGGAGCTACAAGCCTGTACGTCCACAGAGAGAAAGACAAAAAGAGGAAAGGGGCAGCAGGCTGCTTGCCCACGAGTGACAGGGCCTGCCCATTGTTAACATATACTTGACCTCCCTGACCTCCTCCTGACACAGCTATCACCCTTCCTCCATCCCCACCCTCAACCCAGGCTCCTCACACCTGGCAGCACCTGGGTAGCAGCGGCGGTGGCAGGCCAGCTGCAGGCAGTCAGAGCGCCAGTTGATGTGCAAGCCCACAGCAGCAGCAGCCAGCATGGAGGCAGCGAAGGAGGAGGAGAAGAGAGAGGAGTGAGAACTCGTTTCTGCCTCAGATGGCACGCCAGTCTGTCTGCAGCACATGAGCCCTGGAGTTTGTAGTAGTAGCACGGGGGCTGCCTCAGTTGGTCTACAGCCAAGACGGCACCTTGTTCTCACTGATTGCAGGAGTTCACTATTCTCTCCCATGCGGACTGAGGGATGGTGCCCCTTTAGCCACAGACGTGGGCAGCTTGTCCCAGCTCACCCTCACCCAGCCAATAAGCTCTGGCTGCAGTCATCGAAGGGGCACATCCACTTTGCTAGCTTGATTTGGGAGACTTTTTCTGGGGTGAGACCCCACAAGTCATCGCATCCCACTGCTCAGCATCTGGAATCCCTCCATCAGATAAATTTGACTTTGTTGGATGTGTACCATCCGGACTGGCACTTCCGTTCTTTCTCGCCTTCAGTTTGTTTTTTGCCTCTGACTGTATCGCAGACTGGAACTTTATTTGGAGCTCTCTCACCCAGTAGTGAATCGTGGGAATCCATTTATTTATTTATTCATTCCTTGTGTTGAAACGACCATCGGCTTGACACTGCGAATTTTAGTATCGGGACTCAGCGCGTGGTAAGCTTTGAAACGCCACGTCACAGACTCCCATACAACATTCAGTTAACTGCAGCATTCATACCAAACTCATCAGCTGCTTCAACTGTAAAGGCTAATGCCTCATTGCACTCGGAAACAACATAAAAATTACACCATATTCAAATTCGACTTACGTTGTGGCATGCGCCCCCCTTACAAACACACACACACGCACACACACGTACACACACCCTTGGCCAATCACAATGTTGATCATGAAAAACTAAGCTCTTAATTATTTAAACAGTTTGCGATGGAAAAAAAGTGTTATTTATTCCCTCAATGGTGCTGTATTGCTCCCAGCATATCCTGTCAGCTTTTATGTAACCCTGCCGCGGCTTGCTGCCCCCTCTCTTCCCTATAAAGCTCCTCCATACCTTACCCTTCAAACGATGTGGGGCACAGCAGCACCCGAAGCCACAGAAGTGCCAAAATCTTTTCTGTTGCGGCTGGTGGGGGGAGATCTACCTGCGCTCAGTAGTGCCCAGAGCAAGTTTGCTGTCCTGCTTTGTTGTGTTTCCAGTCCCCCCTGGGCTATCAGTGGGGGGTGATCTTGAATTCCTGCAGATCCTCGGGCGTTGATGCTCTGGAAGAGCTGGTGATGTGCTGCATGCTCTCTGCCCTATGGCTGAAATGTCTGTGGGAGTAGGGGTGGCAGAGAATGGACTCCTTGAGCTACTCACGCGCCATAGCCAACATTTAGCACATTCTTCCCGTACTCCCTGCACCAGCTACAGTTCACAAGAGGGCCAGAATAGCAGAGACACTATCCACTTCCAGCCGTAACAGAAAGGATTTCGGCGCTTCCGTGGCTTCGGGTGCTGCTGTGCCACACATCGCTTGAAGGGTAAGGTATGGATAAGCTTCATAGGGAAGAGAGGGAGCGGCAAGCCACAGCAGGGTTACATAAAAGCAAACTGTTTAATAATTATGGGCTTAGTTTTTCACGATCAACATTGCAATTTTAGGTGTGCAATGGGGCATTAGCCTTTACAGTTGAAGCAGCTGATGAGTTTGGTATGAACGCTGCAGTTAACTGAATATTGTATGGGAGCTTCTGTTGCTCACCCTCGATGAGGTAATTCATCCATTAACAAAAATCCTAAACCTCTCTCTCAGCTGTGGAAAATTCCCGGACCTATGGGAAACAGCCACCGTGACACCCATCCATAAAAGTGGGGACAAGACGAATCACTCAAATTATCGCCCTATCTCCATACTGCCCCCACTCTCTAAGGCACTTGAGCGCATCGTGGCTGATCAACTTACCACCACTTGGATAAATACAATATACCTTGTCCACAACAACACGGCTTCCAGAAAGGTCACAGCACCACCACAGCCCTTCTTGAGTTCACTGGAGCTTTGCACAAATCCCTTGACAACGGCCTTCTCACAGGGGCCGTTTTCTTCAACCTCTCCAAGGCCTTCGATACAGTACACCATGGATTATTAATACACCAACTACTGAATGCCGGGCTATCACCTGACTCTTCTCTCTGGTTTAAAAGCTACTTAGAAAACTGGTCACAGAGAGTAAAAATTACGGACACTCTTTCTAACACCCTGCCTGTTCGCTCGGGTGTCCCACAGGGATCCATACTGGGACCCCTCCTTTTTAGCCATTTCTTAAACTCCATCCCTTACCACTGCTCTGAGCAGATCATACTATAAGCCGATGATGCTGTTGTATTCTCCACTCACAAAGATCCTGCAACTCTTCAACACAACCTTCAACTTGGTTTCAGTTCTGTAGAGACACGGTTTCTTAATCATAAACTGGTCCTCAATGACAAGAAAACCAAATCTATGCTCTTCTGCAGCTCTCATAACCCACACAAGCTACACCACTTGGCTATCTCCACCACCCAGGGAACACTCTAGATCAGGTGGGGTCCTTCAAATACTTAGGGATACAGCTTGACCCTAATCTCTCCTATGGACTTCATGTAGATAATGTAGCTAGAGCTGCTAATACACGGCTTGGTCTCCTCTACAAACACAGACCACACCTCACGCCAGAAGCTTTGAAGGTTGCAGTCCTGAGCTCTGTGATCTCTGTAACAAACTATGGTCTCATCATTTATGGCTCGGCCACAACCACAACCCTTAGATGCCTCTCAACTACCTTAAATAAAGCATGTCGGCTCATCACTGGTGCTCACCGTCCACCCACACATGTGACCTGTACACTCAGACCGCTGGCTCCAACTATCAAACCGCATAAAGTTTCTCACCTGCTCCATGGTGAAAAAAATCTACCTTGGCCTTGCACCTTCTGGGGTCTCAACTCTGTTACAACACCGAATTAACAAATGGCACCTTAGGAGATCCATGCTACAGCTACTGAAAGTCCCCCACTGTCACACTTCACAGGGACAACGCTCTTTTGCTTATCGAGCACCACTCTGGTTCAATGGCCTCAGCCCAACCATCTCCTCTGCCCCAACTATTGGTATGTTTAAAACTAGGCTCCGGGACTATCTCACTACCAACAGCTCCTGTGACTGCACAACTTAACCTTGTTCCTCCACTTCCCTTTCTGCTCTAGTTGTCCCCCCCCCTCCCTCCTCACTGGATTCTACCCTCACATCTTGGTATACCCAATGCTGCACTTTTCACCCTCTTGCCACCCTTCCTACATTCCTTCTCCTCCCCACCCTCTTCCCTTTCCCTACGACTCTGGCACTTCTTATCTGTTGTCTGTTTTCTCTGACAAATGCCACTGGCTGCCTTGTTGCAATGCTACCCTTGAACTGTATTAATCTGTACTCTGTTTGCAATGTCCACATTGTTGTAATGCCTGTCTTGATGTTCCCCATAATTTGTATTTCTCTGACGTGGAACCTTTGTAAAAGAGCCATGGCTCAAAGGTATTTGTAATCCTAGACTTGATAAATAAATAAAAAAAGTCTGTGACGTGGCATTTCAAAGCTTACCACGTGCTGACTCCCAATACTAAAACTCGCAGTGTCAAGCCGATGGTCGTTTCAACACAAGGAATAAATAAATAAATGTGCATTCTACACATGTACAATACAGAAAAATACACAAAAGTCACTGCTTTTTATGTAGAATTTATTTAATAGTTTTTCTCAGCAGAAAATCATTTCCTATCACCGTTAAACGGGAAGTATATGAGGGACCCTGCTTCCCCGCGAAGCTTTGAGACTGCAGTTGCAGAGTTGTAGCTGGACTGCATGCACATTGCCTTCCTGGAATGGATTGAAGTTGCGTTGTAGGATAATGATATTTATGTATATTTGTGTGTTTATTTTTATAGGTTGTGTCTCATTGGGGGCGGGGGTGCCTGTTAGAGAATCAGGCGTGCGCGTGTGTGTTTGGGGGGAGCACGCATGAGCATGCAATCTTATCGCTGCTCACTGAAGCATAGCTCTCCCTTTCAACTGTACAACCACTGCATTTTCAATTGCTGTCATAGACAGCTGCAGCTTTGATTGGAGAACTGCAGCCGCGCCTGCAAACACACTGACTGAATTGGAAGAGGGCTACCACACCTCCGAAAACTCGGATGATGGCACTATGTTTCTTGCACATGCGTGCAAGCAACATAAAAATGACACTTACTACCATTGTGTAAAAGAGAAACCACTGAATTACCTAAGAGGTCAGAAAAAAATTAAACAATAGCCTGATTAAATCACATGATAATCTCAGCGTCAGAGAACAAAGACTTTGAGAACTAGGCAACAGACATTTGGAGAAGAAAAGCAAGTTTTGTGCCCTGTGCTTAAGAACATCTATGAGTACAGAGATATGAACACAACCTGCATTCATACTGGTAAAACATTCTCTGCAAACATTAATCAGCTCAACAGATATTTGACCATTATGTGTTGTTTGTGAACTGGGATTCATATAGAAAAATGACCCTAGTCTATCAAGTCTGCCCAGTTCCTACCTTAGTCCTAATGAGTCTAGAACTGGTTGGGTATATGCAGCACTCACGATTTGTAGCTCTGCTTTGTCATCCACATAACCACCACGTGTAACCCCTAGGTGGCACTATCCCAAGGGCTACTACCCCTGCCTGCTTAACTACTAACAGGTTGAGGGGCCTAGGTCCAATGGCGGATGCCTCCACCCAGAGGTCAGGGTTTGCAGTAGTTAAACTAACTTGGTCACAGCCCTCTGGGACACTGTAATCCCCCTTTCTTCCCACTAGTGGCCCACACAATGCATCAGGAATATCTTCACAATGTACACTTACCCCCAGGGCTAGCTCTGTCGACTGGACTCTAGGGACCCCCTGTAAAACAAGATGACATAGTGCAAAAGCCACAGTACAATACTTTAACATAAATGAATACCTCAGTCAGTGTAATTTTGGTGAAATAAACAGATCTGATTTATTTAAGGAGCTGTAACAAGGAAGGGGGAAATCAGGTTAATTAGGTTAAACACATTAATAATCACAGTACTGTGCGCATATTCAGAGTCCCAAAATGTCACTTTCACTGGGTACCCAGGATGGGGGCTAGCCAGGATCGGTGCAGCTGGCTGGGGCCCTGTGATGGAAAAAACACTTGCACAATACCCAACTGTAATCCGGAGCTGGATGGCTCAGTTCGTGAAGAAATAAAACAGCAACAATTAGATAACACACTTGCAATTTGATAAACAGATGGCAGGGAGCTACCCTGCTTGTACTCACAAACTCATTACTGAAAACTAAGTGGAAGGCAGATTGTCCTGGATTGCCAGGAGGACCAGACCATGTGGACAAGGTCCTTATGACTAGACCCCACTGCAGTTTATAGCAAATGGATGTAGTCTAGATTAAGATGGGGTTTACTTCCAGCTTCATGCACTCAGGTCACTGTACAGGGGATTTGAAACGTGATTCCCTACAAGCACTACACACATTTATATGTAAAAGGAAAGTACTACACCAGGCAGGCTGCTTTTCAATCCCAACCGCAATTACTGCACGATGCCTGGGAGAATACACAGCAGCTTCAGTTCCTGACAGACCAAGTGTGATTCAGCAATTTCTCCAGTCTTCTACAGGGTGAGCCTGGTTTCTACTCTTCAGATCTCCATGATTCTCCTCACAGGTTGGATTCAGTCCAAATGGGCGCTTGCACAGGCTACAGACCGAAACTCAGGGCCTTTCACATGTTTCCCGCACGAAACTATACACCGCAGAAGCACTGAGCTCCTTGTCTCTTCATTGCCAAAACTCATCTGATCTTTCCAGTAGACAGAGCTGGGCATTTCCTTTGAGTTCCTCCCAGTTCAGTTGGCTGGTTTGGCTGTCACTCACAATCAGACTCCCCCTGTTGGTGCAAAAAGGCGCCGAAGTCCAAACTACAATTCCCAGAGGCATCTGCCATACAGTCCCATTGTGGCTGGCTCAACTTAAGAGTCCAAGTTCTGATTTGCCAGCAGCAGGCTCCATTTTAAAGGTCCTCCACGCTGATTGGTCCAGTTCAGCAGTTCAAGTTCAACATAGAGGGGAAACACGCACAGAGTCCCAGCTGCAATAAAACAGGTTAGATAAACTGCAATCTCACAAATGCTGCTAAATGATTACAGGCAAACAGTTACAGCTTTCAGATGGGCTCCCTTTGCACTCTTAGCGACTGCAAAAATGGAGCGAATTGGCAGCAGCTGGAGTGGGACTCAAGCAGGGAAACACACAGTCCCCCCATAGAAACTAATTATGTCTGCAAGCAGACAGCTCTTAAAGAGACAGTACCAGAGGCTCTAAAACACTCACAGATAAACGGCTTAAACACCAAACACCATTCAGGCTTGGAGCATTCAAGCAAGCTCCTGGAAGACTTTTTGGGAACCCCCATTTGCAGGAGGGTTACACAAGTGTTCCCTCTTCCTCTTCTGTCATTTTCACCATACTTACGTGTTTATCCCCCCTCTTTTGAAAGCTGTAACATCTCAATATTACACATCTCGCCTTGCAGACAGATCTGCCTGTCCACCACACTTTCTGTAAAGAGGTATGCTGTAACATACCTCCTGATTCACCCTTCCCCCCCACCTTGCTGTTCCATTCTGGCCTCCAGTAGTACATAATTAGGTCAAACAGTCTTTTCTCGTAGCCCTTCAACTGCTACCCACGCATCATTATAGATGCCTTACTCTGGACCAGTTCTAAGCAGTTTATGTCCTTTTTAAGGTGACTGCTCCAGAACTGTGCACAGTACTCTAGGTGTGGTGTCCTGAAGAACCTATGGAGGAGCAGAATCATTTCCTGCCTTCTGCTAGAAAAGGCCCCTACCTATGCACCCTAGCACCCTGCCAGCTTTCCATCTGCCTTATTATATAGGGCAGTGCTTTTGAGGCAGTCATGTAACGTGAACCACTCCCCCATCCAATATTGTGTGTTCAGGTTCCTTTTCTCAACGCGCATGACCTTGCGCTCTCTGCCATTATAATTCAGTTGCCAGATCTTGGACCACATCTTCTCCAATTTCTCTAGGACCTCTTTCATGTCCCAAACCTCAACTTCACTGTCCACCCTGCCACATACTGTATCTTAGTGTCATCTGCAAAGAAACACATTTTCTCTGGATCCTGTCTTCAGTGTTACATCTAAAAAGACTGAAGGGTACCAGATCTAAGACTGACTTAGGCCACCCTCTCAACCTCAGACTGCCTTCCATTCAGCACTATGCTTTGGACTCATCCCCCTAACTAGTTTTCTACCTACCTTGATAAGTCTTTCTTTCCCCCAATTCGCCCAACTTCTTAACAAGACATCTCTAGTGCACTGAGCTAACAAAGAGCAACAACAACTGCTATTGCGTGTACATGTACCCGCACTCTTCCATGTATGTACAGTGAGAAGAGTGAGCAAGACAGTGCTGGGCAGTATCAGCAGAGATGTGCCTTTAGTTAGGTACAGCATACAAGAAAAAAGTGTGCAGGTAGTCAGTTGACTGGGGGGGCAGGGGTATTATGCTGGCTCTTATGTTTTACTGGAAAGAGTACAATTAGGTATAGAAAATATTCCATACAGCTAATGAATCACACTCTGCATTACAGATGGCTGTAAGTAAACATTAGGGCTGGCAGAACTTGGTAAAGTTATGACCCTTATTAAATAAGAACTGGAACATGGGGGTCTGATTAGTCCTGATTAGGTCTGATTATTTATAAATAGTTTAATAAATGTGATAAAATGCATAAAAAGGGGGGGAACTCTGCAATATTTAACACAGAGGCTCAAAGAGAATAAGTCACGAACATACGAATTTGCCAGCAGAAATAGGCCACTTGGTCTATCAAGTCTGCTCAAATGTGCAGCTAGCACCCTCACCTTGCAGCTGCCCCATCCCCCTCCCTTTCCCAATTACCCCCCTCTCACCTTGTCCCATCCCCTTTTGAAACTAACCACTGTCTTACAGGCTACTACCTCCTCTGGTAGAGCATTCCATTCTGCCACAACCCTCTCCATGAAAAAGTGTCTCCTCATTTCCATCCTAAATCTTCACCCTTCCAATCTAAGGCCATGCCCTCTCGTGTCGCCCCAACTGAGTATCCCTTCAGTGCCTGCCTTGTTTATTCCCTTTATGTACTTAAAGGTCTCAGTCATATCCCCCCAGTCCCTTCTCTCCTCCAAGGAGTACATGTTAAACTTTCTCAGCCTCTCCTCATATGGTCTGTCCTCAAGTCCCTGCACCTGCTTTGTACACCTTTCAGTAATTTCACATCATTTTTCAGATATGGCTGCCAGAATTGCACAGAGTACTCCAGGTGCAGCCTGACCAGTGCCATGTAGAGAGGTAGGATCACCTCCTTGCTCCTGGAGGAGATCTCTCTCATGATACAACCCAGCATCCTATTGGCTTTCGCTGCCGCCCTCCTACACTGCATTGTATTGTTCATTGTCCCTGTTAATTCATGAATTCATTTCTTGTATGAAAATTATTTATGAAAAAAATAAATAAATAAAAATAAATTACAGTAAAACCACAAAAATAAAACAATCAGTAGCTCCTTCATGGCCTTCTTTGGAGGAATACCTGCCTGGGCACTTAAGTGCTGGGGTAGGGGTGGGTAGAGATGCTAGTACCAAGCAGTGATTATTTTTTTTTTTTTATAAATGCTGGGTATATTATTTTGATGACTGGTCCAGTGAAGACCAGGCCAAAAAATAATTAATAGTCAAATAAGCAGCAGTAAGAGTCCACCCACCCTACCCATGTGATGCAGCTGCATTCCATGTCCCAGTGTACTGTAGTACGGTACACTACCTGGTGAACAGGTGGTAATGTTTTCAACTCCTTCCACTCAGTGATATCTTTTAAACAAGAAATGAAAAATATTTTACTGACCATCACCCAGTCAGTCACATCAGTCAAGTGTGGTCAATATTAATAATAAATAAAGCGGCACTGCTGTGTGGATCTGATGACACACATGATGCATCCTTTCTAGTTCCATGAAACAACTACTGCCAGTGCCAAGTACTTCAGTATATATAACATAAAATACAATCTTAGCTCAGTCAGTCACTGTAACTGAGATGTGGTATTACATCATATTACAAACAATGAATGAATGAAATTAGTAAAATGTTTTCCTCTGTAAAGTAAACACAGCCAAATATGGTTGTGTAGGGGTGTGAAAATATATTATTCAAAGAAGAAGAAGATTCAGTCTTCAGCTAAGCCATCTGTTGTAAGAAAAACAGTAAGTATAGTATTAACATTATACTATAGTACAGTCAGGTGGTAAAATAATATTTTTATGCAGTTGCTGACAAGTAGTAGTAGTAGCAGTCTGAAGTACCCTACCTTCCAGATCAGACAAGTAGTACAGTAAAACCCCATTTATCTGAATGAGCTGGGGGACACAAATAATGTTCAGATAAATGGGGGTTCAGGTAACCAGAAGACCACTGACAGACCACTTAACAATACACTACAGCACTGTATAAACAGGCTGCTTATGGTTTTAAAGTTTTTTGTGCACTACTGTAACATATTTAAAGCAGAGGGAGCTGAAAGTGACAGAGAGAAAGTGAGCATGTTCTGTGTACTGCCATTCCTGCTGCAATGAGGGTGAATGTTACAGACTGCATTAGTATCTACGATTGTAGAAGTAGCAGAAGTAAAAAGAAGCACACATCAAGGGTGACCATTGTTGATCACACTAGTGTTGGTGATGGGAAGAAGCTGCTTAAAATTTTTGTTTTTTTAAACAAGTTTTCAGCTGAAAACTCGATCACTGCATCTAGCAGGCAAGTGTCTACCAGTTACATCAGGCGGTCAGGCACGGGGAAGGAAGTGTGCCAGTCATTGGGTGGGTGCCAAACCTGAGCACTGCGGAGCAGGGTGGGCAGTGGCAGCATACCTTTTATATGTGGTGGGTGGAAGGAAGCACACAGCAAGAGTTACCTTTGTTTATCACATGATGGTTGGAGGTCGGAGGAAGCAGCTGATTAAAAAAAGTTTCTTTATTAAACAAGTTTTCAGGTGACAACTTAACCAGTGCATCTAGCAAGCAAGTGTCTACCAGTTATATTGGGCAGTCAGACACGTGTTAGCAAGGGTTAACTTTCTTTACTGATCACATGACGGTTGGTGGCCAGAAGAAGCAGCTGAAAAAAAGGTGTTTTTTTTTTTTTTAAACAAAACTGGAAAACTACTGGTCTTAATCATCTAAACTACCCGTTAATTTCTGTACCTCCTCACACCAGGTGTTTCTCATTGAGGCAAACGGTTCCTATTAGCAGCTACTGTAATTGTTGCATAGGGGAATCACAATGGAAATGGTTCACAGCATTACAGCTCTTGTTTCACTGTCTGAAAATTGGGGGACATCTCTCAGTTTTGGATAACTGAGAGTTTCGGATTAGAGGGGTTCAAATAAGCAGAGTTTTACTGTACTACCAAATAAGTATGGGACATGAAATGCAGTTGCATGCTGTATTATATGGACTCTTGACCTACTGAAGTTGTTGCTTTTTTTTTTTCTTATTTCTCTGTACTCATTGTGTTCATTCAAGTAATTCTGGCCTGGCCTGTCCTGACCTGACTTGTTGCCACTATCTCACATGTGTCTCATGTATTAATAAATAGACCCCCACTCACAAATTATTTTACCACAGGCACAATGGAAGAAACTGTTTCTTTTTTTAATTGAATAAACTTTATTAAAATTTTTAATAAGAAAAATACAACAGTACAAAAAATGAAACACCAACAAATATGGAACAACCACCAGTATAAAACATACCACAGAACAGAAAAGGAACAACTAACAAACCCCCATCCCAAAACCCCACATCCCCTAATACTCCAGAGCAAAAAACATATACATATCCCAGGAGGAGGCACGGTTAGAGATCTAACAAAAAGAATACAGATACAGAAAGCAGGAAAAAAACAAGGTACCCCATATGTCAACCAAGTTACAAAAAAAGATAAAAAAAGGGGAGAAAACAAAATCCTAATCAAGTGGATAATATAAGTAAAGTATACAAAGGTTCCCAAATCTTACGAAAAGTGGCTAAATGATCCACCATACCAGCAATTATTGTTTTTGCTTGAAGAACAAATAATTTCTTTATACCATTCCAAATATGTGGGAATGGCCTGATCACATCAACAATGCAAAATAACTAGTTTAGCACACGCAGACATCAAGACCATGTGATGTTTCTGATGTCCCAACAGTTTATCTTTATACACACCCAAAAGACAGATCCCAGGGGAGAACGCTTGGTCTAAACCCAACAAAGGGTCAAGGTGGAGATGTATGGAGTCCCAAAAAGGTGTTACTTTTTCACAATCCCACATAATGTGTAACAACGAGCCAGTACCTTTACTACAACAAGCACATGAGTCAGAAGGTGCTATACACATTTTAAATAATTTAACAGGAGTATAATAAAGATAATGTAACAACTGAAGCTGCATGTAATGATATCTATTCCACTTAACAAACTTATACACATCTCCCCAAATACTGGGCCAATCATAGGCCACAGAAGGAGCAGGGATGCCACATTCCAAATAGTATGCAATCCCCACTTCCTTAGTGGGGAATAAATCATAAAACTGAGAATAAAAAAAAAGATAGCATGGGGAGACAGAGCTATGGGTGCTAAAGATAAAAGTTTCTGACCATAGACATTGGACCATAGCCCAGAATCCAAATGGGAATACAAAGAATGAGAATGTTGTAAATATTTAAAACACTCCTTAGTGAGTGAATTATATAAGCATTGCAACTCCAAAAATTTGAAAAGTACCTCTTCATGGGTAAGCTGCACCACCAACTTAATGTCAGAATATGGCCAGAATGTCGAGGTGATAACCTGGCCAGCCACCTTTAAATTAGGATTACCCACTATGGGTTGTGAAATATCTTTAATGGGGTCTTGGCAGAGCAAGGTGCATAACTGCCTATGAACCCAAACCGAGACAGCTAAAGGCATATCCCAGAGGACACAGGGATGGAAACTACGGGAGACATGCAAAAGTGCAGAAGGATTAAGTATCAACTGACTACATAAAAAAAAAAAAATTGATTTCCAACTATTGGAGAACATAAACGCAAGTGGGGTCCTCAGAAGAATCCCAATAACACTGAAAATATCAGCTACTGTGTATTGCTAAATAATACAACTAAAAGTTAGGGAGATGGAGGCCTCCCACTTCCCTAGGGGCAGTAAGTTTATAAAAAAACTCTTCTAGGCTGCTTCCCCCACCAAACAAAATGGGTAATAACTCTCTGCTACTCAATAAACCATGTCTGAGGAATAACTTGATTAAGCATAGTGAGGGGATAAAGGACTGTAACAGGTGCCTGTTATGTAAGAAAGTTTTCTCCTTCCTGTATTAGTTGGAATCATGTGTAATAAATATATTCCTTTCAGGAATCATGTGTAATAAATATATTCCTTTCACTCTATCCTGTACCCTCTTACTTATTCTATTTCTATTCTTTTATTCTTCTTTTGTCAGGGTGGCCAACCTGACAAAACATTTCTTTATCTTTGCTATCTTTTGTCTACCAGAATGACATGTCCACAGAATAATTCAGTTGGAGTTACTGTTCAGGATCACAACAAATACACTGCTGTATTTTAAAAAAGAATGGTCCTGGTGCTCCTGTATAGTTGTATACTTGTATAGTTGTGAACCTCAGTGATCCTGAATTTAGCGAGTGGCAGCGGCAGCAATGTGTGCACAAGACTGCACCATCGTATGCTCACATCATTGCAAAGGATCATGTTGCACGTTCATGAAGGAAAGGAACCCCGAAGCGGAGCAACAGAGCAAAAATATCACAACTGCTAGTTGCGACTTGGAAGACTAAGCAGCCCTACAGCCGAAGAGGAGACTAAGGAGGTGCAGATGTTCACAGTGCTTAGGAAGCGTTGCTACACTCCCTCGTAGCCCAGAAGTGCTGTAGCAGTCTCCGTTCCTCAGAGAATCAAAAAGGGTCTGGACTGAACAAGAAGATTTAGGGCATAGAGAATACAGCCCTGTAGTACAAAAGGAATCAATAATAAAAGAGCTGTAATCTCTAGAAAAAAAGTAAGATGACTGCTGAAGGCTAGGTTGTTAAAAGGAGCCGTCGGGAATTGCAGCCGTCGGGTAAAGTACATTAGCATAAATACCTGTTATTGGTAGAAAAAGAAGTTTTGTACCACACAAATTTAGGATAAACATTGCAGGGTTTTATCAAATGTATTTAGCCATACTGTATGAGTCAACCACAGGAGCTTTTTATTGCTTATGTATTTTTCTTTGCAGACAAAACTTTACAACTTTGAAGGAACTCAGACAGGGAGTGCTTTCCCCCAGTTACGTTATTTCTATTTAAGCTGTAGATCCTTCTTGTAGAAAAACCATGCTTATCTTTTCTGTATATAAAATTAGTATGTTACCTGCAATATCTCTAGTATGCAGGAAGCTCCTATTATAGGGCTGGCAGCCCACTAAATGGCTGCCTTTATAGGGAATATGGGTATGATGTCACAGAAGAAGGAGGGGGCTTAGACATCAAACCCTGCCCCTTTTCCCAAATGAAGGTCGAAATTGCCTTTCAGAGCATGTTATAGGAGATGTACCTGGCTATAGATAAATTCTATTGGGTATATATTCTGTTAACCACCCACAAATCAGAGTGGGATTTTGTAGAATACAAAAAATTGGATTTTCCCTAAATAGAAGTCACATGTCTATGATGTCATGACCAGGGGGAAGGAATAAAAACCTCAAGGATTCAGCAGCAGGCAGATAAGCCAGTAGTTTGCTGGTAGGAGAGGAGAGAGAGGAGATGTGCAGGTATTCACACCAGCAGTAAATTTATTTTCACTAGAGAGAGTGAAGCTGCAAGAGAGAAATTTATTTTGTTATTTTAGGTGTGCTGTTAACACCAGTTTTTCTTTTTTGATTTCTGTACATTTATTTTGACCTGATGAAATAAAAATTATAAATGCAAGTTGCGTTTATTTTATGCATTCTTCCTCTTGTCTGTGTGTCTGTTTATCCCACCCTATTACAAGGACCAGCAGAAGGATATTCATCTTGACCACATTACTACACCCCCAGAGGAAGAGAGGGAGGAGTGCCCACCAAGCCAAATTGTGCTTAATTTGATCAAGCCATGACTCTAAATGATAATATTTCATTTTCCTAGAGGACATACTCAAATAAATACCCAAATATTTAAGCTTATCAGGGACCCAGACCAAACTGAGATGGGCAACATTAGCTCTGGAGGCCCAAACATTGAGGGGCATAACTTCAGTCTTATCAAGATTCAGCTTGTAATTAGAGAGAGCTCCAAAATGATGAATAACATCCAGCATCACAGGTAAAGAAGTTTTTGGATGACACAGATGTAAAAGGATTTCATCCACATATATGGACAACATATACTGCCGGGACCCAATGAAAATGCCCTGAATCTGAGGAGTGGTGGTAATTTTTCGGGTTAGAGGCTCTAAAAAAAGATTAGACAATAAGGGAGAGAGGGAGCAACCATGTCCCATGCCCTGCCTAAGAATAACCGCCTCCAAATGGACCACGTTACAAAACACACGTGCCGTAGGGTTAGTATAAACACCTGGACCCACCTAATGAATTTCTGTGGGGTGTTAAACTTGGGCAGTACCATAAAAAGATAGTTCCAGGAGACATGAGCAAAAGCTTCCTCTGCATCCAAGGACACCAAAACCGCTGAGGTAGTATACTCCCTGGATACGGAGAAAAGGTGAGCCAACTTCCGAAGATGAACAGAGGAAAGTCTCCCAGGAACAAAACCCACCTGATCCCTGTTAATTAAGGCACCCCATACCTTATTTAAATTGGAAGCTAGTATGTTGGATAACATTTTGTAATCCAGATTGATTAAGGAAATAGGTCTGTAATTATTAAATTTAGAAGGATCCTTACCCAGTTTCAAAAGAACCACAATAACAGCTTCTGTTAAAGAACAGTCTGAGGTGCCATAGGAATAGATATAAATAAAAGTATCTAGAAGCACTGGAGCCAAGAGGTTCTTGAATTTCTTATAAAAGTTAGGGGTATACCCATCGGGCCCCAGGGCCTTGTCCAAAGGGAAAGAATCTATAGCGTCTAAAACTGACTGCAAAGAAAGAGGAGATTTCAAATAAGCTGACTGTGAATCAGCGAGTTGGGGAAGGTCTACATCCTGAAAAAAGTAATCGAATTGAGACCACTGAGGGGCTTCCGGTTCAGGCGCATACAGTGATTGATAATAAGCATGAAACTGTGCAGCTATAGCTTGGTGTGTAGAAACAAGTCACCCAGTATCAGACCAAATATACAGGATAACCCTGTCAATCACCTGAGTTCATAAATGCAAGACAAGCAGCTTCCCTGCCTTCTCACTTTGATCAAAATATTTAATTTTAGCTTTCTGAATAACATGTTCTGCTTGTTCCTGCAGGAGCTCATTATATTTGGCACTCAGGCTCTCTTATTTCTCCCAAACTCCTGCCGGGGAAGAGGGAAAGTTGATGCTCCAAATCCCAAATCTGCCCCGGTAAAGCAGACACCTCACGCTCCCTAAGCTTTTTATGTTTGGAGGCAAGATGGACCAACTCCCCCACACTTAAGAGAGCCCCATAAAACATCCAAGCATGGCACAGAGGGAGAATTCTACTCTAGAAAAGAAGTGATAAACTTGGTAATACCAGCCAGTATTTCTGGCAACTTTAAAAGTTGATTATTAAAGTGCCAAGATGTATCCAAATTGCAAATGAATGTAAAAAACCCAATTGAAGAACAGCAGGATGATGATCTGACAAACCTTTAGCACCGTAATGGCACAGCTGGATACCCGGGATGAGCTCAACCCCCATCAGAAAGAAACAGATTCTAGAAAAAGTATTGTGATGTAAAAAATGAAGAGAGTACTCCCTCTGGGAGAGGTTCAACACCCTTCAGGGATCAAAAAAGCCCAACAGTGTCCATCAGATCCCTTAACACCCATGGTGTCGGGGTCTGCCCCTGTCTCTTACTCCCCAATCAATCCAATTTATTGTTGTAAATAATATTTCAATCCCCTGCAAGAAAGATTGAAGGTTCATCCAACATGACAAAATATGCATCAGACTGATGAAAGCCAGGATGATCAGCAGTTGGACCATATACAGAGTGCAAAATAAACTCTTGATGACCCAACAAAGCCCTAATAACAGTATACCTATCATGAGGGTCCGACACTTCCTGCAAAAGGCAAAAGGGAACCCAACACACCACCAAAATAGCCACACATCCCTTATGGGTGTCATTCCCCATGCTGAAAGCTTACCCCATCCGTGTCATACAAAGTAATTGGAGTTAAGCAGTAGACTAGTGAGTTTCCTGCAACATGGTAACATCTGTCAGTTAAAGTGTATTAAAAGCTGATGCTGCTTGACTGAGGACTGAGCACTTTTAATATTCCAGGTAACAGAATTTATACATCTGGGCCAGCTTGACATAAAATTGCCCAACAAGAAAGAGTACCTAAAACCTCCCAGGAAAACAAATCCAACCAAAGAAAATCATGCCCCAGAGTAATAACCACCTCTTCCCTGAAACAACAACTCCCAGAACAAAAAATGAGAAACCATCCCAACCATACTCTCAACCCCCCCCCCCCACACACAAAACAGGAAAAAAAGTCCCAGACCCCCAAGACATGATCAGGTGTGAGATGCACAACACCGGTGTGCACAACATCTCCCGCTCCCCTGAGTCCAGGACAATGAGAGCAAATAATAATGTATGATCACCAAGGAGATAGCAACAAAAAACTGTAAAAATAAACAACTATAGTAATAGAGGGGGACAGAGGCATGAGAAACCAAAAAAAAAAAAAACAAGAAGAGATAAAACTGTAGGGGAATAAACCCTCAAGACAAAGCTGCTCCACAGCCAAAAACTAGTATAAAAAGGGAAGTATACAAAGAAAACAGAGCAAGGGCTAGCAAGAGCATGCATATAACCCCCTCTAGCATCTAAAGTAACACCATATATCCCATAATAAAGAAATATACAAACCAAAGAATAAGTAGGACAAAAACCACATCATCAAAAAATAATTAATAATGCCAACACAGAATCCAGAAAAAAAAGAAAAAAAAAACAACAGACAAAGCCAAATACAAAATACAGTAGGACACAGAAATATAACAGAAACTAACCTTGGAAAACAATCCAAACCTTGGCTGGCCCCACAGAAAACAAGGAGTCCACCATAATAAACAACAACAAACTGAAGCTCAGTAGCACAGTAATCTAGAAAACAATATATGGCAATAATAAGATTGCAGCACTGGAACGTCCAGAGCCCAAAACAAAAATCCATCTCACAATAAAGCGGCCAGTCCCAAAAAAGTACTAAAGCAAGGCAACAGGATTACGCAAAAAAGCAAAACTTCCCAACACAGTAAGACAAGTGACGAGAGAAGGCAAAACAAACAATGAATCATGAAAAGCCATTCTGTGGAGCAAAATATCAGGAAAAAAAGTAGACCAGTCCATGCCTCCTTCGCTGAGTCATATTGCTTTATGCCACTCTCAGTGGCTATCTATCAATAGCTTTGCTGGATAGAGAAGATGACAAGAAATACCAGCCACCATCAATTTAGATAGAATGCCACGGTATTTCCCTTGGAGCTGTCGTACATGAGGAGTATAATCATTAAAAATATAAAATCACTGAGACTGTCAAAACAGCTCCCCCTTCTGCCAAGCCTTTCGCTGTATATAAACATCATCTCTGTAATTCAGGAGCTTCAAAATAATGAGATGTGGCTATTTAGAGGGGCTAGGAATGGGTCTCAAAGTCCGGTGTGCACATTCCACAATATAGCCTAGGCTGTGAGGAGAGGGATCAGCAACCATATGCAACACACGTTGAACAAAGCTAAGCATATCCAACCCTTCCTCATGCTCCACAATACTCACTAAAACCAGATAGTTATGGTGATTTCACCCCTCCTGATCCTCTACCTGGGATTCCAATTTGGTCACTTTCTGCCTCAAAGCAATTAAGTCCTGCTCGTCTCATGCCTGGTAGTCCTCCATAGAGCTGATTTGAACCTCTGCATCCATAACCCGCTAAGTAAGAGCCTCGAGTGCCGGGCAAAATCTTTTCATGTCTTTAGCCAACTCCAGAATGTCTGCCTTAATGGTACTCAGATCTTCCCAAAAAGCATCAAGAGAGTTGTCAGAGTCATCCCCCAAAGAGCTAGGGGCAGACAAACTAGCTGCCTTGAGTCATTCAGTTCCTGCTGCTTCTCCAAGGTTTCAGGTGATGTATGTTGCCGAGAAGGTTCTGGAACAGCCGCCATATCCATAGGGTCTATGATCAACAGAAAAAAACACACAGACCAAGGTACAAACTCCCAAGCAAAAGTGAAAAAAGTAAAACAGCACAGAAGAAAACTGGCAGATACAGTAATATCCTCGTTGGTGAGTTAAAAAGGAATATTAATCCCGGAATCAAGTTGGAACAGCCAGCAGCACTTGTAAATGGTGAGCTGCATCACATGACTCCTCCTCAGAAGAAACTGTTTCATAGAAAGGGCCTGCTCAGAGTCAGAGTAGGTTAATGGTTCATTTAGGTATCACACTTGTAATTAAGGTAAAGAATGCTGACTTTCAGAAATGTCAAATGCTCAGTGTTTACTGGTGACAAATAGGACCTTGTGTCAGTAATAACATTAGCAGCTGAACTAAACAATTATTCTAAGCAGATGCTAGCTGGAGTGAAATTCATGTACTTCATTGCAATTTGTACTAAAGCAGGCCATATACTTTGTTTGGATTTCCAGTATTTCAAAGGATCAGCATTCTAATAATTATTTAATTCTGCTAGGTACATCTCAACAATGGTCCGTGCTGAGGCTGTGTTAGATGAAGTGGATGACGGCGTTATAGTGCCATCTTGCAAGTGACTCCAGAGACCTGAAGCTGAACCATGTGATCGTGGGACAGTGCTATTTGTGGAGGGTATTAAAGAAGAAGATCCTGCCACAGTAACTGAAGAGGAAGAGGGAAAAAGTGCTGGAACACTAGAGGAAGGGCTGCCTGATGTTGTGCTGTGAAGAAGATTTTGAATGTGATGCTTTATGCCATTCCATGACAGCCTGCACTTTTTATTTGATTTATTTATACTGGAAGGCATGTGAGCAATGTTGCCCATTTTCAGAAGCATCCACTGTGACAAACAATGCAATATAGCATTTTTATGGCAATACAGAGAGCATGAACAGTACAAGTTTGAGAAACAGGACAAAGATTTTTTTTTACAAGACAATAGGAATAAATTAACAGATATGAATTTACAGTTATTTACAAAGGGAGAGAGTTAGAAGCAGTTGCACTGGGATTTGTTGAGCAGAAATTTAGTAAGGCTGCTTTTGAATACATTGACAGATGTGCACAGGGTCAGAGGAAGGGGAAGAGTGTTGAAGAATCTAGGGCACCAGTAGGTGAGTAAGCATTGGTCCAGCGAGGTCCGGAAGAGTGGGATCGTGAAAGAACAGTTTGCACAGTGTCTGGGAGAGCTAGGTTGGATTGGCAATGAGAAAAGAGAGGAGGTACTCTTAAGGAGAAAGCCCTTGAGGATTTGAAAAGGAAAGTGCAGGTTCTGCTTGACAGCCTGTCCTCAAGGAAGAGGCTGTTTGTTGCCTAGGTAGGTCAATTATTTCTTGTATATCTAAAAAAAATGTCATCATCTTTCAGCAATTGCTTTCGTGTGTATCTGGATCCAAGATTATTGCCTTTTTGTGGTGGTCAGACTGAAGCATTTTACATAGTTATTCATCTTCATCAGCTTTTTTGATCATACATCTGGTTATATGTTTTTGTAGTCTGGTGGACAACCTGTTTGTGTCAGCACCACTGGCAGCATGTGGGATGGAATGTCTATGTTCTTTAAATTTTCCCTAATCAGATTCAATCGTAATTTTAATGTTTTTATTAAGGGTATCACCTGCCTCAGAGTTGCTGTGTTTGCACGCACCTCTCTGGTGATTTCCTCAAATGGCTGGAGGAGTAAAATTACAAACTCTAGCATGGCTCACTGTGGTGCAGTGATACAGATATCTGCACCAACAATTTTATTTTCTGCAGTGTGCTGTCTGACAGCTTTCTTTTGTTCCAACAGCCTCAGAAACATAAAAAAGGTCAAATTTCACCTAGTAGAAATGTCTTGGATCAGACTGTGCAAAGGTAATTTATGCTCCTCCAGTACTTTTTCAAGTAAGCGATGGGCTTTGCTTGAGTGATTGAACCGAGTGCAGATTATTTTACCAGTGCTAACAACAGCCTTAATGTCCCTGTCCTCATCAAGAAAATTTTGAACTATTAAATTCAAGCAATGTACAAAGCAGCAAATGTAGAAAAGCTCCAACCTCCAAGGCCTTCCTTATGTTTGACTCGTATCTGCAACTGTACAGTTAACTGACAGTCCCTGTGATGTGAGCCATTGCTGTATTTGTTGTTTGAGCTTCATAATGATGTTGTATGAGTTATGTTCACATGGAAAATAAAACATTCTTAGAACAGACAACTGCATTTCACTGTTCCCTCAAGAATTATTACCAAAACATGCACAATGTGCAGTGACAGATAAGGAGGGTTCTGGCTGACAGCTTGTCCAGATAACTGTTGTGAGACGCATAAAACTACCAGCAGCATTGGCCAAAACTTGTCTCAGTTTTTCACATACAACATTGTAGAGATCAGAAATTCCTGTTGAAGAGAAGTATTTTCATGATGGTATATAATATCAAGATTTCACTGTCATTTTCTCTTTTATTCTCAAAAAAGGATTTCCCATTAATGTTATGATATCTGCTCAGTGCCTTTTCAGTGCTGAAGTTCACAGTGCTCCTTTTTTTTACCCCTGCTGACTGCCCATTTACAAACAACGCATGCTGCCATTAACTCATTAAAAGCACTAATGGAGAAGTATGACTAAACAAAAGATGATACCTTTTTAGTTTTTTTGCTAGTTGCTAGGCTGCAGTTCAGTCCCCTTTTCAGGGCTTTTCCCCCCAGATTTTTCGTGGGCTTGTTCCTGTTGTGCTTTATTCCCTTCCTCTAATCCCCCCTGTTCTTCTCAGCCATAGAAATATTTGCTTCTACTTCTTCCTCATTTGCAGTTTCCATCCCCTCTAGTAAACCTTGTCATGATCAGTGTCTTCATCATCCTTTTATGTATCCTTGTTGGGCTCAAGCTAAGAGAAATCCATTGTTCCACACCAGGGAGTGCCTCTGTGGGTGGTACCAACCAATCCTCTAGTTTTAACTAAAGAACTTTTTTTAGCTGGAACTGATCCAACAGGTACACCTTTAATGGATTCAACTATTTGCTTGGTCGATGAAACTTCAGAGTTACCAGAATCACTTTTGTGGGTTTGATTTTGTTGGCTCTGTGCAGGATGATTGTTTAGCCTGTCCTTTGGCTCTTCTTTTTGGTTGCCTGAAGCTGTAGTGTCTACCCAAGGCTCGGAATTTGCCTGAAGGCTTTGATCCATTTAAATTTTTGGGGGGAGGATTTTTCATTTTCTACCGTAAAATAGCCCTCTTGACCACAAGTTAAGGATGTTAGAATTAGGATTATTACCCATTTAATGAGGTTTCCCTCAGATTTAGCAAAAACCTGGAGGTACTGTCCATCCTGAATAGCCATAGAAGTGTTTTATTTCCAACTGTATATTGTCAATAGCTGTTTCCAGGAGGTTGTATTCAATGTATCAGTGATATATTTGAAAGCCAATAAATGTAAATTTAAAGAAAATTAAAATATCCCTTCCCCGAGTCCCTAGTGTCCTGACTCCCACATGCTATGGGGTCATATCTTGCATTGCAAAAAGTACACAAGAATGACCACTGCCACTTCCTTTCAAACTCAGTGCAGAATTGTGACTCCCACTGTTACTGTTTAGTTACTGACTGTATTCAGCAACTCAACTATGTTATGCTACATAAGCCTTGGAAGATACATTTGTGATGCAGCTGTGCGGTACACACTGGTATGATACAGTAATGATAATGAAAATAAGAATATGGATTAATGATAATGATTAATGACACTTCTTTTATACTTTTATTAGGCAGTGTGTTTGTCTACAGTTGCAGTAGTCTCAATAAATTAATAAATGTCAAAAACATCCTATATGTTTTTGTTTCCTTCTTCACTGATTTATAAATTTAAAAAAAAGCCCACTACAAGTCACAATGAGTAGCACAATTACAATGTTCACTGCTCCTTCTCTATTTCTCTCTCTCAGTCTCTCTGTAGTTTGCCTTTTTTAAATTAATTTTGCTGCTAAATCTGTATTTGTTTTTAAGGCTGCCTGACATAGTCAGGACAGACTTCTTGGGGTTTCTATAATGAGTCTTTAGAATAAGTAAGAGCCATATTACCCTATGTTACTACTGCAATTGCTGTGTAAAAATCGCATCACAGTAAATGCAGAACTAACATGCAGCAGCATTCTGTCTTCACTGTTTACCACTGTTCATCAGAATACATTGGGAATGTGAATTATTCCACAGCATAGCACTATTCTTGAACAAAAGATAGTGTTTGGAAGCAAACGCCATGAAGAAAAATTTGAAACAACTATTTATAAAACTAATTTCATCTTCTGACTAAAACATCAAACTGTGGCTCAGGATGCTATTCGTTTTCAAGCAAAGCTGTAAACTAAAAATAAAGACTTATTTCCCCCTCAAACCACAAAACTGTAAACTAAAAATAAAGACTTATCTCCCCACTCAAACCACAAAACTGTGAACTAAAAATAAAGACTTATCTCCCTCCTCAAACCACAAAGCTGTAAACTAAAACTAAAGACGTATCTCCCCACTCAAACCACAAAACAGTGAACTAAAAATAAAGATGTATTTCCCAACTCAAACCACAAAGCTGTAAACTAAAAATAAAGACTTATCTCCCCCCTCAAACCACAAAGCTGTAAACTAAAAATAAAGACTTATCTCCCCCCTCAAACCACAAAGCTGTAAACTAAAAATAAAGACTTATCTCCCCACACAAACCACAAAACTGTAAACTACAAATAGACTTATCTCCCCCCTTAAACCACAAAACTGTAAACTAAAAATAAAGACTTGCATCCCACTCAAACCACATAACTGTAAACTAAAAATAAAGATTTATCTTCCCACTCAAACCACAAAGCTGTAAACTAAAAATAGACTTATCTCTCCACTCAAACTACAAAGCTGTAAACTAAAAATAGACTTATCTCCCCCCTCAAACCACAAAACTGTAAACTAAAAATAAAGACTTATCTCCCCAAACCACAAAGCTGTAAACTAAAAATAGACTTATCTCACCACTCAAACCACAAAACTGTAAATTAAAAATAAAGATTCATCTCCCAAACCACAAAACTGTAAACTAAAAATAAAGACTTGTCTCCCCCTCCAACCACAAAACTGTAAATTAAAAATAAAAACTTATCTCCCCCTCAAACCACAAAACTGTAAACTAAAAATAAAGACTTATCTCACCACTCAAACTACAAAGCTGTAAACTAAAAATAGACTTATCTTCCCCCTCAAACCACAAAACTATAAACTAAAAATAGACTTATCTCCCCCTCAAACCACAAAACTGTAAACTAAAAATAAGCTTCCCACCTACACCAGACCATAAGTGCTTGCTGCTCAGACATAGGGGTATGAAAATGTTGCTAGGGCTGTAATAAAGAACACACATGCCTTATCACAGCAACCGTGGCAGCAACATCTATCCTTTAGTTCATACTGCATCCTTGAGACTAGAAAACTAGCGGTCTCAGTCATTTATCCATCTACAATGTATAGCCTGTGGCTGAAAAAGTTAATCCCAGGAAAGTAAAGTGGCTCCCAGACAGCATTATGGCATCCTCGCTCTGCTGCCATGCTGCCACCCATTCTTCTCTGAGCCAGAACTTCTGTGGACCACAGTGTCTGAGAATAGGATAGAAACTATTGCTAGATGTAGTCATGCCTTGTCCCCATTTCATTGGTCACAGTATAGAAACTTGCCCTCCTAATCTGAGAGCCACCACTGGCAGTGGCAGTACTAAACATAGCCCCTCCAATGCTGAAAGTCACCAGCGGCTGGGCACAGCTAACAAAAAAAGTAGCCATCAAAGTCTGAGTCTGAAAGCAGCTAGGCTGGGGACCGTAGTGAAAATAGCCCTCTGGGGCTGACCGCCGCCAGCAGCACAGGTCCTCATCAGCAGAAGGGATTAAAATAACACTGGCAGCGATCTCTGGTCCCTCTTTGCAGAAGTGGACAGAAGCAACAAAGCCGCAGAGTGGTGGTAATTTGAGGGGAGCCAATTGTGGCTTTGCCTGACATGCACTCTCATACTTTATATCTTACTTCCAGCCATAGAAATACAAATTCCTCTCTAATTCTGTTTCCAGTCAAGCAAAGTGACTGTGAAATCTGGGTCAGGGAACAATTTAAAACATTTGAAAAAGTGCAGCTCAGAATAACTGCATGGGAGTTACACGTGATAACGGTGAAAGCCTAAAGGTAATCACCATTATCGAGAAGTCAAGAGTGCAGAAAATGTTTTTTGGCACTCTGACACACCGGCACACAGCAAAACGGTGCAGGGGACTTAGTTTTTTAATGTTTTATGCATGGGCTGTGCCCTCTGCACCGCCCTACTTAAGGATTCTCAACTCCAGGGGGCTGCTTGTCAGGGGTGTGTGAAAACATTAAACAAAAAAAGGTTCGGGGCAGGTGCAAAAAAAATGTACCAGCACCTGGACCCGAACCCAGTACCCTGCCAACCAATGCTGCCAACCCACCCACCACACCACAGGGTTGGCTCAGCAACCCACCATGGCACCATCACTCACATTCCCTCCCGCCCCTTGCTGTGCATGCTCGCCCCTTTGTGTGCGTACATATAGTGACATCCCATTGCAATATTCACTGACACCCCCCATCCAGCTGCCCTATTTTACAGTAGCCCTGGAGACATGCACTGGGGACTGGGTCACCATTATTGTAGGCACCCAATCCCCAGCACTGATATCTCATGCTAACGTGCCGGGGGCATGTGTTGGGGGGGCACTCAATTTCCACCTTGCCTTACACAAACGCAACCTACACTCCTATTACCAGGCAAGTCAAGTAGTTGTGTAGTCAAGGATTGAGGAACTTAGAAAAAAAATTGAAAAGTAGCCAGATGAATGGTGCAGCCTTTCCTGCAAACATGCATGCTTATTCTTCCTCTCAGTGCCAGCCGGACCAAGCAGTCGTGATACCGAGGAGTGGCAAAGTTAGGAAAAATTTAAGAAAAATAGAACCTGCCAGTTTATCTGCAGCAGTCTGCTTGCCTTGTGCCCTCCCCAACCTAGGAGAAAAAAAATTCAACATCAGTTCAACAGCTGTGCAAATAAGCTAAAATGGACAGTCAGCATGGTAATTCCTTCAGGGCTGGGGACAGTATTAATTTATGTCTGTCTCTTATCTCTGACTCCTGGGGGGGCAAATAAAAGACCTTCAGTTGAGAGAACTTGAACTAGCAAACTAAATTCAGGGTGAATTAGATGTAAATGTACATTTCTTTGATGGAGGGAGTGAGACTTTTTTCTTAGTATTTGAAAGACTAAATAACAGACTGAGAAGAAAAATATTATCTGGTGGTGTTTATGAGCTCAGAGTGAGAACACACTCTCTAGTGGCACTGAATGTCACTGCTTACTAACTGCATCTGATTACCAGTATTTTTCTATCAACTCGCGAAGCACTGAAGGGATATGGAGTAGGGAGGTCTTATTTTTGCTCACCTGCATGAGAAAATCAAATGAAAAGATGAAGTCAAGAATTTTCAAGCAGAAATCTTATGTTGTGGCTAACAAATCAATTCCCACTTCTATAAATTATTAATAGACACAAATAAAATTAGTATCTTCTTGACAGGCTTGTAAGTATTGCCATAAGACTAAAAAGGAAATTAGCCATACTTGACACAACAATGCCTACCATGAGTACAATTTCTGTAACAGTCACAAACTGACTCAAGGCAGATGTACTCCTGCTTGGCTCAGCAATGCATGCCACTAGCATCACTATTGTTGGTAAAGACACCAAGCCTTTCAGACTGATTATAAACAGAGCAGGTTACTAGAAATATCAGGTTAGTAACTACCCTAACTTAGTGATTATCTGTTTTGCATTAAGGTTTTTTAGGGTAGTTTGGAGGTGCATGCAGGTAGTATTTAGAGTAGGGTATTTTACTACCTGCCCATAACCTAGACACAAGCAGCAAAGCTGTCCATAGCTCAGCAGTGATCTCTGGACCCATCAGCAGGGAGGGTCGCAAAAATGCCACGGCTCAGCAGTGATCTCCTATTTTGGGCAGGCGCATCTCACAGCACACCGCTCAGTATAGTGTGAACACACACCATCTGCCTGTTTTCTTCTGCTGTGGACATGACTCTAGTAGACAGACAGTTTCTCCTCTGCCCAAGCTGGGACTTGAGCCACAGGTGGGCATTCACTTGCTGACCCCCTCCCCCAGTGGTCTATCTCTTGTCTCGCACCCATCCTGTATATTCTTGTGTGCTGAGCCAAGGACAGGTCATCACTATTTCCTCCAAGATCAACTCACCCTTCATCCAGGCTCCCTGTCAACTCCCAGGCACCATGGTTCCAGTGGCCTTGACAAGCTGACAGAGATATCACAGTGTCAAAAAGAAGACCACTGTAACAATACCTGCAGTCTCCCTTATGTCATAAGGTGCTGTGCCTCACTGGATAAGTTAAGAGGGTAAGAAATCAGGCCTACTAAAAGAAGTTATCAGGCTAGCCTAAGAACTGACCTGGGACTGAATGGAAGGGAATCTGTATGGAGCCAGGTATGGAAGGAATGCAGTGGGAAGGGAAACGAAAGGAGACCTGAGAGAAGAGGAAAGAAGGGGAGAAGGATTATAGTAGACATATTGTTGTACTAATCCTCTAACCACTTTTTGTTACTGTGGGACACTGAGTCACTAACTGATCTGGGAGCCCTGTGACTGCCAAAATTAAATGTGGGACTGTACATCTGTGGCTGGCAGTATAGCCTAGAGGTTAGAGGAACAAGGTGTGAACAAGCTTGATACATCCAGCAGACCAGACCTAAGTTTGATTCTCACAACCTCCACTTGCATACTGTGTGACTCTGAGCAAGTCACTTAACTGCCCAGTACTCCCAGGTTGCCCCTGAAAACAGGCACTTCTGTCTAGTGGGTCTTACCCGGTTACCAAAGACTAAAATAAATAAATAAATAAATCATTAAATTATAGAACTACAAGCCCAGAACACAAAAACAATGTTTTTATTGTGCAATGTTTAATTCTGATTTAACATACCATAAATAGATTACAAATAAAAACATCTGCTTTAAAGTCTGAGTTTGTGTGTGATACAGTACATTCTCTGTATGGGATGGCCCTTTTTTCATCCATGCGGAAAAAAGGAACTCTGAAGGGTTAAATAAGGGACATCTCTCTTAAAGTGGGTCATTGGATAGGTATGAACACATGAGTTCTGAGTAACAAAGTAATAGACATTCCTTATAAAGTGGGACAGTCAAGAGGTTTTTCTGCAGCCTGCTGGCAGGCAGTCAGGCATCACTGTGCTTCTTTGTTTTTTTGGATATCAGGCACAGGTAGCCAGCAAACTAAATTTTTTTCTTCCCCCTCTCTCATACTCTCTGTCTCTAGTATGTTTTCCTTCTTTAATGTTTAATCCCTTTTGTTGTGCTCTAATCTGTACAGCACAGCAGACCTAGCCAGTCGCCTTTTTTTCTGACTCTGTCCTCAGCAGCCAGAAGCCCCTTTTATGTTAAGTGGTACTTTTTGTAAAATGGTAACTTCTGTTTTGTAGTTGTTTGCTTGCCTTTGTTTTCCCCTTAGGCCTCCCCTAGCACAATCTCCTCTATCTCTCTTTCTCTCTCTGGCTCCATCGATCCTCAGCAACTGGAAATCCCTGTTATGTAAAGGGGTATTTTTTTTTTTTTTATAATGAGAGCCAGGCAGAACCTCAGCATCTGATCCCTTTTCCCTGCTCACACTCAGTATCTCTGCTACTTTTTTCCTTTAATGACCCTCCTTTTTAGGGCTGCAGTGGGCATAGCCCTGCAGACCTCCTGTTGTCACAAAAAGGACTCAGCACATTCCTTTTGACTGAACAACATGTTGGAGTTGCAACACAGTCACCTCCATGTCCCTGAAGCACTCTGCTTGTTGTTTCCGTTGGAAGTTCCACTGAAGTCCCACTGCACTATTTTTGTTACTGGCAGTCACAGCAGATCATGATGGCCCGACACGGTGGAGTGTGCCGTGTTCCGCCGTGACCGGCAATTTTTTTTATTGTTAAGATTATGGCTATACCCCTCACCCGACCCTCTCTCTCAGTCAGCACCCATCACCCCACACCCCCTCCCAGAAGCATAACAATGACACTGAGGGTGCCCAATCCCCAGTGTCGTGACTGTGTTCTGATTGACCTTTTATATATATATATATATATATTTTTTCTGCCCCCACCTGACCCTCACTCTCAGCACCCACTCCCCCATCCAGAAACATAACAGTGACACTTGGGGTGTCCAAATCCCCAGTATCCGTTGGACCTTATATATTTTTTCTCCCCACCCGCCCCTCCCTCTCAGCACCCACCACCCTACACCCCTGCAGAAACATAACAGTGACATTGGGGGTGCAAAATCCCCTAGTGTCACAACTGGGAATCCCCGGTTGTGGGTTTTTTTTGTTTTGTTTTCACCTGTAAAAGGAAAACCGTCCATCAATGTCTTTTGCTGCTATTTTCACCAATAAAAAGAAAACCATCCATCTACTGTATATCTTTTGCTGCCGTTCCTTACCCCCTACTGACCCTCCCACTCAGCACCCACCATCTCGCACCCCCCCAAGCCCTTGCTTACTCATCAGGGGTCCAGCGCTGTAATCCTCTCTGGATTGCAGACACATCTTCACCCTTTAAAGCCAGACCACAAACTGAAGAAGGTATGTAGTTCAATGCATTTCCATGGGGGTTTGAACTTAGTGGCATAACTTGGGCATTCTTTCATATTTTTGGACCAAATTTTCATCATGCCTTTTTTGGGACCCTGCCTCATGAACAATTGCTCTGACATTAAGCAAATCTGTCCTGAAAGGTAATTTCATGGTCCCAATGTGAAATCACCTTTTAGTGAGGAGCTGAAAATGTTATCTGCCATTTTTCATGAGGCAGGGTCATAACAAGGCTATGTTAAAAAAATTTGTGTCAAAATATTAAAAAAACTAATTTTCAATATTTTTACTTCAATTTCCTTGGCTACAACCCTAATGGCTCTGGACCAAGTTTGTTCTTTTTGTAGTGCTGCCTTCAATCTACTCTGATAGATTAAAAAATATGTACACCAGTCAGGCAGCCAAGGCAGTCTGCCAGCAGCCACCACCAAACAATCTTTGTGTTTCTGTGTACTGTAGTCTCTCTGTGCTGTGTACTGTAGTCTCTCTGTGCTGTCTGCTCTTTCTACTTCTTTCTAATTAAGTTCTTAATGTCTGCTTTTTGTAAATTTAATGGTGTTTTGATTTAGTTTGATTTAGTGTTTTTTTTTTGTAGCAGCAGAATAGCAGATTGCATGATGCTCGATTTGCTCTCCCCTTGGTCCACCATTACAGCCAGCAGCAATGCACACATATCATAGATACATACATAGATACATAGACAGTGTCGGCAGATAAGGGCCTATGGCCCACCCAGTCTGCCCATTTGAGCCTGTAAGTTCAGTTTGTTTTCCTAGAAGTCTGTTGCCCCTTACCCCTGACCTCCAGAATTCCTTTATGTCTATCCCATGCATTCTTAAATCCCGTGATTGTTTCAGCCCCCACCACTTCCTCTGGCAGGGTGTTCCACTTGTCCACCACCCGCTCTGTGAAGAAATTCTTTCTTATGTTTCCTCTGAATCGCCCTCCTCCAACTTCATCCCATGCCTCTAGTCCTGAACATCTTTTTCACTTAAAATAGTGTTTTCCTGCACCCTGTTCCTCCCTATAAGATACTTGTATGTCTCTATCATATCCCCTCTCCCTGCTCTCTCCTCCAGGGAGTACATGTTCAGTTCCTTCAACCTGTCTTCATAGGGACTTGTGATGCAATCCATGCACCATCTTTGTTGCCTCTCTGAACCTTCTCTACTCCTGTCTATGTCCTTACGTAGGTATGGTTTCCAGAACCGTACACTGTACTCCAGGTGGGGCCTCACTAGTGTCTTGTATAGCTGAATTATGACCTCCTTTTCCTGCTGGTGATGCCCTGCCTATACATCCCAGCATCCTATTTGCTTTACCTGCCTTGTCACACTGTTTCCTACCTTGAGGTCATCTGAGATGATAACCCCAAGATCCCTTTCCTGCTTGGTGCATGCTATATCCTCACCCCCAACTGATATATTGTGCCAGGGTTTTTGTGCCCCATATGCATTATCTTGCACTTCTTTGCATTGAATTTCAACTGCCAAACCCCTGACCATTCTTCAAGTTTCTGCAGGTCCCTTCTCATTCTGTCTACACCCTCTGGTGTGTCTACTCTGTTATAGAGCTTTGTGTCATCAGCGAACAGTGAAATTCTGCCTTCTAGGTCCTGTGGCATCAGTGGCATTCACTCACCAACAGCCACTAGTATAATTTTCTTTAGGTACTTTTTTCCCTTAGTTTGCACTGTAGTAGAGTATTTGTTGTTCTTGTAATGATTTTTTTATAACAGCTGGTCCCCCAGACTGCCCAGTCTCTCTCTCTCTCTCTCTCTCTAATGCAACTCACCGACCATTCTCACTGCCCACTCACTCTCCTCTGTGGCTGCACTGCATACTTACCATGGTTATATACCCTGAGTATCTGGTGTCATATGACACCCATTGTTACTACTTCCTGATCGGATGCCACTGGCTGCCTGTGCTGACACTCTGTGTGGAGAGTGGCATACCTACAGCATATTAAGCATCTTCAGTGAGTCAGCAATAGGGCTGAGAAGGAGTTGACTTAATGTGCTGTGGTGAGGTTAGCTAACATGACTACCAGTCACCTGACCCAAAGCCAACCCTGTTGTAGATTGACGAAGACACAGGATGTCAGCTGGGAGGGAAGACTAGTCTAAAGCTGTAGAGCCAGACAGAGAACAAAACACTGAAACAGCCAGTAATGCTTACCTATGGATCCAGGACTATACTTTTTCAGCAAAGTCCATATTTATCCAAGTCTGTAGATAAGCACCGGGTCTGGAGGGGTTCTGATTAGTGGCATAACAGTCCACCTAGCCCCAATAAGTATTGCTGGGTAAGCCTGGAATTGTATGAGACTAGAAAAATGTTGTGGCTCTGTAAAATCAACTAGTCAAAATCTTTACTAATCGGCATAAGCTATTACAATATTCATCCATGATTTCTTAAAAATATAAGCTTTAGAAAATAAAAAAACTCCATGTATTATTACACATCATGGGCCATGTAAAGCAAGTAGTAACATGGTGTAATTCCTTATTCCACATTGTTAGTGCAGTGTGGTAGCCACTAGCTAATGCTCCCACAAACTGTGAACATGTAACCAGAAAGGAATGAATGATTCAGGCCCAGATAAGTACACCACATAAACATACCTACTAGAATCCCTACAAAGACAGATTCTACTAAACAGTGAATACTGGTAATAATATCTCACTCTAAATAATTTCACTTGAGTTAAAAGTTGCAGCTAATCATATTTCTAACATTATTATTTATAATCCATTTGTCTTAGTTTCCATTTATAATGTGCTATTCACATCTCACTATGAAGCTTACTTGTAAGCCAGAGCTTAAGGTTTCTTTTTCCAGGTACCTAGATACTAACTGCAACATACTGTAGTTTTGTCTGAAGTTGAAAGCAACCATGATACAATATGTTTTGGTGACATATTTGTATTTTGTAATAAAGAACTCAAGATTGATGATCTTATTGTATTAAATAGAGAGTAAAACAGGGACACATGGGAGAAGTCATCTGGTTTAAACAAACTTACATGTTTAGGTGGTGTAGTAACTAGGCCCAAAACCTTCATTCCTTTCCAGTTAGATGTTCTCAATTATTGGGTACGTTAGCTAATAACTACCATCCTGCACTAATACAGTAAAATCAGATCCAAGAGAACAAAAGCATCCTGATAGTTAAAGAGCTAATGGTACTGCCTGAAATTAATATTACAAAGCAATGGCTGCAGATGCAGCATTCTGATTGGCTGACAGCAATCTAACTGGGTTATGTCAATGGTCAAAACCCCCTTATTATATAATAAAATTAGAATTTTAAATTTTTAATTACTAAAAGATTCAGTTAAAAATATAAAAAAAATAGTTTAATAGCATTAAGGCACTCCAGGGTGGGGCTATCTTGGTCAGTCTAACCCTATGGCGTAAGACACTCAGCTACGCTTCATTTCTTATGACCAACCCCATATGGTTAGACTAATGGATGGTAACTCAGTCCCTGGTTGTGCCTTAATGCTTACTTAACTTTCAAAAGTTATAAATTATTACTTCTTATATCAGAGGTATTTTTGTCTTTTCTAGTTTGCTATTTTCTACCTGATAATACCTAGTGTGATGTGTGGAACAGCACTCTACCTAGAGGCCAACTTATCTAGTTCTATTCCTCCTCATGCATCATCAGCCCTATGACTTCATTGTCTGTCACATCACAACTGACCAAGGTGAGCAAATTACCTGCTGCACGATTGGTTACTTGTGATGTCACACTGAGTGAGGTTGCAGTGCTGATGAAGTATGAATAGAAAGAGAACTAGATACTCTAGTAGTCTCCAGATAAAGTACTGCTCTTTACATCATACATAACAATATCCAGAAAAAAACTTCTAATAAGCAAAGGATAACAAAAGTACAGTACTTTAGAAATCAAAAGTAACAACTGACTACTTTTTAAATTGAGTAAGCAAATAATACCTGACAAGGTGGGTGGTATATGGTTGGTATTGGGCTATACAAGACTGCTGAAGGGCTTAATGAGGCCCAGCACCACAGGCAAAGGGCCCTTTACCCCTTAAAAGGTATGGTATAGCCCAATACCGCCAGCCCTGGAGGGTATTGCTGAGCTTAGAAAATGGGCCACGTCGTATTTTTATGTAAGAGTTAAAAAAATAAGTAAAAGTATTTATATTTTTTGCGTTGGGAGGGGGCAATGTAGTCCCTCTACTGGTATAAAGGGCACTGCAGTATTTTAGAGTTCCTTCATTCCACAGATTAACCCTGCCCCCCTCCTCGGTTGTCCAGTAGTCATCCCCCACCACACCCCTGCTCACTGGTGCTCTGTTTTTCTTTAGCTTGCACCCCCCTCCTCAGTTGTTCAGTTATTATCCCCCCCACTTTTGCTCCATTTTTCTTTAGATTAGGATCCAGTTTGATTGCAGCATGCTCGGGCAGGAAGATCACAGACAGGATCACAGTTGGAGTGGGGTGTAGCATGAGCTGGACTTGGTGACTGAGTGAGCAGGGACTGTGTGTGGAGGAGGGGAGTAAGTAACGCCAAGTGACAACAGTGTGTGAGAGGGCAGGAATGCACAGAACATAAGTGTGTACTGGGCGAGATAGTGGGGTTAATCAAACAGAAATGCTGAGTCAGGGAAAAAAAGAAAAACTGCCTGGTTGTTGTGTGGAAAGAGGCAGAGTTGTACAAATATAGTCAACAGTTTGCAATATTAATGTTGAGAGTTGCGGGGGCGCATTTGCTGCTCATTTAGCAAGCAAAAAAGGAAAAAAAGCTGCCATCAGAATTTTTTAAATTCTATGTGGGGCACTGATTTCCTTTGTGCCAAGGCCAGTTGGCATGAATCTTGTTTTTCCCAGTTTTTGTTGGCACATAAATGTACCTGCCATGGTGCTCAGCCAATCAAAGGCTGGGCAATATTCAGCCTATTTTCTACTAACATTTTGTTTTTTCTGGCACTAATAACCCTTTACATCCTCAATTGTTGGTCTCCTGGTTCACAGAAGACCCTTCAATTTAGCAATCTAAGGTGCTCAGCTCTGTTTCATTGGTAGATTGCAATATTTTGTTTGTTGTCTCATACAAATGATGCCACTTACCCTATATAACCCATTTCTTCCATAGCCAGGGAGAGAGGCTGATTTGTAGTAAGGCAGTTCTATAAAAGAAAAGAAAGGATGATCTAAAATTGAATAGCTTTAAGATGCTGTAAAACAAATGCAGGCAGATGCACATTTTTCTTTTATTGTTGTACTTGTCTTAAATAAATCCTCATCCAGGGAAGGAAGAAAAGTAAGATATGGAAATATGATACAGAACATGAATGCTCATGTCTTTCTTTTATTTCAAGATTCAAACATGTCCCTCTGTACACCATTACGTTTAGGCATTAAGGCGTGACTACAGGTTTTAAGCAAAGAATAATCCTTGGGTGTGTGGCGATAGTGCAATACCCATTTTCCCCTGCATGGGATGTGAGGGGGTGGGAGGCAATAATTAAAAATTAATCAAGGGGAGGCACAAGATTATACATGTATGACCATTCCACTGCCCAAAATGAAACACTTTAATGGGAATTTGGGGGGAGGAGCACTTGCCCCCCCAGACTCTTTGGATATGTTGGCCCTGCCTGGAATGCCTTAAACTTATTAATTAACTAAAATGTTTTTAAACAATAGGGTACAACCAGGGTTATGCTAATGTTCTATTAATCATCCACAGGGTGTACAGCGGCACAGGGCATAGTCGAGTGCCCCATTTGCCCAGGGAGTGATAAACTGGGAGTACCATATTGCTGTTATAAAAATTGGTCATCTAAAATAAATTATGCACATTTCCACGTTTATGATTTTTTTCATTTCATCATACTTTTTATTAAACCTGTCCATCCACAACTGTTTCCAAGCCCATGTGCTGTACTGCAGCTTTCAAATGTGCTGTGAGTCTGATGGAGCCTTGAGAAGTTTTCCCTGTAAGCATGCTTCTGTTGCCACTCCATATGCCTGATGAGAGATGACTGTGAAGGAAATGACTGATTAAAAGTGAAGTGAGAAACTATGTATGTATGCACATCTCAGCTTCTGTGGGATTAAATAACCAAAACCATTGATGGAGATAACATGAAATGTTTCTGCTGGGTGTTTCTTTTTTATTTCATTTACATACTTGGGCCTGGTCCAGTGCGCAGAAGGGGAGAAAGACAATGTCCATTTTGAAGTGACCGCAACTGGGTACTACAGACTTAAGAAAGGCAACATATAAATAAAAGGTAGTTCTTTTTAAAAGTTACAACAAAGAGAAGCTGCTATTTATTCACAGTTTTATTTTGCATCTGTTCACAAGGTTTACTGATAATGTTGGTCAAATGGTGGCTCTAAGTTTTTTTTCTAATAGAAAGCTGAACTATGTACAGTTGGACCTGCTAAATCAATCCTCAAAGGATCAGGCTCTACAGGAATATTCATTAAATATTTAATGTAGGACTCACAGAACTCGGTCCACCAATCACAATACTCCATTCCAAATATCCTATTTATAATTACCCTTTATAGGCCAGATTTGTATACCATTTGCACATGTAAGATAGGTGTTCCAGCATATTTTTAAGTACTTTGGCCCAATTTTCAAATGCACTGGCCAGTGTTCTGCATTCACGAAGACCTGTGTAGCTTAGCACATGAGTCCCTGGGAGCTTCTCTAAGACACACACACATACACACACATATATGGTTTTGCTGGCCACCATGTTGGTAGGGCACACCGGGGAAGTGGGCAATGTTGAGGGGGATATAATATTTGTGGGTATGTACTGTAGGTACAGATGGTAGATTTTTATTTCTACAGGCACAACTGCAGGGTTTAGAGTGCTGGAACTACACATTTAACAAAAGGCAAGATATATTATTAAGGGGGACAGCATCACAAACACAGCAAATCATAAAAGTACATTCAGCCAATAAATATATCAATTTAAGATTCAGAAAATGCTTGATCGAATACATAAATACATTTTGAGGGTGGCAAGATCAACCAAATATTGGCTAACGTTTTATATGGGACAGATAAATGGGAGTTGTAGGGTGGTAGAGGACTGGGGGGACAGGTTTTTTTTAGGGGTCAGATAAGAGCAATAGGATATTACATTTGGGGGGGTGTCAGCAAGATCAACCAGATCAGATTTATAAATGATGAAATGGGATGTTGGGGTGTTAGGTGCTGCAGAATTTTGTTTTTTTGGGGGGTGGGGAGTGAGTTTTTAATTCATTTGAATTGGGTGGCAGGATCAACCAAATACAGCAATGGTGGTAAGATCAACCAGACTGTTTTTTTTTTAAATGAGGTGTGAAAGGAAGGTGGCTGTGGGTGCTACAGGGGTTGGAGGCAATCATGGGAGAGCTCTCACCCTCCTCCTAATAAGGAAGCCAAAAGTTGGCTGTCTTCATGGCTGACACCACTGTTGCTCCTTGGTTGGCCTGGGGGGTGTTTCAAATGCCAAGTGGTTCCAGAGTTGGATTTTGAGGATTGCAAACAAACAGCAGTCTACTAACTCTGCCACTTGAATCATCCAAAAACAGACAATTACCTCATCACACAGAGGTGTCAGAGTGTTTTGTTTGTAAGCAATAATACATGAGAGGGAGTGTGGGTTATGCTCTGATAAATGCATGCCTAGGAGTGTAGTGAAGCAGGAGGTGACAAGCCAAGTGCCTTACTGCCCCTAGAAATGAATTTATCAGAGCATAACCTGCACCCTAGAGAATGGCATTGCACTTATAAAATGGGTATATATTGAGAAGCCTTTCAACAGTTAAAAAAATCATAAACAATTAAAAAAATGCATATTGTGTGCTAAATAGTCCATCCATAAAAAAGCTGTCACAAGGCACTGTGCCAAGAAGTGTACAAAGTGCTGTTGCTCTTTTGCTGGTGCTACGGTGACCCAGAGTGCTTGGGCAAGAGGGAGAGCAAGCAAGACAGCAGCAGAAGGGAATGGGCAGGGAGAGAAGGACATGGTCCAAAACTGAAGGGAGTGTTTTTTTAATGACTTTATTTTGTTACCTGTGGCCTGAAGGGGGAGAAAGTTAGTGTGGTTCAGTTGTGCGACTTCAGCCAATCACAAGGGAGAGCAATAGAGCCCAGTTGTCTCAGCATGAGTAAACTGCTGATTTTTCATCAAATTAAATATTTTTTTCTTCAGAGAAAGAGACAGTTCTAAACAACAGAAGTAGAAGGGGCTACTACACAGAATCACTGCACAATTACCTCCAAGCCAGCTATACTTGTAAAAGAAAGCACCTCAATACAGAGCTAAGTGGTATATGAGGCCAGCACTGTGTAAACGTATGAGAAATAAAGAGGTATCCAAGAACTCTGTACTAATGAAAAAATCACCTTTATTGAAAATGACATAACAACTAAAAACACTTCCTGGTTATACCAGTGATTTCACCCAAGCAGGAAAAGAAGAAGTCGGCTAGATGATAAAACGGACCGCAAAATCTTGCTGCTCACTGGCAGAGTTACATCGGGAAAGATGTATGAGCATTTGCTCAGTAAAAGTCAGGCAGGAGCTCCTACCAAAAAAACAATTTGATGGCCAAACTGCAACGGAGGAAATCAGAGCAAAACATTACACTGGTAGCCATCAGTGCTTCCTTCTTGCCGACTTCGGTGGAGTGTGCATACATATCGACCTCACATGGTCATCATCAGAGCATAATTCCTCACTCCTTAGTGGCATTAAAAAAGAAATGTGACAATGCAAATTTAATAAAAGTGTTGTGTCTAACGGAGAGAAAGTGCCTGTGCTTGGTAATATTAATAGCATAAAAACCACCAAAAAAGCACTAGTGACATCAGTAAATACACTTTAGAACACTTTTAAACAGAAGCTTAGTAGGGCAGAGCTGGAAAGTCATACCCTAATATGGGGTAGAGCCGAAAGTCGTGCCCACATATTTACAAACAGAGAGTTCTTAAAGTCAGGAAGACAGAGCTGGAAAGTCATGTCTACTCCCGTGGGTACAGCAAGTAAAGTCATACCCAAAGGTGCCTGTTTATAGGGACAAAATGCAGGGGTCTTGTTGAAAAGAAAAATTTCTCTCACAGATTAGTTGGAGGGGGTGCCTAGGCATTGTGTATACCCCATAGATTAATTTATTCCGATAGCTGTGTAAGAGGATATCTTCATTAAGTCCCAAGGGCACTAGGCAGTTTAATTCAAAGATCCAGAATGCCTCTCTTTGTAGAAGTTTGTTTCTCAGGTTCCCCCTCTCAACCCCATTTCCACCATCTCGATTTCGATTAATTTTAAAGAGGCTGGTGAGCCATAGTTTGCCTCTCTGTAGTGCCTCCCCATGGCATAATCCAGGTTTCCGTTCCTTATAGCACCTTTATGTTTGCCTACTCAGGATTTCAGCACTCTTTTTGTCTGGCCTACATACGTCATACCACAGGGGAAGTAAGCATGTATATTACCCCTGTGGAGCTACAGCTTATGAAGGAGTTTATTTCATATTTCTTTCCTGAACAAGGGTGGTTGAAGGTCCAAGAATTATTTGTATGTAAACAGTGAACACAGTGTCCACATGTATAGTTCCCTTTTGGTGGCTCTGGTAGCCAAGTTCTTGGTTGTTCATAGCTCGGTGTTATAAATGCATTAACTACTGCATCCTTTAAATTCCTTCCCCTTTTGTATGTAATCCTTGTTTTTTTTTTTTGTAGTAAAATGACCAAGTCTTGCATGTAAGTATAGTAGGTCCCAGTGATATTGAATGATTTTCCCAATTTTAGGTGTTGTAGGGTTATATTCTGCAAGAAACATCACAATGTTCTCATTTTCCACTGGGTCCTTTTCCTGTAATAATATTTCCCTATCAACAGTTTTAATCTCAGACAGCATATCCAGTAGGACGTTTGTCTCATACCTTATGTTTAAAAATCTTTTTGTCAGATCCCTACTTACTCCCTTAATGTTCTCCTCATTACAGCATGTCCTGCAAGCCCTAATATAGTGACCCTTAGGGATGTTCTGGGTTATAGCCCATTGGCTGCTCTCTTTAACCTCTCCTTCATGCATGGCTCACTACCATCTTCTTGGAAACATGCTACAGTTATCCCCCTATATAAAGGCGGTGATGCCTCCTCCCCGGGAAACTACTGTCTTATCTCCCTTCTCCCCATCCTAGCCAAATTGCAGGAGCACCTTGTCCTCTCTCAGCTCTCCGCATATCTTGACTCAAACTCTTTCTTCACTCTGTACCAGGCTGGTTTCAGGAAATCGCACTCCACCATAACTTCTCTCCTAAGACTCACCGACGCCATCCTCATGGGTATGGATAATGGGGAAATCACCTCAGCCATTTTCATCGACCTTGCTAAGGCCTTCAACACAGTCTCCCACACTCTGCTACTGTCCAAGCTCTCCCTAGCCGACCTCTCAGATTCGGCCACCAGTTGGTTCAATCCATACCTGGCAGGCAGGTCCCAATCAGTCCGAATTAGCTGCTCCACCTCCTCCCCCCTCCCTGTCACTACAGGGGTCGTACAAGGCTCTGTCCTTGACCCAATACTGTTCTCCATCTTCCTGAACGAACTGCCCCTGGTCTGCCCACATACTTCCATTCACTTGTATGCAGACGATACAGTATTGTATGCCTCAGGCTCATCCCCTTCTGAAGTAGCAACCAGGCTTCAACAGGACTTTGAGAATGTCCAACTTTGGTTTCATTCAAATCAACTCTTTCTTAATCCTAAGAAAACCTTCTCCCTCATATTCGGCACAAGGTCTAAACTCTCTAGACTACCCTCCCCCCATATCTTCCACACCCTTGATGGCACCCCTCTGGAGGCTTGTAAGTCCTTCAGATGCCTTGGGGTCTGGCTTGATCAGCATCTAGATTTTTCGAAGCATATTGATTCTATCCACAAGAACCTGCACCCTATGCTGGGTGCTCTATACCACCACAGAAGTTGCATCCCCCTGCAAACGCGTTCAGAAATTGTCAAATAAATTATCCTCCCAATACTGGACTATGAGGACGTGGTCTACAGTGCAACACCCAAGTCCTCCCTAGCCAGACTCGATCCTCTTTTCCACTCCTTCTGTCGTTTCGCCCTAGATTGACCTCCCCCACAACCCATCACTGCATCCTTTACTGGTCATTAGACCTCCCTTCCCTCCATGATCAGAGACTGTTGCATTGTGTTAGGACCACAGCCAAATTTTGGGCACAGACCCTCCCCCCCTTACCTTGCAACAACACTAGCAGCCCTCCCACCACCAGCCTACTTGCTCAGGAACACTGATTCCCGGCTACTCCACATCCCACACATATCAACCACCTCTGGCCAGGCTGCCTTTAAATACCGTATGACAAAGATTTGGAACTCCTTGCCAGCCATCATTAGACACCCCCCCAGCCCACTCCATCTCAACTCCCTCCTAAAGATGTATTTCTCCTCTACTTGCTCATGCAAATACCTCTGATTGGTCCTGGCATCAGGCCTGTTCTACTGCACAGCTCTCTCCTCACTCGATATCCACAGACCCTATTGCTGCCACTACAAAATGTTGCTTTCTTACAACCCAGTCAGACATATATAATGCCTTGCATTTCAGGCCCTTTAGGTGGTAGTTTAGGGGTCTATTTTCTGTCCTACGGGACCTCCATTACTGGTGCATTATTGTTCTTGCTCCTCAATGCTAACAACATGTAGGTGTACATATTCTAAATTGTACGCCATCATATTTTTGTGTTTATCTATCTTCTTCCTCTTTTGCTAGCTGTACAGTTGTATTTGCTGATTGTATTTTTCTGTAATTCTGCTTTGTATCTCTGTATTTTTTCCCTATCCCCTCCTCCCCCAGGGTGCATCTGGAATCGAGAGGTACTCTGCTCAGTATGCCTCCCTGGTAAAACGCTTAAATAAATAAATAAATAGCTGGTGGAGGACAGCTGTCCCTACTTAATAGTGTATTTCTGGAAAGGGGTTTCCTATGTAGGCCTGTTTCCAGTTGATGTTTGTTTTTTTGTAATCCTGATGTCCAGAAATGGTATGGTCTCTTTGCTAGCCATAAAGGTAAATTTCAGATTTTCATTTGTGTTATTTATGTACTGCATGAAACTTTTCAATTCCTGTTCATTGCCCATCCAAGTCATTAAGCAATCATTCAGATATTGCTTCCAAAGCTTACTTTTGTAAACAAATGGGTTCTTATTTGGGTCATGTACTCAGAGCCAGTTTAAGACTTAATGGCACCCCAAGCAGAAATACTTGTGGTGCCCCCTACAATGCTACACATCACCCCCCATCCTCCCTTCTTCCCCAATCCACATCCAAAAAGTGATAATTCTATGAATGTAAGGGTGATGACAACAAGAAAAAATTACTTACCGTAGTAATCTTGTTTCTTCCATGGTATTCTTCTGTATTCCTAACTCTTTGCAGTCAGCCTCCTAAGTAGAACTGCCCAGAGATAGAACATTACGCAAATGATAAAACCTATCATTGGCTCATGCCACTTATTCAAACTTCTGCCCTTATCAGCTGCAACGCTCCACCAACGTATCAGATATCTAAGGAGCCTGCAAGGCGATTTTAACTATAATTATACCTATCTATCTATCTACAAAAAAACTATACTGTCTAGTACAAACTACAAATATTAACATAAACCCAACACCCCTGCATGCCAGAATCACCTGGAAAAAGAAGGGAAGGAAAAACTCCACCCATTAGGGTTTAAACAACGTATGTCAGTGTTTGGGACTCCATATTTAAAAGCTCAGTTAGGAGTGCAGAGGCTTTGGTTCTGAAAGGGGAGGCAGGGTAGGAGAGTTAGAAATATAGAAGAATACCCTGGAAGAAACAAGATTACTATGGTAAGTAATTTTTTCTTCTCACCCCAGGTATTCTTCTATATTCCTAACTCTCTGCAGACTTCAAAGCAGTACCTTTGGAAGTGAGCAGTGAACCTACTTTTTTGGAAAGAACCTTTGCAGGATTGCTGTGCCAAACCTGCCATCACTTCTGGATTAAGTGTCTAGACTATAGTGGTTAGTAAAGGTGTGTACTGTCCTCCAGGTAGTTGCTTTACAGATCTCCACTAATAGAACACCTCTGACTGCTGCCATGGTTGCAGCTGTGCCCCTTGTGGAATGTGCCTCCTGGGTAGATGTATTGGTTTAGCTATAGACATGGAGAATCATACAGGGTACCATGGCTGTCTGGCCCAGTCTGGTGCTATCAAGATCATTGATGCAGGTTGTGACCCAAGTTTGATCAGAACTCTGAAAATGAGAGGAAATGGAAAAGCATATAGGCTTCTTCCTGACCAGTCCATTGTCAAAGCATCCAGTGGGATTGTACCCTTGGCTGGTGGTCTACAGCAGAAAAGAGTCAGGTGATGATTCGAGGGATGCAAAGAGATCTATCTCTGGTGTGCCCCACCTCCTGAATACTGCCTCCAGTATCTGCTTGTTGATGGACCACTTATGGTGGGCCAGATTGATTCTGCTCAGGGCATCTGCTAGGGTACTGTCTTTCCCTGGCACATGAATGGCCTGTAGGGAGGCCTTCAGTGTGTAAGCCAAACTCCAGATCTTCACTGCTTCAATGTACAAGGGCCTGACCTTGTCCCCCCCTTGCTTGTTTATGCAGTACACTGTTGTGGTGTTGTCTGTCCTGACCTGCACCACTTTACCTTGCAGTAGTGGTGCACATGCCTACAGTGCCAGGAACACTGCCCTCAGCTCCAACAGATTTATATGCTGGAGTGACTCTGCGCTGGACCAGGTTCCATGAGTGGTGTGTTCCCCTAAGTGGGCACCCCACCCTAACAGGGAGGTGTCGGTTGTAAGAATGGCTGATGGGGTTTCCCACTGAAAGGATACCCCCCTCCCTTAAGTTGTCTGCTTCCTTCCACCACTGAAGGGCTTACAGCAATATTCTTGTTACTGGAATTGGTTTTGAAAGAGTGTCTTTCCTTTGGCACCAATGTGCACCAAGGTGAAACTATATGTCTCTCATTTGGAACCTGGCAACCAAAACTGTGCCTGTTGTTGCAGCCATGTGTCCCAGAAGCTGCAAAAATTGTCTTGCTGGCTTTGGCTCGTTCAGCCTGAAAGAAGCCGCTATTTGCGAGATACATTGCACTCTGTCCTGTGGGAGGAAGGCTCTTCCCTCTAAGGTGTTCAGTTCTGCTCCTATGAAGTGCAGAACCTGTACTGGAGTGAGAACAGATTTCTCCTGAATTACCAGGAACTCTAGTGAGTGTAACAGGTTTAGTGTTACCTGCAGGTGATCTTGCACATGCCTGGGTGAGCTTCCCACCACCAGCCAATTATCAAGATGGGGAAGACAGATAAACCTAACCTTCTTAGTTGTGCCACCACCACTGCCAGATGCTTTGCAAATAGCCTCAGGGCTGAGGAGAGACTGAAGAGTAGGGTTGAAAACTGGTAATATCTTGATGGAAGTCTGAATCTGAGATATTTTCTGTGAGATTCTCTTATGGGAATGTAGAAATAGGCATCTTTCAGATCCAGAGATGCTAGCCAATCTCCCTTCTGAATGACTGGCACAATAACTGCAAATGTGACCATCTTGAACTTTGGCTTTACTAAGTACTTGTTCAGTAGACTGAGTTCTGGAATAGGTCGCCACTCTCCATTTTTCTTTTTGGTGAGAAAGTATCTTGAGTAGAAACCCCTTCCCTTCTGCTGAGGTGGAACATGTTCTACTGCTTTTAACAGGAGGAGGCTTTGAGCCTCCTTCTCCAATAGTTTCTTTTCCAAGAGGGAAGCTGGTTTTGAGCACCCTTGTTCTCAAGAGAGGGAATTACTTGAAACTTAGGGGCTGACCCTGAGTCACCACTTCCAGGACCCACTTGTCTGTGGTAATGGACTCCCAAGCCTGGAAACAGTGAGCCAGCCTGCCCCTTACTGGGATAGGCCTTGACCACTGAGTCAGAGATTCTGTTTTGCTTTGGGCTGGGCCTGGGTAGTCTGGAATCCCCTCCCAGAGCCCCTTTTACCCCTGTCTCTGAACTACCTTGTCTGCTGTGGATATTGCTGATATTGAGAGACAGCCTGGGCCTGATTAAAAAGGTCTGGTGTAGGCTGCTCCACCTATGCCTCCTTCTGTATGACCTGTAGGAGAAGGAGGGTCTCCTTGTCGAGTTGCTCTTATAGGTGGCCTTGTACTCATCCACCTTCTTCATATAAGCCTCAGTCTGTTGGCCAAATAGTGAATGATTCTCCACAGCAAAATCCATAGCCTTGGTTTGGGTATCCTGTGTAAGATTAGTGGTCCTAAACCAGTCTAACTTCCTAAGAGCTATGGTAAGGGCCATCCATCTGGAAGCAGTATCACTGCCATCTGCTGCCATCTGAAATTGGTATTTTGCTGCTTCCAACCCAAACCTGGCTATCTCAGCCAAATCATCCGAGAGGCCCGAAGGAGCCTTATCTACCACGGGCAATCCTGACTGCCACAGTGACTTTTGATACTGTGCAGAATAAGCCTAGTAAATAGCCTGTCTGACTCCCAGTAAGGATGCCAGGTAGCCCTTCTTGGCCATACTACCTATTTTGCATGAATCTTTCTCAGGTGGGTGTGATGCCACTGTCACCTTTTCCTTCTCACAGGCTGCCTGCTGGATTATCCCTTGATTGACAGGGTGAGAAAAGAGAAAAAGCCCCTGTCTGTCTAGCTGGCACTTTTTTCTGCCTTCTTGTCCGGGGCAGAATTTGAGTTTGTAAACCCTTAAACAAGTCTTTTGAAAACTTGTTGATAGGGAGTAATATCTTCTTTGTGGGTGTTAACCCCATCATTGTTACGTATTTGGCCTCTTCCTCATCCTCTGTAACCTCTGTGGTAGCCAAATCAAGGGCTTCCACTATTTTTCTTATGAAGGGAAAATGAGAGGAAAAATCCTCTACTCTAGGAGGAGACCCAAATTCCTGTTCAGGCGAGATCTCAGCCTCAATAGGTTCACCCTCATCTACTTCAGGCAAATCATACTCCTCAAACTGCATCTGCTCCTGGGGTGGAGTTGGGACAGAAGAAGATCCTACCGGGACTTGAACCAGTGTTGGAGGAGTTGGAGCAGGTATAAGACCCTGCAAAGCCTGTATGGCCTTCATGGCCTGGGTAATCTCTTCTGAGGATGGCAGGCTGTGAGGCACAGATGAAACACCCTTGGTTTCTCAGTCAGATGTTCAACGTGCTTTGTTTTCTTTTGTCTTTTTGGTAGGAACTGGGGAGTCAGCCAGTTCACCCACCTTTTTACTGGAAGCTGCGTCACCCTTGTCAGGGTGCTCAGTTTGGACAGTGAGGTTTCACCCGTGATGTTTAAAGGTGTGGGTTGGTCAGAAACCCATAGCACCCTTTCCCAAGTTTTCTTTGTAGCTTTTCCAGCCTCTTGTCAATTGTCTTTGTGAAATGATTAGCAGATTTCGCAATCTGCAGAAAACTTTTCATTTCCAAGGCAGACCATGCATAAGCCATGGTTCTCTGCCTTGGCGAAAACGTCCCTACACTTGTTTTTTTTGCTTTTATCTTTCTCCCCCCTGGCCCTGGTCATCTCCTTGTCCAGTTGCCATCCCCATGCTTTGCTCCTTCAGACACTCACCCCTGCAACTCCCACGGCTTACCCCCCATGGCGGGGCTGTGGGGAACCCCCTACTCACCTGCCAAGCAGGATTCAGTTCATGGTGTTACCGCCAGAGATGAAGTGCCAGGGGACAGCCATCAAGCCACCATGACCAGCCAACAGAGTCTTTTTCCTACATATTTTCTCCCTTACAGGCATTCACCATGCAGTGACACCAGCAGTGGGCACACGCATGCATCTGCACGTGTCCCCACCAAGCATCTGCTGAGCTCCCATCCCCCTTACTTGCGGCAGCGTAGCGTCAAGCCCCAGCCTCCACCAGGGGTCAAATGCGCGCCAACCGCAGGTCGCCCCCCCTCCCCGGAGATGAAGAGCAGTCCATCAGACACTCAATCTATCTCCTCCCTGACGACCCCTGGTGGCCCACACTCATTCCCGAATGCAGATCACTGGCGTGGCGCAAGGTGCGGCATCCTGTGCCTCAGCCCTCAGTGCCACCAGGCCAGGCAATGTCCCCACATTTAAGGCAGTTTTTAAACCCTGGGGGTCCAGCCTTTTTCTTAGGTTTTTCTGCCATCATCAAACTGATTAAGAAAAACAGAACTGCAAATAAAGTAAACTCTTTTTTTTTTCCGGTTGTGGTCGGTTCAGCAACTGGTGAAGGTTCCAATACTGAACCGAGAACCGAACAACTTGAACCGGGTTAGCGGTTCACTGAATCGGCTTGGCAGTTAATGAAAGCAAGAATTTATTTAAAATAAAATACAAAAAATAACTAAACTGAACTGGAGATAAAGAAATAAAAGCTCTGGAAAGGGATCTAAGGCTTGGTTCCCCAACAGTTATACCGAACAGTGAGGAACCGAGAAAATTAAACCAAAAACACTAAAATAAGCGCTAAACTAACAGTAGGAATTTAAACAGAAAAAAAGGCAGCAGTAGGAATAATTAAAATACTTATTTTCAGTGAAGAACCACCCAAGGAACGACTGAGAGGGAAGTCTTCGAGGCATCTTGACTTGTCAGGCAGAGAAAGAAATCTGATATGTTGGTGGAACATTGCAGCTGATAAGGGCAGTAGTTTGAATCAGTGGCATGAGCCAATGATAGGTTCTATCATTTGTATAACATTCTATCTCTGGGCAGTTCTATTTAAGAGGCTGACTGCAGAGAGTAAGGAATATAGAAGAATACCTGGGGTGAGAATTATGGTTTTTAGATTGACACTTTTTTGCATTTTAAGATGATTTCTGCTTATATGTTCTACTTCAGTGCGCCCCTTCTGTGCTGGCGCCCCAAGCGGCTGCTTGGTTCGCTTGTGCCTAAAACTGCCACTGCATGTACTGTATATTTTTGTCTTCCCATTTTCCCATATATATGTTTGCAAGATTGGTATTTCTAAGGTTGAGGTGAACTCTTCAATTCCGGGAAATCATAATTCTGTAAGTTGCCAGTTGAAATTAATAAATAAACCAAAAGGAAAAAAAAAACTGATTAAAACAAATGAGGTTAAAAGACATTGTTTCAAATTGTATAATAAAGAAACACTTCTTCATAGACTAGCACAGATAAAATGGCATTGACTGTAAGTCTTTTCTTAGACTTGGCTAGAGAGGATTTTTTTCAAATGTACAGTACTCCTGTAACCGGGTAACAATTTGCCTTATTTTAAAAAGCAGAAGCAAAAGAAGAAGCATTCTCTCTGGATGGGTGAAAATATAAAAAAGGAAACTGGAGTAAAACAAAGATTATGGAATACTGCAAATAAAACTTTAAAATCTGAAGACTGGGATAAGTTTAAGGTGGCCAGAAATATACTGAATCAAAAGATTAAGGAAAAGACAATATTATAAAAAAAGTTATTGAGACTACAGATCCTAAAATGTATCTGAAACTCATAAAGCATTTTGAGAAACCAGTGAAAACTGCTACCCCAATCCAAATGAAATATGATGGTGTACTGCAACATTCTAGCATTTTGGCAAATACTGTATATTAAATGATTATTTTGCACATCCCACATACAGTCATTCCTAATTTGAAAATTAATGGGGCATTAAACCATAACGTGCCCACAAAAAATATCAAATTCACTGAGATGGATACCCTAAATTTTAGGGTTAAAGTTGTTTCATGAAAGTACATAAAAATATCAAAAGGAGACTAAAAGTAAACAAATCCTGAACCCTTAATGGCAAAGAATTGATGGTGAGGTGTAATTGCATTAGATGAAGATGTTGCGTTTAGCTGCACAAACTCTAAACAGCTTCCATTGTTGTAATTGTTGATCATTTGTTTTATGTACTTATGTTTGCATGGATTTACTTTACATTAATTGATATTATATTTTTTTTCTGAAACTAGTCTTAATTTGTGAACGCAGGTCCACCTTATAAACAGGGCATTGTTGCCTAGTGAAGCATTTTCAAACTTTCCTGAATATAACTAAAAATGTCTACTACTCTTTTGGTGAATCCTCCAGAACTGAACACAGTATTCCAGGTGCAGCCTCACCAGTGACCTATTTAGAAGCAGTAGTACCTCCTTTTTCCTGCTGTCAATAACCCTTCACGCTAGAATCCTATTAGCCTTATTAAAGGCCTTGTTATACGACTTGATTGTTTGAGGGAGTCACTAATGATAACTCCCAGGTACATTTCCTCTACTATAGTACTCAGCTGAACCCACATATCCATACGAACATAGAAAATTTACCAGCAGAAAAGGCCATTTGGTCTATCGAATCTGCTCGATTTTGCAGCGAGCAGCCAACAGGCAGAGAACAGCAAGAGGAAGGAGGTGCTGTTAGAAATATACTTCTCTACTGGGACTAAAGAACTAGAACTCTACTACTGGGACCTTCAATTTACAGTAAAAACAAACACACAAAAGAAAAGAGTTAGTGTGTTTGTCTGAGTTGGCCGAAGTAAACTGTTATCTGTGCGGCTATGTAGGTGTAGAAGGAGCTGTAAATTAGGGGGAGTCGCTTCACCTGAAGGAAGCCAGGTGTTTAGGATTTAAAAACTGCCCTGGATAACTTCTGGCAGAGAACAGCAAGAGGGAGGAGGTCCTGTTAGAAATATACTTCTCTACTGGGACTATATTGCCCTCCTTCCTTCCCCCCACCCCACCCTTAACCAGTTCTACTTTTATAGGCACAGGATTTGACTGACAACAGGAAGTACTTCCTGTTTGGGAGCAGGAAGGGAGTGATCATACAGCCACAAAAGACTCACCATTCTAGAAAGAAAAAGTAGCTCTCTGTCCCCCTAGTTGCTGGAGGTCTGACTCTGAGCAAGTAAGGAGACTACTGAGAAATATAGGAATGTCCTGTCTCAGAACAGGAAGATCAGGAGTTTTAAGGACACGAAGGTAGTAGGTAAATAGGGAGAAAAAAATATATATACATAAAAAAATAAATTAATAAATAAACTGAGGAAAGAGTAAGTATTTAAAGGATACCTAAACAAGCAGTTTTTTTAAACTGCAAACTCCAAAATCTGGATTCATAGCAAGGTAAAGTAAAGGCTACTATTTACATTTATGCTAAAATTGCATTTATGTAAATAACATGAATGAAGTTTCATAGCTTTTTAAAAATGTAATCAGCCTTTCACTTACAAAAAACAGCCTTCCCTTCTCCCTAAGATGTCTGCCAACTGTGTTAAGTGATGAGTCTTGATGACATAATTGGAGCCAGAGCCATAGACCAATATAGATTACTATAGGCTAACTAGTTATTCTTTCCCTCTTTGTTTTGAATTGTTTTACCAGAATGATCACCACCATGTGTTAACATGTGTATTATTTTGATCAGTATACATGTTTGGCCATGATTTTGTTCATTTTATTTACTTTAAGTTGTTGAAAATGTTTTGCAATCTAGCTAATGTTCTCTTTGGCAAACTGCAGAACAGTACAACACTTCAAATACCTGATGATCTAGTGATTATGTGATGCCCTGAATTGTTTTTTTTTTTTGTTAACCAGGAGACAGACATCATGCTGAAACCTTGTTTATAGATGTGGCCTGGCAGCACAAGGAAGTTAAGTGACTTGCTCAGGTCACACAGCGAAGTACCAGTCTGGTCCAATTCCAAAGCTCATGCATTCTTGTTAATCCACAAAAAAAGTGTCTCTTGTATTCTTTTTCCAAGTGAACACCCTGCATCTAGCCTGGCTTCTGTTGAACACCCCACCATCCATACCATGTCCTTAGTACTGCCTGGGGCTACATATGAGCTTGTGGTCTCACAAAGAGAATTATCACACCTCAGACTATAATCATATACCTAAGAGAGTTATGCATACCTACACCGATACGGATCATCAGCTGGCACTGTTAAAAAAATACCTCCCAAATCACACTTAAGTCCACTTTTTCAATGTTTGACTTCTGCTCCCACAGTAAACATTGAGTGGATCACCACCCTTCTGCACAGTGAAGGCAGCATGTACAGTTCCCCTGTTGTGTTTTTGTCCCGCCTCATTAACCAACAACTGGGTCTTCGTGGAGGGCCAAGAAATAAGCCTCAGGACTCACCAGAAAAACTGCTTTTCATGCCCTCATAAGGGCTGTACTTACTATTGATAACAATATTATTAGCAGGAGAGGCATACTAATGCCTTGAGCGAATCCATCAGCCTTCCAATGTCAGTCTACTCCTTTACCTGTGATCTGCAGAACCCAGCAGGACAGTTCCCTGCAAATGTTCTCCTGTACTTTTTAGTGCCCTACTCCACAGTGCGAGCTGGTTGGCTACCACCCTTCTAAATCTTGAATGATCTATACACAGCTCCCTCAATACTGTCCTAACAAACGTCAACACCCCCCCCCCCCAAAGGTAATCTCCCTACACTGAATTCAAGTAACACTTTAAGTGCCACTGAGTACTTGTCATTGCAGGCTGCTCTCATTCACAGTCAGGTTATGATCATGGTGCTGACAGCCCTACATTTCAGATCTCACAATGATCTGCTAAACATCCCCTTTCCTGTCTTCCTCTAACCTGAATATAGCTGTACCCTGCTGGAATTTTTCAGTCCCTCTCTGGCATTCATTCTTCTCTTCTGCTCCCCACACCAAAAAATGGTATGCTCACTACCCTTCTGCATCATGAATGCAGTTAGTACAGTCGCACATGTCATTTTTGCATATTAATAATAAACATGATCTTCTGGTAAGTCAGGCTGATAGCAACAGGGCACAAGGGGAAACACAGGCATTCCTACCCATATTAGATCTAATCCACCTATGATTAGGAACTATTAAATGACATGCATAATGATATGCACACTCATCATTCAATAGTGCCTAATCAAAGGTAGCCAAGATCTTTTAAGGATAAGAAAGCCTATAATTCCCCTTGTTCCCTGCTGCTATCAGCCTGACTTACTGGAAAGATTTGTTTATTTTTGATATGTCAAAAAACCTGGGGACTGTACTACCTACACTCATGATGCACAAGGGTGATGTGCTCACCAGTTTTTGGTGTGGGGAGAAGTAGTGAGAATGAATACCAGAGGGGGACTGAGAAGGCCACTCCTGCAAGGTACTGCTATATTCAGGGAAGGGGGAAGACAGAAGGGGAGAAATATGAGCAGATCACTATGAGAAATAAGATGTGGGGCTGCCAGCACCATGATCACTACCTGATCCTAGTGTCCTGGCCAACATTCCCCTTCCCATAAAACCAGTTCATGCAATTGTCCAAGGCTGTGTGTGGGTATTAATGTGTGAATTAGCTGCCACTACACATTCAATCACTTCACTACCAGTCTAGCATTGCTTGTAAAGCAATTTGGGATACAATGTGTATGAAAACACTATATAAATACTGATTCTTCTTATTATTTCCCATGGATAAAGAAGAGAAGACAAGACAAGCATATTTTTAATTTCCAAGAAAAGTATGAACTTTGGCATTGGACTACAGAAGAACTTTGCTACAAACAAGTGGTGGATCTATGGGTTGTGAAGGGTGCAGCTGTAAGCCCCCGCCCACCACACACTGTAAAGTACTCACTTGCTGCTGCATTTCACTTTGTTGAAGAAGTCTGATTTATTGATTGTACAAATGTTTATATTCAAAAATATGGATTACATTTGTAGTTTCAGTCAAAAACATACTAGAAAAGCATAATAGCAGAAAATATATAGGATTCATAAAAACGTTAAAAGTGCATATAGTATGCACACACTTCCAGCCCCCACCCCCCATTGTAGCATCCTGGATCCGCCATAACTAACTAGACCACCAGGTTATTCAAGATTTGTACTACACTGTGGTTTGCTAAAGAGAAAGTCGGTTGGATTAAAATACAATTTCAGCATGTTAAAGTAAACAAAATAAACAGAACCATAGCCTAACATGTGTATTGATCTAAATAATGCACATGGTTTTGACAATTTTGGTGAAACAATTCTATACAAAGGGAAAAAAGAACTAGTTAGCACTATAGAGAGCCATATAGCTCTATGACTTTGGCTCCGATGATGTCATCACTTAACACATTTGGTGGCCATTTTAAGAAGCAGGTAAAGCAGTTTTTTTTTTTAAATTGGAAGGCTGATTTTACATTTTCCAAATGCTTTGAAACTACATTTAGGTAACTTATATAAATGTAGTTTTAGCATTAACAAATTCAGCAGCCTTTCCTTTAGTCCTGTTTGTGGTCAGATTTTTGAATAGTTTGTTGTCAAAATGTTGTTTAGGTATCCTTTAAAACAACAGTTAAGGGGCCAGAAATAAGACATGATGGGAGTGGTGCACTGCAGTGGCTGTGGAGCAGCAGTCTTCTGGGAGATATTCTGGAGGCTGCGGTGTTGTACCATCTGAAGGCACATCTCTGGGCTGAGGGAGAAGGCTGCTCATCTCCAGGCTGAGTTGGCCAGGATTTGGGGGACCTCCTCTCCCACCCAGGGACCACCAGGGCTACTGCCATTGCCTCAGAGGTTGCCAAGAAAGAGGACTGGTTGGACCACAGTGGGCTCAGGGAGCATGAGGGTGGTGGAACAGAGGCGCATCTCTCCAGTTGTACCTCTCCACAATTCGTATGCCACTATGGCAGAGTGTGGTTCCTCTATAGAGGCACCCACAGTGGAGACCAAGGAGGATGTTGGGAACCTCCACAAAGGAGACCCACTGGAGGGTGGCATGGGACCCCACATGGGAAGGAAACAACTCCTGCTAGGGGACTCCATTGTTAGAAGGGTAGAACTGGAGGAGGGAGGGGAGAGGGAGGTAAGGTGCCTGCCAGGCGCCATGGCTTGGAGGGACAGGGAACGAATCCTCAGGATCATGGAAGCAGCTGCATGGGGGGAGGGAGCTGGATGTCATTGTCCACCTAGGGACAAATGATCTGGCTGGGAAAGGGATCAGAACAGTGCAGGAGGAGTTTGCGGAGTTGGGGAGGGGCCTTAGACAAGTAGCATGCATGGTAACCTTCTCGGAGGTGCTGCCTGTCTATGGCATGGGTGAGGCTAGGGTACTCCACACCATGGGATTCAATCAGTGGTTGAAAAACTGATGCAGAGCTCAGGGGTTTGGCTTCACTGGGGACTGGGGGTCCACCTGGATGGATGCAGGCCTATACTGGCATGATGGTCTACATCTGTCCAGGAGGGGAACCAGGATCCTAGGCGATAGGTTTAAATGCTTCATTGGCAAGCATTTAAACTAGCAAAGGGGTGAGGCACTGGAAAGGAGCAGAGAAATCCTAGCCCCCCCCCCAAAAAAAATCAGGGTAGTTAGTGAGGTAAATACCAAGATAACGATGTCGATAGGGAGAAGGGTGGGGTAAATGAAGAAAATGACAAAGGAAGTAAGAGAAAGGATGGGGCAAAAAGGGGTAAGGCCCTCAAGAAAATGGAGGGTAATGAGTACCAGTCCTCGTAATCTGGGGAACAAACTCCCTGAACTGGTGGCCTTGATGGAAGAGGGATGCATGGATATTGTGGCAGTCACAGAAACATGGTACACAGAGAACCATGACTGGGATGTTAACATACCAGGGTACACAACATACAGGAGAGACAGGGAGGGTAGAAGAGGGGGAGGAGTATCTCTCTATGTAAGGGAAAGGATAAAAGCAATGGAACAAAAGAGTAAACAGAGAGGAGAGGAGGCACCGTGGGCCAATTTAGAGACTGGAAATGGCACCACAATCCGCACAGGGGTTGTATACAGACCCCCATATCAGGGGGAGGGAATGGACAAGGCTATGATAGAAGGCATCCTTAGAATGGCAGAGAAAGGGGAGATATTGTTGATGGGGGACCTGAATATGCCAGATGTTAACTGAAGCACCTTTGCTGCAGCCACATCCAAGAGCAGGGCCATTCTCGATGCTCTACAGGAGGCATGCCTCAGACAGCTAGTGTTGGAAACCACTCGGGAGGGAGCAATCTTAGACCTCATACTCTCAAATGGGGACAGTGAGAGGATCTCATATCTAGAAGTGGGTAGCCATCTGGGAACAAGTGATCACCGAACAATGTGGTTCACGATAAGCTCAGCTGCAAAGTCAAGTAATACAAAAGTGAGGGTACTGGACTTCAGGAGGGCTGACTTTGTCAAAATGGGAGAGTGCCTTAGAAAAGCACTAGCAAACAAGCAAGAAGGAGGGGTGGAGCAACAATGGGGAAACACCAAAACTGCCATCACAGAGCCCACAGGCCTTTGTGTGAAGCAAATAAATCAAAACAAAAGAAAAAGCAACTATGGTCCTCAAAAGAGGTGTCAGGGAAGGTTAGGGAGAAAAAATAGCATTTAGGAAGTATAAGGAAACACAGAAGGAGCAGGACAGAGAACTGTACCAGTTAAAGCAGAAAGAAGCAGGGAAGGCAGTCAGAATAGCAAAGGCCCAAACTGAGGAAAAGATAGCCAACTTGGTTAAGCAGGGGGATTAAACCTTTTATAGGTACATTAGGGAGCGTTGAATGACAAAAGGAGGGATACTGAGGATGAACAGAATGGACGGAGGGTGGGCAGAGAGGGACAGTGAAAAAGCAGGGATACTGAATGAATATTTCTGCTCAGTATTCACAAAAGAGGAGGAGGGGGAGGTACCTAATCCAATTAACAGAAGCATTCTGTCTAGGGGGATGAATCCCAGTCCTTTCACAGAAGAAAGGGTTTTGAAAGAACTCCTAAAACTGAAGGTGGACAACGCAATGGGGCCTGATGGGTTCACCCCAGAATTCTAAAAAATTAAGGGGAGAACTAATGACACCACTGACTACCTTTTTTTAACAAATCATGGGAGGATGGTGCGGTACCTGAGGACTGGAGGAGGGTGGACGTGATTCCCCTTCACAAAAGTGGGAGCAAGACAGAGGCAGGAAACTACAGACTTGTCAGTTTGACCTCTGTGGTAGGGAAAATGATGGAATCACTTCTGAAGGAAAGAATTGTTGAGTACCTAGAGGCCAGTGGGGCACAGGACCCAAGGCAGCATGGATTCACAGTGGAAAGGTCATGTCAGATGAATCTAATCAATTTTTTTGACTGGGTGACCAAAGTAATAGACCAGGGAGGGGCTGTGGACATGGCCTACCTCGACTTTAGCAAGGCATTTGAGACAGTCCCACAATAAAGATTAATAAATTAGCCAGCCTGGGAGTAGGTCCCAGGGTGGTAGCCTGGTTAAAACATTGGCTGGACAGCAGGACACAGAAGGTAATAGTAAACAGAGTCCACTCTTAAGAAAGGGGGTTACTAGTGGGGTACCACAGGGTTCAGTACTGGGTCCAGTCACTTTTAATGTCTTTATAAGTGACATTGCAGAAGGACTGGAAGGAAAAGTATGCCTGTTTGCAGACGACACAAAGATTTGCAACAGGGTTGATACACGGGGGGGGGTGGAAAGGATGAGAAGGAACTTGGCAAGGTTGGAGGAATGGTCAGAAGTATGGCAGCTTAGATTCAATGCAAAGAGGTGCAAAATAATACACCTGGGAAACAAAAACCCAGGGGAAGAGTACACAATGGGGGGGGAGGTAGTAACAACAACAAAAATGAAAAGGAACCTGGGAGTAATCATATCAGATGACCTTAAGAACAGCAATCAATGTGAGAAGGTAGTAGGGAGGGCTGGGGGGATACTGAGATGTATAGGGAGAGGCATCACCAGCAGAAAACAGGAAGTTGTTATCCTTCTGTACAGACAGTTGGTGAGACCCCATCTGGAGTACTGCGTCCGGTTCTGGAGACCCCATCTCTGCAAGGACATAGACAGGATGGAGGCAGTTCAGAGGAGGGCAACTAAAATGGTGCCGGGTCTGCAAGAGAAGCCATATGAGGGGAGACTAAAGGAGCTTAATATGTATACCCTTGAGGAAAAGGGGGAGGACATGATATAAATGTTTAAGTACCTCAGTGGAATCAACAACGTCCAAGAGAACAGCATCTTTCAGAAAAAGAGATGTGCAAGAATAAGGGGATACAGTTTGAAGATGGGGGGGCGGCTCAGGGGAAATGTGAGGAAATATTTTTTCACAGAGAGGGTGGTGGATGCATGGAACTGCCTTCCTGAGGAGGTTGTGGGGTCTAAAACTGGGAGAATTCAAGAATGCATGGGACAGACATAAGGAAATTCTTGTGGGGGGTAGGAAGAAATAGGCTGTTGGTTAACTAGGATCAGCAGCTTATCCAGTAGGTAGGGAAATGGGCAGACTAGGTGAGCCAAGCAGTCCTTATCTGCCATCAAAGTCTATGTTTTAGCCATATTTTGCAGCTGCCCTTCCCTCCTCACCCCTTCCCTTTATTCTTCCTCTTGCCCTGTTCCAACCCCTTTTGATGCAGCCCACTGTTTTACAGGCTACTACCTCTGCTGGTAACGCGTTCCAGCCTGCCACCACTCTCTCTAAAAAAGTGTCTCCTCATTTCCCTCCTGAACCCCCCCAGTCTCATATCATGACCTCAAGTGTCCCTCCCACCCTTGACCTGAACAGCCCCTCCATACCAGTCTTGTTTACCCCCTTCACGTACTTGAATGCCTCGATCATATCCCCTCTCTCCCTCCTCTCCTCCAGTGAGTACATGTTCAACTCCTTTAGCCTACTCTCATATGGTAAGTCCCCCAGTCCCTGGATCATCTTAGTTGCTCTGCGCTGCACCCCTTCCAGTAATTTAATGTCCCTTTTCAGGTATGGGCACCAGTACTGCATGCAATATTCAAGATGAGGTCTAACTAATGATCTATACAGCGGCAGAATCCCCCCCCCCTTGACATTATTTCCCTTGCAATGCAACCCAGCATTTTGTTGGCCCTTGCTGCTGCCTTTCTATACTGTGCCAAGTTGTTCATTGATCCCATGATGACCACCCCCAGACCCTTCTCCTCCTCAGTCTCCGCCAGCTGCACTCCCCCCAGTTGGAAGTTTCTCTTGGATTTTTTGCCCCAAAATGCAGAACCTTACACTTTTTGGCATTGAACCCCAGCTGCCAAGTGTCTGACCAGATCTCCAGCTTTTTCAGATCTTCCTGCAAACTCTGCCACCCCTCTATGTCATCCACCACTGCCCTATCTTGGTGTCATCGGCAAACAGGTTGATCCTGCTCTTGATGCCCATGGAAATGTCTGCAATAAATATCCCAACTAACATTGGTCCCAGCACCAAGCCCTGTGGAACCCTGCTCGTTACTGCCCTTGGGGATGAGAGTTCCCCTTCCACCACCACCCTCTGCTGCCTTCCCTGTAGCCAGTTTGTCACCCATCCCACAATTTTTGCTCCTCCACCTGTGCCTTCAAGTTTTATTTCAAGCCTCCCATGTGGCACCGAATCGAATACCTTGCTGAAGTCCAGGTAGAGGACATCCACTGCATGGCCCTTGTCCATCTGCCTTGTTTCCCAGTCACAGTAATCTACCAGGTTGGTTTGGCATAATCTGCCTGCAACAAAGCCATGCTGTCTACTGTACTGCAGCCCACTGAACTCCAGCAGGGACACAAGCCGCTCCTTCAGGATTGTTTCCATTAGCTTCCCCACGATGGACATGAGGCTCACCGGTCTATAGTTCCCTGATTCATCTTTTGGGCAGCTCTTATGCAGGGGAACCACATGAGCCAACCTCCAATCCTTGGGTATGCATCCCGAATCAGTGAGGCACTGAATAGGCCTGCCAAGGGCCCCAACAGGATCTCTGCTAGCTCCTTCAGTACCCTGGGGTGAATGCCATCTGGCCCTGGTGCCTTGTCCATCCTCAGTGCTCTCAAGCCCTCCAGCATTCTACCTTCTGTGATCATCCCATCTGTTACTCCCTCCCCAGCCTTTACTGCTCCCCAACCCCCTCTTGGGTAGCACTCCCCCTCTCTCTTTAGTAAATACTGAGCAGAAGTAGTCACTGAGTGCTTCTGCCTTTTCTCCTCCCTTCTTTACCTGTCGCCCATCCTTCTTAATCCTTACTATCTGTTCTTTACAGCTTCTTTTCTCCCTGATGCACCTAAAGAAGCTCTTCTCCCCCTCAAGGTTTTCGCCAGCCTGAGCTCTTTGGTGGCTTTTGCTGTTCTAACTGCCCTTGTCATCTCCCTTGCTTCCTGCAGGTACTCCTCCCAATCTCCGCCCCCCCCCCCCGATTTCTTGTATCTCCTAAAGGCCACCATTTTTCTCCTCACCTTTTCTACAACCCCCCTGCTCATCCAGCTTGGCCTTTTTGCCCTGGCCTTTTTACTCCAAGTCCTGCTACAGGAACTGCTAGCCTCTAGTATCCCGTTCTTAATGAGCTCCCATCTCTTGTCTGTGTCCATACTAGGCTGGATCCTGGCCAGGTACCCACTCACTACCTCCCCATCTTTGCAAACTCTGCCACCTGAAATCCAGCACCTTCGTGTTGGATGCCACCCCCTGTTTGCCTATAATCAACCTGAATCATACTGAGTGATGGTCACTCCCCACTAGTGGTTCATTCACCTTGACAGCCCTCACAAACTCCCCATTTGTGAGCACTAGGTCAAGGGTGTTCTCCTCCAGTTGGTTCACTCACCACCTGTGTCAGAAAGCTTTCCTGAAAGGCATCCAGCAGTACCTGCTCCTTATTATCGCTGGTGGCTGGGGTTCCCCAATCTACCCTTGGCAGGTTGAAGTACCCTACAACCACCACACTCCCCTTCCTGCATGCCCTTCTAATCTGCCTCTCAAGTTCCCTGTCAATCTCCGCTGTCTGGGAGGGTGGCCTGTATACTATTCCCATCTGGTGAGTCCTTTTCCTGGAATCCTGGATTAGAAGCCATAATGACTGTTTCTCCCTCCTCCCTAATGCACTTCATCCCCTCCGTCATGTATAATGCCACTCCCCCCTCCTATTTTCCCTATCACTGCAGAATATTCTGTACCCTAGGACCGCCAGGTCCCAGTCCTGGTATTGAGTGGCCCATGTTTCCATAATGGCTGCCATGTCCACCTCCCTCTCCACCATGAGGGCCTGTAAGTCATTCATTTTATCCTTCAGTCTTCTAGCATTCATGGTGACCACCTTCCATCCCTTTACTGTTGCTCCCCCGTCCCTCTGCCCTCCACTTCCAGCATCCCCTCTATTGCAACTACCTAGTTCATTGCCCTTGTTCTGAGGGGTAAGCTTGCTCTGCTTCCCATCTCGTGGCCGCTGTATGCCCTCCATCCATCTGCCACCCCCCTCTCCTAGTTTAAATGTCTAGCTACCTCAATATACTCCCCAAGCTTCTGTTTCAGCACCTTCTTGCACTCTTCATTTAGGTGAAGTCTATCCTTAGCATATAGACTACTGTCCTCCCAGGTCTTTCCCCACCTTCTCACTAACCCATACCCTTTGGTGAGACACCATTTGCCTAACCATTTGTTAAATCACTCGATCCTTTGTTTTCTAGCTGTGCTTGCCATAGGCACTGGTAATACCACAGAAAAAGTTACTGATCTACCCTCCCCTTCACATAAAGTTCCCAGCTCCTCAAACCTCTTTTGGACTACCTCTAATGTACTATCAGCCAGGTAATTTGTCCCCAGATGTAGAATTAAATGAGGTCTCTCCCTTCCCCTTCTAGCATATTTCAGGACCGATTGTCCCACTCTTTCAGCTGTCATCCCTGGCATGGCCTCCACCCCCATATGACTACGGCTTTCCCCCTTGCTACCCCACCTTACTCCCCCTTAGTATTGATTCCCCCAGTACTAATATTCCCCCCAATATTTCCATCTGCTTGCTTCCCCTCTTCCATTCCTCCCCTGTCTGACTCCTCCTCCAGCACAGAATTCCCCATCTGTCCCTGTCCCTTTTTGTTTCCTGCCTGACTCCTCCTCCAGCATATAATTCCCCCCACCTGTCCCAGTCGCTGTTCCTCTCCTGCCCGACTCCTCCTGCACACAATTTCCCCCGTCTGTCCCTGTTGCCTTTCCCCATCAGTATTCTCTATTGCCAAAGCTGCTATGCCCCTGACGTCTTCTCTATCCACCCTGCTCCACTCCTCTGCATCCCTGCTCCCGTCAACCATCCCTACAGTTGTGCCCCTCACCCCTTCACCCCTGCCACCCCCCTTAGACTGACTACTGTCCCTTGTGCATTCCCCTCCATTTCCCTCTTTTGCCTCCTCCTGGGTATCCTGCACCTCTCCTCCTCCTCCTCCTCCACCAATGTCGCCAGCACTGCAAACCTATTACCTGCCCCCTCTGCATTGCTCTGCCTTTTGTTCCTCCCTCCTGACTTGAGCATTCCCTCCAGTGCTAGGGTCCTTGTTTGTTTTGCTCCCACACACACCCGCTCCACCCCCTTCCATGATCTGATGTACCTGCCATGTTGTATCCTCATGATACTCCCTGGAGGATGCCCTCCTGCCCCAGATACTCTCCCGTCTCCCATCTCCCCCTCCCCCATCCTCTCCAACTCCCTTGCCACAGCACTTCTTCCTCAAGACTCCTTAGTCTGTGACAGATTGGACACCCTTCTAGCTTCCACAATATGTTCATCCAAACTGCTGCCCCACATCCATTGCAGCCCACTATTCTACCCATGTTAAACAGTACTATCTAGAAAATACAGTTCTAAGTTTTAATAGATTAGGGGATAGTATGCTCCAGAATAGTGTAGCAGAAAGTTGGAACAGATTGTCTGAATTACAGAAATTAAATATAGATTTTTTTTAATTTAAAAATGATTTGTTTAACAGTTTGAATTCTTTAGGTATGTGTTTTAAATAAGTGTGGATGTATTGTGTGATTTTATTTTGTGCCCATGTTTGTATTAGTTTAGATAAATGTTAATTGTATTTGAAGTTACAGGCAGGACTTTGTTATAAACGGGATTTTGTCCCAACAAATGTTATTTCCTGTGAAAAAATAAACTTTTAATCAATCAATCAACTGGAAAATACAATCCTATCTTAGGTTATGTACCAGCCCAGATCCTAACTAAAATGCAATACCAACTATACTTGCAATGAAGCATAAGACAGTACCACAACAGTTCTAACTGGAAACTACAGTACTATCTATAATTTTTTTTCTCTTTTTTTAACAGTTTAGTCCCTACCTAAAATACCTTACCAACTGTTACACTCCAAAGAAGCACAAAACAGCACTATCTATAAGTTTTTCACCCACTACAGATCGAGATGCAGCACCTTTGTTCTCACCCCCCACAGACAGTAATGCCCAAGAACAGTCTTACCATCAGCTTGTAGTCCAAGTAGTGATCAGCTCCTTCCTAGCATTGCTGCAGATGAAACACAGTTTGAACAAAAGGAAAAAAAAAAAAAACACTTCTCTCACTCCGAGCTGTGTACTTCCTGGTGTCTTCTCTTGTCTGCAAGGGGTTCTGTCCTGCCCCCTGGTAATAGTGTTATGTAGAAAAGCAGTCTGTTTCCCCTTAAGAATATGTAAGAAGTTGTACTACTCAGGTACCCCCTTAAGGAAATGCAGGCAGTTGTATGACTCAGGTACCTATGAAGGTAGGGTGCGCTCAGGAATGAGGGGTGGGGGGGGTGGCAGCTACATTGCTGCCCCCTGCTCCCACAAAAAACAATCAGGCAATCATATTAAAATTCCCTGTTTCTACACACACACACACACACACACACACCCCTAGAACAAACAACAGTGTAAACAGGTAAAATGAAAGCACTTTGTGTTGCAGTTTATTTATTTATTTGATATATCGGTTTACAACCTTTGAGCCAGAGGTTCATTTACAAAGGTACCGCGTCACATGTAAGACAGATGGTAATACAGAAACACGGTATAACTACAATTACATTAAGCATGTGTTAGACATTTATCACAGACATTATTCACAGTATTTGGATGTAGATATTTACAGACATTATTTATAATATGTGGATGACGATATTTACAACAAAACAGCAGAAGACATCATAAGCTTGAGAAAGCATCTAAACGTAGTCAGTCCTATTCATGGATTTGGTGTTTCATCAATTTAAGCAGGTAAGAATGAAAGCATGTTGTGTTGCAGTTACTTCCCTTCCCTGGAGATAGCAGCCACCTCTTTACTCCCTGCTGTTCCCTCCATAGAATGCCAGTACTCTGTCATGTTTTTCTTTTCTTTTCCATAGGTGCATAACCTTGCATTTTTGGCACAGAATTTCAACTGCCAAACCTTATTTCACCTCTCTAGCTTTTGTAGATCTCTCTGCATCTCCCTGATCCCTTTGTCTCCATATTCCCTACCACAGAGCTTCGTGTCATCTGCAAAGTGATGCAGTTTGCTCAGCATGCCATCTCTAATGTTGTTGATGAACATACTGAAGATGACAGGACCCAGAACAGATCCCTGTGGCACCCCACTAATGACCTCCCTCTCTTCCAATCTGACCCCATATAGCACCACCCGTTGCCGTCTCTTCCTCAACCAGTTTCCTTTCCGTCTAACTATGCCTCTAGTCATGCCTAGGTTGTCCACATTCTTTTTTTTCTTTAGCAACTGGGTAAGACCCACTAGGTACAATGCGTGTTTTCAGGGGCAACCCCAGAGCACTACCGAGGTCAAGTGACTTGCTCAAAGTCATACAGTATGCAAGTAAAGGTTCTGGAAATCAAGCCCAGGTCTGTTGCTTACTCGGTTACCAAAGGAAAACAAAATTAGTCATGGCCTATACATGCTCGCGAAAGAAGAATTAGTGTGTTGCATCAGGGGTTATCTCAAAAACCCTGCTGAGCATGCTCAGAAGCCAAATTTCAAAACATTATACAGCAGCTCTAGAACCGATTAATATTGTTTCATGAAACATTCAAAAGGCACACTCTTGCGATAAGCCCACTCTGACCTGAAAGTTTTAGAACACAATTTCATATCTTCTTAGCTCTGAGAGCAACAAAGTGGCCAAAAAGTGTCAGTTATATGTAGTTTTGACACTTCTAGATCACGGAGTCTGGTTAAGTGGCCATCACAAAACTTCCCAGAACTTGCCACCTGGAAGACACATGCCACATTTTGTGCAATTTTGTTGAATGCTGCCAAAGTTATTAAGGTGCCAAGATTGGGGTTTGACATCGAACACTCTGCTCAACCCTAACTACACACACCACATTTAAGTCAATACCATGGCAGTTGGGGTTCAATGCCAAAAAGTACAAAATCTTGCACTTAGGGCATAGGAACCCAGGATCTGAATATAGGATAGTGGGTGCTGATAGTCACTAAGAAGGAAAGGGACCTTGAGGTTATACTGTATCTGATTACCTCAAAGTGGCAGGGCTCTGTGACAAAGCAGTGGGTGGGCCAGTGAGATGCTGGGATGCATAGGGAGAGGTATCTCAAGCAGGAGGAGGGAGGTGGTTTTGCCACATATCGCTCGCATGTGAGACCCCGCCTGGAATATTGTGTCCAGTTCTGGAGGCAACACCTCAAAAAGGACATACATAGGAAGAAAACAGTCCAAAGGAGGGCAACTAAAATGGTGCAGGGGTTGCAACAAAAGCCCTATAAACAGAGACTAAGGAATCTCAATTTATACACCCTGGAGGAGAGGAGAACAAGAGCAGACATGATAGAAACCTACAAGTATCTTACAGGGGTGAACAGGGTGCAAGAGTGGAGTTTCTTTCAAATGTTAAAGTGTACCTGGACTTGAGGACATACGATAAAGCTGGAGGGAGGGAGCATTTTAACAGGGATTTGAGGAAATACTACTTCAATGCAAGAGTGGTGGGCACCTGGAACAGACTGCCAGTAGAAGTGGTGGAGGTGAAAACAGATGGCGGATTCAAGCATTCATGGGATGGACGGAGACTGTGTAGACTATCGGACCAGCGTAAGTACTCTGGTGTAAATGCATTGGGAATTCAGCAGTATGTCACGTTACCTACGCTGGTCCCTTTCCTTTACTTTAGTAGTTTGTTTGAATTGGGGGCTGCACCCCCCACACCCCCTTTCCCTATAAAAAAAATACACAAACTAATAGGTACATCTTCGTACGGAATTAGCTGTAGTGTTTCTTTGGAGATAGCGGTAGTCGGATTTGGTATTAGGAAAATACAGGTATTAGTTTGTCTGAATTGGGGGGTTGTGCCCCCCACCCCATTCCCTATAAAAAAAGGAAAAACTATACAGGGGGTGTAGGGGGCAGAGCCCCCAGTCAAAAAACGAATAACTGTATTTGCTGTAATACCATTTTGGACTATGCATAGCGGGCACATCACTCAGTAAAAGATACGGAATTAGCTGTAGGGTCTCTTCGGAGATAATGGTAGTCTGACTTGGTATTAAGAAAATACAGTTATTAGTTTGATCTGAATGGGGGCAAACCCCACACCCCTTCCTTATAAAAAATAAAAAAATACACAGGGGGTGTGGGGGGCAGAGCCCCCCAATTCAAAAACTAATAACTGTATTGGCACGTCACTCAGTAAATGATGCATGTTAGCTACGCAGATTACAGCCAGCATACGCTGGTCTGATAATCTACACAATCACCGGATAGACAAAGGGAAATATTAGTAAACTGGCAGGGAGGAGGGAGGGTCACCAGAGACCAGTTAGGTCTGTAGAGACAGACTAGGCAGGGACCATCTGAGCAGACTGAGTGGGGCTAGCAGTCCTTTTATGCTGAACAATTCTATGTTTACATAATTACACTAATGCACAATGTATAATACATATATTGTATCTCTCTGAAAGATATATATCTCCCAATTTAATGCTGTATACCTCCGCCATTAAAGCTGCATGCTGTGAGACAAAAATACATATACAAAAACAGTAAACACAGGAAAGTACATAAACAAACCGCCAATTAAATAATTACCACCAATTAAGACTTACTTAACCAATCTAATGACGAATTTATATATCAATTAACGCACCTCCCAAACCAACTACTAAATTCTCATGCCATAGAAAATACCCTACCAACAGCCAAAAGCTCTGTCTACAGCCTCACAAAAACATCCTATCTGAAACAAAAATCCCTATCATAACAAAAAAAAAATATGTCACTGCAGTCACACAGACCAGGCCCTGCTGCCCATTTTTGTTACTAAACAATAATGTTCTTTGATGACCCAGCTCTCTCTAGAGTTGCCAGGCCCTCTACACTCCTGCTGACATGATCCTCGATGCCCCACCTGTCCTTTCAGATGCAATGCCTTCCAGGTTGCCTCTGCAATCTCTGCTGATGCCACTCCTTACATTCTCCTCACAGCTGCTCCCACCTGCAGAATCCAGTAGCTTTGGTTGCACATGTAGCCCCTGACCAGAGAATCCCGGAACTCCTCATCAAAAAGGATGTTCTTGACACAGGTAGCACTCCTGGACAAATTTGTTGCTCCATACCATCAACTACAGGTGCACACCACAACACCACCAATGAACTAAAGGACAGGTTGACACCCTTATATAGCGGACTCTACTATTTGGAAAAACACTAAGGCCAAAACAGCGCCCATATCCCAAAACACCCCTTCACTACAGAGACAAAACAGAACAAAAGACAAAAATAGGTGAAGCTGGAAAGAATCCCGTCCACAGGCAAACCCAGAAACAATCCTGACCACAACCGAAAGGTACAACAGGTCCACTCTTAAGCATTATATTAATTGAATCATGGGTAAGACAGGCATACTCAAACAATAAACCATGACAGGGTGTGGGTTTTGTTGGGATTTACCCATGGCTGGCATGGTTTGGCCATGAGGCCGCAGGCTGAGTGGTCAAATCAGGTCAGCCATGGTTAAATCCCAGCATAACTCACACCCTGGAGTGGTTTATTGCAGTGAATACAATGTCTGCCTTTTTTGTGACAATAAAAGAAAGAAAAACTTGTGTTTTTACTTGAGATGATTTTTAACAGATTTATTGCCTCACTTAAAAATACAGTCCTTGGTTGCTAGGGAAGTTCTGTGTTGCTAGGGAGACCCTTATGTGAATGGAGCAACCCTACACAGTAATATGCTGTGATTGTTTTGTTTTTTGGGGGGCTTTTCATAAAGAGAGAGTCATGTGCTGTTGATTTATTTATTTATTTACAGGCTATTAAACCACTTCACTGTCAGTTTGGTGCGAGCGGTAACGGGCTGCCATCTATCAGTGAGCATGTGCTTCTGGTTTTAGTTTGCAGTCAGCAGGAAGTAGCAGTGTGACTCCAGGAAATATTGTTTTTTTCCCCTCATTTCATCAGGAAAGTGTACTGTTGCCGGACAGTATCATTTTTTTTTCCTTGCAGACAGAAGGAATGGCCAGTGGTGCAGTTCTGACATTGTTAGGAGGTCTGAGAGACAGAGCCAGGAGACAGCAAGTGTAGTTGTGCTGCGGTGAGTGCAATGGACTCCAGAGGGAGTGAGCATCACAGGAAAGTTTTTGAAAAGGTTTGCCACAATGTTTTTTAGGCTGCAGTTACTTTTTTTTAGAAATGCTGGGACTATAGAATTTGTTTTAAATTAATCTGGGGTGCTTGTTTATGAGTGTTGAGGCTTGCGGTTTTGTGTACCACCGGTTAAGCAGGGAAAGAAGATGGTGGCTTGGGTTTTTTAATGTCAGGGGTTGGACTGATTTATGTTTCACATGTGGCTGACTGGCACCTTTCCCCATATGATATGCCAGGATTTACTACGGGTAAAAGAATCCAGTCAGCCAATCAGAATGTGTGATTCTAGGACCCCATTGTATAATTGGAAACATACCCATTGAGTGGGCTAATAAGATTATAAAGGCATTTATCCTTTGGGCTCATTGCCTTATCATCAGATAAGCCCCCTTGATGGTAAACTTATTTGTACACTACACTTACAATTATTTATTTTCTCTCTGTCCATATACTGTATATATTCTTTGCAAAAAACTATGGTAATGCAGACATTAGGTTTGTAGACCGGTCAGTCTTACCTCAGTAGTGGGCAAGATTATGGAGGCACTCCTTAAGGAAAGGATAGTGCAACACCTGGAATCCATAGGGGCACAGGATCCAAGACAGCATGGGTTTACAAAAGGAAGGTCCTGTCAAACTAATCTCATAGATTTCTTTGACTGGGTAACCAGAGTGGTGGACCAAGGGGAGCAGTTGATGTCGCCTACCTTGACTTCAGCAAAGCTTTTGACACTGTTCCACATAGAAGATTGATAAATAAGCTAGGTAGGCTCGGGTGGGTCAGAAGTTGGTCAACTGGGTGGCAAACTGGTTGACTGGCAGAAAACAGAGAGTGGTGGTAAATGGTATACAGTCAGAAGAGATGCAAGTCACAAGTGGGGTACCTCAGGGATCAGTCCTGGGGCCAGTCCTATTCAACATCTTCATTAGTGACCTCGCAGATGGACTAGAGGTAAGGCTTGTCTGTTTGCAGATGACACCAAGATCTGCAACAGAGTAGATGATCCAGATGGGGTGGGCAGAATGAGAAGAGATCTGGATAAACTAGCAGAATGGTCAGAAGAGTGGCAACTGGGATTTAATGCAAAGAACTGCAAAATCATGCACATAGGGAAGAGAAACCCTGAAGCCACTTATAGGCTGGGAGGGAGTTGCTAGCAGTCACAAAGGAAGAAAGAGACTTGGGCATCATCATCACTGATGACCTAAAATCATCAAAGCAGACCTCTAAAGCAGTAGGTAAGGCTAGGGGGTGTTAGGTGTATTAGTAGGGGTATCACAAGTTGTAAGAGGAGGTAATAATCCCTCTGTACAAGACATTGGTTAGGCCCCATCTGGAGTACTGCGTGCAGTATTGGAGGCCACACCTTCACAAGGACATTAACCAAATTGAGGCAGTCCAGAGAAGGGCAACCAAAATGGTGCAGGGACTGCATCAGAAGACATATGAGGACAGATTAACGGAGCTCAATATGTATACCCTTGAGCAAAGGAGGAGAGAGGTGATATGATCGAGACATTTAAACACCTTAAGGGCATAAACAAGGTGAAAGAGTCTAACATGTTTAAATATAAGAAAAATAGCAGGACAAGAGGACACAGCATGAGATTAGAGGGAGGCCGATTAAGGGGGAATGTGAGGAAATTCTTTTTTCACAGAAAGGGTGGTAGATGCATGGAATGGCTTACCACAAGAAGTGGTGGCTATGAATACAGTGCAGGGCTTCAAACAGGCATGGGATAGGCATAAGGGAGCAATACAAATGACTATGAATAGATAGGTCACTGACAGAGCAAAGGACGATGGCACATTTATAAGGTAGAAAAAGAAATGGGCAGACTGGATGGGCCTTGCGGTCCTTATCTGCCGTCAACTTCTATGTTTCTATGTTTCTATAGAATGCAAAGCACACAAAGAAAGGAAATGAAAAACATTAGGGATTTGGGTCTCCAGAGTATTGGTGAATCAGTGGTGGGGTCTTACTTGGGGTTGTGAATTCTAATACCCACCATCTCCCCCTGCCCCATAGCCTCCTATCTGAAGCACAAGATACGGCTCCAACCTTGTGCCTCATAGTGATACAATATGGCCAACATAATCTGTCAGAACTTTCTTCATGCAGGGCCTAAGACATCACATTTAACCTTGTCTGATCAGGGGAAGGGATGGGCATTAGGGTTGACAACCCCAAGTCAGACCCCACCACTGATTCACCAATACTCCGGAGACCCAAATCCCTAATGTTTTTCATTTCCCTTCTTTATGCATTTTGCGTTATACAACCCTAATGTCTGCATTAACGTAGTTTTCTGCAAAGAATTTCCCTTCTTTTTCTGATAGTGGAATTGTATCCTCATTTGTGCAGGTCCCTCTGGGACCTGCACAAAATAAGATAAGTACAATATTGGAGACTGTCCTGATCCAGTGCATGGGCCCAACAGGCCCCAGCACACTTCGATACCTTGTGGGTGAGGTTCCATGACCCACCACAGGGTGTCACGACTGCACTAAAACACTGCTCCATCTCTACCCAGGCCGGGGCTGGTGCTGCATACTGCAGCACCTTCCCCATCAGCCTTGTCCCATTAAAAGAGCTACTCATTAGCTGCCAGGTCACTCACCTGTGATGTCACTGTCAGTGAGGTCACAATGCTGATGATGAACCGGGGGAAATAGAGATGGTTATGTCAGCTGCCAGGCTGAGAGTAGTTCCACACATCCAGTACAATGCTTTTTTCTAAATATTTTTTATTGCTTATTAATATTTTTTTAAACATATATCACATAGGTATAGTCAGGTAAGTATTCAATACAATATTATTTTATTGGTGGATATCATGATTAAACATTTTCATTTGAGAAAAATAGGCTAGACCCTATACTGTATATATTGTGGTGTAGATAACATACAACCCCCCACCCCACTTACAGACAATTTGGGAAATATCGTTGTATTACAATTTCAGCAATGGAGGCATTATATTTTTAATTTCATTCCATGCCGTATTTTCATAGTCATCAGGATCTTCTATTATGTACCCCATTTTTTCATAAAACATTGTTTCTTTAAGTGTGTTCCACCATTCAGTTTTGATGTAAGTAGGTAGGCTTTGGCTGTTCCAATGTTTGCAAATAATCTTTTGCAGAGCTAAAGATCCTAGGGAGATCATTTTTTGTTGAATTGTATTAATATCTAGGGTGTCATATAAGTTGAACAATATAATTGTAACTGTGGTAGTTTTTTAGACACTAAATTCTACCATTCCTTTATAAGAGGGCAAGACCAACAATTGTGGCATAAAGTTCCTCGCTGATTGCAGTATCAGCCAATATGCTGAAGAATATGCTGGATTAATTTTTGAAAGAACATAAGGGGTTATATAGGCTCTGTTTATAATTTTTTGTTGTATTCTCTTATTTTTTGTGGAGATTATATTTTTGTTGGCATTTATTCTAATTAACCTCCATTGGTTAATTTGAAAGTGCAATCCAGATTCTTTTTCCCATGCTACATGTTGATGTTTTTTTTATTCTTCCAGAGTGACAATTAATTTGTAAAATATGGTCAGTCTTTTTTTTTTCAAAGAAATCATTTTTTATTCTTTGTAAATAATTTTTGTTACATTTAGTGCATCTATTTTGTGTTTCTTACAGTATGAGTTGTATTCTTTACGTAAAGATGCATATGTAATAATTTTTTATTTTGATGTTGGAGACTACATTTTTGTAATCAGAGTACACTATGAATTGGTCATTCTTAATCAGTTGTTTCCAAATCAATATTCCTTCTTTTTGTAACAAATTGAATAAGTTAACCAATTAAAGAGTTATATAATTTAGGTTTACATTGCATGGAACATGTGACCATGGAAAATAAGCATATTTAAATTTAATTTTGGCTTTTTTTGCCATCTCATGTATCTGGTGGAGTATAGCATAATCCTTCAGATCTTTACAATTTGCCACAAACAATACGTTTTTCATTAGTATTGGTGTCTGATTCTAACACCTAATTTTTAAGAGTTCATCTAATAATAAACCAGTTTCATCTTGTGGATGGAATGTCCATTCCCACATAGATGCCATGACTTGTGAGAGAAGGCAAGCATGTAGATCTGGACAGCCAAAGCCCCCCTCTTTAACTGGTAATATCACAGTTTGCCAAGCTATTCTTGGTTTCCTTCCCCTCCACAAGAATTTTGAAAATATTCTTTTAATAATGGAAAAACATTTTGGATTTGGGGATCCAAACATAGATTGCAGGAGAAAGAGCAAGTGTGGTAAAACCATCATTTTTATGGTTTGGACATGATCCCACAAAGAAAGTGATAGATGTTGCCATAACTGTCACTGGTTGATAAAACCTTATGGTTAGGAGACACATCTCCTTTGTTATCATTATTTGAGTATAAACCAGAGGTTAGATCCTTAAGATCTTCAGATAGTCTATTTTATGTCATCCCCAAGGTTAGCACCTCTATGGGGGGATGTGCTTTAAGTGTTTGCGCAGCTAGGTGTCAGAACAATCTCCCAAAAGTGTTACGTGAAATGTCTAGTCATGTTTTTTTAAAACAGGTCTAAAATAACTTTATAGAGAACAAATGTGTTATAATTGTTATGATTGATTTTATGTTTTATAAGATGGCATTTATGTTTTGTATTTATGTTTTGTATCTATGGCTATGTTATGCAATATTGTTACATCTTTGTCTATGCCCCAGGTTGTATATGAAAAAGGGTTTATACTTACCTGGAAAACAAAAGTTTAAATAAAATAAAATAACTCCAGCTTGCTCAGAATTTTTTCTTTAGCCTTGCTGAAATTAATTTTAATGGATTTATCTAGTTGATTTGTTAAGATTATTCCTAAATACCTAATTTGGTCAGCTTTGTTGAATCTTTTTAATGATTCAAATTCAGAGTCAGATAATTTTTTGTTAATTGCATTATTATTGATTTCTGTTCATTTAATTGATATCCTGAAAAAGCAGTGAAGTCACTTCAGTATGTGAATATCACCAATATATCGTCTGCAAATACACTAAGTTCAGTAACAGTACTTTGATGTTGAATTCCTTTTATAGAAGGGCACTTCCTTATTGTATTAAGTAATGGTTCTAGATATAATATAAAGAGAATGGGGGACAGGGGACAGCCCTGTCGAACCTCGGCATCCATTGATATTTCTGGAGATGGTAAACCATTTATCAAAATATTAGCAGATGGATGACTGTATGATTCTTGAATTATTTTCAAATGGTTTTTGGGATGTTCCATTTTTCTAGAATCAATCAATCAATCAAATCTTTATTTATTCAGGCGAGCATCATTAAGCAAGGCTCATTTACAAGATGGAACTGATTAAGGTCAAGGTTCAACAGTTGATACACAACAGATACATCAATACACTTATATAAACAGTTATACATACGGGGGAAAAAACATTTATAAACACAGTGATGTACAGTTGTAATACATATAGTTATGATTTATTAAATTGAATGCCTTACTAGCATTCAATGCCAGGGCATAATAAGGATCCTGTAAGTGCTGAACCTGTTCAATTATTATCTGAATTTTTTTGATACTGAAGTGGACATTCTATTCATAACAAATCCATGTTGGTCTGGGGGGATGTGGAGGGGAATCAGGGACAGTAAACTGTTTGCAATGGTTTTAGCTATGATTTTATAATCAGTATTTAATAAAGTTATAGGTCTATAACTACTTGCCTGATTTTTTGGTTTTCCCTCTTTATGAATTAATATTATTTTTGCCTGAAGTAGTGATGCTGGTATTTTCCCCTCCACATCCACCCATTCCATCACAATACACGTCAACCAAATCACTACATTTTTTTAAAAATTCATTTGTTAGACCATCTGGTCCCTGGCTTTTATTGTTGGGAAGGTCATTTATTGCCTGTTTGATTTCTTCCTCCACTATTAGATCATTTCCCAGTGTAAATGGTTTTTGATCACTGTCGGCTATAAATTGCTCCACTTATGAATAATCTTTAATTGGAACATTTTTATATATGTTTATAAAATGAACCAACAAAATAGCAGATAAATCAGTCAAATCTAATTTAACCTGCTTTTGGGCATTCATGAGGCCTGCTATTGTATTATGTTCTTCTTTTTTTTTAGTAATTGAGCTAGCATTTTACCGGATTTGTCCCCCATAGGTATCTAGCTTGTTTGATTCTTCCTGTATTTCATTTCAGTTTCCACATTTAGGATTTGTTGCCATTCAAGTCTAGTTTTGTTCCAATCCTCTATATATTTATTGCAATTGGTAAGTAATAATTTGTTGAGTTCTTTTAGTCTATTTTGGATTAAAGAATCCGCTTTTATTTTTTGTGCATTTATTCTGGCTTGTTGGGAAATCCAAATTCCTCTGATCATAGCTTTTAGCACATCCCATAAGGATGAAACAGATTTGTTCCCTGTATAATTGTAGTACCAATATTCTTGTATTGCAATATTGATTTTGTTTATGAAATCTTGATTAGGAAGTAGTTCATTATTGAAAGACCATGTTTTGGTTTTAGGCTTAAAGTTCAGGGTTAAGACTAGTTGGATTTCTACTAGAGTATGATCTGAAAGATAAAATGGATGCATTTTTATATTTACAACTTTTGAAATTAAATGTTTGGATATGAAAATATAATCCAGTCTTGTAAGATTTTTTTTTTTAATCATGATAAGTAAATTCTTTTATTGTGGGATTCTGGAGTCTCCATGGATCAATTAGGTTATTTTCTTCTAAAAGGGAATTCAGGATATTCAAGATATTTTTATTTATAAAGGTAACATTTTTATCTTTATCTAGATAGGGTTTTTTAAGTGCACTAAAGTCGGACATTATGTTTATATTATTTTCTTGCATAGTAACTAAGGCTTGATTAATTTCTGCTGTAAAATTAGCAGAATTTTTGAAAAGTCCATACAGTGCCCACACAGTTAAGCCAATACTAGTAAAATGGTGCCTTTGATTATGGATATTCTCCCATCATTGTTGGTCCATTTATCTTGGAATTGGAAATTTAATTGTTTCCAAATTAGGATTGAGACTCCAGCAGATTTTTTAGTTCTTGAGCAGAAACAATTCTCAGCAATCCAATTTCTTTTAAGCTTAAGTATCTATCATTTAGGTGTGTTTCCTGCAGTGCTATGATGTCAAGTTTTAATTTGTTATGGTATGATAAAATTCTTGTTCTTTTAATGGGTGTATTAAATCCATTAACATTATAGGTGGCATACCTAATTGATCTTATGTTAAACATTTTTAATAAATCTTAAGCACAAATATCACATAGAGATCCTGTATGACCCCTGTACTTGTCTAATCAACATATTGTTTCCCAGATTCCCTCTTCTCTTAACATACCCCCTATCCAAAGAGGATCCATTACTATATCTTATTCCCACATCCCCATTTCTTATTTCCATATCTTCCAGTGGAATACTCAAAGTTAAAGATATTTTTCCCATAAAGCAATTTTTTTCCCACCTGATCTCCCCCTACAATACAGCCTAAGCCACACATCCAGTACAATATTATCACACAGAAGATTTTTTAATGATCAAAAGGAAAAAGAAAAATACTTCAGAAATAAAAAGCTACAACTGACTACTTCTTAAATTGTGTATTGTTTTCCTGTCTGCTTGTTTTGGCTCCAATAGCTCTTTAAAGTGCTTACTCAACCCTATTATACAAGCGTGACCACGCCTGTATTTTATATATATATATATATATATATTTTTTTTTTATATATATATATCTTGGCACGGTAGCACCAGTATAGTTAGGGTTGGCCAAGCAGTTTAATATTAAACTTCAAACTTTGCACTTTAATAACTTTGCAACATTTCAACAGAATTTGGCATGCTTTGCAGCTAGAGGAAGGTCTATTGACATACCAAATTTCATGTGAATCCCTTTTGTGGTTTTTGAGATACATAGTGGTGAAAAACGCAAAATTGCACTGCTTTATTTTCAATGTGTTTTTTTTTCAGTTTCTTTCGACAGCCGTTTCTTGGAAACAGCTTGTGGTTGTGTTCTGAAATTTTCAGGATTAAAAGATTTTGACTCACAGATGTGCCATTGAAGTTTGGTGAAAAATATTAATCCCTTCAAAGTTATTAAATTTTTAATTTTGGTGACAAAACAGATGTGCCGTGTGAAAACAAACTTGTTTTCATGGGGAAGTAGCTTGTTTCCCAGAGGAAGGTAGCTTGTTTCCATAGGCAGTGTTCATACTGTTACAGGAAGTCTGGTTGTCTAGTGACATCCCCTGCCACCCATTATTTTCCTGTATCCCTGGTGTCTGGTGGCACCCCCATTATGTTGCCCCCAGTCTCCTGGCACACCCTCACCCCCCATTACCATGCTTTATTTTTTTTTTAATTTGCCAACAGCATGGTGTCCAATCCCCCTGTTGGCGATGTAAGCCCTCAAGACACTGTGGGACACTAGAGATTCCACTCCTCGTGTCCCAAAGCATTTTTTTTCTATAGGCTATATTCACTGATAGGCATCGGGGTGTGCCTTGGAGTCATCAGCCCTAATGCTCACACCATTCTCCTCTACTGTACCCATCTCAGGTTATTCACTTATGGAATGGGATGAGTGTTAGGACCGACGACCCCAAGGAACCCCCCCTGACACCTGTCAGTGTCTGCAGGGTGGAGGGGTTGAATGGGGTGAGCGTTAGGGCTGATGACCCCAAGGCACCCCCCGATGCCTGTGAGTTTCTGTAGAGTGGAGGTGGGGTGTTAGGGCTGGAATCTCTAATACCCCATTTCTAATACCCTAACTGATGCATAAACTATTTTTTTTGCAACAAACATATAAATATATATATAGTACATGAAAAACATACTAGACTGACACAGAACATGCAAATTATCTTTAAATCCAAGGGTGCAGAGCCATAACTCCTGACTAGTAAGGCCATAAGTACGTACTGAAAGCTGTGCTTCTGAGCAAGTGGTAAACACTGTATTTTTTGTCAAGCCATTAAGAATTTTAGTTATAGGATATCAGTTTTAAAGTCAGAAGTCACATCATTAAATCATTTGTTTATATAAGGATTTAATTATTTTCCTGTGTTCAGCAGCTTGCTTTGTGCAGTACAGAGCTATGGTGATGTCATCAGCATTGTAAAAGCTGCACTCTGTCCCGGTTGTAGAATGCAAGGCTGTGACATACAGTATGCAGTCTCTTCACAGGAACATAAATCTTAGTTTACCTTTTTAATATTGGAAATATTGGCATGTATGTAGCCTCTTTAATCTACATACTGTGTATTTTCATTCATTCATGCTGAAATATTCTTATTTTCAGGATCTGTTGCTGATGCTACCTTTTTCCTGCCTGCTATCCATTTTTAATGATTACTGATCAGTTCTGGAACTCAGTGACAGCTGAATGGAGGCCCTGTACTGAAATGTGTACTGAGAGTTTTCCATTCAACCGATACCTCCAGGCTCTGCAACTGATCAAACATTATAAAAATGAATATCTGGTGGGAAAAAAGCATAAACAAGGAACCCTAAAAAGGGGCAAAGCAAAATTTATTTGAAGTGAACAAATGAAAAGACACAATGGGGAGCTTGAAGAGGCTACAGACATGCTCCAATTTCCAATTAAACATTAAAAAAGGCAAAGAAATGTTTATGGTTACCTTTTAATAAATGACAGCGACATACTGTATGCAACCTTTAAACAAATGGCTGTGACACGTGCATCCTCTTAAATAACATAGGATTTTAGAAGTTGCATAAGTCATCAGCTAAAATGACTTTAATTATGGTGGCAAAGATAACAGTGGGATCCAAGAGGAAGTGGGATGCATTCAATGGAATTATCAGATGGGAACTAGAGGGTGGAAGACAGGTGACTGGGATGGATGACAGAAAATAGAATGTCTCCAAGCAGTGAATCTTATGAGAGACTGGATGAACTGTTCAGATCCTTTTCTGTCACATTTCTATCTTTCACTTTTCCTTCAATTAGTGTTTTATAAATATGTATACTTTAGTGACTTGGTAGTGCCAGCCACTTAGGGTTGAGGAGGCACTTCTATGTTAAACCTAATTGTTGTACCTTAATGCAGTCGTCATCCCTGTTTTCATGTTGACATTGCCCTAATATCAGCACTGTCTTGCCAGACAAATTAAAATATTGACACAGCAATGCTTGCATATATTGTCCTGTTTTTGGGTGACTTTTACTCTAACATGGAATGATCACGAGATGTAGCATTACCATAACTTTGGCACCTTTACTTCAAGCACTGGTGTGTGAGTATTTTTCTGTGCTAGAAAGACCGTGCTGAAGATAGAGTAATGCTGACACTGTCCTGGGATTCTTCAAACCCTGAGGAAAACTACATTACAGATTCACCAAGGTTCTTGGGATTTTTTACCCTAAAACTGCCTTTTCCCACTTTTTATGTTCTATGCTTAAAACTTAACTGATGCATTACCGTATTTTTATTTTTTGCAATGAATTCACCTATTTTTTAAAGAAATATATAAGAACACATGCACACAACTTTGTACAATACTGACTATGGTTTGCTCAGATACCCAAAAATCCAATCCAAGCTAGAATAGTTTGATATGATAATCCATATCCGAATCTGACATCTGATCATAGCTTTGGATGCCATCAGATTAGGATATAGATATTCTAAAATCTGACTATCCTACTATCCTAAAGTAGTGTCACACCCCACACTGCAATTAAATAACTCCCTCGCTCTCACTAAACCACCTTGTAATAATCCACAGCCTCTCCCCCAGTCCACTGATTAGTATTTACCCAAACTGAAGCAGCTGCAGGATCATCCTCTGCTCCGACCCTTAGAAACATCGAAATCTATCAGAAGAAAAGGCCCACAGTGCCCATCTAGTCTGCCCCTTTCCCACCCCAAGTCAGCATTTCCCCATCCTAGCATCCTCCCCAGTGCCCCTCCCCCTTCATGGTTTTCACCCTCCTTTTGTGCTTCTGGGAACTTCTGTTTCCATTCCTTACTTATACCCAGGTATCTGTCCCATGACCTCTTGAACTCTCCTGCTGTTTTTGTCTCCACCACCCACTCTGGCAGTCCATTTCAAGGGCCCATCACCCATTCAGTAAAGTAGATCCCCCTCTTATTACCTCTGAATTGCCCACCCTCCAGGTTTAAGCTGTGCCCCCTAGTCTTTGGATTCTCCTTCCTCTTGAAGATGCTCCCTTCCACCACCCTGTTTATCCCTTTCAGGTATTTAAAAGTTTCTATCATACCTCCTTTCTCTCTCCTTGTTTCCATGGAATATAGATCTAGCCTCTCCATTCTCTCCTCATATTTCTTCTGATGCATGCCATGCACCATTTTGGTTGCCCTTCTTTGGACCCTCTCTACCTTTTCTATATCCCCCTACTGATATGGTCTCCAGGACTGTACCCCATACTCATGGCAAATGCAGATCTTTGCCCCCCACACCCCCAATGAATTAATATAATCATCTCCACGTTGGAGGTGTAGGGAGCAAGGAGTGTAACACCCCTACAGTGGCAACAACGGTAGGCTCTGCGAAATCCAGTTCACCAGAACGACAGACAAACTGGTTGCGACGCACACATTGCTGTCGCCCTAATGACTTCACTCAGGTGATGGGATACCCCCCAAATTATACTGCCCCCATTCTGGCACAACATAAATCAAGTCCCCCCTTCTTGGATTTGACAAAGAACCCCCAAACCATCACATCCACTAGTGCCCACCTCTCTTATCCCCCTCTTCCTTATAATAAAAATATAAAAAGTCACCCGCCATGTCTACAGTTTGTTGGCCCCAGGCCAAATCAATACAACCCCACCCTTGCACATATTAAACACGCCCCCTCCCTGTATCAGAAGAACCCCCATCCAACACACCCATCAGCCACCACCTCCTCCTCCCTCCTCCTCCTTATAATAAAACTATTATAAGATGGCAGCCATGTCTGGAACCTGCCATATCAATACTTCCCCTCACCACTGCACAATATTAAACAGGCCCCTCCTCTGATCAGATGAAGAACCCTCCAACACACCCACTAGCCCCCACCTCCCACCTCCCCATCTCCCTAAAAAGATTACGAGAGGCTGTCGCATCTGAAGCATCACACCCATCCTTTACCAAATCAATAATTCCTCCCACCCTTGCACAATACTTAAGAAGCCTCCCTCTCCAGATCAGATGAAGAAACCCCCACCCAAGACACCTCCTAGTTTTTGCCTCCCTCCTCATTATAATAAAAATATTATAAGGTGCCAGTCATGTCTGGAGCCTGCCACCCCACTCCCCCACCAAATTGCCAAACCATAATTCCCTGACTCAACACACTCACTAGCCCCCTCCTCCACCTATAGCAGCTACATTTAAGTGATAATAATAGTCCCACGGTGGATGGGTTTGAGTTCATCTTTTCTTTCCATTCCTGTGTGTTCACTATTCAATAAAGTAAGAGTTTGTGAAAATATGTCCTCCTGTAGTAGTAATATTTGGCTGGCTAATAACAAAGCAGGTGTTACGTCTATAGGAAGAAGTGCTTTAATTCAAAACATGCAGTATAAATCCATCCAGAACACCAGAATGAAGAAAGAAGATGGGTGCAAGCCACTGCTTTATGTGACCATTATCAATCACCAAGTCTGGGTGCTATGGTGGGGAGAAGGGAGGTGGGAGGTAATGGGTGGAAGGGTCTTACTCAGATCTGGGAATGGGGAGCTAATACACTGTATATTGTGAAAGGGTGGGGGGAATTATGATATTATGATTTTGGGGGGTGCAGGTTCTGGATGCTGTCAGGTCTTACAATATTTTTGTCAAAAGGAGCAGAGGGAGAAGGGAGGTGGGGTTAGTGGGAGGGATGGGTAGGCGGGATTCTTCTTTTCATCCAGGGGCTTGTATAACACTGTGCAAAGGTGGGAGAATTAAAACTGTGTGGAGGGGGCAGGCTCTTGATGTTTCTGGCATCAAATATATTTTATATTTTTATTATAAAGATGAGGATGAGGAGGGAGGTGGGGGCTAGTGTGTGTGATGGGTGGGTGGGGGTTCTTACTCTGATCTGGCGATGAGGGGAGCTTGTTTTATGTTGTGCCAGGGTGGGGGCAGTAACTTTAGCAATTACTGTAGCTTATTATAAGGAGGGCAGAGAGATTTGGGATTTTAGGACATTGGATGTCAGACAATCTGATATTCTGAAATCTGGTTTCACATCCAAGGTGTTTTTTAGGATATCACATTTTGAGGACCAATATCCTAAAATCCTAATATCCGGAAAAACACCTATTATCCTAAATATCCATTTTTTAAATTGATTATTTGTGTAACCCTAATACTACCAGACATTTCTGGACTATCAATGGCAAACTGTCTAGGTAGGCAAAGTTGACCAATATTTTTTGTGGTTTTTATTGAAACCTTTTCCAGACTCTTCAAACAATTTATCAACAGGTAAAGAACAATATTTCCTAAGAACCAAAACAAAGTAGCACCAATGACAGTATTATATACAACACTGCCTTCATCGCGGTACATCATTCAAATATATACAGTCACAATATCAGACATGTGAGTTAGTCTTAGCTCACCCATCTGGGGGCAAACCCCTATATCTATACAGGTCTAGTCTGGCCCATCAAGGTGGGTACACATGAGCCTGGTGAGAAACTAAGCTTGGAGTCCTGCTGGCTGCCTAGGAGGCAGGTGTTTGGTACCAGGGTGAGGCAAGAAAGGGGCCTATATGATTTTATATTTTCCCTACTTCCTCAAGCTACGTGTGACATGTATTTGAAATTGGCCAGTTTCTCCATGGTGGCTCGTCACAGTGCTATTGAGGGTACTTAAACAGAATTCCATTTTTGGAGAAGTGAGCATTTGGCCTCGAAAGAAGCTGCCAACCAGCGTAAGTGGGTACCCAAAATCTGAACACCCTCAAGTGGGATCCCTAATAGCCAGAAGGAGGGAGTTATAGGCAGGGAGCATTGGAGTTCTTGGGTACAGAAGGATATGACCTCATCTCAGAATGTCTGGGTGGGTTGCATGCCCAAAGTATGTGAACCAGGTCATCCACCCCTGCACACTGCATCTCCAGCAGGTATTTGAGGGGATGATGTTCATCACTTAGAGGGCTACTGAGGTGCAATACCACAGATGTAGAATTTTGTTCTGTATAAGCATTGCCCTACTGTCTGAGCATGCCCTGTGGGCTACCTGCCAATATTGGGACCACTATCCAGTAGATATCTGGGTTTGTAGCTGGGTTTCTCACTTAAGTCTTGCTCTGTAGGACTGGTCAGGAAGTTCCACTTATACTCTTTTATATATTGCCCCCACTTTTCCTTTCTTGAGGTGTAACCAGCCTGTAAAAGAGAAGCAGTTAACTGTGGACAGCTGTGTCCCCACAGTCCTTTCATGAAGTGCAATGTGGTACTCCTGATTTGGGGAAACCTCCAGAAACTGTCTTGGGGTAAACTGTATCATCCCTTAATAGCTTGGAAGGAGTAGAGCTGATCACTGCCTCACATAAGGTGGTCCTGGACCTTCTATATCCCCTCTTTTTGCCAAATTGGCCAAGGCAGTATTTTGTTCTTCATTTTTTATCAGGGGATTGTGCCATACTGGACAGAGTGCTGCCGTAACTATGGGGGACCTGGTCATAGCGTGGGGCGTTTCCCAAGACTGAAAGGAACCAAGGATGATTTGTATTGTTTATTTAAAATCTGGTTAAGACCATGGGCCAAGGACCCATTTTCATGGGCAACTAGAACACACAACAATAAATTTTATAACTAATAAAAAAGATTAGACAATATACTGAATAAACTACCAAACAAAAACCAAACTCTTGAGCCAAGGCAGGGCAAATTTTATTCATATAGCACCCTATTGGGGCTCAGAGTGCTTTACAGTAAGAACACCCTCAAGAATAAAAATCAGAAAATATTTAAAAAAAAAAACTGAAAGATTTATCAAAAAGCAAAGTTTTTAAAGAGGCCTTAAAGGCCTCCACTGAGCTGGCTGCATATATATAAGGTGGAACAGAGTTCCACAAAGATGGTGCAGCAGTACCAAAAGCTCTATTGCCCAATCTCTTAAGGCAAGAGGAGGTACAACAAGCAAGCCAGCCTTGGTGGAGCATAGGGGCAGATAGGTTGTTACGGTACCAGGAGCTCTTTAAGGCAGTCAGGTCCCAAACCACATAGGGCCTTGTCAGTTAACAAGCATATCTTGAAGGTAATACAAAATCACACATGCCCCCACAATGCAAAGCATCATGGGCTGCATATGCAAATCACCACAGAATGTTATGCTGGTCCAACTTTAAGCAGAATTGCATGGTGCCAAAAGGCCTCTCACACAGTTTGCAAAGGGTGCTAACAGAAGACATAGACACGTGTTTCGTCCTACCAGGACTCATCAGTACGCCTCATCTGTTTGACACCCCAGTGGAATGGACCAGCTACCCTTAAGGCAGTGTACCTTGGATATATTGTGGTGAACCCATTAAAATAAAAAACTATTTAAAAGACAAAGAACCTCTGTGCGCAAACACTGAGGCAAGGGTTATATCTTGAAGGTGATGTGCAAACTCACAGGCAGCCAGTGCAGACTGCGCAGAACAGGAGTGACATTATCCCTAACTGAAGCACCCATCAACATCCTGGCCACAGCATTCTGCACTAGCTGCAGTCGATGAATCAATCTTCCAGACTGCCGTAGGTACACAGCATTGTAGTAATCAAGTCTGCTGGTGACAAAGGCATGGATGACTGTAGCCAGTTCATAAGGCATCAAGAGCAGTTGGATCCTGGTGATATTCCGGAGGTGGAAGAAACTGGATCAAACAACTGACACTTGTTGTTCAAAGGTCAGCCAGTTGTCTAGAAAAACACCAAGATCTTTAGCCGCACTTACCACCGGCAGGGGACACCCTCCAACTACTGGGGTGAGCAACCTCCCGTCAGAGGAAACACCTTCATGACCTGGCTCGATCACCATGACCTCTGTCTTGCTGGGGTTGATACATATCCAGTTTGCAGACATCCAGTCATTAATCTCAGCCAAACACTGGCTCAGCATACCTGAGGCGGAGAGGTCACCTGAGGCACAAGACAAGTACAACTGGGTGTCATCCGCATAGAAGAAAAACCCCAGATTGTACTGTCTAATGAATATAAAAATATATATATATAAAAATAGAGCCCTGCAGAACACCAAAAGACAATGCATAAAATCCCAAAGAATAATTTCCAAGGACAATGCACTGTGATCTTCTGGTTAAATGTGAGCTAACCAGAGCAAAACTGTGCCAGTACCACCCACATAGTTCCTCAGATGATCCAATAGCACCCCGTGATCAACTGTGTCAAATGCTGAAGATAGGTCTAAGATCACCAAGATGGTAAATTGTTCTTGGTTCCTTGCCATGCAGAGATCATGTGCCACCCTTACAAAGGCTGTCTCAGTGCTGTGCCAGGGCCAAAAACCCGATTGGAGAGGTTCATAGATGGACAGACTCTCCAAACACTCAGCCAGCTGTTCAACCACCACCTTCTCGATAACCTTTCCCAGAAAGGGAAGATTAGAGATAGGCCTATAGTTCGAGAAAACATTCGGGTCTTAAGTTGACTTTTTAAAGCGGCGTCTCACCATAGCTTCTTTCAAGGCCATAGAAAAGACACCCTCACTTAAAGACCCATTTACAATCTCCATGAACACTGGACCCAAGAAATCCAAGCAGCTGTGACAAGTCATCTTGGGCCTGGGTCCAAGGCACAGCTGGTGGGATGCATGCTGGTAAGCACATGGAGGACCTCAACTGCCAAAGTCAGCCAAAACTCACTCCAGCTCAGCAAGAGATCTTTACCAGCAGACCGATCACCTCCAGCTCAAGCTGGACCAGAGGAGTAATACTCGCCCTGATAGAGGACACCTTGTCAGCAAAGAAATGCCCAAACTGATCACACTTTTCTACAGAAAATAATGTCCAGGACTGCAAACAGGAAGGATTCAACCAACTGTCAACAGTGCAGAAGAGCACAGCTAGGCAATTTCCTGCTGCAGCAATTGACTAGGACAAAAACTCAGTCTTCTTAAGGTCAGTTGCCCACTGAAACTCCAAATAATGGAGCCTCAGTGCCACTTTGTCCTCCTCAGATTGAGACCTCCTCCAGGCATGCTCCAACCTACACCTCTTAGTCTTCAACTGATGCAACTCAACACAATACCACGGTGAGTGATGTCAGGAGATCAAGGACCAAACGTGGAAAGGTGCAATCAGGTTCAGACACTCGGTTAAGGCTGTATTGTAAGCCTCAACACCAGCCTCTGCACCGTGAGCACAGGCTAGCAGCAAGCTCAAGACATCCAGTGACTCCTGAAGCTCGCAAGGCTCCATTTTATTTTTTGGATGACACCAGATAGTCTCCACAGAAGGGGTTATTTGACAGGGGGCCCCACACAGGAACTCAACAGCATGATGATCTGACCAACAGACTGGGTCAACCTTGACTGCCATAATGTCAAGTCTGAGTGAAAAGACCAGGTGGAGAGTGTGGCCATGTATGTGTGTCTTGGAGGTAACCACCTGAGACAATCCCAGCTGATTCATAAGTTGGAGGAGCTCTTGCCCAAAATGACAGTATTCATGTTCAACCCAGGTATTTAAGTCCCCCAGGACCAAAATCCTGGGGGACTCCAACACCTGCTCGATGATGAAGTCTTCCAGCTCCTGCAGGAAAGGCTCCCACCACCCAGGGGCCGGTACATGAGGACTATCCTACCATTGACTCCAAAGGCACACTCAGTGACCACACACTCAAAAGACACTGGTGGTCTCACTGGGAATGCAGTGAGGCCCAGGGCAGATTTAAAACAGATGGTCATGCCACCCCCTCTGCATTCCCTCCTCGGGTAATGCAGAACAGAATAACATAAGGGAACACAGACTGCTAGCACAGTGCCAGCTTCGTCTCCCACCCAAGTCTCAGTAATGCAAAAAAGGTAAGATGAGGAATCGGCAATGAAAGACTCCATCACCGCAGTCTTATTATTCCGTGACCTTGCGTTACAGAGAATGGCCCAAAGGGGACGAGCTGTGTAGGCCAGATGAACTACCTGCTGCCTGAAAACACTTGGCAGAGCACTAGGAAGGGCTACCAGGTATGATGGTCCTCTGTCCTGGAACCTTTTTCTCCCTGGGCATCTCCTGGACTGTATCACACCAATTCTGCCCCCCACATCATCAAACTGGGACCCTCACTGCGGCGAATGTTCCCCCTTTTAGAACTCCCAGCTCCAGACAGTGGCTGAGCACCCCTGCCAGCAAAGGTAACTGGAGACCAGGAAAAGGATGAAGCGACTGCAGGAAGTCCACCGAGTAGGTGATCCTCAAAGCCTCAACACCTCTACATATAATGCAAACAAAACTAAACAATAAAAACAAATAGGAAAACAGAAAGAACAAAACAGACTAATCACACTCATCCACAATCAAACAACTGAAAATACATACACAGCAAATACACATACACACACACACACACAATCACACACAGCAGCACAGGTAACAATTTAAAACACTTAAATACCCTCCCACCCTAACTCAACAAAAATTAACAAACAAAAACAGGAGAATCTAAATGGTAAACGGAGCAATAGCAGGCTCACACCCCGGAATTTAAAATGCTTATGGGGCCACAGAGAGCTCTCACCTCCTCAGGCAAACGATATCCAGAAAAACACTAGTCCTGTGACTCTCTCAGAGCTCACAGGAATAGAGTAACTGTACTTTGGCAAAAGTAGAACAGAACAAGTTCAGTGCTCAGCAACTGAGATTAGGCACTCTCACTGCCAAATGTCCATTTGAAAAGAAAATTAACTGGCCCCAACAACAGGCACCAAAAACAGCTTCACTGATGGAGATTTTATAACTATTAAAACATTTACATGGACTATCTGCGAAAAGATAATTTTTCAAAGCAAGTTTAAAGCTAGGTACAGAATTACTGGCAATGGTTAATAGAGAAGTTGGCAATGAATTGTAAAATGAAGGCAGTTTATAGAAAATAGTTTTTGACCAGCGAGAGTTCTCATTCATGGTACAGAAGATTTATAGGATGAAACTAAATTACCATGATTCTTAAAAATGGAATGAAAGAAAGTAGAGATGTATGGCCCAGAGTCGCCTTCTTAGTGAGAATCCCTATCTATAATAAGTATCTCTGGTCCAGCTGAAGCTAGCCCATCTGATGGGTGTGACTTGGTAATAGTGCCACAGATCTTGCCACCTGATTATAGAGGTTAGGGGGACTTAGTTTTGCCTGAGTTTTTGGTATACAACAACACTGCTGGGGACATGCCCCTTATTACTACTGCCACCTTTATTCACATCCATTGAGGAGCTAGGGGAAGGGGCTGTAAACCAGTGGAAAGTTTGAGCACCAAGGTATGCCATATGGTAAGCAAAGGACCAAGGCCCCCCCCCAGCCACCCACCTTCCAGTGCATAGGTAGTCTTACTCTGCTGAATCTTAGTGGCCAGAGAGAATGGCTGAAGCACTGGGGTAATTGTTTGCCTCCTTGCAATTGTGTATATGTGCATTCAGTAAAGGAGTTTTGTTTGGCTGCAGTTCCAGTTCTATGGTTTCACTGTGACCTGGAATGCTGGAATCCTTTGTCATGTGAATCTTGGGGGTTTACCTTCCCATAGGTAATCACCTATCCATGTATCCATTTTGGAGAACCAAATGCATGGGATCTGGACCAAGATGTGGGAAAGGCAATGTAGGGAGTTTGGAATCGGAGACCATTTTGAATGCAATATTTCCCACCATTGATAGGTCTAAATAGCACTAGCTATCCATCTCCATTTTCACTGTTGCCTGCAGCAAGGTATGAATGGCTGTGACCCATTGTGGTACACCTGGGAGAAGGTGGATATCTATGTATGTGATGCCTTGAGGGGCTCACTTCATACTGGAAGAGATAAAGGGGCACCGGGGCAAGAGCTAAGTAATGGGAGAACCTCCATTTTGCTTGGATTTACCTGCAAGCCGGAGATTAGGGAAAATAAACAGAGGGTGTTGAGGAGTGGGTCTGGAGCGTCCTTTGCCAGCAGATCATCTGTGTAGAGCAGGGTCTTGTGTTATCCCTCTTCTTCATCTATATAGCTGTGTTCTCCCTTAAAGCTATGGCCAGGGAGGGCCAGCCCAGTGATGCTGAGGGTTGAAGCACTGGATACCACACTTTGCGCCACGCTGGTGACCTAGGTTTGGGAATGAGACCGGGTTATTGGAGGTTGGTGGGGGAGGAGAGGGAGAGGAGCAGGACTGAGCTGCTGCGAGGCAGCTCTCCACTCCCAGGGAGGGATGAGGAGTTTCCCCAACCCTTGGCTGCCATCTGACGGAGGACAGATGGCAGTTCGGGCGATAGCCAAGGGTCGGCAGGAACAGGCTGAGCCGGTACTCGGAGTGTGTGTGCGCCTCCATGCGCAAGCACTACTGTGTCTGTTGGGGTCCCGGGATCTTCAGGAGAAAACGGGGAAAAAAACACAAAATTACTAATAGAAAAAAAAGCTATGACCAGCCTGAAAAGAAGCAGGGCGAGGGATATTCCTGATGTGCACCTTTCTGGATGGGATGGGAGCTGACAGGTTGGAACTGGTCACCACTCTGGCCATGAGAGCATGAGACACGCTGTGGATCCACAAGAGAAAAGTCTCTCCAAATCCCATTTGTGTTAGTACCCAGAGGAGGTAGCCCTAATTTAGCAAGTCAAAGGCTTTCTCAATGTCTATATCAACAACTGCGGCTGGAGAGGGACTACCTGTTACCCAGGAAAATAAGGTAACTAAAGATCGGAGATGGTCAGAGCTCAGTCTACCTTTAACAAATTCTACTTGAGAAGAGTCGGTCAGGTTCAGCAGGACACAGCTCAGCCGATTCACCAGAGCTTTAGCAAGAACCCTGGCAACTACACTGATTAGGGATATGGGTCTCTTATGGGCAAGGCTGGTGGAGTCCTGATCTTAATTTGGGAGAACGGTGATGATCCCCTTCCGAAAGGTCCAGGTTAGGGAGGAATCTTGAGGACTAGGAAAACTTGTTAAGTTAGTAGCTGGAGGAAACTGGTTGGAAGACAATGTTTCCAGGAGCTTTGTTGGCATTTAGTTTGGGCAGTGCCTATTTCACCTCTTTTACAGAGAGGGGGTCTTCAAAGCCCATGGTCAGTTCCTGCTGTAACTCTGGCAGGTGAATATCAGCTAAGAAGGCATTACCTACAGAATCAGTGGGGTATGTAGGGGAGGTGTAGAGAGCTGAATAAAGAAGCTGCATGACCTCTTTAATGTCTTTAGCTGTGGTGACCACCTGTCCAGTTTCAAAAAGTAATGTGCCTCTCCGCCTGCCTACGTCTAAGGCAATATGCCAGGACCTGGCCCATTCTTTCACCTCCCTCCCAGTACACATACTGTAAACAGGTTCTGGTCAGTTCAGCTTTACCAGTGAGAAGCTCATTTATGCAAATTTACACTCACAGTAGTTCCCCTTTGGTTGCCTGTAGGGGGAACCACTGCAGGGGGTTCTCAGACAATACCTCTAATTGTTGGAGGTAGTCTGTGAGATCTTTGTACTTTTTCTCTCTCCCTACACCAGCATGCAGCATAAGCCATGATTTGCCCTTGTATGTATGCTTTAAAAGTCTCCCATACCATAGCTGGGGATGTCTTTCCCTGGTCACTGAGTTGGAAGTACTCCGCTGTCACTATTTTTACCCATGTTTGAAATGATGGATCTGCGAAAAGGAGGGATCCAAATGCCATGAGGAAGATTTGGATGCCTCTGTTACCCACAACAGAGAGAGGGAGACAGGGGCATGATCAGAGAGATGCATGATTCCAATATCGGTAGCTATCATTTGATGTGCTATGGAGGCTGACCCAGCCAGAAATCCAGGCAGATATACGAGTCATTGACACTAGACTGACATGTGTAATCATGGATTGAGGGGTGCTGTAGATGTCACTGGTCCAACAACATATGTTCCAGCATTAGGGTTCTTAGAACCTCTGCTGCTCTGGGGTGTCTCAGCATTACCAGTGCTTTGATCTAACCCTGGTTCCAGGGTACCATTATAATCTCCTCCTAGCAGAACTGGCAAAGAGTTTGACTTGAACTGTGTGATGGCAGTGTTTAAGACATTGAAGAAGCTCAGCCAATCTTCACTGGGGTCATATATGCTTCTCAGAATCACCTCTGTGTTCTGAGTGGAGAATTGGGCAAGCATTCATCTGCCCTTGCCATAATAAGCAGAGACTTCTAATGCCAGTGCAGGGACTTGCTCATTAAAATGGAAACCCTGCTTTTTTGGATTGGAAGGTGCTATGGGTTTCAATCACCACCCACTCCCTCTGCAGTTTTTGCACTTTCAGGGAAAACAATTCCTTTTCCTGCAGGAAAGCTATCACTGTATGCTGTTTATGCAAAAAGGAAATAATGTCTTCCCCTTCAAAGAGGGATTTAGGCTTGTAACTTTCCAACACACTGTATACACTTCTGCCCTGGCATCCCAAGGACTGGATAGTGATGCCATGTATGACACCTTACAGAAGCTACTATAATATTATATCCCCAGAAGAAAGAAATTAAGAGTACATACTAGGAGCTGAAGCAAACAGTGACCCTCTGGTTGCTCTGCCATTAACTGATACATTAAAGACAGTTAAATATCTAGGACAAGTGAGCACTTCCTGTCACCAACGGGCAACAGGGAGAAACCAAACCAACTCCCTGGTTCCAGGGAAGCAACTTACCAAAAACAGATACAATGACTGAACTGATGTGGTTATACACTCAGATTGCACAAGCATGGATTGTACAAATGCAGGTTGACTAAGCTGTCTCAACTGACTAAGAGCTGGGTGCGGAAAACTGCTCAGAGTTGTCTGGCTAAGAGTTGAGGCTGTGGTGGAAGAGTATGTCAAAGTTGGGGTGCATACCTCCGCTGGTTATTGCTTCTATTTTAACAATCAGCTGCCTTGTTTTGTATTTGCAGCACATCATATGATCATACTTCTTAACGGAACTAGTATCCACTGCAAATGTGCCAGTGAGAGAGGGGGGAGAAGCTGACATGACCAGTGAGTAGATCAATTTAGTTTCCAACTAAAGGTATGACTTCAGGGGTTAGTGACACGTGGGCTGCCTATTTATCATGCCTGATTACCTTTATCCAGTTGGGGACGGGGTATCCTTCTGAAAAAAAGGTAAGTCAGTGGAAGGCGAAGGTGGGGGGGTGCATAAGGCTTGTATTTGTGTGCAGAGTAGGCAATGTGCTCCCCACATCTTACCTATACCTGCCACAGATTGATGAGACAGTATGATGGGGGGGGGGGGCTCCCAAAATATTGAATAGGCTGTGTGTTCTAAGAGGTGCTGCACTTCTACTGCTATCAAGATTGTGACCTAAACTAACAAAACTGGAACAAGCCAGCACTTAGCCTTCACTTAAGACAAGTATTTATTTATTTGAGATTTTTTTTGTATTATTTATTAATGCTCTCCTAAGTCTCCTACCAGCCACTCCTTTAGGCAGCCTAGGACACCCATCATCAGTCCCCCCATAACCATCTCACTGTCCCCATTGTTGCCACAGCTCGGTTGACCAGAAGTTTCCCTTCGTTGGGGGAGTCTCCCTTCCAGTGGAGGGCACCAAGAGAGGAGACATGCCCTAAGACATGTCATCTATGCCGGGCTCGGCGGGAGATCAGTGCGGACACTTCTGGGCTTCCTGGTGCACCGGGGACCAGCCACTCTCTCTAGTCAGCAGGGTGGCTGTGTTTTCCATTTTTCTCCCTGCCATCCACCCTCCACCCACAAGGCAGCTGCACACATGCAGCATCCTGGCTAGGCACACTGCGGCACATGGTCACCCATGCCGCAAAGTTCACAACCCCAGCGGGCCACCAGGAGCCACTTCAAAGTGACACAGGCTCCCCAGGGAGAAGAGCATCCAATGGATGCTCCAAACTCTCCCCACTGGTCTCCACTCCTGTTGTCCCAGGCTCGGGCGCAAACTTGGTTTGCCAGCATGCCAGGCGACACCATATCTCCCAGCACCATGGAGCCGGCCCCTATTTGTTTGTTTAAAATTTTGGGAACCAGGTTAGGCACACTGAGCTGAGGCTCATTTCTAGGTGCGACCAGGGAGAGGGTTTACAGAACATCAGGAGACAAAGTAAACTGGCATATGGTTGAACAAAATAACGTGTAGTTTTGGAACAGCATATATAATGGTTGACTGAACACAGAAGGATACAACAAAGCAAGCAGCGTGGCAACAAAAAAGTGACAGATTAGATGAACAAAGACTCTTACCTGTAGGGCAGGTTAAGTGCAGAAAGATTTGAGCGACCAGATGCTGGTGAGGTGGGGGGCAGGGAGTGTGCAAGAGGAGGGGACTGGGAGTGGGTTAGGGTAAGTTGGGGTAGGTAGAGAGGCAGAAGCAAGGGGGGATGGGGGAGGTGTAAGTGCTGCTTGAAGGAGGAAAAAGAGGGACAGCTGCAGAGTCAGGGGTGGTTCCAGAGGTGGGGAGCCTGTAGGAAAAGGCAGACTGGCCAGCTGAAGTGTGGAGGTGGGGAGGGAGAAGGAGCGAGGGTTCCTGGTATGCAGAGTGTAGGAAGAGGGGCAGGAGAGATGGGGGCAGACCAAACCAGAATTTGGCAATGAACGTCTGGAAATGGATAGAATACCTATTGGATAGGAGTAGAGAATGCAATGATGAGTACAAAGGGGGGACATTGGAAGCGGTTCTATATGATATCGGTAGACGCCTAAAGGAGATCACAGTTATCGCACAATCAGAGTGCAGAACATTTTGGCACTCTGACAACCCACACACAGGACAACAGCACGGGACATGTATTTTATGCTTTTAGTGGGGATGTGCCCCCACACTAAAAAGATTCTCAACTCAGGGGTGCATGTCGGGGGGGGGTGAAAGCATTAAAGAATAAAGGTTCGGGCCGGGAGCAACAAAATTGCACCAGTGTCAGGACCCGAACTCGGTACCTCACCCACCCCAACCACTAACCAACCCCTGATGCCATGACGCTCCTCGGCAATCCACCACAGCACCGCCCCCTACAGCTCCTCTTCCCCCTCCCAGCCCACACTCGCCATGCTCGCTCCCCCCCACGCACGTTCACATAGGACATGCTGTCGCCCAGTTCGCCCACCCCCTCATCCGGTCACCCTACCCTCCCATTGCCGTGAGGGATTGCGCCAGGAAGGAGTCGTCGTTACGGACAGCGCCCTTCCCCATGCACCCACGTCATGGGATACCATTGGTAGCATATCAACAGAACAAGTTCAGAAGAATATCTAGCTTGGACAGAGAGGAAGCTGGAGCTGTTCTGTAGAAAACATCAGCATAGTCAAAAATTGAAAGTTTCATCTTAGAAACTAATTCATGGTGGATAGGGAGGGAGAGGCAGTCTTTACTATGACAAGAGTAGCCCAAGTTTGGGGTAGAGTTTGGAGCTGATAGCATCTATATGGACTGTAAAATCCAGACGGGAATCCAACCAGACCATGAGGTATTTGAAAGTGGGGTTAGAATTAAGCGGGGTGCCATCCAAGGTGTAGAACACTAGGGGGGAGGGGTTTTAGCTAGTTTTTGCACAGTGCTGAAGATCATGGTAACAGTCGTTTTTGTGTTGACTTTTATATGATTGGCTTGGAACCATAAGAATACCTTATTGAGGTCCTGCTGGAGAGGGGCATGGATGTCAGTGATGGAGGGTCCTGAGGTAAATAATATGGTGTCATCCGCACACATATGCATGCGGCAGTTGGGTCAGACAGAGGCGAGGTGTTTATAAACACTGAAAATAGCATAGGGCCCAAGATGGACCCTTGATGGACTCCTGCAAGGATGGGGAGGAAGGAGATGAGAAGTTATCAACCTGCACTGATTGGGGCCTGTCGCAGAGATATGAGCTGAAACAGGTGACAGTAGGGGAAGCCAGATCAGCAGAGGAGCTGGTTGAGCAGAAGGGGTAAGAGATGTAATTAAATGCTTTTGCCAGGTCCACGAAGACTACAGCAGTTATGTGGCCCTGGTCCATGGCTGAATAAATGTGATCAGTGACACGCAATAGGGATGAGATAGTTGAATAGTGTTTTGTGAACCCAGGCTGGAAAGGGGAAAGAAAACTGGAGGAAGATAGGAAATCAGATAGCCTTGAGTGGATGAAGGAGTCATGTAATTTGGAAGGCGTAGGGAGGATGGAGGTAGGTTGGAAGTTGCCTGGGATGGAAGAATCCCCACCTTTATGGAGGGTCAGCACTTAAGCAATCTTCCAAGCCTTGAGCACAGGGCAGGAGGAAAAGGAAAGATTTAGGAGTTGGGCTAGAGGGTAGGCTATTACAGGGGCAGAGAGGCAAAGGAGTTTAGGGTGAATACAGTTGTGGATGGATTTATTAGGATTTAAAGAGTATAGAGCTTGGTGGACCTCTTGAGGGGAAACCAGGGGGAAATGGAAGATGTCATGTGAGGGGGGCACCGGGGTGGTCAGGAGGGGGTGGTCTGGAAGAGCACAGGTGGTAAAAAATGTATCTGAAGTTTTGGTGACACTGGATGGGTCAGAAATGGATTTGCCATTTAACTTTAGGACAGTCGAAGTCGACTGCATAGGGGGGTCAATAAGAGAGTGGACTACTCTTCAGAAGGAGGCAGGTGATGTGTAGTTGGTGTTCAGGTGCCTTTTAAAGTATTTGGACTTGGCTCAATGGCTTGCCTTGGTACAGGCACTTCTGAGGGTCTTGTATTGCTGCCAGTCTTGGGGGGACTGCGTGGATTTATAGTTCGACCATGCCCAGTCCCGGGATTTACACTGGGTGAGAAGCGTAGCAGTAATCCAAGGGTGGTGATGACACCTGATCCTGGCATTAACAAGAGGGGCATGAAAATTCCCCTTTAGTTAAAATGTAGAATATAAAAGCAGCCTCCTGGCTATGGCCATCTATGATCCATGAGTCATCTACTGTATACTGCAGGTGGGCTATTTTGTCCAGCAGATTATGATTTTCCTGCCTCACACATCCCCAGTCACCACTGTGTCCTGGCTCCTGGGAGTGGAGAGAGGCAGTAAGTAAGCTGTGAAGTGTGGATGCCCATTTGGGGTGGGAATGAGGTGAATACCTGTAGGCTTATACAACCCCCTTACCACAGCATGATGGGGAGGAATCATTCAGAATCGTATGTAAGGGAGTGAGGACGAGTGGTATCTGTATACAGAGGTTCGCTATCTGTTATTAAACAGGTGGAGTAAGTCAGTGGGATTTATACAGTTCAGTGGACATCCTACCCATGGGGGGGGGGGGGCTTGCTCGCTGACATCCATCACCTAGCAAACCAAACAACCCCACAAGTTCAAAGTGAAGGACTGGGTTAGTGGGTGGGTCAGGCATGAGAGAGCTGTTATGTACAGTACCTAGGTGACTTTACATGCATTTCAATCAGTGTGCACAACAGTATACATTTCTTTCACATTATAGTAAAGAAAAAAAGGGAAAAAAGTCATGTTGCATGCTTGTAAGATCCTTTGTAAAGTCCTTGAAGTCCAGGAACTAACAATTTATAAATGCTGGTAGTTTAATAAGGAGCTCTGGGCATGGAAGGGTCTTCTTAAATGATTCACATAAGCTTCCATGAGTTGTAAAGCCTGTGGGCTTCAGCAATGGTGTCAGCTTTGAGGATGTTCAAGTGAGAAGATCTCCCTCTCAAACATTCATGCAGCTACTACATAAGCGACGCAGGCAATAACCCATAATGGAGACAGTTTGAGGGAGGGGAGGGACTGGGTCAATGCATTTCAAAAGTGCCAGATCAAAGGTCAGTGTCCCCAGTTAACATCTGCATCACTCTGCCACCTCACTCTGACCAGGAAACAATGGACAATGTTTTGGGCTCATAAGCTGTCCCTTCACACATCTAGGGAACAAATAAAATTTAGTTTTACTCACAGGTTCATGTTCAGGTGTTCACAAAGGGAGTTGTGGCTGAAAGAAAGGCAGGATTCTCTCTGTTCCTCTGACCTGGAGGAGCTGCTGGTGTGCAGTACTGTCCCAGATGCAACTACTGCTTATGAACTTGCTGCAACCAGTGGACTCTGTGGAGGCATCAGGCAGCTCTGCTGTTCTTCAGTAGTATACTCTGATGGAGATCTCTGACTAAAGGCAGCAAACTTATTTTTCATTTGGTGCACAGCTAGACTCCCTCACGGATCCAGTGGAGGAGGAGCTGACTGTACTTCAGCTTCAGATCTAGGTGCAGTCACTTCTGCCTCATGACTGTGGTTCCGCTGTTAATGTCACTGGCTGCTGCACTTCAAGGTAACCATGAATCCTCCAGTTTTTGTCCAATATTGGGGCCTGTCTGAAGCTTGCCTTAGGTGGATGCAAGGTGGTCTGGGGGGGAGGGGGGCACTTCCATTTCCTGTGGATCATCCTTGTGGCATGACCTCTGTGGAGATGGCTGGCTGAAGAAGGATTCTAGCTTTTGAGCAGGCTACATCTTTAAGTATGAAGGCCTGTGCTGCCTCAGGTGTGCCTCACAATTTGACTGTCCCATTCACATATATCCTAAGCTGGGCTGCACAGTGCAGGGATGAGGGGATACCAAGGCTTGTGCAGAGCTCATCTAGCTCCAGTGAAGGCCTATGTTTTCTAAATTGTTCTCCAGAGTAGTCAGGAAAAATTGAGATCTTGTGCTCTTGCCACTGCAATGGTCAATGCTCCCTGACCAGGCGGAGGATAGCTTCTTTGTCACTGAACCACAGAAAGCGGATGAGGAGAGGCCTCTTTTTTCCTCAGGTCTGGGTATGTTAGCCAGGGAGCAGTGGGCTCTGTCAATTTCCACTGGCTTGTCTCCAGAAATGTTTAGTAGGATTGGGATAACTTGCTGAAGGAACAGGATGGCATCTGCTTCCAACTTGCTCAGGGAACTCGATGAACTGGGGATTGTTGTGTTGGCGTCAGTCCTCAAGGTTCTTGATGTTGGCCTAAAGAGCCTGAGTAAATCTGAGGGAAGCCTGGGTATCCTCTGCATGGGCATCTTTCCTCTTCACCACTCAACTCAGACCCCTAAGTTAGTAACGTCCTTCTGTGTTTGCACTGCCATCATAGTCATCACCTCCCTCTCCTGGTTTGAGCAAACATCTGCTGAATTTTCACTGTGTCAGCAGGTTGGCCTTCACTGCTGCTCATCATCATTTTTTCGGCCTGTTGCCAGCACTGCATGGGTTTTCAGTCAGATGGCCACATAGAGAGAAAGACTAGTAGTAAACCCAATGGACTGCCCAACAATGCAAATACTTTTCACAGATTTTTTATTTATTTAGCTTTTGTTTACTGGGTAAATGCACTAGACAAGAAATCTGCCTATTTTCAGGCACAACCTGGGAGAGTACAATTATAGGTAACATACAGTAGCACAAAGTACTGAGGACAGATATCAGAGCAACAGTGTTACAGATATTTAGAGTAACAATATTACAACAACCCTGAAAAGAAATGCAAACTATATCCTAAAATCAAGTGCATTCAGTAGTACATTGATCATAATACAGTAGTTTTGAGCAGGCAGTGGCTTGCTTAGAATAGCATAACAACAGTAAAGGGCATAGAGAAGAAGAGAAGTGCACAGGCTTCAGCCAAAAAGAGGATATGTACAATATCAGATTGTACAGAAAAACAAATACAAAGAAACAGGAGCTCAGAAAGTTCATGACAACGGGAGAGGACAATCAATAACAAAGGTAGGAACAGGTAAGACAATCACTGTTTGCGTAAAATAAGAGATGGGGTGAAATCAAATAAGCACACAAGGTTTCAATGAGTAGAAGACAGATCCCACAGCCCCCACTCATATACTGTGTGACCCTGAGCAAGTCACTTAACTTCCTTGTGGTCCCAGGTCACACCTGTAAACAAGCTTTCAGCTTAGTGTGTCTTTCCTGGTAAAAAAAACAAAAAACAAACAAAAAAAAGATCAATAAATGCTAGCAGAGGCTAGCAAAAAGGAGAGACAGTATGGGTAGCAATTAGGCTTAGAAGGGAAATTAGAAACATGAACATGTACAGTATCTTAAGATCTGAGGTAAAGGTATAATTCTTTTTTAAAGGTAGCGTGAGATTTAGTGATACAGAGGTGATAGGGTAAGGAATTTCAAAAATAGGGAGCAGAGTGGGCGAATGTCTATCACCTATCTTAGTGGAGCATTTCAGAACAGCCAGGAGGGCCTGGGTGGAAGATGGAAGAAGGGTAGGTAGGGTCAACAGGGGATAACAATGAGGCCAATGAGGCAGGTCGAGAGCATCTGATGATAATGTCTATGAAACAACCAAGAATATAAGATCGCATGGAGGAGGGGATAACCAGTATAGGTATGAGTAGAGTAGACAGTGGTGGGCTAAACGAGGGGTGGATGATGTGAACCTACACAGATTATAGACAACGTCCCATTTTAGAAAACTGCTGGCGCTGGCCTGTAAAAATGAGGGTAGTGCATAACATAACTTTGGAAGTAGAATGCCCTGGACAACAGTGAGTATAGCTGCAGAGGTAAGGGCATGGCAGATTCGGTAAGCCAAGCCAAGCTTAGAGTTGATGAATTTACAAACGTCATTGAGGTGATGAACGAAGTCTAGAGCTGGGTCAAGTGAGACTCTGAGGTATCTGAAGAACTGGATAGAAGAGACATGGGAGCCATCCAAGTACCATACATCTAGTTCAGTGGCTAAAGTGCATGTCTGTTGAGGGGGGATCCAAAGAGCATAGCCTGGGACTTGATTACGTTGAGGGTGAAGTTATGTTGTGAGAAGGCTGCAGGTACCATTAGTTTAACATTTCACTCTGCTGTTTTAATGGATTAAGTTCGATTTTACAAGGGCGATAAGAGCCATTCCACTGGGCAGTCAGGTCACACCTGCCAGACAGTTCCTGAACTGGGAGTGTTGGCCATCAATACTTGTAATGACAAACAGTCCCTAGCCACTGACTGGCATTGTCGAAGTTTTTAAGGAAAACAGTTGGCATGCAAAAATAGGGCACCTACCCATGTCAGTCACTTAAGTCTGGCAGAGGGTGTCCAGTCTTTTTGTTGTATTTTGTACTTCCAGCTTTGTGTGGACTCTAGTTTCTGAGTGTGACATGCACACTGGCATTTTGTGTTCGTGCCTACTTTTTGTATTTGCTATGTCCCATTGTTTACCATGAGCAAACCTGACAGCCCAATGCAGCTGTGATACTCCTGCATATAGAGAAGCAGAGCCAGAAATGGCACTCTGCAATGTCTAGTCGTTTTATGTCAAACAGTCCCTGGAGTGACAATAATACTTTTAATGGCAAACAACCACTGAAAAAGTATCTGCAAATGTAAAGATTTCTGTTCACACGTTCACTAAGAGTAATGTTCACAAGTGACACTACTTAATCATTGTTACTATTCACTAAGTAAATTAGGAATATAATTTTAATATATCTGCAAACAAAAAAATGTTTTCTATATTATAGGGGCGCAGTAGCACCCCTATAATTATGGTTGAGTAGCCTGTTTAATGTTAAACCTCAAATTTTGCACATTAGTAGCTTTGGCTCTCTTTGATGAAATGAGCTGAAATTTTGTATGTGTTCTCTAGGAGGCAAGGTCTTGATGTGTGGAAATTTTTGTGATGGCAGCTTCTGCAGTTTCTGTAATCTGCATGTGTCATTTAGAAAAAAAGCCTACATGGAAAGGAAGTTTTGCCCCACACTTGCAGGGGTCATGTCCCAAGGTAGTACCTTTGACAGGTCTGGGGAAAAAATATCAAAGGGTTCAAGAGTTATTAGGCTTTAAATTTTAGTGTTTTCCAACTTGTGCATGCACAGTAGAGTTTTCCAGATAACGTTCTGTGGCAAAAGTAAAAATTTGATTGCATCAATGCTAGTTTTTGGTTTCACTCAACTGAATTGTTAGGGCACCAAACATTTTTTTGTGCCGTGCCGACCATCATCTTGTGGCTCTTTTCCACAAACCAATAAATGTGGGAAACACATAAAAATGATTGCATTTTTCAAAAACAAATATCAGAACCTAGGTAAATGAAAGCTGTTTAGCTACATTCTGATATTTGTTTTTTGATATTATGGTCAGAAATACATCTTCTGGGCACCCAAAATCCCAGGAGCCCAGCTTAGCGAGAGGAGCGCTTCCCCAGCGTTCTCTATAAGAGAACGCTGGAAATTTCTTGACTTCTGAAACTGTGCTGCCGGCTGCAGTGTTAGTTGTGAGTTGCCCTTTTCCCTGGTGTCTAGTGGCACCCCCCACCCACTGATAGCTGTCCCTGGTGTCTAGTGACATACCCCTACCCATCGATCGCTGTCCCTGGTGTCTAGTGCACCCCCCACCATCCGATCACTGTCCCTGGTGTCTATTAGCACACCCAACCCACCGGTCACTGTCTCTGGTGTCTAGTGGCACCCCCCACCTGCCAATCACTGTACCTGCTGTCTAGTGGCACCCACCACCCACCGACTGCTATCCCTGGTGTCTAGTGGCACTCACCACCTGCGGATCACTGTCCCTGGTGTCTTGTGGCACTGCCCACCCTCTGATCACAGTCCCCTCATTATTACTTTAGTCCCCCCCACAGCCCATTATTTTATTTATAATGCTGACATAGAAAGCCCAATCCTCATGTCGGCATTATGCCTCCACCTCCCTTAGTAGTGCAGGACACTGGGCCCACCCCAGTGTCCCAAAATATTTTTTACCTGTACCTGTAAGAAGAAAACAGTTCTCCATCTTTTTTTTAAAACCTGAAAAGAAAACGGACCCGCATCATCCCCACCATCCCACTCGCCCAGCCTGACCCTCCCACTAAGCACCCACCACCCCACACACCCCTATACTTGCTACTGGAGGTCATAGTATGTCATCTTCTCTGGACTGTCTGCACTCTTCAAAGCTGAACCGTGAAGTGAGGAATCAAGGTAAGTGCTGTATAATGTATTTCAACGGTGTTTTGAACTTATGGTCATAACTTTGCCATTTTATTTTTAATTTTTCACCAAATTTTCAACATGGCCTTTTTGGGACCCCACCTCATGAACACTGGCACTGTCATTTCATTAATCAGGTCTGGAAGGTGATTTGACAGTCGCAGTGCAAAATCCCCTTTCAGGACTGAATATTAAAATTTCACCACCAGTGTTCATGAGATGGGGTTCCAAAAAGGCCACATTTAAAATTTGATGAAAAAATCCTTAAAAATGGCTGAATTATGAGTTAATATCTTGCCTCGAAATTTTCAACATAGCCATTTTTTCACACCACCTCATGAACAGTACAGCTGTCATTTTCACATCCTGTCCAAAATGTGTTTTCTCCCCTGTGAACCAGAATGGCATTTTGGCATGGATTTGAAAATTTTTACCTCTGGGATTTATGAGGTGAGGTCATATGAAGACGATGTTGAAAATTTGGGGTTAATATATGAATTTCACTATGCACGCTCGTAACTTTGGAAATTTTAAATATTTTGACCTCAGGTTTTCCACATAATCTTCTTATTACCCCTACCTAATGTATGTCACAGCTGTCAGTTTTCAAATCCTACTCAAAATATGTTTTTGCACCTGTGGCATGGAATGGCATTGCAGTTGTGCAGAATTATGTGTTGGTGGGGATTCAAAAATCTTCTGTACTGGATACATGAGGTGAGGTAATAAGGTGGCTATGCTGACAATTTGGTAACTGTTGCCCTATAAATGGAAGCGCAGGGCCCGTACAGTCCTGTGCTTCCACCGTTACATATATATTTATATATATACGCATATACAGAGGGATGAAAACACAGGGTCCGAACTCTCTCAAAAAGGAAATAAATTGCAAAAAACTTCATTAATGCTCTAGTTAGGGTTAAAGCCACAAATGCAGGGAAATGTGACATTAGGTGTTCCAAACGTAACACCCCACCCCAACACTGCACACTCCAACAGGCCTCAGGGGTGTGCCTTGGGGTCATCAGCCCTGACACTCATCCCATTCTCCTATACTGTACCCATATCAACTTATTTACTTATGGAATGGGGTGAGTGTTAGGGCTGATGACCCCAAGTTACATACATTCCTGTGTCTCCGCTAGGTAATTATAGGGTAAAAGGGAGACGGGTTGGTTATTGCTAAGTGGGAGGGTCAGCAGTATGGCAGTGATGACAAAGAGGGACTGTTTTCTTTATTTCAGGCTTACAAAATAAAGAACATGGAAAAAGACATTGGGACAGTTTTATTTCAGGGTCACAGCACTTGGGATTGGGCACCCCCAGTGTCAGCTTCATACTGGGGGCACTGGGGATGAGCACCCAAGTGTCCCAGACCTCAGCACTGGGTGGTGGACTATGCCGACACTATGGATTAGGCACCGTGGTGTTTGCAGATTGAAATGGAGAGATGAAACTGAGGGGGAGAGACTAATCAGAACTGGGGGTGGGCACACCAGTGTCAGAATAAATGCAGACATTTACCTTGCACCAGGAATTGGGCATCCCAGTGTCCAGTTTACATAAAAGAGGCTGCTTATGTGGCTAGTGGTGAACTGGGCAAGATAACAAAAAGAAACACAGACAGCACATTCAAAGGGATGGGACTATGCACTGACATATAGCCACTTCCCTGCTAAATGGAAACACAGTATCATGATAAGCACACAAGGAAACAGCCCTGCAAGAGCATACCTCAGCACATTCTCATAATATGACCACATGACGTGATGTGGTCATAAAGCTTCATTTATCTTTAGTATGCTCATTTTTTATTTATTTATGTCTTTGTTTACCAGGAAGGTGCACTGATCCGAGGGACCGTTTTCAGGCACGACCCAGGCCATATAGATGGAACTGATAGCATAACAATACAAACAAGAGAAACCGCAGTAACAGTGAAATAATACAATGAAAAAAAATTAACAGTTACAAATAGTAAATAGCAGGCATACAATGGTACAGATACCAGTAGTCTAAAAACAATAAAGGCTAAAATAGGTCCCACCCATGCACCCCCAGCATACATAAACTGTGCGTGCTCCGAAATGAAAATGTTTTTCTTGAATATTTTAAAAACTCAGTCCTAATATACAGGTATTATAGGGGTGCATAAGTTAGATTTCAGTAGTGTTCAATGTTAAACCCCTAACTTTGCACCTTAATAGCTTTGGAAGCATCTGAAGAAATCAGCTGAAATTTTGCATGTGCTGTCTAGAAGGCATGATCTAAATTTGTGGATAGTTTTGTGACAGTAGCTTGTGCTGTTTCTGAGATCAACATATCTTTTTATTCTGTAAATATCTTTTTTTTTCTATACTTAACATGAGATGACTTTACTGTCACTTACAGCCTACATGGGATGGAGTTTTTCCCCAAAACTTTCTGGGTAAAGGCATGATGTCCTAAGGTAGTGCCTTTGAAAGGTTTGGTGAGAAAATGATAAATGGTTCAAGAGTTATAAGGCTTTAAAATGTTATGTTTTTTCTGTTCAAAGCATGATCAGTAGGGTTCTTGGGATAACGTTCTCATACAACACCAAACATTTTGTGTTGCAGGACTGTTTTTGGTTTCTCACCACTTGCTTCTCACAGCACAAAACATCTTTTTTGTGCTGTGAGAGCTGCCATCATGTTTCTTTTCCCCTTCAAATAGAAAAACATGGACAATACATAACATAATGTAATTTTACAAAAACAGATACCTGAACCTAACTAACCAGGACCTGTTTAACATAGGAACATAGGCCACGATGGCAGAAAAAGACCAGAGATCCATCCAGTCTACCCATATTCCCTATAATCCCTGGAACCCACTGTTCCTCCATGGTATTCACCCTCCATGTCCTAACCCCATTTTCCACTGTGGTCTTGTCGCCCCAGGTGACCACTATCCCTTCATTCTATCCCATGCCTGCTTGAATCCCCTGACTATGTTTGCATCCACCACCTCTGTGGCAGACTGTTCCAAGGTTTCACCACCCTTTCCGTAAAGAAGTACTTCCTCACGTTCCTCCTGAATTTCCCTCCTTCTAATTTCCACTTGTGACCATGTGCCCTCAAGTTAGTATTCAGGGTAAATAATTCCCCACAGTTTACATTGTTTATTCCTTTAAGGAACTTGAAGGTCTCTATCATACCTCCCTACTCCCTTCTGGTTTCTAACGAATACATATTTAGGGCATTGAGGTACTCCTCATAGGATCTGCCCTGCTGGCCCTGAATCATTTTGTTACTCTGTGCTGCACTGCTTCAAACCTATCCCTGTCCTTTCTGAGGTGAGAGCTCCAGAACTAGATGCAGTACTTCAGGTGAGGCCTCACCAGGGATATGTACAGGGGAAGTATTACCTCTTTTCTTCTGCTGTCAATACTCCTCCCAATACATCCCAGAATCTTGTTAGCCTTGTTATAGGCCTTGTTGCACTGGTTCATTTGTTTAAAGGAGTTACTGATAATAACTCTTAGATCACATTTCTCTTGTGTAGTGCTAAGTCTCACCCCATCCATCCGGTACTCCATCTTGGGTTTCCTTTTCCTTAAGTGCATAACCTTGCACTTTTTGGCATTGAATTTTACCTGCCAGACCTCTGATCACCCCTCCAGCTTTTGTAGGCCCCTTTGCATATCCCTTATTCCCTTATCACCATCCACCCTCCAACACAGTTTTGTGTCATCTGCGAAGAGACAGCCTGTCCTATATTCCCTCATCTATGTCATTAATGAACATGTTGAAGAGAACCAGACCCAGGACCAATCCCTGTGGAACCCCGCTCATAACCTCCCTTTCCTCTGAATTAACCCCGTTGACCACCACCCTCTGCTGCCTCCCTTCTAGCCAAGTATCCACCCAGTTCACTACGGTTTTAGTGGCACCCAGATCTTCCATCTTTCTGAGCAACCTTTTATGTGGCACCTAATCAAAAGCCTTGCTGAAGTTAAAGTAAAGCAGATCCATGGCATGGCCCTTTTCTTCTTCCTTGATCATCCAGACAAAGAAAAAAATCATGTTAGCCTGACAATACCTTCCTGCCACAAAACTATGTTGTTTACTATCCTGGAGCCCATTGCTCTCTAGGTAGTCTATGAGGTCCTCTTTGATTAGTGATTCCATCAGCTTCCCCACAATGGAAATCAGACTGACAGGCCTGTAGTTCCCTGGCTGCTCCCTATCCCACCCACCATGAATCTGTACAATGTCTGCCATTCTGCAATTCTTTGGAAAGTCTCCAGACCCAAGTGGGCTGTTGAACAGCCCAGCCAGTGGTTCAGCCAGTTCTGCTGCTAATTCCCTAAGTATCCTTGGATACAACCCATCTGGTCCTGGAGCTTTATCTATCTTAAGGGCTGTCATCCCTTTTAGGACCCTCTCGCTAGTAAAAATTGGCTGCCTCATTTCCGGGACTCAATTGGTGGCTGCTTTGATGCTGCTTTCTGGCATGGACCTGCAGTCTTCCTTAGTAAATACTGAGCAAACACAGTCATTCGGGATTGCGGCCTTTTGCTCATCCTCCTCTATCACCCTACTGCCCTTGACTACCCATGTGATGCCCCCTTTTTTTCCTTTATTCACTGATATACAGTATCTAAAAAAAATGTCTTTGTTCTTGAACCCTTTTGCGATACACAGCTATGTGTCCACTTTAGCCTCCCTAATGACCCTCTCTGCCTCCCTATTTTTCTATAGATAATCTTCCCTTTTTACCGCCACTGCTTTTGCCTGTATTTATAGAATGCCTTCTTTTTGGCCCCAACCTCTTTTCTGATCCTAGCTGAGGACCATAGTGGTCTCTTAAATCTGTTTTTTTTAGAAACTGCTCTTAAGCTTGCCTTTGATGCCTCGAGTATGGCTCCCTTTATTGCTCCCCATCTCTCCTCTATTCTCCTGATTTCCTCCACCCCTACTAACTTATCCCTTAAACTTATAACTTATTTAGCTAGATCCTGATGTTAAGTTTTTTTTTTTTTTAAATTTGCCAGGAATACTTTTCTGGGCCCCCCAAAATCCAGGGTGCCTAGATTAGAGACAGTAGTTATTCGCCAGTGTTCTCGGTATGAGAACAGCAAGACAATCCCCTGTTCTGTCTGTCTGTCTATCACTCTGTCTGTCTATCTATCTATAATTTCATTGTTTTGCTAAGTGGACCAGAACAAAGTCACCAAATTCGCCCCTGTGGATCATTTCGCAAAGATGTTCTATTTATTAAAAATTCACCATTTGTAACCTCGCCTTGCTTTGCCTTTTTTCTAAGTGCAAATTGCACTTAAAAAAAACAAAGCAAGGAGAAGTTAGAAATGTTGATTTGGTGTCAATATCTGGTGTCTAGTGGTCCCCTCCCTTCTGCTAGATGCCATCTTGATGTGAAAATAAATTATTGATTTCCATTCCCTAGTGGCCCTTTCCCCAGGCAATCGCCAACACAAATGTAAAAATAAATTATTATTACTTCAATCTCTGGTGTCTATTGGTCGGCCCATTACCGACCCAATGCTGAATAACATTTCCCTAGTGTCTAGTGGACCCTCTCCCTATCCCCATCCCCAAATGTTGCCAATTACCCAGTGTCTAATGGACCCCCACCCTATCAGGTAGTGCCCCACCACCCCGATCCCCCTGACCCCAACCCAGAGCAGGCAACCAGCACAGCCCTCCACTCTCCACCATGGCTGGTTACCTGACTGAGCTGGAATGAATTAGCACATCCTTCTACCACAACATGCTCATTCATTACCAGATCACACTCATTCACTGAGCTCTTTTGGGGAGGGTGCAGACAAGAGTGAAGGGCTGTTTCAGTCACCGGTAGGGGGTTGGGATTGAGGGAATGGTGTTGGGCGGCCAGCCATGGTGGAGAGTGGAGGGCTGTACTGGATGCCTGCACAAGGTTGAGGTGGGGGTGTGGGGTGGTGGGGCACTACCTGATGGGGTGGGGGGTCCACTAGACACCAAGGAATTTGCAACATTTGGGGATGAGGATAGGGAGGGGGTTCTGCTAGACACCAGGGAAATGTTATTCAGCATTGGGGTGATGACGGCAGACCACTAGACATCAGAGATTGAAGTAACAATAATGTATTTTTTTACAGTGGGGCCAGTGATCGGAATTACTAGACACAGGGATGGAATTAATGATTTTATTTTCATCGATCAGAGATTGGCGGAGGGAGGGAGGCTACTAGACACCGGGAAGATTTTGCTGTGAAGTATGGAATTTCACCATGAAATTCCACACTTTACAACTGATCTACTACATGAGTTGCACCGAATTTCATGAATTACGCCATGGTGCATAAAATTTGTGAATTCATTTACAAGCGAATTTTCCTGACTTTGCCCATCTCTACCCCCAGTGCTGCTTCTTCCTCAAACCTCCCCCATCTTAAATAAATATATGTAAGTGGACCAGGGTGCCAACCCCAATACCTCTTCTCAGGACCCCCTCTCCTCCAGGTTGCCTAACTCCTGTTTTTGTACAATGCTCCAACACTGGAGTGCCCCATCCCAGTGTCAGACTTCAACCTGAAATAAAGAAAACTGTGCCTCTGTAATTGTTGTTTTTAACCTGAAAAAAAGAAAATGGTCCTTCACTGATCTGACCCCTCAGCCCAACCTCCCACTCAGCACCCACCATCCTGCAGCCTCCCCACTCTCCCTCACACACCCTCACTCATGAACAGATCCCACAGCATACTCTCCAATCAAAGACACATCTTGTTGCTGGAACTGGCAACTGCAACATGAACAAGTAAGGCAAGTGCAGTTCAATGTATTTCAAAGTAGTTTTCAACTTTGATGCATAACTTTGCCACTTTTGCATATTTGTAGCCCCAGTTTTCAACATGACCTTTATGGGGCCTCACCTTCTGATCAATGGTGTTGAAATTATGCAAATCAGGCCTGAAAGGTGTTTTGTGGTGACTTTGTGAAATAACCTTTCAGGCAGGATTTGAACATTTTCATTGCCCTTGTTCATCAGGTGGGGTCATAAGAATGTTATGTTGAAATTTCAGGGTCAAAATATAAAAAAATGGCAATTATGAGCCTATGTTCACATTTTGCAACGCAGACTCATAATTTTGGTAATTTTAATTATGTTGACCCCAAATTTTCAACATAGCCATTTTTCACGTCATTTCATGAACATAACAACTGTCAGTTTTCAAATCCTGGCCAAAATGTGTTTCCACACCTGCGGCATGGAATGAAGTTGTCACTGTGAAAATCCCGTTTTGGGCAGGTTTTGAAAATGTTCTCCAACCCTGTTCATGACATGGGGTCATAAGAAGGCTATGTTGAAAATCTTGGGTAAAAATACTACAAAACAATGAAGTTATGAGCGTAAATTGAAAAAGAACAGCAATCTTTGCTGGGGAGAGACTGAAACTTGGAATTAGAAATACCTCAGATGAAGGACTTTGTTTTCTCTGTTTGTACTGCCTTTGTAAATAGTATACCGACCAATTTTTATTTTTTATTTTACTGTTATTGATAATAGTAAAACGCTACTTGCGAATTTTAAAACTGCTCCTAATTTTCCTATGCTTCCTGACCCGTGCCTTGATGACAACAACCACCCAGTAGTAATAATAGAACAAGCTAGTGGGGGAGGTGCAATATATACCAGTTCCTGCAGACAAAAAGAGACAAACATTTAAACATCAAATCTTAAAACAATTAGCTTATTTTATAGTGATCTAATATTTATGCAGTCCAACGACACTATATAAACATAAGCATAGTTATTTATAGTATCTTACATATGAAAAGCCATATAAATAGGGCTGTTTTATATAGTAAATTTGTCAATAAACAGAACTGAAGGGCACCAAGAAATAATCTCTCTATTAATACAGAGAAATTGACTGAGCAATTATTGGAGTGAGCAACTTTTGGGGGTCAGACGAGGTCCTCCTGTGGTAGCTTGGGACTCTCGCAAGATGATAGTACAAGGGGAAAAGGTGAACGGAGTCACATTCTTCCAAAAGGCCCTGTTCCCCTGTTAGCAGGAGGTAGAGGCCAGGTGAACCTGTTCCCAGTTCGGGGGGCTGTGGCCAACCTCATCGGGCATGTCCACATGTACAGTGCCACCAGGTGGGGGTGGAAGCTTGACACCCAGCCAGATGACCAACCTACTTGCTGGGGTTTGAGATTCAACCTTAGGGAGGTACATCCTTTTCTCGGTCTGTTAGGCCCCATGGCAAAGGGTACTGGTGGCCTTCAGGTTCACTTGGCAAGATTCCCGAGCTGCACACACCACTCCAAGTCTGTAATATTGTTCAATAAACACATGGCTGCAGCCATTTCTTCCATATGATTGTTATAGTGTGTGTTTGTTCAAGGGCAGGGAAGTAGAGGCCTATCAGACAATAATAAATAAGTCAGCCACAGAATAACAGCAGACAATCCATTGTCTGGGGCCTCTCCCCCAGCCACCTAATGGACAGGTAAGGGGACGGTTCCCCCACCTGGAGAATGGAGCTGGCTGGAAAGCCGCACCTCCAGGGGAGGGAACCATTGAGGCCACCCATGGGGTGGGGGCTTCAGGCTGGAAGGAGGAGAATCACTTTTTTCCCCCTCCGGCCAGAAGATTACCCACATGACTGCCCTCATAAAGGCAGGGTTTAGGGGGTGTGGCTAGGCAGGAAACCCCTTGTCTCTACTGGGAGATCACAGTTAGGAGACGGGGAGGAATTTTCCCAGTTTTTCTAAAAAGGGATTTTTCCAGGTTTTTTTGCCTTCCCCAAGAGAATATAAAATTTAGCAAGACTGGTAGATTAACTTTGTCACAGACATTGTAAGGGTGGCGGCTGGGACTCTTGCAAGATTATGGTACAAGGGTAAAAGGGGAATGGAGACACATTCTTCCGAAAGGCTCCATTCCCCAGTAAGCATAAGATGGGGGCCACATGACCCGGTTCTCAGTTTGGAGGGCTGTGGCCAACCTCATCAGACTTGTTTGTGGGTACATTACCACCAGATAGGAGTGGACGCTTGACACCCAGCCAGATGATCACCCTACTCACTGGGGTTTGAGGTTCAACCCAAGGGAGGTACATCCTCTCCTCAGTCCATTTGGCCCTTCAGCAAAGAGGATCAGAGGCCTTGAGGTTCACTTGGCAAGATTCCTGAGCTGCACATGCCACTCTAAGTCTGTAAGATTGTTCAATAAACTCATGGCTGTGGCCATTTCTTCCACATGATTGTTGCAGTGTGTGTTTGTTCAGGGGTGAGGAAGTACGGGCCTGTCAGACAATGTTTGCACTACTTTATATACTACACTTCTCCAACTGGTTTGTTTTGTAATTTTTATTGTGATGTTATCCCTTAAGACAATAGTAATTAAGGTTACTAGTACGGGGCGGGGGTACCTCTTGAAAAGCAGTTGGTGTGCAAAACTAGTTAAGGGTGTCTGACCTCTCCTGGTGCCGTCCCATTCTTTTTGGATTATGCTGTATGTTTCTTAACCTTTTGAAATTTAAATATATTTTTCTAAATATTCAGTATTGCCTGTTATTTTGTGAGGGTTATTAATATTTTTATTACTGTTTCACCTTGTTTTAGCTTAGTTAAAACCATCTTTTTTCCACTGCAAACTCTCTAGCTGATGCATTGTTCTCTGTGTCCTATTTCCAGATACTAAGCAGAAATAAAACATTTTCTTAGTATAATCATGTGTTCAGACTGAAAATAAATATTTATCCCACAATCACATGATTTATTAACCCTTGCTGTGCTGCTAGCATGTATACATGTCCTAAAAAACTATATGTTCTAAATCTTCTGGCAGCCTAAGGGTTAACCCAATTTATTCACCACTAGTGTGATATATATGTATTTTGGGGAGGAATGGTAGGTCTGTTGGTAGGACGGGTAATTTGGCATGGAAATTTTTTTTGTTGGTTCGCCTGATTTGTTACTTGATGCAATTATTGTAAATTAAGGTTTGCTTGGTAATTGTTTAACTGGTCGTTTGTTTTGATAATTTCCTTGTTTTTACTGTTTTTGTATATGCATTTTTCCCACAGAATACAGCATTCATTGTAGAGGTATACAGCTTTAATTGGTAGGTCTGAAGTTTTAATCAGTGAGGTAAAATATACTGGGAAATACATGATAATGGCTCCTATGGGGATATACACGGGATATGTGATGCTGCTTATCGGAAATGATATTTATCTTCATGAGTGGTCACTGACCTCTTGACCTTCACAAGTGGCAAAGTCACGAGTGAGGTCAAATGTGGTCACTGACCACAAGTTTAGATAAATGACATATCTCATCAGCACCCAGCACATGTCTGGTTTAGATGCTATACAGTAGTGTTTCTAAGCTACTTTGATTTTAATTATATGTGAAATTTTCCAGTAGCATAGGAGATTTGAAGCACTGGCAGCTGCCACATGCTGTTTTTCAGAAGTAGTTCATGCTGGCTAGAGCACACAAATCTATCTATGGTTAGGCCCAGGTGGCAAAATAGGTTATTTGTGATGTACCCTCTTGATACAACCTACTGTGAAGATAAAAATGTATCTGGCTAGTTGGTATTCTCTGCTACAGATAGCATTTTTATTTAGCCTTAAAAACGCTAACGTATATTGTATAAATACACACACATATATATGTGTGTATATATATATATATATATATATGCAATAGTCGTGAGCATTTCAGCTGTGGAATAAATCACTGTATCCAATACTCTGTGTATAAATGTGTATTCTTGGATTTATACACATAGTAGACACGTCATAGCTTATTTATTTACACAGTAGACACAGCATGGAACTCAGAGCCCACATTCACCTATCAAAAATGTGAACGGACTACTTTCACATAGCAATGAAAATAAAAAATTTCCCGTTCCACCTTGAGCACCTCTGTCAACCATATGCCACAGTGAGAAAAAAAAGCCGTTAAGTTTAAATCCTTAGTACACAGATCAAAAAAGCTAACAGTACCTCAACAACACACAGCACTGTTACAAAAGATTAGAGTAAAACAGTGACCATAAAAATCCTGTTTCAATAGAATAATAATGACAGACAGTACCGCGAATGATAGTTTCAGATTGGAGCTCCAGGACATACTAGCTCAAATAGAAATGGATACCGATCCCCTTGAGGACCCAGAGGTTGTCAGTCAGCATTCAGAAATACCTGGAAATGCAGCAGCAGAACCAGCAAGTACCTCAGAAAAGCCCATAATAGATTTAGCAGAGATAGACAGTCACATTGACAGAGCAAAAAATGCAAATACCGCAAAGAAAACACAGACAGATGTAACCATTTTCACACGCTATCTAAGGGAAACACTAGGCATAAACGAGGTCCTGCAAGAAATAGCACTGACAGACTTGCAGAATTACCTTTGCCACTATTTCATGTACTGTAAAAAAAAATGGAACAGGGTATGAGCCACTGACCTTGTGTTCAATTTTCCAGAGTATTGAACACTTCCTACGTGGAAAAGATTACCCCTGTTCACTGTCCACATCTCCCAGTTTTGAGAAGGCAAGACAGGTGTTACTGTCTAAACAAAAAAATCTTAAGTGTGAGGGAAAGGGGTCAAAACCTAAGGTGGCTGATGAGCTGACAGACAATATAATAGAGCTCCTCTATGAAAAGCAGCAGCTTGGTTCCCACACCCCTGACTCCTTACTGAATACCATGTGGCGGATAATCCGTATGTATTTTGGAGTCAAGGGCAATACTGAGATGAGAAATATAAAGTGGGGAGACATATATATACAACAAGATGAAAACAAGAACAGTTTTTTACAGTATACTCTAGAAAGGCAAACTAAGACTAGGACCAGCTCAAATCCGAAAGACACCCGGAAGATAAAGCCACGCACCTATGAGTTGCAAGAAAATGTAGAGTAATGCCCAGTTAGCAATTACTTACTTTTCAAGGGAAAAAAAGACCCCCCAAAACACTAATGCCAGACTCTCCTTTCTTCTTATCAATTAACACAAATGTTAAAGACTATTACCCTACGTCCTGGTACAACAACCAGCCAGTTGGTGTCAACAAGTTGTCTACGATTGTCAAAACAATGATACAAAAAGCAAGCATACAGATGGATAAATGGCTCATGAACCACTCTGCTAGAAAGCATTTAATCCAGAAAGTAGCAGACTGGATAATGTGGGGGATCACGTGATGAGCCAGCGGGAAGTAGACGTCTTCAACAAGGCTCCCGAGTCCCGAAGACAAATAGTTATTAAATTTAAAGTTTTGAGAACCCGCAGAACCGAAAAAGCGAGGAGTCTCGAGTGACTAGAGGTTATCGCTGCGTGGAAAGCGATTTCCGCCTCTGCATGGTGGGCGAAGAAAGTACCACAACTCCTGCGAGTAAGGAAAGGGAAATGGCCGAGATGGAGCAAGGCAGCCCCGAGCCTATGGCAGTGAGAACGCCGGTGACTAAACGCTCAAAACCCCACTCGCTGACTTCGGAAAAACCGGAGGACTGGAAAGCGGAAGGTCAGGAGGGGCAATCAACCTCAGAGGATATTACGGAAATAAAACAGCTTCTGAAAGGGTTGGTCGCTGATTTTACAATTCTGAAGCCTGCTCTGCATGCTCTTATGCAGAGGGTGGGGGATGTTGAGGCCAGAGTTGCATCACAGGAGAGAAAAACGGGAACCATGGAACAGGATCTGATTAATCTGAAAAGGCAAGTGAAAAAAATGGAAAACCGTCTGGAGGATCAAGAAACGAGGAGCCCGGAGGAACAACTTAATAATGGCAGGGCTGCCTGAGAAAACGGAAGGCTCAGATTGTGTTGCCTTCTCACAAGATCTTCTTCTGAAGCTGTTTGGGCCCACGCCGTTCTGCGACTCCTACAACCTCGAGAGGGCCCACCGCGCACTGAGAGAGACCCCCCCACCGGGAGCTCGGCCTCGAGTTATCATAATTTGGTTCCTGAACTACAAGGAGAAAATTCATGTTTTAAATAAAGCCAAAGCTAACAGAAATTTACACTGGAACGGGGATTCTCTCTGGCTGTTTCAAGATTTGGTTCCCTCGGTGAGAGAAAAACAAAAGGAGTATACCGATATAAAAAAGAAGCTGTACATGGCAGGGCTGAAATTTAGACTACAATATCCAGCCACCCTGGTGGTAAAGTTGGCAAAGGGGACAAAAGGTATCTCACAGCAGAAGAAGCCTTGGAAAGCCTTAGAGTGGAGCTACCGGATTTGTTCAAATCGGTGACCTGAAGGGAAGAAAGAGACTGGGAAAACGTTAACATGACAGTGGGAAAAGGGGTCTAGCAGTGTTGGGGAAAAGTGATATTAGTGGGAAGAATTTTATGTTATTGAGATGCTTTCCCTTTTGGTCTTCCCCTCTTTATGAGTGGGAAGGGCAGGTTTGAGAGCTTTGTGAGGTGCCAAAACAAAGCCCTTTTTTTTTTTTCCTCTTCTTTTCTTTTTATTAGTTTCAGCGGTTACTCCTGTTATTCAGGGTATTTGATAGGCTGCTACAGCAGACCGCCATGGAGATAGTGGCTTAGTTACAGAGAAACAGGTTCCCCCTTCAATAATTTAAAGTTAATCGGATGGTAGGTTGGTCTGAACCTGAAACTAGGGGGGAAGAGGGATATTAAAGGTTCATACTGGGACTCGGGGGGTGATTGGAGACATCTTGAGGGCTGACTCATACACGTTTCGGGAAGATTAAGGAGGGCGATCGTAGGATCGGGGGTAGTATGAAGGGGAGCTATGGGAGGGGAAGGAACGAGAGAGAAACCAGGACATGTGATGTAAAGAAAACAAAAAGTATGAGAGTGAAGGTCAAGGGCGAGGTCGTAGTAGATGGGGTCACTTAGAATTCTATCATGGAATGTGAAAGGTCTCAGGGGGAGGAAGAAAGACTGGTTATACTTAGATACATTAATCAGATGGGGTACATATTGCTGCACTTCAGGAAACCCACTTACTGACTGATGAGTTGCATCTACTTAGGAAGGGATGGGTGGGCAAGGTAATCGGAACTGGATGTGCGAAAGCCTTGGGGTGGGGTTGCGATATTAATTAGGAAAGACTGCCCATATACAATGAGTGCACCCGATCGAGAGAGAATGGTAGGGGAATATACACGATGGGCTTTTTTTTGGGACACCCACTGGTGTGTGCCTCAATTTACGGACCCACTCTGGCTAAATCAGAATTTTTCGCCTCATTGGAGGCTGATATTGTCGCACTCCCTCAGGGCTCATCCATCCTGGCAGGAGACTGGAATATATGTTTGGATAATAGGGTCGACAGGAGTCCACCTTCCAATAAAGTACCCAGCTCCTCGCAAGCAGCACTATATAGATTTTTGGAAGTTACTGCACTAGTTGACCCATACAGGATATACAGAAAAGGGGAGACTGAGATGACCTTTTATTCAGGAGTACATAAGACTTACACCAGGATCGACTTTTTTTTGGTTAATAGGGAAGTTTTAAGGGGGATTGTAGGTATGTATACTCTTGAAAGGACACTCTCTGATCATTCCCCAATACAACTGTTATGGAAAATAGACAACATTCCACCTAAGCCATATCGATGGCATTTGGATGAAGGGGTGTTAATGGTGGACAATATGGTAGCTAAAATGGAGGGTAAACTTAAGAAAATTATTCAGAATCAAATCCCAACTCTTGAGGATAGGAAATTAGCCTGGCCTGTCTGCAAAGTGCTGTATAGGGGATGGGCACAGGAATATACAGCCAGGCAGAACAAACTAAATAGGGCTGGGAGGAATTCATAATGGGGCCATCAAGTCATTATCACCTCTAGAAGGTTCCTCTGAGGAGATAGATAGGAACTAAGAGAACTAAAGAGAATTTAGAGGTATACTGTATTATAGGGCAGACCGCTGGCTGGAAAGATTGAATGCTAAATATTTGCTACAGGGGGACATGCCAGGTCGATTATTGGCCCATAGGATTAAGGAGCGGGAGGCGGAGAGAATGATTGTGGCAGTGAAGTTTGGAGATGAGTTCATCTCGGAACCTCAAGGATTGGCAGATGCCTTTGCGGATTACTACGCTGCAATATATCAGGAGGGGGCCCCTAGCTCGGTGACAGAAATCGAGGGGTTCCTAGATGAAATACCGCTGCCTAGATTAGGTCCAGAGCAGGCCCAGGCCCTGGCTGCCCCAGTATCAGAGCTGGAAATTCTGGAGGTAATTAAAGACTTGCCAAATGGGAAGGCACCAGGACCTGATGGCCTCCCGGCCAAATTTTATAAAGTTCACGCAGCGACAATAATACCGTTACTGAAAGAACTCTTCTCAACCATTATGAATGGAGGGGTTCCCCACCCTCCACTGTATCAGGCCTATATCACGCTGATCCCAAAACCAGATAAACCCAGACACCTACCAGGTAATTATAGGCCCATAGCTTTAATAAACCAAGATATTAAGATACTTACAAAAATTTTGGCTAATAGGGTCTTGAAAGTTGCTCCTTTATTGATTAGTCAAGAGCAAGTCGGGTTTATGCCAGGAAGGGGGGCTCATGATGCATTAAGGAAACTCCATCATATCTTAGAGAGAGCGACTGCTTCAAAATCCGCTATGGCTTTAATTGCACTGGATGCCGAGAAGGCGTTCGACCGGGTTTCCCATAAATTTTTATTTCTCACAATGGAGAAAATGGGGTTTCCAAGGGAGTTCCTGGGAGGCCTTAGAAATCTTTATGAAGCCCCTACAGCCCGAGTCCTATGTAACAGATACCTCTCTAAAGAGTTTCTTCTCAGAAATGGAACAAGGCAGGGCTGTCCCTTGTCACCAATTTTATTTAATATCTACCTGGAACCTCTGCTAAGATCCCTTGGGATGGAACCAAGGGTTCAGGGGATTGAAGTTTTGGGGATAGAGCTTAAACTATCGGTGCTCCTGATGACATCTTGCTGCACTTAAGTAATCCGTCTGAGAGCTTCAAAGTGCTCTGGAAATTATTGGGAAGTTTTTAGAGGTGTCTAATTATAAGTTAAATTTGTCTAAAACCCAAGTTCTTCCACTCACAGTGCACACTCACAGGGCAGATTTTGAGCATCTCCAACTTAACTGGGCCCCAGAAAAAATTAAATACCTGGGAATCTGGATTTTGGCTAGATCAGAAGATGGGGTGGAGGAGAATGTGGGTACCATTGTGGCTAAAATTAAACAGGATATTGAAAGGTGGAGGAGGCTTCCTCTAAACTTCACTGCCAGACTGGGACTAATTAAAATGAACCTTCTGCCTCGACTGCTGTACCCGATTTGTCTCTCTCCTTATATTATCCCGAAGGGTAGGTTCATTAGTATTCAAAGGATTATTTCAGAATTCCTATGGGATTCTAAACCCCCTAGGAGGAAACATGCCATTTTACGCCTCCCCCATCTGAAGGGTGGCATGAAGTTTCCTGATTTAATGCTATACTATGTAGCAGGGCAACTAGGATATATGGGACGTTGGGACAGGCATCGGGGAGATGAGGCATACACGCCAATATGGCTGCGAATTGAACAACTTATCCAAGAAGACATAAAACTCTCCCCAACTGCACTTTTATATGTAGATCCGGAGACTTTGCCTGGCATAGGAAAGCAATCTCCGATATATAAATCAGTTAAAGCGTGGTGGGAGTGGTTAACCCCAGGGCAAAAGAGAACACAAAGGGGGGCAAGGGAACAGCCCATAGTGGGAAACCCTAATCTTCGCCTGGGAAACTGAATACTGAGAGGTCAGTGGGCATCACTGCTGTCGGATTCCAAAGTGGCAGACTTTATAGCCGCAGACAGGGTGCTCTTGCCAACACAAACTAGGGACTGGGATTTTTTTTAAAAAGATCCAGATTACTTAGCTGTTACAGAAGTTCATGCGAGATAATAAAAATGGGGGAGAAAATAAGGTGTTTACGTGGGATCATTTAAGGGAATTGGATCTTTTACAACATCCCCTATCCAAAGTATACAAGGTTCTATTAGACTATGTTTGCACAGATCTCGAAAAATCGGATAATTTATTGGGAAAAAGCACTATTCCTCCCTGAGACCGGACTGGATAGAAGTTTGGAAACACATGAAAGACTTGCCTATACCGAAGTATAATACTATGCAATTTTTTATTTGTTCAAATATCTACTACACCCCTGCTAAGTTGTGTTCTAGAAAACTCAGACAGACAGATCGGTGTTTTCGTTGTGGCATAGAACCAGGAGACCTATTACATGTATTTTGGATCTGCTCTGGAATTCAGCCACTTTGGGTTCAAATTGAAAAAGAAATGGATCCAATATTAAACTACTCGGAGTACATCAGCCCAGAGATATGCATATTAGGGGACATGGGAAGGATATCTACGGGCTTAGCAAAGTATCATGTGTCCCTTATGGCAGCTGTAGTTAAAGCATTTGTCCTAAGACATTGGAAGGAGGATAGAAATTATGGCTATGATCAATGGGTGGGGGACCTCCTACAGGTCTTGGAGAGACTTAAACAGCATATGCTGATGGAAGGGAAAAAGAAATTATATGACAGAAAATGGGGGACCCTAGAGGCAGTGTACTCAGTGCAGTTGAAAGGTCCTCGGGTTCAGATCTGTCTGTCTGGAGTATAGTAGCTGGTTAAATTCTTATACGACAAAGCCTGAGGGGGTTTGTTAGTGAATGGAATTATAGGATTGATACTAGATAAGTTCTATATACGTTTAATTATCACTCTCACATATTCTTGTTTACCTAGGTTATAAGATATGCTTTTTCTTGGTTGGGCACATGGGATTCTCTCTCCTTCCTAGGGACACAGTTATTCAAAGATAGTCCGGAAGAAGTATATTAATGGATTGGAGTGACAATCAGACATAACAAATCGGACTATGATTAAGGCTAGACAAATTCCGAACTCAAAGAACTGATTTGAAGGTTACTTCAGTGAGGAATGGAGTAAACTGTTCGGGGACTATAAAATGTAACTGTGATTGTACATAGTTTGGGGGATATATATAGTTTCCACATCCAGTTTAGGGATGTGGGCCTGGGTGTGTATCCTGGGATGTATGTGTGTTCATTATTGTGTTGGAAACAACAATAAAATCTTAATAAAGAGGCTTAAATAAAAAGAAAGTAGCAGACTCAGGAATCACTCCAACAGACATAATACAAGTAACAGGTCATAAGCAGCTAAGCAGTATAAATGATTACTCATGAATGAATGAAAGCAAGCAGGAAAAAATATCTAAAATCCTAAGTGGAGATTTCAAAGCAACCATAATAAAAGAGTCAAAACAAAGAAAGGGACTAACTACAACAACAGACAAAATACAAGATGTGTTGGGGACCTGCTTCCACCGACCCAATATAAAAGCAAAAAACATAACATTTAACATAGTTCAAGCTAATGTAAGCCCCTAAAATGCACATCTAGTTACCTATAGACATAAAATAAAAATTGTGTGAAAGTAATAATTAATCTGCCCCTCCTCTTCTCAAAACATACAGGACATCACTACAAATCAAGAAAAAGGCAACAACCTCAAGTTCTGTATTCCGACTCGGACAGCGACTAACAATAAGCATGTCCCCCCACACACACACATCAAAGTTCAAAAAAGTCTGTAGTCATATATAGTCGGTATAGATAAGACAGTACACAAGTAGCATTGTAAGGTTTACAGCCTGACCAAAAGAAATGCTAAAGCAATAAATAGAAATGCATTTGGATAAGCAGAAATGTACAATAAGTGCAATACATGATTGAGGTACGCAGTTAACATCAGCACGGCAACTAAATTTGCTTTTTTTTTCTGTTTGCATCCAACAGGAATAAGAAAAGAAAACCCTATGCAAGTAACCAGAAAGCGCATGGCACAGTCTACACAAAAGCAGCACCTGTAATGGTTTAAATAGGAGAAACAGACGAAAAAAGCCTGAAGACTACAGCAATGAAGCTTAAATAAATAACATTCTTTTTTTGTTTCCTTTGCCTGCAATATGCAAAAACTACAAAAAATAATATTCAGCACTTGTTCCCTGCTATGACTTCCACATACTATTTGCATAAATCAGAGTTCTCTGCATGTAACAAATAAAAAAAAGTGTTTGAATAACTTACATAGTAGTAGTCTTCATTCCTTGAAAGTGTAGTAAATAGAGAAAAAAAATGCAAAAAACCCCAAATAAAAATGTGAGCAATCGGAAATTCACCAAGGGTATGCAAGCCATCCTTGAAGTTTAGTGTACACGCCACAAATAAAAACAATAAACTGAATGCAACTCTTGAATGTGGAAATCCAAGGGAAAAAAGTGCTTGAAATATGAAAATCCACATCTGCTCTGAAGAGAACGAGCTACCGGAAAAAACATGTCCCCGGCTATCCATTCCTGAAAGTCTGAAGATGCTGCAATGACCCTCCACATGAACGCCACAGCCACAGATGATTCCGAGCCACCCCGCACATGCTCCCCAATGTTCAAAATCCCAACATCGGACTCACGTAACAAAAAGCTGGTGTTCAACAAGGCAGCTCCCACACTCCAGAAGATGCTCCGACGACTGCTTCCTCCATACTGAAAAGAAAACTGCGCAATGAACTGTGGCCACGCCCCCGGTCAGTCAACCCCACCCTTCAACCAATCAGAAACGTTTCCCCATGCTCACCCTGACAAATCAGTAAACACCTAATCCAAGCACACAGTCAATCGCAAATCACCAACCTAACCCAACAACCAATGAAAAAATACAACAGTCCCCATTGAGAAATGAATAAGCTGGGTGCAATCATACTGAACAAGCGGTACTGAAAAGCAAATAGTACCATTTAAAATGTAAAAAATAAAATTGTTAACATATGCTACTGTAAAAAACAGCAGTCCCCACACAATTAGACATGCCAATTGCATAAATCGAACATGTAGGGGTCTGCTGTGGGATACGTGATTTATCTTTACTCGTGACCATTGATCGCAGAACCTTCATTCATGGCTACGCTACGCTCCGCCACTCATGAGGTCATCTGCGATCAATGGCCACTTGTAAAGATAAATCACGTATCCCACAGCAGACCCTCACATATCCCTTATATACATATATATACATATTCAGTATATATATATATATAATACAAAAATCTAAGTAAATGCGGGCATTAGGGTTGAAGAATGCAAACCGGACAAAGTAAGGAAATGAAAAACAATAGGATTTGGGGTCCTGGGAGTCTTTGTGAATTGGTGGCGTGGTGTTTCTTGGGGCTGTCAATCCTAATGCCCACTCCCTAACCCCATCCTGTAGCCTTCTGTCTAAAGGCCAAGGTATAGCTCCAAGCCAGTGTCTCACACGCATACACTCTTTTGAGGTAGAGAAATATGTGAAACAAGTGATCATTTATAACCTTTTTTCCATGGGATGGGGTGGCTATTAGGGATGACAACCGGAAGTTACACTATGCCACAGATTCACCAAGACTCCTGAGACTCCAAACTTTAATTTTTTACATTTCCTTACTTTATCTGCTTTGTGTTCTTCAACCCTAATGTCTTCATTAACATAGTTTTTGTAATTAGTTTCCTTTCTTTTGTGATAGTGGAATCAAGTATTTATTCATGCAGGTCCCTTTGGGACATGCATGAACAGATGCAGATGCACAGGGTTCTCTGGGCCCTGCATCAAGGGTTGAGACCATCTGGCTGTGGAAGTGCAGGGCCCTCCAGGCCATGCACTTCCATGCAGCTACAGATGCAAATAATCCATGAGGCTGTCTGTAGGGATAATCTGCTCTTGGCCACTGTACTTCCATGTGGGCACAGATGCAAAAGCATAGGGCCAACAGTCCATCTGGCTTCAGAAATGCAGGGCCCTCTGGGCCCTATGCCAAGAGGAGAGTTCTCTTGACCTTTGCTCATTCAGCCAACACAGCATCATCCCTCCCCAGTCTGGGAGTGGTGTCACATGGCAGCACTTCCCCAGACTCAGAGCATCCATCTAGCTGACTGAGCTCACTGCCAGTCTCAGCTAACCAACATGGGATCAGAATTTGTAATGGTGGGGGGACTGCAGAAGAGATGAGTGGTAGTGTTCCCAACATTATTGACAAGGAACAGCATTACTGACACCGGCACCAGGGGTTGGGAACCCCAGTGTTTATACATAATATGATACCCCTGGCAGACTAGTGCGTCCACTGCTAGTATCTTATTATGCCATACAAAAGTGCAGTACAAGCGGTGGGGGGGGGGGAAGACAAGTAAATAAATAAATGGAAAGAAGAGGAGTTATAACAGTGGTGAGAAAGAGTAAAAACCCACTGCAGTTTTTTCTAGGAAGGCCATCAGCAAGCTGGCCATAATGGCCCTCTCAGAAGCTGCAACAGTCAAGGAAGCGGGAGAGTGTCAGCATACACGGATATACAGACACAGCACCCCAACCCCAAAAAAAAGGCAGCATGGTACATTAAATGAAAGCTTCAGCACATCATATTGCCAGAGTGTATAAAAGTACTATATGTTGTTATGGTCTCATTCAACGAAACCACCACAACATGCTTCCGTCAAAATCCAATTATCTGAAAAAACTACTGAGCATGCTCAGAAAAACAGAATTCTATTTTTTAAATATTTTAAAACTGGCTCAACCAAGGATCCCAGAAAAAGCAAAGAAATTTACCTTGGGACAAACTCTACGAAACCAGCAAGTTTCAGGTTTCAAATCAAAGCCATTTTTGAGTCACAGGTGAGCAAAAAAAAAAGTCTTAAAAATGCAGACCTTTACCATTTTGTATCTCTGTAACTCTGCCCCTAGACCAATCAGAAATACATTTATGGGTGCAAACATTTTGAGACCAACTTTGTTCTTCCTAAATTTTGTGCAAATCAGCTGAATGGGGACTGAGTTATAAAGGAGCAAAAATCTGGGTGTAACACTGACGTGCTTACTCAATCCTCATATATAGAGAATACTGACTGGGCAACCATACACAACCAGCCTGTGCTACCACAGAGGTGTTCTGATGTAATTAGCTGCCCAAGGTAGCAGTGCAGGCTGGTTGGGCACGTTGTTGCCAAACCGATATGTTTTATAGTGTACAGTTGTTGTGCTTAGTTTTTATCTAAAGAAAAAAAAAAAGAAAGTGTTTTCACAGTGCTCCTGCGGTAGCAGTGAATGTGCCAGAGGTGTGAGTTCTGAACTTGAACTGATTGCTGTGTATGTGGCAGTGCTGTGAGAAACACCAGCTGCCTGAAGGATTTCTGATCAGCTGGAACCTTGTTGTACCACAGAAGGGAACAACCACATTCCATGACCTTTGAACTGCGGTACAACAAGGTTTCAGCTGGCATGGAAACCCATGCAGAACAAACCCTCACTGTACACTATATATCATTAGGAGAACTAGTAACATGAACAAGGTATGTACAGTATTAAGCAATATGATCTCTACGTTTGACTGTTAACACCATTGTGAAGTGAGCAATGATTTACTGACAATAACGTTGACATTAAATATGTTGATATCATGTATTCACACTTTAATCAAAAGAAGTAGAAAATCCCCTGTGGCAAAGTGGCACCCTAAAGATTATTTTCAGAAAAATACAACTGTTGGCATCAGTGAAAGGCAATACATTTCTTTCTGGCAACATAGAAGTCAATAAATGTTCATAATTACTTGTGGTCACAAGCACTGCCCTGTAAGTACTTACTTGAATAGAATGTGTCTCCTTGCAGTTTTGGTAAGGGTTCTTTGTCAGCCCCAGGACTGCGAGATGCTGATTTGGGATCCAGATCCATTGCTCGGGCATCCATCTCCCCTTTTAGGATCAGCCAGCTTGTCCTTAGCTAAGTTCAAGTTCAAGTGTTTTATTAAAACATGAATAGTTGACAAACAGCCAATTGAACAAAAGCTCATTTACAATCAGCTCCTGACCAATGTTACGTTAAGTTACAAATAAAACAACAGTACGTTACTGCATACTCTATTTCTTCACCCTAAGGCAAGACTAATGAAATAGTCTTCCTTTACACACTTGTAATAATACTCACCAACATACATCATAGCACAAAAGACATTCTGACGATTCACCTGTTATTACCAACAGAATAATTAAAAGGGGGTGCCATTACAGTTACTGGTGATAAAATTGAAAGTCTTCACTGAGTTTCATAATTCATTATAAAAATCACTCCAGGCCCTATGGATTTGTTTTAGAAAAGAAGACAAGTGCTTATAAAGTAATTATATGTTAATTTAACAGGGATTAAAAAAGTCACCTAGTGACTCTATAAGATGTACACTGGAAATGACAGCTATTTTTGAACCATTGTTTTAGAGTACACAGTGACAGCAGTACATCAATACTGTTACATAGTGCATTGGGAAGAGTATTCCATAACTTGAGATCCAGAAGCAAATGATTTGATACCTTTTATTGGACCAACATAGATGTTAGAACAAAAGAACAAAGTGCTTTAGCTTTTGGACCAACCAGATCGTTCTTCAGAAGCTTTATCACCATTATAACTGTCATAAAGCTTCGGAAGAAGGACCTGGTTGGTCCGAAAGCTAGAACACGTTGTTCTTTTGTTCTAACATCTATGTTGGTCCAATAAGAGGTATCAAATCATTTGCTTCTGGATCTGTTCTTACAAGGACCAATACGGCAACTACACTATTTGCTTGTGTTCCATAACTTGAGGCATTTAAATGCTAGAGATGGTTCACCAATATTACTTTTGACCCTGGGGGACATTCAGCTCAAAACAGGCAGCTGATCTTAACCCTGCTTTTAATGGGTGATAGGTAGAGGTAGGTAAAATTAGCAAATTCTGAATGCGCGGGATTTTTGCCAAATTATGTGAATATTTTGAAATTTCATGACATTTTGGGGAATTTTCTGAAATTGTTTGATTAGCCATAACTTGGTCAGTGGTAAAGCTCAGGGTCTGCACTTTGGCATATATATTGTCTTGTATAGTCCCAAGTTGCTTCTCAAGTTTTACAACATTTGGATCAAGAGTGGGGACTTTATAGGATCTTACAATTTAGCAATTTAATATTCATGTGAACATTTCTGAAAATATTTCTATGCTTACAACTTAGCCACCTTTGGAGCTAGGCAATTGAAAACATAGGCCCATACTTTCTTGAAAGATTGACAGAAACTGCTAAATAGAGATTGTAAGGTTTAGCTATTATCTGCTTCCTGACACGACTTCCAGGGGCTCGCTTCCGAACCAGGGTTGTCAGCATGGCAGTATGATGCTCTGATGCTGGACCATGGCGGTTGCCTTAAAGCCTAATATTTAGGGTCAATGAACCTAACAACATTGGTGATATTCTGTTCTCTAGATTTAAACTTATAGGGGCTTAAATTGCAGCAGTTTATGTAATTGCAAAATGTAATTTTAAAATGCCCTAAAGTTCAGGGGCTTATAAGTCAGTTACCTTTAAAAGTAGAGCTCTGAAAGTTGGCGCACACATGTGCAGACATGGGTAATGGCAACATACCAAATGTTGTGCAATTTGCACAAACACATTTAGTTTAAGTAGTTGTTAACTAATTTTAAAATGTCCAAACATTTGGAGGCTTATAACACAGTCATTTATAAAGACAGAGATCTGAAACTTAGCACACATTTGTATGGGTACTGGGACAGCCAAATGACCAAATCTGATGCAAGTTGGACAACTACTTTTTACATTAGATGGAAATAACCAAAATCATGATTTTGGCAACATTTCATGACATTTTCATGGGAATTTTGTGAAATTTCCAGAAGCAAAATCAGCATTTTACCAGAATTCTGTGGCAGAAGATAACATTTACCCACCCCTAGTGATAGGAAAATAATTTCATAACATACTTAGGTACTCTTTCATTAATGCACTTCCACATTAAGTTCAGGATATGTAATTGCTTAACTTAATCCAGAGACAAAGTGCAAACAAAGAACAGACCATTCATCTGGACTGCTCAGAAACTGCTAGGTACCCTCTTCCCCCACACTTGTATATCCACCACTAACCATGTCTTGCTCTCAGTTATTCAATTATATCTCTATAATAAACATGGCAAAGTTGACGTTTCTCATATGAATCAATTTACTGTAGCCTTGATAAACCTGTAGATTTCACACAAATAAACTGAGAACATGTTCCCCTTAGTCCTTCATTTCTAAATGTCTGTCTTAGTTAACTGAGCAGGAGTATGTACATGTCCTCTGAGTCGAAATTCATTTCTGATGGCATTACAAGTTTATAATTCAAACTATGTATTATATGTTACAAGATATACAAATAGCATTATAAAGGGTGTGTTAATAAAATAGATTCTATATTATTTTTATACATACATGTAATTCACATCAAATACCTGGCTAACTAAACAACAGAACCATATACTAGTAAAGAACAGTATTACTGCTGACCCTTAAAAAAAGTCCCCTCTTTTCTGCCCTTCAACCATTCCCCAAACAAACTCTACATAACATACTGTTAATAGCAGGGCTGCATGGACTTATTAAAAACAAGCAATATTTAGCTTTGGAATAAGACTATCCTTCTTATTGACACCTGCTCTAGCTTGTTAATAGTACATCATCTTTCAAAACACTTTTTTGGCAGAAAATATCCACCTGGAATTGTAGTGACATACATATTGTAGCTTTGTTTTGTGGTGACAGAAAGGACTTAGAGTCTATCTTTTTTACTTATTTTTATTTATTTAAGAGAAATCGGAATTACAATCCCTTGAGCCAAAGACTCCTTTGCAAGGGCTCCACGTCAGAAAGATACTTAAACATAACATAAACAGGATAATAAACATGGGTAATACAGTACAGGGAATATACACAGTTGACAGGTTACAGCTTTAGTGGTCATTAAATGTAGACCCCAGGTCATAGATATTTACATATGGTAGGTTACAGTTTCAGGTGGTCTTTAATTGTCCCTGAGTCAAAATATACACACAGTGAGAGAGGAGTAATGAGGGAATTAATCAAGATACATCAGATATGGTTCCCCTTTCCTCTGTGTATCCTAAGTGAGTAAACTTAACATGTTAAGAAATATGCCTCCTGGGATTAAGCTATGCAACCTATAGAGATATAACAAAAGAAGATGGACTATTATGTGCAGTCACAGGATGTGGAGGCAAGGAGGAAGGTCTTGAGGCCAGTTTTAAAACACCCAAGACTAGACTCCATGGAGATGGAGGCCGGTAGGCTGTTTAACCACAGGGGGCCCGATAGCAGAAGGATCTTTGTCCAAGGGAGGTCCTACAGTGGGGGACAAGGAGGGTGGTATAGGGGAAAGTCTGGGGGATCTTCTGTGGGAAATTATTTGGATGAGGTGGTGTAGGCCTTGAGGTGCTTACTTCTGAAGTATCTTTTTTGTGAGGAGGCAAATGTGATACTTAAGCCTGCCTTCGAAGTTTAGCCAGTCCGTAAGATTGTACAGCTCACATGTGTGGGTATAACAGTCGCATCCAGAGACCAGGCAGAAGGCTTTATTGAGAGATAGGTTAATGCGTCATAAGGCTGTTTGATCTGCTGTCCCGTAAATCACTATGCCGTAATCCACTAAGGATAGGACTGAGGAGGACAAGGCAAGTCGGAGGGCCTGGGGGGGGGGTAGGCAGTGCGTATGTTAGTATAGGATCCCCAGCCTGGTGTTAAGGGAGGAGGAGACGTGTTGGATACATGTGTGGTAAGTGAGTGAAGTGTTCAGGTTGATACCCAGGTGCTTGAAAGAGGAGACCTGTTCAGGTGTGGAGCCTAGTGAGTTCATGATAATTAGTGGGGTGTTACAGAGAGGGCTCTGACGGTGTACAAAGGTCATAGACTTTGTCTTGTGGTAGTTGAGCAATAGGTGATGCTCAGAGAACTAGTCTTCAAGTTCCCCAAAGAAGCCCTGTAGAGCGGTTTGGAGGGTGATAGGATGAGGGTGTTTCCAGAAAACCACGGGGTTGTCCACATAGAGCAATAGCTTACCACTGCAGGATTGGGGGAGTGAGTTCAAGAAGATGGTGAAGAGTAATGGGCCAAGTATGGACCATTGTGGGACTCCGGTAAGGACTGGTCTACTGGAGAAGAGCGTGGCGTCAATTCTGACCTATTGAGTATGGCCAGTTAGATAGTCTTCGAACCAGGAGGTGGCCTCCAGGAAGATGTTCAGGGATGTAAGGGAGTGGAGTAGCAGCATGTGATTGACAGTGCTAAATGTTTTTTGTCAAATCAACACAGACTGCACCAGCCAGTGAGCCCTGTTCTAGTGCCTCATGTATGTATGATGTGTATTCGATGAGGGCAGTGGTAGTACTGTGTCCCCCCAGAAGCCGTGTTGTTCACAACAGAGTAGGTTATGTTTGTCCAGGTAATCTGTAAGTTGGTCCGATACAATTTTTTTGAGTACCTTAGAGAGCGGGAGTAGGATCAAAATGGGCTGACAATTGCTAGTGGAGGTGCGATCACCACTCTTCAGAATAAGGGTTATAATTGCTCTTTTCCAGGGCGTGGGAAATTGGTTGAGACATAAGGACAGGTTAAGTATTTTGGTGAGCTGGGGCAGGGTCACATCTAGGGTGAGCCAGAGGAGTTTGAGGTCCAGGGAGTCATGGCTATGGCAAGCATTCACCAGGACTTTGGTGAGATAGCATTTTGCTTCACTGCAAGAGAGGATCCATAACCAGAAGGGGGGGGTGCTCAGTGGCGGCAGGAGTGTCAGTAGTGCAGCTTGGAATAGGGCTGAAGAAGTTATGGGGAGGATGTGACTGAGGTCTGAGAAGGCTGATTTGAGGGCATTGGAGATAGCTGCAGGGTCCTGGGAGATGACCCCATGAATTAGTAGCTGGGTAGGAGCAGGGGATACAGTTTTCCTACAGAGTTCTTTTATATTGCTCCAGAATTTTTTCCCAGAGCCCCAGGAGGAGGTCAGGGTTTGCCTATAGTAATTAGCTTTAGCTAGCCAGATTGCCCATGTGCACTTGTTTCTGGCCTCTCTGTATAGCTGTCTGTCCTGGGGGAGTTGCGAGTCCAGGGCCCTATGCCAGAGGTTATCTCTGAGGTGCATTTGGTCCAGCAATGATTGGGAGATCCAGGGTGTGTCCCAGTGTTTTACAATATGCTTGGTGATGGGGGCAAAGATGTCACAGGCAGAGTTAAAGGTAGAGATAAAATAGGTGAGGGCAGCATCAGCAGATTGTGCAGTGTGGACAGGGGTCCAATCACAGGATGCAAGGTGTGATTTGAGGCAGGAGAGGGATCCTTTTTTATGATGCCTTTGGACAGAAATGTTTGGCGGGATAGGGGGCAGTTTATTTGACCACCAGCAGGTATCTGGGGAGTGGTCACTTAGCTAGTCTGGGAGCACTTTGACCTTGGAGAGGTTGTTTTGGTGGTTAGTGAAGATGACGTCAATTAGAGTGGAGATACCATATTTGGGGTCTACTCTGGTTGGAGTACAGACCACTTGGATGAGGTTGTAAGCTAGAATGGATTCTTTGTAGAGGGAGGACACACAGGATAGCCAATTGACATTGAAATCTCCAAGAATAATGATTTCACTCTTGGAAGGGAGATGTGCGATGCTGGACAGAAATGATTCAAGGGTGAGCTTTTCGTTATCTGGAGAGATGTAGACAGCCATGATATATAGTGATATATAGTGTCTTACCAGGACTGCCCAGGCTTAGTCTGATGGCTAGGATTTGGGCACCAGGTGCAGTGAGGGGGAGGGAGACTGGGATGGCATGTAGTGAGTTTCTGACCTAGATGGCACATCCACCTCCACGCTTGCTCAATCTGTCAGCTCGGAAAAAGGAGTAGTCACTAAGGGTGACAGATCAATCAGGGATATTTTTGGATAGCCAGGTCTCGCATAGTGCTAGGATGTCCAGTGAATGTTGGGTGATCCAGCCTTGGAGCGGAGTGAAATTCTTCTGAAGACTGCGGATGTTGAGGTAGGCCAGAAGAAGGCTCCCAGACCTGCTCTCCAGGGTGGTACTAGGTCTGAGTGGCCCCAGATTGGCGTGCACATTACCTGATAGGAGGAGGAGGAGGAAGAGAGTGTGTTGGAGCAGCGCTAACCTCAGCAATCTCGGTTTGAGGTGAGAGGATAGAGATGTGTGGATGATTTTTGCAGGGGCGACCGGTATAAGAAGGGCATGCAAGTGGTGGGCAATCAGAGCAGAAGATGCGGGGAGATAGGGACCGAGGGGGAAGTTATTGACGGGGTGAGGGGGTGCTGTCCAGGGGAGGTAAGGATAGATGAGCAGCACAGGTAATGGTTATATGGGCTCTTCAAAGGCTCAGGGTGGTAGCATGGGTGGATGTGATGGAGCTGCAATTGGGGGGGGGGCCCAGAAAACATTTGGTAGTTCCAGGGGACCCCTTGTCCCAAACGGCAGTGTCTAGAACCTAAGCTGAGTACTGACAAGACAAACATCTAAGCTTAAATGTCAGAATTAGCCTCTAATCATGCTGTGTAAAACCCTCAACGTTATTATCCTCAGGAAACAGTCTAGTCCTGCTTTAAAAGCCTGAATATTTTTAGCTTCCATGACATTTCCTCTTATCCTGTCCCAACACCAGTTTGAGTGCATGCCCTTTAGTTCTGCTTGAACTTATCAGATAAACAGCTGCTTATGATCTGCCCTGCTACCCTTTTAATTATCTGAAAGACTGATCATGTCCCGCTGTCAACTTTCTCTTTTCTAGAATGAATCATTTGAGTATATCCTCTCTCTCTGTACCTCCCCCCCCCCCCCAAGCCATTAATCAGCATGTCAGCCCTCTGCCGGGCCCTTTTTAGTGTCCTTTCTGTATGGTGGTGACCAGAACTGGCCGCAGTAGTCCAGTGCCTGCAGAAGCCTCCCAAAGATAATACAGTAACAGAATATTTAACTACTGCAAATTCTATTGCTGTCTCTAAACATTCTTTGCACGCACTTTCCTACTTTAATTTTAAAATACAGTTTATAAATCTAACTGCACTGTAAGTATAAAATTAACTGCTGTTTTCAGATTAGTAAAGTAAGGAGTTACTCAGCAATATTCAAAAACATCAGATTAGCTGCATTATTATTTCAAAATATTTTTTTTACAGCTAAATATTTAGACATTTCTACATAGAGAACATCTCTATCATATTGTACATGGTGGTCAAAATAAACCTCTGTAAATATCCTGCTCTTGTGTATGACATACTGCAAACAGAGACAAGGAAGGCATAAGTGACTTGTGTCCATCACAGCTGTTATTATGTAACCACAAAAATACACCCTTATCATTGCAGAGAAAGCCAGTCACAGTAAACTTTGGTTACACAGATCATATGAAGTAAAGTTACACTGGCCCAGGGCCTGACCAGAAAGCGAAACTAGGACATAAAATAACCACAGGAGTATGGGAAAAACAAGTATTGTAACACTTCTTCATCCTTATTGGTTATTTATTTAGTTATTTATTCTTTTTTGTTAACTGGATAAGCACACTAGACCACTGAATGCCCATTTTCTGGTACGAACCAGGAGATACAATACAAGGAAAAGGACAACTGACAAGTTCAGATACAGTGTAAATACAGTTTTAAAGAAAATCATAACATAAATAACGGCCAACAACAAACAGGTTTGTGTCTCAGAGTAGTGTGTGGAGCAGAGCAGAAGTGGAACAGGTGACCGGTGTCCTAGGCATCAGTAGGTGACGGCAGACAAGTAGAGGGCTCTGCCAGATGGACAAGGGAAAAAAGCAAGGTACTCTAAAGCTATTGTTACTTCCTGTTAAACTGCATAGGTAGCTACAGGTGATGGGGTAGTGGATAACTGTAGGGAAGAAAACATTACTTACCATAGTAATCTTCTTTCTTCCCAGTGATGCTCAGATATTCATAACTTTGTGCAGTCAGCCTGGTGGGTTGGACTGCACGGAGAGATGGAACACATGCAAATGATGGAATTCTTTGCATGTGAGCATCTTTCAAATACTGCCTCTACCAACTGTAGTGTTCTAACCCTTTCAGATTTGTAAGAAGCCTGGAAGTCAGGCATTATGAAAAAAATCCAACAGCTAATTAATTAAAATTTTTTTTTTTTTTTTTTGGGGGGTTACCCTAATAAAGAGAATTTACCCAAAAAAACTCTTAAGGAGGAACTACATCAAATAAATAATGGTGTTCACCAAACAGCATGAGAAAACTATTAAGAGAGACAGAAAAACTCTGTTTAAATCTATTTGGTATAGAGAAGTGTACCCAGAAGGGTATGGCTATGTGGCACTAGCATGCGGAGTGCAGAGGCTGAAGTTCTGGAAGGGGAGGATGGAAGGGAGATATGAATATCTGAGCATCACTGGGAAGAAAGAAGATCACTATGGTAATTAATTTTTTCTTCTATCCCCAGTAATGCTCAGGATATTCATAACTTTGTGCAGACTACCAAGCAGTACCCCTGGAGGTGGGCACAGAACTTATTTTGGAAACAGACTTTGCAGGACTGCTGTGCCAAACCTGGCATCACTTCTGGACAAAACATCCAAGTTGTAATGCTTTGTAAAGGTGTGTACTGATTTCCAGGTAGCTGCTTTACAAATATCCAATAATGGAACCTCCCTAGCAGCTGCAAGACTGGCAGCTGTTCCTCTTGTCAAGTGTGCCCTCAGCCCAGCTGGGGACTCCCTACTTGCTCTAGTGTAGCAGAATTGAATACAATGGACAATCCATTGAGAAACAGATCTTTTTGAGGCTGGTTTGCCCATTCCGACATCCCCATATGTAAGGAAAAGTTGTTTTTTATCTAGCCTATGGCCCTTAGTAGCTGTCATGTAATAGCTGAGAGCTCTTTTCACATCCAGACTGTAGAGTCTTCTTTCACCAGAGCTTGTGTGGTCTGTGAAACAGACAGGCAGAGTGATCGATTGGCTCAGATGAAAGTCTGAAATGACCTTGGGAAGGAATTGTCTGTTTGTTCTGAGGACTACCTTATCTCTGTGAAAGGAGATGTAGTCCTGGTCAACACAGAGAGCTTGAAGCTCACTGATTCTTCTTGCTGAGGTAATTGCTACCACAAAAACTGTTTTCCAGGTAACATATTTTAAATGGGCTGTAGCCATGGGTTCAAAAGGAGCCCCCATTAATCTGGCTATATATATATTAAGATCCCAAGCGGACACTGGTGTCCTGTGAGGAGGATGCAAATGTATCAGGCCTTTAAAAAATCTTTTGAAAATGGGATCTGATGCTACTGACACCTTTGTCCTAGCAGAAAGATATGCAAACACTGCTGCAAGATGAACCTTTAGAGAACTGGGTTGAAGACCTTGTGAATGTAAGTGAGTCAGGTAATCCAACACCACTGAGACTCCTGCATCATTTGGGGCGAAATTCCTACCAGAACACCAAAAGGAAAATCTCTTCCACTTAGCAGAATATGTTTTCTTAGTGGAGGGCTTCCTATAACCTTTCAAAATAGTTAATACAGCTTCAGAAAGGTTTAAGTCTGCATGCTCTAATTCCTCAAGAGCCATGTCTTGAGGTGGAGGGACTTGAGATTTGGGTACGACAATGATCCCTGATTGGAGGTCAGCAGATTGTGCCTGAGAGGCAAACTTATTGGTTTGCTCACTGACATGGAGAGCAGAAGAGAGTACCATGGCCACCTGGGCCAATCTGGAGCTATCAAGATCAGAGAAGCTGAGAGGGATTTGAGCTTCAGTAGTACTCTGAAAACCAGAGAAAAAGGAGGGGGGAATGGCATAAAGAAACTTGCCTGATCAGTCCAGTACCAGGGCATCCAGAGGGATTGTGCCCTGGGCCGGTGGTCTGCAACAATATTGAGGCAACTGGTGGTTCTGGTGGGATGTGAACAAGTCTATCTCTGGAATGCCCCACCTCCTGAAAATTACCTGCACCACCTGCTTGTTCAGTGTCCATTCGTGATGGGACTGACTGATTCGACTCAGTGTGTCTGCCAAGGTATTGTCCTTTCCCTGGCAGATGGATTGCTTGCAGGGACACCTTCAGAGAATACGCCAGAGTCCAAATTTTCATGGCTTCTGTGCATAGGGGACCTGATGTGGTGCCTCCCTGCTTGTTTATGTAGTACATAGTGGTGGTATTGTCTGTTCTGACATGTACCACATTGCCCATCACCAGTGTAGAGAAAACTTTTAGTGACAGCCACACTGCTCTGAGTTCCATCAAGTTTACAGTATCTGCTAAAGGGACTCTGCTTCTGTCCAGGTACCCTGAGTTGTGCACTCCCCCAGATGGGTGCCCCAGCCCAGAAGGGATACATCTGTCATGAGGGCTAGTGAAGGATCCTCTGTCTGAAAAGGGACTCCTTGCCTTAGGTTGGATTACTTTTTCCACCACAAAAGGGCTTGTAACAGTGCCCTTGTCACTGGAATGAGTTTTGAAAAGGGATGTTTTTTCTGACTCCAATGATTCCTGAGATGAAACTGGATGTCTCTCACGTGAAACCTGGAACCCTGCACTGTGCCTGTGGATGCAGCCATATGACCCAAGAGCTGCAGGAATTGCCTGGTTGTTTTTTGCCTGTGCAACCTGAAGGAATTTGCTATGGCCTGAAGGCTTTGCACCCTGTCCAGTGGCAAAAAGGCCCTGGCCTGTAGAGTACTGATCTCTGCCCCTATGAACTGCAAAGTCTGTGTAGGGGTTAAGACATATTTTTTCTGTTTTTTTATGAAACCCAAGGACTCCAAAAGATCCTGTGTGAGCTTTAGGGAGGTTCTGACTTATTCTGGTGATTTGCCCACCACCAGCCAGTCATCCAGATATGGGAAAACAGTCACTCCCTGTCTTCGAAGAAATGCTACCACAGCTGCTAGACATTTTGTAAACACCCTTAGTGCCAAGGAAAGGCCGAAGGGCAGGGTTGCAAACTGATAATGATCTGATGGGAGTCTGAATCTGAGATATTTCCTGAAAGATTCTTTTATGGGGACGTGAAAATAGGCGTCTTGTAAGTCCAGAGATGCCAGCCAGTCCCCTTTTTGGATTGTTGGCAGATCCCAAGCTAAAGTTACCATTTTGAACTTTGGCTTTTTCAGGTGCTTGTTTAAAGCTCTGAGATCCAAAATTGGCTGCCACTCCCCATTTTTATGTTTGCTTGCACGCATGTGCAAGAAACATAGTGCCATCATCTGAGTTTTTCAGAGGTGTGTCAGCATCTTCCAATTCAGTCAGTGTGTTTGCAGGCATGGTCACAGTTCTCCAATCACTGCTGGAGCTGTCTATGACAGCAGTTGAAAATGCAGTGGCATACAGTTGAAAGAGGAGCTACGCTCAGCGAGCAGCTCCTCCACACACACAGATCAACTGTGTTGGTTACCTGATAGATTGCTGTAGTCTTGTCTGGCTTAGAGAGACAAGCCACACATCATTACTTTAATAAACTGTTCCCTGCCACAGCAGGACCACCAAAATGTGTGGGTGCCTAACAGACCTTACTCACACCAGCTCTCCAAAGCACACCTTCATGGACTCCATGGGTTCTAATCCTCCAGAAAAAAAATACCTCAGTATTTGATGTGAAAACTCAGACTTCGTTGTATGTGTAATTCCAAGCGTTTTCTCTTACTAGACTCTGTCAATGTGAACTCCCCACTGCTAAAACCTATGCAAACGAACTTGAGTGTACTGTACTACCTGAAGCTGAAGCAAAGAACTGCCAGAATGCACAAAGGAGAACATACTGCTATGCATTTCAGCAGCAGCCAGTGAGGGAGGTTTTCATGACTGAAGCACTTTAATGCACCTTTTAGTGCTGTCATATACACACCCCTGTGTGGTAATTCACTAAACTGCACACTTAAGTCTGGTAATGCAGCTTCAAAATATTTTTTTTTCTCTGAATTGCCATGAGCTGGCATATTTATGTGACTGCAGAAACAAGATGCTGTATGTCAGCCATGTGTCTGCATTCCCACACTCATCGCCCTCACACCTCTCAGACAAAGCCAATGGTGCTTAAAGAATTGAGAAGAGTTACATGGATTTCGGAAGCTGTGCCAGAAACACTGCACATTGCCTCATCCACTCTCTTTGTTTCAACCCTCCACCCCCACTTCTCTTGGGCAAAGCATGAGGGCTAGTTCACACTAGCACATTCAGATACTTAATAATTCATACTTCCTTTCAAATCAGGGAAAGGCATGTTGTTGGTCTATTACACTATGAAAACAAGCATTTGTCAATGCCGAACGTTAACTTGCAGGTATTTGCAGTGGTATTTGGCACTTGGACATGGCTTAAAAATCAGTGACAAAAAGTACAAGCATTTGTCAGTGCTGAATGTTGCTTGCTTCTATGTGCTGTTTAGGTATCTGGAAGTCATTGGAGTGCAAATATTGAAAATTCGCGAACTTACGAGCGTGCGTAGGAACTGTGCAATGCACACTCGTAAAACAGTCATTTTTAGGAATTTTTTCACCAAATTTTCAACATAGCCATTTTAAGACCTCTGCTCATGAACAGTGTCACTGTGATTTTCTTAATGTGTCCCATACATTGAGTTCGCACACCGACTGCACCATTGTGCGCTACATGGGCGGAAACACGTTTTGGGCAGGATGTGAAAAATGACAGCTGTACTGCTCATAAGGAGGTGTGGTAAAATGGCAGTGTTGAAAATCTGGAGTGAAAATATTGAAAATTCGTGAACTTACAAGCCTGCATAGGAACTGTACAGCATGCGCTATTAAAATGGTCATTTTTAGGAATGTTCACCAGAATTTTCAAAATAGGCTTTTGAGAGCCTACCTTATAGCTGGCACTGTTGTTTAGATTAATCGGGCCCAAAGGTGATTTCGCGCAGTGACTGCGAAATCACCCTTCGGCCCGAATAATGCCATGACAGTGACAGAATTCATGAGAAGGGGTCCCAAAAACCCCATGTTGAAAATTTGGTGCAAAAATTCCAAAAAATGCCTAAGATATGCAACAAAGTTGAAAAAACCCATCTAGCCCATTATACAGCTTACCGGCATTTCCTCAGTTCGCGGTCGGCTTTGAAGAGTGCAGACGTGTTCCCGGTCCAGCGATGATCATCACGCCGAGCTCTGGAGGTAAGTATGGGGTGAGGGCAGGTGTGGGGAGGCAGGGTGCGGGTTGTGGGAGGAAGGCGGGGAGACTGCGTGGGACCATTTTTAATTTACAGGTTTTCTTTTTTCTATAATTGACAACGTGGGACATTTGCCATGCTGGGGTGGGCTCCCAGCTTGGCAGAAGGATGGCTGGGGGGGTTGTGGAGCCAACGGGGGATTGGGCACCCCCGTCGGCAGATGACGCGGGATGTTTGCCACGCTGGGGTGGGCTCCCAGCGTGGTGGAGCTGACAGGGGATTGGGCACCCCCTGTTGGCAGATGATGCAGGACATTTGCCCCAGCGTGGCAGCAAAGATTTGGGGGGGGTGACGCGCTGCAAGTACACAGCAGTGGTTTTCTTTGAAGAGAAGACCACCACTGTCATACACAGCACTGCAGCGATTGGTGCAGGACCGCCACACCTGCTCAACAGAGCAGGGAATTGCACAGGGTAGGCACACCTCCAAAGTGTCCCATTCTCCCAAGACGTTCCTTGCGCATGCGCGCAAGTGAACGTAAAAACAAAAAACAAATGATTGACTTTAGAGGACACAGTAGCAGTGCTATCACATTGATTTTGCATTTTCCTGTAACTCTAGTGCAAATTTTCCTCCCCCCTCCGTACATTTCATTATTTCACATGAAGCAGAATTGCTCTGATGCCCCTGAAGCAAATGATTATTTACCTTTTAATGGACCAACATAGATGTAACAACAAGAACAAAGTGCTCAAGCTTTCGGACCAACCAGTCCTTCTTCAGAAGCTCATGGCAGTTGTTTAGAAAATACAATACTTATAACAGCTAGATAATGCAGAGAAAAACAGAAAAAATTCCCCATTGGTTTAAAATACTCATTTAAAAAAAAAAACAGAAGATGATGTCAGAGAAGTTTAACAGTACTATACTGCCTTCAGCCAGAAGCAACCTTGGGTTAAACGTGCTTGGTGGAACACACATACAAAGAATCCTACTGCATATAAATTTAATTGACATAAGATAACACTGCTGAAGCAGATAACTCCTAAATCAAGCTATGAGTGTTACAGTTAGTATAAGGATGTGATTACTGAAAGGCAACCCCCACCCAGATTAAAGACAAACTAAGATTGTTATAGGGCTCATGAAGTTTCAATGTCTGCATTATAGACAATAATTTACCAGTAAAGTTGTCTTAAAGACATAAGTGCACACTGTGTGATGTGTAAAACCTAGCTGGACCTGTCACCCAGCTGTACTCTCCAGATAGATATAAGGCCCAAGAAATTTCAAAAACCTCAGGACTATATACATGATAATTTAAATATAAATTGATAATATTAGTGTCAAACAAAAAACTCTAGTCGAGGAACCTCAAGGAATTAAGACCACATAGCCTGATATGTACTGATGTCAATATACACTGAGAATGTAACAACTTGATGTACCACAAGTGTCTAAGGAATCTGAAAAGAGATAAAATGTAATTTCTCTCCTCCTCTTCATACAAACAATACACCTAACCCCACATCACCATAATGTGGGTGGGGGCTCTATAGCTTTAAGGAGATGTTGTCTTCTCTCTCTCTCTCTCTCTCTCTCTCTCTCTCACCACCCCTTTTTTTCCTTCTCTTTCTCTCTCTCTCCCACAGACACACACACACTCACTCTCTCCTAGTGAACCTATATTCACTTCAGTCACTGCAATTGTTCCCCAAAAGAATTCAACTTGTCATGAAATCCTGAGTAAAAAGGGCTTATGTCTGATGCCCCTGTAACCAATGGGAACAATTTCCCTGTAAATGACTCTCTATAGATCTGGGAGCCCTGCTGTATGTAGTCTGCCAGGGTCTTACAATATAATTCTTATTTTAATGCAGTGCATTCAAAAAAATTATACTGAAGCAAATGGTTTGTTGCCTTTTACTGAACCAACATACATGGATGTTACAAAAAGAACAAAGTGTCTAAGTGTTTGGCCCAACAAGGTCTTCTTCTGAAGCTTACATGAGTAAACTTACAAGGGATGTTCTAGCCTGTGTGACAATGGTTTCAGCTATGCCACTGAATTTGAAAAACAGCAATTAAATAACTTAGGATAATGCAGGATATATAAATGAAATCAGCAGCACATGTGAAGGCATTGTTGTCATGTCAAAAGACAGCAACAGTACAGCAGCTACCTGAATTCACCTGCTTTTAATTGCTGTTTTAAAGGGGATTTTTTAAATATCCTGTAAATAGTTTCACAATAATTCCTCATACCTTTTACCAAGTGTCTGCTCTACATAATTCAATGGTTGGCAGCTCCTCCACAGCACACAAATGAACAGAGACTATTTTAGTTGTCATTTTTCATATCTCGCCCAAAATGTGTTTCCGCGCATGTAGCGCACAATGGCACAGTTGGTGTGCGAAATCAATGTTTGGGACAGATTAAGAAAATCACAGTGACACTGTTCATGAGCAGAGGTCTTAAAATGGCTATGTTAAAAATTTGGTGACAAAAGTTCATAAAATGACTGTATTATGAGCGAGCACTGCGCAGTTTCCACGCACCCTCATAAGTTCATGAATTTGTAATATTTTCAGTCCACATTTCCACCACTGGCATTTTTCCACATTCCCTTATGAACAGTGCAGCTGTCATTTTTCACACCATGGCCAAAATGTGTTTTCGCACTTCCAGCGAAGAAATGCGTGGTCACTGTGGGAAATCACTGTTTGGGACAAATTAAGAAAATCACCATGACACTGTTCATGAGTGGAGGCCCAAAATGCCTGTGTTAACAATCTGCTGTAAAAATTCCCCAAACTAATTACATTATGGGTGTGTGTTGTGCAGTTTCTATGCTCACTCATGACTTCACCAGTTTTTCTGATATTTTAACTCCAGATTTTCAATATTGCCATTTTTACACCTCCCATGAACAGTACAGCTGTCATTTTCACATCTTGTTAGAAATGTGTTTCACAACTGTGGCGTAAATGGCGTGAGTCACTGTGCAAATCAGCTTTCAGCTAACAAACTGATATTGCCACTGTTCATAAGGTGGGGTCACAAAACAATGTTGAAAATTTGGGCGAAAATACCAATGAGCGTCTGCGGCGTTCCTGTAGAACTGAAAGGCCTCAGGGGTGTGACTTGGGATTGTTGCCTGTAATGCTCATACCATTCCACCCCACCCCACCCTGCAGCTTGTGAGAGGCATCAAGTTGTGCCTTGGACTCTTCGGCCTCAAAGTTCATCCCATTCTCCTATACTGCACCCATCTCACCATATTTCCTAATAGAATGGGAGTCAACATAAGGGCCAAAGACCCCAAGGCACACCGTGACGCCTGTCGGTGTCTGCAGGGTAGGTTGTGGTGAAATGCCATAGCCGTTATGCCTGATGACCCAAAGGCACACCCCAATGCCTGTCAGTATCTGCAGGGTGGTGGTGGGGTTGGCTTCAGTTCAATACTTCACTACCATTCCTATTATGCAGCTCTGTAACTTCTACACTACCAGTGCCAATGCCAGCAAGCAAACATTCGGCATTGACAAATGCTTGTTCTTTGTTGTTAGGAAGTATCTGGAGTAAAAACCTCTTCCTCTCAGGGTTGTAGGAACTGGTTTTACTGCTCTGAGCTGTAGCAGCTTTTGAACCTCTTCCTCTAGCAATGAAGTTTGTGCTAGGGGAGGAGAGATGGAAACCCTGGAATTTCTTTGAGGAAGAAATTTGAAGTCCAGAGATAAACCTTTGCCCACTACCTCCAACACCCACTTGTCTGTGGTGATGGTTGACCAAAGGTGGAGGAAATGGGACAGTCTGCCTCCGACAGGTAGGGAGGAGGCAGCCTGCATCTCAGGAGTTCTGTTTAGGCTAGGGCTGAGGTTGTGTCTGAGACCCCTCGCCTAGAGCCCCTTCTACCCCTACCACTACAGTAGCCCTGTTGGGGGTACTGCTGGTATTGGGGTATGGCTACTGGCTGGAAAAAAGGTCTTGACATGAAAGAGCGACCTCTGCCCCCCCTTCCATAGGGCCTGGTGGATGAAGAAGCTCTGTCTCTGGCAGAGTTGCTTCTATAAGTAGCCTTATATTAATCCACCTTCTTCATATAGGCCACCGTGGATTCCCCAAAAAGAGAATTTCCTTCAAATGAAAAATCCAGGGCCTTCGATTGGGTATCCTGAGTGAGGTTTGTAGCCCTAAGCCAAGCAAACCTCCTCTGAGCCACTGTGTTAGCCATCCATCTGGCTGCAGTGTCATTCAAATCAGCAGCCATCTGGAACTGGTACTTAGTCGCCTCTCTAGCCCAAACCTGGCAGCTTCAACCAGGTCACCTGACAAGGGTGAGACAGCTTTCATGGACATTGCCAGTACTGACTGCCACAGTGATTTCTGATACTGGGCAGCATAAGCTTGGAAAGTAGCCTGTCTCATGGCCAGTGAGACTGACAAATAGCCTTTTTTGGCCATACTGTCCAATTTTCTGGAGTCCTTGTCCGGTGGATGTGAGGAAAGAGGGACTTTAGCTTTATCACAGGCTGCCTGTTGTATTACCCCTTGATGGTCAGGATGGGAGAAGAGGAAGTCATCTCCCTCCCTATCCAACTGGTACTTTTTGTCTATTCTCCTGTCTATTGGAGGAACAGAATTAGGGGTCTGCAGGAGCTTCATAGCATCCTCTTTCTTAAAAAAAATTAAATACTGGGAGGAGGAGGGCCTTTGTGGATGTTAAACCTATCATACTAAGGTACTCAATTTCCTCCTCATCCTCCACTTGCTCTGTTGTGGCGATATCTAAGGCATCTGCCATTTTCCTTACAAAGGAAAAGTGGGAGGAAAAATCCTCAGACACCCTGGGAGCGAGCCAAAATCCTGCTCAGGGGACACCTCTGGAGGGATAGGTTCATCCTCCTCATAAGGCTCATCATCCTCTTCAAAAAATAGTTGCTCCGGTGCAGAGGGCAACACAGTACTAGCAACCTGGGGACCCTGTGAGGGGGCAGGAGGCTGAGGAATGATCCTCTGCAGAGCCTGAATAATTTTGACTGCCTGAGTTATCTCTTGAGATTAAGGCATTGCAGATACCTGCGTAGAAGTCCCTGGGTTAACAGGAGAGGATTCTGCATGTTTAAGTTTCTTTGTTTTCTTTGAGGGAACTGGAGAGTCAGCCAGTTCTTTTCCTCTTTTTGCCCCTTTTTCACCCGTATCAGGGGCAGGGGTAGTAGCACTTGTGGGTTCAGCAACAAAAGACTGGGGTGTGAGCTGGTCAGAGACTGAGGTACCCCTAGGAATCTTTTCACTGAGCCATTCAAGGTGCTTTCCCACAGTTTTATCTGAAAAAGTTTTACATATCTCACATTCCTGGTCCAGATGTTCAAAACCCAGACAAGCTACACATAAGGTGTGCTTGTCTGCTTTGGCAAACACATCTCCACACTTTAAACAGTTTTTAAACCCGGGCTCCCTGGTTCTCTTCTTAGGTTTCTCTGCCATGGTGAAAAGCAAAGAGGAAAAACGCCACCCGCTAAATAATAGATACTGTTGCGGTTATTTAAACAGCTTTTATATATTTTCTTTTTTGAGGTCGGTTCCGGAACCAATAAGGAACCGGAGGAACCAAGCAGGGAGATGAAATATGAACCGGTTCAGCGGTTCTGTAACCGATAAAAACGGTTACAAATAAAGTTTGTAAGGACCAAAATTTAGCGATAATTATATAGGTTCTTTAGTCAGAGAACCAAAGTTAAACTAAATTAACTCAGATCCCTCATGGTTATGCCGAACCGCGAGGAACCGAGAAAAAACAACTACTTTAATAATAAACTAGATCTAAACTGACAATCAGTAGAGACAGTAAAAGAAATTAAATATACTTATGGTTTTTGATGATCTTCTATCTTTCTTCATGCAAAAGAGGGCGACAGAGACTCCGAGCAACCAGACTTTCAGGCGGAGAGAAAAATCTGAAGGGGTTAGAACACTACAGTTGGTAGAGGCAGTATTTAAAAGATGCTCACATGCAAAGAATTCCATCATTCGCATGTGTTCCATCTCTCCGGGTGGTCCAACCCACCAGGCTGACTGCACAAAGTTATGAATATCCTGAGCATTACTGGGGTTAGAAAGAAGCAGGCAGATAACAGCTACAGGTGGGAGTACAGGAAGTAAACTATCTGCAATAAAGTTACAGGTAAGTGATAATTCAGGTAGGACAATAAGGGAAAGTTAGCAAAAAGGAAGAGAACAAAAGGCAGAAGGGCACAGGGAGAGCTTTTACCTTGAAATTGCAAACGTTTTAAGGGACACCAGGTAACACTCTAATTAGGGAAAGGTGCTAAAGTAGACCCTGATAGAGGGTGTAGCTGGGAAGGAGCAAGTAAAGGGATGGAACAAGTTACAGTCAGAAAACAGAAGGGTTGGACTGATATTAGTAGACATGGGAGTGGTGTAGTGCAATGGTTGTGGTGCTGCAGTTTTCCGGGAGAGATTTTAGAGAGTGAGGTATTACATGTACCTCTCTGGGTTGAGGGAATAGGTTGCTGGTCCCCATACCAAGCAGGCTAGGATCCAGAGGACCTCTTGCCCCCCAGGAGCCACCAAGTCGGCTGCGGTTGCTCCAGAGGTTGCTTAGACAGAGAAGAACTCGCTGGACCTTGGCAGGTTCCAGGAGAGTGGGACTGGCAAGTCAGTGGCACATTCCCCAGCCTGTGCTACTACAGAATTCCTTCACTGTTCTGGTGGGATGGGACTACCATGAGGTAACATCCGTAGTGGTGGCAAGGGAGGATGTATTTATTTATTTATTTATTTAAACATTTTACCAGGAAGGCATACTGAGCAGAGTACTGCTCGATTACAGAGGCGTCCTGGGGGAGGGGAGAACATAGGAAGACAGTATTACACAGTATAGACAAGAAAATACATAGTGGGAGAAATACTAACATTTGGATCTGATTACAAGTCAGTAGTAGCTTGAGAGAGACAATTGGTAACCACAGTACGTACGGTATGAGATAACACTTAAAGTCAGGATAGACAAGTGAATACATTGTGGAAGATCACTAACATTTGGTTCTGAAACTACGTTCATACAGGATTGAGTGTGTCAGTTGGTAACACAGTTACATACAGCAAATGTACAACAAAATTAGGTTTTGAGCCATATGAGAGACAGTATAAGGCGAGAGGACAATAGTTAGACACTGATGAATTACAAATTTACTATGTGGAGGTCCTCCAAAGGGGAGGCCCAAGGGGGGAGGTACAGGACCTCAGCAGAGGAGAAAGCAGCTCTGGTGGGTGATTGAACTCCGTGGAAAGGGAGGTATTGAGAAGGCAAGGCATGAAGAGGGTAATGAGAGGAAAGGTAGAGGAAGGGAAGTTTCAAGTGGCAATAAAGGCAGAAGATGGGTTTGCAGGCACAGTAGGAGGAAGGTACAGACTGCCATGTATGTCAACACAAGGAGTCTCGAAAATGAAATTCTTCATCTGGAGGTCATCGTGATGGAGGCAGACCTGGATCTTCTGGCCATTACTGAGTTGTGGTGCACAGGGAGCCATGACTGGGACATGACCATATCAAGCTACACTCAGTTCAGGAAGGATAGGGAGGGAAGGGTAGAGTGTTTGTGTTGTATGTGATGGAGGGTTTCAGAGTAACAGAAATGCAAGGGAACCTAGGGTCAAAAGATGGGTTGGAGGTGTGGTGGGTCACCTTGGGGACAGGAGCTGGAGCCACTACTTACACTGGGGTGATATACAGACCTCCAATCCTCCAACATGGGGAAAGAAGTTGATGAGACAATAAACAAAGCTATCAGCATGACAGCAGAAAAGGGGAGGTACGGCTGGTGTGGGACTTCAGTCTGACAGATTTTGATTGAAGCCTCCCAGCTGCAGCCTCGGCTAGAAGCATGGACATCCTAGACTCCATGCAGGGGAAGTTTCTCAGGCAACTAGTCAGAGAGCCCACTTGAAATGGGACAATACTGTACACCATGCTCACTAAAAGGGACATTACTGCAGACGTCAAGATGGGATGCCACCTGTGGACCAGCAATCACTGTACAGTGTGGTTTAACATAAAGACAGCAGCAGAGGCAAACCACACAATGATGAGGGTCCTGGACTTCAGGATGGCAGATTTAAAAAAAAAATGGGTGAATACCTTATAGATGACCTAGCAGGGGGAATGCCAGAGTGCAGCGGAGGAACAGTGGGCCAAATTAATAGATGGCAGAGAAGGCAACAAACCTCTGTATGAAAGAAGTGAGCAAAAGCAGGAAGAAAAAGACACCGTTATGGTTCTGGAGGGAGGTGGCTGTGAAAGTAGAGGCTAAAAGGGTATCATTCAGGAGGTACAAGGAGATGCAAAGGGACAAGGATAGAGAGGTGTACCAGGAAAAGCAGAGGGACGCAGGGAAGGTGGTGAGGGGTGCAACGGCACAAACTGAGGAAAGGATAGCTAAAGGGGTAACTGAAAAGGACAATACCTTTTTTAGATACATAAGCAAAAAAGCAGAAGACAAGAAGAGGGACTGTGAGGTTAAGAAGAGCATGAGGAGATTGTGCAGAGGACATACGAACATACAGACATATGAAAATGGCAGCAGAAGTAGGCCTTGCGGTCTATCCAGTCTGTTCGAATGAGCAGCTAGCCCCTCAATTTGCAGCTGCCCCACCCTCCCCACCCTCTTCATCATAACCCCCACCCTGTCCCAACGCCTCTTAAAGTCACCCACCATTCTACAGGATATCACTTCCTTGGGCAGAGTATTCCACCTGTCCACCACCCTTTCAGTGAAAAAATGTCTCCTGATTTCCCTCCTGAATCTTCCCCCCTCCAATCTCAGCTGATGCCCTCTCGTATCCCTCTCTCTTCTAAGCTATAACATCCCTTCTGTATTAGCCTTATTTATCTTCTTAAGGTATTTAAAGGGTTCAATCCTATCCCCCTATCCCTCTTCTCCTTTAGGGAGCACATGTTCAGCTCACCTAATCTATTCCAGTGGGACTTTTCCTCCAATCCCTGGATCATCTTTGTCACCCTACATTGCACCCCCTCCAAAAATTTGATGTCTTTCTTCAGGAATGGGCACCAGTACTGCATGCAGTACTCCAGGTGAGACCTGACCAAAGACCTGTACAAGGGAAGAATCACCTCCCTATTTCTGGAGGAGAGTCCCCTCACTATACAGCCTAGCATCTGGTTGGCTTTTGCTGCCGCCTTCCTGCACTGAGCTAAGTTGTTCATGCTGCCTACTAACAGCTAGTTTCGGAACCCACTCGTGAGGGAAGAGGGATGCCTGGATATCGTAGCAGTCACAGAAACAGGGTACACAGAGAACCATGACTGGGCAGTTAACATACCAGGGTACATAACCTACAGGAGAGACAGGCAGGGGAGAAGAGGGGGAGGAGTAGCTCTCTATGTAAAGGAAGGGATAAAAGCAATTGAACAAAAGAGTAAACAGGGAGCAGAGGAGGCACTGTGGGTCACCTTGGAGACTGGAAAGGGCACCACAATCCGCACAGGGGTTGTGTACAGACCCCCATGTCAGGGGGAAGGAATGGACAAGGATATGATAGAAGGCATTCTTAGAATGGCAGAGAAAGGGGAGATACTGTTGATGGGAGACCTGAATATGCCAGATGTTAACTGGAGCACATTTGCTGCAGCCACATCCAAGAGCAGGGCCATTCTTGATGCCCTACAGGTGGCAGGCATTAGACAGCTAGTTACGGAACCCACTCATGAGGGAGCAATCTTAGACCTCGTACTCTCAAATGGAGGCAGTGAGAGGATCTCAGATCTAGAAGTGGGTTGCCATTTGGGGACAAGTGACCATCAAACAGTGTGGTTCACGTTAAACTCAGCTACAGAGTCAAGCCATACAAAAGTGAGGGTACTGGACTTTAGGAGGGCTGACTTTGGCAAGATGGGAGAGTGCCTCAGAAAAGCACTAGCAAACAGGCTAGAAGGAGGTGTGGAGCAACAATGAGGAATTATCAAAACTGCCATCACAGAGGCAACAAGCCTTGTGTGAAGCAAATAAACAAATCAAAATGAAAGAGAAAGCCACTATGGTTCTCAAAAGAGGTGGCTGTGAAAGTCAGGAAGAAAAGATAGCATTCGGAAGTATAAGGAAACACAGAAGGAGCAGGACAGAGAGCTGTACCAGTTAAGGCAGAAGGAAGCAGGGAGGGAAGTCAGAACAGCAAAGGCCCAAACTGAGGAAAAGATAGCCAACTCAGTTAAGAAGGGGGATAAAGCCTTTTATAGGTACATCAGCGAGCGTAGAAAGACAAAGAGAGGGATAGTGAGGCTGAATAGAATGAATGGTGGGTGGGCAGAGGGGGACAGTGAAAAAGCAGGAATACTGATCGAATATTTCTGCTCAGTATTCACAAAAGAGGAGGGGGAAGTGCCTAATCCAATTAACAAAGCACTCTTGATAGGGGGTCGATCCAGTCCTTTCACAGAAGAAAGGGTTCTGCAAGAACTCCTAAAACTGAAGGTAGACAAAGCAATGGGTCCTGATGGAATTCACCCAGAATTCTAAAAGAATTAAGGGAGGAACTAGTGAAACCACTGGCTACTCTTTTAATAAATCATGGGAGGATGGTGTGTACCCGAGGACTGAGGAAGGCGGATGTGATTCCCCTTCACAAAAGTGGGACCAAGACAGAGGCAGGAAACTACAGACCTGTCAGTCTGACCTCTGTGGTAGGGAAAGTGATGGAGTCACTTCTGAAGGAAAGAATAATTGAGTACCTAGAGGCCAGTGGAGCAAAGGACCTAAGGCAGCATGGGTTCACAGTGGGAAGGTCATGTCAGACGAATCTAATAGATTTCTTTGACTGGGTGACCAAAGTAGTAGACCAGGGAGGGGCTGTGGACATGGCCTACCTAGACTTTAGCAAGGCATTCGACACAGTCCCACACAAAAGATTAATAATCAAATTAACCAGCCTGGGAGTGGGTCCCAGGGTGGTAGCCTGGGTAAAACATTGGCTGGACAACAGGACACAGAAGGTAATTGTAAATGGAGTCCACTCTGAAGAAAGGGGGGTTACTAGTGGGGTACCGCAGGGTTCAGTATTGGGTCCAGTCCTTTTTAATGTCTTCATCAGTGACACTGCAGAGGGACTGGAAGGAAAAGTATGCATTTTTGCAGATGATACAAAGATCTGCAACAGGGTTGATACACAAGGAGGCGTGGAAATGATGAAAAGGGACTTGGCAAGGTTGGAGGAATAGTCAGAAGTATGGCAGCTAGGATTCAATGCAAAGAAGTGCAAAATAATGCACCTGGGAAACAAGAACCCAGGGGAAGAATACACAAAGGGTGGGGAGGTAGTAACAACAACAAAAAAGGAAAGGGACCTGGGGGTAATCATATCAGATGACCTTAAGGTTAGCAAGCAATGTGAGAAGGCAGTAGGAGGGCTGGGGGTATACTGGGATGTATAGGAGAGGCATCATCAGCAGAAAACAGGAAGTTGTTATCCCTCTGTACAGACAGTTGGTGAGGCCCCATCTGGAGTACTGTGTCCAGTTCTGGAGACCCCATCTCCACAAGGACATACACAGGATAGAGGCAGTCCAGAGGTGGGCAACTAAAATGGTGCAGGGTCTGCAAGAGAAGCCGTATGAGGAGAGACTAAAGGAGCTTAATATGTATACCCTTGAGGAAAGAAGGGAGAGGGGGGACATGATAGAAACTTTTAAGTACCTCAGTGGAATCAACAAAGTCCAAGAGGGTAGCATCTTTCAGAAAAAGAGACGTGCAAGAACAAGGGGACACAATTTAAAGATAGAAGGAGGGCGGTTCAGGGGCAATGTGAGGAAGTATTATTTCACAGAGATGGTAGTGGATGCATGGAACAGCCTTCCTGAGGAGCTTGTGGGGTCTAGAACTGTGGGAGAATTCAAGAATGCATGGGACAGACATAAGGCAATTCTTGTGGGGGGTAGGAAGAAATAGGCTGTTGGTTAACTAGGATCTGCGGGCCTATCCTGTAGGTAGGGAAATGGGCAGACTAGATGGGCCTAGTGGTCCTTATCTGCCGTAGAAAGTCTATGTTTCTATGTTTCTGCTATAAGCACCTCCAGATCCATTTCCTCCTCAGTGCTTTCCATCTCCACCCCTCCCAGCTGATAGCTCCTCCCCTGGTTTCTAGCACAGATGTGCAGTACCTTGCACTTCTTGGTGTTGAACCCCAATTGCCATGTTTCTGACCACTCCTGTAGTTTGGTCAGGTCCTCCTGCTGCCCCTTCCGCCCTTAGATGTCATCTACCACAGCTCCTATCTTCATATCATCAGCGAACAGACTGATCCTACTCCAGAGCCTATGTGAGATATCAGCTACGAATATCCCAAACAGCACTGGTCTCAGTACCGATCCCTGTGGCACCCTGTTCACTGCTTCCCTCGGTTATGAGAGTTCCCCCACCACCACCAACCTCTGCTGCTTTCCATTCAGCCCATTGACAATCCATTTGACCATCTTTGTTCCCACCCCTATACATTTCAGCTTCCACCCCTCAAGCCTCCCATGCGGCATGGAATCAAAGGCCTTGCTGAAGTCCAAATACAGGACATCTACCCCATGGCCCCTGTCCAGCTCCTTGGTCACCCAGTCATAATACTCAATTAGATTTATCTGGCAGGATCTGCCTGAGACAGACCCATGTTGATGACTGTCCTGGAGACCATTGTCCTTCAAAAGGTCACCAATCTATCTCTTAGGATTAAATCCATGAGCTTCCCCTCAATTGATGTGAGGCTCACTGGTCTGTAGTTACCTGGTTCATCCCTAGGGCCACTTTTGTGAATGGGAACCACATGGGCCATCCTCCAATCTTATGGTACGCACCCTGTGTCCAGGGAGGTATTGAACAGGTCAGCCAGTGGTCCTGCCACTACCTTCACTAGATCTGCGAGTATCCTAGGGTGAATGCCATCTAGTCCCGGTGCCTTATCCACCCTTAGTACCCTTACTTCTTCCAGAACCTTGTCTTCTGTAATTCCCTATGTCAGTCACCCGCTCTCCCCCACTATCCACTCTACCCCCCCTTGAGGTATCTGCCCCCCTTTCTCCTTCATGAACGCAGAACAGAAGTATTCGTTTAATGCCTCTGCCTAGTCCACCCCCTTCTCCACCCACCCTCCATCCTTCCTAATCCTCACAATCTGGTCTTTGTTCTTCCTTCTTTCCTTAATGTACTGTATCTGAAGAAGTCCTTTTCTCCTTCTTTAATACCCTGTGCCAGTCTCAGCTCTCTTGAAGCCTTGGTCGCTCTGACTAGCCTGGTAACCTCCCTGGACTTCTTTGTATACTCAACCTTGTCAACCCTCCCTCACGATTTCTTGAGTTTTCAAAATGCCTTTCTCTTGTCCCTTACCCCCTCCATAACCTCTTGAGTCAACCAACTTGGCTTCTTTGCCCTTGCCTTCTTACTCCATGTCTTTGTACAAGTCCCAATGGCAACCATTAGACCTTTTTTAATAATATCCCATTTCTGACTAGCATTCATGTCTGGTTGAATTCCCGCCAGATACTTACCCAAGATTTCCCGCATCCTTTTAAAGTCTGCCCCTTTAAAGTCAATCACCCTAGTCCCTGTTCCCCCTGTTTCCCTACCCATATTGAGTGTGAACCACACTGAGTGGTGGTCACTCCCAGCCAGAGGGTCCTCTACCCCCAGCTCTCTTACAGCCTCCCTATTCGAAAGTACCAGGTCCAGAGTCCTCTCTAATCTAGTTGGCTTGTGTACCAACTGCACCAGGAAGCTGTCCTGAAATGCTTCTAGTATGACCTGCTCCCTTACACTCATGGTGGTTGGAATGCTCTAATCTACCCCAGGTAGGTTGAAGTCCCCTACCACCACTGTGTTTCCCCTTCCTACAGACCCTTCTGATTTGCTCAGCTAGCTCCCTGTCCAGGTCATCCCCTTGCGCTGGTGGTCTGTATACTACCCCCATCCTCAGAGTCCTATCTTTCGAGTCCTGAAACCGCACCCATAGGACCTCTGTTCTGCCTTCCTCCTCCTCCCTTATACACCTTATCCCTTCCCGTACATAGATCGCCACACTCACTTTCTTTCCCCTTCGCCCTATCCTTCCTGAATATTCTACACGCTGGGATCATCACAGCCCAGTCCTGGTACTGGGTGGCCCACGTTTCCGTAATAGCCGTAATGTCCACCCTCCTCACTGCCAAGAGAGCCTGCAACTAAGCCAACTTATTACCTAGGCTCCTCACATTCAGCATGACTACCCTCCACCCCATTTCCTTCTTTGCTTTTCCCTGGTCCCCCCACTGTGCCCCTACCCCGAATCCTTCCTTGTTAACTTAAGGGGTAAGCTCGTCGGGCTCCCCTTTCTGGGCTTCCTGCCTACCACTTGTCCACTCATCCCCCCCACCTAGTTTAAACCCACCTTTGCTACTATGTACTCCTCTATCCCCTGCTTTAATACTCCCTTCCCCTCGCTGCTCAAGTGTAGCCTGTCCCCTGCGTATAGCTCGTTATTATCCCAGGTTCTGCCCCAGCCCCCCGACTAACCCATACCCTTTGGCTTGACACCATTCCCCCAGCCATGTGTTGAACTCTCTAATACCCCCTTTCCTCACCATACTCACGCAAGGCACTGGGAGCACCTCTGAGAAGGTCACTGATTCCCCCAGCTCCTCACACAATCCTTCCAGTTTCTCGAACCTCTTCCTCACCACTTCCACCATCTCCCCCACCAGGTCATTTGTACCCATGTTTACCATGAGATGCGGTTTCTTCCTATCCCTCCTTGTGCACTTCAGAACTGACTGCCCCCTCCTGCCTGCCATTAACCCAGGTATGGACTGTACCCATATATGACTGTGCCTTCTCCCTTACTGCCCCATATTATCCATTTTAGTATGGAATCCCCCAGCACTAGTTTCCCCCCTCGTTCTTCCTCGTTCCCACCCCCACCCTATTACCAAGGTACCTATCTCTAGACTCTGCAGCATTTATAGCGCTGCCCTTCCCTCCCACAGCACCCCCCACCCCAGACCTGTCCTCCTCTCCCTCCCTGTTCCTTCGCTGTCCTCCACCTCCCTCCCAACCTCCTTGGACCCCCCATCCTTCTTATCCTCCCCATCAACCTTGTTCCTCTCCTTCCCCAGCTTCCTTCGATCATCCTTCCAGCTGTGCCCCTCCCCTTACCACTGTCTCCTCCTCCAATTGACTACTGTCCCTTGTGCATTCCCCTCCCTTTCCCTCTCTTGCCCCTTCCTGGTGATCGTTCCCCCCACCTCCTCCACCAGAGTTGCCAGCACCACAAACCTATTACCTGCCCCCCACTGCCTTGCTTTGCATCAGCTCTTACCTCCTGACTATGGCCTTCCCTACAGTGCCAGGTCTCCTGTTTGGCTTATTCCTGCACCCCCTCCCCATCCCCTCTCTTGAACTGATGTTCCTCCCATGTGGTGCCCTCATGTTACCCTCTGGGAAGGCCCTATTGCCCCAGCAGCCCTCCTCCCTCCTCCCATCCTTTCCAACTCCCTACCAATCCACAGCACTTCCTTCACGAGCCTTCTCAGCCTGTGACAGATTGGACACCCTCCAAGCTTCCACAAAATGTTCATCCAAACTGCCGCCCCACTGACTATTCTACCCATGTTTAAGCAGTATATAACTAACAGGAAAGGACAATAAAAACCAAAAAGAATACAGTACTACCTATAAATTTTTTCAACCAGTACTATCTATAAGTTTTTAACTAGTCCTGCCCCGTAAGAAACAAAAATAAACACATGGGACAGTAACAAAAAAGAATACAGTACTATCTGTAAGTTATTTTAACCAGTATTACCTATGAGTTTTTAACCAGCCCTGTCCCTAAGAAACAAACAAACAAAAAAAGACTTAGAGTACTATATATTTTTTTCCTTAAAACAGTGTAGTCCCTTAATGCCTTACCCACTAAGGTAACTTACTAGGTAACTTACTAACTAAAAATACAGTGTCATATGCCAAAATACAGCTTATGATGCCACACTCTTGCCCTCACCCCTATAGACAACAGTGCCAAACAGACTCACCATCCAAGTAGTGATCAGCTCTTTCCTGGCTCTCTGCTGTGTTCGTGCCTCCCCCTAGAGGGCGGCACCTTGTGCTGCTCACTAGCCCTTGGCTCAGTGCTGCTCTGTGAAGCTGACTCCTCCAACCACGGCCATTTAATAGAGGTCAGGGCCGAGGTGGGCATGTGGCACAAAAACCTCCTTTCTCCCGGACCTTTCCACTCGGCTTCTTCAGTGGTTCCAGCCACATAATTCAAGCAGTGGATGTGGCTCTCAGGGTCCCCAACTCCCTCAACAGCTCCCACTTCACTACCCCACACCCACTCAATCATGAGACAGGATAGTGGCTATGCCCAGCTCTTTAAAACCCAGTCGCTCATTTGAATCAGGCACTGCTCTGCCCGAATGGCTCCTGAGCATGTGGCCTGATTGGTTTCCCCAGTGCAGCCTGATTGGCTATCCAAAGCACTGTGAAACCTCCTTTCTCCTGGTCCTTTTCCCTTGGCTTCTTCAGTGGCTCCTGCCACAAAATTTAAGCCACGGATGCAGCTCCCTCAAGGCCCCGACTCCCGCCGCACTACCCCCATGCCCGATTGACCACCAGGAAGAATCAGGAAAAAGCAGATATCCTTTACAGATAATTTTTCTCTGTCTTCACAGTGGAGAGGGAAAGGGATGGACCACATAAAGCAGCAGGAAAACTAGGAAGAGGGAGGTAGACACAAGCACATTCACAGAGAAAAAAGTCTTAAGAGGACTTGCAAATCTGAAAGTGGATAAGGTTATAGGGCCAGGTGGGGTACACCTAAGGGTGTTGAGGGAGCTCAGGAGGTACTGGCAGTTCCTGTGACAGCTCTGTTCAACAACTCACTGGAAGGAAACAGGAGTGGTTCCAGAGGACTGGAGGAGGGCAGATGTAGTCCCATTTCCTAAAAGTGGCAGCAGGAAGGAGCCTGGCAACTATAGGCCAGTTACTATAATGTCAGTGGTGAGGAAATTAATGGAGACACTTTTAAAAGAAAGGCTAGTAGAGTATGTTGAATCCATCAAGACCCAAGGCAGCAGGGATTCATGGGGGGAGGGCTAGTGGAGTATCTTGAATCCACCAAGATACAAGGCAGCATGGATTCATGGGGGGAGGTCATATCAGATGAACCTGATCAATTTCTTTGACTGGGTGAAACGGAAATAGATCAGGGTGGGGCAGTGGATGTGGCCTACTTAAACATCAGCAGGGCCTTCAACAACATACCACACAGGAGGCTTATAAGGAAACTGGTCAGTCAGGGGCTTGGACCCAAGGTGGTAAACTGGGTATGGAATTGGTTGATGTACAGGCAACAGAGGGTGGTGGTGAATTGCATTCACTCTTATTAGGGGAGGTGACCAGTAGGGTACCTCAGATTTAGCACCGGGACCAGTACTCTTCAATGTCTTTAAAAGTACCATTGCAGAAGAGCTAGAAGGGAAGGTATGCCTCTTTGCAGATGTCACCAAAATGTACAATAGGGCCAATACTCTGAAGGGGGTGGAGAGAATAAGCAAAGACGTGAGAAAACTCGTACAGTGATAAAGGGTATGGCAGCTAGGTTTCAATGCAAAAAAGGTGCAAATCATGCATCCAGAACACAGAAACCCAGAAGCAGTGTATAAAATGGGGAAGAGGTACTGAAGTAACTAAACTAAACAGGAAAGGGACCTTAGAGTAATCATAGCTGATAACCTTAAGGTGGCAAGGCAATACAGCAAGGCAGTGGGGAAGGGGGGGATTGTTTAACCAGGAAAGGCACACTAAGCTGAAGCTTGTTTCCAGGTGCAACCTGGGAGCACAAGTAAGTGAAGTGACTTGCTCAGGGTCACACAGTATGCAAGTGGGGGCTATGAGATTCAAACCCCGGTCTTCAGGTTTGCAGCTCAGAGCCTTAAATCACTGCACTATAATGCCTCCAGAAGGCAGGGCCAGCAGAATGCTGGGGTGCATAGGGAGGGGTATAGCCAGCAGAAGGAAAGAGGTGGAGTTACCACTGTATCGATGGTTGGTAAGACCCCACCAGGAGCACTGTGTCCAGTTCTGGAGACCACATCTCAGGGAGACATAGACAGGGTAGAGGCTGTCCAGAGGGATGCAACTAAAGTGGTACAGGGGCTGCATCATAAGCCCTATGAGAAAAGACTGAGGGATCTCAATATGTACACCCTAAAAGAGAGGGAGAGGGAGGACGTGAAAGAGACTTATGAATATCTCGAGGGGGCAGTTAATAAGGTACAGGATGGGAGTATTTTTCATAAGAGAAGGTACATGAGAACAAGGAGGCGTACAATGAAGCTGAGGGGGGATTAAGAAGGGATGTGAGGAAATACTTCTTCACTGAAAGAGTGGTGGACACCTGAACAATCTTCCAGCTGATGTGGTGTGGGTGAAAACAGTGGAGGACTTCAAGCATGCATGTGATAGGCACAAAGAGATCTTGGTAGGAAAGCGGGGAGCCCAAGATCATGTAGGGTCTGCATTGACAGTACATGCAGAGAAAATGGGCAGACTGGGTGGGCCAAGCAGTCCTTATCTGCCAATAGATTCTATGATTCTATATTTCAGCAGAGCACTGCAATAAAAGTAACAGTTTATTTTCTATAGTGGCATTCATAAAATGTATCCCAAGAGGCTTTACAGAGTCACAGTGGGAAAAATGAATGTGTGGGAATGAAGTGAAGTGGCAGATTAAATACAAACTTGTTAAGCAAGAGCTGATTGGATACATGATCACTAGAGATTTATCTGATGTGGAGTGAGGATTTCCTAAGGGCAGAGAGACATCAGTTGACTTTAGAGCATCAATGTAACTTGTATTCAATTGCTGAATGTGCATGGTAGTGGAACATTAGAGAGGCAATGGTTCAGCAAGTAGAGGTGGCACAAATGGAAAAGTTATCAATGCAGTAACATCTGTTCTTCTGGTAAATGTGAATTACTAGTCAGATTTATTTAGCATTATCTACGCTGATGCTTGATGCGCCAGAACTTAGATTTTTTTTTTTAAACTTTGTTTTTCCACCTGCTCCAGGCCAGGCAGGACTACCTCCTTCCAGCCCAGCCAGCTTGCCCTTATACCATCCAGTGGAGAACCTTCCACCTATCTGGCAGAACCACCAGCCCACCTGCAACACACTACTGTTCTGCCCACCTGGCTTATCCCCCAGGACCAGGTACACCTTCAGCTCCATAGCACTTCTTCCCTGCTGTCCTTCTGGCCACTCACAGTGGAGAAGAAGACTGGCAGTATCCCCTGGCAGAAGGTGGCTTGGTTCTGCCATTGGATGTGGTGGGCAAGATGAGGCTTCATCTTCCCTGCCTGCATCTCAGTTTCTCATTTTTCTAAGCCTGCCCACCCCTCTAGGAGTGCAATGGGATTGGTGCGCCGGCAGAGCCAGTCCAGCCAATCCTGGTGCTCTGTCTGAGGGTCCCTCCCTGCTAGTTGCTGAATGTCTGCACCACCACCCATGGCCACCCAGGTGGTGATAATGCAGTGGGTCACAACACCATCCCTCCCCAAAGGAGAAGAGCATCCTGTGGGATGCTCTATCCTACCTCCTCCTGGCCAGCTCTCTGTTGGCTCAGGCTCATTCCTAAACTCGGGTCATTGGCACCGCGAGCGGTATCTCTACAGCTATGCTGGTATGCCAGCAAACTTACAATGTTTTTCAAAGGATGCTTTCTGCATTGTGATGGTCTTGAGTTTCCCAGCATTTCAGTGGTAGATGTTTGAGCTGAAGAAGTCAAGAGAACTCAAGACCTAATCTAAAAAATATTCCAGTCATACTAATTACAAATCAAAATGTTTGCACTGAGAATAGTAATAAAGAATCATCTTTAAAACCTAAGCATTTAACAAACATCAGCAATGATTTCAAAGAACCAAGTTATTTATCCTAAAGAGGGGAGGCAGGGAAGGGTAGTTGAACTAGCAAGTAGCATCCACTAGAAGAAAAGCTGTTACTACAATGTATAATTATTCCTGCTAGCAACATGACTATGCACTACATTAGTCAAATGTATGCAGGCTCCAAGCAGTAAATGTGTTGAAGGGTTTTAGGAATACTTGGGAAATAGTTTCTGAAGGACAGATATCCCAAACCCAGTATCTTCTCTTGCCAGTGTATCAAGACAATAATGGGAGGTAAATGTGTGTACAGAAGACTAGGTAGCAGCTTTAGATATTTTTGTCAGTGACAACTTTCTCCTTGCTGCTACTGATTCTGCGGTACCCTTTGTGGAATGAGTCATGAATCCCTTCGGGCTTCTTTCCTGCATTGTTGTAACAGAAATTAGCCACCTTTATGTACTACTGTAGGTTTTTTTAGATGCTTGGTATCCCCTACTGCCACCTTATCATAAGAGACAAAATATTTGTATCTTTCCTGAACTTTTCAGTTCTTACCTTGTAGAAAATTAGGGCTCTACTGACATCCAATGAGGGGAGCTTCCCCCCTCTTTTATTGGAATGTGGCACTTGGCAATACACTGGCAGTGTTATGGATTGATTCAAGTAAATTTCTGACACTACTGTGGTTAGGAGCTAAAACAGAGGTTACTTACCTGTATCCATAGTTCTACAATTGGTATTCAGTTCACAACCACACTTAGGCGGTATCTGCTGAGCCTGCTCAATCACCAGACACCTTCAAGCTTGGCTCCTTCTATCACCTGTGGTGGCATCCTCTGGCTCCATCCCGCATGACATGAGATCTTGCATGCTGGAAGCAGGGATCTGTATGCTACTTGCCAAAGGAGGATGGGTGGAGCATGTGCATGTGTACTGAATAACAGTAGTAGAACTGTGTTACAGATATGTAGCCTCTGTTTCTACCAAATTAGATTCAGTTGACTACATACACTTAAGCAGATTCCTAGCAGTTCTCTGGGAGGAAGGGGCAAGGTGTGCATCCCAACTGTGTGACAAACAGAGACAGGAGGACTGGGACCCTAACTGCATCACCATGACTGAGCACGTAAATGCTGTAGTGGGATATTATGACTGTATGTGCACTGGACCATGTAGCAGCCCTGCAGCTCTCCTCAACCAGGACGCACCTGGCAACAGCAACAATGGCAGCAGTACTTCTGGTGAAGTGAACCTTTAACCCTTTGGGTGACTCCCTACCAACCAATCTGTAGCACCGATTCAATTTCAGATTTTATTTGGAATTTAACCACTGAGACAAGCTCATTTACAATGGTGTCCCTATGTGCAATTGTATTAAAACAGTTTCATAATATAATGGAAAATATAAAAATAGCAATAATCACCTTTTACATAGTCAACAATAACAGGCACACAATCGCTTTAAATAACTGTGTCCCCAGGATTTTTTTTTTGTGTTATCTATTTACTCACCTTCCGTGCCTCCGGGTTCGCCACTCCTTCCGGCTGCACATTGCCACTCATGGCCTCCTCGTCCTGTCCCTCCTCCCCTCACCTCACATCGCAGCCGACCCAGGGGTGGCCCGGTATATCCCTTTGCCGGATGGGTCCCCCTCCTCCGAGGGAAAAGACACCGGGTGGGGTGGGCCCCAGCGCATTAGGCCAGACCCTGGGTGCTGCTGAGGTGGGATTGGAGGGCACAGGACCCTCAGACCAGCGAGGCTGAGCAGCCATCATCCACGGCAAACCGGAGGCTGGTATTTCGCTTTCTGGGAGCGTGGTGTGCCTGAAGCGTCAAAGTAGCTGGCGTTCCACCGCCCTCCTCAACATCCAGGTGCGCTACGACTGGACCCTCGGCCTCCGCCAGGGGGTACCATGCAGCGCTCCAGTGACCATCCTCCCTGGAGTAGGTGAGCAGTCGTGGGACGCCTAACCTACTCCACCCAGCCAGCTCTCCAGTGACCCGAGTCCGCTCTCAACCCGGTCGCCGCGCCGCATGAAACTGAATCGCCAGCTGCGACGAGTCAAGGCCCCCAGGATTTTCAAAAAAATAATCAACTAATGCCATTCAGCCCTATACAACAAGTATCATACTGTACACTGCTTCTGACTGCAAAAATATGAAGAAAACCAACTGACAGCCCCACTGTCCAGTCCCACCTCATCTAAAGTGCTACTTCATGTTCTATGGTCCTCCATGTCGAAGGCTTGGAGAGGTCAACAAAGATGGCCCCAGTAAATTGCCTGACTCCATAGTTTTGTTGACATCATCCAAGACCCTCATCATGGAGGAGATGGATCAATACCATAGATTATCCAATCATCTGCTTTGCTGTCAGTCTGTGTGGAACAGCTTCAGTGTAGGTCACAAATAGCTGGTGAGCCTCCCAATGAACCCCTGCCATGTGCTTCTTGTAGTAGAGGGGAGCCCAGCACATGACCAGAGTATGGAGCACAAACTCAGCAGGCTCCGGAAGAGGAACTTAGTGTGGGGGTGAAGTATGACCCTGTCCTTGTGGAAAACCTGAAATGGAGTCTCCACTGAGAGTATGTAAAGCTCACTCACCCATCTGGCTAAGGTGACAGAGACCAAAAAAAAGATATTCCATGACAATTGTATCTTCTCACACTTGTTTATCAGCTCAAATAGTTAACCCGTCAGCTTAACAAGCACCAGCATGAAGTTTCATGGTGGCGGAAGCTCTGGCATTGAAGTGGACAGGTGGGCCAGGACTTTGAAAAAGTGCCTGATCACCTTCATCTGTGCCACTGCTGGCATACCAGCCTATACCTAATATGCAGAGATGGCAGCCAGGTGCACCTTAAACAAACCCTTGTGCCTCTGCACCTGAGGTAGGCCACCACAACCAACAGGCACTTAATAAATAGCTTAGGTGCAAAGAACAGTCTGAATGGCATGACCTTCAGCCAGTACAAGACCCTTCCCACATGGAGCATGAGACACCCCCCTGTGAGATGGACAGATGGGGATGTGAATAGAGGGGTCCTTGGGTCCTTGAGGTCCATGGAACCAAACCACTGGCTTCAGAAACAGTATGATCTGTTTGAGTGTGACCATACAAAACTTTTGACTACTGATCAATCTGTTACGATCATGCAAGTCTAGAATGGGGCACCAGTTCCCATCTGTCTTGGTACCAGAAAGTAATAAGACATGTACATTATCCCTGTGAGGCAGGGAATCTAGTGCAACCTCAATATCACTATGCTCTAGGAACTGAGAAATATTGCTCAACAGTGCAGCTATGGTATTCTCAGGCACCATGGACTCTCATGGGAATTGGAATCAGTATAAAGGGAGGGTCTCAAACTCCAGAGACAGACTTGAACCCACCACTTCCAGTATCCACTTGCATGAAGTAATGGCAGATCACTGCAGAAGGAAGCAGAAAAGCTGACTCCTGACTGGGAGCTGCAGCATGGACTGTGCTGGAGGGTGAATGGTAACCTGCAAACTGTCACTTTTTGCCATTGAAGGGGGCTCCAGAGGCTGGCCTCTGGAAAGACCACTGCCCCCTCCTTTTTCTGACCCTGACCACCAGACCTGGGCTTTTGCTGGATGGTAATGCTCATACTGCTGCTTCTGTTGCTACTATGGCTGCTGGGTTTGATAGCTGGAGCCTCAAAAGCAGCTCTTTTGGGGCTCAAGTGGTTGTTCAGCCTGGTAGGAGGATGCCATGAAGTCCAGGGCGAACTGAGTTCCTGATGCAAGTAAGATGGTTTATCATCCCAGGGCCAAAGAGGTCAGTGCCCAAAAGGGGCAGATCCGCCAACTTGTGTTGTGCCTCTGGAGTAAACATCAAGAGATGCAGCCAGGCCCTCCTGCACATGGAAGTCACAGCAGTCACTGTGTGGGCACACAAGTCACCTAAATCCAAAGCTGTCTGCATCTGGTGCCCAGACAACAAACATCCCAGGTCATGCAGGGTCCTGTCCCCTGCCTGCTTTTCTGCCAGGAGCAGGTGGATCATGTCAGTGACCTTATCAAAAAGCTCATGACTGAAATGGGCCATCAACATAGCATAGCTGACTTGATGTATGCCCAGGGTAGATGCCGCATACACCTTGTGGGCAAGTAAGTCCTGCTTCACGGACTCCCTATCCAGTGGTTTGTCTGCATCACAATGCACCTTCATCTTGTGGAAGATGGAGTCCAGTACAAGTCACTCTGCTGAAGGGTGCTCTTAAAAACTGGACAACCTCTCACAGGAACAACTCATGGTCCCTGGACAGGAATGTTGTCTTCTTAGGAGAGATCCTTCCATGATACTCACTGTAATGAGTTCTCAAACAGCTTATCGTCATTGGTCCCAGATTTCCACCAACTATGTGCCAACCTCCGACCCAAGGTCTTCCTCTCCCTGAGCTCTCCATTAAACCATGGGGATCTGAAGTGAGAACACTTGGGTCATACATGCCCTTGTGCGACAGACTCAAGAGGCGAGGTTACAGCCATCATCATCTCTCCTGATCCTACCTCACAAGTAGCCATCACATCCAAGAGGCCCATTAATGTCTGGTGTCCTGCTAGGGACAATCCCTCAAAGAACAGTAGTGGACCATTTCCACAGGGAGTGGATTACTGGGGGGACTCTGAATAAGAACTTTGCCATGCAGTGATCTGACTAGACAACTGGATTAACCTCAAGGTTGTCAACCTTAAGCCACGTGAGAATACCAAGTCCAAGGCATGTCTATGTTGGCGGGTTGCTGGAGTGACTACATGTGTGAGAACCAGTGAATCCACTGCCTGGAGGAATTCTTGCCCATACCATGAGAGTTTATTGTCCAGAATCAACCATCTGGGAAATTCCAATATTCTCTTGATGATGAACTTAGCAACCTCTTGCAAGCAAGTACTAACAGTGTTAAAGTGTCAAAAAAGTATAAAACAAAGTCGGGACCAGAGCCACACTCTAGATAGAAAAGGGTCAACAACTTACAGTGATTTGACAGGTCTGCTCTACAGGATTAGAAAATTCCTCATCCCTGCATCCAGACTTCTTCTCGCTAGCTCTCTACTCCTGTTCCTTATCGACTACGGATCTATTGTTTTCTATCCCCCTACCTCATCCCTCCTCTTCTCCAAACTTAGAGTTACATACAACAGCACAGCATGTTTCATCACCCATCTCCCCTGGAAAACACGCCACTGCTCCCTTTATTCCTCCCTCGAGTGGCCCACTCTAGCAGGGAGGTTCCATCTTAAGATGATCTTTTTCCTGCATAAGATATACCTAAATATTTTCCATCCCAGAGTTGTCTCCCTAGTCCCACTCCCAATGCCTGGGCGTTTGACTAGAGGTGCCTCAAGTCTGGGTTTTGACACCCCTTTCTACAGGACTAAGCATGCCCAGAACTCCATTACCTTCAAGGGAACAAAGCTTCACAACACCCCCCCCCCGAAATCCAGGCTTGTGAGTCCATATACTCTTTCAACTCCTCCCTAAATGAGCACATCCACCTATCATTCACCTGCAGCTGCCCTGATAGGCCTCCTCCATGGCCCTCTTGGTAAATCTCAGCTTATTTCTCTCCCCCCCAAGCACATCACTCATACTTTTCTTCTCCCCACTGAGTGCACTAAAACTTCCTGCCCTATACAACACCTGAAAACATTTCTGTTTATCGGTCTGCCTTCTGGTCAACTCTTGTACAATTTTACTCATGTAATCTGCTAGTTTTATTTTGCACTTGTTAGATCCTTGTACTTCTATACACCTGTATATACTGTATATAATGTACTTCTATACACCTGTACATATAATGTATTTACTTGGCACTAGATCAGTTGAGCGCATACAATAACAGTGCCACCAACAGTAGTGCCGCAATTTAGGTGGCAACTTTATGGGGGCTCTGCCCCGCACTTCATCATTAGGATTCTCACCTGAGGGAGAGTGGATCCTGGGAAAGTTAAAGTTCAGGGCCATTACGGCCCATTTAAAAAAAATTTAAAATCCTGCACTGTGCTAAAACAGAGGAAGACCAGGATTAGAACCCTGGTCTCCACCACTGCTGGCTAAGCTGATTGATGCCACAGCCCTCCACACCACAGGAGCAGCTCAGCCAGCCTCCTGGCTCCTGGCACTGTTGTCCTTTCTACAGGACCATGGACAGCAACCAGGGGAGCTCTTGCAGCATGCGCTGTAAATCCCCAATCGCTGTCCATGTGAGTGCTTGCCAGACTAGCGCTGTAAAGTGCGGTGTTATTCTGGTAGTGCTCAAATGATGGGGTACCACTGTATGTTGTAGGTAGTTCATTGTATGTCCTATGTATTCTATTGGCATATCTATTTGTTCATCTGTTGTATTTCCAACACTGAACGTTTATGAAAATGGGCATTTTTACTCACACACCTTCCAGTATATTTATTTATTTATTTATTTAGCTTTTGTTGACCGGGTAAGTGCACTAGACAAATCCTGCCTATTTTCAGGCACGACCCGGGGGAGGGGGATATAGATGAATGCCAACTGACCTTGAACCAGATTAAGCTGTTGGTGGTATTTTAGTGAATGAGGGAATTTGGACAGGACACCGGGAAATTCCTACTCTTTTCGATAAGTGCCATGGGATCTTTAACATCCACCTGAACTACCACCAATCCAGGCAGATGGGACCTCGGTTTAACGCCCCATCCGAAAGACGGCACTCAGAAATGCAGCACCCCTCTCATGCTGCATTACAGTGTCAGTACTGGGATATTAACCCAAGTGCCAGATGTGGGAACTGAACCCACAGCCCTCTGATCTCCCGGCCTCAGAGGCGAGTGTGCTACCTACTGAGCCACTGACATCTTCTATATATATATAAAATTGATTGACTGATTGATTGATTGAAGTCCATGTACATACTGATGAAAAGGGAAGAAGTTTGCATTATCTACATCTAGAAGTGTTCACGGATTGGCACTGGCAGAATGCTGCAGGTGTGGAGTTCTGTAAGTGTGGGTGACACTGGAGTAGGCAATATCACCAAGTTTTGTTTTGATTTTGGGCATAGAGTGCTGGTCATAGTTGGAGGATCTCAATGGGTAGATGCTGTGTGCAGGCTGGAGTAGTTGTGAAAGAGGTAATGGGGACTGCTTTTTTATAATACTGAAAATTACACCTCCTAAGGTAAGATCACTTAGAGTCAACCAAGTCTAGAATATATTATGTAATGGTGGATGCGGCGGTTTAATGACAAGGTAAAATATCAGCTATCGTTACATGTTACAGCACATCCCACTCCTGTAATGTGGTGATGGCAGAAGCTGAACAAATAGGTACTCCATATAAGAGTCTGGGGAGTAGAATGCCATGGGCAATGACTAGACAAACTGGAGGGATGAGGCTATGACTAATTCTGTACATCAGCCATAACTTGGAGTTTACTGATTTACAGGTACCTGTGACATGCAGAGAGAAGTACAAGGATGGGTCAAGTGTCACACCAAGATCATTAAATGAGGATACTGCTGGGGGGCGGGGGGGGGTTACCATCACTGCACACGACTGAGAGTGGAGTTTGACAATTTTTAAGAACACAGCCGTATGTCATTGCCTGGGTTTCAGCAGTATTCAAAAGTTTATTTGTCAGGAGCCATTTCTGAACTTCGTAGAAGTCAGAGGACAGCTGATTATTGACCTCAAGTTACGCTTTTGGAGCTCAAAAACAGAACCAGACTATTGACTTGATTAACAGTACTATGCTTAGTATGCTAGGATCACAAGCATCCCTGGTCCAGAATACCTTTCCAGATGTAGGCAGAATTCCATGCTGGTTTCCTCTTGCAAAAGTCCTTAAAATTCTGTTGCCTCTGTTCATGGCAATGGACATACATGTAACAGGAATCAAAGCTAAAATGGTAGTTTCCGATCTCAGAGATGATTTATGTGTAAGCTGCGGTCATTTTGGTGAGTGGCAGAGTTCATTGGCCCTAATGACGATAAACCATAGGTACTTTATGTGGCTCGTTCTTTCTGAGATGTGAAAGTACTGTATGTGTCCATCAGCTTCAGAAAGCGGAGCCAGTCTCTTTGCTGTAGTGTAGAGATGGGATCACTGTCTGCAAAGTGGCCTTTTGAATCTCTCTTTCTTCATGTGCCTGTTTAAGCATCTGATGTTGAGTATTGGTTGCCACACCCTTGATTTTTTCATTGTTTAAAATACTGTGAGAAAAAACGTTTTCCCGTCTGTGATGTCGGGAATTTTTCCATAACCTTTAGAGACTGCAGCTCTTCTTTTGAATTTTGTTTTTATGTTTTGAATTACTTGGTCTTGGGATGGTAACAAAAGACAGGCTGAGGCCTTCTCTAACAGATTCCAGCATCCATTTTTCTGCTGTTACAGACTCCCATTGGTGTTGGCCAGAAATGTGGTGACCTTTACCTCATCAAATATAGACTTTGCTTGTGATGGAGTAACTGGAGCAGCTGTGCGTCTTCTGCCTTTTCCACTATAGGAATCTCGAGTGAGTGCACTATAACTCTCTTGTTGGTACTTAAGCAATAATGCATGACAGGGCATGTGTTGTGGGATTTACACACGCCTATTTGGTGTGTCAGGAGGCGCAGCTGAGTGATATTAACCACACAAGAAGTGTGTAAATCCCACTACTAAACATGCCCTGAAGTGCATTATTCCAATTATAAAATGAATCAGTTATTATAAATTTAAAAAAAAATAATAATTAGGTTCAAAGAAAGTAAACATTTGATTACCTGGATCTTTACCGGTTGTCTCTTGCAGGATTTACACATGGTCATGTGACATGTTTTGACCAATGAGGCTATGGGATTTTTGAGATCCATTTCATAATTAAGCAATAATGCACTCCAGGGTGTGGCATGTCATGGGATATTGTCACACCTTGGGTGCATTGTGAGGCACGAGGCTGCTCATACACCCGAGATGTGACAATATTCCCTAATATACCACACCCTGGAGTGCATTATTGCTATTATGAACTGGATTACAAAATTGGTGTAAATAAAAAATTGGAAAAACAATAAAATATTAAAATAAAACTTTCTAAGGGGTAGTGTAGGAGTACTCTTTCAGAAAATAGTTCTACTAGAATTGCTGTCAGCAGGTAGTGCTATTGTAGGAGCTTGTAGAAGGTAGTGTAGGGATGTCTCCCAAAGTGTTCTGCTGCCCTCTGCCCCACACCCAGCCTGAAAAAAAAAACAGTATGCTTCTGTGGCCTGTTTGTCAGTTTATACTATGTGCCTTGTTTTTTTTTTTTTTTTAAACTGCCTTCAGAACTGTACCGCAATTGTTTGGCTGCAGTGCTCAGGCCATGCATTTGAGGGAGGAGAGACAGTAAGGCATCTCGGTTTACATTTAAAGCTGTGGTCTCGATGAGAAGATTCTCGAGGAACAGGTTGCAGATTTCAGATAACTGCCGTTTGGCGTGAGGCAGCAGGTTGTGGTGGGGAAAATGTAGTTGGTTTCTTTTTAAGTTCTTATGGCATGACAGATGGCAGAAGAAAATAAAAAAATATTGCTTGGCAGTGAGAGCTGGGGTTGACTGTTTCCATGCTGCAGTAGCTGACACTCTCAGGAAGCAGAGTGAGGATTGCCTTATGTTTGTCCCATGCATTCTTGAATTCCCCCACTGTTTTTGACCCCACAACCTCCTCAGGAAGGCTGTTCCATGTGTCCAGCACCCTCTTTATGAAAAAATACTTCCTCACGTTGGCCCTGAGCCATCCCCCCTCTGTCTTCAAATTGTGTCCCCTTGTTCTTGCACATCTCTTTTTCTGAAAGATGCTACCCTCTTGGACTTTGTTGATTCCCTTGAGGTATTTAAAAGTTTCTATCATGTCCCCAACCCCCTCTTCTTTCCTTAAGGGTATACATATTAACTCCTTTAGTCTCTCCTCGTATGGCTTCTGTTGCAGACCGGGCACCATTTTAGTTGCCCTCCTCCTCTGGACTGCCTCCATCCTGTCTATGTACTTGCAGAGATGGGGACTCCAGAATTTGACACAGTACTCCAGATGGGGTCTCACCAACTGTCTGTTCAGAGGGATAACAACTTCTTTTTTTTTTACTGGTGATGCCTCTCCCTAGACATCCCAGTATCCCCCCAGCCATCCCTACTGTGTTCTCACATTGCTTGCTAACCTTTAGGTAATCTGATATGATTACCCCCAGGTGCCTTTCCATTTTTGTTGTTGTCACTAGCCCCCCCCCCCCACTGTGTACACTTCCCTTGGGTTTTTGTTTCCCAGGTGCATTATTTTGCACTTCTTTGCATTAAATCCAAGCTGCCATACTTTGACCATTCCTCCAACCTTGCCAAGTCCCTTCTCATCCTTTGCACACCCCCTTGAGTATCAACCCTGTTGCAGATCTTTGTGTCATCTGCAAAGAGGCATATATTTCCTTCCAGTCCCTTTGCGATGTCACTTATAAAGACAATAAAAAGGACCGGATCCAGTACTGAACCCTGCGGTACCCCACTAGTAACCCCACTTTCTTCAGAGTGAACTCCATTTACTATTACCTTCTGTGTCTTGCTGTGTAGCCAGCTTTTTATCCAGGCTACCACCTTGAGACCCACTCCAAAGCTGACTAGCTTGTATATTAATCTTTTGTGTGACATTGTGTTAAATGCCTTGCTAAAGTCTAGGTAGGCCATGTCCACAGCCCCTCCCTGGTCTACTATTTTGTTCACCCAGTCAAAGAAATCTATTAGGATGATCCTTTAGGATGGTCTCCATGAGTTTGCCCATGATCGAGGTGAGGCTCACTGGCCTGTATCCTTTGGCCCACTTTTATGGATGGGCACCACATGGGCCATCCTCCAGTTCTGTGGCACACATCCTGTGTCCAGGGAGGTATTGAACAGGTCTACCACTGGCCCCACAAGACCTCTGCCAGCTCCCTCAGCACTTTAGGGTGAATGCCATCCAGTCCAAGTGCTTTGTCTACTCTTAATGCCCTCAATCCCTCCCGCACCCTGCCCTCTGTAATCCCTACATCTGTTGTCCTCTGCCCCCCCTTACCCACCCCACACTTGCCTGAGGTATTTGCTCCCCCTTCTCCTGCGTGAACACAGAGCAGAAGTACTCCTTCAGTGCCTCTGCCTACTCGGCCCCATTCTCCACTCACCCCCATCTTTCTTGAACCTCACAAGCTGGTCTTTGCTTTTCCTTTTCTTGCCTATGTAACGGAAGAAGCATTTTTCTCCTCTTTTGATCCCCTGCGCCAGTCTCAGCTCTCTAGACACTTTGCCCCCCCCCGACCAGTCTGGTGACTTCCCTAGACTTTTCCCTGTATACATCTTGATCTTCTCCCCGTCCCGTTTTCCTATACTTCCGAAATGCCACCCTCTTGACTCTCACCCCTTCCCTGACCTCTGGTGAGAGCCAACTGGCCTTTTTGCCCTGAAATTCTTGTTTTTTTTCCTAGTACAGGTCTCTGTTTTGCTTTGCTTTGTCATATTAACTGCTTTCCCTTCCCCTTCTACCCCTGGCTTTATCTATGCTTACGCTCCACTGCTACTCTATCAAATCACTCCTCCCCCATATCAGTTGTAGTCTGTTGTTTGTCCTAGCTGCCAAAATATATGTATTGCACACACCAGTCATCTTGTTTCATTTATCAGTATGCAACCTGTAAGTCGCTTCCCTGTCTCATATTAATGTTTACCACCTGCGGTCACCCTATGTGGTACCCTTGTATGTATATCCAGCCTGTATCACGTAACGTGCATTTCATGTATATACTGTTATTACCTATCTATGTTTGTACTTTAAGTGTTTATGTCACAGGACCTCCTTGTGAATGAGCTTGCTCAATGGAGTTTTCCTGCAATAAACTTGAACTTGAACTGTTGCCTCAACCATCTCTCCTCTTATTACATTCCACTTCTGATCTGCATCCATATGTTGTTGGATGTCTGCCAGGTGCTTGCTCAGAATTTACCTCAATTTCCCCCATCATCCTAAATTCTTCCCCCCAAAACTCAACCATCCTTGTACCTGTGCCCCTGTGTCCCTCCCCATGTTTAGCGTGAACAACACCGACTAGTGGTCACTCCCAGCAAGCAGTACCCCCACTTCTAGGTTCTTTACAGCTTTCCCATTATCCAGTACAAGGTCCAAAGTTCTTTCTCGCTGTGTCAGCCTCTGTACCAGCTGTGTCAAGAAGCTGTCTTGAAAAGCTTCCAACAGGACCCCCTCTCATGCACTCATGGTGGTAGGCGTGCTCCAATCCACCCCCAGTAGGTTGAAATCCCCCACCACCACCGTGCATCCCTTCCTGCTTACCCTTCAAATTTGATCTGTCAGTTCCCGGTCCAGGTCACAACCCTGTGATGGTAGCCTGTACACTACCCCCATCCTCAGTGTCCTATTCCTTACATCCTGGAACTGCATCCACAGAGTTTCTGTCCTCCCCTCCTCCCCTTCCTCCCTTGCACACTTAATCCCTTCCCTCACATAGATCGCCACCCTTCCCCCATTCCCCTTGGCCCTATCCTTTCTGAACAGTCTGTACCCTGGGATAATCATATCCCAGTCCTGGTACTGGGTGGCCCATGTTTCTGTGATGGCTGCTACATCCACCAAGAGAGCCTGTAACTCCGCAGTTCTGTGCCTTAAGCTTCTTGCATTCAGTGAGATCACCTTCCAGCCTGTTGCCTTCCCAACCTTACCATTCTCTTCCCCTTGGTCCTCTCTGTGCCCCCTCCTCACTGCTTTCACCTCTAACTAGGGGGGTGAGCACCGTAGGCTCCCCTTTCCAGACATTGTTTCTAACAATGGTCCCCTCGCCACCCTCCTGTCCTAGTTTAAATCCACCCTTGTTGAAATATACCCCTCCAATCCCTGTTTGAGTACGCTCTTCCCCTCTTTGCTCAAATGTAACCTGTCCCCTGCGTATAGGTTGCTGTTGTCCCAGGTCCTGCCCCAGTCTGACACCAGTCCGTATTTCCTGGTTCGGCACTGTCCCTCAGCCACCCACTGAACTCCTCTATCCTTTTATTTCTCCCTGTACATGCACATGATACCAGTAGCACCTCAGAGAATGCCACCAATACTCCCACCTCCTCACACGGCCTACCCGATTCCTCAAACCTCCCCTTTAGCACCTCCACTGTTTCCCCAGCAAAGTCGTTTGTTCCCACATGCACCACCATGTATGGTTTCATCCTCCCTCTGCTTTTGCACTTGAGAAGTGCTTGCCCCGCCCTGTCTGCGGTCAACCCCAGAATTGCCTCGACCCAGATACGACTGTGCCTTTCCCCCCTTCCTCCCCATCTAATCCCCTTCAATATGGAGTCCCCTAGCACCAACACCCCCCCATCATTCTGACCCTGACCCCACTTTCCACTGTGATCCCTATCCACTCTCCCGGAACCCCACTGCCTCCCTCCTTACATCCCTAATCTGGACCTTTTCTGCTCTTTGCATCATTCCCCCTGCTGCCTCCCCTCCTGTTACCACCTCTCCTTCCTCCTCTACCCTGCCCTTCCTTTCCATCTCTGTTTCCAATTGTAAATCCTGCCTCTTGAACCTTCCCTACCCCTCTCCCCTCACTCTCTTGCAGCTCCAATACCTCCCCTTCCTCTGCCAACACTACAAACATATTGCTTGATATCCCCGCAATGGTGCCCATCGCCTCCTTCCCTGATCCCTCCCTCCTCCTACTGCACCTCTGCTCAGCCCCCTATCCTCCTTATATCCCCATCTTTAGCTCTGCAGTTCCCTCTCTGCATCTCTCCGCCCCTCCTTAGTGGGGTCACTCCTGCCTCAGCTCCCCCCTCCCTCACTCACTCTACTTAGTTCCCTCCATAACCCCATTACTTCATCCTCCAATTTTCTTAGCATGTAGCAAATTGGACAACCTCCCAGTTTGCGTAATAAATTCATCCAAACAGCTGCCCCACATCCATTGCAACTCACTATCCTCCCTGTGCCTGCCGCCCTACCTCCACGGCGCCCATCATTCCGCCCTCTAATCTGCAGCCTCCACCCACCCTTATCCATACCTGTCTGCTTCCACCACCCCTCGCATGCCCCCCCATGCAGCCTTTCACAGCTACTCCCCATTATTTGCGTTTGGCTTAAGTATCCCCACACCTGTCCCCCAGTCCTTACTCTCATACTTATATGCTCTAATACTAGTCTGATATCAGTCCTTTAACCCCTTGGTCCTCATTTGATGGCCTTTACTCAGTAACATGTTAATACAATCCCCTCAGGGTACTACATTAATACAGTAACACATTAGTACAATTCCCTCAGTGTATTATAGCTCTTATGAACCCTAAACACTTATCACAGTCCCAAGTATGCTAGATCTGTAGCTTAGTAATATATTACCACCTTAGTATATATTGAATCCAAATATGACATCATATAATAAGGCTAGCTTTTATAGTGTAACAATCATTGCAAGAGACCCTGTGGGCTTGGTAAACCTTTTTATCTCCACCCACCTGCACCCCCTACATCTGAACTTTTACCACCTGACTATTAGCTTTAAGAGTTAGTTCATATGGGCAGTTTGTATCTCCACAAGCTCCTCCCTCACAGCCTTCAAGCCAAACCCCCAGTGGCTTTTCAGTATTTAAGAACTGTTCCCACAACCAGCACGTAAGTCACCAACAGTTACAATATCACAGCCCAAGTAACAGTTGTAACTTAGAGTAACTAATTTAAACAGTTGTAACTCACAGCACTAATTTAAAGTACAAACTATTCAAACATCACAGTTAAAACAGAAGACAAACAGAACCAGTTTCCTGAACAAACCTCCCTCTTCTGTCCCCAGGTGAATAATGAAAGACAAGATGGTTCCTGTAATTACCCCTTCCCCTCTCACCAGGCAAACAGCACAGATTCAAATTTCACTCTAAATATCACTGCCAATAACTGTTCCCATGACCAGCACACATTTGGGATTTGGGAGATGAGAGGGTGGAAAGAGGGAGGTTAAGTTCCTATTTGCTGCCTCAGCTCAGAGGGATGGATAGCAGATCCTAAGAATCACTAGGGTGGCTGGACAGGGTGGGGAGCTGGACGTTATTGCCCACTTGGGGACAAATGACTTAGCTAGGGATGGGATTGGGGCAGTACATGGAGAGTTCAGGGAACTGGGTAGAGGCCTAAGGCAAGTACCACAAATGGTGGCATTTGCCGAGCTGATACCGGTCTACGGCCAAGTGAAGGATAGGCTACTCTGCACCAGAAGCTTCAACACTTGCTTGAAAGAGGGGGTTGGCTTCTCTGGGGACTGAGGACCAACCTGGAAGAATATGGGTGTACACAGAGATGGTGGTCTGCATCCATCTGGGAAGGGGACCACGGTCCTCAGTGGATGGTTTAGATGTTACTTTGTTGAACATTTAGGCTAGATGAGGGGGGTAATACAAAGGGAGGCATAAACTGCCTCCTGCCACAGATCGAAGCAACAAGAAGAGAGGACGTGAGGGGAAGAAACTCAGCCATGGCACAAGTTAAAGGAAGCTTATGTATAGTTGGGAACAAGCGGGACAAGAATAAAAGAGGAAAGGGAGGTGTTGAAGGAGGCAGGGCACAAAGAAGGTAGTGAGGGGGAGGGCAGAGAGGGAATTTTTAAGTGGAAACAAAGGCAGTAAGGGGGAAAGGAATTGCAGGCAGAGTGGGAACAAGGTGTGGAGAACCATGTGTGCCAACGCAAGGAGTCTTCGAAATAATATTCCAGACTTGGGGGCCATCATGGCAGAAGCCGACCTGGATCTTGTGGCCATTACTGAGTCATGGTGCACAAGGAGCCACAACTGGGGCATGGTTGTATAAGGCTACACTCAGTTCAGGAAGGATAGGGAGAGGAGGAAGGGTGGAGAGGTTGTGCTGCATGTGAGTGAGGGTATCAGAGTGATGGAAGTGCAAGGTAACCTGGGGTAAAGAATGGGTTGGAGGTGCTGTCAGTCACACAGGAGACAGGAGCTGGAACCACTATTCACACACAAACCTCCCACAGAGAGGGAAGAATTAGATAAGGCATTGGGGGAAGCCATCAGCACAATGGCAGGAAAGGGGAAGGTGCTGCTGGTGGGGAACTTTGATCTGCCAAACGTAGACTGCAGCCTACCAGACGTGGCCTCGGCTAGAAGCAGGGAAATACTAGGCTCCCGGCAGGGGGTGTTTCTCTGGCAACTAGACAGAAACCCCACTAGAGATGAGGCAATACTGGACCTTGTGTTCACAAACAGGAACAGTACTGCAGATGTTAAGGTGGGATGCCACCTGGAACCAGTGATCACCATACAGAGGGGTTTAACATAATGATGGTGGCAGAGACAACCGTCACAAGGATGAGGGTCCTGGACTTTCATACAGCAGATGTAAAAAAAAAATGGATGAATGCCTCAGAGATGGCCTAGCTGGGGGGGGGAGCCTGGTAAGGGTGGAGGAACAGTGGGCAAAATTAAGGGATGGCACAGTGAAGGCAACAAGCCTTTGCATGAAACAAGTGAGCAACAACAGGAGGGAAAAGAGACCACTATGGTTCTCGAGGGAAGTGACTGTGACGGTAAAGGCTAAAAGGGTGGCATTCAGGAGGTACAAGGAGATGCAGAGGAAAGAGGATAGGGAGGTATAACAAGAACAGCAGAAAAAAGCAGGAAAGCAATGTGGGGCATGAAGTCGCAAACAGAGGAAAATATAGCCAAAATGGTATCTAAAGAGGACAGTATATTTTTTTAAATACATAAGCAAAAAGAGAATGACGGGGGGGGGGTTGTGAGGTTAAGAAGAGCAGGGGGAAGACTGTGAAGAGGAGGACCAGGAAAAAGAAGATTTCCTGAACAGTGAAAGGAGAGGGGGTTGACCACATATAAACAGAAAGAACACTTGGGGAGGGAGATAGACACAAGTCCAGAGTCCAGAGTGGACTTGTGAATCTGAAAGTGGATAAGGCTATGGGGCTGGATGGGTTACACCCAACAGTGCTGAGAGAACTTGGTGAGGTACTGGCTGCACCTCTGACAGCCCTGTTCAACAACTCACTGGAAATAGGAGTGGTTTCAGAGGACTGGAGGAAGGCAGATGTAGGCCTGCCTCACAAAAGTGAAGCAGGCAACTATAGGTTGGCCAGTCTAACATCAATGGTTGGGAAGTTAATGGAGGCATTTTCAAAAGAAAGGTTAGTGGAGTACATTGAATCCAACAGGTTAAAGATCTGAGGCATACACAAAAAGTGACTTACTCAGTGAGACTTGGGTGGTGGGATTTATAAGACTGTAAGCCACCTCACTCTCTCATACTTAACAGACAGAGTGATTGTTCCAACTTATACTCATAATCTCAGAGACGTTTCAAATAGAGGGTTAGTTCTTCCCAGAGCTTCAACTCACTTTGGTGGAAATAGTTTTTCTTACGATGCACCCCTTTCTTGGAACAAACTTTCTCCCTCTCCAAGGAACTCATGATCTTTGTCTGTATTTAAACAGAACTTGAAAAGGACGTTCTTACAAGAACCACTTATTTGCAATTGTTTCAAATAACTGCACTATCTTAAATTATTTTATCATAAGTATTTTAGTATTACATGTTTGTATTGTGTATTCGTTTTATATATTTTATTTTGTTTAAATATGTGATTGTTATGTTTTATGAACTGTGCATTTGACTTGGAACATTCTGTAAATGACTCTGTTTCTTATAGAACGTATCCTGTATATTATAAAACTTTAAAAAAAAAGTCTGTAGTAAGGCTTCATAGGAGAAACTCAAACCACGCTGTTTTTTCTGCTTCAAAAATATTGTATTCAAATGGGTACTGGCCTCATTGGTCAGGCTTCCCTCAGAGGTGGTGAGAGCGAAAACAGTGATGTGCTTCAAGCATGCATGGGATAGGCACAGGGGAATCTTGGTAAGAAAGTGGGGAAGGGGACAATATAGGCTGGGACAAAATGGGCAGACTGGGTAGACCAAGCGTTCCTTATCTGCTGACAAATTTGATGCTTCTATATTGCTTGCTTCCCATCATTTTGCACCTGTAAGGTGTACCTAACTGCAAAACTCTACCTGATATCAGTGGTGCCATTCCCTTCCAACCCTTATCATTAAAAAAAGCCAATTGATCCTATCTGGCCAGCTTGGATTCTCTCTTCCATTCTTTCTGCTGCTTTGCCTCAAACTCTCATCCTCTCACTCATCACTGTCTCCTCTATCAATCTGTCTCCCTGCCATCCTCAGATTCTTGTCATCTACATTATTGTGTTTCCTTTCTTGCTAAATTCTGGCACTTGTATCCTTCCTCCACACCTTAGCTTTAGTGGTGTGTGAAGCTGTCAAAATTTGCTCTTCGAAAAAAATCCACGAATTTCAGTTAATTCATGAAACTGTAGACTGCAATTTGTGTTGAAATTTTCCAGAAAAATTGGGCAAATTTGCATGGTGAATTGAAATGAATGGTTAGTTCACGAGTGAATCCCAACTTGAATTGCATGCTATATCCCCCCAAAAAATTGATACATTCATTGACACCTCCCCTCCCACCCCCACCCCCATCACTGGCAACCTCCTCTCCCCATGCCCTGATGAATTTTATAGGCTGCTGCAATTTCAGACAAAAAAACAAATCATTCTTTACTTCTCCCCACCCGCATGCCAAACACACATACTCCCAATCAAGTCTCACTGAGTAAGTCACTTATGAAAGTGTCAAAATAAGCACCCCCAGTCCCACACCCAACCCCCACACCCCGGTCCTTACCACCCTCCTCCCCCCACCATCACCCACAAAATCAACCTGCAATAAAGAAAATGGTCCCCTAGTGCACAGTGTCTGCTCTGTTCAGTGTCCATCTCATAACGCAAAAGAATGGTGATGTCTTTGCTCCTAGCAAAACCTGATTGGCTGAATTTTTCTCCTACCTATATAACTCCTTCCAACTACTCCCTCTGTTCTTCTGACTCTTGCAGTCTTTCTGTTCCTGCCTTTGAAATCTCTTCTGGTCAATTTGCATTCTCATTCCAACTCCCACCAATTTTTTTCATTCCAACTGCCATCAACTTGGAACAATTTTCCAACTTCCCTCTGATTCTCCTCCTCTTATCTATTTGAAACACTGTCTACCACTCTTGATGTTAACCTAATTCCACTCTTTACCAGTCTCTGACCTATTCCTAGAAGACAGAAGAGTGAGGGAGGATATGATAGAGATGTATAAATACCTCACTGGGAGTAAATATGTTACACAAAGGGAGTATTTTTCAGATCAAAAGAGCACATGAAATGGAAATTATGTATCTACCATAATTCTTTATCTTCTTGGATGAAGTCTCCTCCACTCATTCATAATAATGGGAGTATGCTGGAGGGGCTAGGACCCAGAAGGGAGCCAAACTTTTTCAGGAGGGCCGACACAGAGGTGGAGTCGTGAGGGAGCAGCACAGCGAGCGAGGCTCACGTGGTATAGACTACCTCAGCGTTGACCCTCCAACCGCCTCAGTACCTTTTTTTCTGAGGAGGTGCAGTGTAACTAACCTAGAGAGGACTAACCTAAATATCAGACATAAGACAGTCCAAAGGACCCATGTAAGAAGGGTCAAAGAACAAAGTCTTCACAGCCCAATGATTGAAGGAGTGAAGACCATAAACAGAGAGGTGAGCTTGGGGGATGGTGGGTGAGCATGTGAATGAGTGGTGGAGACTTCATCCAAAAAGATCAAGAATTACGGTAGGTACATAATTTCCATATCTTCCTGGACATAAAGTCTCGACCACTCATTCACACTAATAGGAGAGTACTGAGCTAAAATAATCCCCCCAGATGGGCAGCAGGAGAAAGAAGCTCACTTAGGACAGAATTCCATTAAGGATTGTCCTGCCAAAGAACTGATGTTGTCTGGCATGGACATCCAAGGTGTAGTGCTTTACAAACACATGCATGGAGCTCCAAGTGGCCCCATTGGAGATGACCTCAATGGGCACATTGCGGATTTCAGCCAGATTTTCTGCGATTGCTCTGGTTGAGTGAGCGTACACTCTGCCTTCCAGCTTGACCTGTGCCATGGAGTAGCAGTGGTGAAGGCATGCCACTAACCATGCTGAAATGCACCTGATAGCAACAGGCTGATCCAGCCGGGTGGTACCGAAGGAGACAAATAGTTGTTGAGCCTTGTGGATCTCTTTTGTCCTGTCCAGGTAGAACCATAAAACTCTCTTTACATCCAAAGCATGAAGGGTATGCTCTCCCTCATCCTGGAAATTTGCAAAGTAGGTAGGAAGGACTAAAGGTTGATTCAAATGAAATTCCAAGAAAACCTTAGGAAGGAACTTAGGATGAGTCCTAAGAACCACCTTGTTCTTGTGAAATACAGTGTAGGAGGATCTGTGACCAAAGCATGTATTTCTGATACTCTATGGGCGGAAGTAATGGCCACCAGGAAGGCCATCTTCCAAGTTAGAAATTTCAACTCACAAGTGGCTAGAGGCTTGAAGGGTTTATGAGTAAGCATGTCTAGCATGAGGTTAATGTCCCAGGCTGCAACTGGATGTCTAACGGGTGGTCTCATATGCAGAATACCCTTCAGAAACCATTTAACTACAGGTAACTGAGCCAAGGACATAGAAAGTATAGGTTCATGATATGTGGAAATTGTGCAAAAATAAATTTTGATTATAGAGTACTGTAGACCTGTGTTAGAGAGGTCAAAGTGATACTCCAGGAAATTACTTGGTGGGCATGAAAAGGGATTCCAAGATGATTTCACACACCAGAGAGAGAGAAACGCTTCTACTTAGCTGTGTATATTTTTTGAGTAGTTGGCTTGCACGCAGCTAGGGGAATATCTGAAACTCTACAAGAAATGTTAAACCTGTTCATCTCTATTTCCTCAGGAGACAGGCGTGGAGGGGAAGGGACCACAGGCTGGGATCAACTACAGGGCCCTGGGTCAGAAGGTTCGTCTCAAGTGGAAGTGGTTTCAGGGAGGTTTCCGATAGCCTGTTGATTAGAGAGAACCAGATCTGGCAAGGCCAAAATTGGGCAATGAGAATCAGTCTGCCGCCATGCTTCCAATTTGAGCAGCACTCTCTGAACTAGGGGAAGAGGAGGAAATGCATACAGAAAGCGTTTTGTCCACCGCAGCCTGAATGCAGCCTGACAAAAAATGCCAGGTACTGGATTTCTGGAGCAGAAGAGGCAGTTTTACATTGAGTGGAGACACAAAAAGGTCCAGGTCCGGAGTTCCCCACTCTTTGAAGAGTGACTGAACGATGGTTTAGTCGAGAGACCACTCATGAGGATCTGTCTCTGTTCTGCTGAGACAGTCTGCCAGTTTGTTTTGTACTCCTGGCAGGTAGATCACCTGAATCAGAGCCTTGTGCTCCAGGCACCATTCCCACACTCTCGTTGCTTCCCTGCATAATGGGTAAGAGTGTGCACTACCCTGCTTGTGATGTAATACATCACTGCCTTGTTGTCCGTTTGAAGGAGAATGGTCTTGTGACAGAGTATGTCCTTCAAAGCTCAGACTGCATAGAGGACAGCTCTCATTTCCAGAATGTTTATGTGGAGCTGGGACTCATCCTGGGTCCACGTGCCCTGGATGTGGAGATCCTGGCAGTGAGCTCCCCAGTCCAATAAGGACGCATCCATGATAATGGAGATCTGGGGATCTTGAGGGGCGAAGGGATATCCTTCCAGAAAGTTGTCCTCCTGAGACCACCAGGTGAGTGACCATTGCAATGGTTCTGTCACCTTGATGTGAAAGGACTGAGGGTGAGTGGCTGGTGACCACTGAGTGCTGAGCATCCACTGAGAGGTTCTCATGTGGAGATGAGCAAGAGGAACAGTGAACACCAAGGATGCGATGAGACCCAGCATCTGCTGCATCAAAAGAGCTCAAACTGAGCTGTTTTCTCTGAAGCAGGCCATCTGTAGGATATCGCTCCTTCTGTCTTCCGGAAGGAAAGCTTTTGCACAGGAGGTGTCCAGAAGGGCTCCTATGAAGGGAAGCTTCTAGGAGGGCTGTAGCTACAACTTTTTCAGGTTGAGCAGAACTCCCATGGAGGTGAGGAAGTGTTAGGCCATAGCCACATCCTCCAGAGTCTCTTGTCTGAAGGGGCTTGCGAGATGCCAGTCATCCAGATATGGGAATACTTGAATTTTGATTTTCCTTAGAAGCACCATGAGAACTGCACAGCACTTTGTAAAGACTCGAGGTGCCGAGGATAACCCAAAGGGCAGGAATCTGAATTGGCAGTGCTTACCCAATGCCACGAACCTTAGGTATTTGTGGTGCTTTGGGTGTATGAGAATGTGTTGGTAGGTATTCTGCATGTCCAAGGAGGCTAGCCAATCATGTTGATGAATCAAAGGTAACAGGGTACTGAGTGATATCTTGAACTTTTCCTTGTTTAAGAACTTGTTTAACTTTCTGAGGTCGAGAATAGGGCGCATATCACCTGTTTTCTTTGGAACCAGAAAGTAGTGGGAGTAGAAACTTGTGTTTCACTGATCCAGCAGGCCTACTTCTACAGCCCAGTTATTTAGAAGGCCTTGCACCTCAGAAGCAAGAAGGTCTGACTGCACAGTAGACAGCTTGGGCTGCCACTTGGGAGGATAATCCGGAGGGGTTTCTGACAGGTTGAGAGAGTACCCCTCATGGATTATCCTGAGGACCCATTTGTCTGATGTTATTGACTTCCACTGGTCATAGGAATGAATCAGATTTCCTCCTGCTGCTGAAGAAGAGTCTTCTCGGACAGCTGAGGTGGGACCTGAGCCGGAAACTCAGAGAGTGGCACTGGATGCTTTTGGGCCCTGTGTCTTTTGCTGCATTTTCTTTTGTGGCTGAGGGGTTTGGTTTCTATTGAAACCTCCTCTGCTTTTGCCACAAAAGAACCGATGCTTATTCCCACCTCCTCAAGAGGCAGCGGAAGGGGGTCTAGCTGTCCTCCAGAGCAGCAGTGGCCGGTATTTGCACCCATCACCATTCTTGGTTGTGCACTTTGGGCTTCACGAATTAAAAAAAAAATATTAACTATTTGCACTTACTCGCCCATACCCTGGTCTCTCTCTGTCCTGCCTAGCTTTTAGCACTTGGGTCATTCTACTGCACCAACCTGTACTCTATAAATGTATGCAAACATTGTATGTATGTATAGCTGCTACCTGTTAGTCCCGAGCGCATGCTTTTAGCTGTCTGCTACAAATTGTTAACCAAGTAATTCCTTCTTTACTGTGTAAACTGTCAACTGTTATTATGTTATATGATAACCTGCATGTTATCCTCCCCTTGTATCCTCCCCCCCAGGTCGCACAGGGAGACGAGCATCATTTTTTGCTCAGTGTGCTTTTTCTGGTGAATCAATTCAATAAATAAATAAATAAATAATTGAATAATAGTGGACCTACTTTTCTGAGTGGCCTCTAGTGCTTGCTCCACTTGAGGTCCAAACAGATATATACAGTTGAAAGGTAAGGCCATGACCTTTTGTTGGGCATCATTTGTGAAGCTCAAAGTGCACAACCAAGAATGGCGATGAGTGCAAATACCAGCCACCGCCACTCTGGAGGCAGTATCGAAGGCGTCCATGGCAGCTTTAATCTGTTGATTGTTGAACTCGATACCCTTAGTAATGGTCTGTAGTAGCTCTGAATTAACTTCTGATTCAGGCAGAGCTTCTACTGTTGCTTTGAGTGAATGCCAGAGTACATACTCGTATTGAGAAAAATAATCCTGGTAGCTAGCAATGCGCATGCCCAGGGTTGAGGCACTGAAGACTCACTTACCCAAGGTGTCAATCTTGCAAGATTCTTTGTTTATAGGACGAGCTGTGGATTCCTGAGGAAGGACAGCCTTGTCATTCTCTGCCAGGACCACAATGGCATCAGCAAAGGCTTGAGAGGCCAGGAAGGGACGATCCTTGGGAGGGGCATATTTCCTATCTATGGACTTTGCCACAGAGGGAATAAGAGCTGGGTTGCTCCACACCATCTGGGAAAAGGTTTCGAAAGAGGGCTGCACCAGAGGGGTTAAATCCGAAAGGATTTCTGGAACATGCAGATACTGGAGACATAAAAGCTTCCCAGGACTGATGTCCGTGGTCTGAAGAGCAGGGTAGAATTTAAATTCTTAAGTAGAGACTTAAAGGAAAGGTCTTCGACCACAGGCTCTGCAGGAGGATTGATCCCCGCCCCTAAGGTGGACCTGCATCAAAATCATAACCCAGCCGAAGATCAGGATCAGGCTAAATGTAAGTAAGTAAAAATGTTATTCATTATAAATAATGAATTGGTTACTCAACTGAGTCGAAACTCATTTCCAGTGAGATCCATTAAAATACAAACATTTTAGACAATGCAGTATCACACATGATATTAAATAAATACAAATTCATCATAAACAGTTCCTTAATAGTATTAAATAGCTACAGAAACAACAATCAACAATTCATAACAAACAGACAATACCTCAGAGGGACAAACACATTTTACAATACTGCACTATCTCATTTTTGATCACACTATGTCAATATCCTTTGTATATCCCTTTTCAGGTTTTTATCATGCTCAACCCATACCAGTTCTTAATCTGACCTGTTTTTCTATTACCATCATAAATTCTAAATTCTACTGGCAATATATTCCAAGGAGATGGTCCTTGATGGAAAAAATGACCTCTTCCTAAATTTGTATTACATTTTGGTGGCAAACATTCTATTCCTCTTGCTGCTCTAAGACTTGTTTTAATTCTTCTTTCCTGCAAACAGTCTTTTATACTGTATATCCTGGTACTTTATTAGAAAAACATTTTTCCATGTACAACAGTATATGCAGTGACCTCCTGTCCCCCATATTTTACCAACCAAATGCCTTATATAAATCCTCCCTATATGTCCTTTTTGGTACCATCGTGATATACCGTGCCATTTTATTATATACAATATCTAATTTCCCCAATAATGTTGAATTAGCCCCCATATAGACTAGGTCTCCATAGTCTAATAAAGGTATTATTGTAATATTTATCAAATGGTTTCTAATTTCATAAGTTGTGTGATGTTTAATCCTATACAGGGCACCCAGACGTCTATTGATTGTTTTTATTACATATTCTATATGTTTATCTCATTTTAGAAAAGAGTCAATAAACCTCCAGATATCTATAATTGTCCACTTGTTCCAAAATTTGACCCTCCACAGTTTTAATCTGCAGAGGCCACTCAGACCTATCCCATCCAGTTTTCCTACGCAAAAAAATAGTTTGAGATTTTTTTGAATTACGATTAAGTTTACATAAGGCTAAGAAGTTCTGCAGTTCGTCAAATGCTGTTGGTAATTTATTCTCTATCTGGTCCTGCTTATACCCTGACAGATAGATAACTGTATCATCAGCATATAAATGGAATTTTATTACAGGACTGGAGAACTTCATAGCATTAACATAAATATTGTACAACGGGCCCAAAAGGGAACCCTGAGGGACACCCATTTTTACTGAACAAATTTGGGATTTCCATTGATCAATTACCACAAACTGTCCTCTGTCATACAAATATCTGAACCAATCCACGACCTGATCTTATAGACCAATATACTGAAACCTGGACAGGAGGATATCGTGATGTATGGAATCAAACGCCTTTGAGAGATCCATATAGATGGCGCCCACAGATAAACCCCTGTCCAGGCTATGGGATAAAAAACTAGTTACCTGCAAAAGAGCAGAAGTAGTGCCATGCATGGCTCTGAAGCCCAATTTATACAGTATTTATTTAGAATTGTATTCTTTTCGAGATAATTTTAGACCTGCTTTGCAACCATCCCTTCAAAAATGTTTGCAATAACTGGCAAAGGGGAAATAGGTCTATAATTACCCAATATTTCCCTTTTTCCAGATTTAAAGATTGGAGCTACCTTAGCAATTTTCCACACACTTGGGAACTGGGATTGAAATAATGACATATTATATAGTTCAGTGAGTAGATAAGTAATTACAGGGGCAGCATATTTTAACAACAAATTTGGTAAATCATCAGCTCCTCCTGCCTTATGCAGATCAATCTTCCCCAGGGCTTCTACAACCTCATACGTTTCAATATTTGTGAACTCAAATGCATTTGGTACAATATCAGTTTCTCCTATAAGTGCACCCAGTTGTGTATCGCCTAATATTCCATTATTGTTTGATATATCCTGTGTTCCTAGACCTACAGATACAAAAAACTGATTAAACCCATCAGCCACCTTTGTTCCCATTGGTACACTAGCTCCATTAATCTCAAAATATTTTGGAAGTTTAGGATGTGTTAAACCCTAAACATTCTTAATAGTTTTCCAAAATTTACGGGGATTTTTTACCCTGGCGTGGGAGAGCTGAGTTTTATAAAAAGCATTTTTTGCCTGTCTCGGTTCTTTTGTATACACATTTCTAAATTGTTTATACTTTATCCAGGTCACAGAACCAGCAGTCTGTTTAGCAATTTTCCATAATTTATCCCTCTGCCTTTTTATTGGAGACTTCAATATTCCAGACGTGGACTGGAGCATCCCAGCAGCAGCATCAACTAGGGGCAGATTTATCCTGGACTCCCTTCAGGGTACCTTCCTCAAGCAACTGGTCATGGAACCAACTCGGCCAGAAGGCAATACTGGACCTTGTGCTCAAAACAGGGACAGTGTGATGGGGGTACAGTGGGGAGCACCTGGGGAACAGTGACCACCAGTCATTGTGGTTTGAAATCACAGAAAGAGCAGAACCAAACCACACAAAACATGTATCCTGGATTTTAGGGGGCTGACTTTGGGAAAATGGGGAGATACTTGAAAGAGGCATTAAGGGAATGGGACAGGAATCAGGGGTTGAGAACAGTGGGCAGTATTTAAAATGGGCATTACAAGAACAACAGAATTATGCATTAAGCAGGTTAGCAAGAGGAAAGGAAGAGAGACCATTATGGTTTCCAAAGAGGTAGCAAAGAAAGTGAAAGCCAAAAAGATTGCATTCAGGCAATACAAAAAGACACGGGCAGAAGGGATAGGAGAAGTACCAGGAGAAGCAAAGGGAGGCAGGAGGTCAGTAAGGGAAGCCAAAGCTCAGACAGAAGAACACATTGCAAAATCAGTGGGTAGAGAGGACAAACCTTTACAGGTACATAAGTGAAAAAGAAAGACAAAGGGAGGGATAGTGAGACTGAAGGGGAAGATGGGGACACGTGGAGGATAACAGTAAAGCTGACATATTGAACAGGTACTTCTGCTCAGTCTTTACTGAGGAAGAGGAGGGTAATGGGTCTGAAGGGAGTACAAAGGGTGAGAATGGTGCAGAAATGGACACAAGTCCCTTTACACGAGAAAGGGTCCTGAAGGAACTGGAAGTAAAAGAGTTGATAGCAACGGGGCCAGATGGGGTGCATCCCAGGGTCCTTAAAGAACTAAGAGAGGTGGTGGCTGAACCTCAGGCTATCCTGTTTAGCCAATCACTGGAAACAGGGGAGGTACCCAAAGACTGGAGGACAGCAGATGTAGTCCCCTTATACAAAAGTGGGAACAAAGAGGAAGCAAGGAACTACAGACCAGTCAGCCTCACCTCGGTAGTGGGAAGATCATGGAAGCACTACTGAAGGAGAGATTGGTGGAACATCTGGTTGTCAATGGACTCACAGGACCCAAGGCAGCATGGTTTCACCAGGGGAGGTCATGTCAGACCAACCTCGTTGAATTTTTTGACTGGGTGACTAGGAGGTGGATCAGGGGAGGGCAGTAGACATGGCCTATCTGGACTTCAGCAAGGCCTTTGACACTGTGCCACATAGAAGACTATTACACAAACTGGGGAATATGGGTGTGGGTAGGACAGTAGCATGGTGGGTAGGTAACTGGCTGGGTGGCAGGACACAGAGGGTGGTGGTAAATGGCTGTGACTCCACAGAGGGAAGAGTGACCAGTGGGGTACCACAGGGATCAGTGCTGGGACTGGTCCTATTCAACATCTTCATTAGTGACATTGCACAGGACCTAGAAGGCAGAATTTCACTGTACGCTGATGACACAAAGCTCTGTAACAGAGTAGACACACCAGAGGGTGTAGACAGAATGAGAAGGGACCTGCAGAAACTTGAAGAATGGTCAGGGGTTTGGCAGTTGAAATTCAATGCAGAGAAGTACAAGATAATGCATATGGGGCACAAAACCCTGGCACAATATATCAGTTGTGGGGTGAGGATATAGCATGCACCAAGCAGGAAAGGGATCTTGGGGTTATCATCTCTGATGACCTCAAGGTAGAAACTCAGTGTGACAAGGCAGCAGGTAAAAGCAAATAGGATGCTGGGATGCATAGGCGGGGCATCACCAGCAGGAAAAGGAGGTCATAATTCCGCTATACAAGACACTAGTGAGGCCCCCACCTGGAGTACAGTGTACAGTTCTGGAGACCATACCTACATAAGGACATAGACAGGGTACAGAAGGTTCAGAGGAGGGCAACAAAGATGGTGCATGGATTGCATCACAAGTCCTATGAAGACAGGTTGAAGGAACTGAACATGTACTCCCTGGAGGAGAGAAGGGAGAGAGGGGATATGATAGAGACATACAAGTATCTCACAGGGAGGAGCAGGGTGCAGGAATACACTATTTTTAAGCGAAAAAGATGTTCCAGGACTAGAGGGCATGGGATGAAGTTGGAGGGAGGATGATTCAGAGGAAACATGAGGAAGAATTTCTTCACAGAACGGGTGGTGGACAAGTGGAACACCCTGCCAGAGGAAGTGGTGGGGGCTGAAACAATCACTGGATTTAAGAATGCATGGGATAGGCATAAAGGAATTCTGGAGGTCAGGGGTAAGGGGCAACAGACTTCTAGGAATATATAAACTGAACTTACAAGCTCAAATGGGCAGACTGGGTGGGCCATAGGCCCTTATCTGCTGACACTGTCTATGTATCTATGTATTTAATTTAATTTAGGATAATACCATGTAGCATTGTTCTTTTTAATTCTCCTGACTTTTTGAGGTGCATGTCTATCACAAATTGCTGTAAATTCAGTAAATATAAAATCCCATACTTCATTCACTTCAGGAATTAATTTCACTCTTTCCCAATTTACATTCTCCAGATCTATCATATATTCTACATAATTAAATAATTTATAATCCCTGGAATCCATTGTCTTCCTTGGGAATAACTGTTTTTCCATTTTCCTAATACAATAAATCAATTGGTGATCAGACAATGCATATGGTAAAGTCCCTGAGTTCAAGTAATGTTCTGGATTAGTAACAACTATTAAGTCCAGAACAGTAGAAGCCCCTGGTGATTTATTATTTATTCATGTTATGTCTTGAATTAACTGCTTTAAACCAAGACTAACGATCAACTCAGTCAACTCTGGACATTTATCCACTTTTCTCCAATTTACATGAAGATCTCCAATCAATATAAGTTCACGGGTAGCAGAAAAATGTCCCAATAGTTCCTCTACTTGTTCAAAACCTTGATAATTTGATTTTGGTGGCTGATACATTCCTAATAAAATTAGTGGCTTACTATAATCCAATTTAATTTCCACCAATATCCCTTCTGCTCCCTTACACATTACTTCTGTAGCTTTTCTTTTAACATCCAGAGTACTACTTGCATAAATAAGAACCCCCCCTTTGTCCTATCATAGTGCCATAAATTAAATCCCTGTATACAATTTGTTCATCCAGTACCCTATTATTCAACCAGGATTCTGCAATTACCACAACATCTGGTTTATACTCATTGATCCAACCTTTTAATAAATCTAATTTTTATAACAAACTACATATCCTCTCTTGACAGTCCAGGAGGGACTGTATAGACAGGAAAGGGGTGAAAACCAGGAGGAAGAGGAGGAGAAGACAGAATCAGAGTCGAAAACCTCTGAAATGCAAGTGGCACTGCCAAGGCCCCTGACATCGTCAAAGAGGACAGCACTGAGTACAGAGGCAGTGCTGGGAAGTGCTGCGGTACTGAGCATGATGCAGACATCACACCCAGCACCGAAAAAGATGCCGGAAGTGGATGTGGCACAACACACGGTGCTGAAACCACACGCAAACTCGGCACCGGAGAAGCTGGCTCCAATTACTGCACTGGGAAGGTCAGCACCACAGACTGTGGCACCACAACAGTAGTTTGCAAACTGCGATTTGAAGGTAAAGGAGGAAAAAAAGTAGGATATAAAGGCATCAGTACGGACCCCTATGCCGCAGTTATGTGAGGTGGATAGACACCAGAATGCGGAGTCGACGGCACCGACGGAGGCGTCGCACAACTTGGCAGTCTCAACTCCCCACCTGCCGATCCAAAACTGACAGACCCAAAGTCCCCGGTGACGGACTAGCTGGTTCGGGTAGTTGGGACAACCTTCACACCCACTGCTCCATAAGAGCGGCCCAATGGTGAAATTGCTCACCAGAAAAACCTCCAGTGGGTGGGGAGGGACTCCGGTGTCAAAGATGCCAGTTGTCAGAAACAGAAGCTGGAGGAGACTCCGAAACAGGCAGAGACCGGTTCTGGGCCCCAACAACTGACTGGCTACGTGCAGACATACCAGAGGGCGACCTCGAGTAATACCATCTCTTTTTCAATCGGTGGGTCGAAGAAGAGCTCAAGGATGAACGGTGCAGGGAATGGGACCATTCTTTTTGTGTTTCAAGGGAGACCGCCCCTCTCCTCAATCACCGGACTGTCTGTTGTCAGACCCCCCCCCCCCGGAGAGGGCAGCGGACCAGACCCAGCCCAGCTGGCTGAACAGCTTTCATGCAAAGTCTCCTTACCGTCACCTGCCCCACTCATGGTCGACTCTGTCAATGGAGGGTTGAAGACTTCTTTCTTGTAGAATAATAAAAGTATACTTTTAAAACGTAATCGGTACTTTCGTGAAATCTTACAAAACAATAAAACTGAAAACTAGCTGCTAATTGAAGTTTTGACTCCTGGCGGGCAAGCAATGTCTTTACTGAAGTGCACTTGATGGCGGAGAAAAAAGGAAATGAGGCAGTTGGAGGGTTGACGCCAAGGCAGTCTATACTGCGTGAGCCTAGCTCTTGGTGCCACTCCCTCGCGGCTCCACCTCGGCCCTCCTGAAAAAGTTTGGCTCCCGCTGGGTCCTAGCGTCTCCAGTGTACTTCCATTAGTGTGAATGAGTGGTGGAGACTATATGTCCAGGAAGATCAAGGGGACATGCAATGAAGCTGGAAGGAGGTACATTCAAGAGAGATGTGAGGAAGTACTTCTTCACTGAAAGAGTGGTGGATGCCTGGAACAGTCTTCCAACAAAATGGTGGGGGCCAAAATAGTGGTTGACTTCAAGCTTTCATGGGATAGGCACAAACGAACCTTAGTGGGAAGCAAGGGGGGGGGAGGGGAGCCAGAAATCAAGTAGGGTCTACAATGACAATACAGCAAGGGAAAAAATGGGCACACTGTGTCAGTCAGTGGTCCTTATCTGCCATCAAATTCTATACTTCTATGTTTCTTCTCTGCCCTTGACATACACAACTTGGTATTTTGCGTCGCATTTTTACCCTTCTGTATATTCTATTGTATTTGCCCATTGCTGTCTCCTACATTTAATTGAATTTTTGGGCCCTAGGGCTGCATTATCCTATTATATCTTGTACATTTTACCAGCTAAATGACTGTTCTTGAGGTCATGATTCATGTGACCTTAAGTACTGCATTATTGTGCCTCATTACTTTCATTATTACTATGTACCTTTGTTCCCTCTCCCCTAGGTCACATCTGGAAATGGGTCCTGGCTCAGTGTGCCTTTATCAGTTACCAAATTTCAAAGAAATAAAAAAATATATACAGTATATCAGTTCAGATTATAAATTTATTGATCAACTGTTTGGTCACCACAGTCAAAAATACAGAAACAAAATAGTACATTAAAATAAAAACACAAAAGAAGTACACCCTTAAAAGGAAATAAAAAGGAAAATAAGTAAACTAATAAAATTAAATGTAAACAGCCCCTCTCCCTTCTATCAGCTTGTGGCAGGTTACAAGAGAGCACTCAAAGGATTAAGCCAAACCATGAGTGTTGTCCTCTAGGATGATGGATGACTCTGGTCCTCTCATGACTGGTCTACAGAGAAGAACATCAGGAGCATCTGGGAGGTTGGGAGTCCCAGACAGCTTGCCTCAAGAGAAGCAGAGACCATCCACACCCAACAGGCACACTGTGAGAGTGGTGGTCACTCCTCAAGGGAAGTCACTGGAATCATTGCATGTTCCCTTGCAGTACGAGACAGGAGAAGTCCAGCACAGAGTAATGTGTAAGTTCACCTAATGAAATGCGTGTGTGTGTGTGTGTGTGTGTGTGTGTGTGTGTTAGAAAAGTCCAAGGAAGTTTGAATAGTAAACCACTTGCAGTGTAGCTGAAAGTTTTCGGCATCAAGTAGGAGGGGGCCAGCCAAGGGCTGGGGTTGGTAACTCCACATGGGAAAGGCTAGGCATGGGAACCTGTTCTTTTGGCCAGTAGGACTCTCTCAGTGTGATTCAAAGGGAGGCACACACGGCTGGACCAACCATAGCTTTTAAGCACTTAGAAGTAGAATCATAGGCTGATCTGCATTTATATTTATTGTCCTTCTGAGCATTTAGGGACACATGCCAACACAGCTTCCACCCAAGGTAGCGTTTGCCCTGCCTGGGAGAGTGCCACTTCACACCCAGTCTTGACACTGAGTGCTTCAGAGATCCCAGAGGGGAGGTTAAGGATCTGTAGGTTCCAAGAGACCCAGTACTGTCAGTAATATGTAATTGTGCCCCTTTAATTTCAGGGGGAGAGCCTAGCAGCTATTTTGGTCATGGGGTGATCAGTGGGCCCCATGTTTACACTAGTTATCACTAGAATAATGTTACAGATAGCAGTCAGAATGTATGCCACACTAGAAGTGGGGGGTTTAGGTAGAATCCAAAAAGAGTAACTGGAGGAATAATCATGCAGGGCATGGCCCATGAAGTAATGAAGTGTAGTGTGAACAAAGTACCATTGTGAAGAATATGGCCAGGGGAATGTCCAGAGAGCTGTGTACCACCCAGGCAGCTAATAAAATACACCACGCTTCACCCCAGCCCCCCTATGGACACTGTAGTTTGTGTATGGTCTTATGCTAACGGTGCCCAGAGTATTGTTTAAGATGCTTCTGGTCCCCATATACCTGACATGAGATACTTAGACAGATAGATAAAATCTTACATTTTTGACAGGATTAAACTATTAGGACCTTTTGGTCCTGTTTGCAAAGTTGTCCTGCTTTTTACAGAGGAGGTGACATTTGTTATAGTACAGAAAGTTACAGTTTGGCATGTAAGCACAGTTTAGCATACAAGAAACAGTTTGACATTATGGGCAGGATTCACAAAAGAGAAGCGCACGGCACATCTGAGATGCACCAGCGCATCCCCGACTTGTGCACAATTGCGATTCTGTAAGGGCACTGATGCAGCGCATCTCGAGGGGTTGTGCAGGGGGCATGCCCATGCATATGAGATGCAGTGCTATTAACAACCACCTTGGAGGCACATCTCCAGAGCAAGTCCAGAGATGCACCTCCAAAAGATAAGTCTACAAAAATTAGACTTACGTGGGTGCCCACCCACAGGCAGACTGCTGTACTGCAGACAGCAGCAAGGCAGACTGCCTACCCAGGCAGTCCAGAGGTGCCCCCCTCCCTGCCTGTAACCCCGATCCATGATACAATCCCGCCCACTGCTGCCCCTATCCACGATCATCACGAATCATCCCCATATGTTATCCCTGGTAGTCCAGTGGACCTCACCTTCCTGTCCGTATCTCCATGAGATGGACAGCTGTCTACATTCCCTGGTAGTCCAATGAAATCCCCTTCCCTGCCCATATTCCCATGATATAGAAACCCGTCCACAATCCCTGGTATTGTAGAGGTACCCCCCCATCCTTCCCTGACCCGATCGCAAAGTCCAATGATGGTCCGAAACATCCCTGGTGGTCCAATGGACCCCCTCTCCCCCTCCACCCCCCTCTCCCCCACCACTCAGGCACAGCTCCCTACCCGACTCCCCCCATCCAAGCAAGTGCCAAAAGCCAGCGGGCAGCACAACCCACCCACATACCACCACAGCTGCCCGCCAACTGTACTGTCAAGTGAATAACAGCGTACAGTACATCTGTAAACACACTGGTAGATCCTGTTGGCCAATGGGCTTGCAGTGTGTACTGTAGGCTTTATTCACAATGTTGTGAATGAGAGCTTACAGTACACACTGCAAGCCCATTGATCAGCAGGGTCTACCAATGGGCTTACAGGCATATTGTACACTGTCATTCACTGACAGCACAGTTGGCGGGCAGCCATGGCAGTATGCAGGTAGGTTGTGCTGCCCGCTGCTTGCACTTGCTGGGATGGGGAGAGGGATGGGAGGGGTGCCTGAGTGGGTGGGGGGTTCACTGGACCACCAGGGATGTTTTAGACCATCGTTGGACTTTGTGATTGGGCCAAGGAAGGGTGGGGGGTACCACTAGACAACCAGGGATTGTGGACAGGTTTCAAAATTATGGGGATACAGGCAGGAAGGGGGAACCATCAGACTATCAGGGAGTTGTGGCACGCGTACAGATGTATGGGTCTATTGGCAGGGAGGGTGGTTGGTGTCGCTAGACTACTAGGGATTATGTGTGTGGACTTTACTGCACACAGCCCTTGCAGGGAGCCCGGCGTATTCTGCCAGGCACATCCATGCAGGCTTCATGCAAATGGAGCCATACTGACATGCAAATGGCCCCATTGTGCCTTGCATGCCTAATGGCCCCATTTGTGTGTCTGAGGCTGTGAATAGCAACATTGGGTGTAGTGCAAATGGAGATGCACTGCCCCATCAGTTTCCCAGCCCGAACAGGGGGATGCGCTGGTGCTTCTTGGGTTGGGCGCAACTGTGGTATTCACAGAGGGGATGCAACGGAAGCATGTTCCCAATACCACGGTTTGGGCACAGCACATCTCATTTGCACTGGGACAGCTTAGATTCACCATGCACAACTCCTTTGTGAATCCTGCCATAAGTGCATTTTCAAGAACACCTAGGACATGATTTGCATGCTTTTATACCATACATTCAAAGGCAATTACATATCTCCCTAAATCCAGTTGGCTATGTAAGGACAGTTTAACATGTAGGAAGCAGCTCAACATTAGGTGCATTTTTTCAAGACCACCTACAGTAGGACATGATTTGCACGCTTTTAACCCAACATTCACAGGCAATTACAGATAAACTTAAACACACTTCCAGTAGCAGTTTAAAAGATCTTATTGTTGGTTCTTTCCTAGTCTCTGGGGGTAGCTTATTCCACACTTTTGCTGTCCACCAGTTTATACTCATTTGCCCATATGAGGAAAATATCCTAAGGAGGTCAACTTCCCTGTTTATTACCTCCCATAATTTTTGTGAGTGTTGAGTAGCTTCACTAAATTCCAGATTAGGGATTGTGTAGTCTGTAGGCTAACAGCTCTTGGCTATTTTAACCTAATTTTTAAGGAATCCCACATTTGATCTTTGTACATTAGACAATGATGGTAATCATAGTGACATTCTAGCACAAACCATGTCAGATTATTATATATTCTGTCTAGCTTTTTTAGCACTGTATTGGCTGCATACTGATACGCAATACTCACATATTCCAGCACTGGTGGTAGAAGATGAGTAGCTGCAGATGTCTCTCTGGGAATAAAAAAATGCCTCCCTTCTTAAGGCTCCTATACGGCAGGCTACCTTTTTGATACAGTTGTCTATGTGTGAGTAAAATTTCAATGACTTGTCTATGATTATGCCAAGATATTTGTATGCTTTTACCTTGGCTAGTGTTTGGCCACTCAATGCCCTGATAAATAGATTGGACTCTATTTTATTATTCTGCTATGTCTGAACAGCATTGCCTGAGTTTTCTTGGTACTCAGAACCATGTCTGATTTTATGACTCATTCCTGAAGACCGCTGAAGTCATGCTGTAGGATGCACTCTAGTTCATCCTGGGAAGCAGCTTTACCTATCAACACATTATCATCAGCGTATAGCTTAATCTCTGTCTTGGTTATTTGTGTGGGCAAATCGTTTACATAAATCAGAAGCAGTAGGGGGCCCAGGATGGATCCCTGAGGTACACCTCTTCCCAGTGTATGGGGGTTTAAGAGCACCCCATTTACAAACACCTGTTGTTTCCTGTTGCATAAATATGCTTGAAACCATGATGTGGCTTTTTCTGACAATCCTGTCTGCACAAGCCTGTCAATTAGTTTCAGATGATCTACGGAGGCAAATAAACAAAATGAAATGATGTAAGAAACCACTATGGTTCTCAAAGGAAGTGGCAGTGAAGGTTCAAGAGAAAAAGAAAGCATTCAGGAAGTACAAGGAATCACAGAAGGAGCAGGACAGAGAACTGTATCAGTTAAAGCAAAAGGAAGCTGGGAAGGCAGACAGAACAGCAAAGGCCCAAACCGAGGAAAAGATAGCCAACTCAGTTAAGAAGGGGGATAAAACCTTTTATAGGTACATCAGGGAGCGAAGGAAGACCAAGGAAGGATTAGCGAGACTTAATAAAGGGGAGAGGGTGACTGTGAAAAGGCAGAGATACTAAACAAATATTTTTGCTCGGTATTTACAAAGGAAGTGGGGGAGGTACCCAAAACAAACAGTAGAAACACTCTGGATACAGAAGTTGATACCAGCCCATTTACAGAAGAAAGGGTTCTGAAAGAACTCTTAAAACTGAAGGTGGACAAAGCAATGGGGCCTGATGGGATTCATCCCAGAATTCTAAAAGAACTAAGGGTAGAACTAGTGACACCACTGACTACCCTCTTTAACAAATCAAGGGAGGATGTGGTGGTACCAGAGGACTGGAGGAGGGCAGATGTGATTCCCCTTCACAAAAGTGGGAGCAAGGCAGAAGCAGGAAACTACAGACCTGTTAGTTTAACCTCAGTGGTAGGGAAAATGATGGAATCACTTCTGAAGGAAAGAATTGTTGAGTATCTAGAGGCCAGAGGGGCACAGGACCCAAGGCAGCATGGATTCACAGTGGGAAGGTCATGCCAGACAAATCTGATAGATTTCTTTGACTGGGTGACCAATGTAGTAGATCAGGGAGGGCTGTGGACATGGCCTACCTAGACTTTAGCAAGGCATTTGACACAGTCCCACACAAAAGATTAATATATAAGTTAGCCAGCCTGGGAGGTCCCAAGATGACAGCCTGAGTAAAGAATTGGCTGGAGAATAGGACACAGAAAGTAATAGTAAATGGAGTCCACTCTAAGAAAGGGAGGTTACTAGTGGGTACCGTAGGGTTCAATATAGATCGGTCCTCTTCAATGTCTTTATAACGACATTGCAGAGGGACTGAAGGAAAGATGTCTCTTTGCAGATGACACAAGATCTGCAACAGAGTTGATGCACAAGGTGGGGTGGAAAGGATGAGAAGGGACTTGGCAAGGTTAGAAGAATGGTCAAATGTATGGCAGCTTAGATTCAGTGCTAAGAAGTGCAAGGTAATGCACCTGGGAAACAAAACCCAGGGAAGAGTACACAATGGGGTGAGATACTAACAACAACAAAAATGGAAAGGGACCTGGGGTAGTCATATCAGATGACCTAAAGGTGGGCAAGCAATGTGAGAGAGCAGCAAGGAGGGCTGGGGGATACTGGGATGCGTGGGAGAGGCATCACCAGTAGAAAACAGGAAGTTATTATCCCTCTGTACAGACAGTTGGTGAGACCCCATCTGAGTACTGCGTGCAGTTCTGGAGACCCAATCTCTGCAAAGACATAGGACAGGATGGAAGCTGTCCAGAGGAGGGCAACTAAAATGGTGCAGGGTCTGCACGGAAGACATATGAAGAGAGCTTAAGGAGCTTAATATGTATAGCCTCAAGAAAGGAGGGAGAGGGGGGACATGATAGAAACTTTCAAGTACCTCAAGGGAATCAACAAAGTCCAAGAGGGTAGCATTTTCAAAAAAAGAGAGTACAAGAAGTATTTTTTCACAGAGAGGGTTGTGGATGCATGAACGCCTTCTGGAGGAGGCTTGGGGTCAAAAACAGTGGTGGAATTCAAGCATGCATGGGACAGTCATAAGGCAATTCTAGGCGGTGGGGGTAGGAAGAAGTAGGCTGCTGGTTAACTAGCATCTGCAGCTTATCCATTAGGTAGGGAAATGGGCAGACTGGGTGGGCCAAGTGGTCCTTATCTGTCGTCAGAATCTATGTTTCTATGTTACCATCTGGTGGATACTGGGATGCATAGGGAGAGGCATCACCAGTAGAAAACAGGAAGTTGTTATCCCTCTGTACAGACAGCTGGTGAGACCCCATCTGGAGTACTACGTGCAGTTCTGGAGACCCAATCTCCGCAAAGACATAGACAGGATGGAGGCAGTCCAGAGGAGGCCAACTAAAATGGTGCAGGGTCAGCACCAGAAGACATATCAAGAGAGACTTAAGGATCTTAATATGTATAGCCTCGGGGAGAGGAGGGAGAAGGGGGACATGATTGAAACTTTCAAATACCTCAAGGGAATCAACAAAGTCCAAGAAGGTAGTGTCTTTCAGAAAAAGAGGTGTGCAAGAACAAGGTGGCACAATCTGAAGCTAGAGGGGGGACGGCTCAGAGGTAATGTGAGGAAGTATTTTTTTTCACGGAGAGGGTTGTGGATGCATGGAACAGCCTTCCTGAGGAGGATGTGGAGTCAAAAACAGTGGTGGAATTCAAGAATGCATGGGACAGACATAAGACAATTCTCGGGGGTGGAGGTTGGAAGAAGTAGGCTGTTGGTTAGCTAGGATCTGCAACTTATCCATTAGGTAGGGAAATGGGCAGACTGGGTGGGCCAAGTGGTCCTTATCTGCCGTCAAATTCTATGTTTCTATGTTATGTTACCAAACTGAACACCTTGGAGAGGTTGACCTATACTGCACCCATGGATTCCCCTTTGTCTAGGTCAAGGCTACTATGTCTACAAAGTCCATGAGTGTGGTAGTCATCAACCTTCTTGGCCTGAAGCCGGATTGATGTTTTGATTATAGTTCATTGGTGGCTAAGTACTCAATTGATCTGTTTCTTGATTAGTTGTTCGAAGATTTTTGACACAACTGGCAATAATGCCACTGGCCAATAGTTTCTACAGTTGGTTATCAATCAATCTTAATTTTACCAGACTGGACACTATTGAGTAGAACTCATTTGCAAGGTGGACCTGGGCAAAGTAAAATACAATAATAGTGCAAAAATACAAAGCATGGAGCAGCACAAAAGAGTACAATAGAAATATGAGAAGGCACAACAAACACAGAAAAAGTCAACAATACTCTATAAAAACAAGAGTGAGGACAACATTGGTACAGGATAAATACAGCAGATAATTGCAGCAATTATTTACCATATATACATAGTTATACAGAGTAATATATGTCATTGAATAATGTGATAAAGGACCATCACAGCAACAGGACTCTAAGGGGAGGAGGAGAAGGAGAAGTAAACAAAGGCTATGGGGCTGAGCAAAAGGAAAGGGGGAGGAGATGGAAATGGTATGAGACAGGCAGAGAGAAGAGATGGTGAGTTATCTATACAGATGGCGAGTTATCTATAGAGATGGCAAGGTAAGTGGTAGTGGTGTGGAACAGGTGTTCATGGTGTAAGGCGGGCACTCTTCTGGATGAGATGCCATCATATACCCTTAGATGCAAGAGGGTGACCCAATCCTTACAAAAATATAATATGACACAATTTTCACACATGATATCTCATTGATCAGGAGTGCAGATGGAGGAACCACCTTAGCTGAGACCCACAAAATTGCGAAAAAGTATACGAGACATTGGGGGTTCAGTTATGGTAACCCACATCACACCTCAATGTGAATTTATTCTGTAATCTATGATTATTTCTAAGTGAGCAGTGATATCCAAATAAACGGGCCTAAAATGTGGCCATCTGCATATATCCTCCTGTTACATTAATCCAATGGATATTTAACCAGTTTAAGTACAATATAGTATGTATGTTACTGATCGAGCATACACCAGTTAACCACACTACCATGGCCATTTCAAAATCTCAGCGCAAAATGTAGAAATATATACTGGTACTTACTGGTTTGATTTAAAAATTTATATTTTTAGCAATGTTTAAATATTCTGCATAAAGATCATTATTAATTCTTCATCTGATATATCAGTAAACAGTAGTTTATAAGCCAAATAATGTTCTCTCTCTTTTTTTCTATACTATTGACAATACAGAAGTACATATTTGAGATTTTCAGTTTGCATGTGACCCTAATCACAGTATACTGATCTAGCAGTGTTTTTTTTATTCTTACATTTAAAAGCTTTGATTGAAACAATTCCATTCTGTATCTTTAAGGTATATCTAAGTATAGAATCTGATAAAAGATTAAAATATGGTTCAAGATAATACTCCCATTTTATTTTGGGATACTACTATGGCAATCTTAGATTGTGTAACATTATTCATTATTAACTCTCTATCTGTATTATAAAGACTTCTTTTAATTACTTTCACAGATTTCCTGCTAACAACTTGTCTGTACAAATACCAAACATATAAAGAACCAGTAAGACTTTAAAATCTACACAATTATACATAACCATTCTGATTGATAACCTTTCTCTAAATATCTAACTTTTTCTTCAAGGCTTTGAACCAGCATTCTTGATTTAGCTAATGCAATCAGTTTAATCCGGTAACCTATCATTTTAACCAGAACAGTGATTAGTAGTCCATTGACCTAACTCTGCTCTAATAAAATATGATGGGTTTAAAATAAAATACAGAATCCATTTTGCACCACTGCAGTCCTTATAAGACAAACTAAAAAAACCAAAAAACCTCGTAAAATCCTTTCTTTTACTGCTGTCTAAGAAGAACTCTGACCCAACCATTCCAGGAAAAGAAATTCTAAGCTGTTCCAGATCACTGAAGGCTTTTAATGTGCCCTTTCATCTGAAAAGCTCATCTGTTTTATTGCAGTCCTTGAAGAAGTCAAAAGGAAATCCAAATAAATCCGATTCTATGCTTCTGAAGTCTACATGGAGAAGGGTTCCTACCATACCAAAATCCTGCTGAGACAAAATGTCCACCCCCTTGATGCTCACTCCCAAATTAAACATAAAGGTCCCACCCACAACACACATATATCAAGTGGAAAGAACTCATCAACATCATGACCAGTCAAGTGCATTATCTGATTGACTTGACTTCTGCCCACCACCCTCCTTATGGCACACTCCTAGAACTGCACCAGCAAACTGCACTGCCCAGATTTAAAAATAAGACCTGTGCTACACAATCACAACAAGATTCCCACCCTAATCAACAAAACCAGGGAAACTGTTGGCTGCAGTGTTAACGAATGAATCATCTATGTTCAAATTTAGGTACTACTGTACATTATGAAATATAAAAAAGACAAATCACAACTGTTTTTACAAACTGGTTAACTGCGTCCACTAGGGTATCACATAGTCCACCCATGGTATAAACAGGGCATCCAACAGGGAGCACATTTTTACTTGCTGTGCAATGTTGGTACTAATGTTCCTGGGACCTCATGGCTATGCCACTCTTTGCAAGGGAGCACTGATACCAACATTCCAGAGTGAGAAAAGAACAGTTACGTACTCACCAAAATAGCAGATCTTTGAGAGAATCTCCTCCATTAGGCCACACTTTTAAACCTATAGCCACTAGGCCCTAAGACCACATGGAAAATTTTGCTAGACAGGGGCCACCCACGATGACATCATACTTCAGTGTCTATATGAATGTAGGTGGCCCCATCATTCCTCAGTTCCCTGCCAGAGATTAGACGTGGAGGACATCCAATCATAGTGCATTAAGACAGCAGACCAGCACCAGGTACAGAAAGTGAGATATTGTGCTGGATATAAAAGCCATTGATTAGGTTCAGGAACAACACCTGATATATAAGCATCATTGAAAGAAGGGGGATGGAGGGAAGTATGACATGGCCAAATGGAGGAGATTCTCTCAGAGATCTACTGTTACGGTGAGTACGTAACTGTTCTGTTTTCTTAGAGGATACTTCCTCCATTAGGCCACACCTTTGGAATGATTCCCAAGCAGTCCCAAAAGCCAGTGCAAGGCTGGTGCAGTTTGATATACACATTCAGGACAGCAGGCCTTGCAGCACAGAAAACCAAAATATATCACATCTACTAGAGACTATATGTAGCCTGCAATGCTTAGTGAAAGTGTGAAAAGTGCTCCGTGTAGCTGCAGCACAAATGTCACCAACAAAAACATTTCTGAAACAAGCAACAGAAGTGGCCATACCCTTTGTGGAGTGACCATGAACCACACCAAAAAGTCCTTGCCATACTTCCTATAACAGAACATAATACAATGTGCCAGACATTTGGACAGGCACTGTTTCAACACAGGGGCACCCTCTTTTCCAGGGACAAACAAAAGAAAAAACTGAGAGGACTTTCTGCAGTTCATGGTGCAATTCACATAGTATCTCAGTATTCTATGTATATTCAAAGTATGGAGCAGTGCCTCACCCTGACTGGCATGCTCATGACAGTAAACAGGAAGGTGTATCATTTGGCCGGCCTGGTGGTGCTGAGGGTTGAGGTGCTAGACGCCACACCTTGTGCTGGACTGGTGACCCAGGTTTGGGAATGAGCCCAGGTTCTTGGGGGTCAGCTTGGGGGGGGAAGGGCGAGAAGTGAGATTGAGCCGCCGCAAGGCAACTCTCTCCACCTGGGAGGGATTGGAGGCTCCCCGGTCACTGACCACCACCCTGTGGAGGATGGATGGTGGCGCCGACCTAGGGACCTCCAGCGTTAGCCACAGGGAGGGGCGGAACGGGCTGAGCCAGCATCACAGGGCATGCGTGTGCCTCCATGCATACATGTCGCCAGTGAGCTCGGGACCAGGGGAGAAAACGGGCAAAAAAACAAATTAAATATAAATTTAAAAAAAAGGAAGGTGTATCATTTGATTCAGTGTAAATTTAGATTCTACCTTTGGTAAAATACTTAGAATTTGTATGCAAAGAACCCTGGGCCAGATTTTCAAGGGGCTGAGAATGCTGCAAATCCTGGGAGTGCCGAACATACGACGCACAGGGCTTGTGGCATTCTCCAGGCCGGCAAACAGTATTTCTGATCCTGTGTGGCAATTGACATAAGTTAGACCAACTTTTTCTGGTCTAGCTTGCGCAATACCAGGTACCCCTTTAATGGGGCTTGTGAAAAACATTTGGCACAAGCTGCTGTAAATCCAGTAAACTGTCGTAACTGTGCTCGATGTACTAAAATCAGGTGCGGTTTGTGGCAAAGATGTTGGCACAACTGCACCAGAAAAAGAGTTTGATGCAGGGCTTTGAAAATCCTTCCCCATCCTTGTAAAAAATCAAAAAAGGAGGCTCACCCATGAGAGCCTGCAGCTCTGAAATCCTTCGAACAGAAATGACTGCAACCAAAAATAATGTTTTCCATCACAGGAAATCTAAGCCACAACTCATGACCGGCTCAAAATGAGTCGACATCAGTTTCTCAAGCACTAGATTCAAGTCCCCTTGGGGGAGGTAGAAAACTTGGTTTGCTGGCCAAGGCACCTAGCTTCACTTGAGCTCTTTCCTTCTAAGATTGCTTGAAAGGACAGAGCAGAGAACCTTACCAGAGCAAGGGAAACGTATTATGACTTCTTTTGGCTAAGCAGATTTACTGTGTGTTGTTGGTTTTATTTTGTACTCAAGGGGATTGCTACTGTTTCTTGCTAGTATTTCATTGCTTTATTTTTCTCTGATTCAAATTGTTGTTGCTGGTATACCTTCTTCTGCATTATTACAAGGTGTGCCTACAGGTATGTGCTAACAGATTACTGCTGTAATCTTCTGATTCAAATTGTCTTTTGCAAGGTATATCTTCTGTTACTGCTTTATTTTTCTCTGTAGCAAAGTGTTTCTTACAGGGTTTATCTTCTCTGAAATTATTACAGGTGGTGCTTTACAGGTTTTACAGTTTTTTTTAACATTAGGATAAGCTTTCAGGGTTACTGCATTTGTTGTTGACTGATTGTTTCTGCTCTTACTGCCTTGTTCTTCCATCCGTGGTTGTTCTTTTTTGGCAGGGGAAGGGCCCAGCCACCCACCCCCATCCCCAACCACCCCACACTACACTCCTTTTATAAGGTACCACAGCTGTGACATTTCCTGTGGCAAAGCAGGAAGGGGCGGATCAGTAGGGCATCCACAAGGTGATCTCATTTACAGGGGCACTAGTAATTTAACTTGTTATAATAAGTTATACAAAAACAAAACACAAAATCAAACCATTACTTGCATTTTCTTCCTTCTAATTACTCTGACCAGGTTATAAACCCAGCAACTTATCTGGAATGGATATCATTAATTGCAGGTATTGTGGAACACTTTTCAGAAGAACAGTCTTACAGGATTTAGGACACTGTCCTACACGCTGGGCCACTGGAGATCTTAGGGCTCAGCTCCGGGCAGCATGGGCAGAGATTGCGTGCCTCAAATTTCATATTCAAGAGGAAATACATTATAAGAACCACCCGCCATTTCCCCCAACATCCAACAGAAGAACCTCGACCGCAGAGGGTAGTTGGTTCAGGAGGTTGGCAGGTGGTTAGGAGGGGCAAATCGGGTGCCCCATCACTCTGTGCTCTCCAACATATTGCCTCCAAAAACCATATAAACACTACAAACAGGTATCTGCCTCTATCTCAGAAATCAAACAAAGGGGCAGAGGACACTGCAGCACAGCAGCTAGCACAACAAAACTCACCCAAATTAGGAACCAAAACAAAAAAAGCAAAAAGGAAATCCAAAAAACTTCTGATCATAGGAGACTCCATGATTCGGGGAGTTGATACCCATCTCCAGCCAGGGGTAATTGTCAGATGTCTCCCAGGTACATCAGCGTGGAGAGACACTGACCGCATTGTTAAAATTATTCAGAAAGCAGGAGAAAACACTGACATCCTGGTACACATAGGGACTAATGATCTCGCCGGCCGGTCAGTTGTGGAGACCAAGGAACATCTGACCAGGCTGGGTGACAAACTATCATCCATGTCATCTGACATCTCCTTCTCTGAGATCCTGCCAGTCTGGGAGAGGGGGCAGATGGATAGAATGTCAGAGAAGTGGAGATAGGGGAGCTAAACATGTGACTTTGTAGGGAACTGGCAACAGTTCTGGGAGCGAAAGTTCTTTAAATCTGACGGACTGCATCTGACTAAGGAGGAAGTCAGTGCATTGGGGCAGAAGTATGATGTCTTTGCAGAATATTTAAACTAGCAAATGGGGAGAGGGGTGCAGCACCCCATACGTCGAATGGGAAGAACACCCTTCCCCCCTCAGCTAGTGGTCAAACAGGGATTCAGCATGTTTGCAGTTCATTTGCATCACCAGGTAAGAAAAAAGGTCTGTCTCCCTGTACGATGCAAATGGGAAATGCCAAACCTCACCCAACAACTAACACACCAAAATCTGGCCAATGGAAAATCATGTACACAAATGCTCACAGCCTGGGAAATAAGATCCCAGACCTGCAGGCAATAACGTCAGAGGCTAAACTGGACATAGTAGCAATTAATGAGACATGGTTTACCAATAACCACACTTGGGAGACTTCAATACCTGGCTATGTACTGTTCAGAAGAGACCGAGGTGCAAAAAGGGGGATGGAGTGGCCCTGTATGTCAATGGAAATATCAAAGCTACAGAAATTCAGAATACACAAAAGGAGCCAGAAGAACTGTGGGTCACCCTGGAAACAGGAAATGGGACAGCCATAAGAATTGGGGTTGTCTACAGGCCCCCAGACCAGGGGGATGACACAGACACATTACTGTTGGAAGATATACAAAACATGACAGCTAAAGGGGAGGTTCTGATAATGGGAGGCTTCAACATGCTGGATACAGACTGGTCAATACCAGCAGGAACAGCTGCCAGAACTAGACACATGGTGGATTCCCTGCAAGGGGAGGGCCTCAAACAACTGGTACAACAACCGACAAGAGACAGGGCTATCCTAGATCTAGTACTGACTAACAAGGAAAGGATCACAGATCTCCAGGTAGAAGGTCACCTGGGGACCAGTGACCATCACATGGTATGGTTCAATTTGGCTACTACATCTAAATCATCCCATTCCAAGGCAAAAATATGGGACTTCAGTGGAGTTGACTTTGATAAGATGGCCAACAGAGTTAAGCTAGCCCTGGCAAAAAGAAACACAGGTGAGGGGGTACAGGCAAAGTGGGCAAGCATTAAGGATGCAATACTTGAAGCAACATCCCATTGTGTTAGACAGAAAAGGAAGTGCAAAAGAAGAAGGAAACCACTTTGATTCTCAAATACAGTAGCAGAAAAGATCAGAACCAAAAGGCTGGCCTTCAGGAACTATATGGGAACACAGTGGGATGAAGATAGGGAGGCATACCAAACTGCCCTAAGGGAAGCAGGGAAGGTAGTAAGGCAGGCAAAGTCTCAAACTGGGGAAACACTAGCACGAACAGTGAAAGAAGGTGACAAGACTTTCTATAGATACATTAGTGAAAGGAGAAAGTCCAGAGGGGGCATTGCTAAGCTCAAAGGAGAAAAGGGAGCATGTAGGAGGAGGACCCTGTAAAGCTTCTATCCCAAATAGATACTTTTGCTCAGTATTTACTGAAGAGAAGGTAGGGCAGGGGCCACAGCTCAGCACCATGGACACAGGGGGGGAGGGAGGTGAGCACTACTCCCTTCACAAAAGAGCTCGCTAAGCTCAGGGTGGACAAGGCAATGGGACCTGATGGCATACATCCCAGGGTTCTAAAGGAGCTAAGGGTGGAACTAGCAGAGCCATTAGCAGAACTGTTTAGTGAGTCTCTGGGCACAGGAGAGGTCTCAGAAGACTGGAGAAGGGCTCATGTGATCCCGCTCCACAAGAGTGGTAGCAGGGAGGAGGCAGGGAACTACAGACCAGTCAGTCTTACCTCAGTAGTGGGCAAGATTATGGAGGCACTCCTTAAGGAAAGGATAGTGCAACACCTGGAATCCATAGGGGCACAGAATCTGAGACAGCATGGATTTACAAAAGGAAGGTCCTGTCAAACTAATCTCATAGATTTCTTTGACTGGGTAACCAGAGTGGTGGACCAAGGGGGAGCAGCTGATGTCGCCTACCTTGACTTCAGCAAAGCTTTTGACACTGTTCCACATAGAAGATTGATAAATAAGCTGGGTAGGCTCGGGGTGGGTCAGAAGTTGGTCAACTGGGTGGCAAACTGGTTGACGGGCAGAAAACAGAGTGGTGGTAATTGGTATACAGTCAGAAGAGATGCAAGTCACAAGTGGGGTAATTCAGGGATCAGTCCTGGGGCCAGTCCTCTTCAATATCTTCATTAGTGACACTACAGATGGACTAGAGGGTAAGGCTTGTCTGTTTGCAGATGACACCAAGATCTGCAACATAATAGATGATCCAGATGGGGTGAGCAGAATGAGAAGAGATCTGGATAAACTAGCAAAATGGTCAGAAGAGTGGCAACTGGGATTTAATGCAAAGAAGTGCAAGATCATGCACATAGGGAAAAGAAACCCTGAAGCCACCTATAGGCTTGGGGGGGAGTTGCTGGCAGTCAAAGGAAGAAAGAGACTTGGGCATCATCATCACCGATGACCTGAAATCATCCAAGCAGACCTCTAAAGCAGTAGGTAAGGCTAGGGAGATGTTAGGGTGTATTAGTAGGGGTATCACAAGTCGTAAGAGGGAGGTAATAATCCCTCTTTACAAGACATTGGTTAGGCCCCATCTGGAGTACTGCATGCAGTACTGGAGGCCACACCTTCACAAGGACATTAACCAAATTGTGGCAGTCCAGAGAAGGGCTACCAATATGGTGCAGGGACTGCATCAGAAGACATATGAGGACAGATTAACAGAGCTCAATATGTATACTCTTGAGCAAAGGAGGGAAAGAGGTGATATGATCAAAACATTAAAACACCTTAAGGGCATTAATAAGGTGAAAGAGTCTAACATGCTTAAATATAAGAAAAATTTGCAGGACAAGAGGACACAGCATGAGATTAGATGGAGGCCGATTAAAGGGGAAGTGAGGAAATTCTTTTTCACAGAAAGAGTGGTGGATGCATGGAACGGCCTACCTCAGGAAGTGGTGGCTATGAATACAGTGCAGGGCTTCAAACAGGCATGGGATAGGCATAAAAAATGGAAAGCAATGAGTACCAATACCTGTAGTCTGAGTAACAAGCTTCCTGAATTAGTGGCATTGATGGAGGAGGAACATCTGGATATTGTGGCAGTCACAGAAACATGGTTCACACAAAACCATGACTGGGACGTAAACATACCAGGATACACTATCTACAGGAGAGACAGAGAGGGTAAAAGAGGAGGAGGAGGAGTAGCTCGTTACATAAGGGAAGGAATCAAAGCAACAGAACAAAAGGGAAAACAGGGAGGAGAAGAAGCACTGTGGGTAAATTTGGAGACTGGCAATGGCACCACAATCCGCACAGGGGTTGTATACAGACCCCCTTCTCAGGGGGAGGAAATGGACAAGGAAATGATAGAAAGTATACTTAGTATGGCAGAAAAAGGGGAGATATTGCTGATGGGCGATCTGAATATGCCAGATGTTAACTGGAGTGCAGTTTCAGCACCCACTTCGAAGAGTGGGGTTATTCTAGATGCCCTACAGGGGGCATGCCTTAGACAACTAGTATTGGAGCCCACTCGAGAGGGAGCAATCTTAGACCTGGTTCTCTCAAATGGAGATGAAGAGAGGATCACAGATGTAGAAGTGGGTAACCATCTGGGAACTAGCAACCATCGAACAGTATGGTTCACAATAAACACAGCAATAGAGTCAAGCCATACAAAGGCAAAGGTACTGGACTTTAGGAGGGCTGACTTTGTCAAAATGGGTGAGTGCCTAAGGAATGCACTAGCAAATGGGCAGGAAGGAGGGGTGGAAGAACAATGGGGAATAATAAAAACTGCCATCACAGAGGTAACAAGTCTTTGTGTGAAGCGAATAAACAAAACTAAACGATGTAAGAAACCACTATTGTCCTCAAAGGAAGTGGCAGTGAAGGTTCAAGAGAAAAAGAAAGCATTCAGGAAGTACAAGGAATCACAGAAGGAGTAGGACAGAGAACTGCATCAGTTAAAGCAAAAGGAAGCTGGGAAGGCAGTCAGAACAGCAAAGGCCCAAACCGAGGAAAAGACAGCCAACTCAGTTAAGAAGGGATAAAACCTTTTATAGGTACATCAGGGAGCGAAGGAAGACCAAGGGAGGATAGTGAGGCTTAATAAGGGGGAGGGTGGGCAGGGTGACTGTGAAAGGCAGAGATACTAAACAAATATTTTTGCTCAGTATTTACAAAGGAAGAGGGAGGTACCTAAAACAAACAGTAGAAACACACTGGATACAGAAGTTGATACCAGCCCATTTACAGAAGAAAGGGTTCTGAAAGAACTCTTAAAACTGAAGGTGGACAAAGCAATGGGGCCTGATGTGATTCATCCCAAATTCTAAAAGAACTAAGGGTAGAATTAGTGACACCACTGACTACCCTCTTTAACAAATCATGGGAGGACGGGGTGGTACCCGAGGACTGGAGGAGGGCAGATGATTCCCTCTCACAAAAGGGGAGCAAGGCAGAAGCAGAAAACTACAGACCTGTTAGTTTAACCTCAGTGGTAGGGAAAATGATGGAATCACTTCTGAAGGAAAGAACTGTCAGTATCTAGAGGCCAGAGGGGCACAGGACCCAAGGCAGCATGGATTCACAGCAGGAAGGTCATGCCAGACAAATCTGATAGATTTCTTTGACTGGGTGACCAAAGTAGTAGATCAGGGAGGGCTGTGGACATGGCCTACCTAGACTTTAGTAAGGCATTTGACACAGTCCACACAAAGATTAATATAAAGTTAGCTAGCCTGGGTGGGTCCCAAGATGACAGCCTGGGTAAAAATTGGCTGGAGAATAGGACACAGAGTAATAGTAAATGGAGTCCACCCTGAAGAAAGGGGTTACTAGTGGGTACCGCAGGGTTCAGTATTAGGATCGGTCCTCTTCAATGTCTTTATAAGCGACATTGCAGAGGGACTGGAAGAAAAGTATGTCTCTTTGCAGATGACACAAAGATCTGCAACAGAGTTGATGCCAAGGTGGGTGGAAAGGATGAAAGGGACTTGGCTAGAGTTAGAGGAATGGTCAAACGTATGGCAGCTTAGATTCAATGCTAAGAAGTGCAAGGTAATGCACCTGGGAAACAAAAACCCAGGGGAAGAGTACACAATGGGGGGTGAGATACTAACAACAACAAAAATGGAAAGGGACCTGGGGGTAGTCATATCAGATGACCTAAAGGTGGGCAAGCAATGTGAGAGGGCAGCAAGAAGAGCTGGGGGGATGCTGGGATGCATAGGGAGAGGCATCACCAGTAGAAAACAGGAAGTTATTATCCCTCTGTACAGACAGCTGGTCAGACCCCATCTGGAGTACTGCATGCAGTTCTGGAGAGCCAGTCTTCGCAAAGACATAGACAGGATGGAAGCTGTCCAGAGGAGGGCAACTAAAATGGTGCAGGGTCTGCATCAGAAGACATATGAAGACAGATTTAAGGAGCTTAATATGTATAGCCTCGAGGAAAGGAGGGAGAGGGGGGACATGATAGAAACTTTCAAGTACCTCAAGGGAATCAACAAAGTCCAAGAGGGTAGCATCTTTCAAAAAAAGAGGTGTGCAACAACAAGGAGCACAATTTGAAGATGGAGGCGACCGGTAATTTAAGAGTATTTTTCACAGAGAGGGTTGTGGATGCATGGAACGGCCTTCCGGAGGAGGTCGTGGAATCAAAAACAGTAGTGGAACTCAAGCATACATGGAACAGTCATAAGGCAATTCTAGGGGTTGGGGGTGGGAAGAAGTAGGCTGCTGGTTAACTAGGATCTGCAGCTTATCCAGTAGGCTGGGAAATGGGCACACTGGGTGGGCCAAGCGGTCCTTATCTGCCTTCAAATTCTATGTTTCTATAAGGTAGCAATACTGATGAGTATGAATAGATAGGCCACTGACAGAGCAAAGGCCGATGGCACATTTATAAGGTAGAAAAAGAAATGAGCAGACTGGATGTGCCTCGCGGTCCTTATCTCCTGTCAACCTCTATGTTTCTACGTTTAAGTCCCAAGGTGGGATAGGATTGCAGATGGCAGGTTTCATATGTAGAACATCTCTCAGAAAAGTATGAAATATCTCTAAATTTGTGACCATACGACAAAAAATAGGGGCATGGAAAGCTGATATAGTGGCCAAATGCACGTTAAATGAGGAATACTGTAGACCAGAATCTGAGAGTGACAGCAAGTATTCCAGTGCAGCATTTACAGGCCATGCAAATGGTTCTAAATTTCCGGAAGCAGCCCACAAACTGAATCGCTGCCATTTCAATGACTATATATGTCTGACAGAAGGCTTTCTAGCTGAAATAAGTACATCAGTAACTTTAGGGGATACCCCAATCTGTGCAATGGCTATGTCTTCAGGAGCCATGCATGCAAATGTAGGGACTTCAGGTCTCTATGGACCAGAGACCCCTTGTTCTGTGACAACAGACTCTGACACAGAGGTAGCGGTACAAAAGGCTCCACTGTCGTCTGTTGCAGGAGTGGAAACCACATCTGGTGAAGCCATAATGGAGTACACAGGATGAGAGTGGTACCCTTCATTCTCAGTTTGAGTAGCACCCTCTGTATTAGATGAACTGGGGGAAATGCATACAGAAAGTTCCCTTTCCAAGAGAGGGACAACATGTCTCACCCAAAAACTCCAGACCCTGGAATGAGTGAGCAGAAGTGTGGCAGTTGTGCACTGTGTGGGGATGCAAAAGGTCTACCCCAGCTTGTGAAGAGGTCTTCTATCATGGAGGAGATCAGCAGTTCCCATTCGTGAATCTTGGATTGTGACCTGCTTTGCATATCTGTCAAGACATTTTGGAGACCTGGGAGATGAACAACTGACAACTGTAGGCTGTGGGACAGGGCCCAGTAATACATTCTCATTGTTTCCTGCATAGGGAATAGGAATGAGTGCCTCCTTGTCTGTTGATGTAATGCATCACACTGGTGTTGCCCATCTGTATTAACAGACCACCCAGACTGAGATGCTCCTGAAATGTCTGAAGGTTGTAGAGACAACTTTCATCTCCAGGACATTTATGTGTAACTTGACCTCCACCTTAGACCATGACCCCTGTATTTGGTAAGTGCCAAGCTGTGCACTCCAGCCATAGTCAGAGGCATCCATGTTGAGAATCTGTACAGGAGCTGGTACAAGGAATGGAACGCCTTTTAAAAGGTTTTCATGATCCATCCACCATAGCAATGCTCTGTGCAGCGGAGTCATGATGAGTACCATTTGGTCCTGCTCATTTGTCAGCTGATCCCACTGGGCTTTGAGTGTCCTCTGAGGGATGCTCATACATAAGCAGGCCAGTGGCACACTTACAATGGCCACAGCCAAGAGTCCCAGAAGACATAAAATTGTCCTGGCTGAGATATACTGACTTCAGCTGTGCTTGTGCAGTCAGATTTTCTGCTCTGTCCTGTGGCAGGAAAGCACATCCCTTCTCTGTGTCCAAGACTGCCCTTATGTGCTGCAGTCTTTGGCAGGGAGGCATCACAGATTTTGAAACATTCACAGTGACCCCTAAGTCACTGAACAACTGCCTTGTCTTAGAGAGGGTATATAGCAATTTCCCTGGAGTTGGTCTTTAAGAGCCAGTCTTCCAGAGAGGGGTAGACATACAGGCCTTTCCTGTGAAGGGTTGCTGCTATTATTGCCAAGCATCTGGTAAAGACCTGTGGTGCAGAAGGTAACCCAAAGGGCAATACTCTGAACTGGTAGTACTCTCCCTCCAGCATGAAGCAGAAGCACTGCCTGAGAGCTTTTCTGATCTTGACATGAAGGTATGTATGCATCCTTCATGTCTAGGGAGTAAAGCCAGTTCCGTCTGCAGTAGTGGAATCAGAGCTTACAGGGATACCATGCAAAACTTTGTATATTCAATATAGAAGTTGAGACTCCTGAGATCCAGTGTAGAACGCAGATCTCCTGTCCATTTTGGGATCAGGAAGTATCTGAAATAGAACCCTTCATTTCTCTGATGCTGAAGAAAAGATTCTATGGCACATTTTTGGAGTAATGACTGTATGTCAAACATAGGAAAACATAAACTGAAGTTACAAACTCAAATGGGCAGACTAGGTGGGCCATAGGCTCTTATCTGCCGACACTGTCTATGAATCTATGTATTTATGTACAGTATCTATGTCTTCATTCAGAAGGGACAAATGGCTCAGAAAATAAGTGGAAGGATGTGGAGAATTATCTGAAGGGGTTTCTAGAAGCTCCAGAGCATGCCCCTTTGCAATTATCTCCAGTATCCACTCATCTGTTGTAATTTCCCATGATTGTTTGAAATGCAGGGAGATTCTGACCCCCACAACCACCCCTGGAGGTAACAGTGGAGGTCCGGGTGTATTCTGAAGACATTCATGCAGAACCGTTGGGGGCAGAGCCACTGGCACTGTGTGCTTTGGGCACTTTTGAATGGGCACCTAGAGAGAGGGGGCCTAGCAAGGGGCACTTCCATTACCTCTGTCTTGCTAACGGTAGGCATGGCCACCTCTGGCAGCAGGCTGACAAAAGGATCCTCATACACATCCCCTGGCAGGGCTGGGCAGAGGGATCTGAGGAACCATGGGATCATTTTGGATGTCTGAAGACCTCTAACTGCCTCTTCGACATCAAAACCAAACAGTTTTGTCATGCTAAAAAGGGCATCAAAACTGTCTGCTCTACGTCATCTACAAAACCAGCAACCCTTACCCAAGAATACCTCCTCAGAAGCAGAAGTCCTGGCAGAAGCAAGAAACATCACATGCTAAGAGAAACAAATGTTTGCCAACCTCAGTCCAAGAAGTTAAGTTTTAAATAATTTATTCTTGGTAATGAAGGTGACAAAACGTTCTATTTTAATTTTTATTTTATTTCATTGTTTAACCAGGTATAGCACACTAAGCTGAAAGCTTTTTTACAGGAGCGACCTGGGAGCACAAAGAGATTAAGTGACTTGCTCAGGGTCACACAGTACGCAAGTGGAAGCTGTGGGATTCAAACCCAGGCCTGGTCTGCTGGATGTCACCAGATTTGCAGCTCAGAGCCTTAGACCACTGCGCTATACTGCCTCCTAATCTATCTATATATCTATAGATACATTAGTGAAAGGATTAAGTTCAGAGGTGGTATTACTAAGATCAAAGGGGATAAGGGTGTGTGTGAGGAGCAGGACCATGTAAAAGCATCTATCCTAAATAGATACTTCTACTCAGTATTTAATGAAGAGAAGGCAGGGCAGGGCCCACAGCTCAGCACCATGGGCACAGGGGGGAGGGAGGTGTGCACTAGTCCCTTCACAAAAGAAAGGGTCCTACAAGAGCTCAATAAGCTCAGGGTGGACAAGGCAATGGGACCTGATGGCATACATCCCAGGGTACTAAAGGAGCTAAGGGTGGTACTAGCACAGCCGTTGGCATACAGTAACTGTTTAGTGAGTCTCTGAGCACAGGAGAGGTCCCAGAAGACCGGGGAAGAGCTCATGTGGTCCCGTTCCACAAGAGTAGTAGCAGGGAGGAGGCAGGGAACTACAGACCAGTCAGTCTTGCCTCAGTAGCGGGCAAGGTTATGGAGGCACTCCTTAAGGAAAGGATAATGCAACACCTGGAATCCATAGGAGCACAGGATCCAAGACAGCATGGGTTTACATCAGGCAGGTCCTGTCAAACTAATCTCATAGATTTCTTTGACTGGATAACCAGAGTGGTGGACCAAGGGGGAGCACTTAATGTCACACACCTTGACTTCAGCAAAGCTTTTGATACTGTTCCACATAGAAGATTGATTATTAAGCTGGGTAGACTCTGGATGGGTCAAACGTTGGTCAGCTGGGTGGCAAACTGACTGAAGGACAGAAAACAGAGAGTGGTGGTAAACGCTATACAGTCAGAAGAGATGCAAGTCACAAGTGGGGTAATTCAGGGATCAGTCCTGGGGCCAGTCCTCTTCAATATATTCATCAGTGACATTACAGATGGATTGGAAAGTAAGGTTTGTTTGTTTGCAGATGACACCAAGATCTACAACAGAGTAGATGATCCAGATGGGGTGGGAAGAATGAGAAGAGATCTGGATAAACTGGCCAAATGGTCAGAAGAGTGGCAACTGGTGTTTACTGCAAAGATCATGCACATAGGGAAGAGAAACCCTGAAGTCACCTGTAGGCTGGGAGGGGAGATGCTGGCAGTCACAAGGGAAGAAAGAAACTTAGACATCATCACAGATGACCTGAAATCATCCAAGCAGACCACTGAAGCAGTAGGTAAGGCTAGGGGTATCTTGGGGTGTATTAGTAGTGGTATCACAAGTTGTAAGAGGGAGGTAATAATCCCTCTTTACAAGACACTGGTTAGGCCTCATCTGGAGTACTGTGTGCAGTACTGGAGGCCACACCTTCACAAGGACATTAACCAAACTGAGGCAGTCCAGAGAAGGGCAACCAAAATGGTGCAGGGACTGCATCAGAAAACATATGAGGACAGATTAATGGAGCTCAATATGTATACCCTAGAGCAAAAGAGGGAGAGAGGTGATATGATCGAAACATTCAAACACCTTAAGGGCATTAACAAGGTGAAAGAGTCTAACATGTTTCAATGTAAGAAAAAAAACAGGACAAGAGGACACAGCATGAGATTAGAGGGAGGCCGATTAAGGGGTAATGTGAGGAAGTTCTTTTTCACAGAAGGGGTGATGGATGCATAGAATGGCGTACCTCAGGAAGTGGTGGCTTCAAACAGGCATGGGATAGGCACAAGGGAGAAATACAGATGAGTATGAATAGATAGACCATTGACAGAGCAAAGGACGATGGCACATTCATAAGGTAGAAAAAAGAAATGGGCAGACTGGATGGGGCTTGCTGTCCTTATCTGCCGTCAACATCTATGTTTCTATGTAGAGCCTTCAGGCAAAGCCTGGGCTGCAGTTTTAGAAGCTTTCCACTGGCTATTCTGATATTTAATCATATCAGCCTGGTAATCTGCAATCCTTAGGCTTAATGAGGCAGAGGTATATGTGTGTGCTTGCCCATCACATCCAGCTTCCCAGATTACTTCTCTGGAGGCAAAATACTCATGTGTTTAAGTGCTCAGAACCTGTCATGTGCAGCCATGGTGACTACAGTGTCTATTTCTGGCTGGTTAGCATAATAAGGCTCCGCAGATGGAGCAGGATACTGCTTATCAGCCTTTCTGTGAACTGTTGGTAGTGAGTATGGTCTGTACCAAGCAGTAAAGGTAGCATCCTCCAGTGCAGGATATATTGGTGGAACTACAATGGAGAAAGTGCAAGGGACCTTCAAAAATTCCACAACGTTTCTTTTTGTGGAGTCTTCCTCTTCCACAGCAAAGCCCATAGCAGTTTACATTTGCTGTATCAAGGCTTGAAATGTAGGATCCTCAGGAGGAGACCTTGGGTTGTAGGCCACCAAGTCCTCACTGCAACATGGAAGGCTAGAACTGGATCTTGGCACATACTGTTGTCCCTCATACTCCTCCTCTAAATCCTCCTCCATAACAATAAGTTCAGGATTGCATTCAACTTCACCATCAACATTTCTGTCAATGATGGAGCCGCTGAATACACTGGTGACACCAGTGGCAGCTGAGAAGGAGGAACTTGTGGTGTGCTAGAAGACGTCATCGATGGGGGCTGGCAGCCAAGAAGCATTGTTGATGGAATGACTGTCTGCATAAGCAAACCAAACAGAATGCATCATGTCATCTCAGAAAACAATGCCTGCACAGCCTTAGAGTCGACAATACTCTGTGCAGGGCTGTGATTACATGTGTCAATGATGGGCCTTGACCCAACAACAATGGCATCATAACATCAGTAGTAGGTACAGCAGCACCTTGAGCCAAACCCTGACCTTAGTGTCTCATCGACAATCGGAGACCTGCTGTCATCACTGCCAGAGTGGGTGATGACACAAGTGATTTATGGCTGCCCTAGCAGTGACTGGTACCTTGCCAGTAAAGCAGACCTTTCTTTGTCCCCGTACTTATGTTTGTGGCCAGATGATGAGGAGGGCCATGACGACCACTCCTTGTCCCGGTCTTTCAACTTTGGCACTTATTTTTATGCCAACAATGAGGGTGGCACCAATTTTTGTCCTTGGTCCATCTCCACAGCTTTTAAAGCTTTTAGGAGACTGACGGATGCATTGATTCTGCCAAAGCATCACTGTTCTAAGGAACAGTGTATCCAAAAGGATAGTTCTATATGCACTCTGTTTAAATAATGGCTCTCTACCACTTTTGTTAGAAAAGTATTAAACAGTTTTATTAAAGCAGTTATATCAGTCAATTTTCAGCAGTGCATAATTTATAAAGTCAAAAGACATTCTTAGAAATGCACAGTCAAATGTTTGAAAGTTATTGTACCGAAACTCCGTGTGGCTTATGTGTCCCAGCTGGTAAAATATTCTTGGCTCAATTACCTAATCCAACACAAAAAAAAGCCTTTTTCCTCCTTCCAGATTTAGCTTTGGTTTCTCCACTCCACTGCAGCATATGCAGTCTAATAAACAAATCTACATGCAGATGCATGCCCTTTCCCTTAGTAAGTATTGGAGAGATAAACAAATACAGAGGGGTTTAAGGTTTCAAAAAATCCCTTCTTTTGGAGAGGACGATGAAGAGTATATGGAGGACTAGAAAAAAAATCATTAATAAATTATCTTAAGACTTAATGATTGCAACCATCAGATAAGCCAAAAGGCACAGTGAGAAACTAGAATGTGATATCAGAAAGAAAAAAGTGGAATTGTTTCAAGGAATACAAAAAAACTGAAGAAATAGAGATTATTAAAATATTAGAAGCCAGCATGAAAACATTTAGGGATGAACTGGCAGAATATAAGAAATATAAACATCAGAGTGATGCACAAGACTATAGAGAAGGAACTGTATACACCTGGCAATGGAGAAGACATAAGTTTTTTTTTTTGTTTTTTTGCAACTCTATTTATCCTCCTACTCACTATCGCCCAGACTCTTTCCAGTGTGGGTGCTCAGTGCCACTTTCTCCCACTCACCCGAAGTCCTCCACTGCCATTCTGGTGTGCCCTTCCCCACCATCATCTGGACCACCAGACCCCCTGACTCTGAGCCCCCTGGGGTGGGACCACCAACTCCCACTGGTGCTCTATCTATAATTTGATCAAGCGACCTAGCTTAGTGGGGTACTGGAAGCAGGATTGGAAGACCCAGCACTGGGCATGGGTGCAGCACCCCTGATCCACCTTTGCCTACCAGGGATAGGGCTATTTTCGCTTTGTTCCTCCCCCTGTCGCAGATGTGCAACGGCACCAGCATATGGATATGACACTCCCGCCCTCTCCCGCAGCCACCTGCTGACATCAGCCCCCAATTGGCTGTCCCCCCTCTGGGTGAAGCACCCTCCCAGCCACCACCAGGAGCCGCCACCAGGTGGGGAATCCCCAGAACCCACTCCCAGAGAGCAGTCCTCTGGATGCCCAATCCTCTCCTCTCCTGCCGACCCCCAATGGCCCAAGTTTGCTCCCGAACCTGGGTCGCTTGCACTGCACAAGGTGTGGTGTCCAGCACCTCAACTCTCAGTGCTACTGGGCCAGTGATATAAGTTTAGTAGTAAAAACAAAACAAAGTTTGAATCTGACAATTTTGATAGCATAGATGAAAGTGATACAGATTCAATGAACACTGGGCAGCAAAATGGAAGACATGAAATAGATTTTCATGCAGACCCACAAGAGGGATCTAGCAGAGGCCTGAACCATGGAAGAGGACTGGATGGGGTGGCGGGCAGCAAGAGGAAGAGGAGGCAGAGGAAGAGGACAGACAGGGAACTTTGGAGAACATTGGGGAGGACAGGGCACCCAAAGATCCATAAGGACAAAGAAATGGAACTAATAAATCTATCAAACAATTAACAAACACAAGAAGTTCTTAAAAAAGGCTTAACATTTGTCCTGAAACAAAAAGTAAATGCTTTTAATGTAAACACTGATTTATTTAAAACATATAGACAGCTACATTTAAAAGCACACTTTTCAAGAAAACAAGCAGCACAGCCTACAGTTCCCACCATAACCAAGGTTAATAGTATAGTAATGATAAATGGAGAAGCAGAAGAAATGGAATACATGAGAGAGAAAACCACTTTCTTCAAAAAAATCTAAATTTGTTCCCAACATGTCCCTCAAAGCACCCATTAATACATTTAGTAAACTGGTGGATGCTGATGTGAACAAACTATTACACAGATTTGAACTTATGGTAGGAAAATGACAACTTAACCAAAAAAGAAAGACAAGCATTAAAAGAAATAAATAATGCACCAGACACAGTGGTTAAGAAAGCTGATAAGGGTGGAGCAGTGGCCCTATGGAGTAAAGACCTATATGTGAATGAGATGGAAACACAACTAAACACCACAAAATTCTATAATAAACTGAGAAATGACCCTACAGAAGAATACAGACTGAGAATAAGGAAGTCATTTTGGATGCTTTGGAAAAAAGGTGGCTCAATGAGAAGGAAAAGAACTATTTGAAAGCTGAAAACCCAGTCAGACATACCATTCATTTGTCACCTAAAGTTAATAAAATCAAAAACACACCACTAGGAAGACCAATAGTGAGCAGTATCAATTCAGTAACTGAGCCTTTGTCAAAATGTGTTGACTTCTTTCTCCACCCTCTAGCACAAAAAGTAAATCCCATATTATGGACACTTAAGATATGCGGAACATTTTGAAAAATATCCAGATAAATGAAGACATACTATCGGTCACCTGTGATGTTGAAAATCTTTATAATAATATTCCCCACAAAGATGGGATTGAAGCCACCAAACAGAAGTGACAGGCACACCCTATAGATATTATCCTCCGAATAATTTTATTGTTAAACTGGCAGACATTGTATTATCAAGTAATTACTTCACCTCTGGACAAAAATGTTATTAACAAGTGCAAGGAACAGGGAATGGGGACCACCTTTGCCCCATACCTAGCCACCATTTATGCAGGGGATTGGGAAGACAAGTACATTTGGAATAAGAATATGAATCAGTGGAATATTAGTATTGTAAAATGAGTAAGGTTTGTAGATGGCACTTTTTCATCTGGGAAGGAACCCATTTGGAGCTGGAAAAACTCCAACAGTATATGAATAAAAAAGACCCAAATTTAAGATTTACAGCAGAAAAATGAATATTACGTACCTACCGTAATTCCTGATCTTTCTGTGTATCTTCACCATTCATCACCTGTGGGTTCTGGCCGGAGGTCACAGCCCCATGGGAGCTTTTTTTTTGGGATGGGCAGAGTGGGATGCACCGATGGCACAGCCCTCGAGGCTGACACACTGCGTGGCGCTCACAGATGGCTGTTAGGTGCCATCAACCCCATCCTCCCACCAGTTCTGAGTCACCGTAGAGTAAGAAAGGGTTGGGAGGAAGGGACAAGGAAGTCCAAGAGACGGACAAAGGAAAAGATATACAAACCAAAAGGAAAAATAAACGATGGAGAGGACAGAAGGAGAGTTAGAAATCTAAGGGGATTTGGAAGGGCCCCAATCTCTGGAAGCAGAAAGAAGAGGGAAGGAGGAAGGGAAAAACTAGAAATAGAGAGGGGTGACATACCATGAACCTTAGACCTGTCTCCAGATTGTATAGGAACTGCGAAGGAGTAGTCAGAAGGCTGATTTGCCAGAATTCAAGGGACAGAATCACTGGCAATAAACTCTGACATGAGCAGAAGCAGCTATTCTGGAAGAAAAGACAGGATACAGGGTTGTCCTCCCCTGAAACCACATATCTGTGGGTGAGAAACAAGTTTCTTAAATTAATTTGAGGGTTCAGTTCCTAAGGACAAGAACAGAGGAAGAGAGAGAGAGAGAGAGAGAGAGGGAAAAAAGAAGAGATGGCAACCACCAACCCCAACCCCACAGGAGTGGAGCAGAGGCATTGAGAAGAGAAGTGTCCTCTCCCCTGATCCCTCTCCCCTCCTGTCAGAAGGTAAAAAACCCCTGTGTGCCCAAGGTCACCCAGATCCTGGTCAGCAGAAAGGAAGGGGGGGGAAAAAGGGGGGCACACAGAGGGAGGTGGACCCAGAGACAGGTCCCAGGGGCGATGGAGGGTGGGATTGTGATGAATGGTAAAGATATACAGAAAGATCAGGAATTACAGTAGGTACATCATTTTTATACCTTATCTGTCTCAATCTTCACCATTCATCACCTGTTGGTGAGTGCCGAGCCCAAGAGGGGCTCCATACCCTAAAGGACTAAGTTCCTTAGCTCTCAGTGGGTGAGACACTGGGAGAGAGAACCTTTATGGGCCTGAGGAGGCCTGAGTCTGGGGACAGTGAGATGGGAACCCCCCCGGAGGGGGCAGGAGGTTGCCTCGACAGATGCTGCCTCACCCTACGGGAGAAAAGATGGGTTCTCTGGTACATAGAGGAAATCACCCTACCAAAGGCCAAGGGTGGCAACCAGGAAAGACGCAGCCATGCCATCCACCTAGTGCAGATCGCTGTCCTTACAACCCTGGAAGCTACCTTGTTGGCGTCGTAAGATGTCCTCGCATGGTGCCTTGCTAGCTCCAGGCCACGTGCAGAGAGTGCAATGGCTTGTCTGGTTACCTCCATATCAGGCATAGATGCTAGGAGTTGACCTAGTCTGATCCACAGAAACCTATCATAGGTAGCATAGTGGGCCTAATGTGCAGAAATTGAAAGAAGCAACCATGCCGAGTAGAAGGCCCTCCTCCCCCAGAAGTCAAAATCCATGGAATCTTGATCTGGGGGCCGGTCACGGTGGAGGGCGCAAAGCCCACTGGGAGTGTCCAGCTGCATCAGTCCTGACTGAGGATGAGGCATACGACCTGGAGACTCGGGGGGGGGGGCACAATACCTCTGGCTCAGATGCCTAGGGGCCGGGACTCCAGAAAAGGGCCTTTGCCAGAATCGCAATGATGCCTCCTGGAAAGGAGCAGGCCAGGTGGGCACCACAAGGGTGTCCGCACTGAAATCGCCTAGGAAGGTGCACGTTGAATGCTCCAGATTATGCTGAGTGGGTGGGGTGACATGCAGGTCCTCCATCATCCTCATGAGGAAATGCTAATACTCTGCGAGATCAGCAGCAGGAGAGATGTGGACAGAGGGCTCTTCTCCTCTCCTCCTGAAGAGGGGGATGAGGAAGTGGAGGACCTCAGAGATCCAGGGGTTGGCTGCTCATGGGGAAGGTGGAACAGCTGCCTGTCCATGGCACTGACATACGAAGGGAAGTGAGCAGCCACACCCCTGAATTTCTCCCAGGAGAGAGGTCCCCTAGGACCAAGAATGCCTGGGAGCACAGGAGATGGCGACAAAGGAGTGGGGGCGAGGACAATGGCAGAAGGCGACTGTCCTCTGTCTGGGCAAGAGAGCGTACCAGGAGCCTCAAGAGAAGGAGGAGCTCCAGAAAACCCAACAGCTGACAGCTGATCAACCATGCTGGAACTGCCCTGGCTGTGCCCTGAAGAATCCCCCCTGTGAGGTGACCAGGACCATGGAATTCCAAAAGGATGGTCCCTACCCCCCAAAGACCAGGGACCTCTCGAGGAGACTGAGAGATAAGGGTGGGGGTCCACACTACGACTCCTTCCCGAACTCAGGTGGGTCCCGGAAAAGGGCCGCCGCATCAAAACCCTGACCCCTCGACCCCTCAGAATCCGAAAGAGCCCTCCTTCTCGCAAACATCAGCCTTGGCAGATGACAGCCCTGGTCAGTCCCCTGAGGGGACCACCCAGGGAGTAGCACCATCCCCTCCTGTGGGTGCTCTGATCGGCCCTAAAGTTGGGCGATCCAGGCACACCACCTGAGGGGGTACCCCAACTGAGGGGGCAGAAAACCCTCCAAACCCAGGCTGCAGAGCAATAGTGGCCTGCACCACTGCCTGCTGGTCAGCACCCCTGACCCTAGACTCGGGGGCAACCGCCCGATTCTCAGAGGGAGACTGGCTCTGGTCAGCCAAGGAAACTACCAGGGTGTCCACATGGACCGCCAACTCCAAAGAGTCAAACAGCTGGTCCCAACCAGACTCGGACTACATCTCCGAGGAGGTAGAGACCGAAGTCCGGTGCCAGACTGTACACGTGTGTCCACTGCCATCCCAACTGAAGGAGGCACCAGTCCGGATATCTGCACCAGAGCTGGTGGTGAACTCTCCAATGGCACCTCAAATGGTGCCCAAAGAAGCCATGGTGCTGAGAGCAGTAGCAGAAACAGAGTCGATGCCTGCTACGGCACCATCCTGACCCACAGCGCCGCGAGTGGCACCGGAGTCAGGGATGGCACCGACGATGGCACTGACAGTTCCCTCAGCACCATGAGTGGTGTTGAGGATGACTCCTCCCATGGCGCCGTGTCCTCGTTCGGCGCCGCAAGCAGCACCAGAGCTAGACACGGTGCAGTCCCCAGCCTCGGCATCAAGGCAAGAACCAGTTGAAGATGGCACCGTAGGACCTCCCACGGTGCCATCAGCACCATTGGCACTGCGAATGGTGTTGAAAGTGGTGACGGCGCCGAGTGGCATATCGGCAACGACCACGGCGCCACCAGGGGCCATGGTGCCATGAACCATGCCGAGGCCCAAGATGGCACCAAAAGACGGTGTCGAGGACGGTTCTGACCCAGGCTTCCCAGCCCGAGGAAATGACACTGGGTAAGCCTTCACCCCCGAAGGGGTGACTGCAAGAGCTGTACCTCCCACCTGTCCCCAAGGGGGAATGGACTGGGCCTCCTGCACCACAGAAGGGGCTTCTGCCATGGTGAGGCTACTAGAAGCAGAAGCAACCTCCTCCACGGTCCATATAGAACCAGAAGACCCAGAGGAAAAGCCGAGAGACCATGGCTTGGCCTAATGAGTGCGTGCCCATCCCCTGAAAGTCGGAGGAGCTCATCAAACTTTCCACGCATGATGCTCGATGACACGATGGTCCATGGAGAAGCAGGCACTGCACAAATCCATGTCATGAAGTGGGCCAAGACACGCGAGGCAACGATCATGCTAGTCGGTAATGGAGTATTTGCAGCCACATGGCTCTGATGCATAGGGGGCCGCCCCTTCTTCAATGATTTCTTGCCCCCTGACCATGACATGATTGACAGAAAAACAATTTAAAAAAATACTCGACATCACTGAGAAATAAAGAAAGAAACAGTCTTACCACAGTGGTGTTGAGTAGAGGCGAAAATGGAACCGGCAGGAAAATATAGGAGTATACTTGGCGTCGATGACACAAAGTTGAACAGCAGTAGGCCTGTTGAAAACAGCTCCTCATGAGGTGCGATCTCTAGGGTGGGAGACTAAGAACTGGTGGGAGGGTGGGGTCGACAGCACCTAATGGCCAACCCATGAGCACCACGTAGTGTGTTGGCCCAGAGGGTGGCACCGTCGGTACGTCGACTCCACCCATCCAAAAAAAAAAGCTCCTGTAGGGTTGTGACCTCTGGTCAGAACCCACAGGTGATGAATGATGAAGGCTGACAGATAAGATCAGGAGGGAAGCTGTGAACTTCTTGGACTTGACAATTTATAAGAAAAATGCTAAACTTGAAACACAGCTGTTTAGGAAGGACACAGAAACATTATCCTGCACTACAATAGTCAACACCCAAAACAAATGACAAACAATATCCCATATGGACAACTATTACGGATAAAAAGAAACTATAGTGAAGAAGAAATCAGGGTAAATGAGACAGCAGACATGTGCCAGAGGTTATTAAATAGAGGACATGAACTGGGTGTGTTGTTAAAACCAGTGGAAAAAGTAAATGACAGAGACAGAAATGACTTATTAAAAAGAGAACAGAAAGAAGAAAAAGATCTGGAACAAATATGGTTTTGTACAACTTATAATGATGCCTATGGGGAAATTAGAGGAATCCTCATTAGACACTGGAAAGTGCTCAGTGCAGACCCATGTCTTTCAACCATTATTGACAAGGGCCTCTGTTTGGGTACTGAACAGGACCAAACCTGAAGGATATGCTGGTTAAAACTTTATTTGTGGACAAAAAAATAAACAATAGACCAGAATGGATGCCTGCAGCCCCTGAGGGCAACTATACAGGTGGAAACTGTGCTCAATGCAGCAGCACTAGAAATATTAAAATTTTTGTAGGCCGGCCCAGTGGCACGGAGGGTTGAGGTGCTGGACGCCACACCTCGCGCCACGCCGGCGACCCGGGTTCAGGAACGGACTCAGGTTGGCGGGGGTCAGCCAGGGGGAGGGAGGATCGAGCGTCCCAACGGATGCTCTCCTCCCTCAGGGTTGGGTTACCAACCCTGAGAAAGCCAGTGGGAGCACTGGCACTCAAGGGGGCTTATGGCTCCATTCACGGAGTCAAGGAGGGGGGACACTGTCAGGTGCTTGACAGAGACTTGCGTCTGCACGTTGCCTCTCTGGATGTTCATCCTTGTGCCGGCGTCCCAGGGGGCGGGGCTGAAGGGAGTACAGAAAAATGGAAAAAATCCCTTCGGTGGTCCCAGATGAAGACTGCTCCACCCAAGAGACCACCAACTGCCAGGACAGACCCCACTGTGCAGGATAGGAGGAGCGAGGGGGAAAGAGAAGCACTCTAGGGGCAGATCCGGGAATGGTAGGTCCGGAAAAAAGGTATGAGCAGTCTGAAGGAGAGGAGGCCGAAGGCAGGAAGGTGGATAAATAAAGAACGCAAAAAAAAAAAATCTTTAATCGCCCACAGTCAGGGAAGAATCATGACATAAAAGGCTTTATAAATTGCTCCATAGAGGAAGTAATATATATGTTCAAATGCCCATGTGGGTGCACATACATACTGCAGGGCAGACAAAAAGAGCACGGAAATTAAGAGTTAGTGAGCACAAAATGACTATACAGCACCAAAACTTCAAGTACTCTATGGCAAAACACTGTGAAGATGCTGGACAAGGATCTGAAGCACCCCTGGCACATATTGGGTTAGAAAAAGTAGAAATCCCAAATAGGACCTGGACAGTAACATCGTGACCAAAAACATGGCGGCCAAAAACAAAGCCAGGAACACATCGCAGCCTACAATGTAGGCTTGCAAAATCATCGCTTCCCCAAATCACACAGGCAGCTGTCAGGCAGTATGAGGAACGAACTCCTGGTGGCCTGTGGGTCCCCTAGCCTGCATGTTGCATCCCAGTTCAAGCAACAGGGCCAGTAATGATCCCCATACAACCCCACGATACCCGATTGCCAATCACCACCTGCACCACTACCATAGTAGGAAGTACAGTGTAACATATCCCTGGTGTCTAGTGGACCCCCATCCCATGAGTAGTCTTCCATCACCCTGCTCACACCCCACCCCAACCCATAATGGGCAGCAGCACAGACCTCCATTCTCCACCACAGCTGGCCACCCAACTGAGCTGCAATGAATAGGCACGAACCCTGAGGGTGCGTGCTCATTCACTGCATCTCGGTCAGTTGGCCAGCTGTGGCAGAGAGTGGAGGGCTGTGCTGGTTGCCCATTAGGGGTTGGGGTGGGATTGGGCAGGTGGCGGACTACCTGGGGTGGGGATCACTAGACACCAGGGATATATCGCACTGTACTGCCTACTGTGGCAGTGGTGCAGGTGGGCAGATCAGTGATTGGGGATGGCGGGGGGGTTGCATGAGGGATCACTAATGGGTCTTCTGTTGCTGGGATTGGGATGCAGCAGATGGGCTAGGGGACCCACAAGCCACCAGAGGTTCATTCCTCATACTGCCTGCCAGATGCCTGTGTGATCTGGGGAAGCGATGATTTTGCAAGCCTACATTGTAGGCAGCGATGTATTCCCAGCTTTGATTTTGGCCACAGGGTTTTTGGTCGTGATGTTACTGACTAGATCCCCTAAATAGAAGTGGTGATATTAAGGACATATTGTTACAACGAGATGAATTCTGGATCCATGAGCTACAATAAAGGTTGAGAAAAGCCAAACACTTAATACTAAAATGACATAAGAATCCCTAACTAGATAACATTTTTAATGTTTTTAAATGTTTTTAAATAAGCAACTACTGAATGAGATTAGGCAACACCACCACAGAAGATTCAAAGAAATGTTTAAGTAAAAAATGTTTAATAACAATTGTTTCATTAAAATCTTATCGATTTGATAGAGATCCTAGTGATATAAACTTAAATCAAGCAGAAAAGCATATCTTATGAATAAGAAGGACCAACTGAATAAAGCATGTACAATGTTGTTTATATAAACATGATTACAGAGTTATATGTATGTATTAAAGCTGTGGTAGTATGCATACCCATAATAAAGGGTCTACTGTTCCTTTTACTATATATGAATGGGAAAGTTGGTTCAATAAAGTTGGATCCAATTTACAGTTGTTGCTATGGCAACCCACAATATACTGTATAAAAAGACTGCAGTTATCTCTATTAGTCAGCTCCGAGGATGGGGTCGTAATTACGCCAAAATGTCAGCATGCAGAACTGGACAGACCCAATTACAGTGGAGAAGAGTTGGAGAGTGGAGCAGTGACAAGATGAAAAGATGTCCCTAGCCTGGGGATCTAGTCAGCCCTTTTCTACATGCTCTAAAGAAGCTTTGAAGTCCTCCCTCCATAACCCGTGGTACAAAGCCTTGAGGGAAGGAGCAGGCTGCTTCCTAGATGATGCTAAGATCTTAGCAACATCAATAACATGAGTCATTTGCTACCTCATTCCCAGGCACATGTTCAGTTTAGGAATAGGAGGATAACAATAGCACATGCCATGGATTAGGAAGGGTGGCCTTCATAGAAACATAGAAATTGTCGGCAGATAAGGACCACTAGGCCTATCCAGTCTGCCCACAGGCTCTATAAATGTATGCATCCACTCACCCTAAGTGGTCAATGGCTTTTCATCACTCCCTTCCAGCCCAAGGTTTCCCTGTGCTTGTCCCAGGCATATTTAAACCCCACCACTGTTCTTGCCTCTACCACCTCTTGTGGCAGACTATTCTAAGCATTTACCACCCTCTCTGTGTAGAAACATGTCCTCTCATTGCTTCTTAATCTCCCCCCCCTATTTCATATCGTGCCCCCTTGTTCTGGTATCTTTCTACATTGGAAAAGATCTCCCACCTGCATCTTGTTTACGCCCTTGAGGTATTTAATGTTTTTATCATATCCCCCCTTTCTCTCCTCTGCTCCAGTGAGTACATATTGAGGTCTCTTAGTCTCTCCTCATACGTTTTGTGGTACAAACCATGCACCATCTTTGTCGTCCTTCTCTGGACAGCCCCACCATATTTATGTCCTTGCGCATGTGTGGTCTCCAGTACTGCACACAGGACTCCAGGTGAGGCCGTACTATTGTTTTATACAATGGCATCACCACTTCCTGCCTCCTACTAGTAATACCTCTGCCTATGCACCCCAACATGCCACTGGCCCTCTCTGCAGACTTTGCACACTGCATTTATACCTTCAGGTCATCAGATATGATAACCCCTAGGTCCCTCCCCTCTTTGGTAATGGTCAGCACCCCCCCCCCATTGTGTAGGTCTCCCCAGGGTTCCCCCTACCCAGGTGCATTGTCTTGCACTTTTTTGCAATGAACCTCAGTTGCCACACTTCTAACCATCTTTCAGGCTTCTACAGGTCCCTCTTCATTATCTGCACCCCTTCTGAAGTATCCACCCTATTGCAGATCTTGGTGTCATCTGCAAATAGGCAATGGCAGAGCTAGGTCAGAAGATGGAGAAACGGTTCCACGGCGCTTCTCCCAGCCCCCCTCCCACAACCCGCACCCACCCACTGCACACCCTGCCTCCCCACACCCCTCACCCCATACTTACCTCTGGAGCTCAGCGCCTTGATCTTGCGTGGACCGGGAACACGTCTGCACTCTTCAAAGCCGACCACGAACTGAGGAAATGCCGGTAAGCTGTATAATGGGCTAGATAGGGGGTTTCCAACTTTATTGCATATCTCAGGCATTTTTTGGAATTTTTGCACCAAATTTTCAACATGGGGTTTTTGGGACCCCTTCTCATGAATGATGTCAGTGTCATGGCGTTATTCGGGCCCAAAGGGTGATTTTGCAGTCACTGCGCGAAATCACCCTTTGGACCTGAATACGCCATGTAAAAGACATCATTCATGAAAGGACACAAACCATGTGATAAAAACAAAAAAACTGTTCAGCGTCGTTAGCAGTTCCTATGCAGGCTCGTAAGTTCGCCAATTTTCTATATTTTACTCCAGATTTTCAATATTGCCATTTTACCACACCTTCTTATGAGTAGTACAGCTGTCATTTTCACATCTCACCCAAAGCGATGTTTCGCCCATATAGCACACAATGCGCGGTCGGTAATCTTGAAATCAATGTACGGGACAAATTAAGAAAATCACAGTGACACTGTTCATGAGCAGAGGTCTTAAATGGCTATGTTGAGAATTTGGTGAAAAATTCCTAAAAATGACTATGTTTCTGGCGTGCATGCACGCAGTTCCTACGCAAATCGTAAGTTCGTGAATTTTCAATATTTTCACTCCAGATTTTCAACATTGCCATTTTACCACACCTCCTTATGAGAAGTACAGCTGTCATTTTTCACATCTTGCCCAAAATGTGTTTCCGCCCATGTAGCGCACAATGGCACAGTCAATGTGCAAAATCAATGTATGGGACACATTAAGAAAATCACAGTGACACTGTTCATGAGCAGAGGTCTTAAAATGACTGTTGAAAATTTGGTGAAAAAATTCCTAAAAATGACTGTTTTACAAGCATGCGTTGCGCAGTTCCTATGCATGCTCGTAAGTTTGTGAATTTAATATTTTCACTCCAGATTTTCAACACTGCCATTTTATTACACTTCCTTATGAACAGTACAGCTGCCATTCTTCATATGTCGCCCAAAATGTGTTTTCCCACATGTAGCAATCAATGGTGCTGTTGGTGTGCAAAAGCAATGTTTAGGACAGATTAAGAAAATCACAGTTACACTGTTCATGAGCAGAGGTCTTAAAATGGCTATGTTGAAAATGTGGTGACAAAAGTCCATAAAATGACTGTTACGAGTGAGCATTGCGCAGTTTCCGCACCCTCGTAACTTCATGACTTTGTAATATTTTCAGTCCAGATTTTCACCAGTGGCATTTTCCACTTCCTTATGAACAGTACAGCTGTAATTTTCACAACATGGCTGAAGTGTGTTTTCACACTTTCAGCGCAGAGATGCGTGATGTCGCTGTGGAAATCATTGTTCGGCACAGATAAAGAAAATCACAGTGACACTCTTCATGATCAGAAGCACCAAAATGCCTGAGTTGACAATCTGCTGTAAAAATCCCCAACCTAATTATAATACGAGTTGTCGTTGCACAGTTTTCTATGCAGCTCAGTGACTTCACCATTTTTTAAAATATTTTTACTGCAGATTTGCAACATTGCCATTTTACACCTCCCCATGAACAGTACAGCTGTCATTTTTACATCCTGTTAGGAATGTTTTGCACCTGTGGTGCTAAATGCCATAATTCGCTGTGCATAAGCAGCTTCGGCTAACAAACTGATATTCCCCTGTTCATGAGGTGGGGTCACAAAAAAAACATGTTGAAAATTTGGAGTGAAAATACCAACGAATGCCTGAGGTATTAGGGTTTCCAACCATAACGCCCAACCCTGTAGAGAATGACAGGCATCAGGGGTGTGACTTGCAATTCTTGCCTGTAACGCTCATACCATTCCACACCCTGCAGCCAGTGAGAGGCATCGAGGTATGCCTTGGACTCTTTGGCACCAAAGTTCACCCCATTCTCCTATATCGCACCCATCTCACCGTATTTCCTAATGAAATGGGGTGCGCATAAGGGTCAAAGACCCCAAGGAACACCGTGACACTTGTCAGTGTGGGGTGTGGCGAAATGGCATGGCCGTTATGCCTGACGACCCTAACGCACACCCCAATGCCTGTCACTCTCTGCAGGGTGGTGGTGAGGCTGACTTCAGTTCAATACTTCACTGCCATTCCTATTACGCAGTTCTGTAACTTCTACACTACCACTGCCAATGCCAGCAAGCAAACATTCGGCACTGACAAATGCTTGTTTAATTACTTATGAGTGCAGAAACATGGTGGCAGCAGTTGAGCGGAAGCCGAGAATGGCACTTTCTGTACAAGGCTTTTGCTCAACTGCTGCCACCGGCTTCCAAAACCCATAAGTAAGTACAAAATGAATATCAAGTGGGAAAACAGCAGTTATAACAAAGGACCCCTTATGCTGAAACAAATAAGACTATTTCAAAACATACACATGAACTAGTACAAAGGGGATATTACACAGACTTTACATATGCCCACATGTCCAATTACAGTACAGTAGAAATGTAAATAATACGGTTTATGTTCGCTTTAAATTGACCTTTAAATCTTTGATGTTTAGAAACTAGCTGCACCAGATTATCTGTAACAAAACATATCATCTTTAAACTCTGAGTGTCATGCACAGTCAATTCAAAATTAGTCACACCCAGCTTCACTTTGTGTTTCTAATTTCTGAAGCCTGTAAAAGTTTCCAGTCCATTGCTACTAAACAAAGAGATCCATTCCCATTACAATGCCTATGCTAGATTTAAAGAGGGTAGGAAATAATTTCTAATTGGCAGCTATTTATAATGTTCCTATTTAAAAAAAAAATGATATTAATACCCCTAAATGAGGCATATGTAATTGTATCTGAATAAAAAGTGCTGTGAAAAACAGTATTTTGCATTGTTTGGGTTTTATGGAGACCGTTCTGTTACAGTTCTGTTCATGGAACCAGTGACCTGGAGTTTTAACAATGTCATGATTTATGTATAGAACTCTAAGCAAGGTTCTGATAGGTAAACGTCTCACGCTTAATATTCTACTCACAAACTGTGACATAGCCAAAACTCCATATTACTGGTTCTATGAAAAGGACTACACAGAATGTTATCCATAAAAAGAATACAATCGAAAACACAATTCTTCACATTAATGCTTATTCAGGTACAGGTAACTATGGATCATTTGGATGTGCACATTTTTAATTTCTTTTCATCAGAACATTACATACTACTGCCAATTAGTACAAATTCCATGCCCCCTTTAAGCAAGTCAGATTTCTTATTATGTACTCATGCTTCCACACTGTGCAGGGCAAAGTGTACTTCAGTAGCATGACATAAACACAGAATTAATAACAGACAACTGTGAATTATGAAGTTGTAATTCCATCAAGGGGTTCTGCTGGCATCATAAAGCACAAGAGCAAAGTTCCAGTGGTTTATAAATATCACCAGAACAACATGATGGATTTACAAGTCTCATAATTTACAGCGGGACTATTTGTCTTTTTTATACTACAAGGTCAAACACTATTAATAGGGTTTAAAAGTGTCACATGTGATTGAAATCTAGAAAGACCACACATATCAGCACAATAGCACAGAGGGTTACCCAAAAAGGGCATGGGCAGAACTGGTGAATCAAGCAGCCATTGTTTACGTAAGCAGTAAGATACAACAGGGTGTCGGTTACTATTCCTATACTGCACACCCACGTGCACTGTAGGCATGAGACATTTGCACAGAGTGTCTTCAACCAACTGGTAGCATGGTTCAGGAATAGTAACCGATACCCTGAAGTGTCTAACTGCATTCATGAAATGTGCCTACTGTAAAAGAAAAAATTAAGATATGTTTAGCAGTGTGGTTACTATTCCAGAACTGCACTGCTTTGGAACCTTCTCCATCAATCAAGATGCATGATTTTCCCCTACCGATTTTATAACTCAGAATCTTATAAAGTAGGTAGAACATTTCAGACAGTCTGGCTGTCACAGACATTCTAAAAAAGCCAAAATTCACACTTCTGACATCACAACTGTTAATTGTGGGATTTTTGATGTCACTGTACATTACAGCATAAAGAGTTGATAAATTACCTGTGAATTACAAGACATGTCTGTGTATTACATGTAGAATAATATAAGTCAATACAGACTCCGAGGGGTTACTGTTAAGGTATAAGAAACACCAACTATGAGGTTTGGGTGAGAGGATCGCAAAGCAAAACTGAGTGGTTCTGTCTGCCCAAACCTCACGAGAGGTGTCTCTTATACCATAAGAGACACCCCTCAGAGGCCATATTAACATATTATAAATCATTTGAGTTTAGCTGAGGGGATCAGTAATAGGTTTAGAACCTTTTTTGAATTTTATTTATGCAGTCCTCCCCCCAGCACTTAAGTGCAGTGCTCCCCCTAACACTCCTGCACAACAGCACACCATACAACAGGATGAGAGGTACAGTAGCTCTGTGTGCTGACTGGCTAATACTGCATTACTGTTTTATAACGTATGGAAGTCAGTCATAATAAGATTTTTTTACACCCCCTGGGGTGTGTGATACTACATAAATTATAACAGTGAAGCTTGAGCTGTTTGTAAAAGTAAAGAAAATAATGAACACTAACATCAGTTTTTGGTTTTTTTTTTATAATTACTGGTATGAGAAAAGAGATGTTTTAGTAAGTGTGTGAGAGCAGCTTGTGGGGCTGAGCTCTGTAATGCATGTTTATAATGTCACAAACATGTATTATGGAGTTTGACAGCAACTGATTTTATGTTGATATCGACCTTAACCAGTAATTATAACACATTACAGAGGAAAGGTTCTGTCATGTAGTCTAAAAGATTGTAATATTACTATGTATTAAAAGTACAGATATTTTAGCCGGCCCAGTGGTGCAGAGGGCTGAGGTGCTTGACATCTCACCATGCGGTACACTGGCAACCCGTTCGAGGCGAGCCTGGGTCATCAGAGGGCAACACCGCAGAAGTGGAAGGGTGGAGCTGGATGGGCGGCCCGGCAGGCCTTTCCTCTCCGGGGTGGTGGAGTGGCATCCCTCGCTCAATGGCTACCCCAAGGTGGAGGCCAGGAAGTTGTGCAGGCAGGGCACCTGGCATTAGGCCAATGGGGTGGGCAGAAGGGGGCCATTACCGGGGCTGCAAGGTGCTTGCACACCTCCACTTGCATGCATCCTTCTCCTAGGGCCCTCGGGAGAAAAATGGTGGATGAAAAATACCGGTGGCAGGAAAACTGACTCTCCGCAGGCACCACTCCCAGACCAGGCATAAGGTAAGCCCCAGTAATTCCGGGTGACAGAGCCGGGGGAGTCAGTTAGATGGGGGCCATCAGGGGGTGCAAAAATAGATAGAATAAAAAAAAAAAGTACAGACATTTACAGTTAGTACATACACAATACATTGAAGGGTTACTTTAAGACCATACCTTTCTGTCTTCAAACTGGCCATCCTCACCTTCTGACCTTCGTATCACTAAAACAGAAACACTCTGCTTATTAAGAACAGTCTTAAGAAAAACCACCCCTACAGTTCCTAGATTGTTTGTGACTTCTTTCTTGGCTACATCCCTCTACTAGGCATGACAGGCTAACAGAAGACCAGGAAGCACAGTCAACCTGCCAATACATGTGTAAGGTACTGCTCATGATGCAGGAAACCCAGGTTTAGAAACAAGCTTGGGTCACTGGTGGTCAGCCAAGTGGAGGCAGATCAAACAGCCCAGAGGATGCTCTCCTTCTCCAGGGAGGAAAGATCATTGCATCAGCTACAATACTACCACCTGAGTAACCACAGGTGGTAGTTTAGTGGAGTTACTGCACAAGGGAGGGACAATGCTGGTTAGGGTCTGGGTTACAATGCTCTGTGTGCAAATGTGCTTGAATTATCTAGCAGGCTGACATACTCAGGCCAGCATTACAAACAAAGAAAGCACCCGGTGTGTTGCAGGATGATGGGGAACACCCAAGCACTGGCTGGGCAAACCAACCACCATACCCTGGAAGTCCTCATATAAGAGAACTAACACATTGCCTGTAGTGGCCATCCAGGTAAGCCCCATCTTGGGGGTGAGCCAAGGTTTGGAAAAGGTAAATCACTGGAAAAAGTTGGACATGGGACTCAGTGGTAACCTCCAGAAGGGAGTAGAACCAGAAAGAAGGGAACAAAAGTAATACATTACAAAAATGTTTTAAAAAGGCATCTGAGCTGCACCTTTTAGATGCTTGAAATGTCTAGTGCAAATGGAATTAACTTGCTATAAAATTCAAGTAAATAATATTTCTTCTGTCTTGTTACAGCTAAGGATCACTAACTTGCATGAACATCCACATAATATCCAACTTATTATACTGTGCAATATATAGACATAGATATACTGTATGTACCACACAGGGCAAATAAATCCGTCATTTTTCAAACAGTATAGAAATTTATTTTCACTTGAAATTCATTATTTCCACTTTGAATCTGTAGTAAGAACACAGAATAATTGGTTAGATATAGAATTTATAATGGAAAGACATGCAATTTTAAACTAAAACAAGAAAACACACACATAAAAATATTAAAATTAGTGTGATATGTACAAAATATTGTGCATAATGATCTGTGGTGAAATTACACATGCATCCTCACGTGCAAGTGTGAAGACTTTCATAATGAACTTCTGGCTTTGTCACTCATCAGTTATGGGTCTTACTACTCACTGGTGGAGAGTTTTGTTTGTTTATTTTTATTTAGTTTGACAAAAGTCATACAACATTTATTAATCCTTTGGTTGAGAGCATTGCAATACTGTACATAAAGCAATTTCATAGCAAGAGAAAAATCACTCATCATCCCTTGATATGACATATTGGAGACTTAACGAGATACTTTAGAACAAAAATACAAAATTTTAAACAGATGACCTTATTGCAGCAACAGCAGTGGACAGTTACTGAAAATACAGCGCTCAAAAATGTCTATTTGGGTGTACAAAACACCAGTATGCCATTACTGAGTGGTGGTAAGTCCAAAAGCTGTAAATAATTATAACCTCACACAACATACTAAGACAAGTCCTCTAGGCTCCAGCCAAACATCATTATCTGAGCTAAGAGGGTTGCTAATACAGGGACACTGCTAAGCACATCAAGGTACAGAAGGAAGGCTGCGTATTGTCTCTCATAATAGGGCTCTGCGCTTCCAGGAATGACATCCCATGGCAGCACCATTTCTCCTATCTTTCCCTACCAAGACAAGACTTTCGACCTAAAATAGGATAACCTACTCAGCAAGAGTCACCATCAACCTCAAAACATTTCTGTCAAGTCATAAAAACAGTGAAAATTAAGCAGTTGCCCCTTTGCAAGCTCCCCAGTCAGCATACTGTGTTGAAAAATATAGAAACATAGACTTTGACGGCAGATAAGGACCACTTGGCCCACCCAGTCTGCCCATTTCCCTTTCTATTGGATAAGCTGCAGATTCTAGTTAACCAACAGTCTACTTCCTGCAACCCCCCCACTACAATTGCCTTATGTCTGTCCCATGCATATTTAAATTCCCCACTGTTTTAGACCCAACAACCTCCCCAGGAAGGTGGTTCCATGCATCCACCACTCTCTCATGAAAAAAAAAATTTCCTCCATTACCCTCAGAGCCCCCCTCTATCTTTAAATTGTGCCCCTTGTTCTTACACATCTCTTTTCTGAAAGATGCTACCTCCTGGACTTTGTTGATTCCCTTGAGGTACTTAAAGTTTCTATCATGTCCCCGTCCCTCCTTTCATCAAGGGTATACATATTAAGCTCTCTCAGTCTCTCTTCATATGGTTTGTGATGCAGACCCTGCACCATTTTAGTTGCCCTCCTCTGGACTGCTTCTATCCTGTCAATGTCCTTGTGTAGATGGGGTCTCCAAAACTGCTCACAGTATTCCAGATGGGGTCACACCAACTGTCTGTACAGAGGGATAACCACTTCCCTTTTTCTACTTGTGATGCCCCATTCCATGCATCCCAGTATCCCCCTGGCTCTCCTTACTGCCTTCTCACACTGCTTACCCACCTTTAGGTCATCTGATATGACTACCCCCAAGTCCCTTTCCATTTTTGTTGTTGTTAGTACCTCCCCTGCTATTGTGCACTCTTCTCCTGGGTTTTTGTTTCCCAGGTTCATTACTTTGCACTTCTTTGCATTGACTCTAAGTTGCCATATGTCTGACCATTCCTCCAACCTTGCCAAGTCCCTTCTCATCCTTTCTGCCCCCCTTGAGTATGAACTCTGTTACAGATCTTTGTGTCATCTGCAAAGAGGCATACCTTTGCCATAACATTAAACATTTTCAGTAACTACAACATTAACATCAAGGCAAGCCATGCAATATGAATAAGAACCTTAACAAACTGTTGAATTACATCAGTAATAGAGGACTATCTTATGCAGCAAGTTGTTGGCAACAAACCAGTTCTAAATTCAGTCCTCACTGTCTGAATCTGTTTCATGGGGTCTGGCTGTGAAGTCTGCTTTTATTGCTACTAGTTTCTTCCTGGCCTCTTGAGGATCATTGAATATAAAAACTTTACCAGCACACAAAAATCATAACTTGGCAGGGAGTTGTAATGCGTGGGCAATGCCAAGTGATAGAAGTCCCTCTCTCACTGTGTCAAAATATTTCCGGCGCTGTCTTGTAGAAAATCTGAGGTTTGGAAATACATAAATGTGAGTGCCATCCTCTAACATCAGTTGCCCTTTATTTTTAGCCAGTTGTAAGATTCTATCTCTAACATACAGCCCTTAACTAACCACCAGGAAGGCGCGGGGTTGGTTTGGGTTCAATGATCTCCATCACAGGGTAATCCTGTAGACTTTATATATAAAGTCTCCTATTTCAGTGTCCAACAGGTTGTGAAATAATCGAGTCACAAAATTCATAGGGTCTGAATTTTCTAAGCCCTTCAGAATTCCCAAGAGGTGAACACTTGCCATCTTTGCCTGATTCTCCAGCTGCTCCAGGCAAGACCGAAACACTTTGTTCTCTTCTGTAAGCCCCGCTACTATGGCCATTGTTTTGTTCATTGCTTTCTGAATTACCTTAGCATCCAAGGAGACCAGATCTATTTAGCCTCCATTGTTGTGAACCTAGAGTTAAAGGTGTCAACCTTACAGTCTAAGTCTTGGATGGCCTGCAACAAGGCCGCATTTGATTGCTCACCCACTAGGATGCTGCTCATAGGCTCTCCACTGCTCCACCCTTGATGTTTCATTGGCTGTGGCACTGTGGCAGCCCTGCCTGCTTTCATCACTTGTCATGATTTACCCATTGTAAAAGTAGCCACAAAACACATCAATTTGCAGTTCATCAGGTTATCTCTCCCCCAATATGCTTCTTTGCCAGATATCCAGGGTTGAAAATTGAATGTTAAGAGTATATAATGTATTGGTGTGGAGCACTGAAAAAACATGCTTGATCCCACTGGCTGCAAGCTCCACCCCTATTTCTGTTTACAATGGCAGTGGCACAGCAGGTTGCTACCTCACCTCTAGGGCAGGACAATCACAAGGTTGTGGGTTTTAGTTCCACACCAAGAACCTGGGTTACTATGGAATATTAACACTTTAATGCATAACTTAGGGGTGTTGCACTGTTGAGGTGCCATCCTTTGGATGAGATGTTAAACTGAGGTCCCTTCTGCCCATCTCTGGTGGCTGTCCAGATGAAAGTTAAGGATGCCATGGTCCTTACTGTAAGAGTAAGGGATTTCCCCAGGGCCCTGACCAGCATGCTCCATGTCAATTAAACAGCTTCATGTAACCCATTTCCAGAACACACCTGGGGATGAGCAGTGACATCTATATATGCTCTTCCTGAACAAACATTATAAATAAATAAAAAAAATGTAGTTAGAACTTCTGCATCAGTATAACCTCCTAATCCTAGGGGCACCTACCTTCACAGCACTTCATTGTTCCACCCCGCCCCTCCCCACTGGGCACCCATTCCACTCTCTGTCCCCACCCCCATGCCCCTCCATCTGCTGCTTTCCTAGCCCCATTGTCTCCAACCTTCCTTAAGTCTGTTCCTAACCCCTTACACAGGCATACACTTCACTATGCCGCAGCTGTGCCTGTTCTCCACTCTGTTTCTCCCTCCACAAGTATGCTTAACCCTCCAACACAGGCACCTTTTCACCAATGCCGTAGCAGTGTCTAAATGTTATACCTTAAGCTAAATGCTATCCCAGTCTTGTAATTCACACCAATTTATTGTCTACCTAACTGGTAATGTATTGTTTTGTACCAGTGCAATTTTGTACTTGCTTGTAATGTAATGCCTTGTGATGTAATGCTATGTACCTGTTCAATTTTTTCTTGTAACTAATGTGGAACCTACAAATGAGCATCTGCTCACAGGTGTTCTCCAAGATATTAAAAAAAATAAAATAAATAACTGAGGTGCAGCACCTACTGTTGCCTGCAAGAGATTCCTAGACAGCAAGAAGAGGAGTAGAGTAGCAGTTACATTTCCAAGGCCATCACGTTAATACCAGTTTAAAGCAATTTTCAGATTTCCAGCAAACAAATCATGGTTGACATCATCAGAACTTAGCTACAGAAAAGTCCCTTAACATTGAATTTATGGACACTCCTTTTTATGTTGTCTTACGCAGAAGCAAGCAACATCTTGCGGTAGTAGCACATTTCAGAGGTGTGTCAGTGTTCGCCAATGCACGGAATGCTTTAGTGGGTGCGTCCCTCAGCCCCAATTAGAGAGCATGCTAGCACTGATGCGAAACTTCAAAGAGTGCCAAAACCTTGAAAGAAATCTGCCGCTCCAATGAGGTGCAGCTACCTCACTAGAGTGTCAGATGACAAGGCTCCGTTAGCTGCCTTTCCTGGTGAAACATTTCAGTAAATATGTCGGCTCCTGCCACCCGCCACATGCAATCCCCACAAAGCCAACATCGGGGGTGGCCAGTCTCCGTGTTGGCATGTTCTCCCCCCACTCACACAGTTTCTTTGCCAATGGGGGCCCAATCCCCATCAGCATTATATTCCCCCATCCACACACACTTTCTTTGCCAACAGGGGCCCAGTCCCTGTTGGCATCATGTTCCTCCACCCCACACACTTTCTTTGATGATGGGGGGGGCCCAATCCCCATCAGCATCAGTCCCCACCCAAACTCATGGGGCACACTTACCCCAGTGTGCCCAACATTTTTTTATTTTACCTGTAAATAAAGAAAACCATCCCCTGATGTCTGCTGTGAGGAGGCAGGAGAGAGAGAGAGAGAGAGAGAGAGAGAGACAGAATGTACCTGTAAAAAGAAACTGTCCTTGTCATCCCTGGTGCCCCTCCCCAACCCTCACCATCCCTCTGCACACCCCACCTCCCTGCACCCCCACCCCATACTTACCTCCAGAGTTCTGGTGCTGCAATCTTCTGTGGACTGGGAACATGTCTGAACTCTTCAAAAGCCAACCAAAAAATGAAGAAAGTCACGCTAAGCTTTATAATGGCATCAATGGGTGGTTTCAACTTAGGTTGATGTATCAGCCATTTTTTGGAATTTTGGCTCCAACATGGGGTTCTTGGGACCCCACCTCATGAACACATGCACTGTTATCTCATTACTCGGTCCCAAAAGGTGATTTTGTGGTCACTGCATGGAATCACCTTTCAAGACCGATTAATGAAATGACAGTACCACTGTTGCAAATTTGGTGAAAAAATTCCAAAAAATGACTGCATTATGAGCGTGCGTTGCGCAGTTTCCATGCACACTCATAACTTCGACAATTTTTAATATTTTCACTCCAGATTTTCAAGATTGCGATTTTTTCACACCTCCTTATGAACAGTACAGCTGCCATTTTTCACATCCTGCCCAAAATGTGTTTTCACACATGTGGCGCACAATGGCACAGTCCCTGTGGGAAATCAACTTTTGGGACAGATTAACAAAATCACAGTGCCACTGTTCATGAGCCGAGGTCCCAAAATGCCTATGTTGAAAATCTGGTTAAAGAAAACCCAAAAATAATTATGTTGCAGGCGTGCGTTGCGCAGTTTCTATGCACGCTCATTACTTCACCAATTTTTCATATTTTCATTCCAGATTTTCAACATTGCCATTTTTTTACACCTCCTCATGAACAGTACAGTTGTCATTTTTCACATCCTGCCCAAAATGTGTTTTCGCATGTGTGGTGCCAAATGGCACGGTCGCTGTGCAAAATCACCTTTCCGCTAACAAACTGATAGTACCAATGTTCATGAGGTAGGGTCACAAAAAATCCCACATTGAAAATTAGGAGTACAAATACCAATGAACACCTGGGGCATTAGGGTTTCCAACCGTAATGCTCCACCCTGTACAGACTGACAGGCATCAGGAATGTGACCTAACATTGTTGGCTGTAATGCTCACGCCATTCCAGCCCCACCCGGCAGCCAGTGACAGGCATTGAGGTGTGCCTTGAAGTCTTTAGCCCCAAAGTTCACCCAATTCTCCTATACTGCACCCATTTCAGTGTATTTCCTTATGGAATGGGATGAGCATAAGGCCCGAAGACTCCAAGGCACACTGCAACACTTGTTGGTGTCTGCAGGGTAGGTTGAGGTGAAATGACATGAGTGTTATGGCCGACAACCCAAAGGAATACCCCAACAACTGTCAGTCTCTGCAGGGTGGGGGGTAGGGTTGGCCTCAGTTCGATACTTCACTGCCATTCCTATTATGCATCTCTCTAACTCCTGCACTATCAATGCCAATGCCAGCAAGACAACATTCAGCGTTCACAAATGCTTGTTTATTACTACAGACATTTTGCTGGAAAACAGGATCTTGGGCCTTTCAGCCTTATGGTGTTTATCCTGCCTTTAAGTCACAATTGTCTGCTTGTAGTATCAGAATCAATCCCATAGCAACAAGCTGTGATGTCCCAGCAGATAATTAGGACTTCAAGGCAAGAGAAGCAGCAGTGACAGAGAATGTCTGATGGGTATAGAGCCTGATTTTCCTGCAAATGACTTTATTAAAAAAAAGGGAATGTTTAGAAATTCAATGTTTTTTGGAATGTTATAAGATTTCAGTTATGCAGACACCAGCTGTTTGTGTTTTGCAGAAAATTGGAAAATTGTCAGCACATCGCTCTGCTGTCCCATGCAGGTGATCAGAATTCAGGAGCAGACTGTGGTCACCGCATCGAGATGTAGGCCAGGCTGCAGGTAGCTGCTGAAAGGCAGCACACCTTGGTCGTGGAGGGTTAGCAGTAGGTTCCAGCATCCAGTGACCCCTACATGTATACCAGGAAGCTTGCTCTTTCTGCTGGGGCTCACTACAATGCTAAGGCTAAAGGGCATGACCCATACCTGGGGATAAGAATGGAACAAAACTTGTGGGGAAAAAAGCATGTTGCTGTTGGAGTGATGGTGAGTTGCCTGAACAGGGTATATCCCTGTGGGATGGCAGGAAGGGGGCAGAAAAACGTATATGAAGAAAACAAGGTTAACAGGTCAACAAAGTTGAATGCCAGTTACAGTGGTACTACAAGGGTGTTCAAGACTATTACCTAACAAATGTGTCTACAAAAATAATCTCTGCTTCTCATGGCTTGATTTGGGAGTTATCTGCTTCTTATGTCAATTAAATTTATGTGTAGTAGGATTCTTTATGTTTGTTGCACCAAGCACATCTTAACCCAAGGTTCATTCGGACTGAGGGCAGTATTGTACTGTTTAACTTCTCTGACATCATCTTCTGTTTTTTTTTTTTTTTTTTTTTTTAATGAGTATTTTAAACCAATGGGGATTTTTTTCTGTTTTTCTCTGCATTATCTAGCTGTTATAAGTATTGTATTTTCTAAACAACTGCCATGAGCTTCTGAAGAAGGACTGGTTGGTCCGAAAGCTAGAGCACTTTGTTCTTGTTGTTACATCTATGTTGGTCCATTAAAAGGTATCAAATCATTTGCTTCTGGATCTACAAAAATAAGAAATAATAGGATAGATACTGTAGGTCTACATTATAATAAGCTTTTGTTTCTTGGGGGAACTTCCCAATCCCTTCCCCAACTCCTACAAGGGGCTGATCCCACTTCACAGTTTACTTTTATATCCAAGTGAAAGCTGTATCTTTGTGTGGGTATTGCTCATGTTGGAATTCTCATTATTCTATTTTGTTTTATGTTAGACATTCTATAATGAGGATGTACTATTTTTCATTTCTGCATTGTAATGAACATTTTAATAAAAAAAATTAAAAAAAAGGATAGATAGGTAATTTAACAGGTGAAGTGCCTAACAGTTATAAAGACTAGACATTAACAGCAACTTCAGCTGAACACAGGTAGTAATGTACAAGTACTGTAGGTGCCTGCCAACATAGTTACAGAAAGTATATGATGGTTGATGCAGAACAATAATAGTATAAGGTTTGCAGTGCAGTGATATATATCTTTGCTGGGAAGTAGCTGACATGGGATGGTTATGATAAAGATGTAAGAGTGCTAGTACAGGCATAAAGGGAGAGGGAGAGGGATAAATGTGTTATTCCACTATAGGCCATTATGTATTCTCAATACATGCGTTATTCCACTGTAGGCCATTATGTATTCTCTCTTTCATGTATACTGCTAGAAACAATGTTAAGATAATATTAGGGTTTCTACACAATCCTTCATACAGTAAGGAAATTAGAGCTGAGAAGACATCATGATCTCAATAAATGTGATGTAGTATTTCTAGGGTTAAACCCATTGTTTTATGAAGAGAGTAGAACCCTATCTTTGGAATGCAATTTCAAACCATATCAAAAGGGTTTCTTGGCATGTTATCCAGTTTTCATGTTCTGAAAAAGCATGACAAAGTTAGGGTTATCCTCACAATATCAAGGAATGTTTTTCCCCTTAAGCACCATTACATACTCAGTAAACTAATGGTACCTTTTCAAGTCTAACACCAAACTTGATTCTTCCACTAAGACAAGGGTCCTAGACTTTAGGAGGGCAGATTTTAAAGAAATGGGAAACTGCCTTGGAGAATGCCTTGAAGGGAGAGGGAGACAGAAGAGGAGTGGAGGCTCAATGGAGAAAGATTGAGGGCACAGCCCAAGTAATGGCATGCTGTTTGAAGGAAGTGAGCAAGGAAAAGAGGAGAAAGAGGCCACTATGGTTCTCCAAGTAGTAGGCAAAGGCAGTGAAGGAAAAGAAAAAAGCATTTAGAAAGTACAAGCACACCCAGAAGGATGAAGACAGGAAATATATCTAGCTAACAGAAGGAGGCAGGAAGGAGGGTGAGGGTAGCTAAAGCACTAACAGAGGAGAGAATAGCTAAGGAGGCCATAAAAGGGGACACCTGGAGGTAAAAGAGCTACAGGATCACCAGCAGCACAGTTCCAGAGGGGAAGATCATGTAAGACTAATCTCATAGATTTCTTTGACTGGGTTAACAGGGAGGTCGATCAAGGGAGAGCAGTGGATGTGGCCTACAGTATCTGGACTTCAGTAAGGCTTTCAACACTATTCTGCACATGAGGCTAGTTAAAGAACTAAGCAGCCTGGAGGTGGGGGAGAAAGTGACAGGCTGGGTATACAACTGGTTAAACAATAGGAGGCAAAGGTTTCTAGTAAAATGGTAGTCATTCAGGCAACAGGAGAGTAACTAGTGGGGTGCCACAGAGTTCGATGCTGGGACCAGTCCTCTTGAATGTGTTCATAATAAACATTGTGGAAAAGCTTGAGGAGAAGGTGTGTCTCTTTACAGATGATACAAAAACTTGTAACAGGTTTGACACTCAAGATGAGGTGGAGAGAATGCAAAGGAATCTGAGGAAACTAGCGAAATGGTCTAATTGGTGGCAGATGGGATTCAATGTCAAAAAGTGCAAGGTTATGCACTAAGTGCTGTGGAACTGAGAGGCTGTGTGTAACATTTGGGGAGTGGAGCTTACTCACCAAGCAAAAAAGAGACCTGGGGTCATCATATCTGATGACCTCAAGGTGGTTGAGCATGTGACAGGGTTGAATAAGACCCAGTCACATTTGTTATGCAGAAAGAGATAAAAGCAAGGATCAGTTCTATCCTCCTCTTTTTCTGACTCTTGTCTGTCTGATGGCACAATCAAATTTTCTTGTGAGACCTAGGAACTGATCATTCTGGCAGTCTCACAATCCCCCCCCCCAAATATCTCCTTGCTTTCACTTGCTATTTCTATCTTTTCTTCCCCCCCTTGCCATTTATGTGTGGTTATAAAAATATGTGTGGATCTTTATGTGAAACTAGGATCTCTTGGTTTGAAAATGTACAGTATATTGTTATTATGTTGAAATGACTGCAACAAGCTATTTGGAACTCAGGGGTTTAACCCCGAGATGCAGTTTGACCTACACAAACTCATTTGCAGAGTTGTCAATAGGAAATTAGTTCTGGGACATAATGTTCTAGTTTGTTGCATTTGCAAGGAAAGAAATTGACAAAGTTCTGACACATTTTGTGAGAAATAGGAAGTTTCTTAATGAGCTCAGGATGCAGAAATTAATTGCTAGGCAAAGACTTCTTATAAAAAGAAAGCAATCTTTTGTTAAAGAGAGAGAGATTGAAATTTAGAATTAGAGGTGTCCTCAGAGGAAGGAGTTTGTTTTGTTTGTACTGCCTGTATAAAAGCTATCCTGTACATTTTTTTATTTTATTGTTATTGAAAACAATAAAATGCTACTTGTGAATTTTATAACTGCTCCTGGTTTTCCTATGCTTCCTGACCTTTGCCTTGATGAAAGATGGTGTCAGACTAAGTGTGATTCACACCATGCAAGCTCTAATCCAGGAGTTATGTAGGTGGGTACTAGACCTGGTACCAGAGAAGCATAGAAGAAAGGTATGAATCCTGCAACAGCAAGCCCAGGAGTGATTTCCACAAGAATGGCAGCAAAACTAGAAGGAGAAACAAAAGTCCAAACTGAGACTGTGCAGCTGGAACCAGTGATGGAAGTGAAACAGGCAGGGACAGAACCTGAAAGCCTGGCTGCCTTCTTCAAATTGTGGGTTATACACAAAGAGAGACAGAGAAAAGAAGAGATGCAGCAACAGGAGCAGCAGAGAAGAGAAGAGATGCAGCAACAGAAGCAGTGATGGCTAGATCCTTTGCAAGCTATCAAAGATGGAGGATTTGGCATAGGTCCACTAGAACAACATAACACAGACAACTCAAAAGACATTAAACTTACAAAGTTGTGTCCCTTGGATGATATCGACGCATACCTGAAAACTTTTGAAAGGGTTGCCAAAGCCTACCAGTGGCCGAAGCAACAATATGCAGTCAGGCTGGTACTTTACCTGACAGGTAAAGCCCAACTTGTCTACAGCAATATGGACACTGCACAGTCAGAAAACTTTGACCTTGTGAAAAGAGAAATCCTGAAAAGATATGATATCTCAGGAAAGACCTACAGGCAGAAGTTCCACTTAGTCAACGATCCTCAAGAAGCCTTCACCAGACTCAGAGAACTCCTCATTAAATGGCTCCAACCAGAGGGAAAAACAGTCCCATAAATCATCAACATACTTGCAATGGAGCAATTCATCAACATCCTGCTTACAGATGTGCAGCTTTGTGTAAAAGAACATGGACCAGAAAGTGAGGACAAGGCCATTTCTTTGGCTGATGACTATCAGATGGCCAGACACTGCAGCAGGGAAGTAACAGCCAAGCCAGTAAGACCATATTTTTTTTCAATTTAACTGAAGGTCAGATAAGAACTCTGGTGGGGGTAACAAACCTGCACCTAAAGACTTTACTTGCTATAACTGTAATGAGCGAGGCCATATTGCAAGAAACTGCCATAAAAATAAGGAGGGTAACAATGGAGCAGATTTGGCCTTAGCAAATTGGGGCAAGTGTTTAACAGATATCAATGAGGGAAATAAGACTGTGAAGGGACTTACTGATTTGGAAAATAGACTGACCCTAGTGCATGTTGATGTGATTGGAAAACACTGGGCAAAAGGACCAGATGTTGGTGTCATCTGCATCCATGGGGACACTCGATACTATCCCACCAGCCAAGTGACTCAGAATATTAATGGGGTGTTGCACCAAATGAAAGTGGGGTAGTACCTAAGTTACATGTACCTATGATTATTGGAAATGACTTTCCAAGATTTGTGAAGTTAATCACAGAGGGAGTAAATCCTGTAGTGTCAGCAGCTGTGATGACAAGAGCACAGACAAAGGAAATCTCAGATAGTAGGGGCACTTTTCCTTTTGGTGACTCTGATTCAAACTTGTTTGAGCCCAGCTCCAAGATCGGAAAGTCCATGAAAGAAAGAAGACACCTGAAATAAAGAGTAACAAAAGACTGACAGACTTAAGGGGTTACTATATGAAAATGCTGAAACTAAACTGATAACGTTTTGTGGTTTTGTTTCAGAGCCAACTAACGATGCTTCTTTCCAAGATTATTTTAAGCAGCTGGGGGGGTGAAATAAAAACAGGGTGAACCTATGTTTAAAAAATGTAATGGGTTACTGTAGAAAGTCTGAGCTAATCCTCAGATGCAGGAACACATAGAACAATTGGTCATACCAAAGAAGTATAGAACTGAGTTGTTACAGATAGCACATTATAGTCCTATGGCTGGTCACTTAAGGAAGAACTGCACCCTTGCCCAACTGCTGTGCAGATTTTACTGGCCTAGAATTCATGAATATGTTGTTACCTATTGCAGTTCTTGTGCTGAATGTCAGAAAGTAGCCACAGTGACTAAAAAAGATAAGATGCCCCTGGTGCCCCTACCCTTGATAGATGTGAGATTTGAAAGAATTGCAATGGATGTGGTTGGCCCCTTAGACAAAAGTAAAAAGTGCAGTCAATTAATTTTGGTAGTACGTGATCATGATACTCAATACCCAGAGACAATTCCAGTACACACTGTCGCAGCCCCAAAAGTGGCAGTAGAGCTGTTCAAAATTGTCAGCAGGGTGGGCGTACCCAAAGAGATTATTACCAATCAGGGTAGTAATTTTGGTGCTGCACTACTGAAGGAGCTGTACCGACTACTAGGTATCACTGCCATAAAAACCTCCCCTATCACCTTCAGACAGACAGACAGTCTTGTTGAGTGTTTTTACTAAACTTTAAAATGCATGTAAAAAGGGCTTGTGAAAGGTGAAGGAAAAGTTAGGACCAATACTTACCCTACCTGCTTTTTTGCTTACAGATAAGTACTACAAGCCTCAGCAGGTTTTTTACCATTTGAAATGCTGCATGGTAGACAACCTAGAGGGCCACTAGATGTAATAAAAGAAACATGGACTATCACCGCACTAAGAAAAAAATATATTACATCTTATATGCGTACCCTGAGAAAAAAACTTGCAAATTATGTTGAAATTGCCCATAGTAATCAGGAAGAGGCCCCAAGCCAGCTGAAGGCACATTATGACCATGGGATAAAAGAAAAAGTTTTTGAGCCAGGTGAAAAGGTCTTGCTGCTATTACCCACTAAACAAAATGTAATTCTTCCCCCCTTTATACTCCTATCTGCCCTGCTAATCCTCATTCCTTTCCACTCCCCTTATCCTCAATGAACTCCATCAGTTCTACACTGCATAATTACTGTAGTCTAGGAAATGTTCACTTTCTTTTTATTATCGCATTCTTTGCGCTAATGAAAAAAGCGCAAACATAAACAACATGATTTATCTGTATCATGGCTTACTATGCAACATCTGCAGGAACGAGGAACGATCGACCAAATAACATCCAACATCAATGCACAATGAACTTTAAAACTTAACTTTATTTCATTTTTTTAAACCATTTAAAAAGAATACTTAAATGAGTGAGGAACAATAAGCAAATGCTGTAGATAGATAAAAATAACCTCAAATGTCACTAGTCAGCAGCTGTAATACTCTCCAAATCAGAAGTGCTCTGTAATAAAAAAAAAGAAAATCACTGTAGTAGCAGTCAGAAAAAAACTAAATGATGGTTTAGTACAGTATAAGTGTTGTACTCACCAATTCGTGTATCCAATCTTCGCCCATGTGCTCTGGAGATCCCTGCCTCCATAAATCCCCTGACACAATCTTCTCCTCTCAGTCGCAATTTGTTGAAACTGCTCTCCAGCCACATAGAGTGTTTCTCCTTGAAAGTTGACATTTTTAAGTCAATTTTGACTCTTTTGGATCCGCTGGAGAGCTGGTCCGATATTAGTCCTGCATATCAGGATGTGAAGCACTGTTTCATGTCAGTTTGTTTAGTGAGATGTCTAGGGGCTGCATAGGTCAGTGCAGGATGCCGAGTCCTGCCAATGCCAGTGCCACATGTCTTGACCCTGTAGCCACCATTGTCCTCTGGGAAACTGGACCAAAGATTTACCCCAGTCTCATCGATGTTCACCACCAGTTCAGAGGGATCAATTCCTGTGCCACAGCTTTAGAAATTTGAGCCAAAAACCCCTCTTTCAGCTGTATAAAATCTAGTGGGGTTTTGCGGGCAGCTTTGGTAGCCTTACGGTGTCTGTACTCCATCCTGTTTAGGAACCCCCATGTCCATTTAGTGGTGATGTTAACACTACCACCTTTTTCAACAAGGACATGCAGGCTGTTTGTTTTTACAACTCCGAGGGCCACGGCATGCACCACCCATGCATTCACTATGGCACCCTCGGCTCAGAGGCATGTTATGATAAATCATAACTTCTCCTCAATTAGCAAAGTCGGTCTACCATGAGGTTTTGTTGACATTATGGGTTTCAAAAGTGTGGGGTCAGGCATCAGCTCTAATCTAGCTTTATAGTATATCTTGAACTTGTGGACTGTAGATTCGTTGATGTTGTGACCGTACTTGCTGGTATAGTACCAGACCGCAGACTTCACCCCATTCTCCAAAGCATAACATCTGATCTCAAATCAGACTTCACCAGTGTACGATGTGTAGGTAGATGGGTGACTCTTTTTGTGAGGCGAGGGAAGGCAAGCACTTGGCTCAGATGCAACAGCACTGGCAGTGTCAATGTCCAGACCAGTTCTTGTTGCCAGCTGCTCAGAGGAGACATCAGTAAGATCTAGTGGATATTCTCTCTGCACTTTTCTCTGAAAAGAAGAACTGCAAGATACAGTAAGGTAAGCAGCAGCAACAGAAATAGCAATAGCTACAGGCAGGTCAGTCAGGACTGGTCCATGCAATTACAGTATCTGAAAGTGATTAACAGCAGCTGATAGTAAAATAAAGAGCATCCTGAGCAGCTGCTGTTATCACATAGTTCTCATAATGATGTGTGATTAGCACCTCTGGTGGGCTGGCACAAACATTACAGGTCACGATATATTGAACCGGTCTGGAGATGCAAACATTTTCGGGCACAAACTTAATCTGTTCTACAGTACCTCTCGCCCTACTGTCCCTGCTACAACCCACCCTAATTCCCTTCCATTTCCCTTCCTCCAGTACTCCTTAAAATTATTCCCCCTTCCTACTCCTATCCGTCCTCTAGAACATCCTACTTGCCTTCCATTTCCCTTCCTCTAGAACTCCTCAGAATTTCTTCCCCCTCTTCCTACTCCCATCTGTCCTGCTAACCCTCACTCCTTACCACTCCACCTACCCTCAACAAGCCCTGAGCCCTCCTGCCACCTCTCCCCCCTTCTCATTCTAGTCCTCTCAGTCCCCTTGCAGGGTTCCCAGTATCCTGAAGGGGTGCCCCAGGAACTAGGCTTTTCCCCTTCCCTATTCCTCCCTTCCCCCTCTACCATCTCAAATGTCCTCATACCATCTTCCCCGCCCCCCTCTCACTAGCTCTCCCAGTCCATTTGCAGGGTTCTCAACATCCTAAAAGGGTCACCTAAGACTAGGCACCTTCTTTCCTCACTACACCCTACCCAATCAGCAACCTTTCAGAATTTTAGACTACCCCCCGTGCCCTACCCCCTTGCCCCTGTACCCTGCTACACATTGTTTTGCCCACGATCACTTTGCATCCATTTTTTTTTTTAACCACAACTTCGTTCCCTCTCTCCCTTCCTTCACTTCATGTCTTTTTCCCTCCCTCCTCTCTATTTCCACTCTAACCCCTCAGGCCTCTTGCAGGGTCCTAGCATCTTGAAGGGGCCCCTTGGGGTCCAGGCTTCCTCCCCTACCTCTAATCTCACCCTCAACGCTCACCTGATAATAACCCATCCCTTCCTTGTATGCTTTCCAAAAATGTTCTCTCTCTTTAATTGCCCTCCTTCATAGTTGCCAAACCCTCCCTTTTCCACATTTATGTGCCCTAACTATCCTTCCTTTGCCTGTACTCATAAATTAAACTTACTATACTGCACAATGTACCCTTGTTTTATGCTAATTCCTGCTCTACCCATGCACCTTAAAGTAACAATCACTGTACTGAATGTACGTATGTATTATTAATGTAACAATCTATGTATATTACACATGTCTTATGCTAATGTTTGCAAAGTGCACTTATGTAACTTGTATGTATATATTGAGTGTTTATATGTATTATTTCACTTTCCCCATTGTTCCCCTCCCCCAAGATGCACCGGGAGATTAGCAACTTGTTGCTCAGTGTGTGTTCTTGGTGAAACATTTCAATAAATAAATAAATAAAATAAACTGCTAATGAAGTGGCAAGGGCCTTATAAAGTGCTCAGATATAATGGCACAGTTAACTATGAGATTGAGACCCCTGATAGGAAAAATCCTACCAAGATATACCATGCTAACCTCCTGAAGAAATGTGTTGAAAAAAAACACCACAGGCTACTTTGTTAGTAATACCAGAAACTGATAAAGAAGATTTTGACATAGCTCATGACAGAATTGAACAAACTACAACAGCTGATGATATTAAAGTGAATCTTTCCTTAACCTCCGAACAAACTGCAGAAATTCATAACTTGGTAAATGCATTTAACAGTACTTTTACCACAGTGCCAGGCTGAGCTAAAGGTGCTGAGCATGTAATAGTGACAGGGAATGCTCACCTTATCACACAACAGACATACAGATTACTAGAGCAGTTAAGGGCAGACGTGATTAAGAAAATAAAAAAATGAAACAGTTGGGTATCATAGAAAAGTTAAGAGCTGCCTGGTCATCACCAATGGCGATTATAAATAAAAATAGAAGGGGGTGTAAGAATCTGCCTTGATTTTAGGAAGTGTTCGAATTTGACAGCTATCTTATGCCCAGGGTAGATGATTTGGCCGGCAGATTGGGAAGTGCCAAGTACATCAGTATCCTCAATCTCACCAAGGGTTACTGGCAAATTCCACTAGCTAAAGAATCCGGAAATAAAACTGCATTTGCCACTCCTATTGGATTCTATCAGTTCATCAACACGCTGTTTGGTTTACATGGCACACCCGCTACTTTCCAGAGGTACATGGATGTAATTTTAGCTACTCACACTGGTTATTGTGCTGCTTACCTGGATGATGTCATTGTGTACAGTCCAGACTACAAAAGCCACATGAACACCTACAAGCAGTTATTCAATCTATCAAAAAGGCAGGTGTCACTTACAGATTCTGCTAATGGACCCCTTGCTGCATAAGAGCACACAAGAACACTCTTGAATGGTTTGCAGGAGAGGACAGAATGTGAACAGTCGAGTTGTGCCTAGTTTACAACAAATGCCCAGACAGTCAGCCTGGCTACATGACTTGCCACATGGCCACCACAAGTGTGGCATTTGTTAAGTATAGTACTGCAAGGATATAAGAAGTACAACATTTTTCAGAAATCCTGTAACAGGCTGGCAGATGGAGATTAAGCATTTCATATCACGTAGCACATCATGGATTATACACTTGGCTGACTGACAATGTGGGGCATATATAGAATGGAGTATAGCTTGGTGGTTAAGACCACTGAGCTGCAAACCTGAAGAACTGGGTTTGAATCCCACAGCTACCACCTGCATATACTGTATGACCATGAGCAAGTCACTTAACTTCCCTGTGCTCCCAGGACACACCAGGAAATAAGTCTCAGCTCAGTGCATCTTTCCTGGTCAAAAATTGTAAATAAATAAATAAATAAAACAATGCACAGGAAATATAGTGTGTAAGTTTAATGTACATGTTGGTGAACACATCAGGGCCATAGCAAAATTGGAACTGGAGAATACCCTAGCACAGCACATTATTAAGTTACTAAATCAACTGGACACAGATTCATTTTTACCAAAATCCACCAGGTAAAATTAGGTCCAAGAAGTGGTAATAATTTTTAATCTAACAGTTGGGAGCCTTATGGAAGCCAGGCCTGAACGATAGGATGGAGCAGACATCCTTTTTTAGCATAAAAGAAGAAAATTTCCACTGATGACATTGCAGGTAGGTTTATTATGATGCATCTCTGAAAAAAGCATGAAGCACAATTCAAGACATTGGTGCTCTTGATGGATGCATAATGCATACATTTTTTTTGCATGCCAAGTGATAAAAAGGTTGGGAAGAATAATGAATGTTCATTGTCAGAATTAGCAAGTGCATATCTTTAATATAAATCCTTGAAAATAGGTTAATTATAATTAAAAGTGTCTTCTGAAAAAAATATAAAACACAATGCAAGAGAGATTGGTGCTCTCGAGAATTTTTAGATTAAAAAGAGGAGTGCAGTTCGCACTCCTAAGTAAGAGGACTCTTGTTACTGATGAACACATAGTGCACAAGCGATTTATTGTATGAAAAGATTGAGCAGAATAATGGATTGCTATTTCCAGAATTAGTAAATGTAAGCCTTATGCAAATCCTTTAGATTTCGTATCTATTTGATGTAACTTAAAAATATGTATCTGTTTTTTACAAACATTACATCTGGAGATTTCCATCCCCAAAAACACAGACTTTTAACATACGGGGCCCAAGTCTCAAAGGGTTACGTCTGCCATAACTTGACTTGTGCCAAAAGAAATAGTGCAAGTAGCAAGTTATGCCAGCAGTTATAACACACGGTATTCTGCAAAGCAGCTTGTGACATGCCACAGGCTACTTGCGCCAAAGTGGACTTATGCCACCAGTTATGCCCTAAACCCCCCTGCGACATGGCACTAGGGGGTTTACAGCAGCTGTTGAGCCCTATCACCACCATGGCCAGCAGCCAACTGAGCCCATCTGAGAGCATAATAGTATACGACTCAATGAATGAATGACAGTTCATTCATTCATTGAACGATGTATATACAGTATGCACTCAGAAGAGGCTCAGTCGATGGCTGGCCATGTAGTGTGGTAGGTGGGCTGTGCCAGTCACTGGCTGGGGATGGGTCGTTGGTGCGGGGTGGTCTGGCAATGCCGGTTGGGGGTGGGGGGCACTAGACTACCAGGGATTATGGATGTTGGTGTATTTTTGTGTACAGTAATTACAATAACGTGACACGAGCAGGCGGATGGCACCGAGGCTTGGGGGGAGAGCACAATCAGCCCTGCGGGCTAGTGGTGACACATTATGGGGATAGGGATGGGGGGTCTGATAGCCCAGAGGGGCGTCTCAGGCATGGGGACTGAGGAGGCACTTGCACCCTACAGCACTTTGGATGCAGCATGCAACATGTCCCTCATGTATGCCCTGCGTGTGGCGTACCTTTGCACATGTCGCAAGTTATAGGACTTAGCTGCGAGGACTCTGCCCCATACAGAATTGGGCGCAGGGTCCTTGGCACAACTGCACCCCTCACATGTCGCAACTTGCAACATGTGTAGGGCTGCTTACAGAATCGGGCCCATGGTTCTGAAGTCCTAACTTAATAATCTTGTTTTTTGAATTGTAAACAGTATGTATCAGTCACTTTAAATACTCGATTTGCACAGGTTCAGCCAACGTTAGAAGTACTACCGGTTTGTACTAATTAGGAGTGGCATAAGTGATGAGTTTTTTTGGATTGGGGCTCTTTAGAAAGCACCAGTTTGCTGGTGTGAAATGGTGGGTTTAGTTTGAGGTGCCACCTGCAGCATGGGTTTGTGTAATAAAGAGAATTTTACATCTTATCTTCTGAGGCAGGGTCTTCCTGCTTCTGGTGGATGCGTTTTTTTTTTTCAAATCTTACTATAAGCTGTTATTTTTACAATTTAACACCACCATACTCTCGGCTATCTCTGCTGTATTCTAATGTAGTAATATGATATTGAATTAGCTGCTGTTTCCTTGCCTCAACAAAACTAGATAAGTTCATGAAAATGATGAATGTTTTTGGAGGGATGATGTAAATGGCAATAATAAATCAGAGATCTGTAACTCCATCATAAACCATATGCAGAAACAAGATGCCATTCCCCATAACCATAAATACATGCAAAAGAAAACAATCCATGGAGTACTAATGTACAGTAAGGAAGAATATTAGATTAAGAACAGTAGGGTGGCTTTTGGTTGATCATGCAACAGTATCTATTCCTCTTGGGGTATGACAACATGAACGTCGTAGCAGTTTAGAAACACAGAAACACAGAATTTGTTAGCAGAAAAGGACCCCGGGCAGACCCACCCAGTCTGCCCAGTTTCCTCCATGCTTATTCTGTCCTAGCACACACTAATTAGTCTCCAGTGACCCTCCTTCCTTTTATTACTACTATTCCCCTAGGTCTATCCCATGCACATCTGAAACTCTCCACAGTTTTTGCCCGTACTATCTCTAGTGGTAGGATGTTCTAGGCATCCACCACTCTTTCAGTGAAGTAGTATTTTCTCCCATCCCTCTGAAACTTCCCCCTTCTAGCTCTGCTGTATACCCTCTTGTTCTGTTGCACTTTTTCATTTGAAACAGGCTCTCCACTTGAACCCTGTTCACTCCCATGGGGTACATGTAGGTCTCTAACTTGTACCCTCTCTCCCTTCTCTCCTCCTGGGTGTACATACTGAGATCCCTCAGTCTCTCATCATATGGTTTCTCATGCAATCCATGTACCATTTTAGTTGCCCTCCTCTGGACTGCCTCCATCCGGTCCCTGTCTTTTCTGAGATGCTGCCTCCAGAACTGTACATAATATACCAGGTGTGGACTCACCAATGATCTGTCAATACAGTGGTACTATCACCTCCCTCCTTCTGCGTGTGATGATTCTCCCTATACACCCCAGCATTCCACTGGCCCTGCCAACTGTTTCGCCACTTTGTCTTGTGACTTTGAGGTCATTATATAGTACAACCCATAGGTCACTCTCCTTCTTAGTCCCCAACAATACTCCCCCCCTCCCATTTTATAATCAGCTCCTGGGTTTCAAGCCCCAGGTGCATGATTTTATACTTTTTGGCATTGAACCTCCAGCTGCTATATTCTTGACCACTTCTCAAGTTTTCTAAAGTCCCCCTCCTGAATACCCACCCTGTTGCGGATCTTGGTGTCATCCACAAAAAGACATACCTTCCCTTTAAGCTTTTCTGCAATGTCACTTATGAAGATGTTGAATAGGACCAGCCCCGATACTGAACTCGGTGGCACTATGCTGGTCACTATCCTTTCATTAGAGTGAGTGCCATTCAGCACCACCCTCTGCCAGCTATCCAATAACCATTTTTTTACCCAGTTTACACATTAAATTAAATTAGAAGTTTCTCATCTTTAGCAGAGAGAATACTGCACTTAACAACTGCTGACATGCTAGTGTATGTATGCACATGCACACATTTGCACATTTGTGTGAAATGAAAAGTTCATTATTTAAGAATTTTCTTTCCCATATTCCTGCCCAATAACCATTTGCCAACATATAGTTGTTTTTTTTCGCCAAAGTGCCATTGAACATTTAGAATACAGCCTCTGCAGTCATGCTAATGTTGGTCTTCCCTCTCAAAATTTAGACTAGGTTAGTTTGAATTTCTCATTAAGCACTTTTCCAGAGCACACAGCAGATGGCCCATCAGTGTACAGACAGGACTGCTACTTGTGATGCCAATGAACCGGGTTTAGGAAAGAGCCTGTGACACCGGGGGCTTGCGGCAGGAAGGACGACTGCAGGATCCACTGCATTACTGCCACACAGGTGAGTATAGGTGGTGCTACAGTTGAAGTCGGAGAGAAGGCTCTGACTGTGTTGGACAGCAGCAAGCTTAATGTACATGCACACTACATTACCCCCTGAATGCTGGCAGCCTAGGGGAGAAACTAAGGAGGAAAGGCCTTGAAAAGCCTGCAGCATAACGGTGGCACCCCCTTGGGTCCTGCCAACCCAACTACTGTCTCCACCTCCTACATATCAGCATGATCAGATCCACCCCCCCACCCCCGGAGTCAACATCAGCTGCAGCCCTCCCCCTGAGAGTGAAGGCAAAAACCAGAGAAGGGAAGGATACTGCAATAGAGGCTAAGGAGAGGGGAGCCATATCACTGATGGGAGATAAAAACAAACATATACAGACCGGTAAATATCACAACCTAAACGTTAATTATATAGTGGTGAATAAACTGGTTCAATAAATCCTGTTTTTTTTTTTTTCAAACAGATGATATATAAACATTTATATACCACACCAGTGAAAAAGAAATTGGGTAAATAAATAGTGTGATAAATAGGTGATACACAATGGCCTAAAAAGAACCGAGCATGGTGCTAGCCGCTCCGCTGGCAACACTGTTCAGCACCTCATCTGAGATGAGGTAGTTCCAGAGGACTGGAGGAGGGCTGATGTGGTCCCCTCTGAACAGCAGCTGCAACAGGGAGGAGGCTAGCAACTACACGCCAGTAAGTCTCACATCATTGGTGGGGAAATTAATAGAGACTCTGCTGAAGGAGAGGCTGATGGAGTACCTGGAGGAATATGAGCTGCAGGACCACTGGCAAAACAGTTTCAAAGAGGAAAGGATATTGCAAATAAATCTCATAGATTTCTTTGACTGGGTGACAAGGGAGGTGGAACAGGGGAGGGGAGTGGATTTGGCCTATCTGGACTTCAGTAAGGCATTCGACACTGTGCTGCACAAGAGGCAAGTTAAGATGCTAAGCAGACTGAGGGTTGGGAAGAAAGTGTTAAGCTGGGTATCAAACTAGTTGAAGGATAAGAGGCAGAGGGTGACGGTCAATGGCAGACATTCGGGGATGGAAGAGTGACCAGTAGGGTGCCACAAGGATCTATACTGGGACTGGTGCTCTTCAATGTCTTTATAAGTGGCACTGCTGAGGAATTGGAGGGGAAGGTGTCTCTCTTTGCAGATGACACACAAATCTGCAACAGGGTAGACACTAGGGAAGGGGTGGAGAGAATGCAAAAGGATCTAGGGAAACTGGTTCCATGTCATAATAGCGAAATTTTACAGCGAATCGCAAAAGCGCGAGTACATCTTACCGAAACTTAATTGCCAAGAAACACACTGCAGTAAACACCAATTAAGCGCACAATAAAATTAATGTTTCATGCGGGTGGCACCTCCCAAACTAAAATAACCATCTCTGGAGGGGGGGGGGGCAGATACTGAAGGACAGGAGACTACTGAAGCCCCAGAACCAGGTGATGGCAAAAAGTTAAAAAAAAAACACCCCAACACCGGCAAAAATAAAAAACCTGTAGGCAGCCCCGAACCCAGGACATCACCTTCGTAGGTGTCATCCCTACACGCCACGCCAAGTGGCCAGCTCAGCAGCAGCAGGCTGCACTCCTGTATTTCACCAATGCTTCCTGCAAAACCCCATCATTAGCATTCACTGTTCATTCCCTCCTCTGTTGCTATTCCCCAACCCTCGCTATATCCTCACTTTTGCTGCTCCTATAGGCGTTCAAAACTGAGTCACTCGTATTCGAGTCACTCAGTTTGGTTCACCAATATTATGAGATGCCAGGGAAGTTAGAGGAGTGAGCCAGGGTGTGGAAGCTGGGTTTCAATGCCAAACAGCGCAAAGTCATGCATGTGGAGTGGGGAAGCCTGGGAGCTGTGTGTAATATGTGGGGAGGTACTTACAATCACCAAGCAAGAAAGGGATCTTGGGGTAACCATATCTGATGATCTTATGGTGGCAGGACAGTGTGAAAAGTCAGTGGGCAAAGCTAGTGGGATAATCAAGCAAACAGGGAGGGGGATTTCTAACAGGGCAAGAGAGGTAGTGTTGCCACTGTATCGCTCATGAGTGAGACCCCACTAAGAGTACTACATTCAGTTCTGGAGGGCACACCTCTACAAGGATACTGACAGGGTAGAAGCAGTCCAGAGAAGGGCTCCTAAAGTGATGAGGGGTTACACATGAAGCAGAAAGAGGAAAGGCTGTGGGATCTTAACAGACTTTTTATAGGTACATTAGTGAAAGAAGAAAAACCAGGGATGGGATTATAAGGCTTAAAGGGGAAGAAGGGGAGTGTGTGGAAGGGGACCAGGAAAAAGCATCAATACTGAACAAATATTTTTGTTCTGTATTCACACAGAAGAAGAAGATGAGGGACCACAGTTAGGCAACATGATCAAGTATGGGAGGGAGGTGGACACTGGTCCATTTACGGAAGAGAGAATCATAAAAAAACTCACAAAACTTGAAAGTGGACAAGGCAATGGGACCAGATGGGATACATCATAGAATATTAAGGGAACTACAGGAAGTGCTGGCAGCACCACTGGCAGCCCTGTTCAACAAATCACTAGATACGGGAGTGGTTGCAGAGGACTGGAGGAGGGTAGATGTAGTCCCTCTTCACAAAAGTGGGAGTAGGGAGGAGGCTGGGAACTACAGACCTGTCAGCTTCATCTCAATAATGGGGAAAATTATGGAATCACTACTTAAAGAAAGGACTGTGGAACACCTTGAATCCAGTGGAGTACAGGATTCGAGACAGCATGGATTCACAGTAGGAAGGCCATGTAAAGCAAATCTAATTGATTTTTTTGACTGGGTGACGAGGAAAGTGGATCAGGAGGAGTGGAGGATGTGGCCTACCTGGATTCCAGTAAGGCCTTTGACACCATTCCACACAGAAGACTTATGAACAAGTTGGGCGGCCTGGGAGTGGGTCACAAGGTGTAAAACTGGGTTAGGAACTGGTTGAGTGATAGAAGACAGAGAGTGGTGGTAAATGGAGTTCAATCTGAGGAAAGGAGGGTGACCAGTGGGGTGCCACAGGGATCAGTTCTGGGGCCAGTCCTGTTTAATGTCTTCATAAGCGACATTGTGGAGGAGCTGGAAGGGAAAGTGTGCCTCTTTGCAGACGACACTATGATCTGCAACAGGGTGGACACTCCGGGAGGGATGGAAAAATGAGAAGGGACCTAGGTAAACTGAAGCAATGGTCTAGAGTGTGGCAGCTGAGATTCAATACAAAAAAGTGCAAAAGCATGCATTTGGGGTGCAAGAACCCAGGGGAGGATTACAAGATGGGGGGCAGAGAGATACTGATGGTCGCCAAACAGGAAAGGGATTTGGGGGTAATCATATTTGATGACCTAAAGGTGGCTTAACAATGAGACAATGTTGTGGGAAGAGCCAGTTGGATGCTGGGGTGCATAGGGAGAGGTGTCACCTGCAGAAGAAAAGAGGTGGTGATGCCACTGTACAGATCATTGGTGAGGCCTCATTTGCAGTAATGTGTCCAGTTCTGGAGGGTGCATCTCTGTAAAGACATAGACAGGGTGGAGGCAGTTCACAGAAGGGCAACATAGATGGAGCAGAGCCTACACCAAATGTCATATGAGGAGAGATTGGGATGTCTCAATATGTATACCCTGGAGGAGAGGAGAGACAAGGAAAATATGATAGAAACCTACAAATATCTAAAGGGCATAAATAGGGTACTAGAACGTAGCATCTTTCAGAAAAGGAGATGTTCAGGAATGAGGGGGGCATGACATGAGGTTGGAAGGGGGTAGACTAAGGGGTAATGTGAGGATGTATTTCTTCATGGAAAGGGTGGCGGATGCATGGAATAGACTCCCAGTGGAGGTGATGGGGGCCAACACAGTGGGGGAATTCAAAAATGCATGGACAGGCATAGAGGAACACAAGAAATAGGAACGAGAAGGTAAAGCCGGAGATCAAGTAGGGTCTGTGGCTTTTGCAGTAGGTAGGGAAAATGGGTATACTAGATGGGCCTATCAGTCCTTATCTGCCATCAATTTCTATGTTTCTATGTACTCCCTGGAAGAGATGAGAGTGAGAGTGAGAGGGGACATGATTGAGACCTATAAGTAAATCACAGGGGTGAGCAAGGTGCAGGTGTGGAGTCTCTTTCAAAGAAGGAAGAGCACCTGAACACAGAGGCATGCAATGAAGTTAGAGAGAGAGCGGAGTTTAAGAGGGATGTAAGGAAATACTTCTTCACAAAAAGGGTGCTGGACACCGGGAATAGCCTGCCAGAACATGTGGTGGTGGCAAAAACAGTGTGGAGGTTCAAGCATGGGTGAGACAAGCACATGGGCATAATAAGCAGAGGAAAAGGAGGCAGGAGAGACGCTGGTGATTAAATAGGGTGCAGGGTGTCAGAACAGGCAGGGAAATAGAGGGAAAACTGGGTGGGTCTACTGGTCCTTTTCTGCTGACAAATTCTATGCTTCTGTTTTGGGCACTTCAGCAGCTCCATTTCAATGGATATGAATCTTATTACATACCAGCTATTACCACAAACCAATATGGTAGACTTAAGGGGGCCTAGTTACATTGGTAAAAATAAGGGATGATCTAATAGTTTTAAATAATGTGGCCCAAACTTCAGAATTTTTTTCTTACTGTTGTAAGGTGGGATTCCACTGTTATTTTGACTGTTAATATTTATATCCCTCCCCACTTCCACTCATCCCTGACTTACGACCTTTGGGCTAAATTAACGACTGAATTTGACACCTTGTCCTCACAGTACAATGTCGATACTGTTTTGGTAGTATGGGATGTTAATTCTTGAACAGCGCAGTTTGACAGTCTTCTGATACTACAGGAGCATTTCTACATGGGGAACTTACGTACTAGAAATTCCTCTGATAAGATACTGAATGAAGCAGGAAAGCATTTTCAGGAATTTATTATCACAAGGAATAATTTATTGATACTGAATGGCCAGGGGGATGGTGACCAAGAAGATTGCTTGTACCTTTTTCTACCCTCACAGGCAAAGCCTTATTGATTTTGCGTTGTGTTCGCCCCATAGCTATGATCTTTTTAAAAAACTGGTGGTGTCGATGAGACCCGAAAGTGATCACGCTACATTTCTTCTCTCATATGATTTAAACAGCTCGTTGCTGACCTCCACTAACTCATAGAAACATAAACTTTGATGGCAGCTAAGGACCACTTGGCCCACCTAGTCTGCCCATTTCACTACCTACTGGATAAGCTGCAGATCCTAGTTAACCAACAGCCTATTTCTTCCTACCCCCCACAAGAATTGCTTTATGTCTATCCCATGCATTCTTGAATTCTCCCACAGTTTTAGACCCCACAACCTACTCAGGAAGGTGGTTCTATGCATCCACCACCCGCTCTGTGAAAAAATACTTCCTCACATTGTCCCTCATCCTTCTCCCCTCTATCTTCAAATTGTGTCCCCTTGTTCTTGCACATCTTTTTGTCATCTGCATAGAGGCATACTTTTCCTTCCAGTCCCTCTGCAATGTCACTTATAAAGACATTAAAAAAGATTGGACCCAGTACTGAATCCTGCAGTACCCCACTAGTAACCCCCCTTTCTTCAGAGTGGACTCCATTTACTATTACCTTCTGTGTCCTGTTGTCTAGCCAATGTTTTACCCAGGCTACCACCTTGGGATCCACTACCAGGCTGGCTAATTTGTTTATTAATCTTTTGTGTGGGACTATATCAAATGCCTTGCTAAAGTCTAGGTAGGCCATGTCCACAGCCCCTTCCTGGTCTACTACTTTGGTCATCCAGTCAAAGAAATATATTAGATTCATCTGACATGACCTTCCTGCTGTGAATCCATGCTGTCTTGGGTCCAATGCCCCACTGGCCTCTATGTAACTCTATGTCAGCTGGCATCACCCCACACGGTAACTCCCCTACCTCGTTTTTCTCCATCCTTCCCTAAGGTTGCCTCCATGGGGGCCTTCACCATGTAGTCTGCCCCCATCCCTCTTCCTTGTGAGTTGGACACCCTCCTTGCACTTTGCCCTTCTCTGTGTCCTTACTTTCTCCCTCCTTTTGCACCCTTATGACTCCTACCAGCATACACTGCATTCTAAATGTTATATCTTGCACTGGCCGTATATGTTTAGTACAGTTTATAATGATCGTGAATCCTATATCAATCTGTATTACGGCCTGTTGTATTTTGAACTGTTTGTACTTTTAGTAATTCCTGCCCTATGTGTCCAGGGCCATCTTGAAAATGAGCTTGCTCAATGATGTATCTGCCTGGTTAAATAAAGTTTGATTGATTGACTGATTGATGTCCATCATTTTCCTTACCACAGAGGTCAAACTGACAGGTCTGTAGTTTCCTGCCTCTGTCTTGCTCCCACTTCTGTGAAGGGGAATCACATCCACCCTCCTCCAGTTCTCAGGTACCACATCATCCTCCCATGATTTGTGAAAAATGGTAGTCAGTGGTGTAACTAGTTATCCCCTTAATTATTTTAGAATTCTGGGGTGAATCCCGTCAGACCCCATTGCTTTGTCTACCTTCAGTTTTAGGAGTTCTTTCAGAACCCTTTCTTCTGTGAAAGGACTGGGATTGATCCCCCCTAGCCAGAGTGCTTCTGTTAATTGGATTAGGTACCTCCCCCTCCCCCTCTTTTGTGAATACTGAGCAGAAGTATTCAATCAGTATCCCTGCTTTTTCACTGTCCCTCTCTGCCCACTCACCGTCCATTCTATTCAGCCTCACTATCCCTCCCTTTGTCTTTCTACGCTCCCTAATATACCTAGAAAACCAAGTTGGCTATCTTTTCCTCAGTTTGGTCCTCTGCTATTCTGCCTTAACTCACAACAAAATCTTAGCTACACTTGCCCTAACTGGTAAGTGTAAGCTGATTTTTCAATGCTAGACTAAGGAAAGTGTCACCAATTTAATTTACTCCTCATTTTTTTCAACTCTCTTTTCCTTAGCTTATAACAATGCAAACACTCTACAAATCAATAATCAATTAAATATGTGTTACCAGCAAGTTAGACAAAAAATATACTTGCCAAATACTAGTAACTCTTATACTAATTTTTGGTTTGATGCTCAGTGTAAGTCAGAGAAGTGAAAATTAGGGAAACTAATAAATAGTACAAGACAGAACCCATCCAAAGCAAATTTTTTATGAATAAATAAAGCAAGAAAAATATATAAAAAGGTCTTGATGCAAAAAAAGCTTGATTTCTTCTCAAAGCAGTGGGATAACATGTATCAGGCCATAAACGCTAATGATTCTAAATCCTTTTGGATGTTAGTAGCTAAGGGGGTAAAGTCATTTTCCCCTCTTTGCCTTCATATATCCCTAAAGAAACATGGGTCCTTCATTATACAACTCTTTTCAATAATGAGTCCCTGTCTGTCCTAAATAACACAATCCCTTATTGGCTATCTAGCCATAAGTTTCCACCCTCTTGTCTTCTCTCTGGACGATATGGAGCAAGCTATAAATCACCTCAGAAACAATAAAGCACCTGGTCCAGATTCCATTCTTGGTGAAATTTATAAAGCACATCTGAATTATTGAGTTCCTTTTTTTACTAATGTCTTTAATATATGTCTCAAGGAAAGATTTGTTCCACCAATAGGACCAAAAACATTATCCCAATCCACAAAAAGGGTTCATATCAACTTCCCCTTAACTACCAGCTGATTAGCCTCATTGATATTGGCGGTAAAATATTTGCTAGGATCTTGCTTAATAAACTGCAAAACTGGTTAATAGATAATAATAGATAATAGCTCTCCTTTGTCAATATTCCAAGTGGTTTTCCATCGTGGTTTTTTGACCATTGATAATTTATTCATTTTAGCTCATCTAGTTGAAAAGTACAAATTATTTAGAAAAACAAAGTTGTATGCCCTTTTTGTGGATTTTTCTGCAGCATTCAACTTGGTAGTTAGAGAAAAACTCTGGGACATTCTGCTTAACAGAGGACTCCCCTTAAATATCCTATTCCCACTGTATATTTTATATACAAACACCACTACTGCTAAAAGATTCGATAACAGTGGTAACCTTTCCAAATACCTTAATACATTGCATGGGTTAAAGCAGGGGTCCCTTTTGGCCCCTCTGCTCTTTAGTATTTATGTTGATTAACTTCTTTATTTTGATTCCTCCTTGTGTTTAGACTCCCCCAGAGTTAAGAATCAAGACATTCACATATTGGCATACTCTGATGATTTGATTCTTTTCTCACTCTCTATTTCTGGACTTCAACATAAAATAAACCAACTCAAGGCAAAGTGTGATCAACTGGAGTTAAAAATTAACCTTAGTAAGACAAAAATGATGGTTTTCAGCTCACAAAATCCATGTACTACTCCACCTAAACTTTATTTGGAAAGAGATAGGATCGAGGCTGTTTCTTCCTTACTTATGTAAGAGCTAAATTTACTTCAAATGGCCTCTGGATCTCTCATTGCACCAAAGCTAAATTAGCTGCTAAAGCCTTATTGCACTTTAATTTTAAGTACGGTGGGCATACTGTAATGCTGGAACTTATTGCCGGAGAAGCAGAAATTAACCACATTTTACTTTATGGGGCTGAAGTATGGGGAACCAAACAGGTTGTCACATTGGAACTTCCATTGTCTATTTTTTATAAGTCTTTACTCCAAGTCCCTCTGTCTATTGTGAATGCAATGGCAAGGGCCGAGCTAGGTAGAATCCCCATTGTTACCTTGGTTGAGCTTTGTCTGGCCAACTACTGGCTTAAAATTATTAACAATCCATTTAATCCTATTCCTAATCTGTGTCTTCGAGAGAAAAATACTTGGATTGAACAAGATTTTTCATCACCTTTGTTAAATACTCTTAGATCTGTCCTTTCCAAAGCCTCTTTAACTCATCGTTGGACAGATTTTCAAAAAAAATTACGATTTCTTCATTTAAAACGCTCACACAAAAATGATCTGCATTGGCCCAGTCCAAACAAATGGAGCAAGTTAGAATCCAGAAACAAGGCCCTTGGTATAGCACAAACAAAATTGACTCCTCCTTTGAGGAATATCTAAATCTCCCACTAGTTCCAAGTGACAAGAAAGCTATTACCTGGGCTAGACTGGGTATTCTTTCCTCCAAATATGCTTATTTCAATAAATCATGACATGATGCACATTATCAAAATCTATACAGATGTAATAGAGTTTTTTGAAAATCCCTATCACATCATAAATAATACAATGTCCTCTTTATAATCTTTTGAGATCAAACTATTAAAAATACCCTCATAAAATATGCTGACATAGACTATGATCCATTATTCATCCTTTTACATCCTATGAATAAAGAACATGCTGAGCTTATCTCCAAATTTCTTAATTCTGTCATGAATTCTAAAAGAAAATGCTTTGCTGTGTCATGATCGGTATAGCATTAGCTTCTCTACTGTAGACAATTTTTAGATATTTTTGCACACTTGATTAGCATTTTTGCACTTATGTATGATTTTTTTTTATGTTTTCTGCACTGGGATATTTTATTGGAAATTCTAATTGTAATATTGTAATGTCCAACTTTTAAAGTATTAGAAGAACAATAAAGCATTACTACTTCTGTTTCAGTGGAAGGAAAGTTGGAGCATGGAGAACCAGGAACTTGAGGGTAGGGTGACATTTGGAAGGGTTTCCACCAGTTTCTTTTCAAGAAACACATGCATACTCAGTGTAAATATGTGGAAGGAATCCAAGTAGTCAAAAGAAAACTTTATTGCATATAGGCAACAACAAAAAAAATGTGCTGGTCCTCATAATTCGCTTCCTCTTATACACCCCTCCCAAATGTTATTTATATTTTGTGTGATTTGCATGAGTATGTTGTGCTTATTGTGTCATAGGAGAACAATTATTGAGTTTTTGTCATTATAAACAACAAATTTTAGCCTGTGGAGAATAACAAAAATAAACAAAATTTCACTCACTGCTACCGAACAATGCCCAGAAAAATATAATGAGTTACATATTTACTTTTCCTTGTACAGTTCAGTCAAATTCTAGTTTTTATAAAGATCAGGTATCCAAACTGTATGCTTGATCAACAAGACAGCTGCAGGAACTAATGATAATCACTATACATTTATTTTGCATTTTCAGCAGTAGAGTTCACACAAGACCAGGTAAGCAGTTTTCATTGTTATGATCACAGCATTTATTCTAGTAACAGTTTTAGTACTGTAAATGGTGCTGATCAAGTGTGCATGTACTGTAGATGGAAACCCATATGAAAACATATAGCTGATAATGAATTAGCAGTGAATTATCTGATAAATATAATTCCACCAAAATAGTAGTTTTGTTTGAGTATTCAGAAAGTAAAACACTCAACTAATTTAAATATTTTGAAAGATGGACACTAATTAAATGCATTCATCAAGTTGAATGTACAGTACGTGGAGAACAATTACTTCAAATCGGGAGGAGTTTTTTGTAAACTGAGCATGAGTTGAAGGTCAGCTGGGCTCAGTGAACTACATTGCATATACAAGAATTGTCTTCCCTTAGTATTCATATTAATTTTAAATAATGGTTATTTCAGGGTGCTGTGTTGATTTTTAAATTACAGTATAAGATTAGACAAAGAAAGCAACAGTATTTAACTCAAAGCAGGCATTATGTATTTGCTCACCATAAACCAAAGGTGCTTCCTTGTGAAGGGGAAACCAGAACCCTTCATGACAGTTAAAAATGAAGACTCAGAAAAACACAAGCTAAGCCTAAAGGGTTAAGAACTGTATAACTGAAAACTACTAGACATGTGCTGTCCTAAACAGTGAAGCTAATACACAAACAAATGTATTTCATCTACTACACATACAGTATTTAGTTTAAAGCAATTTTGTTATTTTGAAGATGAAAGTTAGTTGGGAGTTCTTTATGGCACGATTCAGAACAGTTGTGATCTCCAGTCCATTCTGTGTTAAGTAATTTGCTTAACAAAATAAACTCACATTCAATTAGCATTCGACTGGTACCTACTGCAGTTAGCCACTAGTTGAATGATCTGGTTGAGCACTCTATTAATTTTTTAATGTATGAGGGGTACCTGGAATGTGCTAATGCTGATTCATTTGAATTTGAGGCAGATTTCTAATGGCATTTGAGTCAAATATTACAGTAATAAAACAGATGAAGTAGTCAAGAGACAGATGGATGGAAACTGATTGGCAATTAGAGGTCCTGTTTTCAAATGTTCTCACTAGAACAGTTAGTAAAAACATTATTAAACTGGATAACCAAATATTCTCAGTATTTGTAGTTAGTTGACAGAAAATATTTACACTTACAAGAGGGAGAGAGAGAGAGAGAGAGAAAGAAAGAAAGAGGCATAAACAAGAGATTGGCAGAAAGAATCTCTGCTATTAGTGGTCTGCTTGTTGAAAAAAACAGCTTTTTTTAAACAAATGTTTGAAGAATCCCCTTTAAACAAGTATTATAGTTTCAATATTCCGTGACAGAACATTAAAGCTGTGTATGAGTTCACCCAGTCCAGTAGTGCTAGGGGTAGCATGCTGTACTACAAAGCTGAAGATCTGGATTCATGCCATGATCTTGAATCCCATAGCCCTGAGACAGTGGAGTCTCAGGTGTGCTGCAAGGGCAGCATATTTCTGCTTGGATACCTCCTGTGGCGGGACGTACCATGTACCCATATGTTTGCAGGTGATATGGTATTAAAAAAGAAAATGCTGGGTGGGGAAAGGATGCACAGGGAGTAATAAATCATGAAAAAAAAAAAAAACTATAAGCCTGTGCAAAACTAGACCACCAGGCAAAAGTATTTTGGTACCTTAAATATGCTTTTAAGAACTGAAAATAAAACATACATAGGTAACAGTGGTGGTATTCTGATTAAGGAACCCCCTTGTGCTATTGGGACAACTTTGGAAAATGTAAAATGTAGTCAAAATTAAACTTATTTTTCCTTTTGTCCCATAATTCCTATCTTTATTTCTCCATTAGTAAGGGCATTTGCATGGAAACAGGATATCTGCCCTATCTGCTGTATTTGCTTGGCTTCACCTTGCACTGTAATTAAGTTTATGCTATCACAATCTGTTGCTGGGAAGATCATTATGATATCATAATCTGGGTTAGATCAGATGTAGAGAAGCAGCTACAGCAGATGAAATCTAGGGGACACTGATCTTGTTTTCATGCAACTGTCATCAGTCGAAGAAAAAGGAGGGACAAATTACAGAAAAACATAAGAACTGAAAACTGAACTGTATCTAAATCCTATATTTCATTAAGCTTTCTCTCTAGAACATCAGGGGCTCTTTACGATTTTTGACAATATTTGAAATTAACTTAATGAACAATGTAGCACCTTTCATCTACCATTAGTAAAACACAGTTTACGTATAAAAATATTATGTAACAATGCATTTTTTAAATGTCAGATCAGCTTTGACCAATGTATATAAGGCTCTCTGAAAATAACATATTAAGCTACTATAGCCATGGATTAAAAATGATCAAATCTAAATTTTTTAAACACATACACATTATAGTGCCATTAGCATTGGATAGCATCTGCAACAGGTGATGTTTCAAGATGAGGAAAGGCTAAGATAAGTCACTCTTACTATTAAAGGTCAGCCTCTAGAGTAGTGCAGTCTTTGAGACGTTACAACTAGAAATATTTTCTCACAGACTTTTAAAAAATAGCAAGGATAAATCCAGAGGTCTCATTGTATGACAGCCGTCACATGATTATGCATTAAAATAGTAATCATGCATGGTCAGAAACCAGATCTCATTACAAAGGCTGGAAAACTTCATTATCTACAATGAACCATTTTATAAGTGCAATAAGCTGAACTGCGGTGTGCAACAAAGCACTTCCCTTGGGTGTAAGGACACTTGGCCTTTGTATTTGTGCCTTACTACGCCCCTGGGGTGTGCATCATTACTCCTTTAATGCATACCCCATTGTGGCTTTTTGCTTACATATAGCATCAATTATGATGGGTTTCAATGGAAATAGGGACAACTGTATGCATTACTAATATTATAGTTTCCATGTTTAGAAGTAATGGGATATGGAGTTGGAGATCTATATCTGATTATTTATTTTCTATTGGACTGTGTGACCTAGATGGTGTACCTTAATGCAAATAGGAGTCACACTATACTAAATCTATTAATTTTTGTATACCGTGAATGCACTTGATGTTTTGGGCAAGTTTGCTTTCTAACGCTATATTCTGGGTAAATCTTTTCAGTCACCTGTTGTATTTCATTTGTATTAACATTAAACATTTTGATGCATTTTTGTTTCCTTTTTACATTGCAGTTGTTAAATAATTTTAAACATGCTGTAAGTTGAGAACTTTGAAAGCTGAGACTTTAATTATGTCAGTCTGTTCAAACAACAGACATCGAGCATGTTTGTGACTTCATGGGTATAGGCATTATAATTTTTACAAACTGCTAGCCCTAGACATGCTTTTTTCAAGTGGGCCCAGGAAAGCTGTATCTTGATGTGAATTTCACATCTCACTTATAAAATTAGTCATGGGGTGCAACAGCTGTGTTTGTATGTGTGACTCCAAAATAACCACAGTCATTTCTGGAGATTACGAAATGTGTAAGAACACGTGTTTTTAAGGTATGCATTTATGAATTTCTTTAAAAACAAAGGTGTATGTCCTTATAAGGTTTTTTTTTTTTCTTGTGGCTAAAGGGACTCACACTTTTCATGGCATTCCATAATTCTGTTCATCCTTTAATCACAATTTTAAATTACAACAAGCTGACCACTTTTTTATACTTCAGTGCCAGCAGGTATAGTAACAAAGAGCCAACTATCTGGTTCTTATGAACATTTCAGAATAGGCCCCTAATACACACACATGGCAATGAATGTTATGACTGAGAAGCATGCAGAACAATGCCACAGCAAGAGAAAGGTTGACAACTGTACCATGTTGCTTGTAGATAGGGGGCTTCCTATAGATGTTATCGGTTGTCCCACTTTCTAGAGAAGAGAAAACAGTAAGCGAGAAAACAAAGGAGTAAACAAAGTAGTCTACAAAAATACATAAAAACTAGTAACCGCATAAGACCTGCAGTAGCTTTATCTTTCATGTTCAGGGTTTAAATAAGGGAGATTAGCTAGATAGATAAATAGATAGACAGATACAGTAGATAGGTAGATAGATAGATAGATATGCAGGGAATAATTAAAGTTATCACTGCAGCATCAAATTTGGAAGGATTACATTGTAGATACTCATAATTATAGGTCACGGGAGCATCATGTGATACTTTCAAATCAGTCATAGCACTTCCTTTAGCTGTGCATAAGACACTCATTTCTGTAAGAGTATCTCATATGTTGTGGTGCAGTAATGGGTTTCTCACTGGCCACTTGCACCATCAACATTTTGAAGAATGAAAGTTAATTTTAAAAACAATTAGTACTATCTATAAGCATTTTCTAGGTCTGTTGACGGGCCTCTTGCATCCTCAGTATGACAAAACTGCTTATCTTCAGTTTGCAGTTCTCCAATCCAGAAAATGCATGAAGAAACACTCTTATTGTATATCCATAAGAGTCCCTAAAACCAGACCCATCAGCTTATAACAAATGTAGACTCAGACTGCTAGTCAGCGATGCAATTTAACCATTTTGTTTTCCAAAATACTGTATGAGTAGTTCTGATAAAACAGGAGATAATAAATGCTCTCTCCCTTTTTGACAAGAATGTTAAACCTTCCTTATTTATCATGTGATTCTAAAGAGATTGGTTAGAATTCCCCTGCATTATTTGGCTATACTTCACGCAACCAACGTCTTTGCCTTTTTTTTCCACATAAGTGAAGCTTTTTATACCAAAGATAAGTTACCAAAGAGAAAGAAGATTTATGGTCTGCAATCACAGCAGATGTAATAGTCCACTGCACCATTTTGAAAAACATGATGCTAGTTACCAGAAACATAATGGACACCCAGAACAAATTATATCTGTAATATCCTTCAAATATTTTTCTGGTAAAATCAGACATCAGGACTATTAAAGGCATCAGGCAAGAGCAGTTGGTCCCTGTTTTCAATTGGAGACTTGTGTCTGCATCCACCAACCTTATAAATCACTGAACAGATGGTCTCATAAGTACCCCCTCCATATTTTGCGGAGTAAAACAAACAAAATGAATATGTTTTATTTTTTTATGCAAATTGACACAAACTAGAATATTTTTGGAAAAATGAGTGGAAAGATACAGACACAACTGGGCAGGTGCAGATGCAGCCTTTTGAAAATATCATCTCAATACATTGTAGCGAGCTGTGTTCTAAAGGCACAAGTTTCTGATCTTCTTATCGCTGGTGTTTATGTTTAGAGAAAATTTTAACACACTTGCAAATCTAGACCATCTGAGGTGGATCCACTCCCTGGTGAGAGAAAGCTGTTATTTTGTTAATTAGTTGTTTAACATCTGACAGCTGTTTTCCTCGTTCTGTCAATAATGACCACTCCTGGAATTTTACACAGTAGTTAATGACAACCCAAAGAAGGTCTAACAGAAAAAAAAACAGCTGAGGGTTGACAGCCATGCTTGTATGTTCCTACCTGGAACATGGAAATGTCTAGGAGCCTGCAGATAGGTAGAAGGTGGAGATTTGCTGTCTGAGTACATGGATAAGCTTGGGGTGCTCCGACCACTTTCGCTGCCTCAGGGTGGGAAGAGCAAAGAAAGTAGATAAAAGAAAATGGAAAGCAGAGAATAGTATTTTAAGCAGAAAAGCATATGTTCACAGTGACTTGTTAATCCAACATTATGATTTAACAGACTCCAAATGATACATATTTCTAACATTTTCTTTTAACTGTGAACTTGTGTCCATATAAAAAGGCCCCAATACATACGGAAATTTCCATTTTTGACATATTTAGATTTTTAACAAATCTGGTTGGATTATCAAGTCAACAGGACTCTATAATGCTGCAGACAATTTGGCAAGAAACTGTTGGATACAGTATACAGTATGTTGTCCTAATAAGGTACAACTGTCACATAGTACTATACGTAAAAGGCACAAAAAAGTAAGCAGCAATTTACTGTTAAGAGGTGAACATTCAATAGCATTAGATCATCAGCTTAGCAAAAGAAGAGTGTTAGTCTCACTGGTCTGTTAGAATCAAATCCAGAAATAGTGCCATTAAGATGTATGATGCATTTTAATAAAAGAAAAAAAAAATGCTACAGTTGCAGGAACTGGTTTAGGGTATGGTGTTAATGTTCATGATGGATGCGACAGGAGAAGAAACTTGAGCTTCTGCTCAGCACTTATAGATGCACAATCCCAGTTGGGAATATATGTATATATTAAAATCACAAGAAAATGATTAACAATGACTGGGAGAGAATATCTTCTTCCTGAAAAAAATACCTGGCCTTATAGTTTTCATTTTTTCTAATGCTTCAGTGAAAAGACTTTACTATTGCTGTGTTCATCACACTTCTTGACCCTACTGAAGGACTCTGCAGTTAGTAGTCAATCAACACCCCCTGCTAGTGACGCAATCATGTAAATCACCCCAGTGGGTGCTGTCTGTCAATGCCTACTTACAATCAACATGCACATGGCTTTAGCGGTTCCATATCAACAACATCATTGTCAACATGCTCAACAGTGACGGGAACAATGCTGACTGTTGGCAGTGTTCCTGTCGGGAAGAAGTGTTTTTTTTGCAGGGGGATATGCCCCCTGCACCTCCCACCTCTAATTAACCAAGTCTGAGTTGGAGTTGGTTCAGGGTGGGGGAGAAACACCGGGAATCATGGTGTCAGCATATAGTAGACCACCACAGTGACCAATCTCGACCTGACAGGATTTCTCGCTGTAGAAATGTTGTTGTGGTGGTATACTACCGGCTTTAGCTCTTCCCCATTAAGCATGGACTAGTGCCAGGCCTAGCTACTCTGTTGACAGGAACAACTGTCTTCCTAGCTTGTCTTGCATAACGCTTACTGACATCACTGAAATTTATTTCTATAACTCTTCCTTTAATGATCTTTTTTCACTCTCCCCTACAATCTGTCTGGAAATTAGCTTTGTATCAGTGTGCCTTTTCTGGTCATCAATTCTTAAATAACAGCTACAGTAAAGAGATGTCTGGGATTCTAAGACCCATCTCATCCAAATGTGACTTTTAATAGAAAGTTTAAAAGGTATAAAATTATAGAAACAGAATTTGTTGGCCGGTAAGGGCTGCTTCGCCCACCCAGTCTGCCCATTTTCCCTATCTAGGGTATCACTGCAGACCCTACTTGATCTCCAGCCCATTCTCCTACTCCTTCTTTTCCCCTAAGATTCCCGTATGCCTATTCCATGCATTCTTGAACTCCACCACTGTTCTTGCCCCAAAAACCTCCACTGGAAGGCTGTTCCAGGAGTCTACCACTCTTTTTGTGAAGAACTTCCTCACAACTCTCCTGAATCTTCACTCTCTAGCTTCATAGCATGTTCCCTTTTTTGTGGGCACCTTATGTTCTGAAAAATACTTCCCTCCTGTACTTTATTTTCTCCTGTGAGATATTTAAGTCTCTATCATGTCCCCCTCTCCCTCCTCTCTTCCAAGGTGTACATATTGAGTTCCTTTAGACTCTCCTCATAGGGTTTCTGATGCAGACTCTACACCTTGTTAGTTGTCCTCCTCTGGACCACTTCCACTCTGTCTATGTCCTTCCAGAGATGTGGTCTCCAGAACTGGACACAGTACTCTAGGTGGGGTCTTACCAGTGGACTATACAGAGGCAACACCACCTCCTTCTTTCTGCTGGTGATACCCCTCCCTATACACCCTGTCATCCCACTACCCCTCCCAACTGCCTTGTCACATTGCCTGGCCACCTTGAGGTCATCAGATATGATTACCCCCCTTTTCCTGCTTGGTGGTCATCAACATCACTCCACCAATTTTGTACTTTGTCCATGGGTTTCTGTACCCAAGTGCATTATTTTGCATTTTTTCACATGGAAACCCAACTGCCATCCCCTTGACCATTCCTTGAGTTTTCTCAGCTCTTTGCTCATCATTTCCACCTCCCAGGAGAGTCCACTCTATTACAGATTTTGGTGTACTCTGCAAGGAGGCAGACCTTCCCTTCCAGCTCCTCTGCAATGTTACTTACAGAAACATTAAACAGGATTGGTCCCAGTATTGATTCCTGAGGCACCCCACTGGTCACCCTCCTTTCCTTGGAGTGAACTCCATTTACAATACAATCTTCAATTGTTCCTGATTGTTGGAAAATGGGTGAAATTATTCCTATTTATAAAGGTGGTGACCTCACAGTCCTCTCTAATTATAGACCAATTACTTGGCTCCCCATTTTGTCTAAGGTGTTGGAAAAGCTGATAAATAATCAGCTTAGACAACACCTTGACTACTTAGGTTATTGACAAATTGTCAACATGGATTTAGAGAGGGTAGGTCCACAAATACTGCCCTACTTGATTTTAGTAACCTGGTGACAACATCTTTGAATAAGGGTAATCAAACTGGGGCAGTGTTTGTGGACCTTAGCAAAGCCTTCGATTTAGTTCACCATGAAATACTTTTGTTAAGATTACAGAATATGGGGATAAATAACAATTCCTTGCAGTGGTTCAGATCTTATCTAACGAACTGTAAACAACGGGTGGTCTGTGGTGCTGCTGTCCCGGATCTCCTGGACTTATATCGGGGTGTACCTCAGGGCTCAATTTTGGGCCCTATGTTATTTAACATCTATATCAACAATCTTCCTGACTATGCGGCCTATACTGATGTCAGACTTTATGCAGATGGCATAGTATTGGTTGCATCTGCTAATGGTCCAGGAGATCTGAGACAGCGACTCCAGACAGATTTTTCTAACATTGAGTCTTGGATGAGGGATTCTGGACTTTTAATAAGTACTGGGAAAACTCAGAGCATGATTTTTTCTGTGGGACTGCATATAAAAAATTCTATTGACTTGAAGATTAGTTTTTTGGACGGGACAAAGATACAAGAGGTCAATACTTATAATATTTGGGAGTTATGGTTGATCATCGTTTTTCTTTTTCTGAACATATATCATTACAAATTAAAAAAGCAAATCAAAGATTGGGAGCATTAAGAAGGGTGTCAGGATGTTTGACCAGGGATATAAAGACTAAATTGATAAAACAATTGTTGCTACCCGTATTAGAATATGGTCTTCCATTATATAAACACTCCTATAAAAAATCCTTATTAAAGTTGGATCAGACTTATTATAGATTGAGGAATTATATTTTGAATAACAAATCTCGTGTCCATCATTGCTTAGTTTATCAGGAACTTGGATGGTTATATCTGTCAGCTCGAAGAGAATTTGTGTGGCTAACGATATGTCATGGTTTGATACATTCAAAAATGCATTCTTTAAGATATTTGCTTTGTTTGAATTCAGATTCAAAATATTTAGATATGTTTAGGAGATCAACAAGAAAATTGCCTACGATCCAAAATATAAATCGTATGGGGGACATGGTTTTACAGAATAGTGTAGCTAGGTCATGGAATAAATTGTCTTGCCAAATTATTGAAATTTCTGACTTGCACATTTTTAAATTCGAATTGTATAATTATTTAAATGTAAGTTGTAATTGTTTTTAGGTCATTGTTTTTTTGTGTATTGTGTGTATTTTGTCATGTTTTGTTGTTTTGTAAAATACCACAGGTATTTGTTGTAAATGGGGATTTATTTCCCAACAGATAAACCTGTATAAAAATAAATTTTAAACAAACAAACAATTTACCACCACCCTCTGCTGCCTATCCCCAAACCAATTTCTTACTCAGTTTACCATCTTTGGACCCACTCCAAAGCTACCCAGCTCGCTTACTAGTCTTCCATGTGGAACGATGTTGAAAACCTTACTGAAATCTAGTTAGGCCACATCCACCACTCCACCATGCTCTAGTTCCTCAGTCACCCAGTCAAAAAATATCTATCAAATTTATTTGACATACCTCCCCTTCCCCCGGGAATCCATCCTGCCTTGGGTCCTGTAACCCACTGGATTAAAGATATCCTATAGTCCTTCGCTTCAGCAGTGATTCCCTCAACTTTCCCACCACTGATGACAGGCTGACTAGCCTATAAATGCCAGCCTCCTCCCTGCTACCACTTTGCGAAGTAGGGCTAAAGCTGCCCTCCTCCAGTCCTCCAGATCACCCGTTTCCAATGAGCTGTTAAACAGGACTGTCAGAGGGGCAGGCAGTACCTCCCTGAGATCCCTCAATAGCCTTGGATGCACACCATCTGGCTCCATTACTTTGTACACTGTCACATTAGCAAGTCATTTCAGGACTTTCTCCTCCAAAACTGGACTAATGTCCACCTCCCACCAATGCTCCTGTTACTTTTTTTGTGGCCCCTCCCCTTCTCATTCCTCTGTGAACTCTGAAACAAGTATTTGTTCAGGATTTCTGGCTTTTTCTGGTCTTCCTCTGCACAGTCCCCCTTTCCTTTTTAACCTTACAGTCCCTCCCCTGGTCTTCCTCTTTTCACTTACAAATCTAAAAAATGTCTTGTCCCCTTTCATTACCACCTGGAGTATTCTCTCTTCAGTTTGTGCCTTTGCACTGCTTATTGCCTTCCCTGTATCCCTCTGTTTCCCCTGATATACCTCCCTCTCCTCCTCCCTCTGCATCTCCTTATACCTTATGAATTCTACCATTTTAGCCTTCACCTTTTCCACCACCTCCTTCAACAATTACAACAGTCTGTTTTTCCTCTAGCTCACTTGCTTGACACAGAGGTTTGTTGCCTTCACTGTGCCCCCTTTTAACTTTGCCAACTTTTCCTCCACACCACCCAGGTCAACCTCTGCCAGGTCATCCCTGTAGCATTCAACCATCTTTATAAAATCTGCCCCCCTGAAGTCCAGAACCCTCACCCCTATGTGGTTTGACTCCACAGCAATCCTTATATTGAACCACACTGGACAGTGATTGCTGGTCCCAAGGTGGCTCCAACCTTGAAGTCTGCAACACTGTCCCTGATAGTGAGTACCAGGTCCAGTATTGCCCCATCACAAGTCGGTTCACTGACTAATTGCCTGAGGAATGTCCACATCCAGGGAGTAGGATGACCCTGCTTCTAGTTACTGCTGCAGCTGGGAGACACCAATCTACATCCAGCAGACTGAAGTCCCCAACCAGAAGCACCTCTCCTTTTTCTGCCATCTTGCCAATGGCTTCCACCAGTACCTTACGTAACTCCTCCCCCTGTGCTAGACATCTGTAGATCACACAAGTGTGAACAGTGGTTCTATTCCTTGTCTTCACGATGACCCACAGTACCTCTGCCCCACCCATATTTCCTGTATCTCTGTCTCTTTTATGTTTTCCCTGACATAATGCACCACACCTCCTCCTTTTCTTCTCACCCTGTCCTTCCAGAACAATGTATAGCCTTGGTATGGCCATGTCCCAGTCATGGTTTTCAGTGCACCATGACTCAATAATGGCCACAGTATCCAGGTCAGCATTTGCCATGATGGCCTCTATGTCCCTAATCTTATTTCCTAGAGTTATAGCATTCGCATGCATGGCCTTCCAGATGTTGTTACCACTCTGCTCATTAACCCTCTTTTTACCATCCTGCCCTCTCTCCTTCCCCCCTTTTAATGTCACAGTTCCCATCCCCCTTCATTTATTAGTTTGCACACTGGGGGATTCCTCACTCCCTCAAGTTTTCCCTACTCTGTACTTCAGTCAGTTAGGGGACAGATTCTCCTCCCCTGATTTCTTTTGCCGCCTCCCTCAACTACTTTAAATGTTCATCAAAGTAACATTTAAACCATCCACTAAGGACTGCAATTCCCCTCTCAGATAGATGCAGGCCATCATCCCTGTATAGGCCATTACACCTCCAGGTGGATCCCTAGTCCCCAATGTAGCTGAACCCCTCCTCTCTGCACCATTCCTTCAACCATTAGTTGAAGCTCCTGGCGCAGAGATTCCTTTCCTCTCCCCTGTCACAGACAAGCAGCACCTCAGTGAAAGCCACTGAATGTGCTACCTGCCTAAGACCCCTCCCCAGCTCCCTAAACTCCTCCTGTACTATCCCAGTCCCATCCCTAGCCAGGTCATTAGTTCCCAGGTGGACAATCACATGCAGCTCAGCCTCCTGCCCTGCTGCCCTAGCGATTATCAGGATCCACTTGCCATCTCTCCAGGCCATGGCATCACGTGGGCACCTAACCTCCCTTTCCATCCCCACCTTCCTATTTCCAAATCTATCCCCCTCACAATCGAGTCCCCCAACAGAAGTTGCTTCTGCTTCCTCCTCTGGGGTCTCTTCCACCCTCCTTGGGGTCTCTGCTATGGAGGACCCCCACATCCTCCCTGAACATTACCATGAGTGCTCTTCCTGGCAGTCCTTACCCCACCAGAGTGGCACAGGAACTGCGCAGTGGTACTGGTTGAGGGATGTGTCTCTGACCCAACACACCCACCCTTCTAGTGCCCACCATAGCCCAGCTGTTCCTCCTCCCTGGCATCCTTTGAGGTAACAGTGACTGATTTGGTGGCCACTGGGTGGGGGAAGAGGTCCCCTGAATCCTAGCCAACTCAGACTGGAGTCTAGCATCCACCTCCATTAACCCAGAGAGGTTCATGCAGATGGGGCAGCACCACAGTCTCCAGTAGGTCTCTCTGAAAAATGCCACCCCATATCCACAGCACTGCACCACTCCCAGCATTCCAAACTTCTAGTCTCCCTGTGTTACCTGGGAATATGTTTGTGCCATTACTCTGATAGGGTGTTTTCGTTTTCCCCTTTTTTGTTTGTTCCTATTTGTGTTCTATTGTACCATGTTTAACTCCCTATGCACTCCTACCCTAGACAGGGGGTTGTTCTTATTACCAGTTTTGTCCTACCTTTTACCTTCTGCCATTCCCAGCAGTGACTGTTAGAGTAGTGAACAGGAATCTTATCTCAGTCAACTAGCAGAGCCTCCTGCTTTCCTGTTTCCTCCTGCGGATATCTGCTGGCACCTAAGGCACCAATTTTAAACCTGTTTCACTCCTGTGCTGGAAGACAAATGTATGTGGAGACACGTTAGGAGTGCCTGAAGTCATGCCCTAGGTAGATCCTCCGCCAGGCAGGACTTCCTGCCAGGCTCCAATTGGTCTGTGTCAGTCACGTGACAGATGCATGGAAGCAGTCAGCAGAGAAGGTCCACTTGGCCTACCTAGTCTGCCCTAAAGTCCTTCCTTAAAAAGTATCTACTGTATTCCATTGGGCATATGGAGACTAAACAGAATAACTTGACTTGTTTTTTATATGTAATGTTTCGAATCTGGATGTTTTACTATTTACCTGTTTTTAGTTGTTTTAACTTGTACAGCGCTTTGGTTACAGAACTGCGCTCTATAAATAAAGCTTATTATTATTATATTTCTCATCTTTCTTAGTCATCAAAGCCCCAAGTCCTGTATCCCTATACCTGTTGACTAAATCAGGACAACTTTCCAGAAAAATATGAGGTTACTTTCTCTTACACAGCCTGTAACAGCTACATATCTTTAACACTCAGGAACACATAGTCACCAAACTAAATTAAATACCCCAATGTTCTGCTCGGCTTTTAATATATATCATAAAATTAAGCACCAAGGTACTGGCTGTCTGCTCTCAAAAAAAGCAACCACAGATACAATCTGTTAACTGTACTGTATGTTCCTACAGTACTTGCAAAATGGAACTCCAGCATGTAAGAGTCTGTGGATTGGTAGAATTTGGAGGTTTGCTGTCTGCACACATTGGTAAATTATATTTTGTACTTTGTGATTTCTGGTGATTTTTTCCATTTCTCTGTGTAGAGTTTTTGTTAAATACTACAATTCAGGAAGAATGGTAATCAAAGAGATTGTCACCAAATGGTGAGGGGGAGAGAAATGTTTTACTTGCTATTTTTTTCATTCTCGTGCGAGCAACTACTCTGCAGTTCTTTGGTCTCCACTGTTCTCCTTTTTCAAAATATCACTTCATTCTTAAACTAACTTGTGTGCTCTGCTGGTATCTTCAGTCCCAGATGGTATTGGTTTTCCTATTTTCTCTCTTAAATAGGGCTTCACATGAATTTATAGAACTCATTACAGACAGGACCGGTTTTACACCTTATGGCACCCCAAGCAGAAATACTTATGGTGCCCCTTCACCACTCGCACTGCCCGCTCTCCTCCCTTCTGCCCCACCCCACATTCAAAAAGTGGTAGAGAGCCTATAAATACAAGGGTGACAACCCCTCATCCTACTATCTTTCCTCCCTCCTGTCTAAATTCACCTCAACCTCCTGTAACTGCTACTTTTGTCTTCACTGCATTCTCTCACATTCTCTCTACTCCACCCCCTCACTCTTTACTGCCTCCTCCCCTCACATTTCTATTCCTTCCAACAGCTTAACTCCACCTCACCCATTAAATAACTGCTACTTCCCCCTCTCCTTCCCTCTCCCAAAACCACCCCTCCCCACCCACCTTTCCCCCATCACAATTCTCATCTATGCTTTCTTCGCAGGCCAGGAAACCAGTACACGGACTGGGCATGCACCGAGCCACGTCTGGCCCTTGTGGGATTGCACTCCAGAGGGACAAAAGTCTGCCTTTCCATTTCTACCCTAACCTCTTTGTTTGGCTGTCCTGGAAACCTAGACATGGACAGGGTGTGCATCAAGCCATGTCTGGCCCTTGTGGGGTATGCAGGCAGGGGGGGTTTCCTTCCTCCTGCACTCCATCAATAACAAGCTGGTTACCATGTTCAGAACCCTGCACAGAAACAATGTCTGTATCCCCAGAGGGATGAAAGTCAGCCTCACCATCTCTACCCACCCCCTCTACCACCCTTTTTACTTCCCCCTCCCTCCTCCCTCTCCTTATCCTTCTGCTATTTCCTATCTAACAAGTCTGTCCCACCAGGCCACCCTGTCCCATCTGTCTGCATGACCTCTCAGCTCTATTCAACTCTCCACTCTGCACCTTCAGCTGCTCCACAATTCCTCTGGTTCACAGATACTCCTCTGTGCATTTTGGGTTCACCTGTATTAACTATATAGTGTACATTTGTGTGATAGCATGTATAATACTTGTAGCATTGTTCTTTTATATTTACTGTATTCTGTGTTTTATATTTACTGTAGTCCCCCCCACCTCTCCCCCACCCGGACGCATCTGGAAATGAGCTACAGTATTTCAGCTCAGTATGCCTTTCCTGGTGAAATTTTCAAATAAATAAATAACAATTTTATTTTTTTATAGTGACACTCTCTGCATTTCAAGCTTAACTCTACTTGTACTTTCTACTTTGGTGCACCCCTTCTGTGCTGGTGCCCAAGAGGCTGCTTGCTTGGTCTGCTTGTGCCTAACACCTTCTCTTATCACAGACAGCTCAACTGAGATGAAACATAAAAACATGAAACTTCAAATGTTCATCAAAGTAACATTTAAACCATCCACTAATTTAATTTACAGTGCGCCCTGTATCCTATCCAACTTTACTGTTGGGGAAACTAAGCAGAGGGAGGCTATGTGACTCGCCTAATGCCACAGTCTGAGTAGGGGTTTCAACCAGGATCTTCACACTAAAATTGCTTTGCTCCAACCAGTAGCATACGTCACCTCCCCTACAGATTTTCAGCTAAGGCTATGATTCTTTCAACAGCTGGAAAAGGGGGAACGTAATACATACACAAACATTATATATTATAAAATGTCAAGGAAAAATAGAAAACTCTGGTGGATTGAGCTTAAATGTCCTTACCAAAAGATTTGTTTTACTACTCTGTTCAGATCTTGTAGGATCTCTGTGCATACTCACCATGCAGATATCCTTATGCTAACTCTCTAACTCACTTGCCATAACCAACAAGTCAGATTTTTCACCAGCCAGGCCCCACTTCTCCCCACAAGAATTTCAGTTATTCAGAGCAAACAACCCCTTCCCCGTACCTCCCTACCTCTTCAATCCTGAAAATTCCAAACTAGACAACAGTCCAACTTTTACATAGCCTGACGTCTGTCCAACAACTGAACTTTTCCTTCCCCCTGGACTCCATCAATACCAAGCTGGTTACCATGTTCAGAACCCTGCACAGGAACAATGCCTGTATTCCACTGTCAACAAGATGGAAAATCATTGGTAAAATGATACTTCTGTCCATCCACTATGGGGATGTGGTTTGTGGTTCAAACCTCATCTCCTCTCGGGCCAGACTAGAAACCCTCTACAACCATTTCTGCTGTTTTGCCATGGACTGTCTCCCACAATACTCACCACTGCACTTTATAAAGCACTTTGAGCTGGCCTTCATGTAAAGACAAAGGCTCTGGCACTGCAGGCACTGCACTTCTCATTTCTGAGTTCTGGTCAAACAAGCACCTAGAGTATTTTCCCCCTCTTACCGGGTTACCTGCAAGATCTTCTGTGCCCCTATTGCATCCACCGCCCACTCCGCCCCACTGACAAGGGATTGCTAGAGATTCCCAGGGTCCGTTTAAAGACCTCAGGTGCTTGGGCATTTAAGTTTGTGGCACCGACCCTGTGGAATTCTCTATCTCACCGGATAAGGGAGTGCCTGACTGTGGAGAGTTTTAAATCTGCACTAAAAACACACCTTTTTAGCCTTGCCTTTTCAGATTATGGATGAATTTATTGGTGTGTTGCTTGATTACTGTATTTTAATTATTGTCTTATTTATTGTCTTAATTATTGTACAAGCGCTTGGATACATGGTGACTTTTTTAAAAATAAACTAAGTTGAAGATGAAGTTCTTACCCCCACTTTCCTTCCCTCTCCATTTTCAGGAACACAGGCAAAATTCTATTCACCATCCTACTGTTAAAAGACAATGGTTTAATCTGCCTTCTCCTACCAGGTTCCCACCTCCAGAACAACTTCCTCCTCCTCTTCCTGTGCACTCCCTTTCTAGCCCTGCTATGAAGAACCAGTTGCATAAGCCGATCACTCCTCGCTGCAATCATTTTTGACTGATGTTGCCATTCCACCCTTCTTCCTAGCTGTGTGGTACACAAAATCAGATGGTTTGATGGTTCTCTAAGTCACTGAATGTTCAATGGTCTGCTGCTGTATTATTATGTCGTTAGGTAAGTCTGATTTGTAACTTGTTAGCTTACCTTGTACCCTGCCACCCCTTCCCCCTTTCAGTATCCCTGGAAAAGGCTAATCAGCTCAGTATGCCCTCATCATTATAGATTATAAATACATAAAAAGATACATCCACCCATCAACTGGGTACTAACAATCCACCCCCCCGATGGGCATTTTGCTGATTCTAGAACTTGTATTCCCCCTACTTCCACCTCTCAACTGCTGAATTTTCACCCATCACTCTGAAGTGAATTACTGAATTACCAGTTTATTTCTCCCCACCACCCAGCTGCTGAACATCCCCTTCCCAATATCGTCAAATAAATAAGGCATTTGTGCCCCCACTCCCATAGTAGTGTTTTTTTTTTTTTTTTTAAACACTATTACCAGGCTTGCTGCCTGAATGCAACTGAATGCTGTCAGATGCACTACGCATCAACTCCAGCCAATCTGGGGCTGCTTGAGCAAGTTATACACAAATGCTACTGGGATCTGCAGTTTTTCAGCAGCACTCAATGTGTAACTGTTACCAGCAGCGGCCCACAGATCGGAGCAGGCACAGTTCTGGTACACAAAGGACTTGAGAAGAAACTCTTATAACCATAAGAAACACATGAACTGTGCAAATAAAATATTATAAATCATGTTGAAGGATTCTGTTTTTAAAAATGGAACTTGCATTTAAAATCAAAATGTTTTACTTTGTGGAAAATTATAGAAACCCCTGACAGTGGAAAAGGCAATGCCAGCTGAACTTAGAACTTCAGGAGTTTAAAACTATGTACAACTGACACCCACTTATGGTTATAAGAGTACCTGGACTGTTTAGAAATAAATGATCCTGATCAGCTAAGAATGACGTCAAGATTGATAATGAGTAAATCATGGAAATGGCAAGGGGGTGCTCAGCAGCTGGGTAGTTGGGGAGGGATGAGTCAGTAACAGTTTTTTTCATGTTTGCTTGCATGCGCAGCACACAAGAAACATATTGAGTTAAGTAGAGCATTGCAGAGGTGTGGCAGTGTGTGGCTAATGCAGCCCACACTTTCAGGGGCCCATCCCTTGGCTACCAATCAACAGAAAAACTGCCAATGATGGCAGTTTCAGAAAGAGTGCCAGACTTAAAAGAAATGTGCTGCTCCAATCAGGGACAGTTTTGTCATCCCTGATTGCAGCGGCAGATCCCCCCTCTCTCTCAACCAGGAACACAGAGGCAGCCGACAAGACACTCTGCCCATGTGCATTACAATGAACAGTAATACGCATGGGCACAGTTTCCTTATTATCGGCTGCTGCCCTGTGTCCCCAGCCCTAGTGTGCCTTTCCTGGCGAAACAGATTTCATTCTTTTATTTGGTGGCTCCTGCCACGGGCCACACACTCCCATGGAAAGCCGACATTGGGGTGCCCAATCCTGTGTTGGCATATCCCTCCCCTCATTAAGTGGCACACTGGGAGCTCACCCCAGTGTACCAAAATTAGGCGGCTCCATGTCACCTGCCACACAGTCCCCATAAGCCGACATGGGGTGTCCAATCCCCATGTTGGCATCCCCCTCCAGTGTGTCTTTCCTGGTTAAACAATTTCCCCTTTCTTTTCTGGCACCAGGATGCTCACTCCCAGTGTCAGATGTGTGCCCCCCCAGCCCGTCAACACCCCTTGCTGACATCGGGGTACCTAATCCACGAGTCGGCATCCCTCCTTCCCCCCCACTACTGTGGCACACTGGAAGCCCACCCCAGTGTGCCAATCTTATTTTTTTAATCCTGTAGATGAAGAAAACTGTCCCTTTCCATTTTTTTTTTAACCTGAAAACAAAAACGGTCCCTCGTTGTCTTCCCCGGCCCCTCCCATCCCCACCCTCCCTCTGTGCACACATCCTCACCTCCTCTGTGCACACACCTCCCCAATCCCCTCTCACCCCATACTTACCTCTGAGGTCCGGCGTGATCATCTGTGGACCGGGAACACATCTGAACTCTTCAAAAGCTGACCGCAAAATGAAGAAAATCACAGTAAGCTTTATAATGGCATCAATGGGGGGTTTCAACTTAGGTTGATATCACAGCCATTTTTTTGAGTTTTGGCCCCAACTCTGGAACGCTTGAATTGTCATTTTGTTTCCCGGTCCCAAAAGGTGATTTCATGGTCGCTGTGTGGAATCACATTTCGGGACTGATTAATGAAATAACAGTGCCACTATTCAAGACATGGGCTCCCAAAAAGGCCATGTTGCAAATTTGGTGAAAAAAATCCAAAAAATGACTGCATTATGAGCGTGTGTTGCGCGGTTTCTATGTACACTCATAACCTTGCCAATTTTCTATATTTTCACTCCATATTTCCAACATTGCCATTTTTTCACACCTCCTTATGAACAGTACAGCTGTCATTTTTTGCATCCTGCCCAAAATGTATTTTCGCACCTGTGACACAGAATGGCACTGTCACTGTGCAAAATCAACTTTTGGGACAGATTAATGATATCACAGTGCCACTGTTCATACAGGGACATCCCAAAAAGGCCATGTTGAAAAATTGGTAAAAAAATTCCAAAAAATGACTGCGTTACGCAGTTTCTACACATACTTGTAACTTCACCAATTTTTCATATTTTCACTCCAGGTTTTCAGCATTGCCATTTTTTCACACCTTCTCATGAACAGTACAGTTGTCTTTTTTTACATCCTACCTGAAATGTGTTTTCACACCTGTTGTGCCGAATGGCACAGTCGCTACGCAAAATCACCTTTGGGGATTGAGTAACGAAATGATAGTGAGGTGCAGTCCCAAAAAGCCCATGTTGAAAATTTGTAGTGAAAATACCAACAAACGCTGTGGGCGTTAGGGTTTTTAACCATAACACCCCATCCTGTAGAGACTGATAGGCATCAGGGGGGTGACTTGGGGTTGTCAGCTGTAATGCTCATGCCATTGCACTCCCACCCTGCATCCAGTGACAGGCACTGAGGTGTCCTTGGGGTCTTCAGCCCTAACGTTCACTCCATTCTCCTATACTGCACCCATCTCAGTTTATTTCCTTATGGAATGGGGTGAGCGTAAGGGCCAAAGACCCCAAGTCACACCATGACACCTGTCTGTGTCTGCAGGGTGGGGAGGGGTGAGGTGAAATGGCATGAGCTTTATGCCTGATGACCCAAAGCAACACCCCCAATGCCTGTCAGTCTCTGCAAGGTGGGTTGGGGGTTGGCGTTAGTTTAATACTTCACTGCCATTCCTATTATGCAGTTCTCTGACTCTTGCAGTACCAATGTCAATACCAGCAAGCAAACATTCAGCATTGATAAATGCTTGTTTAAAGCAATACTGTACAGCAGAAGGGGAACAGTTTAGCAGTCAGGTGGCAAGGTGGAATAATAATTGTTTTTAAATACAACACTTTAGGGGACGGCTTTCCAGTAGTTGTTTGGTGAGGGTGGATGGCAGCATATATACTAATAACTGCCCTATATTTTTTCTACATGGCAGGAAGTCAGTATGCTAGGGAACTGTTTCTCAGTGATGGAAGGATACTGACATTAATTAAACATTTTTAGATCATTTTCTATCTAAATGAGCAATGTTATAATTGCAACCTGAACCATGCCAGGGTGTACTGCAAGACAGATATTACTGCATATCCCAGGTAGTTAAATGCACAAGGCACACAAAATACCTGGTACATGTGGTGAGATATGTCTTACTGCACACGCTATTCTAGGTTATTGTTTACGGGTAGCATTGTTATTTATGCGGCTACAATACAGTATCTACAACCTTCAAGGGTGGGTTATCTGCACATGTTCGGATATAAGGCAGTTTCAAACAATAAATTCACAAATTGAAGCTACAATCTTAGCTGAAAGCCTAGTGCTATATTTATCTCATCACTTTTTGATTTTTATTTCTGTTTATACTCTTCCATTTAAGCCACTACCCTGTTCAGCCTACACTCCCAGCCCTATCATATCACCCTGCACTCTCCAGGACTTACCTTCAGCTCCTGTAGCCCCATGATGTGGCTCTTGGGGATCGAGGCAGTCCTCCTAATGGCGACTGAATCTGCTGTCATCTGCTCAGCGGGGGCAGGGCCTAAGGAGTGCAGGTTTCATGCTGCTCATGTCCAGAATGTTTCCCAGGTTCTCCTTCCTCCGAGTCAGTGACATGAACACATGCCTGCATGCATACAACAGGCATGTTCATATGCAGAGCTAGCCGACTCACCTTCCCACTGCCATCCATTCATGCAGCACCACCTGTGCCTCCACAGGAGGTGCTCACATGGTGGCATGCACAATCACCCACCTTGTAAAAAGTGAGCATCCACTAGGACACTCAATCCTTCCACCCCCTGAGAGCTCTCCAGGAACTCAGAATCATTCCCAAACCCACATTGCTGGTGTTGCAAGAGATAATGCAACTGTTGCACCAACACACCACCTTCCCTGCTGGCAGTAAGACACAAATGCAACTAAATGGCAGGACAATTCCCAGACATGCAGGTGGATGGCCTGTGCCTCTCATCCACCACCCCTTCTGTTCCACCTGGTTGATTCCTTAATGGCTGCCAACAAAAGTGAAGAGCTGAGGGTATGCTGTATCACAACTCTCTTTTTCTCTCTCTCTCTCTCTCTCTCTTTCTCTCTTCTGCTCCGTTGTGAATCCAGACTGGGTGACAGGGAGCAAAACTGAAAAGGCACTCTGTGCCTGATGGGACCTCTCAGTCTTTTGCTGCAGTTGGGTGGGGGCTACCTCGGACCACAAGCCGCATGAGGGAGGGTAAACATAACAAAATCCCATTCCAGGACTATCTAAACAGGGCTCAGAGTCCCCAAATCCTAAATCCCTCAAATCTGGCACTTCTTGCCACCACCACCTCAGCACAGCCACCAAGGAACAACCCCAGCTAACACAGAATCCAGAATCACCAAAAGTGCCTTGGGACCCTGGACTAGCTACGCCAACCAGGACACTCCATGGGACCTGTACCAAAAGGTAAGTGGATTTTTTCTTTTGTTATTTTGACCCAAGCCAGCTGTGTAAGGCCTTGTTGGGGTAGCCTAGTTTCCTACCAACATTCCCCCATCAACATTCCAAAAAGTCAGGGAGTCAGTAAAGAAAGGGTCCTCTCACACTGGCATCTAGTCTTCCCCCCTTCCACCCATACTGAGCAGTCCCTGGTGTCTAGACAGTCCCACCTCCTGTACATACCAAGCAATCCCTAGCATCTATTTTTTAACTGCAGCCACCAGGAATTCATCCCCAGCGGCACATTAGAAGTCCTGATCCCCTCTCCTGTGTTTCAGTGCTAGCACTGGGAACCCAACCCCAGTGCCTCAGAAGACCCCCCAGTCCCCCTTTTTTTTTTTTTAATAACCCCTTCCTGCCTTTACCCATCCCACTGTGAAAATTTTGTCTGGCAAGCACATGGAGCCACCACCGGTGCCACAGAAAAACCCTCATGCTTAGCAGACAACAAACTGCTCTCCTTACACCTCCTCAGCTGGTTGCTATCTGAATGAATGAACCATTATCAAAAGCAAAAGGGGTATTTCACTTTCGCAATCAATTGTGGTTAGGTTAATAGGGCCAAACAGGTAACAGTAGGGTAACTGCCGGCCACCATCAGGAGGGGGCAGGGGAAGGGAGGGGGCACCACTAAACACCAGGGAACGATAGATTTGCAGCAGGGTGAAGGATGTGGTGCCACTGGATGCCAAGAAATGAAGGTTTTGGAAAGTGTCAAGAGAGATACCACTGGTCACCAGAAAGTGATTAGTTCTGGGACAGATGAAGTACCACTGGATGCCTAGAACTGCTTATAGTGGGATAGAGTGAGGGAGGGGGTTAACTGCTGGACACCTGATTGGATTAGGACAGGGGTATAACTAGATACTAGAGATTACTTGGTTTTTGCTCAAGGCGAGAGAGGGAAAGATTACTTTGGGACTATATGAGGAAGATGGTACCACTGTATGTCAGAGACTAATTGTTTTGAGGCAGGTTGAGGAAAGGAGAACCACTTGATGCCAGAGATGGCTAGTATAGGGCTGTGTAAGGGAGGATGTATCACTGGTTGCCAGAGAAGGGCAGATTTATGGAAGAGTGAGAGAAGTACCACTGGATTCCAGGGACTAGTTGGTTTGGGGCGGGGGGGGGTAGACTGCTTGATTTTGGGCAGGGCGAAGGAGGAAGATACCACTGGATGCAAGGGAATGACATTTTGGGCAGTATGAAGGAGAGGATACCACTGGATGCCAGGAACTGATGGTTTGGAGAAGGGTGAGATATTAGGTACATACCACTGGATGACAGGGAATGGTTGGTTTGGGGCAGTTTGAGGGCAGATGGTACTGTACCACTGGATGGCAGAGATGACTAGACTGGAGCAGGCCAAGCTATACAGGTGCCACTGAACAATACAGAATACCTGGCACAGAGGAGTGGTGAGAGAGAGAGATTTGTTTTACTGCAGGAATTCCTTAGCACTCTGTGGAGTGAGGGTGGAGAGTGGTACTGGTCTCCAGATACTGCTTGCCAATGAAATAACTCATAATGCAGCCAGAACTTGTTTTGTTTTACAATTTCTTTACCCAACATAGACTGGATGAGATGCAACATCTCATTTGCTGTGTGATTCTGTGTCTACCTAATTCACAGCAGGGTACAGTGGAGCACTGAGAGGTTAAGAGACCAATCATCCAGTTCTCAAGTCTGTGCTCTAAACACTAGAGCACACTGCCTATAAGGTCAGTGTGAATCGGCAAACACTTAAAAGCCCTTATATAATCAAACACACATGCCAAATTAATGATTCAGAGTTCAAGTTGTTAACTTTATAGGCTTAAATACTTGGATTGCAAAACAGAATGTAAACTCTGAGCCACATTTGCATGCACCCCTACAACAGGGGCTCTGGGGATTATGCCATATTTAGGGAGCTCTATTTTTAAGCATGCCCTGGACCCCACTCTTTGTTCTTCGGTGTGAGGAGGGGGTGTTCTCTGTCATTCTATATCCCTACTCTGAAACATACAAGTACCAATCCAGACAGTCATTTTCGGTGTCCCTTTTTATCTCTGGTTCCAAAATGCACTAGAGGAGGTTTTTATGTTATGCCAGTTCTCCTTCATCTTACTTTTTAAAAAAGCAGAATATATGGTGTACCATTTAGAGATTTGTTCCATTTGGGCAGATTTGCAAAATAATGCACGGATGAATAAACATGTTTTGTACACAGGCCTTAGACATTTTATTAATATAGTAATACCCTGCAGTACACTTAAACTATAAATTCTGTCCCAGAGATGTCTTTAAAGACTTCCTTCCAACCACTTACCATTCTAAGGTTATAAAAGAACACAGTGAATTAAACAGCATTGCTCCACTGACTGAACTAAACATGGGATTTGGCCACATTGAAATAACATTTAAAGGTCCAGAGTTGCATATCTGCTATTACTGGCTGCACCATTTCAGAAAGATTTGAATTGGTGTGTATTTCCTAAACCAGAAACACAGCTAACTTGAGTGAGAATTATTTTTCCTCATTTTCAAAAACCTTGCATTTTTAATAGGCTGGATAAACCCATGGTGTCTATCAATCAATCAATCAATCAGTCAGTCAATCAATCAATCAATCAACTGGGGCTACCCTCGGGGAAAGTTAGTTTTAAAAGGTGTTATTGTTAGTTACTAGTTATTCTGAAAATGAGCAATACATTTGCAGTTGCTTATTGTAGTTTTAAAAACAGTAACAAGTAAATGTACAGTAATAGTAATACATTTTACTTTTTATATTACTTTATTTTCATCATGTGACTTCTTCATAAATAAATGTGAGTTACACTTACGAAAACAAATTTTGTGGGAACAATGCTGGAATAACAGATGAACCTAAGCCCTGGATTTGTCACATTTCTACTTGGTGCTGATAAAGGGTATAAGAATATGGCTGTAGAAGGGCAACCTGTGCCACACAATAGTAACTAAAAATGTATATTACAGTAAGGGCACAGTTTATCTGTAAAAACAGATAGCAGATCAGCACCAATAATTACTAGAAATCCCACCAGTATAAGTAGAATCATTTCTTTACTATGGTGCTTTAAAATGCAGCTTGATTGATATGTATGTGTATATATATATATATATATATATATATATATATATACACACACATAATATATGTATGTGTGTATATATATATATATACATATATATATACACACATACATATATACATTCCCAAATCAGAAACATTCTGCACAATTTCAAGTGCTGCTATAGCATCCTAAAGCACATTTCACACACATTTTAGAACAGATTTCAAAACACAGCCTTTGGTATTCAGTAATTCAATGCAGCAATTCAATGAAATGTCATATCTTCTTAATGTCTCTCACAGCAACTGCTTATTTTTAGGATATACCATTAGAAATTACAACTTCAAGCTGCAAAATAATAAACTGAGGCTGATAAAGTGCCAAAACTGCTATTTAGTTTGTTGCCTGTCCATGGTGGAACACTAACATAGCTGATGTTTCAACATCAAAATGAAATCTTCCTCAGAGCATCACATCTGCCAAGTTGCATTCTAAAGCACCCGAATGAACAAATGATTCTACTAATACTGATGTGATTTCTAGTAAGTTATTGGTACTGTCCTGCTGCCTGTTTTTCCTCCATTATGAATTTTTCCTTTGACTAATGTGTATCGTTTTTTTCAGCAGCTGTTATCTTGTGATTGTGTATTGCAGTAACTAGTTACTTTTAGGGAAACAAGCTATATTGCTATAGTCACTTTAATTCTTCTTGAAATTAATTTATTCCCATTTTTTCCTATTATTCCAAAGAAGTAAATAATTTTATGGTAACCTATTACAAGTATCTCACTACTCCCCAACACTAATAGTAGCTTTAGATATATCTAGATTGACTGCTAGCCCTTCTTCTGCAGTCAGCTTTTCTGTTTTCTAAGTTTATATCCTTTTCAGTTTATTTACAGGAGTACTACAGTCAGAATTTGCAAGAACATATGTTGTGTAGAGTGTTTTGATTTGTGTGTGCAGTCCTAGTGTGTCCACCCATTTGTCTGCTATTAGGAGCTTTTTCTATACCAGACTGCTAGTTTTATTGAATTTTTATGGCCCCTGAGGATCTCCATCTTAGCATAGTTTACTGCTTTTCTTGTTCCTACAATGTCTCCTGTCACATGTGACAGTGATGTATCGGGGACCATGGATTTGGCAAGCACAGGTTTAGAGTTAATTTTACAACAGCAGAGCTGTGATATTAAGTAACTTTCCTTATCCAGTGGGCACTGATGGCTGCATTTACAGTTTAGCAAGTACTTGAGGGCCAACTGAGTTGGTTATTTCTGTATGAAAACAGCTAGAGTCTTTACTAGTTATAGCATTGATGATCTGGGGTGATTTGTGTGCTTCTTATGGCTGTGTAGTTTGACGAAATGAAAAGTTTTAGAAGCAAAACATTTACTCCTGCTGGCTAGGCCTGACACACACACACACATTGAAAACAAAAATATTGAATTAGAGTTATTTAGTGGTGAGCAGAACATCAGGTTGCCACCTCTAGTATTTGCTGAATCAATGGTACCAGATACATCACTGTCACATGGGACAGGAAGAATTGTAGAAAAAAGAACAACAATAAACCTTGTTAAGATGGAAATCCCCAGGGGCCATAAAATTGCCATATAACTAGCAGACTAATTTAGAAAAAACTCTTAATAGCAAACAAAGGGAAGGACACACCATGGCTAAACACGCAAATCAAAACACTGCCCCCAACATCAATGCTATAGGGGCCACAATACTACCATATAACTAGCAGGCTAGTTTAGAAAAAAAACTCTTAGTAACAAACAAGGGGAAGGACATACCAGGGTCACCAGGACTACATATTCAAATCAAAACACTCCACACAACATATGATGTTGCAAATTTTGACTGTAGCACTCCTTTAAATACTTCTACTTATTTTGTTTCTTCAGGCTCTGCTCCTATTTTCTGGACAGTGCAGGTTTACAAAAAGCACAGTTTGAAAGAAATGTGTTTTAAATGTTATTGAACACTAAAATGAACTTTTTGGACATTGATTCGAAACACCAAAGCATAGCACACATGCAGGTTGTTTGAAAACACCATGCAAGAACAAAGACATCCCCTTTGCTCAACCACCACCAAATGGCACTTGCACATATACAAACTTTTACTTAACACAAACTCTCAAATCACTCCAATTACCCTGTACATATCATTAGTGATACAACTGCCCAGGGTCTCTGCCTCGAAAAGGAAACATTTATGACAAACCTTATCCACACAGAAGCCATGCCTCCACAGTCCACACACTACTGAACTGAAACCACACCTGGCATTTCCGCACCTTACCTTTATAGTAAGGGATGTAGTGATGTCTGAATGTTGACGTAGGGCTGGGATGCAAGGAAAGGGAGCTGTAGCTGCCAGTGCCCAGGGTCTGAGGACCAGCTGGGGATGGCTCTGAACACAACAAAAAGTGAGGGGAGAATAAACTTGTTTAGTCAGAAGTGCCAAAGAGCTCTATGTTTAAACATCTTTAGTTACAGATTTCCACTCAGTTAACAAATGACAAGACTACGGCCACCTGTTCACAAACTGTGGCATTTTGAAACTGACAGAGGGCTTTCACAAAAGGGACTCTGCCAACCCTGCTGGGCATCAGCTAGCTCTTTATGAAGGTACACGATATGAAAACCAGTCATCCCCTGCTAGTATACACTGCCAATTTCATCTTATTTCTGATTGCTTATGACTCTTGTATGCAACATTAGCAAATCCCATAAGCTATAATCAGTTTTGAGGTTTATAGTAGTACAAAAGCTCATCTTTCCATCTCTGCATAGAATGCGCCGATACTTACATGTGGAGGGAAACAGAATTGAATACTTATTTATTCATCAATGCTTATGCAGCAGAGGGGGTAAGCATGATAGACTCAGAGTCCCTTCCAGACTTACGTTAATATGTTACTAACTATGTATGTTACTTAGTATGTTACTATGAAGTTACTCAAATGATAACTAACCAGCAATTGTCTGTATACATTGATTATGACCTACAAGATTAACAGTGTTCATTGACTGAACCTTCAGTTTAGGACTTAGAGAAAGACTTCTTGGGTTGTTCCTCACTCCTGTATTTCATATGGGTGGAAGAAGATGGGCAAAACGATGGCCAAAAAAGTAGGCATCTTAAATGAATATTTTAGCTAAGTCTTTATGGTCAGAAAAGCTACTGTTGGAATGTAGCATTAAAGTTGGGAGGGAGACTAGGATGGTGATGTTGACCATCTCTGAGGACAAAGAGCTCAAGGGTCTGTGGGGTCGATGGTGGCAAAGTCACTGGGACCTGATGGGCTGCATGCTCGGATGCTCAGAGAGATGAGGCAGGCTCTGACAGCACCCTCATCAGACCTTTTCAACTGCCTACTAGCAACAGGCTTGGTCCCCATGGACTGCACGGTAGCTGATGTTGTGCCTTTGCATAATAGTAAGGACAGCAGAGGCCCATGCAACTAAAACTGGTCTATCTGACCTCCTTCTTAGGGAAACTATTGGACAGTATTACCAAAGTAGACTGCCTAGATCTGGAAACAAGCCTCGGCTTAGTGTGTTTTTCCTGGTTAAACAATTTCCCCTTTCCCTATTCAGCACTGCAGAGGACTCTTGCATTGACTTTCCAACATGAAATGGCTAGCAAAGGGAACCTGCTGACCATCTTTGTTATCCCTCTCCCCTGCCTTCAGTCTCCAGCTACTCCTCAGAGCCCCTGACTGCTGCTTCCAACTGCAGACTGCTCCATCAATCAGGTGGTTTCATGGGCGGGACCTCTCTCCTCTGCATTTCACTGGATCATCATTAACAGCCCTTCCACACAAAGGACTGTAGTGCAAAGGACATCGAGGAGTCTGCTTGGAATCAGCCTAAAGATGGCCATTTGGCTGGCCATGCTGCACCCTATACAAGCTGTTTCTTAGCCTAGCTGCTACTCTGCTTTGCTGTGAGTACCATTACAATTGACTCTGCACCTCCTGCCTACCTTAACTACTGCTTTGATACTCACATTCCACCTGATTGTATTGAACCTGCAGAAAAATCCCATCTGGGTGAAGGAGATAAGGGGTCCAAGTCAAAATGTGTTTCATTGTGAACAACACGAAGATGTGTTGCAGAGCTGACAGGGAGGAAGGGGTCAGGAACATGAAAAAGACCAAGTGAAATTGGAAAAGTGGTCCAACAGCTGGCAATTCAGATTTAATGCCATAAAGTTCAAAATCATGCAAATAGAGAAAAGGAAACCAAAAACCCAATATTGGATTGGGGGGGGGGGGGCTGGGTTCAATCAGACCTCAGAGGAAAGGGACCTGGGGGTTACCATACATGACAGTCATAAGAACACTTCCCAAAGCAATGGGAATGGCAGCAGGATGCTAGGGTGCCTAGTTAGGGCCTTTTCTAGCAGACGTAAGGAAAGGATCCTGCCTCTCTATAGGTCTTGATGAGGCTGTACCTAGGGCTATATTCGTGAAAAAAATAACACACGATAAGTGCTCTCTACTTCAGGCAGCATGTGCTGCTTCATACATCCTGAATCAAGAAACAGCCCTGGGAAGAAAAAGCAGCAATTAGAAGGGACAAAAAAGCATTCCAGCCCACCACTGTGGAATTAGCACATGCTAACTGCAGGAGTCCATCATCTGAAGGATAACAGGGCAGGACACCACTGCCACTGAGAACAAAAAAACAGCCTGCAATCAGGCACAGTAACAAAACATGCATACATGGTGCAATTTGTGTGGGATGAAGGCACTGTTTGTAAGGACATTGAAAGAGTGGAAGTGGTACAGAGGAGGGCAACCAAAGTGGTAAGGGGGTCACATGAGAAGCCATAGAAGGAAAGGCTGCAGGAACTCAACATGTACTCTCTGGGAAAGACAAGAGCAAGAGGGGACATAAGCGAAACCTACAGGTACCTCACAGGAGTGAACAAAGGAAGGCACTAGAACAAGGGGTCATGTAATGAAGCTAAGAGTGGGAAGTTTACGAGAGATGTGCAGAACTACTCCTTCACAGAAAGGGTGGTGGATGACTGGAACAGCCTGCCAGAGGAGGTAGTGGGGGCAAAAACTGTGGGGCGCATTAAGCATGCATGGGATAGGCACAGGGGTGTATTAGATAGAAGAATGGTGGAGGAAGTGACATCTATGTCCAATTAGGGTCAGTGGTGATGGAATAGGCAGGGACAAGGGGCAGACTGGATGGAACTAAAGGCCTTTTTCTGCCAACAAAAGCTATGTTTCTATGCATACATACTGGCAGTAGCCAATGAGCTGGAGAAAAGGGATGCCAAGGTTTATTTTAATTGTTTTTATTTAGAAATTATTCATCAAGAATAGCTCAACTAAAATTCAACAAACTGTTTAGAGTGGGTCCTGCCTCTACCCATTTCCACAATTTGGTGATCTGCTGCACTGGGAGGTTAAGTGACTTGCCCAAGGTCATAGTGATAATCTGGTTGTAGCACAGTTTGAACCTGAGTTCTTCCAGTTCCCAAGTCAAGAAGACAAGAGACGATACTATAGCTATGGATGTCCAGGAAATAGACTGACTACTGCATACTCGGTGACTGTGCTTTTAAAGGTAGATAGTGTGTGCTCTTTGCCCAGTCTGAATCACATGGTGCTTGCACGTCAGGCTCCTATGTAGTAGTGCCTGTGATGTCATCTTCTGTAACCCCAGAAAGCAAGTTTATGACCTCATGAATATTAATATGCCATTGGCAAAACTGCACTACATGATTCAGGAACACAGTTACCCTGTCCGTTAGAAGTGCTCATTGTATATACATGGATATATGGTAGGAGGTGGATTAGAGTTTTATTTTATGCATATGGATATTGTAGTCCAATATATTTGGAAGTTCCCATCATGCACGGTAAGCTTTTCTTTGTGTATGTCCAGTGATGCAAGACCCCTATCTCTGAGTAGGATAAAGATAGCCACTAAACTGGCACACAATGTATAAGTCTCTTCTTGCACTGGCTCAATACATCACACTCATATTGCTTCTTGAACTTAGTGGTAGTGCAGAAATGGTAGTGGTCTCTTTATTTTCCATGTACTTCACTACTTTCACCTTCATGACACTAGCCCCTAGAGATTTGTTCATAATTCTGGAACCCTTGCCTTAAAAAGGACAAGACCTACAGTATCAGGAAAGACTGGCTGACCTGAATATGTACTCCCTAGAGGCCAGAAGGCAAAGGGGGAATATGACTGAACATTTCAAATATATAAAGGGATTAAACTAGGTGGACTGTCAGCAACTGTTCAGGCAAGTGCGGGGTCTGTGACAAGAGGTTATAATCATAAGCTGGTAGTGGGGGGGGGGGTGGAATTCAGGAGGGATGTGAGTAAATACTTCTTCCCAGAGAGAATGGTGGACAGGTAGAACTGTCTAGAAGTAGAAGACTTGGTTTGCTGGCCAAGGCACCTAGCTTCACCTGAGCTCTTTCCTTCTAAGACTGCTTGAAAGGCAGAGTAGAGAAACTTACCAGAGCAAGGGAAAAGGATTAAGACTTAGCTTGGCTAAGCAGATTTACTGTGTGGTGGTGTTTTTATTTTTTACTCACAGGGATTGCTACTGTTTGTTGCTAACATTTCATTGCTTTATTTTTTCTCTGATTCAAATTGTTGTTGCTGCATACCTTCTTCTGCATTATTACAAGGTGTGCCTACAGGTGTGTGCTAACAGATTACTCCTGTAATCTTCTGATTCAAATTGTCTTTTGCAAGGTATATCTTCTGTTACTGCTTTATTTTTCTCTGGAGCAAAGTGTTTCTTACAGCGTATATCTTCTCTGAAATTATTACAGGTGGTGCTTTACAGGTTTACAGTTTTATCTAACATTAGGATAATCTTTCAGGGTTACTGCATTTGTTGTTGACTGATTGTTTCTGCTCTTACCTCCTTGTTCTTTCGTCCGTGGTTCTTTTTAGGCAGGGGAAGGGCCCAGCCACCCACCCCCATCCCCAACCACCCCACGCTACACTCCTTTTATAGGGTACCACAGTTGTGACATTTCCTGTGGCAGAGCAGGAAGGGGCGGATCAGTGGGGCCTCCACAAGGTGATCTCATTTACAGGGGCACTAGTAATTTAACTTGTTATAACAAGTTAAACAAAGCACAATTAAACCATTACTTGCATTTTTTTCCTTTTTTTTTCCTTCTAATTACTCTGACTAGGTTACAAACCCAGCAACTTATTTGGAATGGATTTCATTAACTGCAGGTACTGTGGAACAATTTTCAGGACAGTCTTACAGGATTTAGGACACTGTCCTACATGCTGGACCTTTGAGATCTTAGGCTCAGCCGGGCAGCATGGGCAGAGATTGCACACCTCAAATTTCATATTGAAGAGGAAATACATTATAAGAACCACCGCCATTTCCCAGCATCCAACAGAAAACCTCGACCGCAGAGGGTAGTTGGTCCAGGAGGTTGCAGGTGGTTAGGAGAAGCAAATCAGGTGCCCCATCACCTCTGCTCTCCAACACATTACCTCCAAAACCATATAAACACTATAAACAGGTATCTGCCTCTATCTCTGAAATCAAATAAAGAGGCAGAAGACACTGCAGAGCAGGACACTGTGCACAGGAGCTAGCACAACAAAACTCACCCAAATCAGGAACCAAAACAAAACAAGCACAAAGGAAATCCAAAAACTTCTGATCATAGGAGACTCCATGATTCGGGGAGTTGATACCCATCTCCAGCCAGGGTGATGGTCAGATGTCTCCCATGACATCAGCATGGAGAGACACTGACCGCATTGCTAAAATTGTTCACAAAGCAGGAGAAAACATTGATGTCCTAGTACACATAGGGACTAATGATCTCGCCAGCCGGTCAGTTGTGGAGACCAAGGAACACCTGACTAGGCTGGGTGGCAAACTATCATCTATTTCATCCGGCATCTCCTTCTCTGAGATCCTGCCAGTCTGGGAGAGGGGAGCAGATGGACGGAAGGTCAGAGAAGGGGAGATAGGGGAGCTAAACACGTGGCTCAAGGGCTGGTGCCAGGAAAAAGGACACAGATTTGTAGGGAACTGGCAACAGTTCTGGGAGCGAAAGTTCTTTAAATTTGATGGACTGCATCTGACTAAAGAGGGAGTCAGTGCATTGGGGCAGAAGTTTGACGTCTTTGCAGAATATTTAAACTAGCAAATGGGAAGAGGGGTGCGGCACCCCATACGTCGAATGGGAAGAACACCCTTCCCCCCTCAGCTAGTGGTCAAACAGGAATTCAGCATGTTTGCCATTCATTTGCATCACCAGGTAAGAAAAAAGGTTTGTCTCCCCATACGACGCACAGGGTAAGGCCAAACTTCACCCAACAACTAACACACCAAAATCTGGCCAATGGAAAATCATGTACACAAATGCTCACAGCCTGGGAAATAAGATCCCAGACCTGCAGGCAATAATGTCAGAGCTAAACTGGACATAGTAGCAATTAGTGAGATGTGGTTTACCAGTAACCACACTTGGGAGACTTCTGTACCTGGCTATGTATTGTTCAGAACAGACCAAGGTGCAAAAGGGGGGGGGCCCTGTATGTCAATGAAAATATCAAAGCTACAGAAATTCAGAATACACATAAGGAGCCAGAAGAACTGTGGGTCACCCTGGAAACAGGAAATGGGACAGCCATAAGAACTGGGGTTGTCTACAGGCCCCAGACCAGGGGGAGGACATAGACACATTACTGTTAGAAGATATACAAAACATGACAGCTAAAGGGGAGGTTCTGATAATGGGAGACTTCAACATGCCGGATACAGATTGGTCAATACCAGGAGGAACATCTGCCAGAACTAGACTCATAGTGGATTCCCTGCAGGGGGAGGGCCTCAAACAACTGGTACAGCAACCCACAAGAGACAGGGCTATCCTAGATCTAGTACTGACTAACAAAGACGGGATCACAGATCTCCAGGTAGAAGGTCACCTGGGGGCCAGTGACCATCACATGGTATGGTGCAATTTGGCTACTACATCTAAATCATCCCATTCCAAGGCAAAAATATGGGACTTCAGAGGAGCCGACTTTGATAAGATGGCCAACAGAGTTAAGCTAGCCCTGGCAAAAAGAAACACAGGTGAGGGGGTACAGGCAAAGTGGACAAGCGTTAAGGATGCAATACTTGAAGCAACATCCCATTGTGTTAGACAGAAAAGGAAGTGCAAAAGAAGAAGGAAACCACTTTGGTTCTCAAATACAGTAGCAGAAAAGGTCAGAGCCAAAAGGCTGGCCTTCAGGAATATAAGGGACACAGCGGATGAAGATAGAGGCATACCAAACTGCCCTTAAGGGAAGCAGGTAAGGCAGTAAGGCAGGCAAAGTCCCAAACTGAGGAAACACTTGCACGAACAGTAAAGAAGGTGACAAGACTTTCTATAGATACATTAGTGAAAGGAGAAAGTCCAGAGGGGTATTGCTAAGCTTAATGGAGAAAAGGGAGCATGGAGGAGGAGGACCCTGTAAAGGCATCTATCCTAAATAGATACTTTTGCTCAGTATTTACTGAAGAGAAGGTAGGCAGGGCCCACAGCTCAGCATCATGGACACAGGGAGGAGGAGGTGAGCACTACTCCCTTCACAAAAGAAAGGGTCCTACAAGAGCTTGCTAAGCTCAGGGTGGATAAGGCAATGGGACCTGATGGCATACATCCCAGGGTATTAAGGAGCTAAGGAGGAACTAGCAGAGCCATTAGCAGAATTGTTTAGTAAGTCTCTGAGCATAGGAGAGGTCCCAAAAGACTGGAGAAGGGCTCATGTGATCCCGCTCTACAAGAGTGGTAGCAGGGAGGAGGCGCGGGAACTACAGACCGGTCAGTCTTACCCTCAGTAGTGGGCAGATTATGGAGGCACTCCTTAAGGAAAGGATAGTGCAACACCTGGAATCCATAGGGGCACAGGATCCAAGACAGCATGGGTTTACAAAGGAAGGTCCTGTCAAACTAATCTCATAGATTTCTTTGACTGGGTAACCAGAGTGGTGGACCACGGGGAGCAGTTGATGTCGCCTACCTTGACTTCAGCAAAGCTTTGACACTGTTCCACATAGAAGATTGATAAATAAGCTGGGTAGGCTCGGGTGGGTGAAGTTGGTCAACTGGGTGGCAAACTGGTTGACGGGCAGAAAACAGAGAGTGGTGGTAAATGGTATACAGTCAGAAGAGATGCAAGTCACAAGTGGGGTACCTCAGGATCAGTCCTAGGGCCAGTCCTCTTCAACATCTTCATTAGTGACCTTGCAGATGGACTAGAGGGTAAGGCTTGTCTGTTTGCAGATGACACCAAGATCTGCAACAGAGTAGATAATCCAGATGGGGTGGGCAGAATGAGAAGAGATCTGGATAAACTAGCAGAATGGTCAGAAGAGTGGCAACTGGGATTTAATGCAAAGAAGTGCAAAATCATGCATATAGGGAAGAGAAACCCTGAAGCCACCTATAGGCTGGGAGGGGAGTTGCTAGCAGTCACAAAGGAAGAAACAGACTTGGGTATCATCATCACTGATGACCTAAAATCATCCAAGCAGACCTCTAAAGCAGTAGGTAAGGCTAGGGGGGTGTTAGGGTGTATTAGTAGGGGTATCACAAGTCGTAAGAGGGAGGTATTAATCCCTCCGTACAAGACACTGGTTAGGCCCCATCTGGAGTACTGCGTGCAGTATTGGAGGTCACACCTTCACAAGGACATTAACCAAATTGAGGCAGTCCAGAGAAGGGCAACCAAAATGGTGCAGGGACTGCATCAGAAGACATATGAGGACAGATTAACGGAGCTCAATATGTATACCCTTGAGCAAAGGAGGGAGAGAGGTGATATGATCGAGGCATTCAAACACCTTAAGGGCATAAACAAGGTGAAAGAGTCTAACATGTTTAAATATAAGAAAAATAGCAGGACAAGAGGACACAGCATGAGATTAGAGGAAGCCGATTAAGGGGGAATGTGAGGAAATTCTTTTTCACAGAAAGGGTGGTGGATGCATGGAATGGCTTACCACAAGAAGTGGTGGCTATGAATACAGTGCAGGGCTTCAAACAGGCATGGGATAGGCATAAGGGAGCAATACAAATGACTATGAATAGATAGGCCACTGACAGAGCAAAGGCCGATGGCACATTTATAAGGTAGAAAAAGAAATGGGCAGACTGGATGGGCCTTTCGGTCCTTATCTGCCGTCAACTTCTATGTTTCTATGTTTCTACCAGGGGAAGTAGTTAACCATGGGGCAGTTATAGGTTTCAAGAGAGGGTGAGATAGACACATGGGTATGAGGAAGATGATGGAAGGGGCAGAGGTGCTGAGTGGAGGTCACTCAACTTACAAAGCAGAACTACAAGTGGGAGCACTACACAGGCTCTACCAGTACTAGACTTGATGGACAAAGGCTTTTTTCTGCCTGTAAAATTCTGTTTACATTGCTGTTTCAAAACTTGGTACACTTTAGCCCACGCAAGTACCATTTTCAGAAACTAAAGCAGGAGCTCCTGATGTTTTTGAGAGTGCCACATCATCATAAGAGTGATCCCAACTAGGAAGAGAGCAGTGAAATGAGGGGTGACTGGGACAGTTAAAGGAAACTGAGAAATAGGAGAATTTTTAAAAATTAGATAATCTAAAATAGGAAGTCAGCAGGGTTCCTTTAAAAGATTTCATGTCCATTCATCAGCAACATTAAAAGTTATATGTCAATATGGTTACATCACTGTGAAGTCTGCTTCAAATTCTATTTCAGGATAATGGTTTATGCTCTTTCTTTTCATTTTTTTTACTTGTTCACTCTATTAAAGTGTTTTAAGTAACTAAGACAAGGTGAGAAAGCTTACAATAACAGCCAGGGTGAGAATTTTAGGACAGGAGTATGGCATACATGAATGAAAACCAAAATTAAAAAGTTAACATCTTGCACAGAATTCTGGTTTTCCTGCTACCAAAACAGTATGCTGTCACTTTGTTTGCTTGCATAACTTTTTCCACTGCAGGCATAAGGAACAGAGATTTTTTTTTTCTGAATCCTATCAGGAAAGAATTACTGAAGCCTGCAAATCATTTCCTCATAGATAGTATTATGGAAACAAGGGTAAACAAATCAGGAACCAGCTGGGGCAGCAGGAAGTACAGACAGAATATTACTTTCTTGGCTTTATTTCATGGTGCTCTTTACTACTGTAAAACAAGTCTTACCCACCCAGAAGCCATGCGCATAATACAACACTGGAGAATTTAAGTCCTGTTATTATTTCATCAGCAACATTATAATGTCCTTAATATTTCTTAATAAAAGAATTAAACCTGAAAAACAGCTGAGGTAATTTTGTACAGCTGAAAGGTGCTATTTTTGTAACTAACTATAAAATAATAAAGAAAAGTTAAAAGGCACAGTACTGTACTACATGTTTCAGTCTGAAAATGGCTGTTTTACGTTATTAACTGGTAGTTTCCCACTGAGACAGATGCCTATTCTGTAAGGGTGACCTGGATGTATAGTTGCAGGAGTACAGGTTTCATATGGAATAAAGTATTACAATTTACAGTGTGAAGCACATCCAGGTTTAAAAATTTGCATTGGTCTAGAGGTCAAATGCTGCAGATTTTGTATCCAGCTAGTAAAGTTCAGCATTACCCATAGCCCTGCCATCTTGTAATGGAGGAGGTGATATTTTGGTAAGCCAGTTGGGCCAGTAGAGCTGTCAGCACAGCAAAACATATTTTGACCCCTGCACACACACACATGTAGTATAAATATATTATTCAATTTTTTTAAAAAACTTAAAAATCTAACATTTTAAACTTTATTTTTTGCTGTTTAATAACAGCAGTTAGGTACTCCCGGGGATAGGTTACCTGAATTATCCACCGTCATAGGACAACAATCATTAGTTTTGCCTCTTGCTGTTCATCTCCCCAGGAGAGTGATTAAGTAAGCACCCAACACACAACAGGATGTACGGTGCTTGGAAATTAATGCATGGTCATGTGTACAATTCTGGCCAATCAGACTGCTTGTTTGATCCGTCATTCTACAACTCACAATAGCCTAACCTCTGGTCATGCTTATTGCTTAAACATACTTAAGTGATGCATGTATTATAGGTACCGATATTAGAATCCAGTCAGTATTTCTCCTAGAGACTTCAAAGTTGTAGGATTTGTGACACAAGAGCAGTGGAGGATATGTTAAAAAGAGACACTTTTCAGTTGCCTGTAGGGGAAAAAAAGGTTTCCTCACTATCAAGACTGGAAACTATCAAAAAAGATTAACTGTTTGGAATACATGTCTGAAACACCCTCCTTTACATGTTACATTATGGAGTCTTTTTAGAAAACACATAGATATCTGATGCCATGATTAGAAAGAAAACAGAATCCTAAGAGCTTTGTGGTAGGGGGATAGCAAGGAAGGTTAAAATAGGGTTCTCTTCTAGTCTTCTATTAAATAAATGCCATAGTACTTTATAATACACACATGCAGTATATACAGTACATGCAGCTTCAGAGAGGAAATAAGGCCAGTGGTCCATCAAGTTCCTTCATCCCCCTCCCCTCCTGCTCAGCAGGAATACCTTGTCACCCTTTTTTTCTCCCCAGAGTTCCTCTCCAGATTCAACCCTGGTCTTTCAGCAGGTAAATCATTGGCATAATCACTGTGATACAATGCTGTGTGTCCAGCTGGATTCAGTATCCTCTGAAACCATGCTTGTGCAAGTTGAGCTATACCTTACCTGTCCTGCTGTAATGCTGAGGAGAACGGGATGTTATGGGAGTATGGCGACCGTACCCCAATGAGCCAGTAGAGCTAGGACTGGAGGTCCTCCATTGCCTAAATGACCTATCATCTTGATCACCCTGCAAATACAGAATCACATATTAGTAATGAATAAAGACCATCTTTACAAACAAAAGTAGTGTAACAGTAATAACAGATGAAAGTTTCTATTATCTGCTTAATTGCTTTGCTAACACTATAGTCCGTTGCACATCATCGGAGTATTCATGTTACTAGAGTAGCAGAGAACAAAGGTTACAGAGTACAGTGTGGTGCACTCCTAATAACATTACTGTAGCTTTTGAATAGGATCGCAATTTAAGTTACAAAACCGGAAATGACGTGGGTTCAGATCATATATTGCAGAAGTTAACAAGTCCTTTAAATCCTGAGTTGGTCTGTGTAACAGAATAAATGTAATAATTGTGAAGGTGTACAAGATCAGTAAATTTTCTTCATAGTTTTCAACAGTCAGAATTTGATCCTACAGAAGTCATTTATAAAACAAAATGTGAGAGACTAAAGATTACGAGCAGACACTGGTTGGGGGGCATGACTTGCAGCCCAGTTACTGTAATTGGGTTCTTTTCTTTAGAGCTCATCTCTGTCTGACATTTTATATTCAGTTTCAGCCATTTTTCAGTTAGTAATTTTTATTTAACATTTTATGCCTGCACACAGCAGTACATAGCACATCATGTATCACCACACTATTGGTCAGAGAGAAGTCATCACAAGGAAAAGGTCCATAACATCTCAGTGAGTATCTGGAGAGAAGTAAGGTAAAACAGGGCTCTTAGTTCTCTGGCCATATATATGTAAACTAGTACAAATTACATAGCAGTCAGTAGTTTCAGCCATTTTTCAATATTAATTTGAATCACTTTTTATGCTTCTAGGTTGTGAGCATCTCCTTGCATCGGACTGTGTACTATTTGGATCTGTAAGTAAAAAAACATCAGGCAAACACAGGACTTCTTTGCCCCATGCCGTGGGGCCTCCAGGTCTGGGATGCAATAGGAGGAGGCGGCTGCCACCTCAATGCCACAAGAGCATGATTTAGCATCTCTAGAGGTTCTGCAGCAAGCTGTAATCACACTTACACAGGTGGTTCAAAACATTGCTAAAAAGCTGAACAATTACAGCACTCAACATGTCACTGTGGAGAGCCGGGTTAACACAATGCTGGAAGCTATGAAGGGAACCAAGAGTAATTGGGGAAGGTAATGGTGGCAGCTGCTGCCACTATTAAGGAACAATCCCTGCTCATAACTCATTGTGACATACTTCTTAACGGGTATGAATTTCACAAAAGCATTACGTATGTTGCATTCAGATTTATTTTTGCCCCACAAAACTTTTCTTAATGTTAGAGATATTTCTTGACACACAAACCATTAAAAAAATAAATTAAACTTGATAGAAACATTCCTTAACACTTAACAAATGGGGCCAGATATTTTTAAACCCACTTTTCCATAAAAAAAGAAAGTGCTACACATTCTGGTTATCTGCTCTGCATTTTGAAGGTCAGTGTTATGCAATTTAATGCTGAGAGGTATGTGTCCCAAGCACCTGGAAAACACTGTCTGTGCCCTACATGTCAGGCTCCTGGGCTTGCCAGAGGGAGCCAAGGGAGAAGCATTGATGGATTTCTTGATTTTTCTGGACATAAAGTCTCCATCACTCATTCACACTAATGGGAGTACGTCGAAGGCTCTAGCACCCAATGGGAGCCAAACTTTTTCAGGAGGGCCGGCGCCGAGGTGGAGCCACGAGGGAGTGGCACCATGAGCTAGACTCATGCGGTATAGACTACCTCAGCATTGACCCTCCAACCGCCTCAGTTCTTTTTTTCCCCGCTGCAAAGTATGCTTCAGTAACAATGTCACTTGCCTGCCGGGAGTCAAAACTTCAACTAGCAGCTAGTTTTCAGTTTTATTGTTTTGTACGATTTAACGAAAGTACCGATTACATTTTAAAACTACAGTTTTAGTATTCTACAAGAAAGAAGTCTTCAGCCCTCCCTTGACAGAGTCGACCATGAGTGGGGCAAGTGACGGTAGAGAGACTCTGCATGAAAGCTGTTTAGTCAGTCGGGCTGGGTCTGGTCAGCCGCCCTCTCCAGAGGGAGTGTCTAAGAAAAAAACGGTTCAGTGATTGGGGAGAGGGACAGTCTCCCCGGAAACACAAAAAGAAATGGTCCCATTCTTGGCACCAATCGTCCTCGAGCTCTTCTTTGGCCCACTGGTCGAAAAAGAGATGGCATTACCCAAGGCCGCCCCCTGGTACATCTGCATGCAGATGGTCAGTTGTCGGGGCCCAGAGCCGGTCTCAGACTCTTTCAGAGTCTCCTTCTGCTTCTGTCTCTGATGACTGGCATCTTTGACACTGGAGTCCCTCCCTGCTCACTGGAGGGTTTTCCGATGAGCAGTTTCACCATTGGGCCGCTCTTATGGAGCAGTGGAGGTTGTCCCGAACCAGCTAATCCATTGCTAGGGCCTTCAGATCTGTTGGCTTCAGATTGGCAGGTAGGGCGGTTGAGACTGCCGAGTCATGCAGCACCTCCTTCAGTGCCGTCGACTCTGGAATCCCGTGTCTATCCATCTCACATGGCTGCGGAGCAGGGGTCCACACTGATGCATTTATCTCCTGCTATTTTTCCTCCTTTACCTTCAAATTGCAGTTTGCAGACTTCCGTTGCAGTGCCACAGTCTGTGATGCTGACCTTCCAGGCACCATGATCAGAGCCGGCTACTCCAGCGCCGAGTTTGCTCGTGGCACCGCGTGTGGTGTCGGCGCCGTGCGTGGTGCCGCATCCTCTGCCGGCATCATTTTCAGTGCCGGGTGTGATGCTGGCGTCACGCTCAGCACCGTGTGCGGTGCCACTCTGTGTCAGCCCCACCACTGCACTCAGTGCCGTCCTCTTTGGCAGCGCCAGGGGAGTCAGCGGCGCTACTTGCATTTCAGAGGTTTTCGACTCAGATTCTGTCTTCTCCTCCTCTTCCTCCTGTTTTTCACCCCTTTCCTGTCTATACAGCCCCTCCTGGACTGTCAAGAAATGACTTTAAGCCTGATCTTCAGCTGGGTGATGATTTTGATGCCAAGTCCACCTTAGAGGCGGGGATCAATCCTACTGCAGAGCCTGTTGTCAAAAACCTTTCCTTTAAGTCTCTGCTCAAGAATTTAAATTCTACCCTTTCTCTTCAGACCACAGAAGTCGATCCTAGGAAGCTTTTACATCTCCAGTATCTGCAGGTTCCAGAAATCCCTATGGATTTAACTCCTCCAAAGCAGCCCTCTTTTGAGACCCTTTCCCAGATGGTGTGGAGCAACCCGGCTCTTATTCCCTCTGTGGCAAAGTCCACAGATAGGAAATATGCCCCTCCCAAGGATTGTTCCATCCTGGCCTCTCAAGCCTTTGCTGATGCCATAGTGGTCCTGGAAGAGAATGACAAAGCTGTCCTTCCTCAGTAATCCACAGCTCATCCTATAAACAAAGAATCTCACAAGATTGACACCTTGGGTAAGCGAGCCTTTGCTGCTTCCACACTGGGCATGCACGTTGCTAGCTACCAGGGTTATTTTTCTCAATACGAGCATATGTTCTGGCATTCGCTCAAAGCAACAGTAGAAGCTCTGCCCAAATCAGAAGTTAATTCACAGCTACTACAGACCATTACTAGAGGTATAGAGTCCAACAATCAACAGATTAAAACTGCCATGGACACTTTCAATACTGCCTTCAGAGCGGTGGTGGCTGGTTTTTGTACCCATTGCCATTCTTGGTTGCGCACATGGCCTTACCTTTCAATGGTATGTATCTGTTTGGACCTCAAGTGGAGCAAGCAATAGAGGCCACTCAGACAACTAGATCCCCTATTAGTACAGCTAGACCCCCTCCTGCTGCCTCTCGAGGAGGTGGGAATAAGCATCAGTTTCATAACTGTCAGTCCTTTCATGGCCAAAACAGGAGGAGGTTTCAACAGAAACCAAATCCCTCAGTCACAAAAGAAAATGCAGCAAAAGACACCGGTCCCAAAAGTGCCCAGTGCCACTCTCTCAGTTTCCGGCCCAGGTCCCACCTCAGCTGTCCGAGGGGGACTCTTCCTCGGCAGTAGGAGGACATCTGACTCATTTCTACAACAAGTGGAAGTCGATAACATAGGACAAATGGGTTCTCAGGATAATCCATGAGGAGTACTCTCTCAACCTGTCAGAAACCCTTCCGCATCATCCTCCCAAGCGGCAGCCCAAGCTATCTGCTGTGCAGTCAGACTTTCTTGCTTCTGAGGTGCAAGGCCTTCTAAACAACAGGGCAGTAGAAGCAGTCCCACTGGATCAGCAAAACACAGGTTTCTACTCCCACTACTTTCTGGTTCCAAAGAAAACAGGTGGTATGCGACCTATTGTCGACCTCAGTAAGTTAAACAAGTTCTTATAGAAGGAAAAGTTCAAGATGATATCACTCGGTACCCTGCTATCTTTGAGTAATCAACATGATTGGCTAGCCTTCCTGGACATGCAGGACACCTACCAACACATTCTCATACACCCAAAGCACCACGAGTACCTAAGGTTCATGGCAGCACTACCAATTCAGAGTCCTGCCCTTTGGGCTATCCTCGATGCCTCAAGTCTTTACAAAGTGCTGTGTAGTTCTCATGGTGCATCTAAGGAAAATCAGAATTCAAGTATTCCCATGTCTGGATGACTGGCTTCTTATAAGCCCCTCCAGACAAGAGACTCTAGAGGCCATGGCTACGGCCTCAGACTTCCTCACATCCATGGGAGTTCTGCTCAACCTGAAAAAGTCACAACTGCAGCCCTCCCAGAAGCTTCTGCCCATAGGAGCCCTTCTGGACACCTTCTGCACAAAAGCCTTCCTTCTGGAAGACAGAAGGACAGATATACTACAGATGGCCTGCTTCATCAGAGAGAACAGCTCAGTTCGAGCTCTTTTGATGCAGCGAATGCTGCGTCTCATGGCATCCTCGGTGTTGACTGTACCTCTGGCTTGTCTCCACATGAGAACCTCTCAATGGATGCTCAGCACTCAGTGGTCACCAACCACTCACCCATAGTCCTTTCACATCAAGGTGACAGAACCGTTGAAACAGTTACTCACCTGGTGGTCTCAGGAGGACAACTTTCTGGAAGGATATACCTTGGCCCCTCTAGATCCCCAGATCTCCATTACCATGGATGCGTCCTTACTGGGCTGGGGAGCTCACTGCCAGGATCTCCACACCCAGGGCACATGGACGCAGGACAAGTCCCAACTCCACATATACGTTCTAGAAATGAGGGCTGTCCTTTATGCAGTGCGAGCTTTGAAGGGCATACTCTGTCACAAGACCATTTTCCTTCAAACGGACAACAAAGCAGTGATGTATTACATCAATAAGCCAGGCGGTGCACACTCTTACCCATTATGCAGGGAAGCAATGAGTGTGTGGGAATGGTGCATGGAGCACAAAGCTCTGATTCAGGCGGTCTACCTGCCAGGAGTACAAAACAAACTGGCAGACCATCTCAGCAGAACAGAGACAGATCCTCACGAGTGGTCTCTTGACTTAACCATCGGTCAGTCACTCTTCAAAGAGTGGAGAACTCCAGACCTGGATCTTTTTGCATCCCCACTCAACGCAAAACTGCCTCTCTTCTGCTCCAGAAATCCAGGACCTGGCATTTTTTTGTCAGGATGTATTCAGGCTGTGGTGGACAAAATGCTTTCTGTACACATTTCCTCCTCTTCTCCTAGTTCATAGAGTGCTGCTCAAATTGGAGACACAGGGGGCAGACTGATTCTCATTGCCCCATTTTGGCCTCACCAGATCTGGTCTCCTCTAATCAACAGGTTATCAGAAACCTCCCCGAAACCACTTCCACTCCAGATTAATCTTCTGACCCAGGGCCTGTAGTTCATCCCAACCTGAGGTCCCTTCACCTCCACATCTGGCTCCTGAGGAGATAGAGGTGAACAGGTTTAATGTTTCTCATAGAGTTTCAGATATTCTCCTAGCATGCGCAAGCCAGCTACTCGAAAAACGTACACAGCTAAGTGGAAGCATTTCTCTATCTGGTGTGCGAAATCATCTTGGAATCTTTTTTCATGCCCACTGAGTAAAGTCCTGGAGTATCTCTTAGACCTCTCTAACACAGGTCTACAGTACTCTACAGTCAAAGTTCATCTTTGCACAATTTACGCATACCATGAACCAGTACTTTCTATGTCCTTGGCTCAGTTACCTGTAGTTAAAAGGCTTCTTAAGGGCATTCTGCATACCAGACCACCCATTAGATGTCCAGCTGCAGCCTGGGACATTAATCTCATACTAGACATGCTCACTCATACACCCTTCGAGCCTCTAGCCACTTGTGAGTTGAAATTTCTAACTTGGAAGACAGACTTCCTGGTGGCCATTACTTCCGCCCGGAGAGTATCAGAAATACAAGCTTTGGTCAACGACCCTCCATACACTGTATTGCACAAGGACAAGGTGGTTCTTATCACTCATCCTAAGTTCCTTCCTAAGGTTGTCTTGGAATTTCATTTGAATCAACCTTTAGTCCTTCCTACCTACTTTGCAAATTTCCAGAATGAGGGAGAGCGTACCCTTCATTCTTTGGATGTAAAGAGAGCTTTGCAGTTCTACCTGGAAAGGACAAAGGAGATCCGCAAGGCTCAATAACTGTTTGTCTCCTTCAGCATGACCCAGCTGGGTCAACCTGTTGCTATCAGCTGCATTTCAGCATGGTTAGTGGCATGCCTTCGCCACTGCTACTCCATGACACAGGTCAATCTGGAAGGTAGAGTGTACGCTCACTCTACCAGAGCAGCCATTGCATCTCTGGCTGAAGTCCGTAATGCGTCCATTGCAGACATCTGCAATGCTGCCATTTGGAGTTCCGTGCATACGTTTGTAAAGCACTACACCTTGGATGTCCATGACAGACAACATCAGTCCTCTGGCAGGACAATCCCTAATGGACTTCTGTCCTAAGTGAGCTCCTCTCTCTTGCTGCTCATCTCGGGGGATTGTTTTAGCTCAGTACTCTCCCATTAGTGTGAATGAGTGATGGAGACTTCATGTCCAGGAAGATATGGAAATTATGTACCTACCGTAATTCTTGATCTTCTTGGACAAAGTCTCCACCACTCATTCACATGCCCACACACCATCCCCCGAGCTCACTTCTCTGTTTATGGTCTTCACTCCTTCAATCGTTGGGCTGTGAAGACTTTGTTCTTTGACCCTTCTTACGCGGGTCATTCGGACTATCTTATGTCCAATATTTAGGTTAGTCCTCTCTAGGTTAGTTACACTGCAGCTCCTTGGGGAAAAAAAAGTAACTGAGGCAGTTGGCGGGTCGATGCTGAGCTAGTCTATACCACGTGAGCCTAGCTCATGGTGCAGCTCCCTCATGGCTCCACCTCGGTGCCGGCCCTCCTGAAAATATTTGGCACCTGCTGGGTCCTAGCACCTTCGGTGTACTCCCATTAGTGTGAATGAGTGGTGGAGACTTCGTCCAAGAAGATCAAGAATTATGGTAGGTATGTAATTTCCATTTTTGTTGGTTTTGGGAGCAATTAGGGCTTGATCTCACAGACCAACTTTGTAAAGTACAGTATATAGGATTAACTTGATAGAATCCTAGACACGGGGAGCACACTATTCTTAAAATGTTTTTATTTATTTGCTTTTGGCAACTGGGTGGGTGCGCTAGGCATAAGAATGCATATTTTCAGGCACGACCCAGGAGGATACAAGTTGAAACAATACATAAGTATACAAAATACATGCGTATACATGTGATGCAGCACATGAGATATGTAGACAGTGAGGGGGATCAACATACAATCAACTATAGGGTTAGGGGAAACATAGTTCAGCATGATTCAATCAAATACAATTTGGACAGAGTAAAGAACACAAAAGTAGAAAAACATGTGAGAAAACAGGCACTTCAAAAGAAGTAAATACAGCATACAATAAGAACCATTATGTGGCCAATTGGCGTTTGAAGAGTAGAGCAGGGAGGAGAGGGAAGGGGATAGTGGTGGGAGGCAGAGGAAGAGGGTAAGAGATGAGAGAAAAGGAGTAGTTGCCTAGTGGCACAGAGGCAGGGAGAAAGAATGTTCTAAGGTGGGTGAAAGCAGGTGCAGGGGCTGGTAGCATGTAGGTGGTCACGGTGAAGCTTCTTGAAGCTAGCATGGGTGGGAGCTTGATGAATAGTTTGAGGTATGGAGTTCCAGTAATTTGGAGCTGTGTATGAGAAAGCCCATGCACCCATATTGGTTTTGTATCTAGGGATATGTAGAGGGGCTTGGTCAGCAGATCGGAGTCCATAGCAGAGGGGTTGCAAGTGAAGCAGAGTGGCGAGGGATTGTGGAAGACCTGATCTGGCAATGCAGTCAATTAGAGAGGCATAGGATTGGAGTCAATGGGCAGATGGGCAGGGTCATGTCAGGTCAGCATAGAGCTGACAGTGGTGTTTGTATCATGGAGATGTAGAGGCATAGTGGCAAATAGTATTATAGGTGGCGTCCCATTTATGGATTACCTTAAAATAAGAAAGTACTACACACTCTGGCTATCTGCTCCGCATTTTGAAGACCAGTGCTATGTATTGTAATTCTAAAATGTTGAGAGGTATGCTTCTTGAGCACCTGGAAAACACTGTCTGCACCTCATACATAAGGATCCTGGGATTGCCAGAGGAGGAAAGAGAGAAGCATTGATGGAATTCTTACTTTGTTGGTTTTGGGAGCAATTAGGGATCAAACTCATGGGCTAACATTGTAGGTTTACTCTAAGATGAGTGGTTGCCAAAAAGCAATGATCATTATGACCTAAATCACATTTGGTATCCAGGACCAGGTGGTCAGGGTCACCTGAGAGAAGAAAATACTGAAGTATGAGGGGACTAACATTTTATTATTCCTGGACTTGTCATATGCTATGAGATGTAAGCAGAGGGGCTTTGACTGTGTAAAAAGAGAGCTGTGGGATTCAGATATTCCACTGTCTTCTGTTCCAAGTCTATCTCCAGGTCACATGGGCAAAAAGTCATATACTGATACAGACCCCTGGAGGCTGGCAAGCCTGTATCACAGTTGGAGTCGAATTGAGAGCAGGAAGAACAGAGTGGTTCACTGGGGGAGGAAGCAGATAACTGAGGAGGTGAACAGTTTTACTGTCACTGTATACTTTGGGGAGAATGCTGTTTGAGACACTTGGTTAGGTAACTGTTCAGTCTGGACTGAATTCAGGTGAAATGTAGGTTTACTCTGCTGGACTTTGGGACTTAGTGGACTGGCTGCTTGATGTATACTCCCTTTCTCATCCAAAGAAGGTTGTTTCGGTTACGGATGCTAAAGCTGGTGATTCTCAAATGCATGACATTGTCTGCACTCACTACTGGACATGTCACTAAGGTCAGAATACTAGGGCCAGTATATCTTGATTTCTGTAGCATTTAGGAGGGCAATATTAGCTGGTTTACTATCTACAGTGAGAGTTTTTAAAATGTATATAACACAGATTTTATTCTGGGTATAATGATGATGATACTCTGTCTTTATTCTCTTATTTGCACCATTTCCAAATGAAGTAAATAAGGTATTCTCCCCAAAGTATACAGTGACAGTAAAACTGTTCACCTCCTCAGCTATCTGCTTCCTCCTCCAGTGAATCACTTAGGACGAAAAGTGCATTTTTTCAAGACTTGTGGGGACACTGGGATATGCTGCCTAAAAACAGGACTGTCCTGGAAAATCAGGACGGTTGGCAGCTTTACACGTAACAGTAGTCCAATTCAGGTCTCATACAGTACCTGTTTTATTAAAGATCCTGCCATAGCATTTGGATCCTCATTACTCCATAACTCTGCAGCAGCCACTGTGGAAGTCACACAGCATTCCTTCCTTTCCTTCTGCATTACTGATCTCACTCTGTCTGACTGACACTCACAGTCACACTTCAGCACAACCATGGTGCTGCTCCAGCTCGACCTCAGCACTTGCAGCAACTTCCGCCTGCTGCCTACCCACTGCTGTGCTGTTCCCATGTCCTGACAATAGATGACAGTGCAGTGGTTCTTTACAGCTCTGCTCACAAAAGCGAGGTGTGGGGAAGAATTCAGGAAGAGGAAAAAGACAGACTTAATTAAGGAGTCTAGAGAAGATGAAAGAAGTAAGAACACTACTGGTGACAGTAGCATACTGGCTTCTTTTTCTCAGGAAGAAACCAGAGTTGAGTTGATAGAGATGACATTCCTGAGTGCTGCCATGGACACGTCTAATCAAAAGCACATCAAGATGGTTCCAGTTCTTGTGCAATACTTCAGTCCTGTCAGTGGCATTCAAATGAAGTTAGTGGAGTTCAACGATCTGCCAGAGGAAACAGCAGAAACACTTGTGAATTTCCTTATAACAGCACTGAGGAAGGAAAACACTGAGAAGAAGTGCATAGCTTTCTGTGTGGATAACACCAACACAAATTTTGGAGGGGATGCTCGAACCGGAAAAGGCAATGTTTGGTACAAGATGAAAGCTATCACAGGATGAGAGATTCATGGCATTGGTTATACTGCTCATTTAGTGCACAATGCCATGCAAACTGCTGCTGTCGTGTTGCTCATTGGTGTGGAATGTACAGTTGTGAAAATTTACAAGTACTTTTACATGTACACTGTCTGAGTGCAAGAATTGAAGGAGTCTTGCAACTCCGAAGTTTGCTATAAGGATGTCCTGGGACACAGCAATACTCAGCTATCACTGCTTCCAGCTGTTGAATGCATCCTGCAAATGTACAAGGGTCTGAAGTCATACTTCATGTGACAAGAAAAGTGCCTTACAACCCTGCAGAGGTTCTTTGAGGACCTAGCTTCTGAGATTTGGCTGTGGTTTCTGCATGGTCAGCTGACACCTTTCAACTCAGTTACCAAGAGATTGGAACAAGAAAATAATACAGCTGTTGAGGCAGCCAAAGAGTTGCAAAGTCTCAAAAACAAACTGCAAGAATGAAGACAAGCACTTCACTGGGCTCAAGGCACAGGGTATGTTGTATGTTGAGGAAGTTATCTGATGAAGGTGTTGTGGTCACCACAAAATTCCTCAACCATGTGGATTGTTTTTTATGACACCTGTGTGACGTATGTGGAGAAATGGGACTCACTGAAGCAGTATGGAATTTTCTCGAGTCCTCTTCAAGCAAACTCTGGACTGGGCATCTGTGGAGGAGTGCCTCCCCCTTGTCACTTCGCAAACAAACCTGCCTCTTGATGATGGCATTTTATTTGATGAACTGTCATGTGTTAAGTCCTACACTAATCCTCTCAAAGTCTCTGAGTGGAAAAGCAACAAGACTGAGCCGTTGTTGAGATGGTTGCAGATCTTTGAGTACTTCAAAGCAAAAGAAATCTCATATAAAAATATTTTACCTGTAGTTGAGTTTGCATCACCTCTACCTGGAACCAACACTCTGGTAGAGAGGGACTTCTATCTTGCTAACAAGTTGTGGACAGAAGAGAAGACAAATCTCAGTATCGACCCTTAAATGATTGTTGATGCTTAAAGAGAATTTTAATGACTCCTGTTCTGATTTTTACAACAAATTGCTCAAGAACAAGGATATCCTTCATAAAATACATGCCTCTGGAAAGTATCCCCTTCGAAGAAATTTAACTAGTACAACTGAGCAACCCACACCATCTACATCTCAGATGGGATACCCACAATAGGGCGAAATGAAATGGGGCGAGGAAAAGCGGGTAGCAGGAAAGTGGCCGACAGCAAGATGCATGACAGGCAACTGCATTGAGCATCTGACTGACTGTACAACATGTTGGCCCCACTGCGGGGGATCTTCACCCCCTCACACTAATATAAACATCCCCCAGCTGGCACACAATGAGGGGGGAAAGGACCACAGTTAGGGCCCCATGTTCACGATGCCCTAGTAGCTGGTGCTCCAAAATCCTGTGCGTCCAAAACACATTCACCCTAACTGCTTTGCCCAAATTTCCCCACTCTGTTTCCTGCACCCAACTGATGGTATACGATCTCAGACTCAGTAACATCTATCATATGTGTTTGCTGCTCAATGTTTTGAGGTAAATAGGTTTGTTCAGGCTCAGGTCCATGTGTTTATGTCTTTTGTCCTACTCCTAGTGCATTTGTTTCGATGATTTTTTTTCTGTTGTGGATAGCACAGTTTAAGAAATAACTGAAATCTTCCATGTTTACCAGTGCTGTGGATAGGGACAGGTAACGGTTGACTTTCTCTAACAAATACAAAACAAAACAAAACATTATTATTTATTTATTTCCAAAGTATAGCATGTCCCAGTTATAGTCTTCAGAAGGCTGGTAGTTTTAATGTAACCCCTATATGCTCTGTATAAAGGGATATATTATTTAAGCTCATTTGGATCATTTACCTGGAATCTAAGGCATGGTTAAGTTAATTTACTGCTTTGAAAATCATCATCATGATCTACTCCATTGCTCAGCCCAGCCCTCAAGTGTCCACATCATACTTCTACTACAAAACCTCTTTTATCCAAATGTGCTTGTGGGCAATGTAGTTGTTTGAATAAATGAAGTTTTAGATAAGTGAGAGCACTTTACAGTGAAGTCAGTTAAATCTGGGAGACGCACTACTGTTTTGGAGAATTCAGAGTTTTGGTCAATTGAGGTTGGGATAACTGTCGAGAGGGACCCCTGAGGCTCACAGGCATTGGTGGTTAGGGGGATACCTCCCTTAGGTTTGCAGGTCAATCGAGGGACAGAAGGCATGAATGGCACACTCTCACCGACCTTAATATTGGTCCCTTAGAAATGCCTGCACCAGTTATCAGAGCAAGTAAAGCAGTGTACTTCAAATCTATGCTGCATCAAAATCTGAACTCCCCCTCCAATTTCTGGTGCACTCTCTGGTTCCTTTTTGACCCTCCATCCCAACCCTCAATTCTTACATTAACCATTGACGAGCCACTTGTCTTGGACCTGGTCTCAGTGGCCTCCCTACTAAACTTCTTTTTCACCACGTGTGCCATCCCCTCTAATCCCACCTCCCCCTCATCTCCGCCACCTCCCCATCATGTTAGAGCCTCTCTTTCTCTCCCATATCTAGTCATGAAATTTACAGTGCCCTTCTTTTGCTTAACCCCATAAGTCCATTACTGAGGGCCTCAACCCCTACCTTCTCTGCATCTCTGCCCCTACTATCACTCTCCCCCTTACCCACCTCCTGAACCTCTCCTTTGACCTCAGCTTAGTTACCCTGGCATGGGAGGTTGCAAATGTGATTCCCCTGCACAAAGGAAGTTACCCTTCAACACCTGGAAATTACAGGCCCATATCCCTTCTTCCTTCCCTGGCCAAACTGCAAGAAGCACTAGTATTTTCCCACCTCACCGACTTGCTTAACTCCTCAGAAATCCTCTCCCCTTTCCAATCTGACTTCAAGACTAACCATTCGACTGTCACTTCTCTCCTTCAAGTAACTAACTCTATCTTCTCTAACATGGACCAAGGTCTCATAACTGCTGCCGTCTTCATTGACCTTGCCAAGGCTTTTGATTCTGTTTTGCATCCCCTACTTCTCAACAAACTCAGCACTGTGGGACTCTACCTTGACTGTTAACTGGTTCAGGTCATACCTCTCCGGCTGCACAAGTCCTTACAGGAGATGTCCCCCCCCACCTAGACAGGCCGGTGTCTCCCAAGGCTCCATCATAGGCCCTATCCTCTTCTCCATCTTCCTAAATAACCTTCCTTCAGCCCTTTCTCACTCAAGCATACATATGTATGCAGACAATACTGTCCTCTATGTCTCTTGTACTGCAGCCTCAGTCACTGAGTCTCAGCTACAATCTGATCTCCATTCAGTCCTTCATTGGTATCATGTCAATCACCTCAAAGTAAATACCAAGAAAACCATGTCGATGACCTTTGGCACTCCCCAAAAATTGGCCAAGCTCTCCTCCCCTCTCCTTCTGCCCCTTGGATGTAACTATCCTTGAAGAAATCCCGTTTCAAATATCTTGTCATTTGGCTCGACAGCCAGCTTGATTTTTCAAAACACATTTATCATATCCACTCAAAGATCTGTCCTAAGTGGGGAGGTTTGCATAGAAATAAGGACTCCCTCTCCCTGTCTGTCCACTGCAAATTTCTCACTAAAATGATTCTCCTCTCATTTTACTATGCTGATGAGTTCTATCGCACCACCACCTCCACCTCACTAGCCAGGCTCGACTCCCTTTATAATGCATTCTGTCTCTTTGCACTGAATGTGCCCCCACCCGCATGCACCACTGTTCTATCTACTCGCCCCTCTTCCTCCCCTCTCTTCACCTGTGCCGTAAGCACCATGCCACCCTCATTTCTAAATTCTGGCTGGGGGTTCCTCCCCTCCTATCTCACCCTCCTCCCAAACCTTCTATCCCCTTCATTCTAGAGATACTCCCACCTTCTCTCTCCCTTACCCCTTGGCCTGTTCAAGGCAATCAACCTTTGCCTTCCACCTCCCCTCTCTCTGGAACTCCCTTCCTCTCTCTCTCTCTTAGATAATCACCCTCCCTGCTGTGCTTGAAGCATGCACTCTCCCAATCCGGCCCCCCCCCCTTGCTCCTGTCCCTCCTCCTTCAATTAGCCCTTTGTATTCTCTCCCAAACTTCCCTCTTTGACCCCGGTTCAGGACCCCCCTCAGCTTTTTTGCTGCTCTGCTACTCAGTCTGAAGACTCTCCTCATTAATAATTAACTGTTATTTATTCAATCATTGCAGAGCAATGTGAGTTACAATTGTCCATGCAACTTTTCTCCCAATTGCAATTGTAACATGTACATTATTATATTATATAAATGCTATTATTCTTGCATTGTATGATTGCTATTTTGCTTTATTCACAGGTGTCCTCTGTAATTCTGCCTACTTTATCAAATGTAATCTAGGTTACCATTATACCTAATGTCTTAATTTCTGTTTGTTCCTCAACTGTATGTGATTATGCTAAAGTGATGCTCTTGTGTACTTTATTAAAACTGTACTCCTTTCTTCCCTTCCCCGGGGTTGCACCTGGAAATGAGCCCCAGCTCAGTGTGCCTTTCCTGGTTAACAACTTTTAATTAAATAAATAAATATGGTAGTCTCCCTAATGCCACATAGTATGTTGAGTATGTGTGCTAAATTCAGAAGTTATGATTGGGTTATCAGGAGCTTGAAAGGATCTAAGGATCACTATAATATTAAATCTAGGACGATGAAGGTAATATGGGTCATATTTTGTCTTTGTTGTAAATTTACTTTGTTGTGTTACCCAGTTTACTAGCACTGGCTGCAATAAGCCACTTTTTAATGTATACAAGTTAGTGATTAATTAGTATAGGGCATTCCCCTCCTTGTCCTGTAACAAAAGATATTCCGGGGGTGGGGCGTGGCCTGACCAGGCAGAAGATGGCAGCATAGTTCAGAATCTCTGCAGGAATGACTGCAATCTAACCTCATCCAGCCTTCACCAGACCTTTCTTCGGTATCAACTCCTGTGACCATCCTGTAATCTTACTGCCTGACACAGTTTGTAAGTCATTTTTGATCCATTATCTATGTATATTCAATTATTCTACACTGTACTGCAGCATAGTAAGCCTCATCCTTCAGCATTATGGCAGATCTCCAAGTACAGCAAAGCTCACTTGCTAGAGTGGAAGTAATGTTTTCTAAACTGATGGCTGAGATTAATGATCTAAAAACCTCCACCCAATAGAATGCGACCACTCTTGAAACTTTTAGCCAGAAAATTGCATTTAATGAGAAAGCAATGGCCTGTAACACCACTACTATTCATGACCTCCAAGCTACTGTCTGCAATCAAGATCGAACTATTAAATCCCTATAAGCCAAAATTGATTATATTGAAAATCGTAACTGTTGCAACAATTTACGATTTTTTGGCTTCCTGAAGGTGTAGAATTAGGAGACACTACTGCGATTTTGTTACATGTGCTGCCTGCAATGCTTAAACTGCCTCCTGACCTAATGTTAATCATTGAGTGGTCTCACCGCACTCTGGGTCCCAGGCCAACATCAGACCAGCGACCAAGGCCCATCATTGCTTGCTTCTTGAACTATTCCCATTCAGAATTAATACTGAAACAAGCCAGAGAAAAGGGGAAACTTCAGTGGCAAGAGTTTAATATTTCCATTTACAGAGACTTTTCAAAAGATTTAACCATCAGAAGGGAGGCCTACAATCTACTTAAACAAATCCTCCACCAAAGAAGCATTAAATTTGCTCCACGTTGCCCCACGACACTACACCTTTTCTCAGGCTCTTCCTTTAAGGATTTTGAAACCCCTGATGCCTTTGCCAACTATCTGGAGGTCTCTCTCTGTAATCTTACCCTGGGAGGTCCAGCAGCAATTGGCAACCCAAATACAGCTTTGGTATCCACACGGAGGGTGGATGACGAGGTACAGGAACATGGGGAAAGTGTTGCAGAACTCGCAGCCCCAAGCGGCAGCACCACAACTGATTTGACCCCAAGGCAATCAACACGGCTGCAAGAGAAGTTTCTGACGGGGCATTCTTCTTCAAGACTTTCATGCTGTTCTAGCGAAGTTTCACCCCAAACACCCCAAGCTGTAGCCTCTCACATTCAAATCAACCCCTCTATTCTCTTGAGCAATAAGTTTGCTCTCTTGAAGGATGACATGTACTCCTCGCAGGAGGATCTTTCCCAGCAAATTTCAGATGAACATCCCTCAAATTTGGGCCCTGTGCCTCAGGGATGTATTTCTGCCGATACTTCATGGGCAGAAGTTGTTGCAAGTTCCCCCCTCAAATCTTTAGAGCCACATAAAAATATACGTAAGGCAAAGACCAAACGCAAGAACATCAATAGCCATAATCCTGCTAATAAATCTAAGGTGTCATGAGCTTATATGGTCAGTAATATGGTCAGAGTTGCTATATCTTGGTAGGTTTTGCTTCCAGGATATTTAAAGGGAGTGCCAGTACACTTTTTCTGCCTAGCTGCCCACTCTACAGTCTATGCGACCTGGTTGCTTTCGCTCCCAGAGCGTGCAGAAAGCAAAGGCTGTACATCGCGTCGCGATCAATTTACTTTTGTTGCAGTGTTTAAACGAACAGCTTAAAGGTCTTCAAGGGAACTTTGGTATATCAGCAATGCTTTTCTAACCCATTATTTTAGTGTTAGATCTTATACATTACCTCACTAAACAGGCTGTCTGTATCTAGCCTTTTACTCTCCAGTTTAGCAGTGCATCAGGTTTATACTCTTTTGGCTGTTCAGTTGCATATCTTCAATCGGTATGCATCCTGATTATTGCCTTTTCTTTTTTCATATGTGAATTATTATATATTACAAGGCAATTTACCCCTTCCCTCTCCTGATGACAGGTTCTTAAGTATTATTGGCAACTACATTTAATCTATCTCCTTCCCTAAGCTCCATTATTCTTACTACCTCCTGTTTACAATATGGAACTATCATTAGCACTCAAAGAGGTGGGCTATGTTTGGTGTACTGTTGCAAAGGATTGTTAATCTACATTTTCCTTATGTTCCTTACTTAACTCGAAGCCTACAGATATTATAGAAATCCACTGCTGTGTGGTCCCTCCTGTTTTGGGTCTCACTGGGCCTAGTCTTCTAGACCTAGTCACCTCAACACCTATTTAGGCGATTTTTGAGTAATCAGAGCTGATCTTTACTATGACTATCTTTTCTGTCTACAGTTATCATTGAAGCCTATACCTCTCCACATAATCCCGATTTGCATTTGGCTCAGGGTGTAAAGGCTTAAATTGACCTCCCCTTTCTTCTTTCCCCCTCAATATTGTATTTATTATGTACTTATTCTGTTGCATGGCAAAGTATACTCAGAGTCACTCTAATGTGGTAATGATCTACTTTTCCTTTTATATTTGTTCATTTGCATTCCACCTGGCTCCCTGAATTCCTTGCTCTATGTCTAGGCTGTGCTGGCATCTCATATATGGTTCTTTAGTTTACTGTTATTTCGAGTTGGTATATTTTGTACTATTAGTACTAATGTTTATAAATAAGTTCTGGTGTTTAGCTGTATCCTTATACCTTGTCCTGTTAGCTTAGAATTAAGCTGAGGTTATTACTGTTCCCTACCTTCCTTGGTATTATTCCCTTTCCGTTTAGCTTATCAGGAATTCTTACTTTATTTAATTACTCTGATCAGACTTGGGTTTGGGCCAATATTTATAACCAGTCCTCCCTAGTCTCCTCCCTACATCGACCCCCCAAAGTGTGGTGAGAAAGTCTCTTAGCCAGTTGGCTGACTCATATCTCCTCACACCCATAAAATGTTTTCTTTGTTATTTAGCTTGCTAGTATTGTTGTTGTTGTTAATGACTTTTCTCCTTCCCCGTCTCTATTCTAACTTTAATAAGATATCTGTGCCACTCATGTATCATATATCTTACTTTTTTGGCTTGAATGTTTAAGCCACTCTCTGCATATATGTAAGCTCTCTATATTGTATTCTAATCATCCTCTCTCATTTATTTGTCCCTTCACACTCCAGCGATTATTTCCTTTCTTTAACACTAACAATATGAGTGACATACTTTTATATATATGGAATGTGAAGGGATTTAATTCTCCTTGTAAGCGGAAGCAAATTCTTTCGCATCTCAAAAAACATAAAACACAAATCGCTTTCCTTCAAGAAACAAAATTATTAGCAGAGGATGTTCATAGACTTAAAAAAGATTAGGTCAGTCAGATCTACGAATCATCCTATACCTCAAAAAAAAAGAGGAGTTGCTATTCTCATTCGTAAGAGTCTCAAATGGTCCCTTGTAAACTCCGTTTCCGATACGGATGGCAGATGGGTGATGGTCAAACTGAATACCAACTCTGGTCCTCTTCTGCTTGTTAATGTCTATGCACTCAACTCCGATTCCCCAGAGTTTTTTCATAATATAGCTCAAGAGATTTTATCCTTTAACACTGATAATACATCAGTTATTCTTGGAGGGGATCTTAACTTAGCTTTAGAAGAAAGCACTGACAGAAGTAGCCCCACTTCAGAGGCCCACCCTAGAAGTATTAAAGCCCTCTGATTACTAATGCAAGATGTTGAATTAGCCGATCTATGGCACCTCCTTCACCCCTGCGATTGAGAATTTACTTTTTACTCCTCTCTACACAAGACATACAGTAGAATTGACTACTGGTTAGCCTCTCCTGTTATAATGGAAAAAAACTACTGATTCATCCATCTCTCCCATCTTAATCTTGGACCATTCCCCTGTCAAATTGCAACTTTTGTGGGGTCCATAGCACCTAAATCTTCTTACTGGCGGCTGGACCCTCTCCTTCTCAAGGATCGCAATTTCTTACCCATGATTAAAGCACAAATTCAGGACTTCCTCTTTTACAATACCCCAACCAAATCTTCTATGTCTTCTGTATGGGAAGCTCTTAAAGCTATGATTCGAGGGAAAATTATCAGTTATGCTGCACACAGGAAAAGAGTAAGGGAACAACAGCTGGCTGACTTGGATAACTCTCTTAAGGCTAAAGAGAATTTATACTTTTCTTCTAATAAGCACTGTCCTGATTCTCAACTTTATCTTGAAATTCTTCAACTTAGAGTTAAAATTAACCAATTAATTTCTCGTAAAACTGAACTGGCCTTTTTTAAACTTAAATATAAGTTTTGGGAATATAGCAATAAAAATGGGAAACTCCTCTCTTACCAGTTCAAAGCACAACAAATGGAAAAACATATCCTAAGTCTAAAAGATGAACAGGGTGCGATTCACTCCGACAACCCCTCTATAAACCGTATCATGAAAACCTTTTATCAAAAACTATACTCTAACAAATCCTCCATCTACTTTACAAATTCAACAGTTCCTTAAATCGTTACATCTTCCTCATCTTTCTACTCTTGAAACAAATTCTTTAGATGAACCCTTCTTGTTTCAGGAAGTCCAGAAAGCTTTGTCTTCCTTGAAATCCGGCAAATCCTCTGGGGGTGATGGATTCCCTGTCTATTTCTATCAAATGTTTTCCGACACCTTATGTCCCCGTCTTCTTAATGTTTATCAAGAAGCTTCCAATACTGACAAGCTTCCCCCATCTTACACTGAAGCAATCATAACCCTAATCCCTAAGAAAGAAAAAGACCCTACTCACCCTGCAAGTTACAGGCCCATCTCTTTATTAAACATGGATGGGAAAATATTTGCTAAACTACTAACTTCTCGACTTGAATCCTTGCTTCCCAAGCTAACTCATTGTTCGCAAGCTGGTTTTATTAAACATAGCGCTGGTTCTGATCACCTAAATTCCTTATTTAATTTAATTTACAAAGCCAAATCCCTCAAGACACCAGCTGCAGCCATAGCTATTGATTTCGAGAAGGCCTTTGAGTCCTTAAACTGGGACTACCTTCATCAAGTTTTATCTTATTTTGGTCTTTCTCATACCTTTTGCTCCTGGATCAAGCTATTATATGACTTCCCTGTTGCTAAAGTACTTACTAATCCCACCCTTTCCTCTTACTTTCATCTAGCAAGGAGAACTAGACAAGGCTGTCCCCTGTCACCTTCCCTGTTTATTTTAGCCATGGAACCCCTGACTGCTTGTTTACATCAATCTTCTGGCATTATGGGCATACCTGTAAGCAATTCAAGATATGTTTCTCTCTCCTATGTGGATGACCTCTTAATCTTACTCAAAAACCTGAATGAGGCTGGGCCTCTGTTGGTTGATTTGCTTAATAATTTTACTAAAATTTCTGGCCTTGCTTTGAACTATGGCAAATCACAAACTATGCCCCTTAACGACCACTGTAAAGCCTTTAGGAACATACCTTTTGGATCCGCTGGTTTCCACAGGGTATAACATATCTAGGAATCAAAATTACTAGTAACTTAGGGAAGATATGGGACATTAACTTTAACCCCTTATTTGATAACATCAAAACAATTCTGGACAGATGGAAGCTTTTTAATCTCTCTTTCATGGGGAAAATTGTAGCCATTAAGATGTCCATTTCTCCCAAGATTCTTTACCTCTTTGCCAATATTCCTTTAGTCTTACCAGCCTCCTTTTTTGCTAAAATTGATAAATTAATAAGTAACTTTATCTGGGATGGGAAACCACAGAGATTTAACTTCAACAAACTTTGATCACATTGGAAAAAAGGGGAATTCGGACTCCCCTGGTTCAAAGGCTACCTCTGGGCTTTCTGAATGGCCCAAACCATTAAATGGTTTCAGAAACCCTCCCCTCACTCACCACTATGGGTTGCAATAGAATCTGCATTGTGCCCGGGAGGAGTTCCCACTTCCTTAATTTTTAATTCCATTTCCTCTAAACTAAAATCTCACCCAACTGTATCATCCTCTGTTCTTTACTGGAAACTAACCTACAAATTCCTGAAATCCAATCCAACACCCTGGTTTTATGCCCCTCTATGGGGCAATCCACTGCTCATTCTAGAAGATCACCCGATTTTCTGTCGTACATGGAGGAACAAAGGCATTTTCTTTCTTGGCGATATCTTGTACCAGAATTCACTCACTCTTAGATCATTCTCAGACTTGCAGGTCACATGGAAACATAGAAACATGGAAAGTTCCTAAACAGGACTTCTGGAAGTTTTTACAAATTCGGGCAGCTTATAACTCTCTCTAGTTTAGTGTATAGGCATACTCTTCTAAACCCATACATCTCACACTGGACTAATTTATCAGTAAAATTAAATAGCTCCATTTACAAAGACATTATTGTTAATCTACCTGATCAATCTATACAGGCCAAAAATAAATGGAGTACTCTTCTTAACTACAATATTTCAGATGCACAATGGAGTAATTGTTGGTGTATTGCACATAATACTTTTAATGATGCCCGCAGTTCTTTAATATAAACTAAAATCCTATATCTTTGGTATAGAACCCCCTCTGTGCTTCAATGAATGGGCCTATTAAATAATAATAATTGCTGGTGCTGCAATTTGGCTAACGAGGATCTACTTCATATCTAGTGGTCCTGCGCTCCCATTAATAAGCTCTGGCATAAAGTCTGTTTACTTGCCTCCAGAATAACAGGACAAAAACTACCTTTTGACCCCCGAGCTATTCCTTCTGGGCATCCTTATCCCCAATAGCTCTCTCCTCTCACATGCACATTTTAGATGGCTAAACATACTTTCTCTTTTGGTCAAACGTCTGATTCTTATAAAATGGAACTCAACTCTGGTGCCTTTTCTTTCAGATGTTCTTCAAAGCCTCTCTCAGCATGCCTCCCCAGACTGATTATCTCATGTTACTCATAACTGACTCACTGTATATGACAGATGTTGGCAGGATTACTTCAAGTACATCAAGCCTAGTTCTTCTAGACCCTAATTCTTAGGGATATTTATCCCTCCTTCTTATTTTGCTCTTAGATTAGGTTTTCTCAACACTTTTGTGCACAGATTTCTCCTTTTTCCCTTCTTCCCTGTTTTCTCCCTCTCTCCTTCCCTTCTTCCTTGCTTTTTTCTCTCTTCATTTCCTTGCACACTTTCTCTTATCTTCACCTCTCCATTACTGAACGTTGTTCATATTACCACATTTATCACTTTTTGCAATTTACTGAATGCCTTGCCATAGCCTGCCCTAGCATGTATTTCATACATGGCTGCTATTTCTGATCCTATAATACCCTATTGATTGTAACCCTTCTGCTCTCCACTTACATCCTGACTAGGTTTGTGTTTTATTATCAATACATGTATATATATAAGGCTTCTCCAATATGTTTACCCTAAATACTGTGTTTTGTTAAGTGATATTTTATGCCTTACATGGAGGATAGTCTTCTACTGTATTAGTTGTGTGCTTTCTTATATACTCGAATTTTAATAAAAAGATAAAGTAAAAAAAAAAAAAAGATATTCCAGTTGTATCAGCTTTTGTTGAATATGGTGTTTCTGATTTTTGGCATGCTTACATCTGTGAATTTGATGTACTGTAAACTATGAGCTCATACAAATAAAAAAAAAATAAAAGAAAGGAAAGATATTGGTTAATATTTTAAATCTGTCACATTTACATGATTTGTTTGAATCACTGCTAAACTAAACCAAACTAATCTGGTTAGTCATGACCTGCTGACTGAAAAGCTGCAGACTTTGGGTGCTGTTCCTCATATGGTGAGTTGTTTCATATGGTGAGAGCCCAGCATGTCAGAGTATGTCAAATCTTCTCTAATAATGTGGGTATTAAAAGAGGGATCCATCAAGGCTCCATTTTGGCACATGACAAATGAATCATCATAAGTGGAATATGGGCCAGCCCTGTGGCACAGATGGCTGAGGTGCTGCATGCCTTACCTCTCACCATGCAGGCGACCTGAGTTCAGGAAGGAGCTTGGGGCACCAGGGGTCAGCAGGGTGGGGTGGGCTGGGGACAGGGTTAAGTGGCCACTTGGCAGCTCTCTTCTCCCGGATTAGAGTGGTGTGCTGTCTCAGCTCTTGGCTGTCACCAGGTGGAGGCCTGGTGGTGGCATTGATGCAAGACCGGCAGACCTGAGTCGGGAAAGCACAGTTCCAGGATGCATGTACAGCTCCACGCAAGTGCATAGCCCATGTCACCACAACTAGGAGAAGGGAGACAAAATGAGAGGAAAATACAGCAAGGCAGGTATTGACATTCTGTGCACGGAAAGCTGCACCTGCCTCACCACCAGGAACACCTACCAGCCAACTGGATTATGACTTGCGGGAGGGGAGGGCAGCCCTCCTCCTCCTCCTCTTGATCCCAGGTGTGCAATCTATTGGGGTTTCTGGCCAGATCAGGTAAGCCTGGGGAGGTGGTGGACAGTGAGGGTCAGTGGAGCAGTGCAGAAGGGAGCCCAAGCCTACCTTGGCCAGGGAGTATAAACAGATTATGGAAAAACATAAATGCAATTCCCTTCCCCATGCTCGTATGTCAAACACACTCCCCCACCTCCCTCAAACCGAATTCCACCAAGTCAGTAGGTCAGATTCACAACACCCTGGCTCCCACCTAACCTCCTTCTGGGTTGAATGAATGTTGACATCTTTGCGCCTAGTAAAACCTGATTGGCTGAAAAGCGTATCAGGTTTTACTAGGGAGCAAAGACACCTACATTCATTCATGCACTCATGCTATTCCTGACTGGACACTGAACACAGTAGACGCTCTGCACCAAGGGATCATTTTTTTTATTACATGGTGCATTTTTGTCTGGGTGCTGGTGATGGAAGGAGGTTGGTGGGGGTCAGAGGGAGATTTGGCAGGGGATTGGGTGCTATAAATCTAACAGATCTGATGGGACTTGGGTGGGGGGATGTGGGAGAGTGTGTTTGGTGTGCGGTTGGGGGAAGAGGATGCATTCCACTTATGCTGACTCATGAGCTTGCTTGATACAAGCTGTATTTCTTCCTTGAGCTGAAATTTGCCAGTGAAGTGGGGGGTGGCGGGGGTGGTGGTATGACAACACAGTGGGTGGGGGAGATGTTTTCATTACATTCTGCAGCATTTTGAAATAAAAAAAAAGTAATTTGCGCAGTGAAGTTGGGGTGGTCACTGGAAAATTCACAAAACTAGTGAAGTGTGAACTTCTGAGAACAGGCACCAACTTCGCTGGCAAATTAAAACTTTGCTGCATCTCTAGCTGTAAGGTTAACCAGGCCACTCTATGGTGAGTAATAAATACAGAGTATGTTTAGAGGAAATCATCTCCTTTAGTTAACTACTGATCTGGATGGATGCAAACCTGACTAGGGGTGGGCGGACTGTTCTGCGGGAGATCCGGACCCCTGAATTGAATCCACAATCCACGGACCTGGATAAATACGAACTTCACCATAGAAGTCTGGTTCACGATCCGTGGAGATGCCATTTCCGCAATTTTGTTGTCTGTTGCCTGGGGGATGTCGTCAGGATGTACAGGCAGCCAGTGGCATCCAATCAGGTAACAGAAGGTCACATGATGCACTTACTGGTATATAAGGCTGGTGAGTGCGCCACACAGACCAGAAGGGGGAAGACTGCAGCAGAAGAAAGACAGACTAGAGATGGAGAGATTGGAGAGAGAGGTGAGGCACCAAAATGCAAAAGCACTACAGTTAGGGGAAAGAAGGGGAGACATTCCCAATCGTGGAGAACGTAGGGTGGGTGAAGTCATTCGGTTGATGACGGGAGGGAGCGTCGGGAGTATGGTGGGCCCATGAATGATTACAGAAAATCCCAAATGAAACTTTTTCTCAGCCTCAGACATTAGTTGCTGTGTACAAAAGCCCTTTTTTTACACACAGCAACTAATGCCTGAGGCTGGCCGCTGGCAAAATTTGATGTGTGCTATTCCAGATCCAGAGAGGAGAGAGTACTGGTGGTGATGATCCAGAGATTACAGTTACAGAAAATCCCAAATGAAAGTTTTTTTTCTTGGCCTCAGACAGTGTAGCTGTGTGTACAAAAAGGGCAGGCTGGCAAAATCTGACGTGCCATCCCAGATCCAGAGTACGGGGGGGAGGGGCAGAGATTACAGTTACAGAAAATCCCAAATAAAACTTTTTCTTGGCCTCGGACAGTAGCTGTGTGTACAAAAAGTGCAAGCTGGCAAAATCTGAATTGTGCCATTCCAGATCCAGAGTACTGGAGTGTGTATGTGTGTGTGTGGGGGGGGGAGGTGTCCCAGAGATCAGAGTTACATAAAATCCCAAATTAAAGTTTTTTTTTCTTGGCCTCAGTCAGTGTAGCTGTGTGTACAAAAAGAGCAGGCTGGCAAAATCTGACTTGTGCCATTCCAGATCCAGAGGATTGAGTGCTGGTGGCCCAGAGGTTACAGTTACAGAAAATTCCAAATGAAATTTTTTTTTTCTTGGCTGTAGGGTGGCAAAATAAATCTTTGTGACATAAAGAGAGGAGAGGGAAAGAGACTGCAGGGTGGCCCACAATAAATGTGACATCCCAGAAATGCCAAATCAATTCTTTTCCTGGCTTCAGTGCAGCTGTGTGTAGAGAGCAAGGGCAGTAGGGTGGCAAAATAAATCTTTGTGACGTAGAGAGGGGAGAGGGAAAGAGACTGTGAGGTGGCCCACAATAAATGTGACATCCCAGAAATCCCAAATATTTTTTTTTCCTGGCTTCAGTGCGGCTGTGTGTACAATCTAATCATGAATAACGATCATCATCATCTACGTTCAAGCACAATTTCATGTATTAAAAAAAATACTGTTCAGACAACATACAAGTTAATGCACCTGCCCTGTGCTGCTGATGGGTGCCCAGGGGATAGTCTGACTGTGAGCTGTAGCAGACCGAGTGTTTACAGTTCAAAACAAGTAAAGCACAAGCACTACACACAAGTGTCATCATCATCAATTATTTCCCATTATTCCTTATTAGTTTCATAGTGTATCACATTACAAACTTACATTACGTATAAGCAGTGACCAATCCCTAGTGTGGGACTGTGCTGAGTGTGGCTAATGCACCAGATGTGTCTATATCTCCAACTCAAATACTGAGGCACAATTAACAGTTGCTGAATTTGGTCACTTTCGCTTAACAGTAAGTTTTACAGGAGCCAGTCCACCAATCTTGGAAGGAAGTGGTGGTGGACTGCTATGCTGTCAGTGTGCTGTGTACAGTAACGCGTCACAACAGTAAATCTGTCCCTGGTCTGTGTGGCTGGGAGTCATCAGAAGGACATCACATTTCTTTTAGAGGGATCTTTTGTTCCAAAATGGATCAAAGTGTTACTGAGACACTTTCTACTAGTTCTCAGGTAGGCAGTGGCACTGCAAAAGACAGGAATCGGCCTGAAAAGGGAAAACAAAATCAAACCCCAAAAAAGGATTTTTTTCACATCTGACAAGGTTTCGTCTTCCAAGCAAATGCTTGAATCCAAAAAAGGTGAATGTCTCAGATCATCATCATCAGTCCCAAGTAAAAAAACAAGATACGTAGTTAAAAAACTAAAGACGTGATGGGTACCACCTGCTGAGGCACCCAACGGTATGGAACAATTGCATACTATGCTACTGCCAGTCCCTCATCCGATTCTTCTGAGGTTGAACCCGATGAGGGTAATACTGATGATAATAAAGAAGATGAAGAGAATGCTCAGGCAGCAGAAGGTTTACTGAAGTGGATGGAAATTGCAGATGAGAAAAGAACAGGCAGAAATGTTTCAGTTGTGGAGGAGGGGGCAGTGGAAATAAACCAGAACAGGACAGGCCCAGGACAAATCCAGGGTGGGGGGGGGCCTGAAAAGATGACAGATGTCGTGCCTTCCTGCGAAAAAACTAAAAAAATATCATCTTTAGTTTGTTCATACTTCTCCATTAGTGCTTCCAATGAGTTGACAGCAACATGTGCTATTTGTAAACAGACAATCAGCAGGGGTAAAAAGAAAGGAGCATTCGGAACTTCAGCACTGGAAAGGCGCCTAGGCAGATGTCATAACATTACTGGTAATGAGAAGGTCAATTGTGAGTCTCAAAGAGAAAGTGATAGAGATAGCTCACTACACTCGAGAGTAACACCCATAGATGAAAGCAGTGGCAGCCCCCGCAGCACTACACCTCAACCACCACTTGCTGTCATTCGAAGGACTCCTCCAGCTGTTACTGAAAGTGACCAACATGTGTTCAAAAACTCTCCTCCTTCAAGGAGACACCGTACCATCTCAGAAACATGAGCATATAGCCAAATATGCCTCCACTCACCCTGTTGCTGTTACAATAACCAAAACAATTTCCGAAATGATAGCTGTTTAATTTGCTACCATATAACGTGGTGGAACATATAGGACTCAGTTGGCTGCTTGAGTATCTCGAACCTCAATATAGTATACCATCATGGAAATACTTCTCGGCAGCAAGGATTCCTGATCTTTATGTCGTCATATGTAAAAAATGAAGACGCATCTTGTGCAGTGCTGTTGGGAGGGTGGTGCATAATCACAACAGATATCTGGACAAGCTGCCAGCCTGAACCCTTCATGTCTGTCACGGCCCATTGGGCATGTTTTGATAATTCACGTGGGAGTGAGGAAAATGAAGCACTGCAGTTTGCTGTTCTAAAAATGTTTTATTTTCTATCTGAACATACCTCATACAACATCAATGAAAAGCTCCAAAAACCAATACAGCAATGACTCACTTCACAGTGACTGTCAGTTGGCTTTATAGTTGCAGATAATGGGTCCAACATAAGGAAGGCCTAGGAGGAGGGGGGTTTTGTTCACATCCGCTGCTTTGCGCATTGCTTAAATGTAATAGTTCATGGTTTTCTCGATGATGACAGTGAGATTAAGGCTGCCGTTAGCACTGGTAAAAGAATATACACTCATTTCAGTCACTCAAGCGAAGCCTGTCACTTGTTTGAAAAAATACAGCAGGAGCACAGTTTACCTTTGCACAGACTGATCCAAGACATTTCTGCTCAATGGAATTCGACCTTTTATATATTCCAAAGGCTGCTGGAACAAAAGAAAGATGTCAGGCAGTACACCTTAGAAAATAAAATTGGTGATGCAGATGTCTATATTACTCTACCACATTGGGCCAAGCTGGAGTTTCTCTTTGTACTGCTCCAGCCATTTGAAGAAATCACCAGGGAGGTTAGTGCAAACACAGCAACTCTGAGCCAGGTGATACCCCTAATAAAAATTTTAAAATTCAGACTGAATCTGATTAGGGAAAAGTCAGAGAAGCAAAACAGTTCCATGATCAGACAGGCTGCCAGTGGCGCTGACACATGCTGGTTGCCCTCCAGAACACAACAAGATCTAGGGAGACATATGCTCAAAAAAGTTGAAGAAGATGACCAACTATGTAAAATGCTTCATTTTGATCACTACATTAAAGCAACAATCTTGGACCCACTATACAAATCAAATCAACTACTGAGTGATGATGATGACACTTGTTTCGAGAGAAACAAACAAGAAATAATTGACGAGGTGTGTGCTGTCATGGAACAGAGTACAACAGCAGCACCACATTCAGAATATTCTTCACAACACAGCAGCACAGCTTCAGGTGACCCATCCTCTACTGTTGCATCATTTTCTCCCTCTTCCTCCTCAGCCACTGCAGCTGAATCTTCTTCTTCACCACCAGCCAAGCATGATAGCACTGTCCCACAGTCACTTGGTTCAGCTTCATGTCTCTGGAGTCACTTAGAAGATGTTACTGTAACATCTTCATCTGCCTCTTGTAACACAACCTCAGCACAGACCATTGTTGAAATGTACCTGGCAGAGCGCAATATCAGCTGGAATGCTGATCCTTTGAAATACTGGAAATCCAAACAAAATATGTGGCCTGCTTTAGTAAACATTGTAATGAAGAACATAAATTGTCCTTCGACTAGTGTCTGTTCAGAAGGATTGTTCAGTTCAGCTGGTAATGTCATTACTGACACACAATCCTGTTTGACACCAGAAAATGCTGAGCACCTCATGTTTCTCAAAGTCAACATTCCCCACTTTAATTTCAAATATGATACCCGAATAAAACATACACTGACTGCTCTGAGCAGGTCCTATGCACAAAACACTTTCAAGAATGTGTGCCTGTGGTGAAAATCTTTTGTGAATATGGTCCACTACATGAGGTAGCAATTAATTGCAACAAGTCAGATCAGAATGGACTAGGTCAGGCCACTATGATCACATGAGCAGCACAGAATAGAGAAAAAAAAATATCAGTGGGTTCAGAGTCCAAATACAGCAAGCAACTGCATGTCATGTCACAAACTTACTTGGTGGTACCTGGTGCCACTATCTGATCTGGAAGTAGGATACTGTTGTCTGCTACTACTACTACTACTATTGATTTTTGCCCTAACGAGTCATGACTACTACTTATTTATCACTTTTTGTCCTTACTCCAGTCCTACTCCTTACAGCTACTTGTCACTTGTTTTGCCCTCAGCAACTGATCCTGGTCTTGATTGTACTGTTTAAATTTTTGTACAGTCATGGCTTAGCAGATGCCTAAAAGTTCAGAAACTGAATACTCTTTGTATATTTCTCACGTCCCCAATATTTGGCTGCAAATACTTCACAGAAAAAAATACTACTAAATTTAAAATTCATATAATTTCTTTATTGTTTGTGTGTCTGTGTGGTATGTTAGCCTGGTTACATCTCACTTGTAGTAACTGGGCTGAGATTATTATATTACTACATTTTATTAGTGATACTTAAATTACTTGGCAGTGGCTGGCAGCAAGCAATTGTGGAACTAGGAAGGATGTCATTGTGTTGTGTTATGTGTCATCAGGTGTTCATCAGGTGGCAGTGGCAAACTTTTTTTATGACTGCTCTACTGGCTGCCTGCCTGGGTGGTGATCACTATGTCTTTCATTTTTCTTCTTTAAGGATTCAGCATCCTCAGCATGTTGATCAGATTCAGCAGAAGCAAAGCAAAGCAAATTTTATTTATAATGCACTTTTCTAAAAACCAAAGCACAAGCACAATACAATATTAAACCCAACACACACCATTAAATATAAAATCAAAATATAAAATCTAAGAAATATATGATAAAAAGGCATAATGCAATAAAACTAAATATTGTCCCCGAAAGCTAAATTAAATAAATATGTTTTCAATGAGGACTTGAAGGTCTCGACAGACAGGCACTCTCTAATCTGATGAGGTAGAGAGTTCCACAGGGTCAGGACTACAAAAGAAAATGCCCTAGCACCTGATGTTTGAAGACAGACCCTGGGAACCTCTAGCAATCCCTTGTTAGCGGAGAGAAGTGGGCAGGAGGGGGAGTAAAGCCAAAGCAGGTTTTGCAAGTAACCCAGTCCCTGTCCATGTAGGGTCTTGTAGGTCAGCAATGTGACCTTGAAGGTGATCCTCCATCGCACCAGCAGCCAGTGCAGTTCACGCAGCACAGGGGTGATATGGCTAGTTCTTGATAGCCCAGTCAATAACCTGGCCACAGTGCTCTGGACTAGCTGCAGCTGACGGAGATCAACCCCCGGTAACCCTAAGTATAGAGCATTACAGTAGTCACGACGAGAGGACACAAAGGTGTGGACCAACACAGGAAGGTCCTTAGGCGGAACAAGGTGCTTTATCTGGGCAATGTTCCTCAGATGATAAAATGAGGTCTTGACAACCGCTGACACCTGCACATTTAGTGTCATTTCGTTGTCAAGCACAATGCCCAGATTTCGCACCCGTTCAGAAGGTCTCAACTGGTTACCCCAAAGCACAAGGCCAGACGCTTGCCCAGGAGTCAACTTCTCTACCCGCTGACCTGGGTCCACTACCAACACTTCAGTCTTATCCGGATTTAATCTCAACCAGTTAGCACTCATCCAGTCCTGAATCTTAGTGAGGCAGTTGTTAAAGACCGAGATTGCACTATTTTGTTTGGGTACAAACGACATGTAGAGATGAGTATCATCTGCACAGCAGTGAAAACTCAGCCCATACTGCCTTATACTGTCTCCTAATGGCAACATATACACCATGAACAACATGGGGGACAATACGGAACCCTGCGGCACCCCACAGAGCAGGGCAAAGGAAAAAATCCTGATACCACCCTAGAGTCCTGCCCATGAGGAAAGAATAGAACCATCTGAGGACTGTCCCAGACAGTCCACAGAGCAGCTGCAAGCATTCCAACAATACCCCATGATCCACGCTGTCAAACGCTGCTGAGAGATCAAGGAGGACCAAGATCGAACGATTCCTATGATCCCTTGCTATCAGGAGATCATTAAGTACTCAAACCAATGCTGTCTCAGTACTATGCCTCTTCCTGAAACCAGACTGGAGAGGATCATAGATTTCATGGGTGGTAAGAAAGTTCTTGAGCTATAACGCGACTACCTTCTCAATAACCTTGCCCAAGTAGGGCAGGTTAGAGACAGGTCCGTATTCACAAGACAGTCTGGGTCACAGAAAGGTTTCTTTAAAAGGGGTGTCACCACGGCCTCCTTCAAGGGGTCTGGAAACACCCCTTGGTCCAGTGAGTACCAGTCTATCTTGGCAAGGATTGGTCCGATGACATCCACACACCCCACCAAAAGGCAGGTTGGACAAGGATCCAAACTACAGTAAGTAAGTTGCAGCTCTTGTACAATCTTCATGATATCCATGATCACTGGCTGGTCAAAATCTGTCCAGATAGCCTGAGTGTCTGCATCCTCGCATCGACGGCCGCCATACTCATTTGAATGAGTCAAGCAAATCTCTGACCTAATGGAGGACACCTTATCTGCAAAGAATTGAGCAAACTCCTCACACTTACTTTGTGAAAAGGCTCTCCAGCCCCAGAGGCAGGCTGGATTGCACAGCCTGTTCATAGTTCTAAAGAGCTGGGCCAGTCGATTCTTTGCTACAGCAATCTCCCTGGACAGGAACTCTGCCTCCTTATGGGAGATTTCTGATTGATAGTCTAAATAATGGGCTATCAACCTAAGCCTGTCCTCCTCCAGACCAGATTTTCACCAACACTGTTCCAACCTTCGCCCAATTCTCCTCAACTCCCTCAAAGTCCCATCAAACCAAGGGGACCAAGGGCAGAGAGGGAGAGGGAGAGGGAGAGGGTGAACTCGGACAGGAGCTACGGAATCCAGGGCTCCCAGAACAACACTATTATAGTGTGCCACTAGAACACCCAGATCCGAGCATTCCATTGGCCTACTCGATAGATCCAGCACCGCCATCAGACCCTCTGGGGTAACACCCCTCAAAGGGCGGTACCAGACCATCTCCAGAGGGGCAGGTCTCACAGGGGGAGCCGCAAAACTGAACCTTATAGAGTGATGGTCTGACCAACCAACTGGTTCCACCACCAAGTCAGTGGCCTCCATCCCCAGGAGAAACACCAGATCCAAGGAGTGACCCTGAATATGGGTTACAGCGGTAACTACCTGTGTGAAGCCCAACAAGATCATCAGTTGGAGGAAGTTCTGACCAAAAAGTGAGAGTTCATCGTTGATCCAGGCATTGAAATCCCCCAGGACCAACCACCTGGAGGATTCCAACACCATGTCAACCATGAAGTCGGCAACTTCCTGCAGGAAAACTTTCCCATCACCGGGTGGACGGTAAATGAGAAGTATCCTGCTACCCACACCTGCACCCATAATACACTCGAAGGACCTGGTGGCCCCCACTGGAACCTCTACAAGGCCCAGTTCTATTTGAAAACAAATGGCTACATCCCTGCCCCTATGATCCAATCTCGGGCAGTGTATCACCGAGTACCCTGCAGGAACTGCTTATTCCAATACTGGGCCAGCATTTTCATCCAGCCAGATCTCAGTGATGCAAACCAGGTCAGATGTTTCAACAAGATCAGCAATAATCGCTGTCTTGTTCTTTATCAACCTGGCATTGCATAGCACCACCCAAGTTGGATGAGAGGCCATGGAAGAGCGGGTAACTTGCCCACTACCAGTGGAGCCCTTGGGTATGGATACTAGGCAGGCAGAACCCCTATCCTGGACCCATTTTGCCCCAGGGCGCCTCCTCGGCTTCACTATCCCAATCTGCCCACCCCTCTCCCTCCACCCTCCAGGTCCAGGGACCCCCCCCCCTTGGCCCCTTCTTGCAATACCCAAGGCACGACAATGCATGTACACTTCGGGTTCCAATGGGGGACTAACAAAGGGCACAGGCCCCTCAGCCTAGAGGGGGAGTAGTGCCTGCCCATTGGACCATAATCATAACACATGCTACCTGATTAAAAGATTTTAATTTAACTTAGACAGCCACTTAATAATCCTTATATCCCGCCGAGTCACTCCAGATTATAATACTAAAGAGCCCTCAAGAAACCCCATTAACAAAATTATTTAAATAAATTCCTACTTAAATAATCCCAACAATCCAAAGCAAATATCAGCAGTGTCCAGAGACCAAAAAACCAGTTCCAGAAGTCATAGATGGAAAAAAGATGCCCTTTGAGAACAGTTAAAGGCTTCTAGAGAACCTCTAATAATTTTCAGTATTTTTGGCCTTGGTGTCTCTCACACCCCACAGCCTTAATCTGATGAATGTTTATTGTTAATTTTGAATTTCTCTCACCAATTCACATTTTCAATAAAACAGACTAACTGAAGAATAATGAATGATGATTCTGGGTACTTTCACCACCCAGTCCAGGTTTTATAAAAAAGCCACAAAAGAACCATCAGGGTCACAAATCTTCACCAGTCCAAAACCACACAGCAGTCCAGAGAAAGCCAAGAACAAATCCAGAACCGTGACCAAGGATTAAACCCCTCTTCGACAAATGCTTTATTCGATCCTTCCTTAACCAGAATTCCTTGTAATTCAATGGTAAAAAATTCAACAATCCAAGTGTTTCTCCAAAATAGGCAGAGACTTATTTTCCAGGGAACCACAGGTACAGTCAAACCCGCATTTACTCAGGAGGTAATCCTAACCATTTAGGCAGGCCCACTGCTACGGTTCTACGATTCGGCCCGCCTTTCAGCCAGCCGCCCGGGAAAAACCTAGGAGGCACCAGTAAGCTACATCCATCCTCTGGTGGATCCTAAACCAGCATCTCCCACAGCAGAACCACCTTATAGTGGTCACCTCCCTCACCAGCACCAGGTAGACCTTCCAGGGTCCCCCCCCCTGCCTTCCCAAACTCCAGAGATGGTGGTAATCACAGGATCAATATGTCCAACTTGAGGAAAGAACACTAAATGGGGTTCCAATAATCCGTCTAGTCCCAAAAAGAAGTACTCAGATCCAGAGAGAAAATGTATTGACGGTGCAGTTCAAATGCCACCAGCGCCATCTTCAAAACGCTGACCCGGAAAACAATGTAGCTGTGAATACAGAGACTCGGCAGAGCCTTGACGAGTCCTACACAGTCCAAAGCTGCAAATGATACTGCTAATATATGGTCCGTTCCACTACACTCATCAGTTTCAGTGGTTTTAGCAGTTTTAGCAATTACAACAAAAATTAAAAAAAACACTCAACTCATCTCAGTCCCGTAGTCACGAACACTCTCAAAACAGGTCAAGCTCTAGCTTTGACTGACTGTACTAAAAAGAATGTTAAAAAAAGATAAAATAAATAAAAACTAGACTCAATAACGAGTCTACTAATTTTGTTGCTATTGGCTAGCCCAACGTGGCTGCCATCTTTTTTCACTAAGGCTTTGCAGGTATGTTGTAATACTAGAAAACATTATCACCTCTTGGACCAGGTAGTGTACCATGTACCACAGTACACTTGGGCATGCAAAGCAGTTGCATCATTCACATGGGTAGTGTGCATGGGCTCTCTTAGTGCTGCTCATTTGATCATTCATATCTATTTCTTTGGCTTGTTCGGCTCTGAATGGAACATCCATCAAAATAATACCCACATAGCACCATTAATTTAAAAAGAAATCTTGGCTGCCTGGCAGTGCCTACAGTGCTTGGTGGTACTATGATATACTGTAGGTAATGGTATTTGCATCTGTCTGTCTCTCTCACCGTCTTTCCCAGCACACTCATGTCACAGGCCCAAGCATGATATGCCACCATTATAGGCCAGCCATGAAGGGGCTAGTAGTGGCAGATTGCTTTTTTATTTAGCAGTTTTACTTAAATTTTCACACAAATAATCTATTACATTATTTTCTTTGGGCATCTGTGTCAAATGTGAGTGACTCTGGCCACTTTTATGCATTGTTTCACATTTATTTCAAATACTAATCAATAAATCAGAACTAATCAGGATGAATCAGTACTTCACAGTGTTCCGGTTCTTATTTAATAAGGGTCAGAACTTCACCAAGTTCTCCCATCCCTAAACCTGACATTTGAAAACCACTGAAACTATTGAAATAGCGGTTGGCTAATAGAAAGCTCTCAGCCGGAAGCAACAGCTCAGACACAAAGGGCACACCTAGGAGGCATACGCCAAGAGTGGTCCAGCCCCTAGTCTTACTGTCTGCTGAGCTTCACTGATCTTCACCGACTGCTGTACCCTCTACTGAAACAGTGGTCAGCTAATAGAAAGCTATCAGCCAGAATCAACCGGAAGCAACACCTCAGACACAAAGGGCAACCCTAGGAGACATATGCCAAGTGCGGTCCAGCCCCTAGCCTTACTATCTGCTGATCTTCACTGATCGTCACCAACTGGGAGAGAGACCAATGAAGGAGGGAAGGCAGACTCCAACAGGTGCAGACGCAGGGATTACTTGCCAGTGGTTCTACCTGAATCCCCCTTGGAGTGCACAGTCCAGGCTCCTTTCTCCGCTGAGGCAGATTCTCTCCTTGCTTGCTCTGCTCATACTCAGCCAGTGGCTGCTATCTCAGCATAAGGAGCTGTTGGAACAATTACTCCACACCACCATAACATAAAAACAGCAAGTTTCCTTTCCATTCTATCAGTTCTGTGTGTACTTTGGTTTTATGTGCAGTTGATACAACAAGCGCTTTTTTTATTTAGGTTTTGTCAACCAGGAAAGGAGGACTAGACAATTCTGCCTACAGTATTTTCAGCTTTGTCCCAGGGAAGGGGGATACAGATGGATGCCAACTGACACTGAACCAGATAGCTGTTGGTGGTATTTTTAGTGAATGGGGGAAATTTGTCCAGGACACCGGGGAAATTCTCCTGCTCTTTTTGAGAAGTGCCATGGGATTTTTAACATCCACCTGAACTATCACCAGAATAGGCAGATCGGACCTTGGTTTAGTGTCTCATCTGAGAGACGGCACCTCTGGAGTGCAGCAGCCCCCCCCCCATGCTGCACCACAGTGTCAGTATTGGGATTTAACCTAAGTGTCTGGTGTGGGGATAGAACCCACAGCCTTCTGATCTTACAGCCTCAGAGATGAGTGTGCAATCTGCAGAGCTACTGACACTACTAAAATGTCATCATGACCCCGACATGATTTGAACATGCAGTCTTCTGATCTGGAGTCAGACGCACTACAGTTGCTCCATGACATCAGTAAGGTCAGAGGCTTGGTACACCTAAAAGGCAGAACACCACTGATTGCTTTTACAGGTAGCAGAAACAAAGGTTCTGCCCACCCACCCTACCACTTAATTCCACCCACCCCTGGGTCATCCTCCTTATAGGGTCTACATGGCCCCACCCCCTTCCTGCCTCTCCTAATTACAAAGGTGGCGCATACATACAATACCCACATTTCTATTTTGTCTTGAGCCTAACATTTACTTTTATATCTCTACTACCTAAGGCTTGCCTGCATATTTCGTCCACAATCCCATACTTCCTGCCCACACACAGGTACATCAGGGGCAACAACAAAAAAAAAAATCAGCCTCCTTGTCTCTCTAACCTTCACTTTCTTTCATCCACTGCCATCCGACCTTCCTCCCAAATAAAAAACCTGCACCTCTTCTTTCATCTGCTACTCTCTCACAAGTAGTGACCATCACCTCTTCTTCCATCCACTTCTCAGCAAACTCATAATCGACTGTGTCCATTGCAGGTACTGCCGGACTCTGTTCATCCAAACAATTGTTCATAATATAGGACACTGCCCCACAAGTTATGCTCTGAGACTTCTAAGAAACCAGCTCCATGTCACTTGGGCTAAAATCGCCTTTCTTAGAGCAAAGATTCAGGAGACCACACAGCACTATACTCCACTAGTCTCTAAGCACACACCCCAGCCCATGGATACCTCTACCACACAGGGCAACTAAACCTGGGGGCTTGCAGACAGTCAAAAACCATTGAGCTGCTTGATCATACCATAAGACAAACGATCTGATAAAAACGTCAAACAGATTCAAGCCACTGTCACCCATACCATTCATTGAGGCAGAGGTCACAGGGAGCCCAGACCTACCACAGGGCTCACATAAGCAAAAAACAAGCTACAGGAAGACACAAGACATAACTGCAAATGACATACTAGTCATAGGGGACTCTATGATTCAGGGAATACAGTCTCACCTACAACAGAGCAAAAATACAAAAGTTGCAGTCAGGTGCCTTCCAGGATCATCCGTCCACAGAGACACTAACCGCATTGAGAAAATTGTATGGAACACAGGGATAAAACTGCATATCTTAGTTCACCTAGGCACCAATGACCTGGCCAATTGTTTTGTGGAGGAGACCAAGAGGCATCTGATCTCTCTAGGTGACAAAGTTTCTCCTATTTTGTCCACTGTCTCATTCTCTGAAATTCTTCCGGTATGAGAAAAGGATCTAGCAGGAAGAAGATTACAGATAAAGACATCTCTGAGCTCAACAACTGGCTCAAAGACTGGTGTGCAGAGAGGGGCCACAAACGCATAGGGGACTGGAATATATTCTGGGAAAGGCAGTTCTTTCAGTATGATGGCTTGCACCTCACCAAGGAGGGCACCCGGGTGCTAGGCCAGAAATGTGATGTTTTCATTTCTAATTTAAACTAGTTAATGGGGAGTGAGCAGCAGCACCCAAGGAACCACAGGGGACGACTGTTGCCACTCCCCAACAATCTCCTATGAACACACAACCAGATCAAGACAACACTAACACACACCTTATTGGCACAGTTAAGGACCCTACAAGGCTACTTAGTATAAAGACAACATCTCCTGCAAATACACAGAAAAAGTGAAGTTCCACAGGGATCAATTCTAACCAAGAAAGGCGAGCACTGTGCATCAATGCTCGTAGCCTGGTGAACAAAATCCCGGATCTCACTGCCATAATGGCGGAGGCAGACCTGGACTGGGTTGCAGTCACAGAGACATGGTTCACTGAGAACCACACCTGGGATGTAGCTATCCCAGGATAAACACTATCCCGAAGAGACGGCTAAGGTAAGAAATGTGGAGGGGTAGCAATGTATGTAAGAAATAGCATCACTGCTATGGAAACCCAGGGACACATCAGTAATGTGGAGGTCCTCTGGGTCACCTTCGGAGCAGGAAATAAGTATCCTATCTGAGTTGGGGTTATATACAGACCCCTAGCCCAGGATAAGACTTGGACAGAGAACTCATGGAGGACATCCTATAAATGGCAGACAAAGGAGAAATGCTGCTGGTCGGTGATTTCAATCTACCGGATGTGGATTGGCTCTCACACACAGCCAGCAGGACTAGAACAGTTGGTAACCACACCAACATGAGAGGAAGCCATCCTGGACCTCGTGCTCTCAAATGGCAACAGGATCTCTGACATAACAGTGGGCAGCAATCTGGGTACCAATGACCATAGGACCATCTGGATCACCATCACCAGTAAAGAGGAAGTCAGCCACAGCAAATTCAGGAACCTAGATTTCAAGAAGGCTGACTTTACTCAAATGAGGGCTTCCATAAAACAAATACTTAGCAAGGAAACAAGGGGAACAGTGGAACAGAGGTGGAAAGCCCTGAAGGAAGTTTTTCTCACAGTAACTGCCCAATGCATGAAGCAGATCTCTAAGTAAAGAAAAAATAGGAAACCACTATGGTATACCAAGGATGTAGCAACAAAAATAAAACATAAAAGGAAAGCATTCAAGAGATTCAAGGATACTAACGATGAGTCAGATATGGAAGGCTACAAAACAAAGCTCAAAGAAGCAGGGAAGTCAGTAAGAGCAGCCAAAGCCCAGACAGCAGAGAGAATTGCACAAGGAGTGAAGAAGGCCGACAAACCTTTTTATAGATACATCAGAGAATAAAGGAAAACAAAAGGAGGCATTATAAGAATAGCAACCAAGGACGGCAAACAGGCAGAAAATGCTAAAGAAAAAATGGAGATTCTTAACAGTTTTTTGTGCTCAGTCTTTACAAAAGAAAATGACGGCAATGGACCCAAAATGCAGAACACAGGCAGACTCACCATAGAAGCAGATGCTAGACCATTTTCAAGAGACAGAGTCCTAAAAGAGCTTCTCAGATTACAAGCAAATAAAGCAATGGACCCAGATGAAATCCACCCTAGAATTCTGAAGGAGCTGACACAGGAAATTGCAGGCCCACTGGCAGAATTATTCGCATAGTCTCTAGAGAGTGGGGAAATAGCTCAGGACTGGAGAAGGGCCACAGTGGTACCCTTGCACAAAAGTGGAAGCAGGGAGGAGGCCGGAAACTACCGGACAGTGAGCTTGACCTCAGTAGTGGGGAAGCTTATGGAGTCCCTACTTAAGGAAAGAATGGTGAAGTTCCTCACAGAAACAGGGCAGCTAGATACTAAACAGCATGGATTTACAGCAGGACAGTCATGTCAAATGAATATGACTGAATTCTTTGACTCGGTCTCCAAAATGGTGAACCAGGAAGGGGCGGCAGACATAGTCTATCTAGATTTCAGCAAGGCTTTTGACTCTGTTCCCCATAAAAGATTGGTCAATAAGCTAGAGTACTCCGGGTTAGGGCACAAAATACTCAAGTGGGTTCAAAACTGGCTCCACAATAGAATGCAGAGGGTCATAGTCAATGGAACACTGTCTAGTGAGGGAAGGGTGATCAGTGGTGTGCCTCAAGGATCTGTCCTTGGCCCAATCCTCTTCAATATATTCATCAGTGGTATTGCTGATGGCCTGCAGGGCAAGGTATGCCTGTTCGCAGATGACACAAAGCTCTGCAACAGGGTAGATACAACTGAAGGAATGGCAGCAATGGAAGCAGATCTAAAAAGCCTAGAAGCACGGTCTAGGGACTGGCAGTTGAAATTCAACACCAAAAAGTGCAAGGTCATGCAACTAAGTAAAGGAAACCCAACAAAAACATACACACTCGATGGTGAACAATTAACAGAAACAAAACTCGAACAGGACCTCGGAGTGCTTATTTGCGATGATTTAAAGGTGGGTAGATAATATGAAAAGGTGGTACAGAAAGCTAGTAGCATCCTTGGATGTACTGGCTGGGGCATTACAAGTAGGAAGCGAGAGGTCATTATCCCTCTATACAGGTCCTTGGTGAAGCCACATCTCGAGTACTGCGTACAATTCTGGAGGCCACACCTAAAAAAGGACATAGACTGCTTGGATGCTGTACAGAGGAGAGCTACTAAAATGGTACAGGAACTGCACCAGGAGCAATATGAATCTAGACTGCAGCAACTGCAAATGTACTCCTTCAAGCAAAGGTGAAACAGTGGGAATATGATAGAAACCTTCAAATATATAAAGGGCACAAATAAGGTACAAGCAGAAAACCTCTTTTCACAAAAACGAGACCACGCAAATGAGGGGGCACAGTTTGAGACTAACAGAGGGTAAGTTTAAAACCAACATTTGAAGTTTTACTTCACAGAGAGGGTGGTGGACCCTTGGAATAGATTACCACCAGAGGTTGTGGAGGCCAAAACAGTCACTGCTTTTAAGCTAGCGTGGGACAAGTACTGCAGTAATCTAAGAAGAAGAACAGAATAGGAGGTAGGCAATCTGGGCAGACTAGATGGATCATACAATCAATCAATTAATCTTTATTTTACCAGGTGAAACATCATTGAGAAAAACTCATTTACAGGATGGGCCTGGACAGTTACATATATGAATACAAGGTAAATATATACAGAACTAAGTAAATACAGAGAATACATACAATAATACAATCAATGCATGGACATTCAATAAAAAAATTCAAGTATTGTTAAATACTGTACATTAACATACAGCAACAGGAGACAACACAAATCTATGCACAATAGCTGCTAGGGATGACACAAGGCAGCAGGATAGAAACAGAAGGGAGACCGCAAGGAGCCAGAAGGCAGGGGAAGAGAGTAGGGAACCAGTGGCTTGGGGGAAGGGGATGCTTTGGGGAAGGGGGGTACACAGCTTAAGGTAGAAAAGAGGCAGAGGTAAAAGTGCAGAGAATAGCCTGAGAAGCATTATCTGAGTATCCATATGGTCCCCTTCTGCCGACATGTTCTTATGTTCTTATACTGTCACCAAAACTCCATACTAAATTGGGTATGTTATACAGATTGAAAGACTGTTTGAACAGGGATGCCAGGAACAGGACTACCGATGTTTTTTTATTGGCAGTTTTAAATTATGGGTGTTTCTGCACTGGGCAAGAATCTCACATAACCATGAGAAAGAAGTGCAATGTCATGCATTTGGGGCAGAGGAAACCAGGAGCGGAGTACAAGATGGGGGGAATGGTACTGTCGTTCACGAAGCAGGAAAGGGATCAGGGGTAATCATCTCTGATTACCTTAAGGTGACCAAACAGTGTGATAAGGCAGTGGGGAAAACTATGGGGATGTTGGGGTGCATAGGGAGAGGTATTACCAGCAAAAAGAGGGAGGTACTTATACCACTGTATAAGACATTAGTGAGACCTCACCTGAAGTACTGTGTTCAGTTCTGGAGACCACATCTCAAAAAGGACATAGAATAGAGGCAGTCCAGAGAAAAGCAACTAAAATGGTGCTGGGCCTGCATCATAAGACCTATGAAGTATGGCATGGTATGGTAAAATTTTATTTATACAGTGATACAGCCATTAGGGTTCTGAAAATCCCTGTTCACAAGGCTTACCTGTTTACATTATGCAAAATTATTACAACTATACATTTATGACAATACAGGTTACAGAAAAGTACAAAACAATACATCAGAGTTTACAAACTCATCAATAACAGGCATATTAGCATTTTTAGATTTACATTAATTTCACCTATTACAACAACAACAACAAAAACTAAGTTCGTGATTCAGGCCATTTTTAAAAACATGATCAGTAGTTGTTAGTTCACGTAAAAAAGGAGGAAGACAATTCCAACTTTTAGCTACTTGATATTGAAGGGTCATTTCACTAAATCAATTTTTTTACTTTGGTATCATTAAATCTCTAGCACCAGTTTTTTTTTAAATTTAAACCATGTTTTGTTTTTTGTAATTTGTTTTTTAAGTTATCTAAGGATTGATTTTTAAATATATTATGAACCTGATTTAGCCAGATTCCCCAAGCCCGTAAGTCTAATAGAATCCAACCCAAATCCATATACATAGTGCAATGATGAGTTTTAAAATCACACCTTAACACAAATCTTGCAAGCTTATTATAAAGTGTATCCAAGTTATTTAAATGTTTTCTTGCTGTATGTCTGTAAATATGATTCCATAGTCAATAACCGGCATTATTAATTGATTGATCATAATCAATCTTGTTTCTCTTGTCATACAATTTTATATTCGTCTCATAGCTCCAATCTTAACATGTGTTTTCTTTATTAAATTTGTTATATGATATTGGAAAGACATTGATCTATGTGTACCCATAAATATTTATATGTTTCAGTTTGTTCTAAAAACTTACCCTCTTGTGTCTTTATGTTTAATTTTGAAATTCCCTTTAAGTCCAATGCAAATGACATAACCTGTGTCTTTTTACTATTAACTAATAAACCCCAAGATGAAAAGTGACCTTGCATGATGCTAAAGTCACTCTGTAAGTTTAGTTCTACTTCACTTATAGTTTTTCCCTCTGCTACTAAAACTGTATCGTCTGCGTATAGACAAATTTTTGAATGTCCAATTTTCTTTGGTAAGTCATTTAAATAGACTATCAACAGGAGGGGGCCCAGGATAGATCCTTGGGGAACCCCTCTTGTTACATAGTCCGTTCTTGACTGGTGTCCATTTAGGACAACAAATTGTGATCTTTTATCAAGGTATGATATAAACCAATTACAGGTTTCTTCCTCCACCCCTATTTTCATTAATGAGTTTATCAAAATACTATGGTTTACTAAATCAAATGCTTTAGATAGGTCCACGTATACCACACCCACGGACTTCGCTTCCCCAAGAGGGAGGGGTTGCTATAAGATCCAAAAAGTCAGTGAGTGCGGTAGCCGTGGACCTACCCTGCCTAAAACCATACTGTTGTTGAGTCAATTTATTATATTTTTCCAAGTAGTCCATTAACTGATCATGGACAATTTTTTCAAATAACTTGGATACTGTGGACAGCAAGGCTATTGGACGGTAATTTGAAACATCCTTTGGATCCCCTCCCTTATCTAATGGTATCAGTTTTGGCTAATTTCCAACTAGAGGGAAACTGTCCCTCTCTTAGACTCCAGTTAAAAATGTCCCTTAGTATAGGTGACAATTCCATAGCAGCCTCTTTTAATAATTTATTATCTATTCTATCTGGGCCACTTGCTTTATTTATTTTTAATCTATTTATGTTTTTTTAGAACTTCTTTATCACTCTCTTAAACCTGAATTTGGGTTCTTTCTCATCTTGGGGACTCTCACCCTTTACTTCATTCTAGGTATTAGTTTTAGTTACGAAATCTAATTTCAGATTGGGGAGATTTATGAAATAATCATTCAAAATTTCCTCAGCTTTATTTGTTTCAAACACTTTTCCATTCTGACTCAATTTTATTTCACTTTGTTTACTATTTGGATTCATAAAATTTTTTATAACAGACCAATAAGCACCTGGATTTGTTTATTCTTTAATCCGCTGTTTATAATAACAAGCTTTTGATTTCCTGTATTACTTGATTCCTTAACCTTCTGTATTGTTCCCAAATTTCACTGTTTAATGTTTTATTTGCTTTTTTCCAATAATGATTTCTAATCCTAATCATTTTCTTTATTTTTACAGTTAGCCATGGTAAATGTTTTTTCCTATGATTTACTTTTTTATATGGAGCAAATTTATCACAAGCATTAATAAACATTGTTGTAAATTCAATACAGCCTCATTTAAATCTGGGATAAGAAAATCCTATACCAAGGAGTCCCTGAAGATACTTTCTAAATGATAAACTATTGAATTTTGAATAACATCTTTTAGATATTTGTGATACTGATTTTATGGGAATAGAATTTTTAATCGTAGAGAATACACACTTAACTATATTATGGTCTCCTAAACTGGGGTCACATACACTTTTCTCCAAAATTATCAATTCAGGTGAAACAAACATCAAATCCAAAATATTACCTTTACTTAATAAGGAACCTTTCCTTGTAGGTGTATCTATAAGTAAGGTAGAAAACCTCAATATGTATACTCTTATGGTAAGAAGGGAGAGAGGGGATATGATTGAGACTTTCAAATACCTCACGGCATAAATAGAGTGCTAGAGGAAAGTATTTTTCAGAAAAAAAGATGTTCAAGAACAAGGGGACATGCTATGAAACTGTAGGCAGGGACAGATTCAGAGGAATCTATGTCTTTTTTTAGATGTGGTCTCCAGAACTGAACACAGTACTCCAGGTGAGGTCTCACAGCCTGCAGCCCCGATCGGGCACTTCTCCAGCTGGTGGCGCATTCACTGCCACACACTGCACTGAACAGCTGCCGAAGACCTCTCCTACTCAGCCTGCAGCCTCTAATCTGGTGCTTCTCCAGCTGGCAGCGTGCTTACCGCCACATGACACACTGAACAGCCACCCAAGGCCTCTCCTACTCAGCCTACAGCCCCTGATCGGACACTTCTCCAGCTGGTGGCATGCTCACCACTGCACGCCACACTGAACAGCTGCCCAAGACCTCACCTACTCAGCCTGCAGCCCCGATCGGGCACTTCTCTAGCTGGTGGTGCATTCACTGCCACACGCTGCACTGCACAGCTGCTGAAGATCTCTCCTACTCAACCTGCAGCCCCTGATTGAGCACTTCTCCAGCTGGTGGCATGCTCACTGCCGCATGCTACACTGAACAGCCACCCAAGACCTCTCCTACTCATCCTGCAGGCCCTGATCAGGTGCTTCTCTAGCTGGTGGTGTGCTCACAGCCACACACACCGCACTGAATAGCTGCCCAAGACTTCTCCTACTTAGGTACAGTCCCAGCGCCGACCCAGTACTTTCACTTCTCAGTGTTCTCCAGCTGCTCCCATCTGATTGGCTGCCATCGCAGCCTGCTACCACCCAATTGGTGCACCTTTCAGCCTGAGTTCTGCTGGTCTGCTGGTCTCTGGGCTTCACTGCTGTAAAGAATCTTCTTTCAATTTTGTCTCTCTCTCTTTAATTTACACTGTGTAAGGTTTGCCCTTTTGGTCTAAGTTTAATTGCTTAGCTTACCACATTCACTTTAAGTTTACTGTTTTTATTGCCAAAGAACACGTTGCTGTTTGCCTACAAGTTTAATGCCACTGTTTGTACTACTAGGAATATCTTTACATTTGCCTGTGCTAGGAATGTTTATAGTTTGCCTCTAAGTTTTTTGCCTCTTCCTCTCACTCTGCTCCTGATCTTCTTTCTTTCAAACTGCCTCATTGTTCCTTCAGTCTCCCCCCCCCACTGTGCTAGGCACTGACCCACCCTGCCCCCAGCCACCTCTTCTCTCTGCTCCTGAGATCCACACCCAACTAATCTGTTCTATTGTCTGCTAGCCCTGTTGTCCATCCCAGCTCCCCCGTTTAAGCCCTCTCTGCCTCTCCAAGTGTCTCTTGATCCCTGCTGTTCTGCTGTCATCTGCTCTCGACAGCCCCTGCCCACCCTTCTATTCTCCTTGCCCTCTCAGCTACCCCCGCCCCTACTTGTTCACTATAACTAATTCTCCTACTTTCTTCTTCTCGCCACAGCCTGTAGCCCCTGATAAGGCACTTCTCCAGCTGGCGGTGTGCTCACCGCCGCACGCCGCATTGAACAGCCACCCAAGACCTCTCCTACTCAGGTACAGTCCCAGCGCTGACCCGGTACTTTCAATTCTCGGTGCTCTCCAGCTGCTCCCATCTGCTTGGCTGCCTTCGCAGTCTGCTACCACTCGACTGATGCACCTTTCAGCCTGAGCTCTGCTGGTCTGCCAGTCTCTCAGCTTCACTGCCATAAAGAATCTATTTTCAATTTGGCCTCTCTCTCTCTCTAATTTGTCCTGCCCGTTCTGTCCCTGACCTCTATTAAACATGCTCAAGCCCTGCCCAGTATATCCTTCCCTTCCCTCTACTGGCCACCATTCCTTCTCATATTCTGACTAGCTGTTTAATACTTCATCTCCCTAACTCCAATCCCCTTAGCTTCCCTTTGTTCATTTAATGCTTATAAGTTTGACCACCCTTCTGATTCTCATCTGTCAGGCCACCTTTACAGCCCAGTAGGTCTCTTGCTATCTAGCTCACTCTCTCTTTTACCCCTCTCCCATTAACTCCCCTTATACTACTAGAGCAAAGTTCATATCTGCTGGGTCTACTCTCCCTGCTAAGCTGCCCGCTAGCTCTACTCAGAAATATGCCCTCTTTCATTACCTCCCCCGTGCCTTTTCTCCCTACTTTACATCCAGCTCTGTCTTTCACCCTTTCTATTGCAAAGTACATCTACTCCTTCTCTCACCCCCTTAAAAAACCCTCCTCCCATGCTTATCCCCAGTATCATCCAAATGGTTGCTCCCTCACCTGTCCATCTTAACTGGAACCACTTCTCTCCACCCCTTCCCTCTCTCTCTCTCTTTTAACTATACCTTACTCCTACACACTTCTATGCCTCCTTAAATTTCAGCTCTCCACTTCCAGCCACTCACCCGCTCACCTAGACCTACAAACATGCCTTGGTTCAAGAGCACCAAGCTTCATCTCATCATTATCTCCCTATTACTCCTCTCTGCAGGTGATATAAATCCTAACCCTGCACCATCACTTAGTAATATAACTACCTCTCCCCCTCTCCCTTCCACCCCCTCTGCTCCTACCCCTGTCCCACTCCCCCGTGGCCTAAAAATCCTCCACCTCAACATTTGTAGTCTCCTTCCAAAGCTCGACCTGCTCCTTCCAGTAGTATCCCTTATTCTTGATATCCTCATTGTTATCAGAGACCTGGCTAACCAACAAAATCCCTGATTCCTCCATTACAATACCAGAGTATGCAGTTACCTGTCAGGACCGTGCTGGCAGGGGCGAGGGGGTAGTGATCTACTCCTCCTCCTCCTCCTCTCTCCAAATCACTACTGATCTTTCAACCACAGACCCTAAGGCCTACAAAACCATTGTCATAAGACTTTCTCTTCCCTTCTCAGTACCAATTTACATTGCAGGTATGTACTGTCATCCTGGTCTACACCGCTCTTTAGTCACAGAACTTATCATTAACTTTGGGACCCTTGCCTCTTCCAGCAAGCTCTACCTACTAGGGGATCTAAACCTAAACTGGTTGTCACCCACCCTAGACAAAACTTGCACTGACATTGCTGCCCTTAACCTGTCCCAATTAATTAAGGAGCCTACACGCCTAAACCATAAAACCCAAAACCACTCTCTTATCGACTGCACCTTTACCTCCCATCCTCACAGGGTAATCCAGTCCAGCCTTTTGCTGGACACTCTTAGTGACCATCACATGATTTAACTTATCAGAAAGGGTCATGGACCTAAGGCCCCCCACAAACTAATAACGATCCGCTCCTATAAATCACTAGAACTTGCTCCTCTACACTATGACTTAACTCAAGTTCTATAGATCATGCTCGGGCATACTTTACCACTGATTTTACCACCAATCTGGAACAAGCATGCTCCCCTAAAGCAAGGTAGAGTGCACGGTAGCCACCTCCTCTGGGTTACCCCTGAACTCCTGGACTATCAACAAGCATGTGACAATGCAAGTAAAATCCATAAATCCTCCAGACTCGCTAGTAACCTCGCTATCTACTGAACACTCCATTATGCCTGTACCAAAGCCATCCACCTGGCTAAGGCAAAATATTTTTGGGCCACCTTTAACACTAATATAAACAACCCATCAAAGTTTTAGAATGTAGTTCACTCATTTTTCTCCCCCAAAACCAAACCCCCATCCCCACTGCTCAAAATAAACAACAAACTCATTGCCAACCATCCCACTATGTAATTTAATTCATATTTTACTTCCTCGCCTCCACTCTGTTAGCCTCCTCCCAACCCTCCCTTCTACCTCCCTGCCCCCTACTCCCCAACTCCATCATTTCACAAACAGCTTTACCTTCACGACCCTCTCTCCCAATGACACCCTAAATGCATTACTCTCTCTCAACCCATCAAAGGGCCACTCCCTCAATGGCCTCGATCCAAAGCTGCTGTACCTCGCTGCGCCTGCTATTTCCCTCCCACTCTCCAACCTCCTCAATCTGTCTTTTCACAGTGCATTTATCACTGTGGCCTGGAAACATGCTACAGTTCTCCCTTTACCTAAGGGTGGTGACCTTTCATCTCCTGGGAACTACCGCCCCATCTCGCTCCTTCCCACCCTAGCTAAACTTCAGGAGCACCTTGCTCTCTCCCAGCTCTCCTCCTTTCTTGATGACTCCTCCTCCTTATTCACTCCCTTCCAATCTGGTTTTCAGAAGAATCACTCTACAACCACTTCCCTTCTCAGACTCACTGACTCCATCCATACAGCCATGGATCGAGGCTACATCACTTCTGCAGTCTTTGTCGACCTTGCCAAGGCTTTCGGCACTGTCTCCCACTCCCTTCTCCTTGACACCCTCTCATCTACTGGCTTGTCTCAGTCAGCCTGCAGCTGGTTCAGGGCCTACCTTGTAGGTCGCACTCAATCAGTTAAAACAACTGATTCTTCATCCCCACCACTACCCATCTCTACTGGTGTGCTTCAAGGCTCCATTCTTGGGCCACCCTTATTTTCAATTTTTCTAAACAACCTACCGTCAGTATGCTAATCATCCTCTATCCATATTTTATTTCATTTATTTTATTCTTTGGTAACCGGGTAAGGCCCACTAGGCACACGTGCCTGTTTTCAGGGGCAACCTGGGAGCACTGGGGAGATTAAGTCACTTGCTCAGAGTCACATAGTATGCAAGTGGAAGTTGTGGGAATCAAACCCATGTCTGTCTGCTGGATGTACCAAGCTCATTCACAGCTCATAGCTTGTTACTCTAACCTCTAGGCTAAACTGCAAGCCACATATGTATGCTGACTAAACGATCCTGTTCACCTCTGGCCAATCTCCCTCTGATATGACTTCCAAACTACAGCTTGACTTCAGTAATGTTCAATGTTGGCTAAGCTCACATCAACTCTTCTTCAACACCAAGAAGACAGTCTCCATGACCTGTGGTGCTAGGTAGACTCTCTAGACTGCCCTCCCTTTCCTCCTTCCATATCCTCAACGGGACTACTCTAGAGGACACCTCCTCTTTAAAATACCTGGGTGTCTGGCTTGACCAACACCTTAACTTTTCTGCATATATTGACACAATCCTGCAAAAACAGAGCCTCAAGCTTGGTGCCCTAAACAGGAACGTAGTTCCCTTCCACTTCGGTGCGATATTGTTCAGAAAATGATTCTGCCTATTTTTGACTACTGCAATAGGTTTACAGTGCTGCTCCCAAGTCTTCCCTCACCAGACTGGATACTTTTTTCAATGCTTTGTCACTTTGCTCTTGGCACCCCCTACCGTTCTCACCACTGCTCCCTGTATCACTGTCTCACTTTCCCCTCCTTGGAGTGCAGGTGTCTCTCCCACTGTGCCAAGTTCACGTCTGTATACTGGCTTGGGACTCTCCCATCCTATCTCTCCAGCTCTCTCTCTGCCCCTCCCCCCTCCTACCACCATCTCAGATCCACTTATGCTCACATTCCAGCTATCCCTTGTCGCTCTACCTCCACTGGATAGGAAGCTTTCTCCTACCACTTCCCAAAGCTTTGGAACTCCTTGCCACCTCCTGTCAGTCTCTCCTCATCCTCAAACTCTCTCTCTTAAGACCTACACAATTTCTACACCTCAAACTGCATGTGTCTCTAACCCCCCTCTATCCTCCTCCCAAGGTGTATTCACCCTTTATCCTACCTGCTTTCCTCTACCTTTCCCTGTCTCATGGTACCCCTTCCCATCCCCCCACCCATGTACTTATCCCCTACTCATCTCCTCTAGCCTAGGTTGAATCCTCCCTCTCTTCTCTGCCTGCCCTACCCCCCTCCTGTCCTTTCTGCCCATATCCTGACCCCCTTGCATGGCTCTCAGCATCCTAAGGTGAGTAGGTCCTGCCCCCATTCCCTAATCCTATTTTCCCTGCAGAATTCTTCGCATCCTGAAGGGGACTAGATTAGGTTAGCTAGTGCACCTCTCTTTCTCCCTCCCTTGCCACCCAATCCTTCAACCACTCTTCTGTGCCCTCCTGTTCCCCTTGCCCCTTCCTTCTCCACCTCCTCCTTTGATCCCCCATCCCTTGCTGCCTTGACCTGTTTCCCTGCCTCCTGAAGGGGAATTTGCTTCTAGGCTTCCTCCCTTCCCCCACCCTCAAATCATCGCTCTTCCTACTCCCACTGGTCTCATCTCTGCCCCCCCAAAGGCCCTCTAGCATTTCCCATCTCATGTTCTGCCTATTCCCATAGCACTTCTGCTGTGTCTGCCTCCACTGAGGGTTCTTCTGCTCTCAGGTTGCTGCAACACCTGTTTTTTTCATTCTTGGATTGTTGCCTTGTCCGGTTGGTCTGGGTCATTCAGCTCAGCACTGGTTTATAATTGCTAATTGTGCTGTAATGTATTGCCCCTGTACTGTATTGCTCTGGAATTGTCACCTGCTTGCTGCTCTCCGTTTTTTTTTCTATCTAGGATTGTTTCCCTAACCAGTTAGTCTGGGTCACTCAGATCCGTACTGGTACCACTCTGTAATGTTTGTAATTTGCACTGCACTGTATTGTTCCTGTATTGTACTGCTCCTGTATTGTACTCCTAAATTGTTATTTGTTTGCTGCTTTCCCAACAATGTAACCCCCCCTCCCCAGGACGCTTCTGGAAATGAGCTGTTCACAATTCATGCTGTCTTTTCTGGTGAAACATTTTTCAAATAAAAATGTTAGAAAGTACTTCTTCACAGAAAGGGTGATAGGTGCATGGAATAGGTTTCAGGCTGAGGTGGTAGAAGCAAAAATTGTACTGGGATTCAAAAATGCATCGGATAGGCATAGGGCTATTTTAGTAGTCTGTGATGGAGGGGCAATGCTAAAAACCAAGTAGTGTTTTCGGTACCACATTAGCTAGGGATAATGGGCGGACTAGGCGGGCTAAGCGGTCCTTATTTGCTGGCCATAATCCATGTAATCTATGTAAGAAGAAACTATTTCTGAATAAAATTGCAAGATTTGTTTTGCATATTTTAGTTTTAAATTATATGACAAATATGTGCATGCTAGAAATCAACCAATCTTTGCTGCATTTACTGACATGAAGGCTTTTTTTGAGTCTGTGGATAGACCCACTTTGTGGAAGTGGTTTTATGATCTGAACATTGACAGGAGATTACTGAAGCCATTAATACTCCTCCATCAAGATACAAAGCATGGGGTGACAGTAGTCCTATGTGGACATCTCTGCAGAGATTACTCCCCACTGCTGCTGACTACCCACCCACTCATCTTCAAACCTGAGAAACTTTTTTTTAAATTACTGACCCTCATCATCCCCATTCATCAAAACATGTACATGATCTGCAGTTTCAGTGTCAGGGGGGACAATGAAACTAAGAGATGTGGATCTGCAATCATGCTCACTCCCATTCACCATGCTAAACATACTTGCTGCCACCTGCTGTCCACATTAACCCCTGTCTGACTTGGCTCCCGCCTGACACATTAAACACTACTGGCACTCTTGAACTGTCTGCTCTCACACTCTGGTGAGTAAACTGCTACCAGTGCTCCTGAAGCAGACCTGAAAATTGAAAGCTGGCCCCAGAAAAGCACTAACAGTGCTCAATAATCTAGCAAAAATAAAAATAAAAAAATAAAAACATTATTAAGGGACATAAGGCTGTCATCCTTATACATAGCCTTTACTTAGAAACCACGCATATTCAGTTTCTTTTTTTTACTTTTTTTTTTTTTTTTTTTACAAACGCTAAGTAAAAAACTTTTAAAAATTATCTTATTTGTACACAGTAAGGAACCCATTTCATAATCGCAATAAGGCACTCCACTGTGTGTGCAGTGCTGAGATCATTGCACTTCTCAGGTGGTGAAAGCACTCAGCTTTTGACCTTGTGCTTCAACCCACTCAAGGAGTGTCATTATCCCAGCACAATGCACACCCTGTCATGCCTTACTGCTTAAATATTGATACTGTTTTTGCAAAAGATACAGTAGTACTCTTCCAGTCTGTGATGGGACTTCAGCGTGATCTGGACTATGTGTCTAATAGCTTAAAACAGATTTAGTTTAGTTGCCATATTGGTCCTTGTAAGAACAGATCCAGTAGCAAACGGTTTGATACCTTTTATTGGACCAACTTAGATGTTACAAAAAGAACAAGGTGTCCAAGCTTTTGGATCAACCAAGTCCTTCCTCAGAAGCTTATGACAGTTATTTAGAAAATCCCAAACTACTAACACCCAGATCATATATAAAAAAAACAGAAAGAATTCTCATTGGTTTAAAATACTCATTTAACCCATAACAGCACTTTAACTCAGAGGAATCACATTTCACCAGTTTGTTTTAAAGTAAGGAGCCTTTGAAGGTCAAATGTCTCCAAAATGAGATAAGGCCTCTTCAAGCAGAAAGCTCCATTAACATAAATTACGAATATCTCAGTGTGCTTTGTGAATACTGTCTAATGAAAAGCAAGAACTTTAGATTCAATAGTAACTTAAGTACATGCTAAAATGTGATACAAATGTATGCTAAAACAAGCAAAAAAATAAAATTAAATATATATATAAAACAGACATTTTCTATATATGGCATAAAGAGGGTTTCAAGTAGAGTTTCCCTAGTGTGAGCAACGGTTTCACATATTCATACAATACACAACCTACCTGGAGACATTTTCCCAGTTATAACTCAACTACTTACTATATTCCGTAAACCTTAAGATCTTCAGTGCTGTAACACGATATTATACAAGACAATATCAATTGTCAGTATAAGAGTCAAATTAAAAACAAACCTGTCAAGGACCCCTAAGAAAATGAGACCATACATCCTAATATGTTAAGGGTTCAATATTTACCAATCACTATAATATAACCCAATGGAATTCAACCTATCAGAGACCACCAAGTAAATGGAATCATGCATCCCAATATGTACAGAGTTCAAAAATGTGACATTAAATAATCAAAGTACTATATGTATAGTAACAGCCTAAGGAATCTGAATAAAAACACAATGGAAATAACCCCCACCCTGGTGGAAGATAATTAGTTAGAAGGAAGTAACTATTCACTATGAATGTGAGCCAAGAGCCCTAACACACTATCATTTGCACCAATCACTACAATATTTACCCAATGGAATTAAACCTATCAAGGACCCCCAAGTGAATGAGATCAAGCATCCTAATATTTTTAGAGTTCAAAAAAGTGACAGTATATAATCAGACTGCTAAACATAAAGCAACAGTCTAAGGGATCTACGATGCCACATTGACAATTTCTTGTTGATGCAACGTTTCCCTGACACCGCTACATCAACCACAGTTGCGGTCGGCATGGTGCAGCCTAGATCAAAGTTCTTGTTTTGTGAGGGTGCAGGTAGCTGTGCCCCCTGCACCCCACCCCAACTTATGATTATCAACTCTGAGATGGAGCTGATTTGGGGATGGGGTGCAGGACCTTGGAAAAGGGTGCTGGGATCCCAGGCGGACTTCACAGCGACATGGCAATGTTGTTGGCATCGACCATGTCGCTGTAAAGTTGTCACTGTAGCGATGGTATACCCAGTCTAAGGAATCTGAATTAAAAAATAATGGATGCAACCCTCCAGGGAAAACAAAAACTAGTTAGAAGAAAGTAAATGTTCACTATATGTGTGAACTAAAAGTCCTAACACACTGCAACATCATTATGTCATGTACCTGAATAGATGCCTACCTCAGTATAACCACAATCCCCCATCATACTCGCCTCACATACACAACCTCCCTCCCCCTCATAAAAATAAAAAAAAAAAAAAAAAGTACCCTACACCCCCCCTCCACATAGTTCTTTGGTGAGAAACCAACATGTTGATAACCAATTAAAATGGACTCTATACATATTAAAACAAAAAAATAAATACACACTGAAGTCCCAATATGTCCATGCTTTGAAGTAAAGGTCTGTGGAAGTTTAAATAGAATGCTTTTTTTTATTTTGTTTATTTAGTTTTTGTTGACTGGGTAAGTGCACTAGACAAATCCTGCCTATTTTCAGGCACGACCAGGGGGAGGGGGACACAGATGAATGCCAACTGACCTTGAACCAGATTAAGCTGTTGGTGGTATTTTTAGTGAATGAGGGAAATTTGTCCAAGACACCGGGGAAATTTCCCTACTCTTTGCCTGCAGGGGGCCTTGCTTCCTGTGAGCAGAGGGCACCCTTTTGTCTGCAGTACCAAGATGGCGGATGACAGAGTAGTTGCTGGTGGAATTGCTGGAGATATTTTGGATTCTGACCTGACTACAGCTTCACCCATGGAGTCAAGAATACCTGACATTACCTCTGAAGAACCTACAAGGCTGCAATCTGCAGAAAGAAATACTGAAGGTACCACTTTAAATGAATTGCCAGACAGTCATCAAGAAGACTTCCCTCAGACACCACTTTACCCAGTTTCAGGAACTCAGAGCACTTCTAATGACACAGAAAATTATCTGCGAAGCATGTACTTTGCACACAAGGACTTTCTTATTGGTCTAATGCACTCTGATTCACAGTTTTCCTCACAGCCTTTTTGTCAACTTACCCTGCAGCAGCCACTTCTGATATGACTCCTAGCACCAGAAATGCCACAAACTCTGCATCGGGAGCCCTCTCTTTGCATCTACGGGACAGTCATCGCACTGCAGAGGACATTGAGAGCATTTGGTCACCCACAGCAGCGCTACATGCTGCTGGCTGACAGCAACATTCAGAAGGAGCACCCTGGACTTCCCCAAGGGCTGTTTCAGCCCAGGAAATCATCTCTGAGGCACGCAATGAACTCCGATCTTCAGAAGAAACACCATTACCGATGAAAACAGCTCCGGAATCAGTATCTTTCCCTAGTAATGCTTCAAGCACACCTGCTATCTCCTGAACAACACCTGACGTCACAGATACTGTCACGGGCCCCAACTTTGCCAGAGTGAATCTACTTCATCCTCCTCGACTTCAGAACATAATTTAGCTGGTACATCTGAGCCATTTGGTCCACAGCCTCCAGGTGAGGGCACTAACTCGACCCCATTTAAACTCAGTGATCTGTTCACAAACTTAGGTGAGCCAGCACAGCGAAGGAATGATGTACGTATGAAGTTCATGGGGGACATTGCTACAAGCCCTGACAGAAGAACTGTATTGCATAGTATGTTGCGGGACTCTTTAGGGAAAAGGGCAACAGAATTATTTGCCTTCATTCATGTGCATGGGGAATCTGTGTATGACTTAAGTTTTAAAATGTGTACACTTTGGAGAATTCTGGGAGAAATATGAGCATGTAAAACATCTGCCACTCTGGGCTCCCTTTATGGTCATCCCCCTCATGAAACCAACAGTGAAAATTGTTACCTTACTGTTTCGTAGTGAGGGGGTGAGCATAGCAGACGTCCAGTACTGGCTCAGGCAGCGCTGCGATATACTAGCAGTCCCTCAACCTATTTTGGATGAGGACCTAGTATGGACTGGGGGATGAAAAGTAAAGGTACAACTTAAAAACATGGATAACGGTATCGCTCATTTACCAGGCAGCTTTCACATAGGCAGGGACCGTGGCTTATGTTTTTACCCTGGACAACCACGGACCTGTCATAAGTGCAGTTCTCGCACCCACCTGAGCAGCACTTGTGACAAACCCAGATGTACTTTATCCTATGGACATGTGAGTTTAGGTTGTCCAAACCCTCTATACTGCAATCTGTGTGACAAGCCGGGGCACTCCTATCACCAGTGCCCTAACGGCGGATCATAATAGGCTCGACCGCCCTCCCCAGGACCAGACAGCGCTTATAATGGATTCCCAGACTCAGGCCTTACACCGCAGGGAGGCCCCGGCCCCTGCCACTTCTACCCTGGCACAAGAACCTCCTCTCCTGCAAGAGCCTGAACCTATGGCTGGACAAGGGGCCATTCCCAAGTCCCCTGGCACTCCTATAGCAGCAGTACCCCCTTCTGAATCAGTCCCTGCTAGAACCCAGGCTACCATACCTCCCCCCCCCCAAAGGACTCAGACCACTTTGTGGTAATCCCCCTTCTAAATGGGGTAAAGGCAAACAAAAAGCAGAAGCTTCCACCCCCAAGAGAACAATTATCACGAGGAATAAATTTCAGGCCTTAGCCAAGAGATGACAATGGGGAGACACGGAAGGGGAAGATGGAGACTCGGATTCTTCTCTAGCCTCTTCCTCCCGTATGGACTTCTCCTCTGACTCCCAGCTTGATCCCCCCCTTCAGCAGATGGAGGTAGGACCCATGTTAACATTACCTGACACTAGCTCCTCCAGAATGGCACTGTACTTTCTGGGATGAACCACCACCAAGGACTCCGCTGCTTCACCCTAAATGCATGCAGCGTTAAATCCTATAGAAAACAACTCTCTACAATGCAGTACCTTTCTGACTTACACCATGACATCTATTTTCTCCAGGACACCCGTCTGAAATCTCCTCATGAGCTTTCTCAAATTAAAACTCGTTGGCATCAGGGCTCTTCCTTCTGGTCATATGGAGACGATAGTTGTGATGGCCTAGGTATTTTGTTTGCAAATTTTAATTTCCAGATTTCCTTGTTGGTAGACATAATACCAGGACGTGCCATGCTTGTAGACTGTACATACCAACAACATAAACTCAGGCTCATTAATGTAGATGCCCCCCAAGAGCATTGCCTCCAGAACAGACTTATTTAACAAAATACACCCATACCTGTATTCCAACCGGCAAATCTATATGGGAGGCGATTTCAACTGTGGTCTTACTCTCTCAGATCGGGGCGGCTCCACCCAAAAACTTTTCTCAGATTCAATTGCCCTGAACAAAATTATTCAGACTGCGGCCCTCATAGATGGACATAACGCTTTACAAGGTCCAGGTGCCAAAACCTATCATAGAGGCCCATACGCTACCAGGATAGATTTTCTTTTTGTCTCATAGAATATTTCAGTCACAAAGGCAAGAATCATACCCTGTGAGACTTCAGACCATCTGGGGATCTCTCTGGTTTGCTCCCCCTCAGGGAACTCCTTTCCTGGTCAACCCCACTCTAGGTGGAAATTGAATAGTTCATTGTTGACAGACCCGGCCATTTCAATGCATTGCACAGACCTTCTAAGGGCCCGACTGTCTGTATTGGAAGCATATCATTCCCCTCTACAATGGTGGGAAGACACTAAGAGTGATATCAAGATTTTTCTTCCTACATACAGGGAGGAAGAGAACACTGAGTTCATATCTTCGATACCTCACTCTCAGACAAAAACTACAACAGGCCATATCTCTTTCTTATCATATCCCACATGGACTACCCTCACACAATAAAGTCCATTAAGGAAGAAATGGAACAGTTCCAGTATCACCGAGCACATTCTTTATGGATGGAAGCTCAACATGGCACACAAGCCCCTCCTTAGATATCTATAAAAATTGCACTGACAGGGTAAATGCAACCCACATAGAGGAACTTCTTGATCCTGCTTCCAATACTCCCCACAATTCCTTGCTGGACATAAAGCGTATCACCAGCTCTTATCTAGCTATGATGTTTGGCACTACAACTCCTGTGGATAGTATCATACCTTTCCTTTCAGGTATTTCTATTCCTCCTCCATCCCAAGATACATTGAAACATCTCCTTAAACCTATAACACCAGAGGAAACCCAGCAGGCTATAAAACGCCAAAAGAAGCGCACTTCCCCTGGATCCGATGGCCTTACTGCAGAATTATATATAGAGTTTATGTTATTTTTTTGCCCCCTTTCTGACGTTAATATATAATACCATCATAAGCACTAATTCTACTCCTAAAGGATTTTCTGATGCTATTATGATTTTATTATTCAAGAAGGGAACAGAGCCGATATACGGAACTGGAGGCCACTAAGTCTGCTAAACGAAGACTATAAAATATTCACTTCCATCTTGCTCAATCGGATGCTCCCTGTTGCTGCTCAGATTATTTCTGAGGTGCAGACTTGTGCCCTTCCCAGCAGATCTATCCTTTCCAACCTACCCCTCATTCGAGACATTATTTCAAACAGTACCCCCTCTTCACCTGCCCTGTTACTCTCATCGGACCAAGAAAAGGCTTTTGACCGGGTCAGCCATGTTTATTTGTTCCAGGTTCCTGCACATTACCATGTTCCCCAGAAATTCATCTCTTGGCTTAAACTCTTATATAGTACTGCTTGGATACAATCCCATATAAATGGTTCTCCATGCCCCCCTTTTTTAGGCCTTAGAGGAGTACGACAGGGCTGCCCCTTAAGTCCTCTTTTATATATTTTCCAACTGGACCCTTTATTATGAACCCTACTGCTGCACCCATCTTTACCTAGAATCTCTTCCCCCATTGGAAGACCTCTACCTCCAGTATGTGCATATGCTGATGATTTGTGCATTTGTACTACCCCCTATCTTCAGGAGATAGTACTTCCCCCTATTTTCAAAGCATTTGAGACAGCTTCGGGCTCCCAAATAAATACAGCAAAAAGCACAGCACTAGTGGTGCCAGCTTCAGCCAGCATGGACTTACCAACACATATTGTAGCTATCCCTCTGGCAATCGCTCCAATAAAAATCCTGGGATTACATTACGGCACCTCAGATGATGCCAGCTATAACTGGAATATAGTATTAAATAGATCAGCACACTCCCTTTCCTTTTGGAAAGGACATAGCATAGCAAAATGGAAGAGAGTGTTTTTATTGAAAACTTTAATACTTCCCCTATTCTTACACGTGGCATCAGTGTTTCCAGTCCCTTTTTCTCTGGAGGCAAGAGTTTACAATATTTTTTTTCAAGGCTTCTGGGGCAGCTGTTTAAATCCCATAAAATTATCATACACATACATGGATTATTATCATGGTGGGGTAAGGATGCTGAACCCGATAGTATTTTTCCATAGCCTATTCCTGAAAATCACGATACCCCACTTACTCCATGATCCACCCCTATTTTGTCATTTAATTATATATTCTTTTACCATTAAGGTATGCCAAATATGGCAACAACTCCCGCATGACATCCCTAGGAACTTCAGAAAACTAGATATCCTCAGCTTCCTCTTCCCCCCTTTTCTGAAGATCTGGCAATGGAAACTCTCCCCTGCACATATATTGACTAAAACCTGGAGACAGCTTTATAACTTTGTTTTAGATACCCATTTTTATGACTTACCACAGATAGTATCAACACAAGGCTCCCTTCTGGAATTAGAAACGCCCTTCTCTCAGTTAACTGACCCTAGGATCCCCACACAATTTTGGGATATCTTCTGGCCAGCTTGTCATGGAAGACTGAGTGTCAAGAACAACCTAAAACATAAATCAGTAGAGGAGCGAATATGCCCCCCGAGACTCTTGTACAGCAGTACTGGAAACCATGCATCATTTTTTTATTGATTGTCCATATAGTCAAGTTGTTTGGACCCTCCTTTTACATAATTGGAAAGAAAAGGCACTTCAGAATGTAACATATGATATCCTGGTGTACAGGATATACCTCCCCCCCCGGATTACAGAAATATCACACAGGGACCTTACATCTCATCTTTGCATCCTGCCGCTATTATTTATGGCAGGCCAGGTGCGCCTTTCTCCTGCAACAGAAAGTGTTTTCTGCAATGCAAATAGTTGCACAGATTGTTTCTAGCCTTGTGGTAATCCAAAATGCAGAACAAAGTTGTTGACTTCTGTTGTATACAGTTCATATTGGAACAATTGTGCATGGATTGAAACTGCAGTACCCTGAAGATGTTTTTTCTTTTTTCCTGTCTGTATTAGTAAGCATTTATTTTGCTCCATTTAAACTATGTTTCTTTTGACTTCTTTTTCCTTTTTTCCCCCTCACCCTTGTTTATTGGTTTTATTTGTGGGTTGATTTCCTTTGGTCTTTCTTGCAAACCTTATTTACAGTTTCTGTAAAGTTGACATTGTATTTTGTTTACTGAATGTACTGCACTCATTTTTCTTTAAATAAAACATTCCCCTACTCTTTTTGATAAGTGCCATGGGATCTTTAACATCCACCTGAACTACCACCTGTCCAGGCAGATGGGACCTCGGTTTAACATCTCATCCGAAAGACGGCACCTCAGAAGTGCAGCACCCCTCTTATGCTGCACTACAGTGTCAGTACTGGGATATTAACCCAAGTGCCCGATGTGGGAACTGAAACCACAGCCCTCTGATCTCCCGGCCTCAGAAATGAGTGTGCTACCTACTGAGCCACTGACACTGGCAACACTTCTCTCAGAATGACCACTCAATCTCAGAAATGTCAGTAATGGTCTTAAAAGGACATTTCAAAAGTACACAACAAAGACGGGCTTCTGAGATCAGGCTTATTTTACTTCTCAATATGGTGGAAGATGGCATGAACATAGATTTAGGGTTTATGTCACATTATCCTACTGAAACGTCCACAGACCTGCTGGCCTGGTGGTGCTGGACACCACACCTCATGCCACACTGGCGAACCGAGTTTGGGAACGAGCCCAGGTGCCGTGGGTCAGCAAGGGAGGGAGAGGATTAAGCATCCGATGCACTGCTCTCCTCTCCCTGGGGAGGGATCCAGGGTTCCCTGGTGCAGTAGAGATCCCTGGTGGAGACCGATGTACTACCTGTACCTGCAGCAGTGTAGGGGAGGAGCGCGGCGGACACCTATGGCTCTTCCGTGCCGGCATCACTGCACATCCGTGCTCCTAGGGGGAACCACTAACATAAAAATTCCCCGGCCTTGAGGATAGGTGAAGGCACCTCCAGTGTCCCGGCCATATTCCCGCTGTTAGGCTCGCTATCCAGAGCCCCTCTCCAACTCCAACCTAGTGCATTAGATTCTAGACAGAGTGCCAGGGTATAAGGCGGCCCCACCTTGGGAGGTTCAGAGCCAGGGCATCCACTGGGCTGGGTTGGCCTGGCAGTAGCGAGCATCAGACAGGGAGGTAGAGCCGTGGACAGAGGGGTTGCTGGAGAGAGTTCCTTGAGACCAGTGCATAAAGAGAGTCTACAAAACAAAAAAAACTTCCACAGACCTTTACTTCAAAGGATGGACATATAATATGTATGGAGTCCATTTTAACTGGTTATCAACATGTTGGTTTCTCACCAAAGAACAATGGGCCTGATTCATAAAGGGTTATGCCTGGTGTAAACTAGCATGCACCAAAAAAAATGGTGCAAGTACTGTAGCAGTTTACACCAGGAGTTGCGACATTTGGTATTCTGCAAAGCAGCCTGCAGCACCAAAGTGGACTTATGCCACCAGTTACTCCATAAACCCCCTGTAACATGGTGCTAGGGGGTTTACGGCAGCAGTTGCACCCTATTCTGGAAGGGCAGCCTCTATGTCCCCGATTTTGCTATTCTCGAACAACCCCCGGAGGACATCTGCCAAAGTGCAGTTACACAAGCTAATAGCTGCTGTAAGTGTACTTTGCATCTACCGGAGGTTGCATAATGTGCCACCAGCCCCAATCCCCCAGTGTATGTAACCCCCCCAGCCCCATCCACCAATCACTAGAATAAGCCCCACAGGGCTATCGAACCCCCATGCCCCCAGTCCCCCAAAACTATGTAATAGAAGCCCCGCAGGGCTATGGGACCCCCCCTGCCCCTGATCCCCTAATAATGAGTAAAAAATCCCAGCAAGGCTATGGGACCCCACCCCTGCCTCTGATCCCCCAATAAACAGTATGAAAAGTCCCTCAGGGCTATGGGGACTCCTGGCCCCTGATCCCTCAATAAACAGTAAACAAAGCCCCACAGGGCTATCAGACCCACCATGCTCCGATCCCCAGAAATGTCTACTGTAAGCCCCACAGGGCTAGCGGAACCCCCATCTCTGATCCCCAAACCCCAAGTCCGGCGTAGTGCAAAGTTAGAAGAAAAAACACAAATCCCCATAATCCCTGGTAGTCTAGTAGCCCCCCCACCAAGCAATGCCAGACCACCCGGCTCCTCTGCCACCCATCCCGTCCGGTGACTGGCACAGCCACCTCTCACCACCATGGCCAGCCGCCAACTGAGCTCCATATGAGTGTGTAGTACTGTAAATAGTATGTGCTCAATGAATAACACCTCACTCATTGAGCGCATACTATTTACAGTAGTACATGCTCATACGGAGCTCAGTTGGTGGCTGGTCGTGGTGGTGAGAGGTGGGCTAGAAACATAGTTTTTGATGGCAGATAAGGACCGCTTGGCCCACCTAGTCTGCCCATTTCCCTACCTATTGGATAAGCTGCAGATCCTAGTTAATCAACAGCCTACTTTCTCCTACACCCCACTATAATTGCCTTATGTCTGTTCCATGCATTCTTTAATTTCCGCACTGTTTCTGACCCCACAGCCTCCTCATGAAGGCTGTTCCATGCATCCAACACCCTATCCATGAAAAAAATACTTCCTCACATTGCCCCTGAGCCATCCCCCCTCCCCCCGTGCCAGTCACCAGCTGGGGATGGGTGGGGGGAGAGCAGGGTGGTCTTGCACTGCCGAGTTGGGGGCTGGGGGGGCCACTAGACTGCCAGGGACTTGGGGTTTGGGGATTGGGGATCGGGACTTGGGGGATGCTAGCCCTGCAGGGCTTACAGTAGGCATTTCTGGGGAACAGGGCATGGGGGGATCCAATAGCCCTGCTGGGCTTTTTTTTACTGGTCATTGGGGATCAGGGCAGGGGATCCATAGCCCTGTGGGATGTTTTACTGTTTATGTGGGATGGGGCGGGGACCCACAGCCCTGTGGGGCTTTTCAAACTGTTTATTGAGGGATCAGGGGCAGGGGGGTCCCATAGCACTGCAGAGCTCTTTTTCTGTTTATTGGGGGATCGAGGGCAGGGGGCACTTGCACGCTTCTGAGTCCCGTGCCACAGGCTTGTGACAACCTGTTCAAGTATGCTCTCTGTTTGGCATACCTGTCGGATTGACACAAGTCATGGGACTTAGCCACGGGGACCCTGCCTGTTACAGAATTGGGTGCAGAGTTCTTGGTGCAACTGCACCCCTTGTATGTCGCAACTTGCGACATGTGTAGAGGTGCTTCTAGAACTGGCCCCAATGTGTGTGTGGGTGGGAGGCGGGTGCTTTTTTTTTATGAGGGGGGAGTTTGTGTATGTGAGGAGAGTATGTTGAGGAGTTGTGGTTATATTGAGGTAGGCTTATATTCAGGTACATGACAATGATGTTATGAGGAGGAGGGACGTTGTGTATGTGAGAATAGTATGGTGGGGGGTTGTGGTTATATTGAGGTAGGCATATACTCAAGTACATGACATGATCTTGCAGCACGTTAGGACTCTTAGTTCACATACATAGTGAATATTTACTTTCTTCTAACTAGTTTTCTTTCCCTGGGGGGTTGATTCCATTGTTTTTTATTCAGATCCCTTAGACTGTTGCTTTACATATAGCAGTTTGATTATATGCTGTCACTTTTTTGAACTCTGAACATATTACGATGCAAGGTCTCACTCACTTGGAGGTCCTTGATAGGTTTAATTCCACTGGGCAACTATTGTAGTGAGTGATGTAATGATGGAGTGTTAGGACTCTTGGCTCATATTCATAGTGAATATTTATTTCCTTCTAACTAATTATCTTCCACCGAAGGGAAGTGGGGATGGTTTCTTTTCATTGTATTTTTATTCAGACTCCTTAGACTGTTACTGTACATACCTTTAATAGTTTGATTATATACTGTCACCTTTTTGAACTCTGTACATATTGGGATGCATGATTTCATTTACTTGGGAGTCTCTAACAGGTTGCATTCCACTGGGTTATATTATAGTGATTGGTACATATTGAACCCTTAACATGGTAGATGCATGGTCTCATTTTCTTAGGGGTCCTTGACAGGTTTGTTTTTAATTTGGCTCATATACTGACAATTGATATTATCTTGTATAATATCATATTATAGCGCTGAAGATCTTAAGATTTACGGAATATAGTAAGTAGTTGAGTGTATAACTGGGAAAATGAGATAGGTTGCATACAGTACTGTATGAATATGTGAAACAGTTGTTCACACTAGGGGAAACTCTACTTTAAACCCTCTTTCTGCCATATATAGAAATTACTCTCTATATATTTTTGGGGGGGTTGCTTATTTTAGCATACATTTATATCACATTTTAATATGTACCTAAGTTAGTATTGAATCTAAAGGAGAAGACAGTACAGCGCAGTGGTTTAAGGCTCTGAGCTGCAAACCTGGAGACCTGGGTTTGAATAACACAGCCCCCACTTGCATACTGTGTGACACTGAGCAAGTCACTTAACTTCCTTGTGCTCCCAGGTCATACTTGTAAACAAGCTTTCAGCTTAGTGCATCTCTCCTGGTTAAAAAAAAAAAAAAAAATAAGTTCTTGCTTTTCATTAGGCAGTATTCACACAAAGCACACCAATACATTCATAATGTTTGTTACTGGAGCTTTCTGCTTGAAGAGTCCTATATCATTTTGTAGACATTTGACCTTCAAAGGCTCCTTACTTTAAAACAAACTGGTGAAATGTGATTCCTCTGAGTTAAACTGTTGTTATGGTTTAAATGAGTATTTTAAACCAATGAGAATTTTTTCTGTTTTTGTATGTATGATCTGGGTGTTAATAGTATGGGATTTTCTAAATAACTGCCATAAGCGTCCAAGGAAGGACTTGGTTGGTCTGAAAGCTTAGGCACTTTGTCCTTTTTTTGTAACATCAAAGTTGGTCCAATAAAAGGCATCAAACCATTTGCTTCTGGATCTATAATGGCTTAAAGGAACATTCCTTAAGAATGAACACTAAGAAAACAAAAAATATAATTTTTGGTAATCCTATGTAAAAATTAAAACACTGGATGTTGGATGGTAAAATTGTATAAACTGTGGGTGAATTTAGATATTTAGGGATTAATCTCAGTTAACACAGGTCCTGGGAATACATCACGTAATCACTAAAAGGAAAATCCATCAGGCAATTATGATGATTAACGGTTCAGTAAAACCTTTGCCACTACAGTGCAGCCCTATTAAATACACCCCCCCAGGAGATCACATGATGCCTCAGACTGTAAATGCTTTTCTCGAGCACTGCCACTGTTCCCTTCTCTAACCCCCGATTAAACTCTCCCTTTTATTTCAAATTACCTGCTATCGAGAGGTGCTGGTGTGCTGCAACCCTACAGAGTACACAAGAAGCGAATTTCAGAGGAATTAGCTTACCATGGAGGCAGAAATGCAAGCAGCTCCACCACACCAAACTCCACCAATCACATCTGAAAAAGCTGAAAAAAAAGCGAAGGCCCAAACTATCTCGGCAGCCTAAAAAATCACTACTGCTACAGAGACCACTGCTTTGTCCCTGAAGCAATTTCTTGAGGAATTCTGTCCCTTTAGGGACAAGGTCCATCCTCTGATGGAGGAAGTGAAAGTGGCGACTAGCAAATTAGAAGATTTAGCACAACGCACCAGTGACTGCAAGGTACACACTATATCTCTAGAGAGAAAGCTAGAGAAAGTCGATCCGGCTATGGCATTTGTCAGGCAATGTGTGGTTAAATTAGAAGCCACGGTCAAAGACCTTGAGGGCAGAAGCCATCACAACAACATGGTGGTCACTGGGCTCCCGGAGCGGGAAGAAGTCACCAACACTGTCCTATTCGCACAGAAGCTAGTACACAAAATAGCAGGCCCTTTTCCCTTCGACCCTGAATACATCATGAAAAGGGCTCACTGAGCCTTAAGGCCTATGCCACCACCAGGGGCTCAACCCAGGACATTGATTTTCAAGCTCCTTAACTACCAGGAGTGTCAGCATCTGCTAGTGAAAGTCAAAGTGCTGAAAGAAGTGCTTTGGGAGGGATCCCCGATTTGTATCACCCACGAACTCCCCCCATCAGTGTGCCAGAAGAGGGCTGAGTATCACAATGTGATGACCAAGCTACTAGCTTCAAATATCCATTTTCGGGTGCTGCACCCTGCCAATCTGCAAGTTTCCATAGAGGGGAAATGGATCCCTCTAGAAGAACCGAAATCTGCAGAGCTCAAGTTAAAGAAACTGCTTCCAAATCTTTTCAGAGATGGGTGAGCTCCTAATGTGGAATCGTGGGGTGCTATGTCTCAGTGGGTTTGGCAGGAATATTAAGCATGTTTGAACAGCCTTGCAAAAGAATTTCTTGGGGAAGCTGATTTACAGCTTTGTTTCAGCAATGTTGTTGTTTTGATAGACTATTCCATGAGGACATTACTTACTAAAGATGGATAATTTGGATTTACTCGAACTCAGGGACGTTATTTCTTTAGGGGACTTATGAATCTGGCTCTTCCACGTGTGTGACGCACTCAGAATACAGGGTGAAAGAAGTGACTTTGTGGACAGTCTGAAAGTCAGATTATCTGTTTATTTGCATTGTTTATTCATCATTTTATAGTGAGTCACCCTGCTTTTCAACATGGAGGTAATATTGAGGGTTTTTGGGGTGGTAATGCCCTCTGCATTATCGCCCCAAAAAGCCCCTCAATATTACCTTCATAGTAGCATTGCCTTAGCAAGCCAATTACCAGATAGGAATAGTCACTGGCAAGCTTAGGCTGAAATGTGACAGGAGGGACTCCAGATGATACGGGGGCAAAGCTGGTTATTTTTTAATTTTTTTTTTATACCTTTTTTGATTAATTTTCCCTCATTATTATAAGCTAGTGCCAGATATTATAGTGGGTGGTGTTCACAAGGGCTGGACCCCTTGTATGTACAAGAGCTGCCGGAATAAAGGGTTTTTACAACAGGAAGTTTATAGACCTCCCCTGCACTATGATTTTCGTAGGAGGTTTTATGTGTATATTTCACTGTAGGGGAAGACATTATTCCTAGGGTTTGCAGCATTAGGGGACTACTCTAAATACAGGTGAACGAGGGGGGTGGGGGCATAGGGGAAAGAGGAGACACTGCCCAGTGGTAGGAGTCACATAGAAACATAGAATTTGACGGCAGATAAGGACCGCTTGGCCCACCCAGTCTGCCCATTTCCCTACCTAATGGATAAGCTGCAGATCCTAGTTAACCAGCAGCCTACTTCTTCCTACCCCCACCCCCTAGAATTGCCTTATGACTGCCCCATGCATGCTTGAATTCCACCTCTGTTTTTGACTCCACAACCTCCTCCGGAAGGCCGTTCCATGCATCCACAACCCTCTCTGTGAAAAAATACTTCCTTAAATTACTTGAGCCGCCTCTATCTTCAAATCGCCCCTTGTTCTTGCACACCTCTTTTTTTGAAAGATGCTACCCTCTTGGACTTTGTTGATTCCCTTGAGGTACTTGAAAGTTTCTATCATGTCCCCCCTCTCCCTCCTTTCCTCGAGGCTATACATATTAAGCTCCTTAAGTCTCTCTTCATATGTCTTCCGGTGCAGACCCTGCACCATTTTAGTTGCCCTCCTCTGGACAGCTTCCATCCTGTCTATGTCTTTGCAGAGATTGGATCTCCAGAACTGCACGCAGTACTCCAGATGGGGTCTCACCAGCTGTCTGTACAGAGGGATAACAACTTCCTGTTTTCTACTGGTGATGCCTCTCCCTATGCATCCCAGTATCCCCCCAGCCCTCCTTGCTGCCCTCTCACATTGCTTGCCCACCTTTAGGTCATCTGATATGACTACCCCAAGGTCCCTTTTCATTTTTGTTGATGTTGGTATCTCACCCCCCACTGTGTACTCTTCCCCTGGGTTTTTGTTTCCCAAGTGTTTACCTTGCACTTCTTAGCATTGAATCTAAGCTGCCATACATTTGACCATTCTTCTAACCTTGCCAAGTCCTTTCTCATCCTTTCCACCCCACCTTGTGCATCAACTCTGTTGCAGATCTTTGTGTCATCTGCAAAGAGACATACTTTTCCTTCCAGTCCCTCTGCAATGTCGCTTATAAAGACATTGAAGAGGACCGGTCCTAATACTGAACCCTGCAGCACCCCACTAGTAACCCCCCTTTCTTCAGAGTGGACTCCATTTACTATTACTCTCTGTGTCCTATTCTCCAGCCAATTCTTTACCCAGGCTGTCATCTTGGGACCCACCCCAGGCTGGCTAACTGTATATTAATCTTTTGTGTTGGACTGTGTCAAATGCCTTGCTAAAGTCTAGGTAGGCCATGTCCACAGCCCCTCCCTGATCTACTACTTTGGTCACCCTGTCAAAGAAATCTATCAGATTCATTTGGCATGACCTTCCCACTGTGAATCCATGCTGCCTTGGGTCCTGTGCCCCTCTGGCCTCTAGATACTCGACAATTCTTTCCTTCAGAAGTGATTCCATCATTTTCCCTATGACTGAGGTTAAACTAACAGGTCTGTAGTTCCCTGCTTCTGCCCTGCTCCCACTTTTGCGAAGGGTAATCACATCTGCCCTCCTCCAGTCCTCGGGTACCACCCCATCCTCCCGTGATTTGTTAAAGAGGGCAGTCAGTGGTGTCACTAATTCTACCCTTAGTTCTTTTAGAATTCTGGAATGAATCCCATCAGGCCCCATTGCTTTGTCCACCTTCAGTTTTAAGAGTTCTTTCAGAACCCTTTCTTCTGTAAATGGGCTGGTATCAACTTCTGTATCCAGAGTGTTTCTATTGTTTGTTTTAGGTACCTCCCCTCTTCATTTGTAAATACTGAGCAAAAATATTTGTTTAGTATCTCTGCCTTTTCACAGCCACCCTGCCCACCCCCTCCCTTTATTAAGCCTCACTATCTCTCCCTTGGTCTTCCTTCGCTCCCTGATATACCTATAAAGGTTTTATCCCCCTTCTTAACTGAGTTGGCTATCTTTTCCTCGGTTTGGGCCTTTGCTGTTCTGACTGCCTTCCCAGCTTCCTTTTGCTTTAACTGATACAATTCTCTGTCCTGCTCCTTCTGTGATTCCTTGTACTTCCTGAATGCTTTCTTTTTCTCTTGAACCTTTACTGCCACCTCCTTTGAGAACCATAGTGGTTTCTTACATCGTTTTGTTTTGTTTATTTGCTTCACACAAAGGCTTGTTACCTCTGTGATGCCAGTTTTTATTATTCCCTATTGTTCTTCCACCCCTCCTTCCTGTCCATTTGCTAGTGCATTCCTTAGGCACTCACCCATTTTGGCAAAGTCAGCCCTCCTAAAGTCCAGTACTTTTGCCTTTGTATGGCTTGACTCTGTTGCTGTGTTTATTGCAAACCATACTGTTCGATGGTCGCTAGTTCCCAGATGGCTACCCACTTCTACATCTGTGATCCTTTCTCCATCTCCATTTGAGCGAACCAGGTCTAAGATTGCTCCCTCTTGAGTGGGTTCCAATACTAGTTGTCTAAGGCATGCCCCCTGTAGGGCATCTAGAATAACCCCACTCTTCGAAGTGGCTGCTGCAACTGCACTTCAGTTAACATCTGGCATATTCAGATCACCCATCAGCAATATCTCCCCTTTTTCTGCCATTCTAAGTATACTTTCTATCATTTCCTTGTCCATTCCCTCCGCCTGAGAGGGGGGTCTGTATACAACCCCTGTGCGGATTGTGGTGCCATTGCCTGTCTCCAAATTGACCCACAGTGCTTCTTCTCCTCCCTGTTTACCCTTTTGTTCTGTTGCTTTGATTCCTTCCCTTATGTAAAGAGCTACTCCTCCTCCTCCTCTTTTACCTTCCTGTCCCTCCTGTAGATAGTGTATCCTGGTATGTTTACGCCCCAGTCATGGTTTTGTGTGTACCATGTTTCTGTGACTGCCACGATATCAGGCGTTCCTCCTCCATCAAGGCCACTAATTCAGGAAGCTTGTTGCCCAGACTACGGGCATTGGTACTCATTGCTCTCCATTTTTTGATGGCTTTACCTTCTGTTGCAGCATCCCCCACTGACCTTTCTACCTCGGTCTTTTTCTCATTTAGTACCCTGTTTTGTAGGGAGAGGCTGGGATTTTCCTGCTGCTTATCAGTGCCTCCCCCCCTTGACTAGTTTTAAAGCTTGCCAATGAAGCATTTAAACTGATTGCTCAAAAGACTTGTTCCCTTCCTGGACAGATGCAGACCATCCTGCCAGTGTCACGCACTGTAAAGTTCATGGGAGGGAGGGGACCTCTTTCAGTTCCTGGTGAGTTACTAGTTTGGAAGAGAGAAGGAATTTGGAGGGTCCGTGGGGGATGGGCTATTGAGACAGGGAATGAGTGTTATGGGTATCAGGGGAAGTGGGCCTTTCACAATTGGGTGGGGGAGGAGGGGGTACAGGTTAGCACAGGGGATGTTTGGTATATCATACAACAGGGTATGTGGTTTCAACTGGTCTTGATATTTTTCGTAGTTGGATATGACAGGGGTTACAAAATTTGTGTCTTAGAATGTACATGGTGGCTGGCCCAGTGGAACAGAGGGCTGAGACGCTGGTGCCTTACCTCACACCACACTGGTGACCTGGGTTCGGGAACGGACTCAGGCACCAGTGGGTCGGCAGGGGAAGGAGTAGGATTGAGCGACCGGTGGACTGCTCTCCTCCCCTGGGGTGGGTTGGGGATCAGCATCGCTCTGTTGCAGCCCCCAGTGGAGACCGGTGAAGCTCAGAGGCAGCGCAACTAGGGGAAATCAGAGGAAAATCGAAAATGGCATCTCCTCCTGCCGGAAGACATCCGCCCGGAACAGTGCCCCCTCGAGCTTTGTGGCAGCCGACCCGACCATAGCAGCACCCAGGGCCAATGCCTAGGCCGATAGGCCATTTCTCCTCAGAAGAGGAGGACTCACCCGACGCAAGGGTCACGTCGGGTTACACTGAGGTGGCTGCAATGTGGGGTTGAGTCAGCGGCAGAGCTGAGCGAGAGGTGAGTGTCCTTGGCAACTGGCCTGAAGGAGAGGTAGGGGAGTCACAGGGGAGATAAATACATAATACAAAAAAAAAAAAGAATGTACATGGGCTCCATTCTAAAATAAAACATTATCAGGTGTTGAAGCACATCAGCTCAAAGGAAGACTTTTGTTTCTCCAAGAGGCCCACCTTTTGGAATCAGTGGGGCTCTCCCTTGCAGATAATATGTAGGCCAAGTTTTTACTACAGGATATAGCACCCAGAGTTGAAGTATGGCCATTTTAGTGGCCAGGAATATATCCTTCGAGTCTGAGCAGATTATTGGGGACCCACAGGGATGTTGCCTATTTGTAAAAGGCACTTTGGAGAGAACTTATTTGGTCTTGGGCTATATATACGGACCCAATAATGACTCTTCACTATTCTTCACTAATTTGTTACAGGTCTTGGCACCTTGTACAGCTTATCCATGTATTATGGGGGGGACTGGAACTTACCCTTTTCATCTGATTTAGATAAATCAGCCCCCAAAAGGCAGGGACTCTCCCCAGCACAACGTGCAATCAGAGAGCTGGTAGACCACCGGGGACTAACCGATCCCTGGAGAACACTATACCCCACCCTAAAAGAGTTGACTTTCTGGTCCAGGGTACATGGGTCCTCCTCCCTGATAGATTACTTTTTAATCAGCCAGTCACTCCTACACGGGGTCGTGTCCACAGGAATAACTCTCAAAGTGATCTTGGATCGCTCAGTGGTAATATGTGACCTGTTTTTAACACCAGATACACTGCATGGCTCGCTGTGGAAGCTGAATAACTAGCTCCTCAAAGAGTCTAAAATAGTGGATACTATTGTACAAGAAATTGAGGAGTATAACAAGGTAAATCTGAACTCCTTAGCAATGCCAGACCTAGAATGGGGAGCCCTAAAGTGTGTATTGCGTGGGGTGTTCATTAGGGAGGCATCTCGCTGGGAAAGGGAGCAAAAGGCTCTCTCTTTATTATCCAGAATACATACTCTAGAGGCTTCACTGTCTTCTCCCACATCTATGACTGAGAGATCAATATAGTTCACTCCTTTGAAAGAAAGCTGAACATGCTATTTTAAAAACTGGAGTGAAATATATTGACTAAGCGGAGAAGGCAGGTCATCTCCTGGCACTAAGATTAAAAAAGGCAGAATCCTCCTAAATAGTTTCAAGTATCAGATCCCAGCAGAACAGGGCTCTTTGCCTTGCCCCCACAGAAATTACCACTGAATTTGCAGAATATTACAAGAAACTCTATAAGCCTACGCTCAATAGACCTACCCCTGGGATGGTGGAGCAATACCTCTACCCACTCGTCCTCCCGACTCTCACCCCAACTCAGCAGGAATTTTTAGTGGCTCCCATCTCAGAGATGGAAATCCAATCAGCTATATCCTCGCTGACAGCATATAAAGCTCCGGGCCTGGACATGTATTCCCCCAACTTTTATAACGTTTTTAGTAAACAAGTGACCCCCTGGCTAAACCATTTATTTGAATGGATTTTAGGAGGCAACCCATTAGATAGTTCCCTATTGGAGGCTATTATCATTATGTTACACAAGCCAGATAAAGACCCTGAGTTGACAAGCAGTTACCGTCCAATATCATTATTGAATTGTGACATAAAAATATTAGCAAAACTTCTCACTAATAGACTGAAGGGGGTACTTCCAGATATTATTCACACAGACCAAGTGGGTTTCATGCAGGGGCACCAGTCGACGGATCACTTCAGGAAATTAGCACACGTCTTCTTCACGTCCAGAGACTCCGACATACCAGCTGGCTTGTTGTCTCTGGATACGGAGAAGGTGGCTGATCATGTGGGTTGGCAATTCCTGTTTTTAACCATGTGTAAGTTTGATTTTCCAGCTAAATTTGTCAACTGGATTGCAGCCCTGCATCAGAGCCCTCAGGCTAGAATATACTGTAATGAAATCCTTTCAGACAGATTTTCCCTGCAATCGGAAACTAGACAGGAATACCCCCTCTCTCCCCTGCTGTTTAACATGTACTTGGAACCATTATTATTTAGGTTAAGAGCTGATGAGGGCGTACAAGGGCTCCCCATAGGTAATCATATATTTAAGTTATCTGCTTATGCTGATGATGTGCTTCTTCACCTGATTCTCCCAGCTATATCTTTTCCTATTGCTCTGTCTATCATCACAGGGTTTGGTGCTGTCTCTAACTATAAAATTAACATAAATAAGACTACTGTTTTTCCCCTGAATCACAGATTTCACAAACAAGATATCTCCGCAATGGGCATACAGTGAAGCTTTAAGATTATAAAGTACTTGGGACTGATGCTGTCTAGAAACGAGGGATTAATGAAGAAGCCAAATTTTGACTCCCTCCTGGATACTATTCAACAGGATTTCAAAAGGTGGCAATCTCTTCCTATATCTCTCTGGGGGAAGATTAATATAATCAAAATGAATATATTGCCCAGAATATTTTATCACCTTAATATGTTCAATTTATGGTTGCCCCTAAGATGGTCTAAGATATTGCATGCCCTCATCTCTTCTTTTATATGGGGGGAAGGGGGGAAACATCCTCAATGTGCCTACCTGAAATTGGCAGCATCCACACAGGCCGGAGGCCTTAAACTCCCATATTTTGGACTGTATTACTGGGCGAGTCAGGTGACCCAATACTTAAGATGGTTTACACCCCAGGAAGAGATTCCCTCCGAATCATATATATTGGAGTGGTTAATCCTGGAAAGAAAGATAATTACCACCCTGAACATTGCTAAAGAGGCTCTCTTGTATATCCCCATCAGGAGTCTTCCCCCTGGCTTGTGCAATTCTCCCATGTTACTATCTTTTTGGACACATGGCTAATTATGTACATTCCTTAAATATCGAAATGTTAAAGAACCAGGCAACCAATAGTGGGTAATCCAAACTTGCAGATTGGGGTAAAATCATTTCCCAGCATTGGCTTCCCTTGATTAATAATGCCCGCGTCAGGGATTTGTTCACTGAGGGTTCGTGTATGGACTCAGGTACCATAATGGCTTTATATTCCATAGATCAGAAACACATTTTTAAAGTCTGGCAGCTTAGGCATCTTTTGATAAAGATGTTTCCAGGAACAGGGAACTCGGATGATAGCTGTACCTGGTTGGAGTCTTTGATTTCAGTATGCGGAAACCCCATGCAGCGTCCCACATATACTCTTGTCTATGAGCAAATATGCTTGACACAAGCAATGGGGTGCCTCGGTACTGAAATTCTTGTTTCCCAAACTCTCCCGAGAATTGGGAATCCATCCACTTAGACTCCTTCAGATACTTCTCTCAAGATAGACTGACGCTTACACAATGCAGAATACTGAATGATATGTACTGGACCTCCGTTAAACTTAAAAGAATAGGCAGATTACCAGATGTTCTTTGTTTTAGATGTAAAAATGGTGAGGGGGACCTTGTTCATATATTCTGGGATTGTCCTTCGATCAAGAACTTATGGGAGTTAATCAGGACCAGGGCAGATCCCCTACTGGGAATTGAAGAGTTATTCATGCCAGAGATCTGTCTCTTGGGGGATTTCTCCACAATTCCAGTTAAAATTCACAGGTACCATATAACCATATCACTTACCCTTAAAAAACTAATGTTGCGTCATTGGCTAGATGCTCATAACATTACTTATGATGAATGACTACAAGATATTTTATTTAATCTCCGTGCTGAACAAATGAAAGCTAGCATAGGTGGTTTCCTCTCCCGTTATAGGAAAATATGGGAAGGTCTTCACACCCTATACCTCCTTCAGACTGGGACTTCGCCTAACAAGGAATCCAGACTTAGGATGCTTCTAGTTACCTCTATACTATTGCTCCACTCTGGTATGATGTTTGTATATATTTCCTGTTTACCGTGTTACCTGATCTCTATGGGGGGGATGTGCCAAGCTGGGGGAGGGGTTTTAGCGTGGAGCTGATGTCTACATGGTGTACCTTTGTAATAATGCTGCTTGTCCCTTCATGTTAAAGCATTTATGGAAAATTCAATAAACTTTGAATTAAAAAAAAATGCACACACCCCTTTTGCACAGAAAATGTGCATTTAAGTGGGCTGTGCACTTATCCAGACCTACATATTTTAAATGACAATGACTGAGTCTGAGATCTTGTTTTATTACATTTTTATTTCTGTACTCATGCAAGCATAAAATGTATAATATCCAATAAAATACATTAATATGATTTAACATCAGTTTATTAGTGTATTTCCTTATTTTTCACTTCAATTCACTTGTTAAAAAGGCACTGCAGGCAGGATGCTCATTAAAATATTGTTTTCACATCATTTGCACTTAACAGGTGCTAATTACACATTAATAGATGTACTGGTGAACTGTGAACATGTGCACTCAACAGAAATATGCACTTAACCAGAAAATGTAACACTGCAGAGACAGGGAAAAATCAGGAACTCGACAAAGAGTGCATTTATCCAGAACGTGCACTTATGTGATGTGCACTTAAGTGAATTTCGCTGTAACACCTTCACTGCACTGAAAAAGTCTTTATAGCAAAGTTTTTTTTCACAGCTCCAGTATGGAGTGGATGTTTGGCATGTTAATAATAACTTACTGTTGGAAAAGTGACAAACATATGGTTAAGAGTACTATTATGGGAACCAACCAATGCTCCTGTAGCTATCCTGAGGGCTAAAAGTGCCAAGCTTTTGGTGAAAAGCATAGCGGGCACTGAAAAGAGCTGGAAATTAGTCTGGGAAAATCCTGTCAATGGAACAACAGAGATTTCCTTTTATATGTTGGAAAGCTCATCTGCAGCATCCATTTACCACCTGCTGGTTTTCCAAGTTCAACAGAAAAAGAAAATAGATAGACAGACAGACAAATATTTTATTTATAAAAGCACCCATTTCCAGGGACTCTGGGTGCTGTATAATAAAAAACAAACAACAATATAAAATACTATACAGAAAAAATGTACATAACAATTCAGCTGGGAGTGGATTGAAAATTCATCCATCTACAGTATCCCAGTAAAATAAACAGTCAGTCAATAAAAGCTTGCTGGAACAAATACGTTTTTTGGCCTTTTTAAAGATTTCTACCAAGGAGACCTCCTTTAAATAAGCAGGAAAGAATTCCACAGGGTAGGCGCGGCCACCGAGAATGCCCTGTCCCCAGAATACCATAACCTAACTTTGGGAACTCCAAGGAGGCCTCCCCCAACAGAACGGAGTGCCCAGGGCAGATGGTAGGGGACAAGGAGATCTTGCAGATACTGTAGGTCCCCTTTCATGCAGGGTCTTGTAGGTCAGAAGCCCTGCCTTGACGACGATCCTCCACCTGACCAACAGCCAGTGCAGTCCGCGGAGGACCGGGGTGATATGCTCATACCATCTCACCCCATTCAACAGCCTTGCTGCCGCATTCTGCAATAGCTGTAGCCTGCAGAGGTTGCCTCCAGATAACCGTAGGTACAGGGCAAAATTTAGGAGTCTGCTTAGTATTAAATATATAAACTCAATGGATATGTGGTAAGAGCTATGTTAAAAAAACACTCATACCAGGATTACTGATCTAGCAATGCAAGAGGATTTGAGCAAACCGAATGTGATGAACTGGTGTCTTTTTTATACATTTGGTGAGGAATTTTATTTAAAGTCTGTTAAAAATGCTGTGCAAAGACAGGCAACTAGTCTCATGAGGTTCCAGATGATATCTCCTCTGTACAGTAATGGTAAAGCGTGGATTATGGATTTGGGAAATACATTTTTACGTTAGTATGATTATGAAGGTTTTGACACTGTTGCACACTATTTGTTAAACTGTCCTAGTGTGGAACATCTGAGAAATGACTGGATTCTTTCAATGAATAATAATGTAATGGGTTTACCTACAGTAGACAGAGTTCAGAAGCATTATACCCTGACAGTAACCTGCACGCCTATGCATTAGGCAGTTTTGTACATAAAATTAGCTGTCTTAAACTCTAGAGGACAATGGATCCTTCTTGTTAACCATGGAAATTAATTTACACATTTATGTGCTTCTGAATAGTCTCGTAGAAACATAAAAACAGAATTTGACAGCAGGTAAGGACCACTTGGCCCACCCAGTCTGCCCAATTACCCTAGCTACAGTATCACCGCAGACCTCACCTGATCTCTGGCTCTTCCTCCCTCCCTCCCTCTTTCTTTTCCACTAAGATTCTCTTATGCCCATCCCATGCATTCTTGAACCCCACCACCTCTGATTGAAGGCTGTTCCAGGAAACCACCACTCTTTCTGTGAAGAAATACTTTCTCACATTCTTCTGAATCTACTCCTCTCCGGCTTCATTTTATGTCCTGCTGTTCTTGAACACCTTTTGCTCTGAAAAATACTTTCCTCCTGTACCCTATAACCCATTAAGTACATAAAAGCCTTTATTTTGTCCCCCCTCTCCCTCCTCTCTTCCAGGGTGTACATAATGAGATCCTTTTGTCTCTCCTTATAGGGATTTTGATGAAGACCCTGCACCATTTAAGTCACCCTTTTCTAAACCACCTCCATCCTGTCCACATTCTTGTGGAGATGCGGTCTTCAGAACTGGACACAGTACTCTAGGCAATGTTTTACCAGCAGTCTATACAGAGGAAATACCACTTCCCTCTTTCTGCTCGTCATACCCCACCATATGCACCCCAGCATCCCACCAGCTCTCCCAACTACCTTGTTGCACTGTCTGACCACCTCTAGGTTATCAGAAATGATTACCCTAAGTCTCTTTCTGTTTAGTGGTCAATACCACTCCACCAAGGCTGTACTGAACCCCCTAGGTTTCTGTGCTCTAAGTGCATTATTTTGCACCTTTTCGTGCTGAAACCGAGCTGCCAAACCCTTGACCACTCCTCTAATTTTCTCAAGTCTCTGCTGATCCTTTCCACACACACCCTGAGTGCCCACCCTGCTGCAGATTTTGGTGTCATCTGCAAAGAGGCAGACCTGCCCTTTCAATTCCTCTGCAACGTCACGGAGATATTAAGGAGGACCAGTCCCAGCACTGATCCTTGAGGCACCCTACTGGTCACCCTCCCTTTCTCATAGTAAACACTGTTTACCACCATCCTCTGTCACCTATCCCCTAACCAATTTCTTACCCACTTTACCACCTTTGGACCTAGTCCTAAGCTACCCAGCTTACTTACTAGTCTACGATGTGGAACGGTGTTGAAAGTCTTACTGAAATCTAGGTATGCCACATCCACCACTTCACCCTATTCTAATTCCCTGGTCAAGCAGACAAAGAAATCTATCAGATTCGCTAGATGTGAACCCCCACCCAACCGGGAATCCACTGAATTCAAGATACTCCACAATCCTTTCATTTGGCAGTGATTTCCATTAACTTTCCTACCTCCAATGCCAGGCTCAATGACCTACAATTACCAACCTTCTCCCTGCTACCACTTTTGTGAAGTGGAACTACATCTGTCCTCCTACAGTCCTCTGGAACCACTCCTGTTTCCAGTGAGCTGTTAAATAAGGCTGTCAGAGGAGTAGCCAATACCTCCCTGGCCCCCCCCTAATATCCCTGGATGCACCCCCTCTGACCCCATTGCTTTATCCACCTTCAGATTAGCGAGTCCTTTCAGGACTCTCTCCTCCAAAAAAGGATTAGTATCCACACCCCTCCCTCCAAAGCTCCTGTTACTTTTTTGTGGCCCCCTTCTCCTTCCTCTGTGAACACCGAACAAAACTTTGTTCAGGATGTCTGTCTTTTACTGATACCCTTCTGCACAGTCTCCCACTTCCCTTTTTAACCTTACAATCCCTCCTTTGGTCTTCCTCTCTTCACTTACATACCTAATAAATATCTTGTCCCTTTTCGTTACTGCCTGGGCTATTCTCTCTTCAGTTTGGCCCTTTGCATTCCTTATTGCTTTCCCTGCTTCCTTCTACTTCTCATGATGCACTTCCCTATCCTTTTCCCTCTGCATTTCCTTTTACAGTACTTTCTGAATGCTACCCTTTGACTTTTATCTTTTTAGCCATCTCTTTCAAGAGCCATAGCTGCCACTTTTTTATTTTTGCTCACTTGCCTGACACAGAGGTTTCACTATGCCCCCTTTTATTTTCATCCACAATTACTTCGCCCCTCCCAGGTCACTCTCCCCCCCACCAGGTCGTCCCTGACACATTCACCCATTTTTATAAAATCTGCCTTCCTGAAGTCCAGGACCCACACCCTTGCATGGTTCGATTCTGCAGCAGTCCTTATACTGAACCACAGTGATCACTGGTTCCCAGGTGGCCTCCCACCTTGCTGTCTGCAACACTATCCCTATTAGTGAGTACAGTACTCTCTCTCTTCTATCTGCCCGCTTTTATCTGCTGCTCTCGCTTAATGGTAGTGTAAGCTTCAGTCTCATTTTCCAGAAATGCTATCTCCCGCTTTAATTGCCACCCTCTATTATCCACCACCTTCTTTTATCCTTTACAATTTAGGATGCACGGAGAATGATGGGTCAAAGAGATTATGATTCTGCCCCTGTTGTCACGGAACATCCATTCCAACCCTGGACCTGTTGGTGGTCGGAATAACAAGACCAATCACCTCAAAATTGCATCAATTAACATAGGAAGTGTACTTCCTAAATTCCCTCAATTTCAGGCCTGGGTAGAGCAGCATAACCTAGACATAATCTCCCTTACTGAGACTTTGCTCTCCCCCGAAATACTAGGTGCAACAAATATCCCTTGATGGCTTCACCACATTCCGTCTGGACAGCCTGTCTAAACACGGGAGTGGCTGCCAAGTATACCTTTGAAATGATACAAAGGGACAAGTGTTACCTAGCAATCTCATATCAAGAGAGACACAGATGTTATCCATTAAACTAACACTAGGCCGTCAGTGCAAAAAGATGGTGCTAACCACTGTCTTTATACCCCCTGCCAGTCAAGTGGCAGGTATTGCTCAGTTTATTAACTAAATCAAACAGGGAAACCAGAACTGAGAACAGGTTATCGTGGGTGATTTTAACACGAACTGGCTTGCACAAGACACCACACCCATTAAAGATCAAATTAACAGCTGGCCCGGTGGCGCTGAGGGTTGAGGTGCTGGGCACCACATCTCATGCTACGCTGGCAACCCGGGTTCAGGAACGGACTCAGGTCGGCCAGGAGATGGAGGATCGAATGTCCCAAAGGATGCTCTCCTCCCTTTGAGGTGGGTTACCAGGGGTGCGACATGCACCCGATGCCCTGAGAGGGCCGGTGGGAACACGGGCTCTTTAGGGGCTTGGCGGGTCCGTTCAACCGAGTCGGGTAGGGGAGATGCTGTTAGGCGCTTGAGAGAGACGTGTGTCAGCACATCGCCTCTCTGGACGTACGTCCTTGCGCCGGTGTCTCGGGAGCTGGGAATGGGGACACAGAAAAACGGAATAAAAACCTTGGCGGTCCTAGATGCCGACCGTTCTAAGCCACCCAGACCACCACCTCTGGGACAGACCCCGCTGTGCAAGGGAGAAAGGAGGTAAGAGGCACTCTAGGGGCAGATCCTGGGTTCGGGGGGAGCTGGATTGGAATGAACGGCCAGAAGGAGTGGACACCGAGGGTAGGAAGGAGGGGTTAAAAACAGAAGTAAAAAAAAAAATGTCAAATTAACAGCATGTACTTCACACAAATGGTAACACATGAAACTAGAAGGAACTATAGAACTGGCATATGCTCCATCATAGATTGGCTACTTGCCACCTGCCCTGAGCATACTGCAGATGTTGCAGTACTCCCTGACTCCCTGAGTGGCCACTCACCAATTGTGTGCCTATGGACAAATAAGGGAAATAAGAATCCCCCCTTACTCACCAAAAACAGGATGCTAAGAAATGGGATGTTAAAGCAATTTACGCAGTACCTAAAATGGTCTGACTGGCCCCCACCCCCCCGAAAGCATCAGTGATGCAAACCAAGCTCTTGAGTACTTTATCTCGATCTTCAATAATGTCTGTAACACATTTGACCCAGTCAAATCTACAAAAGTTAAAGGTACCATCAATCCATGGCTTTCTGGCTCCATCAAGAAACTGAATCACCGTGATAACCTCTGGCACAAAGCAAGGCCACAGGCCATCAGGCTGACTTTGATGCCACAGAGCAGCTAGAAACTGGTGCACAAAACTGGTAAGGGCAGCAAAAGCTAACTACTACAAAGACCAACTGCAAAATACCTGGAGAAAATGGATCCAGAAGCAAATGGTTTGATACCTTTTAATGGACAAACATAGATGTTACAAAAAGAAAACAGTGTCTAAGCTTTCAGACCAACCAAGACCTTCCTCAGAGACAAATGACAATTGTTCAGAGAGTCACAATATATTAATCAAGCAATAATGCCTGACAGGGTGAGTGGTATTGGGCAATACTGGATCGCCCAGGGGTGTAATGAGGCCCGACACCACAGTCGGAGGGCCTTATAGCCCCTGAAAGGTCCGGTATTGCTCATACCGCCTACCCTGGAGGGTATTATTGTGCTTAGAAAAAGGACCACTGCAATTTAAATGTTTGTAAAAAAGATTTTTCTATGTTTGAAGTGATATAACTCTTTCTTTTTGGATTTTTTCCAAATAAAATAGTTCCACCACCTTTGTTTAAATGCTGTGCTTTTTTTTTTTTTTTAAGGTAAGGACTTTTGTCCTAAAGGAGTACTTGTACTGGGTAGCGTTTGAGCTGGTTGTCATGGTTTCCTGCCCCCACCCCCAACACTCACAGGAGTTAATTTGAAACTGTTATGCTGAGAGTTTTTTGTTCCCCAATACAAATTAATTCCTTCACTGTATTTGATTTACCAGATATTTACTTTGACTGCTGTGGAAATGGGGATGAAGAACAGAGACTGGAGGTGGACTGAGAAGTACAGAAACTAAGTCTGCAGAAAACAGGTATGTTGGAATATGTTAATTAAATCAAATCAAATTAATTTTATTTTTAAAGCGCTTTTCATAACCAAAGCGCTGTACAGACAATAAATAATATCAAATAAGAAACAAAGTTAAAACAGATTAATACAATAAAATTACAGTAAAATTAGCTGAACTTAGGGAAGGCTAAGTCAAATAAGTATGTTTTTAATTCAGTTTTAAAACTGTCAATGGTCAGGCACTTTCTCAACCGACGAGGTAGAGAATTCCACAGGGTTGGTGCAGAAAAAGAAAAAGTAAGAGCGCCAGATGTCTTCAGGCGAACCCTGGGAATCTCCAGCAATCCCTTGTTGGTGGATCGGAGGGGACGGATGGGGCAGTAGGGTACAAGGAGGTCTTGCAGATAACCGGGTCCCTGTTCATGTAGGGCTTTAAAGTTCAGTAAGCCAACCTTAAAGGTGATCCACCACTGAACAGGCAGCCAGTGCAGTTCGCAGAGCACAGGCATAACATGACTAGACCAAGAGGTCCCAGTCAAAAGCCTGGCCGCCGCATTTTGTACTAGCTGCAAGCGGCAGATGTCAACCCCAGGTAGCCCTAGGTAGAGGGAATTACAGTAATCCAAGCGGGAAGTAACAAAGGCATGGACTAACATTGGAAGATCGTCAGGGGCAACCAGGTGTTTCACCCAGGCAATATTCCTCAGATGGTAAAAAGAGGTTTTGACGACGGCCGACACCTGAGACTTAAGTGTCAAACCCTCGTCAAAAATAATACACAGGTTATGCACCTGGCCTGAGGTAATGAGTGGGACGTCGTCAAGAAACAAACCCGATGGCTGTCCAACCCTCATACCTGCCCCAAGGTGACCAGAGTCCACAACCAATACCTCAGTCTTATCAGGATTCAGCCTCAGCCAACTGGTATTCATCCAACATCTGATCTCAGCAAGGCAATTATTTAGCACGGAGAGCGCATCATTCTGTCCGGGTAGAAAAGACATATACAGCTGAGTATCATCTGCATAGCAATGAAAATTCAAGCTGTATCACCTGATGATATCTCCTAATGGAAGCATATATACTGCAAACAACATGGGGGCCAAAATGGATCCCTGCGGCACTCCACAGAGCAGAGGTTGAGCACCAAAGGAATGAATTCCGGTGGCCACTCTCCACGATCTGCCCATGAGGTAAGAGTGAAACCACTTGAGGACTATACCAGACAGTCCGCAAAGAAGCCGCAGGCAATCCAAAAGGACACCATAGTCTACAGTGTCAAATGCAGCAGAAAGATCAAGAAGAACCAAGATGGTGCTTGCCTTTGATCTCTGACTATTAAGAGGTCATTCAATACCCGGACCAGAGCAGTCTCTGTGCTATGTTTCTTCCTGAAACCAGACTGGAGAGTATCATAGATATTGTGAGTTGTAAGACAATCATCCAATTGCCGTGCCACTACCTTTTCTATAACCTTACCAACAAATGGCAGGTTAGAGATAGGTAGGTAGTTAGCTAGGCAGTCTGGGTCCAAGGAGGATTTTTTAAGGAGTGGTCAAATGATCACCTCCTTGAGGGGATCAGGAAAGATACCTCTTTCCAAAGACTGCCAGACAATCTCAGCAAAGATCAGGCAGATAACATCTACACAACCTACTAAAAGGGGTGTAGGGCCCAGATCCAAACTACAACTGGTGGGAAGTAATGTTTGGATGATCTCAACAATATCCACAAACTTCAGTTGACCAAAGTCTGACCAGACAGACCGAATGAATGTCACCTCCCGCTGATCACCACAATCCCTCATAGGAGAAAATGAGGCGATGCCAGACCTGATGTCAGCAACCTTATCTGCAAAGAATCGAGCAAACTCCTCGTGTTTCAGCTGAGTAAACGCTTCTCTGGGCTGAAGACAGCCTGAATTGCACAGTCTGTCAACGGTCCGAAAAAGCTGAGCTGGTTGTGGCACAAAGTGGTTTACTTATTTATTTATCTTTTCCCAAAACTGGCAGTTCAGTGGTGGGCAGGGTTGTGCCTTGAGTGTTGGGTCTCAGGCAGTGTTTTTGTACCACTCATGACCCTCCCCCCACCACAGCACACTCACAGGTGTTCCCTGTTGCTGTCAGTTTCCATTTGACAGCATGGCAGGGAATATCTTTCTTTATTTAACTTTTTTTTTTGCAGTGCTATTGAATGGGGATATGAAGGGAACAGATGTGGGATCGGACTGGACATGTGTCGCTGTCAGGGGATCAGGCATGATGGTACATAGAGATGCCGTAGAATTCAGTAAGGAGCTACCCTCCCCCACCACAGCACACTCGCAGGTGTTCCCTGTTGCTATCAGTTTCCATTTGACAGCATGGCAAGGCATATTTTTTTAATTTTATTTTTTGCAGCGCTATTGAACAGGGATATGAAGGGAACAGATGTGAGACTGGACTGGACATGCGTCGCTCTCAGGGGGATAGGGCAAGATGGCTCGGAGAAAAGCCATAGGATTTGGTGAGGAGGTAGTTCTGAGCGTAACTGCTGTTTTTGACAGGGTGGCTGTTTTTTTTTGAGTAGGCAGCATTTGCTGTTTATAATTTCAAAGGTGTGGCTGGTAATGGAAGAAAAAATTACTCACCTTAGTAATGTTGTTTCTTCTAATGGAGTCTTGCTATATTATGACAATTGCAGTTTGTCCCACCATTAGAACTGCTCCGGAGGTGAAAGAGTTAACTCCCATTCTAAGAATGGAACTTGGAGCGCGAGCTCGGTTAGAGAAGCTCTGTCTGGGTTATTTCAAACCCAAACTGTCAGATCTTTACGAGCAAAACTCACTAAGGTCTGTGTGGAAGCTGTAACCTACACTAGCCAACTGGCTACCTGACCATTAACACATATTCCTGGTCCCAAAACAAAGACTCAAGTCAGGGGACCAGAAGTAATAATATAATATAAGCAATAATATAAGATAAAATAAAAACACCACACCCCAAAACCCCAAGAAGGGATGGAAAACATATAATGGGCATAACTAGCGCCCACACTAGGCTGCCCATCCCATACCCAAGTAGAAGTTCTGAGAGGGGCAGGCTGGGGGGGAGGTCATAATATAGCAAGACTCCATTAGAAGAAACAACATTACTAAGGTGAGTAATTTTTTCTTCAAACAACATGAAGTCTTGCTATATTATGACAATTGCAGACTACACAGCAGTACCTCCATGGAGGAGGGACAGAACCTACTTAGGGAATAGGCTCTGAAGCACAGCTGTGCCAAACCAAGCATCTCTCCTGGCCTGGACATCCAGGGAGTAATGCTTGGTGAAAGTGTGTACCGTTTTCCAGGTAGCTGCTTGACATATCTCTCAGATAGGGATGTCTCTGGCAGCAGCTAGAGACGTGGCTGTACCTCTGGTAGAATGAGCCCTCAGACCAGAGGGGGGAACTTTCCCCAGTTTCTGATAACAAAATTGGATACAAGAGACAATCCACCTGGCAACTGATCTCTTAGTGGCAGGTCTCCCTTTTCCAATCTCACCATAAGTGAGAAAAAGTTGGAGGGATTCGAACCTGTGACCCTTGGTACGTTCTATATAGTAACTTAAGGCCCTCTTAACATCTAAACTGTGCAATCTCCTCTCGCCAGAGGAGGAATGTTCAGTGAAAAACACTGGAAGGGAGATAGATTGATTAAGATGGAAATCTGAAACCACCTTAGGCAAAAACTTCCTGTTAGTCCTGAGGACTACCTTATCCCTGTGGAAAGAAATAAAGTCAGTTTCTACTGACAAGGCTTGCAACTCACTTATGCGCCTGGCAGAAGTGATAGCCACTAGGAAAACAGTTTTCAAGTTAAGTACTAAGCTCTGCAGAAGACAGAGGTTCAAAGGGGTTGCATTAACTGGGCAATGCAAACATTAAGGTCCCAGGCAGGGGCCGGATCCCTAAAAGGTGGATTAGTATGAAGTAATCCTTTAAAAAACTTGGAAAATACAGGGTGAGCGGAAAGAGAGGAGGGCTTTCCTGCTGACACAAAAGCAGAGACAGCTGCCAAATGTACTTTCAGGGTAGCTGGTCTCAGGCCCAAAGAATTAAGATGGACCATATAGTCCAAAACAATGGGCAAATCAGCAGATTCCGGGGAAATATGTTTCCTAGAACACCAAATGGAAAACCTTTTCCACTTAGAATTATAAGTAGCCCTAGTGGAAGGCTTCCTAGAAGCCTTTAGGATTTCAAGAACACCCTGAGAAAGGTGTAGGTCAGCAAATTCTAACTCCTCAAGAGCCAGGCCTTGAGGTTGAGGGATTGAGGTTCGGATACCAAACTCTCCCCTGGGCACAGGTTAACAGGTTGTGATTCCTGGGGAGACACAGGGGAAGATGGACTGCTAGGGACAGAAGGAGTGGGTACCAGGGCTGCCTGGCCCAGTCTGGGGCAATCAGAATCACCCTGCAAGGCTGGGATCTGATTTTGACTAGCACCTTGAATAGGAGAGGGAAGGGGAAAGGCATAAAAACTTCCTTCCCAATCTAGGAGAAAGGCATCCAGGGGACTGAGCCCAACACTGGGGGCCTGCAACAGAACAGTGGAAGTTGGTGATTGTCTGGGGCTGCAAAAGATCTATCTGAGGGTGCCCATCTGGCAAAAACTATCCCCAGTACTTGAGGATCCAGAGACCATTCGTGATGGCCCTGGGAAATCCTGCTGAGAGCATCTGCTAGGACATTGTCCTTTCCTGGAAGGTGAACTGCTATGAGGGAAGTGTTCAGGGAATAGGCCAAAGACCACAACTTCATTGCCTCGGTGCACAAGGCCGAAGACCGAGTGCCCCCCTGCTTGTTGATGTACCACATTGTTGTGGTGTTGTCTGTTCTGACTTGTACCACTTTGTTCTGAACAGACGCAGAAAACACTTGAAGTACTAAAAAGACAGCTCTGAGTTCCAGAAAATTGATGTGGAGCAGAGATTCCTGAGGGGACCACACTCCCTGAATGGAGAGGTCGCCCATGTGGGCTCCCCACCCCAGGAGGGAAGCATCTGTAGTGAGGGTCAAGGAGTGAGACAGAGGAATGAAGGGGACCCCCAGTCTTAAATTGCTCTGATCCTGCTACCACTGGAGGGCCTGGATCAGGGTTCGGGTCACTGGGACCAACTTGGAAAGGGGGTCTCTTCTCTGAGACCAAAAGGCTCTCAAGTGAAACTGAATGTCCCTCATCTGAAATCTTGCTCCTTGCACTACAGCTGTGGATGCAGCCATGTGCCCCAGGAGCTGCAAAAAGTGTCTTGCTGGTCAAGAGACCTGCAGAGTGAAGGAGAAGGCCAGAGCCAACAAGTTCCTTACCCTCTCTAAGGGTAGGAAGGCTCTGGCCTGCTTTGTGTCCAATTCTGCACCTATGAAAGTGAGCACCTGAACTGGTTCCAGAACTGACTTTGGAAGATTGAGCAAGAAGCCCAGGAGGTGAGCAGCTGCTGGGTAACTTGCAGGTGAGATTTTACCTGTTCTGGGGACTGGCCTACAATGAGCCAGTCGTCCAGATAGGGAAAGACAGCAATCCTTTGCCTTCTTAAATGAGCAACTGCTACTGCCAGACATTTTGTGAATTCCTTGGGGCAGAGGTGAGGCCGAAGGGCATTGCTCTGAACTGGTAGTGACCTGAGGCAGTTGAATCTGAGGTACTTTCGGTGGGAGCTTCTGATTAGGACGTGAAAATAGGCATCCTTGAGGTCCAGGGAGGCTAGCCAGTCCCCTGGCCTTAGAGAGGGTAAAATCATTGCCAGAGTTACCATTCTGAACTTTGGTTTCAACAGGTGTTTGTTCAGATATCTCAGGTCTAAAATGGGCCGCCATTCTCCTGTCTGTTTTGGGGTAAGGAAATATCTGGAGTACAGACCCTTGCCCTGGTGTAGGGGAGAAACCCTTTCTACAGCTCTGAGAGCCAGGAGGGTTGAGACTTCTGTTTCTAAAGTAAAGGTCTCTAAAGAGTTTGCAGGTGGGAAAGATCTGATTCTCATCTTTGGGAACTTTTGAAGCTGAGAACCAGACCCTGGCTTAGTACTTCCAGGACCCACTTGTCTGAAGTTAGAGACACCCAGTTCTGAACGAAGTAAGCCAACCTGCCCCCTACAGGTAAAGGAGAATCGGCCCTGGGCACCCCATCAGGGTGTCTGTTTGGCAGGTGCTTTAGGCTGAGGGGTGGAAGCAGGCCTGCCCACACCCCGTCTGCCTCTCCCTCTGAAGAACCCCCTCTGAGCATAAGCAGAGGAGGCCTGGGTTTGGTAAAAAGGCCTGTGAAAAGGCCTACCTCTGAGAAGTGACTTGCCGCTCCTTAGCCTGAGCACTCTTATAGGTAGTCCTATATTCATCCATTTTCTTCATATAATTCTCTGTCTGCTCCCCAAACAGAGAATTTCCAACCACAGGAAAATCCATAGCCTTAGTCTGGGTATCCTGTGACAAGCTAGTACACCTGAGCCAGGCCAACCTAAAGCTACAGGCGTAGCCATGACTCTAGAGGATACATCATTAAAATCCACAGCAGCATGAAACTGCACCTTAGATGCCTCAATGCCATCAGCAGCCACCTGTTCCAGCTCATTAGCAAGCTGGCCAGAGGCCTGTTTGGCCAAAGACATGACAGTGTCCCATCTAGATTTTTGATACCTTGCTACATAAGCCATGTAATTTGCTTGCCTGAGTCCCAAGGATGCTGCCATGTATTGTTTTTTAGCCATGGCATCAATCTTCCTGGAATCCTTGTCAGGAGGATGTGAAGCCAAGGGAATATTAGCTTTATCACAGGCTGCAGCCTGAACCACACCAACGTGACTGCATTGCTGTGAAAGGAATTCTATATCAGGACCTGACAGAGTGTACCTCCTGTCCATCTTTTTGTCCACAGGAGGCACAGAATTAGGAGTTTTTAAAATTTTTATTGTTTGTTTCCTAAATGATTTATGCAAGGGAATAGACAACCTCTAGACAGCTGGAATATCCATCATTTCTACAAAATCAGGTTCCTCTTGCTCATCCACAGCTTCCTCCAATGGGAGCTGGAGGGTTTCAACAACTTTTTGTAAAACATAAAGTGAGAGGGGACTCAGAAAGCGAGGGGAGATTCAAAGGTCTGTCTGGGAGATGTCCAGTTCAATGGGCACACCCAGACCCTCCAAGTCACATTCATACTGTTCATAATCATCCTCCCCCTCCTCTGGTTCATAAAACTCTTCAACATCATATTCCTGAACCGGTGGAACCGACCGAACCGACCTTTTACCAGACAGTGGCGGTTCGGACGGAACCAGAGAAAGTGACTGGACAATCTGAATACTCTTACATCTCTGCAGCAGTTGGAGAAGGAATTTGGGCTCCACACCTGCTGATTTTCTTGCTTTCTTTACTGGAATTGGCCCTCCGAGCCAGCTTTACGCTTGCCCGAGGGAAGTCTCGCCCTGGTCAGAGGGCACTCCTCCGTTCAGTTGGCACCAAACGGCTGGCCATCCGGTCAGCTGACTTTTTGGCCTCTCGCTCCTGAGCCTGCCAACTCTCTTATCCAGGGTGGCTGCAGGGAAATTTTACAAATCTGGCAGTCTGAATTGAGGTGGTCAAACCCCAGACAATATACACATGTGGTGTGTGGGTCAGCCTTGGCAAAGACTTCCCCACAGACATCACAGTGTTGAAACCCAGTGGGCCCGGTTTTTCTTTTGGGTTTCTCAGACATAATGCCAGCCTAACCAAAAACTTGCCCTTTTAAACGGCAGTGCCAGGCAAAACACCCTTATCGGTTCCTAACCGTGTCACGGGTCTTGGAAAAAACCGTAATGAAATCCATTTTTTTTAGAACAGATAAGAACCGGGAACCGCACTCTAAAACCTTCAATTTCAAGTTTTAAACCAAGCTGATCGGTTCAAAACCGAACTGATAACATTTACAAGTTCCACACAAAAAATAAACTGTAATTACTTACGATACCACAGACAGAGCTTGAACCAATCGGTTTTGCGGTTAAAATAATAATATTCTCGGTTGATTTGAACCGAGAAAACACTGTTTAAACCGAGAAATGAACCGAGCAGTAGGAGAAATCTCCGGAGCAACTGTTCAGTGAGGCAGAGTAAAGAATCTGACAGTTTGGGTTTGAAATAACCCAGACAGAGCTTCTCTAACCGAGCTCGCGCTCCAAGTTCCATTCTTAGAATGGGAGTTAACTCTTTCACCTCCGGAGCAGTTCTAATGGTGGGACAAACTGCAATTGTCATAATATAGCAAGACTTCATGTTGTTTGAAAACCAGGTTTTTGTATGGGGGCATACTGGAACCGAAAAGGAACCTGCTAGGGAACTTGCACTCCATGCTCAGTCGCAAGCGCATGGAAGAAAAAGTAAACAAATAAAAAATGGTTTACTCTGTTATGCATAGTGCCATGTTTTCTTTTTAAATATTGAGTGGTGCCTAGTCTAAGGATTTTTTGTGGGGGAGGATCTCACTCACTTTCTGTCTCGGTAACCAGCTAAAAAAATGGCGGCAGTTTGAAATTGTGTGCCCAGTGTTTCAGCCAATTAGTGAAGCAGGCTGGGCACAAGGATATTTGGCCTGGCATGAGGCAGGTTTGGGCTGGGACTTTTTATCTGGTGGGCATCTATTGAAAGTTAATGTACCCCTGTGGAATGGGTACCAGCCAATCAGATGCCTCCAAATAAAAAGCCCATTTTCTAAACCCAGATCATACATAAATAAAATCTCATTGGCTAAAAGTACTTTTTTCAAAAATACACAAATTTCAATGGAATGAATAGCATCCCTTTTAGCTTGCTGTTACTGAGGATCCTTTCAAGGACAAATCCATTGATAAGCTGAACACTCACTTATTCATTTATTTTATTTATGTCTTTGACAACCGAGTTGGTGCACTGATCCAAAGGACCATTTTCAGGCATGACCCGAGCCACAGCATGGCACATTAAGCAATACAGGTGTAGAGAACAACAGTAAACACAAGCCTCAACATGAGGTGCAGGAAATTACAGAACAAGGGGTCATTACATAAAATGCAATTACATAAGATACAAGGTGCCAAAAAGGGCCAATATACAGGTCAAAAATACATAGTCACAGGCCAGGCAACAGACTGAAATGTAAGTCACAAAACACAGAGACCAAACATAAGTCTCAGATATGATACATAAAGTGCAAAATGCATTCAAGTACACTAATAGTGCACAAGTCAATGAGCAGATTGGAACTCTGAAATCAAGTACACTTCCCCTTAGCAAATGGTGATGGGACTTAGAATAGAGAGGCAACAGCAGAAGCCCTGAAAAGTGGGGGAAGAGCACAGGAGCGGTAGTGGTGAGTGTAACAAGGATGAGTCACTGCTAATAGGTGGGGGGGCAGAGGGAGGGGATGCCAGAGATTACCCAGGAGAGCAGTAGCATTTGGCTTCAGATAGTAGCCACTCTTTGAAATTGTTTTTGAAGGAGAGATGGGAGGTGGAAGAGCAGAGAGATGTAGGGAGTCTGTTCCATAGGGAGGGGGCTAGGATGAAAATGGCTTTACTACCCATGGTAGAGGAGATTCATGGAGCTACCTGGGGCGGGATGGATGATTCGCAGAGACTCCTAGCTGCCAGTCTGCCCATGATGAGTATGGGGACAGGTGTCAGCCTCTCAGAGTACTGTCAACTAAGCAACCAAGGGCATAGTCAAACACTCCTTGCAGTGGGAGCCAACTTAGTAACTGGTACAATACACAATGATGGGTAGAAAAGGGGGCATGGAGGACAAAGTGACAGATACTGTTGTAGACTGAGTTTCATCTACAGTGCAGAGTTGAGGCTATGATGGAATAGACAGGACAGCAGTATTCAAAGAGCGGTAGAAGGTTCCCTTGTGCAATTGCTAGGCTTGCCTCATAAGAAAGGAATTGATTTAGGTGGTAGGCAGCACCTAGCTTCTGATTAACTCTGTGCACAGAATTATTGACATGGTCAGCTTATGTAAGGAAGGGGTCCAGAGTGACATCTAAGTATTTGAAACTAGGGACATTTTCAAAGGGGGAGACCAGCAGGTGTGGGTACAAGGAGGAAGGAGTTTGTCTTGGAGATCTTTATGAGGAATGGTTTGGATCCAAATAGCATTACCTTTGTTTTCTTTTCATTTACTAACAGTTTGTTGGAAAGCAACCAATTGTGGGCAGCACCGTAGTTAAGTGTAAGAGTGGAGGAGATGTTTGCAAGAAACCTGTCGCTATAGTAAAGGACAAGGTCATCCACATAGAGGAGAGCCTCACAGGTGAGGCTTTCAGCCTGGAGTGCATTAAAAAAAAATGGAAAAAAGTAGGGGGCCAAGAATGGAGCCTTGGGGAACCCCTGTGGATACTGGTAGAGCAGGGAAGGAGGTTGTACCAATTGTAACAGACTGAGACCTGCCTTTGAGGTAGCTTCTGAACCATGCTGTTGTCTCGGCAGAGCAGCCAGGGTGTAGAAGAGTGGAGTGGAGGAGGGAGTGGCTGACGAGGACAAAGGCCATAGTCAGATCCACAAATACAGCACCAGTGGCCTTACCCACGTCCATGTTTCTGAGTACATGGTTAGAGAAATGGACTTGCGCTGATGTGGTGCTGTGGTGCTTACGGAAGCCATGTTGCTGAGGGCACAGCAGATTATACTTTCCAAGATGCTCTGAGAGTTGGAAGTGCACAATTTTTTCCAGTAGCTTGCTCAGGTGGGGGAGCAGAGAGATAGGCCTATAATTACCAGGAGAAATGGGATTGCCTGATTTGAAAATAGGCACAACATTAGCATGTTTTCAAGAGTCTGGCATTGTGGATGAGGAGAAGGCAAGGCTAAATATGAAAGTGAGGGGTTCAATGATTGCTGGAGGGATGAGCCTAAGGAATGAGGGGGAAAAAGCCCATCTCTGCCAAGGCAACCCCTGGCAGAGACAAACTTCAGGAGCTTGGTGGTAACGCTTGGGCCAATGGCTCTAAAGTAGAAGGATGGAGTGTCAGAGGGGGTGGCGATAGAGGGGGAGTAGTTATCCTGACTACCAGGGCTAGTGCATGGCTGGGAGGGTAGTTTGGTAAGACAGGCAGAGAGGTCAGAAAATACCTTGTTAACAGTCTGCACAATCTCAGAGGGATCAGTCAAGGAGCCTGAGGGGGGAGGCGAGCTGAGTAACTTGGTTATAGGTCTTGGGGTTGAGCAAGGACCCAACTGAGCCCCAGAAGCGACAGGGATCACCAAGGTTGTTCCTTTGAAGGGTTAGGTAGAAACTGCATTTTAGCGATTTGGCAGTTTGCTTACATGTGTTGTGTAAGCACCTATAGGTGTTCCAGAGTTTGGGGGAAGGGGATACTTTATAAGCTTTCCAGTTACTGTCCCTCTCTTTCATTAGGGACAGTAACTCTTTGGATATCCATCAGATGCAGCCCCCTCTCACCGAGTAGTGAGAGGAAAGTGGAGGTCTTGTATCTGAATGAGGGCATTAGTGAGGAAGCTAACTGCATCTGACACATTGTTGATGAGGTAAAGGGCAGAGCAGTTCACCACTCTTACATCCTCTAGGAGATCTGTGAATCCAGGCAGTTAAAATTTCTGAAAGACAGGTACTTGGCGGGGGCGTTGATTTTGGTGGTCAGTATGATATAGGTAGGGGAGTGGTTACATGTGCCCTCAGCAACATGGCTTCCATAAGCACCGCAGCATAGAGTCTAGCAATGCACCTGCCTGTAGGACCATGTCCACCTGATCTGTGGCTATCCAGTCAAGCAGCGAATGGCTGAGCGTACAGGCATTGTGCCTGGTGGGGGATGAGATGATTTGCGTGACGTGTGTATTCAGGAGGTTTGCATAGTCAGGTTCCTGGGCACTTAACCAATTAAGATTAAAATCCCCAAGCAATATGGTGTCCCTGGTAGGAGAGAGTAGTCCTAGGCCATCCAGAAGGGTGGATAATCCAGGGAAACCTCCTGTAGGGGGGTTGTAGCAGCAGCCCAGGTAGAACTTTTCTGAGGAACCCAGGGTCAATTCTGCAAGAAGCCACTCACTGGGAGAGAGGGGACCAGAGTGGCTAACAATGGTGGCCGAGATATGTTTCTGGACATACAGTGTTACTCCCCCACCCTTTTTTCTTCCTGGTCTATCCATGCGAAGGAGGGAGTAACCTGGGAGATGGTAGGAGGGGTCGGAGTTGTAGGGTTTCAGCCAGGTCTCAGAGAGCCCTAGCAAATGGAGCTTACAGAGAGACACCCAGGCCTCAAGGTCTGTGAACTTGGATAGGAGGCTGCAAACATTTACTGTAAATGTGCAATTCTTAGATCAATCTGCCTTTCCTAGGTGACATTGGAGTGGTCAACAGAGGTGTTAGCAGGGCCAGGGTTGCTTTCAATGTCACCAGCAAGGAGAAGAGGGAGAAAATAGAGCAGAGAGGTGGGAGCCAGGGGGTGGGTCAAACAGTGAGGGAGTACAGGAAGAGGCAAAGTGGGTGACTTTCAGGGTTAGAGAGGAAGGCAAAGAGAGCTGGGCCCAGGGGAGTGAATTTATATCTAACAATAGTAGGAGGAGGCACATCAGGTCTATGGAGGTGAGTAAATGAGGATACATTTTGTTCTACAGCAAGCACAGAGGCACAAAAATCTGACACCAACAGCAGGCCAGTCATACAGGTGGCCAGAAGAGGGAGCAGTAATAGCTTCATTTGAGGTGCTATAAGAGTTAGCAACCAGAGACACTTTATGGCAGTGTTGGCCAAGTGGTAACACTGCAGCAGAGAGAGGGATGCAGAGTTGAGGGGAAAATTGTAGAGAGAGATGGGTCCAGTCCAGAAATTGTTTAGAGTACAATATGGGGGCAGGGACAGAAGGAGTGACTTCAATGTTACTCCAGGGGCTGAGTGGGCTGAGCCAAATGAGAGTGAGTGGTAAGTGAGCAAATAGGTTCTGGCAGGTATACAAGTAAAACCACCCCTGGGTGGGAAGAGCCAAACACGAAATCACTCCAAGAACACGTGTAAGTTCTCTACCTTCTGGGGAGGGAAGGTCAGTCTGCAGCAGCTGCAGGGAGAGCTTGAACTGTAGTGAGCAGGCAAAGCCTGTAACTGACATTATTAATGAATGTGTGTGTTAGCAGAATGCATTCAAAATTAAAAGCAGAACCTTTAGATTAATACCCCACATGTTCAAGTTAAAACTTGATAGTATTGTATGATTAAAAACTACAACAGAAATATATCTATGGAAATAAGAAGGCAATAAGAAAAATGTACCTTGCATGAACAACTGTTTAAAACAGTCATACAGAATTCAACTAATTGGAGACATTTTCTAAATGATACTCTCAACCAATTAACACACTCCATAAACACTAAAACCTACAGTATTGTAACACTATTATAACAAAATAATATCAATTGTCAGTATTATTGCCAAATTAAAAAAAATATATATATCTCACGGACTGCCTAGAAAATGAGGTCATGAAACTTAAAATGTTCAAAGTTAAATAATGAGTCAGTATATAATCGATTAACTATATAAGCAGAAACAGTCTTAAGAATCTGTTTAAAACCCTCATGAAATTAAACTACCCCCCCGGAAAAGATAGCAAGAAAAGAAATGTATATTAACTATATATGTGAGCCAAGAATCCTAACACCCTGTAGCATTATTATGACATGTACCCAAATATAAGCCTACCTAAAAATGTAAGCACAACCCCAACACCTCCCCCCACAGAACACTCCCCACATAAAAACCCTCCTTCAACTCCCCAAAATATCCCCCCAACACACACACACAGAAAACTCCCCAATACACACTCACCCAACACAACTCAACCTCCCTCAAGCTCACAAGTCTTACATCTGGGTTGATTACAGTCATGTACCATTTAGTGTCATGGTACCCCGTTCTGGTGCAAGTTTACTCCTAACAATTAGGTTGGCTAAATTAGGTGGTTGTTTAAAAGATAGTGGTTGTTCTTAAAAAATACAATTTAGGGTCTCATCCTCACTAAATATAGGGTGGAGGTTCTTAATAATTTTAAGTAGACATTCAAGGTCAGGATGATAAGTGACTACTAAGGGTATTCTGTTGGTGGTGATCCTTTCCTTATACTGAAGTAGTTGCTCTCTAGGTACCTGTGTTGCACGTTCTATTGCTCTGTCTATTTCTCTGGAAGAGTGTCCCTGCTCCATAAAGGTGTTTTTTAACATAGCCAAATGTGTATCTCTGTCTTCCTCATTTGAACAGATACGGTGATACCGAAGTGCTTGACTGTACATGACAGATTTTTTTGTGTGGCTCAGGTGATTACTATTCCTGTGTAAGATCTCTGGCTGTCTGTTGGCTTCCTATAAATATATAGATATAAGGTTCCATCCTTGATGGTGCCAGTGGTGTCCAGAAAATTAACACTGGAGGCAGCATACTCCAGGGTCAGCTTTATGGTAGGGTGGAGGTTATTACGTTTCTAACGAAAATCTAAGTGCATCAGTGCCCTCTGTCCAAATTATAAACAAATCATCAATGTAACGGAAATAAGCAAGTGGTTTGTGGGGATAGTGCCTTAAAAAGTCCTTCTCCAAATTCACCATAAAGAGGCTAGCATACTGTGGAGCCATCCTGGTGCCCATTGCTGTTTCCAAAGTTTGAAAATAATGTTTACCATTGAAGTTAAAGCTATTATGTGTCAGAATGAATTTCTAAGTTTTCCCACTCCAAGGTCGATGTTTTGGTGTAATCCTTTCTCACCTAGGTACTTAAGGCAAGCTGAAATGCCATCCGTGTGTAGAATATTGGTGTATAGGGATGTTACATCCATCGTTGCTAAAATGGTGTTAGGCAGTAAGTCCTTATAGCCAGAAAGTTTATGCAGGAAATGTGTGGTGTCCTGGATGTATCTATCCCTTTCTATAACCAGCGGTTTTAAAATGATTTCTACAAATCCTAAGATCCCCTCAGTCAGGGTACCACTGCCAGAGACTATGGGTCTCCCTGGATTGCCCGGTTAATGTATTTTAGACAGCATGTAGAATATCCCTGGCTTGGGTTCATCAGGGATAAGATCCATTAGTCTGCCTTGGACATGGTTAAGAAATGATCTAACTAAGCCCTGTAGTTCTCTTTTTTCTATTCTAAGGTAGGGTCACTTTCCAGTTCTCTGTAGTAGGTATGGTCAGTTAGCTGTCTGTTGGCTTCATTAATAGAGTCCTCTAGGTTTGATATCACCACTGCAGAGCCATTATCCACTTTTTTTATGACAATGTTGTGGTTTGATTTCAATGGTTGTATAGCCATCCATTCCATTGGAGAGAGAGAGGTTGTAACGGGCCTGTTTTTGCCTATTAAGGATCTGACAAGTCACTCTGTGGTGAAAACACTGAATGTAATAGTCCAGTTTCTTATTATGCCCACTAACTTGGGGAGGGGGGGTTAAAATCAGATGGGGAAAAGGGAGGGATTTCTGGAGCACAATTAAAACATTAACAAGTAGGGAATCCAAAGCACCTCCTGACTTAATCATAACAGAAACCGGAACACTTCAAGAGCCAAAGGACCTGGCTAATGCCTTTAACAACACTTTTACAGACCTTACCACAGTCCTGCCTCCGGAGTACCTTACAACGCAACCCACTAGTATTACCTCCAAGGCAACCTCATCCCCTCCCCATCAAGAGCCAGAATCCCCCCCCATTCTATTTCAGACAAATCACCACGTCCCAAGTAATAAAATACATCAGGAAGGACCTGGGTAAAACAAGAATTGGTAGTGATATGATCAATATGAAACTAATTGCCATCACACTACAAGAAATAGCACCACCACTCACAAAACTATTCAATTTATCTCCAAAAACCAGAGTGTTCCCGGACAAGTGGAAGACAGCACTTGTCGCACCACTGTTCAAAAGTGGTGCAAGAACCTGTCTCAGTAACTACAGACCCATTTCAATATTGCCACCCCTGTCAAAGGCCCTCGAATGGATAGTTTCCGACCAGCTAATTGAATATCTTGACAAATATAACCTACTGTGCCCACAACAGCATGGCTTTCAAAAAAAAAAAAACACAGTACCATTACCACACTTACAGACTACACCACCAAACTGTATGAAGCACCTGACAGCAGTAAGGCAGTGGGGTCTATCTTTATAGACCTCACAAAGGTGTTCGATACTGTGAACCACTTGATCCTGCTCGATAACTTACTGGCCACTGGATTATCTCATGATGCAGTAAAATGGTTCTGGAGCTACCTGTCCTCAGAACACAGTGTATGAGAAAAAGCAGAGCCACATCCGACCCAAGAGACGTAACTCTGGGGGGTCCACCAAAGGTCAATCCTCAGTCCGTTGCTGTCCACTTAGCTATCAACTCACTACCCTCCGCATGCCCAACGAAAATGCTGCTGTATGCCGACGATGCAGTTATCACCATGTCAGGTAGCCAGTAGTTCAAAGTAACAAAGGGCCTACAAGATAGTTTTAAAAACCTTGAAAACTGGTTTTCACAAAACAAACTCCTCCTCAATTAAAAAAAAAAAAACAATGAACTTCTCATTGCCAATGAACATGAAAAAATCCGGCCCCCTAATCATCCACACCAAATAAGGTGACACTCTAGAACAAGTAAATTCTTTCACATACCTTGGCATTCACCTAGATGAGACATTAACCTTCTCGACCCACAATGATCACACAATCAAACCGGAAATATCAAGCTTGGATTCCTTTACCGAAATAGACATGCAATGACCGCCAAAGTCCTGAGCTTGGTGACTAGGAACTCAGTGCTATCCTTCATCGACTACAGCCTGGTTATATACAGTGCTAGGAATAGCACAACCCTGAAAAAAAGTCAATGTGCTCCTTAACAAAACCTGCAGATTAATTCTGGGAGCACCTCACTTGATGCACACATGTAGGCTATATTCTGAAACTGGATGGCTCCCTCTGCACCTAAGAGTAAAATATCAGGCCTGCCTTATTGGGAAAAAAGCACTACTAGGTCACATACTTGTATCCACAGCTGGTTTATTCCAACCTGCTCCTTCTACCAAATCCACTAGAAGCACTGCAAAGGGTGTTCTCCATGTCCCCATCAGATGTACCTCTTTCGTCCAGCGCACCCTTTCATACCAAGGGCTGCGGTGGCTGAAGGAACTCCCAGCCTCCCTCATAGAGAGTGATAAGATAGGCTACTTCAAAAAGGAGCTTCGCCTCCTCCTGGCTGAGGCAAATCAGTGTGCCTGCCTAAGCTAGGCCAGTCAAGATGCCGCCTACCTATCCACTTACAAAAACATCCACTCTCCAGCTTCACACCCTCCCCTCTCCTCACCTTCCCCCTTTTTTCACTCCTGACAAAGTCTATTTAAACTGATTGTTTTTTCTCTCTTTTTAACTCTCTTACTGCACTGCACCTAGTAACTAACTCTCCATTCCCCCCTTCCCCACTGACAAAGTCTAAGCAGACTGATGTAATCTCTTATTTGCACAGCACTTAGTAACAAACTGTTAATGTTGTAACTAAACCTTGTGGTGTTTCTGTCAGTGTTTATACATACTATTGATACTGTTTCTACTTACTTCTCATATGCCACAGTTATTATACCCACACTTTGTAATACTGTTCTAAGAATGTTATGAGTTGTTGAACCTCCCAATGTCATATGTTTTGTACGTGTATTACAACTGACATGGAACCTTTGTAAAATAGTCATGCAGCTAAAAGGTATTAATCTGAAACTGAAATAAATAAATAAATAAATAAAAAGAGGGAGCACTGTACCAGATCCAGTATTGCCCCATCATGAGTGGGCTTCCTGATTAGTTGCCAGAGAAGTGTCCACATCAGGGAGACCAGTATGTCCAGGCTTCTAGCCGAAGCTGTAGCTGGGAGCTCCAATCCACCTGCAGCAGATTGATATCTCCAACCAGCAGAAACTACTCCTTTTCTGCCATCTTGCCAATGGCTTCCACCAGTACCTTACCTAACTCCTCCCTCTGTTCTGGAGGTCTGTAGATCACACCACTGCAAACAGTGTCTCCATTCCCTATCTCCAGGATGACCCACAGAACCTCTGCCCCCTGTATTCCCCATATCTCTGTCGCTTTTGTGCTTTCCTTCACATAAAGCACCACACCCCCTCCTTTCCTTCCCACCCTGTCCTTCCTGAACAGAGTATAGCCTGGCTTGGACATGTCCCAGTCATGGTTTTCAGTGCACCATGACTCAGTAATGGCCACAATATCCAAGTCTACCTCTGCCATGATGGGCTCTGGGTCCGGAATCTATTTCATAGACTTCCATCATTCACACACAACCTTCCAGATTTTGTTACCACTCTCGCTTGTTACCCCCTTTTCCTTTCTGTCACCCCTTACCCCACTTCCTTTATTAGTTTGCACCCTGGTGGAATCCTCTCCTCTCAGGTTCTCCCTACCACCTACCTCAGCCTGTCGGGGGAAGGCAGTTTCTGCCTCCCTGATTCTTTCCGCCAATCCTCTTGGCTAGTTAAAATGTTCATCAAAATAACATTTAAACAATCCACTGAGGACTGTGGTTCACCTCATGGCTGGATGCAGGTCATCACCCCTCTACTGGCTCTTATCCCTCCAGGTGGGTCCCAGTCCCTGATTCTAACCCTCTTCTCTGTACCACTCCTTCAATCATAAGTTGAAGTTCCTGGTGAGATGATCCCTCTCCTTCCCCCATTATAGACAGGCAGCATCTCAGCAAAAGCCACTGAGTATGCTGTCTAAGACCCCTCCCCAGCTCCCTAAACTACCCCTGCACTATCCAAGCCCCATCCCTACCAGGTCATTAGTCCCCAGGTGGACAATGACATCAATCTGTCCCTCCCATCCAGCTGCCCTAGTGATCCTCAAGATCCGCTTCCCATACCACGGGGCCATGGTTCCGAATAGGCACCTAACCTTCCTCTCTCCCCTTCCTATTTCGAAATCTGGCCCCCTCACAATCAAGTCCCCCACCAGAAGTTACTTCTTCCTCCTCTAGGATTCTCTACCACTGTCCTTGGAGCCTCCATTATGGAGGACCTCCCAGCCTCCCTGGTTACTACTATGGTTGCCTCCTACCCACAGTCCCACCCTGTCAGAGCAGTGAAGGAATTATGTAGCGGTACTGGTTGAGGAATGTGCCTCTGATCCACCTTCCCCACCCATCCAGAGCTAACCATGGTCCAGCTATTCCTCCTTCTGGCACCCTCTGTCGTAACGGTTGCAGACTTGGTGGCCCTTGGGTGGGGGAAGAGGTCCTCCAAATCCTAGCCAACTTGGCCTGGAATCAACAACCTCATCCCTCAACCCAGAGTGGTGTGTGCAGATGGATGAGTAGTGAAGGCTCTAGAAGGTCTCTCTGAAAACTGCCACACCATAGTCACTGCACTGCACCACTCCCAGCAGTCCCACATCCCACTCTCCCTGTGTCTCCAGGAAATATTTCTGTACCCTTACCCCTGATAGGGTGTTTCTGGTTTTCTACTTTTTTGTTTGCTGTGCTGCGTTGTACCTTTATCTTAGATACGGTTTACTTTCTACCCCTCCTAACAAGTAGTTCTCTCTTGTCTGAAGTGTTTTCCTCCTTCCTTTAACCCTTTACCTTTCTCTGCTTTTTATGGCTGCATAGTGAGAGCTATGCATGATGTAGTGCAATTACTTTGAAAAGAGGAGTTTGGTACTACGTGAATGTGAATACAGCACAGCTGTGTCCTTCCACCGGAATGGACTTGAATCACATCAAAATAAACAAGCATTTGTCAATGCCGAATGTTTGCTTGCTGGCACTGGCATTGGTAGTGTAGAAGTTACAGAACCGCATAATAGGAATGGCAGTGAAGTACTGAACTGAAGCCAACCCCACCACCACCCTGCAGAGAGTGGCAGGCATTGGGGTGTGCCTTTGGGTCATCAGGCATAACGACCACGCCATTTCACCACACCCTACCCTGCAGACACTGACAAGTGTCACGGTGTGCCTTGGGGTCTCTGGCCCTTATGCACACCCCATTCCATCAGGAAGTATGATGAGATGGAAGGTATATGAGAATGGGGTGACGCTTAGTTCGAAGAGTCCGAGGCACACCTTGATGCCTCTCACTGGCTGCAGGGTGTGGGTGGGTGGAATGGTATGAGCATGACAGGCAAGAATCCCAAGTCACACCTGATGTCTGTCATACTCTACAGGGTGGGCGTATGGTCGGAAACCCCTAACGCCTCAGGCATTAGTATTTTCACTCCAAATTTTCAATATGTTTTTTTGACCCCTACCTCATGAACAGTGGCAATATCAGTTTGTTAGCCGAAAACTGCTTTTGCACAGTGACTATGGCATTTGGCACCACAGGTGCAAAAACACATTCCAAACAGGATGTGAAAAATGACAGCGGTACTGTTCATGGGGAGGTGTAAAAAATGGCAATGTTGAAAATCTGCTGTGAAAATCTTAAAAAAACTGGTGAAGTCACGAGCGTGCGTAGAAACTGTGCAACGCACACCCGTAATGTAACTAGTTTGGGGATTTTTTTACAGTAGATTGTTAACACAGGCATTTTGGGACCTCCAATCATGAACTGTGTCAGTGTGATTTTCTTTATCTGTCCCGAACAATGATTTCCCACAGCGACCACGCATCTCTGTACTGAAAGTGTGAAAACACATTTCGGCCATGTTGTGGAAAATGACAGCTGTACTGTTCATAAGGAAGTGTGGAAAAATGCCACTGGTGAAAATCTGGACTGAAAATATTACAAATTCATGAACCTACAAGGGTGCGTGGAAACTGCGCAATGCTCACTCGTAACACAGTCATTTTATGGAGTTTTGACATAACCATTTTAAGACCTCTGCTCATGACCAGTGTCACTGTGATTTTCTTAATCTGTCCCAAACATTGTTTGCGAAAAGCAACCTACTCATTGTCGCTACGTATGCGGAAACACATTTTGGGCAGATGTGAAAATGGTAGCTCACACTGCTCATAAGGAAGTGTGGTAAAATGGCACTGTTGAAATCTGGTGTGCAAATATTACAAATTCGCAAAATCACAGCGTGCGTAGGAACTGCGCCACGTCGCTCCTAAAACAGTCATTTTGAATTTTTCACCAAATTTTCAAAAAGCCATTTAAGACCTCTGATCATGAACAGTATCACTGTGATTTTCTTAATGTGTCCCGATACATTGATTTTGCAGCTGCGCCATTGTGCACTACATGGTCGGAAACACATTTTGGGTGAGATGTGAAAAATGACAGCTGTACTGCTCATAAGAAGGTGTGGTAAAATGACAATGTTGAAAATCTGGAGTGAAAATATTGAAAATTCGTGAACTTACGAGCGTGCGTAGGAACTGCTCAACGCATGCTTGTAAAACAGTCATTTTTAGGAATTTTCCCACCAAATTTTCAAAATAGGCTTTTTGAGAAATCAGCTTATGAACACTAGCAGTGTCATTTTGTTAATCATTCTGGAAAGGTGATTTCGCACAGTGGCTGCAAAATCACCCTTCGGGCCCGAGTAACGCCATGACAGTGCAAGAATTCATGAGAAGGGGTCCCAAAAACCCCATGCTGAAAATTTGGTGCAAAAATTCCAAAAAATGCCTGAGATATGCAACAAAGTTGAAAAACCCCTATCTATCCCATTATACAGCTTACCGGCATTTCCTCAGTTCGTGGTCGGCTTTGAAGAGTGCAGACATGTTCCCAGTCCACCGAAGATCATCGTGCCGGACTCCGGAGGTAAGTATGGGGTGAAGGGGTTGTGGGGGGAGGCAGGTGCAGTGGTGGTGCGGGTTGTGGGGGGGCAGGGAGACTGCAAGGGACCGCTTTTTTCTTTACAGATTTTTTTTTTTTAAAAGACGCACGCTGGACGCTTGCCACACTGGGGTGGGCTCCAGCGTGGCAGAAGGACACTGGGGCGGTGGTAGCCGATCGGGGATTGGGCACCCGTCGGCCATGAGATCTGTTGCCACACTGGGGTGGGCTCCCAGCGTGGCACCCTGTACTGGGGAGGGGGACAGTGAAGCCGATGAGTTGGGCACCCCGTCAGTGACAACATGGGGAGACAGTGGAGCAGGCGAGGATTGGGCACCCCGTCGGCCATTACATCATTTTGCCACGCTGGGTGGGCTCCCAGCGTGGCACCTGGCGCTTACAGGGCGTGGAGCCGATGGGGATTGGGCACCCCGTGTCCATACAGTGGGGAGGGGGAAGGCACATGAGCACGCAGTGTGCGTGCATGCAGGCGTGTGTGTGTGGGGGGGAGTGCTCTGCTCACTCAAGCGGAGCTCTCCCTTTCAACTGTATGCCACTGCATTTTCAGCTGTCATAGACAGCTGGAGCAGTGATTAGCGCTCTACGACCACGCCTGCAAATACACTGACTGAATTGGAAGAGGCTGACACACCTCTGGAAAACTCGTATGATGGCACTATGTTTCTTGCACATGTGTGCAAGCAAACATAAAAAGCAAGGGTCAGAAAACACCATCACCCCTGGATCTCCGCCCCAACAATTGCCCTCTGCAAATCCCATGACAAAGCATGGTCGGCTAACAAAATCACCCAATCCGCTCACTCCAAACAAATCTACAACACTGCTAGAAACTTAAGCACCAAAGCCCTCAGGCAAGTGAAAGCTGCCTACTTTAAAAGCCACCTAAGAAATGACCGTCCCCTCCTCCTTCTGGAATATTGTCCACTCCATCATAAATGCTACCCCTCAGTCTCACATCCCCTCTATAAACTTCAAAGGTGTCAAAATCACTGACCCCTCCCAAATAGCGGATGCTATGAACACCTTTTTCACTACCTGTACCCTCATGGACCAAGCCTTTCCCTCTCCACCCGACAACAAACCCTGCCCGCAGTCATAGTTCACGAGAAACTTCACTCTCACTCCTGTCTCTGCCAATGAAGAACTGACTGTGCTCCTATCCTTAAACCCAACAAAATCAAGCCTGGATGGCCACCACCTCAGCCTCCTACTGTACACCTACTGGCTCCTGATATTACCCTCCCACTGACCTATTTGATAAACTTATCCTCCACATGCACAGTACCCATGACCTGGAAGACCGCTTGTGTCATCCCTCTCCATAAGGGTGGTGACGTCACTACTCCCGGCAACTATTATCCAATTTCCCTCATCCCTGCCCTATCTAAGGTGCAAGAGCACTTTGTACAAGCAAGACTAAACACACTTCTCACCTCCACTAACTTTCTGTCCCCCTACCAATCCGGCTTCAGGAAGCACAACTCCACTGTTTCGTCTCTCCTTAGGTTCACCGGCCACATCCAATTTGCTGCTGACAAAAGACATATCACGGCAGCCATTTTCATCAACCTAGTCAAGGCCTTTGATTCTGTGTCCCACCCCATACTCCTAAATGCCCTTGATCATGCTTGTCTTGCTCCTCCCCCATAGTACAATGGTTCACCTCTTACCTAACAAACAGATATCAGCCAATCAAAACAGCAAACTTTTCTTCCACCCCCTCGTTCAAGTTGGTGTTCCTCAAGGATTGATCCTCTGTCCCATTCTTTTCACTCTTTTCATAAACAACCTCCCCTCTGCCTGCTCAAACTGCCTCATACACATATATGTGGACAATACCATCCTTTTCACCTCCGGTCACAACCTAAACTCTGTCACATCTGCTCTACAAGAGGACTTCCACAGTGTTCAGTTTTGGTTCTAAAACAACAGACTCAGACTAAACACCCCTAAAACTGTCTTTATGACCTTCAGTACCTCCCAAAGACTGGCAAAATCCATCCCTTCCCCTCCCATTACCACACTAGAAAGCACTCCCCTAAATGAAGTTTTATCCTGTAAGTATTTAGGTGTTTGGCTAGACCCTCAACTAGACTTCTTTCACCACATCGACTATCATCGAAACTGCGCTCTAAGCTTGGCATCCTTTATTGTAACAGGGATTCTCCCTCCCTCCCTGTCAGGAACTTTTGACCAAATTGATTTTGCCTATTCTTGACTATGCTGACATAGTCTTCTGCAGTGCCCCCTCTTCCCTGCTTGCTAGACTTGACACTCTCTCTTTTATGCCTTCTGTTGCTTTGACTCAAATGCTCCCTTAAGGACCCACCACTGCTCCCTCCTCTCTACTCTGAATCTCCCTCCTGTATCCCACCAGCACCTCATTCAATCTGTCTCCTTTATCTCAAAATTGTGGTTCAAACTTCTCCCCTCCTACCTCTTTGATCACTTCACCCCCACTCTCCCCCCCGCATCCTACTCCCTCCGTTCTAGGGATGCCCGCTCCTTCTCCTTATCCAAACCATCCTCAAGCATGGGTAAATCTGATTACACCTATCATCTCCCCTCAGTCTGGAACTCTCAACCTCCTGTCCTTCGTAACTCCCTCTCACAACCCTCTATCAGGTCTCAGCTATGCCTCCTGCCTCCTCCTACCTTCTCCCATGTTACCTGACAGCACTTATGCACTACTACTCTATGCTGTTACCATACTTCTACTGTATTTATTCTCTGCTCTGTACTGTTCTTCCTCAATTGATGGCACTGTCTTGTATCCCACATGATTTACTTTTGCACACTGTCTAGCAATTTACCAATGTATGATGTTGTCTATACTTATGATCCCATGCACTGTGTACATATCTGCCTCTGTAATTGTCCTGCTTAGGCTCTATAATTGTGATTGTATTGCTTAAGAGATTTGTTTGTTATTTTTTTCTTTTGTAACCCAATCCCCTGATCTCCCTGGGTCGTACCTGGAAATGAGCCTTGGCTTAGTGTGCCTTTCCTGGTTACCAAATGTTTAAATAAATAAAAAATAAACAAATAAATAAAACACCTCCCTGTGTTCTCACCATTCAGTACAGTGCGATTGCTTCCTGCCTCCCCCCTGCTGCACTATTTTCTTGCATGTCCAACTGCAGCCACCAAAAGCATTTTGACTCCGTGAATTTGTTTCTACAATGGTGCTGTGCTGATACCAAAGCTCATGTATGGCCATTTTTACATTTTTCAGGGTGATACTAAGAAAGGCAATAGTCTGAAATAGTGAGTGATCCTGAACATGTAGATGGCTTTCTGAAATGAGGGTGTCTACACACTGACAGAGTGATTTTGTAATAATATAATTTAAAATGCACAGCTACAACACTTGAACTGACAGGGTATCTTTGGACTGGGGAATAAAGTGTGCCATTTCAGCTTTTGCCAGGACAAATATGTCAGCAAATGATCTCAAGCTAGCTGTTACAATCAGCTGTTCGATATACACACATGCTGTTGCCACTGATGTCAGTCCCTGAATGACATCAATGGAAGTCAGCAGTCAGTCAAGATCGAGAAAAAAAAATGGCCAGTTATTGAGCTGGCACCATGACAGTAAAACACACTATAGTAGAGAACCTCTTAAAAAACACAAGACACACCGAATATGATTTTAAACATGCTGATCTTTATTACACATTCGTAAGATAAAGATGGAAATTGAATACTGAAAAGGAATCTTTGCCACTGATCTTTAATAAATAACATTTTTTTTTTTTTATCTTTTTCCATCCGGTTGTGGCTCGTGGGAACCTCTCAGGCAACCTTATCCTTGTGCCTGCCCGCCTGAAGTTCTCTATGGTCTGTGGCTTGTCTCCCCCCCCCCTCCACAGCCAGCACTCCTGGCTTGACCCACCTGGGGAGGGTAGCCCAACTCCTTCCTTGGGCTCTCTTGAAAGGCAGATTCCGGCTTGCAGATGGGACCCGGATGGAGGAGTTGTGAGGCCAGCCAAGACGAAACCAGCACTGGGCACGGAGAATAGGTGCCATCACCTATTCCAGTGAGCCACGGTTTTCCTTTGTTCTGTGCTCCCTACCCCCCCACATGTGCACCCCCTGATGCTCAGCACACGGCAGCCCTGCCAGCATCAGGCATGCTATTACGTGTGACCTGCACTTCTGTGGCACCCCCAATCTCCTCCAGGGGCCACCAGATTGCCAAGCTCCCCAATGCCCTCCCACGGGATAACAGAGCAGCCCGGTGGGCGCTCAATCCAATCCCTCCACTGCCGACCCCCGGCACCCAAGCTCGCTCCCGAACTCAAGTCGCCAGCGTGGCATGAGATGTGTCGTCCAGCACCTTAACCCTCAGTGCCACCAGGCCAGTAATAAGTAACATTTTAAACCCAATAAGAGGTATAACTACATGATTTTTAAATGCAAGTTTCTTTCAGTCTGATCTTGAAACATTACTGCAACTTAAAAAAAAAAAACAGACACACATGATCGAACTCCAAAGAAATGTTGCCAAAAAGAACTTTGGTCGGACTGTTACCTTCACTTGACTTTCTGTCATTCTCAAGGTCAGTTACTGTCCCTCTGCCCAACATCAGCTAACATTGGTGGGGAGAGTCCCCAGAGTACCACGTGAGCCCCAGTGCTGGAAACAGTGACTGACAAAAGGCAACAGGAGCCACAGCACCAGGAACTGGGACAGGCAGCCAAGATTGTGTTCAATGGGACAACCTCATGACAGGTAGGGGAGGAGGTACAGGGTCGACACACCAAACTTTCAGGGACAGCAGGCATGTAGAAAGTGCAGCAACACAGTCAGACTGGGAGCAGTCCCGTCCTCATAGCAACTGAACTGGCTTAGGCTCAATGTCCAGTTGGGATATCCAATTATGAGGAGGCTTCACGGTGGTGCTCTTGACATTAGGATCTGTTTGCTGGCATTCACAGAAGCTGCATGTTGCTGTCTCCACTGCCATTGTTGCTTGACTTTCCAGGGACACTGACTTTGAGCTGAGCCCCAAGTACTCCAAAAAGCATTGATAATCACTGATTCACCTGAGAGTGGCACACTCTGTTTGGGCAGGGTGACTATGGGGCATTCTCTGATTGGTCCACACAGAAGAACTCCTACAGTCCCATCAACACCCACATCACTCAGACCTGAATAGCAGTAAATGAAGGCCCTACTATATAGCAAAGTGAGGCAATGTACCCCTTGCCCCCAACCAACTAGTGCCCGACTACAAAATTATTGCTAATCCCAAGCACTGTCCAGGACATGTTAGTTAAGGGACAGGGATTCATAGGAAATCAACAATAACCAAACACAATTAGTAGATGTCTCATGTTTTACATATCAAAACACTGTAGACCACAGGTATTTTGGGAAAACGGCCACTTTAAAATGAAAGCATTAGCAAACCACGAGCTTTCGTAACACATGTTTTAGCAGCTGCTAAAATGAATGCTTTCCTTGTAAATCATTCATCAAGAAATATTAGATGCTTGAAGGGGCATCAAGGGTTTACAGTTTTTTCAAGACATTGTTCTAGAACAAATCTGCAAGACAGACAATATAGTGTCAAGTCTATAATTTATATTGCTTTCCCTTTCCTATTGGGTTACTACTGCCACTACAACAGTGCACTCAGATTAATTTACCGTTTTCCCTGTAACACCAGGGCAATTTCCCTATGTTTTCCTGTAGATTAAATTGTTTCCTATGGAAGCCTAATTGCTGTATTTTGCCATATAACCAGTGCAAGTCTATATGAAGAATTCCCCTGTCGATGACTCCTAATCCCTGAAAAATATCATTTTGCAGTTGTATTGGCTCTGACCAGAACTTTTTCCTATTGTGGTAGCAGCACTTTCACCTTTTCCTTACCATTTTCTATCTGACCCTAGATAGCTTGCTATTAGTGTTCCGCTGAGGAAGTACTTCTTCACGGAGAGGGATGTACATGCCTGGAACAGCCTCCCAGCAGAGGTGGTGGGGGCAAGAATTGTAATGGGGTTCAAGAAAGCATGGGATAGGCATAAGGGAACCTAAGTGATAAGACAAGGGGGGCTGACATCAAGTAGGGTTTGTGGTGATACAGTAGGTAGGGGAAACCAGCAGACTAGGTCGGCCAAGTGGTCCTTATCTGCCATCACATTCTATGTTTCTATGTACCCTGTTTTAGTTCCTTAGATAGTGTGTTGCACCTGTTCCCAGTTTTGGCCTACCTTTGACCCTCTGCCCTACCCAGTAGTGAATGTTACAACAGTAGTTAACAGGTACCTTATCTCAGTTTACCAGCAGAAACCCTGCTGCCTCCTGCCGATGCCTGCCAACACCTACAGTAAGATGTCAATCTTGACCTATTCATGTACCTGTACTAATTATGTTTTAATTTATTATCCTATGTATTTTAATTGCCTGCATCACATGTTTTTACGTCTTATGTATGTGTCATGTTTATTTTGATTTTAACCAATACAATAAAACTACTGAACTTAAACAGGATTTGTTCTGCGGTGCTCCTGATCTCCACCAGGTGCCGCCGGAGCACCAAGCTCTCCAATGTCTGCCCCCCCATGATAGAAGAGCAGCCTGGGGGGTACTGAATCCAATCCCTCCCCTGCTGACCCCCAGAACTTGCTGGCGTGGTGTGAGGTGTGGCGTCCAGCACCTCAACCCTCAGCGCCACCTTGCCAGTAATGAGTAACATTTTAAACCCAATAAGAGGTATAACTACATGATTTTTAAATGCAAGTTGCTTTCAGTCTGATCTTGAAACATTACTGCAACTTTAAAAAAAAAAACCAGACACACATGATTGAACTCCAAAGAAATGTTGCCAAAAAGAGCTTTGGTTGGACTGTTACCTTCACTTGACTTTCTGTCATTCTCAAGGCCAGTTACTGTCCCTCTGCCCAACGTCAAGTAGCATTGGTGGGGAAAGTCCCCAGGGTACCACGTGAGCCCCAGTGCTGGAAACAGTGACTGACAAAAGGCAACAGGAGCCATAGCACCAGGAACTGGGACAGACAGCCGAGATTGTGTTCAGTGGGACAACCCCATAACAGGTACAGTGGGGGGAGGAGGCACAGGGTCGACACACCAAACTTTCACGGACAGCAGGCATGTAGAAAGTGCAGCACCACAGTCAGACTGGGAGCAGTCCCATCCTCACAGCAACTGAACTGGCTTAGGCTCAATGTCCAGCTGGGATATCCAGTTATGAGGAGGCTTCACGGTGGTGCTCTTGACATTAGGATCTGTTCGCTGGCATTCACAGAAGCTGCATGTTGCTGCCTCCACTGCCATTGCTGCTTGACTTTCCAGGGACACTGACTCTGAGCTGAGCCCCCAAGCACTCAAAAAAGCATTGATAATCACTGATCCACCTGAGAGTGGCACACTCTGTTTGGGCAGGGCGATTATGGGGCATTCTCTGATTGGTCCACACAGAAGAACTCCTACAATTCCATCAACATCCACATCACTCAGGCCCGATTAGCAGCAAATGAAGGCCCTACAATACAGTAAAGTGAGGCAATGTACCCCTCGCCCCCACCTAAATAGTGTCTGACTACAAAAGTATTGCTAATCCCAAGCACTGTCCAGGACATGTTAGTTAAGGGACAGGGATTCATAGGAAATCAACAATAACCAAACACAATTAGTAGATGTCTCATGTTTTACATATCAAAACACTAGACCACAGGTATTTTGGGAAAACGGCCACTTTAAAATGAAAGCATTAGCAAACCATGAGCTTTTGTAACACATGTTTTAGCAACTGCTTAGATGAATGCTTTCCTTGTAAATCATTCATCAAGAAATGTTAGATGCTTGAAGGAACATTGAGGGTTTACAGTTTTTTCAAGACATTGTTCTAAAACAAATCTGCAAGACAGACAATATGGTGTCAAGTCTGGAATTTAAATTGCTTTCCCTTTCCTATTGAGTTGCTAGTGCCACTACAACAGTGCAGATTGATTTACCGTTTTCCCTGTAACACTAGGGCAATTTCCCTATGTTTTCCTGTAGATTAAATTGGTTCCTATGGAAGCCTAATTGCTGTATTTTCCCATGTAACCAATGCAAGTCTATGTGAACAAGTCCCCTATCGATGACTCCTAATCCCTGAAAAATATCATTTTGTAGTTGTACTGGCTCTGACCAGAGATTTTTCCTATTATGGTAGCAGCACTTTCACCCTTTTCCTTACCATTTTCTACCTGACCCTAGACAGCTTGCTATTAGTGTTCCCCTGAGGAAGTACTTCTTCATGGAGAGGGATGTACATGCCTGCAACAACTTCCCAGTAGAGGTGGTGGAGGCAAGAATTGCAATGGGGTTCAAGAAAGCATGGGATACACATAAGGGAACCTTAGTGATGAGACAAGGGGGGCGGACATCAAGTAGGGTTTGCAATGATACAGTAGGTAGGGGAAAACGTGCAGACTAGGTGGGCCACGTGGCCCTTATCTGCCGTCACAATCTACGCTTCTAGTTTCTATGTACCCTGTTTTAGTTCCTTTGATAGTATGTTGCACCTGTTCCCAGCTTTGGCCTACCTTTAACCCTCTGCCCTACCCAGTAGTGAATGTTACAGCAGTAGTTAACAGGTACCTTATCTCAGTTTACCAGCTGAGACCCTGCTCCCTCCTGCCGATGCCTGCCAACACTTAAGATGCCAATCTTGACCTATTCACATACCTGTGCTGATTATGTTTTAATTTACTATCCTATGTATTTTAATTGCCAGCATCACATTTTTAAGTCTTATTTATGTGTCATGTTTATTTTGATTTTAACCAATACAATAAAACTATTGAACTTAAACAGGATTTGTTTTTCTGGCACATATCTGCATCCACCACTGCCATCTGCTTGAAAATCTATCTGGCTTTCTGTTGAGGTCTCCCTTGTATCTGATTTGTGCACACTGATTTATACAATCTTGCATACAGCTCTGCCTAATACACAGAATGAAATGTTAACTGCGGATAATAAAATGTTGAAATCTGTGCTCAAGTGAGCTTAACTTTCTGTTTTTACCAAAAATTAGAACATTTAGTTTTCAATGACCCTACCTGCTGGAATGCATTACCACCTGATTTACGAGGCAAACCCACAGTATTTAAATCTCTTTTACATGGATTCTTAATTAAACAATTTGCATGTTTGTACTTGTTTTGATAATACTTGAATCAGATTTCTCTGGTTTATTGTATTATACGATGTATTTTAACGTTATACTTTTTACTCCCCATAGTGGGGCCTATTCACAAAGTTGCAGGTTATACCACGTGCAAAATGGGCATATAAAGCTCACATCACTACGTGACACCTGACAGATGCAGGATGCATGGCATTTATGACCACAAGCACCCACAGGGTACCTGTCTGTGGCACAGCCCTCCACCCAGCGCAGAGGTGCACTGGGGCAGCTCATGGAACTTGAGCAGGCATAGAATGGGATGCCTGACTTTGGTCCAGTACTGGATCCCGTGATCCACAGGAGCAGGGGATTCTGAGCAGGTGCAGGTCCCAGGATATGGGCTATCGAGCACTGTGGGTGAGTGCTCGACTGCTGACCCCTACCCCTATCATGAACCTAGGTAGGCTGGGCAGCATGTTGGGGCTAGCCATGTCCCACTGGAACCAGCCAGTGTCATCAGTGGGGACATGTAACAGTTACAGCAGGGTCTCACCTCACGTAACTTGTGCCCCCCTCACCTAGCACTCCATGCCGTAGTGAATGGTGCAGAGTACAGGCACACCCCTTGACATGCCCCTGGCTTATCCGTGGTGCCTAGCTGCAGGATCAGCTGGGGGATCGTATGCGCAAAGGGCTTGCACACCTGCTGTAAATTCTGCCAAAGGTTGGCTGGACCACCACTGTGTGGCATTCCAACGCAGGGTTCTCTAAACACCCATGATATGCAGCACGTAGGCAATCCGCACCTCTGTGAATGCAGCTCATTGTGCGTAACTGCTTTGCTTCCTATTTTAAAGTGTATTGTCTTGCATTCCCTTAAAGGTCAGTTCCGGGGCCGGTCCTTTTCAATGTCTTCATCAGTGACAATGCAGATGGACTGGAGGGAAAGGTTTCTCTGTTTGTGGATGACACCAAAATCTGCAACAGGGTGGATACCCCAGAGGGGGTGGAAAGAATGAGAAAGGACCTGGAATGGCTGGAGAGATGGTCAGATGCATGGCAACTAAGGTTTAACACATATAAATGCAAAATCATGCACATGGGGGGGCAGGAACCCTAGAGCAAGTTGCAGGTTGAGGGGCGAGCTGTTAGCAGTTACTAAGGAAGTGAGGGACTTGGGATTCATAATCACAGATGACCTGAAGGCTACAAGGCAGATGGCCAAGGTGGTGGGGAAGGCCACTAGGATGTTGGGATGTATTGGAAGGGGAATCACAATCGGAAGGACGGAGGTGATAATTCCACTGTACAGGACTCTGGTGAGGCCTCACCTTGAGTAATGTGTCCAGTTCTGGAGGTCACACCTTCATAAGGACATTGACAAAATAGAGATGGTGCAGAGGAGGGTGACCAAAATGGTGAAGGGTCTGCATCACAAGCCTTATGAGGAAAGAGTCAGTGTAAGGTTTGCGTTGTGTTTGTAAAAGAATTCCACTCGAGCCTTCAGATTTCTTCTAAAAGTTTATTGCGGTTATTCATCTTCGCATGCATGTTCATTTCATCAATAGTGGTGCTGGTGCTACTTATTTAATTTACATACAGTGTTTACAAAAAGAATTGTTATCTTGAAAAATGCCAACACCCCTTATAAGCCAATCATAAAACAAAATAACATATTAATCTTAGGGTGTGGTGAATTTCACTCAGAACATAGATACATAGATACATAGACAGTGTCGGCAGATAAGGGCCTATGGCCCACCTAGTCTGCCCATTTGAGCTTGTAAGTTCAGTTTGTTTTCCTAGAAGTCTATTTCCCCTTACCCCTGACCTCTAGAATTCCTTTATGTCTATCCCATGCATTCTTAAATCCTGTGATTGTTTCAGCCCCACCACTCTCCTCTGGCAGGGTGTTCCACTTGTCCACCACCTGCTCTGTGAAGAAATTCTTTCTCATGTTTCCTCTGAATCATCCTCCTCCAACTTCATCCCATGCCCTCTAGTCCTGAAACATCTTTTTCGCTTAAAAATAGTGTTTTCCTGCACCCTGTTCCTCCCTGTAAGATACTTGTATATCTCTATCATATCCCTCTCCTCCTCTCTCCTCCAGGGAGTACATGTTCAGTTCCTTCAACCTGTCTTCATAGGGACTTGTGATGCAACCCATGCACCATCTTTGTTGCCCTCCTCTGAACCTTCTCTACCCTGTCTATGTCCTTACGTAGGTATGGTCTCCAGAACTGTACACTGTACTCCAGGTGGGGCCTCACTAGTGTCTTGTATAGCGGAATTATGACCTCCCTTTTCCCTGGTGATGCCCCTGCCTATACATCCCAGCATCCTATTTGCTTTACCTGATGCCTTGTCACACTGTTTCCCTACCTTGAGGTCATCAGAGATGACAACCCCAAGATCCTTTCCTGCTTGGTGCATGCTATATCCTCACCCCCAACTGATATATTGTGCCAGGGTTTTGTGCCCCATATGCATTATCTTGCACTTCTTTGCATTGAATTTCAACTGCCAAACCCTTGACCATTCTTCAAGTTTCTGCAGGTCCTTCTCATTCTGTCTACACCTCTGGTGTGTCTACTCTGTTACAGAGCTTTGTGTCATCAGCAAACAGTGAAATTCTGCCTTCTATATCCCTGCTAATGTCACTGATGAAGATGTTGAATAGGACCGGTCCCAGCACTGATCCCTGTGGTACCCCACTGGTCACTCTTCCCTCTGTGGAGTGACAGCCATTTACCACCACCCTCTGTGTCCTGCCACCCAGCCAGTTACCTACCCACCACACTACTGTCCTGCCCACACCCATATTCCCCAGTTTGTATAATAGTCTTCTATGTGGCACAGTGTCAAAGGCCTTGCTGAAGTCCAGATAGGCCATGTCCACTGCCCTCCCCTGATCCACCTCCTAGTCACCCAGTCAAAAAATTCAATGAGGTTGGTCTGACATGACCTCCCCTGGTAAACCATGCTGCCTTGGGTCCTGTAGTCCATTGACAACCAGATGTTCCACCAATCTCTCCTTCAGTAGGCTTCCATGATCTTTCCCACTACCGAGGTGAGGCTGACTGGTCTGTAGTTCCCTGCTTCCTCTTGTTCCCACTTTTGTATAAGGGGACTACATCTGCTGTCCTCCAGTCTTTGGGTACCTCCCTGTTTCCAGTGATTGGCTGAACAGGATAGCCAGAGGTTCAGCCACCACCTCTCTTAGTTCTTTAAGGACCCTGGGGTTACCCCATCTGGCCCCATTGCTTTATCAGCTCTTATTCTTCCAGTTCCTTGGACCCTTTCTCGTGTAAAGGGACTTGTGTCCATTTCTGCACCATTCTCACCCTTGTACTCCTTCAGACCCATTACCCCTCTTCCTTAGTAAAGACTGAGCAGAAATACCTGTTCAATATGTCAGCTTTACTGTTGTCATCCTCACGCAGCTCCCATCCTCCCCTTCAGTCTCACTATCCCTCCCTTTGTCCTTCTTTTTTCACTTATGTACCTGTAAAGGTTTTGTCCCCTTTAACCACTGATTTTGCAATGTGTTCTTCTGTCTGAGCTTTGGCTTCCCTTACTGACTTCCCTGCCTCCTTTGTTTCTCCTGGGTACTTCTCCTATCCCTTCTGCCTGTGTCTTTTTGTATTGCCTGGAATGCAATCTTTTGGCTTCACTTTCTTTGCTACCTCTTTGGAAAACCATAATGGTCTCCTCTTTCTTTTCCTCTTGCTAACCTGCTTAATGCATAATTCTGTTGTTCTTATAATCCCATTTTAAATACTGCCCACTGTTCCTCAATCCCTGATTCCTGTCCCATTCCCTAAATGCCTCTTTCAAGCATCTCCCATTTTCCCAAAGTCTGCCCCCTAAAATCCAGGATACGTGTTTTGTGTGGTTTGGTTCTGCTCTTTCTGTGATTTCAAACCACAATGACTGGTGGTCACTGTTACCAGGTGCTCCCCACTGTTACCCCATCACACTGTCCCTGTTTGTGAGCACAAGGTCCAGTATTGCCTTCTGCCGAGTTGGTTCCATGACCAGTTGCTTGAGGAAGGCACCCTGAAGGGAGTCCAGGATAAATCTGCTCCTAGTTGATGCTGCTGCTGGGATGCTCCAGTCCACGTCTGGTATATTGAAGTCTCCAACCAGTACTACCTCACCCTTGTCTGCCATCCTTTGGATGGCTAGCATCAGCCCACTATCTGTTTCTTCCTCCTGGGCTGGTGGTTTATAGACCACACCTGTGCGGATGGCTGGCCCCATTTTCCTTTCCAGCTTAACCCACAGTATCTCTCCCCCATTTTGTTCCTCCTGGATCTGTGTGGCCCTTATGTCATTTTTCACATACAGTGCCACTCCTCCTCCCTTCCTGCCTGCTCTGTCTCTTCTGAATATGTTGTAGCCAGGTATGGCCATCTCCCAGTCATGGTTATCATTACACCAGGTTTCAGTGATGGCCACAATGTCCAGGTCTGACTGTACCATGACAGCCTCCAGATCTTCCATCTTGTTGCTAAGGCTCCTGGCATTTGCACATGGCTTTCCATGATTTGACCTCCTAGACTGCTTCACTGTTCTAGTCCAGCCCCTTCCTTGGTTGTCATTTATCCCTGGTTCTCCTTGCTGTCTGCCCTTCTGCTGAATTTTGCCCTTTTCTGCTTATCCACCTTTTGGACACTAATCTCCATCTTTTGCACACTGCTTTGCAGAGCTAGCCACTCCTCTGGTTCACTGGTTCCATTACTAGCTGTGGGGGGTGAGCAAGTAGGTATCATCCTTGCTGGCCTGCCACCCCCCTTTGCTAGTTTAAATGCTTGTCAATGTAGCATTTAAACTTATCATTGAGTGCTTGGATTCCCCTCCAGGATGGATGCAGGCCGTCAGGCTTGAACAAACCTCCATCCCTCCAGATGGGTCCCCAGTCACCAATGAATCCAAACCCTTCCTCACAGCACCAGTTCTTCAACCATGAGTTAAAGTTCCTGGTGCATGCACTCCTATGCTCTCCTTGCCTCTCACAGGTAGTACTTCTGAGAAAGTGACAGAAGTAGCTACTTGCTTGAGACCCTCCCAGTTTCCTAAACTCTTCCTGAACTTCCTTTGGCTCCCATTTGCCAAGTCATTAGTACCTAGGTGGATAATGACATCCAGCTCACCCTCCTGTCTTGCCTTCCCAGTGATCCCCAGGATCTTCCTTCCATCCCTCCATGCCGTGGCACCTGGTAGGCACCTCACCTCCCTGTCCTCCCCCTCCTGTGTTCCTAGCTGGATCCTTCTTATGATGGAGTCCCCCACCAGGATTCGCTTCCTCCTCCTCTGGGGTCCACTGCTTTCCCCGCTGAGGTCACCTCCGTGCCTAACCTCCACATCCTTTCCTTCCACTTCCCTGGGTACCTCTATTTGGTTGTCCTCATTTGCCAGTGTGGCATATGAGTTCTTGAGAGGAATAGGATCTGGGATGTGCCTCTGCCTGACTGCTCTAACCCTCCCTGAGCCCACTGTCATCCAAGTGCTCCTCGTTCTCGGCATCCTTTGAGGCAGCTGCAATGGACTGGGTGGTTCCTGGACAGGGTGATGGTACTCCTGACCCAGTTTACTTCTGCTCTGAGTCTGGCTACCTCATCCCGCAGTCCCGAGAGATGCATGCAGATAGGGCAGCACCTCAGTGTCCAGAAGGTCTGCCTGAATATGGCTGCCCCACAGCCACTGCATTGCACCACTCCCCACATTATACTGCAATTCCACTACTTATCTGCTACTGAAGCTCTCTTAGTTCTCTTTTTATTTATTTACAGTACTAAAAATCCTGTAACTGATCCTCAGATATATATTTTTTTAAGGAAAAAGAAACCAATAAATAAATAAATGAGTCAAAAAACTTGTTGTGCTGAGGGTGGTCTTCTTCCCCCTTATGCCCCTCCTACTTCACACCTCTTACTATACCCTGTGTTTAGCTCCTGTCAATCAGATTTATCAGGGCATATAATTAAGAGTTGGGGAAGGGGAGTGGGGAGAAGTGCAGCAATTAAAGACAGCACAGAATTACACCACCACTATTTTTTAAATTTTCAACAGCCCAGAAACAATTATAAGTAAAGACAACACAGAAAGAAAGTATAGTGTCACTACAAGCCTACAATCTAAGTTTAAAAGAAAAATACCAGTTACCAGTTACTTTGAAGCACTGAATTGAATATGTTTCCTTCCTTCACCTTCTGGCTTCTTCTGAGAAGGTTTTACTTCATTTCGCTGTCCACCCTGAGGAAGTGGGCAGTGGCCTATGACATGTCACAAGAATGTACACTGAGGGAGAGACCATGCCCATGTGGGGAGAGAGAGAGGCTGCATGGCATGTTAACAGCACTATGTGAGTGCAAGCTGTTAGACGCTCACCCAAACTGACCCCCGCTGATGGTGGTGAAAACATTGCTAAAGGCATGAAAAAGACATTTTTTGAACAAGAAGAATCTACTGACAGAAAAAATATTAAGTTGTTTAATGCATATGGGATGAGAACAGTCTGTCAAACGATGAAGAAATCCTCCAATGCAGTTGTGGCTGTTCGTGTGAAAAGTAAGCAGCAAGTAAATTTGGAAGCACGTAAAGTTCAAGAAGCTTTAACAAACAAAGCTATACGCTTACAATCTGGCTCCATTACAAATGCTGGTATATTAGGGGAAGGTTCTTCTAAATTGTTCCCATGTTTATGTCTCCACCTGTACAAATGGACTATTTAAATGATACGGTGGGAGTAGAAAAGTTGACTAAAGCAAATCAGTAATTAAAAGAGCTACAAGTTACCCCTGTACAGATTCCAGTGATGGCAGCGAGAGCAATGATTGAAGAACCCGTAACTTCGAGTTTGGATGTTCAGTCCTAGAAGAGCGGAGTAAATGAAGACACTGGTGATGACTTGGTCATGCTGCAGGAAGAATCATCGAGAGTGGTTAATTTCGATTTGGAGCCACATAGAACTGAGATGTGTTGGAGTCAAATCAGGAAATATTATTGGAGCAAGCCAATGCCGAGCCTGGCAGAAAAGTCACGACCAATGCTGCTACTCCAGGAGTGCAGTCAAACTGTGCACAGGATTGTTCTGGGGTAAGAGATTTTATTCCCGAGCAACCGAGTAAATTTAAATCAAATGACCAGCTTATCAAGGAAAATGCAGGGGTTTCACAACAACATGAAAATGATAAAAATGAAGTTGAAGATAGTGAAAAAAGCATTTCTTCTGAGGAGGAATTTTACTTTTCTGATCATGAGACTGAGGATTCTGACCCCTTCCCCCCTGGGCTAAACTTTTGTTCCAGAAAGTTAACTCTATATCTATAACACTAGAAAACGTGTAAACATCAGGAAAAACTGGAACAATATATTCTTACAACACAAACTTTACTGGAAGAAAATAAAATAATTAAACAAGACATAGAAATTAAGCAACACTTGACAATTCTAGTGGATGGTACTGCACCTTATGCAAGGCAGCTACAAAATTTGGAGACAAATGCTTCTCTTAAAGAAAAGATTTTAGATCAAGAAGCAAGAGCTAGGAGGAATAATGTCAGAATTATAAGTGTACCTGAAATATGGGACTCCTCTAGATCATTGAAAGATTCTTTTAAAATTATTGCAGCTGCATATATGGAATTATAAGTATCTGAACTAGATTGGGTTATAGAAAGGATACATAGGGGTATTAGAAATACTAGTAATAAGAACAATCATCCTAGATCTGTTATTTTAAAATTTATGAATTATGCAGAAAAATAATTGTTCACATCAAAAGTCTATGAAAAGAAAAGATTGTCTGTAATGGGGCAGATATTTCGGTGTATAATGATTTGCCACATGAAATCATTCTACAGAGGAAACGTTTTGATGAAATCAGGAAAAAACTGTGTTCCTTAGGCTACAAAGCTACAATGATTTATCCTTCCAAGATGAAAGTTGTCATTAAAAGGATTAGATATGTTTTTTCAAGATGTTAAGCAAGCTTGCGAAGAATTACCAGATAAGAGAAATTTGATGCTAATTTGGGCTTAATTAACTATGTATGTTTTTGTACAAGATTAATAGCACCTGTTGTTAAGTAGTGCCTTTTGGTAAATTAATTACTTATGAGTGGGGGGGGGAAGAGGGTGGCTTAAAATTCAACATATTCAAGAGGAAGGGAATGTCTCCAAATAGGAATTTGCATATTAAAGACATATTTTGTTTACAGGGAAAAAAATAGTTTAGACAGTTTTTATTATGTTATTAGGGGCTTAGATAAACATCTGATGTATTGGTTTATTATAGCTAGGGAACTTGTGATAGCAATTATCCATTTTTCAAGGAAACTATGTTTAATTCTGTAAATGCAAAAATTGTATCCATGAATGTTAACGGCTTGAATTCACCAAGAAAAAGATCTTGTGTTTTAGCTTATTTTAAAAAAAAACAAAGCTGACATAATGTGTATTCAAGAGTCACATTTAGCAGATGGGGGTGTTGATAAATTGAAGAGAAAATGGATAAATACAATTTACCATTCTGCTGGGACTAGAAAGAGTAGAGGTGTTACCATTATACTTAAAAAAGACAAGATCTGTCGGTAATTGACTACTATAAAGACACTATGGGTAGAGTCCTGATTCTTAAAATTAGAACTCATATGCAAGAACTGGGGATAGGATCGGTCTATGCTCCATTTAGTCATTATGGCGACTTCTTAGCCAAAATTACTGAAGGTTTACAATTTATTCAGTGTCAAGATATTATTTTGGCAGTAGATTATAATGCTTTACAATCTCCTTTGTTAGGCAAATCAAATCTACCTACATTGCAGAATATAACAACTTCAATAAAATTAAACCGTTTTTTGGAACAAGAAAGCCTTATTGATATCTGGCGACATAATAATGGATTGGCAAGAAACTATACTCATTATGATAGGAAACAAAAGATCTTTACTAGATTGGATTATTTCTTTATTTCAAAGTCATTAGTAAAAAGAGTACATTCTTCTCTAATTGACTCAATCTGTTTGGCGGATCATGGAATGCTTGCATTAGAATTAGCATTTGGGGAGAATGAGATGAAATACACTAAGTCATGGTCTTTTAATAATGCTTTATTGAGGGACTCCGCATTTATTGATATGATTAAGAACTCAATATGAGAGTTTTGGTTCTTTAATTTTTTGGGAGCTGAAACAGTCCTTTCAATATGGGACGCTTTTAAGGCAACTATCCAGGGAAATATCATTTCATATCAAATAAAAATTAATAGGATTGGAGATAAAGACAGAACATTATTGAATAGATTGAATCAATTAGACAAATTAGTTCTAATTGATCATGATAAATACTTTAAAGAGTGGCAAGAACTTAAAATAAAGAAAATGGAATTAATAAATCAGGAGACAATTAAGGCGGTATCACATATGAAAAAATACAATATTACCACATGGATAAGTCTGGGAAGTTATTAGCTAATTTGATAAAAAGTGAAAAAAAAACTTGATTACCAAAATAATAAATGAAAAAGGGGAATTTTAACTTCTGATATAGACATCGCACAAGAATTTAGTAAATCATATAAAGAAAACATTTCAGAATGACTTTGTACTGAATAATGAAAACATACAATTATTATTTCAGAGGGCTAATTTGATACCTAAATCTTTTGAGTTTACACCAATTTTACACCCATTTTATTGGTGAAATTGAAATGATAATTAAACAATTACCTAGATATAAAGCTCCGGGGTTAGTTGGGCTTACCAAAAATTTTTATTTAACCTTTAAGTAGGATTTAGCCCCTTGGATAAAAAGGATGGTGGAAGAATTATTAGCGAATAAGGAGAGTAGTTTGATCCCTGAATCAATGAATATGGCTAAAGTCATTTTAATTCACAAAGACAAACCAGCTGAATTAGTTGATAATTATAGACCTATCACATTATTAAATTCAGACTATAAAATATTTGCCAAATTAATTAATAATAGAATTCTTCCATATTTAGAGAACTTTATTGGAGAGGATCAATAAGGGTTTATGAAAAATAGGAACTTATTCCAAGCTAATAAAAAAATCCAAGTGACAAATTATTTAATAAATACCGATCCTAATTAACAAAAAGGATAATTACTATGCAGTCGCTTTAGATGCTAGTAAAGCTTTCAACTTAATAAACAGAAATTACATTTAAGAAGCACTTACAGTTTATGGAGTCCCCGACCCGTTAATTACTTTAATAAAAGAATTATATAATAATACACTAGTTAAGTTTCAAATAAATTGATGTTTAACTGATAATTTTGAATTGAGAAATGGGGTCAGGCAAGGCTGCCCCCTTTCCCCTACTCTTTTTATTTTGGCTTTGGAACCTTATCTGTCTGCTATAAGAAATAATAAAAAAATTCAAGGCTTTGTCTGTAATGATATGCAAACAAAAAAAAGTGTATTTGCGGATGATATCCTTTGGTATTTAGGAATATAAATACTTCATTAGAAGAATATCTATCATTAACTAACTTCTTTTCGGGCATCTCAGGTTATCAATTAAATAAGAGTAAATCAGTTATTATGCGTTTAACCAAAACACCATATTTACAGGAAGATATTGTAAATCAGGAATTTAAACAACAGGATTCTATAAAATATTTAGGTATATATTTAACTAATTACCAACAACTAAATATTAAAATTCATTATAATAATGCTAAAGAAAAAATAGCTAATTTGTTAGGTAATTAGCAAAATTGAAAACTTTCTTTATGGGGTAAAGTGGATATGGTAAAGATGATGGTATTACTGTATTTAATATTTACCATGAAAACATTTTAGGATCCCTAGTTATAAGTGGTTTTTGGATATCAAGAGAATATTTAGCAAATTCTTATGGAGAGGTAGCAAGCCACGGATAGCATGAAATGTAATATGTGTACCTAGAAAACAAGGGGGGATGGGATGTCCAAATCCAATTAAATATATGGAGGCCAATATAATTTCTATTATTTATGGTCATTCTTTCCAGACAGGGATTTATATCTTTATGATAAGATGCTATTTGAAAATAGTTCAGTTAGAAAAATACATCATATTTGGTTAGACCAAGAGATTTATAAAAATTCTAATCATATGTTGGCCTCCTGGTTTCCTTTTATTAAGAAATATATTAGCAGACCAGATATTATACCTATTCCCTGGTCATTCTGTCCAATAGATTTCATTCAAAGAATTTGGGGAAATCATCAAAATTTTAATTTTTCAGTACTTAAAAGAAACAATGTTAAAACATGGCTAGACCTTTTGATAGAGGATAAACTACCCACATTTAATCAGGCATCCATTAAGTGGATAGAGAAAGGATGGGATATGCTTTATCATTATACAATGCTGGCCAAATTTAGAAAATTGTTGAAAATATACAAGGCACAAGAGGGATCGGTGGGTAGAATGATAAAATTACAAATGGCTCACATGAAGGCCAGTATGGATAAAATATTGTCTAGAATATAAAACAGCATATTGGATTCACATCAGAGGAATTTCCATCATATTCAAAATAAATGGAATAAAGAAAACGATACTGGACGTTGTCCAGATGAATGAAATAATGTAAGGTTATTTAAGCAATAAGGCACGACAGGGTGTGTTATCGTGTAATAACGTCACTCCTGGGGTGGGTTGAAGCACGAGGCTAAGCCGAGTGCTTCCACCACCCCAGGAGTGATGTTATTAGCACGAGCAACACACATCCCTGGAGTGCCTATTGCTATTATACAATGGCTCGTGGTGGTAACAAAAAATAAAAAAGAAAAAGTATGTTTTTATTTATTTTATTAGATTTTCTGTGGGTAAGTATACATTTCAAAAGAAATTCCTATTTTTTGTACCACTGGGTGGCGCTGTTGTTGGCTGATGCTGTGTGCACAGTCCTGAAGCACTTGTCATTGAGGTTCTCTTGTGATGCGAGGGGCGTTGAAATGCCGTTTTCATGTCAGAGCTTTGTTTCACTTTTGAATGTCTTCAAAAGTAGCTGTGGAGTACGTAAGCAACTAACAGTTGCGAATGTCACTGGAGGCTGGTAGTTTTATGTGAGTTCGTTGTTTTAGTTGCAATGAAGGCGAGGGCAGAGTGGGAATGTTTGAAGCTGCTTCCGGACAGTCAGCGGGTTAGTCGTCGCCGGTTTCGCACGAAATGCTGGCAGCAAATCCATTGATTGAATTCTGTGACCCAATTGTGGTGGTTGTTTTTAATCTGAGAGGCTAAGAAAATGGGGGCGCACTAAAAGTGTCACGGATTAATGAGGCTTCACAGCAGCAGTGTCTGTAGGACTGGTAGCATGATTTGTGTTATACGGTCATATGTGTGTGCCTGGACTTAATATAGTGATGTTATAGCTTAATATCATCACTGTCCGAGGCACACACTGACCAATCAGAGTCCAGGAAATTTTCTTGCCATTGTATAATTAATAATAGTATATATGTATCAGCAAGAAATAAGGCTATTCAGTATAATATTTTGAATAGAGCATATCTAACTCCTGCACGTCTGGCCAAGATCAACCTGGATTATTCGGATTTATGTTGGCATGGTTGTTATCAGCGTGCAACAATAACTCACTGCTTATGGTCATGTCCTATGATTAGACCTTGATTGGGAAAGTATACAGAAAATTATTCAAACACTATTGAAGATTGGATATTCCCTTGTGGATGGATGTATTTTTATTTAATAATCTTAATGGCAGAATTTTTCAGGAAATAGAGAAAAAATGTTTTTCACTGACAATGATGGCCTTAAAATGATTAATTCTAGAAAACTGGAAAATTATAAAATACCCATTTTTCAACATCATAAATGAGGTACATATTCAAGGAAACTTTACAATATGAAGACATTATTTATATCATAGACTCTCATCTTAATGATCCGAATCGGAAAACTTGGAATGAAATTATGGACAACATCCTTCCCCTTTATTAGATATGTGTACAATATTTGAATATTTATTATAAATTAGTCACAGTTCCCACAGTAATTATATTAGATATATACTCTATATTTCTGGTCAGATGCCCCATGATTAAATGGTTTAGTACATATTTATGTAAAAGTTTTATAAAAATAAATTGTCTAAAAATGTTGGGGGTGGGATAGTGAGATATGTAGGATTGTATTAGTAAGATAAAATCATAGGAATTATATGTCTGTCTACATATTAATTGATTGGATGATTTAATGTATTATATTTGTACGATGTGTTACTGTCTTGATGAAAAAAATAAAAATATATTAAAAAAGGAATGTACACTGAGGGGTCTCAGTATCAATAAATTACTTGATTATTAATAAAAAAAAGGTATTACTTCATTTACTGCCCAAACTCATAAGTGTTGACTACATTTCTTGACAAGTGCACTCCATCCTAAAGAAGGTTGCTTGTTGCACATCTTCCTAAAGAAGGTCCTTGGTTACACACCTTCCTAAAGAAGGTTATGATAGGACATTTCATGTTAAATGTTATGAAATTATAAGGATTCAGTTAAATGTTGTAAAAGGTTACACTTAAGTAAAATGTTACACTAAAATCCCCCCTTTGTGACTCTCTATAATTGGAGATCACACAATACATTGTTGCCATTGTAATATGTGCATTTGTTTAATCATGTGTTTCATCTTACGATACAATAACAGTTGTATAATAACAAGAACACATACTACTGCAATACCGCATATTACCACTATTAGGGTTGGACTAGTACCCAAAACAGATGAGCACCAATCCCACCAGGCTATAATAGGGATATAAGATGATTGCTTCTCTACCTCTCTAGCAGAGGCTTTTTGTGAGAAAATAAGTCCTTCAGTTTGTTGACGATGCAACAAGGCATTAATTGTCATTTTATCAAATTTGGGTAATACGAGATGAGGTGGAATAGCCAAATCAGTGATTAAGTCTAAGGCCATACTGGAACCATTGATCTGGGTAACATTTGTTCAGCTATAGGCAGGATGTTCCCGGTGGGTCCAATTTGCATCCCACCAGGTCTTAGCAGTTTAATATGTATACCCTTGAGGAAAGAAGGGAGAGGGGGGACATGACAGAAACTTTCAAGTATCTCAAGGGAATTAACAAAGTACAAGAGGATAGTATCTTTCAGAAGAAGAGATGTGCAAGAACAAGGGGGCACAATTTGAAGATAGAGGGGGTGATGGCTCAGAGGTAATGTTAGAAAGTATTTTTTTCATAGAGAGGGTTACGGATGCATGGGACAGCCTTCTTGAGGAGGTTGTGGAGTCAGAAACAGTGGGAGAATTCAAGAATGCATGGGACAGGAATAAGGCAATTCTAGTGGGGGTAGGAGGAAGTAAGCTGTTGATTTACTAGAATCTGCAGCTTATCCATCAGGTAGGGAAATGAGCAGACTAGGTAGGCCAAGCGGTCCTTATCTGCCGTCAAATTCTATGTTTCTATGTTTGGCGGTATTCATTTGCAGACATTAGGGTAGATTTACATTGATCAGGAAACCATGGGGCAGTTGATGTCTCTTCCCCATATCAAGGTTTCATGTTCTTGTACACACTGTTGTTTAGGTAATACAACATATTTATTGTGTACTGTGATAATAGTATTACCTGATATTTGGAGTCTCATTATCTGGTCATGTATTAATATTCCCAAATTACTGAATTGCCATTATTTTTTTCGGTGGTTCAAAATACACAGGTATTATCATTAGTATGGGAATCACATGTGCATACTGATTTGCTGAGTTCCATACTTTTATCATAGCTAAGGGTGGTAAAATTACAGTGGGATGATCCAATAATCTAGTCACATTGATTTTACCAATTCCTAAGGGTAATCTATTGGTCTCAATTCTATTCAATTCATTGACTAGATAAGCATGTGCTTCAGCAGCTAGTTGTGAGCAAGTCAATTCTATATAACTATCATCGAACATATCAGAAAGTGAGTTATTTAAAAGCCTTATTATTTTAGCAATAATTCAAAAATTCTGTAAGGTTTCTCTAAATGCAAACCAATTAATGTTTTTCATTATCAGCCGCTAATCTCACAGTAGCTAATAATGGTCCAGTAGCCATATCTTTCAAAGTAATTTCTAAAGAACAAATATGACCCTTTAAAACCATAGAATCAATGCCATCAGCAGGTCCCAATCCTGAGCCTAACCAGCCCAACACGTCTCTTTTATGACGAGAGAAGCCTGGTGATGCTTCTGCAGGAATTCTAAATGACCACATTTTGTGTCTACTGTATCATGGTATTGATTTAAAGTATTATTATAATAGTGTTGCCACAATAATACTGAAGCCAGATTCCTACATTGAAGCAGTAACCATAGAAAAGGCAAATGTAGCAAAATATTATAATACTCCATCTTACGTGGATAATATAAAGGATATACATTTTGTGTCAAAATAATACCATCTGATGGGGCAAGACTTTTTGCCCTGATATACCTTGTTTTTGATATATTACATTCCATGCTTCAAAAGTACGCCATCCTGTTTGGCTATCTTTGTTCTGCCTACTTTAACCTTCTCATTTCTGTCCGTACATTGCTTAGTAAAACATAAGTACGCATCATCCTGTTGTTCAGGAGAGTGGTACAGACCTTCCTTTAAATATGTTTCTAGAAATTTACATAAAATGATATCCATACTTACGTCTATCTTGTGACTGGCAAATCACGTCTGACTTCACACCAGTCCTCCTGAGTCCCATTTCGACTCCCTTCTGTACTTGATTGATCAGGTCAGGTACAGTAAGGCGTTCTCCGCAGCGTGGCCCCTTAGGTTCGTTTGATGACATCAGCAACCATATAGACTGTCTTCAGACATCCGAGTCACGGCATCCATTGTAAGGTTTGCATTGTGTTTGCAAAAGAATTCCACTCGAGCCTTCAGATTTCTTCTAAGAGTTTATTGCAGTTATTCATCTTCACATGCATGTTCATTTCATCAATAGTGGTGCTGGTGCTGGTACTACTTATTTAATTTACATACAGTGTTTATATAAAGAATTGTTATTTTGAAAAATGCCAACACCCCTTTATAAGCCAATCATAAAACAAAATAACATATTAATCTTAGGGTGTGGTGAATTTCACTCAAAACATAGGTATTACTTCATTTCTTGCACAACCTCATAAGTGTTGACTACATTTCTTGACAAGTGCTCTCCACCCTAAAGAAGGTTCTTTGTTGCACACCTTCTTAAAGAAGGTTCTTGGTTACACACCTTCCTAAAGAAGGTTATGATAGGGCATTTTATGTTAAATGTTATGAAATTATAAGGATTCAGTTAAATGTTGTAAAAGGCTACACTTAAGTAAAATGTTACACATCAGTCAGAGACCTCAATTTGTACACACTGGAGCAAAGGAGGGAGAGAGATGAAATGATAGAAACATTCAAACACCTTAAGGGCATGAACAAGGTGGAAGGGGACAACATATTCCAGTTTAAAAGTAGTGCCAGAACAAGAAGGTATGATATGAGACTGATGGGAGGCCACATAAAGGGTGGCAGGAAGTTATTTTTTACAGACAGAGTGGTGGCTGCATGGAACAGCCTGCCCTAGGAAGTGCTGGCAGCCCGTGCAGTGGCAGGCTTCAAACATGCATGGGACAGGTATAAAGGAATATTAGAGATGGGAAGAAAAAGCTAAAGCCAGTGACCAGATAGGGTCACTGGCTGCTCCATCAGATAGCATAAACGGTCAGACTGGATGGGCCTGGCGGCCGTTATCTGCTGACAGTATCTATATACATACACTATGTATCTATGTACTATGTTGCTTTTTACTTGAATATATTCGGTACAGTATGTGCTTCTCTTACTGAAGTCCAGGTCATTCCTGAAAATGGGATATTTCTATTCCAGAGGATGTATCTTGGTAACCAAAAATAAACTGAGTAATAATTCATCAAGCAGAAAGCCTCTTGGGAAGCTAGTTCGGTTATGTTGGTTCAAGATACAGTAATTGCAGTTGTATTCAGAGTAACAATTCAATGTGCAACAGTTCTGTAGTTAATTGCATTTGTATGTGTTGATCTTTAATCATTATTTTGCTTACCTATTATTATTACTTTGTTTTTCATTGTTACTATCATTTTGTTTTATTTCTCTCCTTTTTTCTCTTCTTTGTGTCTGCTTTGTGACAGCTTTATTTGGCCTATGTGCCCTGATTGCTGTTTATTTAAAATTTTGTACACCACAATAGCCTCCATTGGGTGCTACATCTATTTATAAACGAGCCGTAAGGTATTCAACATTACATTGCACAAATCGAATCTCGAGACTAGTAAAAGTATAGAAACTATAGCGGGCAGTGTATTGTGCGTGCCATCACCAGGCGGTTTGCAAGATAATGCAGTAATACAAAAGAGTAGAAATGGAAAAGCAAGACAGGTGAGGGAAGCCTGGAGTTATTTACCCACCCAGGGAGAGGATGCAGGGTGACTGATTCACCACACATGGACAGGATACAGGTAAGTTGCTACTCAGGGAGAGGATGAGGTATTCACCACTCAGTGATAGGAATGGGTTAGTTATTTATCATTCAGGAAGAGGACGGAGGATTAGTTATTCACCACTCAGGGAGAGGATACAGGGTTGAATTATTCATCACTCATGGGGGAGGATGCAGGGTGCATTATTTACTACTCAGGAGAGGATGGAGGATGAGTTATTCACCACCCAGGGAGAGGATACAAGGTCAAATTATTCACCACTCAGGGGGAGGATGCAGGGTACATTATTTACCACTCAGGAGAGGATGGAGGATGAGTTATTCACCACCCAGGGAGAGGATACAAGGTTGAATTATTCACCACTCATGGGAAGGATTCAGGAAGAGTTATTTACCACTCAGGAGAGGATGGAGGATGAGTTATTCACCACCCAGGGAGAGGATACAGGGTCAGATTTTTCACCACTCAGGGTGAGGATGCAGGGTGAGTTATTTACCACTCTTGGCCGCGATAAGCCCCCCCTCGCACCTCCCTCAATGCACTCACCAGAAATCCTCCTGCACGGAGCACCTTTCTCCACATCCTAGAATGTTGCTCTTACAACAAACCCGACTCACATCTGAGCCACTGGAGGTGTGACTGAATATGCACAAAAACCATGCCCTTCTCTCACCTGCGAGGTGAGTGCTCCTCCCCTTGGCCCTCTCCCAACCACAATTCCAATCTAAGTCACTACACCTGAGAAGGGCAGGTGAAACTATCAGCACCTGGGCAGGATAGTGTGGGAGAGAAGAGAAAATTACTCACCATAGTAATGTTGTTCCTTCTAATGGAGTCTTGCTGTATTCTGACTATATACAGTTAGCCCAGCACTTGAACTGCTCTGGAGAGTAAAGGGCTAACTCTATGCCAGGGCATAGAACGTTGAGCTCAAACTCGGTTTTCAAACCTCTGTCCCTGGTACTCCTCAGTGTAACCGTCAGATTCTTACAAGCACTATGCTAACCAATTAACAATTTAGAAATTCTTTTTTAAAATTTTTTGCCAAAGGGCAATAAACATATTTTTAGGGTCAAAAAAACTCAAGTCGAGAACCCCAAAAAGAATCCAAGTAGGTAGTAAAACAAAAACAATATCTTCTTAAGTAATAACCATAAAGACCTCAAGCTAAAGAAGAGGTAACCAAGGTACACCTCTGAGGTGCAGCACTGCGCCTGCCAGACCACATCCCAAAACAACTAGATTCTAGGAGGAGAGGCAGGGAGGGAGGTCCGAATACAGCAAAACTCCATTAGAAGGAATAACATTTCTAAGATGAATAATTTTTTCTTCAAACAACATGAAGTCTTGCAGTATTTTGACTATATGCAGACTACCAAGCAGTACTCCCTTGGAGGAGGGAGTTACAGAACCTATTTTGGGAACAAGCTTTGCAGCATTGTTGTGCCAAACCTAACATCACTTCTTGACTGGATGTCAAGAGAGTAATGCTTGGTAAATGTGTGAATAGTTTTCCAGGTGGCTGCTTTACAGATTTCCACTAAGGGTATGTCTCTAGCTGCTGCGGCCGAAGCAGCTGTACCTCTGGTGGAGTGAGCCCTCAGGCCTGAGGGTGGCTCTTTCCCTAATTTTGAATAGCAGAAATGGATATAGGAGACAATCCACCTGGCAATAGTTCTCTTAGTAGCAGGTTTACCTTTTCCCATTTCTCCATAAGTGAGAAACAGCTGTGAACAGTCATTTCTATGGGCCTTAGCGTGTTCTATATAATAACTAAGGGTCCTCTTTACATCAAGACTGTGTAGTCTTCTTTCCCCAGAGGAAGAATGGTCAGTGAAAAATACAGGCAATGACATGGACTGATTCAGATGAAAGTCTGATACCACCTTAGGAAGGAACTTTCTGTTGGTTCGAAGGACCACCATATCCCTGTGAAATGAAATGGTCAGATTCCACTGATAAAGCCTGTAATTCACTGATTCTCCTGGCAGAGGTAATGGCTACCAGTAACACAGTTTTCCAAGTCAAGTATTTTAGCTCAGCTAAAGATAATGGTTCAGAAGGGGGGCTGCATAAGCTGTGCAATACAGATTTTCAGATCCCAAACAGGAGTAGGGTCCCTAAAAGGAGGATTGTTGTGAACCAGACCTTTGAAAAATTTCTTGAAAACTGGATGAGAAGCTAGGGAAGAGCCCTTCCAAGCTGAAAGGAAGGCAGAGATGGCTGCCAAATGTGCTTTGAGAGTGGTAGGCCTAAGGCCTAAACTTTTAAGATGCACCAAACAGTCCAAAGCAGTGGCAATGTCAGCTAAATCTGGCTGAATATGCCTCTGAGAACAACAGAAGCCAAATCTCTTCCATTTGGAACTGTAAGTTTTTCTAGTAGAAGGTTTTCTACTAACCTTAAGAATGTCCAAGATTGATTGGGAAAGGTGCAGACTTACATATTTTAGCTCCTCAAGAGCCAAGCTTTGAGTCTGAGAGTCTGAAGGTTGGGATACAGCATCCTCCCCTGTGAAGAGCTGAGGAGATTGTACTATCTGGGTAGACAAAGTGGTAGTGTCACTGACATTGACAATAGCTGGGGGTACCATGGTTGTATGGCCCAGTCTGGAGCCACTAGAATCATTGTGCAAGGCTGAGATCTTGGACAAAACTCTGAATATCAGAGGAAAAGGAGGAAAAGCATATAGAAACTTGCTTGTCCAATTCAATAGGAGAGCATCTTACATACTAACATACTAAAATGCCAGCAGAATAGGCCTAATGGTCTTTCGTGTCTGCTCGTTTGGTCAGCCCCCACCCTGGGAGCTGACCTTGCTGCCTCCATCGCCTTCTCTGGCTTCTCCCTTCCCAGTTCCGGATATTCTTGCTGCATTGGATTTTGCTTTCAGAACCCTTCCCCTGTACCTGTCCCATCCCCTCTTGAACCCCTCCACCATCTCTGCCTCCACCAGCCCCCTAGGCAGCGTATTCCATGGCTCCACCACCCTCTCAGTGAAGTAGCACCTCTTGCTTTCTCCTCTGAATCTTCCCCCCTCCAGCTCCACCCATGTCCTCTAGTGGTCCCTCCTCCTTCCTTTGAAGCACTCTGACTGCTCCTACCCTATTTACCCCCTTCATGTACCTGAAGACCTCTATCATGTCCCCTCGGTCTCTTCTCTCTTCCAATGTGTACATATTTAGATCTTTGAGCCTCTCCTCATAGGTCCTGTCCCCCCAATCATTTTGGTTGCCCTCCTCTGGACCCTCTCCAGGAGTTTAATGTCCCTCTTTAAGTGTGGCCTCCAAAACTGCATGCAGTACTCAAGGTGCGGCCTCACAAAGCAGTTATACAGAGGGAGTATCACTTCCCTCCTTCTGGAAGTGATCCCCCTAGCGATGCATCCAGCATCCTGTTGGCCTTGGCTGCTGCCCTTCTACAAGTCTCTGAGTTGTTCATCTTGACATCCAGCACCACCCCCAGGTCCCTCTCAGCCATCGAGACTTGTAGCATTTCCCCCCCAGGGTGTACACTTGGCCCGGGTTTCTGGCCCCCAGATGCAGTACCTTGCATGTCCCTGCATTGAACCTCAGCTTCTACTTTCTAGGCCATCTTTCCAGAGCCTCCAGGTCCCCCTGTAGGGCCACCCTCCCCTCCTCTGCATCCACCACCACCCCCAGTTTTCAGTCATCCGCAAAGAGACTCATCTCACTCCTGAAACCTGTCCTTATGTTAGAGACACAGGCGTTGAACAGGAGGGGCCCAAGGACTGATCCCTGTGGGACCCCACTAATGACCCTCCTTAGGGATGAGACTATCCCGCCAACTACGACCCTCTGGGTCCAGTCCTGGAGCCAATTGCCTATCCATCTGATCATCTGGTTCCCCACCCCCATTTCTCCCAGCTTATCCAACAGGCCCTCGTGAGGAACAGAGTTAAATGCTTTGCTGAAGTCTAGAAAGAGGACATCCACTGGTCTACCCAGGTCCAAGGCACTCATCACCCAGTCATAGAACTCCACAAGGTTTGTCTGACATGATTTCCTCGGGACAAATCCATGCTGTCTTTCGTCCTGGCACCCTGACTTTTCCAGGTCCCCCCCTAGCCTCTCCTTGACAATGCCCTCCATCACCTTGCCCACCACTGATCTCAGGCTGACAGGCCTGAAGTTCCCTGCCACCTCCCTTGATCCCCATGTGGATAGGCACTATATGTGCCACCTTCCAGTCCTGGGGCACCCACCCTGTCCTCAGAGAGATGGTGAAAAGCTCCACCAAGGGTTTCGCCAGGACATCCTCAAGTTCCTTCAGCACTCTGGGATATAATTTATCTGGCCCCGGTGCTTTGTCCGTCTTAAGGGACCTGAGGGCTTCCCTCACTCTCTCTGCTGTGATTTCCACTTCCGCTACCTCTTCTCCCTGCTTAGCCTTCCCCCCTCCTGCCAGTGATGCCTCCCCCTCTCCCCAGACCTGCCGATCGGTAAGGGACCCCCCTCCACAGTATCACTGTCTCCTCCCATGTATGATGCAGCACCCCCATTTTCCTTGGTGAAAACTGAGGTGAAGTACTCATTTAGTACCTCAGCTTGCTCCCACGGGTCTTGTGCCCATCTCTCTCCTGTTTTAATCCTGCTAATCTGTCCCTTCACCCTTCGTTTTTCCCCAATGTAGCTAAAGAACCCCTTGTTCCCTCTTGTAATTTCCCTGGTCAGGTTCTGCTCCTTCCTTGCCTTAGCCGCCCTCACCACCTTAGTGGCCCTTCTAGCCATCAGCTCGTACTCCCCTTGATCCCTTTCACTCCTCAAGCACTTGAATTGCCTATAGGCTGCCTTCTTTCCCTGCACCACCTCCTGGACCTCCGTGGTCCACCAGCAGGGTTTTCGGGCCCTACCGCATTTTCGTCTTACTCTTGCACAGGGGCTGGTAGCATCCTGCACCCCTCTCCTGATGATTTCCCACCTACTGTCAGCGTCCATGTCTGATCCAATCACATCCAAATGCTCCTTAAGGATCTTTCCCATTTCTTTAAAATCTGCCCCCCTGAAGTCAGTTATCTCCATCTTTGTGTAGCCTTCTACCCCTCCTAGGTCCAGGCAGTACCAGACCATGGCATAGTCACTCCATGCCAACAGGTCTCTCACCTCCAGGCCCCCAATCTGGTCACTGTCTGCCAGGACCACATCCAGTACCCACGCCTCCCTGGTCGGTTCCCCCACCTGCTGAGTTAGGAACGCGTCTTGAAAGACATCCAACAACCTCTGTTCCCTGGCCACCGAGGATGTCATAGTCTCCCAGTCTGTTCCTGGCATGTTTAAGTCCCCCAACACCACCACCCTTCCCCTGCCCAATCTGCAGTGTCTCCCAACATCTGCAACCAGACTCTCCTCCAGCTCCTCCGCCAGTGCAGGGCGTCTATATACCACTCCTATTTTTACTCTCTTGCCCCCTCCTTGTTATCAAGGTGACTCAAATTGCCTCCACAGTTCCCTCCACCTCCTCTACTCCCCCATGTCAATGCAGTTTTTGACTATCATTGCTACCCCTCCTCCCCTTCCCTCCCCCCTGTCCTTCCTGAACATAGTGTAACCCCCAGGTTCAGGTCCCAGTCATGTCCTGCGGTGGCCCAGGTCTCAGTGACCGCTGCCACATCCACCGCTCCCTCAGTTAGCATTGCCTGGAGCTCAGGCATTTTATTTCTCAAGCTCCTGGCATTTAGCAGGACTACCTTCCACCCTTTCCCTATACTTCCATTTCCCCTGCTCGTGTTTCCATGGGGATTCCATTTTCCCCTGGTCTGCACTTTACCAGTCGGCCTTTTCCCGCATTCCTCCAGCTCCCCAGAAGGGTGGAGACAGAGTCCCTCCTTTATCGGACCCCCCATAACAGCCTTTTCTCCCATCCCTCCCCCCTTCACAAGTTTAAACCCCACTTTTCACCAATGAACCCCTCTATTTTCAACTTAAGGATTCCTCTCCCCCTCCAAATTGAGATGGAGCCTATCTCTAGCATACAGCTCCTTATCCTCCCAGGTCTCCCCCCAATCCCCCAGCAACCCATACCCTCTGGCCTCACACCACTCCCTGAGCCACTGGTTTATCTCCCTAATCTTCCTTTTGTGTTCCCCACTAGCCCTTGGCACTGGAAGGATTTCCGAAAAGGAAATTGTGCATCCTATGTCATGACAGACCCTGGCAAGTTCCCTGAACCTTGCCTGTATCTCTAGCTCACTATTTCCATCAATGTCATTTGTACCCAGGTGGACCAGTATGTCCGGGGAACCCCCACAATTCTTTGCCAGCTGATGTACCTTGTGCTTGGCCCTGTGCACCGGTAGTCCAGGGAAGCATTTTGTTCTAACTGGCCAGGCTTCTCCCTCCCTATCCCATTTGATACCTCTGATCATAGAATCTCCCAACAGGAGCACTCTGACCACTCCTTTTCCTCTATTTCCCCACCCTTCCATGTCTCTCATCCTTTCTACTGGCCCCTCCACCCAGTCAGCTCCTTGTTCCTCCCCCTATCTGGGTGCCACATGCCGCCCCTCCTTATTTACCCTGGCCACCCCCTCCCCTCCGATCCTATGCCTCTCCTCCTCCTGAGTATCCTTCTGTACCTCGCTAACTCCCTTCCCCCACTGCTCGCGACTGGTCCTTCTCTCCCATCCTCTAAACTAGCCTGGCTCGTCCTCCCTTCCTTCCTGTCTCCATTTAGTCCCCCCTTGCTTGTCGTGCTCCCCTGGCCTAAACCCTCAGCTCCCTTTACTGTATCCTTCTTGTACTTCTGGTCCTTCTCCTTGCCCTTTCCTCTCAACTGGTCCTTCTCCTTGCGCTTTCCTCCCTCTTCCCCCTGCCCCTCCTGCTCTGATTCACTGCTCCCCCCATTTTCCTGCATTCCAGGTTCCCCCTGTTCTTGAAGAACAAACACCAAAAGAGGTGGTATGCAGCAGAATAGAGGAAGTTGGTGATTGTCCAGGGCTGCAAAGATGACTATCTCTGGAGTGCCCCACCTTTTGAAAATGACCTAAAGAACCAGAGGATTCAGGGCCCATTCGTGGTGACCATGAGAAATCCTGCTGAGAAAATCTGCCAGTACATTGTCCTTCCCTGGGAGATGCACAGCTATCAGGGAAGCCTGAAGGGAATAAGCTAGTGACCAAATTTTATGGCTTTGAGCACAAGGCTGAGGACCGAGTGCCCCCCTGCTTGTTGATGTACCACATGGTTGTGGTGTTGTCTGTCCTGATTTGCACCACTTTCCCCTGAATTTTGTTCGAGAATGTCTGAAGTGCTAGAAAGACAGCCCTGAGTTTGGGAAGATTTATGTGCAGAAGGGACTCCTGATGAGACCATGTTCCCTGAACAGTGAGCTGGTCCAGATGGGTTCTCCATCCCACTAGGGAGACATCCGTCATGAGAATTACTGTAGGAGCCTGACAGAGGAAAGGGACACCTTGCCTTAGATTGTCCTCCTGTCTTCTGTCACCACTGGAGAGCCTGAACCACAGTTTGAGACACTGGAACTAACTTGGAGAGAGGGTTTTTTTTCTGAGACCAGAAAGATCTTAGATGAAACTGGTTATCTCTCATTTGAAATCTTGCCCCTTGCACTACTGCAGTGGAAGCCCCCATGTGGCCTAGCAACTGTAAGAAGTGCCTGGCTGCTCGAGACACTAGTGGACGAAAAGAGGAAGCCAGGGTGATGAGGGATTGTACCCTTGAAAGAGGAAGAAATGCCTTTGCCTGGACCGTGTCCTGTTCCACCCCCTATAAATGTAAGAAGCTGGGCTGGTTTCAGAACATACTTTTCTAGGTTCAAAATGAATCCTAAGGAGTCCAGAAGCTTTTGAGTGACCTCTAGAGCTGACTTGACTTGGTCTGAAGACTGACCCACTATGAGCCAGTCATCCAGATAGGGGAACAGCAAGATGCCTTGTCTCCTGAGAAAGGCCACCACTACTGCCAGGCACTTAGTAAACACCCTTGGAGCAGATGTTAGGCGGAAAGGCATTGCTCTGAACTGGTAATGACCTGAGGGCAACTTGAACCTGAGGTACTTTCTGTGGGAATGTCTGATAGGTATGTGGAAATAGGCATCCTTGAGATCCATGGAGGCTAGCTAGTTTCCTGGTCTCAGAGAGGGAAGAATTATTCCCAGAGTCACCATTTTGAACTTTTGTTTTAGTATATGTTTGTTTAGGTATTTTAGATCTAGTATTCGTTGCCACTCCCCTGTCTTTTTTTAGGTAAAGAAGTATCTGGAATACAGTCCTTTTCCCCTGTGACAATGAGGTATCTTCTCTACTGCTTGCAGAAGTAGTAGAGAAGAGACTTCTGCCTCTAAGGCCTTTGTCTCCAAGGAAGAGGGAGGACTGAAGGACCTTGCTCTCATTTTTGGGAACTTTTTGAAACTGAGAGCAAGTCCCTGGCTTACTACTTCCAGGACCCATTTGTCTGAAGTGATAGACTTCCAAGCCTGAAAATAGTGAGCCAGCCTGCCCCCTACTGGAACTGAGGAGGCGACCCTGACTGAAACCTCAGGGAGTCTGTTTGGCAGGGGGCTTGGACTGAGTGGAGGATGGAGTCCTGGTCATCCCCCTTCTGTCTCTTCCCCTAAAGAACCCCCTCTGCTGGAAAGAGGAGGAGGCTTGGGCTTGGTAAAAAGGCCTGCCCCTGCCAGCCCTAGATTGCTGTTTCTGAGGAGTGGCCTGCTTCTGTTTGGCTGCAGCACTCCTGTAAGTGGTCCTGTACTCATCCATCTTTTTCATGTAAGTCTCTGTTTGCTCTCCAAACAGAGAGTTACCAGTAACAGGCAAATCCATGGCCCTAGTCTGGGTATCCTGTGACAGACTGGTACATCTGAGCCAAGCAAATCTCCTCATGGAGACAGATGTAGCCATGACCCTGAAATGCACATCATTCGAGTCCACAGCAGCATGGAATTGGACTTGGGATGCCTTAATACCTTCCACAGCCACCTGCTCCAGCTCCTTGACCAGCTGGGGAGGGGCATTCTTAGCCAGCTCCAGAACCGTATCCCACATAGATTTCTGGTATCTGGCTGTACATGCCATGTAATTAGCTTGCCTGTGTCCCAAAGAGGATGCCAAGTACTGTTTCTTGGCCATGGCATCCACTTTCCTGAATCCTTATCTGGGGGGTGAGATGCCAGGGGAATGTTAGCCTTGTCACAGGCTGCAGCATGCACTACCCCAGCATGGTTGCAATGATTTGTGAGGAATTCCATCCCAGGACCTGACAAGGTATACCTCCTGTCCATCCTTTTATCCAAAGGAGGTATAGACGTTGGAAACTGCAGATTTTTTTGTGTCTGTTTCCCCAGGGATTTATGCAAAGGGATAGACACTCTTTTTGACTCTGGGACATCCATCATTTCCACATAGTCAGGTTCCTCCTGATCCTGTTCAGCCTCTTCCACTGGAAGCTGAAGAGTATCAACCACTTTCTTGTAGAACAAGAAATGGGAGGGGGACTCAGAAAGTAGGAGAAGAGACGCATTAGAAGGCCTGTCTGGGGAGATGTCAGGCTCTACTGGCTCATCTAGGTCTTCACATTCCTCCTCTTCATAGTCTTCTTCTCCTCCTTCCCAATCACCCTCATAAAATGCTTCAGGATCAATTTCAGAGGCAATAGTTTTCTGACCGAACTGATCGTTTTTGAGTCGGTGTCAGTTTGGTCAGAACCGGCCAAAGCGATTGAACAACAGTAATCACTTTAGCAATTTCTTCAGCAGTCAGAACATGGGAACCGGGATCCAAACTGGCTGACTTGCACTTTCTCTTAGATGGAACCGACTCCTCAGAGTCGTCTCTCCTTTTGCCCGAGGAGGTATTGCCCAGGTCAGTGGGCACCCCCTCAGGTTCGGTTGGAACCAAACCGGGATGGCCATCCAGATCAGCGGACTGCTCGGCCTCCCTTTCCTTCAGCCTACTTAAACGTTTATCCAAAGTGGCTTTGGGAAAGTTTTTGCACATTTGGCAGTCTTCTTTGAGGTGGTCAAACCCCAGACAATAAACACAGATGAGGTGGGGATCGGCCTTCCCAAAGGCCTCCCCCCACTCGGTGCAGTGCTGAAACCCAGTGGGACCGGTTTCCTTTTTGGGTTTCTCAGACATGCCAGAATAGTAAAAGTTACCCTTAACAGCGTTTAAGCCAGGCAACTACTAGACTTACCGGTTCCAACCGTGTCACAGGGTGGTAAAAAAACAAAGAAAACTATTGTTTTTTTTAGTATCTGAAAGGTACCGTAAACCACAAATTATCGAACAGAATACAAGAAAAAATCAAAATAGAATTTGTTTCGGTTACCAACCGGATCGACCGGGAGAAAACCGAACAAAAAACAATTTATACTAACAAAGCTCTAACTACCTACTAGCTACACTTACTGTACTGTAGACAGAGATCTAAATACCGAATAAAATAAGAAAAGCAGTTGAAAACCAACCTATTTTTACTTAAACCGAACCAAAGTGAAGGAGAGGATCTCCAGAGCGACTTCACAGTTAGGTGGAGTAAAGAATCTGACCATTACACTGAGGAGTACCAGGGACAGAGGTTTGAAAACTGAGCTCGAGCTCAATGTCCTATGCCTTGGCATAGAGTTAACCCTTTACTATCCGGAGCAGTTCAAGTGCTGGGGCTAACTGCATATAGTCAGAATACAGCAAGACTTCATGTTGTTTGAAGGACAGGCATATGAAGGGGGCACCACCGGGCATATTTATTATAGAGTACAATCTTCCTGGCAGCGCTTAAACAGACTTCATACCTCTGACACGCCAACTACCCCCCCCGGGATGGAGGAAGGGGAGAGCACTGGGAAGGTGAGCCAAGAAGGAGCAGGGTATGTACAAAAAACTATAGTATATCGTGATGGGTTTTTCAGAAGGTCTGGATCATACACACCCATCTAGTGATGCACTAGACTTACTCTGCTTAGTTAAGCATTAGGATGTGGAGAGGGCTGATTCAGAGTGAACCTATCCCATCAAGACAACCTCTTGAGGCCCCAAAAAGGTACTCTCATGCTTACATCAAGACTGTAACTAAGTCTGACATAGCTCATGCTTTATTGTGGGAAGTTTGGTTAAGTGTTGTACTTGTTATATTACATAGAAACATAGAAACACAGACCATGACGGCAGATAAGGACCGCTTGGCCCACCTAGTCTGCCCATTCCCCTACCTACTGGATAAGCTGTGGATCCTAGTTAACCAACAGCCTATTTCTTCCTACTCCCCACAAGAACTGCCTTATGTCTGTCCCATGCATTCTTGAATTCTCCCACAGTTTTAGACCCCACAACCTCCTCAGGAAGGTGGTTCCATGCGTCCACCACCCTCTCCGTGAAAACATACTTCCTCCATTACCTCTGAGCTGTCCCCTCTATCTTCAAATTGTGCCCTTTGTTCTTGCACATCTCTTTTCTGAAGGATGCTACCTCTTGGACTTTGTTGATTCCTTGAGGTACTTCAAAGTTTCTATCAGGTCCTCTCTCTCCCTTCTTTCCTCAGGGGTATACATATTAAGCTCCTTTAGTTTTTCTTCGTATGTCTTCTGGTGCAGACCCTGCACCATTTTGGTTGCCTTCCTCTGGACAGCCTCCACTCTGTCTATGTCTTTGCGGAGATGGGGTCTCCAGAACTGCACACAGCACTCCAGATGGGGTCTCACCAACTGTCTCTACAGAGGGATAACAACTTCCTGTTTTCTGCTATTGATGCATCTCCATATGCATCCCAGTATCCCCCCAGCCTTCCTTACTGCCTTCTCACATTGCTTGCCCACCTTTAGGTCATCTGATATAATTACCCCCAGGTCCCTTTCCATTTTTACTGCTGTCAGTATCTCACCCCACATTATGTCCCCTCGGTTTTTTTTCCCAGGTGCATTACCTTGCACTTCTTTGCATTGAATCTGAGCTGCCATACATTTGACCATTCCTCCAACCTTGCCAAGCCCCTTCGCATCCTTTCCACTCCATCTTGTGTATCAATCCTGTTGCAGATCTTTGTGTCATTTGCAAAGAGGCATAATTTTCCTTCCAGTCCCTCTGCAATGTCACTTATAAAGACATTAAAAATGACTGGACCCACTACTGAACCCTGCGGTACCCCACTAGTAACCCTCCATTCTTCACTGTGGACTATGTTTACTACTAACCTTTGCGTCCTATTGTCTAGCCAATTTTTTATCCAGGCAACCACCTTGGGACCCACTCCAAGGCTGGCTAACTTGTGTATTAATCTTTTGTGTGGGACTGTATCAAATGCCTTGCTAAAATCTAGGTAGGCCATGTCCACAGCCCCTCCCTGGTCTACTACTTTGGTCACCCAGTCAAAGAAATCTATTAGATTCATCTGACACGACCTTCCCATCGTGAATCCATGCTGCCTTGGGTCCTGTGCCCCACTGGACTCTAGGTACTCAAAAATTCTTTCCTTCAGAAGTGATTCCATCATTTTCCCTACCACAGAGGTCAAACTGACAGGTCTGTAGTTTCCTGCCTCTGTCCTGCTCCCACTTTTGTGAAGGGGAATCACATCCACCCTCCTCCAGTCCTCAGGCACCACACCATCCTCCCATGATTTGTTAAAAAGGGCAGTCAGTGGTGTCACTAGTTCTCCCCTTAATTCTTTTAGAATTCTGGGGTGAATCCCATCAGGTCCCATTGCTTTGTCTACCTTCAGTTTTAGGAGTTCTTTCAAAACCCTTTCATTCAGTATCCCTGCTTTTTCACTGTCACCCTCTGCCCACCCACCGTCCATTCTATTCGGCCTCACTATCCTGCTCTTTGACTTTCTATGCTCACTAAGGTACCTATAAAAGGTTTTATCCCCCTTCTTAACCGAGTTAGCTATCTTTTCCTTAGTTTGGGCCTTTACTATTCTGACTGCCTTTCCTGCTTCCTTCTGTCTTAACTGGTACAGTTCTCTGTCCTGATCCTTCTGTGTTTCCTTATACTTACTAAATGCTATCTTTTTCTCCATAACCTTCCCCACCACCTCTTATGAGAACCATAGTGTTTTTTTTTCATTTTGATTTGTATATTTGCATCACACAAAGGCTTGTTGCCTCTGTGATGGCAGTTTTGATGTTTCCCCATTGTTGCTCCACCCCTCTTTCTTGCCTGTTTGCAAGTGCTTTTCTAAGGCATGCTCCCATTTTGCCAAAGTCAGACCTCCTGAAGTCCAGTACCCTCACCATTGTATGGCTTGACTCTACAGCTGAGTTTATTGTGAACCACACTGTTTGGTGGTTACTTGTTCCCAGATGGAAACCCACTTCTAGATCTGAGATCCTCTCACTGTCCCCATTTGAGAGTACATGGTCTAAGATTGCGCCCTCCCGAGTGGGTCCAAAACAAGCTGTCTGAGGCATACCTCCTGTAGGGCATCAAGAATGACCCTGCTCTTGGATGTGCCTGCAGCAAAGGTGCTCCAGTTAACATCTGGCATATTCAGGTCCCCCATCAACAATATCTCCCCTTTTTCTGCCATTTTAAGGATGCCTTCTTTCATTTCCTTGTCCATTCCCTCCCCGAGATGGGGGTCTGTATACATCCCCCATATGGATTGTGGTGCCATTTCCTGTCTCCAGGGTGACCCAGAGTGCCTCATCTGCTCCCTGTTTACTCTTTAGTTCTGTTGCTTTGATCTCTTCCTTTACATACAGAGCTACTCCTCCTCCTCTTTTACCCTCCCTGTCCCTTCTGTAGATTGTGTATCCTGGTATGTTGACATCCCAGTCATGGTTCTCTGTGTACCATGTTTCTGTGACTGCCACAATATCCAGGCAACCCTCTTCCATCAAGACCACTAGTACAGTGAGCTTGTTACACAGACTGTGGGCATTGGTACTCATCACCCTCCACTTTTTGATGGCCTTACCCCTTTTAGCCCCATCCCTGTCCTTACTGCCTTTGCCTTTTTTTACATTTACCTCTGTCCTGCTCCCTAATGACTTCTCTACCTTGGTGTTTACCTCACTAATTACCACGTTTTGTGGGGGGAGGCTTGGATTTCCCTGCTCCTTTTCAGCGTCTCCCCCCCTTGGCTAGTTTAAATGCTTTCCAATGAAGCATTTAAACCTCTCACCTAGGATCCTGGTCCCCCCTCCAGACAGATGCAGACCATCACACCAGTATAGGTCTGCATCCCTACAGGTGGCTCCCCAGTCCCCAATGAAGCCAAAACCCTGAGCTCCACACCAGTTTTTCAACCATTCATTGAATTCCCTGGTGAGGAGTACCCTTGCATCACCCTTGCCATAGACAGGCAGCACCTCCGAGAAGGCTACCACATGCGCTACTTGTCTAAGGCCCCTCCCCAACTCTACAAACTCCTCTTGCACTGCTCTGATCCCATTCCTAGCCAGGTCATTTGTCCCTAGGTGGACAATGACATCCATCTCCCTCCCTCGTGCAGCTGCTCCCACGATCCTGAGGATTCGCTTCCTGTCCCTCCAAGCCATGGCACCAGGCAGGCACCTTACCTCCCTCTCCCCTTCCTCCCCCACTTCTACCCCCCTAATGACTGAGTCCCCCACCAGGAGTTGTTTCCTTCCTCTGTGGGGTCCCATGCCACCCTCCTATGGGTCTCCTATGTGAAGGTTCCCAGCATCCTCCTTGGTCTCCACTGCAGGTGCCTCCATGGAGGAACCAGTATCCACCAGAAGAGCATATGAATTGTGGAGAGGTACAGCTGAAGGGATGCAACTCTGTTCCACCACCCTCTCCCTCCCTCAGTCCATCCTGGTCCAGCCTCTCCTCTTTCTTGGCAACCTCTGAGGTAGTGCCATTGGCCCTGGAGGTCCCTGGGTGGGGGAGGAAGTTTCACGAATCCTAGCCAGGTCAGCCTGGAGACGGGCAACCTCCTCCCTCAGACCAGAGAGATGCCTGCAAATAGGGCAGCATCGCAGCCTCCAGAATGTCTCCCGGAACACTGCCGCCCCACAGCCACTGCACCACTCCTATCATGTATTATTTTGTGTCCCCTCTCCTGTTTCTCTGTATACTAACTCTCTCCTCTCCTTACAACTCTCAGCCTTCCTGTTCTGGGTCAGCAACTTCCTATATTCTTCAGTAGCCTCCTTCTTCCTTGCTCAGTGTCAGACCACCAGCAGCTGGAGGAGGGGAGCTAGCTACTTTTTATGTTGCTTGCACGCATGTGCAAGAAACATAGTGCCATCATCCCAGTTTTCGGAGGTGTGGCACCCTGTCTTCCAATTCAGTCAGTGTGTTTGCAGGCGCGGCCACAGTTCTCCAATGACTGCTGCAGCTGTCTATGACAGTAGTCGAAAATGCAGTGGCATACAGTTGAAAGGGAGAGCTCCACTTCAGTGAGCAGAGCTCTCCCCCACAAAACACACAAGCAAGCACGCATATTGCGTGCTGATGCGCTCCTTCCCCCACGCACTCCTGCTGGATGGCCGACGGGTGCCCAATCCCCGTCGGCTCCACGCCCCCACAAAGCTGTCCAGGTGCCATGCTGGGAGCCCACCCCAGCATGGCAAAAATATAGCCAACAGGGGTGCCCAACTCTCATTGGCTCCATGGCTGCAGGCCCCCAAAGCTTCCAGGTGCCACGCTGGGAGCCCACCCCAGCGTGGCAAATCTTGTTATAGCCGACGGGATGCCCAATCCCCGTCAGCTCCAGCTCCCCAAATAGCCTTTCCAGCTGCCATGCTGGGAGCCCACCCCAGCGTGGCAAACATCCCGCCGTCTTCATTAAAAAACAACCTGTAAAAAAAAACGGTCCCTCGCAGTCTCCCTGCCCCCACCTGCACCCACCCACTGTGCACCCTGCCTCCCCACACCCCCTCACCCCATACTTTCTCCGGAGCTCAAGCGCGACGATCATCGGTGGACCGGGAACACGTCTGCACTCTTCAAAGTCGACCGCGAACTGAGGAAATACCGGTAAGCTGTAAAATGGAATAAATAGGGTTTTTTTCAACTTTGTTGCATATCTCAGGCATTTTTGGGAATTTTGGGCCCAAATTTTCAACATGGGATTTTTGGGACCCCTCCTCATGAATTCTTGCACTGTCATGGCGTTAATCGGGCCCGAAGGGTGATTTTGCAGTCACTGCGGAAATCACCTTTCAGGACTGATTAATGAAATGACACTGCCAGTGTTCATAAGGTGGGCTCTCAAAAGCCTATGTTGAAAATTTGGTGAAAAATTCCTAAAATGACTATTTTACGGGCCGCTGTGCAGTTCCTATGCACGTCAGAAGTTCGCTATTTTCAATATTTTCACTCCAGATTTTCAACATTGCCATTTTACCACACCTCCTTATGAGCAGTATAGCTGTCATTTTTCACATCCTTCCCAAAACGTGTTTCTGCCCATGTAGTGCACAATGGCGCAGTCGGTATGCGAAATCAATGTATGGGACACATTAGGAAAATCACAGTGACACTGTTCATGAGCAGAGGTCTTAAAATGGCTATGTTGAAAATTTGGTGAAAAAATTCCTAAAAATGACTGTTTTACGAGTGTGCGTTGCACAGTTCCTACGCACTCTCGTAAGTTCGCGAATTTTCAATATTTGCACTCCAATGACTTCCAAATACCTAAACAGCACATACAAGCAAGCAACATTCGGCATTGACAAATGCTTGTTTCCTTTAGGGTTGACAAAACTAATGTTTCTCTATGATCCTTCCCTTCCTACTGCCAAACAGGAAGTTCCTGTTGTCAGTCAAATCCAGTGGCTATAAAAGTAGAACTGGCTTAGGGTGGCATGGACGGCAATTATAAAGAAAAAGGCTAGCAACAGGAAGTTGTAATTGGAGTCACCTGCTTTTATATTATCTAAGCTACACCCCCAATTAAACTCTCTCTCCTCCTACTGATTTAGCAAAGTAAGTTAGACGGTAAGGTAAAGTTAGACAGCTCTCTTTCTGATGTTAAAAGCATATCAGTAGGGATGCCACAAGGCTCAGTACTCAGCCCACTTCTATTTGGCCTGTTCATAAACAGCCTTCAGGAAGCTTGCCCTATATCCAAGGTGTTTCTCTATGCTAATGATGCTGTCATCTACTGTATATCAGCAGTACACAGCAGGCAAAACTATCAACTAATCTCCAAAACAGCTCTGAGTAATTGGATAAATGGTTCACGCTGAATAAACTGGTCCTAAACTACAAAAAAACTAAGACCATGCTGTTCTCTGGTTCGTAAGTGAAAAAAGGTCCATCCCCTTGTCATCTGCAATGTTAAAGGAGAGATATTGGAACAGGTCAAATCTTTCAAGTACCTAGAAGTCACCTTGGATGGTACTCTTTCGTTCACACCTCATGTGGACAACACTGTTAGTCTTGCCAATAAAATGCTAGGCGCACTATTCAGGAGCCATCTGAACCTCACCTCACCTCTGAGGCCAGGCATCTTGTAATATCTACCACAGTCCTCCTGCTCCTAGATTATGGCCTCCCAGTTTACAAAGTGGCTAGTGACCCTGTTCTTAACAGAGTCAGGCTGATACTTAATAAGACATGTTGCTTTGCACTTGGGGCTGATATGCTTACACATAGCTGCTCACTATATATCCCAACCAACTGGCTTCCCCTCCAGGACAGACTGAGGTACCAGACTTGTCTGCTTGCAAAAAAAAAAACAGAAAAAAAAACAGTGATGGGCCTTTGGCCCCCCTCCCCATTCAGAACCTTCTCTGCCCAGTTAACAACCAGTATTTTACCAGGAGTATGTCTCAGAATGCCCTAGAAGTACCTTTCCAAAAAACTAATCAGGGCAAGGGATCGTTTGCAGTATGAGCAGCTTTACTGCTGAATGAAATTCCTGAACCCTGGTTGGTTTCTGTAAAATAGTCCACTTCAAGAAAGCGCTGAGAAATGAACCCACTAATAGATCCAAATGCAGCTGTTACAACTAACCTGTACACATTGGTATTACTGTTTTCTCCTAAAACATTTATCTCTGTACTAGTTTGAACCGTAACTACCACTGCTTACTGCTGACTATGCTTCGTTGGAGCTGCTGTTACTTGGATTTGCTGTTACTTGTATCTGACTATGCTCCTCTGGAACTGCTGATTATTGTACTGTCCTGGTAAATTCCTTGTGTTTCATGTCCTTGTCCTTGACGTGGAACCTTTGTAAAAGAGCACTTATGCTCAAAAGTGTTATCCGAATGCCTAAATAAATTTTTTTTTTCCCTCTTCTTCCCTCTACCCCAGTGGGGGTGGTCCCTCTGTAGACCTTGCCAACCAATAGCTGCCAAGCAGTGTCAGTGGCTCAGCAGGTTGCACACTCACCTCTGTGGCCAGAAGATCAGAAGGCTGTGGGTTCTATCCCCACACCAGGCACTTGGGTTAAAGAGCCCCTGACGGGAAAAGTGCAACATTGCAGAATCCGAATAAGCATACCCCCAGTAAATCTCATAGCAAAAACTAGATTTCTGCGTTACTTCATTTTAAAGTTATGAGCTATTTTGTGACCCTGATTTCACTGCCCATTCAAAACAGCCTCTATCAGTGAAGAGCTGCTGCTGATGTCATCTCAGGACCGCACAGTCTAGTATTCCCTGTCAGCAAGCTTATAGGACCTGTTTCTCCAAAGTTTTAAAGGTCGTGTGAGAGGGTTCTATGATAAAAATATTACATACAGTAGCAACCACAGACACTGCCAGCTATTTCCTGAAATTTCTGTGATATTTCCAGATATATCTAATGCTTTCTCCATTTCCACAGTAGGGGCAGCAGAGAGAAACTCTTTAAAAATTTTGCTAAATATCTGGAAATAGCTGGCAATGTCTGTGGCTACTACTGTATATTTGCAAGTGCCAACTTGGGGAAGACAACCTATTACATCTATTGATTTTACGTCCTCTTTAAATTCAAGAAAGAAATCTGTACTTGGGTAGTGTATTTTCAACTTTAGACATGGAACCCAAATATCAAGTGAATGCATTATCGAAATCCAAAAATACTGAGATATTGGAACGGGTTGCATTGTTCTATAAAAATACAGAACATAAGACACTGCATATTATAAATAAGAAATTGGTTACTATAAGGGTGACGCTTATATTTGTTACTAAATCTTAGATGTAGAGACATGTGCAATAGTTTTATTATAAACATTTGAATGAGTTTACTGGTAGAAATACCAATTAAATTGTACTATTCAATTTCCCTGTATATGTATTGGTGATTGTACCTCTATGGATTTTAACAATGTAGAATGTTATATGTATATTTATGTATGCTAAAATGTATTGTGCAATATTTTGTAATAACAGTTCTGTCTTGTCAATCAATAAACTGAACTGAAAATCATGTGCAATAGTTGTCTAAAGTAAAACAGGCAGCACCATTCAAAAACATTGCTATAAAAACTATATGTGTTTCAGGTTTTGTAACAAGGTTGACAAAATTGTATTTTATAATGCCTTCTGATGTGGTCCATTTCTCAAGGGTTGCTGGATGCTGAGTCAGCATGCCTCCAGGCTGCTGAATCCATTTGGAGTGCTACTCTACTGTGCCTATTAGGAAGTTTTACTGCTAGTATTGTAATGTTGGTAGCTTCACTGTTGTTTGTCAGTGTCTGCTTTACAATACGTTTTAATAGGGGCCTTATATGTGTTAATTCCTACTAGGGGTGGAAGTGCTGATCCTGGTAAAATGATCTTTTTAATTTAGAGTAGAACATAGATGAGCCTGAATGTATGTCAAAACAGCCTAACAGGTAGAACACATTGTGCTGGCTAAATTAGAAACTCCTAGTATGTTTTAAAAACAGCATTACCTCTCCCACCCCCCATTGACAAGGAGATGGAATAACTGTTTTAAAGTGCCATTCTTAGAAATCACTTCAATTGAATGATAGGTGTGAATGATCTCAGCCTTTCACCACATCAGTAACTTATTCAGTGTGCAAACCTCACAACAGTGTGCTATGACTCAGTATCCAGCGATCCTGGAAAAAAGGATCACAACAAAAAGGGACATAAACAAAATACTGTCAGCTTCGTTACAAAACCTGAAATACACACAGTTTTTAAAGCAATGTTTACTGACTGGTGCTGCCTGTTTTACTTATGAAAACTATTGCACATGATCTTTACAACTTTGGAGAAACAGGTCCTAAAAGCTTGCTGACAGGGACTACTAGACTGAAGTCCTGATATGACATCATCAGCAGCTCTTCACTGATACAGGTGGTTTTGAACAGGTAGTGAAATCAGGGTTACAAAATAGCTCATAACTTTAAAATGAAGTAATGCAGATATCTAGTTTTTTGTATGAGATTTACTGGGGGTATGCTTATTCTAATTCTGCAATGTAGCTCTTTTGGCCAGATGGTGTCAGTTGCTGAATCCCAGTACTGACACTGCGGTGCAGCATGAGGGGGGTGCTGCACTCCTGAGGTGCCGTCTTTCAGATGAGACATTAAACAGAGGTCCCATCTGCCTGTTCTGATGGTTGTTCAGGTGGATGTTAAAGATCTCATGGCACTTCCTGAAAAAAGAGTAGGGGAATGTTTTATTAGGAGAAAATAAGTACAGAAAACTCAAATCATATGTAAGACATGCAAAAATGCTTGCAAATTACAATCAATTGAAAAAAAGAAGGAAATCCAATTGTTACAAAATAAAGTATCAACATTCAGATTATACCAGTAAGAAGCAAGTACAGATATTCCAATAGGAACAAAAATGGAAATTACGTACCTACCGTAATTCTGCTCTTTAAGTGTATCTTCACTATTCATCACCTTTGGGTACTTGGCCAGAGGTCATTATCCCGCAGGAGTTTTTTTTTTTGATGGGCGGAGTCGACGCACCATCAGCGCCACCCTCGAGGTCGACGCACTGCGTGGCACTCATGGGTTGGCCGTTAGGTGTTGTCGACTCCACCTTCCCACCAGTTCTGAGTCGCCATGAGGTTAGAAGAAGGGTTGGGAGGGTGGGACAAGGAAGTCCAAGGACAGACAAAGGGCAAGATATAAAAACTAAAAGAAGAAATAAATGACTGAGAGGACAGAAGAAGTTTGAAGACTAAGGGGGATTGGGTAGGGGCCCCAAATTCTGGAAGTAGAAAGGAGGAGGGAGGGAGGGTTAAGGATTTTTAGAAGTAAGGATAAGAGTGAGAGGGGGGAAGACAGGAGAAACAGACGCTGTAACATTGACCTGTCTCCAGGTTATATAGGAACTGCAAAGGAGTAGCCAAGAGGCTAACTGCCAGAATTCAAGGCACAGAATCACTGGCAAAAACTCCTACAAAGCAGAATCGGCTATTCTGGAAGAAAGGACATAATACCGGGATATTTCCCCCCTCTCAAAAGGAGATTTTGGTGCAAGAAACCTAGTTTCTTAAATTAATTGTGATTATGTCCACAGGACTAGGAATTCAAGGACTGATGGGGAGAAGGGGAGAAGGAAAGAAAAGAGGGCAGCTGCCAACCCCCACCCCACAGGGTGGAGCTGAAGCACTGAAGAAAGAGTGCCCCCAATCCTGACCACTCTTCCCCTAAAGAAAATTATCCCCCTATGTACCTCGTCTACCCCGCTCCTGACTAACTGAAAGGAGGGGGGCAAGAGAGGGGGTACAGAGAGGGAGGGGGACCCAGAGACTGAGACCCCAGCGGGATGGAGGGTGGGACTGTGATGAATGGTGAAGATACACAGAAAGATCAGAATTACGGTAGGTACGTAATTTCCATATCATATCTGTGTCAATCTTCACCATTCATCACCTTTGGGTGAGCGCCGAGCCCCCCCGAAGGGGGCTTATAACCCTAAGGGACTGAGTCCCTTAGCTCTCAGTGGGTGACACACTAAGAGGGAGAACCTTCATGGATCTGGAGAGGCCCGAGAGTGGGGAGAGTGAGACGGGAACCCCCTGAAGGGGGTAGGAAGTTGCCCCGACAGACACTGCCTCACTTAATGGGAGAAGAGATAGGTTCTCTGGTGAGCGGAGTTAATCACCCTACACCGGGCCAAGGGTGACAACTGGGAAAGACACAGCCATGCCATCCGCCTAGTGCAGATTGCTGTCCCTAAGACCCTGGTAGCTACCTCATTGGCATCATACGATGCCATTGCTTGGTGCCTTACTAGATCCAGGCCAGGTGCAGAGAGTGCAATGGCTTGTCTGGTTTGTTCCGTGTCAAGCATGGAGGCTAGGAGCTGACCCAGCCCAGACCATAAGAACCTGTCATAGGTTGCATAGTGGGCCTGATGTGCTGCAATAGAGAGCAGCAACCATGCAGAGTAGAATGTTCTCCTCCCCAGAAGTCAAAATTTGAGGAGTCCTGATTTGGGGGCTGGTCACGGTGAGGGGCGTGAAGCCCATCAGGAGCGTCCTGTTGGGTCAATCCTGACTGAGGATGAGGCATGGGAACTGGAGACTCCGGGGGGGGGGGCATAATACTGCTGGCAGAGATCCCTAGGGGCAGGAACTCCAGAAAAGGGTCTCTGCCAGGAATGCAATGATGCCTCCCGAAAGGGAGCAGGCCGGGGGGGCACCATGAGGGTGTCCTCACTGAAATCGCCTAGAAAGGCGTGCGCTGTGTGCTCTGGATTGTGTTGAATGGGAGGGGTGATGTGCAGGTCCTCTAACATCCTCACGAGGAACCGCTGATACTCAGTGAGATCAGCAGCTGGAGAGATGTGGATAGACGGCTCCTCTCCCCTAGAAGAGGGGGATAAAGAGTCAGAGGACCTCAAAGGTTCAGAAGCTGCCTGCTCAGGGGAAGGCTGAAAAACCTGTCTGTCCATAACCCTAACATAAGAGAGAAACTGAGCAGCCTGAGCTCTGAACTGCTCCCAGGATAGAGGCCCGCTAGGACCAAGAATGCCTGGGAGCACAGGAGAATGTGGCAGAGGAATAGGGGCAGAGCCAACAATGGGGATCGGCTGACCTCCGCCTGGGTTAGGGAGTGCACCAGGAGCCCTAGGGAAGGAAGGAGCTCCGGAAAACTCCACAGTCGACAGCTGATCAACCAAACTGGAATTGCCTAGATTGTGCCCTGAAGAATCCCTCCCATGAGGCGACCGGGGCCGTGTAGGTCCAGAAGGACGGTCCCCTACCTCCAAAGAATAAGGCCCTCTCGAGGAAACTGAAAGGGAAGGGTGGAGATCAGCACTACAGCTTCTCCCAGAGCCTGGGTGGGTTCTGGAAAAAGGCCGCCACACAGACCCCATGCCCCCCGACCCCTTGGAATCCGAGAGTGCCCTCCTCCTTGAGAGAACCAGCCTAGGCAGCTGGCAGCCCTGGTCGGCCCTCAAAAGGGCTATCCAGGGAGCAGCACCCTCCCCTCCCGTGGGTGCTCCCATCGGCCCCAAAGTTGGGCAATCCAGGCACACACCACCTGAGGGGGTACCACCACTGAGGGGTCAGAGAAGCCTCCGAGGCCAGGTTGCAGGGCAATGGTGGCCTGCACCACTGCCTGCTGGTCAGAACCCCTGACCCTGGCCCCAGTAGTCACTGTCCGCTCCTCAGAGGGGGACTGACTCCGTCCTGTTGAGGACAATACCAGGGTGTCCACACCAGCAGCCAACTCCAGGGAGCCAGACTGCCTGTCTGACTCAGAGTCCGACTTCTCCTCTGAAGAGGTGGAGATCAAAGTCCTGTGCCAAACAGTGTGTGGATGCCCGCTGCCATCCCCACTGAACAGGGCACCAGAACCAGAGACTGCACCAGAGTTGGTGCCGGTGCCCCCCCCTCCACACCGTGAATGGTGCCAGAAGAGGACACAGCTCCAGCAAGGGCAGCAGCCCCTGGAGCCAGAGCCTGTCAAGGCACCATCCTGACCCATGGTGCCACAAGTGGTGTCGACACCAGCAATGGCGCCGACGACGGCTCTTACTGTGCTCTTGCCACTGAGGCCAGAGACCTCCACAGCACCGACCCACCCCACAGCACTGAGAGAGGTGCCGACGATAGAGACAGTGCTGATGACAGCCCCGACAGTGCTCTCGGTGCTGCGAACGGCACTGACCTCTGAAGCTCCCATGGCACTGTGTCCATGCTCGAAGCTGCGAATGGTTCTAGAACTGAACATGGTGCCGTGCTCAACTATGGCACCGCGAACGGCACCAGGGTGAGAAACAGTCAGGGACAGCGCCACAGAGCCTCCCACAGCACGGACAGCACCATCAGTGCTGCAAATGGTGCTGACAGCAGCAACGGCGCCGAGCGACAGCCTGGCACTGAAGACAGCGCCACAAATGGCACCGAGGTACAAGACGGCACTGACAGATGGCATCGAGGACAGCGCCGACCCAGGCCTTCCGAGCCACGGGTATGACACTGGGGGAGTCTTCGCCCCCAAAGGGGCAATTGCCAAGGCAGTGCCTCCTGCCTGTCTCCCGGGGGGACTGACTGGGCCTCCTGCACCATGGAAGGGGCCTCTGCCATGGCTTGGCTACAAGAGGCAAAGGCCCCCTCCTCCTTGGTCCATATAGAACCGGAAGGGGCCCTGGAGGAAAGGCAGAGAGAATGCGGCTTGGCCTGACGAGTGTGCGCCCGAACCCTGAAAGTCAGCAGAGCTCAGCCCACTTTCCACGTGCGATGCTCGATGACCCGGTGGTCCATGAAGAAACAGGCGTCGCATGAATCCATGTCGTGAAGTGGGCCAAGACATGCGAGGCAATGGTCGTGCTGGTCGGTGACGGAGTACTTACAGCCGCAAGGGCACCATCGCATGGTGGGCCATCCCATCTTGGAAGTCTTTTTGCCCTCCGACCTAGACATGACCTATGAGAAAGAAACACCAAACTAGACTAGACATCGAAAAAAAAATAAACAAGGAACAGTCTTACCAGGTGACATCGAGTAGGCTAACAGAACCGGCAGGAAAAAGGGAGCCGATGGACTTCGGCACAGAGTCGATATGGATTCTACACGGAGTTGAACAATACGGAGAAATTTGACTGCAAAAAATTTGAAGTAGCCTCTCAGAAGTTTCTTCAGCAAGCGTCCCAGTAGGTGACCTTGACAACGGGAGACGAAGAACTGGTGGGAGGGTGGAGTTGACAACAACTGACGGCCAACCCGCGAGCACCATGCAGTGTATCGGCCTTGAGGGCGGTGCCGATGGTGCATCAAACTCCGTCTATCAAAAAAAAAAAAAAAAAAGGCTCCCGCGGGGTCATGACCTCTGGCCAAGTACCCAAAGGTGATGAATAGTGAAGATTGACACAGATAAGATCAATGAGGTTGACAATGCTTTATTTTCAGCATCATAAATATTATTCAGATTCTTCACTACTTAGTTTAAAACCTGTACTGGAGTATAATCCTTCTGTTGCAAGAGATAGGCACACCATGCCAGTCATATATAAAACCTACATAAAGCAAAAATCAATCTCAAGGTACTAGGATAGTACTTTGCAAGCGCAGGTGGGTATAAACCAAAAACTAAGATGTCATAAGTGATCAAAGTAAAGTTCTCATCTTTCCACTTGTGCAAAAGAAGAGTCCAAAAAGCTTGATTGTGAGGACACTCAAAAAGGAAATGCTGCATCATTTCGAGAATACCTGTGCAGGTCTCCCATGGACAGATCCTCTCTTCTATAGATTTATATTTTAGTGTATCCTGAACTCCCAACTGACCATAAGATAGCTGGGTAACATCCCAGAGTCGCAAAGGTATTCTGTGATCAGATAACTGTAAGAATACCGTGTCTAGTTTACCTTCCTGTATGCCCATCAATTGCGAGGTTTCAGAAAAGTGGGAACAAATAATTTCTTGCTAAAGCTGTTTCCTTATGAGGGAAAGAACCTTATTTGGAGAGAGAGACCATTGTCACAACTTAAGAAATGTGGGGACAACAAAAGGGGGAATGTTATAGGAGCAAAAATTTCTGGGGATTTCAAAGGGGGCCTGTTGCCAGAGTAGACACAGAGGTTGTACTGTAAGACAGAATGAAAAAACAGGGACCAAAAGGGGGGATGTGGGTGAAGTACTGGTGGAAAGTTCCATTTAATAAACTATGAAAGAAAACAACTGGGTGGAGCATTCTTACTCCACTGTGACAGTAATCAGGGTAAGTGTACATTGTCTTAACATGATTAAGGCAGCTGCCCCAAAAACCCTCGGAAAAAAACATTAACAACTCTGGCTTCTAGAGAAACCGGGAGAGGGAAAATATGTGCCAAATGCAAAAAAAGGGGAAAACAAAAGGTTTTAAGTAAGAATACTTTCTTTCTTTTTGATATAATATGGCCTTTCCAGGAATGTACTAAAGTACTAGCTTTATCCAAAGTCCAGTTATAAGTAGTGTTGTCTGTACTGACAAAATAGAGTCCAAGGATTTTTAACAGGGGAGGCAGTGAGTGAAATGCCAGCAATACTAGTAATAGAGTCATCTCCTTCTAAAGGAGGAATGCATATCACTACGCTTTTATTGTAATTCAGTTTAGAGCCAGAAGTGGCCTCAAAGGTGGAAAACAAAGAAACAATGTCTGGTCTGTGTACCAAGGAGGTCATGCAGATCATAGATGCACAGATCGTTCGTGTAAGCATTGACGGTCGGAGCATAAGATTCAGTGGGGAGAGGGATGTTAGGGAGGGTAGGATGCTGTAATAATTTCCGATGGAGGGGGTCCATTTGAAACACAGAGAAGAGGGCTGAGAGGATTGCCTTGACGTACACCTTTGATTCCTAAAAAAGGGGGACCAGAGGATCCATTTATGTGAGGCTGTATCCAAGTAGTGCTATATAATAACTGAATCCATGAAATAAAACATCATGGTATATGGTATTTAAGTAAAACTTGAAATAAATATGTGTGATCAACCTGACTGCTTTCTCCTGATCAACAGATAGCAGTAAAGAAGAGGCGGAAGCAGATGTACTAGAGGAAAATATGTCACCTAGGAGAGCTAGATTTTGAAAAATGGATCTATGTCAGATAGCACAGGTCTGTACTTTAGAAATAACTTACTCAGCAATAGGTGTAATTTATGTAAAAGGACGGATGCGAAGATTTTGTAATCTACGTTAAGGAGACTTAACGGTCTCCAATTGCGAATGTCTGACCTGTCCACTTTTTTAAACTGTAGAATCATGATAGCATCAGAAAATGTATTGGGGAGGGAGTTAGCAGACAAAATGGTATTAAATACAAGTGTCAGAAAAGGAACAAAAAAGAAAGAAAAATATTGGTATCATTCAGCAGTCAGTCCATCATGTCCTGGAGAAGAGTTTCTTTTAAGTCAGTTAATAGCCTGTCAAGTTTCATCAGAGGAAATTGGGGCAGTTAGTAGGTCAAGCTGGGCAGAGGGAACATTAGAGACAGCAAAGTCTGAAAAAAAGCAGCATCAGGGGCGGCTGAAGAGGGGGAGCGAAATATATGTTCTGGGTGAGAGTGGGCTATCTTTTTCATAGAGGGTAAGTCAGTGCAGAAAAGTGAGGAAACTGGGTCCAAAAGCTGTTCAATATGTGCTGCAGGTACTTTATCTTTACAGCTTTTATAAATATCCAGAGAAGGCCTGGAACTTTGGGTGCTGCACTGAGCCTCTACCTTTAAGGAGAGTGAGTGCCCTATCATATTGATAGAATGCCATTTCAGTTTTTAATTTACTGATTTGCTGGGTACAATCACATTGTGTCCCACAACCCCAAGATATAGTGTCTAATAATTTCTGTCTAAGGTGCAAGTATTTATGACAAGAGGATAAGGTTTTGGTTTTTGCTTTCCATAAAATAAATCTTTTAGATCAGTCTTGGTATCCTCCCACCAACTAGCCTGAGTGAAAGAAGGGTCTGATAGGAAGGAACTGTTAAGCTTCCAGCAAGACTGAGGCCTGTGAGGACAGGATTCTTGGGAAAATGAGCATGTGAGAGAGAGACAGCAAGGTGATCAGAGGTCTCACAGTGGAGTACAGTAGCTTGACGTACCTTGATACTATAAGACAAAAAATTATCTATTTGGGTTGCCAAAGAACCTCTATAATAGGTTTTAGCACCTGAGGTATGGACAAAGCAATATCCATCCTGCAGGCCTGCCATCTTTAGGACTGAATTAAGGCAAGTCGTGTCTCCATAAACCTTTGGGTAGATCCACCTCTGACAGAGCGAGTCCACATTTGAAATCTCCACCTAGGAGGACATGATGTTTAGTGTACAAGAAAGGCTGTATTAATTTTAACAAATCTGACTGTGAAGCTATGCTTTGGGGAGCGTACATGTAACCCCTAGATGGCGCTATCCCAGGGGCTACTACCCCTGCCTGATTTGCCACTAACAGGTTGAGGGGCCTGGATCCAATGGCGGGTGCCTCCACCCAGAGGTCAGGGTTTGCAATAGTTAAACTAACTTGGTCACAGCCCTCTGGGACACTGCAACCCCCTTCTTCCCACTAGTGGCCCACACAATATATCAGAATTACCTTCACAGTATACACTTACCCCCAGGATTGGTTCCGGCACTGGGACCTCCTGTGAAATGAGATACAGTGCAACAATCACAGTACAGTACTTTAACATAGACAAATACCTCAGGCAGTATAACTTTGCTGAAACAAGCAGCTCTGATTTATTTAGGGATATAACAAGGACAGGGGGAAATCAGGTTAATTAGCTTATCACTCTAATAATCTACCTATGGCTCTGTGCACAGGCCTATCCCTATCAGTTACTGTCCCTGGGTACCCAAGCCCTAGTGGCTAGTCCAAACCGTGGCAGCTGGTAGGGGCCCTTTCACACAGAGAAAAGGAAAATTAAACAGTCAGCAGTACAGTAATTCCATTTGGATTTAATGTGGCAATTCAACAGGGAGCGACCCTGAATTAGTACTCACGACCTCCAAATAAGATAGGGTCCTTCAATATCAGCAGGGCTACTCTTGAGCTCAAAGAGACTCTTTCACACATTTATATGGTAAAAAAAAAAAGAGTACTCATACCAGGCAGGCTGCTTCTATCCCGATCGCAGAATTACTGCACAATACACGGGAGAACACACAGCAGATTCAGTTCCTGACAGACCGAGTGCAATTCAATTTCTCCAGTCTTCTACAGGGTGAGCCTGGTTTCTACTCTTCAGAGATCCTTTGATTCTTTTCACAGGGCAGTTCAGTCCTAACAAGCAGTTACACAAGCTGCAGACCGGAACTCTGGGCCTTACACACGTTTTTGACTAAAACTGCACACTGAAAAAGCACAGGGCTCCTTCCTTCTTCACTGCCAAAGCTCAACTGAAACTCCAACCGACAAAACCGAGCACTTCCTTTGAGTTCCTCCCAGTTCTTGACTGGATTGGCTGTCACTCACAATAGACTGCTGCTGTTGGTCCAAAAGGCACTGAAGTCTAAACTACATCTCCAGAGTCACTGCCATACAATCCTCTTGTGGCTGGCTCAGATTATGAGTCCAAGTTCTGATTCGTCCAAGGCACCATTTTGAGCTAGCTTACCCCACACTGATTGGTCCAGTTCAGCAGTTCAAAACCAGCATGGGGAACTAGGCAGACACTGTTCTGACTGCAAAAGCAGAGTTAGACAAACTGTAATTTCATTATCACTCTAAATGGTTTCTGGCAAACAGTTACATCTTTCAGATAGGTTCCTTTGCACTCCTAGTGACTGCAAAAATGGAGTGAATTGGCAGCAGCTTGAGTGGTACTCAATCAAAGAAACACACAGTCCCCCATACAAACTAATTATGTCTGCAAGCAGACAGCTCTTAAAGAGACAGTACCAGAGGTTCTAAAAACACTCATTGATAAATGGCTTAAACGCCAAACACCATTCAGGCTTGGAGCATTCAAGCAAGCTCCTGGAAGTCTTTTGGGAACCCCCATTTGCAGGGGGGTTACATACACATTAATTAATCTTCATTTAAATGGTTTATACATGCAGTCTAATAAAAGTGCATGCCCTGGGGCAACATCAACCAATCTATAATCCTGAAAATTGAATCCCTTAAACAATATTCCTAGACCATCACAAAGGTCCTCCCAATGTGATCAGAAGGAGGTGCCTCCCAGCCACCTGGATTTGGTTTGAGAGATATCACGTGGGAGATCAGATAGAAATTGCATAGTGGTCAGCTGTTTATTAAATGACTTAATGCTGCAAACATTAAGTATTAGGCAGTGAAGTAGAAGAACAGAATGCATGAAAAAGATAAGAAAAAAAAGGAAGGTTACAATAGTCAGGTTTTAGAAGACTTCTTCCCTTGCTTTTTGGAAGATCAGGAATCCATCGTGGAGTCAGGAAAGAAATCAATTTTTGAGAAGGAGGTAAGGGAGGAATCAGATTTCCCCCACCTCTTCGTCCATGTCTCCCCACTGTCTCTTCTTAACTAGCGCTTGAAATCTGTTTCTTGTGATGACAGTTTTCGGTGTAGGTTTCTCTACCTTCCTCTTACTTCTGCCTCATTTAGAGGAATGAACAGTAACAAAGGGAGTTGCTACTTGGGGGCGGGGCATAGCTGCTTGGGAAGGGGAACAACATCTGAAATTAGTAGCTGGGTAGACATGGGGGGGGTCAATCAATATGGCAGTAGAAGCAACCTGAGGGGAGGAGAACTAATTGGAGTTACAGGAGGAACTGCCAAAGAACCATGGCCTGCAGAGTCTGGAGTATCTGACCCGGGGGGGGGGGGTTGTCGTCTCTTTGAACCTCAGTCTGAAGTTGAGAATCAGTGATAAGGGCAACCTGGTCCTGTGGAGAACGATCAAGCCTGTTATGGTCTGCCCAGGGGCATTGTTTGTAGGACTGCCTGAACTCGTCGCACAAGTTACACTTTAAGGGACTGGGGCATCCCAAGCTGATGTGACCATATATTAAACAGAGGGTAAAGCAGGGCTTATCACAAGTGTAGCTAAGATGAGTCCATGAACCACACTTGTGGCACTTCCACGGCTGGCCAGGGTAATAGCACAGGCCATGGTCCCTTCCCATATAAAAACTACCAGGTAGATGTAAAATGACCTTGTTAATTTGTTTCAGTTAAACCTTGATTTTCCAGACTCCTGTCCACACAAGATCCTCTTCTAGTAGAGGATGAGGCGTGTCCAAGATTTCACAATGCTGTCTAAGCCAATACTGAACATCTGCTGTGCTAACCCCCTCATTCCTAAATAAAGTAATTATCTTAACCATATGCTTAGTGAGGGGAATAGCAAGGAAGGATGCCCAGAGTGGAGTAGTTTTAACTTGCTCATATTTTGACCAAAAACATTCAATAGTGTAAACATTCTTAAAACTAATATCGTATAAAGCTTCACCATGTACATGTATAAATGCAAAACGTTCTGGGGCCCCAATACCTAATGAGTCTTGCAGCATATTATGTAGAACGGTCTGTCTGTCCGGAGCAGTGTTAATATCCCCTGTATAGCGCAGTTGGACTGCATTCCGGCACTGGTCTGGTGCCCCCAGATTTCAAAAAAGGTCTCTTAGCTTGAATTGCTGGGTATCCTGCTGTTGACCCTCCAGCTGGAAGGTGTCCAACTGTGTGACAGATGCAATACTGAAGGAATGAAGTAAGGGAACCTGCTCAGGGTGAGGCTGTACAGCGGTGTGGCCCGGATGTGAACTTGCTGCCATGGATTTGAGTGGTGGCCGGCATTCCATTGGATTTGCAATAGAAATTACATTTTTGTTTTGCTGAGAAGAAACTGGAACTTGAAATCGATCCAAACTGGCCGGAGGGGGAGTAGTGCCATCAGTGTGTTGCTGCCAGCCTGCCACTCTTAATGCAGCTTCTGGAGTTCAGGACATATCAGGTAAGAGGTTGGAGTGGTGACTTTTCTGTAAATTCAGCGAGGGAGGGGGTAATGAAAATTGCGGCAAAGATGCTGCAGTAGTGGTGTGAACAGATGGTACATCCACAGCTGGTGCAGCAAAAGAAGCAGTGGGTGCAGTTGTGGTAGTAAAGGAGGCATCAGGGATAGAGTCTTGTGACATGGCATCTTCTCAAAGCAGCTGTAGTGGAAAAGGCTTTTGAGTTTTCATGGTCTGACGAAGTAGGTCTTCCTGTGATAAAGGTGTAGCCGTATTTGACATAAAATACTCCAAACCTGGAGTAGTTGGGTTCAAGTCCACTCCCTGAGGGTCTGAGGGGAGCATCTCTGCATCTATTATAACTATACCTTCTGTAGCAGGAGTAATAGTAGAATCCTGAGCCAAAACAGTCTCCAAAGTAGCTTCTGAGGTAGTAGAAGCAATAGGAACTGGGATCACTGAAGCAGGCAGCAAGATGCTACCACTTCTTCCCTCATCTTCTTGGACGTCGGCCATCTTAGAAAGTCCGACAAAGGGTCCCCTACCGGCAAGAGTAGGGGAATTTTTTATTCATAACTAAAAGATACATGTATACAAGAAGAGTAATGCATCAAACAACAAAACAGGAAGCATCAAAAAACAATACAGAAGAACTCCATGTCAAAGGTATACACATCATAATTAAAACAAAAGTAATACCGTCATAAAAGAAACAAAAGGAAAAAAAATCAAAAACACAGCTGTTCTTATTATACATGCTATAAACATAACACCAAGACCCTCTCAAATCAAGTAGGAACTTCATGCCATAGTATACCTCGGGAAACCCCATCCAAGAGAGTAACACATGAAGAACAAGCATTTGTCAATGCCGAATGTTGTCCCGCTGGCATTGGCATTGGTAGTGCAGGAGTTAGAGATGCATAATAGGAATGGCAGTGCAATATTGAACTGATGCCAACCCCACCCCCACTCTGCAGAGACTGACAGGCGGGGTGTGCCTTTGGGTCGTCAGCTATAATGCTCATGCCATTTTACCTCACCCTACCCTGTAGACACTGACAAGTGTCATGGTGTGCTTTGGAGCCCTTGGACCTTACACTTACCCCATTCCATAAGGAAATATGCTGAGACAGGTGCAGCATAGGAGAATGGGGTGAACGTTAGGGCCGAACACTCCAAGGCACACCTCGATGCCGGTCACTGGCTGCAGGGTGAGGGTGGGGGTGAAATGGTGTAAGCATTACAGCCAATGATCCAAAGTCACACCCCTGACAACTGTCAGTCTCTACAGGGTGGGGTGTTACAGTTGAAAACCCCAATGTCATAGGCATTTGTTGGCATTTTCACTCCAAATTGTCAACATAGGCTTTTTGTGACCCCTTCTCATGAACTGCGGCTCCATCAGTTTGTTAGCTGAAAGGTGGTTTTGCACAGCAGCTATACCATTTGGCAACACTGTACTGTTCATGAGGAGGTGTAAAACATGGCAACATTGAAAATCTGAAGTGAAAATATGAAAAATTGGTGAAGTCATGAGCATGCATAGGAACTGTGCAACACACATCCGTAACCCAATTATTTTTGGGATTTTTTTAGCCACATTTTCAACATAGGCATTTTGGGATCTCCCCTCACGAACAGTGGCACTGTGATTGTGTTAATCTATTCCAAAAGTTGATTTCCCACAGCGACCACACCATTGTGCATCACAAGTGCAGAAACACATTTTGGGCAGGCTGTGAAAAATGACAGCAGTACAGTTTATAAGGAGGTGTGAAAAAATGCCAGTGTTGAAAATGTGGCGTGAAAATATTGCAAATTTGTGAAGTTACAAGGGTGCGTGGAAACTGCACAACACACGCTTGTAACACAGTCATTTTATGGCCTTTCATCACCAAATTTTCAACATAGGCATTTTAGGACCTCTGCCCATGAACAGTGTCATCATCATTTTCTCAAACTGTCCCATAAACAGATTTCGCACAGTGACCGCGCTATTCTGTACCGGACGTGCGAAAACACATTTTGGCCAGGATATGTAAAATGACAGCTGTACTGTTCATAAGGAGGTGTGAAAAAAAGCCAATTTTGAAAATCTGGAATGAAAATATTACAAATTCATGAAGTTACGAGCGTGTGTGGAAACTGTGCAATGCACGCTCATAAAACAGTCATTTTTTGGATTTGTTTCACCAAATTTGTAACATAGGTTTTTTGAGAGCCCGCCTCATGACCAGTGGCACTGTCATTTCATTAATCGGTCCCAAAAGGTGATTCCGCGCAGTGACCGCGAAATCACCTTTTGGGACTGAATAACACCATGATAATGACTGAATTCACGAGGAGGGACCCCAATAACCTCATGTTGAAAACTTAGTGCCAAAATTCCCAAAAATGCCCGAGATATGCACCAAAGTTGAAAAAATCCTATTTTTGCCATTATACAGCTTACCTGCATGTCTTCAGTTCATGGTCCGCTTTGAAGAATGCAGACGTGTTCCCGGTCCTCCGAAGATCATCGTGCCTGGCTCCGGAGGTAAGTATGGGGTGAGGAGGGTGTGGGGTGTGCAGAGGGTCGGTGCAGGTTAGGGAGGGAGCAGGACAGACTGTGAGGGACCATTTCTTCTTTACAGGAAACAAAAAACAAAAACATTGCGGGACTTTTTTTTTTTTTTACACAGGTATTTGGCACACTGGGTAGGCTCCCCAGCATGACACCTGAGTGTTGGGGGCGCTAGCCGGCGGGGATGGGCATCCTCATTGGCACATAGTGAAGGGGGGCAAGAGCCAAGGGGGATTGGGCACCCCCTCTGCACAGAACAAATGAGGGGGGTCATTATGCCAACTGGGAGTGGGCTCCTGAGTCGGCACATGAACTGAGTGACGGCATGCTGACAGGGGGAATGGGCACCCCTGAAGTCGACTCTCCGCATGATGGCAGTCAGCGCTGCCATGTTTCTGGAAGGGCTTCACCAGGAAAGGCACGTAGGGAGGGCATGTTTCGGTGCCGCTGCATGACAAGCTTGGCTGTCATTGCAGCGGACCTTTTGTTTGATGTGCTCGCCACATTATGTATTCCTGATGTGGTGCCTGCATGCTGGCCTACTGGGGAATGAGGGACGCACCTACTGATGCATGCCCTGCATTTGCCCCACAGTGACCGCGCCTCCAAATCTGCCACTAATGCAATTGTGCGCCAGCCAACATAAAAATTAGACTAGAAACTACATGTTAAATTAGGACGAATGAAACATGCTTGTATTACTAAAACATTTTGTTTCTTTCCCAAGTCAATCCAGTAAAACAGAAGATCAAACATAAGCATTCCTAACCTCAATCCCTAGTGCCTTGTATAGTTTAGGATGCCACAGCTGCAGGTCAGTTCCTCCACCAGACCTCATGCATCTGCAGTGGAAATGTCAACCATTCCTTTTTATAGATACCATTCACTTCTGTGTTTATTCGAACAATGAACCCTGCCATATCAATATTTCTCTGCTGCAATACATACTGACACCTAATTTACCATATAGCCCATTTTAGGGTAGCTAAAACCACTTGCAGTGTTCCCTTATGAAATTTCTTCCAGTAGGGAAATTTCCCCGGTGTCCTGGCCAAATATCCCCCATTCACTAAAAATACCACTAACATAGTTAAATGTCAGTTGGCATCCATCTGTATCATCTGTATCCCCTTCCCCCGGAATGAGGCTGAAAATAAACAGAATTGTCTAGTCCTCCTTTCCCAGTGAACAAAAATTATATACATAAGTAAATAAATAAATCACAGTTTACTCTATGGCAGGAGCAAGCTCACTGACTCAGCCGTAGGGTTCTCTGCAGTGGTAGAACCTGCCACTAACCCTCCCCGGGCAAAACCCCAGTGCCGAGCAGCAGCAGTCTCATCAATGGCCTGGCCCCCAGTGCAACTTCCTGAGCTCACTTCCAACCTGGATCCTCAGCATGGTAGCAAAATGCACTACCACTGGGCTATCGGGGTGGCCTTATTCTTCATATTTTATATTTTAGTTTATGGATTCTTTGTAATTTAATATAATAATGTAACGAAAGCATGAAATATTAAAATGTCATTGAAAATTGCATTTTTGCTCACATGACTGTGTCATCATCCTCAGTTATAATTTAATAAACAAAATCTGAAATGATAATCAGTTGAATCACTTTTTCCCCTTAAATGATTTTTTTTTTCTGGCACGAACAGTGAAAATTTCAAGTTTTACAGTAGGTTAGTTCCATTATTTCAGTTTTAGACTCAATTAATTTATATCCAGAAAAGATACTACACCTATTCAGAATTGTCATTAGCTTTAATAAAGAACTGTCTATGTTGGATGTAGCAAGACATTGTCCATATACATTGTCATTCTATGCTTTTGCCTTCTGATATGAATTACTAACATCTCACATTATTCTCTAGAATTCAGTGCTAGAGGCTCTATATAGAGTGCAAAGAGCAGGGTGAAAAGAATGCACTCTGTTTTTTTTTTTTTTTTAACAGTTAAAGTTAGCACACTACCTGAAATTAACATTAACTTTTCAAAACAGTCAATTGTTATGTTTTTGTATCGAAGCACTTTAGTTTTCACTACGTGTTCTAATTATTGAAATGGTCACAACACATGACAAATCTAAAATCATTTTATACTGTGATGAGTGCTGTATTTAGTTTGCTTGTAATTCAGAGTGTGCTCCTGTACTGTATTTGCTGAGACACTAGCAGGATGTGCCCACAGAGCAACCATACAAATAGAGTAAGTCTTCTGATGCTGGTCTTCTGTCAATGCCTCTTACAGAGCCACTGACAACGTAAGTCTATTGGCGCTTTAGCCATTCAGCTCCTAAACACTAGAATTCTTTGGTGAAGAAGCCTCAGAAAATGATTTGCCATTATTTAGACATTTATTTATTCAGGCAATCTCTATACAATTCAGGTAGAGTTTTTCTTTGGCAGCTGTTTGATTATTTGAGACACACTGTACTAGCCAATGTATGTCATACATATCATTTAATAACTGCAAACTGCATTTTAAGAAATACAATAATGTATGAAGTACATTAGGCACAGACAACATTGTATGTGAACACTGGAATGATACACTGCTGCAGCCAGTGCTACAGGCTCATTCAAGTCTGCAGAAATAGAGTGGCAGTAACTGCAGTAGGACATTAGTCCCATCGAGTATACAGTAGATGTAGAAGTGAGGGCCACCAAGACGACAGTGACCATTTGAGGACTGTCCCAGTGACCTTTGGGAGCTCAGTTCCTAGTCATCAGGATGGATTATGGTACTTAACCACCAGATCAAGATACTGAACACTACGGAACAATTCACTGAAACCTATGAAAATATTAATAACTGGTTTGTAAAATGCCACAGCATGTAAGGCAGGCCTTAGTTTTAGGCTTTGAGCATTTTGAAACTTCAAGTTTACTGGGAGAAGGTAACTGATATCTGCGCTGTTAGCTAGGTGAAGAGGACAACTGTAAATTAGGGGGTGTGGCTTAGGCAGCAGGAAGCCAGATGTCTGCATTTAAAACTTCCCTAGTTAGCTTTTGGCAGAGATCAGCAAGAGGAAGGAGGTGCTGCTAGAAGCTTTCTACTATACTACTGGGACTAAAGAACTGGAACTCTACTAGTGGGACCTTCAAGTAGGGTAAAAAAACAAACAAAAAAGAAACAAAAACAAAAAAACAAGAATTAGTTTGCTTGTCTGAGTTGGGGGAAGAGAACTGTTATCTGTACCGTTAGCTAGGTGAAGAGGACAGCTGTAAATTAGGAGGTGTGGCTTAGGCAGCAGGAAGCCAGGTGTCTTCATTTAAAACTTCCCTAGTTAGCTTTTGGCAGAGAGCAGCAAGAGTAAGAAGGTGCTGCTAGAACTTTACTACTCTACTACAGAGACTATATAGCCTTATTTCCTTCCCCCCACCCTTAGCTAACCTTAGCCAGTTCCACTTTTATAGGCACTGGATTTGATTCACAACAGGAACTTCCTGTTTGGGAGCAGGAAGGGAGTGATCACAGAGGCACAAAAGACTCACCATCTCAAAAGGAAAGGAATAGCTCTCCCTCAACCTCTAGCTGCTGGAGGTCTGACTCTGAGCAAGTAAGAAGGAGACTACTGAGGAATACAGGAACTTCCTGTCCCAGAACAGGAAGGGCAGGAGCTGTAAGGGCACAGAGGTAGTAGAAAAATAGGGAGACAAAAAAAAAGTAAAACAGAGAGAGGAAAGAGTAAGCATACAAAACAACAGTTGAGGGATAAGACATGATGGGAGTGGTGCAGTGCAGTGGCTGTGGAGCGGCAGCTTTCCGGGAGACATTCTGGAGGATGCAGTGTTGTCCTATCTGCAGGCACCTCTCTGGGCTGAGGGAGAAGGTTTCTTGTCTCCAGGCAGAGTTAGCCAGGATTCAGGGGACATCTTCTCCCACCCAGAGACCACCAGGGCTACCGCCGCTGCCTCTGAAGTTGCCAAGAAAGAGGAATGATTGGACCACGGTGGGCTCAGGGAGGGTGAGGGTGGTGGAACAGAGGCACAATTCTCCAGCTGTACCTCTCCATAATTCATACGCTGTTCTGGCAGTCCATGGTTCCTCTACGGAGGCACTCGCAGTGGAGACCAAGGAGTATGCTGGGAACCTCCACAAAGGATACCCACAGGAAGGTGCCATGGGACCCCACAGGGGAAGGAAACAACTCCTGGTGGGGGATCCAATTGTTAGGGGGTAGAATTGGGGAGGAGGGAGGAGAGGAAGGTAAGGTGCCTGACCAGCACCATGGCTTGGAGTGACAGGGAGAGAATTCTCAGGATCGCGGAAGCAGCTGCACGTGGAAGGGAACTGGATGTCATTGTCTACCTAGGGACAAATGACCTGGCTAAGAATGGGATCAGAACAGTGCATGAGGAATTTGCGGAGTTGGGGAGGGGTCTTAGACAAGTAGCATGCATGCTAACCTTCTCGAGGTGCTACCTGTCTATGGCATGGGTGAGGCTAGGGTGCTCTGCACCATGGGATTCATTCAGTGGTTGAAAAACAGGTGCAGAGCTCAGGGTTTTGACTTCATTAGGGACTAGGGGTCCACCTGGAGGAATACAGGCCTATAATGGCATGATGGTCTGCATACCCAGGTCGCATCTGGAAACGAGCGGTCCCCACTCAGCATGCTTATCTGGCAAATCTCTTAAATAAATAAATAAATCTGTCCAGGAGGGGGACCAGGATCCTAAATGATAGGTTTAAATGCTTCATTGGCAAGCATTTAAACTAGCCAAGGGGGGTGGCACTAACACAATGCAGGGAAATTCCAGCACCCCCAAAAAACAGGGTAGTTAGCTAGGTAATCACAACATAGAGAAATCAATAAGGAGAAGGGTAGGGGTAAATGGAGGAAAAACACAAAGGCAGTAAGGACAGAGACGGGGCTAAAAGGGGTAAGGCCATCACAAAATGGAGGGCAATGAGTACCAACGCATGCAGTCTGGGTAACAAGCTCCCTGAATTAGAGGCCTTGATGAAAGAGGGATGCCTGGATAGCGTGACAGTCACAGAAACATGGTACACAGAGAACCATGACTGGGATGTCAAAATACCAGGGTACACAATCTACAGGAGGAACAGGGAGGTTAAAAGAGGAGGAGAAGTAGGAGTAGCTCTCTATGTAAGGGAAGGAATCAAAGCAATGGCACTAAAGGGTAAACAGGGAGGAGAGGAGACACCGTGGGTCACCCTGGAGACAGGAAATGGCACCACAATCCGCATGGGGGTTGAATACAGACCCCCATCTCAGTGGGAGGAAATGGACAAGGAAATGATAGAAGGCATCCTTGGGATGGCAGAAAAAGGGGAGATATTGTTGATGGGGGACCTGAATATGCCAGCTGTTATCTGGAGCACCTTTGCTGCAGCCACAACCAAGAGCAGGGTCATTCTAGATGCCCCACAGGAGGCATGCCTCAGACAGGTAGAGTTGGAACCCACCTGGGAGGGAGCAATTTTAGACCTGGTACTCTCAAATGGGGATGGAGAGAGGGTCTCAGATTTAGAAGTGGGTAGCCCTCTGAGAACAAGTGACCACCAAACAGTGTGGTTCATGATAAACACAGCTGTAGAGTCAAGCCACACAAAAGTGAGGATACTGGACTTTAGAAGGGCTGACTTTGGCAAAATGGGAGAGTGCCTGAGAAAAGCACTAGCAAATGGGCAAGAAGAAGGGGTGGAGGAACAATGGGGAAACATTAAAACTGCCATGACAAAGGCAACAAGCCTCTGTGTGAAGGAAATAAACAAATCAAAATGAAGGAAAAAAAATACTATGGTTCTCAAAAGAGGTGTCGGGGAAGATTAGGGAGAAAAAGATAGCATTCAGGAAGTATGAGGAAACACAGAAGGAGCCAGACAGAGAACTGCACCAGTTAAAGCAGAAGAAAGCAGGGAAGGCAGTCAGAACAGTAAAGGCCCAAACCGAGGAAAAGATAGCCAACTCAGTTAAGACGGGGGATAAAACCTTTTATAGGTATATTAGGGAGTGACAAAAGACCAAGGGAGGGATAGTGAGGCTTAATAAAGGAGAGGATGAGTGGGCAGAGGGTGACATTGAAAAAGCAGAGATACTGAACAAATACTTCTGCTCAGTATTCACAAAAGAAGAGGAGAGGGAGGCACCTAATCCAATCAATAGAAGCACTCTGAATAGGGGGGTCGACACCAGTCCATTCACAGAAGAAAGAGTCCTGAAAGAACTCCTTAAACTGAAAGTGGACAAAGCAATGGGGCCTGATAGGATGCACTCCAGAATTCTAAAAGAACTAAGGGGAGAACTAGTGACACCACTGACTACCCTTTTTAACAAATCATGGAAGCGTGGTATGGTATCTGAGGACTGGAGGAGGGTGGATGTGATTCCCCTTCACAAAAGTGGGAACAAAGCAGAAGCAGGAAACTACAGACCTGTTAGTTTGACCTCAGCAGTAGGGAAAATGATGGAATCACTTCTGAAAGAAAGAACTGTTGAGTACCTAGAGGCCAGCAGTGCACAGGACCCAAGGCAGCATGGATTCACAGCAGGAATGTCATGTCAGATGAATCTAATAGATTTCTTTGACTGGGTGACCAAAGTAATAGACCAGGGAGGGGCTGTGGACATGGCCTACCTAGACTTTAGCAAAGCATTTGACACAATCCCTCACAACAAATTAATAAACAAATTAGCCAGCCTGGGATTGGGTCCCAGGATGGTAGCCTGGGTAAAAAAATTGTCTGGACAACAGGACACAGAGAGTAAACGGAGTCCACTCCAAAGAAAGGGGGGTTACTAGCGGGGTACCACAGGGTTCAGTACTGGGACCAGTCCTTTTTAATGTCTTTATAAATGACATTGCAGAGGGACTGGAGGAAAAAGTATGCCTCTTTGCAAATGACACAAAGATCTACAACAGGGCTGATACACAAGGAGGGGTGGAAAGGATGAGAAGGGGACTTGGCAAGGTTGGATGAATGGTCAGAAATATGGTTGCTTAGATTCAATGCGAAGAAGTGCAAAGTAATACATCTGGGAAACAAATACCCAGGGGGAGAGTACACAATTGAGGGGGAGGTACTAACAACAACAGAAATGGAAAGGGACCTGGGGGTAGTCATATCAGATGACCTAAAGGTAAGCAAGTAATGTGAGAAGGCAGTAAGAAAGGCTGGGGGGATACTGGGATGAACTGGGAGAGGCATCACCTGTAGAAAACTGGAAGTTGTTATCCCTCTGCACAGACAGTTGGTGAGACCCCGTCTGGAGTACTGTGTACAGTTCTGGAGACCCCGTCTCTGCAAGGACTTAGGATGGAAGCAGTCCAGAGGATGGCAACTAAAATGGTGCAGGGTGTGCAACAGAAGCCATATGAAGAGAGACTAGAGGATTTTAATATGTATACCCTCAAGGAAAGGAGGGAGGAGAGGGGGGACAAGATATAAACTTTCAAGTGCCTCAAGGGAATCAACAAAGTCCAAGAGATTAGCATCTTTCAGAAAAAGAGATGTACAAGAACAAGGTGCACAATCTGAAGATAGAGGGGAATGGCTTAGGAGCAACGTGAGGAAGTATTTTTTCAAGGAGAGGGTGGTGGATGCATGGAATCACCTTCCTGAGGAGGTTGTGGGGTAAAAAAACAGTGGGGAAATTCAAGAATGCATGGGACAGACATAAGGCAATTCTGGTGGGAAGGTAGGAAGATGCAGGCTGTTGGTTAACTAGGATTTGCAGCTTATGCAATAGGTAGGAAAATGGGTAGACTGGGTGGGCCAAGCGGTCCTTATCTGCCATCAAAGTCTATGTTTCTGTGTTATTGAAGACTGAATTACAAAAGGTCTCAGACAACAAGGATGAAACCTTTGGTCAAGTATCATAGTAAAGAATAATTGTAAAGCCATGGTTCAACATTAATCATATAGCATGGAACTATTTAGCTAAAATATACATAAAACAAAGTAACAGTAAACACTGTGCAATCTGTAATTTTAGTGGACTACAATCCAAAATCTAAGTATGTATGATTGCACAGTTAACTGAACAAGAGATAAAAGAAGAACCTTACTATTATAGACGCCTGAGATTTGTAAGGCATCCTGTTGTCAGTAGTTGTAAGGGCGAGTAGGTAATGAAACCATCTAGCAAAAACTCTAGTTCAGAAATTCAGAGATTTAAAAATTGAAAAACTGTCCCCACTCCTGAGCATTCTTAAGTCATGGTCAGCTGTAATTATACTGGTATATTAAGAACTGTGAATGGTCGACAGACTACAAGGAAGTATAAGGATTACGAGTAGGTGCATCATGGGCTAATCAGGTTTTAGACCTGGCTAAGGTGCTAGGGCTGCCAGGTTTCTAGGTATTTTCAGTCTTTTAGCCTTTGTGGTACAGATCTTTGCTTACAATGTACCTAGCATACACTGGTCAAATGATGGTTCCCTAACAAGATGGCACTTACTGTTAAAAAAAATGTATTTGTTAAAAAATCTCTATACCAAGTGGTAGCCGGGTGGATGGTACTATTGATGTACTGTATTTCTGTAGTATACTACTGCTCTGAAACCCAACCAGCAGGGAGCATTTTATTGCAGTAGTGCAATAATACCATGTTATAATCAGCTGCACAATGATCAATAGTGTACAATTATATTCAAGCTGTCTGAGGAAGTCTAACAAAGATGCTTTTGTAGTGAAGGTCCTATTGTTTTTAGCAGTTTTGTGGCAGTGTGCTGCTGCTGAGTAAGTCAGACTCTTTATAATACATTATACACTTTTCAAGAATAATTTATAACAACCTTTCAAGAATACTTTATGCAAACTGAACAAATGTGCTACATTGCAAGCACAGCAGTAAAGGAATACACAGCCTATTAAAATGATTATGAGCAGGGTAATAAATTGCAAAATCAAAGACTAGATGAAAAAAATCAAGCAATGAAAATTAGGATTACCTCAATAAGTGTTGGAGAGAGCAACTGAGGTGACTGCAAATAATAACACACAAAAGAAGAAATTAGTAGCATGAAGTCATGCATGCAAAGTACCTAGTGAAAAATATTTATGGGGTATTTTTGTTTCCCCATTGATATTTATGTGTTTCTAAAAGTCTTACATAGCCTGCTAAGTTGGCAGAGTGAAAATACTGTGTATTTGTAAATGGCAAATTAAAACACTACCAGTTCCTTATGTTAATTCTTTAAAAACAACGAGAAAAGTGGCTAATTTAACAAGTCTTAGAACCCTGAAAATACAATCCATTCTTACCAGTAACTGAAAAAAGAATATTTTTTAATGTAATGGTAAATTAGAATAAAAAGGCCCCCACCATCTTGAGTTACAGTGCACAGACATATAGTGCCATTAATTAGGACGAAGTGCCCTGTAATTGGATGTCTCAGCTTGTGCTCTGCAATTAGATGCCATGGCCTCCTACATGACAAACTGAATTATGAACCCAGATAGAAAGAATGAAGGAATCTGATTGGCTGAGAGGTATTTGAAGCCATAATTAAATCATACCACATAATCCCAGCTTCAAAAAAATCTCCAGCCACCAGCCTCCCCAGTCAGCAGAAATTCATCCGACAATGGCAATCTCCTTACTCCTCACTGTATATCACAGAAGCCCACCAGACCATGCGCTGACAATGGCACTTTACCCGCATGGACTCTGGAGGGGTTGTGGGATAAATAAAAATTACGTACCTACTGTAATTCTTGATCTTTCTGTGTATCTTCACCATTCATCACATGTGGGTTAGTGGCCGGAGGTCACGACCCTGAGGGAGCTTCTTTTTTTTTGGATAGGCAGAGTCGATGCACTGATGGCGCCACCCTCGAGGCCAAAGCACTGCGTGGTGCTCACGGGTTGGCTATTAGGTGTCATTGACCATGCCTTCCCTCCAGTTCTGAGTCACTGCAGAGTAAGAAAGGGTTGGGGGGGGGACAAGGAAGTCCAAGGGACAGACAAAGGAAAAGATATATGATCTAAAAGGAGAAATAAATGACGGACAGGACAGACAGGAGATTGAGAAAAACTAAGGGGATTGGGAAGGGGCCTCAATCTCTGGAATCAGAAAAGGAAAGGGAAGGAGGAAGGGGAAACAAGAAGTGGGAGGGGAGAGAACATACCCCAGACTCGCGATCTGGTCCCTAAACTGAGTTTGAGTACTGCATAGGAGTAGCAACAAGGCTATACTGCCAGAATTCAAGGCACAAAATTATTGGCAATGTACTCCAGCAGAAGCATTTAAAGGCTGAAAGGGAACAAAAGGGAACAGGAATCCAGGGTTGTCCTGCCTCGAAACCAAATAAATTGGAATAGGGGAGAAAAACAAATCTCCCTAATTAAAAAATGAGGAGAAGGAATTAGTCCCTAAGGACAATAATTGAGGGAGATAGACAGAGAGAGAGAGAGAGAGAGAGAGAGACAGAGAGAGAGAGAGGGAGAGGGCAGCCACCAACATCCCACCCCAAAGGGATGGAGCCAAGGCACTGAGGAGGGCAGCCCCCTCTCTCCTGATCCCTTCCCCCCACCAGAAGGCAGAGGAAAAATCCCCCTGTGTGCCCAAGGTCACCCTGTTCCTGACCAGCGGAAAGGAAGGGGGGGGGCACACAGATGGAGGGGGACCCAGAGACTGAGGCCCTTGGGGGATGGAGGGTGGGATTTGTAATGAATGGTGAAGATACACAGAAAGATCAAGAATTACGGTAGGTATGTAATTTTCATATCTTATCTGTGTCAATCTTCACCATTCATCACATGTGGGTGAGTACCAAGCCCCCCCGAAACCCGAGACCCTAAGGGACTAAGTCCCTTCCCAGTGGGGAGAGACTAAGAGGAGAACCTTTACAGGGCCTGGTGAGGCCTGAGACTGGGGACAGTGAGACGGGGACCCCCCCGGGAGGGGGCTAGAGGTTGCCCCGACAGACGCCGTCTCACCCTATGGGAGAAAAAGTGGGTTCTCCAGTAGGCGGAGGAAATCACCCTATGCCAGGCCAAGGGTGCCAACCGGGAAAGATGCAGCCATGCCATCCGCCTAATGCAGATCACTGTGCCTACTACCCTGGAAGCTACCTTGTTGGTGTCATAAGATGCCTTTGCTTGGTGCCTTGCTAGCTCCAGGCCATGTGTAGAGAGTGCAATGGCTTGTCTGGTTACCTCTGAATCAGGCAGGGAGGCTAGGAGCTGACCTAGCCTGGACCACAAGAACCTATCATATCAAAGGAAGCATAGTGGGCCTGATGAGCAGTAATCGACAACAACAACCATGCCGAGTAGAAGGTCCTCCTCCCCCAGAAGTCAAAATCTGCAGAGTCTTGATCTGGGGGCCGGTCACGGTGAAAGGCTCAAAGCCCATCGGGAGTGTCCAGTTGCATCAGCCCTGACTTAGGGTGAGGCATCCGGCCTGGAGACTCGGGGGGGGGGGCACAATACCTCTGGCTCAGATCCCTAGGAGCTGGGACTCTGGAAAAGGGTCGTTGCCAGAAACGCAATGATGCCTCCTGAAAAGGAGCAGGCCAGGCAGGCACCACAAGGGTGGCCGTACTGAAATCACCTAAAAAGGCACATGTCAAATGCTTCAGATTGTGCTGAGAGGCGGATGGGGTGATACGCAGGTCCTCCAACATCCTCGCAAGGAAACACTGATACTCGGCGGGATCAGCAGCAGGGGAGATGTGGACAGAAAGCTCCTCTCCTCCAGAAAAGGAGGATAAGGAAGCGGAAGACCTTGAAGATCCAGGGACTGGCTGCTCAGGGGGAGGGTGGAACACCCACTCACCCATGGCCCTGACATAAGTAGGGAAGTGAGCAGCCGCACCCCTGATTTTTTCCCAGGAGAGAGGTCCCGTAGGACCAGGAATGCCTGGGAGAGCAGGAGATGGTGACAGAGGCATGGGGGCCAGATCCATAACAGAAGAGGAACGTCCTCTGTCCAGGCAAGAGAGCCCACCGGAAGTCTCCAAGGGAGGAGTAGTTATGGACAGCCTGACAGCCGACAGCTGATCAACCATACTGGAACTGCCTATACCGTGCCCCAAAGTATGCCCCCTGTGAGGTGACTGGGATCATGTGAGCCCAAAAGGACGGTCCCTTCCCTCCAAAGACAAGGGCACTCTTGAGGAGACCGAGAAGGAAGAGCGGGGGTCCGCGCTGCGACTCCTCCCCGAACATGGGTGGGTCCCAGAGAAGGGCCGCCTCCTCGAACCTTGGCCCTCAACCTCTTGGACTCTGAGAGGGCCCTTCACCTTGAGAACACCAGCCTGGGCAGCTGATAACCCTGGGCGGTCCCTGAGGAGACCACCCAGGGAGCACCACCCTTCCCTTCCGTGGGTCCCCTGGCCGGCCCTAAAGTTGGGTGATCCAGACACACCACAGGAGGGGGTGTCCCAACTGAGGGGGCAGAAAACCCTCCAAGTCCAGGCTGCAGGGCAACAGTGGCCTGGACCACCACCTGCTGGTCAGAACCCCTGACCCTAGATTTGGGGGTTACTGCCCGCTCCTCAGAGAGAGGCTGGGTCCAGGCCACCAAAGTGGCTACTGAGGTGCCCACAGGTTCTGCCAACTCTGAGGAGTCAGACAGTGAGTCCGAACCAGACCCGGAGTCCACCTCTGAAGTGGAGACCGAGGTCCGGTGCCAGACCACCTGCAGACGCCTGTTCCTGTCCTGACCGAGGGAGGTGCCAATCTGGGAATCCACACCAGAACTTCAGGTTCAACACACAATCCTTGTGTGATGTTTATTTAAAACACAGTGGATAACATTAAGCAATGGCATGTCCCTTCTTCAAAACATCAGTTTGCACCAACAGACTATGCATGTCCTTCCTCTGTACTTAGTCAGCACCTACTGACCCACCGATCTACTGATCTATCTCTTTAGTGAAAATTAATTAATTCCCTATGTTGGTCTTGTGTGTTTGGGTGAAGGGAAGCTTAAAAAAAAGAAAAACCCCAAACAAGCTTAAGACAAAGAACCTCAGTGCAGAAGCACTCTAGTAAGGGTTACCCCAAAGGGCACTGTCAATAAAGTAAAGTTTCAAAGAAACGCATGACAACTACCCCCATAAGGCAAAGCATCATGCAGATCACCATGACATTTTAGGCTGGTTCAGCTTAAAGCAGGAATACATGGTGCCAAATGTCTTCTCAAACAATCTATAATTTACATGCATTTTAAATAACGCAACAGAGGTTTTCTGATCTCTCTACCCAATAACTTAATTTTTATAATACAGTCACCTAGTATTTTTTTCCTTTATCAAAAACACCTAGTGCTATGGTATTTTCAACAATTACAGGTTTCATACACATAAGGCATATACATCAAGGTATTTTATGACATAGTGCTATTGCATACTAAATCCAACAACGAGGAACACAGCCTGTCATTTTACATCAGCTCGGAGGTCACCACAATAACCTCTCTGTACAAAGACCTGAGAGGGAAAAGGAAAAATTAAAGAGGAGACTGTAGCATAGTCAAGAAAGGAGAGGGGGTTCCTGTAGGTGGCCAACGTTATGGACTAGAAATTGTAAAGGATAGATTAGGCTAAGAAATAGAACTGTTGGAACATATTTAAGAAAAGGTCAGTCCTCGATAGTGGCAGGATTGCCCTGTCACACACTCTACACCAAGAACCAGGACCAAAAAGCATTACATGTTACCACCATAGAGATCTTAAACAACATTATCTCTATAGACGCCATGGCAGTAAAAACATGCCCAGATAAACCCTTTACAAATGTTGCTGAATGTGGCTAACAAAAAAACTATTGGCAGCTCAAGGAGCTACAGTATGTGTTGGTAGGCATTTTTGAACTAAAACAAAAAAATGGCACACATACTGCAAACAGGCACAGATCACAAAGACATACTTTTTTACGCTGTCTTTGTATGTGTATGTGGGGGGGGGGTAGAGAGAATGCACAGGGAGAAAACATAGGGAGACATCCCTACACTAGCTACTACTGGCTCCTACAACAGTGCCCCCGGCTGAAGGAGACGGTCCTTCACTAGCTACTACCGGTTCCCACAACAGTGCCACCTGTTGACCGTAACCCATATAGCACTATTTTCTGAAACTGTCGTTCTACGGTACCCCTTAGAAATCATTTTAAATATTTGTATTTTTTATTGTTTATGCATATCAATTTTGTAATCCAGTTCATAATAGCAATAATACACTCCAAGGTGTGGCATATTATGAGATACTGTCATGTCTCAGGTGCATGAGACACTCAGCCAGCAGCCTCGTGCCTCACAACACACTCAAGGCGTGATGATATCCTATGATAGACCACACCCTGTCATGTAAATTACCACTGGAGTACTGTACATTGGTTCCTGCAGTATCCTACAAGATACCACTGGCTGAAACTATGACACTGTTCTTACTCCTGGCAGGAGGCATTGTACAGTAGTTCAAAAGGCCTTTTTATGTACAAAATGATCTGTGCCGCAGACTGGATACCAACATTGTATAAACCAGCCAGTGATGTACACAAATGGCTGATGCAGCATTATGAAAGCTGGCATGCACTTATGTTGCATATGTGTGTGCGTATGGTTGGTGAATGGCTAGGTGCATGGTCATGCTTCATGCCAGTGTACTCAGTTTTTTTATGTTTATGGGGACCCAAAGGGCCATGGAGCACAGATAGGAGATGCATGTTATACACCTCCAAAATACATAGAAACATGCAGTTTGTCAGCAGAAAAGGACCACTTGGCTCACCTAGTCTGCCTAGACAGTCCTTGCTTAATCTGCATCTGCAGACCCTAACTGGCCTCAGGCAACCCACCCTCCTCCCTGTCTTTTTTCTAATATAATCCATGTCTATCCCACACATGCTTGAAGCCCCCACTGTTTTCACCTCTACCATGTCCTCTGGCAGCCTGTTCCAGGTGTCTACCACCTTTTCAGTGAAGAAATATTTCTTCACAACTCTCCTAAATGTCCCCCACCTCACATCATTGCATGCTCCCTGGTCCTCATGTTTTTTCTCATTTGGGACAGACACTCCTCCTGCACTCTGTTTACTCCAGTGAGGTACTTGTAGGTCTCTATCATGTGACCTCTTGTCCTCCTCTCTTCCAGGGTGTACATCATCAATCAATCAATCATTCTTTATTTGTATAAGGCGCCTTTCTTAAACCAAGGCACCTGTACAGTATTACATAAAACAATAAATAATTAAAATAGTCAGAAATCATTAAAAGCTTTACTAAAAAGGTAGGTTTTCAAAGCTCCTTTAAAGCTTAGGACATGCTGAGATCCCACAGTCTCTTCTCATAGGGCTTCTCATGCAACCCCTACACCATTTTACTTGCCCTGCTCTGGAATGGTTCCACCCTGTCTATGTCCTTTCTGAGGTGTGGCCTCCAAAACTGGACACAGTACTCCAGGTGGGGTCTCATCAGTGAGCAAAACAGTGGCAATACCATTTTTCTCATCCTGCTGGAGATACCCCTTCCAATGCTCCCCAGCATCTCACTAGCCCTACTCACTGCTTTTTCACACTGTCCTACCACTTTGAGGTCATTGGATATGAAAACCCCAAGGTCCCTCTCCTGTTCAGTGACTGTCAGTACTTCCCTTTATCCTACACTCAGTTCCTGAGTTCCTATGCCCTAGGTACATGACTTTGTACTTTCTGGCATTGGACGCTAACTGCCATGCTCTTGAGCACTCCTTGGATTTCCCCAAATCCCTGAGCATTCTCTCCACCCCCTCCTGAGTGTCTATTGTATTGCAGCTTTTGATATCATCTGCGAAAAAGACATAGCTTCCCTTTCAGTTCTTATGCAATATTACTTATGAAGAGGACTGGTCCCAGCACTGTGTCCAAGCACCCCACTGATCATTCTCCCCATCATTAGAGTGAGTACTGTTTACCATCACCCCATATCCTATCCATTAACCAGCTTCTAAACCAATTCATTACTTTGGATCTCGTTCTAGGCTACTCAGTTTCTCTATCAGCCTCTTGTGCGCCAAAGTGTTGAAGGCCTTGCTAAAGTCCAGATTGGCCATATCCACTGCCCTCCCATGATCTATTTCCCTGGTGACACCAGTCAAAGAAATCTATCAGATTCCTTTGGCATGACCTCCCCCCATGAATCCATGCTGCCTGTGGTCTTGCAGCCCTCTGGATTAAAGAAGTTCTGCCAGTATTTCCTTTAGCAGGGTTTCCATTAATATCCACACCACTCAAGTACGACTGACTGGCCTGTAGTGGCTAGCCTCCTCCCTGCTGCCACTCTTATGCAGAGGGACTATGACAGCTCTTCTCCAGTCCTGCAGAACTATATCTGTTTCCAGTGATTGCTGAATAAGGCTGTCAGTGGGGCAGCTACTGTAGCACCTCCCTGAGTTTTTTTCAGAACACATAAATGTATCCCATCCAGTCCGGTAGGTCTGTTCACCTTCAGAGCTGCAATTCCTACTGGACTCTTTCCTCTGAAAATTAACTTGTGTCTACCTTCCCCTTCCCCTGTTCCTCTACTCCCTGGTGGTCCATTCCCCCTCCCTCAGCTGTGAAGACTGAGCAGAAGCACCTGCTTAGTGTGTCAGCTTTTTCTTGGTCCTCTTCTGTGCAGTCTTCCAGCCTCCGACTTTCTAATCCTCACTATCACTCCCCTTGATTTCCTCTTCTCACTTGTATATCTGAAGAAAGTCTTATCTCTCTTAGAGATGCCACTGGTGATCCCTTCCTCTGTCTGCACATTTGCTTTCCTCACCACCTCACTTGCAATCTTCTCCATTGAATCCTGCTTATGGGTCTGGGCTGGAGGCGCTAGGACCCTGCGGGAGCAAATCTTTTGCCTGGGCATCTGCGCACCCCACATGGTGCTGTGTGCTAGTCAATAACCACTGCTGGCTGCCTCACCAACCTCAGTTTTGTTCTTCCCATGGCCGAGTGCACACCATGGGAGTGTCCCCTCAGTTCTCCTCATCATTGCCAAAATGCTACTGCAACACCATTCTTTTTTCTTTCTCTATGGTGCTGTAGTTGTTTGTGTTACTTTCCCTTCATGATGCCTAAGTTCAAGTTAGAAGGGGCCATGTGTAAGAAAAAGGTGAACTAACCACTGATTAAGTGCTGGTTCCACGGTGGGTAAAAAGATGGCTTCAACAGATCAGCATTAACTTTGTGCAGCCTGCTATGGACCTGAGCATGACATGGATGCCTGCAATGCCTGCTTTTTCATGGAATGCCATATCCTTGAGACCCACATGCTGAAGGGGGGGTTGCCTGATTCCCATGTTTAGTGGAAGCAACACACGGAGCTTCCAAGGTAAGGCCACCAAGCCATTCCCCTGTGCCTTTTCCTGGGACCTCTGGTTCCAAGAAAGCACAGAGTTGTCCCTGATCTCACTGCACTGAGGTGTCAGTGACCCTGCTGGTCAGGTTAGGTGGACAGCTGGCTGCTTCTGGGCAGCCGGCTGAAAACCCTCCACAGTCTGACTGCTCTGAGCAGCTGATATCTCTAGTTGCGGGGCTGAAGCTATAGACTCAGTACACACTAGCAGACACATCTATACCACTTTCTGATGTTGCCTGCACTGTTGTTACCATTTGCAGTGAAATTCCAGAGGGTGATACTACAGATGGTGCTGGGCCTCCCCCTACACTGTCTATGGTGGCAGGGGACAGCCTGGCACCGAGGCCAGTGCTGCAGCCAGCTTGGAATCTACCCCTGATCATAGTGTTGCTAGTGATGCCAAGGATGGGGATGGCTCCATTCCTAGAGAAAGCACCAGCTAAGGTGTTAGGCCTAGCTCTGCCTTTGAGCATGGTGCAAACAGTGGTGTTGGCTTGGTGCCTGTTTCCAACTCCAGTTTCATCCATGACACTGAGGAGAGTGGCAGTGCCAAACCCGACATCAGTGTCAACACCAAGCACAGTGTCAAGGATGATGCCAACCACACTGACAAGGAGGTTCCTGTCTCCAAGGATGACATCCGACCTGAGTTCATTGATGGTGGCATAGAGAGTCAGAGAAGTCAGACAGGGCCCTGTTCAGGCCCTTCTTCCCGGTACTGACCCTGCCTGGGTACCTAATTTCTCCTGGAGGTGGCACCGCATCTCCTTCCACATCCTCCTCAAAGAACAATGAGTTATTTGTCCACCTTGCCTCTTCTGCTGAGTACGCCATGTACCAGCAATTCTTGGTGGAGATGCTTCAGGTGCTCAACCTTCAGCAGTACTCCAGTAGCCCTGCAATTAGGACTACGTGCTGTTCCCAGTATCAACATAGTTTCATTCCCCCATGACCTAGAGTCATGGGGGAGGAGTTTATGGTGTTGTGGAGGTGCCTCTCTGCCACCCCTGCCATCCCCAGTGACTGGTTCATGCAGTATCATGAACCCTCAGGGTCTGCAGGTGATGTGTTTCACCCCATCTTGGGGTTTCAGGTGCTGCAGGTTCTGTCACGGCCATGAAGCCTCTCGCATGACTTACATCCTGATATGGACTCTGTCCACACAGACACTTTGGGTATGAATATTTTCACCTCACATATGCCCTCATGTTTGTTCCTGCATATCAGGCCATTTCACCTCACGTGTCATTACATGTGTCCCTGCATATCAGGCCCATATGACAACCTACAAACACCACCTATAGTTTTAGCTGTGCCACCTACTGGCTGTGATGCCACCATGCAAGACAGTCAGGCAAGCAACTGATCTTTCTGCTCGGGTTCAGGAGGTAGCACGGCACCAAGTGAGGGCATCTTACAATGCCAACAAGGTGGCCGCCAGACTACTGGGACCAGCAGTCTGTGTTCAGTGGATGGCATGGCATCACCTATCCTTACTGGCACCTTTGGACTGGCATAAGGTACTGAACTCACATTTCCAGGGGTGCTCATTTCTTTTTATTTAGCTTTTGTTGACCAGGTAGGTACACTAGACAAGTTATATGCCTATCTTCAGGTACGACCTGAGAGAGTACAATGAGAATACAGTTTCACACATAGGACATCATGACACAAGTAAGGCAGAATACAGAGTTACAAGGAACAAGGTGAACATAATAAGTACACAGTATGCACATTTAAAATATATACATAAATATATATACAAGAGATACCAAGGTTACGAGCAGAAACAATATACAAGGTGTAAATGACTCTGCACTAACTTCAATAGCTGCAGCATAAAAAAACACCTGAAACAAGGAATATCCTCATCAAGTGCAACACAGAAATCGGTCAGGCAGGCTGCACTAACAGAGGCTGCAGGTGGGTACCACACAGGACATGTGAGCCCAGTTTAAGTGGTCCAGGGCTAGCTATGGTGGCTGAGGACACCCACACACAGAGGAGAGCTTCAGATAATCCCACGGGGAGCTCCGAAGGCACGAGTGAGAGGGGGAGAAGCAAACTTTGGCAAGAAAGGAGTTCCACAGCTGAGAAGCACATGTCACAAAGCCCCTGTCCCCCATTTGTGTATGGGTGTTTGGTACTTTAAGCACACCAGGGCCCAGAGACCTTAGAAAGTAGACGGAAGAGTCTGCCAGCTTGAGGAGCTCAGTGATCCCTGAGGGGGTGCCCGTTCTGAGCACCTTGCCTGTAAAGCAGCCCAGCCCAAAGTTCAGGTGGTTGGCTGGGGAGAGCCAACCAAGTTTGTCATATAGGTCACAGTGATGGGTGAGGTCAGGGTCAGTAAGAGCAAAGCGACAAATGTCATTGTAGGTCGTGTTCCACCTAGTGAGGTGAACCTTGGTGGTGCGTGCGAACAGCGGAAGGCCATAGCAAAGAGAGGGGAGAAGCACACCCTTGACCAACGCCAGACGCGCAGCAGCCATCAAATTTTTATTAGCTCTATAGGCTAGGCCCAACTTGAAGTTTACAGCTCTACATACATTTAGGATGTGACACCCAAAGTTGAGCTGTGGGTTAAGTGTCACCCCAAGGTATTTGATGGAGGAAGTCATTAGAAGCGGTGTACCATCAGCACCAGTGATATGCAGAGCAGCAGGGGAGGCCTTATTCTTACCCAACAACCCAAAAAGCATGGCCTGAGTTCTCTTAAAGTTGAGGACCAACTTGTGAGACGTAACCCAGGACTGAATATTCCTGAAATACTCACTCAGTCAGTGGTTGATGCCCCCAATATCCCGGGAGTGAATAAGGATGAGCAGGTCATCCGCATACAGGATAGCACTACAGTTGGTAACAGCAGCAGGGAGATTATTCACAAAGACTGAGAAGAGAAGGGGCCCCAGGACTGATCCCTGGGGGGACACCTGAGGTAACAGGAGTGGTGTCCGAGAGGGCCTTGTTGAATTTGGTCAGTTGTTGTCTGCCCAAGAGGTAGTTACTGAACCAGATCAGGGGGGGACAGACCAAGGAACCGTATTTGTGTGCAGAGTAGTGCATGGCCCACAAGGTCAAAGCCCTTGGATAAGTCATTGAATATGGCACCAGAGAGTTTGCCCTGGTCCATAGCAGCCCTGATATCAGAGGAGACAGTGACAAGGGCCGTTGACGTACTGTACCCCTTACGAAAGCCATGTTGTGCAGGGGAGAGTAGCTCATGGGCCTGAATGTACTCCGTGAGCTGTCCAGCCAGAACTTTCTCAAGGAATTTACTAATAGCCGACAGGATGGCAATCGGCCGATAATTGTCCAGGATCTTGGGGTTTCCCTGCTTGAGGACAGGGACAACCCTTGCCACCTTCCAGATGTCAGGAATAACACCAGAGGCAAGGGACATGTTGAAGATGTGGGCCACAGGGCAGGCTATGAAGGGGGCACTCAAATGGAGAAGCTTGGACTCCATGCCATCATGGTCAGCACTGGAGTGTGGAGAGAGACCAGAGAGAAGTCTCTGGGTCTCAAGTACCAACACAGCCCATAGATAAAATAACGGTCGAGAAGTGGGGGCACCTGGGAGGAGGAGGACAGGGGACAGCTGTTGCTCCCGACAGCAGAGAAGAGGGAGGTGAAGGTGGACAAGTCCGCAAAGTGGGAGTTAAAAGCATTGGCAATGGTTAGCAGATTATTACAATTTGACCCACCCACAAGCATGTCAAAGACCCCAGGGCTGGAGGAGCCACTAACTATGTTTTTTATGTTCTTCCAGAACTGTCTAGGGTCTTTAGCAGAGTTAAGCAAGGCGGATTTGCAGTATTCACTTTTGGCTGCCCTGATTGCTTTTTTGCACTCGTTTCTGAGCCTCCAGTACTGCTGAAATATGGCCTGGTCCATCATGACCTTGAAGTTGGCCCAAGACTTGTCTCTGGCCCTCATGAGGGCTAGGAGACTTCCATGCAACCATTTCGTGGCAGACCTTCTTACTCTCCATCTAATAAGAGGGGCATGCTTGTCCTGGATGGCACCCAAAGTACTAAGCAATTGGCTAACAGCAGTGGAGGGGTCCTGAGCATTATACACCTCTGACCAGTCAGTGGACCACAGATCCTCATGAAATGCCCCCAGGTCAAACCTGGAAAAATTCCTAATTTGAATGATTTTTTATGGGGAATTTTAGGGAAACGATTTTCCAGACATAGTACACCGGGGAATGGTAGGAGATAGAGTTAGGGAGGGTACCTGCAGAGCTGATCCTCTCAGGCCGATTTGACAGAACCCAGTCAAGCAAGGAGCTAGTAACCTCTTGTCTCCTAGGGTCAGGCCAGAGCTTCAGGGAATCCTCCTACTCCTGTGCCACTGAAGCCCCCACCCCAGCCCTGACTAGTATCAGGTCTTGTCAGATCAGTGAGGAGCCCCTACTCTCATGTGTTCTCCCCCACATAGAGGGCTGAGGGTACATATGTACCTTTAGGGTTAGCTAGCTCCTTCCCCTATTGGAAAGGAAGCTTGATATTCAGACACAAAAGTGGGAATCAAAGCAGAAGATTGTTTCAGGGAAGATACACAAGTTACATACTTACCATAACTGGTGATCTTCCTGAATATCTTCTCCATTGACTATCATTATCTGCCAACCACCCCCCTCTCTAGCAGAGCCAGGGGCTGTGGGCTGCTTACCCTAGTTCAAGCTAGCATGCACCACTAGTGAAGCCTTTTTGGTATCTTTCTGCAACTCCCTAATTGTCGTTCCCCCAATAGGGTCTGTTAAAAAAAAAACTAAAAATTTTAACCAAAAAAAAAAAAAAAAAAAAACTGGGATGGAAACTGACAATCCAGATCTCGAGACTCTTTGTTAAAAGAGAAAACTACAACAATCAAGACAAAATGTACATATTTTTCTGTCTTCCACTATTTCTTGTCCAGGGTAAAGCCCCTTTTTACCAGGTATATTATTATGAGTTGGTAAATGTGACCTGCACCCACTTTCGCTATCCAGTGCTTTTTTTTTTTTTGAAACTTCATGTTTATTCATAACAGCTCTCATTACAAAGTATACACAATGGATCTTCCACAAGATAGAGCATGACTTTCATTTCATATATGAGTGACATATATGTTTGGTAATGATGGCTCTAATCATACTTTTTTTGTCCTTCCCAGAGCTTTGAGTGCGAAGAAGGAATGCCATTGAACCTCTGTAAAATCATCCCATCAGTGAAATCCAGTCCAAACCATTGTGTCAATTGATCTCTAGACATTTAATCTGTCTCTGATAGTTGTATTAAAAAACTCTAATTCTACAATAAGTATACAACAATAAAAAGAATATTTGAACTTCTATAAATGACTAATCAGTCTGTATTTGTTTAATTGACAATGCCTACTCTGGCTGCTATTCTCACTCCAACCCCTTGCCCCATGCTGGCTGCCCCTCCCCCACTGTTGCTCAGGTCTGTTAACCACCCTCTGTCCGCCTGCACAACACTGCTGCTGCCTTCTACAGCCAGTGGGCACGCCCTACTCCCACTCTAGATGTAACGACACTGAAATCTCCTTGAAGAATTCAAAGCTATCTGGGAACCTATAATTAAAATCTTCCTCATAATGATTTTTACGACTGTGGGCGGAGCCTACAGGAGTATTGCATGTACAAAAGGAGTGATGTCATGTTTTCTGTCCGTGGAACTCACTGAAGATATAAATAGTCTCCTCCACCTTACCCTCCTCCAAGAAATGTTTTCCACCCTCAAATAAATACACTTTCATGTTAGTCGATGGTTGCAGGGTACTATTTTCTTCCTTAAATGGGTGGTACAAGAACTGGAACCTGAGTAGTGGGAAGCATCATTGTTTTTTGGGGGAAGTAAGATCCAACCTATCTCCACCCAAGAAGCTCCTAAAGATCCAGCCCATCTTTTTTTTTATTTATTCATGTGGGAGGGGCATGAGGTGCATGTATCATGTTGAAAGCAGACTTAGTAGTTTGATCTGGACCTAGGAACAGAACAAATCTGTGGAGTCCCTGCATTTTGTTAAGGATTAGGAGAAGCTTAAGGATTCAGCTTCCAAGGAAAATAGACAGCTTTCAGGTATTTCTTAAACATTTATGTACTAAAATGGGCACAGTACTTGGTAAACACAGTCTGTGATGAAGTGTATTTTTCTTTTTAAGTTTGAGAAGTGGAGTTGACTTGCACATGTTAAAATACCAGCTGCAATTAGCAACTACTTGTAGAAACAAAATGCTGTTTATTTTTTTTTTCCTATTTACTTTTTTCCTGGCTCAGTTTATATCAGTGAAAAGAAAGACTGGAACGACTATCAGAACTGCCATCCAACTGGACAAGCTATTTATCATTCATTTTTCATTTAAAATAACACAAATGTAGGTTCACATTTTTACCATGAGGGAAGCAAGACGATAAGCCAGCATGGTAAACAAATACATTCACTGACACCTGTGAATGAATAGGGTAGTTTTTTGTAACATTACTGGTGAGTTAATTACTCCTTGGAACCTGTTATTCCAGTTTTTACCACTGCGTTCCTGGAACTTTCTGCATAACAAGTTCCCTTAGGCACCTCACAGCACCTCATTAAGCCATTTGACACCACCATCTTTTTTTAGTTTTTGTTGACCGGGTAAGTGCACTAGACAAATCCTGCCTACTTTCAGGCACGACCCGAGGAAGGGGGATGCAGATGAATGCCAACTGACCTTGAACCAGATTAAGCTGTTGGTGGTATTTTTAGTGAATGAGGGAAATTTGGCCAGGACACCAGGGAAATTCCCCTACTCTTTTCGATAAGTGCCATGGGATCTTTAACATCCACCTGAACTACCAGCAATCCAGGCAGATGGTACCTCGGTTTAACATCTCATCTGAAAGACGGCACCTCAGAAGTGCAGCACCCCTCTCATACTGCACTACAGTGTCAGTACTGGGATATTAACCCAAGTGCCAGATGTGGGAACTGAACCCACAACCCTCTGATCTCCCAGCCTCAGAGGCGAATGTGCTACCTACTGAGCCACTGACACTGCAGGACATTGCATAGGAAGAGACCCAGCCTTGGGCTACTGTTTATATTATACTGAATCTTCATAACTTGCAGTTTGTGACTATAGGTGTTTAGAACTGAATGATAATAACCACATTTGCTTCACTTGCCAATAGGCAGGCATTTGTGTGTCTAATTTCTTTTTTTTTAAATTTAAGTTTATTGACATACTGTTGGCACAGAAATGAAAACAGAGTCTTACAGATGATAACCTGTGACAGCATAGTGCCACTTACAATGTACCATTAGAAAATGAACACAACAATTTTCTGGTGCTAGTCCCTCCCTATTTGACTACCATACCTAGCCTCTCTTACCCCCCTCCCCCCCCAGATCTGCGAGGGTTGAGATAAAACTGCTCATCAGCGAACGAACCAGGATCAACTTGTCATGCAATGGCTGACTATGAATGGAGCAAGTAAAGTGTTTGGAAGAGGCCCCAAACCCGCTCAAATTTCGAAGAGCTACCCCTTCTCATAGCCCCAAATTTTTCCATATTTAAGTTAAAGAGTAGTTCTTGTAACCATTCCACGTAACTAGGTGAGGTGTTACTCAGCCAGTGTTTTAACACTATTTTCTTGACCGATGATGAGATCAAGGCCATATAATATCTTGAGTTTTACAGCAATACCAGTATAGTCACCTATCAGGCAGATTTCTGGGGTAAAGCAATGTTCAATGCCCAGTAAAGAATCCACCTTGTGCTTAATTTGGTCCCACAACCTTTTACCAATGGACATTCCCAGAAGATGTGAAGTAGGTCTCCCTCAGCCTGCTGACAATGGTTACATGACGGGTCTGGGCTACGTCCAACCTTATACAATTTGGAAGGAGTCCAGAACACATTATTTAAAAAGTGGTATTGCATGATGCGTAATCTGTCCTGGGTGATATACTGGTACATGTGCTGCCAAATAAGATCCCAGTTCCATTCTTGGTCCCTCAGATGGTTTAACCAGAATCTCGGCCTGTTGACAGTGTCTGCATAAACTTGCTCGAACACTGCCTTGTAGACCTTGGAAACCGCATGTGGCTCCCAAGGCCAGTGGGCCAGGGGTTCAAACCATGCCCCATTGATCTTCTTCTCCTTTAATTTAGTCTTGAAATTCTCCAACAAGTGTATGAGTTGATATATTTTAAAAGATTGGTTAGGTCCTACATTGTACTTTGCTAGAACTTCTGCAACTGAGAGGCACCTGTCCCCTTGCATGATATCTGCAACCTTTAACCCTTTCAGAAAGGGAAGCCAGGATTCGTTTATTATTTTCCCCCCAATCCACAGGTTAGGATTATGACATATTGGCTGGTATCTATCTGCACACGGGGAATAACGAAGGGAAGCACATAGTTGAATGTGCGTACTTAAGGAGACTTTAATTGGGGTGGCTGCTAGTTTAGAGGGGAGAGATCTTAATGGAATATAAAGGAGAGCCTTCGGATCTACACCCGCCCCCTTTATCAACTCTGTTTCCAGTTCGACCCAGGGAGGTACATACAGTAGCAGTTCCAAATCCCTGGGGGGCAGGAGCCAACGTAAATATTTACAGAGACTACTTGCCCAGTGATATAACCCGAAATGCGGCAATCTTAATCCAGCTTTCTCCCTGGGGGTGGCAAGTTTGTGATAAGCTCTATGGGGTGATTTCTTTCCCTAGATAAACTCCGAGATAATTGAATGTAGTGCTTTGTGCCATTTTAGGGGTAACCATACGTTAAGCATATTTAGGGGTTAAAAAATCCTCGGCAGAACATTCATCTTTATTATGTTGATCCTTCCCAGAGAAAGCGGAAGTCTGCCCCATCTTTCCAGATCTTGTTTTATAGTTACCTTAAGGCGTCCAAATTAAGTTTCACCATTTTGCCTCTGATCTGGCCATGACAATGGCAAGATATTTCAGGTGAGTGGGGTCCAATGTATACCCAGTTCAAATGTCAACTTGTAAACTTTCACATTAGGGAAATAACTGAGTTTTCCCTATGTTAACTTTGTAGTTGGATAACTTACCATAGCACTCAATGGCTTCGAGCACCGCCGGCACTGAGGTTCGGGGGTGGCTAATGTGAAGTAGAATGTCATCCGCAAATGCTGAGCTCTTAAGTTCCTGTGACCCAATTTTTATCCCCATAATCCTGGGATCCTGTCTGATTCTATACAACAGGGGCTCTAAGTATAAGTTGAACAAAAGGGGGGATAAAGGACATCCCTGCTTGGTGCCCGATAACAAAGGTAGGCTTGCAGAAAATACCCCATTACAGTACATTTTTGCAGATGGGGATCTATATAGAGCAAACACCCTGTTAATAAAGTGAGCTGGGAAGCCAAAATGCTCCATGGTCAAAGACAGAAACCTCCAATCTACTCTGTCAAATGCTTTCTCAGCATCGACAGACATCAATCCACATGGGATTTTACTATCCTTGGATGCTGAGAAAATGTGGGATAATTTACGGAAATGGTCTGATGCTAGTCTACCTTTCATGAATCCCACCTGGTCCTGGTGGATTAACCTAGGAAGGACCTTAGCTAGGCAGGCTGCTAGTATTTTCGCTAAGATTTTAACATCATAATTAATTAAGGCTATGGGCCTGTAGTTTGGGACCTTATCTCGTTCTTTCCCTTCTTTGGGGATAAGCACTATCAGGGACTCAAAAAGATGACCATCAATAGTTTCAGAAGTAAAAATACTATGAAATAGTCTTTTTAACCCTGGGCATAACTGTCTCCTGAAACATTTGTAAAAATTCGGAGAGAATCCATCCGGTCCGAGAGCTTTGTCTGCTGGGAGCATCTGAATCGCATTTAGAATTTCGGATTCTGATATAGGGGAGGAGAGCATCTCCTTCTGGTCCTCATGTATCACAGGTAAATTACACGTGGAGAGATAAGCCCTGACTTCCTCGCCACTTGGTCTGTTGGGCATAGGGCTATATAAGTCCCTGTAGTAATCCTCAAATTCTTTTACAATCTCGTGAGGGGTGGTTTTGATGAACCCATCTGTAAGGGAGGATATACTTTGAATGATTCTGGATGTTTCAGCTGCTTTAAGTTGCATGGCGAGGAGATGACCTGCTTTCTCCACTTGATCTAGATATAGGGCTTTCGTTTTATTAATGGCGTACTCTGCCTTTTCTCTCAGAATCTCGTCATATTGGTACTGGAGCCTGACCAACTTTTCCCTAGTTGCCACTGGAGTGCTCTTTGAGAGGATGTTCTCTATGTCTCTGATCTGGGTCAACAATTGTCTAGCCCGACTCTCTCTCTTTTTCTTTCTTGCTGCAGCTATCTTGATGAGCTCCCCCCTTAACACACATTTCAGTGCACTCCATTCTATATCGCCCCTACCCGTCATGTTGCAGTTTTCCTGCTCGTATTGTACAATTCTCTGGCTTATACTATCTCTAATCTCTGCTGTGCAGAGAAGTTGGTTGTTTAGTTTCCAGATGGTTTGCTTGGGGGTGTTGGGTGCAAATTAAGGGTGCAGCAGACCATGGAGTGATCCGAGATGACCCCAGGAGTAATTTTACAATCTATCAGACCAGGAAGCATGCGCTGGCTCATCAAAAAGTAATCAATTCGAGACCTGGTTTTATGGACCTCCGATAGGAATGTGTATTCCCTCTTGGAGGGGCACAAGACCCTCTGTGTGTCTAATTTCTGTTTGACTTACTGTAGGTTACACACAGAATCTGAAAAATTCATAACATGCTGTATTGTGATTCAATGAACTGATAAATGGGGATTTTGTTTCTTTTACAAATTCATTTTTCCTGACCATGGATATACTAAAACAAAAATTTCTCAACAAAATGTTTTTAAATAAATTATCTGATTTGGGGGGGGTGCTGCCACAAGCAGCATGGGACTTTACAGATGGGAGAACTCGTAGCAGCAGAAAAAAGAAGCATTTATTGGCATTAAAAGCTTAGTGGTGTGGATGTAGAGGCACCAGTATTTAAGCATGACTTTGGTAGAGGATTAATTGTGACTGGTAGGTGAGGGAGGGAGTGAGTCTTGATATTTTTAGCATAATGGTTTTCTGAAACTTCAACCTTCAATGGGTTAGACTTTGTAGTCATCTGTATAGTATATCACTAAGCCACATGCAGTGAGGTATGGGTAAAATCCACATCACCGGACCCAGGCCAGAGCTGTAAAGTCTGGACTGGGCATAGCTTGTGTTAATATTGCTGATCCGGTGGAGCAGCAATAAAAGATAAACTATGCAATACCCTCAATAACACACCTACCCCAGTTTACATTTACCTGATGCCCATTTTTAGGCCTTATATAATAATATCTTCCTTCAAGAGAACAGCTTGTAATGAAATGTGTCGAATTTACATTGGCATTTGGGCATATGCACTTTTATATTATATGAATTTTGTGTGTGAACTGTATCAGCCTCTAAAAAAAAAAAAACAATTAAACACATCAAATGTCTTCAAAAACTTGTCTCAACATTGTGTTTATCTTCTACCTTGTCACAACATACAGTTGTCTCAGCAATGTTTTCAGTTAGGTTACAGTACCTTCATGTATGTAATGACCTGGTTCTGTTGAGTTGATTGCTATAACAGTGCATAGAATAAAATGCAAAACATACAGGTAACTGTAATACAGATGGTGGCATTATTTTTAATTATACAATGGCAAGGAAAAATGTAAGAAGCTGATTGGCTGCTGACCCACTGAAACAGTGATGTTATTACACAGTAACATTACCGTAGCTTTGGATTTGGATCATTCCTTGCATTTTCTCTTAAGAAATATTTTTCCACACTAACAAAAACATCCTTTAAAATGTATTTTTTATTCTGTATGTAACCCCCCTGCAAATGGGGGTTCCCAAAAGACTTCCAGGAGCTTGCTTGAATGCTCCAAGCCTGAATGGTGTTTGGCATTTAAGCCATTTATCAGTGAGTGTTTTTAGAGCCTCTGGTACTGTCTCTTTAAGAGCTGTCTGCTTGCAGACATAATTAGTTTGTATGGGGGACTGTGTGCTTCTCTGAGTACCACTTGAGCTGCTGCCAATTCACTTCATTTTGCAGTCACTAGGAGTGCAAAGGGAACCTATCTGAAAGATGTAACTGTTTGCCAGAAATTATTTAGAGTAATAATGAAATTACAGTTTGTCTAACTCTGCTTTGCAGTCAGAACTGTGTCTGCTAGTTCCCATTCTAGTTTTGAACTGCTGAACTGGACCAATCAGTGTGGGGTAAGCTAGCTCTAAAATGGTGCCTTGGACGAATCAGAACTTGGACTCATAATCCGAGCCAGCCACAAGAGGATTGTATGGGCAGTGACTCTGGGAGATGTAGTTTAGACTTCAGTGCCTTTTGGACCAACAGCAGCAGTCTATTGTGAGTGACAGCCAATCCAGTCAAGAACTGGGAGGAACTCAAAGGAAGTGCCCAGTTTTGTGGGTTGGAGCTTCAGTTGAGCTTTGGCAGTGAAGAAGGAAGGAGCCCTGTGCTTTTCAGTGTGCAGTTTTAGTCAAAAAAACGTGTGTAAAGGCCCAGAGTTCGGTCTGCAGCTTGTGTAACAGCTTGTTAGGACTGAATCTGTCCTGTGAAAAGAATCAAAGGATCTCTGAAGAGTAGAAACCAGGCTCACCCTGTAGAAGACTGGAAGAATTGCTGAAAATTGCACTCGGTCTGTCAGGAACTGAATCTGCTGTGTGTTCTCCCGGTATTGTGCAGTAATTGCGATCGGGATACAGATGCAGCCTGCCTGGTATAGTACTTTCTTTTATATGGATGTGTGAAGAGGTTTGTGTACCTCAAGTGAGCCCTGCTGACATTGAAGGACCCTATCTTATTTGGAGGTCTGAGTACTAATTCAGGGTTGCTCCTGTTGAATTGCCATATTAAATCCAAATGGAATTACTGTACTGCTGACTGTTTAATTCTCCTTTTCTCTGTGTGAAAGGGCCCCTACCAGCTGCCACGGTTTGGACTAACCACTAGGGCTTGGGTACCCAGGGACAGTAACTGATAGGGATAGGCCTGTGCACAGAGCCATAGATAATTATTAGAGTGATAAGCTAATTAACCTGATTTCCCCTGTCCTTGTTATATCCCCTAAATAAATCAGAGCTGCTTGTTTCAGCAAAGTTATACTGCCTGAGGTATTTGTCTATGTTAAAGTACTGTACTGTGATTGTTGCACTGTATCTCATTTCACAGGAGGTCCCAGTGCGGAACCAGACCTGGGGTAAGTGTATACTGTAAGGTAATTCTGATATATTGTGTGGGCCACTAGTGGGAAGAAAGGGGGGTTGCAGTGTCCCAGAGGGCTGTGACCAAGTTAGTTTAACTATTGCAAACCCTGACCTCTGGGTGGAGGCACCCGCCATTGGATCCAGGCCCCTCAACCTGTTAGTGGCAAATCAGGCAGGGGTAGTAGCCCCTGGGATAGCGCCATCTAGGGGTTACATGTATATAACAACAAACCGTTGTAGAATTGCAATAAGGCACTCCAGGGTGTGTGTTATCTTGTAATAACGTCACTCCTAGGGTGGTGGAAGCACTCAGCTTCACCTCATGCTTCAACCCACCCCAGGAGTGACATTATTACATGATAACACACACCCTGGAGTGCATTATTGCTTAAATATGCCCTTTCTCAATGTACTGTACTGTACTTTAATTCAGTTAGTGTATATGCAACAGCCTTCATGTGAACACTCTGGGCTTCTCTTTGACTCCTGATGGCTAATTGCTTTAGCTATTGTATGTTGTTTGAAATGTTGGCATTAAAAGCTTAGTGGTGTGGATGTAGAGGCACCAGGATTTCAGCATGACTTTTGTAGAGGATTAATTGTGACTGGGAGGTGAGGGAGGGAGTGAGTGAGTCTTGATATTTTTAGCATAATGGTGAACTGATAAATGGGGATTTTTGTTTCTTTTACAAATTCATTTTCCCTGACCATGGATATACTAAAACAAACATTTCTCAACAAAATGTTTTAAATAAATTATCTGGTTTGCGGGGGCTGCCACAAGCAGAATGGGACTTCACACAGATAGGAGAACTCAAAAGAAGCATGTTCGCATTAAAAGCTTAGTGGTATGGATGTAGAAGCACCAATATTTAAGCATGACTTTGGTAGAGGATTAATTGTGACTTGGGGGTGAGGGAGGGAGTGAGTCTTGATATTTTTAGCATAATGGTTTTCTGAAACTTCAACCTTCAATGGGTTAGACTTTGTAGCCATGTGTACAGTATATCATTAAGCCACATGCAGTAGGGTATGGGTAAAACCCACATCACCGGACCCAGGCCAGAGGTGTAAAATCTGGACTGGGCATAGCTAGTGCAAATATTGCTGATTCGGTGAAGCAGCAATAAAAGATAAACTATGTAATACCCTCAATAACACACCTACCCCAGTTTACATTTACCTGATGCCCATTTTTAGGCCTTATATAGTAATATCTTCTTTCAAGAGAACAGCTTGTAATGAAATGTATTGAATTTACATTGGCATTTCTGCATATGCACTTTTATATTATATGAATTTTGTGTGTGAACTGTATCAGCCTCTAAAAAAAAACAATTAAACACATCAAATGTCTTTAAAAACTTGTCTCAACATTGGGTTTATCTTCCACCTTGTCACAACATACTGTTGTCTCAGCAGTGTTTTCAGTTAGGATACAATACCTTCATGTATATGATGGCCTGGTTCTGTTGAGTTGATTGCTATAACAGTGCATAGAATAAAATGCAAAACATATAGGTAACTGTAATACAGATGGTGGAATTATTTTTAATTATACAATGGCAAGGAAAAATGTAAGAAGCTGACTGGCTGCTGACCCATTGAAACAGTGATGTTATTACACAATAACATCACCGTAGCTTTGGATTTGGATCATTCCTTGCATTTTCTCTTAAGAAATATTTTTCCACACTAACAAAAACATCCTTTAAAATGTATTTTTTATTCTGTATATAACAAATCATTGTATAATTGCAATAAGGCACTCCAGGGTGTGTGTTATCTTGTAATAACATCACTCCTGGGGTGGTGGAAGCACTCAGCTTTGCCTCATGCTTCAACCCACCCCAGGAGTGACATTATTACATGATAACACACACCATGGAGTGCCTTATTGCTTAAATATGCCCTTTCTCAATGTATTGTACTTTGATTCAGTTAATGTATACGCAACAGCCTTCATGTGAACACTCTGGGCTTCTCTTTGACTCCTGGTGTCTATTTGCTTTAGCTATTGTATATTGTTTGAACTGCTTTGGTCTTCTTGATGTGGTGCCTGTGTGCCTAAATTATGTAATCTGTTTATCTACTGTTACCCATGTACCTCCGGTGAATGACTGTTATAATGGTCTGCTCTCCGAGCCATTGTCTTTTGACTTGTTAACTGTGCTGTCTTTGTATTAGTTTCAACGAGGTGCCTTTGTAAATGAGTCTTTGACTCAAAGGTTTGTACATCTGATATTTTTTAAATAAGTAAATAAATAAATGTTTATGTTTAAGCCCATAAAACACTCTTATCTAGTTAATGCATTCACAGTTGTAGTTGCTCTGCCAGAACTTGTTACTTATGAATAGAGACAAGTGAATTTCTTGTTATTTTTCTTTAAATTTCATTTTATTTTTCATAAATTTCTTGTTATTTTTGATCAATTTAGCTTTATTTCTTGTTTATTGTATTTCAGTGAAAAAACTATGAAAACCCCACAATGTCATATTTTAATAACCAGTAACATCCCCTCAGCCTCAAATTCCTTGCATCTCTTTTCAAAACTAATGAAACACAGCAGTACACCACAGCACAAACGCTACCTGCATACAGACATATGTAGTGACCCTTACACAAACACAAACCTCAAGCTTTTTTAATGAGTGAGCATAAATAGCTGCCAGCTGAACTCATTTACTCATTTTAATTAATCAAAACGAACTGGCGGATCACTGAATTTTCAAAGATCTTGGAGTCTCTAGTTAGTCCTGTGCTGCTCCTTAGAGATGGGTGCGGGGTACTGTGAGCTGGGAACAGAAAGTAGAGCTCTTCGTTCAGTTCTACCACAAAAAAACGCAAGGAGACAGGTACAGGGAGCTGAGCAAGTGAAAGGGAACATTGACACTAGATAAACGAGGAAGACTGGTACAAGGGTTGGGAAAGGGAATGGGAGCTGTTGGACACTAATCCTACATATTGGGAGCAGGAGCTGGAGCCAGAAGCGGGAAGGAAACAATTGCTTGCTGTCATTGTTCTACCAAGATTTAATTATGGTTGCATATCAACACACAGGTTGAAAAAAGCAGCTTGAAATGGGCAGATCAATTGAAATTAATCGAGGTGCTATGGGGTCAGGAATAGGTGGAAAAGTGTTGGCTGAAACTGAGAATCGGTGATTAGGCGCTAACAATGTGTTTACTGCATACTCAGTGGAAAAAATGGCAGGTTTTTGTGAAGTTTTTACATGTTGTTGTTTTCATTTTATTACATTTTATGGACCACATTTCGTCTTATGGACCAAATTTTGTGTTATTTCATGCTATTTCGCATTTGCGATTTGCACGGGTCTCTACCTATGAAGTAACAAATGCTACTGTATGTGCTAGAATTGCATTACTGTTGTCTTTTACCTGATTCTGTATTACCACTGTACTACTCCTGTTGTCTGTCTTATCTGTTTTGTACGATGTCTGACCTGGAACCTTTGTAAACAAGCCTATGGCTCAAAGGTATTTAATCCCAAACTGAAATAAATAAAACTTGATTAATAAATTTATGTCAAACTTAAACTGTGTAACAATAAAAACCTAAACTTATTACATAGCTGGACTTTTGTCTTGGCACACTTTATTTTATTTCCATAGATAAAAGAGACACTATCTGTTTCCTGCAGTGTCTAGACCCAGTGTATAAAAAGGTCCCTTTCAGTGGGCAAAGGCTTGTTGTGATAGAACTGAAACACCCTCTAATTCCTCAGTCAAATGCACAAAGGGTAACCAGATACTATTAAATTTATCTCCCCTTAACCTGAGTTCCGCTGTAATCCTTTCTACTCTAGAAATGTCTTTTATGATCCCTATCCATTCCACCAGGGTGGGAGGGCAGGGGTAAACCAACGCCTGGTGATTGCTTTACATGCAGCCACCAGTAAGATTCCTATAAATTATTTCTGACCATTAGACCTTCTCCCTTTGGGGAGGGAGACCAGTATCATAATTTTAAAATCTGGTTCAGCTTGTATGCCAGTCATCTGTAGAAAATGCTCCCCCACCTCCTTCCAGAAAGGTTGCAATACTGGGAAATCCCAGAAAATATGATCGTGATTTCCTGTTGCTCCACAGTTTCTCCAGCATTTGTCCGAGTTACCCCTACTATAGTGCTTAATTCTAGTTGGTGTGTTAAAAAACCTGATTACGGTCTTCCATCTGAATTCTTTCCAATTATTAGATGCTGAAGTACGAAACACTCCCTCCCAGATTTGTTGTCAATTTGGCACATCCAGCTGTATACCTGCCTCACCCTCCCATTCTTTCTGGTACCACAGTGAGGGCTGTTCTGTTGAGACCTTGTAACTAGCAACTAACCTGGAGATAAGGTGCATCTCTCCAAGACAGGAGGCTGCATCCAACAGTGTTAGTTCTAGTTGGTGGTGGTCCCGTTGTACCTCTGCCAGGTGTGGACTAGTTCCCAGAAAAGAGGTGACCTGGAGGTGTCTAAAAAAGTGTGAAGTTGGAATGAGAAACTCCTGCTGCATTTCTTGAAACATTTTAAGTCATCCTTGCTGTAGGAATTGTCGAAAAATAGTAGGTCCTGCCTTCTCCACAAGGCAAACATATGGTCCATCCTAGGAGGAAGAAAGTGGGTGCATTGTATAATCTCAGTTCTACTGGACCGGGAGACTTACAGTCCCAGTCCTTTTTTAACTTCTCCCCATATCCTGTACGTTTGTTTTAACCAGAGGTTAGTTGTCTCTTTTTTTCCCTAAATAGTCTGGGGATCCTGCAAAATCTAGCTCTGGGATTACTCCTGGACAGCTTCCTGATTCCTGCATGGCCCAAGTGCTATTGGGATCCTTTTTCAAATGAGCTACCCATGGAATTAATTGGGCCATCTGATAGTAAGTTTTGAGATTTTATAGGCCTAGTTCCCCCCCCCACACACACACACACTTTTTGCCCTAGTAAGTGTCTCCCAGATGATTATGGCCCTTTTACCTCCCCAGATAAATTGAGGTATTGTTTTTATTTTTTTCCACTCCATGTTGGAGATACGTAAGGACAGTGAACTGCATAAAAATATAAAGTGGGGGAGGACATATTTTGATTGAGTCCACCCTTCCCATCAGGGATGGAGAAGAAGCTCCAAGCTCTTTAAATCTGTGAACACTTCTCTTAGTAGCCTCCCATAGTTAATTTGGTAGAACTGTTTTAAGTCTAATGGAACGTAAATACCAAGGTACCGAATGCTAGAAGAGGCCCATTTAAAAGGAATCAACTTTGTTAATTCTGAGGTACAGATGCCACTTATTAATATAGTTTCTGTTTTGTCATTATTGACATTAAAACCTGACACCTGCCTGTTTGAGGTTAATAACTGGTAAAGGACCGGGGATGTTTCGAGTGGGTTACTTAAGTATAGCATCGTATCATTGGCATAGAGGGAGCTTCTATTCCCCCCCCCAAAAAACACTTTGATTCTCACCAAGTCTGGATGTGTTCTGATAAGTTCAGCCAGAGGCTCCATACTCAAAGCAAACAAGACGGGTGATAAGGGACATCCCTGCTTTGTCCCTCGCTGTATTTTCAGGGCCTCTGATGTCATGCCATTGACTTTAATTCTGGCCTGAGGTTTAATATATATTGCCCTGATCCAAGTTTTAAATTGATCCCCAAAACCAAACTTAATGAGAACCCCTAAGAGGAAGTCCCAGCTCAAGTGATCAAGCTTTTTCGGCATCGATCGCTATGATTATTTGTTGTTCCTCAGCCGCTTTCCCATGGTGCAAAACATTAAGGCATCTCCTAATGTTGTCACTTAAATGTCTATTTAGCACAAAACCTGCTTGGTCCAGGTGAACCAGATTTGGTAAGAGGACCTTTACCCTATTAGCCAGTATCTTAGTGAAAATTTTTGAATCCACATTAAGAAGTAAGCTTGGTCTATAAGAGACACGTAAATCTGGAGGTTTACCCTCCATTGGGATCACAGTAATGAAGGCCCCCTCCTTGTTAAGGGAAGGTCATCCTCTTCCTCACTGCGATTGAACATTTTACTAATATTGGAGTCAGTATAAAGTGGAACGTTTAATAGAACTCTGCATTAAATCCATCAGGGCCTGGGGATTTGCCTATTTTCAAATTTTGTATAGTATATAAGACTTCCACCATTATTATTGGGGAGTCCAGTTGTATTTTAGCCTCTTCAGGTAATTTGGGGAGGGAAATCCAATTTAAAAAATCCTATATAGCTTGTGGATTGTTAGTCCCCCTCCATTTCTGTTGCATAGAGGGCAGTGTAATAGTCTTTAAATGCATTTGCTATTTCCTTGGGGGTGTAGTGGGTGGTTGCACTTCCCTGTTTGGTCGTGTTTATTTTCTTCACATAGCTGTCAGCCTGTGACTTACATAGCCTGAAGTCCAACAGCCTCCCTGCCTTATTACCATATTCATAATATCTTTGATTAGCATAATGTAATTTCCCTTCAATTTGTTGGTCTAACAGATTTTGTAACTCTTTCCTGGTGTTATTTAAATCTTCCCGAACCTTCCATCAACCCCTTTGTTTACAAGTAGCTTCCAATTGCTTTAATCTTACTTCTAAGGACTCTTTTTTTTCTTAACGTTGTCTTTTCAGCAATGAGGTGTATAAGATTATCTCTCCTCTTATAACTTCTTTTAGGCCGTCCCAGAAATACCGCAAGTCAGGTCCCTCCCCAGCATTATGTCTTTGGTAGTCCTTAATAATGTTCTGCATGTGAGTTTGGAAATCTTCCCGGCACAGCAACGAGGAGTTCATCCTCCAAAAGAAGCACCTACTCCAGTCGCCCATTTGGAGACTTAGGGTAACTGCAGAGTGGTCTGAGACCAGTCTGAAGTGGATGGTACAATCCTTTATTTTATGTAAATCTGTGCTACTGCACAGAAAATAGTCTATTCGGGAGTGAGAGTCACTGGGAGTAAAAAGCATAGTCTTTCCCTGAAATATTTAATTCTCTCCAGACATCTAAGAGTGCAAGTTCCTGCATAACCCCTCTAACAGCTCGGCTCATATTTTTGTTTGTGGTCGCTACATGTGAGGATCGATCTAATCTGGGATTTAAAATGCAGTTAAAATCTCCTCCCACGAGGATGAGGCCCTCCCCCAGAGCAGAAATCTTTTGGAATATGTTTTCATAGAAACTAGGTTCATCCTTGTTCGGTGCGTAGATGTTTATAAAGTGCACTTTCTGAGAAAACAACTGCCCTGTGAGTATAACTCCTCTACCTCCCTCTAGTGTCTCTTTAGTGGTAATATTTAAGGGCAGGTCCCTCCAAATTAGAATTGCAGTCCCAGCTTTTATGCCCAAGAGATGGGAAGCCCCTACTGCCTTGCCCACCCATGATCGTTTCAACTTGGAATGCTCTACAACTGATAATTTGGTTTCCTGAAGGGAACAAATATCTGCTTTCAGTTGTTGAGATAGCGCAGGACCTTTTTCCGTTTAATCAGTGAACTGAGACACTGAACATTCAGGGACACTACTGTTGACGTACCCATTGCATAGCAGGTAAAGTCCAACTCTGTCGAGGAATCCCCCTCCTCTCCTCGTGCCCTCTGATTTCCTCTATTTCCTGCAAGTCTTCCAGTACAAACAATATTTTATACCCAGCTTTCAGACTGACACAAATAAAACTTAGCCATGTTTGCATAACAAACCACACAACAGGTGTGAAAAACTGAACTTCTTTAACATATGAAAACTGTATAACCATTAACTTATTTTAACAAAATATATATCTAAGCTTCCAGGGTAATAAAATCAGATGTCACCCTGGTTTTACCCAGGAAAGAGTAGCCTTAGCTACTGCACCTGTGAATTACGCAGGCCTGACCTAAAAGGGTTGGTGTTTGAGACCGTCATGATCCACTATAATAAAATGTGAAAGTTTAATATAAAGACAAACCACCGTGGTTTTCAAGCCACCACCCGAAAAGCCAGGGGCCTCCTTACCACCTCTTTTGTTGTTCAAACCAGCCTTAATTATGTGTAATTGATGACTTTGTTTACCGGTTTTGTCAGGTTGGACTTCACACTCCTAACCCTGGTGTCAGGATGAATTCAAATAACAATGAATCAACCAACTGAGAGTAGCACATTACATGCTGTGTGAACTGCTTAACTCTCTCCCGAGCTGTGTGGCTACCGTGCATTATGGAATTCAGGTCTGCAGTTCCTATTACCATCCCAATCAATGCTCAGAAAGTAATAATTTCCTTCCCTCCCATTTCCATCTTAAACCATAGCAACCAGAGGATTCCCCTCCTCACCTCCATTAATTATTGCTATAACAATAAGCATTAAGTTGTAGTGTTAATTCAAGGGAAGCATCAGCTCATAATCGTCTCTATGCCACTGTGAGGTGCAATGCTGAAAGTCTTACCACAGAGAAGAGCCCTCTCCTTTAGCACAGCATACTCCCATGGAAGGAAATGAAAATTCGGGTTAGAGTAATCCTTCTAGCGGTCAAGCCGACAAGAGAATCTAGGTCCTCTACAAGGATCGGGTATCCATCCTGTGAGTATTTAGTGAATTTTAATCCAGTTCCCCCATGTATGAGAGGTCCACCTTTCCCTGTGTTGGAAACAAAAAAAATCAAGGGGCCGTTCAAGTACAGGTCTCACCCAGAAGCAAGTCCTTTCCTTCGTAATCCCACAGCAGGCCTTTGTTTTCTCTAGTCAGCAATTCTTTCAGGTCCAAACTAAGGTGGGAAGGCAATGAAACTGTGGTTGACTGTGTATGTTTAGGTTTTCCAGCACTGCACTAGGTTGCTTGGGCAATTTAGTGTTCCAAGATGTCTGCACACAGGTCATAACAGTGCAGGCCCAGATGTCACAGGGTGGGAGCAGCCTCCCTCAGCAATTCAAACATTGTTGGCCCTTTCTCCATATGGATCCAAAGCCGAGCGGGGTAATACAGATGGATCTTAATCTTTTTTTCTTTTGCTTGTTTTATTGCCTCTCTGACTTTTCTTCTTTTGTCATATAAGAGATCTGAAAAGTCCTGAGCAAAGAAAATCTTCTGTCCATCCAAACTTAGGTCTCAGCTTTTCCACGCTGTTTGCAAGACTAATTATCTTTCTTGATAGATAAGCATCTGCACTATTATGCAGCGAAGATGAGCAGATTGTTCTTTTGGTTTATTTGCCAACGAGCGGTGAGCTCGTTCAGTCAAAAGAGGAATGTTATCTGGTATTTTAAGCACATTTCTTAGGACGTCTTTCCACATCTTCGAGTACTCCATGTAACCTAAAGTTGTTACGACATGCAAGATTTTCCTGGTCATCCAACTTGGATTGTAGTTCCTGTTCCCTCGCCAGTATATACAGGATTGCCCTGTCATGTTGGCTCATGGAGTCTGCTAAAGTTCCTATTGCTTGCTCTGCTGCTGTGGTGCGGATATCAATCTTTTTCATGTCTGCTCTTAAGTCAGCAACTGAAGATTCAGCCCAGTATAGTGTTTTTATGATGTCGTCTAGCTTAGTAAGTACTGTGTGCTGGTTGCCCAGATCCATATTTTCCTCCAAGTCTGCAATGTTGGCAACGGGAGACACCGGGCAGGAGTCTTGAAGTAGGCCCAAATGCCATCTGTCCATCAGGGCTTTAATTTTTACAGATTGGGAATTTTTTCTCCTTATTTTGTTGGTAACCATCTCTGATCATGTATATCAGTACGATTGCAGTCTCAAACGAACAATTAGCTGGGTTTTCTTTATTATCTCGGTGGCTCCCAGAGCTCTCACGTTAAGCGGCCATTAGATCTGTGACATCACTGGAAGTCGCCGTTATCCAGTTCTAACTCCATTTGACAACAATGTCTACGGGTGTGTCTTGAAGGGGTATGCGAAGGAAGAGGCGGCGAAACCCCGTTGGCGAAATCCCACAGCGACATTTTCAACAAGATTGAAAATGTCGGCCATGGGGACTCACTGGCAAAATTTTGCCCTTTGGCTCCCCCTTCACATTAACTCTGACTAGGGTTAACAATCCTTAAGAAGGAGGGGCATGGGGGGGTGCAGCCCCCCACATGGGGGGTTTGGGGGCTCAGCCCCCTGATAGAAACCAGACTGATGTCTGACAGGCAAAATTTCACCTGTCCACATCGGGAATGTCTCTATGCCGGACATTGACAACAATGTTGTCGCGTCAGCATAGCTAAACCTGTGCTAAGCGCTAGACTGGATCAACCTGAGCTAGCCTTGGCACAGAGTATATACCTGTTGCTTGCAGGAGGAGGCAGGTTAGCTTTTTGCTGCAGTTTTTTCTTGGCCATGCCAAACAGTTTTTTTTGCTTGGTTGGTATATTTGTTTTCTTAGGCTATGTTCCGGCAGTTATGTCCAACAGGTTTAGGAATAACTGGGGAGATAACCATATGTCTTCTACTTTAGGCTAGACAGACCCACAATGCCACATGCAACAGTCATTCTTTTGTCCCCATCCTCACTTGGAAAGGGGGGCATTCTGACCATTTGGAAAAAATAAATAAAAACAGTCTCTTCACTGGTGACAAGCCAGTTGTTTATTAGGAGTTACTTTCGGATCCACTGAGTTGCACACTTGCACTAACTCATTTGCAAAAGGGTCCCATATTAGCCACCACATTGATTTGTCAGCCAGAGCCCACATGCACAGAGGATTGCTGCCTTATTCCTATTACCCTTTCTAGCCCTCCACTGTTCCTGACTAGTGGTTGCTTTTGAGGGTCTGGCTTCATAACCCATAATACCTATCTGCACAACCTTAGTGTGTTCCCTGTCTTCTATCAAGAAGTTGGTAGTCGGGGTTTGCATTTGGTTGTTGTTTTATGTTTTCCTATATCCTTTTCCTAGCCCTTTGGGCTAGTGAGTTTCTCAAGCTCTCTCTTATTTTTTCCCCACCTTCTTTCTCTCCTGGCGAACAGAACTGAATTTGGTGAGGGAGCTAACAATGACTATTGGCTAGCGGGCAGCACCATGTCGGGTGCACTCTGGTATCATGTCAGTACTGTTGTTGGCCCCTGGTCATAGATTTGCTCCCACAGGGTTCTAGTGCCTCTGGTCCAGAGCTGTAAATGGGAATCAATAGAGAAGGTATTCAGGAAGATTACCAGTTACAGTAAGTATGTAATTTACACGTTTCCCTACTGTCTGCTCACTAATCCCATTTGTAAATTTTAAAGGCTGCCCTCTTAGTTCTCACAGCCTCTGTGACCTCCCTTGAGAACCATATAGGTTCCCTTTTCCTGTACTTTTTGCTTTTTCTCAATTTTTTCCTGTAACATTTAGAAACCTCTAATACTACACTTGTAATGATCTCCTATTTTGCTTCCACCCCATCTAACTGCCCTTCCCCTTCAACTTTAACCTGCAGCAGCCCTTCATCTTTCCAAAAGCTACCCTCCTGAAGTCCAGAACTAGCATCTTGGTCTTAGGATGCTGGGATCCAATGGTTGTATTACACCACACAATGCTGTGATTCCTTGACCCCAGTGGTGCCTCACTGTTCAGGAGTACTGTACCAGGTCTATGGTAGTCTCATCTCTAGTGCATTCCTTAACTTACTGTATTGGGAAGTAATCCAGAAAGGTGTTCACCAATGCCTGGCTCCTTGCACTCCTAGCACCAGGTATATCCCATTTATGTTAGGCAGGTTTAGGTCTCCTATCTGGACCAGATTCCCCATCTCCACAGCCTTCCTAATTTCCTCTTCTGCCAGTCTCCTGTCTCACTCTGACATGGGGTCTGTAGGCTACCCCAGACTTGATGTTCTTACCCCTCCACCAGCAGCAGTACCCACAGCAATTCCACATCCCATTGCGGCTTTCTCCTCCATTGTCTTTATACCATCCATTATGTATCTCTCTCTCTCTCTCTCTCTCTCTCTAACAGAGCATAGTCTGGGATTAAGTGGTTCCAACCATGGTTGGGTGTAGCCCCTGTTATTGTTATGGCTATGATGAATACTTGTCCCTCTGTAAACAATGCCTGCTGGTCTATTGTTTTGTTTCTATGGCTCCTGGAATTTAAGATAGCCACCCTCCATACTTCCCTTCCTCTAAAAACAGGCTAAAGCTGAGGCAGAGCTCAGGACAGCAGAGGGGGTAAACAAGAATAATAAGGCCTTCTTTTCATTACATTAGGGAGAAGAGAAAGACTAAAGGTGGCATACATGAGCTGGCCCACCAGTGCAGTGGTAGTGTTACCACTTCTGACACTCATGACCCGGGTTTAGGAACAAGCCCAGAGCATCAGAGGGCTGGCGAAAGAAGGGGGTAGGATGAGCGTCCCACAGACAGTTCTCCATCTCGGGGGGGGGGTGAGTTGTGGATTCCCAGAGCTCGAGTGATAACCAGTGGAGATTGGGTGTGCACTGGCTGGGACTGTAGGTGATGGGGGACATCTGCTGGAGGTGAGTGGGAGCATGTATGTCCCACACTGATGTCACTGCTTGTCCACACCTCCAGTAAGAAACCAGGAAGCAAAATCCCTTTGGACAGGCAGGATGGTGATGTCTCTGGATCTCCACCTCAATAGCGCCCCAGTTGTAAAATTTAGCTTGGGTCTCATGTGGATCTTGGACTCTCCCTTCAGGGAGCCCCACCACAGGAGGCAAGCTGCAGGCCTCCTAGACTGGGTGACCGGGAGAGGAATGACGAGTGGATGGTCCAGAAACAGATAGGTTCGTGCCCACCTGAACCCAAGACCATAAAGGACATTGAAAAAAAAATGGCATAGAATGGCTATAGAAAGGAGGGAAGTGGGTGGTCGAGTACAAGGGGGAAGTTAGTCTTTTGAATGAATACTGCAGTTCAGCATTCACAGTGGAGAAAACTGTCCCTCTTCCAAATGCTCAAAAAACATCAAGGGGTAGACAGGCATAAGTTGGAAATGGAGCAAATTACAGATGGGACACAGGACTCAAAGAACTGAGGGGGTTGATGGTAAATATAACACTTTTCTCCCCCTAAGCTAAGGGACAGCTGGTGTTACCAGTGATTTCTATTTTGCTGGTCACAGGTTAAAATGTTTAGAAAGATATTTCCTTCTCAGGAAACCCAGCTAACTGTAATACGTCCTTTACAGCTTGTACTTTCATAGGTTTCAGAGTTCCAGACTGTCTACAATGGGGATTACACAACTTAACATGGGGCTCAGTGAGGAAGCAAGCTTGTGTCAATCATGGCTGCAGTTCATGTGAACAATTTCATTAGCCAGGATATAATACAGTGGCAGCCACAGACATGGTCAGATATTTCCTGAAATTTCTGTGATATATCTGGAGAAACTGCCTGCCTACCTACCTGCAGTGTAGCTATAGTTTTCAGAGATCCAGTAGCCTTCCTTGAATCCACCTCTTAAGGGTATGGCTGAGAGCAAGTGTCCAGGTAGTAGAGACACAATTAGGCCCTTCTGTAAGACCATGCCTTCGGGGGATGGTGGAGAATGAGTTCTAAACTTTTAATTCCTATTGGGGTTATCACTTAAAGAATAGATTCTGAACTTTTGCAGGAGTTTCCTGTCCATGGTGCCAGCAGTGACTGATTGCCTAGCTCAAGTGGTAGCAATCGGTCTCGAGTATGGGAGTGGCACAGGTCCCCCAAGGGTTTTGTCTGGTGACACACACAACATCTGTGGTGAGAACTGCTGGTACAATCTGAAAGGCTAAAGACTGAGCTATGGCATGCACCGATACTGTAGGCTATTATTGTAATTGGGTTTTATTCTCGAGTTTAGCTCTCATATTGGGGTAAATCATCATGTTGGGGGAGTCCTCAATAAATTAGAGTCTCAGGTGCTCCAAGTCAAAGTATCATCCCTTTCCCAAGGGGCATAGCGTGTGTTCCAGGTAAAGGGAAAGGATGTAATATAGATGATCTGGAAGGTCTGAGCCAAAGCTATATAGTCCAATTTAACCACACAGGGTGATAATCTTCTGTGTGTAGCACCACCAAGGAAAAGTCTGAATGTCAAAAGAACATAAGTTCACAACAGGTGGTGAGAGTCCTGGAGCACTGGAGGTGGCAGCTGCAACTACTGAGCATGTAATTTGTTAAGAACTGTTAGATGCCCCCTAATTCTTCCTCTAGTTCCCCCAATCTGAAGAAAATGGAAATTACATACCTACCATGATTCTTGATCTTCTTGGACGAATCTCCACCACTCATTCACACTAATGGGATCTGCGCCAAAGGCACTAGGACCCAGCGGGAGCAAACTTTTTTGCCAGAGGGTCAGCGCTGGAGGTGGAGCCGCAAGGAGTGGCACCACGAGCCTCAGCTCGTGCAGTAATGATTATCTCGGCGTCGACCCTCCAACTGCCTCAGTACCTTTTTTCCCGAGGAGCTGCAGCGTAACTAACCTAGAAGGATAGCCTAACCAAAAAACGGACATAAGATAGTACGGACGACCTGTATAAGAAGGGTCAACAAAGAAGTCTTCACAGCCTAAAGATTGAGGGAGTGAAGACCAACAACAGAGGTGAGCTCCGGGGATGGAGGGTGGCCGTGTGAATGAGTAGTGGAGACTCATCCAAGAAGATCAAGAATCATGGTAGGTACGTAATTTCCAGATCTTCCTGGACATAAAGTCTCCACCACTCATTCACAGTAATGGGAGAGTACCGAGCTAATAATCTCCCAAGATGGCGACAGGAGAGACCGAGAGCTCACAGTTTTAGGACAGGAGTCCATTAAGGATGGTTCTGCCAAAAGAAAGATGCCATCTGGCATGGACATCCAGGGCATAGTGTTTGACGAAAGTATGCACTGAGCTCCAGGTAGCCGCATTGCAAATATCTGCAATGGGCACGCTATGATTTCCGCCTAGGGATGCCGTGACCGCTTCTAGTAGAGTGAGCGACACCTGCCCCTCCAGCTTAACCTGCCATGGAATAACAGTGGCTAAGGCATGCCACCAGCCATGCTGAAATACATCTGATAGCTGACAGGTTGACCCAGCTGGTCTCGCTGAAGGAAAAAAGTTGTTGAGCTTATGAAAGTCTTTGTTCTATCTAGATAGAAATGCAAAGCTCTTGACGTCCAAGGAATGAAGAGAATGCTCTCCTTCATTTTGGAAGTTCGCAAAGTAAGTAGGAAAGACTAAAGGTTGGTTTAGATGGAATTCTGAAACAACCTTAGGGAGAAACTTAGGATGGGTTCTAAGAACTACTTTGTCCTTATGAAACACAGTACACGGAGGGTCCGTGACCAAGGCATATCTCAGAGGCCCTGGGTGAGGTAATGGCCACTAGGAAGGCCATTTTCCAAGTGAGAAATTTTAACTCACAGGTAGCTAGAGGCTCGAAAGGTTTTTGAGTGAGCATGTCTAGCACAAGATTAATGTCCCAGGCTGCAACTTATAGGAGGTCTGGTATGCAGAATTCCCTTAAGAAACCTCTTAACCACAGGTAACTGAGCCAGTGACAAGTAAAGTACTGGCTCATGATAAGCTGAAATGGCACAAAGGTGAACCTTAACTGTAGAGTATTGCAGACCTGAATTTGAGAGGTCTAAAAGGTACTCTAAAACTTTATCTGGTGGGCAGGAAAAAGGATTCAAAGAGGATTTTGCACACCAGAGTGAAAAATGCTTCCATTTGGCTGTGTAAGTTTTCCTAGTGGCTGGCTTGCGCACAGCCAGAAGAATATCTGAAACCCTGTGAGAGGCATTGAACCTGTTCATTTCTATCTCTTCAGAAGCCAAGCGTGAAGGTGAAGCGACTTCAGGTTGGGATGGACCACAGGCCCCTGAGTCAGAAGGTTCATCTGAAGGGGAAGTGGTTTCGGAGGAGCTTCTGACATACTGTTGAGTAGTGGAAACCATATCTGTCAAGGCCAGAAGGGAGCAATGAGGATCATTTTGTCCCCCTGGGACTTGAATTTGAGAAGTACTCTCTGAATTAGATGAAGAGGTGGAAAGGCGTATAGAAAGAGTTTTGTTCCCCTCAGCCTGAATGCATCCTGACAGAAAATGCCAGGCCCTGGATTTCTGGAGCAGAAGAGAGGCAGTTTTGTGGAGTGGGATGCAAAAGGTCCAGGTCTGGAGTTCCCCACTCATGAATAGTGACTGAGCTATGGCTGAGTCGAGAGACCATTCGTGAGGATCTGTCTCTGTTCTGCTGAGACGGTCTGCAAGTCTGCTTCTGCACCCCGGCAGATAGACCGCATGAATTAGAGCCTTGTGCTCCAAGCACCATTCCCACACCCTCATCGCTTCCCTGCATAAGGGGTAAGAGTGAGCACCGCCCTGCTTGTTGATGTAATACATTACTGCTTTGTTGTCCGTATGAAGGAGGATGTTCTTGTGACAGAGAATGTCCTTCAAAGCCCGGACTGCATAAAGGATGGTTCTCATTTCCAAGACATTTATGTGAAGCTGGGACTTGTCCTGAGTCCATGTACCTTGAGTGTGGAGAATCTGACAGTGAGCTCCCCACCCCATCAGGGACGCATCTGTGGTAATGGAAATCTGATGATCCAGAGGAGCAAAGGGGTACCCTTCCAGAAGATTGTCCTCTTGCATCCACCAGGTGAGGGATCTCTTCAGAGGTTCTGTCACCTTGATGAGAAAGGACTGAGGGTGAGTGGTCAGGGACCACTAAGTACTGAGCATCCATTAAGATGTTCTCATGTGAAGGCGTGCTGGGGGTACAGTGAACACCAATGATGCCATGAGACCTAGCATCCATTGCATCGAGAGGGCTGAAACCGAGCTGCTCTCTCTGATGTATTGGGCCATCTGAAGGATATCACTCCTCCTGTCCTCTGGAAGAAATGCTTTCGCACAGAAGGTGTCCAGAAGCGGTCCTATGAAAAGGAGCCTCTGGGAGGGCTGCAGCTGTGATTTTTTGAGGTTTAGCAGGACTCCCATGGATGTGAGAAAGTGTGAAGCCGTGGCTACGGTGTCTAGAGTTCTCTGACTGGAAGGACTTGCTAGAAGCCAATCGTCCAGATATGGGAACACCTGTATTCCGATTTTTCTGAGATGTGCTGCGAGAATTGCACAACACTTTATAAAAACTCGTGGCTCTGAGGATAGCCCAAAGGGTAGGATTCTGAACTGATAATGCTGTCCCAAAGCCACGAACCTTAGGTATTTGTGATGCTTTGAGTGAATCGGAATGTGCTGGTAAGCATCCTGCATGTCCAGGGAGGCTAACCAGTCATGTTGATGAAGCAAAGGTAACTGGGTTCCTAGTGATATCATTTTGAATTTCTCTTTGGGAAGGAATTTAGTTAGTTTCCTGAGGTCCAAAATGGGGAGCATGCCCCTGGTTTTCTTTGGAACCAGAAAGTAATGGGAGTAGAACCCTGTGTTCTGTTGATGCAGCGGAACTACTTCCACTGCCCTGTTGCTCAGAAGGCCCTGTATGTTGGAGGCAAGAAGATCTGACTGAAGAGCTGACAGCCTGGGCTGTCGTCTGGGGGGACGATCCAGAGGGGTCTCCAAAAGATTGAGGGAATACCCTTCGCGGAATATCTGGAGGACCCATTTGTCTGAGGTTATGGACTTCCATTGATTGTAGAAGTGAGTCAGACAACCTCCCACCACTGAGGAAGAGTCCACTTCGGGCAGCTGAGGTGGGACTTGGGCCAACAACTCAGAAGGCGGCACTAGGCACTTTGGGTCCTTGCGCCTTCTGCTGCGTTTTCTTTTGAGGCTGGGAGGCTTGGTTTTTATTAAAACTTCCCCTGCCCTTGCCTCAAAAGGACTGACGGTTATGAAACTGGTGTTTATTAACACCCCCTCGAGAGGGGACAGGAGGAAGTCAAGTCAATTTAATGGCTGACCTAGTCTTTTGTGTAGCCTCTACAGCCTGTTCTACTTGAGAGCCGAAGAGGTACACACCATCGAAAGGCAACGCCATTACCTGTTGCTGTGCATCATTCGTGAAACCTGAAGTGCACAGCCAGGAATGACGGTGGGTACAAATGCCCGCCGCTTCAGGGAGGCAGTATCAAGGCGCCTATAGCTGCTTTAACTCTGCTGGTTGTTGGACCTGATACCCCTGGTTATGGTTTGAAGAAGCTCTGAATTAGTGTCCGACTCTGGTAGAGCTTCAACCATTTGTTTGAGCGAATGCCAAAGGATATACTCATATTGAGAGAAATAGCCTTGGTAGCTGGCAATACGCATACCTAGGGTGGAAGCAGCAAAGACTCTCTTACCTAAAGTGTCTATCTTATGAGATTCTTTGTTAATAGGTCGAGCTGTAGTAGTCTGGGGAAAGATGTCCTTATCATTCTCTGCCAAGACTACAATAGGATCCGCAAAGGCTTGGGATGCCAAAATGGGTCGATCTTTGGGAGCAGCATATTTCCTATCTATGGACTTAGCCACTGAAGGAATGAGAGCAGGATTATTCCATACCATTTGCGGCAGTGTCTCAAAGGAGGACTGTACTGGAGGAGTCAAATCCATAGGGATCTCTAGAACATGGAGGTATTGGAGTCTTAACAGTTTCCCAAGATCAATAGCTGTAGTTTGGAGAGAAAGAGTGGAATTCAAGTTTTTCAGCAGAGACTTAAAAGACAGGTCCTCGACCACAGGCTGTGCAGCAGGAATAGATCCTGTTCCTTCCACATCATCACCCAGCCTAAGGTCTGGGTCAGGCTCAATGTCATCTCCTGACAGGAAAGAAGTGAAAATCAGAAGGAAATGAGGAAGGAAAAGGATTAAAAAAGGAGGAGTCCTGAAGACTGGATGATGTCCTAACAGGTCTCAGCGTGAAAGAAGAGCACAGCGCCGAAAAGACACACGGAGCCGAAGTTGGCGCCGAGAGGCCACACAGGGCCAAAAAGCTGGGCAACGCCGAAGACGGCGCCGAGAAGCCACATGGCACTGAGGATGGCGCCGAAGAAGCGCACGCTGCCGACAGATGCATCGGCGCTGAAGACTGCGCCAAGCGTGCCATCGATGCCAAGAGCGTCGAAAACATCCCAAGACTCCGAAAAACAGGATTTGAGGAGAAAGGAGAATGAATACCAGGAGATAGAGGCATTGGTGTGGCCCCCTGTGCCGCAGCCGTGTGAGGGGGGGAAACACCTAAGCACAGAGTCGATGGCACCGAAGACGGCGCCACGCGACTAGGGAGGCTCAACCGCCCTGTCTGATCTCCCAAAAAGTCCGAAGGCCCTTGAGTGACCGGGCCAGGCAGCTGGACCAACCTCCGAGCCCACAGCTCCATAAGAGCAGCCCAGTGATGAAACTGCTCATCTGAAGACCTACCAGAGGGCAGGGTAGGGCTCCGATGCCGAAGACGTCGGCTATCAGAAACAAACCAGAGACTCCAAAGGAGGAGACCGGCAAATAGCCCCAATAACTGACCATCTACATGCAGACATATCAGAGGGCAACCTCGAGTGATGCCTTCTCTTTCTTGACCGGTGGGCCGAAGAAGAGCTCGAGGCCGAACGGTGCAGAGAGTAAGACCGTTTACTTTTACGCTTTCGAGGGGACCACCCACCACTGGCATTGGACTGTCCGCTGTCAGACCCCTCTGGAGAAGGCGGCGGACCGACCCAGCCCGCTGACTGAATAGCTTACATACGAAGTCTCCCTACCGTCAACTGACCCGCTCATGGTCGACTCCGTCAATGTAGGCTGAGACTTCTTCTTTAAATAAGAACAAATAATCTAAGCGATACTTATTCGAGATATTACTACAAAACAATAAAACTGAAAAACTATGCTGCTAGTTTGAAGTTTGACTCCCAGCGGGCAAGCGATGTCATCACTGAAGTGCACTCGGCGGGAAAAAAGGAACTGAGGCGGTTGGAGGGTCGATGCCGAGATAGTCATTACCGCACGAGCTGAGGCTCGCGGTGCCGCTCCTCGCAGCTCTATCTCCGGTACCGACCTTCTGGCAAAAAAGTTTGCTCCCACTGGGTCCTAGTGCCTCTGGCGCAGATCCCATTAGTGTGAATGAGTGGTGGAGACTTTATGTCCAGGAAGATCAGGAGATTACAAATAGAGGGCCAGCAAATCTTATGGAAAGAATGGGAAAATTCTGGAATACACACAGTTGGGGACCTTCTGGACCCCGGTACTGGCACACGTAAGTCTTCTGGCCAGCTGTAAACTGAGTATGCATGTCTTAGCCAGCAACACTAGCAACATCTTCAGCTGAAGCACATAGTGAACCCCTGCTGAGGATATCATGGCACCTACAAGTGGCGAGTTCACTAGAAAACTTGCTGTTGCCAGGGCTAGGCAAATCACCGAATACTGTTGAGGGTAATAATCTTTACTGAATGATGCTGGCTAACCATCAGACTCTACAGTCCCATCAACCAAGCTGTGGAGTTCAGAAATGGGGAAGGATAGTACCCCAGAACATTGGGAGGCTACTTGGAGGATGATCACCAAAGGGCAAAAAGACTCCCAAAACAGGTTCACACAAATAAGGTTCCTCAGCAGGTGGCACAGGACCCCAGTTAAGCTTGGATCCTGGGGACTGATGAGTACTTGGACTGATGGATATATGCGGGAAATTTGTTCTGGTGGAAGGCACTATAACACACATAACCAAGCAATGTCCAGTACTAAAACTCTTGTGGATAAATTGCAACAGATCTGTTAAGAGATAGTCAAAGCCCCATACAACTGATACCTTTGTGATGCTGAGCACAGAAGGGACTCATATGAGAGAATGACCCATGCTGGCACAGGTCTGAACATGGCTCTCCAGTGGACTGGTCACAGCTAAGAGAGTAATCTTGAAACACTGGAGACAGCAGACCCCTCCAGACCCCCAGTACTGGCTGCTTGAATTGGGGAAGATAACACGTTCCCAGAGAGTTTAGTATACTACCAGGGAAAAAAGAGGTCTTCACTAAGTCATGGGGAAATTTCCTCATCTTGAAATACTATAGCATCCCCAAGGTGTATTTTCTGCCTGACTACCCCACAATTACCCCCAAACATACCTCACAGGACTCTCCAATCATAATAATCTAATCATGCTCACTAATATGACTAGGTTTTCCAAGTTGCACTACGAGCCGTGATCTTAAACATTCATATGACACCACACCACAGACATCCTGGGTGACACCTGGATAGAATGGTACTGTTAAATAACTATACCTTATGGATCCTAGATAAGGTTAAAGCTATAGAGTTCATGTGTCAGCACTGATGTGTATACTGTTCCCATAAAAATTCTGCTAACATACTGTATGCGATACAGTGTTCTTGCAGTGTTTGAGTTGTTCGCTACAGAGCAGTACTTCCATGAGGCATTACTCTGGCCAGACATCCGTTGTAATCACTTGTAGCTACTTTTGTTATCTTTAAAAATCAGTAAACTTTGAATTGCAAAAATAAATAAATAAAAATGATTCAGTAGTTAGATGTGCTTGTGTGAGGCCTTGAAGTTTAAAACTGCCAGGCACAGGCCAATGGGCATTGTAAACATTAAAGCACCATTGTTAACTTATTTTACATTACTGTTGCTGACACAGATTTTAGAAATGACAAGTATTCTTCCTTCAGAAGTATGTTTAAAGATCTGTGGAGGGGATAAGTAGATGGACAGCTGCATCCAGAGTGCCCCTTAATTGAGGGATACTGTGTGGGGTCCCTTCTGAGTGTAGAACTGTTCTATTCCATGGCCTGTGCTCAGTATGAGTGAATGAGTGAGTGAGTGAGTGAAAGTACATAGCTCGACTCTTAATTATACTGCCACATGATATGATAACGTAAGTGTTTCTTCTTGGAGCTCACTCTACCTAGGAAACTGTTAGCAAAGAGTTAAGAGTTGCATTCCCCAGTAATGTGTACTCTAGAATCTTTGTTTTGCAGAGGCTGGAAAAGTGTTAAAGGGGCTATTCTTGGACGTCTCACTACTGCAGTCCGCCAAGTGACTAGGACATAATCCCAGGGTTAATATCCATGCCACAGTTAACATATCTGAAACTAAATGATGTTTGTTTAAAGAGTATCATTGCAGTTCTAATTGAAGCTGCATTCTCAGTAATAAACTGAAGAAGTAACAACTAGTAATAGTAACTAATCAACAAAATTCAACAACAACAACAACAAAAGTAAAGATCGGTGAATGTATTCAGTGTACTATCTACTGCCTGTAGACTATTTATTCAGTGGTGTGCCTGCAGGTATGTGTGTTTGCCTGGTATGCTTGTGTGACACCCCAGACCTGCATAAATGCTTATGGTGCACACCCTCTCATGGAGCCATGCCAGCTGCAAACCCATAGAGGGGAGGGACGATTACATAAACAAGGCACCATGGCTGGGCAGACTCCATCCATGGGTAGTGAGAGAAGTGGAAGAGACAGATTTTTTTTCCTAAATATAATTTTATTGATTAAAGTGCAGCATCAATACAATCAAAATAGCTCATGGAGACTGGCAGGGAGGGGCAGGAGCATCCATCGAACGCTCTCCTCCCTGGGGGGCAGAGAGCAAGCCTGCACCATTTTGTAAGTGGCTCCTGGTAGCCCATGGTGGCAAGCACACTTTGCAGCATGGGTGACCACGCACCGCAGGTGTCTCCCCTCAGGCCACCACCTGTGTGCGGCTGCAGTATGGGAGGTGGGTGGGTTGAGGGAGACAGTGGAAAATCACCACTTGGCTGACTGGATGATGGTCACCGGGTCCCCTCATGCCACACAGTCTGGGTGAGTGCCTCTAAAGGGGTTCTCAAATGGGGAGGCCCCAACCTGTTCCAGGGGAGGCTCAAGCAAGTCTGAAAAAGTACTTATTTTAAATTTTGAGTTTTATATATTTTGTGTGAAGAGATGACGCAAACTGAAAGAGGATATTAGTAGGTGAATTGTATGTATTTACTAATAGGTGACAAGGGAAGGTGAATGAGCCAAGGCTCATTTCAGGTGTACCTAGGGAAGGGTAGGGAGTGAATACATTTCAAAAGGCAACTGCAAAACAATCAAGAAATACACAGTGAACAATACTGCAAACAAATATGAACAATAAACTAATAATGAGTGGTGGCAATTGATCAATTTGTAGACTGACAGCAGAACAGGGTTGAGCATAGAAGTACTAAGACCAATAGCAGGAAGGAGCAAAGTAATCCCAGAGAAGTTGCTTAGAAGCAGAGAAGGAGGTGGAGAGGCAAAGTATGTAGGAAGGTTATTTCATATAGAGGGGAAACAGAGAACGTAGTCTGACCCATGAAGGTACTGCAACAAGAGGTAACAATGGGTCAAGAATGAAAATAGTGGAGCAAGTAGGCTGGCCTGTGGAGGAGGTGGGGCTTACAATAAGCTGAATAATAATATTTGTTTATTTTATTTATTTGTTATTCAGATAACACCTTTGAGCACAGGAGCTCTTTTTCAAAGGTTCCTCGTTAGTATTAGACAAGAACTGAATGTGAGCTAAGTACTCAAAGGGGTTTCAACTTATTCATGGTGTACTACGCAAAGTACAGTATGTTATTTTTCTTTGGGGAGGCCCAAGATTATTTAAGTTTTTGGGGGAGGCTCAAAATCTTTTCCATGGATTTGGGGAGGCTCACTGTGACAGTCTAAGAACTATTCTAAAGCCAATCCCCCATCATGTGTCTGAAGTAGCAGACTCTGAAAATCTCCCCTCCCATGGGCCATAGGAGAGGCCCCCCACCGGTGAAGGGATACATCATGTAGCCGGGGCATGGCACAAGGGGGGACAGTAAGGATGGCTGAGTGTGATGGCTTGGTGGGTGAAGGGGGTCCCTAGGCAAGGCCTGAAGGAGTAGTTAGTTGGGGGGCATGGGGAGCATAAAAAAATTAAGCAAAAAAAAAAAAAAATTCATAGTTTAGAGACACAGCTATTTTAAATACATAAGCAAATAATACAAAAAAAATCATGAATAACTTTAATTCCCCCTGAGGCAGTAAACCTGTATAAAGTGCTAGGAAAAGTGGTTAAAGACTTTAAATGACCATTTCTATATTGGAGTTTTATACATAGACCAGAATTGATCATCAGCAAGGACAATATGATTATTATATAATGATGTCAGGAATAGTTGTTTTCATTCCCTAGCTGGGAAAGGTTCTATAACAATCCCCACTCTCCAATATTTCAGGATCAGTCTTTTTACTGCCATACTGTTAGCTGTAGCATTCAAGAAATCTTTTTTTTTTTTTTTGTGTGTGTGAAAGCATACCTTCTAAAATGATTCAAAAGAGATCCATATCCAACTGGACCTGACTGATCCTGTGAAGTACCGTATATTAAAAACATCTTGCCACCAGCTTTCGATCATACCATAGGACCAAAAAGCACACAATAGAAACATAGAAACATAGAATTTGACGGCAGATAAGGACCGCTTGGCCCACCCAGTCTGCCCATTTCCCTACCTAATGGATAAGATGCAGATCCTAGTTAACCAGCAGCCTACTTCTTCCTACCCCACCCACCTAGAATTGCCTTATGACTGTCCCATGCATGCTTGAATTCCACCACTGTTTTTGACTCCACAACTTCCTCCGAAGGCTGCTCCATGCATCCACAACCCTCTCTGAAAAATACTCCTTTAAATTATCTCTGAGCCGCCTCCATCTTCAAATTGTGCCCTTGTTCTGCACACCTCTTTTTGAAAGATGCTACCCTCTTGGACTTTGTTGATTCCCTTGAGGTACTTGAAAGTTTCTATCATGTCCCCCCTCTCCCTCCTTTCCTCGAGGCTATACATATTAAGCTCCTTAAGTCTTTCTTCATATGCCTTCTGGTGCAGACCCTGCACCATTTTAGTTACCCTCCTCTGGACAGCTTCCATCCTGTCTATGTCTTTGCGGAGATTGGGTCTCCAGAACTGCACGCGTACTCCAGATGGGGTCTCACCAGCTGTCTGTACAGAGGGATAATAACTTCCTGTTTTCTACTGGTGATGCCTCTCCCTATGCATCCCAGTATCCCCCCAGCCCTCCTTGCTGCCCTCTCACATTGCTTGCCCACCTTAGGTCATCTGATATGACTACCCCTGGTCCCTTTCCATTTTGTTGTTGTTAGTATCTCACCCCCATTGTGTACTCTTCCCCTGGGTTTTGTTTCCCAGGTGCATTACCTTGCACTTCTTAGCATTGAATCTAAGCTGCCATACATTTGACCATTCCTCTAACCTTGCCAAGTCCTTCTCATCCTTTCCACCCCACCTTGTCATCAACTCTGTTGCAGATCTTGTGTCATCTGCAAAGAGACATACTTTTCTTTCAGTCCTCTGCAATGTCGCTTATAAAGACATTGAAGAGGACCGGTCCTAATACTGAACTCTCATGGTACCCCACTAGTAACCCCCTTTCTTCAGAGTGGACTCCATTTACTATTACTCTCTGTGTCCTATTCTCCAGCCAATTCTTTACCCAGGCTGTCATCTTGGGACCCACTCCCAGGCTGGCTAACTTGTATATTAATCTTTTGTGTGGGACTGTGTCAAATGCCTTGCTAAAGTCTAGGTAGGCCATGTCCACAGCCCCTCCCTGATCTACTACTTTGGTCACCCAGTCAAAGAAATCTATCAGATTCGTCTGGCATGACCTTCCCGCTGTGAATCCATTCTGCCTTGGGTCCTGTGCCCCTCTGGCCTCTAGATACTCGACAATTCTTTCCTTCAGAGTGATTCCATCATTTTCCTACCACTGAGGTCAAACTGACAGGTCTGTAGTTTCCTGCCTCTGTCTTGCTCCCACTTTTGTGAAGGGGAATCACATCCGCCCTCCTCCAGTCCTCAGGTACCACCCCATCCTCCCATGATTTGTTAAAGAGGGTAGTCAGTGGTGTTACTAGTTCTTCCCTTAGTTCTTTTAGAATTCTGGGATGAATCCCATCAGGCCCCATTGCTTTATCCACCTTCAGTTTTAAGAGTTCTTACAGAATCCTTTATTCTGTGAAAGGACTAATATCAACCCCCCTATCCAGAGTGCTTCCATTGACTGGATTCGGTATCTCCCCCTGCTTTTCCATTGTGAATACTGAGCAGAAGTATTCATTCAGTATCCCTCCTTTTTCGCTGTCGCTCTCTGTCCAACCACCTTCCTCTTTATTCAGCCTCAGTAACCTTGCCTTAGTCTTTCTTTGCTCCCTAATGTACCTATAAAAGGTTTTATCCCCCTTCTTAACCGAGTTGGCCTTTCTACTACTTTAGCAATTTCTTTTCCCAGCTCAAGATTATAAGCAAAATTGGGTCTCTCCCAACTAGTATAGTCTTTCACATACACATTACTGAGCTGAATGTATATGAATTATTCCAAATGAGGATGCCCCAAGCAATATTTACAAGTGTCCCAGTTCAGGAATTTCTTATTTACAACTAAATACTCCCACCCAGAAATGCTCTTCTTCCTCCAAATGTAAAAATTAACAGTTTTCCCATTGACCCTGATGTTCAGGTATTTGCCAAAAACATTTTAGTTTCAATGTTTGATTTATTTAGACACAGCCTTTCAATTACACTTAAAATGTGTTCTGAATTATGTTACTTCTACTGTGTCAGTAATGTGATGGGACAAACCATATATTGGCTACGGCTAAGTATGTATTGTACAAATTGACCAATGCTTCTTCTATTATGAATGCGTCTCTTTTACAGAATGTAAAATATTGCATATTTGGCCATGTAAGAGAAAAAATAATTCCTTGGATCAGGGCGGAAAAAAAAAAACCCTTTGCCTCTAGGAAGGCATAATTTCTGCCAGACTATTCTAGCCTTCTTGGGGTTCCATATAAAGTCCCTAAATATTTTTTTCATTTTTAACCAATTTTTTTGGAATGTCCATGATTATAGATTTAGAGTATCTGAGATATGAGGAATAGCCACCATCTCCAAGACTTCAATCTTTCCCCAAAGGAACAAAGGGATTTTCTGCAAACCTTGTAATTTATTTTTAATATCCTCTAAGAGGATGATGGTTGTATTTAAATTGATTTTCTATGTTGTTGGTAAGCTTTTCCACCAGATATATACCAAACAGTCGGTTTTCACAGTAGCATTAAATATTGCTAAACTTCCAGCCAGTGAGTTCATGTCAAAAGGGGAGAATCTCTGATTTATTTTCATTGATGGTGTAGCCTGAAACCTTGGAAAAAACATAATATTACTCATTTAGGTCTTTCAAACTATTCTGTGGATCCTCCAATGGTAACAACACATTATTTGCATAGGCTTGTAGTTTATAAACATCAGTGCCTACTGTATATTCACCCTTTTAGTATATTCATTTGATCTTTATTGGTAGAATATCCAGTGCTATTCTTTTCTTTATTCTTTGGAATTGGGTAAGGCCCACTAGGCACAAATGGCTGTTTTCAGGGGCAACTCAGGAGCACTGGGCAGGTTAAATCACTTGCTCAGAGTCAAACAATATGCAAATGGAGGTCGTGGGAATCAAATCCAGGTCTGCTAGAGGCACCAAGCTCATTCACAGCTCATTACTCTAACCTCTATGCTATACTCCCAGCCTAATGAGCAATTACGGAGCGAGAAGGCAGCCTTGCCTGACTCCCCTATATAAGACAAACTGATCTGCAAGTTTCCCATGTATCTTTATTCTTAACCTAGGGGATTCATACAGGGCTTTTATCCAGTCTACAAGTGGTGCTGGCAGACCCCATCTCATAAGAGGAAAGACCAGGTATTGCAATTCCACCACGTCAAATGCTTTGTTTACATCTAAACTAATCAAAACAGCTTCTAATGTTTGCTTCTGACGTAATTCTATGACATACTGAACCTTATGGATCCTCGAATGTATTTGTCTAGCAGGAATGAAACCACTTTGGTTGTAGAGAATATTTTTTTAAGTATTGTAATAATCTATTATTAATAATTTTAGCAAATATTTTACATTTATTGTTTAACATGGCTACTGGTCTACAGTTCTCAACTTCTCTGTTATCTTTCCCTTGTTTCGGTATTAGAGACATAAAGGCTGATTTAAATAAATTTGGTGTCCTATTATGCTTTTGGATGATTTGGAAGAGCATCTCCATAAGGTGGCTATTTTGTCCACCAAAGTATCATATAATTCTAAGGCAAATCCATCATCACTGGGATATTTACCTATAGCCATGGATTTGATGGTATTATTTATTTCCATACTACTTATAGGTGCCACCAATGTCTCCTTGTCCTTGTCTGCTGGAGATAATAAGCTGCAGTAAAAAAATATTAAGTAATATTACAAGTTTCTAATGAAGGGTTGACTTGAGAACTATATACATTCTTGATATAATCTAGAAAACAGTCCATCACTTCTATCATTCCTGTACTGCAATCCTTCATTTTTAGCCTTTTTCCCAGAAATCTTCTTGATGATTCACTGGACAGATGCCACCTTTTATTTAGTTTAAGACAACTATTTTTGACTTTACATATGTTAGCATTATTTCTCAATCTTTTTTAAGTTTTCATATTCTAACTTTTTGTAGTATCCCTCGATCTCATTAAAGTCTTTAATTCCAGTAGTGTATGTTCCACATCTGATAACACTGCCTTCCTTTTTTTGTTCATCGAGGAAACTTCAGATATGATAACTCCCCATAAAGTAGATTTTAGAGCATCCCAGACCTGGACACTATTCTTTTCATCCATATTGTTACATCTGACAGAGTTGCAGACTGCTACACCCACCTTTTTTTTAAGCAACAGATTTTTCAGAAATGCATTATTCAGCCTCAGCATATTCTGTCTAACCAGAGAACCTTTCAATTCACATGTGAAAGCTACTGGGCTGTGATAACAAATGCATAATGGTTCAATGCTACAGTTGTGATCTGAACTATCTACAAAGAAGGGCTTAATACAAATGTAGAATCTAACCTTGAGCTTACTTTGTGTTTATTAGAATAGCGTGTACATTGCTTTCTATCCCCACTGAATTCCCTCAACCCGGTTCAATAAGTTCACATTCCCATTTTCTTACAGATACTGTTAACTGCAGCAACACAAAATTGATATTGCTGGAAGGGTGCATATAGTGAACCAAAAACACACAATAAATTCCTAAATGCTACCTTTATTAATATAACCCTCTCATCTTCATCTGTAAAAGATTCTACTACTTTCCCTACAAAACCACTCCCTACTAAAATTGCTACCCCCAACACACTTTTCTTATCAATGCTTGGAGAAAAGTATACTTCTCTGACCAACCCCTTCCTCAGCTTTAAAGATTCCTTCTTATCTAGAGTAGTCTCCTTTGAAAAAAGCAACACTGATAATTTTTTCCTTCATGTGTTTAAAAATATACGTCTATATCAATCATCAATTAATCAATCAAAATCTTTATTTATCCAGGCGGGCACCATTGAGCAAGGCTCATTTGCAAGGTGGACCTGGTCATGAATACATCAAAGTACAGTACAGAAGCAGGTATACAAAAAGCAATAATACACAAGGAAAAAAAGTATATACAGTGTACACAGTACAGTACAAGGTTGAAATAAATAAAAAAAACAGCATTATTTTACAATTGAAGAAGACAGCACATGTACAATCAACCATAGGCATACAGGGGTTATAAGCAGAGATCTTTTGAGTGAGGCAGCCGGCAACTACACATATAGGGGAAAGAGGCCATGTATGAGGTGGCAGGTTAGAGAGGCAAAGAAGAGGAGGGATATATTGCCGACAACTGGGGGAAAAAATTGGGCTAAAACCACAGAAAGTGACGATGGCTGTCGTGTACTTGTTTATTATGATAATGACAGAGGAGGGGTAGATAACTGGGACACTACTATGGATGGGGTGGGACTTTAGCAAGGCTGGAGCGGACAGGGAAGGGTGGATGCAGCAGGAAGAGTTAATAGAGAAAGAGTGAGAGTCAGGGATAGAAATGTGGTGAGCGTCAGGATGGAAAGGAGGAGTTGCAGAATTAGTGGGCTAGCGGTGAGGAAAACATTTGCAAGGTGCTTTCATGTAGTGATTGTAAAGCGCCTTGAAGATATTCACGCTAACAGGGCAGCTCAGCTTCAAGTTCCTTTGTAAACCGTTCCACAATGTGGGTAAAGAGAAGCTTAGAGCAGCTTTGCCGAAACAAGTTTTGACCCTTGGAACCTGGAGGGTAATATATCTATATTCTTTGCAAAAAAATACATTAATGCATCAGTTAGGGTTGATATCAAAGCATAAAAAGGAGGGAAATTTTATGTTAGGGTTTCCAGCCCTAAAACCCTACCTTGCACACACCAACAGGTGTCAGGGGTGTACCTTGGAGTCATTAGCCCTAATGTTCACTCCATTCCAGAACTAAATAAATTGAGATGGGCACAGTATAAGAGAATGGAGTAAGCGTTAGGACTGACAACCCCAAGGCACAACCCCGACACCTGTTGGTGTGTGCAAGGTGGGGTGATAGGGCTGGAATCCCTAACGTCATATTTCCCTCCTTTTTACAGTTTGATATCAATGCTAAGTGATGCATTAACATTTTATTTTGCAAAGAATTTCCTTACTTTTTAAGATAGTATAATCATAGCCTTATGGCCTGGTGTTCCTACCCATATATAATTTTTTTAGATACAGTAATCATTTTCTTATTTGCCTGTGAGAGCGCAATGACCTTCAGGCCCTGAGCTCCCATCCCTCCATAGATGCACATATGTAGGCTGCTGTTGGAGGGTCCTGCACTTCCACTTATAGAACAACAGTAACCAAATTGCCAGCATAGCCATCTTATTACCCTACCTTATATACCCAGTACAGAAAATTTTTGAATCCATGCCAAAACATAATTATGTGCAAATGCAACACCATTCAGTGCCACAGGCGCGAAACACATTTTGACTAGGATTTGAAAAAAGACAGCTACAGTATGACATACATGAGGTGAGGTAATAAGAAGTCATTGTTGAAAATATGGGGTCAAAGTCTTTTAAATTTCCAAAGTTATGAGCATGCATAGTGAAATTGCAACGAATGATCATAACTTTGCTATTGTTACATATTTTGACCCCAAATTTTCAACATAGCCTTCTTATGACTCCACTTTATGAACAATATGAATGTTATGCAAATCCTGCCTGAAAAGTGAATTTGTCAAGCGACCATGAAATCACCTTTTGGCTAGGAGTTGCATAATGACACTCCCATTGTTCAAGAGGAGGGGTCTCAAAAAGGGTATGTTGAAAATTTGGTGTCAAAATATGCAAAAATGGCAAAGTTAGGCACCAGTGTTGAAAATCCAATTGAAATACATTGATTTCCATACGAAAAAATATTTTTTTCATGAGCCATCATACAAAACAAGATCTTTTTTTAATGACGCCAATATGAAAAATTTTAAGGGCATTTCTTGAGCAGTAAAGTACAGACTGCAGCTAAGGGGGTCCCGATAAGAAAGCTACATGTGTTAGTTCCTCCCCAGAATATCATTTTTCAGGGTTTCCAAATTTGAATTTCTCAGCTAAAACTGAAAACAAGATGGCAGCCATATGAAAAATGATTTTCCTCAAACAAAAAAGGATGATGTCATATAAGAAAATGAGTCTTTTTCATTTCATACAGCTATCTTTTAGTGCTTACTGAGCATGTTCAAAAATATTTTTTTCAAATTTTTCAAATGCAATAACTTAAAATGGCTTATTATTTTTTCACAAGACTAGCAAAAGGCACATCTGTGGGCTACTTCCTTTCTGCCCTGAAATCTTCAGACCAAGATTCCAAACTGTCTGGGTTGTAGGCAGGCTCAAAGAAGAATCCCAACAAAGTTGATGGGTGAAAAAATGCTTTTTTCCCTCTCCGGAACTCGGAAACTGCACATCCGACCAAAATGTAACTTGCCACATCCAGAGATCTACCATGGGTGATGGGGCATGTGAATTTGCGTGCATATCTATTGAACGGCTGCAATGTTGTTAAAGTACAAAACCTAATGATAGGTGTGCAACCGTGCCCCTATAATCTATATCTTTTAACAGAAGTATTAATACCATTTACATAAATGTTAAAAATATCATGTTAAACCCCATCACTAGGGTGGTTTAATTTATCACTGCATGTTGCATTAACCTTAGCTGCAGACAGCAGAGAGTTTTTGCTTTTATTACTGAATGCTGCACTCTAATATCACCTGGAGTACAGTGTACACTTCTGGAGACCTTACCTATGCAAGGACATAGACAGGGTGGAGAAGATTCAGAGGGGGACCGCAAAGATGATACAGGGATTGCATCACAAGTCCTAGGAGGACAAGCTGAAGGACTTGAACATGTACTCCTTGAAAGGGAGAAGGGAGAGAGGGGATATGATAGAGACATACAAATACCCTACAGGGAGGAACAGGGTGCAGGAATACACTATTTTTCAGTGAAAAAGATGTTGTAGGACTAGAGGGCATGGGATAAAGTTTGAAGGAGGGCGATTCAGAGGAAACATGAGGAAGAATTTCTTCACAGAAAGGGTGGTGGACAAGTGGAACACCCTGCCAGAGGAAGTGGTGGGGGCTGAAACAATCACAGGATTTAAGAATGCATAGGATAGACATAAGGGAATCCTGGAGGTCAGAGATAAGGGGCAACAAACTTCTAGAAAAACGTAAAGAGAACTTACAAGCTCAAATGGGCAGACTTATCTGCCGACAATATCTGTGTATCTGTGTGACCCTTGTCCTTATCTCCCTCCCCACCCTGATGATGCCATGGAAATACACATCCTATGCAGAATACCTGGACCACCTGCAATAGGGGTGACTATTGCCTGTCTCCTCCTCACAGAATGCATCAGATATTTTTGGAAGTCTTCCCCCCTCAAGCACCAGAAGTTCCTTGTGTCATTCGTCTTATCTCATGTCAAACACAATGCAATCTATAAAGTCACAAAAACAGATTACATAAACAAATATTTAATCTGCACAAGCTGGTTTATTATTGTTGTACACCAGTATTTGTTTGAAAAATCACTGTTTTTTCTTTCCACAGAGGCTGTTGAATATTAGCATACTGTCTCCAAAGTTTCCATAATTATTTTTTTTAAACTTTTATTTATAAATTTATGTAAATGACAAGCAGGTACACAAAAGAGAGTCATTAAAAGACCTAGATAAAAGTTGTACAGAATATAGCAGGAATCATAAACTGGGCAACCAGCTTGGCTTTTGTGTTTAGTCCCAAATCAATACACAGGAGTGAACAGTCCATAGAGGTGTGTCTGAAGAACATCACACTCATCTCAGGAGATAACAGAAAAATAAGTCTTTTTATCAGTACACCCTGCTCCTCGCAGGAATACGTAGTGGGAGCAAATACCCCTTGCCAGTATTATAAAGTGCTGTATAGATTGCCTGTGCTCAGTTAAGTTAAAGAAAACATCCCCCCACACATTCCTAGGTATCCATACATGATACCGTGCAGGGGACAGGATCCCATCACACAGGATATTTTGCAGTCCACAAACTGAAGTGTGTGCAACTGCACACGATTATCTGACAAACAGAGCTGGCTAGAAAAAAAAATAATTTTAACAAATAACAGTAGCAATGAGCAACCACCAGTGACTGCTATAACACCACATGCAGAGACCAAAGTGTCCATAAGATGAGCAACAACTGATACCTAAAAGGTAAGTCAGAGATCAGCAGTCTTCTTTGTCAGAAGTTCTTCGAGTTGGATTGTCAGGTGACAGGGAAATAATATGCTTTCCAAACCTCAGGGCTATTTCAGGTTTTTCAAATATAATTGTTTTATTCTTGTGCTGCACTTAAAGCCATGCAAGAAACAGGAGCTACACCCTAACCCCTCTTTCTAACAAAGATGTTTTCATCACTTGGAGCTGGCACTTTCTGTCCTGAATCTGGACTGATATGTCAGAGAAAAAGCCCAACTTGCTCCCTCACCACACAATGTCCAATTTCCAGAGGCCACACTCCGGGCACTCCCTCCTTGAATCTGTGGCTCGGCCCCTTTTAGCTGCAGCTGCCACCAGCTCCACTGACCACCAGCCCTCGGAGAAGAAATTGCCTCCCGGCACTCCCACATCTCAGCTATGGTGAGGCTCTCCCGTAGAAACCACCACCCATGCCATTGTCTACTAGCCAATCAGAGGACCAGATTTCCAGAGGCCCCACTCTAGATGCTCCCTCCTTGGATCTGTGGCTCAGCCCCTTTCAGCTGCAGCCGCTGCCAGCTCCACTGACCACCAGCCTCTGGGGAAGAGATTGCCTCCAGGTGTTCCTGCCTCTCAGCTATGGCACAGCTCTCCCATAGAAGCCGCCACCTTCTCCGCTGCCCACCAGCCAGCTAGAGGACCAGATTCCCAGAGGCCCCACTCTGGGTGCTCCCTCCTTGAATCTGTGGCTTGGCCCCTTTCAGCTGCAGCTGCCACCAGCTCCGCTGACCACCAGCCCCTGGAGTAGAGATTGCCTCTGGGTGCTCCCACCTCTCAGCCATGGTGTGGCTCTTCTGTAGAAGCTACCGCCCACTCCGCTGCACACCAGCCAGTCAGAGGACCAGGTATGCCACCTGCAACATGTGGCTCCTACAGTCTTTTTGAATTTTCGGCACCCTCTTCCACCTTTGCATCTGATTAGTCCCTCCAGCTTACTGCCATGCAGCCATTGGACAGTAGCTCTTTTGGACTCAAATCCAGTACCAAACTTCCCTTTACTATTTGTTTTTCCATTTTAAAAATAACCTTAATCTGCACAGTCTGGGAAAGCTAAGTTTAATGTAGCCTAAAAATTTCTTAATAATTGTTTGAATGTAGCCAGTATCTTCATGTGCAGCCTGTGTTTATTTTAAGCTTTTGTTTTCCTTTGTACTAATTTGCTTTCCATAAGTTTCTCTCAAGCACCTCTTTTCACTCTGTTTTCTGCCTACAACTTCCCTTCTCAGCCAAGTGAATACAGCTCTTTTACTTGCAAATTGTCCACAACTGCTTCTACTCGCAGTTAACTCACCCTGCCCCGCCTACCTCCTAATCTGTCTCTCCACTCTTGACTCTCCCTGAAAAATCCCTCCCACCGATTAGGGCTACCCCTTTGTCTCCCAACTCCCAGCTGCCTACTCTGTCTCATCTCTCCCCCTCCCACTGATTTTCTCCAGGCCATTAATTTCATCTCCTTTATCTCCATTCTTGCAATTTCCAGAGGCCCCACTCCAGGCACTCCCTCCTCGATTCTGCGGCTCAGCCCCTTTCAGTCGCAGCTGCCACCAGCTCTGCTGACCACCAGCCACTGGAGAACAGATTGCCTCCAGGTGCTCCTGCCTCTCAGCAACAGTGCGGCTCTCCCATAGAAGCCGCCATCTGCTTTGCTGCCCACCAGTCAGCCAGAGGACCAGGTACACCACTCCTAGAGTCTTCCTGCCAGTACTGTGTGCTGGCTCCCCACCCTCCTCCCACCCACTCACCCTTCCTGGTGCATTATATTTATAACTGTCTGGTCATATGACATGGCTTCTGCTGATTGGTTGATCTTTTACTAAGTGTCCAAATCCTTCCTGATTACTTCTAGCTCATGCCTGATATTAGCATCCATTTTCTGTGCCCCAGTGCTTGTCGTGGATCAACAGTGCCTAGCCTTCCTCACCCCCTCACAGAGGCCAGCAGCCCCCCACCCACTACAACCAGATATGGATTAACTCCCATGGGACAGGCTATCCTTGCCTTCCTAGCAAACTACGAGTGTCGTATACTTGGCTTGTTCCTCTACTCCCAAACTCTCCAGCCCACCCCCTGGCTCTCTTCTGCCTGTCCACTCCTTTTCCTGCTCCTGCTTTTAGGAGATGTGGAAAGTAACCCTGGCCCCATAAACACATACAGTGATCACTCAAATACCACCCGGGCAAGGCCATCCAGGCTCAGAGTTGCCCACCTAAATATGTGCAGCTTCCTGTACAAATTCCTGGGTCTTGAGGTTTAGTTATCCCTTTACAAACCACACATGCTTGGGCTCTCTGAGACCTGGCTGAAACCCAGCCACTCCGACTCCTCTTAACATTCCCAGTTACTCCTGCCTACGTCAAGACAGATCAGAGAAAAAAAAGGGTGGGGGGAGTTGCACTTTATGTGCAAGACCATATCACTGCAACTCTTATCAGCTGTTCAAATCCTCACTCCCCAAGTGAACGACTCCTCGCAGGAACTAACCCTGGGTGCTTCAAAAAATAAATCCACTGGGATTGCCGCTACAACCCACCTTCTGGAGGCATCCTGGGCCACTCCAACTTCCTGGGTGGCCTTGGGAAAATCTCTCCATTAAGGGACACAATAATTATCAGGGATTTCAACCTCAACTGGTTGGGAGACCTACAGCCTGATTATGCAAACCTCCTGAAAGCACACCAACTTGAGCAAGTCATATCCTCCCCTACCAGACACAATGCCCATACACTAAAGCACTCCCTAACTGATTGGGTTGCCACAAATCGGGTTTATCTGGTCCTTCAGGACAGTACTATGGTTGATTCTATCAGTGATCACTCCCCAACTTACATTATACTAGCAACCAAAACTAGTTGCCCTCCTCCCAAATAACTGTCTTTTAGAAATTTCAAATGCCCAAATCCCACAAAGGTACTCAATGACATAAGAGCAACAAATTGGTCTGCCCTTTACCACCTCAATGACATAACATCTGCAGTTAGCTTCCTTACAACTGTCCTTAAACTACAAGACCTTCATTTATCTCTCACAACCAGGAGGATAAGAGGGGGCTGTATGCATTAGGTATCCAGGGAACTACTGGCCCTGATGAAAGATAGGGGCAAGAAGTAGAAAGCATACAAGGCGTACCTCAACCCCTAGCTCTGGAACACCTACAAATGCCTAAGCAATACCTGCAAACAAATGGCCAAATCCCTCAAACGTAAATATTACCTAAATCAACAAAGAGACAACCTCGGTAACCCTCGCAGTTTCTGGGCCTCCATTGGGTCACTCCTTAATCCCAAAAACCACACTCCTATAACCAAACTGGCATCCCCCTTGGGCCCACTCTCCGATCCTACTGAAATAACGCATATATTCAACTCTAAATTCACTGATCTCACCTCCTATCTCAGCAAACTACTCCCTCAGCCTTTCCCTGCCCCTGACAGGCAGCCAAACCAATCCCCCCCCTCAAACACCACCCTACCCCACTTTTCACTTTAGAACCATTGGTATTGGTGTCACCACTAAACTCCTGAATCCCCTTCCCACCAGGGGCAGCCTTGGCAGTGATGGACTCTTTTCAGCATTCTTAAAAATCATCTCCCCTGAAATTGTTAAACCACTTACTTTCATATTCAACCTTGCCCTCACAACATCCACTGTTCCTGCCTCCTGGAAACATGCCAATGTTGTTCCAATTTTCAAAGCTGGGGATATCCTCTCATCAGAAAATTACAGATCGATCTCCCTCCTCACCCACCTAAGCAAACTACTGGAAAAAATTGTTCACTTCCAGTTCTCAGAATACCTCAACAACTATAATCTTCCTTTGCCCCCAGCATGGTTTCTGTAAACACCATAGCACATCTTCATCCTTGGCCCTTTTTTCCAACCATGTCCTAAGAAACATGGATGTGGGCAAGGCCACAGGTGCTGTATTCGTGGATCTGTCAAAGACTTTTGACCTTGTCGACCACCCCCTCCTCCATGCAATCCTGCCATGTTTTGGCTGCTCCCCTGAAATCTCTGCCTGGTTCCGAAGCTCTCCTTCTGACAGAACACAGTCTGTCAATGTGACATGTGGACAACCAGTTCTGAGTACACTATGATTTTTTTTGTAATATAAAAATGTGTTATGGACTGTCTCTCATGAGAGATGCTGAGACAGCATGTAAAATGACACATATACATACACACAGGTTTTAGATACAAGGTGTTACTTGGAAGGCCAGAAGCTAATTACAGACTAGAACAGGCATTAATCAAAAATCTCCTGTTTTTTCTAAGTTAAATATAGCTTTAACTGCTAAGAGGGAAATCAGTATCCCTTTTATGATGTTTCAAGGAGGAAACCAGGTTTAGCACACTGGCGCGAGATCATAAATGCTTTGATGTCTGTGTGAGAGGGGATACTGCTCGTAGATGAAAGGAAATTTACAGACTTGATTGGGGAAGTCACATGGGGAAAGGAGTTTCTGCTGATGTAACCTTAATTAACTTTCCTTCTAAAGTGATAAAACTTCCTGGGTGTATGATTTTTAGTAAACAGAGGAGGAACTAGGTGACCTCATACAAAGGGGTTGTCAAAGACAGTTTTTTTAAACAGTCTTAATGTTTTCCTTCAGAGACACTTTGACAAAGAAACATCTTTGAGCACTTTAAGCAGGTATTTAGAAAGAGTGACAAATCTAAGTACTGTAGTTGGAACTGCACTGTTAAAACCCTGTTCTTTTACAAAATTGTATGGTTCTTGTGATATATAGTTCTGTATTTTATGTTTTACATATTTTTTTTATCTATTTTAGTAAAACTCTATTTTTAGAGCCTGCTTGGTCTGTCTTTGAATTTCTCTTCTTTAACAAGAGAAGTATATATGGTTAACACAGACACTGTGCATAAGCTTGAATGGTGATACCAAACTGGAAAACAGGTAAGATTAATCTGAGGTCTTTATTAGAGTTTTTAAGGGTTCATTTTGTACACCTGGTTAGGTGCCCATAGGCAAAGATAGCTGGCCCCCTGAAGACAGAATTATCTGAGCCTGTGAACTGGGTACGCAAGCAAGAGGTTCACAGTTTGAATCCCTCCAGAACTGAGACCAAAGGTTGTTTCAAACCCACAAAACAGACAGGAGGGTTACCCTGTTTCTGTTAACTGTTCACAAGACTGCACTCGGAGGTTGGCACTTTGGGAGTAGAGGGCTGACCTGCTGATGGGGTTAGTAACAGATTGGTTGGCAGCAGTGTGGATAAAATGTTGGTATTACAAGCTTTTATTGTTCAGTGTGTCAACTTGAGACCGTCAGCTCACTAGCAAAGGAAGAAAGAAAAAGGCAGTGATTTATTTTTTAAAAAGGAGACAGAACGGTATCACTTGGTGTACAGTCAAGTTCCTACCCATTTAATTTTTTTCCTAAAGTGCAAGTCAGAGTAGCAGTAGTTAGGGAAGATGTCTTCCAGCTACAGCAGGCACACTGCAGACTACTTAAAACAATTGTGCGGACACAGAGGAGTCCCGTTTGAGGCAAAAGCCAGCAAACAGAACCTAGTGGATGCCCTGATGGTAGCAGATACCCAGAGCACTGAGTCACAGACCGTGACTGAAAAGGACCAAACCTCGAGTGTGGCAGGGCTAGCAGCCAGTGCTGTGTCCAGATCTGATGAGGAGGGCAACAGGGCCAGTGCCAGTGAAGGGCCACAGCGGCAGGGAAAGGTCACCAGTATCCTGGATCCAGAAGTACTCAGGCTACAAACTGAATTGTGCAGGATGGAGCTGGAGTTCCAGAGGGAGAGGGAGCGAGAGAAGTGAGAGGCGGACCGTGAGGCAGAGCGAGAATGCCGTGAGGCAGAGTGAGAACACCGAGAGGCAGAGCGAGAACAGAGAGACGCTGAGTGTGAGCACCTGCGAGCTGCAGAGGAGAAGAAGGAGCAAGAACACCGAGATGCAGACCGTGAGGAGTAAGAGCACCAGAGGCAACACGAACTGGAGAAGCTAGGACTCCAACCAGTGACATCAGAGCAGGTAAGTGGCTTGGGTTTAACTGGGACTACAGGACTGGGTTACAAATTGAATTCCAAATTAATAGCCAAATTTAAAGAGGGGGAGGATATGGATGCTCTTTTAAATTCTTTTGAAAAAGTTTGTATTCAGGCTAAATTCCTAGAGAGTCCTGGAGCTTCCAGCTATCCCCACTACTTACCGGGAAAGCTCGAGATGCATTGGGTCAAATGGACAATGAGGACAGTGATGATTACAGAAAACTTACAGCTGCACTGTTAAAAAAAGCTTGGATTAACTGCTGAATCATACAGAGCTAAACCCGTAAGCTCAGGAGAAGCCCTGACATGAGCTATGAGGAGCTAGCCATTAAACAACGTCAGTTTTTAAAATGTTGGTGGGAAGGAATTGAGGAAAACTCTGTTGATAAAATTGAAAATGTGATTTTGTTAGAACAGTTTTATTGGGCATGCCCAGCAGAGCTACAAACCTGGCTGGAGGACCGAGATTCCCAAAACAGTGCAAGAGGCTGCTGAACTCTCTCGGACCGCTATGCCAAGAGCAAACCTGCTCTGAGAGCGAATAGGGCGGGCGTGGCAACACAGAAAGGGAAAAACAAGCCTTCAGGGCATCTAAAACCTTCACTGCCTCCACCAAAACCAGTTAGCCCCAGGTTTCAGAGAAAAGATTTCTCTGAAAAGAGAAGTGAATGTTGGTTATGTAAAGAAACTGGGCATATTGCCAGACAGTGTCCCAAAAGAATGAGCAATAATACGCAGAATGGTATTAGAAAAGAAGAAGTGGATTGTGTGTCCCTGGGAGCATGCCAGTGAACATGAGGGAACACATGCACCCAGTCATGATGAATGGTGTACAGATGCAAGAGTTAAGGGACACAGGGGCATCCTTGACCTTGGTAAAGAGGGATCTAGTACAGCCTGGTCAGCTTATACCCAATAAATACGTCACTGTACAGGACTTTACTGGTGAGGTGAAAATATTGTCCATCGCTAGCGTTCTTCTAGACTGGGGTGAAACAGGGGGAACTATGCAACAGGTGGCTGTAGCCAAAACGATCACAGTGGATGTGATCCTGGGCAACAATCTCAAACAGGGGATGGTATGTGCAGTTACCCATAGCCAGGGCCCCTACTTCTCTGCGGCACAGTGGGACCAAGTTCTGCGGCAAGACTACCATTTGCCGCAGAACTTCTGCGGCGGTGGTTTGTAATTTCTGCGGAAGTTCTGCGGCACTAACAAACTACCACATCACAGTGACAGCTTGTCATCCTGACTTCACTTTCATGGCAGTGGTTATAGCAATCGGGATGGTGGAAAGCACAGTAACACTAGTTCAAAAAATAACAGACTTAAAAAAATAATTTTATGCCTAAAAAGGCAAAACAAATGTCTCTCCCTTAAGGTCCTAGCCTGTTGCATAAATGGCATATGCAGAGGGGATCTTATGTGATAAATAAGGTATTTCTATATGCTTGCTATCTATCCCACTAATGAGGTTTCCACTGTCTATCACTTATATATTTGTATGTGCTTTCTACACCACTCATGAGGTTCCCACTGTGTATCACTTATATATTTATATGCAATCTGTAACATACATACAAATATATATGTGTGTGTCTGTGTGTGCCTATGTGTGTGGTGAGAGACAGAGATACTGTATATGTATGTGTGTGTGTGTGTGTGTGTGTGTGTGTATATATTTTTTTTTTTTTTTTTTTTTTAATTTCCATGAACTTGCATCCTCATTCATACAGGTCCCATTGGAAATGGAATAGAGGAGTTATTGCAAAAGTCATTTTTCATGTCAACCTGTTTTCCCTGACACACTGCATAACACCATCAGGCCATGACATGCATGTGAACCAATTGTGAGACAGAGCTCTCCAGCCCATCACAATGTGTCCACCATGTGACAGAACACTGCACCATACCTTCCCAGGCTCTGAGCAGTGATGTGTTCCACCAATCCTTGTGCTGCCCAGCCAGCTCCCAGAGCTAATCTCTGAACCTGACTTGCCGGCACGGAAACACAGCATGCTACCCTCTGGCCCAACAGCTGTCGCTGCACACAACATTTTCTCCATAACTTTTAGGTGATTCTATCAACCAATGACAATATGTAATCAATAACCCTGGCAAAAATGCATACAGTGCAATTATTTATTTAACAGGTCTGTTCTTTCAACGGGTCTACACATTATTATATTCCACTTTTCTGGGCATAATTTCTTTATTTTTCTTAAAAAATGACAGTTAAATTCATTTTACCAGTTATTCATTTCAGATGGCCTCTCTATACCTTAAAGGCACAAATAGGTTTGTACAAAGTGAGGTATGGACTTAACAGGTCTGTGCTATTGACAAGGTTTTGTTTAAGTTGGCCCTAGTGCAATAATGTAAGACTGAAAACTGTATTAGGCTGTAGTGCAGGTTGAGCAAATATCACCATGCATGATGTGCTGTGCCACCATCTCTGGCAGTGGGAGCTGTGGTAGATAAGTGACTGTTCATTTCAGTTGCAGAATGCAGCTGTTTCATTAGCTAATGTATGAAATAGCAATGATAACATCACATTCTGAGCATATGGGGGAGGGTTTGGATATACAGTGAGGAGAAGGGAACCAGATTCTATGGATAAACAGAAATATTAATAAAAATTCACCAAAAGAGTGAATTCTGCGGCACACGAAGTTCTGATAGAATTGCAAGTTCTACGCAAAATTCTGGGCACTTAGAATTCTAGGGCCTGCCCATAGCCAAGCAGCAAGGGAAAATTGTAGTTCCCTGAACCCCACAGAAACCACTGTGGAAACCACTGAGAGGCTGGTTCCCTAGCCTGTGTCTCCAGATGGGGAGACTAATGAAAAGGGGTTAAAAATTTCGCCAGTAGCAAGTAACCACACAACTACAGAGGGTTACTCCAAAGAGGGAGAGGTGACTCATTGTCAAAGGGTTGGCACTGACAGTGATCCTGTGTGCCCTGATGCTAGTGCTAGGGACTCTAGTTTAGTGACTGAAGGGGACCTGTCCCATGCCTTGGGAATGTGTGAGGGTTTTGCAGCTGCTCAGAGAAGTTACCCTATTTTAGAGAAGCTGAGGGCTTGGGCAGACTTGGATGGCACACAGGGAGGTGATGGCAGACATAAGGTTTATTGGGAAAATGGACTTAAGTATACTCAGGCTGTCCATACAGAGGGAGGGATGCTAGGCAGGCAGCTTGTCATTCCCAAGGGGTATCGTGAGCAGTTGCTCAAAATTGCACATTATATTCCCTTGTCTGGTCATCTGGGAATCGCATGCACTAGACAGTGGTTGGCCCAGAATTTCTACTGGCCTAACTTCATTCAGCAAGTGAAGGAGTATTGCAGATCTTGTCACCAGTGCCAAGAAATACGGAAGGCAGGCAAGAAAACCCAAGCCGCCCTGATTCCATTGCCCATAGTGGAGGAGCCATTCCAGAGGGTGGGAATGGATATTGTGGGGCCTTTAAATACCCCCAGCTCCTGAGGGAGGAGACTCATCCTGACTGTGGTGGATTATGCAACCCAGTACCCAGAGGTAGTCGCCCTATCCTCACTGAGGACAGGCAAAGTGGCAGATGCCTTACTTGGGATTTTCTCCCATGTTGGCTTTCCGCAGGAGGTTATCACCGATTGAGGGGGTTCCTTCATGTTGGACTTGATGAAGTGTTTATGGGAGAAGTGTGGGGTGGTGCAGAGATGCACGACACCGTATCACCCACAAGCCAACAGGCTTGTGGAAAGATTCAATGATACCCTGAAGTCAATGCTCCAGGCATTTGCTGAATAGCATGGGAGGGACTGGGAGAAATATCTTCCCCACCTGTTGCTTGCATACAGAGAGGTGCCCCAAGAGTAGACAGGATTTTCCCCCTTCAAACTCTTATATGGATGCTGGGTACTTGGGCCCTTAGACTTGATCCGGGAGGACTAGGAAGGCAAGCACGCCACCTAGGGAACTCCCATTGTGGAGTACATCCTTAGGTTTGGGGAAAGGCTGAAGGAGCTTATGGGGACAGCCCAAAGCAACCTGGTGGCTGCCCAACAGAAACAAAAAGTGTTGTGCGACCGGAGAGCCAGAGCTCATTCGTACATGGTGGGTCAGGAAGTCATGGTCCTTCTTCCGGTTTGGAAAGACAAGCTGCAGGCTGAGTGGGCAAGACCGTACAAAGTGGTTAGGAAGGTAAATGACGTGAACCATATTGTGGAGTTACCTGACCGAAGACAGACAGAAAGGATGTACCATGTCAATATGATGAAGCCATGTGCAAATAGGGCTGACATCGTGTTTGCAGTGTGTAGTCATGGGAAGGGGACGGATGAAGGAGACCCCCTTCTGGACTTCCTGGAAGAAAGTAAGTGGGATCCCTCTGTGGAGGCAGTAAAATTGTCTCCCCAGCTGACCCCGGACAAGATCCAGGAAGTAAGGGAGGTTTTAGCAGACTTTGCCCCATTGTTTAGCGCCAAGCCTAGACTAACCCCCTTAGCGATGCACGATGTGGAGACAGGGACACAGACGCCCATATGATGGACAGCATATCAGGTGTCAGAGGCTGTCCAAAAGGACATTGGGGGGAAGTGAGGAGATGCTGGATTTAGGGGTAATCCAGAGATCCCACAGCCCCTGGGCCTCACCTGTAGTCCTTGTGCCCAAGCCAGATGACTCTACTCATTTCTGTATGGACTATCGTGGACTGAATGCAGTCACAAAGTCAGATGCCCACCCGATGTCCCAGACGGACGAACTAATGGACAAGTTGGGAGGGGTGACCTGACCAATGGGTACTGGCAGGTAGAGTTGACAGACAGAGCTAGGGAGAGGTCAGCCTTCATCACTCTGATGGGCTTATTTGAGTTTAAAGTAATGCCTTTCGGAATGAAGAACACCCCGGACACTTTCCAGAGGTTGGTGAACCAGGTGTTAAATGGTGCTGAGGAGTATGCCGTGGCGTACCTGGATGACATTGCCATCTTTAGTACCAGCTGGAAGGAACACCTATCCCACCTTAGGGAAGTGCTGGGCAGGATACAGTGGGCCTGGCTCACTGTCAAAGCCGAGAAGTGCCAGTTGGCCATGGGGGAAGTGACATACCTTGGACATGTAGTAGGCCCAGGACAGCTCTGTCCTAACCAAATAAAAATAGAGGTAATCCGGGTGTGGTCCAGACCAGAAACTCAGAAGCAGGTCAGGAGTTTTCTAGGGACTGCAGGGTACTATAGAAAATGTGTACCCAATTACAGTGCCCTGGCTGCTTCCCTATCTGACCTGACAAAGCAATGGATGCCCAAGAAAATTACCTGGGGCCCAGCCTGTGAGGAAGCCTTTTCCAAACTAAAGGAGGCACTGTGCAGTGCTCCTGTTTTGACAAGTCCTGACTATAGCAAAACCTTTATAGTTCAGACTGACGCCTCAGAAGTGGGTATTGGGGCAGTACTGAGTCAGACATCCAGCCAAGGAAGGGATTTACCCAATAGTATACCTGAGTAACATGTAACTTCCCAGGGAGCATGCATACTCCATGGCAGAAAAGGAGTGTCTTGTCATAGTGTGGGCCCTAAAGAAATTAGAGCCATACTTGTATGGGTAGCATTTTGTGGTGCAGACTGACCACAACCCCCTAGTTTGGCTAACACAGATGAGAAAGAACAATGGCAGACTGCTAAGATGGAGTCTTGCTTTACAAGGGTATGCTATAACAATTGTACATAGAACTGGAGCCAGAAACCAGAACTCAGATGGTCTGTCTCACATGTATGAGGAGTGAACTGATTTGGGAAGCTCATCCCATGCCGGGGATACAGCCCCCAAATTCAGTCTGGGGGGGGGAGGATTGTGACACGCGGACAGCCAGTTCTGAGTACACTATGATTTTTTTTGTAATATAAAAATGTGTTATGGACTGTCTCTCATGAGAGGTGCTGAGACAGCATGTAAAATGACACACACACACAGGTTTTAGGTACAAGGTGTTACCTGGAAGGCCAGAAGCTAATTATAGACTATAACAGACCTTAATCAAGAATCTCCTGTTTTTTTCTAAGTTAAATATAGCTTTAACTGCTAACAGGGAAATCAGTATCCCTTTTATGATGTTTCAAGGAGAAAACCAGGTTTAGCACACTGGTGCGAGATCATAAATGCTTTGATGTCTGTGTGAGAGGGGATACCGCTCATCGATGAAAGGAAATTTACAGACTTGATTGGGGAAGTCACATGGGGAAAGGGGTTTCTGCTGATGTAACCTTAATTAACTTTCCTTCTAAAATGATAAAACTTCCTGGGTGTATGATTTTTAATAAACAGAGGAGGAGCTAGGTGACCTCACACAAAGGGGTTTCCAAAGACAGTTTTTTTTAAACAGTCTTAATTTTTTCCTTCAGAGACACTTTGACAAAGAAACATATATGAGCACTTTAAGCAGGTATTTAGAGAGAGACACACATCTAAGTACTGTAGTAGGAATTGCACTGTTAAAACCGTGTTCTTTTAAAAGATTGTATGGTTCTAGTGATATACAGTTCTGTATTTTATGTTTTACATATTTTTTTTATCTATTTTAGTAAAACTATTTTTAGAGCCTGCTTGGTCTGTCTTTGAATTTCTCTTCTTTAACAAGTGAAATATATACAGTTAAAGCAGACACTGTGCATAAGCTTGAATGGTGATAGCAAACTGGAAAAAAGGTAAGGTTAATCTGAGGTCTTTATTAGAGTTTTTAAGGGTTCATTTTGTACACCTGGTTAGGTGCCCATAGGCAAAGATATCTGGCCCCCTGAAGAAAGAATTACCTGAGCCTGTGCATTGGTTACACTAGCAAGAGGTTCACAGTTTGAATCCCTCCAGAACTGAGACCAAAGGTTGATACAAACCCACAAAACAGACAGGAGGGTTACCCTGTTTCTGTTAACAGTTCACAAGACTGTACTCAGAGATTGGCACTTTGGGAGTAGAGGGCTGACCTGCTGAGGGGGTTTGTGACCATCATTATAGGCAAATTCTCATCCACTGCCCTCCCAGTATCCACTGGAGTCTGCCAAGGTTCCATACTTGGCCCCCTCCTCTTTTCTTTATCTAAAAATGCTCTCCCTGCTGATGGTCTCACCTGTAAAGCTCTCCTCTATGCAGACGACCTAGTCCTTTTCCACAGTGATAAATCAGTTAATACCATCTCCCTCCACATTCACCCTAAACTATGGTGCTGCCAGTAAACAGTTTCAGTCAAAGAAACTCCTAGTCAATGAAAAGAAGACAAAGTCAATGCTTTTCCACTCCAAACCTTTCCTAGCCAGAGTCGCTAGAGCTAACTCCTCCATACCTGTACTCACCTTAGCTGGCCCTCCCCTTGAAAATGTCCCCTCTTTCAAATATCTAGTTGTTACCCTCGACCCCTCCCTTACCTTCTCTGTGTACATAAACAACACTGTGTGGAAAATCAACTAGAAGCTAGGTCCGGCATATAGACTCAAGCAATTTCTAGCTGATGAAGCACACCTCACCACTGCGCAAGGAAACCTACTACCCCTTCTTGAATACTGCTCCCCCATCTACTCCCATGTGTCCTCTGCATTGCACTCACGGCTAAATGCAGCATACAACTGTATCTGTCACTTTGCCCTTCCAGCTCCATTTTCCACTCATCATTGCACACTCTACCAATCCCTAGGGTGATTCCCCCTTCAAGGCCACTTTGACTATGCCCTGAGCTGCCTAGAAGACAATATGCTCAGAGGCGGCGACCAGTCTCCATACTCTCCTCTGCTCACAGGCAGAGTGGCTGCCAGGTGTCTCTGAGCATCCTCCATCCCTTCATTGGAAGTCCAGCGCATCACCACGTCCATGGGTGGCAAAGTCTTCTCTATCTCGGCAAGCTCCCTATGGAGCAGACTACCACCATGCATCCACTCGTCCTCTTCTCACCTGTCTTTCAAGAAAAATTTAAAAGAATGGCTCCTATCTGAAGCCACCTGTCACTGTTTCTCTGTCTAATGCCTGTGTCTACGTCACCTCTGCCTCACTGTCGTGCACCCGACTACTGTCTCCCCTCCTCTTCTGCACTTGATCACCCTTTACCACCTGTCTCAGGCTTCCTAACACGTATAGTTCTGCATCTTTTTGCATCCGTATGTATCTCGCACTTGGGTCCCTGCCTGTTTTTTTGACTGCTGGAATCTGTCTCTGGAGTGTCCTTCACAAAAGACCGTTAAACTAGTAAACTCTTTTGTCACCTGATGTTAACCCAAATAAGGCACAATCCCTATGTATTGTAATCATGTATTGTCAATCTCTGTACTGTTATTTATTTCACAGCATATTCTCAAACTTTTTATTTTTCACCTCATGTGTTGAGGTGCGAGCATTTCTATGTAATTTGATTGCACTGCATGTGCCTGTATCTGCACCATCATATGGCCTGGGTCACGACTGAAAACGGTCATTTGGATTAGCTCACTTACCTGCTTAACAAAGACATAAATAAAATAAATAAATAAATGTCTCTGTGGGTCCAGGCTTCCTGTAGGGGAGGGATTCGTGCATCGGGAGATGAAAGAGGCACAATTACTGTCAGCAGCCTCTGAGCTGCCCCCCCCGGCCTTGCATGTATGGGGATGACGAACGCCTTTACAATTGTCACTCTGGAGCCATGGGAGAGAAGGGTAAGGTCAGTAAACAAAAGGCGACAGAGTGCTGCAAGGAGTGCCCCCGGGCCAGCCAGCCAAGGAGGAAACCCGACACCCTGACATTATTTTGCCTCTGACTATTTTCAAGAGATTCCACCTTGGAGCATAGGAAGTCTACATTCTTAATGAGGGCTGCATTGATAGTGATCTGCTGCTCAACATCCTGCCTCAGTCTAGAGATCACCATTTTATTTTTGGCAATGTGACCATCTAGAGCTGTTAATTTTTGCTTCACCACTGCCAACCCCCAGTTTGTTTAATCACCGATGGACTGGATTTTTTGAAGCATTGCAAACATCTCTGTTCCTTTTTTGGGTGTCCAGAGGGGCCACCACGCTGTACTGTCCCATAGATTTGGGAGCAGGGCCCAAGGCTGCAAAGGAGAAGAAAGTTTCAGTGCCCTGTTGCTGAAGCTGCTGCTGCTTCTTGGGACTCATCTCTGGTCCCGGTAAGTCACTGCACCCAACAGATCAGATTGAATTAAACAACCCCCATTAAATTGAGGGGTATAAAAAAGAAAATAGTAATTTTTTAAATGTTGAACACAGAGCTCGAAAAAAGCATGTCAGACACTGATGGCTGCTCATCAGCACCACAATTTCCATAATTTTTGTGAGACATCTTCCCTTATGATAATATTATGATCTAGATACACAAAATTACTGTTCTGAAAAAAAAAATTTAATTCTTTTCCACTTATCATCTCTTCTCAGTAACTTCAATATAACCGGTCAAGACTCTCCTTTGGTCCCCTCACTTACTTTTGATCCAATCCAGTGGACTTTGTCTATCTCAGGGTAGTCAGTTTCTGTTTTTAGCAAAACTTTCAATATTTCAGATACTATGTTGAGCAACGATGCTTTCCTTTCCCATTCAGTAGAGATCCTGAAAATTCATAAGGTTTTACATCTAGCTTGGTTTTCTTGATCGTCCTGTTTAAAATTGTTTGTACTTGATTTTTAAGCTTTTTCACATCCTGTAGCAGTGGTTTTACATCATCTTCCAGAGCTGTCTTTCTTCTAAGCTTCAAATTCTTTTGGAAACTTCATCTACTTTTGTTTCTACCTTATCAACCATAATAGTGATTTTTTTGCACATTTTCTGAAATGTATTTTATTTTGTCTAACTTTTCTTACAACATTGAGATTTTTGTCAGCATCTGCATTGCCCATTTAGGGGGCTGCTCATAATCACTGTTACTTTGATGGCATTTTCTGTACTGATGGGATCCAACTTCCCCCCGGCTCTGCTGAAACCCTTGATTAGATTCAGCTTGCTCTTGTGCCTCATTATTTTCTTTCTCATCCACTGTGGGTTTACTTGTGCTGAGGCACAGCTGAATTATTCTCATTACCCTTTGCTTCTTCGATCTGGGTTGAATTTGCTGGTTCTTTGCTAGGTTTTATAGTTTCTTCTGAAATGTTATGGTGTTTAAATTTACTTTCTTTTTTGCCTCTGCATCTGGTTGGCTTTTATGTGCCACCTTGGGCAAGGCTTCTGGTTCCAACTTGCTGAAACGTAAGAGAGAATTAAGTGGAGTTGTATGTTTGAGTTTGCTCTAGTTAGATGCCCTTTCATAGAACCCCATAATTTATATCTTCCTTTTTTCCTGTTTATCATGTTTTTCAGTCTTTTTCTCCGATGTTTTAGTAATTTACTCTCTTTTAATATCTGTGTCTTCACTTTCAGCAGTATGTTTTTTTTTCCAATTGAGCTCCTTAGGCTCCGGAAATGGTTTCTGTATTAATGTTTACTGTCCAATATTAACTGCTTACAGATTCTCAAAATGAACATTCTACACAGAAACATAGACTATGTCAACTGATAAGACCCAGCTGGCCCACCTAGTCTGCCTCTGCCTCTGTTTTCCCTGCCTATTCTGCCATAGTAGACCTTATGTGGACTTTAGCCACTTGCTTCCACCCCCCCACATTGATACCAGTTTCTCTTTATACCTATTCCATGCATGCTTGAAGCCCACCACTGCTTATGTCCCCACCACCCCCACTGTAAGATTATTCTAGAAATCTACCACTCTCTCAGTGCAGAAATACTTCCTCACATTCTTCCTAAACTCCCCCAGCTTCACTGCACAATGCCTTCCTCTTGTACACCTTCTTTTCTGAAAAACACACCCTTATTCATCCCGTGAGGTATTTACAGGTTTCCATCATGTCCCCCTCCTCTCTTCCCTCAGTCTCTCATCGAAAGACATTTGATGTACTCCCTGCACCATTTTTGTTGTCCTTCTTTGGATGGCCTCTACTCAATATCCTTTCTGAGGTGTGGTCTCCAGAAATGGATGCCGTACTCCAGGTGTGGTCTCACCAATGACCAACACACTGGCAACACCACCTCCCTCCTTCTGCTGGCAACAGGCCTCCCTATGCATCCCAGCACCCCACTGGCTTTCCATACTGCTTTGTCACACTGCCTTGCCACCTTAGGGTCAACCATTATGATTACTCCTAGGTCCCCTTCCTGTTTAGTGACCGTCAATCCTCCCCCCAAATTCTATACTCTGCCCCTGGGTCTCTCCACTCAAGGTGCATGATTTTCCTCAAGCTTTTTCAGGTCTCTATTCATTTTCTCCACCCCCTTCGGAGTGTCAATCCTACTCCTAATTTTGATGTCATTTGCAAAGAGGCACACCTTCCCCTTCAGTTCTTCTGCAATGTTATTTATAACGATATTAAAAAGAACTTGACCCTGTACGGAGCCCTGAGGAACCCCATTAGTCACTCACCCCTCCCTTGAGTGACTGTTGTTAACCACCACCCTCTGTCGCCTATCCATCAGTCAATTACTTTCCTAGTGTATCATCTTGGCTCCCACCCTTAAAGAGCAGCTGACGCCTTTGGGAAAACTTTGGAAAACACAATATTTTGACACAGTTCAGGCTGTATTTCATATATCTTGTACAGTTTTCTCTTCTCCATTATTTATTACAAAAGAAATTACCACAAAACAAGATATTGATCCCTTAGAGTTCATCCGCCTCTGTAGCTTAGTCCCTATTTTAAATCACAGTGCTCTGTTGTGACATCACAGTCTGTTGCCATTGGAATAACTGTGATGTCACAATCAGCACATTATGACATCAGGTTGGGAAGCAGCAATAGATGTTGATGAACCCTCAAGGAACAGCTGTCCTGTTTTCAAGCATATAACCTCAGTAATAAGTAATGGTGATAAGAACTACAGAGTTAATAAGAAATATAAGATGCATTTTGTCCAAATATTATGTTTTTCAAAGTTCTTCTTGAGGCATCAGTGGCTCTTTAAAATTCCCAGTTTTTATATCAGCTTCCTATGTGTCATGGCGTTGAAGGCCTTGCTGAAATCAGGCCATGTCCACCACTCACCCTTGATCTATTTCTCTGGTCACCCAGTCAATAAAATCTATCAGGTTTGCCTATCACGATCTCCCTCCCATGAATTTGTGCTGCCTTGGGTCCTGTAATCCACCGGATGCAAGGTAATCTACCAGTCTTTCCTCTAGAAATGACTCCATTAGTTTCCCCATTACAGATATCTGACTGACCTGCTTATAGTTGCCAGCCTCTTCCCTGCCACCATTCTAATGCAGCGGGACTACATCTGCCCTTCACCAGACTTCTGGGACCATCCCTGTTCCTACTGAGTTACTGAAAAGGGCTGTCAGAGGTGCAGCCAGTGTCTCTCTAAGCTCCTTCAGTACCCTTTGGGAAAACTTTGGATGTACTCTTGGATGCACCCATCTGGCTCCATAGGCTTGTCCTTTTATTTTCTCAGAAGAAGCCAGAAGGGGAAGGAAACATATTCAATTCAGTGCTTTACAGTAACTGGTAATCGCTATTTTTCTTTTAAACTTAGATTGTGGGCTTTTAGTGACACTGTACTTTCTTTGTTGTCTTTACTTAGAATTGTTTTTGGGCTGTTGAAAATTTAAAATGTAGAGGTGGTGTATTTCTTTGCTGTCTTTAATTGCTGCAAATTTAGTCTTGGCTTGTCTGACTTGCCCTGTAGTTTGGGTGAGGGGTGTTAATTGTCTGGCCTCTGACCTCAGCTACGTGATAACTGGAGGTGGAGCTTAGTCAGAGTTGAGGAAGTAAGTGAGTTTTATTTTCTCAGAAGAAGCCAGAAGGGGAAGGAAATGTATTCAATTCAATGCTTTACAGTAACTGGTAATTGCTACTTGCCAGCCTCTTCCCTGCCACCATTCTAATGCAGCGGGACTACATCTGCCCTTCACCAGACTTCTGGGACCATCCCTGTTCCTACTGATTTACTGAAAAGGGCTGTCAGAGGTGCAGCCAGTGTCTCTCTAAGCTCCTTCAGTACCCTTTGGGAAAACTTTGGATGTACTCTTGGATGCACCCATCTGGCTCCATAGGCTTGTCCTTTTATTTTCTCAGAAGAAGCCAGAAGGGGAAGGAAACATATTCAATTCAGTGCTTTACAGTAACTGGTAATCGCTGCTTTTCCTTTAAACTTAGATTGAGGGCTTTTAGTGACACTGTACTTTCTTTGTTGTCTTTACTTAGAATTGTTTTTGGGCTGTTGAAAATTTAAAACGTAGTGGTGGTGTATTTCTTTGCTGTCTTTAATTGCTGCAAATTTTCACCCGCCCTTCCCCCAACCCTTAATTATATGCCCTGTTTAATCTGATTGACAGGAGCTAAACACAGGGTATAGTAAGGGGTGTGGAGTAGGAGGGGCATGAGGGGGAAGAAGCCCACTCTCAGCACGACAAGTGTTTTGACTCATTTATTTATTTATTGGTTTATTTTCTTTTTTTTTTTTAAAGAAAAGTATCTGAGGATCAGTGACAGGATTTTTAGGACAGTAAATTAATGAAAAGGGAACTAGGAGGGCTTCAGTAGTGGAATAGCAGTATAATTACAGTATAATGTGGGGAGTGGTGCAATGCAGTGGCTGTGGGGCAGCCATATTCAGGCAGACCTTCTGGACACTGAGGTGCTGCCCTATCTGCATGCATCTCTCGGGACTGTGGGATGAGGTAGCCAGACTCAAAGCGGAAGTAAACTGGGTCAGGAGTACCATCACCCCTATCCAGAGACCACCAAGTCCAATGCAACTGCCTCAAAGGATGCCGAGAATGAGGAGCACTTGGATGACAGTGGGCTCAGGGAGGGTTAGAGTGGTCAGGCAGAGTTACATCCCAGATCCTATTCCTCAAGAACTCATATGCCACACTGGCAAATGGGGACAACCAAATAGAGGTACCCAGAGAAGTGGAAGGAAAGGATGTGGAGGTTAGCCAAGGAGGTGACCTCAGCAGGGAAAGTGGTGGAGGAAGTGAATCCTGGTGGGGGACTCCATCATAAGAGGGATCCATCTAGGAACACAGGAGGGGGGGACAGGGAGATGAGGTGCCTACCAGGTGCCACGGCATGGAGGGATGGAAGGAAGATCCTGGGGATCACTGGGAAGGCAAGACGGGAGGGTGAGCTGGATGTCATTATCCACCTAGGTACCAATGACCTGGCAAATGGGGAGCCAAAGGAAGTTCAGGAAGAGTTTAGGAAATTGGGGAGGGGTCTCAACCAAGTAGCTACTTCTATCACTTTCTCAGAAGTACTAACTGCGAGAGGCAAGGGAGAGCACAGGGGTCCATGCACCAGGAACTTTAACTCATGGTTGAAGAACTGGTGCTGTGAGGAAGGGTTTGGATTCATTGGTGACTGGGGACCCACCTGGAGGGATGGAGGTTTGTTCAAGCCTGATGGCCTGCATCCATCCTGGAGGAGAATCCAAGCACTCAATGATAAGTTTGAATGCTACACTGACATGCATTTAAACAAGCAAAGGGGGGTGGCAGGCCAGCAAGGAGGGTACCTACTTGCTCACCCCCACAGCTAGCAGTGGAACCAGTGAACCAGAGGAGTGGCTATCTCTACAAAGCAGTGTGCAAAAGATGGAGATTAGTGCCCAAGAGGTGGATAGGCAGAAAAGGGGCAAAATTCAGCAGAAGGGCAGACAGCAAGGAGAACCAGGGATAAAGGACAACCAAGGAAGGGGCTGGAGTAGAACAGCGAAACAGTCTAGGGAGGTCAAATCATGGAAAGCCATGTGTGCAAATTCCAAGAGCCTTAGCAACAAGACGGAAGATCTGGAGGCTGTCATGGTGCAGTCAGACCTGGACATTGTGGCCATCACTGAAACCTGGTGTAATGATAACCATGACTGGGAGATGGCCATACCTGGCTACAGCATATTCAGAAGACACAGGGCAGGCAGGAAAGGAGGAGGAGGAGTGGCACTGTATGTGAAAAATGACATAAGGGCCACAGAGATCCAGGAGGAACAAAATTGGGACAGATACTGTGGGTTAAGCTGGAAAGGAAAATGGGGCCAGCCATCCGCACAGGTGTGGTCTATAGACCACCAGCCCAGGAGGAAGAAACAGATAGGGAGCTGATGCTAGCCATCCAAAGGATGGCAGACAAGGGAGGTAGTACTGGTTGGAGACTTCAATATTCCAGACATGGACTGGAGCATCCCAGCAGCAGCATCAACTAGGAGCAGATTTATCCTGGACTCCCTTCAGGGTGCCTTCCTCAAGCAACTGGTCATGGATCCAACTTGGCAGAAGGCAATACTGGACCTTGTGCTCATAAACAGGGACAATGTGATGGGGCTAACAGTGGGGGAGCACCTGGGGAACAGTGACCACCAGTCATTGTGGTTTGAAATCACAGAAAGAGCAGAACCAAACCACACAAAAACACATAACCTGGATTTTAGGGGGGCAGACTTTGGGAAAATGGGGAGATACTTGAAAGAGGCATTAAGGGGAATGGGGCAGGAATCAGGGGTTGAGGAACAGTGGGCAGTATTTAAAATGGGGATTACAAGAGCAACAGAATTATGCATTAAGCAGGTTAGCAAGACAAAAAGGAAGAAGAGACCATTATGGTTTTCCAAAGAGGTAGCAAAGAAAGTGAAAGCCAAAAAGTTTGCACTCAGGCAATACAAAAAGACACAGGCAGAAGGGGATAGGGAGAAGTACCAGGAGAAGCAAAGGGAGGCAGGGAGGTCAGTAAGGGAAGCCAAAGCTCAGACAGAAGAAAACACTGCAAAATCAGTGGGTAGAGGGGACAAAATCTTTTACAGGTACATAAGTGAAAAAACAAAGGCAAAGGGAGGGATAGTGAGACTGAAGGGGGAGGATTGGGGCCACATGGAGGATGACAACAGTAAAGCTGACATATTGAACAGGTATTTCTGCTCAGTCTTTGCTGAGGAAGAGGAGGGTAATGGGTCTGAAGGGAGTACAAGGGGTGAGAATGGTGCAGAAATAGACACATGTCCCTTTACACGAGAAAGGGTCCTGAAGGAACTGGAAGTAATAAGAGTTGATAAAGCAATGGGGCCAGATGGGGTGCACCCCATGGTCCTTAAAGAACTAAAAGAGAGGTGGTGGCTGAACCTCTGGCTATCCTGTTTAGCCGATCACTGGAAACAGGGGGGGTACCCAAAGACTGGAGGACAGCAGATGTAGTCCCCTAATACAAAAGTGGGAACAAAGAGGAAGCGGGGAACTACAGACCAGTCAGCCTCACCTCGGTAGTGGGAAGATCATGGAAGCACTACTGAAGGAGAGATTGGTGGAACATCTGGTTGTCAATGGACTACAGGACCCAGGCAGCATGGTTTCACCAGGGAGAGTCATGTCAGACCAACCTCATTGAATTTTTGACTGGGTGACTAGGGATGTGGATCAGGGGAGAGCAGTGGACATGGCCTATCTGGACTTCAGCAAGGCCTTTGACACTGTGCCACATAGAAGACTATTACACAAACTGGGGAATATGGGTGTGGGCAGGACAGTAGTGTGGTGGGTAGGTAACTGGCTGGGCGGCAGGACACAGAGGGTGGTGGTAAATGGCTGTCACTCCACAGAGAGAAGAGTGACCAGTGGGGTACCACAGGGATCGGTGCTGGGACCGGACCTATTTAACATCTTCATCAGTGACATTGCGCAGGACCTAGAAGGCAGAATTTCACTGTTCGCTGATGACACAAAGCTCTGTAACAGAGTAGACACACCAGAAGGTGTAGACAGAATGAGAAGGGACCTGCAGAAACTTGAATGGTCAGGGATTAGGCAGTTGAAATTCAATGCAATGAAGTGCAAGATAATGCATATGGGGCACAACAAAAACCCTGGCACAATATATCAGTTGGGGGGTGAGGATATAGCATGCACCAAGCAGGAAAGGGATCTTGGGGTTATCATTTCTGATGACCTCAAGGTAGGGAAACAGTGTGACAAGGCAGCTGGTAAAGCAAATAGGATGGTGGGATGCATAGGCAGGGGGCATCACCAGCAGGAAAAGGGAGGTCATAATTCCACTATACAAGACACTAGTGAGGTCCCACCTGGAGTACAGTGTACAGTTCTGGAGACCTTACCTACGTAAGGACATAGACAGGGTAGAGAAGGTTCAGAGGAGGGCAACAAAGATGGTGCATGGATTGCATCACAAGTCCTATAGGGACAGGTTGAAGGAACTGAACATGTACTCCCTGGAGGAGAGGAGGAAGAGAGGGGACATGATAGAGACATACAAGTATCTTACAGGGAGGAACAGGGTGCAGAAATACACTATTTTTAGCAAAAAAGATGTTCCAGGACTAGAGGGCATGGGATGAAGTTGGAGGGAGGATGATTCAGAGGAAACGTGAGGAAGAATTTCTTCACAGAACGGGTGGTGGACAAGTGGAACACCCTGCCAGAGGAAGTGGTGTGGGCTGAAACAATCATGGGATTTAAGAATGCATGGGATAGACATAAAGGAATTCTGGAGGTCAGGGGTAAGGGGCAACAGACTTCTAGGAAAACATAAACTGAACTTACAAGCTCAAATGGGCAGACTGGGTGGGCCATAGGCCCTTATCTGCCAACACTGTCTATGTATCTATGTATCCTCTCTCAGATTTGCAGGTGCCTTCAGGACTCAATCCTCTTCTAATGGACTGGTGTCTACTTCCCTCCCTCCAGTGGTTCTGTAGCTTATATGTGGCCCATCCCCTTCCACTGTGAAGACAGAACAGGAGCATTTGTTCAGAATATCTGCTTTTTCCTGATCATTCTCTCAACAGTCTCCCTCTGGCCCCAGAGCCTCACAATTCCTTCCCTTGTCTTTTTTTCTCACTTATATACAGTACCTAAAAAAGGCATTGTCCCCTTTTGTTAACCCCTAGCTATTCTTTTCTCAGTTTGTGCCTTAGTGCCCCTCACCTCCTCCCTTGCTTCCCTCTGTGTTTGCCGTTATAGCTCTCTATCCTTTTCCCTCTGCATCTCCTTTTATCTCCTAAACGCTGCCCATTTTGTCCCTACCCTTGCTACCACCTCCCTTGAGAACCATCTTGGCCTCTTTTTCCTTCTGCTTTTGCTCACCTCTTTTGCTCAGAGTTTGTTGCCACCACCATTCCAACCCTCAATCTGGCCCACTTTCGCTCCACCCCATCTGGGTACCCCAAATCAGGCGTCTCTGAGACATTCACCCATTTTTTTTTTTAATCTGCTCTCCTTAAGTCCAGGACCCTCATCCTTGTGTGGCTTGAATTCACTGCTGTCCTAATGTTAAACCACATGATGTTATTTCACTGTCCGGGGATCACTGATTCCCAGGTGGCATCCCACCCTGATGTCCACAACACTGTCCCTGTTTGTAAGCACCATATCCTATTATGAGCAGGTTCTTTGACTAGCTGCCTCAGAAATGTCCTCTGCAAGGAGTCTAGGATGACAATGTTTCCAGACGAAACCATCGCCAGGAGGCTCCAATCAATATCTAGTAGACTGAAGTCTCCCATCAGCATTGCTTTCCCCTTATCTGCCATCATTCAAATGTCTTCCCCAACTACCTTGTCTAAAACCTCCCCTTGTGCTTGAGGTCTGTAAATTACCCCACTGCAAATGGAGGCTGTCTGCTGTCTCCATGGTGACCCACAGTACCTCCAGCCCCTCCTTACTCCCTTGCATTTCTGTCTTGATATCTTTCCTAACACATAGCACAACCTCTTTCTCCCTTCCCTGTCCTTCCTGAACTGTCTGTATCCTGGTATAGCCATGTCCCAGTCATGGCTTCCTGTACACCACGACTCAATGATGGCCATTATGCCCAGGTCTGCCTCTCCCTTGACAACCTCAAGGTCTGGAATTTTATTTCTGACACTTCTTCTATTTGCACACTTGGCTTTCCACATTTGTTTCCCATCCTGCTTGCAAACCCACCCACTTTCCTTCCTTTGGCCCTGCCTCATTTACTATTCTCATATTACTCTATTTATTCTCAGCCTCTTTGTCTCCAGTTTCCCTTATTTTGCCTTGAACTTGTTCTACCCCCTTGAACCTCCTAGCAGTCTTTCTTATGTTACCCTATCCCAGAGGTGTTTCCTGACTTTCTCTTTTACCCTTGCTTTCCTGTTTACTACCTTCTTTGAATTTCTCCCTGCTCCTCTCTGCCTCTTTAGCACTTTCAGATCCTTCCCTAGTGCCCTACTAGAAACCTTATTTCACCTTACTCTAGATAGGGTATTCCTTCTATTCCCACTAGTGGCCACTTTCTACCCTTTTCCTTTCCCCTCAGTGAGTGTAAACTAACAACAGAAGTGAGCAGATGCCTTACCTCGGCCAACTGGCAGAGTCCCCTACTTCCCTGTGGTCTCCTGTGGATGTCAGCTGACACCTAAGATGCAAATTCCATGATCTATTCTATCACTGTTCCAGTCACTCACTGGAACATGAGTTAAGCTTAATAAAGCCTTACATTAACAATAGTAATAGGTATTTTTAGACTAGTTCATTAGTTCAAAGCAGTAGGACTTAACTTCAAAGTGCTTAGAGCTATAATGAAAATATATAACTTTTTTATGTAACTCCTGTTTGAGAGATGCATTCCAATGGGGCCAGTTTCCCTTTCTTAAGCAACTCTTTTTATCACCAATATTTTAAGCGCTTGGGTGAGGGGGCTGGTCTCTTCAGCCTCCTGTTTTAATCAGCAGACCTGGCTACACACAAGCTGTGCCTCAAAAAAGCTTAATTTCAGGTGCAAAGAACTACAGGCCTTTATTGAGAAGGCTGAATGCTAGTTTTTATGTTTCTATCTGTATATTATGAGTAAAAAAGTCCACTTCCTTTGTTCTTCAGACCTGTTCTGCTTTGTTCGTAACTTTTCTTCAACTGGTTGCTTAAACTATTTTTTCTTCTATCTTTACCCCATATTTTTTTCAATTTAGCCACATTCAAAGAAGAACTTTAGAGAGCTTCTTGCTCAGGCAGAGTTTTAATTTATTTTTGCTGTTTACCGCTGGAAGTTTTAACAGATCTTCTTCAGGTGTATCTCAGTCATCAGGTCACACCATAGAAACTTCACCATCGGTAAAGCAGGCTCTACAACAAGGGCGATGAACTAGGCAGAAGCAATAGAGGAGATGCTGGAAGTGGAGGGTAGAGGGAAGAGGGGGAAGAAAAAGGGATGGAAGGTAGTCACCATGAATGCTAGGAGCCTGGGGGATAAAATTAATGACCTTCAGGCCACCATGGTGGTGAGGGAGGTGGACATGGCAGCCATAATGGAAACATGGGCCACCCAACCATGACTGGGACCGGTGGCCCCAGGATACAGCATATTCTGCAGGGATAGGGAAACAGGAGAGGGGGAGGAGTGGCACTATATGTAAAGGAGTGACTAAAGCGCATTAGGAGGAGGGGGAGGAAAGGGAAACAGAGTCATTATGGTTGCTAATCCAGGATTCCATGAATATGACTCTCCAGATGGGAGTGGTGTACAAGTCACCCTCCCAGAAACAGAAGTTGGACAGGGAACTTGCGGGACAGATTACAAGGGCATGCAGGAAGGGGAGTGTAGTGGGGGGACTTCAACCTGCCAGGGGTAGATTGGGGAACCCCGGCCACCAGCAATAAAAGGAAGCAGCTACTGCTGGATACCTTTCAGGAAAGCTTCCTGACACAAGAGGTCAGCAAACCAACCCGGGGGGGGGGGGCACCCTTGATCTAGTGCTCACAAATGGAGAGTTGGTGAGGGATATTAAGCAGGACGAACCAGTAGCAGGAAGTGACCAGCACTCAATATGGTTCAGATTGCTTATGGTCAAAGATGGCATGGAATCCAACACAAAGGTACTGGATTTCAGGCAGGCAGATTTTGCAAGGATGGGGGCAATATGAATGGATACCTGGCCAGGATCCAGCCTAGCATGAACATGGACCAGAGATGGGAACTCCTAAAGAAGGGGATACTAGAGGCTACCAATTCCTGTAGCAGGACTCAGAGTAAAAAGGCCAGGGTGAAAAAGCAGAGCTGGATGAGCAGGGGAGTTGTGAAAAAGGTAAAGGAAAAAGGGTGACCTTTAGGAAATACAGGAAATCAAGGAGGAAGGAAGATCGGGAGGAGTACCTGCAGGAAGCAAGGGAGGTGACAAGGGCAGTAAGAGCAACGAAAGCCACTAAAGAGCTCAAGTTGGCACAAGGCATTGAGGAGGGGGAAAAAAAACTTCTTCAGGTACATCAGGGAGAAAAGAAGCTGTAAAGAGCAGATAGCAAGGATTAAGAAGGAAGGGGGATGGGCAGAAAAGGGGAGAGAAAAGGCAGAGTCACTCAATGACTACTTCTGCTCAGGATTTAAGAAAGAGATAGGAGGAGTGCTACCCGGGGGTGGGGCAGTAAAGGCTGGGGAGGGAGGGAGTCATGGACTGGGTGATCACTGAAAGTAGAGTACTGGAGGACTTGAGAGCACTGAGGGTGGACAAAGCACCAGGGCCAGATGGTATTCAACCCAGGGTATTGAAGGAGCAAGCAGAGATCTTGGTGGGGCCATTGGCAGGCCTATTCAATGCCTCACTCAATTTGGGGATGCATACCTGACGATTGGAGGTTGGCTCACGTGGTTCCCCTGCATAAGAGTGAAAACAAGGATGAACCAGGGAACTATAGACCGGTGAGCATCATGTCCATCGTGGGGAAACTAATGGAAACTATCCTTAAGGAGAGGCTGGTGTCCCTGCTGGAGTCCAAGGGGCTGCAGGACAGTAGACAGCATGGCTTTGTAGCAGGCAGATCCTGCCAAACCAACCTGGTAGATTACTATGACTGGGTAACTAGATGGACAAGGGCCAAGCAGTGGATGCCTTGTACTTGGACTTCAGCCAGGCATTCGATTTGGTGCCACATGGGAGAATAGAAATAAAACTTGAAGGCACATGGGTGGGAGCAAAAATGGTGGGATGGGTGACAAACTGGCTGCAGGGAAGACAGCAAAGGGTGGTGGTGGAAGGGGAACTCTCATCCCTGAGGGCAGTAATGAGTGAGGTTCTCAGGGCTCAGTACTGGGGCCAGTGTTATTTGGGATATTTATTGCAGATATTTCCATGGGCATTAAGAGTAAGAACAGCCTGCTTGCTGATGACACCAAGACAGGCGTGGTGGTGGATGACACAGAGGGGTGGCAAGGTTTGCAGGAGGATCTGAAAAAGCTAGAGACCTGGTCAGACACTTGACAGCTAGAGTTCAATGTCAAAAAGTGTAAGGTGCTGCATTTTGGGGCAAAGAATTCAAGGAGAAACTATCAACTGAGGGGTGCAGCTAGTGGAGACTGAGAAAGAGAAGGATCTGGGAGTGGTTATAATGGGATCAAAGCACAACTCCGCACAATGTAGGAAGGCAGCAGCAAGGGCCAACAAAATGCTGGGTTTGATCACAAGGGGAATACCCTTGAGGAGGGTTAAGTAATTCTGCCGCTGCACAGATCACTTGTTAGACCTCATCTCAAATACTGTGTGCAGTACAGGCAACCGTACCTGAAAAGGGACATTAAATTACTGGAAGGGGTGCAGTGTAGAAAAACTAAGATGATACAGGGATTGGGGGACTTACTGTATAAAAGAAGGCTAAAGAAGTTGAACATGTACTCACTGGAGGAGAGGAGGGATGGGGGGAGATGATCGAGACATTCAAGTACGTGAGAGGGATAAACAAGTCTGATATGGATAGGCTCTTCAGGGTAAGGATGGGGAGGAATGCTAGGGACCATGACATGATATTGGAGGGGGGAGGTTCAGAAGAGAAATGATGAGGTACTTTTTTACGGAAAGGGTGGTGGCAGGGTGGAACACGTTACCAGCGGAGGTGGTAGCCTGTAGAACAGTGGGCTGCTTCAAAAGGGGCTGGTATAGGGCAAAGTGGAAGATAAAGGGGGGTGAGGAGGAAGGGAGGGAGGAGCAGCTGCAGAACAGGGCTGCTAGCTGCAAAACAGAGCAGACTCGACAGACCAAATGGCCTTTTTCTGCTGGCAATTTTCATAAGTTTGTATGTTCATACGAGAGATTTTCAGCAGTACAACTGTGGCCTCCCATATCAATGTTGACCGTCAATGTCACCAACCCTATAAAGGTATGAGAGGCCCTGCTCCCTCCTCAGTTTCTCCCACCATCGACTCATTTGCATGGGTCTCCGTGGAAGCTGACACAGTTTTGCACCTTTTTTTATGCCTACAGCATTTTTATACTTAATTTTTTAGAATCTCTTTTTCTAAATAGATTCTTTTATCTCATTTATGTTGAGAGTTAACCCTTCAACTTCTCTCTTCTGTCACTACTGCTGCGGAAAGAAGATTGCCTCTACAGACAAGCACTCACTCTATGTCTGCTGTCTTGTGCCTGACCACGAAGCCTCTGACTGTGACCTCTTCCAGTAGTTTAATCAAACCACCTTCAGGTGACACAAAAAGGCACTTCACAAATTCCTCATAGAGCAAAAGGTAGCCCATTCTGGGCAGGGTTCCTCAGGTGTCCCCTCCTTCCCAGTCGCCAGCAGAGCCATTGAGCTCCCAGGCCACTAAGGCCCGAGACAAGTTCTCGGGGAAAAGTCATAAAAATGATCGCAATTGGGATCACTTCCACCGGCGGTGGCCCTGCTCACTGATGGCCTCCTCCTCGTTCAGGGGTACTCCATCCGCTACAGGTGCACCAATGCACAAATCTGTTTTCAAGGTCTCTTTCTCTACCAGACCTTTACCAACAGCAACTCTGCCTGATATCCATTGTGGCTGGTCATCGACTTCCTGGTAGTCAGCCCCCTCCTTGTCGACAATGGGATCATTGTCAACAGCCCTCCTATCGAGGTCTGATGCTTACCCAGGTCCTTAGACCATGGGACTTTCGGGCTCTCTGGGCCCATCTGGCTGGTCATCACTCCCTGAGCCATTAACCCCCCCCCCTCCGTTGACACAGTCATCTACTGTCATTGACCTCAATGATGTTTTGACCAAATTCACTACAATTTTGGTCCACCAGCTAGGCACATATAGGCCTACATTGCCTGCGCCGTTGATGGCATCATTATCATCGACACCACTTCAGCCTTCATGGGCTGCCCCATGCGGGCCGTTGACTGACCCAGAATTGGACCAGGTTGACACTGAGGAGGAGTACCATCCTGATCTTATTCTTCCTGATGAAGAGGAGGAGGAAGAAGAAGTACCCCTCTCCACAGCTTCCTCAGTAAGTGAGGAGTCTGTCAAACATAGCCCTAGGTCTCCTCCAGAGGACCCTACATTCTTATTTTATTTATTTATTTTAGTCTTTGGTAACCGGGTAAGGCCCACTAGGCACAAGTACCTGTTTTCAGGGACGACCTGGGAGCATTGGGCGGTTAAGTGACTTGCTCAGAGTCACACAGTATGCAAGTGGAGGTTGTGAGAATCAAACTCAGGTCTGGTCTGCTGGATATATAAAGCTCGTTCACACCTCATCCCTCTAATCTCTAGGCTATACTGCCAGCCCAAGACATACAATATTTTAATATTATAAAGCAATTGTATTCTACCATGGGCTTCCATACTGAGGAGGAGGATACCACCAGAAAAGATCTGGTGGATTTCCTGGAGATCCCAGAGTCTCCTCCTAAGGTCATTCCTCCCATTTTGCCTGCTCTGAGGAATGCCACTACTGCAGCCTGGCACAGGCTGGACATGGTGCCAGTCATGCCCCACAGGGCCGATACACTATTTCATGCCCCTCAGGGACTGCCACACTATGCTGCCCAATCTGAAACAGATTCCAGGTCATAAAGGCAGCTCATGACAGGTCTAAGGCGTACAAGTATCTAAGCTCCTTCCCCCCGACAAAGAGTTCCATAGACTAGACCTCTGGGGCAAGAAGGTTTATGCCTCCTCCACCCTTGGGCTGAGGATTGCCAACTACCTTTCTAATATGGTGAAGTACCAGAACACTATTTGGAAGAAAGGCAAGGCCATGGCCCAGGCCTTTCCAGATGGCACCAAGAAGCAAGAAGTTCTTAAATACTTGCAAAATGGTGAGGATGTTAGCAAGCATCTTTTGTGGGCCCTCTGTGATATCTCAGATACTGTTGCCAGGGCTGCTGCCACAGGCATTTGCCTCTATAGGCACTCCTGTCTCAGAGTCTCAGGCTTCACAGCAGATGTCCAACAGAAGGTGCCAAATGCCACCTTCAATGGCTCAGAGCAATTTGGGTCAGATGTCCAGGACATTAGAAATGATTTACAGGCATCTGGCAGGGCTAGCAGATCTGTCCACACGCTCTCTCATATGCAACCCAAGAGCAGAGAGCACTCTCCTTTTTGTAAGATGTCCAACAGGCCTGGAGCAGTCTCTTGGCCCCAAGGTAAATGCAGAGCCCCTGCCGTCTTGCCCACCCTCTCCACTGTTGGAGCTGGGGTCAAGTGCCCTAGGGGTGATGGACCAGCCCCAGCAACTGGATCCACCTCTGCTCGACTCCTTGTCAGACCCCCCTCTTCTGGTCCCCGACCAAGGAGTGGTGGTCGGAGTTTGGTTCTCCCTCCATCTCAATCAATGGAGAACCATCACGTCAGATGCTTGGATCCTTCAAATCATAGAAAGGGGTCACACGCTGGATCTTACCAAGCAACCCCTAGAGACTCCTCCTCTGCCCTCCACCTATCCCCAGGCCCATCTTTCTGTTCTCCAGGAGGAGTTGCAGTTCCTTTTGTGCAAACAGGCCATATAACCACTGCCCAGGCACCAGAGAAACAAAAGACTTTCTTCCAGGTTCTTCCTGGTTTCCAAAAGAACCAGGGATCTGAGGCCCATCTTAGACCTCATGGACCTCAATCTGTATGTCCAGTACAAAAAGTTCCAAATGGTAACTTTGCCAGGCCTCATGCTCCTTCTCAAGCAGGATAAGTGGCTCTGTTCTCTGGACATGCAGGATGCTTACCTGCACATTTTGGTATTTCCATCCCACAGGAGGTTCCTCCAGTTTCTGTTCCAAGGCAAGCATTACCAATTCAAAGTGCTGCTCTTTGGCTTGGCCTCTGTGCCACGGGTCTTTACCAAGTGCTTAGCAGCAGAAGCTGGAGTTCTCAGAAGTGATTGGCTGTACATTTTCCCTTATCTGGATGATTGTCTCGTAAGGGCCCCATCCAGGGAACAGCTCCTGTGGACTCTGGAGAGAGCTCTTCAGTTATTCCTCTCCCTGGGCATTACTGTCAATTTGCCCAAGTCGGACCCATCCTAAAGGATGCAGTATATATTGGTGGTTCTAGACTTGGTGAAGGGAAAGGCCTTCCTGCCTCAGAACAGGGTGGAGTGCCTTAGTGCCCAGGCTCAAAAGGTAACTCAGAATCATTATATCCCGCATGGGTGTACTCGAGGCTGTTGGGGTTGATGGTGGCAGCCATCCCCACTGTTCCACTGGCCGGGCTGCACATGCGCATCCTCCAGTGGACTCTTTGGGTACAATGGGACCAGCACAGGGACACACTGGACCAGTTAGTGCTGGTCTCCTCACCAGTCCACAAGGTGCTCCAGTGGTGGATGGACCCACTGAACCTGCTCCAAGGGGTCCCATTCCAGATCTCCTCCCCCCAGCAAATCCTCACCACTGATGCTTCTGGTTTGGGTTGGGGGGCTCATCTGGGTCCCTTTCACTCTCAGGGCTCTTGGTCCCAGATCGAAACCTCCCTGCATATCAATGTCTTGGAGATGCGGGTGATTCTGTATGCTATGCAGGCCTTTCAGAACTATCTCCTTCTGTATCAGCAGTTGATTCAGTCTGACAACCTCAGTGTCATGTATTACATCAACAAGTAGGGGGGAACACGTTCATACCCCCTATGCAGGGAGGCCATGAGAGTATGGTACTGGGTGTTGACCACCTTCTAACTCTCTCCGCAGGTCACGTCCCAGGAGTACTTAATACTCTGCTGGACAGCCTCAGCCAGATGCAGTCCTGCATGCATGAGTGGAAGCTTCTCTCATCTGTCGCAGAAGATCTGTTCAACAGATGGTGTCATCTAGAGTTGGACCTTGTTGCATCTCCACTCAATGCCAGGGATTTTTTGGCAAAACACGTTGTCCCTCTCCTGAAGAAGGAGGTTTCTTCATGCCTTCCTTCCCTTTCTTCTGATTCAGTGGGTGCTAATGAAACTGCAGGTGGAGAGGACCAGCATGATTCTGATTGCTCCATCCTGGCCTCATCAGATATGGTTTCCATTTCTACAGCAGCTTTCGGAGGAACCTCCAGTCCCACTTCCTCTCTGCAGGAAGGTTCATCCCAACCTCAAGTCCCTCCATCTGCATGCTTAGAACCTGAGAACATAGCCATCGCAAGATCTGTGGTTTCCAATAGGGTAGTGTATGTTCTAGTGGCTGCTTGGTAACCCTCAACTCAAGCCACCTATGCCATGAAATGGAAGAGATTTGCCATCTGGGCTGCCAGGCATAATCTGGCCCCTTTCACCTGTCCAGTGAGCCAGATCCTGGACTACCTGATATCGCTGTCTGACTCTGATTTCCAGTACTATTCCCTCAAGGTGCACCTTTCAGCTGTCTTGACTTTTCACAAGTCAGTGGGTGACTGGACCATAGCTCAGCTGGATGTTTCCCGTACTTTCTTGAGGGGCATCCTGCACCTGAAACCCCCAATCCATTACCCAGTCCTGGCTTGGGATTTGAATTTTGCTTTGGAGAAACTGGGCCTGTCTCCTTTTGAGCCAGCTGCAACATGCAAGCTACATTTTCTTTCCTGGAAAGCATTATTTTTGGTTCCCATTACTTCTGCTCGATGGATTTACAAGCTTCAGGCCCTCTGGTGCAAGGAGCCTTATTCATTTTTTCACAAAGACAGAGTGTCTTTGTGCATGAATTCTAAGTTTCTCCCTAAGGTGGTATCTGAGTTTACCCTCCACCAATCTATCCACCTTCCTGTTTATTTTCCAGAGAGTGCCAATCCAGGGGAAGCACTGCTCCATAACTTGGATGTGCACAAAACTTTGAAGTATTACCTGTTTCGAACCAAGGAATGTAGAGTCAAAGCAGTTGTTTGTTTCTTTCACCCCAGGCAGAGAGGGGTAGCACATTATAATGGCAACTGAAATTGAGTGACTCAATTTCAGCACCTGTGATGTGAGCCACCCTGAAAAGGTAGCAAGGCGATGTTATTGCACCAAAGGATGGGTAAAACAGCAAGATACTAGGAGGACTGGAAGAGGAGGGTTCAGGAAGGAGAAGGTATGTGGAGTGTAATGTAGCAGTGCGCTGCCGAGTCGCCGTTCTGGTGTGGTGGTGAGCTGCAGTGAGGGAAGTCCAGGGTTCAGGGATGGGTAGGACTACTATTGTTTTTGTTCTGTCGAGTTTTCCCCTCCCGACATACCCCGGAGTTGAGAATCATAATTTTGAGGGGGCAAAGCCCCAACCCCGCACATAGATACACTGATTTTCCATCACTGTTGTTAGGTTCGCTGGGATATGCATATCGTCATTTTAATTTTTGGCTCTGTACACTCCCTGTAACAGTGATCGCTGTTATGACATGGAACCACAGAGAGGTTGTTCAGGTTTCTAAACAATATTTATCTAAATCGTTGGCAAATTGTATTGTGTTCTGCTACAATAAGTATGGCAAAGAGTTGCCAGGAGTGGTAAAAGCTCATTCTGCAAGAGGCATGGCTACCTCTATGGCCTGTTTCCGAGGGGTCTCAACCACTGACATTTTCGCGGCTGCCACCTGGAGTACCATCCATATTTTCACCAAGCACTACAGTCTGGACATTGCCTCTAGAGCCCATGTAGGATTTGGCAGGGCTGTGCTGCAGGGCCTCCTGTCTTAAGTTTAAGGTTGGCCTTCCTCCCAGACTATCTTGATGCACCTGTAACTGCCTGGGACTCATTCCTATGGTGTGACCTGATGACTGAGATACCCCTGAAGAAGGCAGTACAGTTACATAAGAACTTACCATAACAGTAGATCTTTGAGGGGATCTCGGTCATCAGGTCTGCCTTCCTTCCCACCAACCCCCTTTTATGGGGAACTTTCTCAGAACTGGCTATCTGGTGAATCCAGCCTTTCATAAAGTCCTGGGTACCTCTGTAGCTTCTTGGTCCCCCATGGCTAGAGTTTTGCCCTCTTCATCTCCAGGGAAAAGAACTGGGGAGGGAGCGGGATTGCTGACGCCTTTATAGGGTAGGTGACATCGACAGTTGATATTGGCATGTGCGACCACGGTTGTACTGCTGAAAATCTTCCATGTGGATCCTGCTTCACTGACAGCGAAGTTCCTACTGTGTGACCTGATGACTGAGATCCTCTCGAAGATCTACTGTTACGGTAAATTCTTACATAACTGTTCTTTCTTTATACGCAGTCTTTTTCCTCAGAAACAAAGTAGCAGTACATTACCACCTCATTCTCCATTTATAGTGTTTGCTGTGTGTTCATTACGACTGAAAGACCACCAACTCTTCCTTGAATCACAGATTTGGTCCAGACCAGGGTGTTTTTTTTTTTTTGCAATTCACTTTACTTTTTCCCCCTCGGGCCGCCTGCTTATCCATTGGTTCATGGCTCACTGCTTCTGTCCCAAATCACACTCTAATACCCTCATGGCTTCTGCTGGGTGGGGTCATACACGGGGTGTCCCGGCACGTAGTTTTAGGTTGGGGGTCGGCCTGGGACATATCGAAGCCGTATGGGCTTCATTAACGGGCGCAGGCGCCGGGCTGTTTTTCCGTTTTCTGTGGAGGCGGGCCACGCCCTGGATGCCTCACGCCACCACCCGCCCGCCTCCCAGGAACACGTAGCGTCGGATGCTTGGGCACCTGGCCTCCGCCAGAGTCCCCATGCACCGATCACTGCCCACCCTCCCCGGAGTAGGAGAGCTGCCCTATGGGCGCTCGATCCCTACTCCCCAGCCCGACCCTCCGGCCGACCGGGTCCGTTCCCGAACTCGGGTCGCCGGCGTCGCAAGCGGAAATCCCACCGCTGCGCCAGTGGGCCGGCCTCAGACCAGGGTGTTTTAGCTGCTAGTTTTGTATGTCTGTTTACACAGAGAACCGCACAGTGAATGGCAGAGTTATGTTGCAGATATACCATGTGGTCAAGTATCCTGACTTCCTCAGTGGACAAATAGAAATGCTGTTACCGAAAAGTGTGGCAATTGCCAACCGTTAAACACAAAACTAAAGACAGAGTACCAAACTGTGTTGCCAGGATTAGAAGAATGAACAGTACATGCTGCTCATCTTTAGTGCCATTTTTATGCTGATTCTGGTGTTAATTAATGGCATCTTAACTCCAGCTGAATGTCAAGTTTAATTTGGACTACAAGCACATTTCCAGCAAAATAATAATGCACCTTGATCAAAGGTATTCACTTAACAGGAGGTTTTAACATACTATAGCAATATGGTCATGCCACCTTATTCTTTTTAAAAGGAAACCCATACCTTTGTTTATTCTCATCAGTGCTGGATGCCCCACCGAGGACTCCTATTGGCATCGATGGAGAGACAGGCATTCCAACCCCACAAGCCAGAGCACAATCTTGTGTGCGGGGGCCAAAAGGTAGGTACAGGGTCTGAGCTTCCCAGGGCTCTCATCCCAGTGGCTGCTCATTTCACTTGGTTTTACTCGCTTCCCCAGATGACATAAAACCAGAGCTCCTAGGAGTGTGCACACCAAGGCATGCATTCCTTTAATCAGTCTAATGTGCACTCTGCACACATGGTCTCCAAAGAGCAGGAGCTGAGGAGTCATCACAACCCTCTCTCCCAGAAGGCTGGGGGCATCTGTGTGGATACATTATCAGACTTCTGCTGGCCCGCAGACACCAGACAGTCTCAGTGCATGAACACGGAAAGCAATTCCCTAGCTGCTCTGCTACTGAGGTTACCTAAATCCTGGAGGTTTCCTGACAATTATTTAACATCGCAGAGTGTCATGAATTCATACTTTACAGTCAGAGTTTATAGCACTTCCTCTGTGCGTGCAGCACCTTTTTCATGTGGACTAGATATAGGAAAGAGCAATTCCGATGGGTAATGAGAGGGTAATCCCTCACAATGATAAACAGTTCAGAGGTATGCACTGACACTATATGAGAATCAAATATCTGATGGCATTGTATATGCATTGTTAAGGACCATCCTCCTCGATAAAGTATAGCTTAATCCATGAAATGCTGGATTTTATGAATTTTTGACTGGAATGGATAAAACATATGCAACTTTATATGTTATAAAACTAATTTGATGCAATATTATACAAAACTACAGTATACCATAGGGTTATTAAACCCTAGCAAAAGTAAAACACAGTTTCCACCCACCCCTAATACAGGACTATATCAAGCCCCTCTACTTCTCAATCCCCATGCCTTAACATGGGTTTTCCTTCCTGTTGTCACCTGGCCTGATTGGGAGGCGGGTGGGAGTCATAATAAGTCAGAAGATTGGTCCCTCTGTGATTGATGCACTGTACAAGTTCAGTGCTGGGGAGGCATTCTGTGGTCTCCTAGTGCTTGAGTTCTCTTCTCAGCTCTGGCAGGTTAAGGCCTCCAAATACCACCAGCTTTGGTGCCATCTCAGTGAAACTCCACGGTCCACTGCCATATCATTACACCTCTGCCTTTGCTCACTTCTGTCTTCTTTCTACAGCATTTCCAGTGAAGTCCCCGGTTGTCATCATAACAGGCTATCCTGTCACATGACTGCACCAATAATTGGCAAGGCAGTCAGCTATAATGACAACTGGCAGCAGTGGAGATTCACTGAGGCAGAAGTGGAGGCCACAGCTGATCGAGCACTGGAGCCACTGAAGGCAATCTTAATGGTGACTTTTCTCGTACTTCACTGAGACTGCTATTGGAAGTAAGTGCAGCAGAGATGGGCTGAAGCAGCAGCAAAAGACTGACTGAAGCAGCAGCAGAGATGGTCTGAGAAAGCAGTGGCAGTGGGATCAGGGGCTCCAGACCTGACAGAGCAGGCAGCAGCAGGCTGATCATTAGGGGACATAGAAAACCTCCAGTGTTGAACTTGTACAAGAAGAACCCTGCAAGGGCAGGTAGTGGCAGGGCATTGATCACTGAGGGATCAATGTACTGACTTGTCCTTAACCCCCCCCTCAGTCAAATGAGGCAAGAACAGGAGGCAGTAGAATTCAGTAGCGCCTCTCCAACCATGCTATGGTAATGGTATGGGTAAGAGTCCTAGGTCTGAGCTTGTGTTTTTATTTTGGGGGGGAAGGCTATTTGTAAGAAGGTATTTTTGTGAGATGTAGTTCCACAGTATACAGTACTTCTCTAAAGTATACTATCAGATTGGGACTGGATAATGTTAGTGGATATCATGGGCTTGATTCTCAAAGCCCTGGAATTGATGCAAGGTGCCTGCACCAAATATAAATGGTGCAAGTGGCACCTTGCATCCGAAACTGCCCTCGAGCTAGTCACAAAGGCAGTCTGCGTCAACTACAGGCTGCCTTCCCCAAACGGGGCTTGTGCCTCCTGTCCACCCAAAAATGAGTTGCAACTTGGTGCTAGGAGGCATGAGGCAGACACAAGCTGCCACAACCCTAACACGGTATTCACAGAACTCTCCCAGAGGGAGAAATTCTAAGTACCCTTAGACCAGACAGGGCTTTTCCAAGGGTACTTAAAAAACTCTCCACCGGGAGTGTTGTCATGTATGCGGCAATGTGCCGTGGTCCCTGATCCCCGACCTTGCCATCAAGTAAATATAGTTGTATTCCCCACATCCCTGGTGGTCTACTGGTCCCCTTCCCCAAACCCCGATCTTGCTGTTATTGTAATATATTAATATATCCCACATCCTTAGTGGTTTAGTGTCCCCCTCCCCAAACCCGATGGTGCCAGTACTTAGTACAAGTATTTTGAACCATTCCCCCATCCCTGACCCTGAAGGTGCCAATACTATTAATAATTAATAGAACACCTTCCCTTGTTGAAGTGGCCCCTTCCTCCTCCTCCCACCCCAACAGGTAATATCTACCACCCTGCTCCCCGTCCCATCTCAGAGCTGGACCAGCACAGTCCCGTCACACCTCCACAGCTGGCCGCCAACTGAACTGTCAATCAGCATTGTAAAGTGTACGCATTCACTGATTTGAGCACATATACTTTAGTATGCTCACTGACAGTTCAGTTGGCAGCCAGCCGTGAAAGTGTGAGGTGGCTGCTATCACTGGCTCCAAGTCAGTATGGGGGGAGGGATGGTGAACACTACCTGCTGGGGTGGAGGGGGCTATCATACTCACTAGGAAGGTGTACTAATAATTCTTATTAGTAGTGGCACCTTTGGGGTTGGGGAGGGGGGCATGGGTAAATATACTGTTTGCAGTGTACATGCTGCCCCTGGGTGAGATCATTTGGCAGTTCAGCATGGAGTTTCACTGCTAAGCAGATGATACCCAGCTGTATCTGTCATTTGCGCCTGGAACATCCAATGTTGTTGACATGTTTAACACCTGTCTGGCTAAAATCAATGACTGGATGTCTTCCAGGTGGCTATGACTTAACCCAGATAAGACAGAGGTACTGATGGTCGAGCCAGGTCGCAGGTATGATGGGTCGTCGCCTGGAGCGAACACAGGTCTTTTCCTGGGGTCTGCTCCATTGGTGGCTTCCCCGAGGATGCCCGATCTTGGTGTGATCCTGGACAGCAGACTGACCTTTGAAGATCAAGTATCACCTGTAGTCAGACTGTTTTTTTTCCACTTGAGGAACATCACCAAGATCAAACCCCTCGATCCACCGAAAGATCTGCTAACTCTAATGCACACTTTTGTTACCTCTAGGCTTGACTACTGTAATTCTCTATACTTCAGGGTCATGGGAGGGACCCTCTGCAGGTTGCAGCTGGTGCAGAACGCAGTGGCCCGGTTGCTGATGGGTCTTTCCAGGTCCAGTCATGTGACCCCAGTTCTGTGTGCCCTGCACTGACTGCCTGTCAAGTGGAGGGTCCTTTTCAAGGTAGGCTTGCTCACCTTTAGGGCCCTATATGGATTGGGTCCTGGCTACCTGTCAGAGTTCCTGATACCTGCTACTTCTGTCCGCTCCCTCCGCTCATCTTCGAGAGGCCTCCTGGATGTGCCCTAGGTTTGGCTCAAGACATCGTGTGATCAAGCATTTAGTGTCGCTGGGCCGACCCTGTGGAACTCACTACTACCTGTAGTCCGGGAGGCCCCTTTGATCAGGGTGTCAAACTGAGGTTCAAGGCCCACTTCTTCCACCCGGCCTACCTGGACTAACTGCTCCTGCCTGACCGTATGAGTTACAGCTTCCAGGTATATTTTATAAAACTGATCTGAATTTCATTCTTTCTTTATTTCTTGTTTTTATTATTGTTGTTATTTGTATTGTTAGGCATCCAGAGCCTCCGGGAATGGGTGCCATACAATTAAAAGTTGCCTTGCCTACTTGTACTAAGGACTGACACCATTGGGGTCTGGGAAGGGGGGTCACTAGACCACCAGGGATGTGGGATATACTAATATATTACAATAACAGCAAGGGATTCAGGGAAGGGGGGGGCCACTAGACCACTAGGGATGTGGAATATATTAATAACTGTCAATAACAGCAAGGTCGGGGTTTGGGGAGGGGGGGGTCACTAGACCACTAGGGATATGGGGAATACTGCTATATTTACTTGATGGCAAGATCGGGGATCACTTGCCGTAGCCACAAGGAGAGTGCAGCAAACCCCTCTTGTGTGCCATGTGTTTGTTGCATGGGAGAGATTGCAGTAGGTGTGGGGATTTAGGTGCCGGGACCCCTCCTGTACCAGAATCTGGTGCAGGATCCCTGGTGCACCGGGCTTTGGCGCAAGCTGCTGTTTGCCACAGCTTGCACCAATCAAAACCCTCTATGAGAATCGAACCCCATGTCTGCAAATTTAGAAAAGTAAGATGACAACTGGCCTATTGTGTTCTTCCCTCACCAACTCAGTGGAGATAACAACAAACTGCTTTCCTTCTGTCTATGGGATACACAGCTGAAGTGTAAAGCTGTACAACACAGCACTGGAAGCAGAAGGCATTTCTAACCATACAGTAGTAGCCACAGACATTGCCAGCTATTTCCAGATATTTCGCGAAATTTCTGAAGAGTTCCTCTCTGCTGCCTCTACTGCGGAAATGCAGAAAGCAAGAGATATTAATGGAAATATCACAGAAATTTCAGGAAATAGCTGCCAGTGTCTGTGGTTACTACTGTAGGTGCTGTATGTGGATTCAAGCATGGATAGATGTTCATCATTGAAGAAAATAACATGGTGAGAGAAACAAGTAAGACAGTTCCCTAAAACACGAGGGACTGTATTTTCACAAGGGTTCCACCAGCTGGCAGAATCCTTCTGATGCTATCCCTAAAACCAGGCCCAAAAATTAGACCACCTACCAAGTGGGCTAACTTGTGAGTGCAATTTCTGTGATTTGTGACAACTACGGCACCATTGGGTTGTGCAATGGCCCAGTGGAAGTGCACTGTGCTTCCATGCTGGTGACCCATGTTTGGAAACAAACCACAGTTTGGGTGGATTTATTTATTGATTTCAAAAGATTTACCTGGAAAGACATGCTGAGCTGGTATGGTGTGTCCTGGGGAGAGGGGGAAGAGGAGAGAACAGTACAAATACAAAGTACAATGTTTAAAAAATGCAACAATATGGCAATAAGAATAATAGAATAAGCAATTCAATCAATCAATTTTTATTTTACCAGGCGAAACAATATTGAAGAAGACTCATTTACAAGGTGGGCCTGGGTAAGGTACATATGGATAATACATTTGGAAAAAATATATGTAAAAAGACCACAAGATCATCAGAACAGTGCAATACATAGTACAAGAAGTAACAAATTATACCATTTCATACAAAGTTAATACTCGGAACACATCAACAATTTATACAGTATATACAGAATTTACAGAACCCAGTTGATATGCGGGAATAAATGGACAGAAGGGTAAGGGTGGAAGAAGATAGCCACCATGAGTACCCAGGGGAGGTAAGGGAAGAAGGATATTACTAGCAGGGGTATGAAAAGCAAAGGAGGACCATACTTAGGAGGGTTAGTCAGTGCTTGGGAGTTGAAGACACTCAATGGAAGCAATTACAGGTCTCCTTGAAAACCCTTAGGAACAGGGGGTTTGAAGTAATACAGTTTTATGGGGAATGTGAGCTTCAAGGTTTTTTGCATGGTGTTCCAAATGACAGAGAGGGCATGACTTATGGCTGCTGCACCAAAATGTATCCGGACTTTAGGGACTATCAGGGAAATATGGGTAAGGCTTCTTAGGGAATAGTATCCAGTGGTTGAGACAGGGAGACAGTCAGAAATATACTGCAGGAGGTCATTAATAATGGCTCTGTAGGTCCAGAAAGCAGCATTTTTGTGGCGTCTGAAACTGAGAAAGCTCCACCCTACACTGGTATAGTGTATGCAGTGGTGGTGGAATATGGAGCGCCAGTAATAAATCTAAGTGCGCGATGGTACAGGGTGTCAAGTTTGGACAAGGCAGAGCTCAGGCCTTGCCCATAAAGGAAGTCAGCGTAATCCAACAGCGGCATGAAATTGGTTTAGACCAGCCTAGTTTTTACTTCGATTGTAAGGATATGTTTAAGCTGGTAAAAGATGCCAAGCCTGTTTTAATTTTTTTTGAGAGCTCATCAATGTGATCCATAAAGGAGAGTTTGTGGTCTATCCAAAGAACCAGGTATTTGAACTTTGTTACGAATTCCAGGGACTCACCTAGGAGTGTGGTTACCTGTGGAACCATACCAGATTTCGAGGGCTTAGTGTTGTTGACTGAAGGTGAAAAGAGCATGGCCTTCATTTCCTTGGCATTCAGTAGCAACTTTAAATGCAATAGATTTCTCTCTAAGATGTTGAAGTCCATTTGGAGATCCTTACAAGCAAGCTCCAGGGTAGGTCTGTCAATGTACAGAACCGTATCATCTTCAAATAGATGTATGTTTGCAGAATTAATTCTTGCATTAACGTTAATATGTAAAGAACAAACAGTAAAGGGCCTAGGATTGACCCTTGTGGAACACCTCTTTGGAGTGGTTTTAGGGGGGAAGTTCCCCATCTGCCTTAATTCTCTGGTATCGACCTACAAGATAATGGGAAAACCAACTCAAGGCCGAGGGATCCAGCCCAAGACTTCTAGGGATGGTCAGTAAAAGGCCATAGTCAAGCATATTAAAAGCTTTGCTTAGGTCAAGAAACAGAGCACACACATGATTTTTCGCATCCAAGGCCTTTTGCCAGTCATTAGTGACTTTGGCAAGTGCTGAGATAGTGCTATGATGTGGTCTGAACCCATACTGGACTGGGTTGAGAATATTATGTCTTTCGAGATAATGCCTGAGTTGTGAATTGACCACTTTTTCTGACATTTTGGAAAGGGTGGATAGCAGAGAAATAGGGCGGTAATTGTTTAGGTCACTAGGGTCACCGGCCTTATACACTGGTATGACATGTGCTATCTTCCAGAGTAAAGGGATGACACCCTGTGACAGGGAAAAATTAAAAAGGTGGGTAATAGGATTGGACAGTACGTAGTAACCCACTTTTAGGTAATATGGCTCAATCAGATCTGCACCGGCGCTTTTTCTGGTGTCCAGTTCTAACGATAGATCTTCCACATGTTTTATGGAGATAGGGTCAAAAGAGAAAAAACAACTTCTCGTATAGGTCTGGCCTGTGATAGGCAAGCATGGTCCTGATGGCACAGCTGTGCCCGAAGACTATTTGCCAGGGAGGTGTCAAATGCTAACCCCATAGTGGCAAAATGATTATAGAGGAGGTCCAGTATCTTTTGTTTATCTGTGGTTGAGGAACCATCAAAGAATATTTTCTGAGGGAATGACCTAGCTGGGCTGTGACCTTCTAGGTCTTTGAGAGTTCTCCAAAATTCGGATGAGCAGTTGGTGGAGGATTCCAGCTCGGTCCTGAAATAGCCTTTTCAGCTCTGATTAGCTTTGTGCAGTGGTTTCTAGTGGCTCTAAATGCTGCCCAGTCAGCTAGGAGCTTGGTTTTATGGGCTTCCGCCAAAGGGAGTCCCTGCTGAGAAGAATAGCTTTTAAGTTGGCTGTGAACCAGGGGCAGGACTTCTTTTTTGTACAAATTTTAACTAGGGGCACATGTCTATTGATAGTATTGAGGATAATGGTTTGGAATAACTCATAGGCCTCATCAACTGTAGCTGCAAGGTAGAAGTTTTGCCAGTTGGTGTATTGGAGATTATGTAGGAATGCAATAGGATCAAAGTTCCTCCGACATCTCTTGAAGATATATTTAGAGGTAGAAGTATGTTTGGGGGAGGACCTCACACAGGCTATAGCGCAATGATCACTGAGATCATTGAAGAAGACACCAGAGTGAGTAAAGAGGTGGGGCTTGTTCACAAGAATTAAATCAAGTAACATGCTATGAGCAGGGATCAATGCATTGGGCTGAGTAACTTCTGTAATTAGCTACATTAACCCAAAGACATCACAAAAGTCTTTTAGAGGCTTGGATGTGGCAGATAACCAGTCAAGATTAAGATCACCCAAGATAATAATCTCAGAGAACTGATGACCTAACATGTCTTACAAATGCATCAGAATCTTGAGCCCTGCAGAAGGAGGTCTGTAGCATCCGATAACACATAAGGATACTGACAGCGAGGACTGGACCTTTAAGGTGAGATGCTCAAATTCCTTGGGCATGGAAGAAGAGTCCACTATAGAGGCAGAGAATCTGTCCCAAAAGTAAATTGCTACCCCTCCCCCTCTTGTACGTCTGTCAGCCCTGAAGATATTGTATTTGGGTATGTTGATTGTGTGGTCCAGCGTAGATGGTCTCAGCCATGTTTCTGATACTACAAGGACATCAGGCTTGGAATGACAAATCCAAGCTTATAAGTCGTCAAACTTTCTTAACAAGCCACAGGTGTTTATATGGAGGAAACTCATCCCCTTTAAGTAATGTAGTTCTCTGGGTGCAGAGATAGGATGTAGAGGCCCAGGGTTAAGTTCAATATTGCCTGCACATATAAGCAGTAAGAGGAGGATTTCTTTGAGGTTGTCCAAGTAGAAACTTAAGGAGGCGGGTCCTTCTCTTAAGCATGTAACAGGGTTGTGCAGGCTTATAACGCATGCAGTAGAGATCAGTAGAACCCAATGCTGAATATAGTAACACCCTGACTGAAAAGGTTAAAGCAGCCCTGATAAGGCACCTTGTCCACATGCATCTGACAATACTTACAGGCAAAACTTCTGAGCAGGAATTATGTAATACAATAAACTGCAGGACAACAACAATATGCAGTGAGCAATAATGCTATAATAGAGGGGTGGGGTAGTGGTAAAAAAGCTAGTGGAGAGTGGGCTGTACTAGTGACAGTGTAGGGTGGAGTGCAGTAGACAAAAGTCCGAGATCCAGCATTGGGAACAACTGCGGGAGTGAGTAGTGAAATCAGAGATATTTCAGAGAGTAAATGGAATGGGCAAGAGAGCTCAGAATTTATGGAAGCAGAAAGTGAAGGCAGCCTGGCCAGCAAAGGATTTTACTGAAGGGAGAGCGAGAGAGCAAGAGTTGAGAAGGGAGTAATAGGTAGTAGAAGGGGAAGACATGAGAGAAGCAAGATAACAGTGGAGACAGCCAAACCAAAATTTGTAGATAAAGGCAGCACAATGGACACGTTGCCTGGCATCAAGGGAAGGGAGGGAGAGGGAGATATACAATGAAATGAAAGTTGCGCACTTACGGTAACTGTTTATCTTTCATAATAACTTCACCAGCGATTATCACTTATGCCTCTGGCCTGAAGGCACTACAGTGGGACCCCATGGGAACAAAGTTTTTGCCAGAAGGTCAGCCACAGCTACTGGGCATGGCACCTGGACACCCCACACATGGTGTTATGCACCAGCCAGTAACCGCTGCTGGCTCCCTTATTAACCTCAGTTCTGTTCGCCAAGAGAGAAACAAAGTGGGAAAGAAATAAAAGAGGGCTCAGAATTTTCCTAGCCCAAAGGGAGAGGGAAAGGATACAATAAATTTTAAGAAACAACAAAATAAAACCCAACTACCAGCCTTTACATAAAGGAAAAAAGGACACATTAGGTTGCATAATGGGGCAGCTGAGTATGCAACCAGAGTTTCATACCACTAACCAGACAGGAGATGGCTAGTGATCTTAAAAGGCAGCAGCCCTGAAGCATGTGGCTCTGGCAGAGGGTCCCCTTGCAATTGAGATGGTGCAATACACCACCACAAGAATGAATAACATAGACTTCTGGAAAAACAAACGTCATGTTACCCAATGGAGGACTGACTGAATAGCTAATCAAAATGTGTTCTCTTTTTTTCCCCATCAGGGGAAAAAGGGGAAGGAATCTCAGATGCATGTGGAGTTGTAAGGTTGAATAGCCCAAATGAGTCAAGATGTGTTGGCCTCCCCAGGTACCCCTCAGGTTAGTGGGCTAACAGCCAAGCTGGCATAAGAGAAGAAAATGGCATACCAACTTTGCTTCAAATATTGGACTTAAACCTCAACCACTGCCTGTGGCATCTGTCATGTTTCTCCCTTAGAACAGTCCTTCCTCCCTAGGCCATCATGTCCAACCCTCTCCTACCTCATCTGACCTTCCTTCCCCACTCCCTATACCCCCTCCCATTCCCACCCAACTTGCCAGGCCATGCCTACAGAACTCTTACATCTCAATCTTCTTCGCACTTTGACACTAGAGGAACTGCCACTCCTGCTCACTATGACTCCTCCAATGATGTTTACTGTATAAACTTTAGCTCATTACATTACATCCATATATCTGTATCTATTTATTGAATTGTTTCACCAGGAAATATACACTGAGCAACCTAATGCTCGTCTCACGGTACGTCCTGGGGGAAGGGATATACAGAGTAATATGAGATCTTCACTACATACATAACAGATGGTGAAAAAAATAATAAACATACATACAATTTCAAAACAGGTTACAAGGCAAATTGGGTAAGGTAAAAGGCTGATGCAACAATTACTGAATGGCAGGTCGTAGGAGTAGCCTACATAAGAATCAGTACAGGGTCAAAGCATAGGGTGCAGAGTTGACAATGCATATATTACAGGCAGATCACAGGTGATATAGATGCTGCAAGGGTGAGAACATAGGATACAGTCACCTTTTTAAGAGCTAGTCAATAAGTGCAGGTGGGGTAGGGGGGATAAGAAACAGAAGAGAGCGAGAGGGACAGAAAAGTGAGGGTGAGAGAGGGAGACAGGTGGGCATGGAGGGGGTCAGGAGCAGGTGCAGGTAGGTGTAAGGTAGTCTATGCAATTGTATTGAAATGGCACTACCTCCTGTTGAACCTATTGCTATGTTCTGGTGGAAGTATCTTGTTACATGTGATGATATGTTATTATGTTGTTATTATTACTATGTAATTTTTATGTACGTTCACTCAACCTGTTATGTCTTAACCCTGTTGGCAACTGTTTTGCCCCAGGTCCATCTTGTAAATGAGCTTGTCTCAATGATGTTCTGCCTGGCAAAATAAAGATTTTGATTGATTGATTGATTGATTGATTAAACCAAAGGGATAGTATGGAATAGCCAAAGGAAAAAAAAAAGATAAGAGCAAAAGACCTGCTTCTCCTACAACAACAGGGATGTACCCTGTGTAAAAAGCTTGTGTACATGATCCAGTCCACCACACAGCACTGTTCCACAGACAGTGTAATTGCCCCATGGAGCTGGACTGTATAGTGTCCAGAAGCACAGAGTGCATTTAGCAGCTAATAGGGATACATATCAGGAAAGGGACATACCTTGGGCTGGGACAAGGAGGACAAGAAAGAAAAATGAAGGGAAGGGAGCTGCCTTCTCTCACTTTTTCTTGGTAAGTATGAGTGCACTAAAAGGAATGCTTTGATCACCTGAGTAGGCTCTGAATGCATTTCATAGTTTGGACAAGACCATTGGGGTTTCTCCTTGGCATCTGGTGGTTTGCTTTGTTCACATTACAGCTGTAAAATAACAAGTAACAGAACCACTTTTCCATGGAGATGAAAGTAAGAAATTAGCCAATTTAAGCAGAAAGACATTTTAACTTTTCGGATTTACCATGCTGAGAGGGTGTGGACTCATCTGTGTTTGCTGGGCAGGGAGAATGAGGACAAGAAAGAACCAGCATTTGTCAATGTTGAATGTTTGGCACTTACATTGCTGTTATACTGGGTCTTGCTTGTACAAATTCTTACTATATATTTACCCAAGATAGACCAAATGAGATGTAATATGTAATTTGAAATGGGGTCTTGATTTTACAGTTGTGATATCTCATTTTTAGTGTGGTCCTACTTTCATTATTACTGGTGCCCCCCTCAATACACGGAGTCAATCTGTGTTTTTAAAGGCCATAGTAATCAGTCGAACCAGTTATTATGGCACTCTGTGTCAGTCATTTGTAGCGCGGCACTTCATTGGCTCTTACTGTGTGTATGGGTGGGTCGAACCCCATCAAAAAATGTGGTGGCACCTTTTCTCTGTATCCAGGACCCACATTGCTTGTTTGCCCCTCATTTCCATCAGAGGTAACTTCTTAATATTTTTCAATATCTGTCTGGTTGATCCTGCCTTTACAATGTTAAAAATCTATTTGGTTGATCCTGTCGTTTATACCCTTCATACAGAGCTTCAGGACACAGCGTCTGCATCTCAAATGGACTATGACTGACTGCCTGACTAGGTAACTTAAGATGGTGTGAAAAAATGGCTATGAAGAAAAAGAAGTATCAGCATTTATACAGTGCCTTTCATACACAGTGTATCCAAAAGCACTTTACAAGCAATGCTAGACTGGTAGTGAAGTGACTGAATGTGTAGTGGTGGCCATATCACACATCAACACCCACACACAGCCTGGACAATTGCATGAACCAGTTTATGTGAAGGGGAATGTTGGCCAGGACCCCAGGAATGTCCCTTACTCTTTGCAAAGAGTGCCCTGGGTTCTTTTACTTCCACCTCGACACCCACCAGGACAACACCAGGATGGGTAGAAGGGACCTCGCTTTAACATCTCATCCAAAGGATGGCATACCCCATCAGTACAGCACCCCTCTAATACTGCCCTCAGATGCCAGCATTTTAGATGCAAGTCCAACCCGGTATGGGACAAGAACCCACAACCTCCTGGTCCAGAAGCAGATGTGCTACCAACTGAGCCACACTGACACCTATGTTGAGAATTAGGGTAAAAATATTGAATATGATCAATGTTATGAGTGTGCTTTGAAAATGTTCAAAGTACGCTCACAACATTGTTTTTTAAATATTTTTACCCACAGTTTTCAACATTGCCTTCTTTTGATGCCTAATAAATAAGGGTGGAGAAAATTTCCAAATCCTGTCTAGAATGTTATTTTGTGCCACAAGGGCAAACCAGTGGGGGAATTTAAGAATGCATGGGATAGACATAAGGCAATTCTAATAGGGGGAAGGAGGAAGTAGACTGTTGGTTAACTAGGATCTGCAACCTCTCCAATAGGTAGGGAAATGAGCAGACTGAGTGGGCCAAGTAGTCCTTATCTTCCATCAAAGTCTATGTTTCTATGTTTCAAAGTGTATGCAACGGCAAAAACATATTTTAGCCAGGATTTGAAAAATGACCGCTGTCACGTTCATGAGGTGGTGTGAAAAAATGGCTAGGTTGAAAATCTGAGATCAAAATATTGAAAATTACCAAACTTGCAAGTGTGTGTTGAAAATTGTCAAAGTATGTTCATAATCCTGTTGTTTTTTAATATTTTTTACCCAAAATCTTCAATATAGCCTTCTTATGATGCCACCTGATAAACAAGGGCAGAGCAAATGGTCAAATCCTGCCTTAAAGGTGATTTTACACAACAACTGTAAAAATCCTGTTTCAGGTTGGATTTGAACAATGTCCCTGCCCTAGGTGGAGTCCCAGTAAGGTCCTGCTGAAAATTTGGGGAAACAATGGTAAACCTGCTCTGGCCAGAGCCGATAAGGCTGCAGCTGAGGAATTTGCGGTAAAAATATTTAAAATTTGTTTTTTTAATATTTTTACACTAAATTTTTGCCATAGTCTTGTTAAGACTCTGCTTCATGAAGAAGGGTAGAGAAAATGTTCAATTCCTAGCCTAAAGATGACTTTGTGCAGGGACTGTGAAATCAACTTTTAGGATGCAAAAAACACATTTTGGGCTGGAGTTGAAAACTGACAGCTATCACATTCATACAGTGCTGTAAAGAAATGACTGTAAAAAAACAAAGACAAGGCGCTGCGTCAGCATGTGGTCTAAAAGCAAAACAAAATGGTTATATTAAATGCACGCTGAAAATAGAGTTAAAAATCTACGTTTCGACCTTAGGTCTTCTTCAGGAAATATCTAAAAGAGAAAAAAAACAAGTTAGTGAACAAGAAATGACTGTGTTGTAAATTTGGGTCAAAATATTGAAAATTACCAAAGTTTCAAGCCTGCATTAGCCAAATTCAACATAGGCTCATAACTTTATTGTTTTTCAATATTTTTACACCAAATTTTCAACATAGCCTTCTTATGATCCCACCTCATGAACAAGGGCAGAGAACATTTTCAACTCCTGTCCAAAAGGTGATTTCTCACAGGGACCTCAAAATAACCTTTTGGGATGTAAAAATAAATGTTACCAGGATTTGAAAAATGACAGCTGTCACATTCATGAGGTGACGTAAAGATATGGCTATGTTGTGAATTTGGGGAGAAAAATATTGAAAATGACTGAGGTTACAAGCCTATGTTTGCAAAATTAAATGTAGGCTCATGACTTTGTTGTTTTTAATATTACACCAAATTTTCAACATAGCTTTCTTATGACCCCACCTCATGAACAAGGGCAGAGAAAATGTTCAACTCCTGCTCAAAATGTGATTTCACACAGGGACCATGAAATAACCTTTCAGGACAGATTTGCCTAATGACATTTCAATTGTTCTTGAGATAGGGTTCCAAAGAAGACATGTTGAAAATGTGCACCACAAATATGACAAAATGCCCAAGTTATGCCACTAAGTTTAAAAACCCATTGAAATACATTGAACTGTATACCTGTTTCTTCAGTTTGCAGTCCACCTTTGAAGAGTGAAGAACATTTCTGCAATTCAGAGAAGATTACGACATTGGACCCAGTGGGTTTTGGGGGTGCTGCATGGGAGGGTTGGGTGGGGGACGGTAACAGCGCAAAGACATTGATGGATTTTTTTTTCCAGATACAAGGGGGGAAAAAAGGAATGAGGACTCCTGATTGCAACACTGGGGGATTGGGCACCCCCAGTGTCACTCTTATTCTGAGAGGAAGGGTCAGGTGGGGGGGGTAATTAAAAAAAAGAAAGAAAACAAAATGCTGAGGAGTCCTGAGCATGACACAGGGGGATTGGGCACCCCCAGTGTCACTCTTATATTTCTTGGGTGGAGGTGGGGTGGTGGGTGCTGAGAGAGAGGGTCAGGTGGGGGGATATCGATAATTAAAAAAAAAGTTGGAGGACAGCTAACACAGCACACTGCGCCATGTCCAAGATGGACACCCACTTACTGCACATATGCTGGAAGTCACACATGTGCAATACAGTTTTTCAGCCATATTAGACATGGCAGAGTGTGCCATGTTCCACCATGACCGCCGATACTAAAAACAGTGCAGTGTTACTTCCAATCCAGACAACAAGCAGACTGCTTCACGGTTGCGGAGGCGACTGTGGTGCAACTCCAGCATGTTGTTCGGTCAGAAGGAATGTGCTGAGTCCTTTTCTCGTAGCAAGAGGTCTTCAGGGCTCTGCCCACTTTAGCCCTAAAAATGACCAAGCTATGAGGACAAGTTCAGAACACACTGAAATATATTGAACCACATACCTGATTTCATCAGTTCCAGGTCCAGCACTGAAGAGTGAAAATGTGTCTCAGGTCTAGAGAGGATTACAGCATTGAACCCCCAATAAGTAAGTAAGGGGTGGGGATTGTGGGTAGTGGATGCTAAGTGGGAGGGTAATGGGCAGTGGGCCAGCAGCAGCAACATACATGGATAGTTTTCTTTTTTATAGGGTGTATAAAAATAAAGAAAGATTATGAGGGATGGTTTTCTTTATTTCAGGTACCAACACTGGGGACTGGGCACCCCAGTGTCAGTTTAACCTCTAGGGGAATGGGACGTGACAGGAAGGTGGGAGGGATACTTGACAGAGGGTTGGATTGCAGGAATTAAAAACAAAAATAAATAAATAAAAGACTACAAGTGACAGTTATCATAATAAAAAAAGACTACAAGGGACGGTAATCTTTATTTCAGGTACCAACACTGGGGTTGGGCACCCAGTGCCAGTGTTATGTTTGCACAGAACTTATATATTAAAGTAGTTACTCTGTGGGATAAAAATGTGTTTTATATAGTAAGCTTCTGTATAGGAAGAGCATTTTTGGATAATGACTGTAGCTCCCCTTCCCACAGCCCAGCTATGGATATGGCTCTTGGTACTCTTACTACAATAAAATGCTACTGCAGAGGGATGATTCAGTTTGAACGTTTGTTTTTCCTGCCTTTACTCTTAACTGGGGACAAAGCAGCAAAGGCCACAGTGTAATCATACTATGGCACTTCTGTGCACTGCTCTGATTGATTGGGGAACAGCCAGGAAAGCCGGAGGACAGCCGATAAGCTTGATTCTTTGGAACTAACAAGACAATCAATTCGACAAAGATCAATGATAAGTTAACTTCCCCTAGCAGGCCAGTCTCTTGCATCAGTGAGTAGTGTGGAACCCGCATGTTGGTGCACAGAGCAGCTGTCAGCTACTGTAGCGAAAGTGGAAAGTAGTAGTTGCAGTTTTTAGTTGTGTTACTGTATATAGAGATTCTCAGCATGGCAAGTTACCAGACAATTAATACAGTACATGTAAAGCAGAGTGACCCTGCAAACTTCTCTGATACTGACTCCACTCAGCAAGTGGGTGGCCTGCATCATACAGCTAAAGAAAGGTAGCTGCTGTCCGATAGGCACAGCTATCTCTTTTCAGCTACATGACGTTTCCGCCCATCAACTGGCAGAGCAGCATCATGATCAGTCTCACTGATCACTGGACTGTCACGGTTGAGTCCAATGATGCTTAAGCTGCACTGGACCCAACAGGTTCACCTCTGAAGTGTTACAATCATGGTAATATGTTCGTTTTGCACAAGGGTGAACATGAAAAGGAGGGAGGAAGCTGCCTTCTCACTTTTTTTGTTGTTGTTGAAATTACTATTTATCCACGCCTACGACCTGCAGGTGCCGGTCCATCGAGAGCACCTAGGAGTCACCCTCCTGCCTCACTTGCCTGCCCGATACTTACCCTCGGTCCCCATGGAGCTGCGGCTTATCCCCCCCGAGCGGGGTCGAGGTGGGGCAGCGATCACCCTGAAATTCTGAATCTCGTCGGATCAGGGGTAGTCAGGCAGGCAAGGGCATATCGGAGGCACGCTCTGGCGCACCGTTTCCCTGGCATCCGCAGGCATTTTTCCTCCGCTGTAACTTGGAGGAGTGGCACGCACCCTATGCCAAGGTATCACTGCTGGCGTCACCACTCTTCATCCCCTGACGTCTACTACAATGCTTGCTGTACCCCTGGCCTCCGCCAGGAGACAGGCAAGCACCAAGTCTGGACCCCCTCCCTCCCAGGAGAGGAGAGGAGAGCCATCCTCTGGACGCTCAATCTTCTTCCTCCCCTGCCAACCCCCAACAACCCAGGCTCGCTACTGAACCCGGGTCGCCGGCGTGGCGTGAGGTGTGGCATCCAGTGCCTCAACCCTCAGCGCCACCAGGCCAGCAATCCTTCTCACTTTTTTTTGGTATGAGGACCCTAAAAGAAACCCTCACCACAGTTTAAAGTTTTTTTCATTGTTTGGCGGAAGTGGGAACCCAGCAATGCCCCACCCTTTTGTTTAAACAACTACACCATAGGGAGTACAACTGGGTAAACAAATTGAGAGTGAGTTTTGAGAAATGTGTCACTATCAGTCCCATGCGGGGCAGTCTCCAAGGGGCTTGTCAGTGTCAGACCAATCATCAGCCATGCTGATCATGACACTGTTTGCTCTTGCTGGGTGGAAACTTTCTGTAGTTCAAAGGAGTTAGCCGACCCACTCATACGGTGGCTTTTTACTGTGATCTGCATAATGCTGCCCAGCAAGCAGAGCTGATCATGTCACAATCATCCTGCTGTGGTCCCCCAACATAATTTGAAATAAAGAAAACCATCCCTTAATCCCTCCCACTCTGCCCTTCTTAATTTTCCAACACCAGGGTGACCAATCCCCAGTGCCAGCAACTACCTCCACCCATTTTCACTGTGCAACACCAGGGAGACCATCTCCTGTGCCACTAAACATAAGAAAACTGTTTCTCAATCCTCCCATCCAGTTCTTCTTAATTTTACAACACTGGAGCGTACAATCCCTGGTGCTGGCTCCTACCCCCCCACCCCCAGTTTTCACTGTGCAACTCTAAGCAGCCCACCCCCAGTTCTGCCAAACATAACACGAACATTGGAGTGCCCAATCCCCAGTGTTGGCACCTGAAATAAAGAAAACCATCCCTTGTAGTCTTTTTTTTCTTTTTATACATCCCGTAAAAAAGAAAAACATCCATTGATGTCTGTTGCCGCCATCGCAGCTACCCTCCCCCCATACATCTCCCACTCAGCACCTACCGCTCCACACCTCCCAACCCCTTACTTATCTATCCAAGGTCCAATACCATAATCAGCTCTGGACTGGAGACACATCTTCACTCTTCAACGCCAAACCACAAACTGAGGGAAAAATCAGGCATGCGGTTCAATGTACTTCAATGGGTTTTAACATTGTATTCATAACTTGGTCAGTTTTTAATATTTTTCCCCAACATTTTCAACATGGCTTTTTTGGGACCCCACATCATGAACAATGGCAGTGAAATTATGCAAATCTATCCTGAAAGGTGACTTCGCAATTGCTAGGCAAAATCACCTTTCAGGCAGGATTTGAAATTTTTTTTCACCCTTGTTAATGAAGTGGGGTCATAAGAAGGCTATATTGGAAATTTAGGTTAAACAAATAAAGTTATGAGAGCATACTGACATTTTTTAACACACACTCATCACTTTGATAATTTTCAGTATTCTGACCCCAAATTTTGAACATAGCCATTTTTTTCACAACTCCTCCTGAATGTGACTGCTGCCATTTTTCAAATCCTGGCCAAAATGTTTTTTCACACTTATGGCGGGAAATCACCTTTCAGCCAGGATTTGAAAATGTACTCCACCCTTGTTCATGAGGCGGGGACATAAGGAGGCTATGTTGAAAATTTCAGGTAAAAATATTAAGAAAAAACTAAGTTATGAGTGTATATAGCAATTTTTCAACGCATGCTTGTAAGTTTGGTGATTTTCAATATTTTGACTCCAAATTTTCAATATAGCCACTTTTTCACACCACCTCATGAACATTATAGCTGTCATTTTTCAAATCCTGGCCAAAGTGGGGTTTCATTCTTGTGGCACAAAATGGTTATCTTAAATGCATGCTGAAAATAGAGTTAAAATCCAAGTTTCGACCTTACGTCTTCCTCAGGAAATATCTAAAAGAGAAAAAAACAAAGTTAGTGTAGAGGGCAGGTAAAATAAGGGATATATGTGTGGGGAAAGGAAAAAGGGGAAGGCTCTGGGAGAAGAAGTGATAAATGACAAGATTAAGAGAAAATCTGTGAAACAAAAAGGTGATGATGGGAAAGCCAAGGCATAATAGGAGTGAATGAGCTAGAGAAGTCCCCAGGTGAGGACTAATTAACAGGGCCTAGTAAGAAGGCTGAAAGGTGACAAATGTGGGAGAAGGAGATAGAGATGGAGACATATGGTGAAAATGAAACAGAAATTAAACGTGTACACATACGAACAGACTTTAGGGAAAACAAGGGGCACAAAATGATGTTTCAGATGCCATTTTATAAATGACACCTATCATATTCACAAGGAGTGGTCATAAAAAGACTGTTGAAAATTTGGGGTCAAAATGTGAAAAACTAAGTTACGAAGAAATGCTGAAGTATTCCAACATTACCTCAACTTTATTGTTGTTAATGTGAGGTCATAAAAAGACTGTTGGAGATTTGTAGTCAAAATGTGAGAGCCCACTGAAAATTAGATATTGCCTCTCAGTTCACCTATTCTGGGTAAATACTACTAAAAATGTGTAAAAGCAAGACACCACTGAAAATTAGATCTTGCATGTCTTCAGGTCTATGCTGGGTAAATGCACAGTAGAAATGTGTACAAGCAAGACCCAATAAAACAGCAATGAAAGTGGCGAACATTTGACATTGACAAATACTTGTTTTAAACATGGGAGAAATCCTAATTAACACCCTAGTTTCTACAAGATTTTACAAAGCTCATTTCACAGGAATCTAAATGGCCTCACTCACAACTTCAGACATTTGTGAGAAAAAAAAAATCCCCACAAATTCTGCATGGTCTACAAAGTGTGACAATTCTGCCTGCCAAATTGCCACAATTTAGTTTGTAGAAAAGCTTTGCAAACTGTAAGTTTGCAAATCCTCTTTCCACATTTTAAGATGTTTGTGAATGCAAACTGAGGAAATTTTACACAGCACTTTGGCTAAATTTGGTATTTACTGACACAGTTTATTTTGTGTCATAAGTTGTGAATGAAAGCTTACAGTACACACTGCAAGCCCATTGGTCGACAGTGCTGACCAATGGTATTGCGGTGCATACTGTAAGCTGTCATTCTGTGACAGCTCAGTCTGCAGGCAGCCATGGAGGTGTGCGGGTGGATTTTGCTGCCCGACGATGACATTAGCCATGCTGGGATGGGGGGAGCGAACTGGGGTGTAGGTGCCTCAGTGGGTGGGTGGGTGGTGGCTCCACTGAACTACCAGCGAGATGTGGGGTTATACCTTTTGTTGTACGATCAGGCTGGGAGGGTGGGGGACACTAGACTACCAGGGAGGTGTTGGGGGAAGGGGTTCATTTTACATTCTGGGTTGGGGGGTTAACCACCCACGGGCTGGCGGCTGCTGTGTTGCACTGTACAGTACAGCAGACCTCCTGTGGGTGGCTATGACTTAGGTATGGTTTTTCCATGCCTAACTTTTCGCGGCACATCTCCGAGATGTGCGAGCAGCTGTACTGCACATCTCAGCTGAAGAATATGGAGATGTTCTGTGTATGCAGGGGAATGCCCCCTCCGGATACACTATCTTTGTGCTGCGGTGCATCTAGAATTGCGTGGTACATCACCCCCTTTTGAATATGGCCCAGTGTTGCATTTCAGAGATGCACCTGAGCAACTCAGTTGTGCTGGGTGCATCTACTTTGAATATCTGGGCCAAAGCGCCCAGCTTCTTTATTGATTAAAAAGCCAACATGATGGTATAACAAGCACAGGATCACACCTCAGCATTTCACACTTGCGCACATTTTCAAGCGGTAACTGTGGTCCCAAATAAACATGCCCTTGTACAGTAAATAAGAGCCTTAAAGTGATAATCACACAGATCAACTGTGATTCCACATATGTGACCTACATGGGCATCTGTATATGTGGTGCCACGTATGTTGGCTGTATCAGACATAAACTGAAGGTGAACATGTACGGGCAGTCTTACAAAATATTGTGGAGTATGCTACAGCAGCCCATGTTATTAATTCAGGCGAAGCTTCACAACATGTTTGCAATTTGTGGGTATAGGGAACATTAGAGAGGGGCCCCGTGGTAGTGACTTGGATCTGGTTCATGCCAGGAGGGAAGCATTTTTGGATATTTAAATTGTATGCAACCAAATCTCCTGGCTTTAATGATAAAATTGAAGTCCTGCCTTTTCTCTGATAAACGGCTTATGTATACATATCTAGTAGCTAGGCTCATTGATTTTTATGTTATTTGTTGTATGTATCTGTATTTGTATTGGTATGCCATTGCTTCAGTGAAAATATTAACGCGACCTGTCATTTACAGCGACAAAATGACAGGTTGCTGTGGATTGCTATAATGGTCCCACTACAGCAAGACAGGACTTTATCAGAGCTTTTCAGGTCTTGCGCCCCTCCCAAGCCACCTCCACTGTGGATGTGATTATAATAAAAGTCTAGAGTGCAGCACCTGTCACAAGCTATATGGGTATTGCACGGCACGCGGATCAAGTGATCTCAGTCAGTATTTGGTCAGTCTCTTGTAAAGCCCTCAACAGGCTTGCTGTTGAACTGGCGTGGTCGAACCATTTGTATTAATTTTAAAAATCGAGTGTATGTATTTTTGTGGGAGCACTGACAAATTCATTGCATGTGGTCTGATTTGCATGCATATCACTTTAAGGCTGTTTTACTAAATGAGGGGATGTCTATTAGGGACCACAGTTACCTCTTGAAAGAGCACGTAAGTGTACAACATTGAGGTGTGAGTCTGTGCTTGTTACATCATTATGTTGGCTTTTAATCAATAAAGGAGTCAGACACATTATCTTTTTTGTGCCAAGCATGTTTTTCTTCTAGTTATTGTGTAGTGAGCGCCATCATTTGTGGCTGTTAAAAAAACATGCAACACCGAGTAAGAACCTGGATAAGTACTAAACTCATTTCCAACATGGTTTGTAAGTAAAACAACATAGTTCTTTCTTTTCTTGTCTCTATCACAATACCACATTTGGTTTGGATTAACAAGAATTTATTTTGAATACTGTAAGATGGCAATGACAGTGGGTTTTGGAACAGCTGTTACTTTGTACTTAGAACTGTAATTGTAAAAAGCAAATCCTGGAAGGAATAAATCCTTACTAGTCTGATATAATTTTATAGAGAAGAAACATATACGGTAATATGTCCATTTCAAACTGTTTTTATGACAAGCTGCAGGAGACTGCCTCTACTTAGTGTAATTCTTAATAAGATCAGTATGCATGATAGAAATGTACAATAACCATCCGGAAGCCAGTAATTCCTAAAAAGAAGTTTCCCCTATTTTATTGGAGGGAAGGGGGCATACCACCACTACACTGTACATAATAAAGAGTGAGAACTGTGCTCTTGTATAAAGTCAGTATAATTCTGAACAGTTGAGAAATCAGAGTGCCGATAATCTGTAAATTAACTTCCCATACTACTAATCAAATAAAATGAATCAGACCTTTGGCACAATGGGAGTACTGCTGCTCTAGAAGCTGGCTACCTGGGTTCACAATCTGAACTTGGAGCATCGAGGGTTATCCAATGGCAGAGGAAGATTGAGCTTCCCAGAGGATGCTGTCCTCCTTATTATTTATTTATTTATTTATTTAAATTTTGGTAACCGGGTAGGCCCACTGGAACCTTGCGGTCCCTTTTTCTGGGGTGACCCGGGATTAGTTACATGTACCTAGAGGGAGGGAAAAACCAATGCTTTTGATATATACAGTGCAGCAAGGCTTACACTGAGTGAGTGAACATATATTACAGTACAGAAACTGATACAACCATACTCAAGACTTTTTGTTAGGTATAGACCATTGACAGTTATAACCCTATATAAGTGCAAAACACAGTTCTACCATCAAGCTATCGGACCCTTCCTTCCAAATTGCTGTGTTCTTTAGCAGAGATCACAATCTGTGTTGGGTCCCTTAGAGGGACCTTAAGTGAGGCAGCAGCATTGAGGCCAATTCCCAAGGTGCACTTTTAGCCCCTTCTTGAAACCCTCAGTAGTGGAGCTGTCTTGTATCACTCTCGGGAGACCGTTCCAGAGTTTGGAGAAGGCAACCCTGAACAACTGTTGATCTAGGGATGATCTAGCCCTGGGGATTTCTAGTAGTGTCCGATCAGTAGATCTGAGCTATCGTCTTGGGGACAAGCAGGTCCCGCAGCCCAGAAGGGGCCCTGGGTTGCTGCAGCTTAAAAGCCATGCACAGGGAGGGATATGCTAATCTTGCCTCCAGGGATGGTCTTTCTAAGGCCTGGAGCACCTTGCAGTAGTGTTCCATCCTTTCTGCCCTGGCGGTAAAATGGCTAACCCTGTGGTAGAGTGTTCTCAGTTGCTGTCTTTCCGTAGCCCTCAGTGACTGGAGCAAGGTTGCTCCATAAAACAAGGTGGGGAGAATTGTCCCATTACCGACCACCATTCTAGTTTCCTTGATTAGAAAGGGGTTTAGTCTGTAGAGGAGGCCCAGTTTTTGGTTTTACTACCTTTGTGAGGTGGTCCATGTGCCACCTGAATGAGACCTCCTGGTCAATGTACATTCCCAGGTATTTCATGCTATCCACTACTTCTGTCCCTACTCCATCCCGGGCACAGAGTGATAAGAGGTTAGATCTCTTTTAGCCCAGTCTTTTTGGACCAAAGAGCATGGCATTCATCTTTTTGCTATTCAAGACCAACCTGTTAACCTGGCACCAGGTTTCGATGGCTGCAAAGTCCTGATTCAACTCCATATTTAAGAACCCCTTGTCCTTTCCTGTCCTGTACAGCACTGCGTCATCAGCATACAGCATGACTTTCGCCCCTCCGCAGTGCTGGGGGAGGTTGTTAGTGAACAGGAAAAATAGCAGGGGGGGCCTAAGACTGACCCCTGTGGGACACCTTCGGGTACTGGACGCTCATCAGATTTAGCTCCATTCCACTGAACCATTTGTGTCCTGCCGCTGAGGTAGTCTGTGAACCATTTCAGGGCTATTGTATCCAGGCCCAGCCCCCTTAGCCATTCCAGAAGTAGCTGGTGGTCGACCAGATCAAAAGCCTTGGTTAGGTCAATAAAGACCGCCTCTAGCATTATGTTCTGGTCTAAGACTTTATAAACTTCAGTGGCAAAGCTTATTAGGGCTGTTTCGGTCCCATGTGTTTTTTCTAAAGCAATTCTGCTTATCAGCCTGCTGGTTGTGCAGTTCCTAGTAGTTCCTTCATGGAGGGTGGATTCCCAGGCTTGCTGCAGTACCACCACCCAGGTGACCACAGGTAGCAGTGTACCATAGATTGAAGCTTTAGCATTGGGAGGATGATGCTGACAGGCTGCCTGTGCCAATATGTCAGTAGTCTGGGATGGGGGATGGGACAGGATGGAAAAGCCTGAAATGTCCCCAGAGAGAGCAGTATGACTTTGAGTTAATCCCTAGACATGCACCATTGACTGTCCTCCCCAGCACAGATGCTCCAGAGGGGACACAGATCTGACACACCTGTAGCAGGGGTCAAAACCACAGTATCTCATGATATGGGAGAGACAAACTGAGCGACTCAATTTGACCACCTGTGATGAAAGTGAGTGTGAAAGTATAGCTAGGGACGATAACAGAGTGTGACAGTACAAGAACCGTGATGGGAAGAATACAGTGACTGTGATAGAGAGCTATTGTGAATGTGGATATGGTAGGTCATTTGGCCAGGCAGTTCTCAGCTGGCCATTTGGTGTTGTGGTAGCAGTCACTGCCTCTGGTGTGGGAGGGCCCAGGTTCGGAGCTAGCTAGGTGAGTGGGAATAATTTTTTGTTCTTTTGTTTGGGTACTTAAATTTTTATTTGTTTTTGCATTCCCAATCTCCTGAATTTGTGCTCTATGCTCCCCCTGCCATCCTGAATGTGGCCCCCATCCACAGGTTGCCCCTTCCCCACATTCTCCCCTCTGATGACTTGACCCCCCTCCCTCGAGTAGCCCCCTCCTGAATTTTCCCCTGTACTTCAGTGTCAGCCCCCCCCCCGGAGTTGATTAGTCAATAATGAAGGGCATGGGGTATAGTCAGATAAAAATCTTTGAACATATCACCCCGCTGAGACTGTTGGAATCATCGTTCTTTATGGTTCTGCTGTAGTGCACTGTTGCCATTCTTGAATTCGTCGATGTGCACTCGCTCATTTTATGATCGCTATTTTTGAATTGCTCACATCACATGGAACCCAATCCACTAGGTTTATTTATTTATTTGAAATTTGGATAACACCTTAAAGCACAAGTGCTCTTTTCAAATGTCCACATTGGTAACAAATAGGTATATACAACATTGATACACAGGATCCGTATCAGTAACAAATAGATAACTCAGAATAGGTACGGTATATACTACAAGATTTCACCAGCTCAAGGGGAGCCAGGTCATTACAGACATTAGGGCTGCAAACAAGGCATAGCAGCGTCGAGTTCAGTCAGATGGCAGTCAGGTCACAGCATTATACAGAGAGGTTCAAGAGGTACATGGCAAAGATGTTGGTGTTCTTGCAGGTAGCCCATATGGAGGAAGGTGGTAGCACTGGTATACAAGGCAATAAATAGCAAGAATAAAAACTAACATTTGTCAATGCCGAATGTTGGCTTGCTGGCACTGGCATTGGTAGTGCAGGAGTTAGAGAGATGCACAATAGGATTGACAGTGAAGTAGTGAACTGACACCAACCCTAGCCCCACCATGCAGAGAGTGACAGGCACTGGGGTGTGCTTTTGGGTCATTGGCCATAATGCTCAAGCCATTTCACCTCACCCTACCCCGCAGAGACTGACAAGTGCCGCGATGTGCCTTGGGGTCTTCGGACCTTACGCTCACCCTATTCCATAAGGAAATATACTGACATGGGTGCAGTGTAGGAGAATGGGGTGAATGTTGGGACCGTAGAGTCCAAGGCACACCTCGACGCCTGTCACTAGCTGCAAGGTGGGGGGTGGAATGGCGTAAACATTACAGCCAACAATGCTAAGTCACACCCCTGACACCTGTCAGTCTGTACAGGGTGGGGCATTATGGTTGGAAACCCTAATGCCAAGGGCATTTGTTGGTATTGTCTACCCAAATTTTCAACATGGGCCGCTTGTAATCCCACCTCATGAACAGTGACACTATGAGCTTGTTTGCCAAAAGATGATTTTGTACAGGGACTGTGCATTTTGGCACCACAGGTGCGAAAACACATTTCAGACAGGATGTGAAAAATGACAGCTGCACTGTTCATGAGGAGGTATTAAAAAACAGAATTGTTGAAAATCTGGAGTGAAAATATGAAAAATTGGTGACATCACGAGCGTGCGTAGAAACTGTGCAACGCATGCCCATAACACAATTATTTTGGGGATTTGTTTAACCAAATTTTCAACATAGGCATTTTGGGATCTCTGTTCATGAACAGTGTCACTGTGATTTTGTTAATCTGACCCGAACATTGATTTCCCACAGCGACCGCGCCATTGTGTGACACATGTGAAAACACATTTTGGGCAGGATATGAAAAATGACACCTGTACTGTTCATAAGGAGGTGTAAAAAAATGACAATGGTGAAAACCTGGAGTGAAAATATGAAAAACTGGTGATGTCACGAGTGTGTATAGAAACTGCACCATGCATGCCCATAACACAATTATTTGGGGTATTTTTTGACCAAATTTTCAACATAAGCATTTTAGGACCTCCACTAATGAACAGTGTCACTGTGATTTTGTTAATGTGTCCTGAACATTGATTTGGCACAGCGACCTCACCATTGTGCGCCACATGCACGAAAACACATTTTGGGCAGGATGTGAAAAATGACAGCCATACTGTTCATAAGGAGATGTGAAAAAGGGCAATGTTGAAAATCTGGAGTGAAATATAAAAATTGTCAAAGATTCTGAGAGTGCATTACAACTACTGCTTGCACGCTCATAACACGGTCGTTTTGATTTTTCCACCAAATTTGCAAGATAGGGTTTTTGGGAGCCCATCTCATGAACAGTGGCATTGTTGTTTTGTTAATTGGTCCCAAAAGGTTATTTCGCACAGTGACCATGAAATGACCTTTCAGGGCTGAGTAACGAGATGACAGTGAATGTGTTCTTGAGGTGGGGTCCCAAGCACCCCATGTTGAAAATTTGGAGGCAAAATCCCAAAAAATGGCTATATCCACCTAAGTTAAAAAAATCCATTTATGCCATTATACAGCTTACCAGCATTTCTTCAGTTCGCGGTCGGCTTTGAAGAGTCCGGACGTTTTCCCGGTCCACTGAAGATCGTCGCACCGGACTCCGGAGGGAAGTATGGGGTGAGGGGGTATGGGGAGGTGAGGTGCGCATAGGGTGGCTGTGGATTGGGGAAGGGGACCCCACGGTGAGGAACCGTTTTCTTACTTACAGGTAATTAAAAAAAAACAAAAAAAAACAAACACTGCGGACAGTTTCATTTTTTTACAGGCGTATGAAAAACTGTTGTGCACACTAGGGTGGTCTCCCAGTGTGCCCCATGACTTTGGGGGGGTTATGCTGTGATGCTGGCCACATTGGAATGGGCTGCCAGTGTGGCACAGAATGGGGTGGGGGCCGGAATATGCTGTGACGGTTGGCTTTGATTATAGGGAGGCACACTGGGGTGGGCTCCCAGTTTGCCACACAATCTTGGGGGGGGGGTTATTTAGCATGCCGACAGGGGGATTTGGCACCCCTGAAGTCGGCTTTGTAGGCATTGTGCGGCAGGTGGCAGTGGCAGCGACTGCTGCCATGTTTAATGAAATACTGCACCAGTAAAGGCATATCGGGAGGCATGTTATTGTGCCACTGCATGACGAGCTTGCCTCTCATTGCAGTGGCACTTAGTTACAAGTTTTGACCACTTTACATATTTCTTGTGTGAGTGCCAGCATGCTGGCTTATTGCTGAATGAGGGACGCACCTACTAAAGCATGCCCTGCATTCGCCCACACTGACACACCTCCAAAATCTCCTACTACCGCAAGATGTTGGCTTGCACGCAGGCGCAAGTCAACATAAAAAGGACATAATAAGCTAGAACATCCTTTTACCTGTTTTCAAAAGTAGTCAATTGTAACTCTTATTTTGAAGTACTTTTACTTTATTCTACAACCAAGTTAAATTTTTTACATAACTACCATAAAAGATGAGATGTATGGATCAGCACTATACTTTGAACCTGAAACATCCATCGCTATTCCCCTATATTCCATCAGTACTGACCTTTCTGTATGGAATTTGGGTGCTCAAGAAAAAGGCCTGCATTTACATAACTGGAGACTGAAGTCATCTATTTATCATAATGAATTGCAAGAAACTCTTAATTCATCCATTAGGGTTAAAGGACAAAGCAAAAAAAAAAACACAGAAATAAAAAATTAGGGTAAACAGTCCCTGCAACCATGGTAAATCTGTGGGGTGGTGTTCCTCAGAGTTTGAATGATTATGTGATGCAGGGCTGGCATTACCCCAATATCAGCACCCTCTATCCAAGCATTGCTGTGACACTATTTTACTCTTGTCTTCAAGCATGGGTGGGAAGAGTGAAGGCTACAGTGGCAGATCAGGACAATAGTAACAGGGAGGAGTATGGGGGGAGGATAGTGAGGGCTAGTACCCAGGATGACAATTAGTTCCCAGAGATAGATAGGGAACCACAGGGAGACTAGATGGACCATCAGCCTTTTTCTGCTGTCATTGTCTATGTTTCTATGCTTCTAAGACAGCGCTGATGTTGGGGTAATGCCAACACTGAATCGCATGATTGTTCAAACCCAACATATTTACAGGTACAACACACACAACCACAGTACAAGCTTCATCACACCAGCTTGACAATTTGACTAATCCCTTTTATGGAAGGGACAACCTCTAGTAGGTGAGAAGGTGGTTAGACTCCATGCATTTTCCATCCTTGGCCTCACTTATGAGGAGGCAGTATAGCGTAGTGGTTAATGGCACTCCGCTGCGAACCTGGCGACCTGGGTTTGAATACCATCAGCCCCCACTAGCATACTGTGTGACCCTGAGCACTTCACTTAACTTGCTTGTGCTTCCAGGCTGCACCTGGAAACAAGCTCTAGCTTAGTGTGCCTTTTCTGGTTAAACAATTTCCCCTTCCCTTGCCTATTTGAGAGTGTCAATAAGGTTACTACTAAATTAGTGCCTGTTTCAATTGTGGGATTGTGAAATGGACAACTGTTCATATGGAACTGTACTGATATTACCACAAATCATTTTACACAGGCTACATTACAGCCACCAGTTCATAATGGATTTTGGCTACTGCAGACCTGGGCTAGATTTGAACCAGTTGCAGCAATGTGAAAGGCTATGTTGGACATTGTCAGCCCAGTGAGTCTCCACTCCTTCTCAGCATTATGACACCACAGCTGACAACTTAGAGAACATGATTGGTCAAGTGACTTTAAAGGAAAACAACACCCTCATATCATTTAAATTTTATTTGTTTCCATGCCAACAGACTACTCCTTTCCTATAGCTGTTAGGGCTATATGTATTAGCCTTAGTTTGTTTTCACTGCTCATGGTAGCCCCTATGACTGCCCTGGGGGTCTCCATTTCATGGTTGTTGAAATCTCATTGTCCATGAGAACCACATTTGCATATGAGAACATGATGTCAGATCAACCATTTATATCATGCATCTCTATGCTGAAAGAACAAATACCATGCAAAAACTCTCTGAAAACACCCAAACTGAATGAAATGTAAAGGGAAAAACCCTGTATTACAACTCAGACAGTTTGCAAAGCTCACTGAAGGTAAAAGTGGCATTTCATACCTTCTTGCAGCTCATTTCTTTGAAGACTAATTATGCAGACAGACATACTAGGGGAGTTTAAAGGTTGATTATGCATCTTTGTTCTCATATGCTAATGCAGCTCTCGGGGCAATGAGATTTCAACAACCACCAAATGTAGTCTTCCAGGACAGTTACAGGGCCTAGTATGAAGAGTGAAAATAGACTAAGGTAGTTGCATGCTTCTCTAACAGCTACATGAAAAGAGTTGTCTGCTGACATGGAAAAAAATAAAAATGTGAAGATATGAGTGTGTAGTTTTCCTTTAAAGTGATTTGCTAGTTCCCCTGCAAAACAATTTTTGTCTGCATCAACAGGACTCAAATTTCATAAACAGTCCTCCAAAATCTGAATTTCAGGACATTTCACATTCTTGGTTATTAAAGAATTCCAGACAACACTAGGAAAACTTTGTAAAAATCTGAAATGTAGATGCAATTCTGTTTATAGTTCATACATTTTCTTTAATGCCTTCCCATTTTTCTGTATTACTGAATATAGTGGTTCTGAATATAGTGATTCACCCACGTTGGTGTGCACAACATTGGAGTGCTGCAAATGAGAGTTCTGGGGGTGCTGTTGAGCACGCCTGCTGGCCAGATGCACTTGTGCTCTGCTCTGTACATTGAGAAGTTCTTAACCATAAATTACTTACAAAGCTCCTGGCCATACTTGTCTTGTGTGTGGATTATGACACTTTGAGATGGGCTTTATTAGGGTAGCTGGTATCTTAGTGTAACCCCTAGATGGCGCTATCCCAGGGGCTACTACCCCTGCCTGATTTGCCACTAACAGGTTGAGGGGCCTGGATCCAATGGCGGGTGCCTCCACCCAGAGGTCAGGGTTTGCAGTAGTTAAACTAACTTGGTCACAGCCCTCTGGGACACTGCAACCCCCCTTTCTTCCCACTAGTGGCCCACACAATATATCAGAATTACCTCTCACAGGCATACACTTACCCCCAGGTCTGGTTCCGCACTGGGACCTCCTGTGAAATAAGATATAGTGCAACAATCACAGTACAGTACTTTTAATAGACAAATACCTCAGGCAGTATAACTACTGGAAACAAGCAGCTCTGATTTATTTAGGGATATAACAAGGACAGGGGAAATCAGGTTAATTAGCTTATCACTCTAATAATCTACCTATGGCTCTGTGCACAGGCCTATCCCTATCAGTTACTGTCCCTGGGTACCCAAGCCCTAGTGGCTAGTCCAAACCGTGGCAGCTGGTGGGCCCTTTCACACAGAGAAAAGGAGAATTAAACAGTCAGCAGTACAGTAATTCCATTTGGATTTAATGTGGCAATTCAACAGGAGCGACCCTGAATCAGTACTCACGACCTCCAAACAAGACAGGGTCCTTCAATGTCAGCAGGGCTCACCTGAGGTACACAAACCTCTTCACACATCCATATAAAAGAAAGCACTATACCAGGCAGGCTGCATCTGTATCCCGATCGCACTACTGCACAATACCCGGGAGAACACACAGCAGATTCAGTTCCGACAGACAGGCGCAATTTTCAGCAATTCCTCCAGTCTTCTACAGGGTGAGCCTGGTTTCTACTCTTCAGAGATCCTTTGATTCTTTTCACAGGACGGATTCAGTCCTAAGAAGCTGTTACACAAGCTGCAGACCGGAACTCTGGGCCTTACACGTTTTTGACTAAAACTGCACACTGAAAAGCACAGGGCTCCTTCCTTCTTCACTGCCAAAGCTCAACTCAACTCCAACCGACAAAAACCGGGCACTTCCTTTGAGTTCCTCCAGTTCTTGACTGGATTGGCTGTCACTCACAATAGACTGCTGCTGTTGGTCCAAAAGGCACTGAAGTCTAAACTACATCTCCCAGAGTCACTGCCCATACAATCCTCTTGTGGCTGGCTCAGATTATGAGTCCAAGTTCTGATTCGTCCAAGGCATCATTTTAGAGCTAGCTTACCCCACACTGATTGGTCCAGTTCAGCAGTTCAAAACTAGAATGGGGAACTAGCAGACACAGTTCTGACTGCAAAGAAAGCAGGTTAGACAAACTGTAATTTCATTATTACTCTAAATAATTTCTGGTAAACAGTTACATCTTTCAGATAGGTTCCTTTGCACTCCTAGTGACTGCAAAAATGAAGTGAATTGGCAGCAGCTCGAGTGGTACTCAGAGAAGCACACAGTCCCCCATAATACTAATTATGTCTGCAAGCAGACAGCTCTTAAAGAGACAGTACCAGAGGCTCTAAAACACTCACTGATAAATGGCTTAAATGCCAAACACCATTCAGGCTTGGAGCATTCAAGCAAGCTCCTGAAGTCTTTGGGAACCCCCATTTGCAGGGGGTTACACCCTTCCTGGCCTGGGAAAGCTTGACGTCCAGCGTCAAGCAAGTACCCATAAGTTTCAACTGCAACCATATACATTTGCATTAGGCTCGCATATGTAATCATCAGTCAATATATCATTTTACCAAGAACACATTTCTGAAACATTGCAGTACGTCACTCTTTACACAGTATTACATACACATTGTACCATAACTCAAGTTATTACCTCTTGTACATGAAACCTGAGAGAGGGGCCCTTCATCAGTTACCTTGGGCTGGATGGGGCAAGGCACCATACTAGAAGGGCAACACAAGTAACTTGGAGTTAGCACTGATGCTCAGTTTGGGCAATGAGCTCGGGGACACATACACCCTTTATGGACAACATTGAGAGGCAAGTCCACAGGCCTCCCAAGTGAATCATAACTGGGTGCACCACAGGCTTTACAGCTCGACCAGTCTTTCTAGGGAACTGTTATAGTCTCTGCACTCTGAGCCTCATTTCAGCATTGTCCTCACTTGTCAGGGAGTCTCCATGGGGTAGAGAGGCTAGAACTTGGGGCACTTTCAGCTCCAGGTGTTACAGTTTCTGAGTCCACAACATTTGGCTCGCATGGAGAGCTTTCCGGACACTGGCAGTGGACTGTCAGGGCACTCAAAATACTCTTCTTGTTCGGTGTATCACCAGTCTGCCCAATCTATCATTTTCCTCCCTGAAAGCTCAAACAGTTCAACCATGCACAATGATTCCATTTCATCTGATCTGATGCTTTGCACTTCACTTTCTGGGAGCATTGGCTCCAGGGATGAAGCTGGGGCTTAGACAGTCCAGAAGGCCCAGCTTTGTCTCCAGTATTTACTAGGGATTGCCTCAAACAATTGACTCAGTTCAGAAGAAGGATAGTATTCAAAGTCTCTCACTTTCTTCCGATATGGACTGACAGTCATGCTCAACTGGGACTTGTGGAGGGAACACTTTAACTTTGCTTCTGTAGGTGCAGACTTTCTTGATCTTTCTTAGCAGCAGCTCTAGTCACTGGTCCAGAGGGGCATCTTCTAGGGGCTCAGACTCAATTAAGATTTGTCCAATGGGCAGTAAATGATTTCTATGCATTGTTTTACATCTTTGAATTATTCTCAGGCCTTACTTTGTACACTGGCAGATCATCTAGTTTGCCCACTACAATGTGAGGGAGATGGTGCCATCTATCAGCAATCTTGTGCTTGCCATGCAGTCCCAGATTTCTTAGCAATACCGATCTCCTCCTGGAGTTCCTGTGCTTTCACCTTTTATCATACCTTCTTTGTTGGCCAGATTTCTTTTGGCAGCCATGGTTTGAGCCAGTTAGTACGCATGAGTTAGCTGGGCCTTTAACTTTTGCACATACTGTAAATAGTTGTCAGCTTGAACCCCATCAGGAGAGACCCCAAAACACACATCTACTGGTAGTCGAGCTTCTCTTCAAAACATCAGGCGGTAGGGGAGAATCCAGTGGCATCACTTTGGTGCAGTTATAAGCATGTACCAGGGTGCTAATTTGTTGGCTCCATCTAGGCTTGTCCTTTGGGTGCAGGGGTGCTCTATATCTAGCAAAGTGCGGTTGAAACGTTCAGGCTGTGGGTCCCCTGGGGTGGTAAGGAGTGGTTCTGGACTTCGCACTCCCACAGAGAAAGCATCTCTTTGATCAGACGACTCTCAAAGTCTCTCCCTTGATCAGAATGGATTCTTTGTGGAGCCCCATAGTGAACAAAAAGTTTTCTACAAGTACTTTGGCCACAGTGGATGCTTTCTGGTCTTTGGTGGGGAAAGCTTGGGCATATCTCGTGAAATGGTCAGTGACCACCAGCACATTACTGATATTTCTTGATCTGACTCAAACTCAGAAAATCAATACAGACCAGCTCCATGGGTGCACTGGTGGTGATGTTAACAAGGGGCAGCCTCTGGGCAAAGCTTTCCTCTGTAAGCAGCGATCATAAAGTTCGAATGTGTTGCTCCACATCAGCCCCATCTTAGGCCAATAGAATCTGGATCTCACCAAGTCAAGTGTTCTGTCTATACCAAGGTGCCCCATGTGGTTGTGCAAGGACCTCAGTACTGAGTCTCGAAGGCAGTGGGCAGCACTAGTTGTTGTTTGTCTACTTGTCCCCTCTGTCTACTGTTTCTCTGTATAACAGTTTATTGATCAGTTTCAACTTAGGACCTTCTTTGTATAACAGTGCAGTTCTCAAATCAGTGGAGCGTAATTTGGACACATCTTTTCCTGCATAGAGGCTTCTAAAGCTGCTTTGATCATGGGATGCGGGATTGAGCCCGCCGAATACTGTCATTGTCCAGCTGAGGCAGTGCACCAATGTCTATTTTAGAAAAGTGGCATAAGCAGCAGGTATGCAATTCTCAGAGCTCCCAAAGCAATCCACTATGCAGTCCACTGCGCCCGGGACATTTGTTCCTCCTGTCAAACTTCCGGCAGAGTGCCCGAATGTCAGGTTCCTGCCAATCGGACCCAATCATTCTGGGGAACAGGCCTCCGGGAGAGAGCATCAGCATCTATGTGGTTCAGACCTGCTCGGTATTCGAGAGCATAGTCATATGTAGATAATGCAGAAAGCCACCTATGGCCAGTGGCATCCAACTTAGCTGAGGTCTGCACATAGGTCAAAGGATTATTGTCAGTTTTTACTAGTATTTTAGCCCCATACAAGTACTCATGGAATTGGTCAACAATAGCCCACTTCAAAGCTAGGAACTCTAACTTATGTACAGGATAGTTCTTTTCGGATGGGTCAGGCTTCTACTGGCAAAGGCCACTGGTCTCAGGCCATTCTCGTGCTCTTGGTACAACACAGCCCCCAACCCTTGCAAGCTAGCATCAGTGTGCAGGACGTAAGGTTTTCTTGGATCGGCATAGGCCAGCACTGGAGCATGGGTAAGTTGATATATGATCTCATGAAAAGCAGTCTCACAATCAGGAGTCCAGCGGGCCCCAAATACTTCACTCGGATGAAAATACACTCTTTCAGTCTTGAGGGACGCTGACTTTTGGTATTTTTTGTGGGTTGGGGGATACCCTTGAGTAAGGTTAAGTAAAGGGCGGATCACTCTTGAATAGTCCTTGATGAAGCTACGATAATAACCACAGAATCCCAGGAATCTTTGCAGTTCTTTTAGATTTTGGCTGTGGCCAGGTGGTCAAGGCCTCAACTTACTTGGGTCGGTCTCTATTCCTCGGTGGATACTATGTGTCCCACATACTTTACTGATGTTTGAAAGAATTGACACTTATCAATGGACAGTTTAAGGCCAAAGTCTCCAGTCGGTCCAATACCTTAAATAATCTGCTCTCATGTTCCTCCAGTGAGCTGCCAAACACAATAACATCATCTAGGTATACCAGGCACTCTAGTAAGTTCATGTCCCCCACTGCACGCTCCATCAATCGTTGAAAAGTGGCTGGGGCACCTGAAATCCCTTGAGGCATCCTCATGAATTCATAGAAGCCAAGCGGACAGATAAAGCCGTCTTCTTCACGGTCCTCTGGGGCCATCGGGATCTGGTAGTACCCACTCGGAGATCCAGCACAGAGAACCACTTGCTCCCGCTTAGGCAGTCCAAAGCATCCTGAATGCGGGCATTGTGTACTGATCAGGGATAGTCCGCCGGTTTAAGGTGCGATAATCCACACACATCCTTACTGTTCCATTCTTTTCCTCACTACCACAATGGGGAAGCATAAGGGCTTCTGGATTCTTGTATTACACCAGCAGCTAACATCTCTTGCAGATGCCGCCTCACATCATCTATGTCAGCAGGTGCCAGGCGTCGAGACCTCTCACGAAAAGGTCTTCGTCATGCAGCCGGATATTGTGCTCAGCTCCTTGTACGCATCCTACATCCCATTCCTTTAAAGAAAACACCTGGTCTCTGGGCAAGCTTCTCACTGATCCTCACTTTCCATTCAGCTGGCAGCGGAGTCGCGAAATCAAACAAGTCAGGCGTTACTCTGTCATTCTTCCTTGAACTCTTGCTGCTGGTAGCACTGCAGTGTCTGCACAATGCACATTAGCCAGGATGCAACCTCTGTTTACCTAACGAATGTCTCTTTCAGACACATTATGAACTTGGACCATTACCCTTCTGGCATAAGCATGGGCTCTAGCGGGCAAAATACTAGGCTTGACCAGCAGTCCCTCTGGCAATTTTCCATCGCCTGGCATCCAACATTAATATTTTATTCTTAACATCCTTTCTGATACGGACCTCTCCCTGTAAGGTACACTGGGCATTTGGCCAGGATCAGAGACTCAGGATCCTTCTTCCATACAATTCGACCGGTTCCTCTGGTTCTATTTTTCAGCATCTCTCTGTGCCTCATAGGCCTTCTTAATTAAAGCCGAACTCTTAAAGCTCTACTAGTCTTTTGACCCCTGTTTTTCATAACACAACTGTGCCAGCCTTCCTAACATATGAGCATTTGTTCCAATCAACAAAGGGACACCATCATACAGTCCAGTGGGGGACACACTAAGGCTAGGGTCTCTACTTGTTCGGCCACCCAGCCACGGAGGTGGGGAAAGACAGCCAAATTCGATATACCCGGAATAGGGGTAGGCCTTCTCACTTAACCCCCATACATGCAGTCCTTCTAATGGTTGTAAAGGTACGCCTGACAAATGCTTCTGATACCAATCCTGGAACATAATTGTCACTTGGGAGCCACTGTCTAATACAGCTCTTGTAGACACTCCATTCACCTTACAGTGGTCTCCATGGAGGGACCCACTATTCTGGACCAGTCTGAGAGGCGGTAGTGGGGGCCTGGGCAACTGACCTTGCCACAAAAGGACGTGAATTAGCATTTTTGGTGCCCCACTGGGATCATGTCGTCGCACCTCTTAACCACTGATTTCTTCTCCCAAGCTCTCCTTGTAGCCTATATGCAACTTTGTCAGTGTCTTTTGGGACTGGCATTCCCTTTCATGTGCCCATCTTTCCCACAATTATAGCAAAACATACTTTCTGGAGTTTGAGCTGGGAGGCGCCACACTGGGAGCCAGGGTAGGTAACATTAACTGGAAACCTGGGTGCCATCTCTGTCTGCGGCGGATAAGCATTTGGAGACATCTCGTCAGTTTCTCCACTTCCATGGTCAAGGAATTGAGTTTGGAGCTGTTATCAGTAGGAGATACATGGGTGGGTACCCCCACCCCCATAGCAGATGCAGTCGGATATAGGTCAGGCTCACTTGCAGGCGTGGCCTTCATAAAGGGACTGTTTTTGAATTCTCGGATCTCTCTCAACAGTTCGCCCCCATTGTGGCATATCTTTTCCTTGTCAGAGCACTCATTGACTGTCAACCTCTGCCCCTGAACTTCACTTGATGGGTCACCTCAGTCACTGGTCGTAGCCACAGCTGTTGGTGCAGGTACCTCCCGAGGTCGCTTTTCTCAACTCCTGAATTTCTCTCATTAACTCATCATAGGAGGGTGGGATTCCAGTCGATTTGCCAGGCGTAACTGAAGCAACAGCAGTTCTGAGAAGGGGCAGACTTAAGGATTCTGTCCAGTCTGGTTCGGTCCAGTTCAATCGCTGGCAAACTACCCTTTCTGAGGCATTCTTGCAACAATTTTTCCAGCCGAGACATACACAGACAACAACTCCCCTTGGTACTGTTGTGCATTTCTTACTCTCCACCATAGGTCCTCATCAGAATCTGGGCTCCCATACACATTCTCCAAGGCCTCAAGATAGGCCTGTGCAGTCGCTCAGGTTACTGGCCCGTTTAGCTACGGATGGTAGCCAGGGCAGGACCTCGGAGGCTCTCACTAACCCTCTTCGCTCGCCTTCGAGCATTGCCATTCTAGCACTTGGGGGCAACATAGTCTATCCAGGTCTCCCAGTCATCCTCCCCTTGGGGGGTGGGGAGGGTGCCAGAGAAGATCCTCAACCTTCGGTAAGAGTCATGACTAATGGCAGGTGCAGAAATAGGATTCTGCATTGGTTCAGCCACCATTACGGGCACTGGAGCAGGAGAGGGTGTTGGGGGAGGAACACCCCCAGGTGGCAAGAATAGTTTCTTCAAGTCCTCCACAGTTTTCCCCTCTCCCAGCAACCATTCAGCAAATTTCTCCTCAAAAGTTTCAGATAGTGGTGGGGCTGATTCCCCGGTCTTTACTGTCCTTAGTTATCACTCTCCAAGCAGTGAGGGCTCCCTCTGGGGTAATGGTCTGTGGTACTTGGAGCTATCTATGGGATCCTTAAACTCTACTAGGGCCAGGAAAGTGGGTGAGCAGATTAGCATGCCGACCCACCACCACAGGGTTTTGTAAACCTTCCACCTTGGAAAGTACTCCCTGCACAGTGTCCGTATTGATACCCAGGGGATGTCCAGGATAAGCATAGCATTTTGGGGTCGATCTCCTCCCCAGTACACCACTCCACCAGCCGGTGCACAGCCACCTGTCGGGTACCCATTTTTTCTTAACAGTGGTTCGTAATATGGCTACTAGAGGACACACAATCCCAGCGTGAGCCTCCAAGATGTAACCCTCAGATGGCGCTATCCCAGGGGCTACTACCCCTGCCTGATTTGCCACTAACAGGTTGAGGGGCCTGGATCCAATGGCGGTGCTCCACCCAGAGGTCAGGGTTTGCAGTAGTTAAACTAACTTGGTCACAGCCCTCTGGGACACTGCAACCTCTTTCTTCCCACTAGTGGCCCACACAATATATCAGAATTACCTTCACAGTATACACTTACCCCAGGTCTGGTTCCGCACTGGGACCTCCTGTGAAATAAGATATAGTGCAACAATCACAGTACAGTACTTTAACATAGACAAATACCCAGGTATAACTTTGCTGAAACAAGCAGCTCTGATTTATTTAGGGATATAACAAGGACAGGGGGAAATCAGGTTAATTAGCTTATCACTCTAATAATCTACCTATGGCTCTGTGCACAGGCCTATCCCTATCAGTTACTGTCCCTGGGTACCCAAGCCCTAGTGGCTAGTCCAAACCGTGGCAGCTGGTAGGGGCCCTTTCACACAGAGAAAAGGAGAATTAAACAGTCAGCAGTACAGTAATTCCATTTGGATTTAATGTGGCAATTCAACAGGGAGCGACCCTGAATCAGTACTCACGACCTCCAAACAAGACAGGGTCCTTCAATGTCAGCAGGGCTCACCTGAGGTACACAAACCTCTTCACACATCCATATAAAAGAAAGCACTATACCAGGCAGGCTGCATCTGTATCCCGATCGCAATTACTGCACAATACCCGGGAGAACACACAGCAGATTCAGTTCCCGACAGACAGAGCGCAATTTTCAGCAATTCCTCCAGTCTTCTACAGGGTGAGCCTGGTTTCTACTCTTCAGAGATCCTTTGATTCTTTTCACAGGACGGATTCAGTCCTAAGAAGCTGTTACACAAGCTGCAGACCGAACTCTGGCCTTACACACGCTTGACTAAACCGCACACTGAAAAGCACAGGGCTCCTTCCTTCTTCACTGCCAAAGCTCAACTCAACTCCAACCGACAAAACGGCACTTCCTTTGAGTTCCTCCCAGTTCTTGACTGGATTGGCTGTCACCACAATAGACTGCTGCTGTTGGTCCAAAAAGGCACTGAAGTCTAAACTACATCTCCCAGAGTCACTGCCCATACAATCCTCTTGTGGCTGGCTCAGATTATGAGTCCAAGTTCTGATTCGCCAAGGCATCATTTTAGAGCTAGCTTATCCCACACTGATTGGTCCAGTTCAGCAGTTCAAAACTAGAATGGGAACTAGCAGACACAGTTCTGACTGCAAAGAAAGCAGGTTAGACAAACTGTAATTTCATTATTACTCTAAATAATTTCTGGTAAACAGTTACATCTTTCAGATAGGTTCCCTTTGCACTCTAGTGACTGCAAAAATGAAGTGAATTGGCAGCAGCTCGAGTGGTACTCAGAGAAGCACACAGTCCCCCCATACAAACTAATTATGTCTGCAAGCAGACAGCTCTTAAAGAGACAGTACCAGAGGCTCTAAAAACACTCACTGATAAATGGCTTAAATGCCAAACACCATTCAGGCTTGGAGCATTCAAGCAAGCTCCTGGAAGTCTTTTGGGAACCCCCATTTGCAGGGGGGTTACATTAGTCTTTACAGATCATGTATTCCTTGTTCTGACTCCAGTCATAATGCCACCCATGACCTCTGTGGTTTTCCCATGGATTGCCAACCGCTGCCAGGCTAAACTGCAAGTGACATCATATGTAGGTGCACACTGAGCCGCTGAGGAGACTCTGTGGCATTAGTTCCCGGTTACTCAATAGTTTTTTCCGTATCAGGACTGCTTTGCTAGCAAGTGACAGTCCCTGTGTTTATGAGATCGGCAAACGTAAAAAAAAAAAAAGAAAAAAAGGTACATTGCCCAGAACGTGGGATGGTCTCTGTTGAGCCTCTGTCTGCCACTGTGGCATAGTGTGAGTGTTTGAAGCAGCAGCAGCTGCCTGTTACATTTGTGTGTATGCAGGGAAGGGTTCATAATGTTTGTGATCTCTTCAAATACTGTAATTTGGGTCACTAAAGAGGAGTGGCTTCATGTTATTAAAGGGTGCTCATATGTTGGGCTGTGTCGGTTCCATGTCATAACGGCGATCGTGGAATAGCGATCACCATTAGGGTGAGTGTACATCGCTGAAAATAAATTTCAGTGATGCACACTTGCGGCGAATGGGAAGAGGGTGCCTGAGATACGACTATTGTTTTTTAATGCGGGAGGGCTACACCTCACCCCCATGGGGGACTTTGCCACCTGCACCCCCTACTAAAGGATTATCAACTCCGGGGGTGCATGTCGGAGGGGGCGAAAAATACCCAAAAATAAAAAGCCGCCTGCCAGCAAAAAAGGCCATGTCGCCCCACTCCAACTCTGCGCCTCCTAAGCGACTCACCCACCTTACTTCATGTTAGAGGTCCAGCTTGGCAGCTGCCCGCTACTACACCCCTCCCACATACCTTCCCTCCCCTTCCTCCCCTGCATGCGTGTATATGCATATACTTCCTCTCTCGCCCCTACCTCACCCGCCTTAGGTATCCATTCACACTCCTGGGTAGCTCCTGAACACAGGTGCCGAATTGAGTCACTGTTTTTGTAAGCGCTCAATCACAGTCGCCTTGTTCAGGGTATACCAGCTCTGTCAGCTACTGGTTTGGCATATCTACTTGGAAGATGGAGACTTATAAAAGAACTTCTGTAGTAACACTGACAGCCCTTCATCTGACGGCATTATGTGTCTGTCTTGCCAGCAGACATGACAAACCAGTAGCAGACATGACAAACCAGTAGCTGACAGAGCCTACCATATGAGCACCTTTTAATAACATGAAGCCACTCCTCTCCAGTGAACAAATTACAGTACTTGAAGAGATCACAAACCTTATGAACCTTTCCCTGCATACACACAAATGTTACAGGCGGGTGCTGCTTCAATCACTCACACTATATGGCAGGTGCAAACAGTGCATCAACAGAAACCTTCCCACATCCTAGGCAATGTACCTTTTTTGTTACGTTTCCCGATCTCGCAAACACAGCAACTGTCACTTGCTAACAAACAGTACTGATACGGAAAAAACTATCGAGTAACCATGGACGGATGCCACAGATTCTCCTCAGTGGCTCAGTGTACACCTACATATGATGTGACTTGCAGTTTAGCCTGGCAGTGGTTGGCAATCCATGGTAAAACCACAGAGGTCATGGGTGGCATGGTGGTTGGAGTCAGAACAAGGAACACACGATCTGTAAAGACTAAGATACCAGCTACCCTAATAAAGCCTTTCTCAAAGTGCAACAATCCACACACAAGACAAAAATCATCAGGAGTGCTTTAAAACTATTATTTTTATCTGAAAACAGACAACAGCTTTGTGAAGACAGCAACCTTCTGCACAGTTACAATCACATTGGACAATGGGGGGTTCTAAAAAGGCTGGCTGGAGCGGCTCCAATAATCTACCAGCTGCAGACACACAGGCAGCATCCACCACTGCACTACTGGCAGAATTAGATCCCCCTTGGAAGGTCTTGCATGTGTCAATTGCAGGCAAGCGATCTCAAGGTGGAGTCACTATTGCAACAGTTTTCTGAACAAGATGCAAAACTGGAAGTTGCCTCTCAAACTGCAGCATCGGCCAAAAAGCTTGCCTCTAAATCCCTGACTACTACCATGAAATTGGTGCAAGAAAACACACAACTGCATAGCTGGAGAATACCAGTAGGGCCTCCCATGTTCAAATTGTTGGGCTTCCAGAGGCCAGCGAAGGGTATGACCTTTTGGGGTTTTTGCAGGCTTGTCTCCCTGGAGCACTGAACTTAAATTCGGTCTCTATCACTAGTAATTTTGTAAAGCCTACCATATCTCCCCACGTGCTGCTGGACCTCGGAACGACACCTAGAATGATGTTGCAAGTGACATTAAGTGCTTCAATCTGTGACCACCTTCTACAGGATGCCAGATCCACAGATTTTCTTAACTTCAATGGGGTTACTCAACATCTTTTTTTGGACTTATCCTACACCACCAGAGTACATCGAAAGAAATTTGATTCAGTCCAGATGAGGCTTCATAGTCTGGGAGTCACACATGCTCTTCTGATGTCTGCTCATTTGAAAATACATTATGGTGGGTACACCTTTGAGTACTCAGACCTGGTGGAAGCAGGCAAAAAAGCTGAGGCTATCACGCACAAATTTGAGATTGCTTAAGTCCAGCGTCACTCAGACTCTGAAGATGCTACTTGAACTGAGGACCCTTTGCAAGTACCTTTATTAGCTGTGTTTTCAGCAGTATATTTGCCAGTGGAACCTTATTTCCTGTTTAAGTGTTTTACTAGCTTTTATCATCACTGAAATAGTTTACCTTCATGAAGTGAATATAGTATGATGACTCAGTCCTTACTGTTTTAGGGCAGGGCCTGTTTAATGTTTTAATTATTAGCATTCTTCCTTTTTCTCTATTATATTGAATAGCTCCAAGATTTACTGATTTAATCCACAATTGCTATCTCTTTATGGACTAAATATGTTTGGACTTGGGGTCATATCAGCACCTTGTGTTTATTCCTCTCATTTTTGGGACATTTATTGTTTAACTGACCACCAAAAGTCTAGCGGGGTGCAGCTTATGTGGACAAATGTTTTTTTTTTTTTATATCTGGGACTTCCCCCACCTCCATAAACAAGAATGTATAGGCTGAGATGTTCCATTACATTGGATGTATTTGTGTTTTTTGAGATGCCTTACAGGAGTTTACTCTATGTCATTGCTTATTTTTATAATGCAGTAATCATAAAGTTAAAAAAAGTAAATGAGAACACAACCAAAATACTGACATTAACCATCGTGGCACAATATTACGCCGGCTGAAGACTACACTGTCAGAAAAAAAAACACTCAAACCCAGTCACACAGCTGTTGTGTAGCAAGTCTAAACCCCAAGACGCCACATCGGGCACAGAGTAACCTTGTTATTGTTTGAGGGGGGGCTTCATCCCCCCACACACCCAAATATTGGGGGCTCTGCCCCCACACCCCCAAAACTACATATAACAAACTCCACAAATGCACTCCACAGAAAAGAAACACTTCTGTTAACAATCACAAGTACACACACCTGCCAGACCATTAACCCACGGCAAAACCCCACAGCCCTGTAACCCAGATGCCCATTACAACTCCGACACACACCTGTCACATCAACCCTAACACACTCTCAGTACACCACACTATTACATCCTAAATGGCAAACCCACTCTAAAGAAGCCACGCTCTAACATCCAACACAGTATTATTCCATGTGACCTAGTTCAGTCACACACAGCATGGCGGACTCTTTTTGGCACCCTCACAACAGTATATGGAATAAAGTCACATACAACAACATTACTGACACCCTGAACTTCATCTGCTTTGGCTGGTTCTCTACTGATGACATCTTAATGCCATTTTAATGACTTCATAATTTTCTCAGAAACAAGTTGCATCTGGCAACTCGAGCACAGCAGCTTATTACACACAAAGTTCAATGTTCTTTATTTTTCATTTTCTTAAGTCTTTTAATATAGGGACCTATATTAAAAGATTTAAGAAAAGGAAAAATGAAGAACATTGAACATTGACTGTGTGCAATGAGCTTCTGTGCTCAAGCTGCCAGACACAACTTTTTCTTTGGAACTTCTTAACCGACTCAAGGCCAGCTCCACCATTAGGCCCTGTCCACACTACACCACTAAATCCCTGTAACGGTTTCAAACCATTACAGACGGTAAACGTTACAGTGTGTCCACACTGCCAGTGAACCATCATGATAACGGTTTGGAACTGTTATAGCCAGTCCACATTGTGGGTGACGGGTGACCATTATGGTCGACACTCTATCCCACAATGCAGTTCGTGCAGCACTGAAGGCAATGCCGGGGCTACACGCGCACGCGTCCACACTACAGCTGGTAACGTTACAGAGGCAGAACTGTTTTCATAACCATTGTTGAAACCACCTCATAAGTGGTTTCAACAACAGTCACAAAAACGTCTCCTGTAACATTACATGTGTAAACGTAAACCATTGTGGTAACGATTTGGACCCTCTGTAACATTACAGAGGGGAGTTTTCAGTGTAGAATGGACAGGGCATTAGACAATTGGGTTTAACATTTCTTGGTGATTTCCTTGGGACCCCCACCCAGGTAAAGCAGTTTCACAATTTTCTCCACAGCAACAGACTGTGATATCATAAACAGACTTGTGATTTCATGTATAGACAAGCAGCCACAAGAGATGGTACAGAGATCATGTTCCCATAAAAATATCCATGGTAATGAAGAAACAAGGGTGAGAATTACAGAAAAAATATAAAACATGAGCTAAATCATGTCTAAGTGTTAAATTTTTCAAAGTTGTGCCAGTGGTGTCAGGGGCTCTTTAAAGACAGTCATTTTAAACCAGGCTTTCTGCCTGAAAATGTTTCATTTTTTCAATTCTTTTTTTGTTGTTTTCCAGGAAGTGAACTGGGCACAGCCCATTTTCAGTCACTCTTGACATATAATAACAAACAGTACACAATAATAAATACATCACAAGTTCATATTTAAAAACAAGAACATTGACATGTAACATTTGGGCTGTATCATTTTTTTAACAGATGTTTCAAATGCCTTTCATTGTGCACTAATTCGACAGTGCTAGCTAGCCAAGTCATTTAAAATATTTGAACCAAACCAGGATAAAGATTTTTTGCAGAATATTAACTTTATAGAATTGATTGAAAAAAGCTTAGATACATTATTCCTGGTATTATAAGGATCTGACAACAAATTAAAAGAGAAGAATAGGATATCTAGCCCTGATTTATTAAATATATGATAAGAAAAAAACACTGCATTAAACTCAGTCCTGAGAAGGGGAGGAAGAGTTCTGATTTTGTAATATAACTTGCAATGATGTGTTCTATATGGTGCCTTAAGGGCAAAATGACAAATGTTAAATATTAATTTATATTTTTCTGCAAAGGTATTATTTCATCAAACCATGCTGCTTTTCCTGTCATGAAATCTTAAGCCTTGGCAAGTGACATATGAAGCATTTCCATGGCAAACAGCTATGATGTCATAAGCAGGGAATTATAATTTCATGGCAGGACTAAGCAATCAGAACAAATTAAGTACAATGAAATCCTATTTTTCATTTAAAAAAACTTCTTCAGTAATAAAAAATGAAGGTACAGAAATTCTAATTGTAAATCCTGTAAAAGTGAGTTCTGATGCAAGCTGAGATTTTTTTCTTACACAGAGATGTACATCTCTAACATTCTCATTGCCTATTTTGGTTAGTTATTATGTGACATTATGTGAGGTCAAAGTGCTGGTGAGGTATGAAGAGGAACATTTGTATGACCCAGGCTAAACAGTTTTTGACATGCTAGGCCCTTTTTCATAATTGCTGTATTCTATCCACTTTTAAATACAATTTCTGTTTTTATTCTGTTTTTTTTTTGGACTTTGATGTGTAGCATCAAGCCACTAGGAAAAGGCACTACATGCAGCAAAAAGGTATTTTAAAAATGGATAAGTCTCTCTAAACTCGACACCATGCTCAATGCCTTTTGCAGATTCGTCACTAATGCCCTGCTAACGCCCCACCATGTACCCATTAGTGCGACTCTTCTGAGTCCCCCCACAGGCGGTATGACCACTCAGTTATAATCACGCTGTGTCACCGGTTTAACCTTCTTCCTCCTTACCCTCCCCTCCTCTCCCCTGCTGCTAATCCCTCCTACTCTCTTAGATCCTGGCATCTCTCCTCCTTCACCATCCCCCAGCGGAGATCAGCGACTGGTTCCTCCCCCTTCTCTTACCACTTCCTCCCTCTCTGCAATCAACTACCTGCTTCTCTCTGTGACACCCATTCCCTTCCAGCCTTCAAACAACAGCTCAGCTCCATCTCCCCTCACCCCTGCACCTGTCCCCTTACCCATTTCCCCACCCACGTCACACCCCACTCTGATCCAGCCCCCTTCCCCTCCTTGCCATCCTCCTTATAGAGCCTCCCTCCTTTCTTAACTCTTTATCCCTTCCTTTCCCAAACCTGTTTTAATTTTCTAAAGCACTATTAAATGTAACTTATGAAAGAAACTCAACGATACAGGACATTCACTCTTTGTACTTATCCTGCATTCTAACTGCCTAACGTATCTAGTTTATGTGTTTTGTATAAATGTGTAAATAACCCGCTCTTATTGCCTAACTGTATCTTGTTTATGTATGTATAAGCCACCTCTCTATGTTTACGTCCACCATTATCCCCGGGTTGCACCTGGAAATGAGCCTTGGCTCAGTGTGCCTTCCCAGGTACAAAATTTTAAATAAATAAAATAAATAATAACTGGCTACTTTTAAAACTTTATAATGTTTTAGTCTATTATTTGAGGTTATACAGCTCTTTAAGACTGACTTTTTTATTTTTTGTCCCTGTTGGTAAGTGAGCTGCACTATCCGTTTTTATGGGTGACCAGGAAACATAAAACAAAATGCACGTGTTATGGGCCCAAGTGAGAACGCGGCAGAAAAATACTCCTGACTGTGGCTGGATGATGGCTATGCCCCCCCCCTCCCCGGGTCCCACACCAGAAAATGGGCATCTCCAACTACGATCCTGGGGCAGAGGACACTGGAATGAAAGTAAGTCCCAGAGAAGTCAGATGGGGCTGGGGAGGACCAGTCCAGATGGTGGGGGGGTCGGGAGCAACACAGGAAAGAAAATACTAATTGCAAAAAATGGGTAAGAGAAAACTGTGTGCCAAACGTTTCCTAGTTTCAAGAAAAAAACAATGGCTGACACAATACAGTAAGCCCGACAGCAGTGATAGATTCAATAAGATTTTCAAGATGTTCCCCAAAAGAGACAGCACTGCCGAGAATGGGGCCTAAATATTTAAAACTAGGCATCAATTCGATGACCTCATTTTCCAAGGATGTAATCAGAAACTCAGTACTTTCAGGAGGTTTACACCTGGTATTTGAAAAGAGTGTAATCTTAGTCTTTTTATATTGAGAACTACTTGGGTCCTCTGAAACCAGTGCTGCATGCAAAGTCCCTGTAATGAAACTGTGAATTCTGACACAAGCAGAATAGAGCAAGCAACCAGCAGCAACAGAGTGGACTGATAGAAGCAAAAAGCTGCAGTGTGCTCTTAAAGTTGTAAAGTCATATTGCCAGATTCAGTTAGCTCAGCTGAGGGATCAGTCTTACTGCCTAAAGATACAGTACCAATGGCAAGGAAATCTTTCATAGCTGTTTAAGCTATGTGAATAGACCAGGGTGATCTCTCCATCCCTCCAAACCACTCGTGGCACTATTATTTTCCCCACACAAAAGGTCCTAATTTCTTGCTAGTAATTTTATCTAATGTGGTAAGGACATCTACTGTATACATCAGTAAGAGATCTCAGTTCCAGGTGCTCAATGTTCTGTTAACTATTCACTCTCAAGTTTCTTTAGCCTCCCAGGATGGAATAACATTTATTTACATGGTACAATAAAGCACTCATCTGTGAGAACTAGCAGACGCCACTTGTTTTTTCCCCAATCCAGATTTCAGGTTGAGAGAGCTGCTGACCAATCACAGAGCTTCATCAACCTGGCTGTGAGACACTTTTACACCAAAGTGAGCCTCATGTGCAGCTGCACTGGAAAGGGGCAGGTTCAGAGCAGCTTTTTTAATTAAAAAAAAAATTAGCAGCAGTCCCTTGAACTATAATTAATATTATTACACCTTGCAGACTCACTCATTAAAGCATAACAGAAACAGAAACTCTACAGCAGAAAAGGACTAGTAAGCACATGTTGTCTGCCTATTATTTCCTGTCTATTTCGACACCCGGACCCTAACTGGTCACTGGTGTCCCTCCCGCCTCCCTTTCCTCTACTTATTATACCCCGTCCCTATCTCATGCATGCTTCAAGCTCCCCACTTTCTTTGTCGCCACCACCACCTCTTCTGGCAGACTGTTCCAGGCATCCACCACCTTTTCTATTAAGAAGTATTTCCTCAAATCACTCTTAAACTCCCCCCCCCCCCAACATCTTCACTTTGTGCCATGTGTTCTGGTGCTCTTTCTCCTTTGAAAGAGACTCCCCAATTGCACCTTTTTCATCCCTGTGAGGTACCTACAGGTCTTAATCATGTCCCACTTTTGCTCTCCTCTACTCCAGGAAGTACATGCTGAGATTGCACAGCCTCTCCTCATATGGTTCCTCATGCACCCTCGCACCATTTTGTCAGCCCTCCTCTAGACCACTTCTACCCTGTCAATGTCCTTGTAGAGGTGTGTTGTAACAACTGCTTTACTTGCATTTGTTGGAGGACAGAACAGTTCAACTTTGCTCCTCTGTTCTTTCACCCAATGAGCATGTACAAACCACTCATCCTACAACTAGTAGTTCAGAGTGATGTATTAACACACAGATTTGTAGCAGAACTGGTAATTTGAATTCTGATCAGCTAGTTAGTACTGGCGTCCAATCTCATAGGCTGTTGCATTAGCAGATAACAACACTAGGGCAATCAGTTTGCCTGCCACCACAAGCATGTGATTAGAGATTCCAATGCAACAACACATTCACTTGTCAGCCAGCAGATGTGTTGAAGTATTCCTTTAAATCAATATAATAATAAAACTTATTTATATACACTAAATGCTTAGAACCCTATACATAATTTGAAAGGATATATAGTACATGGTGACAAATATGATCATTTGAGGCTTTTACATTTTTGGAAGGCTACAAGTAGCAACTGATTTTTGCTCTCTTCTCAAACAAACTACCTCCTGTATTTACAAAGTTCTGGACAGCTCCCTTTTTATTAGAATCTGTTCCACTATGCCTATGCTAACATACTAACATACTAAAATGCCAGCAGAGTAGGCCTCATGGTCTATCAAGTCTGCTCGGGAGTCAGTACCCTGAATGGGTACCATAACTATCTTCTTGGTTCCTCCCATGCTCCCCCCCGGACAAGCATTCCTCAGCTTCATCCCCCACCAATACCTGTCCCAGCCCCATTTAAGCCCCTTCACAGTAGTTACCTCTACCAGCTACTCAGGCAGTGCATTCCATGGTTCCACCATTCTCTCAGTGAAGTACTGCCTCCTTCTTTCCCCGAGTCTTCCACACTCCAGTCTCCAACTGTGCCCCCTGGTGACTCCTCCCTCCTTCCTCTGGAGGATCCCATTTAGGCTTACCTTATTTACTCCCTTCAGGAACCTCAAGCATATCCCCCCTGTCCCTCCTCTCCTCTAGCCAGAATAAGTTGAGCTCCCCAAGTCGCTCCTTGTATGTCCTATCCCTCAGACCCCGGATCATCCTAGCTGTCCTCCTCTGAACCCGCTCCAGGAGGAGGATATCCTTCCTTAGGTGAAGTCACCAAAACTGCATGCAGTACTCAAGGTGTGGTCTAATCAGGCTGTTGTACAGCGGCAGAATCACCTCCCTGTTTCTTGAGGTAATCCCCCTGGCGGTGCAGCCCAGTATTCCATTGGCCCTGGCCTCGGCCCTCCTGCATTGCTCAGAATTATTCATTTTGACATCCACCAGACCCCCCAGGTCTTTTTCCCCTCTGAACCTAAAGATATGGCAAATGCGATCAGTAGATGTTTTGGTGCTGTGTATAAGAAACATGCTGATTTTATAGATAATAGCAGTCTGGGTATGAGCAAATTAGATTCAAAAACAATAATAATTGAGGAGAAGGTGATGAATAGGATCAGGAGATTGAAGGCGCATAAGGTAGCAGGACCGGATAGGATCCATCCTTAGTTTTGAAGGAGTTGGGGATGTGTTGACACTAGTTATTACCCGGTTGGGTCAAAAAGAAAAAATTACTCACCTTAGTAATGTTGTTTCTTCTAATGGAGTCTTGCTGTATTCTGACATTATGCAGTTAGCGCCAGCACTTGAACTGCCCCGGAGAGGAAAGAGTTAACTCTATGAAGCAGCATAGAATGTTGAGCTCGAGCTCAGTTTTCAAACCTCTGTCTCTGGTACTTACCAGTGTAACTGTCAGATTCTTACAAGCAAACTAACCAACTAGTAAGTATGGACATTGTTTACTCTATAGCCAAAGAGCAACAAATTTTGGGTCCCAAAAAGACTCGGGTCGAGAACCCAAGAAGAAAGGTAGTGACAAAATATATATATATATAAATATATATATATATATATATTTATTTATATATTAAAACCAACAATAATAATAATAATAAACAACTATCCAACCCTTAAGAGGGAAGGTATAAGGTACACCTCGAGGTGCAACATTGTACCTGCCAACCCATTTCCCAAAAACTAGGTTCTGAGAGGGGAGGCGGGGGGGGGGTGGTCAGAATACAGCAAGACTCCATTAGAAGAAATAACATTACTAAGGTGAGTAATTTTTTCTTCAAACAACATGAAATCTTTCTGTATTCTGACATTATGCAGACTACCAAGCAGTTCCCTGTGGAGGAAGGAATGCAGAAGCTACTTTGGGAACAGGCTCTGCAGCACTGCTGTGCCAAACCTAGCATCACTCCTAGCCTGGCTGTCCAGAGAGTAATGCTTGGTGAACGTATGGACTGTTTTCCAGGTAGCTGCTTTACAGATTTCTAGCAAGGGTATATCTCTGGCCGCAGCCAGAGTAGCAGCTGTACCCCTAGTCGAGTGAGCCCTCAGGCCTGGAGGGGGTGTTTTGCCCAATTTGTCATAGCAGAATTGTATACAAGAGACAATCCACCTGGCAATAGTCCTTTTAGTTGCAGGCTTACCTTTTCCCACTTTACCATAAGTGAGAAACAATTGCAGACAGTCATTTCTGTGTGCCTTAGCATGCTCTATGTAGTAGCTAAGAGCCCTTTTAACATCCAAACTGTGTAATCTTCTTTCTCCTGAAGAAGAATGGTCAGTGAAAAACACAGGGAGAGACACAGACTGGTTCAGATTAAATTCTGATGCCACTTTGGGCAAGAACCTCCTATTAGTTCTTAGGACCACTTTATCCCTCTGGAAGGCTATGAAGTCAGGTTCAAATGACAGGGCCTGTAATTCACTAATCCATCTGGCAGAAGTAATAGCTACCAGGAACACAGTTTTCCAGGTCAGGTACTTCAGTTTGGCCAAAGCCAGAGGTTTAAAGGGTGACTGCATAAGCTGAGCAATGCAGACATTAAGATCCCAAGTCGGAGTAGGCTCTCTAAAGGAGGGTTAATATGAACCAGACCTTTGAAAAACTTACTGAAAACAGGATGAGATGCCAGGGAAGAACCCTTCCCCACTGAAAGGAATGCGGAGGCAGCTGCTAGGTGAACCTTCAGAGTTGCAGGCCTAAGGCCTAGGCTATTAAGATGAACCAGATAATCTAAGGCTGTGGAGATGTCTGCAAAATCAGGCACAATGCCTTTCTGAGAACACCAAATGCTGAACCTCTTCCATGTGGAATCATAAGTTTTTCTAGTGGAAGGTTTCCTGGAGACCTTCAAAATGTCCAGAACTCCCTGAGAAAGATGCAGGTCTGCATATTCTAACTCTTCAAGAATCAGGCCTTGAGGTTGAGCGACTGGAGATTGGGGTACCAGATCCTCCCCTGGGAGGAGGACAAGAGATTGTATCTCCTGGGAAGAGAAAGGGGACGTGACACTGCCAGAGACAGTAGTAGAGGATACCAAGGCTGTCTGGCCCAATCAGGAGCCACTAGTATCACTGTGCAGTGTTGAGTTCTGATTTTGATCGGGACTCTGAACAGCAGAGGGAAGGGAGAGAAGGCATAGAGAAACCCGTCCTTCCAGTCCAGAATGAGAGCATCCAGATGCACAGTTCCCAGGACTGGAGGTCTGCAACAAAACAAAGGAAGTTGGTGATTGTCCTGTGCTGCAAAGCGATCTATCTCTGGAGTGCCCCACCTGGAAAAGATGACCTGTAGAATGTGAGGGTCCAGGGACCATTCGTGATATCCCTGGGAGATTCTGTTCAGAGCATCTGCTAGTACATTGTCCTTCTCTGGAAAGTGAACTGCTATGATGGAAGTCTGAAGAGACTGAGCTAGAGTCCACAACTTCATGGATTTTGTGCACAAGGCTGTGGACCGAGTGCCCCCCTGCTTGTTGATGTACCACATTGTGGTGGTGGTGTTGTCTGTTCTGACTTGGGCTACCTTGCCCCGACTGAGTCAGAGAAGACCTGAAGGGCCAGGAAAACTGCCCTGAGCTCCAGAAGATTGATATGAAGGAGAGACTCCTGTGGAGACCAGACCCCTTGAGCTGTGAGGGCTCCTAAGTGGGCTCCCCACCCTAGGAGAGAAGCATCTGTAGTTAAGACTACTGAGGGGGCTTGAGAAAGAAATGGAACTCCTTGTCTGGGGTTGTCCTGGTCCAGCTACCACTGGAGAGCTTGGACCAGTGTCTGAGTCCCTGGAATCAGTTTGGAGAGAGGGTCTCTTCTCTGAGACCAAAAGGACTTTAGGTGAAACTGAATGTCCCTCATCTGAAATCTGGCTCCCTGTACCACCGCAGTGGAAGCTGTCATGTGGTCCAGGAGTTAGAGAAACTGTCTTGCTGGACGAGAGACAAGAGGTCGAAAAGAGGAAGCAAGATCCATTAAAGCCTTTACTCTTGCCAGGGGAAGGAAGGCTTTTGCTTGGACAGTATCTAATTCTATTCCTATGAAAGTAAGGAGTTGTACTGGTTCGAGGACAGACTTTGGAACTCTGAAAAGAAACCCCAGAGAACTGAGCAAGTCTTGAGTGGTTTGCAGAGCTGACTTGACCTGGTCTGATGACTGACCTGCAATTAGCTAGTCATCCAGATATGGGAAAATGGAAATATCTTGTCTTCTGAGGTAAGCTACTAGTACTGCAAGGCACTTTGTGAACACCCTTGGAGCTGATGTTAGGCCAAATGGCATGGCTCTGAACTGACAGTGGCCTGAAGGCAACTCGAACCTGAAGTACTTTCTGTGGGAGCACCTGATAGGAATACGGAAGTAGGCATCCTTGAGGTCCAGGGATGCTAGCCAATCCCCTGGCCTGAAAGAGGGAAGGATTATTTCCAGAGTCACCATTTTGAATTTGGGCTTCAAAATGTGTTTGTTCAGATACCTTAGGTCTAGGATGGGTCTCCGCTCCCCTGTTTTCTTTGGGGGTAAGGAAATACCTGGAGTACAGGCCTTTTCCCTTGTGTTGAGTAGGAACCTTCTCTACAGCTCTGACAGCTAGAAGACAGGAGACCTCTGCCTCTAGGGCAAGGGTCTCTGAGACTGATGCAGGTGGAAAAAACCTGGACCTCTTTTTTGGAAACTTTTTGAAGCTGAGGTCCAGTCCTTGGCTTACTACTTCCAGGGCCCACGTGTCTGAGGTCACAGACTTCCAGGCCTGAAAGTAGTAAGCCAGCCTGCCTCCTACTGGGATTGGGGAGTCAACCCGGGCGGACAAATCAGGGTGTCTGCTTGGCAGGAGCCTTAGACTGGGAGGAGGGAGCAACCCTGCTCATCTCCCCTCCTGCCCCTCCCTCTGAAGAACCCCCTCTGTGGGACGGGAGAAGAGGCCTGGCCTTGGTAAAAAGGTCTATGCAAAGGCCTGCCCCTGCCCCTAGACTGCTGCTTTTGTGGAGTGGCCTGCCTTTCCTTGGCCTGTGCACTTCGGTAAGTGGTCCTGTATTCATCCATTTTCTTCATGTAAGCCTCTGTCTGCTCCCCAAACAGAGAGTTACCCACTACAGGAAAATCCATAGCCTTGGCCTGGGTATCCTGCAAAATGCTAGTACATCTGAGCCAAGCATGACTTCTGAGAGACACAGATATAGCCATGACTCTTGATGACACATCATTGGAGTCCACAGCAGCATGAAATTGCACTTTAGATGCCTCAATTCCATCCGCAGCCACCTCCTCCAGCTCCTTGGCTAGCTGGGGGAAGGCCTGCTTGGCCAGTTCCAGAACAGTATCCCACCTGGGCTTCCAGTACCTGGCTGTATAGGCCATATAGTTTGCCTGCCTGAGTCCCAAAGAGGATGCCAAATATTGTTTCTTGGCCACAGCATCAACTTTACTGGAGTCCTTGTCCGGGGGTGTGTGAAGCCAAAGGAATGTTAGCCCTGTCACAGGCTGCAGCCTGCACTACCCCAACATGGCTGCAATGAGTGTAAAGGAACTCCGTACCTGAGCCTGATAACATATACCTCCTGTCCATTCTTTTGTCCACAGAAGGTGAGGAGTTAGTAACATTTTTTGTGTCCGTTTCCCCAAGGACTTGTGAAGAGGGATAGACAATCTCTTGGACTCTGGGATGTCCATCATTTCTACAAAATTAGGCTCTTCCTCCTCCTCAGCAGCTTCAACTATAGGGAGCTGGAGGGTTTCAGCCACCTTCGTGTAAAACAAGAAGTGTGAAGGGGACTCAGAAAGCCTGGGAGGGGAGACATTAGAGGGCCTGTCTAGGGAGATGTCCGGTTCAATGGGCACATCTCGACACCCAAGGTCATCATCTTCGTCCTCATCACCGGAATAGTCTTCATCTCCTTCCCACTCCTCGTAGAAAGCATCTGGGTCGTAATCCAAAGGAGACAGATCCGACCGAACCGATCGCTAATCACTTTGGCTATCTTGTCCACAGTTGGAGTATGCAGTACTGGATCTGAACTGGCAGACTTGCACTTTCTCTTAGATGGAACTGGCCCCTCAGAGTCGGATCTCCTTTTGCCTAAGGAGTTATCACCTAGGTCAGTAGACACCTCCTCAGGTTCAGCCACAACCGAACCGGGCTGGCCATCCGGATCTACGGACTTCTCGGCCTCCCTTTCCTTCAGCCTACTCAACCTTTTTTCAAGAGTGGCTTTGGGGAAGTTTTTGCAAATTTGGCAGTCTGACTTGAGGTGGTCAAACCCCAGACAATAAACACAGATGAGATGGGGGTCGGCCTTGGCAAAGGCCTCCCCACACTCAGTACAGTGTTTAAACCCAGTGGGGCCAGTTTTCTTCTTGGGTTTCTCAGACATAGCCAACCTACCAAATTACCCTTAGCAGTTTTCATGCCAGGTAATAATCCACAGATCAGTTATAAACCGTGTCACAGGTTTTGAAAAAGAACCAGAAAAAGTTTGGTTCTTTTGAAACTGATCGGTACCAGAACACCACACTAATTCCCAGAAAAAACACAAAATGAAACAATTCAGAAACAAGGTTGGTTCCTAACCGGACCGACCGATAAGAAAAACAATTTCCACAATTTTAAAGTAAACAACAGTCACTACCTATCTACAACACTACCTGTACCATAGACAGAGGCTGGAAATCGGAAAAAATAACAAGTAGATTGGTTTAAACCGAACACTTTTTAAAACTTTACCGAACCACGCAGAGGAAATCTCCAGAGCGACTTCACTGTTAGGCGGAGTAAAGAATCTGACAGTTACACTGGTAAGTACCAAAGACAGAGGTTTGAAAACCGAGCTCGAGCTCAACGTTCTATGCTGCTGCATAGAGGTAACTCTTTCCTCCCCGGGGCAGTTCAAGTGCTGGGGCTAACTGCATAATGTCAGAATACAGCAAGACTTCATGTTGTTTGAGTCATTAGCAGAATGATCGGTGTCTGAGGTGTGGAAATTGGTATATATGGTGCCAATATATAAGAAATGGAGAAGGAGTGAGGCAATAAACTATCAGCCAGTAAGCTTGACCTGTTTTGTAGGGAAGGTTACTGAAGGAGTCCTGAGTGAAGCCATCACAGATAATAAGACAAGAAGGGGACTAACAGATAAAAATCAGCATGGATTTGTGTCTAGTAAATCATTTGAAACGAACTAAATTACCTTCTACAATTACATCAGCAAGTGTATTGATGAGGGAAAAAATGTGGATATGGTAATGCTTGATTTTAGTCGAGTGTTTGATACAGTTCCACACTGTAAAATTACTGAAAAACTTATTGGTATGGGTATTGATATTATTATTGTGAGATGGGTTAAACAGTGGTTGACAAATAGACAGCAGCAAATAAGAATACAGGATCATCTGTCTGAACCATTGAGGGTAGGGAGTGGTGAGCCTCAGGGTTCAGTGCTGGGACCATTGTTGTTTAGCATTTTTATAAGTGATTTGGGAATATTTAGTAAAAATAATTTTACAAAATTTGCTGATGATGTTAAAATGGGGGAGTAGTGGATACATTCAGTGATAGACTAATTTTTGGGCAGGACTTAATTCATATTTCAGAACGGGTGAAAACAAATGGGATGAGTTTTAATAAGGATAAATATATAGTTATGCATTTAGGCAGACATACTATCCAGCAGATCTAGTATATGCAGGGTCTTAGGCTTAAGGTTTCAGAGTGTGAGAAGGATTTGGGGGTTTATATTCAAAACAACCTAAAAAAATGGGGTTCATAGTAGAATAACATCAAACAAAGCTATGGAGTTGGTAAATTGTATAAGAAGGGGTTTCCATTTGAGAAATAGGGAGGTTTTGTTGCCACTGTATAGGTCATTGGTTAGGCCCATCTTGGTCTATCGTTCTACTGTTCCTAGTCCCTTTCTTGTGAAGGATATTAAACTATTGGAAAGGCTGCATAGATCACTTACCAGACTGATTTCAGGTTGTGAGGTGATGTTATATGAGGATAGACTGGAAAAACTGGGATTGTGGTCATTAGTGAATAGAAGGGCAAGGGGGGACTTATTGTTATTGCATAAGTCTCTAAGAGATGAGGATCTTAAATCTGAGCTGGGATTGGTGATCAGGGAGAAATCATATCAATTGAGAGGGCATGATAGGCAACTGAGGGAAGAAATAAGTAGAACAGAACAAAGAAGGAAGGACTTTAAGTGTAGGGAGATCAAGATATGGAATAGTCTGCCTCAAGAGGTGGTGGAAGCTGAAAACCTGAGTATTTTTAAGAATAGATTGGATAAGTTCTTTGCTGAAGTTGGTGACACACGTTACCGCCACTGAATTGTGAGGAAAGTCCATATGGGCCTTGCTTTCTTGACTTTCCTATTCTTCCAGTATGAACTCCAGTATGAAGTCCAGTATGAGTCGAAGCCTGCAACATGTCCCCTCCTAGGGTGTACACATGTTCTGGGTTCCTACACCCTAGATGAAGCACCTTGCATTTGCTGGAGTTAAATTTCAGTTTCCAGGTGCGTGACCACCTCTCCAGAGTATCCAGGTCCCCATGCAGGGCCATCCTACCCTCTTCCCCATCCACCACCGCCACCAGCTTACAGTCATCTGCAAAGAGGCTCATTTCACACCTAATACCCTCCCTGATATCAGAGATGTAGGCGTTAAAAAGGAACAGTCCCAGAACTGATCCCTGTGGGACCCCACTTATGACCCCCTTAGAAGACGACACCAGCCCCCCCACCACCAACCCTCTGTGTGCATCCAGATAGTCAATTCCCAATCCACCTGACCATCAGTGTCCCCACCCCATCCTACCCAGCTTATCCAGCAGACCCATGTGAGGGACCTAATCAAATGCTTTGCTGAAGTCCAGGAAGAGGACATCCACTGGTCTACCCTGGTCGAGTGCCACCATCACCCACTCGTAGAACTCCACAAGGTTAATCTGACACAATCTGCCCAGGAATAAGCCGTGCTGACGATCATCCAGGAATCCCTGTTCCTTCAAGAATACCCCCAGCCTCTCCTTTAAGATGGCCTCCATCAACTTTCCTACCACCGATGTCAGGCTGACAGGTCTATAGTTCCCCAGCTCTTTCCTTGAGCCCCCTTCATGGATGGGCACAATATGTGCTTGCCTCCAATCTCTGGGCACCCTCCTCATCTGCAGAGAAGCATTAAAAAGGGCTGCCAGTGGTGCAGCCAGGACATCAGCTAACTCCCACAGTATCCTGGGATGGATACCATCAGAACCCAGAGTTTTGTCCTTTTTTAGGGACTTGAGGGCTTCCCACACCCTGCCGACAGGGATTTCTGCATCCGTACCCCCCAGCAGATCCAGCATGCCCCCTCCCACTCAGAGCAGCTCCCTCAGCACCCTGAGTGACAGTAGGTACCCCATCAAGCAAGGCCACCACCCCTTCTGCCCCCTGTATCCCCTTGCTCTGAAGCTCCCTGGCATCCTCCCTAGTGAAAACTGATGCAAAGTACTCATTGAGTACTTCCACCTGTTGCTCTGTCACATCTGTCCATCACAGTGCAGTGGTGGTGGGATTCCTCTTAACAGTGCTTTACAAATGCAATTTACCTCACAGCAATATGAACAGCATCTCTCTGGAGCATCTTCCTCCAATCTAAACTAAGGGAACACTACAATGAAGCAACTGTCCCTTTGACTCCATCCAATTATCTGTAACCTTTATTATGTTCTGATGTGGGGAAAAATGTGCTTATAAAAATGTATCAATGAAATGAACATATCAGCCAGCATCAAAGTACATGATAAATAACATGTTGATTCACTGTTCATGTTTTTAGGTTAGCACAACATATAAAATAATAACTTTGGGGTCTCAGTACCTCCAGATAGCAATGCCTGTCATCTATAGAGTAACTGACATCTGGTGAATAGGAGATCATATCTAGATGGTCATTGTCCGATAGTACAACATATAACAGTTATTTTAGGATATCAGTACCTCCACATAGCTATGCCTGTCATCTGTAGAGTAACTAATATATGGTGAATAGGAGATCAGATCTGAATGGTCATTGTCAGGTAGTACAACATATAACATAGTTATTTTAGGATATCAGTACCTCCACATAGCTATGCCTGTCATCTGTAGAGTAACTGACATCTGGTGAATAGGAGATCAGATCTAGATGGTCATTGTCAGGTAGTGCAACATATAACATAGTTATTTTAGGATATCAGTACCTCCACATAGCTATGCCTGTCATCTGTAGAGTAACTAATATATGGTGAATAGGAGATCAGATCTGGACGGTCAATGTTATAGATGGCCTTATTTTTGGGAAGAGCAGCCAGATCCTTGTAGTCAAGAATCTCATCGCCAAGTTTTGCCTAAGAAAGAAAGGAGAGAGAGGAAGGACAGATAAGGAAAAAGAATGGACAGAGCAAAGTTTCAAGTGAACAGACAAATATAGTACAAATTCAGCACAGAGGTCATCAGGTGCTACATACTGCAAACTGTGGAGATTAGATACAATACAGCTGGTTGACAAGGCTGAATACTAAATGAATTATTCATGGTTTCATTAAACATTTATTGCAATTGTATCCTATAATTACTGTAGAGAAGCTAGTTACAAGAACATGTCTCCAAAATATATGCAGTGGCAACTATCTGAAAAGTCAATGCCATATAATAGGTGCATGGAATTCCTGGCACTGCTAATATGACTCAATATTGCCCTAGCTAGGCAATAAGGTCCTGAGCATCGGGATAGAAAATTACAAGTAAATATGTTCCATATCCACTGATGACAGACGACTGCTTGACAGGATACTGTACCTTTCTTTTTCACATTCTATACTGATGACTTTTGATCCAGGGCAGGCATTCCCAGCCACCTCATCACACCATTCAACCAGGGCCACATGTCATGATAACTATTTTACTCCCTCTTTTGAAACCCACCCCACCCCTTCCTGTAAACACATTTGGCTGTTCTTTTAATCTACTGTAACTTCAAGAGCAAGATGAGTGACTGCCTAAGTTAATGACACTCCTTTATATTTAATTTGGATTTTGGAAGTTAAATTTATGGTAGTGGATTGCCAGTGGCACCGGTTTTCTACATTTTGCTAAAGGGGCATAACAATTTGCACAATCCATCAGCATGGGCAATTATATTACACAGGAATCCAATATTGTACAACTTTCAAAGTATGTAGACACCTTTAATAGGAAGGAGATTAAAACCTTTTAAATCATATGTGGACAATTAAACATAAATTATCAACATGCTGTGTACTGTAGTCAATGACAATTGTTTTTTGGTCACCTTTGACAATAACAGTCTCTATACACTACAGTAAATACCACATACAGTTGGGTTAGATACAGTAGGAACCATTACCTCATGCAGAATTCCTTACCAATTTGATGGAAATCATATTAAAAACAATTACTTTCTGTTCAATCAACTGTGATAATAAGCAGACTGTTGGCACAGCAATTGGATCATGCTTTGCACTAAACTATGCCAATTTAGTGGTTCGCAAGAGGGAAATCAACTTTTTAATTAGACTATAAATATATTTCAGAAACATATGTCCATGGAATAGATTTATAGATGAAATTTATATATATATATATATATATATATAGAGTGGGTCTGTAGCAGATTATTTGGGGGCATTTATGAATGCAAGTGTTCAGTTTTTAAAATCAATAATGCAATATCATAAAGAAGTCCTTCTGCCAACCTATGCACTCAGCATAGGGAAGCTTACTTCTAGGAACAGACTGGTACTATCTGGCTCAGATATTCAAAAGGGTTGCGCGTGGTGCAACAGTGTTGCACCACACGCAACCCACTGATGCGCTCCGGCGTGATATTCAAATGGGAATTGTGCCTGGCACAAATCCCGATGCGCCAGAGTGCATCAGTAATGTATGCAGGTGCAGGTAGGGGAGGCGTGCCCATGCATACTCTGCACAGCCCAATATTCAGCCCAGGATGTGCTGAGCCATGCATGCGCAACCCCTACTTGCGCCGCACAAAGCTGAGCAAAAAAAAAAAAAGGAGCAATGGCCGGCCACCCACAGGTGAGCTGCCGTGTTACAGGGTGCAACATGGCAGCTGCCACCTGTGGATGGCCACCGAGCCCGCTGCACCTCCGTGGTGGTGCCCCCATGCCCGGATCGCAGGCATTGCGTGTGAAAGATTCTATATCCTGGTGATCCAGTGGACCACTGTCTGGCTGATCGCTGGGCTTAAGTAAAAATAAAAAACCTATATCCCTGGTGGTCCAGTGGACCCCTCCCCACCCACCCACTGATCCCCACTGCCCTGCTCCCCCTCGGTCTCGCGACGGCGGCTAGCACCCACCAGCCTGCTTGCCACCAGCCCACCGACTCACACCGTAGGGCTGTACCATTGGTCCACAGTGTGAGCCAATGGGCGCAGCCTCATATTGTATTAGTTATTCCAGATATGTGAATGGATCCATTCACATATCTGGAATGTGTGTGTATGGCAGGATGCATGCCCATTGGCTCACGCCAGAACCAATGGGCATACAGCCCACACCTACAGTGTCAGTCAGTGGCTGCAGGGCAGCAGGCGGGTGGAAGCCTCACCCACCACTGACCGGGGAATGGGGCGGTGGGGATCAGTGGTGGTGGGGAGGGGGTCCACTGGACCACCAGGGATATAGGATTCTGATTCTTCTTACTCAGCCCACGACAGCAGACAGCAGTCCACTGGACCACCAGGGATATAGGAGTCATTTATTTTATACTTAAGCCCACGATCGGGCAGACAGCAGTCCACTGGACCACCAGGTATATAGGAGGTTTTATTTATTTTACTAATGCCCGCGATCGGGCTGTGGGGCACACTGCCTTGCTGCAGGGGGCGTCGGTCCCCGACGGCTGCTGCCTGGTAGGGCGCCAGGTGCAAGTCATCGAGGATTGGCACACCTACATGCAATTGGGGCCATAATGACATGTAAATGGCCCCATTTGCGCCTTGCATAAATTATGGCCTCATTTGCATGTAAACTTTTGAATATCGTGGTTGTTGCACCTAGTGCAATGGAACTTGTGCTAGCGCATCCCCATGCTCCACTCTGGCCACTGGTGCTGGTGCAGTGCCACTGCGCCATGCACACTGTGGGTGGCCAGGGTGTGATATTCAATGATGTTGAGCCATGGCGCAGCTCCGTTGAATATCGCCCAGTCCATGCCCCTGCTCAGCCAAGTTGAGCTGCGCCCAGGCTTGCGCCACAGCCTGGCGCAGTTTGAATATCTGGGCCCCTGTCTATTTATGTAGGACTGATGGTGACATTTCATTGTGAATTTCTAGACAAACTGTAACTAGACAAATAAGCACAATAGTGTTTCATGTAACCTATGTAACCTTGAAACCAAAGTAATCTTTTGTACACCAATGTATTTCTTTGTATATACTGTTGCTGTTGGTTTATCTGTTTTGTACTATGTCTTACTTGGAACCTTTGTAAATGAGTCATTGGCTCAAAGGTGTTAATCCCAAACTGAAATAAATAAATAAATAGATAGATAGATAACTAAAATGATAAACTTCTTGGATTTGAACACCTTATCAATCTAGCCACATACCTCTATGGATGAAATGGGTTGTCTACATACTAAATTATATAAACAGTCCACTTACAGGTGTTCCCTTCCTTTGTCACAAAGCATGCATCTGAGAACAATGAGGGTGTGATGCCAAAATTACTTTTGGAGCAGAATCTTTACAAGTAGCTAGTATATTATAAATAGGGATTACAAAAACATATTGGAAAACACAGTTTATCAAGAGTTATGTATGTTGGAAAGAGAACCTACAAAAAGAAGAAACAAAATAACTGAAGACATGAAAATAGAACTGTATGCCTGATCACCTTTCGTAATCGGACTAAACAAATTACAACTACAGCGCACCCTCGATTGTCCACCCACTTTTGTACATGACAAACTGGGCTGTTAATGGAGTCTGGAAGATAACGGAGGGTAGTGGATGATTAGGGGTGATAGACTAGCAAAAAGTTCATACAAACAAAATCTAGTGGATTGAGGGTGGTGGGTAATATTGTAGCAGATAATCAGGGGAGCATTCTGTTCTGCAAAAACATTGGGGCAATTTAAACACTGCCCCTGCACTGAGAGGTTTTCCTGCCCAGAAACTATTTAGTTTTATTTTTTTTCTTTTAAAAAATGGCTGTAATTTAAGGGATCATACTGTACACAGAGGAATGTACAAACAGCCAGAACATAGACAGAGTAAGGCAGAAAATTAGAATGTCGTTGTTGCTATGCACACTGCTTCTACTGCAATGAATTACATATTTGAAATGAATTTTTACACCAAACCAGTGGTAAAAAAAATGGGATAAAGATATTTATTCATTGTAACTCTACTAATGTTATATGTATTTTGTGTTGTCCCTATAGCAAGCTGTATAGTACATAATGAAAAACAAAGTGATGCCTTAAAGAAAGAGTTGGTGAGCATAGAGTAAGATTGCCACTCAAGTCTGTAACTGACAAATGGCCAGCCTCACTGCAGTGTTCGGCTACTGAGTATGTCATACTCAAAAGCTAAACCGCCGTAAAGAAGCTGCCCATTTATCAGTCAGCAGCTTGAGGTACATGGGTTTGGAAAAAGTTTCTTTGGACAGATGGGAGGGAATGTAGCTTAGAGGTCAGCACAAGGAGAGGCCTTCTAAACTATTTCACTAAACACTTTGACATCCATTGGATAAAACAAAAATTCTGATCTGCAATATTTCTTATAAATGTAACTGTTGTAAGATAAGAAAAAATTACCCACCTTAGTAATCTTATTTCTTCCAGTGTATTACTCTATATTTATAAATGTATGTAGTCTGCCTCCTAAGTAGAACTGCCCGAAGAGAACTGGAACTATATGCAAATGACAGAACCTATCATTGCTTGAGACACACATTCAAACTGCTGCCCTCATCTACTGCAACATTCCATCAACGTCTCAGATTTCAAAAAATAGCCTACAAGGCAGAAATACTAAATACCTATCTAAAACTATTTATAATGCCTAAAAAGGGATAACTCCCAAAACCCAGTATATACCCTAGTGACTGTTTCACTAGAACTGAAACATAAGTTTTATCCTGGAAACTCAGGTAACCAAAGAAGAAGGAGGAATCCTGCCCAGGTAAAGTGTACCCCAATGGGGTGTACATGCCTGTAGAAAATCCAAGATAACATCAGTAGGCATGCTGAGGCTCTGGTTCTGGTAGGGGAGGCAGGGAAAGGAGAGTTATGAATATTGAAGAATACACTGGAAGAAATAAGATTACTAAGGTGAGTAATTTTTTCTTCTGACCCCATGTATTTTTCTATATTCATAACTGTATGCAGACTTCAAAGCAGTACCTTTGGAGGTGGGCAGAGAACCTTCTTAGGAAAGAGGCTCTGCAGGACTGCTGTTCCAAATTTGGCATCACCTCTGGACAGTATGTCCAGGTTGTAGTGTTTAGTGAAAGTATGTATTGTCCTCCATGTGGCAGCTTTGCATATGTCCAGTAGGGGGACATCCATTGAAGCTGCTATAGAAGCAGCTGTTCCCCTGGTTGAATGGACCCTGAGTCCCAATGTGGCCTGCTTGCCTGCTTTTTGATAGCAGAACTGTATACAGCTAACTATCCAGCGAAAGACTGATCTCTTGGTAGCTGGTGTACCTTTTTTCACATCCTGATAGGTAAGGAATAACTGTTGATTGTCCTGCCTGTGATCCTCAGTATGAGATATCCTAGCCTGGCCAAATTTCCCTCATTCACTAAAAATACTACCAATAGCTTAATCTGGTTCAAGGTCAGTTGGCATTCATCTGTATCCCCTTCCCCCGGGTCGTAGCTGAAAACAGGCAGGATTTGTCTAGTGCACTTACCCGGTCAACAAAAAACTAAATAAAATAAATATGTAGTAACTAACAGCTCTCTTCACATCCAGACTGTGAAGTCTTCGCTCACCTGAAGTAGAGTGTTCAGTGAAAAACACTGGTAATGGAATGGACTGGTTCAAATGAAAATCTGACACCAACTTAGGAAAACATTTTCTATTGGTCCTGAGTACCACTTTATCATTATGGAAAGACAAATAGTCCTTTTCCACAGATAGGGCCTGCAGCTCACTTATCCTTCTAGCAGAAGTAATAGCTACTAGGAATACAGTTTTCCATGTGACATACTGTAGGTAGGCTGAGGACATAGGTTCAAAAGGTGGCATCATAAGCTGAGCAATACAAATGTTCAAATCCCAGCCAGGGACAGGTTCCCTAATGGGTGGATATGTAAGATACAGACCCTTTTTAAAAATAGGGTCAGATGCAATGGAAGTGGGGCGTCCCACTGAAATATGAGCAGATATAGCTGCTAAGTCCTCCCTTACTGATGTATGCTTAAGGCCCTGATCATGTAAGAAAGTAAGGTACTCAAGTAGGGTTGGAATTCCTGCTGAGGCAGGTTCGATGCGGTGCAGGGTACCCCAAGAGAGAAACCTTTTCCATTTGGCTGAATAGGTTTTCTTAGTGGAGGGTTTTCTATGTCCCCTAAGTATGTGTAAAACTGTTTGGGAGAGGTTTAGGTTTTCAAATTCTATGTCTTCAAGAGCCAAGCCTTGAGACAGAGAGACCCGAGACTGGGATATCCTATTTTCCCTTGGTGGGAGGTTAACAAGTTGTGCCTCCGGGGAAGATGTATTGGTGTGGATACCAGCATGGATAGTAGGAGAAGATACAAATGTTGTCTGGGCCAGTCTGGGGCGATGAGAATCACTGAGGCAGACTGGGACCTGAGCTTGATCAGGACTCTGAGGATGAGAGGAAAAGGAGGGAAAACGTATAGGCTTCTCCCTTACCAATTCAGTACCATGGCATCCACTGGGACTGTGCCCATGAGTGGGGGTCTGCAACAAAACAGTGGTAGTTTGTGGTTCTCTGGAGAGGCAAATAGGTCCACTTCTGGAGTAAACCACCTTCTGAATACCGAACTGGCCATCTGTGTGTCCAATGACCACTCGTGATGGCCCTGACTGATTCTGCTGAGGGCATCTGCTAAAATGTTGTTCTTCCTTGGGACATGGACTGCTTGCAGAGTTACTTTTATAAAGTATGCAAAATCCCACAGTATCATGGTCTCTGAACACAGAGGGTTGGACCTTGTGCCTCCTTGCTTGTTTATGTAGTACATTGTTGTGGTATTGTCTGTTCTGACCTGTACCACACTTCTTGGTACCAAATGAGCAAAAGCTTTTAGAGCTAAGAATATGGCTTGGAGCTCCAAGAGATTTATGGCAGAAGGGATTCCGCCTTGGACCAAGTGCCATGGATGGTGTGGTCCTCCATATGGGTGCTCCATCCCAGTAGAGAAGCATCTGTTGTGAGAACAAAGGAAGGGTTCTCCTTCTGGAAAGGGACACCTTGCCTTAAGTTGTCTAAATTTTTCCACCACTGTAAGGCTTGAATAACAACCTATGTTACTGGGATGAGTTTTGACATCTTGTCCCTTCTCTGCGACCAATGGAACCTGAGATGAGATTGCAAGTCTCTCATTCTGTATATTGCCCCTGAAACTGTACCTGTTGCTGCAGCTATATGGCCCAGAATCTGCAGATAGTGTCTTGCTGGGCATGGCTAGTTTAGCTTGAAAGAGGTAGCCAGGTCGAAAATACCCTGCACTCTGTCTTGAGGGAGGAAAGCCCTTCCCTGGGTAGTATCCAGTTCGGCTCCTATAAACTGAAACAGCTGAACAGAGGTAAGAACAGGCTTCTCCTGATTTATCAGGAATCGCAAGGACTGTAGGAGATGAACTGCTGATTGCAGGTGCTCTGAGACCTGTTGTGGGGATTTTCCCACAAACAGCCAGTCATCCAGATAAGGGAAGACTAGGATGCCAGACTGTCTTAAGTGTGCCACCACTACGGCTAGGCACTTTGTGAATACCTTGGGTGCTGAGGTCAGACCGAAGGGAAGGGAAGTGAACTGATAATGTCCTGAATGGAGTCTGAACCTGAGATACTTTCTGTGAGATTGCCTTATTGGGATGTGAAAATAGGCATCTTTTAAATCCAGAGATGCTAACCAATCTCCCTGCAGGATAACTGGGAGTATGGATCTCAATGTGACCATCTTGAATTTTGGCTTTACCAGGAATTTATTGAGAGATCTGAGATCCAGAATGGGTTGCTAGTCCCAATTTTTTTTTTGGTCAGGAAGTAGCAGGAGTAGAAGCCCCTTCCTCTGAGATGTGCTGGTACATGCTCCACTGCTCTCATGTGGAGCAACTTCTGCACTTCCTTTCGCAAGAGCTTGCCCTCCAAGAGGGAAGCTGGTTTGAAAACTCTTGACTTGAGAGGGGGAAGGTATTTGAAACATAGGGACAAACCCTGACTTACCACCTCCAGAACCCACCTGTCTGTGGTGATGGAGAACCAGTTCTGGAGGAAGTAAGTCAGCCTGCCCCCTACTGGCAGTGGGGAGGCGACCTGGACCAATTGGTCATTCTTGGTGTGCCTGAGCCTGGGCAGATTGGGAGCCCCTTCTGGACCCCCCCTGCCCCTAGGTCTAAAATACCCAGTCTGCTGTGGGTAGGGTTGTTGCTGAAAAGCAGCTTGGCCCTGATAAAAAGGCCTCCCATAAGGGGACCTTCCCCTGCCCCCCTTGGGCCTGGGTCCAGGTCGCAGAACGTTGGTTTTAGCCCACGGATGATCCCGTAGACCTCCTGCACCATCGCCAGCCAGAACTCACCCCAGGACAGATGAGTGCAATCACTCATCTGAGAAGTACCCCTGCTGGAGACTTGAATTCTGCTAGAGGTGATCCTGGATCTCACAGAGAACACTCTGTCTGAGAAGAATCGAGCAAACTCCTAACATTTGTGAGTTGAAAAATCTCTAACAGGTTCCAGACAGGATGGATGTAGTAGCCTGTCCACAACCCAGAAGACCTAAGCTGGTCGATTCTTCCTGGCTGCAATCGCCCTAGACATGAAAGCTGCCTTTTTCTGGATGATTACCTTTTGATATTCATGATAATGAGATGTCAGAACCAGTTTGTCCTCGAGAGATCCAGTTTTCTTCCAGCACCTCTCCAACTTCCACCCCATTGTCTTCAACTTCCCCAGCTCCCCATCAAACCAGGGGAGCCGAGGTGTGAGGCAAGGGGGTGTACATGGGTCAATGCCAGACAGTCCAGAGCCCCAGCAACAGCATTATTGTAGGCCATGACTGCGTTCTCTGGGCCGTTGGTGCATGCCTCCAGTATAGACAAAATGTCCAGTTCTGCTAATAGTCCCTCTGGTTGAACACCTCTCAAACAGCGGAACTGAACCATTTCCACAGAGGATGGGACCCTCGTGGGGGGCTGTAAAGCTGAACTCAATGGTGCAATGATTGGACCAAACTACCCGACCAATCTTGACAGCGTAAATTTTAAGCCCCATCAAGAACACCAGATCGAGCACGTGGCCAGACTGGTGGGTCCCAGATGTGGAAAGCAGGGACAGGCCCAGAGCCTCCATACTTAGCGGGAGATCTCTGACACCAGGTGATGTCACATCATCCACCTACGTGTTGAAGTCGCTGAGAATAATCCATCTCAGAGACTCCAACACCATCTCGGTGACAAAGGATGTCACCTCCTGCAGAAAGCCCCGATCATACCCAAGTGGACAGTAGATCATGAGCACTCTAAATTCCACACCAGGATCCCCCACACCCCCACACACTCAAAAGAACTGGTGTCCCTGACTGGGTGCACTGTCAGGCCGAGCTCTGATCTAAAACAAGAGGAAGAAGGCAGCTGCTAGAACTCCTCTATTGGGACTAAAGAACTAGAACTCTACTACTGGAATCTTCAATTAGGATAAAAAACAAACAAAACACGAAGCGTTGGTGTGCTTGTCTGAGTTGGGGGAAGGGAACTGTTATCTGTGCTGTTAGCTAGGTGAAGAGAAGAGTTGTAAAATGGGGGGTGTGGCTTAGGCAACAGAAAGCCAGGTGTCTGTATTTAAAGCATCCCTAGTTAGCATTTGGCAGACAGCAGCAACAGGAAGAAGGCAGCTGCTAGAACCCCTCTGCTGGGACTATACAGCTCTCCCTCTCCCCACCATTAGCCAGTTCCACTTTTATAGGCACTGCATTTGACTGACAACAGGAATTTCCTGTTTGGGAGAAGGAAGGGAGTGATCACAGAGGCACAAAAGACTCACCATCCTAGAAGGAAAAGAATAGCTCTCCCTCACCCCCTAGCTGCTGGAGGTCTGTCACTGAGCAAGTAAGAAGGAGACTACTGAGGAATACAAATGGCAGGAGCTATAAAGGCACAGAGGTAGTAGGAAGGTAGGGAGAAAAAAAAGTAAACGGAAACAGTAAAGAGTAAGCATACTAAACAACGGTCAAGGGGCCACAAACAAGACATGATGGGAGTGGTGCAGTGCAGTGGCTGTGGAGCGGCAGTCTTCTGGGAGATGTTCTGGAGGATGCGGTGTTGTCTCATCTGTAGGCACCTCTCTGGGCTGAGGGAGGAGGTTGCTCATCTCTAGGATGAGTTGATCAGGATTCAGGGGACCTCCTCTCCCTCCCAAGGACCACCAGGGCCAATGCCGCTGCCTCAGAGGTTGCCAAGAAAGAGAAGCAGTTGGAACAAGGTGGGCTCAGGGAGGGTGAGAGTGAGGGTGGAAGAACAGAGGCGCATCCCTCCAGTTGTATCTCTCCACAATTAATACGCCGTTCTGGCAGAGCGTGGTTCCTCTAGAGAGGCACCCATAGTGGAGACCAAGGAGGATGCTGGGAACCTCCACAAAGGAGATCAAAAGGAGGGTGGCATGGGACCCGCAGGGGAAGGGAACAACTCCTGGTGGGGGACTTAATTGCTAGGAGGTAGAATTGGGGGAGGGAGAGGAGAGGGAGATAAGCTGCCTGCCTGGCGCCATGGCTTGGAGGGACAGGGAATAAATCCTCAGGATCGCGGGAGCAGCTGCACGGGGAAGGGAGCTGGAGGTCATTATCCACCTAGGGACAAATAACCTGGCTGGGAATGGGATCAAAGCAGTGCAGGAGGAGTCTGTGGAGTTGGGGAGGGGCCTAAGACAAGTAGCACATGCGGTAACCTTCTTAGAGTTGTTGCCTGTCTATGGCATGGGTGAGGCTAGGGTGTTCCACATCATGGGATTCAATCAATGGTAGAAAAACTGGTGCAGAGCTCAGGGTTTTGGCGTCACTGAGGGCTGGGGGGCCACCTGGAGTGATACAGGCTTATACTGGCATGATGATCTGCATCTATCCAGGAGGGGAACCAGGATCCTAGGTGATAGGTTTAAATGCTTCATTGGCAAGCATTTGAACTAGCCAAGGGGGAAGGAACTGAAAAGGAGTGGGGAAACAAGCCCCCCCCAAAAAAAAAAAACAGGATAGTTAGTGAGGTAAACACCAAGATAGAGAAGTCGATAGTGAGCATGACAGGGGTAAATGGATAAATAGGCAAAGGCAGTAAGGACAGGGATGGGGATAAAATGAGTAAGGCCATCAAAAATGGAGGGCAATGAGTACCAATGCCCATAGTCTGGGTAACAAGCTCCCTGAACTAATAGCCTTGATGGAAGAGGGATGCCTGGATATCATGGCAGTCACAGAAACATGGTACATAGAGAACCATGAGTGGAATGTTGACATACCAGGTTACATAGTATACAGGAGGGACAGGGAGGGTAGAAGAGGAAGAGGAAGAGTAGCTCTCTATGTAACGGAAGGGCTCAAAGCATCAGAACTAAAGGGTAAACAGGGAGGAAAGGAGGCACTGTGGGTCACCCTGGAGACAGGAAATGGCACCACAGTCTGCACGGGTGTTGCATACAGACCCCCGTCTCAGGGAAGGAAATGGACAAGGAAATGATAGAAGACATCCTTAGGATGGCAGAAAAAGGGGAGATATTGTTGATGGGGGACCTGAATATGCCAGATGTTAACTGGAGCACCTTTACTGCAGCCACATACAAAAAGCAGGGTTATTCTCGATGGCCTACAGGGGGCATGCCTCAGACAGCTAGTGGTGGAACCCACTCAGGAGGGAGCAATCTTAGACCTGGTGCTCTCAAACGGGGATGGAGAGAGGATCTCAAATTTAGAAGTGGATAGCCATCTGGGAACAAGTGACCACCAAACAGTGTGGTTCACGATAAACACAGCTGTACAGTCAAGCCATCTGAAAGTGAGGGTACTGGACTTTAGGAGGGCTGACTTTGTCAAAATGGGAGAGCGTCTCAGAAAAGCACTAGCAAACGGGCAAGAAGGAGGGGTGGAAGAACAATGGGGAAACATCAAAACTGCCATCACAGAGGCAACAGGCCTTTGTGTGAAGCAAGCAAACAAATCAAAATGAAGGAAAAAACACTATGCTACTCAAAAGAGGTGGCGGGGAAAGTTAGGGAGAAAAAGATAGCATTCAGGAAGTATAAGGAAACACAGAAGGAGCAGGACAGGGAACTGTACCAGTTAAAGCAGAAGGAAGCAGGGAAGGCAATCAGAATAGCAAAGGCCCAAACCGAGGAAAAGATAGCCAACTCGGTTAAAAAGGGGATAAAATCTTTTACAAGTACATTAGAGAGCGAAGAAAGACCAAGGGAGGGACAGTAAGACTTAATAAAGGGGAGGGTGTGCGGGCAGAGGGTGACAGTGAAAAAGCAGGGATACTGAACAAGTACTTCTGCTCAGTATTCACAAAAGGGGAGGAGGGAGAGGTACCTTATATAATCAATAGAAGCACTCTGTATAGGGGGGGTCGATACCAGTCCATTCACAGAAGAAAGGGTTCTGAAAGAACTTCTAAAACTGAAGGTGGACAAAGCAATGGGCCCTGATGGGATTATAAACAATAATAATAAAATAAAACTGTATTTTTAAAGCGTCTTTCCAAAACAAAGGCACTATGCAACATTGCAACATATAAAAACCAATAAAACATAAACATTTCCATATAGCCTGTTAGCCAAGTAGATAAATATCTTAACAATAATCAATCTGAGTAGGCCATGTGCCACAAATGGGTCTTCAGTGCCTTCTTAAAATTCTCCACAGTTGTGCACTCAAGTATCTGACAAGGTAGAGAGGATTCACCCCAGAATTCTAAAAGAACTAAGGGGAGAGCTAGTGACACCACTGACTACCCTTTATAACAAATCATGGGAGGACTGTGGTACCTAAGAAATGAAGGAGGGTGGATGTGATTCCCCTTCACAAAAGTGGGAGCAAAGCAGAGGCAGGAAACTACAGATCTGTTAGTTTGACCTCAGTGGTAGGGAAAATGATGGAATCACATCTGAAAGAAAGAATTGTTGATTACCTAGAGGCCAGTGGGGCACAGGACCCAAGGTAGCATGGATTCACAGTGGGAAGGTGATGTCAGACGAATCACTAGGTGACCAAAGTAGTAGACCAGGGAGGGGCTGTGGACATGGCCTACCTAGACTTTAGCAAGGCATCTGACACAGTCCCACACAAAAGATTAATTAACAAGTTAGCCAGCTTGGGAGTGAGTCCTAGGGTGGTAGCCTGGGTAAAAGATTGGCTGGACAACAGGACACAGAGGGTAATATTAAATGGAGTCCACTCCGAAGAAAGGGAGGTTAGTAACGGGGTACTGCAGGGTTCGGTACTGGGTCCGGTCATTTTTAATGTCTTTATAAGTGACATTGCAGAGGGACTGGAAGGAAATGTATGCCTCTTTGCAGACGACACAAAGATCTGCAACAGGGTTGATATACAAGAGGGGTGGAAAGTGTGAGAAGGGACTTGGCAAGGTTGGAGGAATGGTCAAAAGTATGGCAGCTTACATTCAATGCAAAGAAGTGCAAAGTAATGCACCTGGGAAACAAAAACCCAGCGTAAGAGTACGGGGGGGGGGGTTAATAACAACAACAAAAATGGAAAGAGACCTCGGAGTAGTCATATCAGATGACATAAAGGTAAGCAAGAAATGTGAGAAGGCAGTAAGGAAAGCTGGGGGAATACTGGGATGTACAGGAAGAGGCATCACCAGTAGAAAAACAGGAAGTTGTTTTCCCTCTGTACAGACAGTTGATGAGACCCCATCTGGAGTACTGCATGCAGTTCTGGAGACCCCATCTCTGCAAAGACACAGACAGGATGGGGGCAGTCCAGAGGAAGGCAACTAAAATGGAGCAGAGTCAGCAACAGAAGCCATTTGAAAAGAGACTAAAAGAGCTTAATATGTATAGCCTCGAGGAAAGGAGGGAGAGGTGGGGACATGATTGAAACTTTCAAGTACCTCAAGGGAATCAACAAAGTCCTAGAGGGTAGCATCTTTCAGAAAAAGAGACGTGCAAGAACAAGGGGGCACAATTTGAAGATAGAGTGAGACCGGCTCAGAGGCAATGTGAGGAAGTATTTTTTCATGGAGAGGATGGTGGAGGCATGGAACAGTCTTCCTGAGGAGGTTGTGGGGTCAAACACAGTGGGGGAATTCCAGAATGCATGGGACAGACATAAGGCAATTTTGGTTGTGGGGTAGGAAGAAGTAGGCTGTTGGTTAACTGTGATCTGCAGCTTATCCAGTAGGTAGGGAAACAGGCAGACTGGGTGGGCCAAGCGGTCCTTATCTGCTGTCACAGTCTATGTTTCTATGTTTCTAAAACAGATCGCAACCCCCCCCCCCCCGCGGTTCTTCCTTGGGCAGTGAACAACAGAGTACTGTACCCGGCTGGGACAGACACCTCAAGCACAGGGCTCGAGGTACTGCCCAGCTAGGTCTCCATAATGCAAGCCAGATTGACTGACCTGACAAGATCAGTCATGATGGCAGTCTTGTTGGTCACCGATCTGACATTGCCAAACACCGCCCAAAGAGGACAAGCAGTTGGGGGCTGGTCCATTGGCTACCTGTCCTCTCGGTCTGGAGGATACCCTCGGCAAAGGGACAAGGCATGATGGACCTTGCTCCAGCTGTCTCTTGGGCCCAGGGTGTCTCCTGGTCCCCACAGCCCAAATCAGCTCTTCACAGGCAATATTTATCTCCCTCCCTTTCTGTCTAACACCCTTCCTCAAGATACTGAACTCCTTACACCTCTGCCAAACTAAAACATCCAGCAGAGGGGTGAGGAAGGGACGGAGATCTTTAAGAAGGGAGGCAGAATAAACCAGAAGTTGGGTCTGAAGTAGTATCTCCATCCTAAAACAGCTACTACTGCCAAAACAGAATACAGAATAAACAAATATTAACCCCACTCTCAAAAAATATATTAACTAATCACACACTAACAACCCAGCACCCTCCCAACCCAATAAATAACACAAATACTTCCTGATAATACCCACACTCACACACACAACCACACTAATTCACACTAACAATGCCACTCTCACCCCCAACCCCAAAGCCCCACCCTCACAGTCCCAAAAATAAAAAGTCCTAAAATCTGAGGAGTTCAGAGTCCAAAACGCCAGCAGTACCAGGAAAAAGAGCAGTTCTTTCACAGGGAGTGTTGAAGTTCCAAGATGAGGCACCCCTAGGTCAAGTCTTCAGGCCGGACCAGAAGCTATAGAACCCCGATCCCTCTTACAAGTCGAGGACTACTCTGGACAGGCCAGTAAAGTAGCTCCTAAAAGAAACTAGTCAGCCCAGAAGAAAAAATTACTCACCATAGTAATCTTGTTTCTTCAAAGGGATCACTCATTATGATTAAATTGATGCAGTCAGCCTCCTGTATTGAACTGCCCGGAGAGATGGAATTAAATGCAAATTATGGAACTCTCAATTGGCTCATGCCACTTTCAAACTGTTGCCCTAGCAACTGCTGCACTCTGAGTGCTTCAGATTCTTATGGAGCCTAACTGGGTATAAGACCCACTAGCTCAAAATAATAATGTTAAAAATAATATTTTTGTCCTTTCAGGTCAAAACATCCTTAACTAACAAACGTAAGAAACTCGAGACCACCTGGACACCAACTGGTTAAACAAAGTGAGTCTCTACCTTAACCTATATAGGAGAAAAAACCTTTAATGCAGGGATGCAGAACAACTTCTATAGGTTCTAGTAGGGGAGGCAGGGAGAGTCTTTAATCTTAATGAGTGATCCCTTTGAAGACACAAGATTACTATGGTGAGTATTTATTTCTTCTAACCCCAGGAATCATTCATTATGATTAAACTGATGCAGACTGCCAAGCAGTACCTTTGGAGGTTGGGCAGAGAACCTATTTTGGAAACAGGCTCTGCAGTACTGCTGTACCAAACCTAGCATCACCTCTGGATTGCAAGTCCAGGCTGTAATGCTTTGTGAAGGTGTGTACTGTTTTCTATGTAGCAGCTTTGCAGATTTCCAGTAATGGAATTTCTCTTGAAGCTGCCACTGAAGCAGCTGTGCTCCTGGTGGAGTGTGCTCTCAGGCCCAGAGGTACCTGTTTACCCACCTTACTATAACAAAACTGTATACATGCCACTATCCAGCGAGCAATTGAATGTTTTGTTGCAGCTCTGCCCTTACCAACTTCACTATAGGTGAGAAAGAGCTGTGTCTGACTTGATCTGTAAGACTTAGTTCTGTCAATATAGTGGCTAAGTGCCCTTCTGACATCAAGGGAATGAAGCCTCCTTTCTGGAGAGCTGGAGTTCTCTGTAAAACAGACAGGTAGAGTGATAGACTGATTTAAGTGAAAGTCAGATACCACTTTGGGAAGGAATTTTCTATTGGTCCTGTGGGCCACCTTATCTCTGTGGAAGGAGATGTAGTCCACATCTGTACACATGGCTTGTAATTCACTAATCCTTCTGGCTGAAGTAATAACAACCAGAAAAACAGTTTTCCAAGAGAAATACTTCAAATCTGCAGTTGCCATAGGTTCGAATGGTGCATCCATGAGTTTAGCAATGCAGATATTAAATTCCAGGCCGGGACCGGTTCCTTCAGGGGAGTGTGTAGAAGGTTAAGGCCTTTAAAATATTTTCTGAATACTGGATGAGAGGTCATGGATCTCTCTTTACCAGCTGACAGATAAGCAGAGACTGAAGCCAAGTGGACCCTGAGGGTCGAAGGCTTCAGGCCTAAGGAATGTTAAGTGTGTAAGGTAATCTAGGAGAACAGCCAAATCAGCCCTGGAGGGGTTCACACCCTTACCTGTACACCACATGGAGAACTTCTTCCACTTAGAAGAATACTTTTTCTTAGTAGAAGGCTTCCTGGAACCCCTAAGCACTGTCAGCACCTGCTCTGATAGCTTAAGGTTATCAAATTCTAAGTCCTCAAGAGCCATGCCTTGAGCCTCAGTGATTTGAGATTGGGGTACAGGATCCTGCCCTGAAAGGAGGTTGGCAGGCTGTGCCTCCTGGGCAGATGGATTGGGGAAACTACTGACAGAGTCAGCAGAAGAGAATACCTGTGCTGTCTTGCCCAGTCCGGAGCCACCAGTATCACTGTTGCTGGTTGGGACCTCAATTTCAGCAGGGTCCTGAATATCATATGAAAGGGAGGGAATGCATACAGAAATTTCCCTGTACAATCCAGGGCCATCACAACCAGGGGAATTGTGCCCCTTAGAGGAGGGCTGCAACAGTACATTGGTAGTTGGTGATTTTCTGAGGAGGCAGAGATCCACTTCTGGAATGCCCCATCTTCTGAAAATTGTACTGAGTATCTGAGTATTCAGGCACCACTCATGGTGTTCCTGACTTATCCTGCTGAGAGAGTCTGCCAGTACATTGTCCTTCCCTGGAAGGTGTATGGCTGTCAAGGATACTTCCATGGAGTATACCAGGGACCACAGTCTCATTGCTTCTGTACACAGTTTAGATTGACCTGGCATCCCCTTGCTTGTTGATGTAATACATGGTTGTGGTGCTGTCTGTTCTGACTTGCACCATCTTGTTTTGAAGGTAAGGAGCAAGTGTCTTTAGAGCCAGGTAGACAGCCCTGAGCTCCAAAAGATTTATGTGCAACAGAGACTCTTGGGGGGACCATGTGCTACTTGCTGTGTGCTCTAACATGTGTGTCCCCCCAACCTAGAAGAGAGGCATCTGTTGTAAGGATTGCTGAGGGCTGTTCCCTTATAAAAGGTACACCCACCCTGAGGTTGTGCTCGTCCAGCCACCACTGCAATACCTGAACTAAGCTTTCTGTGACTGGAACCAGTTTGGACAGAGCATTCGTCCTTTGGGACCAGTACTGTCTGAGGTGGAACTGAATATCTCTCATTTGAAACCTGGAGCCCATTGCCACTGCAGTGGCAGATGCCATGTGGCCCAGTAGCCTGAGAAATTATCTGGCTATTTTGGGTCTCCCTGACACAAAGGATCTTGCAATCTGCAGATTGCTTGTCACTCTGTCCTGTGGCGGGAAGGCTCTGCCCTTCCTGGTGATCAGTTCTGCTCCAATAAACTCCAGCACCTGCAGTGGCACCTGCTGAGATTTCTCGTCATTTATAAGAAATTCCAGGGACTCCAGTGTAGATTTTGTTAGTGTCAGCGACTACTTTGCATGCTGCAGAGACTGTCCTACTACTAACCAGTCATCCAGGCAGGGGAAGACCGTTACACCTTGTTTTCTTAAAAACTCTACCACCACTGATAGGCACTTTGTAAAAACCCTTGGTGCCGAAGTTACTCCCAAAGGGAGAACTGCAAATTGATAATGGCCTGAAGTCAGTCTGAATCTCAAGAATTTTCTGTGAGATGGTCTGATGGGAATGTGAAAATAAGCATCCCTTAGATCTAGGGAGGCTAGCCAGTCTCCCTTTTGTAATGAAGGAATGATTTTTGCAAGAGTGACCATTTTGAACCTTGGTTTCAAAATGTGCTTTTTCAGAAGTCTTAGATCCAAAATAGGTCACTAATCCCCATTTTTCTTCCTTATGAGGAAGTACCTGGAATAAAAACCTTTGCCCCTGTTGTATTAGAGGCACTGTCTCCACTGCTTTGATTGCTAGCAGATGCATTACCTCTGATTCCAACAGAATCCTGTCTGCAGATGTTACTGGAGCAAAGGTTCTTGTTCTCAGCTTTGGGAATGATTTGAAGCTGAGTGCCAAGCCCTGGCTCACTACCTCCAACTCCTACTTGTCTGTGGTGATGGAATGCCAAGCGTGAAGGTAGTGAGCCAGCCTGCCACCCACTGGTGGTTCTGCAATAGAGGATGCGACCTGCACTAGCCCATCAGGGGTTCTGTGTGGGTTGTGCCTGAACTTGTGATGCAGGAGCCGCTCTCCTGCCTCTTCCTCTGAAGTAACCTCTGGCCTGCTGGTGAGGCTGAGAGGCCTGCACTTGAAAGAAAGGTTTGGGGTAAAAACCCCTACCCCTGCCTTCCCTACTCTGTGGTCTATAAGAAGTGGAAGGCCTATCTTTGAAATTGCTCCAATAGGTGGATTTGTATTCCTCCACCTTCTTCATGTATGCTTCAGTCTTATCTCCAAACCAGGAGTTGTTCTCAAGGGGGAAATCCATTGCTTTGGCCTGGGTGTCTAAAGTCAGGTTAGTGGCTCTAAGCCACGCAAACCTCCTAAGTGAAACAGACAAAGCCATTAACCTGGATGCAGTATCATTGGCTACCACTGCCATATGAAATTGGTACTTGGTAGCATCTAGTGCAGCCCTAGCTGCAGCCTGCAAGTCTACAGCCACTTCACCTGGCACTTTATCTGCCAGAGCTTGAATATTGTTCCAGAGAGCCTTCTGGTACTGCACTGCATATGCCATGTAATTGGCCTGCCTAACTAATAAAGAGGCAGCCATGTACCCCTTTGTTCCCATGGCATCCATTTTCTTTGAGTCTTTGCCTGGTGGATGGGTAGCCAAAGCGATCCTTGCCTTATCACAGGCAGCAGCCTGGACTACTCCTTCAGGATAAGGATGAGTAAACAGAAAGTCAGCTGTAGTTCTATCCAGCTGGTATTTCTTGTCAACTTTCTTATCCACACCAGGGACAGAGGTTGGAGTTTTAAAAATCTGTAATGCAGCCTTTTTTAAGTACTTGTGCATGGGCAGAAGCAGACGTTTCGTGGGGGTTAACCCCATCATATCCAAAAAATCTGCCTCCTCCATATCCTCTTCTGTTTCCTGAAGAGGAAGGTTAAGGGTTTCCATCATGCTCTTAACAAAGGCATAGTGGGAAGAATATTCCTCAGGATCCCTAGGAGGAGACCCAAACTCTTGCTCTGGGGAGACTTCTGGATCTATAGGTTCCTCTTCAAAGTCATCTTCATCCTCCTCACCATACACTTCCAGCAATTCCTGCCTTGCAGGAGCTGGAGAAGAAACCGGGGCAGCCGGTGAACAAACCAGAATTGCAACCTGTAGGGCCTGTAGAACCTGTAAGACTTTAGCAATGTCCTCAGCTGAGGGCATAGCATGCTTGTCTGCTGGGAGCTCCTTAGCCTTCTTGGCCGGAGGTGCAGTGACATGTTTTTCTTTACACTTTTTCTTTAATGGAACAGGTTCAGAGCCTGTTTCCACAGCCCTTTTACCTTGTTCAGATTTTTCTGAACTCCTGTCAGGATCCTTGGCTTTACCTCCATCCTTTTTATGGGAAGAGGAAGAAACAGAATTATCCACACTAGAAATAGAGGCAGAAGCCATCTCTTCTAAAATCTTAGACCTTTTCTTTAATGTTTTAGGACAAAAGGCCTTACAGATATCACAACTAGCAAAGATATGACTTTTACCCAAACAAGAAATACACAGAGAGTGTCTATCTGCTTTTGCTATAAACTGACCACAAGACTCACAACATTTAAAACCTGTGGGTCCTGTGTGCTTTTTAGTTTATCCAAATTAATCTCTGACATTGAAACTAGACAAAAAGATTACTTCCCAAAACCGTTATTCAAATTACCTGGGAACCGGAGGTTTCTTTTTAAAAAACTACCACGAACGGCTCCTGGAACTGAACACTATTAGGTTCCCGAAAGAAAAGGGAACCAAGAATTACACTAAATTTAAACAAAACTAAAGCGCTTCAAGGAACCGACCGCTAAATATATATTTTATAAAGAAAACTGAGGTAAACCCCTCAAAATAAACGTGGAACCCTCGGTTCCAAGAAACCACGAGGGAACCGCGAATAGAAATAAAAAGCTACTATAGCACTAAATAAACTATACTAAACAATGTTCTAAGGCAGCAATTTAAAATTTAACTAAAAATGAGTACTTATCTACAGATAAACTTTAGTCTGAAGACAGTTCAAGGAGAGCTCTCCGGGATGTTCTTACTAGGCAGGTGGGGTAAAGAATCTGAAGCACTCAGAGTGCAGCAGTTGCTAGGGCAGCAGTCTGAAAGAGGCATGAGTCAATTGAGTGTTCCATAATTTGCATATAATTCCATCTCTCCAGGCAGTTCAACACAGGAGGCTGACTACATCAGTTTAATCATAATGAGTTATTCCTGGAGTTAGAAAGCTTAACCAGGATAAAGTCAGTGGGGTATAGATAAGCTAACGTTAAGGCCCTCTCACATCCATCAACGCCAGTGAAGTCCACAGTCCCCACACAGTTATTCCAGGCTAAGTCCAGTGCAATCAGAGAAAACACTCCCAATGCTCAACACTCGGCTACAGTGGAAAGTCAGTATTGCCCTTGAGAAATATAAACAACGGTACCTGGATGGATGGATTGAAAACTGGATAGCTGGACGCACTCAGAGAGTAGTGGTCTGTGGGGAGCTCTCGAACCCTACAGAGGTTGGTAGTGGGGTACCACAGGGCTCGGTCCTGGGTCCAATCCTGTTTAATGCATACATATCAGACATCAGGGATGGTATAGGGTGTGAAATGAGTCTCTTCGCGGATGACTCCAAGATGGGAGCAGTAGTTGAGGGAGAAGAGGGGAGGTTGGCCCTGCAAGGGGACCTGGACACCCTGGAAAGCTGGGCTCACACATGGAAATTAAATTTCAATATCACCAAGTGCAAGGTGTTGCATCTTGGTCGGGGAAACCCTAAACACAGGTACACCCTGGGAGGGGTGCTGGAAGCCTCAACAGGGAAAAAGACCTGGGGTCATGGTGGATACATGTATGAATAACTCTGAGCAGTGCAGGAGAGCAGCTAGCAAGGCAAACAGGATGTTGGGATGCATGAGGATCACCTCAAGGAGCAAGGAAGTGATTCTGCCGCTGTACAATGGACTGGTTAGACCACCTTGAGTACTGTGTACAGTACTGGAGACCACACTTGAAGAGGGACATACAGCTCCTGGAGAGAGTACAGAGAGGGCAACAAAGATGATACAGAGGGCTAGGGGATTTGACTTACGAGGACAGACTTGAAGAGCTCTGCCTGTTTTCATTGGAGGAGAGGAGAGACAGGGGACATGATTGAGGTCTTCAAGTACCTCAAGGGAATAAATAGGGTAAACATGGAGGATCTTTAGACTAAAGCAGGAGGCATCACCAGAGGCATGGTTTGAAGTTGGAAGGTGGAAGGGTGAGGGGAAAAGAGAGGAGGTTTTCACTGAGAGGGTGGTGGACCCTTGGAATGCTCTGCCTGGTGAGCTGGTTCAGAGATCCACAGTGGAGGGCTTTAAGAGAGGTGGGACAGACACAGAAAGTGGATGTATCAGATGATGGCCTGTCCCGGGGGGGTGGGGATGGATGATAGGGGTTTCTGGAGCACAAGGGATGGGAGGGTCTCTGCACCCAACTAAGGATCTAGGTTCGAGCAGACTTGATAGACCATAAGGCCTAATCTGCTGGCAAATGGTATGTTATTATGTTAGTACCTTCAGCCAGGGGAGACAGAAAGTCCCACACGCAAGTCCCAGAGCAAGTCAGAGGTTTCAGTTTTTCCAGCACAGTGCCTTCCAGGGCTGTACCAAGTCACAACCCTGATTGCAATATGCAGTTCTACAACTGCTAAAAGTTTACAGCAGCAGAATAAGGCAGTCCCCTGCTCATGCTCCGAATCCAAGGGCAGACTACCGAAGTGTTTTCAGGTTGCTCACCAATCCTAGGCAGTCAACCACTGCAACGTACGACACCCACAGACCTTCGACTACTCCGGGTAACCTGGCTGCAAGATCAGAGAGCACAACACTCCTAACTGCCAGGCTCCCAATGGCTCAGCACTCCAGCCTGAAGTTACTTAGAGTTTTCCCTTTAATCTGCCAAGAACACACAAACACTGGAATTGAGGTAGGCAATACTGCTACACTGTAGGCTGTAGATTAACCCCCCCCCCGTTGTATCATGCAGGAACCGCCCACCCTGCCCCCCTGTTTTGACAACATTCACTGGACAGCCGCTCCCCACCCTCTGACCCACCTCTCCTCCCCTACTAGGTCTTATAGGGATATAACCTGCTATCCCTTCGGTGGACCTACTATATCCATGTTTGTAACATACAATTTGCAACATTATGTAACCTAAATGTACCTATGTTAGATGTTTCTTCTTTACTGCACTGTAATGTTATCCATTGTTGTAACTTGCACTATGTTTTACTGTCTGCCCTCCCTGCGACGAGGTGCCTTTGTAAATGAGTGTCTGACTCAAAGGTAATAAACCCGACTTGTAATAAATAAATAAATAAAAAGATACTGCCTCCGTTTATCGGACTGAGCCCTTTCTAAAAAGAAAAAAGCTGGCTACTAGCTCTAACTCACTTTCAGCCCTAAACTATCCACCCGATCCCTAAGCCTCACCACTACCTAAGAGGTGAACTTTAAAAGAAACGGCTAATAAATGTAAAAACAGAGCATTAAGAAGAGCGAAAAAAACCTCGAACTCATCAGGGACTCCTGAGATTCCACGACGGCAGCCCAGCCTACTAATGATTGAAACATAGAACATAGAAACATAGAAGTTGACAGCAGATACGGACTGCAAGACCCATGCAATCTGCCCATTTTTTCTACCTTATGAATGTGCCATAGGCCTGTTCTCTGTCAGTGGCCTATCTATTCATACTCATCTTTATTGCTCCCTTATGCTTATCCCATGTCTGTTTGAAGCCCTGCACTGTATTCATATCCATCACTTCTTCAGGTAGGCCGTTCCATGCATCCACCACCCTTTCTGTGAAAAAGAACTTCCTCACATTCCCCCTTAATTGGTCTCCCTCTAATCTCATGCTGTATCCTCTTGTCCTGCTATTTTTCTTATATTGAAACATGTTAGACTCTTTCACCTTGTTAATGCCCTTAAGATGTTTGATTGACTGAATTAATTGTGTGCACTCATTTGTATGTGGCATTTTATTAATAAAGACACTTGCAAGAACTGATGTTTCATCCCTCTAATGACATCAGCAGAGCTGTAACCAGTCAGTGACTTTTTACAGAACTGGGATGCCCTGTTTATGTTCTGCCTGATCTTCACTCCACTTTAATATGAAATAAAAAAAAAATACAATGAGCATGAAAATGCTCAGAGTGAGTTTATTAAAATACACAGTGTAGTGTATTGAAAGAAAGGGGACATTTTTGTAAAAGTGTGTGCTGTTATTTGTGGTCACATCGACCATGTACTTGTGTTGTTGTGTACACAAACTCAATAATGAGATCATATAGAGTGCCATCTAGAGGTGAAAGTTGACACTGCAGTATGTGAAGAGAGAGAGAGTTCAGTCTAACAGCCCAGTTAATGGGGATTTCCCTTTAGCTGATGATTAGACAAGGGATTCCAGGTCTGATCCCAGTGCCTGGCAATTATTCTTTCAGGCCTGTAATTAGATTTACTGAAGGTGCCCTACCCCCACCACATTGGGCATGGACATAGTATACAAGTCATAATATTTACAGTCAAAAGTGATAAGTTTAACTCAGACAGCTGGAATAATTACAGTATAAAACAATAACCCAGGGGGCAGGAGGGCACCATCAAATGAGATGATTGGCCAAATTTTTTTTTTTTTTACAGTGTGGGATCTGAAAGCAATTACCAGTTTGGAACCTTAACATGTACTATGGGTTTATGAGAGAAGCATTTAAAAACTTAGGGAGTTCCCCTGACCAATATTTGGCAGCCCAGAGAGCCATGCGCTGGGTAGGTGTTATCGCAACCAATGTCCAAGTTCAGTAGAACTGTTTGTACTGTACATAGTGCAATAATATGTACTGTATGTGAAGGAGACTTCAGGGCAAATTGGCATAGCGCACTGTAGGGTGTGCAGTTTGGTAAAGAGCAATTTTGAGGCAGCAGCAAATACCACATTACCACAATCCAAGTTAAAAAAAAGAGCATCTGCTCAATGATGCACGTCTAGCATAGAGGGAGAAATGCAGCTGTTAAGCTTCTAATGAACCCGCAATTAGGAGTAACACTTGATGACAGTATTGTTAATATGTGTCAAGAAATTCAAATGCTGAGTGACACCATAACAGATCTGTACTTCTAGAGGAGAAGATCCGCCCACCCACTGTTTAGAGCCAAAAAGCACTGTGACTGTTTCTTCTAGTTTAACACCAGTTAATTTGTGTGGAACTATATTGGATATCAACAACTGGGACCAAGAGAACAAATGATTGTGTCATCTTTATGCACAGGTACATAGAATGTGTTCTTAGAAAAGGACCAGCAGGCCCATCTATTCTGCCCTATTTTCCCTGCCTAACACTACACGCTGGATTCTATTTGGTTACAAGTGTTCCTTCCGCCTCTATTCATTATACCCATGTGCCCATTCTATGCATGTTTGAAGTTCCCCACTGTCTTCACCCCACCCCTTCCCCTGGCAGGCTGTTCCAGGCATCCACCACTTTTTCCATGAAGAAATATTTCCTCACAACCCTCTTGAACCCTCCCCAAAGTTTCATTGCACGCCCTCATGTGCTCTTCCTCAAGTAAAACAGATTTCCCTTTTGCACCTTGTTCACCTTAGTGAGGTACTTCTAGGTCTCAGTCATGTCCCTGCTCACTTTCCTCTCATTCATGGCATACAAGATAAGTACCTGCATGCTCTCCTCATATGGTTTCGCATGCAAAACCCCACACCATTTTGGTAGCCCTCATCTTGACCACTTCAACCTTTCAATATCCTTGCAGAGGTGTGGCCTCCAGAAATGGACAAAGTATTCCAGATGGGGTCTCACAAGTCAGCTATACAGTGGCAGCACCACCTCCTTTCTCCTGCTAAAGATCCTCCTCTCTTTGCACCCAAGCATCCAGCTCACCTTGCCTACTGCTGTGTCACAATACCCAGCCACCTTGAGATCATCATATATGATCACCCCAAGGTCCCTCTCTTGCTTTGTAATTGTAAGTACCCCCCCATCTTATAGTCAGTTCATGGATACCCCTTCCCTAAGTACATGAGTCTGCTCTTTATGAATGTGTACATTGCAGATACGGATCTTTGAGGGAAGGTCACTTGTTATTCTATAAATTGTGGATGTATGCAACTGGTAAAAATGGAAATTACTTACTTACCATAATTCTTGATCTTCTTGGACGCAATCTCTACCACTTATTGACACTTATGGGACTATACTGAAGGCACTAGGACCCCAAGGGAGTCAAACATCTTCAGGAGGGCCGGCACCAGGATAGGACCATGCATGCATGGCACCAAGAGGCTATCTCATGCCTGTATAAGCTATCTCGGCGTCGTCCCTCCAACTAGGGTTACCACCTTTTAGGAAGCCCAAAGTGGGACATTTCTTACTGAAACATGATTTTTCGCAGGACAATATGTAACCTCGACCAATGCATCAGACTTGTTTTCTCTAAATAATCAGAATTAAGACTATATGTGATAGTTTTTTAGTTGTTTCTAGTGTTTCTTATCATTTTAAGGTCTTTTAGGTAAGGTATTATAGTTTTTTGCAACATTTAGAAGAAAATCAGAAAATATTTTTTCTACTATAATGTCAGGACATTTAGTATTTTTCATTTTTTTTTGCAGGACACAGCTGCTCAAATCAGGACAGTCCTGCGAAAATCAGGACAGGTAGTAACCCTACCTCCAACCACCTCGGTACCTTTTCAACCATGGAGGTGCAGCGTAACTAATTAAAATGAATAACTTACCTAAACCTAGGCCCGGATGACCCATGCAAGAGAGGTCAATTGAACAATGTCTTCACAGCTCAAACAACAAGACAGTGAAGACCAAGAAAATAAAAGCAAGTGAGCCTGGGGGATGGTGGGTGGTGGTGATGAATGAGTGGTGGAGATTGTGTCCAAGAAGATCAAGAATTATGTTAAGTACGTAATTTCCATATCTTCCTGGACTCAAATCTCCATCACTCATTCACACACAGCAGCCTTTTTGATGGAGGAACATCCATCATTTCTCTATAGTCCTCTTCCTCCTCATCTTACAGAGACTCATGGGATGAGAGGTCAAGAGACTGGGCAACTTGCTTCATAAAAGCAAAGTATGAGGAAAAATCCTCAGTTCCCTTATTAGGGGAATCAGGCCTGTGGGGATCAGGAGAGATGTCTGGCTCTATAGGCTTGTCATAGTCATCCTCTCCATAGTCCTCCTCTGTATCTTCAACAAGACCAGTATCCTCATGCTGTTCCCCACCTTGGTCTATTAAACTGGGAACTTGTAAACCGGGAGTTCATGGAAACGGCTGCTTATCAACCGTAACCGGAGACTGCAAAGACTGAATAATTTTGATTGCATTCGCGATCTCTTCAGCAGAAGGAACCGCTGTTGGGGTTGGTTGCAGTTCCTCCAGTCTCTAACCTTCTATCGAGGGTAGGCTGAGGAACATTAGCACATATCTCACAGTCAGTCTGAAGGTGGTCAAACCCCAGACAGAACAAACAAATTAAGTGAGGCTCAACCTTTGCAAACAGTTCCCCGCACTCTGAACAGTGCTGGACACCTGTGGATTCTGTTCTCTTTTTTGGTTTCTGTGACATATGAAACATATTCAGAAAACACTAAAAACTGTTTTTGTTTGTCAGTTGTTACACCAGAAAAAGAAACCAGGCTTCAGAAGTATGCATCCAGGAGATACCCCGGTTGAAATAAGGGACCCAAACACCGGGAAATTACTCTGGTATAAATTTGAAATAACTACCGACTATACCGAGTCGGAAATACTATACAGTATAAAATAAAAGCTAAGGGAACTGTCGGTTTCCCCTCGGTTAAGGAACTGGGGAGAAAAACGACTACTTACCCTTTACCAGCTAAAATCTAAACAATTACTACCTAAAAACCAAGGACAGTGATGAGAACACCAAATAAAATAAATTCACTGATATAAAACCGAGAAAAATAAACGTTCTTCAAGAGATGAAGGAGAGCTCTCCAGAGACGTCTTACTGAGGCAAGTGGAGTAAAGAATCTGATGGTTAGAGATTGTTTACCAGGGACAGTGATTTGACAGGTGCAGGGATTGAAGGTCCAGATGGAGTACCTTCCCCTGATTGATGGAGAGCAGGTCCGAGCGGAGAGGGAGATGCCTCTGGATCCTGCTACTGAGACCAAGGAGATCGGGGTACCAGAACTGGCGTGGCCAGTCCGAAGCCACAAGGATCATTCATGCCTTGTCCTTCCTGGCCTTGAGCAACACCTTGTGGATCTGGGGAAATGGAGGCAAGGCATAAAGGAGACCCAGGGTCCAGGGCCTCAAGAAGGCATCCCCCTGCAGCATTCTCTGCTGAGGGGGTGGACACAATACAGCATCAGCTTTGCACTCTCCCTGGAGGCAAACAGGTCCACCAGAGGGGTGCCCCACTGGGAGAACAGGTTGTGTACAACCTCTGGGTGAAAAGACAACTCATGAGATGCCTTGCCTACATGGCTGAGAGCATCCGCTAACTGGTTGGAGACACAGGCTACATGGATGGGCAGGAGACTGGTCTCCAGGCTGCGCACAAGGGTCCACACATCGAGAGCTTCCCTTCACATAGGAAGGGAGCACATCCTGCTCTGTTTGTTGAGGTAGTACATGGTTGTGGTGTTGTCCGTCTGGACCTGAACAACCTGACCCCAAATGTGGGGAGCAAAGGCTGTCAGCACCAGCTGAACTGCTCAGAGCTCCAGCAGGTTGATGTGGCAGTGGGACTCCTCGGGGATCCAGAGCCTGTGGACTCTGTGTTCCCCCAGGTGGGCACCCAAGCCCATGAGAGAAGCATTATCAGAATGACCATTGGCTCTGGGCGGACAAATGGGATACCTTTCGGCAGATGTTCCATGACTAACCACCATTGTAGGGCATCCCACATAAGCTGGGCCACAGTGACTGTCGAAGTGGTCTGAGCATTGGGACCATTGGCACGACAGCTCCCACTGAAGACAGCGCGATTCTCCAGTGGGCCCAATGGACCACGCTGGTACAAGCCATCATGTGTCTAAGTAGGTGCAGGAAGTCCCGGGCAGGGGTTGACTGCCCAATCTGAAATGATGTGGCAAAGGAGGAGAGAGAGCCTTCACCCTAGCTCTGCAAGAGTAGAGCACTGCCCTGATGAAACAAATCACCTGTGAGGGCATGAGTTCCAACTTGGTCTCATTGACCAGGAGGCCAAGAGAGACAGGTCTGGAGGGCCAGGTCCCTGGACCGCTCTACCTCCTGCCTGGAGGAACCCGCAATCAGTCAGTCATCCAGGTAGGAGTAAACTCAGAACCCTATGTGCCTCAGGTAAGCTGCAACCACTACAATGCACTTGGCGAAGACACTGGGGGCTGAGCACAAGCCAAATGGCATGGCCTGGAACTCATAAAGAATTTCTTCTGCCCGGAACTGGAGGAATGGTGGTGGGATGGGTGGATTGGGACAGGAAAGAATGCATCCTGAAGATCCAGGGAGCAGAACCACAAGTCCTGCTCAAGAGATGGTGTGATCTGAGACAGAGTTACCATCCTGAAGGGGTGCAGCCTGATGAGCTTGTTCAGGTTGTGCAGATCTAAGATGGGGCTCCAGCCCCCCCCCGTCCATTTTGGCACCAGGAAGTACCTGGATACAAACCCTGAGTGTTCCAGAGGATCCGAGAAAGGAGCCACAACTTCCTTGCAGAAGAGCTGGGCAATGTCCTCCAGAAGGGCTGACAGAATGTTAATCGACACTATGCCCTACTGTGGGGTGCGGGCTCGGCAAGGCAAGTACATCTCAAACTATAGAGGCAGACCCTGACCAACCACTTTGTGAACCCACCTGTCCATGGTGACAGCAGACCAGGCAGAAAGGAAGTGGTATAGCTGGACCCCCATGGGAAAATCCAGGGGAGGCATGATGGGCTTGAGGGAGGCACCCCTCATCACTTCACTGGGCAGGTGGAGGAGTGCCCAGCTAAGGAGCCACAAGGGCCTCATCTTCCAGGCTTGCAGACAACCGTGGCCACAGAATTTGGCTGAGGTCACCAGTCCTGAGCCTGCTGCCCAGCTTGGGGATAGACTGGTTTGGCCGCAGAAGCAGAGGTGGACCAACAGGGTTTCTTTTTCTGTTGCTTGGAACCCTTGGAATCCCTCTGGAAGGATGTTACTGAGTCCAAGATGGCATTGGACTTCTCAATGTGGGTGAGGTGTCCCTTGACACTGGGCCCAAACAGGTCGGTGCCCAGGAAGGGGACATCCACCAGCTTGTGCTGGGTATCCACCATGAAGGTCGAGATCCTCAGCCAGGCCCTGCAGCGCATGGCCACTGCAGACACAATGGACTGGGCACAGGAGTCACCAATGTCTATGGCTGTGTGGAGCTGTTGTTTGGCTATAACTCGGCCCTGGTCTCAGACCTGCTTGACCGTAGTCTGTATATCCACTGGAAGATGAGAGAGAACCCCATCAAGAATGCCCAACAGGGCATGAGAAAAGTGGGCCATCAGGAGGGCCAAGCTCGCCTGGTGAAGGCCAAGCAAAGAGGCAGCATAGAACGTTTTGGCTGAATGGTCCAATTTCTTGGACTCCTTATCAGGCAGCGTGTCAACATAGCCCACATTGCCGGAGCACCGAAACATGAAATCAGCCACCAAGCCCTCAGCCAAGGGATGTGCTGTGAACCCTAAGAGGGAACCGATGGGCACTGCATATATATGGACCATCCTGGCTGATGGTGCAGGGCAGGAGGTGGGATGCTGCCACAGCTCCAAGGTAGAGCCAAGGATGGACTCTGCCATCAGGAAGGCTTCCTCAGGGGAATAACCCCAGTCCAAATTCTTGGTAAGCGGGTACCAAGCCCACTTCTGAACAGGTTTCATCTGGAGCCCCATGGACTCCAAGATGAGGAGGAGAAGGCCCATACAAGAGGTAGGGTCCTCCTCTGTTGAGAGACCCCCTGCCAACTCTGTGGTCACCAGATGAGAGTGCAAGGAAAAACCCTCTGACTCCGAAGAGTCATCGAAGAGAGGTCGACAGCCCAAACCCCACTGACCCTCCATGGATGGTCTGGGGTGATGGTGAATGACAGCTGATGGGAAAGACCCAAGGCAGACTGAGACTCCTTAGTCAGAGTGCCGGTCATCAGCTGGTTTTGGGGATGGCTCCACTGGGTTTGGTGGAGAAGCCAGAGGGGGCCAAGCAGGGAACATTTCAAGGATCTGCTCCTGCAGAGAAAGCATTAGCCTCTGCGGTGAAAGCCAAGTGATGGCTGGGGTAGAAGCCGGTATGGGCTTTATCCCAGCGAACACCAGCTGTTGCCACATTAAATCCTTATAGAATCGATGCAACTTGCTCTGAAGCCTCTCCTCATCCGAGGATGAGGATGACGAATAGCATCGGAGCCACTTAACGAAGTGTCGAGAGTGGGAGCGCCGAAGTCAATGCGAATCACTCAACCTATGGGATCAAGACAAGGACCTCGACCTCAACCGTTAGGGGGATCGATGGTGGCCTGAGAGAGAGCCGGCAAGAACCGTGCACCTCCAGTTCTGGTTTATAGATGAGAGGTGGAGGGTCAGCGAACTGATCCGTCCCTCCCTGGGGCTGAGTTAGGACCAGAATCCTAGACAAGGAGGTATCGGCCTCTTCGGGGGACAATGGATCTACTGGTTCGAGAAAAATCTTGGCCGGGGGATTGACCTGCATCTCGGCCAACTGGACTGATGGGGATACTGTGGAGTCAGTGGCCTGGGCCGAGGATTCAACCAAAGTTAAAACCTTCAGAGAAGCGCAAGAATCGGGAGCCCGAGAGCGCTCCTGGTCCCACGATCGACAGGAAGACCATCTGTTTGTCTCTTTCTTGGATTTGAACTTGTCCATTAACAAAGGGCCCTTTCCATGAGTAGGAATGGCCTGGCACATATCCTTAAAAGCCCCTGTAAAGGAGGCACCCAAAGAGAGTGGCAAAAATGCTGAAGCTGAGGAGGACTGAGCTGCGGCCAGGGCCGCCACCTCCTCAAATGCCACAAGTTGCTCAGCAGACCCCGCAGCAGTGAAGACCACCTCACAGGCATCTTTAGATTTGACTGGTGGGTACCGATCACTTGGATGCCCTAAAAGTAAGCAGGTACTGTATAATGGACCTCTAAAATGGACGGATGAAAATTTTGGCAAATGTCGCATGACTGGGGTTCATGCTCGTGGCCCTGGCAGTACACGCACAATGTGTGCGGATCCATCCAGGACATCTTCAGCCCACAGGCACACTTTCAAAATCCTGGAGCAGACTTCGTGTCATCCATGTTGGCAGCATGAAGAAAAAGCCTGAAGACAGAGTTTTTAATTTTTAATGAAGAAATCTAAAAAAGGGCCTTCTCAGCACAAGACTGGTAAGGAGTGAACCTTCTTCTTCCAGCGGAAAGGAAGATCTGACATCACGGGATGGTGCTGAAGGAGTTACCACCTGGGTGGGTGTGAGGAGCCAGCTTGAAGACATTCTGGCAGATTTAAAGGGAAAAGCAACACTGCCCAAGAGTGGATAGAACACCATATACATGCCCCTAGGATAATTATTTCATTACTCTTTATATGTTCCCTTAACATACTATACAATAAAATTAACTTTTCTTTTACAGGGGAATTACTAAATCATTATTTCTTGATTAGGGGCACAAACTATATATACAATATGCCTAAATTAATGACCATCCAATTGTAATCAAAGGTAGTAGGATTGCTTCAATCTCCTTCCAGGATGGATCAGGTGATTGTTAGAAGCCTGGTTCTATCTGCCATACCTCTTCATGTAATATATCCTCCCTTACCATATACCACCACTTGCTTTACTCAAAATCTTTTAGTATATGTGTGTTCCAATTTTCAAGAATTAATCTTTTACTGGACAACATAACTAGGAATAATATTTTCGTTTCCACTTTATTAAGTTTCAGACTTACTGTTTCATTAATAATTAGTATGCTGAAATCCAAGCTGATTTGTCCCTCCAATAAGGCAGTCAGTAGCTTAACTGTTTGCTTTCACCAATCCAGAATCATGGACGAGCCCATATACCATGATATAAGTTTGCCACCTTACCACATTGATGCCAACAAAATTCTTGCCCTCTTCCACTAATTTTAGCTAATATCTGAGGACTGTAGTACTGTAAGCTCTATCAATTTTTTTTTCTGAATAACTTTATTCTTAGAAAAGACATAAATGTGTATTAGCTTTTATACTAATATTCTTCCATTATTGATCTGTCTTTTTACATCCAATATTCCATTTTTTCATTTGTTTGTTTCCAAGGATCTGTAACTTCCACAGTTAGAACATTATATAATTTCTGACATAATTTTTGTGTTCCTTGCTTTATGATAGTATTATGTTCCTCTATCATTTTCTCATAGGTAGTCATAGCAATCCTAAAAAAATAACTTTGATAAAGCAAAAAAAAAATACTTTTTAAGCTAAACTATGTTAGAAAGTTCACATAATTAATGGAGGGACTAACCCCCTGAATTGTTCATATGTGCAGAATTGTCCATCAATTATCTACTGGGACTATGTCTGGATTTTAATTCTTCTTAAAGATTTATCAGTTCATTTCACTCCCTTCCCCCAGATTCAGCTGGATTCCAAAATATTTAAGTATAGCCAGGGAAATAATTTATTTTTCCCAATCAATCCATATGAGACTGTCTGAACAGTTAGATGTGTAGAATAACATATTAATGGTACTCTCCTTGATTTCCAATAAGTATCTGATAATACTCCCTTTAAATGCATTTTACTTTCTGAGTACCATAGTATTTCTTCTAGCAGGTGGCCTCTATTGGGTACAAACACCCATTCCTATATAAGTAATATTATTTCTTTCAATAGGTGGTGTCTTTTGGGTACGAACGTCCATTCCTATAAGCTGATGGCTTTTATTATAAGTTTCTAAGTCAGGACAGCAATACTCCACATTTCTCCTGGATATAATTAGTTGTCTCTAAGCTATTCATGGCTTCCACTCCTCCAAAAGAATTCTGTAAATATTATTTTTAGGTCTGCAAACCAGGAGGTTGAGGGAGAACTAATCACTGTTTGAAGTATGAATATAAAATGAGGTAGTGCCATCATTTTGATAGTTTCAGTTTGTCCCCATAAAGACAAAGATAACATCTGCTTGTTATCTACAGTAGTATGTTTGTAATCCTGTCTTTAACATTATCATAATTTGTTTTTATAATATTAGATTGATTATTTGTAAGTATACCTAAGTAATTCACAACCAAACTTATTGCAAAATTATCTTTAATTTCAGGGTCCAGGATGTAAAATTTGTGTTGTTTATATCCATAATGATAGATTTCTGTTTATTCAAGGAATATCCAAAGAGTGTGGCATAGTTTTCTACTTCGTTCAGACAATCGGATAATGTTAAATTAACATTCTTAAATATCAGCAAAATGTCATCAGCAAAACCATTATGGTTATATTGTCTCCCATTTATTGCTATTCTCTCGAATCTCCTGGTTCTAATATGGTTTAGAAAGGGTTTCAAGCATAACATACTGTATACAAAACTGGAGCTAGGAGACATTCTTGTCTAACTCCGTTTAACATCTGAAAGGAATCTGTCAAATAGGAATTGATCATAAATCTAACAGTAGTATTCTTATACATCATTTCAATCAGGCTCAATAGTTTGGGAGTTAATCCCCCATCTTTTCAAGCATTCTATCACAAATGTTTTGTCCAGTACATCAAACACTTTTGTGGTATCAATTACCAGCACATGACAGGGCTCCTGTCTCTGTGTGGCTTAGCATAATAATGATTGAGCCCTTCTTGTTGCTTGAAATATACTGTAGTTCTACGCTATACGAAGCCAGACTTATTCTGCTAGATGGTCTCGTGCAAAGCTATTTTAATTGTATTAACTATTAGTTTCGCTATGATCTTATAGTCTTGATTAAAAGAGCCACTGGTCAATAACTATCAACCTTACTTGGATCTTTGCCATCCCTCAACAGTAAAATTATTTTGGCTTCATCCATTGATTTAGGAATATGTCCAAGGCCATCCAATAGTTCCTTTATCATTTGTTTCATCCACGGTATTAACCAATCAGAAAAAAAACAGGTAAAATTCAGGTGTAAACCCATCTAGACCAGGACTCTTGTTTTTTGGCACAGACTTAATAACATCTTGAATTTCTATTTTAGAGAAGTCATGGTCAGAGCTAATTAAGTTCAGTAAATTAGCATTTATGATATAATAGTGTAAGTTCTGGAGGTTTATAGGTAACTGTCTTTGGTAAATAGTTTCAATGTAATCCAATACCACCTTACCTAGTTCCCTCTCATGGGTGACTCTTTTACCTTCTTCATCTTCCAGAAAAGTAATTATGTTTTGTTCCTTTTGTTTTTCAATTATAATGCTAATATTTTGCAAGGATAAATTTTCTACAACTGCTTTCAGCTACTTTTTTGTCTGTAAGATATTTGCTGTGCATTAGACTTTGTTAAATACCAAGTTGTTCTTTTTCACAAGCTTTGCAAGCAAAACCAAAATAGTCAGACACTCCCCTCTACCAAAACAAGCTCACCCCAGATCAAAAATAAATTAGGAATCTGTCCTCTCTCCCCGTAACTTTAGCCAGCACCTATCTGAACACTGGATTAACACTGCTTGCTTTGTATTCTCAAAGGTCTAATAGACCTAAATCTGTTTTAATACAAATAACACTTTTTATGCCAGTTTATTGAACTGTCTAATCTCAAGCCCTCAAAGCTCCTCACATCCCTTCAAACCATTGGACTGGATGCTGTTTCTCTCAGATGGTTCAGCAATTACCTTGCTGACCGTTCACGGCAAGTAAAAGCGGATGGTGAAGTCTCTCCTTTGAAAGCCCTTCAGAGAGGCGTTCCCCAAAGTTCCATTTTGGGTCCCCTGCTCTTTGCACTTTACATCAACAGAATCGATGCTACCATCAAAAAGGCCCACATTCACTTGTTTGCAGATGATACAGTACTTTACTCTAGCAGATCTTCCCCCAAATGGCATACTCTGAACTACAGGACGATTTCAACTGGCTACAGACTCAGCTCCTAAAGCAGAAGCTGCTTCTAAATGCCAAGAAGAGAAAAGCAATGTTCTTGTCACCCTTTCCTAACCTAGCAAACCCGGTTGCAATGGGGCTACTCCCCCCAATTATTACAATACTAGGTGAACAGTTGGAGTACGTATCAAAATTTAAATATCTGGGGGTTTGGCTGGATTCTAGACTCTCCTTCATTGTTCACATAGAAGAGATGATAAAGAAACTTAGAATGAGACTGGGCCTTTTCTATAGGATAAAAAATCTCACCAGGGATGCAAAATTGAGGCTAGTCCAAACTGCCTTTCTCTCTTTATTAGACTATGCTGATTTCCTCTACAGCCAGGGTCCTGCAGGTGCTCCTTCCAAACTTGATACGCTCTGCCATAGAGCTCTAAGATTTATAACAGGCCTTCCCTATTCCACCCATCATTGCTCCCTGTACTCGGTGGTAGGCTGGTCATCCCTTAGCTTTAGACGCCAGAGAAATGCTGCGATCTGGATCTACAAAAGCATCCTAAATAAATTGCCTGATTACTTTTTGGACTGCTTACCTCTCTGCTCTTTAAGTAAGTATGCCCTGAGAAGTGCCTCTTATATTTCGCTGAAAGTGTCCAAGGCCAAATCCCGGTTTGGAAGGGCTTCTATTAGTCATGTATGGCCCCTTCTATGAAATAAGATTCAAAAGAATCTAAGAATCGATTACCCCATTAGTCTGGCAACTTTCAAAACCTTATATACATTCCATTTCAAGGAATCCTGTGTCTGCTTCTCCTGACCTAGGTCCCTTTTCCTTCAGAGCTACTTGCTCTATTCTCTGACCTTGTCCCTGCCCCTGCCTTGTCATGACTTTAGGTCTCTTTCTGTTGTTGACTCCACTCATTTGCCATACCCACTCCTTCCTCCTTCACTCTCCTCCCCACATCTACATTTTATATCCACTTTATATCCTCTTACCGGTGACTTTTAACCCCTATGTTTGTCTGTTTATGTTTTTTTTGACTGAGCATACTCTGTACCTACTGTTTTCCCCCCATGTCCTGCACTTTGTATACGTTGCACAAATTATTTATCTCTAGGCACTTGCTTTGCAAACAAATGCCAACATGCCCACGTAAACTAGGTGAGTTGGCATAATGCATGTGGCATTTTATGACATGGGAGCGCAGGGGTTGCATGTCTGATCCCACGGCCGTGTGGACAGCAATGCATTGGGGTGGGCAGGGGGCATTCTGGGGGCATGACAGTACTATGCAGTATGCATGAACCCGTGTATTGCTGGCTGCATAAGTGTGGAGCAGGGTGCAGGTTATGGCAGGGGGTCCCTGCTATAACTCACTGCATGCCCCATGGACACAGGCCGCCAGTCACCAGGGGACTGGGCAGGGCTCACCATGTTTCCCTGACCACTGGGCAGCTGAAGATGGCAGGGGCAGCTGGAAAGGCGAGTGCCTAGCAATGGATGGGAGCGGTGGCTCTGGAATGGGATGGTGCTGCATGGGTCTGGGTGCCTACAAGTGGCATGCACAGCCCTGGACCTGTGCCTCCCTATGTGAGGGATCCACTAGGAGTCTCAAGAGGGGCATCCCATTGGATGCCCACCCAGGATGATGACTCCTCCCTTGGCCACCCTGCGGAGTTCTTGCGCCGGGGGGTGGAGCCACGGACAGGTGGTCAGCTTTTGTGCATGCCAGTATGGGTGCACCTGTCCACAGGTGTGAAGTGCCACAGGTGGGGTATGCAACTTTTCCACATACCCCCACCTGCTTGGTGCATAATGCCCTATAAATGCCAGAAATCCTGTAAAATTGAAAGCAATAAACAAATTACCCTAATTATCTGCTGACTTTTATGATCAACGACAACAATGAATCTTCTGTCTTAGCATTTTAGACTGGCTTACTTAAAACAGCTGTAAAGTGGATTTCAGAGAGTCCCAGTCCAGCCAATAGGTTGACTAACACTTTAGGCTTGATGTCATTCCTGCATAACATATTAAATACTACTAGTCTCTGCGGAGCTACAATTGTGTGTAAATCCAGACTATAGGTATTTACCAAGGAGATCACAATTAGATAGGGATGGGGTGAGATGGGAGCATGGGGTGCTGTATGAGTTCCGGCACCCCATATACCCACCTCTTATTTAATATGGTAACCCATGACTGATATGTGACCTATAACAAAATCCCTAGGGGTTTAAATGTGTATGTGGGACCCAACCTCAGTATCAATTCAGCAAAAGTTAACAAGTGGGATGGGACATGAAACCATGTTCCATGGACTATAAGTAAGCCTTGACAAAAGCAATCACAGAAGAAAGGGATAAGAAGAAAGGCATAAGACTGCAAAAGACCTTCAGAAAGAACAAGAGGCCCTTAAATTAAAATTGCAATTTTTTTGACTGAGCACACTCTGTACCTACTTTCAACAATACCCCCCACAAAAAAAGAAAGAAAAAATTGGCTGTATACGTGGAGGGACAGAAACAGCTAAAGATTTGTAAATTCCGGTGACTGGTTTGGAACCAAAGTATTTGATGGTAATGATGGATTTAGAATCATTATAATCCAACATACTCCATCAAGGTGGTTTAGAGGCTTTAATGCCTTTCTTCTGGACAAATGGAAAGAAAATAATCCCCTTACTAAATGTTTGTTGGAAATTGCAGAACTGGTTTTAAAATTTAATTGTTTTCCCTTCAAAGACGTTAGCTATTTACAGATATTGGGTACAGCTCCGGGGGCAGCAAGCACCCCCAAGCTTGGCCAATCTGTTTGTTAGCAAGTAGGATACAGATTTTATTTATGATGTAGCTGTGAACCCTTTTTTAATAACAGAATTTTAAGATGATCTTTTAATGACTATGTAATGATGATCTAGAGAAGAATGAAAGAAGACTTGTTTCAGTTTTTAGAGAACATACATTCACCAACTAACTCTCTCTGGTTTACCATGATCAGCAATACTAGCAGTGAGGAATTTCTTGACTCTAAAAGATAGTACAGGAAACTTGGAGAGTTCACTGTTTAGAAAGCCTACAGATCACAACACTGTTCTGGATACAAGCTGTCATCCAAAACATACAATCAGAAATACATCAAGAGGGTAGTATTTGACAGCCAGACAAAACTGTAGCAGTATGGAAAAATTTGAAGAACAGTGTGCAGATCTTGACTCTAGATTCAAGAATAGGGGTTACAGCTGCAAAGTGACTGCTGTAGCTGAGCAGTATGTCAGTTAAGAGGAAAGAGCAAGTCTTCTGTATACTGTAGGGATAATAGTTTCGAAATACTGACAGATCAGTGTCCCAAAACAGTACTAAATTTGTGACAACCTTTTCCCCACATGCAGGTCAGGTCATGATGTCCTGTTGAGACATTGGGCATTTTAAATATAGATCAGGTCTGAGAGTAGTGGATAAATCCAAAATGGTTCATAGGAGGGGAAGGAATTTAAGACCGTTTGGTCCATAAAGCTCAACCAACTGGAAATCAGCAAGCACACTTGGGCAGATACACCTGTGGGCCTTGCACCACTTTGCAGATGTAGTTCTTGTAAGGTTATTCCATAAGTCTGTGAGTTTTTAAATAACAAAAATGGGCCAAAATGTTTTATTGGGGCCACTGGTAACGTGTGACGCAAAAGGGGTCATATATGCAGCAGAATGCCAGTGTGGTTGTTTCTGTACTGGCATGCTGGTGCATTTCCCCTGGTGTCTAGTGAGACCACCCAACCCTGCCATCACCCTCCCCATCATTTTAAAATTTTTCCTGATGTCTAGTGGCGCCCTCCACCCTTCAAACCTACTCCCCATTTTTTTTATTTTGTTATATTCTATAATTATCCCTGGTGTCTAGTGGCATCCCCCTACCCTCCAATGGCCGCCCATGGAATTATCTATTATTACCCTGGTGTCTAGTGCCACCCCCACCATACGATCATCACCCCCATAATATTTATGCAGTTCCCTGGTGTCCAGTGGCACCCCCACCCTCCGTTTGCTCTTGCAGCACCCCCCCCACTCATCCAATCATTGTCCCTGTAGTTCTTTTCCTTAGTTTCCCTGGTTTCTAGTGGCATCCACCACCCCAATTGCCTTGTATGCTGAAATGAAGAAAATGGTCCTCAATGTCTTCCTTTTTTTTCTGTAAAAGTCCATCACGTGTCACCCCATCCAACCTTTCATTCAGCACTCACCACCAGCACCCCCAGAGCCCCAAAGACCTTCAATCACCTGAACAGGTGTTGGGTGAAGATCCAGTCTTCTAGAGGACACACGTCTTGCTGCTGGAACTGCTGACTGCAATATGAGAAAGTAGGCTAAGTGTAGTTCAATGTATTTCAATGGAGTTTTCAATTTTGCTGCATAATTTTGCCATTTTTACATATTTTGACATCAAATTTTCAAAATATCGTTTCTGAGATGGCATCTCATGAACAATGTTATTGGAATTGGAATTACAAAAATCTTGCTCAGAGGGCGATTTTGCACTCGCTTGGTGAAATCACCTTTCAGGTGCGATTTGAAAAAATGTCATTGCCCTTATTCATGAGGTAGGGTCACAGCAAGGTGTGATAGGGTAGAATAGGACCCTGTCCCATTTGTTATGGAGAAAGTGTTTAAAAGCAAGGATCTTTCCTTTTCTGTCTCTTCTCTGTCTGGTTGCGCAACCAAATATTCCTGTGAGACCTCAGACCTGATCACCCTGAACAGTCTCACAATTCTTTGCCTCTCTCTGTTTGTCAGTCCTCTCTTGCTGTCTGTCTTTCCCTCCCTTGCATATCCACTGATATAAAAATATATGCAAATCAATATGTGGAAATGTAGCTGATGTTGGGATCTCCTTTGTTTAGAAAATATATAGCATTACTGTTGAAAAGTATATATTTACAAATTGAGATGACTGCAAAAAGCTGTTGGAAACTAGAGGTTACCTTAGTGAAAATTTTTGAGCCTTTTGCAAAAGCTTTGCAAATAAGGCCTCAGCAAGCACACTGTGTTCTAGCAGCTCCTGCCTGATATTTACAAAAACAGGATGTTTGCTAAGAATGGGGATTGAAAGGACTTATAAAGGAGCTAAGCTGCAACTGCTAGAGAAGAAAAAGTGACACAGGAGACTGAAGTAAAACTACTGTATGTCTCCCTCTGTACATAGTTATTCTAAACAAGTTTATTTTTTTATATTACTGCTACTGTAAATAAATATTTTTGGTGAATTCTACAACTGCTCCTGGTTTTCCCTATGCTTCCTGACATGTGCCGCGATGACAGATGGTGTCAGCCTAAGTGGGATTTAAGCCGTGCATACCCTAAGACAGGAGTTTTGCGCATGGGAAGCATAGAGGAAGGTATGGATTCTGCAGCAGGAAGTCCAGGAGTGGTTACCAGGAGAATGGCAGCCAAACTAGCAGAGACAGAAGTCCAGTCTGAGATTGTACAGCCAGCACAAGTTATGGAAAAAGAACAGGCAGCGACAGAACCTGAAAGCCTGATGGACTTTTTCAAATGGTGGGCTATACAACAAAGACAGATGGAGAAGCACAGAGAAAAATAGATTTAACATTTAAAAGTGCAGAGAAGAGATGCAGCGACAGAAGCAGCAGATGAGAGAAGAGATGCAGCGACAGGAGCAGCAATGGCTGGATGCCTTGCAAGCTATCAAAGGCAGAGGATCTGGCACAGATTCAGATGAACAACAAAATGCAAGCAACTTAAAAGCCATTAAACTTACAAAGTTGTGTTCCTCAGATGATATCAAGGCATACCTGACAATTTTTGAAAGAGTTGCCACAGCCTGCCAATGGCCAAAGCAGCAATGGACAATCAGACTGCTACCCTACCTGACAGGGAAAACCCAACTTGCCTACAGCCGTATGGACACTGCACAGTCAGAAAACTATGACCTGGTGAAAAGCGAAATTCTGAAAAGCTATGACATCTCCAGACAGGCCTACAGGCAGAGATTTCAATCTCTGAGGTACAACTTGGTCGGCAATCATCGAGAAGCCTTCACCCAACTCAGAGAACTGATAAAATGAATCCAACCCAAGAGCAAAACAGTCCCACAGGTCGTCGACACATTTGTCATGGAGCAATTCATTAATGTCTTGCCTACAGATGTGCAGCTGTGGGTAAAGGAACACTGACCAGAGAGTGGGGAAAAGGCCGTTTCTTTGGCCGAGGACTACCAAATGGCCAGACAGATGCCTTAGCATGAGGTAACAGCCAAGCACCGGTAAGACACACTTTTTCCCATTTAAACTCCACGCCCGATAAGAACTCTGGTAGGGGTAACAAATCTGTGCCCAAAGACGTTATCTGCTATAACTGTAATAAGTCTGGCCATTTTGCAAGAAACTGCCATAGTAAGGAGAGTGGCACTGGAGCAGATTTATCCTAGGCAAACTGGGGGCAAGTACTTAACAGATGTGAAGGTGTGGGATAAGATTGTAAAAGGGCTCATTGATTCGGGAAGCAGACAGACCATAGTGCATGTTAAAGTGCTGGGAAAACACTGTGCAAAGGGACCAAGTACTGGTGTCATCTGCATCCATGGGGACACTTGATACTATCCCACCGCCCAAGTGACTCTGACCATTAAGGATGTGTCACACCAAATGAAAGTGGGGGTAGTACCTAAGTTACCTGTACCTGTGATTGTTGGAAATTACTTTCCAGGATTTACTGAGTTGATCAAAGAGGGGGTAAATCCTGATGTTTCAGCAGCTGTGGTGACAAGAGCTCAGGCAAAGAACATTTCAGATGGTGGGGACTCTTTTCCTTTCAGTGATTTTGATTTGGACTCGTCTGAGCACATCTCCAAGATCCGGAAATCCAGAAAAGAAAGATGAGGCCTGAAGAAACTGTGGCAACAAATGACTGATGGACATAAAGGGTTAAAATATGAAAATGCTGAAACTAAATTCATACCTAATTGTGACTTTCTTTCAGAACAAGCTAACAATGTTTCTCTCCAGGGTTATTTTAAACAGCTAGGGGTGAAACCAATGTTTAAAAAATGTAATGGGTTACTGTACAGAGTTTGAGTTAAACCTCAGACACAGGAACAGACAGAACAATTGGTTATACCACAGAAGTATAGAACAGAGTTGTTACAGATAGCACATGATAGTCCTATGGCTGGTCACTCAGGGAGGGATGGCACCCTTGCCAGATTGCTATATAGATTTTAATGGCTTGGAATACATGAAGATGTTGCTACCTATTGTAATTCCTGTGCTGTGTCAGAAAGTAGCCCCAGTCACTAGAAAAAACAAGGTGCCCCTACCCTTGATTTTTTTATTTTATTTATTTAGTTTTTGTTGAATGGGTAAGTGCACTAGGCAAATCCTGCCTATTTTCAGGCACTACCTGGGGAAGGGGGATACAGATGAATGCCAACTGACCTTGAACCAGATTAAGCTGTTGGTGGTATTTTTTTAGTGAATGAGGGAAATTTGGCCAGGACACCGGGGAGATTCCCCTACTCTTTGCAGGGGGCACTGCCACTCTGCAGGAAGGTAGGAAGATCTCAGTTTGATTCTGGACATGGAAGGTGAAGGACATGTTGTGGAACTTATGGAGTCTGGACTGGTGGAGACTATGGAATTATCTGATTTGAATTTGGAAAGTATGGTCGCTATGGATCCTCAGGTTGTTATGCCGGCTTCCGAACAAAATGTAGAAGAGGATATTGCTGAAGATGAGGCATTGCTACGGGCAGAACTAAACAAGAAAAAACAACAGCTTTTGTTGATGTTGTCAGTGGTGGAACAGGAGTTTTTAAAAGGAAAGTCGCAACTTGAGGAAGAAAAGAAAAAAAAAAGCGGTCTATGGCTAGCCCTCAACAGGAAGTAAGTAAACATTTGCCTGGGGGGGGGGGGAGTGAGAACCTTTACCTAAACCGAAGTCGAACAACATTCCAGACAAATGGAGTGAGGAGAATATGTCTCAGGACATTTGTTTTGAGGGCACTCTGTTGGATTGGACTCCTGGTAAGGCGCTCCATAGAGCGGGCTGGGTTTTTACCGATGGCCGGTGGCTACCAGATCCTGTTATTCCTATCCCCGGTTCCCCTAAAGAAACAGACAATATTAACTTGATACCTGTACTTGTGCCCACTGATGGTGATGTTAATAAGGCAGGTGAACTTTCTCCACTGGAATGGGCTTTGGGTGTAAACAAGGAATGTAACTTAGTAGCTGCGTCAGACACCGAGCCTCAAGTGATCCAGGGGAGATGGTGGAGTGCTTGAGGAGTCTCTGGGCAGGGATTCTGCTTTGCCTAATGTTATGAGTGGGGACTGCATTGCACAAAATGAACAAGACATTATGGGGATAGGGCAGGAGTCTGCAGGTAATGCCATAGAAACAAGGAAACAGCCCGGAGTACCTCTAAGTGGTAAGCGCCCTATAACCTATGCAGGCTTATATCAAACACCAAACACTGCTGCAAAAAGGAGATTTGTGGTGTGCCTTAGGTATAAAGGTTTAGCCCCGGTTACGCCTGATAGATTGTGAGTAGGCAAAATGCTATTAATGGACTCTATGGGATTTACACCTGCTGAGGTGTATGTGTTCATTCATGCACCAGGTGATCATATGTACGACGTTAGTTTTTGTACTATGGCTTCACTTGACATGTTCTGGAGGTTATATTATGGGGTAAAAGATGCTGCTGAATGGAAATATTTTTTAGCAATACCCATTACTAAACCAACTATTAAGACGATTACGCTGCTATTTAGGAATGAGGGTGTGGATATCAAGGATATAATATTTTGGCTGGAGAAGCGATGTACCATATTTGGTCATCCTTGCCCCATAATGGATGACAATGGTTTCTGGACAGGGGGTGGACTTTTAGAGTTCAACTGAACCAAACAGATCAATGTATTCAACATCTTCCGAGTTCCTTCTTCTTGGGCCGAGATAGAGGAATTCTTTTTTATGCTGGGCAGCCAAAGAGCTGTTATCGATGTGGATCTTTATCACATTTAAACACTGATTGTGACACTGTTAGGTGCTTTCATTGTGGATTGTTGGGCCACACGGTAATGCAGTGTTCAGCTTCCCCAATGTGTAATCTTTGTGGGGATGATGAACATGCTTTTCAGGACTGCCCTTGGGCTGCTCAAAATTCAGAGGAGGCCTCTGATCATGACGTTTTGCTCTCATGGGCCAGGCATTCCTTTTCTCGGAATGAGGAAGCTAGTATAGATTTTTCAATGCCTGCCAGGAGAAATGGTAGAGGAAGGGGTGGAGGTTTTGGGGGATTACCAAGGTCTGTTCCTCTGTTGTCTAGACCCACAGGAGTTAACACTTTCCCCACTTCTAAAGTAGTGGGAGAGTTGCAGGTTTCTGAGGTTTCTAAACCTACGAGGTAAACCGAAGACTCTTTGCACCCCCGCCAAAGTTGTGCTGTGATGGTTACCAAAAAGCAGCAGAAGACCTGTGGAGTAATTCCACTACACAATTCAGTACCAGTTTCACTTCCTGGTAATGGTAGTGATACAGACACTGTTTTATGTCAACCTCAAGGAATGGAAGACCCCCCTCTGATCTCTAATATAACTACAGAAGGTGACTCAAACATTTACAAATCAAATGCCATTGTCCTTGTTGCCTCTTTCAAACCGCTTTCTCAGTGTTCCCTTCCTGGGGTAATAGAGTTGAAGAAGAGCAACCTATGGACCAGAACCTCTTCCCTCACAAGGACAGAAGGACAATAGCCAAGTTGGTGGTAAACCATCTGACCCACCTGAGTTATCCACTAGACGGACAAGGTCCGGTTGAAAAACATCCTGCCCTGAGCCTGTTAATATTAAATTGGCAAGTTTAAATGCCAATAGTCTGAAATCACCTGTTAGACAAGCTATTACTTTTTCAATTCTACAACATTTGCAGTATGAGATATTTTTTTTTTTTTTTTTTTTACAGGATACTAGATTTCACACGATGTCAGATATAAATATAGCCAAGAAGGAATGGATATGGGGATCTTCCTATTGGTCTATTGGGCCTGGCTTATGTTGTGGAGTGGGAATTGTTTTTATGACATGTGATGTTCGAGTTTTCAGGCTAACAGATATAGAGCTTGGTAGAGCACTATTGTTGGATGTGGAAGTGGGTTCTTTTCATTGTCGTTTGATTAACATTTATGCCCCTCAATCAAAAGCCCAGCATACAGAATTGATGCTGAAGATACAACCATTCTTGCACACTAGTAGATAAATTTTTTGGGGGGGAGATTTCAATGTTAATTTTCAGCAGAAACTTCCAGGTAGCAAACAGTATTGTGATAAAACTTTCTTAGTTAAAATTATTTCTCAAGCAGGCCTGCAAGATGCACATGTGCAGGGATGCAAGAAGGCTAACCCCACCTGTTATAGAGGAACTTTATCATGTAGAATAGATTGTATTTTTGTAAAAAAAAAAAAAATGGCTGCCATTTGCTTTACATGTACATTACCTATTGAAACCTCCGACCACATGTTGATAGGAATTCACATTGCAACCCCCTTTTGGAGGCTGAATATATCTGTTGTTAAAACAGGAAGTAAAAGATGATTTACGGATGATTATTTCTGATAAACGCTCCACTATAATTTTATATGAGGGAGAGCTTAGTCAGTGGTGGGAAGACATCAAACAGTGTCTTACACAGTATTTTCAGTTTAAGGCTAAGACTCGGGCTGCATCAATTAATGCTAAATATTTAGAGCTTAGGAGAAAATGATATCAGTTATTGTCTGATCAAGTTGACAGGGGTCAGGATTTAAGTCATGAAATTAATTTAATTCGTACAGAAATGTCCTATATCAATATAACAGATTGGTATCTTTACAGAAGGAACAATCCTTTGGGACACAGGGGAGAGTGGATCAAACAAATCCATTTACAGATTGTCAGCAAAGGAGAGTGAGAAAGGGTTTTGTTAATTTGATAAATGAGCAGGGAGTGTTACTTACTGATAATGGAGCTGTTATGAAGTATTTGGAATCTTTTATTACTAAAAGATACAGGGAGTTACCTTTAAATTCTCCTAGTATTTCTATGGTGCTACAGGCGGCTGACCCACCGAGATTGACAGAAGAACAATCTAATACTTTAATAGCTCCATTTTCCTCAGCAGAATTACAGAGAGTTATTATGACCCTAAAAACAAACATTTCTCCAGGCTCTGATGGTTTGCCAGGAGAACTAAATAAACTATTATGGGAATATATGCCTGCCGAACTTTTGGCTAATTATAATTTTATGTTGAGTGATCTTTGTTTACCGTTACAAATGTATGAAGGGCTTCTGATTTTTTTGTTTAAAACTGGACAGGTGTCAGATATTGCGAATTGGCGTCCGATCACTTTATTAAATGTTGATTTTAAAATATTGGCAAAATTATTGGGAACTAGACTAGCTGTAGTAATGGATTTCTTGATACATCCGGCACAGTTTTGTGGGATATCAGGAAGAAGTATTACAGATGCTTTATGTTTATTAAGGGAAATAATGGATGGTGGGAGGAATACTGCAAAATCTGAATCAGACAGGGGTTTTGTGTTTAGTCTAGACCAGGCAAAATCATTTGATAATGTTTCACATAATTTTTTAAGGCAGTGTCTACATTCTTATGGAATTCCTGATATATTTATTCAGTGGATTTGACTATGTTATGCTTTGGCTTTTGTGAGACCATATGAGAATGGGAATATTGGAAGCCCTTGTAAGATTTTGAAAGGGATACGACAAGGGTGTCCATTAAGCCCTTTGCTGTATGTCTTTTATATTGATCCAATACTCAGAATTTTACAAAGGTCACCTTTGATTAAGGGTTTGGGTTCTGAAGTGGCACAGAATGTTAAAGTTATTGCCTATGCAGATGATATTTGTCTATTAGCACAAGATGATATGTCTCTATTGAGGGCATATGAATTAATTCATGAAATAGGGTCAGTTATTGGGGCCTGGATGAATCCTCAAATATCCAGTTGTTTGGCAATTCAGGGTTTTGATATTCCAATCTTAGAAGTAAGAGGTATCCCCATTACTAAACAACCTTGTAAGATTCTGAGTATTTACTTTGGTCATGAGAATTTGGCCGATGATAACTGGAATAGAGTATTGAAAAAAGGGATGGATAAGGTAGCTCATTGGAACGTGTGGAAAATGTCAAAAAAGAAGATAATTTAGTTGATCAATTCATTTTTAGTTCCATTATTTGTGCTTATAGGTACAGTTTTTCCTCTGCCTCGATCATTGGAAACAAAATTATTGCCATGTTTTTTTTCTTGTGTTTGGGGTAGTCGTTTGAATCCTGTTAAGCGGAATGTGCTTTATAAATCTATTAAGGAAAGAGGACTTCATATGCTCAATCCACTGGTATTTTTTTTCATGATTTTTATATATAATAATTTGCTTCCTTTAATGAAACATTCATCAAAATTATGGGTAAACTGGGGTATACCGAAATGACAGGATATAACGTTGGAATGGAGCACGGATGCCTTTTTACATCAAAATAAATGTCTTCCCCGACTGGACAGCCAGTGGGCAGGGGTTTTTGACAAAGTGAAACAGCAGAAGGTGATATGTGATTCAGTTTTAAAATTTCCTAGGAAAATCCTGTATGAGGACATTATTCAGGAATGGTTTATGGAATACCCTTTTGCAGGCTTCTCAGTGGTGGATCAAAATTCAATCTCTTATTTAATTACAGATATTAGGATCCCAGAGAAGATGTGGGAAATGGTGTGGCTAGCAATTCATGGAAAAGTGAATGTTAGAGGGAATCAAAAGCATAAACAGCTTCAGGACCGCTACTGCCCAAGAGACACCTGTGTACAATGCATTGAGACTATGGCACATTTGTACTTTGAATGTCCTTATATTAAACAATTTTGGGTACTGATTGAAAATGTAGGTACCTGGAAATTAGATTTTCTCCAGATGAGCGATTATTGTTTTATGGTATAATTCCGGTTTCACAAAGATCCATTCCTCATAGTACATTACGTATGATCATGGTACACTTTATATATTGGATATGGATAGGATGGTGTAAGTTGGCACTTCAACAAATGGAGATTTCAGGAAGGGAACTTTATTTTATAATACTCGCTGCATTAAAAGCATTTAAATATGCGGAATCTTTAACGCTTTCTCCAGCTAATCGGTAGACTCATTGGAAATATTTTGATTGGCTGTAATGAACTATCTTATTTAAAAAAAAGGGTTGGCTGGGGGAGGGGTTTTTCTTTGAGTCCACTGTATGAAGTAATACTTATTTTAGTTGGTGGCCTTTCCTTTTATGGTTTAGTGCACTGTCCTTTTTCCCACTACTTTGTAGCAGTAGGGGGGTGGGTTTATACTTCTTTTATGTTTAAGCATTTTGTATGAATTAATACGTATTTATGGTTTTGATTTTTCTATATTATGATTATGTATGATATAATATTGAATTGTATGACTTTTTTATGATTTGTTTAGATTTCAATAAAATTCCCTACTCTTTTCGATAAGTGCCATGGGATCTTTAACACCCCCTGAACTACCTCCAATCCAGGCAGATGGGACATCGGTTTAATGTCTCATCGGAAAGACGGCACCTCAGAAGTGCAGCACCCCTCTCATGCTACACTACAGTGTCAGTACTGGGATATTAACCCAAATGCCAGATGTGGGAACTGAACCCACAGCCCTCTGATCTCCCAGCCTCAGACGCGAGTGTGCTACCTACTGAGCCATTGACACTGCAACGATAGATGTGCCTTTTGCAATGGATGTGGTTGGTCCTTTAGACAAAAGTAAAAAGGGTAATAGATTTATCCTGGTAGTATGCGACTATGCTATTCGATACCCAGAAGCAGTTCCAATGCATACTGTTACAGCCCCAAATTTTGCAGCACAGCTTGCCAAAATTTTCCGCAGTGGGCATACCTAAAGAAATTATTACTGATCAGGGTAGTAATTTTGGTGCTGCATTGCTTAAGGAGCTGTACAGACTGCTAGGTATCACTGCCATAAGAACCTTCCCCATATCACCCTCAGACAGACGGTCTTGTTGAGCATTTTAACCAAATCCTAAAATGCATGTTAAAAGGGTTTGTAAAAAGGGAAGGGAAAGATTGGGACCAATACTTGCCTTACCTACTTTTTGCCTACAGAGAAGTACCAGAGGCATCAACAGAGTTTTCACCCTTTGAAATGCTGTATGGTAGGCAGCCAAGAGGGACACTGGATGTGATAAAAGAAACGTGGGAAGATAACCCCACTCAGAAACCATCTACATCTTCCTATATGTGTGCCCTAAGATAGAAGCTGGCAAAATATGTTGAAATTGCCCATAGTAATCAGGAAGAGGCCCCAAACCAGCAGAAGGTATATTATGACCATGGAGTAAAAGAAACAGTTTTTGAGTCAAGTGAAAAGGTTTTGCTACTGTTACTCACAACAGAAAATAAGCTGTTAATGAAGTGGCAAGGGAGTTATAAGGTTATTAGATGTGCTGGAACTGTTAACTATGAGACTGAGATCCCTGACAGGAAAAATCCTAATAAGATATACCATGCTAAGCTCCTCAAGAAATGGGTTGAAAAAAATGCCAAAAGCTGCTTTGCTGGTTTTACCAGAAACTGATAAGGAAGATATTGATTTAGCTTATGACAGACTGGAACAAACTGTAAATGCTGATGCTGCAAAGATGAATGTTTCCTTAACCTCAGAATAAACTGCAGACAGTCGTAATGTGCTAAAGACATTTAACACAACTTTTACCACTGTACCAGGCCGAGCAAAAGGGGTCGAGCACGTAATAGTGACAAGGAATGCTTGCCCTATTAGACAAAAGACATACAGGTTGACAGAGCGGTTAAGAGCTGAAGTGGTTAAGGAAATACAAAAAAAAAAAAAAAAATCAAAGAATCAGGTATCATAGGGGAGTCGAGGAGTGCTTGGTCATCTCCCATGGTAACTGTAAAAAAAAAAAGAAAAAAAAAAAGAAGGGGGTGTTAGAATCTGCCTTGATTTTAGGAAACTTAATCAAGTATCAGAATTTGACAGTTATCCTATGCGCAAAATAGATGATTTGGTGGACAGACTGGGGAGTGCAAAGTATATCAGTACTAGAGGCATGAGTGAAATTTTATTTTCCCAACCGAAATTCCAGTAAAATCACCAATTTAGCCCTGTGAACATTCAGCTAGAATTGTATGAGTAAGGAATTTTGCCTGTATAGTTGTGTGGAATTTCGCTCTGTATAGTTGTGCTAAATTTGCCCATATTGTGCAGCTAAATGTCGTTGTAAATTTTGCTCATCATAGGTAAAAGTTTCGCCTTAGCATTTAACTAAGGCGAAATTAGGAAGAAAGGCATGTCACATGACTTGCTCTCTGAAGCAGACTGCAGGTCACATGTGTGCCTGTACTGAGACAGGAAGCTACTGAATCTACATCCTTTTCCTGCAGTTTGTAGGATAGAGACAGACAGTAGGAGAGACTGTTTGAGAAAGAGAGAAAAAATATAGTTTTGTGAACTGTGAGTGAGAGTTTGTGTTGTGTGAGCGTGTGTTGAACTTCTGTTCATCCCTTATTTCTTTATTTAACAAATGTTTATCTTTCTCTCATGTGAGTGTGTGTGTGTGTGTTTCACTCTCCCCTTTTTTCATTTTTTCTTTAGTAGTTTAATAAAACTTTTCCTTTTTTAAATAATGATGCAAGGGACTAGTGGTAGTGGGTCTGACTCTGGACAGAGTGGAAGCAGAGGAGGACACATTCGCCTTAACAGGTCGCATTTATAAATGTACCCCCAGTAACAAGGAGCAATTGGCCCCGGCCTGTGCCCCCCAGCATCATGAGAAAGTTTGTTGGCCCTGAATCAGCAAGTGCCACCCATCCCCTGTCCACAGCATTGTCAGCAGGAGCAGCTTCCCCCTCCCAACAGTAGGATGTGGACCCTGCCACAGCCACCCAGCAGCAGCAGTCAGGCTTGGAGCCCAATTCCCCCAAGAAGATCATGTGGCTCCTGCATCTGCCAGCCCCAGCCCCAGCATGATGATGTAAAGGGAGGCCCCCACGGACATCAGCTTCGCCCCCTCAAACCAAAGATCATCACCAGTTTGGGCATTTTTACCACAAAGGCTGATGATTTAAGTGTGGCTGTCTGCAGCCTTTGTGGAAAAAATGTTAAAAGGGGGAAACCAGAGTCCCACTTTGGGACTTCTGGGCAAAGGAGCCCCCTGCAGCACCACCATGCTGCAGAGTGGCTCTCAAAACAGAGAGAGACAGCAGCAGCAGCAGGAGGCAGCACTGAGGCTTGGGGCGCCATACCAGGGGGGAGGAGGAGGAGGAGGTCTAGCAGCAGGATGCATCCGGAACAGCCAGAAGCATCCCCCATCCGTGATGCATGATGGAGGACCCAGTAGCAATGCCCCTGCCCTGAGCATCCTGCAGCCCCCACAAGTCAGGTGGTGGTCACCAGGGCAGACCTGGAGGCTGTGCGCACTGAGGTGCAAAGTGTCCATCAGCACATTGAGCAGCTTCACCAGGAGGTCAGGCTGGACCTCCAAAAAATAATGGCAGACCAGAATAAGGTGTTGGACCTCCTGTTTGAGCTCCGTGGTGGGGGTGGCACAAGTGACAATGCAGAGCAACAATGAATGGCCTATGGCTGTGGTGGTGGGCCAGTGTTTTCTTTTTCTTCTCCTTTATGTTTTTGTCACTTGTCTTGTTCTGCACCCTCTCCCTTAAAAAACATCCCCCCAAAAAAAAGAAATTCAAAAAACCAAAAAAATCTTTTCTGTCCTCTTTGTCTTCCGATACATATCCTCTTGTTTATTTTATCTTTTCCCACTGTTTATGCTCCCTCCATTTTCTATCCCCTTTTATATATGAATATGAGTAGTTCTGTCTTCCTCCTGACCATGCAGGTCCCCACTCCCCTGTTCCCGCTTCCCCGTCCCCCTGTTGTAGTTGTAGTACCATGCTCATAAATTGTGTACCGTTCTACTTTTATCTTACTCCATTTTTCTTTAAATGTTTCCTCCTTGCTCCTTCTATCCTATCCACAAATGCCAAGTATAAGCACTTTACTATGAACAAACATATTTTCCAAAGCTATGTGAGAGTGAATCTTAATTCTGCTCATGGAAAACAAGGCCCTCAGGTAATGAAATGCTTCCCAAAAAATGATACATCAAATTGAGACTGAAATGCACTGTCAATCCTGATGTTTTATGGTGCCCCACCAGCAACCAGACATTAAAATGCTGTTTTGGCCACCGTTTACAATTATCTTTAGGCCCTATCTTGTTTCTGCCACTGCAGCACAGGCAGTAAGTATCCAGAAATGTTGCAGAAAAAATGGTACTTTAAATTGGAAGTGGAATCTGGTCTCAGTCATTATGTTTTACGGTGCACCCCCACCACCCAGACAATAAGTATCTGTTTTAGGGCCTGTTTACCCAATATTTCTGCCTAAAACTCACTGCTGCTGGCTCAAAGCATGTCCAGAAATGTTTCCAAAAAAATTGCACAGTACATTGAGAGTGAAATCAGGTTTGAGACACATAGCTACAAGGTCACACCCACCCACCCTGCGGACCCAAATGTGCCATTTTCTGCACGGTTTAAATGCTTTTTGGGCCTGTGTGTAGTTGCACGTTCAAATCATGTCCCACATGTCCAGAAATGTTTCCAAAAAAGTTGCACAGTACATTGAGAGTGAAATCAGGTTTGAGACATGCAGTTACCAGTAACAAGCTCACACCCACCCTGCAGACCCAAAGGTGCTGTTTTCTGCATGGTTTAAATGCTTTTTGGAACTAAGTGTGTGACTGCACGTTCAAATCATGTTCCACATGTCCAGAAATGTTTCCAAACAAATTGCACAGTACATTGAGAGTGAAATCTGGTCCCAGCCATGATGTTCTATGGCATAGCACCCCCACCCACAGACCAAGCGATGGTCTTTGGCCACTTTTACAATTGTCTTTAGGCCTATCTTGTTTCTGCCACTGCAGCATAGGCAGTAAATGTCCACAAATGTTGCAGGAAAAATGGTACATTATGTTGACACAAAAATCTGGTCTCAGCCATGATGTTTTAGGGTGCCCCCACCACCCCAGATACTGTTTTAGCACCAGTTTGCCAAATATTTCTGTCTGAAACTCACTGCTGACAGTGCCAAACAGGGCCTACAAGTCCAGAAATGTTTACCCAAAAATGTGACATCAAATTGGGACTGAAATGTGCTGTCAGTCCTGATGTTTTATGGTGCCCCACCACCTCAGGGACCTGAAAAGGGGTGCCAACATGCAGAAAAAATGAATTCCTCTTACAAAATGCTGCTGCTACTTTCAATTCTTTCCTGCTGCTGCTGCTGTTGTGTTTCAATTGACTGACATAGAAAAGCAGAATTATCATCTCACTATCCCTGTGCTGCTGTACTGATTGTCTAGCCTAGTGTTGATTGACTGTCTCTGTAGTAGTACCTTGCCTGGCGGTGGGGTACTGAATGAAATTTTGGGGCACTGTAGCTTGCTGCCTGCTGCTGTCTATGACTACTTCTTTCCAAGTTGCCACAAGAACTACTGTTCTGGATGGTTGATGCCTGGTGGATTATCTTCACACAGTCCATACTGTTGCTGCTGAACACGTAAGCATCCGTTTTCATTGTTTTTCCTGTGCAAGGTAAGGGTGTTGGTGGGTTGGTATTATGGTATCTTGAGTTCTAATATGCTTGTACTGCTCTTATACTATTTTTCACTGTACTGTGCATGACATAATCATGCTGGGCCGTGAGGGAGGAAGATGTAAGGATCTTCCCAGTTTCTCAACGTAGAAGGTAAGTATTGGAATTTTCATACAAGTGTGGAATGTCTGTTACTGCCATTGCCATATGCTTGTCTGAGCTTGATAGTAATAGTTATGTTTTGCTTTTTTCAAGTCGGGCGAACTTAAGTATTTTTCCATCCTGCTGCTGGCTGCTGAACCAGGTCTGGGGATTTATTTAATTGCACAATGGTTCCACTTTCACAGTCCTTGAGGTAAGTGTCTTCATTTTTTATGGTTCTCTTGGGGGGGGGATTTTCAACAATCACCAAAATGTGTTCTTAATTTTTTTCTTATGTCAAGGTATGCAGTGCTGATAGGGCAACTGAAATGCCTGCTAACGCTACTGTGCTTCGTCAGATCTTGTTCTGGATAGGAATCCAGATCAAGGTTCGCTAACCAATCAGAATGCGAGCACTCTTGGGAGCTGGCCTCCGACTGGCTCCTGCAATCTGCTCCTGTTCTTCTGTTAAAATCTGGCCAAAATTGTACTTGCTTGTTGAAATCTGCACAAAAAAAGCTGTATTTACTTGTTTCCTCTTTGTTTAAGCTAAATTCTAACAATGTTTAGAGTGTAAAGGGCTAAGATTTTAAGTGATTCAGCTCTCTTCTGAAACCTGTGTGTGCGCCAGACTTTAGGTGCCAAGGGAATACACATCCCTTTGTCCTGTAAATTTGGCTCTCCTGCTGGTGCAGACAGTCCTTTGTCCATGGCCAGCACTTAAACCTGTGCTTTTCCCTCTCTCCCCAGCCAAGTTCCAGCTCTCCAGGGGCTCCCTGCCCCACAGTCGCAGGCTCTCGGACACCGGGCGGTAGGTGCTTCCAAAGCCGCCACCCGAGACCTCAAGCCCAGACTCTCCAAGCTGAAAGGTACTGCAAAAGCCACTAACCTATCGGAAAGCTGATAATTTCGCACCCACCCACCTATCTCCCACCCCTCCACTTATTAAATACACAGTTTCCCCACCCACTTCTAAAAACATGCCTACGAAGGTCTTCGTCAACCTCTCCAATTCCTCGGTTGTCCATTTAGGAATGCCCCTAAGTTAGCTGGCCGATATCTCAGATGCCTCCTCCTGAGTTCCTTTGCCCCAATCTGTATTAAACATTACCTCCTATGGCGTTTAGCAGAGGAGGCCTGGATGGCACCCTCATGAAGAGTTCCTCGCTAATATCTATACTGATCATCCTCTGCTGTGTCCAGGTGGCATTTTTCCTCTGAAGCCTGTGCATGCAGAGACTGACCCCTTAAAAATTTGCTCCCCATACGCTGATTTATCCACTAGTTACTTTTGTGCCATGCAGATAGCTCTACTGTCTGAGCACAACCTGGATACGTATCGTGTTGGTACCCGTATTGAGCCGCCTCCTCAAGTTAGCCCTTCTGTTTTGTACTGTGTCAGCCACCCCCTACACATCTCGATCAAGGTATTGCTTCACCTAGCATTAGGGCAGTACACCCTTAGGGTGGTGATAGGCTTATACAGCATGTTAAGTATCATAAGCATACCAGGGCCAAGCTTCTCAAACTAATGTTACTTGCCTTAATGAAGCTGCTACTTCTCCTACTGATATGCTTGGGAAACATCGAATTAAACCCTGGACCCATCTCTCCCCTCTCTTCTCCGTCAGATACGGCCACTCTCAAAGGAATGAGTTTCTGGCATGTCAACGTCTGTAGCCTCCTAAAAATGTTCACTATGATACAGACATGGATCAGCCATACCCAACCTGATGTCCTGGCAATATCCGAATCCTGGCTCAGGCCAGCCTCCCAGGACAGTGAGATTAGCATCCCCTCCTACCAGCTATTCAGAACTGATAGATCTACTAGAGGAGGTAGACTGACTATATATGTTAAGGAAAGATTTGCAATGTCCTGTATGGATTCAAGCTCTGTTAAAAATGAGTTTGAATGTCTGAAACTAAAGACTGAATTATGCACTTCTCTGGCCATCAGAGTGATCGGTTGTTATAGACCCCCATCCACAGGAACATTACTCTTATCTCACCTTGGTAATATTATTGAGAAAGGGAACCTCGAAATAATCATACTTGGGGACTGTAACTTTGACTGGCTCTCCAAGGCTGCTTCACTCCTAAACACCTTTTGTGATGCTCACAGGTTGGCACAGTTAATTTAAGAACCTACACGTCCCAATAAAAAGAACCTGTATAATAGCTCTTTATTGGATGTTATACTAGTTGATAAGCTGCATCTTTACACGCACGCTGGAACCTTTTTCGCCATCAGTGACCATTGTTTTATTGCTGCAGTTAGGTCACTACATCATACAGGCGTGTCAACAAAATTTATCACTAAAAGGGCACAGCGCAACTTTGATGTGGCCGCCTATACATATGAACTGGGACATTTACCACACTGGCAAGACTTCTACCTAGCCACCACAGTCAATACGGTGTACGATATCTTTAATGACATTCTAGTAGGAGCCTTAGATGCAAACACCCTGACGGTAAAAATCCGATTAAAAGTAAAACTTGTCACTGATTCACACCTGAACTGAAAACCACCCTGCTAGGCAGGGACAAATTGTGGAAAAAGGCGTGGCAGATGAAATTGGACTCAGACTGGTGCCAATTTAGGAAGGCATGCAATGCATGTACACAAATTATCAGAGACGCCAAAGCATCATTCTATCTTAAGGAGCTGGACTCTGCTGCAAAGTGCTCCTCTAAATTCTGGAGGACAATCAAGGATATGTCCAGTCATACCCCAGGTAACTCCTTGCCACCAAAAATCACATCTGAAGGGAAAACTATATGTGATAAGCAGGTGATCTTACAAGCTTTCAACTATCATTTTGCCACAGCTGGTCTGGCCTTTGACAGCTCCCCTGCAGCCCTGGCCCACTCTAAGCTATGTGTCCCATGCGTAGACACCATTTCCCTGGTACCTGGCCTCTCTTTCCAACCCGTACTATTGAAGGAGGTTGAAGAGTTGATACTTCGGTTAGATGTAAAGAAGAGTCCTGGAGCTGATTCTTTGGATCCCTACTTTATAAAAATAGCATATCACGTCCTTGCTGTCCCTATCACACATCTATTTAATTTATCACTATCCCAAGGGTCCCTTCCTATCATCTGGAAAACTGCCCATGTTATCCCGTTGTTCAAATCTGGGGATACCTGCGACCTCAACAACTACTCCCTACTGCCAATCTTGTCTAAGCTCCTGGAAAAGGTTGTCAGCAATCAACTTAGAGCATATCTGGAAGTTAACAATTTACTAAACCCTATTCAATCAGGCTTTAGGTCTAAACATAGCACTATTTTGGCCCTTGCCAAAGTAACCAATGACCAGTACAGTGACATTGACAGCAGAAACTTTGTCTGCGCAGTATTCCTAGACTATAGCAAGGCTTTCGATACTGTGGACCATAGCCTGCTAATCTCCACACTGAAGAGCATCAGTCTTGACTCAGCATCCTTACACTGGTTCACAGAGTACCTGGTAGGATGGCAGCAACAAATCAAAGCTGAGGGGGAGCTCTACCCACTCAAACCTCTGCTCAGGGGAGTGCCTCAAGGATCCATTCTTGGCCCGCTGCTTTTCGCAATCTATATAAACAATATTGATGTGGGCATCAACAAAACAAAAATACATCTGTTTGCTGATGACACAGTGGTTTACATAAGTCGTCTGACTGCCAAAGCTGCCTGTGCAGAGCTACAGGAAGAATTTGACCTGCTTCAGACTCAGCTCCTCCATACAAAGCTTCTTTTAAATGTGAAAAAGACAAAGGCATGGCTGTTCACACCCTATAGCCGAACGACAAATCCTGTCAGCTCCAGGTCACTGCCTCTGATCACCACAATTCTGGGAGAGAAATTGGATTTTATCTCCAAGTTTAAATACCTAGGAGTGTGGCTTGACCAGAACCTTGCATTCTCTGAGCATGTTGAAAACCTGGCAAAGAAATTACGGCAAAGGTTGGATCTATTCCATAGAATCAGCCAGTTCCTCACTCATGATGCCAAACTGACTAGTCCAATCTACCTTCTCTCCCTAATCGACTATGGAGATTTTCTATACGGCCACTGCCCCAAAGCCTCGCTTATCAAGTTGGACACGCTGTATCACAAGGAAATCAGGTACATTACTGGTCTTCCCCTCTCTACCCATCACTATCTGTTGTCCAAAGCTGTAGGATGGTCCTTGCTTACATTCAGTGTGAAAGAAATGCAGTCCTTTGGACATACAGAGCTATCTTAAAAAGGCTCCCACATTATATCTCTGAATGTCTTCCCATAAGTGAGCTGGGACCATATGGCCTAAGGAGTGCCTCATATATCTCTCTATGCATCCCTAAAGCCACCACCCGCTATAGTGGAATGGCCTTTAGCTTTATACGTTGACGACCCTGTGGAACAAAATGCAAAAACAACTAAAACTAAGTTACCTCTGAAGTGTTAATGCTTTCAAGACATTATATGCCCAAGGTGTGTGTGAACATTGCAACTTTTACCCCAGCTCCTAATCATTAACTGGGAAGTAGTATAGCACAGTGGTTTAAGGCTCTGAGCTGCAAATCTGGTGACATCCAGCAGACCAGACCTGGGTTTAAACCCCACAGCTTCCACCTGCATACTGTGTGACCCTGAGCAAGTCACTTAACTTCCCTGTGCTCCCAGGTTGCACCTGTAAAAAAGCTTTCAGCTTAGTGTGCTAGACCTGGTTAAATAACTAACAAAAAAAACTGCTATAAGCTTGCTCCCAGAGACTGGCCTTAGACATGACCCGGCCATAACCCAGGTTAATTTGAGCATGTCTTATTAATCCGCACAAACTAATTACTTCTAGTCCCTGTACCCCTCTCTTGCATTACAGGTAAGTCTCACAGAGACACCTGAACCCAAAGCATAAAATCTCTACCTCCCCTCGAGTTGCACCTTCACAAGCCGTCATCCAAGACCATTTGGCCGGTCTCTTCTCCAACAAAACACCGCTAAAGCCACCAACCAATCGGATCACGAGCGCCTTCCAGACCCTGCTCTCGATTGGCTCCTGCAGTTCTCTTCAGCGATCCTCCCAATGCAGGCAAAAATTCAAATGGTCTGCCGTACTCTGCTAATGTAGCTATAACCGCTTCCTTTCCTGACCGATGCAATCCTTATATGTGGCTAAAGTATTATTATTGGGAGTATGAGTGATTAAGCCCCCTTTTGAATCGGTGACTGTGACGGGCCCCAGGTGCCTATATGCGGTAGGTGCTGCTCCACCCGTGCCTCAGTACCTCGCCCACATCTTCCTCCAGTATGCTGCGGTATAGCCGCCCTCAGCCCAAATGTAAGCCTTCTCTGGAGATGCAGTGTTAGTGCCTCGCAGGCTGCCTGCTTCATTCAGACATAGCTGTACCTGTTTGTTTGTTTTTTTTTTACTCATTGTGAACCAGTCAAGAAAGAGCTGTTGTCACTTATTTCTGTCTGTCTGCCATGATAGTGATACCTGGGTCTCGCCTGTCCCTTATGTTTCCCATATGAAAAACGCTGTAACAATATCCATCTCTTTATCTCTGTGGACTTGTAAGCTCCAACTGCTAACTGGTCTTGTTGATGCTCTAGAATCAACTGTTATGTTATGTACGTTGTATATCCTGATTTACACTTCTACCATGTTTTACCCCAAAGGTAAATATTGCTGCTTGTTTGTAATATAATCTGGACTTAACCAGGTCCACCTTGTAAATGAGCTTGCTCAATGGTGTTCGCCTGGATAAACAAAGATTTTGATTGATTGATTGGAATCATGTGCACCACACAGCATGTTCCTGTGGGAATGTCCTCAGTTGAATGATATCACATCACGGGGTATGGTAAGTATACATTTTTTTTCACTGCTTCCAACTTGTTAGGTAAACGCAGGTATACAGATTGATTAGTATCCAATATTTTTTCTTATCTTTGGTCTTGCTTAGGTCATTTTCCTCCATTGAGGTTTCATTGCATGTCATTTCTTGATGACTACATGATCAATCCAGGCCATGCAGGAGCTGTATTATGTCGCTGGAAGACAGGGGTGTTGCTTGAACTGCGATGTTGGCCATTGGGCTGGTGGTGTCCATGCTATTACCATTAATGAGTAATCACCACTGCCACCCACATACATGGAGGAACTATATGCGAACACAGATGGTTGATATGGTGTTTAGCAAATAATTAGGTGGAGGGGGTTAATGTCTTGTTTAATCAATGGTGACTGCATAGCTGTAGTAATCATGAACATTTTGAATCCATTCAAAAGTGAGGACAGCAGGACACTCATCCTGCCCTGGCTGCCCTCCCCAGGAATCATTGCGGTTTTGGTGTACCTTAACTTGGTACTGTAGCATAAGTAACCTTTTTTGGGGGATTTGATGTTGTAAGTTGTTAAGACTTTTCATGATTACTTTTGTAATTAATGACTCACATCATTAAAGATGACTACCATTCACCATTTTTCAAAGTGTGTTCAACTTGTGGTGTTAACTGTTGAATTAGCATGTTACATTCATATGCTACTTGTACTTATCTAGGAGCCAGGGTTCTTGTACATGTCACCAATACTAAGTGGCAGAAACATTTTTTTTCAGTCGCATGGAGTGCATGGGCGTGTCAGCTCAGATCAGGTGATAAGAAGGGGCGGTGGGCAGTGTGGAATTTGCCATCCTGGGCACTTTTAACTTTAAGGACATAAAGACAACATATCTTGCTGTAAGATGATGATGTGTTTTTATAGTCAACATGAAAAGTAATATATTTTTTGAAGAAAAACGTTATAACTGTAATCATGCAATTGCAAAATATTTATGGTTTTGGTAATTACATTGCTGCTGCTTTATATAGGCTTGTGGCCTTGGGGGGAACAGGTGGTGAGGTGACCAATCAATGAGTTATGGCAAAGGGTGATGAAATGAAACTTATACACACTGCAGGCTGCAGCACATAACATATTTCCATATCCAATCCAGTGGTACATTGCTAAAAATAAGGTGTAACATACACACCCCAGCAACCATACTGAGTTGAAAGTTATTGTTTGGGGGCTGGGCCTGGAGTAAACTCAGCCTTTTTCAACTTCCAATTCCACATCATCCAAGAAGCACCCCTCACAGACTTCAAGAATGGAGTTCTCATAAGGTGGGAATTCTCTCAACGTTACTGCTTTATCCACCTCGCTGCCGGTGGCTGCCTTAGTCAAGGGACTGTCATCATCCTCGTCACTGAGACACAGTTCCTGTGGCAACACCACTGACATCACTGTGTTGTGTGGAATGTGCCTTACATTCATTTTGATGAATGTTAGCATGGACACATTCTTGGGTGACAAATTGGTCCTACGGTCACTCACAATTGCCCCAGCTGCACTAAACACTCATTCCACAGTGACACTGGATGGTGGGGAGCTCAGGTATTTCACAGCAACCGATGTTAGTGCTGGCCATTCAGTCATTTTACTGCTCCAGTACAGCAGTGGCTCATCATTAATGGCAAGGTGCTTTGGGTCCCCATGTAGGCCTCCACCATTCGTTCTGCTGCCTGGAGTCCAGCAGCCTCATCTGTCTCCTCCTCCTCCTTTTTCTCCATATCTTCCACTCCCACCTGAAAGAGAACATGCTAAATGGGATTGCTTGTTGTTTTCTGCTCTGTCTTGCCCATTTTCTGTGATTGGGTTCCCTGTGAGACACTGGTGGTGGTAGCAACACCCATTTTTGATGCAGTGCATGCATTTTTCATTTGTGCAGCATGTACCAATCTAATGAGATTCTCTGTCAACTGCTGTACTCGCTGACAACCTCCTTCAATTATTGAGGGCAGGCCACATTTGTAGTGCGGATCCAGTATGGTGGCGATTGCAAACTCAGCTGCCTGGAAAATGCCAGATACATGGGTATTTATGTCCAGCACATGCAGCATGTGATCCATTAGATCACAAGTGCCATAATCCCCACTTGCCTCTGTCTGGTGTCGCACATGCACTAGTGTCTGCCTCAGTACACATATGAGAGGTATGGACTGACTTATGCAAGCAGTGTCCCCACTCACTGCTTGTGCAGCATGCTTGAATGGACAGAGAATGCATATTAGCCCATCAATTTGGCACCACTGCTCTGTTAGAGTGACTGACACTCCAGCACTGTCACGGGTGGTGTGCAGCAGGTATTCTGACACAGCTTTATACTGTTCATGCAGCCGGTCAAGCATGTACAGTGTGGAGTTCCACCTGGTGGCAACATGAAGCTTCATCCGGTGCTGAGGCAGATTGTTATTGCACTGAAGCTCACGTAGATGGTCATGGGCCTTTGCAGAATGGGCAAAGTGGACACGGATGCAATGGGCAGCAGTAACTTTTTCCTTAATGTCCGCATGATTGAGAAACTGCTGAACAAGATTAAGGCAGTGTGCCAGGCAGGGCACTCTGAAAAAACCACCATCGCTAATGTACTTCACTACATTGGAGCCATTATCACTTGCGATGAACCCTGCTATGAGTGACTGTGTGTGTAGCCACCCATCAATCTCATCCAGCAGAACAGTAAGCATTTTTGCAGCCGTGTGCAAACCTGTGACACTTGTCATAGACAGGGTTGCATGCTGCCGAATACCAGGTGTGTTGCTACCACCATAATTTTGCTTCATGCATGTTTTGCCAGGCCTAAAATCAAGTACCGCACCAGGCAACTGTGCCCAGTGTGCTGTTATGCACAGATACGAGCTTGCTGCTGTTTGTCCACTGGTCCACATATCCATGCAAAGATGGATATAGTGTGATGCACTATGCTTCAATGCATGTCTAATGTAATCAGCAACTCTACTGTTCAGCTCTGGCATGGCACGCTTACTAAAATAGGTTTGCGACGGAACCTGCCATTTGGGACAAGCATGAGCCATCAACCAGCATTCTCTGTGAATGAGAATGGCAACAGATCAATGGCCAGCATTTCAGCAGTGGCAGCATTTAACTCTCATGCTGCAGCATGACTGGGGGGGGTACTTTGTCTGCCGCTCAAGGATGGTCTTCTGAGTGGGCTGCATCTTTGGGGCTGTCCGACCAGAACGCTGTACTTGTGGCAGCAATGATTTTCTTTTAGGAGTAGCAACTGACTCTTGGCCGGGCAGTGTGGACTGCATGAAACCAGTTATTTTGATTGCTTGTGGGTGTGGTGGTGGTGTACTTTTAAGATTGGTGGGACTGGGACTCGCACTGCCACTCCTATGCCCACTACTACAGAGAGCAAAGGATTGCTCACTCTCCTCCTCCACCACCGGCCCACTCTGCCCTCTCTCCTCATGCTCTTGCTCTACTACATGCACCTTGCTACCAACAGCTCTGGCATCCTTCTGGTGTTGATGCCATCTTAGCGGGTGCTTGTTTTTCAGGTGGGCGTGTTGGCCACCAATGCCTATGTGTCTTCCCTTCCCCCTCCCCCAACTAACACTGGCTTGAAAAAGTTGGCATATTGCTGTGGTCTCATCAGCAGGATCTAGCACACTAAAGTCCCAAACTAGGGACTTTTGACCTCTGAACTTCAGATGCTTCTGGGACTGGGATGATTCAGAAACAGGTGTGGAAGTGTGTATTTTTTGAGCTGCTACCATGACTTCCATAAGGCTACTTTTTTTTGGGGGGGGGGTTACTTGACTGCTTGGAGGTTTGCTTATAGGCTTGGTGACAGACTGACCCACAATGGGCTGTACATGTAAATGGCCTACATCACCCTTAACCTTTTTTAACTCAGGTTCGCATGTGGGATCATCCCAGTCATCATCATCATCACCACCAATAGCAATGATGTTCTTGTCTTCCTCCTCCTCCTCCTCCCCCCTATCACTGTCTTCTTGGAGGACGGCACCTTTTTCTTTCTCTACAACTATCTCAGGGGGCTGACTATCCTTATCTCCAGGACTATCAAACAACTTTTGAACACTATCATCACCAACTCCTGCAGGAACATGGACAGTCACACTAACAGACTTATTATCATCCTCCTCCGAGTCCTGGACCACTGTTCCTGTGCTGGTGTCAGTGCCTCCCTTCTTCTCACTGTCAGCATGCCCCACTAGCATGGCTGCAACAGTTTGAGCTTTAAAAAAGTAAGACACAGGTATGCCTGACCAGGTTCAGCCACCAACTCCTTTCCTGGTTCCTGCCACATCACCAGGGTCCACATCAGAACTTGAAGACTGTGATGCAGACATACCTGTGTTTTCACTGCTATGGGGAACTGGAACTGAAATTGCACTTTTTTCAGCAAACTTCGTAGCTCCCTCATCCTCCCTGCCACGTTTCCTCCCCTGTACTTGGATGCTTCTTACCAGATATTTTTGCTGACTGCTGCTTCAAAGCTTTGCCTTTCTCTGGGAGTATTTGAAGAAATGATGTATTACTACTAACTGTGTGAATAATACCTCACACATGAATGATGACGTCACACACCTACAGTACTGGCTTCCTTAAAAGTCCAAACACAATCAGGACAGGTACCAGCTCTTACAGTAGAACTAATATTGTATATGGTAGGCAGTCTAGTCTAGTAAAAAACAGAAAGGTAACTTTTTCCCCCAAACAGAAAGGAATTAAAGAAACACACACAAGAAAAAAGGGCACAAGTGGCCCACTTTAAATACAGATCACCTGTGTCTCTGGACAAATAAAGTACTGTAATGTGTTATTACTCAGTACCACAACTTGTTTTTTATATGTGGGCAGAGACAACCATAAAACAGCAACAAAGGAAATTAGTACCACACAATATGTTAGTGGTCTGGATGGGAGGGATCAACAAGAAATCTCTTGAAAATGACTATTTTAATATATACTGTTTTATAATGTGCGTGTCAGGTGAGACACAAACAATGCTATAACAGAAAAAGGGTAATGTAAGTAAACTAAAACAGGAACACCATGCAGTGTGCAGAGTCAAGCTCCAGCAATAACATACAGGGGAGCAATTCAACAATGCAGTGCAACTGTAATAGACAAGTTCAAGTGATCAAGTAGAAGTACTTAATACAACTGTTGATTTTCTAAGTTTTAGTAACACAAGTTAACACTCCAGCTAACAGAACTAACCACAAAACAAATAAAAGAAAGGATCAGCTCTGTTTGTTTAAAACTTTAGAATTCACAATCAATTAACACCTAAAAGCAGAAGAATGGTATACCTAACACAGCTAACAGCGGCAGGAACTCTCTCAAACAGGAGTAGGACAGAGAAACTTTTCAGAGAAAATAAATTGCAAGATATAACAAAATTAATAAGAAATAACAGTAATTAAAAAACTCACAAGTGTGAGTAAATACCAATCTGCTTGGCTAGAAATAGCCTGCACTGCTTTACACTCCTACCCTATCCCACACAACTCTTTCAAAGACAGAGAGAAAAGTATACCTAATTTAAACTACGTATTACACAAAAATTCACAAAAATAGAAAATGTTCCATAGTACCAGCATAATAGGACTAGGAAAAAACTTTATATTTTGCAGCAATTAGCTCTCAAAAACAAGTTTTAGCTATGTTTTAAAAGGTTTTATTGGCTCTGATGCACCACAACACACTGCTCTCCAACTCAACACACAACAGAATGAGCTGGAAGCAAGCTACACGTGACTTTCAACCTATTTACCCACAATGCATTGCAAATATTGCCTTGGTACCAAAATTTGTCTGGCGAAATTCTGCCACAAGGCGAAATTTGGATCATCAATGAGTGAAATTTAGCCGTTAAGCAAAATCAAGAACACAGGTGAAATGTTGTTTCACATAGGCAAAAAAGTTCACGTAATAGCAGAATTAAGCTAAATATTTTGCGAGGTGAAATATTTCCGTTTTGCACAACACTTATCAGTACCCTCGATCTCACCAAGGATTACTGGAAAATCCCTTTAGCTAAAGAATCCAGGGACAAAACTGTATTTGCCACCCCTATAGGAGTCTATTAGTTCACCACCATGCCCTTTGGTTTACATGGTGTGCCAGCTACATTCCAGCAGTACATGAATGTCATTTTATCCCCTTACACTGGTTATTATGTTGTGTACCTGGATGATGTCGTAGTGTACAGTCCAGACCGGAAAAGCCACCTGGTACGCCTACAAGCAGTTATCTAAGTTATCAAAAATGCAGGTCTGACTATTAATCCTACCAAACATGCATTGGGCATGCAAGAAACCAGATATTTGGGCTATGTGTTGGGAAATGGAGAAGTCAAGCCAGAGGTTTCTAAGATAGAAACTGTAGCTAACAGCCCTGTCCCTAAAACAAAGAAACATGTCAGGGATGCATAGGAAGGGGCATCACATGTAGAAAAAGGGAAGTGGTTATCCCTCTATACAGACAGTTGGTGAGACCCCATCTGGAGTACTGCGTGCAGTTTTGGAGACCTCATCTACGCAAGGACATAGACAGGATGGAAGCAGTCCAGAGGAGCGCAACTAAAATGGTGCAGGGTCCACATCAGAAACCATATGAAGAGAGACTGAGAGAGCTTAATATGTATACCCTTGATGAAAGGAGGGACAGGGGGACATGATAGAAACTTTTAAGTACCTCAAGGGAATCAACAAAGTCCAGGAGGGTAGCATCTTTCAGAAAAAGAGATGTGTAAGAACAAGGGGGCACAATTTAAAGTTAGAGGGGGGACGGCTCAGGGGTAATGTGAGGAAATTCTTTTTCATGGAGAGAGTGGTGGACGCATGGAACCGCCTTCCTGGAGAGGTTGTGGGGTCTAAAACAGTGGAGGAATTCAAACATGCATGGGACAGACATAAGGCAATTATAGTGGGGGGTTGCAGGAAATAGGCTGTTGGTTAACTAGAATCTGCAGCTTATCCAGTAGGTAGGGAAATGGGCAGACTGGGTAGGCCAAGTGGTCCTTATCTGCCGTCAAAGTCTATGTTTCTAGGTCATTTTTAGGGCTGGCTGATTATTATCGGAGATTTGTTCCCAACTTCACTGAGTTAGCTACTCCCCTCACTGAGCTCACGAAAATACGGTACCCAAATAATGTGAAATGGACCCCACAGAGTGTGATGAAGCTTTTCAAGCCATAAAGGCTGCATTCTGTTTAGCCCCTGTTTTAAGAAGCCCAGACTTTAAGAAACCATTATTGCTACAAACAGATGCATACGAGGTAGGCCTAGGTGCAGTCCTAAGTCAAAATGTAAATGGGACAGAACATCCTATTCTGTACATAAGCAGGAAGTTGCATGACAGAGAGAAAAGGTACTCCACTATCGAAAAGGAATGTCTAGCAGCAAAGTGGGCCATGGAGTCCCTTAAGTTTTATTTTCTAGGAACTGATTTTGTTCTTGCAACTGATCACAATCCTCTCTGTTGGCTTAACCAAATGATAGATAAAAATTCCAGAATCACAAGGTGGTACCTGGCACTACAGCCATGTAAATTCACGGTGATACACAAATCTGGTAAAGAGAATAGTAATGCTGATTTTCTGTCAAGATATGGATCAGGAATTGAGGGTTCTAAAGGTTGAAAACAAATATATGGGTTCGAAACTTTACTATTTGCTGTACTATTGTATAAACTGATGATGTACCTGTGCTTAATGTCTGAAAGCAGCAATTGTTAGTAGAGAATTAATAAAAAGCTTAGGAAACCTGTTTAATAAAACAGGTTCCCTCTTAAGGAGTGGGGGGTGTATGTGACAGGATAGAATAGGACCCTGTCCTATTTGTTATGGAGAAAGTGTTTAAATGCAAGGATCTTTCCTCTTCTGTCTCTTCTCTGTCTGGTTGCACAACCAAAGTTTCCTGTGAGATCTCGGACTTGATCACCCTGAATAGTCTCACAATTCTTTGCTTCTCTCAGTCTCTCAGTCCTCTCTTGCTGTCTGTCTTTTTCTCCCTTGCATAGCTGCTGATATAAAAATATATGTAAATCAATATGTGGAAATGTAACTGATGTTGGGATCTCCTTTGTTTAGAAAATACATAGTGTTACTGTTGAAATGTATATATTTATAATTTGAGATGACTGCAAAAAGCTGTTGGAAACTAGAAGTTACCTTAGTGCAAATCTTTGAGCCTTTTACAAAAGCTCTGCAAAAGGCACCTCAGCAAGCACACCGTGTTCTAGCAGCTCCTGCCTGATAGTTACAAAAACAGGATGCTTGCTAAGAATGGGGTTGAAAGGACTTATAAAGGAGCTAAACTGCAACTGCTGGAGAAGAAAAAGGAACACATAGACTGAAGTAAAACTACTGTATTTCTCCTCTGTACATAGTTATTCTGAACAAGTTTATTTTTTTTTATGTTACTGCTACTGTAAATAAATATTTTTGGTGAATTCTACAACTGCTCTTGGTTTTTCTTATGCTTCCTGACCTATGCCTCGACGACACAAGGGTATGAGGAACATTTGAGGTCAAAACATGCAAAGTTATGTGCATACATTGAAATTCATCTATGCTCCTTTGTAACTTTCATAATTTTAAATATTTTCACTCCAAATCTTCAACATAGCCATTTCTTTACACCACCTCATGAACATGACAGCTGTAATTTTAAAAATCTAGGACAAAATGTATTTTCCTGCCTCTGATGCAGAATTATCTTACGGTGGTGCAGAATGACATTTTGGTGTGGATTTGAGAAGTTTTACTACCCGGTTCATGAGGTGGGGTATTAAGGAGGCTATGCCGACAATTCAGCAAATAAGAATACAGCTTTATTATTTCAAAAAGTAAGGAAATTCTTTGAAAAAAACTGTGTTAATGCAACATTTAGGGTTCTGGTTAAAGTGACAAAAGTAGGGAAATGTGGCTTTAGGGTTTCCAATCCTTCAACCACACCCCAACCCCTAAAACAAATCAGGGGTGGAGTCTTCCTTCGCGTTGTCAACCCTAAAGCTCGCCCCATTTTATACACTCCACAAACATACACACACAATGAGGTGAGCTTTAGGGTTGATAATGCGAAGGAAGTCTCCACCCCTGATTTGTTTTAGTGGTGGGTGGTATTAGGGGTTGTAAACCTTAAAGCCACATTTCCCTACTTTTGTTGCTTTAGCCGGAACCCTAAATGTTGCATTAACACTTTTTTTCTCAAAAAATTTCCTTACTTTTTTAGATATTTTATATAGATAGATACAGTAGATAAAAGACACAGATATAGATATATGGGATATGTATTGTCCTATCAGTAATGTCTGAGATACTTCTCATGCATGCAGTTTGACGTTTGATATCACAACTGGCAAAGCCACAAGTGATGCCAAATGTCAAATAGCCCGAGTGAGAAATATCACAGATATTTCTGATCAGGTCATGACACATTTCATTGTTTTTTGCCAGTTTTTTTGTGAATGTTTCTTTTTCTGTTGTAGCCCTGTTTCTGTATGACCAAGCAGTGGGTGGAAGCATGTGAGACAACTGATGCTGATGCATGTGTCAAGCATCATCACGTATGAGGACATTCAGTGAGCTGGTGTTATGGATAACCGGGCAGCTGGTGCATTATGAGAAGTGCAAACTGGGTGAGTTTGGAAGAAAGGCTGAAGAAGAGACACCGACTGCAGGGAAGGAGAGTTGTCAAGTGCCAGTACAAGAGGAGGACAATGCTGGCAAGTGACAGAGAGGTATAAATTCAGTGAACAGAGTTGTAGGGAGGCGGTATTTCATAATGCAGGATTAGTACTGATGTTAGGCAGTAAGAAAAAAGGTCTCAATACTGTGGCTTTAATTTTTTTATGTAAGTTTGTTTTGAAGAACAGAACCAGGGGACAAAGTGGAAGTTACTAGTGAGAGGCTAGATGCAATTAAAAATGGAGAGTGGGATCAGGCTTTCAAGTGAGCAGCTGTGTCCTAATTGAGCTGACAACTTGAGACTAGAAACAGCCACACAGGCATACTGCTGTGTATATGACCCCTTTTGTGTCACATGTTACCAGTGGTACCCATGAGCAAAAATATCCTCACTATAGCTCCTCGTTGGTTGAAGCTGCCAGCTCCAATCAATGAGGAGCTACAGTGAGGATATTTTTGCTTATGGGACCTACAGTAGAGTGAGACTATTTCAATATTCTCATTTTAGATGGGAAGAAAGCAAAACTATCACAGATACGTGCCCACACATATCTTTACAAGTGCTGCATAAATATATGTATATCTCTCTATACAGAACCCACCATGCTAGCAATCTGATGCATGTCCCTACCCCACATGGAATCTTGGACTCTGACCTGCTTCTGCCTGACTCAGTTGCATGGAACATGGTTGCACATTTCGCTCCACACCTGTTCAGAGGCACCAAAAGAGCAATATACTGTTATATACCATGACTGATTCCTAACAGTGATATCCCTCTCTCTCTCTCTCTCTCTCTCTCTCTCCTCTGTATTGACAGATAGGAAAAATCAAGAAGTGCTCCACATACAGTGTCCCGCATCCTTCATGTGATGCGGTGGACTTGGAATGGTCTAAAAAGCTACCTTCCTTGCTCGAGGTGTCACCAATAGATAGTAGGAACATGAATCAATAGGAAAGGTGCAGAGATCCCACCAACTTCCTGTTCCAGAATCAGCAGGCTACAGCGGCATTGATGCTAAGCCAACAGGGTTTTGCAATGGATATGATGGAGCACTTGGAGACCATGAATTACCCCAAGCCTCAGGGACCAACACAACCAGACAATCCACCAGTCCTTCCGATGCTACTACCTCTGAACCCAAAGCCAAATCCACTTCTGCCTCCCCAGCCATAACCCAATTCCAGGGAACCAGAACCAGACAGCAAGGGAGAACCAAACCTAGGAGATGAGCTGGGCAATGCCACAGATGGAGAAGATGACAGTACAGAAGATGAACCATCACTGACATCAAAACTGTGTTCTTATGACTCAGTCCCAGAACTGCTGAAATCATTTAATACCACAGTGGGGTTCAGGCTTCCATCCCTAAGCTGGAGAACAAGCTATACCCCCATGATTCCACCCAAGTAAAAACAAATGAACTATTTCCCTATATGCAAGGCAGTACAGAAGGTAATGATAAACGAATGGGAGGCAACCAACTTCACACGTATTCCTGAGTGGACTCAATAAGATGTACCCATCCAAGAAGACAAATTAAAGTGTGGTGCACTGTTCCAATAGTGGATCTTCAAATTGTGGCACTGAGCAAAGAAAATGATCCTGCCAGCCAAAGGATTACTGGCACTAAAATACCCTGCTACAGGAAATTAGGTGATATGCTTGAGAAAGGATTTGAAATGGCTGAACTCACAGCAACAGCTGCTACCTCAGCAATGTATTCCACAACAGCTCAGGTCCATTGGATGGAAAGTTCTGATAAATGCACAAGAGCTCAGGTCTGTTTGATGGAAAATCAGATGAAAAGAGTGGCACTGATATCAGCCAGGCTGAAGAAATTGACGCATACCCGGGGGATATGGCAGCTGACATTCTCAAGCTTAACACCAGGACAGCTCTGATAGCCAATGGAGCACAGAGATCCCTGAGGCTAAAGCTATGAGAGACAGACAGTGACTACAAAAGCTTACTCCAGATACTTTCTTTCAAAGGAGGATGCTTATTCAGATAGGGACTAAAGGAATTCCTAAAGATGAGGGTGGAAGGTAAAGACCTCATGAGGGACAAATCCTCAAAGACAACTTCTCCGCCATCCTTTCAGAATTGATTTCAGAATAACAGAAAACAGAAAGATGAGATGTAACTATGGCAACGAGGGCTGAGTCCTCCTCCTCACTCCATAATAACAAGTTCTAGAGCAGGAATGGCACTGAGAGAAGAAGATTCAACAACTTTCACTCTAAAGGTAACAAGAAATCACAACAATAACTACGATACCACCTCTTTAATACCATCAATGCCATACTTTCCTCCAGTAGGCTGCTGTCTGCTTCAATTCAAAACAAAATAGTGGTCCACAACAACAGACAGATGAGCGAGGGAGGTCATACATCAAGAATATGCCATAAAATTCAAGGAGAGACCCGTCAGGGACAGGCTACCGATCTTGCCTATAGCAAGAAAAAAAGGCATCACTACAAGACGTACAGTGTATACTGAACAAGTTAATTTCAAGCAGAGTAATACAACCAATCCCAAAACAAAAAAACAGAAAAGGAATTTACTCAGTTTTTTGTATGGTCTCAAAGAAAATGGGAGACCTAAGGCCAGTACCAGACATAAAGTTTTTAAATCAATTTGTGCATCCTCACAAATTCAAAATGGAAACAACCTGATCCACTCCAAAGACAGTCAGACATGGACTTTCTGACATCAATCAGTCTCAGAGATGACTATCTTTACATCCCAATGCACCCATCTCACAACCAGTATCTGATGTTTTACATTCTGGGTCAACACTTCTAATACACGGCACTACTGTTTGGCCTGGCATCCACCCACACAGTGTTCATGAAGGTGTACACAGTGCTGATAGCACCACTGCTGAGACAACAAGGAATACATGTGATCCTATACCTGGATGACTGGATGAACAAGACCAGGTACAGGACCCAAGTAGAAAGTGACAAGATACAGTAGTAGCCACAGACACTGCCAGCTATTTCCAGAAATTTCCGTGATATTTCCAGAAATATCTGATGCTTTTTGCATTTAAACAGTAGGGGCAGTAGAGAGAAACTCTTCAGAAATTTTGCGAAATATCTGGAAATAGCTGGCAATGTCTGTGGCTACCACTGCAACAATACTGCAGATCCTAGCAGCATACAGATGGGTGAACTAGGAGAAGATCTCTCTCTCGTAGCAAGTCAGCAGATAAAGTGTCAGGCCTTCCAAGAAGAGAAGGCACACCATGATGTCACAGCTGCACAACTGAGCAAACAACAATCAGTCCCTCTGGAAAACTGTGCAACTATTAGGATCAATGGCATCACACATAGATCTCATACCCTGGATACGATGGAACATGAGGCCATTATAAATGATAGCCATACAGTATGGGTTGATAGTAGAAAGGAATCTTCATCTAAAATTATTCACCATAGTAATGTTGTTTCTTCTAATGGAGTCTTGCTGTATTCTGACCATATGCAGTTAGCCCCAGCACTTGAACTGCTCCGGAGAGTAAAGGGTTAACTCTATGCCAAGGCATAGAACATTGAACTCGAGCTCGGTTTTCAAACCTCTGTCTGTGGTACCCTGAAGTCTAACTGTCAGATTCTTACAAGCACTAAATTAACTAACTTACTAGTTAGAAATTGTTTCTAAAATGTTTAATGCCAACAGACACCAAACATATTTTTAGGGTCAAAAGACTCAAGTCAAGATCCCCAAAAATAATATAGGCAGGTAGTGAAAACAATCAAAACATTAATAATAAAAACCCCTAATAAGATGGGACATGCCAAGTACACCTCTGGGGTGCAGCACTGTGCCTGCCAGACCACATCCCAAAATGACTACGTTCCAGGAGGGGCGGCAGGGAGGGAGGTCAGAATACAGTGAGACTCCATTAGAAGAAAAAACATTACTATGGTGGGTAATTTCTTTTTCAAACAACATGAAGTCTTGCTGTATTCGGACTATATGCAGACTACCAAGCAGTACCCCCTTGGAGGAGGGAGTCACAGAACCTATTCTGGGAACAGGCTCAGCAGCACTGCTGTGCCAAACCTAGCATCACTTCTTGACTGAATGTCCAGAGAGTAGTGCTTGGAGAATGTGTGAACAGTTTTCCAGGTGGCTGCTTTACAGATTTCCACTAATGGTATGTCTCTAGCTGCTGCAACTGAAGCAGCTGTACCTCTAGTGGAGTGAGCCCTCAGGCCTGAGGGGGGCTCTTTCCCCAACTTTGAATAGCAGAACTGGATACAGGAGACTATCCACCTGGCAATAGTTCTCTTAGTGGCAGGTTTGCCCTTTCCCACTCCCTCATAAGTGAGAAACAATTGAGAACAGCCATTCCTATGGGCCTTAGTGTGTTCCACATAGTAACTAAGAGCCCTCTTTACATCAAGACTGTGCAATCTTCTCTCCCCAGAGGAAGAATGGTCAGTGAAAAATGCAGGCAATGACACAGACTGATTCAAATGAAAGTCTGATACCACCTTGGAAAAAAACTTTCTGTTGATTCGAAGGACCACCTTATCCCTGTGAAATGAAATGAAGTCAGGTACCACTGATAAAGCCTGTAATTCACTGATTCTCCTGGCAGAGGTAATGGCTGCCAGAAATTCAGTTTTCCAAGTCAAGTACCTTAGCTCAGCTGAAGATAGAGGCTCAAAAGGGGGCTGCATAAGCTGTGCAATACAGATATTCAATTCCCAAGAAGGGGTAGGCTCCCGAAAGGGAGAATTAATATGTACCAGGCCCTTGAAATTTTTTTTGAAAACTGGACGAGATGCCAGGGAAGAGCCCTTACCAGAAGAAAGGAAGGCAGACACAGCTGCCAAATGTACCTTGAGAGTAGTAGGTCGGAGGCCTAAACTGTTAAGATGCACCAAACAGTCCAAAACAGTAGCAATATCAGCCAGCTCTGGCAATACATGCATCTGGGAACACCAAAACCCAAATCTTTTCCATTTGGGGTTGTAAGTCTTTCTAGTAGCAGGTTTTCTGCTGACCTTTAAAATGTCCAAGACTGACTGGGAAAGATGCAGGCTTGCATATTCTAGCTCTTCAAGAGCCAGGCTTTGAGCCTGAGAGTCTGAAGGTTGGGGTAAAGAATCCTCCCCTGAGAGGAAGTAGGAAGATTGAACTGTCTGGGAAGACACAGAGGCATTGTCACTGACAGTGACAACAGAATGGGGTACCAATGCTGTCTGGGCCAGTCTGGAGCCACTAGAATTACCTTGCAAGGCTGAGACCTGATCTTGATCAGGACCTTGAATATCAGAGGAAAAGGGGGAAAATGCATAGAGAAACCTGCTTGTCCAATCCAACATAAGAGCATCCTAAGGGACAGGACCCAGAAGAGGTGGTCTGCAGCAAAAAAGAGGAAGTTGGTGACTGTCCGAGGCTGCAAAGAGATCTATCTCTGGAGTGCCCACCTCTTGAAGAAGGCCTGAAGAATTAGAGGATTTAGGGTTCATTCGTGGTGACCCTGGGAGAGCCTGCTGAGAGCATCTGTTAATATGCTGTCCTTCACTGGGAGATGCACAGCCATCAGAGAAGCCTGAATGGAATAAGCTAGAGACCATACTTTCATGACCTCTGTGCATAAGGCTGAGGACCGAGCGCATCCCTGCTTGTTGATGTACCACATAGTTGTGGTATTGTCTGTCCTGATCTGCACCACTTTTCCCTGGACAGCAGCTGAGAATGTCTGAAGTGCTAGAAAGACAGCTCTCAGTTTGAGAAGGTTTATGTGTAGAAGAGACTCCTGGTGAGATCAGGTCCCCTGAGCTGTAAGCTGATCTAGGTGAGCCCCCCACCCCAGTAAAGAGGCATCGGTGGTGAGAATCACTGAAGGAGCCTGACTGATAAAGGGGACACCTTGTCGAAGATTGTACTCCTCCAGCCACCACTGGAGGGCCTGAACTAAGGTTCGAGACACAGGAACCAATTTGGAGAGAGGGTCTTTTTTCTGAGACCAATAAGATCTGAGATGAAACTGAATATCTCTCATCTGAACCCTTGCTCCCTAGACCACTGCTGTGGATGCTGCCATGTGACCCAGCAACTATAGAAAGTGTCTGGCTAGACGAGAAACTAGAGGATGAAAATAGGAAGCCAGAGTGACAAGGGACTGAACCCTTAAGAGAGTGAGAAATGCTCTTGCCTGTGTCTAGTTCTACCCCCTATGAAAGTGAGAAGCTGGGTTGGTTCCAGAACAGACTTTTCTAGGTTCAGAATGAAGCCCAAGGAGTCTAGAATCTTCTGAGTGACCTCTAAGACTGACTTGACTTGGTCTGAGGACTGGACCACTAGGAGTCAGTCGTCCAGGTATGGGAACAGAAGGATACCCCGTCTCCTGAGGAATGCCACCACTACTGCAAGACACTTCGTGAACACTCTTGGAGCAGATGTTAGGCCGAAAGGCATAGCTCAAAATTGGTAATGGCATGAGGGCAACTTGAACCTGAGGTACTTTCTGTGGGAATGTCTGAAAGGTATGTGGAAGTAGGCATCCTTGAAATACAGAGAGGCTAGTCAGTCTTCTGATCTCAGAGAGGGAAGAATTACTTCCAGAGTCACCATTTTGAATTTTGGTTTTGTTAAGTGTTTGTTCAGGCACCTTAAATCTAGAATGGGTCACCAGTCCCCTGTCTTTTTTGGGGTAAGAAAGTATCTGGAGTACAGTCCTTTTCCCTTGTGACAATGAGGTACCTTCTCTACTGCTTGCAGAAGCAGAAGAGAGGAGACTTCTGCCTCTAAGGCCTTTGTCTCCAATGGAGAGGAGGACTGAAGGACCTTGCTCTCATTTTTGGGAACCTTTTGAAACTGAGAGCAAGTCCCTGGCTCACTACTTCCAGGACCCATTTGTCTGAAGTAATAGACTCCTAGGCCTGGAAGCAGTGAGCCAACCTGCCCCCTACTGGAACTGGGGGGGGCGACCCTGACCAACACCTCAGGGTGTCTGCTTGGCAGGGGGCTTAGACTGCATAGATGATGGGGTCCTGGTCATCCCCGTCTGCCTCTTCCCCTAAAGAACCCCCTCTCCAGGAAAGAAGAGGAGGGGGCCTGAGCTTGGTAGAAAGGCCTAAAAAAAGGCCTGCCCTTGCCAACCCTGAATTGCTGCTTCTGAGGAGTGGCCTGCTTTTCCTTGGCTGCAGCACTCCTATAGGTTATCCTATACTCATCCATCTTCTTCATGTAGTTCTCTGTTTGCTCCCCAAACAGAGAATTACCAGTTACAGGGAAATCCATGGCCTTAGTCTGGGTATCCTGCGAAAGATTGGTACATCTAAGCCAAGCAAACCTCCTCATGGAAATAGATGTAGCCATGACTTTAGAATGCACATCCTTTGAGTCCACAGCAGCGTGAAATTGCACTTTGGATGCCTCTATACCATCTACAGCCACCTGCTCCGGCTCCTTGGCTAGCTGGGAAGGGGCAGTCTTAAACAGCTCGAGAACCGTATCCCACATAGACTTCTGGTATCTGGCTGTATATGCCATATAATTTGATTGCCTGAGCCCCAAAGAGGATGCCAAGTGCTGTTTCTTAGCCATGGCATCCGCTTTCCTAGAATCCTTATCTGGGGGGTGAGATGCCAGGGAATGCTATCATTGTCACAGGCTGCAGCTTGCACTACCCGAATACGGCTGCAATGTGCTGAAAGGAATTCCATGCCAGGGCCTGATAAACCATACCTCTTGTCCATTTTTTTATCCACAGGAGGAATGGATGTGGGAAATTACATGATTTTCTGTGTCTGTTTCCCCAAGGATTTGTGCAAAGGGATAGACACTCTTTGAACTCTGGAACATTCATCCTTTCCACATAATCAGGCTCCTCCTGATCCTGATCAGTCTCTTCCATAGGAAGCTGAAGAGTCTCAGCCACCTTCTTGGAGAACAAGAAGTGGGATGGGGGACTCAGAAAGCCTGGGAGGGGAAACACTGAAAGGCCTCTCTGGGGAGATGTCAGGCTCTACTGGCTCATATAGACCTTCAAACTCTCCATCTTCTTCCTCCTCCTCCTCCTCCCCCCAAACGCCCTCATAGTATGCCTCCGGATCAATATCTGAGGCAAAAACTTCCGACTGAACCGATCGCCTTTGAACCGATGTCGGTTCGGTTCGGTCGCAACTGGGCAAAGTGATTACACTATAGAGATCGCTTTTGCTATTTCCTCAGTGGTCAGAACATGAGTTGTTGGATCCTAACTGGCTGATTTTCTCTTTGACGGTACTGACTACACAGAGTCGGCTCTCCTTTTGCCCGAAGAGGTATCGCCCAGGTCAGTAGGCACCCCTTCAGGTTTGGTAGCAACCGAACCGGGCTGGCCATCCGGATCAACGGACTTCTCAGCCTCCCTTTCCTTCAGCCTGCTCAAACATTTTTCAAGAGTGGCCTTAGGAAGGTTCTTACAAATTTGGCAGTCTACCTTGAGGTGGTCAATCCCCAGACAATAAACACATACGAGATGGGGATCAGCCTTAGCAAAAGCCTCCCCACAATCGGTATAGTGCTGAAACCCAGTGGGACCAATTTTCTTTTTGGGTTTGTCAGACATGCCGAAAATCAGAAAAAGTCACCTTTCTCAGCTTTCAAGCCAAGTAACTAAAATCTATCGGTTCCAACCGTGTTACAGGTCAGTTAAAAAAATCCTACAAAATCCAGATTTTTTTAGAAACTGATAAGTACTGGAAAACCACAAATATTTTACAACAGAACAGAAAAAAATAATAGGTTTCAGTTCTGGACCGGACCGACCGGAAAAGAACCGAAGACAAAACAATTTCTAACAATGGCACAAAATACCACTACCTACTACTAACATGTACTGTTACTGAGACAGATGTAAGAATACCAAAGAAATTACAAACTACAGTTGAAAAAAAACGACCGGTTTGAACTTTTACTGGACTGAAGCGCAGGAGGGATTTCCGGAACGACTTCACAGTTAGGCAGAGTAAGAAATGTGACGGTTAGACTTCAGAGTACCACAGAAAGAGGTTTGAAAACCGAGCTCGAGCTCAATGTTCTATGCCTTAGCATAGAGTTAACCCTTTACTCTCTGGAGCAGTTCAAGTGCTGGGACTAACTGCATATGGTCAGAATACAGCAAGACTTCATGTTGTTTGAACATGACAGTCTTTGAAATGGTGGACAATGCCAGACAATCTGTCAAAAGGGCCACAGCTGGAACTTCAACATGACCTAATCATCGACACAGATGCAAGTCTGACAGGATGGGGAGAGGTCAAGGACCACAGGGTGAGCCAAAGAAAATGGTCCAGATCAGAATCATCTTACCCAATAAATGTACTAGAAATGACAGCAGTATTCTACACACTACATACTTCCCACCAAGCATTAGGGCAAAGCAGAACTCATCCAATCAGACAACAGAGCAACAGTCACATACATAAAAAAAAAACACAAAGTAGAATGAGGAGCCAGAGACTCCTCAGGGAGGCTTTAAAAATTATAAAGTGAGCCCAAGAGAACTAGACTGACATTTCAGCCATACACATGGCAGTGAAATTAAACACCAAAGCATACTGGCTCAGCTGTCAAGAAATACACCTGGGGTAGTGCCAGTTCCACCCTCAGGTATTTCAGTTAGTAAACAGAAGGAGGGGGGCCAGTACCAATGGACTTGATGGCATCCAACAAAATTCACAAGTCTACAAATTCTACTACAGGTTCAAAGAAAAGCAATCAATGGGCATAGGTGCACTGTTACTCCCGTAGACACATAACAAAGCCTACATTTTTCCACCATTCTCATTAATTCCTTAAGTCCTCATAAAGACATGACAGTCCAAGTGGATAATATAGCGGATAATGTATGGGCAACCATACACAGCAAGGCTGTGTTTCCATCGAGGGGTTGAGATGACAGCATATGAACCTCGAGAGCAAAGCTCGAGAGGTCCATGCTGTCATCTCAATCCCGAGATGGAACATGCCAAGTTGTGTGTGGTTGATCATATTTTATTTTTTATAGTATATGGTTTTTACACAAGAGTGACAGACCTTCACTGAAGTGAAAACAAAAAATCTTTTCATTTCTTTGTTCTACTCCCATATCAAAATCAAATGTCCAGACTTTTGAAGGGTAAAAGGTATGACTTTGGGCACTGGGTGGTTAGTAAGTAGCTAGGTGTAGCATAAATGAGAAATTAAAAAATTGTACGACTTTTGAACTGTGCATAACAACTGTTCGGAATGTGCATAACAACACTTTAGAATGTGTATAATGGTTTAGAATGTGCTTAACAAGGATTTTGAGCAGGCTGATTTTTATACACAACAAAGGGTAACCATATACTATAAAGTTGTAATCTGCTTGATTTCAGTTAATAATAAGGGCTCCCCATACATTACAATACCCATAATGCCTTACTGGCCACTAGGCTCCTGACTCAACACAGTGGTGACAATGGTGCTAGATCATCTGTGGTACCTACCATACAGACTGGACATCCTAAAGCAGGGCCCAGTCAGACATACCAGTCCTCACAATCTAAAACTAAATCATGGCTCCTGAAAGGGAAAGACTGCTGAGAGCATACTACCATACATCAGTAGCTGACACCATGCTGCAATCCAAGCAACTGCCCACCTCTTCCACATATAGCTAACCTTGGAATATCTTTGTGAAATGGTGTAATGGACAGTGCATGTCACAGAGCAACACATCCATCCCAAAGATACTTCTGTTCCTGCAACAAGGCCTGGAGAAGGGCCTTTCATTAGCAACCCTGAGAGTCCAAATCTCAGCCAAAGCAGCTGCAATGGGGCACATAGGAAGCTCGGCACCATGGGCACATCCAGACGTCAACAGGTTTCTGAAAGCAGCAAACATCAGACCGAGAACCAACACAGTCACAGCATATTGGAACATCACTTTAATCCTCAACGCACTCACAGAAAAAACATCTGCACCACTCAGAGACGCAGACTTATTTTAGATGGGGCTTAAAATGTAATTCCTAAATGCCAGATGCTGGGCTCGCTGAATAAGTGAATTGAACACCTTATCTCACAAGGAGTCATTCCAAGTATTCACCCAGGAAGGTGTAACACTCAGAAAGATGCCAGCATTTACACCAAAGATATCAATACCATTTAATGATATGAGTTTCCTTGTAACTGCTTCTGTTGAAGTCCCCATCCCCCTTCCCCCCAACTTTAATGTCATATGTATACGCATAATTAGTAAAGGGATGACAAGTGTAGGCAGGTCCCCCGTATGTAAATTTTCATAGACTTAGAACAATAATTGTGTGTGTGTGTGTATATATATATATATATATATATATATAAATATAAACATAGAATTTGAGGCAGACAAGGACCGCTTGGTCCACCTAGTCTGCCCATTTCTCTACCTAACAGATAAGCTGCAGATCCTAGTTAACCAACAGCCTACTTCCTTCTACCCCCCACTAGAATTGCCTTATGTCTGTCCCATGCATTCTTGAATTCCCCCACTGTTTTTGACTCTATGGCTTCCTCAGGAAGGCTGTTCCATGCATCTAGAACCCTCTAAGTGAAGAAATACTTCCTCACATTACCTCAGAGCCGTCCCCCCTCTATCTTCAAATTGTGCCCCATTGTTCTTGCACAACTCTTTATTCAAAATATGCTACCCTCTTGGACTTTGTCAATTCCCTTGGGGTATTTGAAAGTTTCTATCATGTCCCCCCTCTCCCTCCTTTCCTTGAGGGTATACATATTAAGTTCCTTTAGTCTTTCTTCATATGTCTTCTGGTGCAGACCCAGCACCATTTTGGTTGCCTTCATCTGGACAGCCTCCACCCTGTCTATGTATTTGCAGAGATGGGGTCTCCAGAACTGTACACAGTACTCCAGGTGTGGTCTTACCAACTGCCTGTTCAGAGGGCCAACAACTTCCTGTTTTCTACTGGTGATGCCTCTCCCTATGCATCCCAGCATCCCCCAGCTCTCCTTACTGCCTTCTCACATTGCTGGCCCACCTTTAGGTCATCTGATATGACTACCCCCAGGTCCCTTTCCATTTTTGTTGTTGTCAGTATCTCACCCGCCATTGTGTACTCTTGCATTGGGTTTTTGTTTCCCAGGTGCATTACTTTGCATTTCTTTGTGTTGAATCTAAGCTGCCATACATTTGACCATTCCTCCAACCTCGCCAAGTCCCTTTTCATCCTTTCCACCCCACCTTGCATATCAACCCTGTTGCAGATCTTTGTGTCATCTGCAAAGAGACATACCTTCCCTTCCAGTCTCTTTGACTTGGATGTGTGGATTTTTCTCTGTCTGATTAGCAGGGTATTTCTCTATCAAATTGTAGTGTAGGGCATCTTGCTGACAGGAAGGCACTCATTGCAGCAGTGGGTCAGAGCTTTTAGCTGATTGTTTTGCGAGGGCACAGTTTAGGTAACTTTCCATCCCTCACCCCACCCACCCCTGGAAATAGTTCCTTTATACCTGGGGTTCTGACATCATTTCCTCAAGAGTGCAAGGTGCATGTCACTGTCATATCCTCTCTAGCACACTGCACTGACAATATAAGCATACATTGTATAATATAAATATATATCTATTTCTATATTACAAACCAATCACACACAAAAAAAAAATGTGGGGAGTAGTGCAATGTAATGGCTGTGGGGCAGCAGTCTTCCGGGAGTCTTTCTGAGGCTGAGATGCTGCCTATTTGCAGACAACTCTCTACCCTGAGGGAGAAGTTGCCGTCTTCAGGCCACACTGGACAGTAGTACGGGGACCTTCCCCCAGGCCACACTGGACAGTAGAAAGGGAACCTCCCCCATACAGGGAGCATCAGAGCCACCACCACTTCCTCAGAGGTTGCAAAGAAAGCACAGCAGTTGGACCACAGTGGGCTCAGGGAGGGTGAGGATGGTGGAACAGAGGCACACCCAGTCAGTTGTTCCACACCACAATCCATACACCATTTTGGGGGAGCACAGCTCCCCTATGGATATACCCGCAGAGGAGACTAAGGAGGGTGCAGACAACTGTCACAAGGGAGGCCCTCAGGAAGGAGGCAGAGGGCACCACAGGAAAGAAAGCAGCTCCTGGTGGGGACTCCAATTATTAGGGGATAGAACTGGGGAAGCAGGAGAACTGAAGTAAGGTGCCTGCCTGGTGCCATGGCTTGGAGGGACAGGAAGCGCATCCTTAGGATCACGAGAACAGTTGCACGGGAGTCTGAGCTGGACGTCATTGTCCACCTAGGTACAAATGACTTAGCTCATCATGAGATTAGAGCAGTGCTGAAGGACTCTGTAGAGCTGGGGAGGGGCTTAAGACAAGTAGCACACACAGTATCCTTCTCAGAGGTACTGCCTGTCAGTGGCATGGGTGAGGCGAGGGTACTTTGCACCATGCAGTTTAACAAATCGTTGAAAAATGGTGTGGAGCACAGGGTTTGGCTTCATTGGGGACTGGGGTTCCACCTGGAGGGACACCAGCCTATACTGGCAGGATGGTCTGCATCTGTCCAGGAAGGAACAAGTCTTTTAGCAATCGGTTTAAATGCTTCATTGGCAAGCCTTTAAACTAGTCAAGGGGAGGCACTGATAAGCAGCAGGAAAATCCCAGCCTCCCTACAAAACAGGGTACTAAATGAGAAAAGACCAAGGTAGAAAGGTCAGTGGGGATGCGCTACAAAAGGTAAAGCCATCAAAAATGGAAGCAATGAGTACCAATGCCCGTAGTCTGGGTAACAAGCTTCCTGAATTAGTGGCCTTGATGGGAGGAAGATCTGGATATCGTGGCAGTCACAGAAACATGGTACACACAGAACCATGACTGGGACGTAAACATACCAGGATACACTATCTATAGGAGGGACAGGGAGGGTAAAAGGGGAGGAGGAGTAGCTCTCTACATAAGAGAAGAAATCAAAGCAACAGAACAAAAGGGTAAACAGGGAGGAGAAGAAGCACTGTGGGTCAATTTGGAGGCAAGCAATGGCACCACAATCTGCACAGGGGTCGTATACAGACCCCCCTCTCAGGGGAAGGAAATGGACAAGGAAATGATAGAAAGTATACTTAGAATGGCAGATAAAGGGGAGATATTGTTGATGGGAGATCTGAATATGCCAGATGTTAACTGGAGTGCAGTTGCAGCAGCCACTTCTAAGAGTGGGTTTATTCTAGATGCCCTACAGGGGGCATGCCTTAGACAACTAGTATTGGAGCCCACTCAAGAGGGAGCAATCTTAGATCTGGTTCTCTCAAATGGAGATGAAGAGAGGATCACAGATGTAGAAGTGGGTAGCCATCTGGGAACTAGCGACCATCGAACAGTATGGTTCACAATAAACACAGCAATAGAGTAAAGCCATACAAAGACAAAGGTACTGGATTTCAGGAGGGCTGACTGCGCCAAAATGGGTGAGTGCCTAAGGAATGCACTAGCAAATGGGCAGGAAGGAGGGGTGGAAGAACAATGGGGAATAATAAAAACTGCCATCACAGAGGTAACAAGCCTTTGTGTAAAGCAAATAAACAAAATGAAACGAGGTAAGAAACCACTATGGTTCTCAAAGGAAGTGGCAATGAAAGTTCAAGAGAAAAAGAAAGCATTCAGGAAGTACAAGGAATCACAAAAGGAACAGAACAGAGAACTGTATCAGTTAAAGCAAAAGGAAGCTGGAAAGGCAGTCAGAACAGCAAAGGCCCAAACCGAGGAAAAGATAGCCAAATCAGTTAACTCATTGCCTCCACAGGCTCACTCTGAGATTACACCACTTGTCTCCTGAACCTCCTGTATACTTTTAACAGTGAATCCTGGGCCTTTCTAAGCAAAATCAAGCCATAGTCAGCATGTTGCAAACAAATGCTAATAGCTCAATAACTGTATATGCTAGACACAAAGTATGAGTGGCAGAGTTATTCAGCACAAAATTGCCTTTCCAATGGTGGCATGCATGTAATAATAAGTAATTTAGTTTTTTTTCTATGCTGGTCGAAAGAGCAAACTAAATATTTTTTTCACAAAAAAAGTGCAACATAAGCCATTTTTTGTTGGAAAATACGTAAAATATCAACACCAAATTAAGCATACAGACATTAGATGGTGTTTCAATATTATGTTAGTTAAAAAAAAGATATCTTTTTACTATAAAACGTAATCTTTCCCCATTTTAGTCAAGTGCTTTGGCAAGATTTGAGGGCTGAATCTCAGCCACACACACCATATCATAAACAAATACGTATAACTCAAAAGTATAAATGATACACACAAAGTATCAGCATGAAAGTTGATTAGCACAAAATGCCTTTCCAATGGTGCTATGCAACCAGTTGTAATCAATACGGTTTTATTTTATACCTGCTGAAGTGCCAAAAAGAGAATTTTATTCAAGCTGCATAAGTGAATCTTGATGGAAAACATGTCAGCCATACACACCATACCATAAACAAATGTGAATAACTCAAAAGTATACATGATATACACAAAATATCAGTGGCAAAGTTGTTCAGCAGAACATTACCTTCCCAATGGTGGTGTGCAAATAATAATATGTAATTGTGTTTTGTTATTTTAAACTGGTTGAAACAACAAAAAAATATTTTTCACTAAAACAGGCAACATAAGCCATACACACCATACCATAAACAAATGCAAATAACTCCTAAAGTATGCATGATGTGCACAAAATATCAGTGACAAAGTTGTTCAGCATAACATTACCTTTCCAACGGTGCTATGCAGTCAAATATATATTATATTCTGTTACACTATATATAAAATATATAAGTGACTTCTCAGCGTTGCTTGGGCACACTGGAGTCAGTGCCCGACTTCTGCAGGCGTACTCAGGACACACCAGTGTTTTTACTGATGACTACAGGCGTCGGCTAGGAGACAATGAGTTAAGAAGGGGATAAAACCTTTTATAGGTACATCAGGGAGCAAAGGAAGACCAGGGAGGGATAGTGAGGCTTAATAAGGGGAGGGAGGGTGGGCAGAGGGTGACTGTGAAAGCAGCGATACTAAACAAATATTTTTGCTCAGTATTTACAAAGGAAGAGGAGGTACCTAAAACAAACAGTAGAAACACTCTGGATACAGAAGTTGATACCAGCCCATTTATAGAAGAAAGGGTTCTGAAAGAACTCTTAAAACTGAAGGTGGACAAAGCAATGGGGCCTGATGGAATTCATCCCAGAATTCTAAAAGAACTAAGGGCAGAACTAGTGACACCACTGACTACCCTCTTTAACAAATCATGGGAGGATGGGGTGGTACCTGAGGACTGGAGGAGGGCAGATGTGATTCCCCTTCACAAAAGTGGGAGCAAGGCAGAAGCAGGAAACTACAGACCTGTTAGTTTAACCTCAGTGGTAGGGAAAATGATGGAATCACTTCTGAAGGAAAGAATTGTTGAGTATCTAGAGGCCAGAGGGGCACAGGACCCAAGGCAGCATGGATTCACAGCGGGAAGGTCATGCCAGACAAATCTGATAGATTTCTTTGACTGGGTGACCAAAGTAGTTGATCAGGGAGGGGCTGTGGACATGGCCTACCTAGACTTTAGCAAGGCATTTGACACAGTCCCACAAAGATTAATATACAAGTTAGCCAACCTGGGAGTGGGTCCCAAGATGACAGCCTGGGTAAAGAATTGGCTGCAGAATAGGACACAGAGGTAATAGTAAATGGAGTCCACTCTGAAAAAAGGGGGTTAGTAGTGGGGTTCCATGAGGTTCAGTATTAGGACGGTCCTCTTCAATGTCTTTATAGCGACATTGCAGAGGGACTGGAAGAAAAGTATGTCTCTTTGCAGATGACACAAAGATCTGCAACAGAGTTGATGCACAAGGTGGGGTGGAAAGGATGAGAAGGGACTTGGCAAGGTTAGAGGAATGGTCAAATGTATGGCAGCTTAGATTCAATGCTAAGAAGTGCAAGGTAATGCACCTGGGAAACAAAAGCCCAGGGGAAGAGTACACAATGGGGGGTGAGATACTAACAACAACAAAAATGGAAAGGGACCTGGGGTAGTCATATCAGATGACCTAAAGGTGGGCAAGCAATGTGAAAAGGGCAGCAAGGAGGGCTAGGGAATACTGGGATGCATAGGGAGAGGCATCACCAGTAGAAAACAAGAAGTTATTATCCCTCTGTACAGACAGCTGGTGAGACCACATCTGGAGTACTGCATGCAGTTCTGGAGACCCAATCTCCGCAAAGACATAGACAGGATGGAAGCTGTCCAGAGGAGGGCAACTAAAATGGTGCAGGGTCTGCACCAGAAGACATATGAATAGAGACTTAAGGAGCTTAATATGTATAGCCTCGAGGAAAGGAGGGAGAGGGGACATGATAGAAACTTTCAAGTACCTCAAGGGAATCAACAAAGTCCAAGAGGGTAGCATCTTTCAAAAAAAGAGGTGTGCAAGAACAAGGGGGCACAATTTGAAGATAGAAGGGGCTCAGAGGTAATTTAAGGAAGTATTTTTTCACAGAGAGGGTTGTGGATGTATGGAACAGTCTTCCAGAGGAGGTTGTGGAGTCAAAAACAGTGGTGGAATTCAAGCATTCATGGGACAGTCATAAGGCAATTCTAGGGGTTGGGGGTAGGAAGAAGTAGGCTGCTGTTTAACTAGGATCTGCAACTTATCCATCAGGTAGGGAAATGGGCAGACTGGGTGGGCAAAGCGGTCCTTATCTGCCGTCAAATTCTATGTTTCTATGTTTCTAATGTCACTTATAGAGACATTAAAAAGGACCAGCCCCAGTACTGAACCCTGCGGTACCCCACCAGTAACCCTCCTTTCTTCACAGTGGACTTCATTTACTATTATCTGCTGTGTCCTGTTGTCCAGCCAGTGTTTTACCCAGGCTACCACACTGGTACCCACTCCCAGGCTGGCTAATGTGTTTATAAATCTTTTGTGTGGGACTGTGTCAAATGCCTTGCTAAAGTCTAGGTAGGCCATGTCCACAGCCCCTCCCTGGTCTACTACTTTGGTCATCCAGTCAAAGAAATCAATTCAATTTGTTTGACATGACCTTCCTGCTGTGAATCCATGCTGTCTTGGGTCCAATGCCCCACTGGCCTCTAGGTACTCAACAATTCTTTCCTTCAGAAGTGATTCCATCATTTTCCCTACCACTAAGGTCAAATTGACAGGTCTGTAGTTTTCTGCCTCTGTCTTGCTCCCACTTTTGTGAAGGGGAATCACATCCGCCCTTCTCCAATCCTCAGGTACCACAGCATCCTCCCATGATTTATTAAAAAGGGTAGTCAGTGGTGTTACTAGTTCTTCCCTTAGTTCTTTTAGAATTCTGGGTGAATCCATCAGGCCCCATTGCTTTATCCACCTTCAGTTTTAAGAGTTCTTTCAGAACCCTTTCTTCTGTGAAAGGACTAATATCAACCCCCTATCCAGAGTTCTTCTATTGACTGGATTAGGTCCCCCAGCGTTTCCATTGTGAACACTGAGCAGAAATATTCATTCAGTATCCCTGCTTTTTCACTGTCGCTCTCTGCCCAACCACCTTCCTCTTTATTCGGCCTCAGTATCCCTGCCTTCGCCTTTCTTTGCACCCTAATGTACCTATAAAAGGTTTTATCCCCCTTCTTAACCGAGTTGACCATCTTTTCCTCAGTTTGGGCCTTTGCTATTCTGACTGCCTTCCCCGCTTCCTTCTGCTTTAACTGGTGCAGTTCTCTGTTCTGCTCCTTCAGTGTTTCCTTATACTTCCTGAATGCTATCTTTTTCTCCCTTCCCTTCAATATCATGTAACTAATTTAAACATGTCTCTATTTGTACATTTTATCTTGTATGATACTCTACACAGTCTTGTACTACACGTCTATGTCCTTCACTGTATGTAACTAATTCCGGATCACCCATGAAAATGGGACTTCTACTCTCATATAGCTTACCCGGTCATCAGATTTCAAATAAATAATAAAACCAGTCTATAGAACTGCCTACCTTCTAAATCAAATATTCTAAAAACAGGGAGGGACTTATCTACATACTGTATCTGGACCGGATGAACACTTTCAGAAGGTCAGAAAGACTTTGTTATTACACAGGGACACAGGAAGGGAATGGCAGTGGCTTTGGCCACCACAGCCAGCTGGCTACATAGAATTTTATTAGAAGCATAATTACACCTCATAAGGGCATTAAAGTTCACTCCATCAGGACCATCACCACATCCTGGGAACAGAGGAACCAGGCATTAGTCGCAGAAATCTGTGCAGAAGCCACATGGTCCAGCATTCATACATTCATGAGACATTACATCTTGGGCATTTCCCTGCCAAACATGGCTACCTTCAGGTGATTCTGACAGCTGTCACTTTGTCAGGTTCTGTTCACAGTCACTCATCCCCACCCTGAGTATGGGTACTGCTTGTTAGAAAAACCAGTCTGTAAGGAATTAGAGTGCTATAGAACCAGAATGGTAGTTTACTCACCTGCTAAAAGTTACTGTGTTAGTATATATCTATGGCACTCCAGTGCCCACCCATACCAAGAGCAACTTGCCCAGAGCCAAGGTGAAGATATGTGTGTGTGTATGCACACATATACATATATACACACACACACACACACACACAGATAGATACTATATATATATAAAACTTAAAAAGTCTTTCAAAGAGTAGCGGTTATTGTATCTGATGATCACAGGTATGGTACCTATGTATTCACTCCTCAGGTTTTTTGATCATATTCAAATAGCTTGGGAAGAAATTTAACTGAGGATCATGGGAGCACAGAGAGCTAAGCTGGGGTCAGAATTTGATCTGTTATGAGATGTGCATCATCAATCTATCAGGTGAACATAACCCAGTCTGTAAGGAACTGGGAGTGCAGTGGATATATACTAACTTAGAATGGGCTTAGGAATCCCTAGGCTCCGATTGGCTGATATCCCTGGCAAGTTGGGCAAGTATCAGACAACAGAGCCCAGGTTACAACAAGTGCCAGTACTAACCGACCTCATAACGCAAATAAAAGGGCCAGTTCAAATTTTGAATACTGATCTGCCGCAATTTTTTCTTCTAGATTAGGGAGTAAGTTTGTGGCCAAGCAACTACACCTTCCAACACTCTGTCTCTTATTTAGTTAAATAAAAAATAGTAAGCACACATACAGAAAATGAAGAAAGAAAGAAAAACACTGGCAGTCAGATCACTTCTTGTCTGGAAAACTGGAAAATGATGTGAAAGAGAGAGAGAGAAAAAACGTAATTTGCAGTAGTGCTACTGAATATGAAAGCAGCAGTATTTTCTTATTTTTCCGTACTGCAGATGAATGTCCATCTGTGGCATGGAAAATGAAGAAATCACCACTCCTAACACACAGTAGCACTACCAGAGATAGCTCTCTCTCTCTCTCTCTCTCTCTCTCTCGAACAACTGAGTAACTTCTTCTCCAAGCCAGCTGCTCCTTATCTTCCACCGTAATGTGGAATACAAACAAATAAATAAATAAAACCGCACAGTACCTCACTCCCATTGCTCACAAATACAATGAAAATATTTTTAAGCCCTGTGTGTCTATATGGGAGGAAGGGAAATGACAACCATTTCCGACAAACAACTATGGAGGCTCCAATAATACAAAAGACCCTAGCCCAATTAAAAAACACAGGCTTCCCAATGCAGACGGAGGAACTGTTTGACATCTTAACATTAAAAATTAACATAAAAATAATTTTTGTTTTGCTATTTAGTATGCTTTATTCCTGGCCGTAACAACCCAGATCTCAGCCCCGCAACCCCTAGTTCCGACCAACCCTTCAGACTTACCTGACATGGCGACATGATCCCAGGCTCACCCCCAACTGGGAGGGTCCACTGGTCAACTTGGAACCCGCTGACTTGGAGTCAGAATTTCTGGTGGGCATCCTCACTGGAGGAATCCCCGGGCTTACCCCCCCCAGAGTGAGTCCACAGTACCAGGCGGCCAGCGGAAACAATTCTACCTGTCACCAAGACTGAGCCAAGGGGAATGGTTGGGCTGGAGCACAGGGCTTCATAGAGAGAGGCAGCTGAAGTTTTGTAGGCTGAAGATACCCAAGTGTGGGGCAGACAACGATTTGAGATGTCTGCTCTGCTCTCCTGGGTGAAGGCACCAGTCATGGTGGTACTCCTAAAATCTGCCAGGGGTCTGTAAAGCACTGGACACTCTACCATTTCCCCTCAGAAAAGAAGAGCTGTCCCCAGGATGTTCAATCATTCTCCCTCCCACCGACTCTCTGACTACAGAGTTTGTTCTCGAGCCCGGGATATCGGTGCCGAAAGTGGACACCTTGCTGCTGCACCAGCAGGTCATCCTACTAAAAATATATTTATTTAATAAACATATAAATATGTGATACAGTTGCCGATTTTCTGATCACAATAATACCCTCCAGGGTGGGCCGTATTGTGCTATTCTGAACCTTCCAGGGACTATAAGGCCCTCCATCTACGGCATTGGGCCTCATTATGCCCCTAGGCAATCCGTTATAGCACAATACTGCTCACCATCTCGGGTATTCTTGCTTACACAGTCACCTCTACCAGGTGAGTAAACTAACAGTATTTCTGCTGACCTTTTGCAAGGGCTCTTTCAGTGATTTGCAAACAGTACCAGCTTTGTACTTACATAAATCACACGGCTAGGAGACCCTGAAGTACTTGATGCTGGCACAGAAGTAATGCTCTCAGAGGATGTTCTAGTTACCTAGAGAGAGAGAGAGAGAAAGAGAAAGTCATTTCACACTAAGGTCAAAAATCTGAATATGATGGATCCTCAGATTTTGGGGGGCATTTTCCTGGTGCAGCAAGTAAATTATTTCAATTTTGGTTTTTACTCCATGGGCTTAAATGTGTTAGTTATGACAAAGCAACAATTTATATCTGTTGTTTAAAGGGAATATTGATTTACTGAGTGATTGATTTGTTGACTAGGAAAGCATGCTGATCTAAGGGACCTTTTTCAGGGTACATTGGGGTCAAAAATGCTATTTTGACCTCCTGTAACATGATAATCCAGCAAGTATTCATGCAAAATACTTCCAAAGTATAGAATACAAAAATATATATTTTTTGAACATATGAAGAGGTGAACCCCAAGGGATCCATTTATACCAGCATGACAACCTAGAAACATAGAATTTGATGGCAGATAAGGACCGCTTGGCCCACCCAGTCTGCCCATTTCCCTACCTACTGGATAAGCTGCAGATCCTAGTTAACCAGCAGCCTACTTCTTCCTACCCCCACCCCCCAGAATTGCCTTATGACTATCCCATGCATGCTTGAATTCCACCACTGATTTTGACTCCACAACCTCCTCTGGAAGGCCATTCCATGCATCCACAACCCTCTCTGTGAAAAAATATTTCCTTAAATTACCTCTGAGCCCCCCCTCTATCTGCACACAGTACTCCAGATGGGGTCTCACCAGCTGTCTGTACAGAGGGATAATAACTTTCTGTTTTCTACTGGTGATGCCTCTCCCTATGCATCCCAGTATCCCCCCAGCCCTCCTTGCTGCCTTCTCACATTGCTTGCCCACCTTTAGGTCATCTGATATGACTACCCCCAGGTCCCTTTCCATTTTTGTTGTTGTTAGTATCTCACCCCCCATTGTATACTCTTCTCCTGGATTTTTGTTTCCCAGGTGCATTACCTTGCACTTCTTAGCATTGAATCTAAGCTGCCATACATTTGACCATTCCTCTAACCTTGCCAAGTCCCTTCTTATCCTTTCCACCCCACCCTGTGCATCAACTCTGTTGCAGATCTTAGTGTCATCTGCAAAGACATACTTTTCCTTCCAGTCCTTCTGCAATGTCACTTATAAAGACACTGAAGAGGACTGGTCCTACTGAACCCTGCGGTACCCGCTAGTAACCCTCCTTTCTTCTGAGTGGACTCCATTTACTATTACTCTCTGTGTCCTATTCTCCAGCCAATTCTTTACCCAGGCTGTCATCTTGGGACCCACTCCCAGGCTGGCTAACATATATTAATCTTTTGTGGGACTGTGTCAAATGCCTTGCTAAAGTCTAGGTAGGCCATGTCCACAGCCCCTCCTGATCTACTACTTTGGTCACCCAGTCAAAGAAATCTATCAGATTCGTCTAGCATGACCTTCCGCTAGAATCCATGCTGCCTAGGGTCCTGTGCCCTCTGGCAGCTAGATACTCGACAATTCTTTCCTTTAGAAGTGATTCCATCATTTTTCCTATCACTGAGGTTAAACTAACAGGTCTATAGTTTCCTGCTTCTGCCTTGCTCCCACTTTTGTGAAGGGGAATCACATCCGCCCTCCTCCAGTCCTCGGGTACCACCCCATCCTCCCATGATTTGTTAAAGAGGGTAGTCAGTGGTGTCACTAGTTCTACTCTTAATTCTTTTAGAATTCTGGGATGAATCCCATCAGGCCTCATTGCTTTGTCCACCTTCAGTTTTAAGAGTTCTTTCAGAACCCTTTCTTCTGTAAATGGGCTGGTATCAACTTCTGTATCCAGAGTGTTTCTACTGTTTGTTTTATGTACCTCCCCCTCTTCCTTTGTAAATACTGAGCAAAAATATTTGTTTAGTATCTCTGCCTTTTCACAGTCTCCTCTGCCCACCCTCCCTCCCTTTATTAAGCCTCACTATCCTCCCTTGGTCTTCCTTGCTCCTGATGTACCTATAAAAGGTTTTATCCCCTTCTTAACTGAGTTGGCTATCTTTTCCTCAGTTTGGGCCTTTGCTGTTCTGACTGCCTTCCCAGCCTCCTTTTGCTTTAACTGATACAGTTCTCTGTCCTGCTCCTGCTGCGATTCCTTGTACTTCCTGAATGCTTTCTTTTTCTCTTGAACCTTCACTGCCACTTCCTTTGAGAACCATAGTGGTTTCTTGCATTGTCTTGTTTTGTTTATTTGCTTCACACAAAGGCTCGTTACCTCTGTGATGGCAGTTTTTATTATTCCCAATTGTTCTTCCACCCCTCCTTCCCGCCCATTTGCTAGTGCATTCCTTAGGCACTCACCCATTTTGGCAAAGTCAGCCCTCCTAAAGTCCAGTACTTTTGTCTTTGTATGGCTTGACTCTATTGCTGTGTTTATTGTGAACCATACTGTTCGATGGTCGCTAGTTCCCAGATGGCTACCCACTTCTACATCTGTGATCCTCTCTCCATCTCCATTTGAGAGTATCAAGTCTAATATCTATCTAATATCTATTTTATCTATGAACAGGGTGCAGGAAAACACTATTTTTAAGCGAAAAAGATGTTTCAGGACTAGAGGGCATGGGATGAAGTTGGAGGGAGGACGATTCAGAGGAAACATGAGAAAGAATTTCTTCACAGAACGGGTGGTGGACAAGTGGAACACCCTGCCAGAGGAAGTGGTGGGGGCTGAAACAATCACGGGATTTAAGAATGCATGGGATAGACATAAAGGAATTCTAGAGGTCAGGGGTAAGGGGAAATAGACTTCTAGGAAAACAAACTGAACTTACAAGCTCAAATGGGCAGACTGGGTGGGCCATAGGCCCTTATCTGCTGACATTGTCTATGTATCTATGTATCTATGTATCTATGTAATATTGCTCCCTCTCGAGTGGGCTCCAGTACTAGTTGTCTAAGGCATGCCCCCTGTAGGGCATCTAGAATAACTGCACTCTTCGAAGTGGCAGCTGCAACTGTGTCCTTTTTTCTGTGTCCTTTTTGTATACACCCCCTGTGCGGATTGTGGTGCCATTGCCTGCCTCCAAATTTACCCACAGTGCTTCTTCTCCTCCCTGTTTACCCTTTTGTTCTGTTGCTTTTATTCCTTCCCTTATGTAAAGAACTACTCCTCCCCCTCTTTTACCCTCCCTGTCCCTCCTGTAGATAGTGTATCCTGGTATGTTTACGTCCCAGTCATGGTTTTGTGTGTACCATGTTTCTGTGACTGCCACGATATCCAGATGTTCCTCCTCCATCAAGGCCACTAATTCAGGAAGCTTGTTACCTAGACTACGGGCATTGGTACTCATTGCTCTCCATTTTTTGATGGCCTTACCTTCTGTTGCAGCATCCCCCACTGACCGTTCTACCTTGGTCTTTTTCTCATTTAGTACCCTGTTTTGTAGGGAGAGGCTGGGATTTTTCTGCTGCTTGTCAGTGCCTCCCCCATTGACTAGTTTAAAAGCTTGCCAATGAAGCATTTAAACCAATTGCTCAAAAGACTTGTTCCCTTCCTGGACAGATGCAGACCATCCTGCCACCCCGAAGGATGTCTGCTACAGCACCGGGAACCTGTCGATACCCTCGACTGCAACGCAACCCTGAACTCACCAGCAAAATCGCAATGGATAATGTGGGGGGCTGTGCCCCCAACCCCCCTACTATATATATCTAACTTCAGATCGCACAGACAGTGGGGTTAGACATATACCCTCCGTTGCCCTAAAGTGTCTCAAAGCAAAACCCCCATCACTGTTGATTTAGGAATGGTGGGGGGGTTCACTGTGCGGTCTTGCTGTAGTGGCAGCATTCCAGTCCAAAGGTTCAGCACAGATTTTGCAACTGGTGAATAATAGATTTACATTTCAGACTTAAAGAAGGTATGTTGATCCCATTTTCCACACCTTTACTCTTTTCAGCCATTTAACCTTACCTATTGTTTTGATTCTAGTTAAAGACCTATCAGCTCTAACATCTTACTAAAATATTGTTTTAACAATGTATTCACCAGGAAAAGCCCAAATACAAAGCATAATTCCCTTTAAAGTGTAGTCCTGAGTCTACCTAATTTAGCAGTAGGAAGGACTAGAGAACAGGCAGAAAAAGCAACTTGCTGAAGGTCACACAACAAATAAGAAGCTCTAGTGGGATTTGAACCTAGTCACCTGGCTCCTTCACATGTACTCTAACCACCATTCCATATATTTTCCACTACTCTGTTACCCTCTCCAACCTAGCCTAACCCCATTCATACTTTTTTACATTTCCATCCTTTTTCCCATCCACCTATTTTCCTTCTACACATATACAGTTGTGCCAGCCATGGTACAGTGCAGTAACTTGCAGTAAGTGACCATGTCACAAAATGCTGCCAGACAAAAGGGCTCAACTGCCACTGAATTACATTGTTCCCTGCAGTATACATCTGCATTGCATCCTGGCTGTCGCCACTGTAAATACTCCTGTTTTCTTCCTACTGTACTTCTTTTTGTAACCGTGTGTCTTTACTTAATTTTTCCATATACGATTATTGCTACACTAACTACTGTTTCTTACTGCCTAGCAAGTGTCTCTCATGCTGGTTGGGTGAGAGGACTGTGAAGCGACACTGAACAGTTCTGTCTGCTCAACCAGTGTGACAGACACTGACTTGGTAAATAGTAAAAAACAAAAAACTGACTGGTCATCATAATAAATGGTTATGGATCACCATAACATGATTATGGGTTTGCTTGAAACTTCTTTTTCTTCAAGGTTTCTACCATTTTGGTTCTGTGTGCCCCCACTGTGTTGCAGTGGTTTAGCAGATGTTGAACGCATTAGATGAGCAGTGCGAGGAGGTGACTGTATGTGGAATAAGAGGTATAGCCATTCTCCCCACAGATTGGCTGGATTAGATCTATTGACATATCATAAAAGAACAGAAAGGGTAGAGACATCCTGTAGCAAACTGCCAGTGGCAGCACCCCAGCCCATCTGATGCCAACAGAAATAGCTCATCATAGGTACATATTTACTCTTTCTAATTCTGTTTAATTTTCCTGATCATTTCAGTAACAGGGCTAATGGTTTGGATGGGGTTTTGAACTAACTGCTATGTGTATTTTCAGAGAGCATTCATATTACCCTTGACCCTTACTTCCTAAAAATTGCCGACCACATACTAGCACTACCAGTCACCCACCTTTTTAACTTATTCCTGTCTCACGGCACCTTACCACCTATATGGAAGACAGCACATGACATACCACTGTTCAACTCAGGTGACCCTGGCGATCTCAGTAACTATAGGCCAATTTCTCTCCTTCCGGTCCTGTCCAAGCTCCTAGAGAAAATTGTAACTGCACAGCTGAGGACTCACCTTGAGTCTAGGGAACTGCTAAATCCTATGCAGTCTGGATTCACAGCTAAACATATCACTATCTCAGCGCTCGCCAAAGTTACTAACGACTGGCAGCGTAATCTTGAGAGCAAAAACTTTATTTGTGCTGTTTTCCTTGATCTAGCAAGGCTTTTGACACCATCAACCATAGTCTGCTCCTCTCCTCCCTTCAAACCATAGGTGTGGACCCCTCCTCTCTGCGTTGGTTTACTGACTATCTTACTGGGCGCCTTCAACAAGTTAAAGCCGACGGAGGCCTGTCCCCCTTAAAAACTCTGCAAAGAGGGGTACCTCAAGGTTCTATATTAGGGCCCTTACTTTTTGCAATCTACATTAATAACATTGACTACTGTATAAAAGAAGCCAACACCCATCTGTTTGCAGATGATACAGTTCTCTACGTGAGTCGCCCAACACCTGAAGCTGCCTGCAATGACCTACAGTCAGAATTCAACCTTTTGCAAAGCCAACTCCTCCAAAAAAAGCTACTCCTTAATGCCAAAAAAACTAAAGCGATGGTCCTCTCCCCTTTTATCCGTACAGGTAACCCTGTGTCCAGTGGGACAGTTCCCCAAATTACCACAGTTCTAGGTGAAAAATTAGAATTTGTTACAAAATTCAAGTATCTGGGAGTTTGGATAGACCAAAGACTCTCCTCCATTGAACATATCGAGGACTTGCTAAAACGACTTCGGCAAAGGCTTGGACTGTTTTTTAGAATCAACCAATTTCTCACCAGAGATGCCAAGAAACAACTGGTCCAATCCATTTTCCTATCATTGGTTGATTACGCTGATTTCCTCTACAGCCAATGCCCCAACTCTTACATGGCTAAACTGGACACACTCTACCATCGAGCACTGACGTTTATAACGGGACTCCCTCGACCACGCATCACTGCACCCTATATCGCGGCAGTGGGTGGACATCACTAAAGTTCAGGCGCCACAGAAACGCCGCTCTCTGGACCTATAGAGCCATCTCTAATAAGCTGCCTACTATACCTCCTGCTGTCTTCCCCTGAGTATAATTGGAATCTGGCGTTAGAAGTTACTCAGCTATTACACTTAAAGTACCCAAAGCAAAATCCGCCCGGCGGGGCAGCCATCAACCGTGTCACCTATCTTATGGGCGATCCACAAAAACACTCAAATTAAGCACTCTAATCAGTATAAATGCCTTCAAGACGCTTTATTCCATACAATCAGAGAAGTATGTAACTGCTTCACCCACTCAGACCAGTACCAGTGTCTGCACTGGTATATGTACCTTAGACCCAATTTTAGTACTGACCCCCAGCTTGCTCCTCACCAGCCTAATTATCCTCTCTCTTATCCCCCCGTCTTATCAACACTAGGCCCATTCATCCCCTTATTCTTCCTTTCCCAACCTCGGATAGGAGCTCACTACCCTGGGATGTGACATCCTACCATGCCCCATACTTTATAGCATTCAATCCCGGGGCTCACACATACTCCTTTTCTCCATCCACCTTCTCTACATCCCATTTTACCAACTCCTGTCTGTACACCGTGCCCTCCTAGCCTTTCTCCCCACCTCCCTCCCTTCCCCCCTACCTTCACCTCTACCTGGTGTATATTTTTATTTTTATTTTTTTTCTTCCGTTACTTCCTCCTGCAACCTTAGATAACCTGCTTTATCTTCCTATAGACACTTCTATGTATGTAAATATAGTGTAATCTGTACAATATCTGTATAATTCTATGTACATATGAACTTCTTTTTCTTCCTCTCTGTAAAGAGTATTATCTGTATTGCCTTGTAAATACCTGTGTTGACCTGTATATACAATTGTTCATGCTCCACCCAGGTCCATCTTGCAAATGAGCTTCTGCTCAATGATGAACGCCTGGTTAAATAAAGACTTGATTGATTGATTGATGTTAACTCTTCCTTCTGTCTGTGCAAATTCAAATGCAAATATTAACCTGTATACTACAATCAGATTTAAATAAAACCTGTCATAAACCTGGAAGGACACAAACAGACTCCTGCTAAATAGCACCAAGACGAAAGTTATGTTGTGTATGCAATAAGATAACACAGGATTTGGGTTTCTATCCATAAACTGCAAGCTCAGGTGTGTTGTGAGATGTGAGGTGCTTCCGCCGAGTGCCTTTTACTACCTGGAAGTGTGGCTTACAGATAGAAACCCACACGCTGATGTATCTTTTTGCACTTATTTAATAGGTTACAAGCAAGAAATTAAAATGATACCTTCACTATGTTCATTTTTCCTTTTAAAAAATGAATGATACACAGCAAAAAACAGAGAAAAAATTAGTCACTCTTACCATGCCCCTTCCCTTCATGACTCTGCTTATGATCATGCAAGAGAAGTAGAGGTGACAGCAATTGCAGGGCAACAGCTTGTGGTCAACTGTGTATATTTTTGGAAAAAAGTTTACTTTAAAAAAACTAAATAATTGCCTTGTAATTGCCTTAATATTTTCTGTGTAACTGACAGACAGCTAGATATGCCATCTCTGTTTTAAATCTAAATTAAATTTATTTCTGCATTAATTATTATACAATGGCAAGAACATTTCCTGGTCTCTCTGATTGGTCAGTGTGTGCCTGGCACAGTGAGGTTATCTCAGCACAACCTCACTGTATTGCTTTGGATGCCTTGGATGATGAGCATTTGGATGATGACTTGAATGATTGGGATGCCATCCTCTTCAGAAACAGAGATATACTGCCACACTAAAAATCTACTAAAAACATTTTTTAATTTTTTTTGTATTTTATCTAACAATGAGCCATTGTATAATAGCAATAATGCACTCCAAGGTGTGGGTTGTGCTGGGATAACCTCACTTCTGGGACATTGGATGCACTCGGCTTGCGGCCTTGTGCCCAACCACCCAGGCGTGAGGTTATCCCAGCACAACCCACACCCTATCACGCATCATTGCTTAATTTGTACTACTGAGGCCCTCTTTGTAAATACTATAAGTACGTCTCAACAACTGAAATACAAATACAAGTCAAATTATGCCCAGCCATCCACTAATAATAATTTTTTTTTTTTTTGCATGTAGGTTCCCATATAACCAGAGCACGGTTGGGCTAATGAAGAGGATGGAGGGCTTGGGATAGCAAGCAAGCCTAAGGAGAAAAAAAATGTTTTCTTTTTTGTCAGTAGTAGTCAGAACAACACTGATCATTTGTACTTGTTTGGGGTGTTGTCCTCACTTTTACTGACACCAGGATATAACATACTAACACACTAATTGCCAGCAGATTAGGCCTTACGGTCTGAGTCTGCTCGAACCTCAGATCCCTAGTTGGGTGCCGAGGCCCTCCCCCCCCTTGTGTTCCAGAAACCCCTATCATCCATCTCCACCCCCCTGGGCCAGGCCATCATCTGGTACATCCGCTTTCTGTGTCTGTCCCACCCTCTCTTGAAGCCCTCCACTGTGGATCTCTGAACCAGCTCGCCAGGCAGCGCATTCCAAGGGTCCACCACCCTCTCAGTGAAAAACCTCCTCCTCTTTCCCCCCCTCACCCTTCCACCTTCCGACGTCAAACCATGCCCTCTGGTGATACCTTCCTGCTTTAGTCTAAAGATCCCCTCCATGTTTACCCTATTTATTCCCTTGAGGTACTTGAAGACCTCAATCATGTCCCACCTGTCTCTCCTCTCCTCTCCTCCAATGAAAACAGGCAGAGCTCCTCAAGTCTGTCCTCATACATCAAATCCCCTAGTCCTCGCATCATCTTAGCTGCCCTCCTCTGTACCCTCTCCAGGAGCTGTATGTCCCTCTTCAAGTGTGGTCTCCAGTACTGTACACAGTACTCAAGGTGTGGTCTCACCAGTCCATTGTACAGCGGCAGAATCACTTCCCTGCTCCTAGAGGTGATCCCCCTTACGATGCATCCCAACATCTTGTTTGCCTTGCTAGCCGCTCTCCTGCACTGCTCTGAGTTATTCATACATGCATCCACCATGACCCCTAGGTCTTTTTCCCCTGTTGAGGCAGCACCTCCCCTCCCAGGGTGCACCTGTGTTTAGGGTTTCCCCACCCAAGATGTAACACCTTGCACTTGGTGATATTGAAATTTAATTTCCATGTGTGAGCCCAGCTTTCCAGGCTGTCCAGGTCCCCATGCAGGGCCAACCTCCCCTCTTCCCCCTCAACTACTGCTCCCATCTTGGAGTCATCAGTGAAGAGACTCATTTCACAACCTATACCCTCCCTGATGTCTGATATGTATGCATTAAACAGGATCGGACCCAGGACCGAGCCCTGTGGTACCCCACTACCGACCTCTCTAGGGTTCGAGAGCTCCCCACCGACCACTACTCTCTGGGTGCATCCAGCTAGCCAGTTTTCAATCCATCTGACCATCAAAGGGCCTACTCCCAACCCCATCAGTTTCTCCACCAGACCACTGTGGGGGACAAAGTCAAGTGCCTTGCTGAAGTCCAAGAATAATACATCCACAGGCTTTCCTCTGTCCAGTTCTGATGTTACCCATCCGTAGAACTCCATAGATGTAAATTCTCTCTAAATTCGTAGATGTATTAATGATCTTTTTTTTTTAATTTCAAATAAAATTGTGGCTTTTGTTTTCAATAGTGATTGTCAGATATACAACTGGATTGGTCGGTGGCTTGGTCTGTGCTGTCATCTTTATTTCATATTTTTCTTATTTTTTTAGATTGTGTGAAATTGGAGATGGAGATCAAGGGGGTAGAATCATTTACAGAAATATTCTTAGTAAGCTAGTAGCAGCATTAAATAAGCAGCACTTATCATGAGTAGGGGGGTTCCGGCTGCTGAAAGAACAGACCTTGCTGATCTTCCAATGTGGATCATAACCAGGAGCTAATATATAATTATACAATGGCAAGAAAAAATCCTGGACTCTGATTGGTCAGTCTTGGGCTGGACCTGTGATGTTATCCCAGTACAACATCACGGCTCTAGTCTCAGCCTCACTGTGAACCTGTAGATGAACTTTTGTTTGATTATGTGCTGCTTGATGTGCTTGATGATGTGCTTGATTGTTTCAACTTCTTTTATAAAAACAAAAATATTTTTCCACACAAAAACATCTTTAAAATGATTTTTTTTATTCTGTATAACAACGAGCCATTGTATAATAGCAGTAATGCCCTCCAGGGTGTGTAGCAGTTGTTGGATAACATCGCCTCAGTTATTGGCGCCTCGGCCTGCGGCCTCGTGCCCAACCACCTGAGGCGTGACGTTATCCCAGCACGACACACACACCCTGTCGGGCATTATTGCTTAAGTGACCATGAGCAGATCCATGCACTATGTTTGATTTGTCACAGGTGAGACTGAGGACAAAGAGTTGCTTTTAAATAACACAGACATTGAAGCTAAAGGTGATGAGGCCTTAAATTAGAGGGTAGAAATGGCACAACAAATGTAGTAGCAGGGTATTTAATGTTACTTTTAAATAGTTACCTGTGTGCCGAGGGTGGCTGTTGGTTTGTGTTTGCTCCAGGGTGGCAATATGTTTTTTATAAAATGTTAAGGAAGGTGATGGGGTATAAGATTTTATTCACCACAAAAATGGGTGCCACAAAATATTTTAAAATAAAGTTTGTGAGAGGCACTGATATCTCAACTTGTTGCACACTGGTTGCTGGAAGAAGTGAAAAAACATGTTTTTTTTTTCCCTAAACCACATGGCTTCAAAACCTTTTTAGCCAATCAGAATGCTGGAAATTCTCTACCCAGTTTATAATTAGCTGAAAAACATCCAATCTCAACTTGCTACAAAGTCCAGGACCTGGCCCACCCACTGGAAAATGTGTAATATTTCAAATACCTTTCAGGAAAGGCTAGATGCAAAATTAAATTCTGCGTAGCACATTACAGGAACAATAAACAGCACACAACAGAACTGGGTCCCTTGTATACTACAACCAATGCTGTCTAAATTTGCATACTAGTAAACAACTTCTTCGTCTCCCCTTCCTTCATTTGAATATCAGTTTGAGGTCTACAGCTTCACCCTTTTGCACCACAAACTAGCAGTAGAGTTCAATAATTAGAAATCTAAAGGAAAGGACAGTGAATACTCAGTGCCGGTGGATGCAGAACAGGGCAGCTAGACCAGACAAACAGACAAAGCCAGAAGGTTGCTGCACTCTAAAACTCAGAAAAAAAAGCACATTTTCACAGAACAGTATTTCAAGGCTTTATTGGCAGTAAGTAAACGTGTTTGGGTGCTCACCACACACCACTACTGCCCCTTTGCTGGCCATAATTTAACTTGTATTTGTACTTCAGGAGCAGTAGTGGCGTGTCGTCAGCATCCCAACACACTTACTCAGCAACAAAGCCTTGAAATACTCTTCTATGAACGTGTGCTTTCTTCTGAGTTTTGGAGTGCAGCAACCTTCTGGCTTTGCATTCAATAATTAAAAGGCTTGTCTGGGGCTCAATGGGGAAGCTGGCCAAACTCAACCCCCTTGGCACTATTTAAGTCTCAGCATTCAGCCCCCTTCCTGCCTTAGCTGCTTCATGTGGTTGCTGCATGTTCCTTTCACTGCCTGTTGGCTCTCTTGCCTCCTGCCACTGTGTTTGTGGGTTTTGCCTCTTGTTCTGCACTTCTCGTTGTGTCTGCCCTGTTTCCTGCCTCCAACTGTGTGGTGTGGCTTTAGCAGCATCTTTCCTGTGTCCTGGCTCTGCTGTGAATTCTCTTTTAGTGTTTGTTGATAGCTCTGCTTGCCATCAGCTTCTGGTCAGAGGTACTCTCTTTTGCAACATTCTTGATGATCCTTCTTAGTCCACTTTTTACGTTTGCTTGAACATGCGCACAAAATGACAACGTTTGTTACACTACAGTGGATTTGGGGGGGGGGGGCACTGCCGAGCCCATTGCAGTTCAAAATGGAAGGGGCTTAGTAGTCCAGACCAATGACCACACACTGTGGACATGACACCACTCACTGCTTGCTGGGTGGAAACTTCATGTATTTGAAAGGACCAAAGCCTCTCCAGTCAGACAGGCTTTTTGTCCTTTCATTTGCATGAAGCTGGTTAGCAAGCAACTGATCGTCTTTCAATGTCAGGAAGATCACATTCTAAACATTAACAGGAACACTGTATAAAATATTCCACTCCCTCCTCTCAGAGTTTTAACCATTATAATTGGCATATTCACCTAGCTTAGAGGTCGCAAATAAATTAGAATGAATTTTTAAGCATTTGTTTACAAAACAACTGGAGTATTGTGCAGACATTCATACGATGCTCACATATATGGTCCATTCACATCTGTCATTTCAGAAAATGTGCCAAATGGATTAACACCTCACCTCAAATTAAAAGACCAAAATGCCTTTTGTTAGGAGTTTATGGGTCCCCTTTTTGTAAAAGATCATGACAGACAAATGATCAAACTTAAGTACGGGGTTATGCATCTACTATATCCTGCAACAAACAGTGGTATTTTTTTTTTAAATTCAATTTACGATCTTCAGGTCCAATAGTGAAACATACTAGTTTTTAAAAGTGTTCAAAATCGATTAGCATGCCCCAGCCTGCATAACAAGAATCACAACCCCAGCAGGCAGCTTCCACAGTCCTGACCCCCCCAAGCATAAACAGGCATGCCATGCAGCACTCGTTTACTGGGAAAATAGGAGGTGGGAAGAGGGAGGCAGCCCCTGTCGTATGTACCCTGTACAGAGTTTTCTCTCTCTGTCATGCACTTCCCCACCTCACTTTCCTTGCAGCCATGCCCGACTCCTGTAGCACCACTGTGGCTCCCACATGAGGCTCCCACCCTGCACATGCTCACTGCCTTCCCTCTTGAACAACGCAGACTCGACTTGGTCAACTATGTGCCCAGCACTAGCAGCTCCTTGCTGGCTCAGTGTGACAGAATCATGAGCCACCATTGCCACCCCCTTGCAGTCTCTCTCTCTCTCTCTCAGCAGGATGAGAGGGGAAGGCAGAGATGGAGCCAGTCTGACAGGCCTGAGCAATAGACAGCAGGGAGAAAGGCAGCACCAACTGTTGAACTCCTGGCTACTGGCCAACCTGGGGAAAATGGAAGAGAACTGTACCACACACAAGCCCCCTCAAAAAATATATATATCAGTTCCAGAGCCAAGCAGAGGGAAACTGCTCTAAGTTGGGAGAAACTGTGTGCTGAATATTGTCTGATGAATATTCCAATAACCAAGACGTGTGCACAAAGATTGCGAAAACCATAACCTGAATTCCACTGAATAAGCTCTATAGTTTGGCACTGACAGCTTGAGCTTACAACTGAGCAGCACTCTGGCTGCAAGATCAGTGTCTCATTTTTCCAGCTTCCCTATATATTACTGTAGCCACCCCCAGTGGCAAGACAAAGTTGGGAGCTCTTCACCTTTAAGTGGGGGTGGGACCAGGGCTTCTATTTCTAAGATAACTTTTGTGATTTTGGAACCACTGCTGGGGGGGCCTGAGGGGCACCTTCTGACACAGTAAAGACTGAAGAATTCAAATGTCCATCCCAATGGTAGTACAAGCACTAGGGACTGTGTAGTATGCCACTGCCAGTCAGATGTACAGATATATGGTGTTATATTTTGTGTACTGTATGTGTACCAGCCACAAGAATGATAATGTTAAGGAAAGATCTCATAGGATATTGAGAGAGACTGGATTTCTTTTGAAATGTTTGACCTTCCTCTGACCTGAGAGGAACCAGCTTGCTTGCCAGGAAGCTGACAATTACTTGTCAAAGGTTTGGGGGTAGCTGATCAAATGGTATATCCCTGGTTAACTAACTGTGGGAAACAGAGGTAAATAAAATGTTCAAGAGATAGCCCTTTTTCACCTCAAAGGCAGGATTCTTTGGTCCCAGGAAACTGTCATGGTATATTGCCTTTGATGAGATGAAAGGAAATGACAAAAATATCCATTCTGGCAGACTACTGCAAATTTTCTTACAGGTGTCATAATTGTCAGGGAAGTATGACATCACAAGGTATCCAGAAAATTGTTGTGAAAGTGCAAGAGTGACATCTACTGGCCAAAAAGTTAGGACAGACCAGATATTTTGACATTATATAAAGAGCTTGAAAACCAGGGCCTCGCTCTGATTTTGCTGAGCATTTTCAAGGGACACTCTTCTCCTGATACACAAGAAGTAAGATTGCTATCAAAGGAAACAACCTTTCATTTATATTTCCTGAACTTTAATCCACTATGAACTTAAGGTAGAACTTAGCTAACAGTTATAAGGCATTTTTTGTTATGTACATGTCCACTTTTTATTTGTGTTATTCTGTGACCAAATTGATCAAACCTTTTTGTTGTAATGTATGATAATTTAATTATTTAGTAAAGATATTTGTTTTAAGAAACCTACCTGAGTGACATTTCTATATTGCGTGTGTAACTGTGGGATGTTTCAGTAATAATCTGTGACTAAATTGTTATTGCTAAGGGGTGCCATCATAAGCTACCAAATCAAACAAAGGGTCTGAAAAGGGAAGTCTGGATAAAGATAGGGGGAATAACAAAGTCTCAAGGAAGTGTCTCTGGGAATTTGAACCAGGTTATTGCACACCTTGTGGGAGAAGGCGGAATCAGGGTTACAACGCTACAGCTCAGCACCATGGACACGGGGGGGAGGCAGGTGAGCACTACTCCTTTCACAAAAGAAAGGGTCCTACAAGAGCTCGCTAAGCTCAGGGTGGACAAGGCAATGGGACCTGATGGCATACATCCCAGGGTACTTAAGGAGCTAAGGGTGGAACTAGCAGAGCCATTAGCAGAACTGTTTAGTGAGTCTCTGAGCACAGGAGAGGTCCCAGAAGACTGGAGAAGGGCTCATGTGATCCCGCTCCACAAGAGTGGTAGCAGGGAGGAGGCAGGGGAACTACAGGCCAGTCAGTCTTACCTCAGTAGTGGGCAAGATTATGGAGGCACTCCTTAAGAAAAGGATAGTGCAACACCTGGAATCCATAGGGGCACAGGATCCAAGACAGCATGGGTTTACAAAAGGAAGGTCCTGTCAAACTAACTCATACTGTAGATTTCTTTGACTGGGTAACCAGAGTGGTGGACCAAGGGGGGAGCAGTTGATGTCACCTACCTTCACTTCAGCAAAGTGTTCGACACTGTTCCACATAGAAGATTGATAAATAAGCTGGGTAGGCTCAGGGTGGGTCAGAAGTTGGTCAACTGGGTGGCAGACTGGTCGACGGACAGAAAACAGAAAGTGGTGGTAAATGGTATACAGTCAGAAGAGATGCAAGTCACAAGTGGGGTACCTCAGGGATCAGTCCTGGGGCCAGTCCTCTTCAATATCTTCAATAGTGACATTGCAGATGGACTAGGGGTAAGGCTTGTCTGTTTGCAGATGACACCAAGATCTGCAACAAAGTAGATGATCCAGATGGGGTGGGCAGAATGAGAAGAGATCTGGATAAACTAGCAAAATGGTCAGAAGAGTGGCAACTGGGATTTAATGCAAAGAAGTGCAAGATCATGCACATGGGGATGAGAAACCCTGAAGCCACCTATAGGCTGGGAGGGGAGTTGCTGGCAGTCACAAAGGAAGGAAGAAAGAGACTTGGGCATCATCATCACCGATGACCTGACATTTATTTATTTATTTGCTTTTGTTAACCAGGTAAGCACACTAGACAGCTAAGTGCCTATTTTCAGGTGCGATCCGGGAGATTACAAGGTACATTACGAGGTACATACATGAACATCAGGCAAATACAAGTGCAGGATTACATTACATAGAATTAGCACAACAGGGACTTTACAAGCAACAGATTTCATCAGGCAAATAGTAGTGAAGAGTTAATATAAAGTGACCAGAACACAGGGACATTATAAGACAACAATATCAAAAACAGGTGTTACAATACAGTATTAAACATTGCAGTCAGTAGGAAGAAGTGCAGTGTGAATTCATCGCTCCAGGCAGCAAGTTGTAAGGCTAGCAGTTAGAATAAGGAGGAGTCACAGTTGGGATAGAGTGGGCCAGTGCGAGAGAAAGGAGTGCACAGTTGTAGTGCTCATCCTGTTTTGCTGGTGGGCCTGAATGGTCCATTTTTATATACTGTATGCTGTGATCATCCAAGCAGACCTCTAAAGCAGGAGGTAAGGCTAGGGTGATGTTAGGGTGTATTAGTAGGTGTATCACAAGTCGTAAGAGGGAGGTAATAATCCCTCTTTACAAGACACTGGTAAGGCCCCATATGGAGTATTGCATGCAGTACTGGAGGCCACACCTTCACAAGGACATTAATCAAATTGAGGCAGTGCAGAGAAGGGAAACCAAAATGGTGCAGGGACTGCATCAGAAGACATATGAGGACAGATTAACGGAGCTCAATATGTATACCCTTGAGCAAAGGAGGGAGAGAGGTAATATGATCGAAACATTCAAGCACCTTAAGGGCATTAACAAGGTGAAAGAGTCTAACATGCTTAAATATAAGAAAAATAGCAGGACAAGAGGACACAGCATGAGAATAGAGGAAGGCCAATTAAGGGGGAATGTGAAGAAATTCTTTTTCACAGAAAGAGTGGTGGATGCATGGAACGGCCTACCTCAGGAAGTGGTGGCTAGGAATACAGTGCAGGGCTTCAAACAGGCATGGGATAGGCCTAAGGGAGCAATACAGATGAATATGGATAGATAGGTCATTGACAGTGTAAAGGTGTGTGGCACATTCATAAGGTAGAAAAAATGGGCAGACTGGATGGGCCTTGTGGTCCTTATCTGCCATCAACCTCTATGTTTCTATGTTACCCTGAAGAGGTTGGCACACCTGGATCTTCCCCCTTTGTGTAACAACCAAGAAGGGTTCATATTTGGCTTCAAGTCTTGAGACTAGTATTGTACGCTGGTCCAAAGTACAGAAGGGATCCTGGGACTTCATGGTGAATGTTCAGTTGTGAACACAGTGAGCACTATAGAATGACATGTAGAGGGTATCCTCTGTTTCCTCCTCCCTGTCATGGATTGCACTTAGGGGTGGGCACTGTGAGCCCAGTGGACCTGACCCTCAGGAGTGGGTTCTTGACAGGGACATTCATTTAAACACAAGCAACAGACATCTTTCTTCAAAGCTGCCTCAAAGCCTGCTCAAGTATGCAACCTACATACCCTAAATATGTCAAGACTGTGCTGAAATTAAGGGCTGGCCTACCAGGTGGCAGACAGCATGGCAGCAAACTTAGAAACAAAAAATTCCTTTGTGTGTCTTCATTTTTACATCTTTTATGTTTGCTTGCACATGTGCAAGAAACAGTTTGTTAGGTTCCATGTGAAAATCGCACCTGCAAAACCATGCAGGTCAGTAACAGCAACGGAAAAACAGTGAAATAGAAAACTGCAAGAGAAAAAACAGCGCTGAGCAAGGATGGAGAACTCCTCAATAGGATTCGCGGGGGGGGGATGGAACTCATGATGGGGGACACAATTGGGAGGGCAGATTTACTATTCCTAACTCCGAGGGAGCGCAACTCAGGAAGAGGGAGAAAGCCATTGGTCACCAAATTGACAAGCGCTGTAAACACCAGGTTACTTAAAGGACAAATGCTGTTTTGTACTTGCTGTTTTTGTTTCACTGTTTTTGCTTCCTTATTTTGATGTGACACCATTTTGTTACGCTAAAGTGGATTTTGGAGAGGGGTGTCACTGCCAAGCCCACTGCAGTTCAAAGTGGAAAGGGTTCAGCAGTCCAGACCAATGAACACATTGCTGGGCAGAAGCTTTGTGTACTTGAAAGGACTGACGCTGAGGGCTTTGGTCCTTTTGTTTGCATGAAGTCAGTCAGCAAGCAGCTGATCATCTTTTAACATCAGGACAGACCGCTTCTTTCTTGCCATCCCCTCTGGGTAACTTGCCCTTCCCATCTTTATAAATATATATTTTTTTTAACATAAAAGTGGAGCAGGGTGCCCACTCCTTCTATCACTTCTTTCACCTGTCTCCTCCAGGTCGCTCACCTGCCCAGCCACCCTTCCCATCTTTATAAATATTTCTTTTAATGTGAGCAGAGCAGGGTGCCCTCCCCCACTGCCACTTCTTTCTCCCCGTCCCCTCCAGATTGCTCACCCACCCGCCTGCCCTTCCCATCTTTATACACATTTGTTTTAACATAAGCGGAGCAGGGTGCCCACTCCAACTACTGCTTATTTCTTCCTGTGCTGTCCAGGTTGCGTGCCTGCCCACCTCTCCCATCTTTATAAATATATTTTGTTTAATGTAAGTGGTCTGAGGTGCCCACCCCCACTACCACTTCTCTTGACCCACCTCCCCTCCAGGTTACCCACCCTCATTCCCCAACAAGTCTCACACTGTGGTGCCCAACCCCAGTGTCAGAATGTATCTGAAATAAAGAAAACCATCCTTGGATGTTTTTTTTGTACCATGTAAAAAAGAAAACTGTTCCTCACTGATCTGCCCCCCAACACCCACCCACTCCAACTTCCCATTCAGCAGTCACCACCACCCCTCGCTGCTTCACTCACCTGACAGGTCCCAGGGTGCAGATCCACTCTGCAATCAAAGACACATCCTGCTGCTGGAATCGCCGACTGCAGTATAAGAAACTAAGGAAAGTGCAGTTCAATGTATTTCAATGGAGTTTTGAACTCTGATGCATAACTGTCATTTTTGCATATCTTAGCCCCACATTTTCAATTCTGCAAATCAGGCCAAAAGATGATTTTGCGGTCGCATTGCAGAATCTCCTTTCAAGTGGGATTTGAAACTGTTCACCACCCTTGTTTATGAGGTGAGGTCATAAGAAGGCTATGTTGAAACGCTGGGGTCAAAATACATAAAAATGGCAAAGTTATGCACATACATTGAAATTTTTCTATGCTCGCTCGTTAACTTTGGTAATTTTAAATATTTTGACACCAAATGTTCAACATAGCCATTTTTTACGCACCACCTTACAAACATGACAGCTGTCATTTTTCAAATCATGGCCAAAATGTGTTTTCATAGCTGTGGCACAGAATGACATTTCACTGGCATGGAATTATGTTTTCGTGGGGATTTGAAAATTTCCACCTACCGGTTTCACTGGGCGGGGTAAGAAGAAGGCTATGCTGAACATTTAGTGTACAAATACAGTAAAATGCCCAGGTTATGAGTGAACATTACACTGTTTCACCATTCACTCACAACCATTAATTTTCAATATTTTTACTCAAACATTTAACAGCCATTTTTCCACACCACCTCATAAATGTGACGTGTCATTTTTAAAATCCTGAATGAGATGTTTTCTTGCACCTCTTGTGTGAAATGAAATTTCGGTATAAATGGTACATCATATCTATGATGGACTGGAGGGTAAGGTTTGTCTTTTTGCAGATGACACCAAGATCTGCAACAGAGTAGATGATCCAAATGGGGCCGGCAGAATGAGAAGAGATCTGGATAAACTAGCAAAATGGTCGGAAGAGTGGCAACTGGGGTTTAATACAAAGAAGTGCAAAATCATGCACATAGGGAAGAGAAACCCTGAAGCCACCTATAGGCTGGGGGGAGTTGCTGGCAGTTATAAGGGAAGAAAGAGACTTGGGCATCAACATCACCGATGATCTGAAATCATCCAAGCAGACCACTAAAGCAGTAGGTAAGGCTAGAGGGATGATGGGGTGTATTAGTAGGGGTATCACAAGTCAGAAGAGGGAGGTAATAATCCCTCTTTATAAGACACTGGTTATGCCCCCATCTGCAGTACTGCATGTAGTACTGGAGGCCACGCCTTCACAAGGACATTAACCAAATTGAGGCAGTTCAGAGAAGGGCAACCAAAATGATGCAGGGACTGTATCAGAAAACATGAGGACAGATTAACAGAGCTCAATATGTACTGTATACTCTAGAGCAAAGGAGGGAGAGAGGTGAGGTGATGTGATTGAAACATTCAAACACCTTAAGGGCATTAACAAGGTGAAAGAGTCTAACATGTTTCAAAATAAGAACAATAGCAGGACAAGAGGACACAGCATGAGATTAGAGGGAGACCGATTGAGGGGTAATGTGAGGAAGTTCTTTTTCACAGAAAGGGTGGTGGATGCATGGAATGGCCTACCTCAGGATGTGGTGGATAAGAATACAGTGCAGGGCTTCAAACAGGCATGGGATAGTCATAAGTGAGCAATACAGATGAGTATGAATAGATAGGCCATTGACAGAGCAAAGGCCAATGGCGCATTCATAAGGTAGGAAAAGAAATGGGCAGACTGGATGGGCCTTGCGGTCTTTATCTGCCGTCAACTCCTATGTTTCTATGCAAATCCTAAAATAAGTATTTTCAAAAGTTGGGGTCACAAGTAAACAAAAAAAAAGTGTATAACAACCTTTGTGTGTAGTGCCTATCAGTACCAAACACCTGCACAGCACACACCTGCAAGCAAACGTTCAGCATTGACAAATGCTTATTGTTATTGTAGCTTTAGTCATACACCTTTGTTTTTGTTTTCAGTCTGTTATACCAGCCATTTGCAAACTTTTCTCTTAGTTTCACAGGGGTTCAATTGGGCAGAAGCCCACAGGAACTCAGTTTCACCACCTGCTATAAACAGTATGACAATTTTCCCACCTCACTTTGCTGAAAAGATGATTTTATAATGATGTATCAGAAATGATCATGTTCAAGCTTCAAAACCATCACTGTGATCTCGGCTAACAATGGTTAAACATAAATACTAAATTACTACCAATCAAAACTCATGATGTTATGGAAATGACTGTGATTAATGATGATCTCATACCATCGTGGTTTTCCAAGATTGCCCATAATCAAGATTACTGCAATAAATTAACAAAAAATATATATTTTTTATACTTATGTAAATTTTCTTGTCTTCTGTTTAGACATCTTTATTGCAATTGTTAGTTATGGTACACCCTTTACACAAACACACTGCTTTCAACTGTACTTAGTCTGGCACCTCACTTCTTATAAGAAGTATAAATGTTTAAATTGGTTTATATAGCTCCAGTCAGCAGTTCCTTTTATGGTTGTGGTGAGTTCCTACAAGTACATGGTTTGTCCTCAAAACCTTTCCTAACAGACTACAAACAAATACTGTCAAGGCACAGTCATTTTAAAAATAGAAATTGCCATTATTTTTTCCATAAACTGTGCTTTTGGTATATACAAATTAGTTATGTAAATGCATATACAATACCCACCTTTGTATTTACTCTTCCTAAGCGGGTTAAAACTTGACCACATAATTCACATTATAATTAATTTGCTTTTGCTGATATTTCACATCATATTTTCATATTAGCAACAAATAACAGTTTATTAAGTATTACTCATGTGACTTACAGTATAGAACTAATACAATTGTCATTGATCAACCCTTGATCATCCACAGATCATCACACAACACCATGCAAATTTAAGCTTATAAAAATAATTAGTTGATGATTGGAACGCTACATGTTTGATCATTAAATTATGATTCAAATGATGATCTTAGATCATAATCTTCCTTGATGATGACATGGTAGCATTTGATGATTAATAATAATCAGTCATGACTGACCTTCAAAACACATTGTTGATGATGTACTGATTTACCTGGGCCATCATCTTTCTCCACTGACTAGTACAGGAGAGTTCCACCACCTACAAATAACAGTTACACTTATTTATTTATTTGGAGTGGACATAGATTGCAGGGATACACAGAAGGCAGCACTCTGTACTCCGTCCATAGGGAGCTGTGCAGGGATTAAAAAAAACATCCGATCGGGAGCTTACTGCAATTCCGTTCCAATTTTTCAAACCTCCAGCATCCCCTTACATAAAGCCACCTACCCGTTCTGCTGTACAGACCGCAACCTACCATGGAGAGTGTTGGAGGGTCTGTAGTAATTGTTATTTGTTTTAGTGTGCTTTTTCCTTACAAGGGCATTTAGGGGCAGAGGAAACAGCAGTAATTAAGGAGTTTGGAGCGGACATGGATGGCAGGGCTACAGAGAAGGCAGCGCTCTGTATTCCATCCATAGGAAGCTGTGCATAGTCTGCACTTCCCACCCACCTGCTCTTCCACCCTCCCACCCTGTTCCTGTTATACTAATATAGGCTTTACAGTTTGACTGACAGACAGACAGCAACTCCTCACTGTTGGGTTATACGAACTTGAATGACAGCAGGTACTTCCTGAGCAGGAAGTAATGGAGAGACAATCCAGAGAAGGAACCTCCCTATGTCACTGACACCCACCAACCATCAAATAAAAAAAAAAAAAACTTTCTTTTCAGGGGGACAGTCCTAAATTTCCTGGAGTGGGAGAAGTATAAATCCAATGGGCTCTTGGAACAAGTTTGTCTGGATACATTATCATGCAGCAGTCTGTACGATCCCTGAGGAGGTGGTTAAAGAAGGAGAATAAGACAGATCCTAATATGAACTATTGTAGAACTCCACTATACACCCCTAGGGTGCTTGAAATGCCCTTCCCGGTACAGACTCTTTGAGATCTACTGGTGAGGTAGTTGCTGAACTATGCCGTGGTTCCTGTTGAGAAGTCATAGGATCAGAGTTACCAAGGAAGATGTCATGATCAACTGAGTCAAAAGCCTTAGAGAGATCCATGAAGATGATATCAGTAAGCTTACCTCTGTCTGAGTTCTTTAGGACATGGTCAGTGAAACAGGACAGTGCAGTGGTTGCACTGTGGCCCTTTCTAAAGACATGCTGGTGGGGATAGCTGACTGTTTTATGAGACGTGGTCTGAGATTTGCTGGAAGACATTTTTTGCAGGCTTTTACTTAAATGGGAGTGGATGGACAATGGCCTGTAATTTTCTAGGAGTTTAGGCTCACCTGATTTGAATAGGGGGACAACTCTAGCCTGCTTCCATAATGGTTAAGTAGAAAATGGTCAAATTAAATAAGGTGGAAAGGGGTTTGGCAATGAGGTCAGCCATTAGCTTAAGGAACTGAGGACAGAGACTATTGCTTCTGGCACTACCAGAATTAGGGAGGGTCATGAGGAGATGCTAGACCTCTCTGGAGGAAGTGGTCTTAAAATGGAAGGTGGGAATACCACACACACCTACTTTCCCCTCGTCAGGGGCAGGTGTAGTGGGTGTGGCATCCTTGGGTGGGAGTTCAGCCAGGTGCTCGGCTAGATTAGTAAATTTGTGGTTCAGTCTCTTCAACTTGAAAGGCTCAGTTATACCACCTGTATCGGTAAGCAGGTTGATGTGATTCTGCTTGGCGCCTAGTTTAATTAGGGAATTCATCATGGCTCACAACCTACGAGAGTCACCCATGTTGTGGGTCTGTTGATTTTTAATAAAGAAGGCCTGCAGGAATTTGGATTCTTGCTTACAGAGTTTGTGGAGCCTTTGATACGTGTTCCAGGTGGAAAGGGATAGGGAGGATTTATAGGCCTCCAATAGGGCATCCCTCTGTTTCAGTTTTATAAGGAGTTCTTTTGTTAGCCATCTGGAGTTCACACCCCTTACTCTCTGGGTGGTGGTAGGGAAGTGTTTGTCCTAGACTGAGCACAGGGCAGCTAGGAGGAACTCAAGGGCAGAATCCACATTGGTTTGGTTGTGGAGGATGGACCAGTTCACAGCCCTAATGTCCAAGCACAATTTATCTGTTACATTTGGAGAAATTTCCAAAGGACAAAAACTTGGGTGGGAGACTGGAGTGCAATATATGACCATATACAATAAATGGGGGAGTGGTCACCGATACAATCAGACAGCACCCCATCCTAAAGGATCCTGTCCTCCCGGTTTGTTATAATCCAATCAGGGAGTGAGTGATTGGAGGACTTGGGTCTGAGCCACTTGAGGAAGAGATCATTTGGGTGAGGTTTAATTGTTTTGCAACTCCATATACTCAAGCTGTTGGCTATTTAGCCAGTTTATGTTGAAATCTCCTACTATTATATGGTCCCTCAAGGGAGAGAGGTGGTCAATGCATTGGGTTAGTTGAGCGAGTCCATTCAGACCACCCTTAGGAAGATTGTATGCATGACCTACAGGGTATGTATAGTTTCTTTGCGGATCCAAGGGTCAGTTTAGTTATGATCCATTCGAGTTGGGAATCATCAATGTCACTGCACAAGATAACAGGCTTTTGGGTGCTCTTAAAATACAAACATTCCCCACCACCTTTTTTCTTATTCCATCTGTTCTACCTGAACAAGTAATATTCCCTGATTTAACAGTTTGAGTCTGGGATAGAAAGCTTCAGGCATTAATTGGTTATGCCAAGAATATCAGAGTTGTAGAGGGCAGTCCAGGCACCCAGATCAGGAATCTTGGAAAGGAGACTGCATGCATTCATGTGTGAAATCTTTAACCCATGGCAATTTGCCCAGAGGGGAGTAGTGTGATTTAGTGAAATCTAGGCGCAAAAGTTCCTCCACCTAAACACTTCCAATTTAACCACAGAAGTTCCACATCCCAGCCCATCTCATTAAATGCACCTGGCTCTGTTACAGGTAATCAGCCTGCTGCACTCATAGCCTTCACCTGAGCTCATTCCCCTCTCAGTATTTCCTACTAGCTCTCCTCTCCTGCTTTACATGATTAAACGAGACAATACCCTCTTCATTGCACACATATACACTCTACTGCTCTGCTTTCTAACACCAGCAACACCTAGCCTAAGAATCTCATAATTTCTGCAGTTCTCAATCATCCATAATCCATCTGCAATGGCATTCTGTCTTGAGCACCAAGATGAAGGAGTTCAGAGTTTCTCAGTTTGCAAACCATCCAGAATCCGTTCCACCGACGAGGGATTGCTAGAGATTTGCAGGGTTCGTCTTCAGTCATCTGGGACCAAAGCGTTTTCTTTTGTGGCCCCAACTCTGTGGAATTCTCTACCTCGTCAGATTAGAGACTGCCCGTCCACAGAGTCATTTAATGCATTATTGAAGAGCAACTTATTTGCACTAGCTTTTGATTAAGTATTTTGCTGCTTTTTAAACTGTTTTTATATTTGTATTTATTGTCAATATATGTTGTTTTTGGTTATGTTCTGCACTTTGGCATTTTGAAAAGCGCAATACAAATAAATATTGATTTGATTTTGATTTGATATAACATTCAGTTATCTTCCATGCTTGTCCAGTTGTCCAGACAAGCATCCCTGTGTCACCTGGCTGTCAGCCTCTTGGACTCCTAAGGAGACCTTGCTCATTTTGTCAGTGTCCATGTACATGATTAAAACTGCTACAGGTTTGCTCTCAACTTCACCTGAGCCACTGGCTCCATGTTCTTAGATCAAGATACCCAGAACCATTTACATTGCCTTTCCAATTCTTTTTCCTCCTCTATGCCCATATGAAGTGCAGTGCTTCTCAGGGTAAGCTTGCTATGCACAGGGCTTTCAAGGCGGCTGGATCTCAACAGACCTATTCTCTTTTCTGCACCATGTCGTTTTATCCCTCCTAGATGCCGCCCTTGGTCAGCATTCTCCATCTCTGACTCCGTAGCCAAAAGGTCCTAGCCATATTGTTTGGAGTTTAACAGTACACTGATTATAGAACTGAATTTATGGTTTATATTGAATGGTGCAGTTTTAGGAAGGTATATGTGGGATGTATTACCCATTCTCTGAGGTGTTGCACCCAGGAGCATGCAACAGCAATTTTAGCAGGTAACTGAGTGGATGCTCTTGTTGCACACTTAAGGGAATTCCACAACTGCACCACTCAAACATTCAAATTCAAAGCAACTGAACATTTGCTGGAACCACTGAAAGGGTGAGATCAAGTTAAAATACTCCTCCAAAAGGAGACTGAATGTATCAGAAGGCTCCATGATCCATTACCAGATGGCTAAATGATGATAGACTTCCACCTTTTCTGTAGCTCTGATCCTTGTATTTGTTTTTGTGTGCTGTAACTGCTGAAATCAACTTGTTAGCACATACCAATGTGTGCTTATTGCAATACATCCACGACAAGCTGTGGCTCAATTTATATTAGCTATTAAAGGATACCTAAACAAGCAGTTTTTTAAAACTGCAAACTCCAAAATCTGGATTCATAACAAGGTAAAGTAAAGGCTACTGTTTACATTTATGCTAAAACTGCATTTATGTAAATAACATAAATGCAGTTTCATAGCTTTTGAAAAATGTAAACATCAGCCTTTCACTTACAAAAAACAGCCTTGCCTTTTCCCTAAGATGTCTGCCAACTGTGTTAAGTGATGAGTCATGATGACATCATTGGAGCCAGAGACCAATATAGATTCCTATAGGCTAACTAGTTATTTTTTTCCCTCTTTGTTTTGAGTTGTTTTGCCAGAATGATCCCCACTACGTATTAACATGTGGATTATTTTGATCAGTACACATGTTGGGCTGCGATTTTGTTAATTTTATTTACTTTAACTTGCTGAAAATGTTTTGCAATCTTGTTAACTTCTCTTTGGCAAACTGCAGAACAGTACAACACTTCAAATACCTGATGATCTAGTGGTTATGTGATGCCCTAATTTTTTTTTTTTTTGTTAACCAGGAGAGACACATTATGCTGAAACCTTGTTTACAGATGTGGCCTGGCAGCACAAGGAAGTTAAGTGACTTGCTCAGAGTCACACAGTTAAGTACCAGTCTGGTCCAATTCCAAAGCTCATGCATTCTTGTTAATCTACAAAAAACAAAAAAAAAGTGTCTCTTGTATTCTTTTTCCAAGTGAACCCCCTGCATCTAGCCTGGCTTCTGTTGAACACCCCACCGTCCATCCCATGTCCTTAGTACTGCCTGGGGCTGCATATGAGCTTGTGGTCTCACGAAGAGAATTATCACACCAGACTGTAATCATATACCTCAGAGAGTTGTGCATACCTACACCGATATGGTTCATCAGCTGGCACTGTTAAAAAATACCTCCCAAATCACACTTAAGTCCACTTTTTCAGTGTTTGACTTCTGCTCCCACAGTAAACATTAAGTGCATCACCACCCTTCTGCACAGTGAAGGCAGTATGTACAGTTCCCCTGTTGTGTTTTTGTCCCACCTCATTAACCAAAAATTGGATTTTCATGGAGGGCCAAGCAATAAGCCTCAGGACTCACCAGAAAAAAATGCTATTCATGCCCTCATAAGGGATGTACTTACTATTGATAATATTATTAGCAGGAGAGGCATACTAATGCTTTGAACGAATCCACCAGACTTCCAGTGTCAGTCTACTCCTCCTCTCTACTTCACCTTTGGTGACTTACTTGTGATCTGCAGAACCCAGCATGCCAGTTCCCTGCAAATCTTCTCCTGTACTTGTTAGTGCCCTACTCCACAGTGCGAGCTGGCTGGCTACCACCCTTCTGCATCTTGAATGATCTATACACAGCTCCCTCAATACTGTCCTAACAAACATCAACCCCCCCCAGGGTAATTTCCCTACACTAAATACAAGTAACACTTTAAGTGCAGCCCTGCCACTGAGGATTTGTCATTGCTGGCTGCTCTCATTCACAATCAGGTAATGATCATGGTGCTGGCAGCCCTACATTTCAGATCTCATACTGATCTGCTAAACATCCCCCTTCCTGTCTTCCCCTAACCTGAAAATAGCTGCACCCTGATGGAATGGCCTCTTCAGTCTCTCTCTGGTATTCATTCTTCTCTTTTGCTCCCCACACCAAAAACTGGTGCACTCATTACCCTTCTGCATCATGAATGCAGTTAGTACAGTCTCCCATGTCATTTTTACATATTAATAATAAACATGATCTTCTGGTAAGCCAGGCTGATAGCAGCAGGGCACAAGAGGAAACATAGACATTCCTACCCATGTAAGATCTAATCCACATATGATTAGGTACTATTAAATGACATGCATAATGATGTGCACACCTATCATTTAATAGTGCCTAATCAAAGGTAGCCTAGATCTTTTAAGGATAGGAAAGCCTATAATTCCCCTTGTTCCCTGCTGCTATCAGCCTGACTTACCGGAAAGTTTTGTTTACTTTTGATATGTCAAAAAACCTGGGGACTGTACTTCCTACATTCATGTTGCACAAGGGTGATGTGCTCACCAGTTTTTGGTGTGGGGAGAAGTAGTGAGAATGAATACCAGAGGAGGACTGAGAAGGCCACTCCTGCAAGGTACTGCTATATTCAGGGAAGGGGGAAGACAGAAGGGGAGAAATATGAGCAGATCACTGTGAGAAATAAGATATGGGGCTGCCAGCACCAAGATCACTACCTGACCCTATTGTCCTGGCCAACATTCCCCTTCCCATAAAACCAGTTCATGCAATTGTCCAAGGTTGTGTGTAGGTATTAATGTGTGAATTGGCTGCCACTACACATTCAGTCACTTCACTACCAGTCTAGCACTGCTTGTAAAGCACTTTGGGATACAATGTGTATGAAAGCACTATACAAATACTGATTCTTGTTATTTCCCATGGATAAAGAGGAGAAGACAAGACAAGCATATTTTTAATTTCCAAGAAAGTATGAACTCTGGCATTAGACTACAGAAGAACTTTGCTACAAACAAGTGGTGGATCTATGGATGGTGAAGGGTGCAGCTATATGCCCCCCTTCCATGATAAAGTACTCGCTTGCTGCTGCTGCATTTCACTTTGTTTAAGAAGTCTGATTTACTGATTGCACAAATGTTTACATTCAAAAATATGAATTACATTTGTAGTTTCAGTCAAAAACATACTAGAAAAGCATAATAGCAGAAAATATAAAGGATTCATAAAATGTTAAAAGTGCATATCAAGTATGCACACTCCCAACACCCCACTGTAGCATCCTGGATCCACCATAACCACTAGACCACCAGATTATTCAGGATTTGTACTACACTGTGGTTTGCCAAAGAGAAAGTTGGTTGGATTAAAACACAATTTCAGCATGTTAAACACAATAAACAGAACCATAGCCTAACATGCATATTGAACTAAATAATACACATGGTTTTGACAGTTTTGGTGAAACAATTCTATACAAAAGGAAAAAAAAACTAGTTAGCACTGTAGAGAGCCATATAGCTCTCTGACTTTGGCTCCGATGATGTCATCACTTAACACATTTGGCGGCCATTTTAAGAAGCAGGTAAGGCAGTTTTTTTTTAAATTGGAAGGCTGATCTTACATTTTTCAAATGGTTTGGAACTACATTTAGGTAACTTATATAAATGTAGTTTTAGCATTAACGAATTTTTTAGGTATCCTTTAATCACATTAGCAAATTTCAAAAGTTTTTCAGAGTAGTTTGACTTGATGACCCCCCCCCCATAATTTATTTTGGTTTAGCCTTGGGTATTAACCACCCTGCATATTAAATGTTTTAGGCTTAGCCACAATTATTACTTTTTTAAGCCCCACACACTCCCTGGCCACTTGGCAATAAGACATCATGGGTTACATGTTGAAATTCTTTTGAAGATCCAATTCGTGAGATACGTATTTGCCACCATGTGTTATTCATAGACTGCCATGGATTGTTTTAAGGCACTGCAAATCTTGTTATTAAATAATTAGCAAATTATTGGTATGCTTAATTAACTGACACTTTTTTGTACTCCGCATTTTTTCGTCATGTATTTTGCTACTACTTTTACACATAAGGCACCATATGTCTCAACTTTCACTGAAATGAGGGACAACGTGGGAAACTAGCTCTCATAATGTGGGATACATCATAAAGCATGGAGATACAGTCTCTGAACACTGCTGAAACCAATGCCTTTATTGGTATAAAGTTTAGTTTTTATTTCATCACTGCAGGTATCGAATCTGCAACAATACCCATGGGAGCTCCATCACGTTACACACCATGTAGACTTCCAAGGAACCTGCCACATCTGGGAAGAGACAACTTGAATCCATTGCTATAGGAGTTAGATAAAAACTTCAAGAGATGGGAAAGGCTCTAGATATCCCACTGAGGGAGGGCACAAGCCTTCAAAATGATGGCAGCCCCAAAAATACAGCATGTGCTAGACAACAGACAGAGCTCAAAATTATTAAAACAATACACTCCAAGTTGCAGAAATGTTTCTGGGGCAACAGCCCAAGGTATCTCAGTTGGCCAAAACGAAAGCTAGAGTTTATAAACAAGGGGTTCAAACTGCAGGACTTCCAGTTGTGAGTCATGGCCCATACCTTGCTACAATTCCCACTGACAGCTCTTTGGAGTACATAAGAATATAAACCTCAGTGGGCAGATTGTGAAGCTTCAGTGGCTGGAGGGCCACTGGCCAGAGTGATCCAGTTTGGGCCTTCATTGAAAAATCCACTCTCACATCCCACCCTGGCACACACTCTGTCAAAGGACACCTTGTCTGGTGTGAGTACATCTCTTCCAGGGTTCCACAATGGCCAGTGACTGCCTTGTCTGTTGAGGAGTAGTAGTAGAAGCCAAAGGCGTTTTATATTTTATTACAGGTATGCCACCATTGCCTGTGTTTTTCATTAACCTTATCAGTAAATCTTGTGTGGCTATCTCAGCAGTGTGGTTCAGCTTTGGTTGTTCTTTGTTACCCACCAGTGGTGGGGGAGCCGGACCAGTGGTGAGGACAGACAGCCCTTCAAGGGAGGCTGAAATGCTTCTGAAATGCTTAAGCAGCTCTACACAGTTTGCACATTTGACCATGAGCAGATTTGGAGAGGCAAAAGCATCAATGCAACAAATGTGAGAAAGTGTGGAGTTGGCCATTGATTCTTTTAAAAAAGTGAAACACTTGAAAGAGAAAAGTGCAAAGTATCAAAGGGTCAGAAAGTTTAATATAACTTATAAGAAAAGAAAGTGTAGACTCATTAATCCAGGAAAATAAAGAAGTGGAGAGTAAGAGAGCAAGAGTGCCGAAATGCAGGAGTACAAAAGTGCTGTGCAAATACTAAAAATACTAAAAACCAATACAGATAAACCTGAAGTCTGGACATTTAATAAGAAACATTGAGAAAGGGAAAACTGTTTGTTTTAAAGCATATTTGTAATTATAGTAAAATTCTGATTCCATGCTGAACTAAGGATTGTTTCATATTTTTAATTTTATCTGCTTAGGGTCTTGTAGATCCCCTTTCAATTAGCTTCACATTTAGCTAATCATATGGTGAGATAAATATACAAGACAAAAGACAGACTAAATAATTTAAATATCAATAATTCAGATACATAGTTGAGCTATATCTTTATATATTTATATATTCATTTAGTGTTTAAAATTTGCACCAGTGCTTCATGTGGTAACTCAGGATTTATTATCAAATTATCAAAACTGCCATCACAGAGGCAACAAGCCTTTGTGTGAAGCAAATAAACAAATCAAAACGAAAGAAAAAGCCACTATGGTTCTCCAAGAGAGGTGGCTGTGAAAGTCGGAAGAAAAAGATAGCATCTCGGAAGTATAAGGAAACACAGAAGGAGCAGGACAGAGAGCTGTACCAGTTAAGGCAGAAAGAAGCAGGGAGGGAAGTCAGAATAGCAAAGGCCCAAACTGAGGAAAAGATAGCCAACTCAGTTAAGAAGGGGATAAAACCTTTTATAGGTACATCAGCGGCGTGAAAGACAAAGGGAGGGATAGCTGAATAGAATGAATGGTGGGTGGGCAGAGGGGACAGTGAAAAGCAGGAATACTGAACGAATATTTCTGCTCAGTATTCACAAAAGAGGAGGGGGAAGTGCCTAATCCAATTAACAGACGCACTCTTGATAGGGGGGTCAATCCCAGTCCTTTCACAGAAGAAAGGGTTCTGCAAGAACTCCTAAAACTGAAGGTGGACAAAGCAATGGGTCCTGATGGAATTCACCCCAGAATTCTAAAAGAATTAAGGGAGGAACTAGTGAAACTACTGGCTACTCTTTTTAATAAATCATGGGAGGATGGTGTGGTACCCGAGGACTGGAGGAAGGCGGATGTGATTCCCCTTCACAAAAGTGGGACCAAGACAGAGGCAGGAAACTACAGACCTGTCAGTCTGACCTCTGTGGTAAGGAAAGTGATGGAGTCACTTCTGAAGGAAAGAATAGTTGAGTACCTAGAGGTCAGTGGAGCACAGGATCCAAGGCAGCATGGGTTCACAGCGGGAAGGTCGTCAGACTAATCTAATAGATTTCTTTGACTGGGTGACCAAAGTAGTAGACCAGGGAGGGGCTGTGGACATGGCCTACCTAGACTTTAGCAAGGCATTTGACACAGTCCCACAAAAGATTATTAGACAAATTAACCAGCCTGGGAGTGGGTCCCAGGGTGGTAGCCTGGGTAAAACATTGGCTGGACAACAGGACACAGAAGGTAATTGTAAATGGAGTCCACTCTGAAGAAAGAGGCGGTTACTAGTGGGGTGCCACTGAGGGTTCATATTGGGTCCAGTCCTTTTAATGTCTTCATCAGTGACATTGCAGAGGGACTGGAAGGAAAAGTATGCCTTTTTGCAGATGACACAAAGATCTGCAACAGGGTTGATACACAAGGCGGCGTGGAAAGGATGAAAAGGGACTTGGCAAGGTTGGAGAAATGGTCAGACGTATGGCAGCTAGGATTCAATGCAAAAAAGTGCAAAATAATGCACCTGGGAAACAAGAACCCAGGGGAAGAATACACAATGGGTGGGGAGGTAGTAACAACAACAAAACAGGAAAGGGACCTGGGGTAATCATATCAGATGACCTTAAGGTTAGCAAGCAATGTGAGAAGGTAGTAGGGAGGGCGGGGTATACTGGGATGTATAGGGAGGCATCAGCAGCAGAAAACAGGAAGTTGTTATCCCTCTGTACAGACAGTTGGTGAGACCCCATCTGGAATACTGTGTCCAGTTCTGGAGACCCCATCTCCGCAAGGACATAGACAGGATAGAGGCAGTCAGAGGAGGGCAACTAAAATGGTGCAGGGTCTGCAGGAGAAGCCGTATGAGGAGAGACTAAAGGAGCTTAATATGTATACCCTTGAGGAAAGAAGGGAGGGGGACATGATAGAAACTTTCAAGTACCCCAAAGGAATCAACAAAATCCAAGAGGGTAGCATCTTTCAGAAAAGAGACTTTGCAAGAACAAGGGGACACAATTTAAAGATAGAAGGAGGGCGGTTCAGGGCAATGTGAGGAAGTATTATTACAGAGAGGGTAGTGGATGCATGGAACAGCCTTCCTGAGGAAGTTGTGGGGTTTAAAACTGTGGGAGAATTCAAGAATGCATGGGACAGACATAAGGCAATTCTTGTGGGGTGCAGGAAGATATAGGCTGTTGGTTAACTAGGATCTGCGGCCTATCCTGTAGGTAGGGAAATGGGCAGACTAGATGGGCCTAGCGGTCCTTATCTGCCATCAAAGTCTATGTTTCTATTGAGCAGGTGCTGGTGTCTTGAGTCAGCAGTTGCATTTCTTCATAGCATGCTCAGAGAAGCACAGTAGTCTGTTTGATGCCATGCAAAGCCTAGGCAGTGGCAGAGAAATAGCTGGTAGAGCTGGTGCAGTGGCACAGGGGCCCGACACACTTAGGGGCCCACTGTAATCAAACACCGATTTGCCAGGTTTTGGCAAAGAATCCACATTTTTGTCATCTTTTGTTGTCTGTGGGTCGACCAACAAATTCACACCAGCTGACTGAGCTGCCAGCCACACAGCCTGCTGTGGCCACCAGACGTACTGCAGATGGCAGCACTGAGAGACTTGCAGGATGCGCAGATGTGCTATGCGCAGGCAAGTCGGCGAGCAAGACAGTGGCACTTGAAGCAGCAACAGGGGCCCTATACTGGTCAGTCTATGTAAGATGGCCCTTTAAAAAAAAAAAAACGAGTCTCTGGAGCGGTGGCTGGCCTGGATCCACCTTAGCCTTGGTTGGGTAACAGTATATGGTTGCTGTGGAAAGCTCATTAATTGTTGCCCCGTTTCAGCTCTTTGGTAGATTTTTTTTTGTATTGGTACCACCTGCTGGGCACTTTTTTGAATTGGAAGTCACTTCCAGGGGCACTCTGGGAGCAGTTACGAGATGGACCTGCCATTGGCTCAGCAGAACGGATGTAGCCAAAAAGTTGCACTCCTCGTGGGCTTTGCGTGTAAACTAGTGCCATACAAGAGAGCAAATTGATTAACTTGCTGCTGCCGCTGGCCCGCATTCCACCGCCATACTTTATGGTGATTGATTTAGACCTGGTGACCTCCCAACAAGACAAACTCCTAGTTTTCTCAGAGATGGTGCTGGAATTAGTAAATACTACAACTTGAAGGTAGGAAGGAAATTAATTTGGACTGTGGCCTGTGAGATGTCAGCTACTGGCACTGCCTAGCTGGGCAAATATGATGACTCAACTGCTGCTAGTGGACTCTGAATTTAGTCTGGCTGGCTTGCTTTCTTTTTGGCCTGGGTGTGGATGGATGGCACAAGCTGCAGTGGACTTCGACTTGCAGTTCTTTCTTGGCCCAATTTTTTATTGTTGCTGTTGTTGTTTCTGCCTGGGTTACACTAGGGCTGTGATCGGATCTTTGACTCGAGGTTGTGCTGCACTGCAGTAGATTGCCTTGCCAGCAGTCTTTAGAAAGATGGCTTGGGTGTTGGGTCCAATGTGTAGAGTAATCTGCTCAGAGAATTTGGGAGACTGTTGCCCAGAACTTCAGCCTGTAGTGTATGTATTATTTATATTATGAATAATACATACACTACAGGCTTCTGGGTATATATATATTTTTCATGGAGAATGTACAGCGTGGAATGGACTGGACTACAACTACATTTACCCCAGTGTGTGCACACACACTGTGAATGTAGTTATCAGAGCTGAGGGACAGCAGGCTCAATCAGGTTGTTTGTGGGCCAGTTTAATAGCTGTAGTAGACTTGCAGCTTAAAGGGATGGTGTGACCCCGAGGGTCAGTGTGGTTATGATGCAGTAATCTTCTTGGGCTTTGTTTTGCTGGTAAATTTAATTGCATTTGGGAGTGCCTATGAAAAATGTCTAAATAAATAAATACTTTTGCTTGTTTGATCATGAACCAGCCATGCTGGGATGTACAATACTGAATACCCCGACAAAATGTGTATAACATTTGCAAGTACTCAGCTGGCTTTCAGAACACCTTGAACTTGAAATAACTCTGTACAGTAGATCCCAGGGCTGTCACTGTTAGTGTAGCTTACAACTGATCCCAGCTGTACAGCTACTAGAACTGAGCTTCCGTTTGGTCACAAGCACAAATAGGGATTCATCATACCAGAACAATAAGTTGACTAAGACAGGTGATCAGTTCTACTGGCTCAACTATCTTGGTGTCAGCTATGTTTCATGGCACTGACCAACCTGTTTCGTTCTGCCAAATTCTGGTTTGCACACTAATGACATATACATTATGATAGCAAAGGTGTGTATAATTATAGTAGTACATGTCACAATGCACAAATAAATCCCCTGTGTTGGACTAGGCTGGGAATGACAGCCTGCAGTCATGGTATTACAGTCATACAATCATGGACATTCAGTCTGCATCCTTGGTGGTTCAATAAATGTCTCCACTTCCAACCTTGGACAGTCCTATATTCCCTGGTGATGCCCCCCTCCCCACAGTGCAACTGAAGAACCTACTGCAGGGGGTGTGCAGGGAGGGGCGTTGGAGGGGAGATAAGGAGTAGTTGTAAAGAGACAGAAAGAGGCAGTGGACTAGAGTGACTTAAGTTGCATAAAACATATGTTTCATTTTCTGAAGGTAGGTATTCAGTTCATGAGTTCAGTACCTGTTTAGTTCATTGCACTTTGTATGGGATCTGCTTGAGGAGGCTGTGATACAATCTGCTGAGCTGGGTACAATTTGCTGGGTGGGTAGGGGGAAAGGAAGCATGGGGGGAGAATCATGGAATCTGGGGAGTTGGGTTTCTACATCCCTCCCTGCAGCCCAACATGTTGCACTTTTTCCCAGTTCAAATCAGCAAGCTGGCCCCTAGCAGTGCTAGGGCCAGCTTGTGGGACTGGGAGAAAGGGCAACATGTTGGGCTGCAGGGAGGGATGGAATCTCTCTAGATAGGAGGATGGGATGCAACTTGCTGTACTGAGGAAACATTAAGGATTCTAGGGTGGGAAGCTAGGGTGAAACTTACTTGTCTTTGGGAGGACTATGGGTCATGCACAGGAGCAAGTGGCTGGGCTTTCTATCGGGGGGGTTCTGGGCAACATACCAGACTGTGGTGGGGACTCTGGGGAAGGGACTAGAGTGCGATTTACTGGGTATGGGGAGGGGGTAATAGGGTAGAAAATTCTGTTTCAGATGACCCCCTATAATGCACCAGGATGCACCTCAAAACACCCCCAAAATTCACCAGAATGCACCAAAAAACAAAACTTTTGTGGGGGTCTAGGCGTCCCCAAGACCACCAGCTTAAGCTTTACATTTCTGGTGCGTACACTTTTTTTAAGGCTGGTTATTCCACTGGGTGGCAGTGATGTTAACTTGCAGCTCTGCTTGCTTTGTTATTTACTCTCTTCTGTTCTGCTGTCTGCTCTCTGTCCGCCCCCCCCCAGTCGAATCCTCCAGAGTTGCTCACATCGCTCGCCGCTATTGTGACTCTGTGATGCCTGTTGTGTGGTGTCAGTGTCACTGCCATCATGCCCACTCACCTGGGACCCCCTCCAACATGCTGCTGCCTGCAGCCTGCAGTGAATGTGTCAGTGTGCTGCTGCTGGGGTCAGAGAGGAATCAAAATCAGCTCCGGTCGAATCATCGAGACGACAAGAGCAGGCACACAAGTATTAGTGCTCTAGCACCTGAGTGAGGAGGATGACTGGGGAGACAGTTGCAGCATAGCAGTGGCCAGGCAGGCCTTCAGGCCAGCCACCAGCCACCTAAGCTCTTAGCTCCTGGGTTCCATTTCTAGGCTTTGCCTTCTTCTGGGCCTGGCTGTTTTGGGGGGCACAGGCAACAAGGCCAAGGCAGCATAACATAGGGTGCCACAGACCTAGGCTGCAGCCACCTTAGCTGAGGGTTTACTTTTTTGTTGTGGTGTATGAGGGGGTGGGATTCTCAGAGGTCAGGAGTCCCTGGGGGGTCACTCACTTCTCACTCAGTGTGAGAGTGAGCAAGCAAGTAATAGAATAATAGAAAACAAAATACTGTGTGTGCTGCTGCTTGCCTGGCCAGGGGGCCAGCCCAGGCTCACAGCCAGCCCAGTAAAGTTACAGTCACTGATTGTCTGACAACTCTCTGTTAGTCTGTCTGTCTATCTACTCTCTACAGTAAGAGTAATCAATGAGTGACAGTGAGTCTGTCGTGGGTTTGCCTTGCACAACATTAGTAAGTGTGTGAGGTAATAATTCCGTAGGCCTGCCTGCCGCGGTGCCGCCTGACCCTGACTGTGAGTGACTTTGACTGTATCTCCACAACTCCACCTGCTAGGTCAGCCTGTGTTTTGCCTTGCGGTGCGGGGGGGATGCCGGGGTGGGGGCCCAAAATTACAACCTGCACTGGGGCCCATCTTTCTCTTCCTCTGCCACTGAGCCTAGGAGTAAGGCTGCTTAGTAAAAAGCTGCACAGAAACCTTAACTCAGCTCATTTAACTTCCTTCTGCATGAGCTTAGGGCGTAGCTCAGCAAAAGTCACTATGAGAAGACAGAGTACGTAATCTCCTACTTAGTTCAGCTGCAATTTTGGATTTTCTATACTTAAAATAAACAATCTAATTGGATTTAATGGGGAAATATTTAGCAGTTCTATTTAAAAGTGTTTTTAATTTTTTTTTTATTTCTAGATATTTATATGTGCGACAGTTTTGGGACTGATCTTTATTTTATTTGATTTAACTTTGAGGATCCTAGTGGAGCAGTCAAGATGGAGATCCATGGAGATTGCCCACCTGTTTGAATTAAACAGAAAAGGATTTGGTTGCAAAGATCTTTATTGTTACTGATTTGTTATATGTATTATCTGTCTTGTATTATAACACTCTTAAATAAAAAGTAAAAGGAAAAAGAAATGAAAAGACCAAGCTAAGCCACGGAAAGAGTGGATATCCTTAAATAAGAAGTGTGCTGTTTGCAGGTACTAAAAACTTAAGAGTCAGAAAGTGAAGAGTAAAAGAGATTGACAAAATGCCAAGTATCTGTAACTGGATAAGTACTCCATTTTGAATTCTTCACCTTTACATTTTCAAGCACTTTAAGATCTAAGTGAGACTAAGACTATCCTAGACACGGAATATATTTTAGCAACTGAACTTCTTTCAGCATGTGCACTTTTTTATTTTTGATTTACTTGAAGCATCTTGGTTTACAAATATTCCTCAGAGATTAGTGTAAAATTGACTCTAAAGACTACATTGGGCTGCCTATTTTAAAGGTAACTTTCTCATTTATTATGTACTTGAAATCTAGCTTACCTCCATGAGTCTTAACGTATTTATAACTATAGTTTTTTTTGTGTTTTTTTAATATTTTACCACTGAAGCAAGGGCTTGGATTTGATTAGGTACTAGTTAAAATTTTCATTTAAAACGGACTAAAAGTGATCAGATGTAAAAATGAAAGCATCTTCCTGGGACTAACTTGATGGAACAACTGCTGCTTTATTTATTTATAATTCTTACTATTAGTCATCATTTTTATTATTATTATTATTAGTCAGCATATTTATTGAGTTAGTCTTGGATTTTAGACTTTGCTAAAAAACAATTTGAATCTCCTACTTAAAGTTTGCATTAGGAAAGTGTATGGTAAATGTGCTTTTTGCACTTTTAGAACTTTTGGCACTTTTTGCACTTATATTGCAGCACTTTTATTGTAACACCTGTGTTTCAACTAGTACTCTAGCGTATTGAGGAGGTATCAGGGTCATATTCCTGCCTAATATCTTTCAGACTTCTAAGTTCTTATAGGTCATTAAGCTGTTTATTATTCTATTGTACATTATTAATATTTGTTTTTAATTTTTATTCTTTGGATCATCTGGAATTAGGCGGGGATGGCTGCTATAGTATATTGGTTCCCCATATTGTACATAATACCACTTTAAATACAATTTAAAACTAATACTGGTAACCAGAAAATTAGATTTTTTTTGTGTCCTCTAGATTGTCTATCAGGGATAAATATGGTGGTCACAAGGGGACAGATCTATGAGAAGCTAGCCATGGTCTTAGACCTGGCAATAGATAGCCCCACCGATATTAGCTTCTCAGATGCTGTTTTAGAGGAAAAGAAAAAAAGGTTCTAAAAAGGTGAAGCAACCAACTCTGAAAAAATCTGCAAAATCTCAAAAAAAGAATAAAAAAAAATATTAATAGCAGGTAACAGTTCTTAACCAAATATCCCTGAACACGTAATTAATAATGTTAAAACAGCTACTAATGATCCTTATTCACGTAATTCTTCTGGTCCTAAGGAGGATAAAGTAGATTTCAAGCCAGTAACTTCAACTCCTAGATTAAGTGGAGACTGGCCTTTTGGGCCAGAAGGCATATAAAAATCTGGGCAAACACTTTGATTCTTTACTTAACTCTCCTGTTCTGGTTCCAGTGTCAGCTGTGTCCAACTCTAGTCATTTGCAAATTAATAACTATCGCAAACTATCTCCTATCTCCTCACCAGCTGGGTTTTAGGAAACAGCATTTCACTATCTCCTCTCTCCTGCACATCACAAATCACATCCAGACTGCCTCTGATCAAGGCCTGCTAACCACTGCTGTGTTTGTCGACCTGGCCAAGACCTCTGATTCTTTGTCCCACCCTCTCCTCCTATCAAAACTAGAGGCAGCTGGTTTAGCCCCTATCACTGTGTAGTGGTTTAATTCCTACCTTTCCAACAGATCACAGTCAGAATCTCTGATGTCTCATCCTCTCCCTTCCCCTCCCCATCTTTGCTGGTGTACCACAAGGCTCTGTCCTTGGTCCCATGATCGTCTCCCACTTCATAAATGACCTTCCCTCCTCCTGCACAAAATCCAGCATACACATGTATGGGGATGACACTATCCTCTTTACCTCAGGCCCACCATCTCATGAAGTCCAAGACACTCTCCAATGCACTTTCAATAATATTCAGCAATGGTTCAGTCAAAATCAACTAAAATTAAACACTACCAAAACCGTATCTATGATCCTTGGCACTGTCTAGAAACTTAGCAGATCCTCCCTCCCCCCATCACCTCCCTGGATGGTACCCCTCTAGAACAGGTCACTAAATACAAATACCTGGGTGTTTGGCTTGATCCCCACCTATCCTACTTGTCTCACATAGACAACTGCCACCAAACTGAGCCCCAAGTTTGGTATGCTTTAGTGGCACCAAGACTCTCTCCAGCTCCCAGCCAGATGTCAGATCCTAACTAAAATAATTCTCCCCTTCTTTGACTATGTGGATGTGGTCTACTGCACCACCCCAGGTACCACCCTATCCAAGCTCGATACCCTCCTAAACTCCTTCTGCCGCTTCACTACCAACTCACCCCTCTGATCCCATCACTGCGACCTGTACGCTCTCCTCAAATTAACCCCACTATCCCACAGATGGTATATTCACTCCCTTGGACATACATCCAAATTCTGGTTCAACATGCTACCCTCCTACCTGTCAGACTTTCTCTCCCCCACTCATCCCCCCTTACAAACTGAGGCAAAGAAATACATGCTCTTTTAGCATCCCTCTTCCATCCTCCTCATCTGGCCAGCTGCTTTCTCCTACCAGCACCCCGGCTTGTGGAACAGACTTGACCCCACCACCATGAGCTCCTCCTCTTACAAAACCTGCAGGAAACAACTTCGCTCCCTACCACCTCCCCCCTACCACTGCCACAGATGACAAATCTCCCCTCCTCAGGCTCTTGTGACTCCTGCACCTATGAACTTTCTGTACAGCCTTCTAAATGTGTGCACTTAATATCTATAGATGTCTTACTACTTTATCTCCTTGAAATGAAATATTGTGAGAACCATGTACTCATTTTGCTTACCGCCTCTTATTGTAATCCAATTGTCCATTCTTACCTTAATTTTAAACTGTTCATTACTACAGTATTTTTGTTTATGTAACTTACTAAAATGTTTGTGTATTTACGCTAAGTGTATGTACTCCTAACTCCCTCCCCCGGGTCGCACCTGGAATCAAGCCTCAGCTTAGTGTGTTTTCCCAGTTACCAATTGTTTAAATAAAAAATAAAAATAATCCTTATGAGTCCCTAAAGAGGGCAAGTGCCTTGGCGAACTGTTTTTTGCAGCTTCCAGGTTCTTCTCTTTCTCAAGGAGTTGAAGCAGGAAAATTGGTAGGATCTCAGAGCAAATGCCCTAATATTACCATGGCTGAAGTTGTCTTGGAACTTCACACTACCATTACTGGGTTGAAAAAAATGGATACGTCTATTCTGACTCAAATTAACACTGGAAAAGATCATGTTTCGCAGTGCAGTCCATGTTCCAATATTAACGGAAAAAAATCAAGGTGATAACATGGAGGCTTCTGGGGCCTCACTATTATCAGAGGGTAAAATCAAATCTCTTTCTTATTTTCCATCTGAGTGAAGAGATTATTAATCTGATGAGTAATCCCTATGTTGCCAATCTCGTGTTGCTGGAGCAACTGGTTATTATACGAAATGATTTTGATACAGTTAGGGAAGACTTAGCTATCAATTGGACCAGAATGGATGATATAATGAGAGTATTCCATCAGATTTACCTGGCAGGAGAATCATCCTCGGTAGTTATTATGGATAATGCGGAGTTGGCTCCAGAGCCTGTTATGAGACCAGATTTCAGTTATGTTGTTTTTCCAAACTTGAACTCTTTAAAAGGTCTTCTAAAAAAGAAAAGAGTACATAAAAAATCAGAGAAGGGGGAAAAAGAAGTCCCTGTGTGGGGCTAGGTGCTCTTCCTCAGGAGCTGAGCATGAAGAAAAATGATCCGGTCTATCTAAGTCTGATAACACTTCAAGGGGTATATCTAATAATCATGTATTGCAGGAGGAGACTGCCAAAGAGTCTTTGTTACGTTTTCCTAGGAAAAATGGTTCCTTGACTGCAAAGCTTCAGGCCATATGTGCTGACATTGCTACAATTAAAGATGATTGTGAAATGTTGATAGAAAAGGCTGCTGATGGGGAAGGGGGTGAATGTGGTATAGATTGCAAGGAACTTCCTCCTAATGATCCTTTTTTAAAAATAGTTAACCCTAAGGATGATATCCAGGCTTCACTACATAAAGAGGAAGATCACTACGAGAAAGGGACAAGGAATCAGGTGACAGCTAGAACGCTGTCAAGTGAGGCTCTGGGGCTCGGGGAAGTGTCTTTCCCTCCAGACTTTCATATTTCATCCCAGGATTATGGTATCCAGAGGCTATATGGTTACTCAATGAAGGACTTGGCAGATGGTGATAATTTACTAGATATTGTTTCCCTTTTGCGATCCAAGATGGAAGTTCAGATTGAGGTGGGTGATATAGTGCAAGTTTGTCATCTTGGGGATGAGTTTTGGCTTGACTGTATCCACATTTATTGTGCCAGTCACAGGATTACAAATTACCTGTGGAATAACAGATATCTGTCAGAAAAATGTAATATTATTTTGACATATGGCAATAGGAAAGACGCCCCTAGTTCTGCTGCCCCTGTCCATCAAGATATGGAACCTTTCTCTCTCAGCATTTTTGTTCTTTAGAAACCGCATGGGGAAATGGATGCTAAATTAACTAAGTCGTTATGCTAATTTTTTTGCAAATTACCTTCAAATGTCACTGGGTTTTAGGGGTATATTAAAAGCAAAAAGAAGAGAGGACCATGACGGCACTTAAGTTGTTGTGTTATTCAGATCTAGGTTAATCGTAGAGAGGGTTTTGGAGAAATGCCCTATTTTTGATAAGTTAGGCATCTATGTAGTAAGAAATTCTGTGTCCCCCATGTTGTAGCACAAACTTGACTCCATTTTAGAATGAGATTCAACCCCTTGTGTGGTGTCTCTTACTAACAGATATCAAATTCTTGAAGAATATCAATGACTCATGGTGAAATCCACTACTTTGCATCTGGTAAATATCTCTGGTAATCACTTTATAGTGTATGGTGGAACGTTGTTCTCCACCGAAATCCATCGTTCTTGAAACCTTGTAGTCACACAGTAGTGACGATCGCAGAGCAGCACAATGATTTGTCTCACTGCACTGCGCACGTCACAAACCATGTCCTCGAGCACCATTTGACAGTTAGGGCTCATTTCCTTGACAGGACACATAGCGTTATCAGCAATGTCGGCGGCGGTATTTTCAAAACCACTTTCCGAGTGGGATACATTCATCCTCGAGCAGGAGAATAAAAAAACGGCCAAAAAAAGGAGAAATTACATGCGGCAGATACATAGCTTCCTCAGAGACAACGAGGAGCACAGGGCAATATATGACATTCCCTCAACAGAGCTAGACCCACTGCTAGCCGATTTTACCTTTTCTCTGCTCTTTCCCACAGATTTGTGAATTCCTGTTCCGGGTGCTGCCGTATGTGAGTGTTTCAAAAGTTAAAATGTTAATCATTACGACGTTCCACCATACACTATATAGAAAAGTGCATGGGGAACGGCTGACAACAGGGCATCTTCCACCTCGTTGGCACTATGACGACAGATTACCTCTCGAGCTGCGCTCTCAAGGTAATCCGTCGTCATAGTGCCAACTCGGTGGAAGAATAGCCCTGTTGTCAACCATTCCCCATGCACTATCCTATGTGTTGAACCCTTCTTGAATCATGTACTTCCATGGACTATTGTAGAAGACTACGTTTGCTGGCCAAGGCACCTAGCTTCACCTGAGCTCTTTCCTTCTAGGTTGCTTGAAAGGACAGAGCAAAGAACCTTACCACAGCAAGCGAAAGGATTAAGACTTCTTTTGGCTAGGCAGATTTACTGTGTATTTTTATTTTTATTTTGTACTCACAGGGATTGTTACTGTTTGTTGCTAACATTTTATTGCTTTATTTTTCTCTGATTCAAATTGTTGTTGCTGGGAATACCTTCTGCTGCATTATTACAAGGTGTGCCTACAGGTGTGTGCTAACAGATTACTGCTGTAATCTTCTGATTCAAATTATCTTTTGCAAGGTATATCTTCTGTTACTGATTTTTTCCTCTGTAGCAAAGTGCTTCTTACAGGGTATATCTTATGTGAAATTATTACAGGTGTTGCTTTACAGGTTTTACAGTTTTATCTATCATTAGGATAAGCTTTCAGGGTTTCTGCATTTGTTGCTGACTTCTTGTTTCTACTCTTACCTTCTTGTTTCTTTCATCCGTGGTTCTTCTTTTTCGGCAGGGTAAGGGCCCACCCACCCACCCCCATCCCCAACCCCACACTACACTCCTTTTATAGGGTAGCACAGCCATGACATTTCCTGTGGCAAAGCAGGTAGGGCAGATCAGTGGGGTATCCACACGGTGACCTCATTTACAGGGGCACTAGTAATTTAACTTGTTATAACAAGTTATACAAAAACAAACAAAACACAAAATTAAACTTTTCCTTTCATTTTTCTTCCTTCTAATTACTCTGACCAGATTATAAACCCAGCAACTTATCTGGAATGGATATCATTAACTGCAGGTACTGCTGAACACTTTTCAGAAGGGAAGTTTACAGGATTTGGGACATTGCCCTACATGCTGGGATATTGGAGATCTTAGGACTCATCTCCAGGCAGCATGGGCAGAGATTGCACACCTCAAATTCCATATTCAAGAGGAAATATAAAGAACCACCCGCCATTTCCCCAACATCCAACAGAAGCACCTCGACCGCAGAGGGTAGTTGGTCCGGGAGGTTGGTAGGTGGTTAGGAGGAGCAAATCGGGTGCCCCATCACTCAGTGCTCACCAACATATCACCTCCACAAACCATATAAAAACTACAAACAAGTATCTGCCTCTATCTCTGAAATAAAACAAAGGGGCAGAGGACACTGCAGCACAAGAGCTAGCACAACAAAACTCACCCAAAACAGGAACCAAAACAAAAAAAGCAAAAAGGAAATCCAAAAAAATTCTGATCATGGGAGACTCCATGATTCGGGGAATTGATACCTATCTCCTGCCAGAGGTAATGGTCAGATGACTCCCAGGTACATCAGCATGGAGAGACACTGACCACATTGCTAAAACTGTTCAGGAAGCAGGAGAAAACATTGACATCCTGGTACACATAGAGACTAATGATCTCAACAGCCGGTCAGTTGTGGAGACCAAGGAACACCTGACCAGGTTGGGTGACAAACTATCATCCATTTCATACGGCATCTCCTTCTCTGAGATCCTGCCAGTCTGGGGGGGGGGGGGCAGATGGACAGAAGGTCAGAGCAGGGGAGATAGGGAGCTAATCATGTGGCTCAAGGGCTGGTGCCAGGAAAAAGGACACACATTTGTCGGGAATTGGAAACAGCTTTGGGAGTGAATGTTCTTTAAATCTGATGGACTGCATCTGACTAAGGAGGGAGTCAGTGCATTGGGGCAGAAGTTTGACGTCTTTGTAGAATATTTACTAGCAATTGGGGAGAGGGGTGCAGCACCCCATATGTCGAATGGGAAGAACACCCCTCCCCCCTCAGCTAGTGATCAAACAGGAGTTCAGCATGTTTGCAGTTCATTTGCATCATCAGGTAAGGAATAAGGTCCAGCTCCCCATACAATACACAGGGAAATGCCAGACCTCACCAAACAACTAACACACCGAAATCTGCCCCATGGAAAATCATGTACACAAAGGCTCACAGTCTGGGAAACAAGATCCCAGACCTGCAGGCACTAATGCAAGAGGCTAAACTGGACATAGTAGCAATTAGCGAGATGTGGTTTACCAGTAACCACACTTGGGAGACTTCAGTAGCTGGCTAAGTACCATTCAGAAGAGACCGAGGTGCAAAAAGGGGAGGTGGAGTGGCCCGTATGTCAATGAAAATACCAAAGCTACAGAAATTCAGAATACGCATAAGGAGCCAGAAGAACTGTGTGTCACCCTGGAAACAGGAAATGGGACAGCCATAAGAACTGGGGTTGTCTACAGGCCCCCAGACCAGGGGAAGGACATAGACACATTATTGTTAGAAGATACACAAAATATAACAGCTAAAGGGGAGGTTCTGATAATGGGAGACTTCAACATGCCAGATACAGATTGGTCAATACCAGCAGGAACATCTGCCAGAACTAGACACATGGTGGATTCCCTGCAGGGGGAGGGCCTCAAACAACTGGTACAACAACCCACAAGAGACAGGGATATCCTAGATCTAGTACTGGCTAACAGGGAAAAGATCACAGATCTCCAGGTGGAAGGTCACCTGGGGGCCAGTGACCATCACATGGTATAGTTCAATTTGGCCACTACAACTAAATCATCCCATTCCAAGGCAAAAATATGGGACTTCAAAGGAGCTGACTTTGATAAGATGGCCAACAGAGTTAAGCAAGCCCTGGCAAAAAGAAATACCGGTGATGGGGTAAGTATTAAGGATGCAATACTAAAAGCAACATCCCATTGTGTTAGAGAGAAAAGGAAGTGCAAATGAAGAAGGAAACCACTTTGGTTCTCAAAAACAGTAGCAGAAAAGGTCAGAGCCAAAAGGCTGGCCTTCAGGAAACATAAGGGAACACACCGGAATGAAGATAGGGAGACATACCAAACTTCCCTAAGGGAAGCAGGGAAGGCAGTAAGGCAGGCAAAGGCCCAAACTGAGCAAATACTAGCACAAACAGTAAAAGAAGGTGACAAGACTTTCTATAGATACATTAGTGAAAAGGAGAAAGCCCAGAGGGGGTATTGCTAAGATCAAAGGAGATAAGGGGGCATGTGAGGAGGAGGAGCATATAAAAGCATTTATCCTTAATAGATACTTCTGCTCAGTATTTACTGAAGAGGAGGTAGGGCAGGGCCCACAGCTCAGCACCATGGACACAGGGGGAAGGGAGGTGAGCACTAGTCCCTTCACAAAAGAAAAGGTCCTACAAGAGCTTGATAAGCTCAGGTTGGACAAGGCAATGGGACCTGATGGCATACATCCCAGGGTACTAAAGGAGCTAAGGGTGGAACTAGCAGAGCCATTATCAGAACTGTGTAGTGAGTCTGAGCACAGGAGAGGTCCCAGAAGACTGGAGAAGGGCTCATGTGATCCCGCTCCACAAGAGTGGTAGCAGGGAGGAGGCAGGGAACTACAGACCAGTCAGTCTTATCTCAGTAGTGGGCAAGATTATGGAGGCACTCCTTAAGGAAAGGATAGTGCAGCACCTGGAATCCACAGGAGCACAGGATCCAAGACAGCATGGGTTTACAAAAGGAAAGTCCTGTCAAACTAATCTAATAGATTTCTTTGACTGGGTAACCAGAGTGGTGGACCAAGGGGGAGCAGTTGATGTCGCCTACCTTGACTTCAGCAAACCTTTCGATACTGTTCCACATAGAAGCTTGATTAATAAGCTGGGTAAGCTCGGCGTGGGTCAGAAGTTGGATCAACTGGGTGGCAAACTGGTTGGTGGGCAGAAAACAGAAAGCTGTGGTAAATGGCATACAGTCAGAAGAGATGCAAGTCACAAGTGGGGTTCCTCAGAGATCAGTCCTGGGGCCAGTCCTCTTCAATATCTTCATCAGTGACATTGCAGATGGACTGGAGGGTAAGGTTTCTCTGTTTGCAGATGACACCAAGTCTGCAACAGAGTAGATGATCCAGATGGGGTGGGCAGAATGAGAAGAGATCCGGATAAACTAGCAAAATGTTCAGAAGACTGGCAACTGGGGTTTAATGCAAAGATGTGCAAGATCATGCGCATAGGGAAGAGAAACCAAGAAGCTACCTATAGGCTGGGAGGGGAGTTGCTGGCAGTCACAAGGGAAGAAAGAGACTTGGGCATCATCATCATCACCGATGACCTGGAAGAAAAAATTACTCACCATAGTAATGTTGTTTCTTCTAATGGAGTCTTGCTGTATTCTGACTATATGCAGTTAGCCCCAGTACTTGAACTGCTCCGGAGAGTACAGGGTTAACTCTATGCAAAGGCGTAGAACATTTCAAACCTCTGTCATACTCTGAAGTGTAACCGTCAGATTCTTACGAGCACTGAACTAACTAACTCAAAGAAAGAAATTGTTTAAAAATGTTTATGCCAAATGACAAAACAAGGTTTTAGGGTCAAAGACTCAAGTCAAGAAAACCCCAAAAAACACAACAGGAAGTGATTCGCCAAACTAAAAGAAAAAAATACCCCCTAAGAGATGGAGGCATGTCCAGAACACCTCTGGGGTGCAGCACTGTGCCTGCCCCACCACATCCCAAAACTGCTAGGTTCCAGGAGGGGAGGCAGGGAGGAAGGGAGGTCAGAATACAGCAAGACTCCATTAGAAGAAACATTACTATGGTGAGGTAATTTTTTCTTCAAACAACATGAAGTCTTGCTGTATTCTGACTATATGCAGACTACTATGCAGTACCCCCCTGGAGGGGGGAGTTAGAGAACCTATTTTGGGGACAGGCTCTGCAGCACAACTGTGCCAATCCTAGCATCACTTTGTGACAGAATGTCCAGAGAGTAATGCTTGGTGAAGGTGTGAACAGATTTCCAGGTAGCTGCTTTCCATATATCCACTAAAGGTGTATCTCTAGATGCTGCAATCGAAGCAGTTGTACCTCTGGTAGACTGAGCCTTCAGGCCTGAGGGAGGCGCCTTCCCAAGTTTAGAGTAGCAGAATTGAATACAAGAGACAATCCACCTGGCAATAGACTTCTTGGTAGCAGGTTTGCCCCTTCCCACCTCACCATAAGTGAGAAACAATTGAGAACAATCCTTCCTATGGGCCTTAGTATGCTCAATATTAGTTACTGAGAGCCCTTTTCACATCTAGACTGTGTAACCTCCTCTTTCCAGAGGAAGAATGATCAGAGGAAAAAGACAGGCAGAGATATAGACTGGTTCAGATGAAAGTCTGACACCACCTTGGGAAGGAACATTCTATTGGTATGAAGGACCACCTTATCCCTATGAAAGGAAATGAAATCAGGTTCCACTGATAAGGCCTGTAGTTCACTGAACCTCCTAGCTGAGGTAATGGCTACCAGAAATACATTTTTCCAAGTCAAATATTTCAGCTCAGCTGAAGATAAAGGTTAAAAAGGGGGCTGCATAAGCTGTGAAATACAGATGTTCAGATCCCAAGAGGGAGTACGCTCCGGTAAGGGAGGATTGACATGGACCAAGCCTTTGAAGAATTTCTTGAAAACTGGATGAGAAGCTAGGGAAGAGGCCTTACCAGCTGAAAGAAAAGCAGACACAGCTGCCAAGTGTACTTTAAGAGTAGTAGGCCAGAGCCCTAAACTGTTAAGATGTACCAAATAGTCCAAAACAGTGGCAATGTCAACCAGCTCTGGCTTAATATGACTACTGGAACACCAAAAACCAAACCTTTTCCATGTGGAGTTGTAAGTCTTCCTAGTGGCAGACTTCCTGCTAACTTTTAAAATATCCAAGACTGATTGGGACAGATGCAAACTTGCATATTCTAGCTCTTCAAGAGCCAGGCTTTGAGCCTGAGAGTCTGAAGGTTGGGGTACAGAATCCTCCCCGAGAGGAGGTGAGGAGATTGTACTGCCAGGGAAGACACAAGGGCAGTGTTACTGACAGTGACAACAGAGGAGGATACCAAGGCTGTCTGGCTCAGTCTGGAGCCACAAGAATCACCTTGCAAGGCTGGGACATGATTTTTATCAGGACCCCGAATATCAGAGGAAAAGGAGGAAATGCATACAGAAACCTGTTTGTCCAATCTAGTAGAAGATCATCCTGGGGAACAGAACCCAGAAGGGGTGGTCTGCAGCAATACAGAGGGAGTTGATGACTGTCTGGGGCTGCAAAGAGATCTATCTCTGGGGTGCCCCATCTCTTGAAAATGACTTGAAGAATGACAGGATTCAGGGTCCATTCATGGTGACCCTGAGAAATCCTGCTGAGAGCATCTGCTAGAATGTTGTCCTTCCCTGGGAGGTGCACAGCCATCAGGGAAGCCTGAAGGGAATACGCTAGAGACCAGATTTTCATGACCTCTGTGCACAAGGTCGAGGACAGAGTGCTTCCCTGTTTGTTGATGTGCCACATGGTTGTGGTATTGTCTGGTCTGATCTGCACCACTTTTCCCCGGACAACTGTTGAAAATGTATGAAGTGCCAAAAAAGATAGCTCTTAATTCGAGAAGATCTATGTGCAGAAGGGACTCCTGGTGTGACCAATTTTCCTGAGCTGTGAGGTGATCTAGGTGGGCCCCCCACCCCAAGAGAGAGGCATCTGTGGTGAGAATCACAGAAGGGACCCGATTGATGAAGGGGACCCCTTGTCAAAGACTGTTCTCGTCCGACCACCTCTGAAGGGCCTGGACCAAGGTTTTGGAGACTGGAACCAGTTTGGCGAGAGGGTCCTTTTTCTGAGACCAGAAAGATCTGAGATGAAACTGAATATCTCTCTCATTTGAAATCTTGCTACCTGAACTACTGCTGTGGAAGCTGCCATGTGTCCCAGCAGCTGTAGAAAGTGTCTGGCTGGATGAGACACCAGAGGATGAAAAGAGGAGGCCAGAGTGACCAGAGACTGAACCCTTGACAGAAGAAGAAATGCTCTTGCTTGAACTATATCTATTTGGACTCCTATGAAGGTGAGAAGCTGGGTTGGCTCTAGAACAGACTTCTCTAAATTTAGAATGAAATCCAAGAATTCTAGAAGTCTTTGGGTGACCTCTAAATCTGACTTGACTTGGTCTGAGGACTGGCCCACTAGAAGCCAGTCATCTAGATATGGGAACAGAAGGATGCCCTGCCTCCTGAGGAATGCCACCACCACTGCAAGACACTTGGTGAACACTCTTGCAGCAGATGTTAGGCCGAAGGGCATGGCCCTGAATTGGTAATAGCCTGAGGGCAACTCGAACCTGAGGTACTTTCTGTAGGAATGTCTGATAGGTATGTGGAAGTAGGCATCCTTGAGATCCAGGGAGGCTAGCCAGCCTCCTAGTCTCAGAGAGGGAAGAATTACTCCCAGAGTCACCATTTTGAACTTTGGTTTTGTCAAATGTTTGTTCAGGTACCTCAAATCCAATATGGGTCGCCACTCCCCTGTCTTTTTGGGGGTAAGGAAGTATCTTGAATACAGTCCTTTTCCCCTGTGACAAAGAGGTACCTTCTCTACTGCTTGCAGAACAGTGGAGACTTCTGCCTCTAGGGCCTTTGTCTCCAAGGGAGAGGGAGAGGGAGGACTGAAAGACTTTGCTCTCATTTTTGGGAACCTTTTGAAACTGAGAGCAAGTCCCATTTGTCTGAAGTGATAGACTCCCAGGTCTGGGAGTAGTGAGTCAGCCTGCCCCCTACTGGGATTAGGGAGGTGACCCTGACTGACACCTCAGGGTATCTGCTTGGCAGGGGGCTTGGACTGAGTAGCTGATGGAGTCCTGATTAGCCCACGTCTACCTCTTCCCCTAAAGAACCCCCTCTGCTGGAAAGAAAAGGAGGAGGCCTGAGCTTGGTAAAAAGGCCTGTAAAATGGCCTGCCCCTGCCCCTAAATTGCTGCCTCTGAGGAGTGGTCTGCTTCTTTTTGGCTGCAGCACTCCTATAGGTGGTCCTGTACTTGTCCATTTGCTTCATGTAGTTCTCCATTTAGTCCCCAAAGAGAGAATTACCAGTTACAGGAAAATCCATGGCCTTAGCCTGGGTATCCTGAAAGAGGTTGGCACACCCAAGCCAAGCAAATCTCCTCATGGAGATAGATGGAGCCATGACCCTGGAATGAACATCATTGGAATCAACAGCAGCATGGAATTGCACCTTAGATGCCTCTATAATATTTGCAGCCACCTGCTCCAGCTCCTTGGCTAGCTGGGAAGGGGCATCCTTAGACAGTTCCAGAACCATATCCCACATAGATTTCTGGTACCTGGCAGTGTATGCCATGTAATTATATTGCCTGAATCCCAAAGAGGACGCCAAGTACTGTTTTCTTGCCATGGCATCCACTTTCCTGAAATCCTCATCTGGGGGGTGAGATGCCAAAGGAATATTAGCCGTGTCACATGCTGCAGCTTGTACTACCCCAACATGGCTGCTATGAGTTGAAAGGAATTCTGTCCCAGGACCTGACGAAGTATACCTCCTGTCCATTCTTTTTTCCACAGGAGGAATGGATGTAGGAAATTGTAGAATTGTTTGTGTCTGCTTCCCCAAGGATCTGTGTAAAGGGATAGACACTCTCTTTGACTCTGGGACATTCATCATTTCCAGATAGTCAGGTTCTTCCTGATCCTGTTCAGCCTCTTCCATAGGAACCGGCTGATTTGCTTTTTGTTTTACTCAGAACCGATTCCATAGAATCGGCTCTCCATTTGCCTGAAGAGGTATTGCCCAGGTCAGTAGGCACCTCCTCAGGTTCGGCCGCAACCGAACCGGGCTGGCCATCCGGGTCAGCAGACTTCTCGGCCTCCCTCTCCCTTATCCTACTCAAACGTTTATCCAGAGTGGCTTTGGTAAAGTTCTTACATATTTGCAGTCTTCCTTGAGGTGGTCAAACCCCAGACAACAGACACAGACGAGGTGAGGGTCGGCTTTAGCAAAGGCCTCCTTACACACGGTACAGTGCTGAAACCCAGTGGGTCCCATTTTCTTCTTGGGTTTCTCGGACATGCCTCCTTCAACAAAAAAATTACCTTACACAGCGGTTAAGCCAGGCGATTACAGTCCAACGGTTCCAACCATGTCACGGGTCGACTGAAAAAATCCTAAAATATTGGATTTTTTTAGGAACCGATGAATACCGGAAAAAACACCAAATACAATACAGTAAACAAATAAGGAAGAAAAGGGCTTCAGTTCTGAACTGGACCGACCAGCAAAGAACCGAAAACAAACAATTTCTTACAAAAACACAGCAATACAACCATTACCTACACTACCACTTACAGGTACCGAGACAGAGGCAAGAATACAAATTTTACTGGAACCATGGTTTGAAAAAAATGACCGATCCGAACTAAACCGAACCGAAGCACAGGAGAAATCTCCGGAGCGACTTCACAGTAAGGCAGAGCAAAGAATCTGATGGTTGCACTTCAGAGTACCACAGACAGAGGTTTGAAAACTGAGCTCGAGCTCAACGTTCTGTGCCTTTGCATAGAGTTAACCCCTTACTTTCTGGAGCAGTTCAAGTGCTGGAGCTAACTGCATATAGTCAGAATACAGCAAGAGTTCATGTTGTTTGAATCATCCAAGCAGGCCACTAAAGCAGTAGGTATGCCTAGGGGGATGTTAGGGTGTATTTAGTAGGGGTATCACAAGTCAGAAAAGGGAGGTAATAATCCCTCTTTACAAGACACTGGTTAGGCCCCATCTGGAGTACTGTGTGCAGTACTGGAGGCCACACCTTCACAAGGACATTAACCAAATTGAGGCAGTCCAGAGAAGGGCAACCGAAATGGTGCAGGGACTGCTTCAGAAAACATATGAGGACAGATTAATGAAGCTCAATATGTATACCCTAGAGCAAAGGAGGGAGAGAGGTGATATGATCGAAACATTCAAACACCTTAAGGGGATTAACAAGGTGAAAGAGTCTAACATGTTTCAATATAAGAAAAATAGCAGGACAAGAGGACACAGCATGAGATTAGAGGGAGGCTGATTAAGGGGTAATGTGAGGAAGTTCTTTTTCACAGAAAGGGTGGTAGATTCATGGAACAGCCTACCTCAGGAAGTGGTGGACATGAACACAGTGCAGGGCTTCAAACAGGCATGGAATAGGTATAAGGGAACAACACAGATGAGTATGAATAGATAGGCCATTGACAGAGCTAAGGCTGATGGCACATTTATAAGGGAGAAAAAGAAATGGGCAGACTGGATGGGCCTTGCGGCCCTTATCTGCCGTCAACTTCTATGTTTCTATTGTTGGTCTCAGATCTAAATGGGCTGACCAAGAATGGTTGGAGTTTGTTTCAGCTTATGCTGTGTTTTGTTTCCAAGAAACCTGGCATCTGCAAGATCAGGAGATTCATATGAATAATTTTGAACTTTTTCAAGTTCCTGCAAAAAAGATCACAGGTTAGGTAGGGCCTCCTGGGGCTTAATGTGTTATGTCAAGATCCATAGGTCACTCTCTGTTCGGCTGGCTAATACTACAGATTTTTGTATAGTCCTTTTTTAATAAAGCTTACAATTTTGACGTTTTGCTTGTGAACTTATATATTCCTCCTGCTTCCTCTAGGTTTATCATAGACGAACCTTGGGGCTTTCTTGTGTTCCTCTTAGAGGACCTGTATCAGAAATTCACGAACACCCCTATTTTGATTGTGGGAGATTGCAATGTAAGGATAAGTGCATTTGATGGCTTGCTAGACAATTCAGCTGTAGGGTCAATTTGTAGCATATATACCTTACCAGGTAAGAATGCTAGAAATTATAATATAAATGGTACAGGACTAAATTTTATCAGATACATGCAGGAGTATAATTTCTATCCACTTAACAGTAGATTATCCAGAGATGAGAAAGGCCAGCTGTCCTATTTCTCTCTCTGTCTGGTGCATCTGTTATTGACTATGCTACTTGGGATGGGCCTGTTGAGTCTTGGACTTCTTTTAACTTAAACAATAGAACTGAGACTGACCATTTGCCTTTAGATATTGGTTGGGCCTTACAGCAGCAGTGCAACGAAAATCGGTTAAAATTTGACCCCGCCTTTTTTTCTTCCTAATTGATGCCAGATGTCTTCCAGTTTAATTTGGTGGTAACATTTTCAGTTTTAATTATTTAAAAATTTTATGAACATTTTAAAGTAATTATTTCTCAAGAAAAAAAGATGGCTGCCTCATTTTTGCATAGAAATAATACAGAGGACCCGAGGAGGATAGTTGTCTAGACAAATCTGCAAATATGCAGTACAGATCATAGGAAGCATCCAGGAAACCCAAATCAACAGTTCTGACAATATTTTTTACAACCATAGTAGAAAATTAGCTTTTTGGAATAACTTTTTTCATTGCACTGCTGCTTTAAGTCTCTCTTCTAATTTTCATTCTTTCATAGAATTATGTCAAGGTCACTCAACACCTACTGTAAAACTGAAGTCAGGAATAGAAAAAGAAGCAGATGGACGGACAAAATTTCTGTGTATTTTTGTCATTTGTCACCATTTGTGGATATTTGTTTATGACCAGACTCTGAACATCTTTCAGGTATAAATGTATATATACATGTATTATCTATGAATCCTTCGAATCTGGTTTTCGTAAAAGACATAGCACCGAGACTGCACTGGTTCGGGTGGTTAAAGCTCTTCTGAGGGCAAGAGATCAGAAGAGACGTTCCATTCTGGTTCTCCTTGATCTCTCGTCAGCCTTTGACACTGTGGATCACCTGGTGTTGACAGCACGCCTGAGGCAAATTTGTGGAATATCGGGAACTGTCTTACAATGGTTCACCTCATTCCTTACTGGAAGATCACAAAGAATTGTGTCGGGAGTTTTTTCCTCTGGCCTAACTCCTTTGGTGTGTGGGGTGCCTCAGAGTTCCGTGCTGTCACCCATGTTATTTGCAGTGTATATGCTGCCCCTCGGAGACATTATAAGATGGTATGGGCTGAGGTTTCACTGCTATGCAGATGATAGCGAGCTATACCTGTCTTTTGCACCCAACCAGGATGGAGCTCTCGCGGTGTTTAACAACTGTCTTGAAGAAATCCAGGGTTGGCTGGATTCTAGTTAATTAAAGTTGAGCTCAGAGAAGACAGAGGTTCTGGTTGTGGACCCAGGAGGTCAGATAGCGAGGTCGTGTGGTGGCACGCCTTCTGGAATATTTCTTGGTGGAGTGTCACTTCCGACCTCTGAACGGGTGCATAGCCTTGGGATTGTCCTAGACGACAGGCTGACATTACAGTCTCAGGTGTCGGCCGTTGTCAGGGCTTCCTTTTACCATCTTAGGAATATTGCCAGGGTTAAGCACCTTGTTCCATCTGACTCTTTGCCAACGCTGATCCACGCCTTTGTGTCCTGGCTTTTGGACTATTGTAACGCCCTTTACTTTGGGCTTTCTGCGGTTGAAATCCACCACCTACAGCTGGTGCAGAACGCTGCAACCCGGGTTCTGACTGGGACAAGTAGGTCCTGCCATATTACCCCGGTGCTGCGCGAACTGCACTGGCTGCCTATATGGTGGCGGATCACCTTTAAAGTCATTTTATTGACTTTTAAAGCCCTTCATGATCAGGGTCTGGCCTATATGAAAGAACTTCTGGTACCTTACTACCCTGGCCGATCGCTTTGCTCGGCCGACGAGGGGTTGCTAGAGATTCTGAGAGCGAGTTTAAAATCTTCTGGCAGTACAGCATTTTCTCATGCTGCTCCCACTCTCTGGAATTCTCTACCATGCCAGTTACGGGAGTGCACCTTGGTGGAGGAATTCAAGAACTTGAAAACCTATTTGTGGGAAATGGCCTTCTTGGATGCTTAAGTAAATCTATTCTGCTGAGATTTTATTTGTATTTATTAATTGACTTTAATATTTGATGTTAATATGATATGATTTTATTTATATGTATTACTGATTTATAATAACTGGTCAGAAATTTCTCTCAATGTACTGACCAGGTTGATATTTTCCATAACAACCAGCTGGTTGTTATGACATTCATGAGCCATGCCAGTCAAACTATGCTGCTGCCTCATTGGTCAACATTCTGTATGTGGGCAGGGCCAAACAGTCTCACAAACTGCTGGAGAAAAATTTCTGGTCTGTTATTATAAAAAATAAAAGATGGGGAGGGTTTTTTATATGAGAATTTAATGCACACCCTCATTGTGGGATGTTTTGATAAACCCCTCGGGCTTCGCCCTCGAGGTTTATATAGCATCCCACAACTCGGGTGTGCATTAAATTATCATATCAAACCCTTCCCCATCCATTATTCTCTATATATTTGATGCTGTGGTTTTAATATGTTCTGCACCTTGGTATGCTGAAAGGCACTATATACTGTAAATAAACTTATTATTATATGAATCTTTAAAACTTCTTTATTCTCATTAATGTACTATTCTTTATCCTATCAATAGACATAATATTAAAGGATGAAGGGTGGTTTGATCAGGCTTGTCGATGTGAAAAATCTAATTTACTAGCATTGGTAAAGGTCACTAAGTTGCAACCAACTAGATATAGTTGCAGAAAATTAAATAAAGGAAAACACACACTTCGACAAAGTGTGTGACATCTTTGCCCCATCCCAAAAATCTAAGTCCTGGGGAATTACAAACCCATGGATCCCTGTTGATCTGTTAAACAAAATTAAAGCTAGGGACAACCTTTGGTACCGTGCTCAGTCCTCTGGTAACCCTGCTGATTAGCAGCACTATAGAGCTGCTAGAAATGCTTGTACTCAGGAAATCCGCAGGGCTAAAAAGACCTACTATCAAAATGAGCTCACAAACTCCTGGGGAAACAGCAGGAATTTCTGGCAGAAAATAAAGGATCTCACTGCAAGCTAAGCAAGTCGGCGCCTACTATGGTGATTGTAAATTACATCCCTGTTCATGACCAGACTTCCATAGCTGAAGCTTTTAACTCGGCCTTTACAGATCTCAACCAGGTCCTACCACCCAACTTTTTTTGATAATACCAACACCACTGACACTGCCATCCCTCCCACATCCCCTCTTTCTACTTCAGGAGACTCATGCTTCCTGAGGCTAAAAAATATTTGCTAAGAGTGCTAGGTAAAACCAGGTATAGCAGTGACACTACTGACATGAAACTGCTATACTTATTGCTTGATGTCATGCTACAACCTCTCTCTGCCATTCTCAACCTTTCCATGTCCCTTAAGCAGTTCCCCAAGCTGTGGAAGGCTACAGCTGTCATGTCAGTTTACAAATGCAGTGACAGATCTCTAGTCTCAAACTATCAGCCTATCTCGATTCTTCCACCCCTATGCAAAGTCCTTGAGAGAGTTGTGGCCGACAAACTATCCGAATTTCTTACCAAATACAACATCCAATGCCCCCAGCAGCATGGATTCCATCCAACACACAGTACCACCATAGCGTTATTGGAATACACCGATTATATTCACAAAGCCTTAGATTGTGGTCTCATAATTGGGTCAATTTACATTGACCTGACTAAGGCTTTTGATACTGTGAATCACTCCCTCCTCATTAACTCCCTCGCCTCCCTTGGCTTTTCCCCCTCCATAATGAGCTAGTTCAAAAGTTATCTTGAAAACAGAACACAAAAATTCAAGACAAATGGCACCCTATCGAGTTTTCTTCCGGTCAGCACGGGTGTCCCATAAGGGATCATCCTTGGACTGTTGCAGTTCAGCCTGTACCTGAATAACCTTCCCAAAGCCTGTGACAACAACATTGTGCTATATGTGGACGATGCCGTACTTTTCTCCAGTCATACTGATTTACTCCCTCTCACTAGTGACCTGCAACTAAACTTCTCAAAAACTGAATCTTGGTTTGCAAGCTAATACTGAACTACAAAAAAACAAAGACAATGCTCTTTGCTAGCACCCATAAAAAATACAAATCAGCACCCCTAACCATCTGCAATAACATAAATCAACCCTGGAAATGGTTCAGGAATTCAGGTATTTAGGCATCACTCTGGACAGCTCCCGCTCCTATGCCCTGCATGTTAATCATATCTTGAAAGTCACTAACAACAGACTGGGAGTCCTCACAAGCATAAGCATTGTCTCACACCAGCTGCGCTGAGGCTTGCTGTCACCAGCGCTATACTGTCCATCACAGATTACGGCCTACTAATCTACAGTACTGCTACTGATACCACACTCAAGCAGCTGGTGATCTCACAGAATAAGGCCCGTAGACTGATACTGGTGCTGACAAACTGACTCACACCTGTGACCTCTATCAGCAATCCGAATGGCTCAACATTCATGGGAGGGTAAAATATCAAACCTGTCTCTTTGCCAAAAAAATTTACCTCACCTTAACTCCTCTGTCCACCCAGTCCCTGCTTCTCCCCTTGACAATCCAACACTATACCTGGAATTGGACAAATTAACTTTCCACATTCCCTGCTGCCGGACCTCATAAGCGTAACGTACGTTTAGGTACAGAGCCCCAACCTGGTTGAATGACCTGCCGTCCGAAGTCCTCTCTGAACCCAAACTAGGCACTTTTAAAACCAGGCTCCAGGGTCACCTCGCAACTCTAAGTCAATGCGACTGCCCCCTTTAGTTATCCATACACCACTCCTGCCTGTCCCACATCCCTCCCCTGTTGCCCTGTTCCCACTCCCCTGCTACCTCTTTCACTTCAACACCACCCATACCCCACCCAGTTCTACCTCCTCTGGACTCAATATCCCATATGTTCCTCCTCTCCTCTTTCTTTGTTTTTATCTCTATTTTCAACAAATGTCTGCCATGTATCTGGACTGCCCACTTTTAACTGGTGTACTCTGTTCTGGATTATTTTTGACAAAAGTCAAATACATATATTTGGACTGCACACAATATCACTGGTGTACTCTTTTTTTTTTTTATTTAGTTGTTTAACCAGGTATAGCACACTAAGCTGGAAGCTTTTTTACAGGAGCGACCTGGGAGCACAAGGAGGTTAAGTGACTTGCTCAAGGCCACACAGTATGCAAGTGGAAGCTGTGGGATTCAAACCCAGGTCTGGTCTGCTGGATGTTACCAGATTTGCAGCTCAGAGCCTTAGACCACTGCGCTATACTGCCTCTTTATTATTCTTATACTGTTTATTTCCATCTACTGCTATCACTAGTACTACAACAATTTTGTACTTTGTTTTCATTTGCTTCTGCACGTTTGTTTATCCAATCACTTATTTTGTATATTGTTCCTCCTTTGTCTACAATCTTGTACTGTTTGTATTCACTGATGTGGAACCTTTGTAAAAGGACCCCTGGTTCAAAGGTAATTATAATCCTAGTTATGAATAAAATTTAAAAAGAATATATATATATATACAAAAACCTTCTGATGGGAAAAAGCGTTTACTGTTACTGCAAACAATGGAAGTCTATGTTTAACATTATTAGCAACAATGATACAAGAGCATTTTGGTTACTGATTGCTAAGGGAACCTCTAATTTGTCGAACCCAATACAATAGATGCTTCTGTTTTGACAGATGCTTAGGTACATGACTTTACCTCTTTGTTTTATGATTTATCATTAGAGTGTGACTTTGTGACTACTCTAAAACCCTACCAATACCTTTTCTATATGTGAAGTACATGCAATGTCTGCAATTTTGTCTCTAAAATGTAAGAAAGCTCCTGGGCCTGATTTAATTCCCACTGAGGTTTACCTATAGATACCGTTACTGTGGGCAGATTTCCTTCTCTTTTTTTAATAAACGTCTAAATGAAGTTTTTTTCCACATTCCTGGAAGGGTGTAGAAATTGTCCCAATTTTTAAAAAGAGTAACAAGTCAGATCCTAAAATGTATCATCCTATTAGTTTGTTAGATGTCGCTGAAAAACTATTTTCTAGAATCATTCTTACTCGTCTACAGGAGCAACTTGATGTACTTGGTGGTCTTTCTCCTCTCCAGTTCGGTTTTAGAGAAAACTGCTCTATTATGGATAACTGTTTTATTCTAAGACATCTTTAGAAAAGGTACTGTCTGATTCACAGGTCCGAAGCTATATGCTGCTTTTACTGATTTCTCCTATAGAAACATAGAAGTTGATGGCAGATAAGGACCGCCAGGCCCATCCAGTCTGCCCATATTACCTACCTGATGCATGTGCCATAAGACTATTCTTAGTTCTTTGACTGTATACTCCTACCTATCTCTATGATTCCCTTGTGCCTATCCCAAGTCTTTTTGAAGCCCTGTACTGTAGTAGCTTCCACTACCTCCTGGGGAAAGCCATTCCATGCATCCACCACCCTTTCTTTGAAAAATAACTTTCTCACATTTCCCCTTAGATGGTCTCCTTCTATTTTCATGTTGTGGCCTCTTGTCCTACTGTTCCTTTTCTAGCTGAAACATGATTATAAAATGGGTAGACTAAACCAGCCTATCAGAGACCTAGCTCACCATGCACGAAATCTTTTCCATGCATGGCTAAAAAAAAGGTCAGCGATGCAGAACCGCATTTCCAAACAATATCAGGAGTGTTAGAATGTTGGCATTTAAAATGCTGCTATTTTCAATTCTCTCGCTAACGCTCCGATTGAATCTGGGAATGTAGTTCACAGTCGTTAGACGGCTCATCCTGTACAGACAGACGATCACAGAAACATTGGTGCTACTCGCTTTATCCCTCTTTATAAAATGGTAGGTATTTTGCACAATGTTAGTAAAACCACCCGTGCTGTGAAGTATTAGGATCCCCCTGACAGCATGACTCCGAAGTACTGCCAAGCGAAACTAAAAAAAGTTGCGGTTGACACAATTCTTACTTTTGTAAATTCCCCCCATTATTTTGCTGCTTTTCTTATAGGTGGGAGGAGAAAAGTAGCCAGTAGCGATCTTCAGTCTGTCCTATCGTTTGGAAATAAACTTTAGGGAGGGCATCTGCTTCCTTAGTAACACCACTGGTGTCTGTGCGTATACCGTTCGCTGCTACTTTGGGGGAAAAAAACAGTTGTGTCTGGAGTTCCATAGTTTCCCAGACCTCCTTACTACAACAAAGAAGGAAAACGGGGCGGGGGGAAGAGGAGTTAATGTGCTTGCATCACTTTGTCCAGCACAGACAAAGTGAAATCATAATGGTGTCATTATGTGGTAGGCAGGAGGACTATTTTATCTTAAATCTACATAAACAAACACTATTTTTGACATTTAAAAATGATTTTTCTAACTGAAAAAAGTTGTTAAAAAAGAGGGCCCATTTTATAAGCGCAACAAGACACTCCAGGTGTGTGCATGTAACATATTTTACCACACGCCAGGGGCTAAATGCACTCGGCCAAGGCCTTGTGCCTTATTACGCCCCTGGCCGTGTGGTAAAATATGTTCCACGCACACCCTGTCGTGTCTTATTGCTTACTTGACCCATTCACCTTGTTAATGCCCTTGAGGTATCTGAAAGTTTTGATCATGTCACCCCCGTCCCTCCTCTGCTCTGGGGTGTACATATTGAGATCCTTCAATCGGTTCTCATATGACTTATGCTGTAGCCCCTGCACCATTTTGGCTGCCCGTCTCTGGACAGTCTCCATCCTGTCAATGTCTTTGCATAGGTACGGCCTCCAGTACTGCATACAGTATTCCAGATGGGGTCTAACCAGTGTCTTGTAGAGGGGAAGCATTACCTCCCTCTTACGGCTAGTGATACCCATACCAATACACCCCAACATCATTTTAGCCTTTCCTACTGCTTTTGTTGTCTGCTTAGAGGTTTTCAGGTCATCTGTGATGATGACCCCCAAGTCCCTTTTTTCCCTTGTGATAGTCAGCAACTCCCTCCCCCCAGCCTATAGCTTGCTACTGGATTCCTCTACCCCACATGCATGATTTGCATTTCTTTGCGTTAAACCTCAGTTGCCACTCCTCAGATCATTTCTCCAATTTTTCCAGATCTTTCCTCATCCTGCCCACCCCTTCTAGGTCATCAACTCTGTTGCAGATCTTGGTATCCTCTGCAAACAGGCAAACCTTACCCTCCAGTCCATCCGCTATGTCACTAATGAAGATAGTGAAGAAGACTGGCCCTAGGACCGATCCTTGAGGTACCCCACTTGTGACATGCTTCTCTTCTGACTAGGCACCATTTACCACCTCTCTCTGCTTTCAGTCCTTTAACCAGTTCCCAACCCAGTTGAGCACCTTTTGGCTCACCCTGAGTCTACCTAGCTTGTTTACCAATCTTTTATGTGGAACAGTATCAAAAGCTTTACTGAACTCAAGGTAGGCTACATCAACTGTGTCCCCTTGATTCACCTCCCTGGTCACCCAGTCATAGAAATCTATCAGATTTGTTTGACAAGATCTTCCTACTGTAAATCCATGTTGTCTTGGATCCTGTGCTCCTATGGATTCCAGGTGTTCTACAATCCTTTCCTTAAGGAGTGTCTCCATGATCTTACCTACAATAGAGGTTAGACTGACTGACCTATAGTTCCCTGCTTTTCCCTGCTACCACTTTTATGAAGTGGGATCACATGAGCCCTTCTCCAGTCCTCAGGGACCTCCCCTGTGCTCAGTGAGTCACTAAACAGTTCTGCTAATGGCTCCGCTAGTTCCCCCCTTAGCTCTTTGAGTATCCTGGGATGCATGCCATCTGGCCCCATTGCTTTGTTCAGCCTGAGCTTAGCAAGCTATTCTAGGACCCTTTGTTTTTTGAAAGGTTCTGAGTTCACCTCTCTCCCCCCTGTGTCTACTGTGTCCAGCTGAGGGCCTTGTCCATCCTTTTTCCTCAGTAAAGACTGAGCAGTAGTATCTATTTAGTACAGATGCTTTTCTCTGGTTGTCTTCTACGCACTCCCCTTTATCTCCTCTGAGCATAGCAATCCCCCCTCTTGTCTTTCTTTTATCGCTAATGTACCTGTAGAATAACTTGTCTCCTTTCCTTACTGATTGTGCTAGTGCCTCCTCGGTTTCAGCCTTTGTGGTCCTCGCTGCTTTACCAGTTTCCTTTAGACAACTCTGGTATGCCTCCCTGTCTGTGTCCCTCTGAGTTTCCTTATATTTCTTAAAGGCCACCCTTTTGGCTCTGACCTTCTCTGCCACCATTTTAGAGAACCAAAGTGGTTTCCTCCTTCTTTTGCACTTACTTTTCTCTAACACATTGACCTGTTACTTCAACTATTATTTCTTTTACACGTGTCCATTTCCTGTCTACACCCTCTTCTGTATTTCTGCTCCCCAGGGCTAGTTTGATCCTTTCAGCCATCTTTCCAAAGTCAGCCCCTCTGAAGTCTAAGATTTTTGCCTTGGAATGAGTTGATTGTGTTCCTGTGGCCAAACTGAATCATACCATTTGATGGTCGCTGTACCCTAGGTGACCCTTGACTTGGAGGTCCGAGATCCTTTCCCCATTTGACAGCACCAGATCTAGGATAGCCCTGTCTCTGGTGGGTTTCTGCACCAATTCTTTGAAGCCTTCCCCATGCAGGGAGTCTACTGTATCCCTGCTTCTGGCCGATGCTCCAGCAGGTATTAACCAATCTGCATCCAACATGTTAAAATCTCCAATCAGCAGTACCACCCCCTTTCTATGCCCTCTAACAATGATCTGTCAACCCTCTCTCCCTGGTCAGGTGGTCTGTGGACTACCCCAGTTCTTATGGCTGACCCTTTTCCAGTTTCCAGGGTGACCCTCAATACTACTGCCTCATCCTGCGTATTATGAATTTGGTGACTTTTATGTTTTCCTTGACATATAGAGCCCCTTCCTCTCCTTCCTGTCCCTTGTGAACAGTATATAGCCAGGTACCATTATTTCCCATGTGTGGTTACTGGAGAACCATGTCTCGCTTATGGCTACTATGTTAAATTTAGCCTCTGTCATTGTAGCCTCCAGATCTGGGATCTTGTTTCCCAGCCTGCAGGAATTTGTGTACATGATTTTCCATGAGCCAGATGGTGGATTGTTAACTATGGTGGGAGGTTTACCTCTTTTCTTTTGTGATTTGCAAGGAGTTGGACCCTTTTCCCCTTTTGCTGGTGTAGATAACATAAGCAATTGCTGAACCTCAGTTTGATTGCTATCTGAGGGAGGAGGGGGTGCCTTCTCTACCACACATTATATTGAGTGCTGCACCCCTCTGCCCTACAACCATTTGATAGCCAAGGAGGGAGGGATGTCTTCTTGCCTGCACAATGTTCCCAGTGTTGTATTCCTCACCTTTTTTACCATGTTTTGATTACTAGCTATAGGGGCAGGGGTGTCCTTTGTCCCATATGTCATGTTGGGAGCTGCACCCCTCTCCCCCTTTACTAGTTTAAATATCTTGCAAACACACTGAACTTCTGTCCCAGTGCACTGACTCCCTCTTTAGTCAGATGCAGGCTGTCATATTTAAAGAAATTCCTCTGCCAGAAATGTTGCTAGTTGCTTACAAAATTGTGTCCTTTTTCCTGGCACTAGTCCTTTAGCCACTTGTTAAGTTCCCCTATTTCTCCTTCTTGGACTTTCTGCTCATCTGTACCCCTTTCCCAGACAGGCAGAACTTCCAAGAAGGAGATGCTGGATGAAATAGATGCCAGTCGTTCTCCCAGCTTGGCCAGGTATTGCTTGGTCTCCCTCACAGACCAGTTGGCGAGATTGTTTGTTCCTATGTGTATTAGGACATTGATATTATCCCCTGCTTTTTGCACGATTTTAGTAATGCGTTCAGTGTCCCTCCATGCTGATGTACCTGATAGACATCTGACCATTACTTCAGGCTGGAGGTGGGTATCCACTGCCCGAATCATGGAGTCCCCTATGATAAGTGTTTTTTTATCCTTGCTTGCCTTTTCTGTTTTGGTTTCTTTTTAGGCTGTATTTTGCCATGTTTGCTGCAGTACTGCATTGTCCCTTGCCCCCATGTTTAAGTTTGGCATTAGAGGCAGATATCTGTTTGGTGTTTTTATTGGTTTTATGTTGGTGTTTCCCTTGTCCTTTGCCCCCTTGTTTGAGTTTGGCAATAGAGGCAGATATCTGTTTGTTGTTATTGGCATTATGGTGGTGTTTCACTGGTGTGTGCCATGTACTGGAGTTCACAAGTTGCCTCTTCTTACCACCTGCTAACCACCTGAACCAACGACCCTCTGCAGAAGAGGTGCTGCAGTTGGATGCTGGGGGAACCGACAAATGACTTTCAGAATGCCTTTTATCCTGTATACAAGACTGGAGGTGGTACATTTCTGTTCATGCTGCCTGGAGCTGAGCCCTTAGATCTCCGATGGTTGAGCATGTAGGACAGTGTCCTAGGCCCTGTATGACTACTCTGTTAAAGACTGTCCCACAATGCCAGCAGCTATGTCCATTTCCGAAAGAAAGGAAAAAAAAAAAATTATTGCATTATATATTTTTTTGTAGTTATTCCGAAACACCAGGTTTGATGTATATAATGTTACTGTGTTTCCTTCCTGTTAGGACAGCTGGTAGCACCCAAGCCGAAGTACCCTTCCTGAGTACTGACAGGAAATTGCATGTCATGTGGAACACTATAAAGGAAGTGCAGCACAGGGTGGTTGGGGATGAGGGAGGGTGGTTGGGTACTTCCCCTGCCAAAAAAGATACCAAACGGACGAAAACGAAACAGCAGATTATGTACAGAAAATGTAAGTACAATTCTGTCTGTCAACACTATTTTACCAAATTTCTTTAACTCTTGTTTCTTTGCTGAGCAACCTGCTTTCCCTTATCAAGGGAGCTGCTCCTTTGAAAATTCAGTCCATTTACCACAGCCGCTACACCACACTACAGATCTGCAAAGAACAGACCCTCACCTGCAGTATGAATCTGTAGTAGGCGCCTTATGGCCTCAGATATTATTTCTGCCTAAACAGTGGAGCTAGGTCCTGATCTGCGGGACTTGTCTGCCCGATCTCCTGCTATGACTGCTAGTCAGCTCCTCCCAGCTCTCTGTCCGCGCTTGCTACATGGCTTCAGTGCTCACTCCACAACTGCAGCTGCGATCTTGTTCCGCCTGCCTTACCGCTGTTTGGAAATTCAGTGACTCCTAGCAGATGAGCATGGGTGAGCTGTCTAACGGCTCTTGTGCTCACTGAGGTCTGCTACCTCAATCAATCAATACTTTATTTTTAAAAGGTGCTTTTCTTCAACCAAAGCGCCTGTACAATTTTGTAAAACAATAAATAAGAAAAATTTAATTTATTATAAATCATTAAAAGCTATATTAAAAAGGTAAGTCTTCAGGGCTCCTTTAAAACTTAGGACAGTCGGGCAATTTCGCACCTGACGAGGTAGAGAATTCCACAGGGTCGGGGCCATAAAACTGAATCCCACACCTCCATATTTAAGTACCCAAGTACCTATTTTAAATTTGGCTCCCTTTCTGCAAAAGCCCCTATTGGTCTATTCCCACAGTATGCATTTGATTCAATTATAAGAAGCAAAATATTGCAAATTATGCTGGACAAAGGTATCGCTTGTACTCCTACTTCCATCATTTCTATGTTATATGGTGAAAATTAAAAATTACACACCTACCGTAATTCCTGATCTTTCTGTGTATTTTCACCATTCATCACATTTGGGTTTGGCCGGAGGTCACGACCCAGGGAGCTCTTTTTTTTTGGATGGGTGGACACGTACGGCAGGGCGCCGCCCTCGAGGCTGGAGACTCGCGTGGCACTTGCGGGTTGGCCATTAGGTTTCATCGACCCCGTACTCCCGCCAGCTCTGAGTTGCCATACAGTAAAAAAAGAGTTGGGACGGAGGGACAAGAAGTCCAAGGGACAGACAAAGGAAAAGATATACAAACTAAATAGAAAAATAAACAACGGAGAGGACAGAAGGAGAGTGAGAAAACTAAGGGGATTGGGAAGGGGCCCCAATCTCTGGAATCAGAAAAGGAAAGGAAAGGAGGGAGGGAGGGAAAACATACCCTTGATTGATGACTGTCTTGAGACTGGATTAGGAGCTGTGAAGGAGTAGCCAGAAGGCTGAATTGCCAGAATTCAAGGCACAGAATCACTGGCAAGAAACTCCAGCATGAGCAGAAGAAGCTATTCTGGGAGAAAGGGACAGGAATCCAGGGTTGTCCCCCAAAAAACCACATAACTGGATAGGGGAGAAACAATAAGTTTCTTTAATTAAAATTGAGAGATGAGTCCCTAAGGACAGGAATGGAGGAGGATAGAGGAAGAGAGAGAAGACAAGACAACACAAAACAATAGAAGAGAAGAGAGGGCAACCACCAATCCCCACCCAAAGGGATGGAGCCAAGGCATTGACAAGAGAAGTGCCCTCTCCCCCGATCCCTCTCCCTCCTGCGAGAAGGTAAAAATTCCCCTGTGTGCCCCAGGTCACCCCACTTTGACCAGGGAAAGGAAGGGGTGCACACAGAGGAGGGGACCCAGAGACTGAGGCCCGGGGGGATGGAGGTGGGATTTGTGATGAATGGTGAAGATACACAGAAAGATCAGGAATTACGGTAGGTACGTAATTTTCATATCCTATCTGTGTCAATCTTCACCATTCATTACATTTGGGTGAGTACTGAGCCCCCCGGAAGGGGGGCCCTAGACCCTAAAGGACTGAGTCCCTTAGCTCCCAGTTGGGGAAAATACTGAGAGGGAGAACATTTACAGGCCTGGCAAGGCCTGAGACTGGGGAGAGTGAGACAGGGAGACCCAGAGGGGGCAGGAGGTTGCCCTGACAGACACTGCCTCACCCTATGGGAGAAAGGAGGGTTCTCTGATACATGAAGGAAATCACCCTACACCGGGCCAAGGGTGACAACTGGGAAAGGCGTAGCCATGCTGCCCGCCTAGTGCAGATTGCTGTCCCTACTACCCTGGAAGATACCTCGTTGGCATAATCAGATGCCCTCGCTTGGTGCCTTGCTAGCTCCAGGCCACGTGCAGAGAGTGCAGTGGCTTGTCTGGTTACCTCTGAATCAGGCATAGAGGCTAGGAGCTGACCTAGCCTGGATCACAGAAACCTATCATAGGTAGCATAGTGGGCCTGATGAGCAGAAATTGAAAGAAGCAACTGTGTCGAGTAGAAGGTCCTCCTCCCCCAGAAGTCAACATCTGTGGAATCTTGATCTGGGGGCCAGACATGGTGAAGGGCACGAAGCCCATTGGGAAAGTCCAGCTGTGTCAGTCCTGACTGAGGATGAGGCATAGGACCTGGAGACTCTGGGGGTGCACAATAAATCTGGCTCAGATCCCTAGTGGCTGTGACTCCAGAAAAGGGTCTTTTACAGAACTGCAATGATGCCTCCTGGAAAAGAGCAGGCCAGGCGGGCACCACAAGAGTGGCCACATTGAAATCACCTAAGAAGGCACGCGTTGAATGCTCTGGATTGTGCTCAGTGGGTGGGGTGACATGCAGGTCTTCCATCATCCACACTATGAAATGCTGATACTCTGTGAGATCAGCAGCAGGGGAGTAGTGGATAGAAGGCTCCTCTCCTCCAGAAGAGGAGGAAGAAGAAGCTGAAGACCTCAGTGATCCAGAGGGTGGCTGCTCAAGGGGAGGGGAGGGTGGAACACTCGCTCATCCATAGCCCTGATGTACGTAGGGAAGTGAGCAGCAGCACCCCTGAATTGCTCCCAGGAGAGAGGTCCCATAGGGTAACGAATGTCTGGGAGAGCAGGAGATGGTGACAGAGGAGAGGGGGCTAAGTCAACAACAGAAGGAGACCATCCTCTGTCTGGGCAAGAGAGCACACCAGGAGCCTTAAGGGAAGGAGGTGCTCTGGAAAGCCCAACAGCCGACAGCTGATCAACCACACTGGAACTGTCTAGGCCATGCCCTGAAGAATCCCCCCTGTGAGGTGACTGAGACCATGAAAATCCAAAGAGATGGTCCCTTCCCTCCAAAGACCAGGGCCTTCTCGAGGAGACTGAGGAGGAAGGGTGGGGGTCTGCACTACGACTCCTTCCCGAACCCAGATGAGTCCCAGAAAAGGATCGCCACATCAAACCCTGACCCCTCGACCCCTCAGAATCCCAAAGAGCTCTCCTCCTTGCAAACACCAGCCTAGACAGTTGACAACCCTGGTCAGTCCCAGAGGGGACCACCTAGGGAGTAGCACCTTCCCCTCCTGTGGGTGTTCCGATTGGCCCAAAAGTTGGGTGATACAGGCACACCACCTGAGGGGGTAACCCAACTAAGGGGCAGAAAACCCTCCAAGCCCAGGCTGCAGGGCAATAGTAGCCTGCATTAACGCCTGCTGGTCAGCACCCCTGACCTTAGACTCGGGGGCTACCACCCGCTCCTCAGAGGGAGGCTGGCTCCAGTCAGCCAAGGTAACCATCAAGGTGTCCACATGGGCTGTCAACTCCAAAGAGTCAGACAGCTGGTCCGAACCAGACTCAGAATCTGTCTCCAAAGAGGTAGAGACCGAAGTCTGGTGCCAGACCGTACACGGATGCCCGCTCCTGTCTGGACCGAAGGAGGTGCCAGTCTGGGTGTACACACCAGAGCTGGCACTGAACTCCCCCACAGGACTGTGAACAGTGCCCGAAGAAGAGACAGTGCCAAGAGCGGCAGCAGAGCCAGAGTCGATGTCTGCCACGGCACTGTCCCATCCCACAGTGCCAGAAACAGCACCTGAGTCAGGAGCGACACTGACAGCTCCCTCGGTGCCATGAGTGGTGCAGAGTGCAACACCTCCCATTGTGCCATGTCCTTGCTCGGCACTGCAAGTGGCACCAGAGCTAGACATGGCGCCGTCCCCAGCCTCAACGCCAGACAGCACCGTAGAACCTCCCATGGCACTACCAATGCAATCGGCGCTGCGAATGGCATTGACAGCAGAGATGGCACCAAGTAGCGGACCAGTGCCGACCATGGTGCCATCAGGGCCCATGACGCCACGAACAGCAACGAGTACGCGCCTGTCCCCTGAAAGTCAGCTTAGCTCGTCCAACTTTCCATGTGCGTTGATCCAGGACACGATGATCCACAGAGAAACAGGTATCACACGAATCCATGTCATGAAGCGGGCCACGACACGCAAGACAATGATCATGCTGGTCGGTAACGGAGTACTTGCGGCCGCACGGGTACCGACATATGGGGGCAGCCCTGCTTTCAATTACTTTTTGCCCTCTGACCTAGACATGATTGACAGAAAAACAATTCAAAAACAGACTCGATGTTACTGAAAAATAATAAGGAACAGTCTTACCAACAGCAGTGTCGAGTAGGGTGAAACGGAACCGGCAGGTAAAACTTCGAGCTGAAGACACATAAGAGTAGGCCGTAGTTGTTTGAACTCCTCCTGAGGCACTTGGTGGTGGGAGTTGAAGGAACTGGTGGGAGGGCGGGTCAACGACACCTAACGGCCAACCTGAGAGTGCCCATGTAGTGCCAGACTCATACGATGCCATTGAAAGGCCGACTCTACCCATAAAAAAAGAGCTCCCACGGGGGTCATGACCCCAGCCAAACCCAAATGTGATGAACGGTGAAGACTGACACAGATAAGATCTGGTCGAGGGTGAGGGTGAGCTTCCACTGACAATACTTTAGAAGGAATTTTTGATTTACAAAAGGGTCATCAAAGTTGTTTATTTATTTATTTAATTTTATTGCCTAGGAAAGGAGGGCTAGACAATTCTGCTATGTTCTGTGTCGTCCGGTGGGGGGTGGGGGTGGGGGTGGGTATATACAGATGGTAAACTCAACTAAAATTGAAGCAGATTAAGCTGTTGGTGATATTTTTGGTGGCCCCTACCCTTTTTAATATCTATATGGACAATTTGTTAGCATTGATGGAGCCGATTCCTTCTGTATGATCTAAAATCAATTCACTTGCTGTACTGGCTTTAGTGTATGCTGATGATTTGCTTCTTTACTCTCTCACACAGTCTAGTCTACAAACAAAATTGGATTGTCTGGCCAAAGAATCACAGAAAGAATTCTTAGCTATTAGTAGTAATAAAAGTCAAGTGATTATTTTTGGTAAAGTGAACGTTCCTCATAAACAGAAATGGAAACTTGGGGATTTACTATTCACATGGTAAACAAATATGTCTACCTGGGTTTAACTGTCTCTTCTAATGGTTCATGGTTTGCACGTATTTCTAGTGGTAAGATTAAAGCAGAGAACTGCACTGGGATAAAAAAAAAAAATAACTACAAATACGGTGGTCATACTATCAGACCTCGGGTTCATGTAATCTCTTCAAAATTGAGTCTGCAACCTCTTTTTACAGTGGAAGTTTGGGGGCCCTATATGATCCCTGAGCTGGAGAGTATTCCAATTCATCTGGTTACATCTTCTTTGGGTTTAAACAGGTCTATACTTACACCGTATAAAAGAGCAGAATTTGGTCTGGAAAGTTTTAAAACATTAGCTGACTCTAATTTTGGACGATTGGATTATGTGTTCAAGAACCCCCATTGGAGGATTTCTGAGGGCCTGTTTTGAGGAGTAAGAGTATTGGAGGCAGTTGGGCTGCAGAGGCTCTCCATGGCTATCTTATGTGTATTCCCGATTGGAACAATATCAACTTGTCTATTTGCATAAGTATTTTAAGATGGGAATCACTAACAGTATAAAATGTAAGAGATATGTAAAGAATAACATTAGAAAGCACAGGCAGGGTGCTGGCCTGGATGCTGTTGCAAGATCCAGGTTTCCACCTTGGTATACTTTAAATGAGGCCCGGTTTGGCTTTAGATTTTATCTGGACCACATTTTGAGCCCTAAGAGGAGAAATGCTTATATGAGCTATAAATTTGAGGTGTTTCCTAGTAATGTACTTTCAGCTAGATTTGCTCATATGCCTAATGCTTCTGACACTCCCTGTTCATGTTCAGTAGAAGGTATAGAAAATTTAAAGCATGTTGTGTTTAAATGTTCATGGTATGACAAGTTACACATTAAATGGATCTATAGTATTTTTTCAGAGCTCAGTGATATTCCAGACGATCCTCTTAATTTTCTTTCTCTGTGAATGATCCAATAGTTATTATTAACAAACTTGCAAATTATTTTATATTATTAAAAGAATCAGGAAGGGGAAACCCTGTATTCGGTAACTATAATTCATATGTTAGAATGGTTTCATGTTTTTATGTATGTGTTTCCATTTGTATTACAGTGCAAGCCTGTTATAATGGATGCATCTGTGCACACAACTTTTGTCCATTTTATCCAGTGTCCATTATATCCTGAGGAGGTGCAGCCTATGTGTTAGGAGTGTCGATGTGTGTGAGCATGGGCTCAGAGTGAATGAGAACTTATTATAAAACTTAACAGATTACCCAGAATCCTACCTAACATATGTTAATGTATACTGTGTATTTATTTGAAGTTATTTAACTGTCAGGAAGCATGAAATTCTGTTAAGGAAGTTTATTGCAGAAGATAAAAGGAAGATAATACCTACAGTGGCTGGATGTTGGGATTCTGGGATACTAAGAACAAAGGCAAGCATACTATAAGGGTTTTATTGACATATAATATCAGCATATTTACAGGTGCGACCTGGGAGCACAAGGAAGTTAAGTGACTTGCTCAGGGTCACACAGTATGCAAGTGGGGGCCGTGAGATTCAAACCCAGGACTCTAGGTTTGCAGATCAGAGCCCTAAACCACTGCACAATACTGCCTCCCTTTTAGTTTAATTTACTAATAAAAGTTTATGCAGCCTGTATAGAATTAGTTTGTTAGAAATGTCATGTCTGTAGCTCCTTGTTCTTAATTCTACATTTACCAAATCTTCTTGCCAGCTCTGCACACCCCTCCCCCCAAAAAAGCACTACAAATGCCCATAAAAGCTTCATAGTGGCCATTATAAGAAACATTTCTGTCCATTATATCCAGAGAAAAATGATTGGATTTGAAATATTTGGTATGGGAAAACAGTTTTTGTCCGCTATAACCGATTGTCCATTATAACAGTGTCCATTATAAGTGGAGTGCACTGTGTTGAATTAAGCTATAATGGCATGTTGCCAATCAATAACACTTGTTGTTGAACTTGAAGCACACACTGTCAATCTGATTTGAACTGTGAGCGCTTGCTCTAGAAGTCCAACTGAAATCTGCATTCCTGGATCTTGCTGGGTATTGTAAAAAGGGAAGCTGCTGCCGAATATTTTATGAGTGTTAAGTTGCTGAGCAGACTGAACTGCTGGCATTCTAAGCGGACTTTTATCAAGTTGGATTTTGTGTTCATTTTAAATATCTGCCTGCATATTTAAGAGTACCATTATTGCTTGCCTGTCTTTGCTTTGTTAAAATGTGTTAAGCCTGTAGTGAACTGGTAAACTGCTCACAACTCCTGTTGCTGGGAAACAGTACACAAGCCCCTCCGGTGCATAGTTTGAGCACCAGTCTGCAATTGTTAAAACCGCTCATGCCACAACCCCTCCTTCTGATTGGTGGTGGCAGTCCGGTTTGGCTGGAGGTGGGATTTTTAAAACCCACCACTGCTTAAATGTGGCAGCGCCTACAGCAGCGGCTCATGGCAGTGAACTGCAGTAAAGTGCAATGGTGACAGAGTCAGTGGGAGTCGGTGGAAGACTGTGGGAGTGTGGGCCCATTTCTGATGCCTATTTTTATTATTTATGAGAAATGAATATGGGTAAGGATTACATAATATTAGGATGGGTTGCACTCTTGCTAGATGGGTTATTTGTTTTTGATGGGGTAGCACCAGCGTACAGTAAACAGGAGTACAATAGTTATGGTCCTCGTGATTTTGTAATGTCCATTTTGTTGACATATACCAAGATACAAGTAGAGTCTGGCCAATTATTACAATGGCATGTTTATTCAGTTAGAATTTCTGGTTACTTGGGGTACTGTGGTTTGTTTCACAATGTTCATGTATTTCTTCGGAAAGTAGTACACGGATTAAAACTGGCCTTATTGTTGTTGCAAGCTGGTGACACTGAAAGAAATCCTGGACCAAATTGCTCTAAAGCAGTAGGTGTCCCAGGAAATTGTTTATCTAATGTTTGCTCCACTGCCCATGGGTTCAAAATATCACATCTTAATGTAAGAAGCATGGTCCAATATTAGCAGAAACAGAACATATTGTGGAATATTATAAACCTGATTTACTGGCCGCATCTGAAACTTGGTTAAAGCCTGTTGTACCTGATAATTCTTGTGCTATTTCTTGGTATCATTTTCTCAGAGCTGACAGGAAGGGTAAAAAGAAAGAGGATGGGGTGGCAGTTTATTATAAAAATATTTTTCAGATAACTTGTAAAATCTAGTAGTGATGGGTCTTTTGAAACCAACTGGCTGTTACTTCGGGTATTGTTGGGGGCAGTAAAACAGCTAATTGCAGGATGTTTTTATAATCCACCTAACTGTGGTTCTAATAAGTTAATGCAATATCTCAATATTAGCGCTCCCTATATACAACAGCATGATTTTGTACTGGTTGGGGGCATAAATTTGAATTGGTTCCCTAAGGACAGAGTTGGGACTAGAGCTCTTGTCAGCTGCTTAGGATCTATCACAATGCATTGCTGAGCCAACCCATCTAATTTCTCATACATTAAACCACACTGTCTTGGATTGGGTCATTACCAACAGAATGAGTCGCATAACTGCCTCAGGTGTTTTATCTGCTGCAGTAAGAGACCATATGGCCATATTTGCAGTGTTAAGTTTTGGTCCCAAGAAAGTTCCTCCCTATCTGGTCCAAATTGGTTAATTCAGAAATGTAAATATGGATATTCTTTATGGTAATTTATCTCAGATTGACTGGTCTTGTCTGGATTGTATTCCAGATATAGACTCTGCTGTGCATTTGTTTACAACCAACTTCTTCCCATTCAGGATACTTTGTTTTCAATACATACTATGAGGTTTAGAGGGGTCCCTAATATTTGGTTTACCCCTACTATTAAGGCCCTGATTAGAGAGTGCAATGCTGCATGGGAGTCTTATAAAAGGAATCATTCAATCTCACTTCTTAATAATTATTGATGCATTAGGAATAAGGTCTCTGATCTGGTAAGTAAAACCAAAAGGGATTTCTATAAATGCAAATTTCAGTCAAATTGGTCTAATCCCAAAACATTTGGGGAAAATATAAACTCTTTGCTTTCCCCCCAGTCAACCTCTACAGTTGAAAGTCTGTTGGCAAATGATGTTTATAACCACTAGGCGGTGCTATCCCAAGGGCTACTACCCCTGCCTGTGGCTAGTAGCAGGTTAAGGGGCCTGAGTTCTGAAATGAGTGCCTCCACCCGGAGGTCAGGGTTGGTAGTGGTCAAACTAACCTGGGCACAGCCCTCCAGGACAATGTAACCCCCTTCTTTCCCTTCTAGTGGCCTCAGCAATATACGATAATCACTTTCACAGTACCCCTTGTACACCATACCAGTACCCGCACTGTTTGCACTTACCATCAGAGCTGGTTTCTCTGGCTCGACCCTGGGGATCCCCTATAAAACATGGTTATGCACAGTAAACAGCAACAGTACAGTACTCCTGGCACAAACTGGAACCACAGTCAGGTTAAATGCAGCAAAAAAGTCAGGTCTGATTTATCCAGGGGACTTGAACAAGGAAGGGGCGTAATCAGGTTGATTGGCTTAAAGGCTATATTAATCAAACAGTTATGCATGCACTTTAAGTACCCACACAGTCACACACTCTGGGTACCCAGCTCAGAAAATGGTAGGCTAGCCAGGATCATTGCAGCTGATTGGGGCCCTGTGATGGAAGAAAGCAACATGCACAGCACACACTACTTGTAATCTGGAGCCAGAGGGCTCAGTTCATAAAAGAAAAAGCAACAAGACAATCAGATGACAGCACTTTAGATTTAGCTGCTGTTGCAGGGAGCTACCCTGGTGTTTACTCACGAAACCCAATATAGGACACAGGCAGGACGAAACTGAGACTGCAGGTTGTTGAGCTGGAGTGCCAGGAGAAGCAGGGCCCAAACAAATCACAGAGGCATCATTCCTATTCAAGCATTGAGCAGGGGGCTGATCCCCAGGCAGGTCTCTCCTCAATGACTTTCTCTGTGCAATGGGTAGTCAGGCTGGACCAGTGTGGCAAGGCCCAATTGAAACGGCAATGAATTCGGATTCAGTCTGTTGGAGCTGGATGCAGCCTCCAGTGAGCAGAATACAGTTCAACACATATAGTGGGGAACCAAATCATGACTCACGAACAGCATACAGCACATTTACATGTAAGAAATTCCACTATACCAGCAGATTGCTATTCAGTCGCAATTACAGAGTCTCTGCACAAACCGGGAGCTCAGAAGTGGCTAGAAATCCTGACAGGCAGATTGCATTCAGCAAATCTTCGGTCTTCTTCATGTTAAAGCCTGGTCACAGTCCAGTGGCTTAAATAGTCCTCACAACTCGGATTCAGTCCGAATAAACTCGGTTTTCCCTCTCAGGGACAGCAGGAAGACAGGCAGGCCAAAACTCAGCCCTTTCACAGTTCTCCCACGCAAAACTACAAGGAACTGCTGCTCAAATCACTTGAGCTGTTACTCATTTCACTTCCCAACTCAGAACTAACTGAAAACTGCAAGCAGTCTGGGAATTTCCCCAAGAACCAAAAGGTTTGGTTGGCTAATCTGTCTGTCAGTCACAACAAGGGCTCCCCCTTCAGGTTCATTTAGGCGCCAAAATGCAAAAACTACAATTCCTACAAGTTTTGACCCCACCAACCCCCTGTAGACAGGCTCCATTTTAGAGTCCCAACAGTACTGATTGGCCCATTCTGACAGTCCCGGGCCAAGTTGGTGGAGATAAACAGAACAGTCCTTGCAGCAAAGAAAACAGGTTAGAACAAACTGCAATATTATTATCACTCTACAAGATATTCAGCAAATAAGCACATCTTATAATAGAGCTCCCTCTGTGCAAATAGCAATGGCAGAACGGAGCAATTATCTGGCAGCCCAGATGGGGCTCAAGCATAGAAACAATCAGCCCCCTCCCAGATTAATTATAACTACAATCCAGGCAGCTCTTAAAGAGATGGTACACAGAGGTTATACAGGCACTCTCTGGCAATACATTTAAACTGCTAAAACACAGAACACCAGCCTGGCGGGAGCATTTAGGCAAGCTCAAGGAAAACTTTTGAAACTCTCCATTTGTTGGTGGAGTAGCATGTTGATGTTGTTGATCCAGTTGAAAAGCCAACTTTGAATAAGAAATTCATATAATCACAGAAATTTGACGGCAGAAAAGGACCCTTCTGGCCCATCTAGCCTGCCCAATCCTCCCCGTTCACATACCCCATCCCCACCTGCCACCACACTCAGTCCCATACGCCTGTCCCATGCCCTCTTAAATTGCTCCATCTTCTCAGCCCCACCGCTCCATCCGGCAGTCTGTTCCAGGGCTCCACCACCCTCTGTGTGAAGAAGTGCCCCTCACATTGCCACTGAACCCATTTACTTGCAATCTAAGGCTGTGACCTCTAGTTCTGGCTCACTCCTTCCTCCTCGGCAGACCCCTTTCACCTACTTTATTGAGCCCCTTTACATATTTATAGGTTTCAATCATGTCCCCCCCCTTCGCTCCTTGTTTCCAGCATGTACAGATTCAGCTCCTTACACCTCTGCTGATATGTCTTACCCTGCATACCCTACACCATCTTAGTTGCCCTTCTCGGAACCCTCTCCAGTGCATCTATATCCTTGCGGAGGTGTAGTCTCCAGAACTGAACCCCATACTCTAACTGCGGCCTCACCATGGCTTTGTAGAGGGGCATTATAACCTCCCTTCTTCTGCTAGTAATGCCCCTGCCTATGCATGCCAGCATTCCATTGGCCCTCCCCGCTGCCCTACTACATTGGAAACCTACCTTAAGGTTTGAGGAGACTATAATCCCCAGATTCTCTTCCTGTTCTGATTCTTTGACCCCCTCCCCCAACACAAACCCTGCTCGCATGTTTTTCTTCCCTAGCTGCATCATAGCGCAATTCATGGCATAAAATTTCAGCTGTCATTTCTTGGCCCACTCCTTGAGTGTCTTGAGGTCCCTCCTCATGTTTTCCACACTCTGGGGTGTCCACCCTATTGCAGATTTTTGTATCATCAACAAATAGGTACACCTTCCCTCTCAAACCCTCCATAATATCACTGATGTAGATGTCGAAGAGGAGCGGACCCAATATTGACCCCTGTGGCACTCCACTCCTCATACAGGCCCTTTCAGAGTGCACCCCATTAAGCACTACCCTCTGAGTTCTCCCTACTAGCCAGGCCTCCACCCAGCCTGCTATTTTCACTCCCAACCCATGCTTTCCACCTTGCTCACCAACCTCCTATGAGGGATGGTGTCGAAGGCCTTGCTGAAGTCCAGATAGGCCATGTCCACTGCCCCTCCCTGGTCAATTACCTGAGTCACCCAATTAAAGAACTCAATTAGGTTGGTCTGGCATGATTTCCCTTTGGTGAGGCCATGCTGTCTGCTACCCTGAAAGCCACAATCCTCCAGGTAATTCACCACCCTCTTCTTGAGTAATGCCTCCATTACTTTCCCCACCACAGACGTGGGGCTAACTGGGCGGTAGTTCTCCTTCAGCTCCAGGATACCTCCCTTGTGCAAGGACACTATGTCAGCCCTCCTCCAGTCCACCGGCACCCTGCCTGTATTCAGGGACAGGCTGAAGAGCCTTGTCAAGGGTGCGGCCAGCTCCTCCTTCAGTTCCTTGATCACTCTGGGGTGCAACCCGTCAGGCCCCATTGACTTGTCCACCCTTAGTCTATCCAGCTCAGCCTTGACTCTTTTCACAGTGAATGGGCTCTGGTCCACCCATTTTCCCTTCTTCCCCTTAGGCGCTAGTACTGGACCCCTGCCTTCCACCCTTCTTTGTGAACAGCCAGCTAAAATACTCATTCAGTGCCTCTGCTTTTTCGTAGTCCTGCTCCAAGTTTATCCTTCCCTCCTTCCCCCTCAGTCTAGCAATCCCTTGCCCTGCTCTTTTCCTCTCCCTTACATATCTGAAAAATGCTTTATCCCCTCTCCTGGGCCTTTCAGCTATTTTCTCCTCAGTGGCTGCTTTTGTCCTTCTGATCTCCCTACATGCCAGATTCCTCGTCTCCCTATATTCCTCCCTATCCTCCTAAGTGTCATCTTAAATGTTATGAAATCCCTCCTTCTTTCCCCGACTGCCTCGCCATCTCCCTAGTGAACCACAGTGGTCTCCTCCCCCTCTTGCAATTCCTGACCTGAGCATCTCCCCTAATAGCTTCCCACTGTTCCTCCGCTGCCCTTATCTTCTCTGTACCTTCCATTTTTTCCCTAACAATCTTTCTCATCTTATTAAAGTCTGTGTCTCTGAAGTCCATGACTTTCGTATTAGTCGTACTTGTCTCCTTCCCTGCCCTGACCCTGAAGCGCACCCTTTTCCAGATCTTCCCCCTATTTAGCACCTCTAGTGGGGAAAATCAATTCTTCTGTTCTAAGTCCACTGCCTGTATCCCTCTGGACAATTGTCCTTCCCTTGCTCCCTCCTCCCTCCTTCCTTGTCCTCTGCACAGGCTTTGTACCTTTATACTGTATCACCTGCCATTTCCCCAGGTTTCTCTTGTGCCCATTGCTGCTCTTATCTAGGATTCCTGTATCTCCTCCGATGCTTTCTCCTACCTCCTACCCTTGTATTTGTGCTCCCCAACTTTCCTCCAGTCCCCATCCCATCTTCCCCTTCCTGCATCTGAGTTTGCTCCTTGTCCCTCTGCAGCTCCCCTTTTGACTGTGCCTTTTCCCCCCACTTGCTGCTATAGCTCCCTCAGCGGGTCCCCTGATGTCCCCTCGTCTACTCCTCTCCCTTTCCCAGCTTAGTGCCCATCTTAGCCAACCAACCTCCTTCCTTAGCTGTGAAATCTGCCTACATACCATACACCCCCCCCTCCCATTTTCCAGGCTATAGTCAGTACCATGGCTGACCCACAACCAGTACACCCTACCGCCCTCCCAAAGATGCCCCCAGCCCTTGAAGCATTGGGATCCTTTTCCACGCACTGTGGCTTTCATACTTCTGGCCAGGGAATGAAATGTGAAATGGGTTGCAGCTGGCAATCCTGTCCACCAATCGTAGGGTAGCTCCTTAACTATAAATGTGAAGTACTCCGGGGTGGGAGGGATGGAGGAGGATGGGGTTTGGGCCCAACCCGACTTTCGTGAGAGTCAATCAGCCCTGACCCTTTCCCCACCGAGACCTCTCAATCCCCACACAAAGGTACATGGCCAAACTGCAACTCCCTGTCTGAGCTCCACACCTGACTGAATCTCACCAGTAACAGCTCCAAAAATTCAGACAGCATAGACCAAATATTACAGCCCAAAATTTCACTTCGTAACAGTTGTAACTCACAGTACTGATTTAAATCCCCACCACCTTATCCCCTCACATCACAAACAATTCCAACATCAACATTAAACAGAAAAAAAAAAACACAGCAGTTCCCTGAACTACTCTCCTGCTTCTGCTGCTCCCCAGTGTTTCTGTGAGCCAATACGTTGCCTGCTATTTCCCCCTCCCCCTCTCACATGGCCAAACCACAGCTTCCTGTCTGAGCTGCACACATGAGTGAATCTCACTGGTAATGGCTCCAAAAATTAAAACAGCACAGATTTAATATCACAGCCCATTATTTCACTCAGTAACAGCTGTATCTCATAGTACTGATTTAAATCTGAACCACCTTATCCCCTCACAGCACAAACAATTCCAATATCAAAATTAAACAGAAAAAAGAAAAAAATACAGCACTTCCCTGAACATCTCTCCTGGTTCTGCTGCTCCTCAGAGTTTCTGTGAGGCAAGATGGTGCCTGCTATTTTCCCCCTCCCCCTCTCACAAGGCCAAACTGCAGCTTCCTGTCTGAGCTCCATACCTGAATCTTACCAGACTGGAGGATGGCACATGTAGTGCTGTTACACAAGAGTGAACCAAGGGACAAACCGGGTAATTATTGTACATTAAGTCTCACCTCCATAGTGTGCAAACTTATGGAAACAATGCAAAAGGAAAGACTGGTGTCGTACCTGGAGAAGAATGGCCTCCAGGATGTGAGGAAGCATGGGTTTGTTTTGGGGAAGTCTTGTCAAACCAGCCTTGTACAATATTAGGACTGGGTGACAGGTGAGCTGGATTGTCTTTACTTGGACTTCAGCAAAGCCTTCAATTCGGTGCCTCATGGGCAGCTCGGGGGGGAAGCTAACTGGTGTAGGGGTAGGGGCAAAAATGATAAACTGGATTACAAGCTGGCTAAGTGGAAGGCTACAACAGGTGGTGGTGGGAGGGGAGCTCTCAACTCTGAGGCCAGTGACGGCTGGGGTGCCACAGGGCTCTGTGCTGGGACCAGTATTATTTGGGCTCTTCACATCAGACATTGCACATGGGTTGTGATCAAGGTAAGTCTGTTCACAGATGAGACCAAAATGGGAGCAGTGATAGATGGAGAGGAGGGATGGAAGCAGCTGGAGGGGGACCTCAGAAAGCTAGAGGAGTGGTCAGGGAGGTGGCAACTGGGGTTTAATGCAAAGAAGTGTAAGGTTATACACTTCAGGGTGAAGAACCCAAGGAGAGAATACTGATGGGGGGGGGGTTAAGCTGGGGATCACTGAGAAGGAGAAGGACCTAGAGGTAATGGTAACAGGGACCATGAACAACACAGCCCAGTGTAAAACAGCAGCTGCAAAAGTGAACAAAATGCTGGGGTGTATAGCATTGGGGTTTTCACCCAGACGAAGAGAGGTGATCTTGCCCCTCTACAGGTCGCTGAAAAGACTGCACTTGCAGTATTGTGTGCAGTTCTGGAGGCCATACCTGAAGCGTGATATCATGCTACTGGAGGGGGTGCAGAGGAGGGCAACATAGGTGATATGTGGAATGGAGGAGAGTGACTATAAGATCAGGCTGGGAGACCTGAATATGTACACCCTGGAGGACAGAAGGGACAGGGGGACATGATAGAGACATTCAAGTATCTGAGGGGAATCAATTAGGAGTGGTCAGATGGGGTCTTTAAGCTAAGAGAGGGAGGGACACCAGGGGGCACAGACTATGAACAGAGGGGGGAAGATTTAGGAGGAAAATGAGGAGACACTATTTCATGGAGAGGGTGGTAGCAAAATGGAACACACTACTAGAATGGGTGGTATCATGTAAATATGTGAACAGCTTTAAAAGGGCATGGGACAGGGAACAGGGGAGAGTGAGGGTGGGGGACAGCAGTGGGATGACAAAGGGAAGGGGGTGGGGCAGCTACAAACTAGGGGTGCTAGCTGCACACTTGAGCAGACTTAGATAGACCGGGTGGTCTGTTTCTGCTGGCACATTCGTATGTTCATAGTAACAGCTCCAAAAATTCAAACAGAATAGATTAAATAACACAGACCAGAATTCCACTCAGTAACATCTGTAACTCACAGTACTGATTTAAATCCCCACCACTGTAGCCCCTCACAGCACAAACAATTCCAATATAAAAATGAAACAGAAAAAAAAAAGAAACACACAGCATTTCTTCGAACAGCTCTCCTGCATCTGCTGCTCCCCAGTGTTTCTGTGAGCCAAGATGGTGTCTGCTATTTTCCCGCTCCCCCTCTCACAAGGCCAAACTGCAGCTTCCACTCTGAGCTCCCCACCTGCATGAATCTCACCAGTAACAGCTCCAAAAATTCAAACAGCACAGATTAAATATCACAGCCTAGAATTTCACTCAGTAACAGTTGTAACTCACAGTACTGATTTATCATAGAAACATAGAAGTTGACGGCAGATAAGGACCGCAAGGCCCATCCAGTCTGCCCATTTCTTTTTCGACCTTATAAATGTGTCATCAGCCTTTGCTCTGTCAATGGCCTATCTATTCATACTCATCTGTATTGCTCCCTTATGCCTATCCCATGCCTGTTTGAAGCCCTGCACTGTATTTATATCCATCACTTCCTGAGGTAGGCTGTTCCATGCATCTACCACCCTTTCTGTGAAAAAGAACTTCTTCACATTACACCTTAATCAGCCTCCCTCTAATCTCATGCTGTGTCCTCTTGTCCTGCTATTTTTCTTATATTGAAACATGTTAGACTATTTCACCTTGTTAATGCCCTTAAGGTGTTTGAATGTTTCGATCATATCACCTCTCTCTCCTTTGATCTAGGGTATACATATTGAGCTCTGTTAATCTGTCCTCATATGTTTTCTGATGCAGTCCCTGCACCATTTTGTTGCCCTTCTGACTGCCTAATTTGCTAATGTCTCAGGAAAGTGTGGCTCAGTACTGCAATGCAGTACTCCAGATGGGGCCTAACCAGTGTCTTGTAAAGAGGGATTATTACCTCCCTCTTCCGACTTGTGATCCAACTACTAATACACGCTAACATCCCCCTAGTCTTACCTGCTGCTTTAGTGGTCAGCTTGGATGATTTCAGGTCATCAGTAATGATGATGCCCAAGTCTCTTTCTTCCCTTGTGACTGCCAGCAACTCCCCTCCCAGCCTATAGGTGGCTTCAGGGTTTCTCTTCCCTATGTGCATGATCTTGCACTTCTTTGCATTAAACTCCAGTTGCCACTCTTCTGACCATTTTGCTAGTTTATCCAGATCTCTTCTCATTCTGCCCACCCCATCTGGATCATCTACTCTGTTGCAGATCTTGGCGTCATCTGCAAACAGACAAACCTTACCCTCCAGTTCACCTGCAATGTCACTGATGATGATATTGAAGAGGACTGGCCCCAGGACTGATCCCTGAGGTACCCCACTTGTGACTTGCATCTCTTCTGACTGTATACCGTTTACCACCACTCTCTGTTTTCTGCCCATCAACCAGTTTGCCACCCAGTTGACCAACTTCTGACCCACCCCAAGCCTATCCAGCTTATTAATCAATACTCTATGTGGAACAGTATCGAAAGCTTTGCTGAAGTCATGGTAGGCGACATCAGCTGCTCCCCCTTGGTCCACCACTTTGTTACCCAGTCAAAGAAATCTATGAGATTAGTTTGACAGGACCTTCCTTTTGTAAACCCATGCTGTCTTGGATCCAGTGCTCCTATAGATTCCAGGTGTTGCACTATCCTTTCCTTAAGGAGTGCCTCCATAATCTTGCCCACTACTGAGGTAAGACTGACTGGTCTGTAGTTTCCTGCCTCCTCCCTGCTACCACTCTGGTGGAGCGGGATCACATGAGCCCTTCTCCAGTCTTCTGGGACCTCTCCTGTGCTCAGAGACTCACTACACAGTTCTGATAATGGCTCTGCTAGTTCCACTCTTATCTCCTTTAGTACCCTGGGATGTATGCCATTAGATCCCATTGCCTTGTCCACCCTGAGCTTATCGAGCTCTTGTAGGACCCTTTCTTTTGTGATTCTGGTGAGATTCATGCAGATGTGGAGCTCAGACAGGAAGCTGCAGTTTGGCATTGAGAGAGGGGGGATTTCTTCAAATCCCCACTACCTTATCCCTTCATAGCACAAACAATTCCAATATAAAAATTAAACAGAAAAAAAACACAGAACTTTCCTGAACAGCTCTCCTGCTTCTGCTGCTCCCTAGTGTTTCTGTGAGCCAAGATGATGCCTGCTATTTTCCCCTACCCTCTCTCACAAGGCCCAACTACAGCTTCCTCTCTGAGCACCACAACTGTGTGAATCTCATCAGTAACAGCTCCAAAAATTAAAACAGCACATATTAAATATCACAGCTCAGAATTTCACTCAGTAACAGTTGTAACTCACAGTATTGATTTAAATCCCCACCGTATCCCCTCACAGCACAAATTCCAATATCAAAATTAAACAGAAAAAGGAAAACATACAGCGCTTCCCTGAACAGCTCTCCTGCTTCTGCTGCTCCCCAGCATTTCTGTGAGCGAAGATGATGCCTGCTATCCCCCCCCCACTTCACAGGGCCAAACTGCAGCTTCCTGTCTGAGCTCCACACCTGAGTGAATCTCACCAGTAACAGCTCCAAAATTCAAACAGCACAGACTAAATATCACAGTCCAGAATTTCACTCAGTAGCAGTCGTAACTCACAGTAATGATTTAAATCCCCATCTCATCCACTCACAGCACAAGCAATTCCAATAGCAAAATGAAACAAGAAAAAAAGAAAAAACAAACAGCACTTCCTTGAACAGCTCTGCTTCTGCTGCTCCCCAGCGTTTCTGTGAGCCAAGATGGTGCCTGTTATTTCCCCCCTCACACTCTCACAAGGCCAAACTTCAGCTTCCTGTCTGAGCTCCACACCCGAGTGAATCTCACCAGTAACAGCTCCAAAAATTCAAACAGCACAGATTAAATATAACATCCCAGAATTTCACTCAGCAACAGTTGTAACTCACAATACTGATTTAAATCCCCACTACCTTATCCCCTTGCACCACAAACAATTCCAATATCAAAATTAAACAAGAAAAAAAGAAAAAACAAACAGCACTTCCTTGAACAGCTCTCCTGCTTCTGCTGCTCCCTGGTGTTTCTGTGAGCCTTTTCTGATCTATCTAATTATCAAGGAAGTGGGACAGAAATGGGAGCTGGGGGTTCCAACTATGCTTCTCCCACTCTAGATAGACCACAATTCATGTTCAAGAAGGTTCTGGAGATGGATGTGTATAAATTGCTAAGTACTCCTCCCAATAACTACCGTAATTGTGGGGGTGGGCTGGAAGGCCTATTCTTAAGGCTGGCTACTCCATTTATAGTCAAACCTCTTTGGTGTCTCTTTAATCTTTCTCTGGCATTTTGTCAGTTTCCCTCTGATTGGGAACTGGCTAGAGTTGTGCCAATTCCCAAAAAAGCCCATGCAGTTTTGCTCAAGGATTTCTGTCCTATTTCTATTCTTAATCCTCTGAGCAAGATGCTTGAGAAAATTGTAGCCAATCAAATTAATGAATATCTTTCTAGTTATGGTTTACTTTGACCTCATCAACATGGTTTTTGTGAGAATTGTGGAGCCGGGACTGCCTTGGTTGGGTTCATAAACTCCGCCCTAAGAGGCTTATGATTGGGGTAGTGTTTGTGGACCTGACCAAGGTATTTGATTTAACTGAGCATGATCTGACATGCTCAAAGTTAAGTGCTTTGGGTTTTTGTAAAGCAGCTGTTTCTTGATTAGGGAACTACTTAACAAATTGTACACAATTTGTTAGTATTGGTTCTGATGTATCTGACACATCTTTGATTAGTTGTGGTGCCCCCAAGGGGTACAATTTGTATGTTTATATGATTTGAATGGTTTGGTTATTGATCAGGAATATCAATCTAAGTCCTTTAGGGACTCCAGGTTTACTTTTTCGCCTCAGGTTCAAACAGTTGTTCATACCATAAATCAAAGGTTGGATCTCCTGTATAAATGTAAAAATTATTTTTCTTTTCAAGTAAGAAAATCAATTGCGGTTGGATCATTACTAACACATTTTGATTATGTTTCTTATATTTATCTGAAAATTGGAAGTAAGGAGTTGCATTCTTTGAAAGTTGTTTATAATATCTGTCAACTTGTTCTTCTGGTGCCCATACAAACTCACCATTGTGTTTTGTACTCTCAGTTGGGTGGGCTGGCTCTGATGGCCAGAATTGAATATTTTTCTGGTTGTACAATTTTTAAATGCCTTTTTCTCAAATCACCGTTTCTATTATACAATTTTGCAAAGCCACGAACCGTCCTTCCCAGTTTACGTTCTTTAAATAGTATCTTATTAAACACAGTTTTACCGAAACTTAAAATAGTATTTTGTCCTTTTTCTATTTCTGGTCCTTTGTATTGGAATGCACTATCTTTAACCATATGACAGGCTTCATCTATATCTGGTTTTAAGGCAAAATTGAAAGATACTTATTGTTGAAATTTTCATGTAGCTGTTCTTTGTAATTTAATGTTATTATATAAATGCATGTTTTGTATGTAAATCTCTGGGGTTTTTTTGTTGTTTTTTTTATCTGGGTCAGACCTGAAAAAGGGCCTTTGGTCCAGTGTCCTTACCCAATTGACAAGTGAAGAAATAAAAATAAAAAAAAAAGTAAACAAAGCAACTTAGTCACAAATAGGTGGAAAACATGAAGCTCTGTGATGTGTAAATTAGCCTACACCACATCCACTAAATCTAGTATAGATAGGGCAACTCAAACATCAGAAGGCTTTTGCTCACCAGTGTGGTCACATATTTGCAACACTGAATTGTAAAAAAATGCTGACCTTGTTAGATATATGATTAAGTATTTTAGTATAAATGTAGGACGACGAAGAAAAAAAAGGAAATGAAATCAACAATATGTATGAAGTGTTGTATTGTTCTTTAGAAAATGGCCACTGCAAAACTCACAATTGGCTGATACCCTTCCCCCCAGCACCGGGGTTGTTATTTCTTAACAACGCTTGGTAAAAATCAAGTGCCAGTTCAGTGTCCCCATTACCTAGAGGATCTTAGGGCCAACCAAACTGCAAAACTTGCCAGCCGCCATGTTCTGCCCGCTCATTTTTAGTGACATTCAGTTCGCTACACAGTATACAATGAGTCAAACTGCACAGCTAAAAAGAAAGAGCAAACAAAGATTTTTGTGAAAAAATAAATAAATAAAACACAAGCCTGTCACTAAAATCCAGCCTGGTGCCTCTTTCACTCCATAAAAAGAAACCAAAACAATGGGCGGTTCCTCGCAGCGCCTCTTGCTCTAACACTATCACTTACCCGTCCCTTCCCACTGTTCAGCCACAGTTTCCTTGGAAACAAACCAAAAATACAGAAGCAACACAAAAGTGTTATATTTTTTTTAAATCATGTGGCTTTCCTTTACCACACAGAACACTCCCGTTCATTTTCCATATCACTGGTGGCATCCTCTGAAGCTAGGACGTGAAAATCATGCCACATTTGAAAGCCCATCAAGAAAAAAACACATATACCTCTCTTCACATCCAGTCTCCAGATCAGCACAACAGGCTATACATTCCCCTGTTCCCACCGGTGTTTATTGAAGGAATCTAAAGTGTTCTACTCGTGTGTGTGTGGGGGGGGGGAGTATAAGGAGACAAAGTAGCAGGCCAGCTTAACCCGAAGAGCAACATCACGTAAAGAATCTTAAAAAAAAAAAATTTAAAAATAGCAGCGCCCTCCACTGGTGATTCCACTAATATAGGAATTACTTTACCACAACAGTTACTTTTAATAGTTTTTTTGATACATTTTTTTATTCTTCTATGTTCTATAAAAAACAACTCACATATAGCCCATTTTCTAAGTGCAATATTACCCTCCAATGTGGGTGTTATGGGATATAACGGACCTTCCAGGGGCTATAAGGCCCTCTGCCCTCATTACGCCCCTGGGCAGTTCATTATATCCCACTAATACCCACCCTGTTGGATATTATTACTTACTTAGAGCTGTAAATCCACGCATCCATGCCCCAGCCAGGATGATTAACTGTAAACTTGTACTAACTGGTTGTTGAATTTAATAAAAATATTAATGACAAAAAACTTAATTTTTATTTAGCATCTTATAAGATTATGAATTTCTGCTTCAATTTAAAACCCTGATTAACAAAATCACTACTGATACATGCCACTGCCATTATTCTTGTTCTACCTTCTCACTCCCTTCCTTTGCCTTACTTTTCCTCTCCTATTTTACGAACAAAAACATTTATTGTGACTACCATGATCTGTATTACTGTTTGCCCTGTCTGAATGCAAATATTTTATATACTGTAATTACCCTGATTATGCTACCCCTATTTTGAATGCTAGCTTGGAATGCAAATATGGGGCTCTATTCACTATGCCAATGCGCTGCATAAACCAGGTGCATTGGCATAGCTACATCTGAATGCCATGGAACAGGGTCCCACAGACCCTGTGCGGCATTCACAAGTGGGGCATAGGACAGGTACATGCCCAGTCCCCTTGGCCACATGGACAGCATGCCCGTGTGGGCAGGGGAGTTCTAAGGGTTCACACACGCAGCACCATTCACAAAGGTGCGGTGTACTGGGCACGGGGGGCACATGTTACACTTGGTAACTCCCTTTTCTAAGGGATGCTTGCTCCCCCAGGAAGCCACTGCTCACTGTGGCAGGGACGTCAGGGCACAGCAGACCCCCTCAACAAGCTGCCCCAGCCCATGGGGACCACAATGAAGCCTGGGTGTGGCTGACCAGGAACCCACCGCCGCCCCAGTGCCACTGGTGCACAGTGCACTATCTGCCACTATCCACGCCCTGCATACACAAGGGATCCAGTAGTAGACCAGGAATCCTGTTGGATGCATGTCCAGTTTATGAAACAGTCCTCCATGCACCTGCATGTTGGGGATGGGGACACAAAAGGGAGCTACTCAGTGGCTGGTGGCCTTGAATATAGCCACCACATATCCCTCCATGGGTGTGAAGCTATGCAGGTGGGGTACACCCCACTATTGCATAGAGCCCATTGTATATATTATAAATACTCTAAATTTCTTTTTCTATTTTGTGAAGGCCTGTTGGAATGCAAATATTGGATATATTGTAAATACCCTGATATTGCTGTTTCTATTTTCCTTTTTATATTGAACTTTATTACCTCAATTTCTTGTATTTTATGCAATGTTTTGTCTTCTTTTATTGCCTGTACAGGGGACCTCCTTGCAAATGAGCTTGCTGAATGGATCTTATCCTTTCACAATAAACTTGAACTTGAATGTGTGAGTTGACAGCACTTCCTCTATCAAGGCAGCACCTTTTCAGTGTTGGACAGGTGTGGCACAGATCAATTTTGTCAGGTCAAATGAGATATGTTCCTTGTAATATGGGACAGTTTAGAGATATGCATAGGCTTCCTTAGCACAGTGAAATTCATAGGGTGTGATCATTTGCATAATTGGGGTAATGCACATTCATGTATCAATAAATCTAAACCAGTGACCTGCTGGCTAGCTCCGTCCCCTGATGAAGCCTTCTCAGCAAGGCGATATGTATGGGTAGTTTCTAGAGTCCTGGACAGTGTCCTTTGTATGGTACACCTAAAATAAACTTTGTGAACACAGCCTTCAGTGAGTGTGCCTTTTTCTGCTTTTCCTTGGTTTGCATATTGGTATTGACAGTTGCACCTTTGAGAATTGGTTGGTGTGCACTGTTTTTTTCAAGTTTATTATGGGAGTGTTAGCCAGATGATCCAGCAGCCAAGCAGTACCTCAAGTAGATTAAATGACACTGTGAGTATGGGCAAAGAAGAGGATTACAAAAAATGTAAAACAAAAATCACATAGAATGACATCACAGAAGTCTGCCAGGGAGACAGCCAGTACCCAGCAACTCTGCCCATTGCATCCCAGGTAAGACTGTATATGCACAGTTAACAGCATAGTTAGTGCGGGTATTGTGTGGGGTCCTGGTTGTAATATACTGAGATATATTGAGGAGTGTAATGCAGGTTATTGTAAAGTTTATTCCCAGAACAGTGTTTGTGCTATTGCTAGTGAATATTTCATTTACAGGATTGTTTTGTGCTATAGTTAAATCATACAGCTACACCTTACCTGGGTAAGCACTACAAGACAGCTCAACTCCACCTTTCTGTGATGTAGTTAAGCCTACAGTCACACCCCATCCAGGTGAGCACTATGAGGTAGTTGCAACTCCTGTTTGTGCTATAATCAAACCTCTAGCTACACCACATCTAGGTGGGAACTACAAGGCAGTTTTGTTTTATCCCTGTTTTTATGTGCTATAGTAGAGCCTTATAACTAGACCTCATCTAGGTGAGCTCTAGGACTTAAATTAGACGTCTTAGTATAGGTCTTTATGGGGATGGGGTTTAGAGATGAGGCAGTCAGTTGTGTTGGCTGTGGGGTGCTCTTCTTGAGGGATATGTTCTGGAGGAGGGGGCACTGCCCCATTGGCAGGACCTTGGTGGAGCTTCAGGCTCAGCTAGTGGCAGCTGGATCATTAGCTCAGAAGGAGCCCCCCCACACCCCTACTCTCTGAGACACATAGGTCCAGGGGGTGGAGAGTGGTGGGGAGGGGAAGCAGGGTTAGCCACAAGGAGGTTGTCCAACCCCCACCATCCAGACAGCGAACAGCTTTGCACCCCTAGAAGACATACAGGCACCTAACTCTGCTGGGGGGGTTGTCTTTAAGACAGTCAATGGGAAAGGGCAGAGCAATGTGATGGCACCCAAGGGGAGCAAGTCTGCCAGGAGAATCTTAGTGGTGGGGGACTCAATGATTACAGGGGTAGACAGGAGGTGGAGGGGGATGGATATTAGGGGATGGTGATGCCTTTCTGGGGCTATGCCATCTGCGATTTAGACAGGATAGGGAGGATGGTGGAGAGGGAGCAGGGGGAGCTAGGGATTCTAGTACACCTGGTTACCAGTGGTCTGGTGAACGAGTCTGTGGAGATGGTGAAGTGGAACTTTCATAGTCTGGGGGACAGATTGGCAGCACATTCAGCCTCCGTGGCCTTTTCTGAAGTCCTCCCTCTGTGGGGCAGGGAGGGGAAGCAGCATGGAATAAGGAGGGCGGTAATAGAGAAGTTTAACAGATGGTTTATGGGGTACCTCCTTGTGGTGGACTGGGGGGACTTCTAGGACAAGAGGCTCTTCAAGGGTGATGGACTTCACCTGATGAGGGAGAGGGATTGTGTGCTGTGGCAGAAGTTTGTCATCTATACCAGACATTTAAACTGACTGCAGGGGAGACTGGTTCTTGGAGAACCTCAATGGCAGGGGAGAGGAAGGGGATTCCTGCTAGTACTCCCCCACATCCAGGGGCTTGTAGCAACACAGCAGGTACTAATAAGGCTGTTGCCCATACTGGACTAGGTGAAGGAAATTTGAAGTGGGGGAATACAAAGGATGCAAGCACCAAGGAGAACAAAGTGATGTGAGGACATGCAAAGCGCAAGGGTAATAGCAAAGCAGGGTCAGATGGAAGGGGGTATGGCTAAATGTCAGGAGCCTAGGTAATAAAATCAGTGAGCTTCAGGTACTGATGGTGAATGCTGAGGTGGGCATTGTGGCATAACAGAAACAGGGCTTCAGAAAATAATGACTGGGAACTGACAGTCCCTGGGTACCTGATGTTCAGAAGGGACAGAGGAGGGATACAGAAACAGGTAAAGTGGAGGAGTAGCCCTTCATGTCAAGGAGGGTATAGAGGTGATGGAAGATGGGTGCATCAGGGGTAGTAATGGGGAGACTGAGTTGCTGTGGATTCAACTTATGACAGCCTCAGCCAAGAAACTGCCTTGGGGTGATCTATAGACTGTCAGAGCAAGGGGTGGAGACAGACAAGGAGCTCAGTGAAGAACTGGAAAGAGGGATAGCTAAGGGGAAGAAGTGCTGGTGGGTGACATGAACCTGACGGATATTGACTGGGATGTTCCAGTGGTTAGGAGAACTAGAAGCCAGGTAATGCTGGATGCATTCCAGGACATCTGCAGGTACAGACAGTTAAGGAGCCCACCAAGGAGACTGCAGTTCTCAATGTGGTGCTCACCACCACGGGGGTGGTGGGAGCTGGCAAAGTAGGGAAGCCATTAGGGAACAGTGACCATAACTCTGTATGGTTCGAACTGTCCCTTGGGTCTGGTAAACTGCAATTGAGAGCTGAAGTCCTTGATTTCAGAAGGACAGATTTCAATAGGTTGAAGGAGCTGGTCTGGGATAAATTAATGGGTTGACAACATAGATGGAGTGTAAGAGAGATGGGGGCAATTAAGGGGGCCAGTCTAAGAGTATCTAAGGTACACATGAGAATGGTAACCAAAAAGAACAAGTTCAAGAAACCACTATGATTTTCAGCACAGGTCAGGGAAGTAGTGAGGGCCAAGAAAGAGGCCTTTTACAAATTTAAGGAAAAGTAAGGGGAGGAAGAATGGGAAAAATATTTATTGAAAATTAGGGAGGCAAAGAGGGTGGCTAGGGAGACAAAAGCAGACACAGATCTGCATATTGCGGAGGGGGTCAAGAGCACAGAAAAACAGTTCTTCAGATATATTAGTGAAAAAAGGAAGAAATGAGGGGGAATTGTGAAGATAACACAGGGGGATAGAGTGACTGAGGCAGACGGGCAATAGGCTGCCATCCCTAACGAATACTTTTGCTCAGTTTTCACTAGGGAGGACGGTGGGCCCTTGCTAGAGAGGAGCATCAAAGCAGTCATTAAGGGGGTCTCAGAGATGAGGCAGTCAACATTTACTAGCAAAAGGGTCCTGAATGGGCTGGCAGCCCTAAAGATTGATAAGGTCCCAGGACCAGATGGGTTGCATCTGAGGATACTAAGGGAATTGGCAGCGGAACTGGCTGATCCCTTGATAGGTCTGTTCAACAGCTCTCTAAGGATAGGAGTGGTTACAGAGGATTAGAGGATGGTGGATGTAGTTTTGCTCCATAAGAGGGGAGGGATAAAGGGACGGGGAAAAAGCAGTAAACTATAGACCTGTCACTCTTACTTCTGTTGTAGGAAAATTGATGGAGTCACTGGTCAAAGAGGATCTCATGGGCTACTTGGAGAGCAACATTTTCCAGGACAGTAAGCAGCATGGATTTGTGGAAGGGAGGTCTTGTCAGACTAACCTGGTAGTTTTCTTTGACTAGGTGATAAGGGAATTGGATAGGGGCCATGCTGTGGATTTGCTCTACTTTGACTTCAGCAAGGCTTCAACTCAGTACCTTATGGACGCTTGTTGAAGAAGATGGCGGATCTCGGTACAGCTAAGGTCATAGTAAACTGGGTAGACAACTGGCTAAAGTGGAGGTAGAGTGTAGTGGTCAATGGGGTTAAATAAGAAGAGAAGGAAGTCACAAGCAGGGCTCTACATGGATCTGTCCTGAGTCCAGTCCTCTTCAACATGTTCATCAGTGACAGTGGTGAGGGGATCCAGGGCAGGCTGCGTCTCTTTGTAGATGACACTAAGCTCTGTGGGAGGGTGGATAGTGATAAGGGAATAAAGGAAATACAGAGAGACTTGCAAAAGCTGGAGAGGTGGTCAGTGGTTTGGCAGTTGAAATTCAATGCCAAAAACTGCAAGGTGATGCATTTAAAAGGAACAAGAACCCAAGGATGGAGTACTGGATGGGAGGGGTGAGACTCCATAACACAGCTGAGGAATGAGACCTTGGAGTTTTCATCAGTGACTTCCTAAAGCAATTGAGTCAGTGAAACAAGACTTCTAGCAAGGCAAATAGGATGCTTGGATGTATCAGGAGGGTATCGACAACAGAAAAGGGAGGTAATACTTCCCCTCTAGAGATTCTTGGTGATGCCACATCTGGAGTACTGTGCCCAGGTCTGGGATCCTCACCTCATGAAGAATAGAAACAGGCCTGAGACAGTGCAGTGCAGTGTAATAAAATAATTGAGGGTCAACAGGACATGACCTAGGAGGTGCACCTCAGGCCACTGAACACATACTCATTGTAGACCAGGAGGGAGAGGAGATATCTGATAGAGACCTTCAAATCCCTAAAAGGAATTAACAGGGTGAACTGCAGGGAACTATTTAACTTGAATATCAGCCTGCGGTCACGTGGTCATGAGTGGAAGCTAATAGAAGGGAGGTTCAGGAGGAGCATGAGGAAATACTATTTTACAGAACGGGTGGTGGAGCCATGGAACAGACTGCCAGCTGAGGTGGTGGGTGTAAAAACCATTAGTGGTTTTAAGCATGGCTGGGTCAGAATGAAGTACATAGTAGTTACCTGGATCGTCACAATCATGGAGGACAAGGGGAGAGCTAGAACCCTAGAGGAGCAGTAGGATCCAGGGCTAAATAGGGAACTTGGGTCAAACTGGATGGACCTTTGGTCTTTCTCTGCCATTACTGTGTATGTTTCTATGTTTGTGACAAGAATCAGTTAGATAAGCAAACAAAACATGATTTTTTTTATTTTAAAAAAACTAGTACGTCACACCACTCAACACTACATAATCTGTAGTTTCTTTGCACTCTGCTGCTTATAAACCTTAAGAAACACTACATAGGGTATATATGTTGCTGCCAGGCCATCAAGGAGGATACCTAATTGCCCCCCCCCCACAGTTAACAGTGGAACCAGTGGACAGGAGAAAGGATATCTCTACAAAGCAGTGTGCAAAAGATTGTTATAAGCACCCAAGGGGTGGGTAGGCAGAAAGGCGGCAAAATTCAACAGAAGGGCAGACAGCAGGGAGAACCAGGGATAAAGGACAACCAGGGAGGGGGCTGGAGTAGAACAACTAAACAGTCCAGGGAGTTTGCATCATGAAAAGCCATGTGTGCCAATGCCAGGAGCCTTACCAACAAGATGGAGGACCTGGAGGTTGCCATGGTGCAGTCGGACCTGGACATTGTGGCCATCACAGAGACCTGGTGTAATGATAACCACGACTGGGAGTTGGCCACACCTGGCTACAACATATTCAGAAGAGACAGGGCAGGCAGGAAGGAAGGAAGGAAGGAAGAAGGAGTGGCACTTTATGTGAATGATGGCATAAAGGCCACAGAGATCCAGGAGGAACAAAATGGGGAAGAGATACTGTAGGTTAAGCTGGAAAGGAAAATGGGGTCAGATATCTGCACAGGGGTGGTCTACAGACCACCAGCCTAGAAGGAAAAAAACAGATTGGGAGTTGATGCTAGCCATCCAAAGGATGGCAAACAAGGGGGAGGTGGTGCTGGTTGGAGACTTCAGTATTCCAGACGTGGACTGGAGCCTCACAGCAGCAGCATCAACCAGGATCAGATTTATCCTGGACTCCCTTCAGGATGTCTTCCTTAAGCAACTGGTCATGGAACCAACTCAGCAGAAGGCAATACTGGACCTCATGCTCACAAACGGGGATGATGTGATGGGGTAACAGTGGGGGAGTACCTAGGGAACAGTGACCACTGGTCACTGTGGTTTGAAATCACAGAAGGAGCAGAACCAAACCGCACAAAAACACATATCCTGGATTTTAGGAGGGCAGACTTTGGGAAAATGGGGAGATGATTGAAAGAGGCACTAATGGGAATCAGGAGTGAATCAGGGGTGAAGGAACAGCGGGCAATATTTAGAACAGTGATTACAAGAGCAACAGAATTATGTGTTAAGCAGGTTAGCAAGGGGAAAAGGAAGAGGAGGCCATTATGGTTTTCCAAGGAGGTAGCAGAGAAGAAAAAATTACTCACCATAGTAATGTTGTTTCTTCTAATGGAGTCTGCTGTATTCAGACATAATGCAGTTAGCCCCAGCACTTGAACTGCCCCGGAGAGAAAAGAGTTAACTCCATGCAGAAGCATGGAACGTTGAGCTCAAGCTCGGTTTTCAAACCTCTGTCTGTGGTACTTCCCAGTGTAACTGTGCAACTAACTAACTAGACACCAAAATATGGAAATTGTTTGAAACATATAGCCAAAAGGCAAAAAATAGTTTTGGGGTCCAAAAAGACTCAAGTCGAGAACCCAAGAGGAAACAAGGTAGTGACAATTTAGGCCATGAACATAAGAATAATAAACATAACAACTACCCCACCAAAAGGGAAGGTACAAGGTACACCCCTGAGGTGCAACACTGTACCTGCCAGCCCACTTCCCAAAAACAGGTTCTGAGAGGTGAGGCGGAGGGGGGGGGTCTGAATACAGCAAGACTCCATTAGAAGAAACAACATTACTATGGTGAGTAATTCTTTCTTCAAACAACATGAAGTCTTGCTGTATTCAGACATAATGCAGACTACCAAGCAGTTCCCTATGGAGGAGGGAATGCAGAACCTACTTTGGGAACAAGCTCTGCAGTACTGCTGTGCCAAACCTAGCATCACTCCTAGCCTGGATGTCCAGGGAGTAATGCTTGATGAATGTATGTACTGTTTTCCTGGTGGCTGCTTAACAGATCTCTAACAAGGGAATATCTCTGGCCGCAGCTAGAGAGGCAGCTGTAACCCTAGTGGAGTGAGCCCTCAGGCCTGAAGGGGGTGTTCTACCCAATTTGTCATAGCAGAATTGTATACAAGAAACAATCCGCCTGGCAATAGATCTTTTAGTGGCAGGCTTACCTTTCCCCACTTCACCATAAGTGAGAAACAATTGAAGACAGTCATTTCTGTGTGCCTTAGTATGCTCTATGTAGAACCTAAGAGCCCTTTTAACATCCAAACTATGTAATCTTCTTTCCCCTGAAGAAGAATGGTCAGTGAAAAACACAGGGAGCGATATGGACTGGTTTAGGTGGAAATCCAATACCACTTTAGGCAAGAACTTCCTATTAGTTCTTAGGATTACTTTATGCCTATGGAAGGATATGAAGTCAGGTTCAACTGATAGGGCCTGTAATTCACTAATCTGCCTTGCAGAAGTAATAGCTACCAGAAACACAATTTTCCAGGTCAAGTACTTCAATTCAGCCGAAGCCATAGGCTCAAAGGGTGGCTGCATCAGCTAAGCAATGCAGACATTAAGATCCCAAGGAGGAGTAGGCTCCCTAAAGGGAGGGTTAATGCAGAGCAGACCTTGGAAAAAAATTCTGTAAACAGGATGAGATGCCAAGGAAGAGCCCTTCCCTGCTGAGATGAATGCAGAGACAGCTGCTAGATGAACCTTCAAAGTGGCAGGCCTAAGGCCTAGACCATTCAGATGAACTAGATAGTCTAAGGTTGTGGAAATGTCTGCAGAATCAAGCAGGATGCCTTTCTGAGAGCACCAGATACTGAACCTCTTCCATTTGGAATTGTACGTTTTTCTAGTGGAAGGTTTCCTGGAGACCTTTAGAATATCCAGAACTCCCTGAGAGAGATGAAGTGCTGCATATTCTAACTTTTCAAGAGCCAGGCCTTGAGGTTGAGGGACTGGAGATTGGAGAACCAGATCTGCCCCTGGGAAGAGGAGAGAAGATTGTATCTCCTGGGAAGACACAGGGGACGTGATACAGCCAAGGACAACAGAAGAGGATACCAGGGCTGTCTGGCCCAATCTGGAGCTACCAAAATCACTGTGCAGGGTTGAGTTCTTATCTTGATCAGAACTCTGAACAGGAGAGGTAAAGGAGGAAAGGCATAGAGAAACCTGCCCTTCCAGTCCAGAATGAGGGCATCCTGGAGAACTGTCCCCAGGACTGGAGGTCTGCAACAAAACAGAGGAAGTTGATGATTGTCTGGTGCTGCAAATAGATCTATCTCTGGGATGCCCCACCTGGAGAAAATGATCCTCAGAATGTGAGGATTCAGGGACCATTCATGATGTCCCTGTGAAATCCTGCTCAGGGCATCTGCTAACACATTGTCTTTCCCTGGAAGATGAACCGCTACCAGGGGAAGTCTGAAGGGAATAGGCCAGAGACCAAATCTTCATGACTTCTGTGCACAAGGCCATGGACTGAATGCCTCCCTGCTTGTTGATGTACCACATTGTGCTAGTGTTGTCCATCCTGATTTGGACCACCTTGCCCTTGACTGAATCTGAGGAGGTCTGAAGGGCTAGGAAAACTGCCCTGAGTTCCAGGAGATTGATATGAAGAAGAGACTCCCACAGGGACCAGATTCTCTGAGCTGTTAGGGGCTCCCAGGTGGGCTCCCCAGCCTAGGAGAGAAGCATCCATAGTTAGTACTACTGATGGAACTTGAGGAAGAAACAGAACTCCTTGTCTGAGGTTGTCCTGGTCCAGCCACCACTGGAGAGCTTGTACCAGAGTTCAGGTCACTGGAATCAGTTTGGAGAGAGTGTCCCTTGTCTGTGACCAAAAGGACCTTAGATGGAACTGAATGTCCCGCATCTGAAATCTGGCTCCCTGAACCACTGCAGTGGAGGCTGCCATGTGGCCCAAGATTTGGAGGAACTGTCTCGCTGGAAGAGAAACCTGAGGCCGAAAGGAGGAAGCGAGGTCTACTAAGGCCTTCACCCTTGCCAGAGGAAGGAAGGCTTTTGCTTGGACAGTATCCAGTTCCACCCCTATGAAGGTGAGAAGCTGTACTGGTTCGAGGACTGATTTTGGCAGATTTAGAAGAAACCCCAGAGAACTGAGCAAGTCTTGGGTGGTTTGCAGAGCTGCCCTGATGTGATGACTGTCCTACCAGCAGCCAGTCATCCAGATATGGAAAAATGGTGATACCCTGTCTTCTGAGGTAAGCCACCACTGCTGCAAGGCACTTTGTGAACACCCTTGGAGCTGATGTTAGGCCAAAAGACATGGCCTTGAACTGATAGTGGCCCGAAGACAACTCGAACCTGAGATATTTTCTGTGGGAGCACCTTATAGGGATAAGGACGTAGGCATCCTTGAGGTCCAGTGATGCTTAGCCAATCTCCTGGCCTTAAAGAGGGAAAGATTATTCCCAGAGTTACCATTATGAATTTGGGTTTTGATATGTGTTTGTTCAAGTACCTTAGATCCAGGATGAGTCGCCACTCCCCTATTTTCTTTGGGGTAAGGAAGTACCTGGAGTACAGGCCTTTTCCCCTATGTTGAGTAAGAACCTTTTTTATGGCTCTGAGAGCCAGGAGAGAAAACCTCTGCCTCTAGGGCAAGGGTTTCTGAGATTGATGCAGGTGGAAAAGACTTGGCCCTCCTTTTTGGGTACCTTGTGAAACTGAGGGCCAGTCCCTGGCTTACTACTTCCAGGACCCACTTGTCTGAGGTAACAGACTTCCAGGCCTGAAAGCAGTAAGTCAGCCTTCCCTCTACTGGGATTAGGGAGTCGACCCGGGCTGACACTTCAGGGTGTCTGCTTGGCAGGAGCCTTAGACTGGGAGGAGGAAGCAGCCCTGCTCATCCCCCTCCTGACCCTCCCTCGGAAAAAAACCCTTTGTGGGTAAGAAGAGGAGGCCTGGGCTTGGTACAAAGGCCTGTGAAAATGCCTGTCCCTGACCTTGGACTTCTGCTTTTGAGGAGTGCCTTGCCTTTCCTTGGCCTGTGCACTCCTGTAAGTTGTCCTGCATGCGTCCATTTTCTTCATGTAAGCCTCTGTCTGCTCCCCAAACAAAGAGTTACCAACTTCAGGAAAATCCACAGCCTTGGACTGGGTGTCCTGTGATAGGCTAGTACATCTGAGCCAAGCATGCCCCGAGAGACACAGATGTAGCCATGACTCTGGATGCCACATCGTTGGAGTCCACAGCAGCGTGAAATTGTACTTAGGATGCCTCAATTCCATCTGCAGCCACCTTCTCCAGCTATTTGGCTAGCTGGGGGGGGGGAGGCCTGTTGAGCCAGTTTCAGAACCGTATCCCACCTGGACTTCTGGTACCTGGCTGTATAGGCCATATAATTTGCCTGCCTGAGTCCCAAAGAGGATGCCAAGTATAGTTTTTTGGCCATGGCATCAACTTTCCTGGAGTCCTTGTCTGGGGGGTGTGAAGCCAAAGGAATGTTTGCCCTGTCACAGGCTGCAGCCTGCACTACTCCAACATGGCTGCAATGACTGTATAAAAACTCCATACCTGAGCCTGATAGCATGTACCTCCTGTCCATTCTCTTAACCACAGGAGGTAGGCAATTAGGAGTCTGTAAAATCTTTTTTGTCTGTTTCCCCAAGGACTTATGAAGGGGGATAGACAACCTTTTGGACTCTGGGATGTCCATCATCTCCACAAAATCCGGCTCTTCTTCCTCCTCAGCAGCTTCAACCATAGGGAGCTGGAGGGTTTGGGCCACCTTCTTGTAAAACAAGAAGTGTGAAGGGGACTCAGAGAGCCTGGGAGGAGTGATATCAGAGGGCCTGGCTGGGGAGATGTCCGGTTCAATGGGCACATCCAGACCCCCCCCCGGTCGTCATCATTGTCGGGATAATCTTCGTCTCCCTCCCACTCCTCAAAGAAAGCATCCAGATCATAATCTGAAGGCGCTGGTTCCGACCAAACCGACCGTCTAACCGGCAGTGCCGGTTCGGATGGAACCGGGTGAAGTGATTGGACAATACTAATCGCTTTGGCTATCTCATCCGCGGTTGGAGTATGCGGTACTGGATACAACCCCGCAGACTTTCGTTTCTTTTTTGACAGAACTGACCCCTCAGAGTCGGCTCTTCTTTTGCCCAAGGAGGTATCGCCCAGGTTAGTAGGCACCTCCTCAGGTTCAGCTGCAACCGAACCAGGCTGGCCATCTGGATCCACGGACTTCTCAGCCTCCCTTTCCCTCAACCTACTCAGTCTTTTTTCTAGAGTGGTTTTGGGAAAGTTTTTGCAAATTTGGCAGTCTGACTGGAGGTGGTCAAACCCCAGACAATAAACACAGATGAGGTGGGGGGCGGCCTTGGCAAAGGCCTCCCATACTCAGTACAGTGTTGAAACCCAGTGGGACCGGTTTTCTTTTTGGGTTTCTCAGACATGGCCAACCTACCAAAATTACCCTATAGAAGCTTTCAAGCCAGGTAATACCAACTGATCGGTAACAACCGTGTCACGGGTTTGGAAAAGAACAGAGAAAAAGCCCGGTTCTTTTGAAACCAGTCGGTACTGGAACACCACACTAATCCCAGAAAGATATTATTTAAAATTAGAGAATTCACAAGGTCGGTTCCTAACCGGACCGACCGAAAAGAAACCAAGAGACAAACAATTTCCACAGTTAAATAAAATTAAAACACAGTCACTACCTATCTACAACACTATCTGTACCATAGACAAAGACTGGAAATCCCAAAAAACAATAAAGAAATGTTTTTTAAAACCGAACACTTTACTATACCGAACCGAGCAGAGGAAATCTCCGGAGCGACTTCACTGTTAGGCGGAGTAAAGAATCTGACTGTTACACTGGGAAGTACCACAGACAGAGGTTTGAAAACCGAGCTTGAGCTCAACGTTCCATGCTTCTGCATGGAGTTAACTCTTTCTTCTCCGGGGCAGTTCAAGTGCTGGGGGTAACTGCATTATGTCTGAATACAGCAAGACTTCATGTTGTTTGAAAGTGAAAGCCAAAAAGATCACATTCAGGCAATAAAAAGAGACACAGGAAGAAGAGGATATGGAGTAATACCAGGAAAAGTAAAGGGAGACAGGGAGGTCAGTAAGGGAAGCGAAAGCTCAGACAGAAGAGCGCATCGCAAAATCAGTGGGTAGAGGGGACAAACCTTTTACAGGTACATAAATGAAAAAAGAAGGGCAAAGGGACAGATAGTGTGGCTGAAGGGGGAGGAAGGGGGCCACCTGGAGGATGACAACAGTAAAGCTGATATACTGAACAGATATTTCTGCTCATTCTTTACTGAGGAACAGAAGGGTAATGGGTCTGAAGGGAGTACAAGGGGTGGGAACAGCGCAAAAATGGACACAAGTCCCCTTACACAGGAAAGGGTCCTAAAGGAACTAGAAGGAATGAGTCGATAAAGCATTGGGGCCAGATGGGGTGCACCCCAGGGTCCTAAAGGAATTAAGAGAGGTGGTGGCTGCACCTCTGGCAATCCTGTTTAGCCAATCACTGGAAACAGAGGAGGTACCCAAAGACTGGAGGACAGCAGATGTAGACCCCTTATATAAAAGCGGGAACAAAGAGGAAGCGGGGAACTACAGACCAGTCAGTCTCACCTTGGTAGTGGGGAAGATCATGGAAGCACTACTGAAGGAGAGATTGCTGGAACATCTGTTTGCCAACAGACTACAGGACCCAAGGCAGCATGGTTTCACTGGAGGGAGGTCATGACAGACCAACCTCTTTGAATTTTTTGACTGGATGACAAGGGAGGTGGATCAGCAGAGGGCAGTGGATGTGGTCTATCTGGACTTCAGCAAGGACTTTGACACTGTCCCACACAGAAAGCTATTAAACAAGCTAGGGAATATGGGAGTGGGCAGGACAGTAGTGTGCTGGGTGGGTAATTGGCTGTGCAGCAGGACACAGGAGGGAACAGTGACCAGTGGGGAACCACAGGGTTGAGTGCTTGGACTGGTCCTATTCAACGTCTTCATCAGTGACATTGTGCAGGACCTAGAAGGGCAGAATTTCCTTGTTCACTGACAACTGAAGCTCTGTAACAGAGTAGACACGCCAGAGACTGTAGACAGAATGAGGCGGGACCTGCAGAAGCTTGAAGAATGGTCAAGGGTTTGGCAGTTGAAATTCAATGCAAAGAAGTGCAAGATAATGCATATGGGGCACAAAAACCCCGGAACAATATATCAGTTAGAGGGTGAGGATACAGCATGCACGAAGCAGGAAAGGGACCTTGGGGTTATTATCTCTGATGACCTCAAGGTAGGGAAACAGTTTGATGAGGCAGCAGGTAAAGCAAACAGGATGCTGGGATGCATAGGAAGGGGCATCACCAGCAGGAAAAGGGAGGTCATAATTCCCTTATACAAGACACTGGTGAGGCCCACCTGGAGTACACTGTACAGTTCTGGAGACCTTACGTATGCAAGGACATAGACAGGGTAGAGAAGGGCAACTAAGATGGTATAGGGATTGCATCAAAAGTCCTATGAGGACAGGCTGAAGGACTTGAATACTCTCTGGAGGAGAGGAGAGGAGGGAGAGAGGGGATATGATAGAGACATACAAGTACCTTACAGGGAGGAATACTGTTCAGGAATACACTATTTTCCAGCAAAAAAGATATTCTAGGACTAGAGGGCATGGGATGAAGTTGGAGAGAGGGCGATTCAGAGGAAACATGAGGAAGAAGTTCTTCACAGAAAGGGTGATGGACCAGTGGAACACCCTGCCAGAGGAAGTGGTGGGGGCTGAAACAATCATGGGATTTAAGAATGCGTGGGATAGACATAAGGGAATTCTGGAGGTCAGGGGTAAGGGGCAACAGACTTCTAGAAAAACATGAAGGGAACTTACAAGCTCAAATGGGCAGACTGGGTGGGCCATAGGCCCTTATCTGCCAACAGTGTGTATATATATCTGTGTATCTAAATACAAACTGTAATGGACCCCTTGAGTGGGCCTATCCTTGTGCTCAGAAACCTCGCAGAGGAAGGGACTCCGGGAGGCTTCTGGGGAAAAGTGGGGCATCTGGTTCTGCAACCTTTTCTGTGACCTGTGAGCTGTTAAGTTCTTGGAGTGACCAGCCCAGGCACAAACAAGACAGACTGTGAGCAGGACCTACAAAGGCAGGACTGTGCTGGAAGAGAGCAGATATGGTGGAGATCTCATGGTGGAAAGGTCTGCTGTGATGGGAGTGGGTGCAAGCCATGTCATTTCTGGCCTGAAAAGTGGATTGCAAACTGTGAACACAGCTGCTGAGATCCAGAGAAGAAGAGAGTGGCAACCATGTGCATGTCAGCATGTGGCAACACTGAAGATAAAATGTGGAGGAAAAGACCAAGAGCTGCTGGTCTAGGTCCTGCAGCAGGCACTACAGCATGGTACCAGGGTGCCTTTAACCTAGGGATTTTAAAGTAAGGACAGGTGAGGGTCATATCAGGGCCTCAGCAATACAGAATGAGTGGAAGGAGGTTGGAAGAGCCAGCAGCCAGTGCACAAGGTTACCAGTTCAGCACAGAGCAAGGAGAGGAAGTCTACCTGCATCACACACTCCTTGAAAGAGCAGAGATCCAGTGGCCTGCTGCATCAGGAGGAGCCATTCGGTCTAGAAAACATGAGTACACCACAGTGCAGTACTGTTTCACTGACAGCACCTGTTGTTTCCCTGTGTTTCATAATCTGGATTATAAATGCCATGTGTTGAGGGGTTTTCTGCCATTTATGCAACTGCATGGCCTAAGGCATTTGAGGAATTGAGCACATTACTCTGATTAAAGTGCAGCAAAGCCTGCCAACCCACAGCAATATCTATGGGCCTGCAGGCATTCCACACCTGCGGTACCCAGGGGCTGAGTTAAGGGAGTTTCCATTTGAGTGTGTTTAAAACCTAGTACCAAGTGGGAAGCCTAGGAGGGCACATTAGATGGTTGTGTTTAAAGCTGACAAATTATGAACCCTCCTTCTTGCTGGTGGTCAGTTGTTAATAAAGCTGTGTTATTCCATTAAACTTGGACAGGTTATTGATTCCCCATGTGATAGAGAAATTAGAGGCTTCCTTACTGAGCATACCAATGGCCGAAGCCCTTGTGGCTCAGTTGACTGGAGTATCTTTAGCACTCACTCCTGAACTGCAATTTACTGGACTGCAACGGTTTACCACAGCTGGGGTCAGCACCACGTGTACAGCCCTGGCATGCATTGTTGCAGGGTCAGTCACAATATATATGTAACCCCTAGATGGCACTATCCCAGCGGCTACTACCCCTGCCTGATTTGCCACTAACAGGTTGAGGGGCCTGGATCCAATGGCGGGTGCCTCCACCCAGAGGTCAGAATTTGCAATAGTTAAACTAACTTGGTCACAGCCCTCTGGGACACTGCAACCCCCCTTTCTTCCCATTAGTGGCCCACACAATATATCAGAATTACCTTCACAGTATACACTTACCCCCAGGACTGGTTCAGGCACTGGGACCTCCTGTAAAATAAGATACAGTGCAACAATCACAGTACAATACTTTAACCATGCAGTCCTAGATTTCTTAGCAATACCCGGTCTCCCTCCTGGAGTTCCTGTGCTTTCACCTTTTTATCATACCTTTCTTTGTTGGCCAGATTTCTTTTGGCAGCCATGGTTTGAGCCAGTTGGTACGCATGAGTTAGCTGGGCCTTTAACTTTTGCACATACTGTAAATAGTTGTCAGCTTGAACCCCATCAGGAGAGACCCCAAAACACACATCTACTGGCAGTCTAGTTTCTCTTCCAAACATCAGGCGGTAGGGGGAGAACCCAGTGGCATCACTTTTGGTGCAGTTATAAGCATGTACCAGGGTGCTAATTTGTTGGCTCCATCTAGGCTTGTCCTTTGGGTGTAGGGTGCCTAGCATATCTAGCAAAGTGCGGTTGAAACGTTCAGGCTGTGGGTCCCCCTGGGGGTGGTAAGAACTGGTTCTGGACTTTCGTGACTCCCCACAGAGAAGCATCTCTTTGATGAGACGACTCTCAAAGTCTCTCCCTTGATCAGAATGGATTCTTTGTGGAGCCCCATAGTGAACAAAAAGTTTCTACAAGTACTTTGGCCACAGTGGATGCTTTCTGGTCTTTGGTGGGAAAGCTTGGGCATATCTCGTGAAATGGTCAGTGACCACCAGCACATTACTGATATTTCTTTGATCTGACTCCAAACTCAAAAATCAATACAGACCAGCTCCATGGGTGCACTGGTGGTGATGTTAACAAGGGGCAGCCCTCTGGGGCAAAGCTCTCTGTAAGCAGTGACTACTAAGTTCAATGTGTTGCTCCACATCAGCCCCCATCTTAGGCCAACAGAATCTGGATCTCACCAAGTCAAGTGTTCTGTCTATACCAGCAGCCTCATGTGGTTGTGCAAGGATCTCAGTACTGAGTCTCGAAAGGCAGTGGGCAGCACTAGTTGTTGTTTGTCTACTTGTCCCCTCTGTCTACTGTTTCTCTGTACAACAGTTTATTGATCAGTTTCAACTTAGGACCTTCTTTGTATAACAGTGCAGTTCTCAAATCAGTGGAGCGAATTTGGACACATCTTTTCCTGCATAGAGGGCTTCTAAAGCTGATTTGATCATGGGATCGCGGGATTGAGCCTGGGCCGAATACTGTCATTGTCCAGCTGAGACAGTGCACCAATGTCTATTGCAGAAAAGTGGCAATAAGCAGCAGGTATGCAATTCTCAGAGGGTCCCAAGCAATCCACCATGCAGTCCACTGCGTCTGGACATTTGTTCCTCCCTGTCAAATCCTCCGCAGAGTGCCAATGTCAGGTGCTGCCAATCTGACCCAATCATTCTGGGGAACAGGCCTCCGGGAGAGAGCATCAGCATCTATGTGGTTCAGACCTGCTCGGTATTCGAGAGCATAGTCATATGTAGATAATGCAGAAAGTCACCTGTAACCCCCCTGCAAATGGGGGTTCCCAAAAGACTTCCAGGAGCTTGCTTGAATGCTCCAAGCCTGAATGGTGTTTGGCATTTAAGCCATTTATCAGTGAGTGTTTTTAGAGCCTCTGGTACTGTCTCTTTAAGAGCTGTCTGCTTGCAGACATAATTAGTTTGTATGGGGACTGTGTGCTTCTGAGTACCACTCGAGCTGCTGCTAATTCACTTAATTTTTGCAGTCACTAGGAGTGCAAAGGGAACCTATCTGAAAGATGTAACTGTTTACCAGAAATTATTTAGAGTAATAATGAAATTACAGTTTGTCTAACCTGCTTTCTTTGCAGTCAGAACTGTGTCTGCTAGTTCCCCATTCTAGTTTTGAACTGCTGAACTGGACCAATCAGTGTGGGGTAAGCTAGCTCTAAAATGGTGCCTTGACGAATCAGAACTTGACTCATAATCTGAGCCAGCCACAAGAGGATTGTATGGGCAGTGACTCTGGGAGATGTAGTTTAGACTTCAGTGCCTTTTTGACCAACAGCAGCAGTCTATTGTGAGTGACAGCCAATCCAGTCAAGAACTGGGAGGAACTCAAAGGAAGTGCCCGGTTTTGTCGGTTGGAGTTCAGTTGAGCTTTGGCAGTGAAGAAGGAAGGAGCCCTGTGCTTTTTCAGTGTGCAGTTTTAGTCAAAACGTGTAAGGCCCAGAGTTCCGGTCTGCTTGTGTAACAGCTTGTTAGGACTGAATCCGCCCTGTGAAAAGAATCAAAGGATCTCTGAAGAGTAGAAACCAGGCTCACCCTGTAGAAGACTGGAAGAATTGCTGAAAATTGCACTCGGTCTGTCAGGAACTGAATCTGCTGTGTTCTCCCGGTATTGTGCAGTAATTGCGATCGGGATACAGATGCAGCCTGCCTGGTATAGTACTTTCTTTTATATGGATGTGTGAAGAGGTTTGTGTACCTCAAGTGAGCCCTGCTGACATTGAAGGACCCTATCTTATTTGGAGGTCGTGAGTACTAATTCAGGGTTGCTCCCTGTTGAATTGCCACATTAAATCCAAATGGAATTACTGTACTGCTGACTGTTTAATTTTCCTTTCTCTGTGTGGAAAGGGCCCTACCAGCTGCCACGGTTTGGACTAGCCACTAGGGCCTGGGTACCCAGGGACAGTAACTGGTAGGGATAGGCCTGTGCACAGAGCCATAGGTAGATAGTAAAGTGATAAGCTAATTAACCTGATTTCCCTGTCCTTGTTATATCCCCTAAATAAATCAGAGCTGTTTGTTTCAACAAAGTTATACTGCCTGAGGTATTTGTCTATGTTAAAGTACTGTACTGTGATTGTTGCACTGTATCTTATTTTACAGGATGTCCCGTGCCTGAACCAGCCTTGGGGGTAAGTGTATACTGTGAAGGTAATTCTGCTATATTGTGTGGGCCACTAGTGGGAAGAAAGGGGTTGCAGTGTCCCAGAGGGCTGTGACCAAGTAAGTTTAACTATTGCAAACCCTGACCTCTGGGTGGAGGCACCGCCATTGGATCCAGGCCCTCAACCTGTTAGTGGCAAATCAGGCAGGGGTAGTAGCCCTGGGATAGCGCCATCTAGGGGTTACACCTTGGAGGCTCACCGCTGGGATTGTGTGTCCTCTAGTGGCCATATTTACGAACCACTGTTAAGAAAAAATGGTACCCACAGAAGTGGCTGTGCACCGCTGGTGGAGTGGTGTACTGGGGAGGAGATCGACCCCCAAATGCTATGCTTATCCTGGACATCCCCTGGGTATCAATACGGACACTGTGCAGGAGTACTTTCCAAGGTAGAAGGTTTACAAAACCCTGTCGTGGTGGGTCGGCATGCTAATCTGCTCACCCACACTTTCCTGGCCCTAGTAGAGTTTAAGGATCCCATAGATAGCCCCAAAGTGCCACAGACCATTACCCCAGAGGGAGCCCTCACTGCTTGGAGAGTGATAACTAAGGACAGTAAAGACCTGGGGAATCAGCCCCCACCACTATCTGAAACTTTTGAGGAGAAATTTGCTGAATGGTTGCTGGGAGAGGGAAAACTGTGGAGGACTTGAAGAAACTATTCTTGCCGCCTGGGGTGTTCCTCCCCAACACCCTCTCCTGCTCCAGTGCCCGTAATGGTGGCTGAACCAATGCAGACTCCTATTTCTGCACCTGCCATTAGTCACGACTCTTCGAAGGTTGAGGATCTTCTCTGGCACCTCCCACCCCCAAGGGAGGATGACTGGGAGACCTGGATAGACTATGTTGCCCCAAGTGCTAGAATGGCAATGCTCGGAAGGTGAAAAGCAAAGAGGGTTAGTGAGAGCCTCCGAGGTCCTGCCCTGGCTACCATCCGTGCTAAACGGGCCAGTAACCCTGAAGCGACTGCACAGGCCTATCTTGAGGCCTTGGAGAATGTGTATGGGAGCCCAGATTCTGATGAGGACCTATGGTGGAGAGTAAGAGATGCACAACAGTACCAAGGGGAGTTGTTGTCTGTATGTATCTCGGCTGGAAAAATTGTTGCAAGAATGCCTCAGAAAAGGTAGTTTGCCAGCGATTGAACTGGACCGAACCAGGCTGGACAGGATCCTTAAGTCTGCCCCCTTCTCAGAACTGCTGTTGCTTCAGTTACACCTGGCAGATCGACTGGAATCCCCACCCTCCTATGATGAGTTAATGAGAGAAATTCGAGGAGTTGAGAAAAGACGACCGGAGGGACCTGCACCAATAGCTGCGGCTACGACTCCGAGTGACTGAGGGTGACCCATCAAGTGAAGTTCAGGGGCAGAGGTTGGCAGTCAATGAGTGCTCTGACAAGGAAAAAGATATGTCACAATGGGGCGAACTGTTGAGAGAGATCCGGGAATTCAAAAACAGTCCCTTTATGAAGGCCACGCCTGCAAGTACGGGCCCTGACCTATATCCGACTGCATCTGCTATGGGGGTGGGGGTACCCACCCATGTATCTCCTGCTGATAACAGCTCCGAACTCGATTCCTTGACCATGGAAGTGGAGAAACTGACGAGATGTCTCCAAATGCTTATCACGCCACAGACAGAGATGGCACCAAGGTTTCCAGTTAGTAATACCCCCGCCCTGGCTCCCAGTGTGGTGCCTCGGCCAGCTCAAACTCAGAAAGTATGTTTTGCTATAATTGTGGGAAGATGGGCACATGAAAGGGAATGCCAGTCCCCAAAAGACACTGACAAAGTTGCATATAGGCTACAAGGAGAGCTTGGAGAAGAAATCAGTGGTTAAGAGGTGCACGACATGATCCCAGTGAGGGCACCAAAATGCTAATTCACGCCTTTTGTGGCAAGGTCAGTTGCCCAGGCCCCCACTACCGCCTCTCAGACTGGTCCAGAATAGTGGGTCCCTCCATGGAGACCACTGTAAAGGTGAACGGAGTGTCTACAAGAGCTATATTAGACAGTGGCTCCCAAGTGACAATTATGTTCCAAGATTGGTATCAGAAGCATTTGTCAGACGTACCTTACAACCATTAGAAGGACTGCATGTATGGGGGTTAAGTGAGAAGGCCTACCCCTATTCCGGGTATATCCGATTTGGCTGTCTTTCCCCACCTCCGTGGCTGGAGTGGCGAACAAGTAGAGACCCTAGCCTTAGTGTGTCCCCCACTGGACTGTATGATGGTGTCCCTTTGTTGATTGGAACAAATGCTCATATGTTCGGAAGGCTGGCACAGTTGTGTTATGAAAAACAGGGTCAAAGACTAGTAGAGCTTTAAGAGTTCCGCTTTAATTAAGAAGGCCTATGAGGCACAGAGAGATGCTGAAAAAAAGAACCAGAGGAACCGGTCGGAATTGTATGGAAGAAGGATCCTGAGTCTCTGATCCTGGCACCAAATGCCCAGTGTACCTTACAGGGAGAGGTCCGTATCAGAAAGGATGTTAAGAATAAAATATTAATGTTGGATGCACCAGGCGATGGAAAATGCCAGAGGGACTGCTGGTCAAGCTTAGTATTTTGCCCGCTAGAGCCCATGCTTATGCCAGAAGGGTAATGGTCCAAGTTCATAATGTGTCTGAAGAGACATTCGAGTAAACAGAGGTTGCATCCTGGCTAATGTGCATTGTGCAGACACTGCAGTGCTACCCAGCAGCAAGAGTTCAAGGAAGAATGACAGAGTAACGCCTGACTTGTTTGATTTCGGCGACTCCCCGCTGCCAGCTGAATGGAAAGTGAAGATCAGTGAGAAGCTTGCCCAGAGAGACCAGGTGTTTTCTTTAAAGGAATGGGATGTAGGATGCGTGCAAGGAGCTGAGCACAATATCCGGCTGCATGACGAAAGACCATTTCGTGAGAGGTCTCGACGCCTGGCACCTGCTGACATAGATGATGTGAGACGGCATCTGCAAGAGATGTTAGCTGCTGGTGTAATACAAGAATCCAGAAGCCCTTATGCTCCCATTGTGGTAGTGAGGAAAAGAATGGAACAGTAAGGATGTGTGTGGATTATCGCACCTTAAACCGGCGGACTATCCCTGATCAGTACACAATGCCCCGATTCAGGATGCTTTGGACTGCCTAAACGGGAGCAAGTGGTTCTCTGTGCTGATCTCCGCAGGGTACTATCAGATCCCGAGCGGCCCCAGAGGACCGTGAAAAGACAGCCTTTATCTGTCCGCTTGGCTTCTATGAATTCATGAGGATGCCTCAAGGATTTCAGGTGCCCCAGCCACTTTTCAACGATTGATGGAGCGTGCAGTGGGGACATGAACTCTACTAGAGTGCCTGGTATACCTAGATGATGTTATTGTGTTTGGCAGCTCACTGGAGGAACATGAGAGCAGATTATTTAAGGTATTGGACCGACTGAGGACTTTGGCCTTAAACTGTCCATTGATAAGTGTCAATTTTTCAAACATCAGTAAAGTATGTGGGACACATAGTATCCACCGAGGAATAGAGACCGACCCAAGTAAAGTTGAGGCCTTGACCACCTGGCCACAGCCCAAAAATCTAAAAGAACTGCAAAGATTCCTGGGATTCTGTGGTTATTATCGGCGCTCATCAAGGACTATTCAAGAGTGATCCGCCCTTTACTTAACCTTACTCAAGGGTATCCCCAACCCACAAAAATACCAAAAGTCAGCGTCCTCAAGACTGAAAGAAGTATTTTCATCCGAGTGAAGTATTTGGGGCCCTGGACTCCTGATTGTGAGACTGCTTTTCATGAGATCATATATCAACTTACCCATGCTCCAGTGCTGGCCTATGCCGATCCAAGAAAACCTTACGCCCTGCACACTGATGCTAGCTTGCAAGGGTTGGGGCTGTGTTGTACCAAGAGCACGAGAATGGCCTGAGACCAGTGGCCTTTGCCAGTAGAAGCCTGACCCCATCCGAAAGAACTATCCTGTACATAAGTTAGAGTTCCTAGCTTTGAAGTGGGCTATTGTTGACCAATTCCATGAGTACTTGTATGGGGCTAAAATACTAGTAAAACTGACAATAATCCTTTGACCTATGTGCAGACCTCAGCTAAGTTGGATGCCACTGGCCATAGGTGGCTTTCGCATTATCTACATATGACTATGCTCTCGAATACGGCAGGTCTGAACCACATAGATGCTGATGCTCTCTCCCGGAGGCCTGTTCCCAGAATGATTGGGTCCGATTGGCAGAACCTGACATTCGGCACTCTGCCGGAAGTTTGACAGGGAGGAACAATGTCCACGGACGCAGTGGACTGCATGGTGGATTGCTTGGGAGCCTCTGAGAATTGCTATACCTGCTGCTTATTGCCACTTTTCTGCAATAGACATTGGTGCACTGCCTCAGCTGGACAATGACAGATCCTCGGGCTCAACTCCCGCGATCCCATGATCAAAGCAGCTTTAGAAGCCCTCTATGCAGGAAAGATGTGTCCAAATTACGCTCCACTGATTTGAGAACTGCACTGTTATACAAAGAAGGTCCTAAGTTGAAACTGATCAATAAACTGTTATACAGAGAAACAGTAGACAGAGGGGACAAGTAGACAAACAACAACTAGTGCTGCCCACTGCCTTCGAGACTCAGTACTGAGGTCCTTGCACAACCACATGGGGCACCTTGGTATAGACAGAACACTTGACTTGGTGAGATCCAGATTCTATTGGCCTAAGATGGGGGCTGATGTGGAGCAACACATTCGAACTTGTAGTCGCTGCTTACAGAGGAAAGCTTTGCCCCAGAGGGCTGCCCCTTGTTAACATCACCACCAGTGCACCCATGGAGCTGGTCTGTATTGATTTTCTAAGTTTGAGTCAGATCAAAGAAATATCAGTAATGTGCTGGTGGTCACTGACCATTTCACGAGATATGCCCAAGCTTTCCCCACCAAAGACCAGAAAGCATCCACTGTGGCCAAAGTACTTGTAGAAAACTTTTGTTCACTATGGGCTCCACAAAGAATCCATTCTGATCAAGGGAGAGACTTTGAGAGTCGTCTGATCAAAGATGCTTTCTCTGTGGGGAGGCAAGTCCAGAACCACTCTTACCACCCCCAGGGGACCCACAGCCTGAACGTTTCAACCGCGACTTTGCTAGATATGCTAGGCACCCTGCATCCAAAGGACAAGCCTAGATGGAGCCAACAAATTAGCACCCTGGTACATGCTTATAACTGCACCAAAAGTGATGCCACTGGATTCTCCCCCACCGCTTGATGTTTGGAAGAGAAGCTGACTACCAGTAGATGTGTGTTTTGGGTCTCTCCTGATGGGGTTCAGGCTGACAACTATTTACAGTATGTGCAAAAGTTAAAGGCCCAGCTAACTCATGCGTACTAACTGGCTCAAACCATGGCTGCCAAAAGAAATTGGCCAACAAAGAAAGGTATGATAAAAAGGTGAAAGACAGGAACTCCGGAGGGAGATCGGTATTGCTAAGAAATCTGGGATTGCATGGCAAGCACAAGATTGCTGACAGATGGCACCATCTCCTCACATTGTAGTGGGCAAACTAGATGATCTGCCAGTGTACAAAGTAAGGCCTGAGAATAATTCAAAAGATGTAAAAACAATGCATAGAAATCATTTACTGCCCATTGGACAAATCTTAATTGAGTCTGAGCCCTAGAAGATGCCCCTCTGGACCAGTGACTAGAGCTGCTGCTAAGAAAAGATCAAGAAAGTCTGCACCTACAGAAGCAAAGTTAAAGTGTTCCCCTCCACAAGTCCCAGTTGAGCATGACTGTCAGTCCATATCGGAAGAAAGTGAGAGTGACTTTGAATACTATCCTTCTTACGAACTGAGTCAATTGTTTCGGGGCAATCCCCTAGTCAATACTGGAGACAAAGCTGGGCCTTCTGGACTGTTTAAGCCCCCAGCTTCATCCCTGGAGCCAATGCTCCCAGAAAGTGAAGTGCAAAGCATCAGATCAGATGAAATGGAATCATTGTGCATGGTTGAACTGTTTGAGCTTTCAGGGAGGAAAATGATAGATTGGGGCAGACTGGTGATACACCGAACAAGAAGAGTATTTTGAGTGCCCTGACAGTCCACTGCCAGTGTCTGAAAGCTCTCCATGCGAGCCAAATGTTGTGGACTCAGAAACTGTAACTCCTGGAGCTGAAAGTGCCCCAAGTTCTAGCCTCTACCCCATGGAGACTCCTGACAAGTGAGAACAATGCTGAAAATGAGGCTCAGAGTGCAGAGACTGTAACAGCTCCCCTAGAAAGACTGGTCGAGCTGTAAAGCCTGTGGTGCACCTCAGTTATGATTCCCTGGGCGGCCAGTGGACCTGCCTCTCAATGTTGTCCATAAAGGAGTGTATGTGTCCCGAGCTCATTGCCCAAACTGAGCTTAGTGCTAACCCAAGTTACTTGTGTTGCTCTTCATGGTGGTGCCCTTGCCCCGCTCCAGCCCCAAGGTAACTGATAGGAAGGGTCCCTCTTCAGGTTTCATGTACAAGAGGTAATAACTTGAGTTATGGTACAATGTGTGTGTTATACTGTGTAAAGAGGACGACTGCAATGTTTCAGAAATGGTTCTTGGTAAAATGATGTATTGACTGATGATTATATGTGAGCCTAATGCAAATGTATATGGTTGCAGTTGAAACTTATGGGGGTACTTGCTTGACGCGGACGTCAAGCTTTCCCAGGCCAGGAAGGGTGTAACCCCCCTGCAAATGGGGGTTCCCAAAAGACTTCCAGGAGCTTGCTTGAATGCTCCAAGCCTGAATGGTGTTTGGCATTTAAGCCATTTATCAGTGAGTGTTTTTAGAGCCTCTGGTACTGTCTCTTTAAGAGCTGTCTGCTTGCAGACATAATTAGTTTGTATGGGGGGACTGTGTGCTTCTCTGAGTACCACTGAGCTGCTGCCAATTCACTTAATTTTTGCAGTCACTAGGAGTGCAAAGGAACCTATCTGAAAGATGTAACTGTTTACTAGAAATTATTTAGAGTAATAATGAAATTACAGTTTGTCTAACCTGCTTTCTTTGCAGTCAGAACTGTCTGCTAGTCTCCCATTCTAGTTTTGAACTGCTGAACTGGACCAATCAGTGTGGGGTAAGCTAGCTCTAAATGGTGCCTTGGACGAATCAGAACTTGACTCATAATCTGAGCCAGCCACAAGAGGATTGTATGGGCAGTGACTCTGGGAGATGTAGTTTAGACTTCAGTGCCTTTTGGACCAACAGCAGTCTATTGTGAGTGACAGCCAATCCAGTCAAGAACTGGGAGGAACTCAAAGGAAGTGCCCGGTTTTGTCGGTTGGAGTTCAGTTGAGCTTTGGCAGTGAAGAAGGAAGGAGCCCTGTGCTTTTTCAGTGTGCAGTTTTAGTCAAAAAACGTGTAAGGCCCAGAGTTCGGTCTGCAGCTTGTGTAACAGCTTGTTAGGACTGAATCTGTCCTGTGAAAAGAATCAAAGGATCTCTGAAGAGTAGAAACCAGGCTCACCCTGTAGAAGACTGGAAGAATTGCTGAAAATTGCACTCGGTCTGTCAGGAACTGAATCTGCTGTGTGTTCTCCCGGTATTGTGCAGTAATTGCGATCGATACAGATGCAGCCTGCCTGGTATAGTACTTCTTTATATGGATGTGTGAAGAGGTTTGTGTACCTCAAGTGAGCCCTGCTGACATTGAAGGACCCTATCTTATTTGGAGGTCGTGAGTACTAATTCAGGGTTGCTCCCTGTTGAATTGCCACATTAAATCCAAATGGAATTACTGTACTGCTGACTGTTTAATTTTCCTTTCTCTGTGTGAAAGGGCCCCTACCAGCTGCCACGGTTTGGACTAGCCACTAGGGCCTGGGTACCCAGGGACAGTAACTGGTAAGGATAGGCCTGTACAGAGCCATAGGTAGATAGTAAAGTGATAAGCTAATTAACCTGATTTCCCTGTCCTTGTTATATCCCCCTAAATAAATCAGAGCTGTTTGTTTCAACAAAGTTATACTGCCTGAGGTATTTGTCTATGTTAAAGTACTGTACTGTGATTGTTGCACTGTATCTTATTTTACAGGATGTCCCGTGCCTGAACCAGCCTTGGGGGTAAGTGTATACTGTGAAGGTAATTCTGCTATATTGTGTGGGCCACTAGTGGGAAGAAAGGGGGGTTGCAGTGTCCCAGAGGGCTGTGACCAAGTAAGTTTAACTATTGCAAACCCTGACCTCTGGGTGGAGGCACCCGCCATTGGATCCAGGCCCCTCAACCTGTTAGTGGCAAATCAGGCAGGGGTAGTAGCCCCTGGGATAGCGCCATCTAGGGGTTACACACCTATGGCCAGTGGCATCCAACTTAGCTGAGGTCTGCACATAGGTCAAAGGATTATTGTCAGTTTTTACTAGTATTTTAGCCCCATACAAGTACTCATGGAATTGGTCAACAATAGCCCACTTCAAAGCTAGGAACTCTAACTTATGTACAGGATAGTTCTTTTCGGATGGGGTCAGGCTTTCACTGGCAAAGGCCACTGGTCTCAGGCCATTCTCGTGCTCTGGTACAACACAGCCCCAACCCTTGCAAGCTAGCATCAGTGTGCAGGACGTAAGGTTTTCTTGGATCGGCATAGACCAGCACTGGAGCATGGGTAAGTTGATATATGATCTCATGAAAAGCAGTCTCACAATCAGGAGTCCAGCGGGCCCAAATACTTCACTTGGACGAAAATACACTCTTTCAGTCTTGAGGATGCTGACTTTTGTATTTTTTGGGTTGGGGATACCCTTGAGTAAGGTTAAGAAAGGGCGGATCACTCTTGAATAGTCCTTGATGAAACACCGATAATAACCACAGAATCCCAGGAATCTTGCAGTTCTTTAGATTTTGGGCTGTGGCCAGGTGGTCAAGGCCTCAACTTTACTTGGTCGGTCTCTATTCCTCGGTGGATACTATGTGTCCCACATACTTTACTGATGTTTGAAAGAATTGACACTTATCAATGGACAGTTTAAGGCCAAAGTCCTCCAGTCGGTCCAATACCTTAAATAATCTGCTCTCATGTTCCTCCAGTGAGCTGCCAAACACAATAACATCATCTAGGTATACCAGGCACTCTAGTAAGTTCATGTCCCCACTGCACGCTCCATAAATCATTGAAAAGTGGCTGGGGCACCTGAAACTCTTTGAGGCATCCTCTATGAATTCATAGAAGCCAAGCGGACAGATAAAGGCTGTCTTCTCACGGTCCTTGGGGCCATCGGAATCTGGTAGTACCCACTGGAGATCCAACACAGAGAACCACTTGCTCCTGTTTAGGCAGTCCAAAGCATCCTGAATGCGGGGCATTGTGTACTGATCAGGGATAGTCCGCCAGTTTAAAAGCGATAATCCACACACATTCTTACTGTCCCATTCTTTTTCCTCACTACCACAATGGGGAAGCATAAGGCTTGGATTCTTGTATTACACCAGCAGCTAACATCTCTTGCAGATGCCGCCCTCACATCATCTATGTCAGCAGGTGCCAGCGTCCGAGACCTCTCACAAAATGGTCTTTGTCATGCATCCGGATATTGTGCTCAGCCCTTGCACGCATCCTACATCCCATTCCTTTAAAGAAAACACCTGGTCTCTCTGGGCAAGCTTCTCACTGATCCTCACTTTCCATTCAGCTGGCAGCGGGGAGTCGCCGAAATCAAATAAGTCAGGCGTTACTCTGTCATTCTTCCTTGAACTCTTGCTGCTGGGTAGCACTGCAGTGTCTGCACAATGCACATTAGCCAGGATGCAACCTCTGTTTACTCGAATGTCTCTTTCAGACACATTATGAACTTGGACCATTACCCTTCTGGCATAAGCATGGGCTCTAGCAGGCAAAATACTAGGCTTGACCAGCAGTCCCTCTGGCAATTTTCCATCGCCTGGTGCATCTAACATTAATATTTTATTCTTAACATCCTTTCTGATATGGCCCTCTCACTGTAAGGTACACTGGGCATTTGGCGCCAGGATCAGAGACTCAGGATCCTTCTTCCATACAATTCCGACCGGTTCCTCTGGTTCTATTTTTTCAGCATCTCTCTGTGCCTCATAGGCCTTCTTAATTAAAGCCGGAACTCTTAAAGCTCTACTAGTCTTTGACCCCTGTTTTCATAACACAACTGTGCCAGCTTTCCGAACATATGAGCATTTGTTCCAATCAACAAAGGACACCATCATACAGTCCAGTGGGGACACACTAAGGCTAGGGTCTCTACTTGTTCGCCACTCCAGCCACGGAGGTGGGGAAAGACAGCCAAATTCGGATATACCCGGAATAGGGGTAGGCCTTCTCACTTAACCCCCATACATGCAGCCCTTCTAATGGTTGTAAGGGTACGTCTGACAAATGCTTATGATACCAATCCTGGAACATAACTGTCACTTGGGAGCCAGTGTCTAATACAGCTCTTGTAGACACTCCATTCACCTTTACAGTGGTCTCCATGGAGGGACCCACTATTCTGGACCAGTCTGGAGAGGCGGAAGCGGGGGCCTGGGCAACTGACCTTGCCACAAAAAGACATGAGTTGGCATTTTGGTGCCCTCACTGGGATCATTTTGTGCACCTCTTAACCACTGATTTGTTCTCCAAGCTCTCCTTGTAGCCTACATGCAACTTTGTCAGTGTCTTTTGGGGACCGGCATTTCCTTTTATGTGCCCATCTTTCCCACAATTATAGCAAAACATACTTTCTGGAGTTTGAGCTGGCGAGGCGCCACACTGGGAGCCAGGGCAGGGTATTACTAACTGGAAACCTGGGTGCCATCTCTGTCTGCGGCGTGATAAGCATTTGGAGACATCTCGTCAGTTTCTCCACTTCCATGGTCAAGGAATCGAGTTTGGAGCCGTTATCAGCAGAAGACACAGGGCCCGTACTTGTAGGCGTGGCCTTCATAAAGGGACTGTTTTTGAATTCCAGGATCTCTCTCAACAGTTCGCCCCATTGTGGCATATCTTTTTTCTTGTCAGAGCACTCATTGACTGCCAACCTCTGCCCCTGAACTTCACTTGATGGGTCACCCTCAGTCACTCGGGTCGTAGCCGCAGCTGTTGGTGCAGGTCCCTCCCGAGGTCGCCTTTTCTCAACTCCTCAAATTTCTCTCATTAACTCATCATAGGAGGGTGGGGATTCCAGTCGATTTGCCAGGTGTAACTGAAGCAACAGCAGTTCTGAGAAGGGGGCAGACTTAAGGATCCTGTCCAGCCTGGTTCGGTCCAATTCAATCGCTGGCAAACTACTCTTTCTGAGGCATTCTTGCAACAATTTTTCCAACCGAGATACATACACAGACAACAACTCCCCTTGGTACTGTTGTGCATTTCTTACTCTCCACCATAGGTCCTCATCAGAATCTGGGCTCCCATACACATTCTCCAAGGCCTCAAGATAGGCCTGTGCAGTCGCTTCAGGGTTACTGGCCCATTTAGCACGGATGGTAGCCAGGGCAGGACCTCGGAGGCTCTCACTAACCCTCTTTCGCTGGCTTCCGAGCATTGCCATTCTAGCACTTGGGGGGCAACATAGTCTATCCAGGTCTCCCAGTCATCCTCCCTTGGGGTGGGGAGGGTGCCAGAGAAGATCCTCAACCTTCGTAAGAGTCGTGACTAATGGCAGGTGCAGAAATAGAGTCTGCATTGGTTCAGCCACCACTACGGGTACTGGAGAGGGAGAGGTGTTGGGGAGGAACACCCCAGGTGGCAAGAATAGTTTCTTCAAGTCCTCACAGTTTTCCCTTCCCCAGCAACCATTTAGCAAATTTCTCCTCAAAGTTTCAGATAGTGGTGGGGCTCATTCCCCAGGTCTTTTATGTCCTTAGTTATCACTCTCCAAGCAGTGAGGGCTCCTCTGGGGTAATGGTCTGTGGCACTTTGGAGCTATCTATGGGATCCTTAAACTCTACTAGGGCCAGGAAAGTGTGGGTGAGCAGATTAGCATGCCGACCCACCACCACAGGGTTTTGTAAACCTTCCACCTTGGAAAGTACTCCCTGTACAGTGTCCGTATTGATACCCAGGGGGATGTCCAGGATAAGCATAGCATTTTGGGGGTCGATCTCCTCCCCAGTACACCACTCCACCAGCCGGTGCACAGCCACTTCTGTCGGGGTACCCATTTATTTTTTTTTCTTAACAGTGGTTTGTAAATATGGCCACTAGAGGACACACAATCCAGCAGTGAGCCTCAAGATGTAACCCCAGATGGCGCTATCCCAGGGCTACTACCCTGCCTGATTTGCCACTAACAGGTTGAGGGCCTGGATCCGATGGTGGGTGCCTCCACCCAGAGGTCAGGGTTTGCAATAGTTAAACTAACTTGGTCACAGCCTCTGGGACACTGCAACCCCTTTCTTCCCATTAGTGGCCCACACAATATATCAGAATTACCTTCACAGTATACACTTACCCCAGGACTGGTTCAGGCACTGGGACCTCCTGTAAAATAAGATACAGTGCAACAATCACAGTACAATACTTTAACATGACAAATACCTCAGGCAGTATAACTTTGCTGAAACAAGCAGCTCTGATTTATTTGAGGGGATATAACAAGGACAGGGAAATCAGGTTAATTAGCTTATCACTTTACTCATCTACCTATGGCTCTGTGCACAGGCCTATCCCTACCAGTTACTGTCCCTGGGTACCCAAGCCCTAGTGGCTAGTCCAAACCGTGGCAGCTGGTAGGGCCCTTCACACAGAGAAAAGAAAAATTAGTTAAACAGTCAGCAGTACAGTAATTCCATTTGGATTTAATGTGGCAATTCAACAGGGAGCGACCCTGAATTAGTACTCACCACCTCCAAACAAGATAGGGTCCTTCAACGTCAGCAGGGCTACTCTTGAGCTCCACGAGACTCCTCACACATTTATATGGTAAACAGTAACAAGCAAAAGTCCTTTAATGGCAGCAGGATTCACATTAGCTACACAAGCCTCCTCACACATTTATATGGTAAAAAGAAAGTACTATACCAGGCAGGCTGCTTCTCTATCCCAATCGCAATTACTGCACAATACCCGGGAGAACACACAGCAGATTCAGTTCCTGACAGACCGAGCGCAATTCAGCAATTTCTCTGGTCTTCTACAGGGTGAGCCTGGTTTCTACTCTTCAGATATCCTTTGCTTCTCTTCACAGGACGGATTCAGTCCTAACAAGCAGTTACACAAGCTGCAGACCGGAACTCAGGGCCTTACGGACGTTTCCCGACTAAAACTGCACACCGAAAAAGCACAGGGCTTCTTCCTCTTCACTGCCAGAGCTCAACTGAAACTCCAGCAGACAAAACCGGCACTTTCTTTGAGTTCCTCCCAGTTCTTGGCTAGATTGGCTGTCACTTACAATAGACTGCCCCTGTTGGTCCAAAAAGGTGCCGAAGTCCAAACTACATCTCCCAGAGTCACTGCCCATACAATCCTCTTGTGGCTGGCTCAAATTACAAGTCCAAGTTCTGATTCGTCCAAGGCACCATTTTAGAGCTACCTTAACCCATACTGATTGGTCCAGTTCAGCAGTTCAAAACTAGAATGGGGAACTAGGCAAACACAGTTCTGACTGCAAAGAAAGCAGGTTAGACAAACTGTATTTTCATTATTACTCTAAATGATTTCTGGCAAACAGTTACATCTTTCAGATAGGTTCCCTTTGCACTCCTAGTGACTGCAAAAACGGAGTGAATTGGCAGCAGCTCGAGTAGTACTCAAGCAAAGAAACACACAGTCCCCCCATACAAACTAATTATGTCTGCAAGCAGACAGCTCTTAAAGAGACAGTACCAGAGGCTCTAAAAACACTCACAGATAAATGGCTTAAACGCCAAACACCATTCAGGCTTGGAGCATTCAAGCAAGCTCCTGGAAGTCTTTTGGGAACCCCCATTTGCAGGGGGGTTACATATATATTCATTACATGCTGAAGAATACAAATTCTGGAATCAGGCTGAGACACAACACCCCTATTAGTTGTCATCCAATGTCTTCTTCCAGACCAAGTTAGGTTACAACAGGTAGGGGTGGCTTGGTCTTGGGCTGTTTCCGAAGTTTGTATTCTTCCATATGGAAAGCACAATTCATATTTTTTTCAGCAACTTATCTACTCAGGAGGTGGTTAAAAGTTTATTAGCAACAGAGACCAATGAAAGTGCAGAATATATGGTACTGACTGGTATGCAGCTTAGCAGTCACATTAATAAACAGATGTATAATAAGACTTTAGGTGCACTAATATCAGAATCTCATTCACCCAGTCAAATTAGGAAACTGGCAATGTGGCCAGGCCATCATGGAGCTTGCCAGCTCCATTTTCCAGTTTTCTGCCCTACCCTTTTTACAGGCATGTGTGCATGGAGGCGTGCACATGCTGATGCCTACAACGCCCTCCCTTTGTGTTGCTCTCATGTCCAGCACTACCCTCGAGGCCTCCACCTTGGGGCAGTCATTCAGCGGAGAGTGGCAACCCACCAGCTCCGGGAGAGAAGAGCAGTCCTCTGGATGCTCAGTCCTCTCCCTCCCTGGCTGACCTCCCGCAGCCCGCACTTGCTCCCAAACACAGGCCACTGATGTTGAGAGAGGTGTGGCATCCAGTAGCTCAACCCTCAGCTCCACCAGGCCAGCAAGGCAATATCTACTTTTAAGTGGGCTCCCACATTTTGACCCCAAATTTCCAACACTCATTCTATGATCAAGACAAGTGAAATTTTTAAAATTCCATATGAAAGGTGATTTCACTGTGCAACTGCGGAAACAAGTTTCGGAGGGGATTTGAAAAATGACACCTGCCATCTTCAGGAGGTGGGGTAACACAATAGATACGTTGAACAATAGAGGCCAAAATCTGCAAAAAAAAATAAAGTTAGGAGTAAATGTTGGAACAATTCATTTCCTCATAACTTAGTTGGTTTTTAATACTTTTACCCCAAATTTTCGACATGATCTTTTTATGACCACCCCTTCTGAGCATGGCAGGTGTCATTTATAAAAACAATGGCTGAAATGTCATCTTTTGCCCCAAGTGTTAAACCACATTTTGGGTAGGATTTGAGAAATTACAGCTGTTACATTCATGAAATAGTGTAAAAAAATGAATATGTTGAAAGGTTGGGGTCTAAATATTGAAAATTACCACATATAAGCACATGCATTGAAAAACTGCAACATAGACTCATAACTTTGTTGCTTTCTCATATTTTTACCCCAAATTTTAAACAGAGCCTTCTTGTGGCTCTACATTAGCCTTTTTATGAGCCCATCTCATGAGCAAGGGCGGAGAACATTTTCAAATCCTGCCCAAAAGGTGACTTTGTGCCACAAGCACATTTTGGCCAGGATATGAAACATGACAACTGTCACATTCATGACGTGTTGTGAAGATTTGAGGTCAAAATATTGAAAATTACCAAAGTTACAAGTCCGTGTTTGTAAATGTCAATGTAGGCTCATAACTTTTTTTTTTTTTTAATATTTTTAACCCAGATTTTCAACATAGCCTTCTTATGACCCCACCTCATGAACAAGGGTGGAGAAAATGTTCAACTCCTGACCAAAAGGTGATTTCTTGCAGTAACCAGATTAGCCTAATTTAACTGACATTGTTCATGAGGTGGGGTCCCAAAAAAGGCATGTTTAAAATCTGGGGCAAAAATATTCAAAAATGGTCAAGTTATGCAACTAGGTTAAAAACGCCATTGAAATACACTGAACTGCATACCTGATTTTCTCAGTTTGCAGTCCAGCTTTGAAGAGTGAAGACATGTCTGCGATCCAGAAAGGATTACCGGGTTGGACCCCTGGTGGATATGTAAAGGCTTGGGAGGGTGTGGGGTGGTGGTGCTGAGTGGGAGGGTTGGGTGAAGGGGACAAACAGCAGCGGCGGCAGCAACAGACATCGATGGACGGTTTTCCTTTTTACAAAGTATGTAATTGCAAAAAAAAACCTATGAGGGACAGTTTTCTTTATTTCAGGTGGTGACATTGGGGGATTGGGCACCCCAGTGTTGGTGTTATGTTTGGGGGTGGGGTGGGAGGGGTGCTACGTGGGAGGGTGGGGAGGGCAGAGAAATGAAGGCAGCAACAGACATTGTTGGATGGTTTCTCTTTTTACAGTTTCTATTTACCAAAAAAACAAACTAAGGATGATTTTCTTTATTTCAGGTTGTGACACTGGGGATTGGGCACATACAGTGTCAGTGTTATGTTTGTGCAGTGGGTGTGTGGTGGTGAGTACTAAATGGGAGGGTCGGGTAGGGGAACAGTAAGGATGGCGGCCAAAACAGACATCGATGGATGTTTTATTTTTTTGCAGGGTGTAATTCATCCTCAGCAGACTGATCATAACAGATCAGCTGTGCATGCTGTTTGGTGGTTATGTGGATCAAAGGAAAGAGCTGATCTATGATTGGGACAGCTCTCTCCTATCAACTACACAAAGTTTCCACCCAGCAAGCCAGATACTGTCTTGATCAGCCTGATTGATGATTGGTGTGACCCTGGCGAGCCCCTTGCAGATCACTCTGCATTGGATTGACAGTGTCACACCCCTCAAAAGCCACAGAACCCCTTTGTGCTGGGTGCTACGGCTCCAATTCACACATGACGACTGTAAGGCATACCAGTCATTAATTTCCTAGAAATGCCTGATACAGCTCAAAGCAGTGCAGTACTCAACAAAGCAACATTTCTTTTTGTCACCCTCCGTGCCCCTATAAGCCTATCTTTCTCACGCCCCTCACTGTGCCACTCCTCTGCCCACCAGACTTACTCTTGTTGGCACTGTCCACCATCAGATCCCAGTTTATATCTTCTGGTGCACGAGTCAGATCTATCCCTCCCCTGTGGCCCTGGCAGCTAATATCGGGCACCAGGGGCTGCAAAGCAGATGGGTCACCAAAGAGGGTCAGAAAGCACTGGGGAGCATACAGGAAAGCCGTCACCAAAGGCTTCCTATGCTGGCATTTATGCCTGTTCTTCCTGCCTATCCCAGCTTCTCGTATGAAGCATGCACCACCTCGGCACCCTGGGAGCAGGACCCGCTGGTGCATGGTCACCCATGCCAACAATGGCCCCATGCAACCACAAAGTGCTGAGTGATGCATTCCCCCCCCCCACTCCCCCTCACCGGGAGGAGAGCGTCCTTGCAGATGCACTTTCACCCCCCCTAGGCCTCCACCCCTGGTATCCCAAAATCAGAATGCAAAGCCAAGTCACCAGTGTGCCAGAGCAGTCCCTCACTGCTCAGCACCACACAGTTGGCTGCATTTTCCTTTTTTTAAACACTGTTTTTTTAAAAACAAGAAATTAGACTTATGATCACAATAAAACCCTCACAATCATGCATTTTCAGGAATTAACACCCAGCCTGGAATTGATGGCTGAAGGTATCACCCATACTGACTTCTACCATAAGTTGGCAGCAGAAATTAGCATATTAGGTGCATAGGAACTGGGCTTTTGTATGAGATGGCCACATGCATCTGTGTAAATAAGAAGTTTCAGAATGAAGTAAGAAATGGCTAAACAAAACCTTTAAAACGGTAAAAAAATTGATTTTAGAACCCCTAATCAGAGGGGTTTCCCAGTTCAGAGTGAAATATCAGCATTATGTGCTGTTTTCCTTTAATGAGAGAATACAAACCAGCTATACAAGCATTTGTCAATGCCGAATGTTCACCGCAGGTATTGCTGTTGTACGGGGTCTTGCTGGTACATACTGCTACTATGTATTTACCCAGGACAGAGCAGATGAGAAGCAATGTCTCATTTTCAGTGGTGTCCTGCTTTTACACATTGTTAGATTGTAGTAATTAACCAAGATAAGGCAGCCGAATGGCAATATCTACTTTTAAGTGGTCTCCCACATTTTGATCCCAAATGTTCAACAGACTTTTTATGACCTGACATTATGATCAACATAAGTGGAATTTTTAAAATCACATCCAAAAGCTGATTTAGCTGTGTGACTATGGAAACAGGTTTCAGAGGGGATTTGAAGAATTACACTTACCACGTTTAGAAGGTGGGTTAACACAAGGTATATGTTGAACATTAGGGGCCAACATTTGCAAAATAATAAAGTTATGAGTAAATGTTGGAACAATTTGTTTCTTTATGACTTAGTTGTTTTTTCACATTTTTACCCCAAATTTTCAAAGTAATCTTTTTATAGCCATTCCCTCTGAGCATGACAAGTGTCATGTATAAAACAATGGCTGAAATATAATTTTACGCCACAACAGTTAAAATACATTTTGCATAGGATTTGAGAAATTACAGCTATCACATTCATGAGGTGGTGTGAAAAAATAGCTATATTGAAAAGTTGCGGTCAAAATATTGAAAACAAACACAGTTATGAGCGTGAATTGAAGAACTTCAGCGTAGACTCACAACTTTGTTGTTTTGACCCCCACATAGTCTTCTTATGAGCCCACCTCATGAACAAGGATTGGGAACATTTTCAAATCCTGCCCAAAAGGTGATTTCTGAGGTTCTGGTAGTGGACCCGGGTCACAGGACAGAGGGGTTGAGGACTGATTTGCCATCCGGTTTATTCTTAGGGGGGCATCCAGAGCCTTACCTCTGAACGGGTGCGTGACCTGGGAGTGATACTTGATGATGGGCTGACCCTTCGACATCAGGTGTTGGCAGTCATTAAGTTAGCCTTTTACCATCTTAGGAACATTGCCAGGATCAAGCACCTTGTTCTGTCTAGTGATCTGCCTGTTTTGGTCCATGGCTTTGTGACCTCGTGCCTTGACTATTGCAACTCCCTTTACTTAGGGCTTTCTGGGGTTGATATCCGCTGCTTGCAGCGAGTGCAGAACGCTGCTGTATGTTTATTGACTGGGATATCTAGGAGGTCTCATATTACCCCAGTGCTGCACGATCTGCACTGGCTGCCGGTTCAGTGGCGGATCACCTTTAAGGTAGGCTTGTTAACCTACAAAGCCCTACACGGACTTGGTCCTGACTTCTTGAAAGAACTTCTGACTCCTTACACCCCTGTGAGATAGCTCTGCTTGGCTGACGAGGGGTTACTGGAGATTCTGAGGGTTAGTTTGAATTCATCTGGGGCACGCGCTTTTATGTTTGTTGCCCCAACCCTCTGGAATTCTCTGCCCCGTCAGCTATGGGAGTGCAGGATGGTGGGGAGCTTTAAGCAGGCACTGAAGAAATTTTTATGGAGTAAGGCATTTCCTGATTTGTTGTGATTTTAATGATGTTTTAATGAATTATTTGTGAATTTGTGAAGCGCCTTGATACTGTGAAAGGTGCTCAACTAAATAAACGTATTATTATTATTTCGAGCCACAAGTGCGAAAACACATTTTGGCCAGGATTTGAAAAATAACAGCTGTCACATTCATGAGGTGCTGTGAAGAAATGGCTATGTTGAAAATGTGGGATAAAAAAATTGAAAATTAGCAGTTACGAGCCTGTGTTTGTACATTTCAACATAGGCTCATAACTTTGTTTTTTTTTTTTAAATATTTTTACCCCAAATTTTCAATTAACCTTCTTATGACCCCACCTCATGAACAAGGGTGAAGAAAATGTTCAACCCTTGCCGGAAAGGTTATTTTGCACAGCAACCGCAAAATCACCTTTTAGGACCTACCTGCTTGATTTCACTACCATTGTTCATGAGGTGGGTCCCGAGAAAGGCATGTTGAACATTTTTGGTGAAAATATTGAAAAATGACCAAGTTATGCCACTAAGTTCAAAATGCCACTAAAACACATTGAACCTCATTATTGATTTCTTAAGTTCACGGTCCAGTGCTGAAGAGTGAACATGTGTCTGTGGTCCAGAGATGATTATGTCATTGGACCCCCCCCCCATGGGTAAGTAAGAGCTTGGGGTGAGTGGGGAGTGATGCGTGGGAGGGTTGGGGAGGGGACTAAGGGCAACAACGGACATTGATGGACAGTTGTCTTTGTTACAGAGTATACTATACACTACAGTGGAAAACTATGAGAGACATTAATTTTAATTTCAGGTTGCTCCTGGTTTTTCCTATGCTTCCTGACCTGTGCCTCGATGACAGATGGTATTAGCCGTGGGATTTATGCCATGCATACTCTAAGCCAGGAGTTTTGTGCATGGGTACTGTACCTAGTACCAGGGAAATATAGAGAAAGGTACTGCATGGATTCTGCAGCAGCAAGTCCAGGAGTGGTTACCAGAAGAATAGCAGCCAAACTAGCAGAGACAGAAGTGTAAGCTGAAATGGTACAGCCAGTACAAGTTTGGAAAAAGAACAGGCAGTGACAGAACCTGAAAGCCTGACTGCCTTTTTCAAATGGTGGGCTATACAACAAAAAGAGATGGAGAAACAAAGGAATGAAGAGAAGCAGAAGATGAGAGAAGAGATGCAACAAAGTTGTGTCCCTTGGATGATATTGAGGCATACCAGACAACTTTTGAAAGAGGTGCCACAGCCTGCCAATGGCCAAAGCAGCAATGGACAATCAGACCGATACCCTACCTGACAGGGAAAGCCCAACTTGCCTACAGCAATATGGATACTGCACAGTCAGAAAACCATGACCTGGTAAAAAACGAAATCCTGAAATGGCATGACATCTCAGGAGAGACCTACAGGCAGAGATTTAGAAACCCTGAAGTACAACTCAGTCAACAATCCTGGAGAAGCCTTCACTCGACTCAGAGAACTGATAAAATGGCTCCAATCAGAGAGCAAAACAGTCACACAGATCGACACATTTGCATCGCAGCAATTCATCAACATCCTGCCTACAGATGTGCAGCTTTGGGTGAAAGAACACTGACCAGAAAGTGGGGAAAAGGCCTTTTCTTTGGCCGAAGACTACCAAATGGCCAGATAGACCCCACAGCAGTGAGATGACAGCCGAGCACCAGTAAGACACTCTTTTTTTTATTTAAACTCAAAGACTGATAAGAACTCTTGTGGTGGTAACAAATCTGTGCCCAAAAATGTTAGTCGCTATAACTGTAATAAGCCAGGTCATATTGCAAGAAATTGTCGTAAGAAGAGTGACACTGGAGAAGATTTTTCATTGGCAAATTGGGGCAAGTATTTACCAGATGTGAAGGTGGGGGATAAGACTGTAAAGGGACTCATTGATTTGGGAAGCAGACAGACCCTAGTGCATGTTGAAGTGCTGGGAAAACACTGTGCAAAAGGACCAGGTACTGGTGTCATCTGCATCCACGGGAACACTCGATACTATCCCACCACCCAAGTGACTATGACCATTAAGGGTGAGTCACACCAAATGAAAGTGGGGGTAGTACCCAAGTTACCCATACCCTTGATTATTGGAAATGACAGTCCAGGATTTACTGAGGTAACCTCAGAGGAACTGAACCCTCTGGTTTCTGCAGCAGTGGTAACAAGAGCACAGGCAAAGAAAATCTCAAATGGTGAGGACACTTTTCCTTTTAGTGATTTTGATTCGGACTTGTCTGAGCACAGCTCCAAGATCCAGAAGTCCAGGAAAGAAAGAAGATGCCTGAAGAAACTGTGACAACAAATGAGTGGTGGACATAAGGGGTTAACATATGAAAATGCTGAAACTAAACTGATCTCTGATTGTGATTTTCTTTCAGAACAAGCTAACAATGTTTCTCTCCAGGGTTATTTTAAGCAGCTGGGGGTGAAACCAAAACAGGGTGGACCAATGTTTAGAAAATGTAATGGGTTACTGTACAGAGTTTGGGTTAAACCACAGACACAGGAACAGACAGAACAATTAGTTATACCACAGAAGTATAGAACAGAGTTGTTACAGATAGCACATGACAGTCCTATGGATGGTCATTCAGGGAGGGCTCACACCCTTGACAGACTGCCATATAGATTTTAATGTCCTGGAATTCATGAAGATGTTGCTACCTATTGTAAAACTGAATTAAAAACATATTTATTTAATTTAGCTTTCCCCGATAATGTTTAATTCTGCTATTTATTGTTTTAGTCTTTTATCTGATATTTGTACTTGATTTTATGTGCAGCGCCTTGGTTTTGAAAGGCGCTATAAAAATAAAGTTGATTTGATTTGATTTATTGTAATTCCTGTGCTGAGTGTCAGAAAATAGCCCCAGTCACTAGAAAAGACAAGGTGACCCTGGTGCCCCTACCCTTGATAGATGTGCCTTTTGAGAGGATTGCAATGGATGTGGTTGGTCCTTTAGACAAAAGTAAAAGGGGTAATAGATTTATCCTGGTAGTATGCTACTATGCTACTCGATACTCGGAAGCAGTTCTAATGTGTACTGTCACAGCTTCAAAAGTGGCAGCAGAGCTTGCAAAAATTTTCAGCAGAGTGGGTGTACCTAAAGGAATTATTACTGATCAGGGTACTAATTTTGGTGCTGCATTATTTAAGGAGCTGTACCGATTACTAGGTATCACTGCCATAAGAATATCTCACATCACCCTCAGACAGATGGTCTTGTTGAGCGTTTTAACCAAATCCTAAAACACATGTTAAAATGGTTTGTAAAAGGAGAAGGGAAAGATAGGGACCAATACTTGCCTTACCTACTTTTTGCTTAAAGAGAAGTGCCACAGGCATCAACAGGGTTTTCACCATTTGAAATGATGTATGGTAGGCAGCCAAAAGGGCCATTGGATGTGATAAAAGAAATGTGGAATGATAACCCCACTCAGAAACAATCTATAACATCTTATATGTGTGCCCTAAGAAAGAAGCTGGCAAAATATGTTGAAATTGCCCATAGTAATCAGAAAGAGGCCCAAAACCCGCAGACGGTATATTATGACCATGGGGTAAAAGAAAAAGTTTTTGAGCCAGGTGAAAAGGTTTTGCTACTGTTACCCACAACAGAAAATAAACTGTTAATGAAGTGGCAAAGGCCTTATAGAGTGCTTAGATGTACTGGCATTGTTAACTACGGGATTGAGACCCCTGACAGGAAAAATCCTACTAAGATATACCATACTAACCTCCTCAAGAAATGGGTTGAAAAAAGATCAAAAGCTGCTTTGCTAGTTTTACCAGAAACTGATAAAGAAGATATTGATGTAGCTTGTGATAGACTGGAACAAACTATAACTCCTGATGCTGTAAAGATGAATGTTTCCTTAACCCCCAAAAAAACCACAGAAATTTGTAAAGTGCTGAAGACATTTAACAGTACTTTTGCCACAGTTCCAGGCCTAGCAAAAGGGGTCGAGCACGTAATAGTGCCAAGGAATGCTTGCCCTATTAGGCAAAAGACACACAGGTTACCAGAGCGGTTAAGAGTTGACGTGGTTAAGGAAATACAAAAAATGAAAGAATTGGGTATCGTCGAGGAGTGCTTGGTCATCTCCAATGGTAATTGCATATAAACAAGCATTTGTCAATGCTGAATGTTTGCTTGCTGGCATTGGCATTGGTAGTGTAGGAGTTACAGAGCTGCATAACAGGAATGGCAGTGAAGTATTGAATTGAAGCCAACCCCATCACCACCCTGCAGATAGTGACAGACATTGGGGTGTGCCTTTGGGTCATCAGGCATAATGGCCACGCCATTTCACCACACCCTACCGCGCAGGCACCGAAAAGTGTCACGGTGTGCCTTGAGGTCTTTGGCCCTTATGCGCACCCCATTCCATCAGGAAATATTGTGAGATGGGTGCGGTATAGGAGAATGGGGTGAACTTTGGGGCCGAAGAGTCCAAGGCACACCTCGATGCCTCTCAGTGGCTGCAGGGTGTGAGTGGGGGTGGAATGGTATGAGCACTGCAGGTGACAATCCCAAGTCACAGCCCTGATGCCTGTCATTCTCTACAGGGTGGGGTGTTATGGTTGGAAACCCTAACACCTCAGGCATTCGTTGGTATTTTCACTCCAAATTTTCAACAGGGTTTTTTTGTGACCCCCACCTCATGAACAGTGGCAATATCAGTTTGTTGGCCGAAAGCTGCTTTTGCATAGCAACTACGGCATTTGTCACCAGAGGTGCAAAAACACATTCTGAACAGGATGTGAAAAATGACAGCTGTACTGTTCATGGGGAGGTGTGAAAAATGGCAATGTTGAAAATCTGCAGTGAAAATATTAAAAAACTGGTGAAGCCACGAGCGTGCATAGAAACTGTGCAACATGCACCCGTAATGTAATTTGTTTGGGAATTGTTTACAGCAGATTGTCAACACAGGCATTTTGCGACCTCCGGTCATGAACAGTGTCACTGTGATTTTATTTATCTGTCCTGAACAATGATTTCCCACAGCGACCATGCATTTCTGTGCTGAAAGTGTGAAAACACATTTCGGCCATGTTGTGAAAAATGACAGCTGTACTGTTCATAAGGAAGTGTGGAAAAATGCCACTGGTGAAAATCTGGACTGAAAATATTACAAATTCATGAACTTACAAGGGTGAGTGGAAACTGCGTAATGCTCACTCGTAACACAGTCATTTTTAGAAAATTTTTTGCCAAATTTTCATAATAGCCATTTTAAGACCTCTGCTCATGAACAGTGTCACTGTGATTTTCTTAATGTGTTCCATACATTGATTTCGTACATCGACTGCACCACTGTCCGCTACATGAGCAGAAACATGTTTTGGGCGAGATGTGAAAGATGACAGCTGTACTGCTCATAAGGAGGTGTGGTAAAATGGCAATGTTTAAAATCTGGAGTGAAAATATTGAAAATTTGTGAACTTACGAGCGTGCATAGGAACAGCGTAGCGCATGCTCATAAAATAGTCATTTTTGGGAATTTTTTCACCAGATTTTTAACATAGCCATTTTAACACCTCTGCTCATGAACAGTGTCATTGTGATTTTCTTAATGTGTCCCATACATTGAGTTCGCACACCAACTGCGCCATTGTGCGCTACATGCGCAGAAACACATTTTGGGTGAGATGTGAAAAATGACAGCTGTGCTACTCATAAGGAAGTGTGGTCAAATGGCAATGTTGAAAATCCGGAGTGAAAATATTGAAAATTAGTGAACCTACTGACGTGCGTAGGACAGCATAGCATGCGCTTATAAAACAGTCATTTTAGGAATTTTTTCACCAAATTTTCAACATAGGCTTTGAGAGCCCACCTTATGAACACTGGCACTGTCATTTTGTTAATCGGTCCCAAAAGGTGATTTCAAGCAGTGAGCGGAAAATCACCCTTCAGGCCTGATTACGCCATGACAGTGACAAATTCATGAGGAGGGGTTCCAAAACCCCATGTTGAAAATTTGTGCCAAAATTCCAAAATGCCTGAGATATGCAGCAAAGTTGAAAAACCCTATTCATTACATTATACAGCTTACGGCATTTCCTCAGCTCGCGGTGGCTTTGAAGAGTGCAGAGCGTTACTGGTCCACCAAAGATCGTGCGCGAGCTCTGGAGGTAAGTATAGGGTGAGATGGGGTGTGGGAGGCACGGTGCACAGTGGGTAGAGTGCAGGTGGGAGAGAGGGGTGAAGATAGCGAGAGGAAGGTTTTTAATTTGGACTATGCGAGGCGTTTGCCACGCTGGGGTGGGCTCCCAGCGTGGCAGCTGAAAAGACTGTTGGGGGGCAGGGAGCTGATGGGGGATTGGGTACCCCTGTCAGCCACAGGACCTGTTGCCACGCTGGGGTGGGCTCCCAGCGTGGCACCCGACAGTCTGGGGGACAGAAGAGCCGGCGGAGGTTGGGCACCCCGTCGGCCCACTTCTGGACTGTGGGGGGCAGTAGAGCTGATGGGGATTAGGGCACCCCTGTCCAGCCATACAGTGTGTACGTGGGGTAGGTAGGAGTGCATGAGCATGCGATGTGCATGCAGCCGTGTGTGTGTGGGGAGGGGCAGCGATGCTCACTCAAGTGGTGATCTCCCTTTCAACTGTACGGCACTGCATTTTGGATCATTGCACTATGTCTCTTGCACATGCATGCAAGCAAACATAAAAAGAAAGGGGTGTTAGAATCTGCCTTGATTTTAGGAAACTTAATCAAGTGTCAGAATTTGACAGTTAGCCTATGCCCAGAATAGATGATTTGGTGAACAGACTGGGAAGTGCAAAGTATATCAGTACCCTCAGTCTCACCAGGGATTACTGGCAAATACCTTTAGCTAAAGAATCCAGAGACAAAACAGCATTTGCCACTCCTGTTGAATTCTATCAGTTCACCACCATGCCATTTGGTTTGCATGGTGTGCCAACTACATTCCGGAGGTACATGGATGTAATTTTATCACCTCATGCTGGTTATTGTGCTGCATATATGGATGACATGGTGGTATACAGTTCAGACTGGAAAAGCCACCTGGAACACCTATGAGCAGTTGTCCAAGCTATCAAAAATGCAGGTCTGAATATTAATCCTACCAAATGTGGATTGGGCATGCTGGAAACCAAATATTTGGGCTATGTGTTGGGAAATGGAGATGTTAAGCCAGAAATTTCTAAAATAGAAGCTGTAGCTAACAGCACTGTCCCTAAAACAAACAACACATGTCAGGTCATTTTTAGGGCTGGCTGGTTATTAACGGAGATTTGTTCCCAACTTTGCTGAGTTAGCTACTCCCCTCACCCTACTCATGAAAAAAGGGTACCCCAAAAATGTGAAATGGACCCCAGAGTGTGATGAAGCTTTTCAAGCCATTAAGGCTGCATTATGTTCAGCCCCTGTTTTAAGAAGCCCAGACTTTGAGAAACCATTTTTTGTTACAAACAGATGCATCAGAGGTAAGTCTAGGTGCAGTCCTGAGTCAAAACGTAGATGGAATGGAACATCCTATTCTGTACATCAGTAAGAAGTTGCATGACAGAGAGAAAAGGTACTGCACCCCTGAAAAGGAATGTTTAGCAGCAAAGTGGGCCATGGAGTCCCTTAAGTTTTATTTCCTAGGAACCGACTTTGTACTTATAGCAGATCACAATCCTCTCTGTGGGCTTAACCAAATGAAAGATAAACATTCCAGAATCACAAGGTGGTACCTGGTACTACAGCCATTTAAATTCAATGATAAACAAATCTGGTTAAGAGAATAGCAATGCTGATTTTCTGTCAATATATGGACCAGGAATTGAGGGCTCTGAAGGTTGAAAAACAAATGTATGAGTTTAAGCTTTACTGTTTGCTCTGCTGTTATAGAAAAAAGGATACTGCATATGTGCTTAATTTCTGAAAGTCAGAAGCTAATGTCAGTAGAGAATTAATGGAAAGTTTTGGAAACTGGTTTGATAAAACAGGTTCCCTCTAAAGGAGGGGGGTGTATGTGACAGGGCTGAATAGGACCCTGTCCCAGTTATTATTGAGAGTTTGAATGCAGGGATCTGTTCTGTTCTTTCCTTTCCTTTCTCTTGTCTGTCTCGTTGCGCATCCAAATTTTTCTGTGAGACCTAGGATTTGATCACCCTGACAGTCTCACAATTTCTTTGCCTCTCATTGTCTTTCAGTCTTTCCTTGCTGTTTCTTTTTCCTCCCTTGCATATTTGCTGGTATAAAAATATATGCACATCAATATGTGGAAATGTAACTGATACTGGGATCCCTTTGTTTAGAAATTATAAACAAGCACAGACCAGACCCGAGTTTGACTCTCACAACCTCCACTTGCATACTGTGTGACTCTGAGCAAGTCACTTAACCACCTACTGCTCCCAGGTCACCCCTGAAAACATGCACTTGTGCCTAGTGTGCCTTACCCACTTACCAAAGACTAAAATTAAAAAAAAATAGTGATACTGTTGAAATGTATATAATTACAGTTTGAGATGATTGCAAAAAGCTATTGGGAACTCAAGGGGTTAACCCGAAATGCAATTTTCAAGCCTTTTGCAGAAGTTGTGGAAAAGGGGCCTTAGTTCTGAGACACTGTGTTCTAGCTGCACCTGCCTGATAGTTACAAGAACACTTTAGAAAAAAACAGGATGTTTGTTAAGAAGGGGGGGTTGCAAAGACTTAGAAGACAGAGCTGCAATTGCTTGCAAGAGACACAGAGATTGAAGGAAAACTCAGATGGATCTTCTCTGTTTATTCAGCCTTTCTAAATAGTTATTCTGAACAATTTTATTTGTTTTATTTTATTGGTATTCCTAATAAAACTCTTGTTGCAAATTTTGCAACTGCTCATGGTTCCTCCTATGCTTCCTGACCTGTGCCTCGATGACAGTGTGGAGTGGTGGGTGTTGAGTGGATTAGGTGGGGGAACAGTAAGGGCAGTGACAGCAAAAAACATCGATGGATGGTTTTCTTTTTTGCAGGCTGTAATTCAACCAAAGCAGGCTGACCATGACAGATCAGCGCTGTGCCTACTGGGTGGCATAGATCAAAGGAAAGAGCAACCTACTGTGTGATTGAGTTGGCTCATTCCTTGGAAATACATGGCACTTCCGCCCAGCAAGTCAGAACAGTGTCATGATCAGCCTGACTGATGACTGGTGTGACACTGATGAGACTCTTGCAGATCACCCCGCATTAGACAGACAATGTCACACCCCTCAAAAGCCACTCTCCTAACAAAATGCTCACGGCACGTGCGCTCACAGTGAACATAATAAAGTGATCATATTTTGGCCTGTAGTGAAAACAAAAGCCCATCAAGTTGCTTACTGGTTCTGTGAACTTCATACCCTTCATCTTGATTAAATCAGACAAATGGACTGATCAAGAATACTCATGGGAGCCATGTATAGCAAAGAATTGCACTTAAGCTAATGGCAGTGCAATTTTTCTGAATGGTCTTTTCATTGTGGCTCACAATTCGGAAACTAAAAGACGAAGCTGAGAGGCACTATGATGGGTCAAAATTAACAGCAGATGAACATTAATGAATAGCAGCAGTCGTATGCAGTTTTAAATTTCTAACATTAATTAAGGGCATGCTGACTCACCTTTTGTTTCTCTTCAGCCTTGGCTGCCTGTCTACAGGCTGGATGCCAAATGGAAGAACCTATGCAAAGAAAGACAGGGTAATAAGTGACTGCATTTCAATGAAAGCTAGTATAATTAAGAATACCTCTTCTTAAAGACATTTCTCTGGGATGTCTCATAGAAGAAACACTTTTTATCTATATTACTACTTGTATACAGTATGTACTGTAACAGAGGTGCAGCTTCATTTTTTTTCTTGTCATGTCCCTTTCATAAACTTTGGCAATGCTACCGTAGACAGTAAAGGTGAAGGTTACAATTTCTTGTTTACTTGTGGTTGCCTTTCTGTTCTAATACTTGATGTACCATACAATTACTGTTTATGTTTACCACAGAACTGAAACTCATCAAATGAGACAGTGTCAGCACAGAATGCATTCCACAATACCCTGCCATGTACCAGACCTTTCAAAGCTAAAGTAATATCATTACATTATTTCTGGGGGTAGTATATTTGTGTAGGAGGTGTGTTAAGTTTATTGCCCGATCACTAAAAAGACCATTACAATTTAAAACAACATATGAAAAGAAAATATTTTCTAAAAAAAAAAAATTTGTAATTTTGACAGTACACATTAAATACAATATCCAAAATAAGTATCACATATTACCAGACATTATTGAAGTCACATATTCAGGACAATTCTGAACATCAGGAAAATTAAAGGGACCCGCACAGCAGGCTACTGCATACCATAAGTAGAAATTCAGAAGTACACCATGTTTGGAGTAGCACTGCCACCAGCGATACAAAATATCAGTCCAAAGTTTCTGTCTGTAGTAGTTTATTGAACAAATACAGACTGGGTGACAAATACAAAGGTCATACCACAGGCTCATCACATAGCAAGTGACCCGGCATTGCACACCACCCATATATTGTCTTCATATTTTTTTAATGGAATGGAAATAATTTGCATGACCGGAGATAAAATCATCCACTACTATCATTAGAAGTGATACCGAGCTTGTATATTCAGGTTGTGCTGATGAAAGAATAGGGCCTACCAATAAATGTCTTGCTTTGTTATATCACGGAAAACATAAGAGGACATGTCCAAGATTTTCTACATTACCAGTATAGCATCCACAAATTTTAGCTGCCAAATACGTTTTTTGTAAATCTTGCTACCACAACTTTGCTCCCAAATGTGTCAAATTTATAATTCACAGAAGTAATTCTCTTCATTTATTTTTTAATTTTTATTTACTGTAAAATCGGAATTACATATTTTGAGCAAAAAGCTCATTTACAAAGGATGCTCATCGAACAAAGGGCGAGGGAACATCAAGTACACGGACAGTGGAGAAAAACAGAAGCAGCTAGTAGGCATTGTCAGTTATACATCATTAAAAAGGCTAACCAGCATTACAAACAGAAGGATGGGGAGAAACAGAATACATTGCAAAAGCCATCACTTAATTACACAATACACAGGAAAATAGTCCCATAACAGATTAGGTAAATAAAGTGCAGATTTCAACTATGTACAAAGTATGAGAATTCCCAGAATGCAGCTATAGAGCTTAGATAGGTTCCTGGAGGGAACAATTAATGTGACCACCAACAAGTACAGCCATTAAGGGAGAGTAGGCTACAAGCTAGATGGGTGAGGGGGAGAGCACAACGGTGTGTTATAGCTTAAGGGTCGGGGGACTAGCGGGTGTGGAGGTGGGGGTATGGAGGTCAGGAGGGCTAAGTGGGTGGGGGTAGGGGAATAGGGGACCAAGGAGTGGGTAGGTGGGGATTAGAGGGAGATTCTTAGGAGCCATGGGTCGCCGCAGCCAAGCCATATTGTGTCAGGGGGCACTGGGAGGGCTAGAAATGGCTGGGGTGTTCTTTACAGCAACATTGTACTGGAGGGGAAATGGTCTTCCAGATTTCAAATTTGAACTGACCAAGGCGAATAAGGCTAGTAGTGGCCTGGGGGAGCTCATTTAGCCAGGTGGGGGCCCTTACTGAAAAGGCTCGCCTCCCCAGGGCAATTCTTCTGAAAGGTACTGCTAGGGCATGTCTTGTGACACTTCTTGTGGAGTGCTCAGCTGGGACCGGATGGCATAGGGCTTGTAGGGAGGGAAGTGCAAGACCTAGAAGTGCCTTCTTCCCTAGAAGGCAGGAGTGGAGCTTGATTCTGTCAATGAGAGAAAGCCATTGTGCACATGTGCATAAGGTGATTTGCACCTAAAACAAAGTGGCATGCTTTGTTGAGGGTAGTATGGACCCTGTGCAGGCTAGTTTCAGAGTCTGCGCCATACACCAGATTTTGCTGTTGTGCACTAGCAGACTATCTTTGAGCCAATCCTGTAGGAGGTCAAAGTTGTACTGTATGTCCTTAGTGAGTGCATCTTGGCAAGAGCCTTGAGAGAACACCACCGTGTCATCTGCAGAGAGCAGTACCTTGGAGGAGGGGCACGCTTCTGGAAGGTTTTTCACAAAGAGGCTGAACAGGAGTGGGCCCAGGATGGACCCTTGCGGGACCCCCACTGTGACTTCACTGGTCTTGGAGATGGCTCTGTTGATTTTTACCTGCTGAGAGCGCCCAGACAGGCAGCTAGAGTACCAACTGACCGTGTCGAGGGGATAGTCCAAGGCTGTTTAGTCTATGCAGCAGCAGCTGATGATTCCCAAGGTCAAAAGCCTTGGTTAGGTCTATGAAGATTGCTTCGACCAGTTGGCCCTGGTCAAGTGCCTCGTGCACATAGTCTGTGAAGGCAATTAGGGCAGTATTAGTGCTACGCATCTTGCGGAAGCCATGCTGTTGGGGGCAGAGGAGTTTATATTTATGCAGGTGGTAAGTGAGTTGGACAGTTATGATTCTCTCTAGTGCTTTAGAGAGCGGAGACAGAATTGAGATAAGTTGGTAGTTGGATACTTGTGCCCGGTCACCTCCTTTGTGCACAGAAGTGACCAGAGCAGATTTCCAGGTAGAGGGGAAAGCAGACAGGCAGAGAGAGAGGTTAAACAGCTTGGTGATGGGAAAGACAACCTCTTATAAGGCAATAGAAATCAATTTCATATCGATTCATCACCCCCCCCATCCTTGCTTTTCCCAGGACACTTGCAAGGTATTTTCTCGTTTCCTTTATGGTCACCTGTCTGACTTTATTGGGCTCGTTAGAACATATAAATGATATCTGTCATTATGCCTAACATTATTCTCTATTAGCCAAGGGGAAAATGTAGGAGTTTTTAATTGACTCTAGGGGCCCAATATTGAAAAATGGGCAAAAACGGAACACAAACGTTTGCACTGTGCTTGCCCATGACCCCTAGGATGTTATATTCAATTGGACAGTCCACCGGCACTATCTGCCTGAATAAAGGGGCATGTCTGCACAGTGCTAAGTCAAGTAGTACTGCCCTGACATGGTGGGAAGTGCAGGGAACAGTGCTCCCAGGCCCGACAGCGCCAGATGCCCCTGGCCCAATATTTAGTCAGCACCATGCAAATGAGCCCACTGGGCATGCAAGGCACTAAGGGGCCATATGCATGCCCATTATGGGCTCATTTGCATGAGAAGTGATGGTAGGTTTGCACCCCTGCAACTGACCCCCCATTCCGATCATCCATCTCTTTACATGTGTAAGCATTCCGTGGTGTCCAGTGGCACCCCCTGCCCTCCAATGAATATCCCACTACAGAAATAGTAATTTCCTCATGTGCAGCAGCACCCCTCATCCTCTCATTACTGTCCCTGTACAAAATAATAATTCCCTGGTGTTTAGTGGTGCCCCCCACCCTCTGATTGCAGTCCCCTTATAGATATAGTAATTCCCTGGTGTCCAGTGGCACCACCCACTCTCTGATCCCCATCAATATACAAAAACAGTAGTTCCCTGGTGTCTAGTGGCACCCCCCCTGCCCTCCGATCCCCCTCACTTGTAAAGAACAGGTATTCCCCAGTGTCTAATGGTACTGCCGACCTCCAATCCCCATCCCCAGTAATGAATGGGTATTCCCTGGTGTCTATTGGCACCGACACACCCTCCAATCCCCATCTTCAGTAATGAATAGGTATTCCCTGGTGTGTAGTGGCACTCCCTGCTCTCTGATCCCCGTCCCCAGTAATGAATAGTCATGTCCTGGTGTCTAGTGCCTCTCCCCGCACCAAGCAAACCACCCTGCCACTTCCTCTTACCTCCATTGCTGCTGGTGCTACGCTGATCCGATATGACAACTGCCACAGCCTCCCTCTCTCCACCATGGCCAGCTGCCATATGGATTGACAGGGAGTACACGTCCTATGTATTGTTAAGGGAGTGCGTGCTAATTCCAAAAATCATAACCCACAAAACAGCCTCAACTGCCCAAAATGCATACACATTGCAAGTGCATGCCTGTCACAAGGAACTTTTGCTAATGTGTCCTATAATTTGCCCTACATTAAATGCCATTAAAGCATTTGACAGCATGGTCCTTCAAGAAGAAAAAATTACTTATCACAGTAATCTTCTTTCTTCCCAGTGATGCTCAGATATTCATAACTTTATGCAGTAAACCTGGAGGGTTGGACTGCCCGGAGAGATAGAACACATGCAACTGATGGAACACTTTACACGTGAGTATCTTTCAAACACTGCCTCTGCTAACTGCCTGTGTTCTAAACCTCTTCAGATTTTATAAATGGAGCCTGGAAAGTAGGCCCAGAATTATATAGTACTATAATTTTATTATTAAAATTGGGATTTTCCAAATAATATAAATTTGTAAAAATAAAAACTCCAACTGGAGAAACAATTCAACAAAGTTAGAACAAAATGGCAGAGAAAAAACACCCAAAAAAGGTAGAACACAATTAAATTGATTTACCCAAACTATTAACAGGTGTAGGGTAAGGAACACTCCAAGGGTGTATGATGATAAGGTTGGCACCAGCATGCGGAATGCAGAGGCTGAAGTTCTTTAAGGGGAGGTAGGAAGGGAAGTTATGAATATCTGAGCATCACTGGGAAAAAAGATTACTATGGTCAGTATTTTTTTCTTCTAACCCCAGTAATGCTCAGAATATTCCTAACTTTATGCAGACTACCAAGCAATATCACTGGAGGTGGGCACACAACTTATTTTGGAAATAGACTGCAGGACTGCTGTGCCAAACACAGCATCACCCCTAGATAAAATATCCAGATTGTAATGCTTTGTAAAGGTGTGTACTGTTTTCCAGGTAGCTGCTTTACAAATGTCCAGTAATGGAACATCCCTGGCAGCTGCTAAAGTAGCAGCTGTCCCTCTTGTGGAATGAGTCCTCAAACCTGATGGGGGCTGCTTACCAGCCTTTGTGTAGCAGAACTGGATACACTGGACTATCCATCAAGAAACTGACCTATTTGAGGCTGGACTACCTTTTCCCACATCCCTATAGGTCAGGAACAGTTGCTTTCTGTCCTGTCTATGGCCTTTTGTGGCTGTCATGTAATAACTGAGAGCCCTTTTCACATCTAAACTTTGGAGTCTTCTTTCACCAGAAGTAGAGTGGTCAGTGAAAAAGACAGGAAGAGTGATGGACTGGTTTAAGTGGAAGTCCGAGACTACCTTGGGGAGAAATTTTCTGTTTGTTCTAAGGACTACCTTATCCGTATGAAAGGAGATATAATACTGATCTATACAGAAAGCCTGAAGCTCACTGATCCTTCTTGCAGAAGTCATAGCCACGAGGAAGACTATTTTCCAATTAACATATTTTAGATGAGCTGTGGCCACGGGCTCAAAGGGAGGGCCCATGAGTTTAGCTATACACACATTCAAATATCAAGTTGGAACTGGTGCCCTATAGGGTGGATGTAGATGAATTAGGCCCTTAAAAAATATTTTAAAGATAGGATCCGAAACTATGGTTATCCTTGCACCAGCAGAGAGGTAAGCAGAGAAGCTGCCAAATGAACCTTCAGAGAACTGGGTTGTAAACCAGAGGAATGCAAATGAGAGAGATAATCCAGGACAACTGGAATTTTAGCCTGTCCTGGTATTAGTGATCTGCTAGAGCACCAAAAAGAAAACCTCTTCCATTTAGAGAGACAGGTTTTCCTAGTAGAAGGTTTTCTATGAGCTGTCAAAATGTTTAGGACAGATTGAGAAAGGTTCAATTTTGCATATTCTATGTCCTCAAGAGCCAGGCCTTGAGGTTGAGGGACTGGAAATTCGGGTACAATGGAGTGCCCTGATTGGAAGTCAGTAGATTGTGCCTCTGGAGGGAGATGTATCGGTTTTGTGACAGACATGGAGAGCAGAAGAGAGTACCATGGCTGCCTTGGCCAATCCGAAGCTATCAAGATCAGTGATGCTGCATGGGATCTGAGCTTGAGCAGTACCCTGTGAACTAGAGGAAAAGGAGGAAAAGCATACAGGAACCTCTATGACAAATACAGGGTTAGGGCATCCAAAGGGAGTGTGCCCTTGCCTGGTGGTCTGCAACAATACTGTGGCAGGTGGTGGTTCTGGTGAGATGTGAACAAGTTTACCTGTGGAGTGCCCCACCTTCTGAAAATAGCTTGTACCACCTGACTGTTTAGGGTCCATTCGTGATGGGCCTGGTTGATTCGACTCAAGGCATCTGCAAGGATGTTGTCCTTTCCTGGCAAATGAATTGCCTGTAAGGATATTCCCAGAGAGTAAGCTAGAGTCCAGATATGAATTGCTTCTGTACAAAGGAGGTCCGACCTGGTGCCTCCCTGCTTGTTTATGTAATACATTGTGGTGGCATTGTCGGTTCTGACCTGTACCACCTTGCCCTGTAATAAGGCAGAGAAAGCTCACAAAGCTAGCAGAACTGCTCTGAGTTCCAGTAAGTTTATGTGCTGAAGGGACTCTGCAGCTGACCAGGTACCCTGAGTGGTGTGATGCCCTAGATGGGTGCCCAGCCCAATAGGGATGCATCTGCATCAGACCAGTATGTATAGGCCTATATTGACCTTCACCTGTACAATGTTTTCGCATTATTGATTACTGCATCTGTGACTGTGTATTGTATTGTACTAATGTCCAGGACCACTTTGAAAATGAGCTTGCTCAAAGGTGTTTATGCCTGGTTAAATAAAGTTGATTGATTGATTGATTGATCTGTTATGAGAACCATTGAAGGGTCCTCCTTTTGAAAGGGGATTCCTTTTCATAAATTTGATTCCTCTTTCCCACCACAAGAGGGCCTGTAACAGTGCCCTTGTTACTGGAATGAGCTTTGAAAAAAGGGTCTTTTTTCTGGCACTAGTGAGCCCTGAGGTGGAACTGAATGTCCCTCATGTGAAATCTGGAACCCTGCACTGTGCCTATGGCAGCAGCCATGTGGCCCAGTAGCTGGAGAAACTGTCTTGCAGTTTTTGCTTTGTGCAAGCTGAAGGAATTTGCCACTGACTGAAGGTTTTGCACTCTCTCCAGAGGCAAGTAGGCTCTGGCCTGTAAGGTATTTATTTCTGCTCCTATGAACTGCAACACCTATGTGGGGGTGAAAGCAGACTATTTGTGATTTATTAAAAATCCCAGGGATTCTAGGAGGTCCTGAGTGACCTTTAAATCCTGCTGTACCTAAAGTGGGGATTTTCCCACCACTAACCAGTCATCCAGATAAGGGAAGACAGTGATACCTTGTCTCCGAAGATGTGCTACTACAGCAGCGAGGCACTTTGTGAATACCCTTGGGGCCGAAGAAAGGCCAAAAGACAGGGTTGAAAACTGGTAGTGACCTGAAGAGAGTCTGAATCTGAGATATCTCAAGTAAGATTCCCTTATGGGGATGTGGAAAAAGGCATCTTTTAGGTCCAGTGATGTTAGCCAGTCTCCCTTTTGGAGCATTGGCAAAATCACAGCTAGTGTTACCATTTTGAACTTTCTTTTCTTTAGCTGCTTGTTTAAAGCTCTGAGATCTAGAATAGGCTGCCACTCTCTGCTTTTCTTTGTAGTTAGGAAATACCTGGAATAAAAACCCCTTCCCCTCAGGAATTTTGGAACTGGTTCTACTTCCTTCAGCTGTAGCAGGTTTTGAACCTCTGATTCTAGCAGTGTTTTTTCTGCTAGTGAGGGGGAGCTGAAAACTCTGATTTTATGTAGAGGAAGGGATTTGAATTCCAGGGATAGAGCTTGACCCACTACCTCCAGAATCCACTTGTCTGTGATGATTCTTAACCAGGGATGGAGGAAGTGAGATAGTCTGCCTCCCACCGGTAGGGAGGAAGCAGCCTGTGGTTCAGGGGGTCTGTTTTGACTGTGGCTGAGGCTGAGTTTGGGATCCTCGCCTCGAGCCCCTCCTTCCCCTGCCCCTGGAGTATCCCTGTTGTGGATACTGCTGGTACTGGGGTAAGGCCACTGGCTGGAAGAAGGGCCTGGTATAAAAAAAACCTGCCCCGGCCTCCCCTTCCATAAGGACTGGTGGATGGTGAAGCTCTCTCCTTAGCGGAGTTGCTTCTGTAAGTGGCCTTATACTCATCCACCTTCTTCATATATGCCACAGTGGACTCCCCAAAGAGCGCGTTTCCCTCTAGAGGAAAATCCAAGGCCTTAGACTGGGTATCTTGAGTGACGTTTGTGGCCCTGAGCCATGCAAACCTCCTCTTTGCCACCGTATTTGCCATCCATCTGGCTGTAGTGTCATTGGTGTCAGCAGCCATCTGAAATTGATACTTAGCTGCCTCTAACCCAAACCTGGCAGTTTTAGCCAGGTCATCTGACAAAGGAAAGGAGCTTTCTGGGACATAGCCAGGACTAACTGCCATAGTGATTTCTGGTACTGGGCAGCATACACCTGGAATGTAGCCTGATGCATAGCCAGAGAGGCTGACAGGTACCCTTTTTTGGCCATGCTGTCAATTTTTCTGGAGTCCTTGTCCACAGGATGTGAGGACAGTGGGACTCTGGCCTTATCGCAAGCAGCTTGCTGAATTACCCCATGATGGTCTGGATGGGAGAAGACTAAATCTGCTCCCTCCCTCTCCAATTGATATTTTTTGTCCATCCTCCTATCTATGGGAAGTGTGGAGTTTGGTGTCTGAAGAATCTTTAAGGCATCCTTCTTAAAGGATTTATACAACAGTAGGAGTAGAGCTTTGGTGGGTGTCAGTCCCATCATCTGCAAATACGCTACCTCTTCTTCATCCTCAACTTGTTTGGTGGTGGAGATGTCAAGAGCATCTGCTATTCTCCTGATAAAGGTAAAATGGGATGGAAAATCCTCAGCCACCCTTGGAAGCGAACCAAAGTCCTGTTCAGGGGATACTTCTGGTTTGATTGGTCCCTCATCCTCGCTATATTCATCATCAAAAAGATCCCCTCCTTCCTGAGGGGGTGGATGCATAGTACTACCAGCCTGGGAACATTGAGAAGGGGCAGGAGGCTGCAGAGGAGGGACTATTGCCTGTAGTGATTGTATGATTTTGAAGGCCTGAGCAATCTCTTGGGCCGTTGGTGCAGGCATAACAGGCACAGAAGTCCCCGGTTTAACAGCAGGGGGTTCTGTGTGCTTAAGCTTTTTGCTTTTCTTTGAAGGAACCGGGGAGTCAGCCCATTCATTTGAGCGTTTTGTGCCCTTTTCGCCCATCTCAGGGGCATGCACAGAGATAGGTGTGGGTTCAATCACAAATTCCTGGGGTATCGGCTGGTCTAAGCAGACTTTTTCTTAAGCCTTTTAAGGCGTTTTTCTATGGTTTTGTCTGGGAATGTCTTACAAACCTCACATTCCTCTTTATGATGATCAAAACCCAAACATATGACACATAAAATGTGTTTGTCTGCTTTAGCAAACACTTAACCACACTGGGAACAATTTTTGAAACCGGGTTCACTTCTTGGGTTTCTCAGACATAATGTTGTAATATAGAAAAAACCCAACCGCTAAAGAAAAAGGTTTTTTTTTTTTTTCTTTTTTAATGGTTGGTTCCAGAACCGAAAAGGAACCGAAGAAACCGAACCGATGTAACGGTATGGAACTGGGTCAATGGTTCAGATAACCAAAAACTATCTGTTAAAAACAATAAAATAAAACTGATTTTAATGTATAACTAAAGGCGGTTCTTTAATCAAAGAATCCTGATTTTAACAGAAACTAACCCGGTTCCCCCACGGTTATACCGAACCGAGAGGAACCGGGAAAACAAACTCATTTAAACATAAACTAGGTAAATATTACTAAACAATAAGTAGAGGCAGTAATTGAAAACAAAAATATACTTATAGCCGATTTTTTGTAGTTTTCTTCACGCAGGAGAAGTGGACGAACTAAGCTCTGAGCAACCAGACTTTTCAGGCGGAGAGAAAAATCTGAAGAGGTTTAGAACACAGGCAGTTAGTAGAGGCAGTGTTTGAAAGATGCTCACGTGCAAAATGTTCCATCATTTGCATGTGTTCTATCTCTCTGGGCAGTCCAACCCTCCAGGCTTACTGCATAAAGTTAGGAATATTCTGATCATTACTTGGGTTAGAAACAAAATCACTTAACAGTTTGCCACTTTTTGTCTGCAGCAATGTGACTGAGGATGAGATAGAAGCTCTGAAAGGGTTAACACAGTTAAAAATTATTATCATAAAAGCTGCAGAGAAGGGAGGCAATATTGTTATTCTGAATGAAAATGATTATGTGAAATGTGTAAACAGACCTTTTAGATAAATGTGTGACAGACCTTCTTTATAACCAATGTATGGGGATAGGAGGGGAGCTATTAGGAGAAGACACAGTAAAAATTGGAAGGCACTGTGCACAAATGACTACAGTCTGGGAAAAAAAATTCTGGACCTGATGGCAGAGGTGGACCTGGACATTGTCACTGTTACTGAGACATGGTTCACGGGGAACCATGACTGGGATATGACAATGCCAGGTTACACTCTATTCTGTTGGGGCAGGGTGGGTAAAAAGGGAGGAGGAGTGGATATCTACATCAGGGAAGGAATTAAGTCAACTGAGGTACAGGGAATGCAGGGTGAGATGGAGGCACTGTGGATCACCCTGGAGATGGGAAATCGCACTGCCATTTACGCTGGTGTGATCTACAGACCTCCCACATAAGGAGAAGAGCTGGACAGGGTACTTGTAGAAGCCATCCACAGAATGACAAGAATAACAACTAATGGGGAGGTGCTGCTTGTAGGAGACTTCAATCTACAGGATGTGGATTGGAGCAACTAGGCTGCAGCCTCAGTCAGGAACAGAGACATCCTGGAAGCCCTGCAGGGGGTGTGTCTAAGACAGCTAGTGACAGAGCCCACCCAAGAGGGAATGACTTTGGACTTGGTACTCACCAACGGGGACAGAATTACAGACTTGAAAGTGGGGAGTCATTTGGGATCAAGCAATCACAGTAAACTGTGGTTTAATAGGAGAAGAGCAGAAGAGTCAAACCACACGAAAGCAAGGGTCCTGGACTTCAGGCAGAATGACTTTGCAGAGATGGGGGAATGTCTTAGGAAATCACTGGCAGAGAAGGAAAAAATAAGGGGGTGGAGGAACAACAGGAAAATCTTTATGGGAGCCATAGTAGAGGCAACAAGCCATTGTATTAGGCAAGTAAGCAAAAAAAAAAAAAAAGAAATAAAAAAAAACCACTATGGTTCTCAAAGGAAGTGGCCAAGAAGGTAAGGGTAAAAAGGGTGGTATTCAGGAGGTAAAAGGAAACACAGAGGGAAGAAGACAGGGGACTGTATCTGAAAAGCAGAAGGAGGTGGGAAAAGTAGTCAAGAGCGCAAAGGCGCAAACAGAAGAAAAAATAGCCCAGACACTAACTAAAGGGGACAGGAACTTTTACAGGTACATTAGTGAAAGAAAAAAGACTAACAGTGGGATTTTGAGACTAAAAAGGGAAGGAGGGAAGTGTGCAGAGGGGGACAAAGAAAAAGCAGAACTCCTGAACAAGTATTTTTTGTTCAGTACTCACAGAGGAAGGGGCAGGACAGGGACCAAAGTTAGGTGATGGAAACACCACTGGGAGGGAGGTGGACACCAGTCCATTTAAGGAGGAGACAGTCTTAAAGGAACTCGCTAATCTGAACATGGAAAAGGTAATGGGGCCGGATGGGATACATCCCAGAGTACTAAGAGAACTCAGGGAGGTGCTCGCAGCACCACTGACAGCCCTGTTCAACAGTTCACTGGAAACAGGTCTGGTACCAAAGGACTGAAAGAGGGTGAATATAGTCCATCTCCACAAAAGTGGGAGCAGGGAGGAGGCTGGCAGTTACAGGCCTGTCAGACTGACCTCATCCACTGCTAACTGCAGCTAGTGCAGAACGTGGCGGCCAGGTTGCTGGCAAGCCTGCCAAGGTCCTGCAATGTGACCTCAGTCCTGCGAGAGCTGCACTGGCTGCCTGTCACAAGGAGGATCATCTTCAAGGTGGGCTTGCTCACCTGAAAGGACCTATACGGCCTGGGCCCTGGTCACCTGTCTGACCTCCTTACTCCAGCCACCCCAGTACATTCCCTCCGCTCCTCCACCAAGGGCCTCCTGGGGGTTCCAAAGGCCAGGCAAAAAAACTTGGGAGATTGCTCCTCTGAAGTGGCCAGCCTGGCCCTCTGGAACTCACTGCTAAAATCCCAGAGGGAGGCCCCAATGCTGGAGGCATTTAAAGGAGGCCTGAAGACCTACCTTTTTAATAAAGCATTTTCAGATAGTTTTTAAATTGATTTTATAGAGGATGATGGCTGGGGATCGGGTGATAACCATGCTTTAATCACCTCGAGTAGTTGCTAGTGCAACATGGTAAACCTCGAGAGTGCAGTTAGAGGGTCTACTGTAGCCCTAGCACCCACGGTAGAGGTGATTTCAGTGTGGTTGTCACCCGATCCACAGCCATCATCTTTTATAGTGTATGGTCAAAAAAAGCACTGTTTACATTCTATGTGTGAGAATTATGGAGCTCCGGTGCATTCTTTTTTGTTATGCCACTGTTTGGAAGTTCCGAAGTGTGGTTAACAACTTTTAAAATTCTAAACAGTGCATAACAAAGCTGTGTGACTGCTAATTATGGTGGTTAATAGGCACTTACCATACATTATGTAACCTCCAGGTGGCGCTATCCCAAGGGCTACTAGCCCTGCCTGACTGACTACTGACAGGTTGAGGGGCATAGATCCAACGGCGAGTGCCTCCACCCAGAGGTTAGGGTTTGCAGTAGTTAAACTAACTTGGTCACAGCCCTCTAGGACACTGTAACCCCCCTTTCTTCCCACTAGTGGCTCACACAATGCATTAGGAATATCTTCACAATGTACACTTACCCCCATGACTGGCTTTGTTGACTGGATGCTGTGGACCCCCTGTAAAACAAGATGATACAATGCAAAAGCCACAGTACAATACTTTAACATAAACAAATACCTCAGACAGTGTAACTTTGCTGAAACAAACAGATCTGATTTATTTAAGGAGCTGTAACAAGGAAGGGGGAAATCAGGTTAATTACAGTAGGTTAAACACATTAATAATCACAGTATGTGTGCGCATATTCAGAGTCCCAAATTGTCACTTTCACTGGGTACCCAGGATGGGGGGGGGGGGCTAGCCAGGATCGGTGCAGCTGGTTGGGGTCCTGTGATGGAAAAACACTGGCACAATACCCAAATTGTAATCTGGAGCCGGTTGGCTCAGTTCGTGAAGAAATAAAAAAAAAAAAACAATTAGATGATACACTTGCAATTCGATAAACAGATGGCAGGGAGCTACCCTGCTTTGTACTTACAAACTCAATGCTGGGAACTGGATGGAAGGCAGATTGTCCTGGATTGCCAGGAGGAGCAGACCATATGGACAAGGTCCTTGTGACTGGACCCCACTGCAGTTTAGAGCAAATGGATGTAGTCTGGATTAATCTGGGGTTTACTTCCAGCCTCATGCACTCAATTCACTGTACAGGGGATTTGACATGCGATTCCCCACAAGCACTACATACATTTATATGTAAAAGGAAAGTACTATACCAGGCAGGCTGCTTCTCTATCCCGATCGCAATTACTGTACAATACCCGGGAGAACACACAGCAGATTCAATTCCTGACAGACCGAGCTCGATTCAGCAATTTCTCCAGTCTTCTACAGGGTGAGCCTGGTTTCTACTCTTCAGATCTCTTTGATTCTCCTCACAGGTCGGATTCGGTCCAAACGGGCATTTGAACAAGCTGCAGACCGAAACTTAGGGCCTTACACACGTTTCCCGCACTAAAACTACACACTGAAGAAGCACACAGCTCCTTGTCTCTTCACTGCTCAAACTGATCTACTCTTTCCAGTAGACAGAGCTGGGCATTTCCTTTGAGTTCCTCCCAGTTCAGTTGGCTGGCTTGGCTGTCACTCACAATCAGACTCCCCCTGTTGGTGCAAAAAGGCGCCAAAGTCCAAACTACAATTCCCAGAAGCATTGGCCATACAGTACATAGGTGGCTGGCTCCACAATGAGAGTCCAAGTTCTGATTTGCCAGCAGCAGGCTCCATTTCAAAGGTCCCCCCACACTGATTGGTCCAGTTCAGCAGTTCAACCAGAATGGAGGGCTAGGCAAACACAGTTCTGACTGCAAAGAAAAGCAGGTTAGACAAACTGTATTTTCGTTATTACTCTAAATGATTTCTGGCAAACAGTTGCACCTTTGAAAAGTGCTCACTCTGCCCACTTAGTGACGGCAGAAACGGAGTGATTTGGCAGCAGCTCGAGTGGGACTCAAGTAGGGAAACACACAGTCCCCCCATATAAACTAATTATGTCTGCAAGCAGACAGCTCATAAAGAGACAGTACCAGAGGCTCCAAAGCACTCACAGATAAACGGCTTAAACGCCAAACACCATTCAGGCTTGGAGCATTCAAGCAAGCTCCTGGAAGTCTTTTGGGAACCCCCATTTGCAGGGGGGTTACACTCTTCCTAGGCTTGAAAGTTTAAGGCCCACGCTAAGCAAGTACCCCCATAAGTTTCAATACAACCATATACATTTTCATCAGTATCACATTAGGCTTATACATGTAATCATCAGTCAATATATCACTTTACCAGAAACACATTTCTGAAACTTTGCAGTACGTCGCTCTTTACACAGTATTACACACACACATTGTACCATAACTCAGGTTATTACCTCTTGTACATGAAACCTAAAGAGAGGGGGCCCTTCTCCATCAGCTACCTTGGGGCTGGATGGGGCAGGGCACCATACCTAGAGGGCAACACAAGTAACTTGGAGTTAGCACTGATGTTCAGTTTGGGCAATGAGCTCGGGGACACATACACTCCTTTATGGACAACACTGAGAGGCAAGTCCACAGGCCTCCCAGGGGAATCATAACTGAGGTGCTCCATGGGCTTTACAGCTCGACCTGTCTTTCTAGGGGGAACTGTTACAGTCTCTGCACGCTGAGCCTCATTTTCAGCATTGTCCTCACTTGTCAGGGGAGTCTCCATTGGGGTAGAGAGGCTAGAACTTGGGGCACTTTCAGCTCAAGGAGTTACAATCTCTGAGTCCACAATACTTGGCTCACATGGAGAGCTTTCTGACACTGACAGTGAATTATCAGGGCACTCAACACACTCTTCTTGTTCTGGTATGTCACCAGTCTGTTCCAGTCCATCATTTTCCTCCTCTGAAAGCTCAAACAGTTCAACCATACACAATGATTCCATATCATCTGACTTAATGCTTTGCACTTCACTTTCTGGGAGCATTGGCTCCAGGGACAAAGCTGGGGGCTTAGACAGTCCAGAAGGCCCAGCTTCATCTCCAGGATTGACTAGGGGATTGCCCTGAAACAACTGACTCAGTTCGTAAGAAGGGTAGTATTCAAAACCACACTCACTTTTCTCTGACGTACTGACAGTCATGTTCAACTGGGACTTGTGGAGGGGAACACTTTAACTCAGATTCTGTAGGTGCAGACTTTCTTGATTTTTTTCTTAGCAGCAGCTCTAGTCACTGGTCCAGAGAGGGCATTTTCTGGGGGCTCAGGCTCAATCAAGATTTGTCCAATGGGCAGTAAATGATTTCTATGCATTGTTTTAACATCTTCTGAATTATTCTCAGGCCTTACTTTGTACACTGGCAGATCATCTAGTTTGCCCACTACAATGTGAGTGAGATGGTGCCATCTGTCAGCAATCTTGTGTTTGCCATGCAGTCCCAGATTTCTTAGCAATACCCAGTCTCCTTCCAGGAGTTCCTGTGCTTTCACCTTTTTATCATACCTTTCTTTGTTGGCCAGATTTCTTTTGGCAGCCATGGTTTGAGCCAGTCGGTACGCATGATTTAGCTGGGCCTTTAACTTCTGTACATACTGTAAACAGTTGTCAGCTCAAACCCCATCAGGAGAGACCCCAAAACACACATCTACCGGCAATCGAGCTTCTCTTCCAAACATCAGGCGGTAGGGGGAGAACCCAGTGGCATCACTTTTAGTGCAGTTGTAGGCATGTACCAGGGTGCTAATTTGTTGGCTTCATCTAGGCTTGTCCTTTGGGTGGAGGGTGCCTAGCATATCTAGCAAAGTGCGGTTGAAACGTTCAGGATGTGGGTCCCCTTGGGGGTGGTTCTGAACTTTCGCATTCCCCACAGAGAAAGCATCTCTTTGATCAGACGACTCTCAAAGTCTCTCCCTTGATCAGAATGGATTCTTTGTGGAGCCCCATAGTGAACAAAAAAGTTTTCTACAAGTACTTTTGCCACAGTGGATGCCGTCTGGTCCTTGGTGGGGAAAGCTTGGGCATATCTCGCAAAATGGTCAGTGACCACCAGCACATTACTAATATTTCTTTGATCTGACTCCAAACTTAGAAAATCAATACAGACCAGCTCCATGGGTGCACTGGTAGTGACGTAAACAAGGGGGGCAGCCCTCTGGGGCAAAGCTTTCCTCTGTAAGCAGCGACTACAAGTTCAAATGTGTTGCTCCACATCAGCCCCCATCTTAGGCCAATAGAATCTGGATCTCACCAAGTCAAGTGTTCTGTCTATACCAAGGTGCCCCAGGTGGTTGTGTAAGAACCTCAGTACTGAGTCTCGAAAAGGCAGTGGGCAGCACTAGTTGTTGTTTGTCTACTTGTCTCCCTCTGTCTACTGTTTCTCTGTATAACAGTCTATTGATCAGTTTCAACTTAGGACCTTCTTTGTATAACAATGCAGTTCTCAAATCAGTGGAACATAATTTGGACACATCTTTCCCCGCACAAAGGGCTTCTAAAGCTGATTTGATCATGGGATCGCGGGATTGAGCCCGCCGAATACTGTCATTATCCAGCTGAGGCAGTGCACCAATGTCTATTGCAGAAAAAGTGGCAATAAGTAGCAGGTATGCAATTCTCAGAGGGTCCCAAACAATCCACCATACAGTCCACTGCATCCGTGGACATTTGTTCCTCCCTGTCAAACTTCTGGCAGAGTGCTCGAATAACAGGTTCTGACAGTCTGACCCAGTCATTCTGGGGAACAGGCCTCCAGGAGAGAGCATCAGCATCTATGTGGTTCAGGCCTGCTCTGTATTCAACAGCATAGTCATATGTAGATAATGCAGAAAGCCACCTATGGCCAGTGGCATCCAACTTAGCTGAAGTCTGCACACAGGTCAAAGGATTATTGTCAGTTTTTTACTAGTATCTTAGCCCCATACAAGTACTCGTGGAATTGGTCAACAATAGCCCACTTCAAAGCTAAGAACTCTAACTTATGTACAGGATAGTTCTTTTCGGATTATGTCAGGCTTCTACTGGCAAAGGCCACTGGTCTCAGGCCATTCTCGTGCTCTTGGTACAACACAGCCCCCAACCCTTGCAAGCTAGCATCAGTGTGCAGGACATAAGGTTTTGTTGGATCAGCATAGGGCCAACACTGGAGTGTGGGTAAGTTGAGATATGATCTCATGAAAAGCAGTCTCACAATCAGGAGTCCAGCGGGCCCCAAATACTTCACTTGGATGAAAATACACTCTTTCAGTCTCGTCGGATGCTGACTTTTTGTATTTTTTGTGGGTTAGGGGATACCCTTGAGTAAGGTTAAGTAAAGGGTGGATCACTCTTGAATAGTTCTTGATGAAACACCGATAACCACAGAATCCCAGGAATCTTTGCAGTTCTTTTAGATTTTTGGGCTGTGGCCAGGTGGTCAAGGCCTCGACTTTACTTGGGTCAGTCTCTATTCCCTCGGTGGATACTATGTGTCCCACATACCTTACTAATGTTTGAAAGAATTGACACTTATCAATGGACAGTTTAAGGCCAAAGTCTTCTAGTTGGTCCAACACCTTGAATAATCTGCTCTCATGTTCCTCCAGTGAGCTGCCAAACACAATAACATTATCTAGGTATACCAGGCACTCTAGTAAGTTCATGTCCCCCACTGCATGCTCCAATCATTGAAAAGTGGCTGGGGTGCCTGAAATCCTTTGAGGCATCCTCATGAATTCATAGAAGCCAAGTGGACAGATAAAGGCTGTCTTCTCATGGTCCTCTGGGGCCATCGGGATCTGGTAGTACCCACTGTGGAGATCCAGCACAGAGAACCACTTGCTCCCGTTTTGGCAGTCCAAAGCATCCTGAATGCAGGGCACTGTGTACTGATCAGGGATAGTCCACCAGTTTAAAGTGCGATAATCCACGCACATCCTTACTGTCCCATTCTTTTTTCTCACTACCACAATGGGGGAAGCATAGGGGCTTCTGGATTCTTGTATTACACCAGCAGCTAGCATCTCTTGCAGATGCCCTCTCACATCATCTATATCAGCAGGTGCCAGGCGTCGAGACCTCTCACGAAATGGCCTTTCATCATGCAGCCGGATATGGTGCTCAGCTCCTTGCATGCATCCTATGTCCCATTCCTTTAAAGAAAACACCTGGTCTCTCTGGGCAAGCTTCTCACTGATCCTCACTTTCCATTCAGCTGGCAGCGGGGAGTCACCGAAATCAAACAAGTCAGGCGTTACTATGTCATTCTTCCCTGAACTCTTGCTACTGGGTAACACTGCAGTGTCTTCACAATGCACACTAGCCAAGGTACAACCTCTATTTACTCGAATCTCTCTGTCAGACACATTATGAACTTGAACCATTACCCTTCTGGCATAAGCATGGGCTCTAGCAGGCAAAATACTAGGCTTGACCAGCAGTCCTTCCGGCAATTTTCCATCATCCAGTGCATCCAACATTAATACTTTATTCTTGACATCCTTTCTGATACGGACCTCTCCCTGTAAGGTACACAGGGCATTTGGCGCCAGGATCAGAGGCTCAGGATCCTTTTTCCAGACAACTCCAACCGGTTCCTCTGGTTCCATTTTGTCAGCATCTCTCTGTGCCTCATAGGTCTTCTTGATCAAGGCCGGAATTCTTAAAGCTCTACTAGTCCTTGACCCCTGTTTTTCATAACACAACTGTGCCAGCCATCCAAACATATGTGCATTAGGTCCCAATTAGTAAAGGAACCCATTACAGTCCAGTAGGGGACACACTAAGGCCAGGGTCTCTACTTGCTCTGCCACCCCAGCCACGGAGGTGGGAAAAGACAGCCAAATTCGGATATATCCCGTGTAGGGGTAGGCCTTCTCACTTAACCCCCAGACATGCAGCCCCTCCAACGGTTATAAGGGTACATCAGACAAATACAAAATCACACATGCTCACACAATGCAAAGCATCATGGACTGCATATGCAAATCACCACAGAATGTTATGCTGGTCCAACTTTAAGCAGAATTGCATGGTGCGGAAAGGCCTCTCACACAGTTTGCAGATGCTTTGCATTGTGTGGGCATGTGTGATTTTGTATTTTCTTGAAACTTGGCTTCCCAGCCAAATGCCCTTTGGGGTAACCCTTCCCTCAGTGTTTGCACACAGAGGTTCTTTGTCTTTTAAATAGTTTTTTATTTTAATGGGTTCACCACAACATATCCAAGACCCACTGTCTTAGGGTAGCTGGTCCAGTCCACTGGGGTGTCAAACAGACGAGGCATACTGACGAGTCCTGGTAGGACGAAACACGTGTCTATGTCTTCTGTCAGCACCCTTTGCAAACTGTGTGAGAGGCCTTTCGGCACCCTGCAATTCTGCTTAAAGTTGGACCAGCATAACATTCTGTGGTGATTTGCATATGCAGTCCATGATGCTTTGCATTGTGTGGGCATGTGTGATTTTGTATTTTCTTGAAACTTGGCTTCCCAGCCAAATGCCCTTTGGGGTAACCCTTCCCTCAGTGTTTGCTCACAGAGGTTCTTCATCAGACAAATGCTTCTGATATCAGTCTTGGAACATAATTGTCACTTGGGAGCTACTGTCTAATACAGCTCTTGTAGACACTCCATTCACCTTTACAGTGGTCTCCATGGAGGGACCCACTATCCTGGACCAGTCTGGAGAGGCGGTAGCGGGGGCCTGGGCAAATGACCTTGCCACAAAGGGATGTGAGTTAACATTTTTGGGACCTTCACTGTGGTCATTTTTGTGCACCTCTTAACCCACTGACTTGTTCTCTGAAGTTCTCCTTGTAGCTGGCTCACCACTCTCTCCACATCTTTCCGAGACCAGCATTCCCTCTTCATGTGCCCATCCTTCCCACAATTATGGCAAAATATATCAGCTGAAGTTTGGGGTGACCGAAGAATCACATTGGGGGCTGCGGCATTGGTACTGTCAATAGAAAACCTTGGTGCCACCTCAGCCGGCCGTGGGGTGGACATTTGGAGACATCTCTTCAGTTCCCTCACTTCCATGGTCAAGGCATCAAGTTTTGAACTGTTGTCAACATGAGGTGCCTTGGTGAGCACCCCCACCCCCTTAACCAGAAGCAGTCAGACAGTGTCTGTGCCCGTACTGGTAGGGCGACCTTCATGATGAGACTTGTCCGTTGTTTTCCTAATCTCCTTCAGCAGTTCTTCCCTTGGTGGCACACCTTTTCCTTCTCAGAACACTCTAACTGCCAACCCTTGCCCTGAACTTCACTTGATGGGTCACCCTCAGTCATTTGGGTCGTTGGCAGCTATTGGGTAAGTCCCTCCCGAGTCGCCTTTTCTCAACTACTCAAATTTCTCTCATTAGCTCATCATAGGAGGTGTGGATTCCAGTCCGATTGGCCGGGGCGTGGCTTCAGAGCAACTGCAGTTTGGGAAGAGGCAGACTGAGATCCTGTCCAGCCTAGTTGATTCAATTTGCTGGCAAACTACCCTTTCTGAGGCATTCTTGCAACAATTTTCCAGCCGAGATACATACACAGACAACAACTCCCCTTTGATACTGTTGCATTTCTTACTTCCACCACAGGTCCTCATTGGAATCTGTGGCCCTACACATTCTCCAAGATAGTTCTGTGCAGTCGCCTAGGTTGCTAGCCTGTTTGGCATGGATGGTAGCCAGGGCAGGACCTCCCGAGGCTCTCACCCTCTTTCGCTTTTCTGCTTCTGAGAATTGCCATTCTAGCATTTGAGGGGCAACATAGTCTATCCAGGTCTCACCAGTCATCCTCCCCTTGTGGGGTGGGGAGGGTGCTGGAGAAAATTTTCAACCTGCGGTAAGAGTCGTGACTATTGGCAGGTACAGTCATAGGGACTTGCACTGGCACAGAAGGAGGGGCAATATCGGGTGCTGGAGGAGGAGAGGGTGTTGGTGGAGGAACGTTCTCAGGTGGCAATAATAGTTTCTTTAAATCCTCCACAGTTTTCCCTTCCTCCAGCAACAATTTACAAATTTCTCCTCAAAAGTTTCAGATAGTGGGGGGTCTCGTTCTCCCCGGGGTCTTTACTGTCTTTAATTATCACTTTCCAGGCAGTGAGGGCTTCTTCTGAGGTAATGGTCTGCAACAGCACTTTAGAACTGTCTATAGGGTCCTTACGCTAATAGAGCCATGAAAGTTTGGGCGAGCAGATCAGCCAGCCGCCCACCACCACAGGGTTTCCGTAAACTTGGTGAGCCTTGGAAGTATTCCTTCTACGGTGTCGTACTGGTGCCAGCAGGATATCAAGACAAGTACACAGCAGCATTTTGAAATTAGATCTCCTGCCTAGTACACCACTTCACCAACTGGTGTGTACAGCAGCTTCTGTTGGGGTACCCATTTATTTTAACAGTAATTTGTAAATGTGGCTACTAACATAGAAACATAGAAACACATAGAAGTGACAGATAAGGACCACAAAGCCCATCCAGTCTGCCCATTTTTTTTTCTACCTTATAAATGTGCCATCGAGCTTTGCTCTGTCAGTGACCTATCTATTCATAGTCATTTGTATTGCTTCTTATGCCTATCCCATGCCTGTTTGAAGCCCTGCACTGTATTCTATAGCTACTACTTCTTGTGTTAAGCCATTCCATGCATCTACCACCCTTTCTGTGAAAAAGAATTTCCTCACATTTCCCCTTTCTCGGCCTCCTCTAATCTCATGTTGTGTCCTCTTGTCCTGCTATTTTTTCTATTATTTAAACATGTTGACTCTCACCTTGTTTATGCCCTTAAGGTGTTTAAATGTCTCTGATCATATCCACCTCTCTCCTCCTTGCTCAAGGGCATACATATTGAGCTCCATTAATCTGTCCTCATATGTCTGATGCAGTCCCTGCACCATTTTGGTTGCCCTTCTCTGGACTGCCTTAATTTGGTTAATGTCCTTGTGAAGGTGTGGCCTCAATACTGCACGCAGTACTCCAGATGGGGCCTAACCAATGTCTTGTACAGAGGTTATTACCTCCTCTTACGACTTGTGTACCCCTACCTAATACCTAACTTTTAGCCTACCTACTGCTTTACAGGGTCTGCTTGGATGATTTCAGGTCATCAGTGATGATGATACCCAAGTCTCTTTCTTCCTTTGTGACTGCTAGCAACTCCTCCCAGCCTATATGTGGCTTCGGGTTTCTCTTCCCTATGTGCTGATTTGCACTTCTTTGCATTAAATCCCAGTTGCCACTCTTCTGGCCATTCTGCTAGTTTATCCAGATCTCTTCTCATTCTGCCCAGCTCATCTGGATCATCTACTCTGTTGCAGATCTTGGTGTCATCTGTAAACAGACAAGCCTTACCCTCTAGTCCATCTGTTGAGGTCACTAATGAAGATGTTGAATAGGACTGGCCCAGGACTGATCCCTAGAGGTACCCCACTTGTGACTTGGCATCTCTTCTGACTGTATACTGTTTACCACCATTTCTGTTTTCTGCCAGTCAACCAGTTTGCCACCCAGTTGACCAACTTCTGACCTTTGAGCCTACCTAGCTTATTTTATCAATCTTCTATGTGGAACAGTGTCAAAAGCTTTGCTGAAGTCAGGTAGGCGACATCAACTGCTCCCCTGTCCACCACTCCTGGTTACCCAGTCAAAGAAATCTATGAGATTAGTTTGACAGGACCTTCCTTTTGTAAACCCATGCTGTCTTGGATCCTGTGCCCCTAGGATTCCAGGTTTGCACTATCCTTTCCTTAAGGAGTGCCTCCATAATCTTGCCCACTACTGAGTGGTAAGACTGACCGGTCTGTAGTTCCCGCCTCCTCCTGCTACCACTCTTGTGGAGTGGGATCACATGAGCCCTTCTCGATCTTCTGGGACCTCTCCTGTGCTCAGAGACCACTAAACAATTCTGCTAATGGCTCTGCTAGTTCCTCCTTTAGCTCTTAAGTACCCTGGGATGTATGCCATCAGGTCCCATTGCTTATCCACCTGAGCTTAGCAAGCTCTTAGGACCCTTTCTTTTGTGAAGTGTATGGTGCTCACCTCCTCCCCCTGTGTCCACTTGATGCTGAGCTGTGGGCCCTGCCCTACCTTCTCTTCAGTAAATACTGAGCAAAAGTATCTATTTAGGATAGATGCCTTTACAGGTCCTCCTCCTCACATGCTCCTTTTCTCCATTGGCTTAGCATTCCCCCTCTGGACTTTCTCCTTTCACTAATGTATCTATAGAAAGTCTTGTCACCTTCTTTACTGTTCGTGGCTAGTGTTTCCTCAGTTTGGGACTTTGCCTGCCTTACTGCCTTACCTGCTTCCCTTAGGGCAGTTTGGTATGCCTCCTATCTTCATCGCTGTATTCCTTATATTATTTCTGAAGGCCAGCCTTTTGGCTCTGACCTTTTCTGCTACTGTTGGGAACCAAAGTGGTTTCCTTCTTCTTTTGCACTTCCTTTTCTGTCTAACACAATGGGATGTTGCTTCAAGTATTGTATCATATTCTTGCCCACTTTGCCTGTACCTCCTCACCTGTGTTTCTTTTGCCAGGGCTAGCTTAACTCTGTTGGCCATTTTATCAAAGTCAGCTCCTCTGAAGTCCCATATTTTGCCTTGGAATGGGATGATTTAGATGTAGTAGTCGAATTGAACCATACCATGTGATGGTCACTGGCCCCAGGTGACCTTCTACCTGGAGATCTGTAGATCCCTTCTTTGTTAGTCAGTACTAGATCTAGGATAGCCCTGTCTCTTGTGGGTTGCTGTACCAGTTGTTTGAGGCCCTCCCTGCAGGGAATCCACTATGAGTCTAGTTCTGGCAGATGTTTCTGCTGGTGATTGACCAATCTGTATCTGCATAGTTGAAGTCTCCCATTATCAGAACCTCCCTTTAGCTGTCATGTTTTGTATATCTTCTAACAGTAATGTGTCTATGTCCTCCCTCTGGTCTGGGGCCTGTAGACAACCCCAGTTCTTATCAGTTGTCCCATTTCCTGTTTCAGGGTGACCCACAGTTCTTCTGGCTCCTTATGTGTATTCTGAATTTCTGTAGCTTTGATATTTTCATTAACATAGGACCACTCCTCCCCTTTTTGCCTTGGTCTCTTCTGAACAATACATAGCTAGGTACTGAAGTCTCCCAAGTGTGGTTACTGGTAAACCACGTCTCACTAATTCTACTATGTCCAGTTTAGCTTCTGACATTTTGCCTGCGGGTCTGGGATCTTATTTCCCAGGCTGTGAGCATTGTGTACATGATTTTCCATTGGCCAGATTTTGGTGTGTTAGTTGTTGGGTGAAGTTTGGCATTACTTCTGTGCATCGTGTGGGAGACAAACCTTTTTCTTACCTGGTGATGCAAATGAGCGGCAAACACGCTGAATTCCTGTTTGACCACTAGCTGAGGGGAGGGTGTTCTTCCCATTCGTATGAGAGGTGCTGCACCCTCTCCCCATTTGCTAGTTTAAATATTCTGCAAAGCCGTCAAACTTCTGCCTCAATGCACTGACTCCCTCTTTAGTCAGATGCAGTCCATCAAATTTAAAGAACTTTCACTCCCAGAACTGTTGCCAGTTCCTACAAATCTGTGTCCTTTTTCCTGGCACCAGTCCTTGAGCCACGTGTTTAGCTCCCCTATCTCCCCTTCTTCTGACCTTCCGGTCCATCTGCTCCCTTCTCCCCAGACTGGCAGGATCTCAGAGAAGGAGATGCGGCTGAAATAGATGATAGTTTGTCACCCAGCCTAGTCAGGGTGTTCCTTGGTCTCCACAACTGACCAGCTGGCGAGATCATTAGTCCCTATTGTACTAGGACATCAATGTTTTTCTCCTGCTTTGTGAACAATTTAGCAATGCGGTCAGTGTCTCTCCATGCTGATGTACCTGGGGAGACATCTGACCATCACCCTGGCTGAAGATGGGTATCAACTCCCCGAATCATGGAGTCTCCTATGATCAGAAGTTTTTTGTATTCGCTTGTGCTTGTTTAGTTTTGGTTCCTGATTTGGGTGAGTATTGTTGTGTTAGCTCCTGTGCCGAGTGTCCTGCTCTCAGTATCTTCTGCCTCTTTATTTGATTTCAGAGATAGGCAGATACCTGTTCTGTAGTGTTAATATGGTTTTTGGAGGTAATGTGTTGAGAGCAGAGAGGATGGGGCACCTGATTTGTCTTCTTAACCACTGCCAACCTCCTGGACCAACTACCCTCTGCGGTCGAGGTTTTTCTGTTGGATGCTGGGGAAATGGCAGGTGGTTCTTATAATGTATTTCCTCCTTCAATATGAAATTTGAGGCGTGCAATCTCTGCCCATGCTGCCGGAGCTGAGACCTAAGATCTCCAAAGGCCCAGCATGTAGGACAGTGTCCCAAATCCTGTAAGACTGTCCTTCTGAAAATTGTTCCACAGTACCTGCAGTTAATGAAATCCATTCCAAATAAGTTGCTGGGTTCGTAACCTAGTCAGAGTAATTAGAAGGAAAAAAAAATGCAAGTAATGGTTTAATTGTGCTTTGTTTAACTTGTTATAACAAGTTAAATTACTAGTGCCCTGTAAATGAGATCACCTTGTGGAGGCCCCACTGATCCGCCCCTTCCTGCTCTGCCACAGGATATGTCACAACTGTGGTACCCTATAAAAGAGAGGACACACAATCCCAGCGGTGAGCCTCCAAGATGTAACCCCCTAGGTGGCACTATCCCAAGGGCTACTACCGCTGCCTGACTGACTACTGACTGGTTGAGGGGCCTAGGTCCAATGGCAAGTGCCTCCACCCAGAAGTCAGGGTTTGCAGTAGTTAAACTAACTTGGTCACAGCCCTCTAGGACACTGTAACCCCCCTTTCTTCCCACTAGTGGCTCACACAATGCATCAGGAATATCTTCTCAATGTACATGTAACCCCCCTGCAAATGGGGGTTCCCAAAAGACTTCCAGGAGCTTGCTTGAATGCTCCAAGCCTGAATGGTGTTTGGCATTTAAGCCATTTATCAGTGAGTGTTTTTAGAGCCTTCTGGTACTGTTCTCTTTAAGACGTGTCTGCTTGCAGACAAATTAGTTTGTATGGGGGACTGTGTGCTTCTCTGAGTACCACTCGAGCTGCTGCCAATTCACTTCATTTTGCAGTCACTAGGAGTGCAAAGGGAACCTATCTGAAAGATGTAACTGTTTGCCAGAAATTATTTAGAGTAATAATGAAGATTACAGTTTGTCTAACCTGCTTTCTTTTGCAGTCAGAACTGTGTCTGCTAGTTCCCATTCTAGTTTTGAACTGCTGAACTGGACCAATCAGTGGGTAAGCTTGCTCTAAAATGATGCCTTGGACCTAATCAGAACTTGGACTCATAATCTGAGCCAGCCACAAGAGGATTGTATGGGCAGTGACTCTGGAGATGTAAGTTTAGACTTCAGTGCCTTTTTGGACCAACAGCAGCAGTCTATTGTGAGTGACAGCCTAATCCAGTCAAGAACTGGGAGGAACTCAAAGGAAGTGCCGGTTTCGTCAGTTGGAGTTCAGTTGAGCTTTGGCAGTGAAGAAGGAAGGAGCCCTAGTGCTTTTCAGTGTGCAGTTTTAGTCAAAAAACGTGTGTAAGGCCCAGAGTTCCGGTCTGCAGCTTGTTAGGACTGAATCCGTCCTGTGAAAGAATCAAAGGATCTCTGAAGAGTAGAAACCAGGCTCACCCTGTAGAAGACTGGAAGAATTGCTGAAAATTGCACTCGGTCTGTCAGGAACTGAATCTGCTGTGTGTTCTCCGGTATTGTGCAGTAATTGCGATCGGGATACAGATGCAGCCTGCCTGGTATAGTACTTTCTTTTATATGGATGTGTGAAGAGGTTTGTGTACCTCAAGTGAGCCCTGCTGACATTGAAGGACCCTATCTTATTTGGAGGTCGTGAGTACTAATTCAGGGTTGCTCCCTGTTGAATTGCCACATTAAATCCAAATGGAATTACTGTACTGCTGACTGTTTAATTCTCCTTTTCTCTGTGTGAAAGGGCCCCTACCAGCTGCCACGGTTTGGACTAGCCACTAGGGCTTGGGTACCCAGGACAGTAACTGATAGGGATAGGCCTGTGCACAGAGCCATAGGTAGATTATTAGAGTGATAAGCTAATTAACCTGATTTCCCCTGTCCTTGTTATATCCCCTAAATAAATCAGAGCTGCTTGTTTCAGCAAAGTTATACTGCCTGAGGTATTTGTCTATGTTAAAGTACTGTACTGTGATTGTTGCACTGTATCTCATTTCACAGGAGGTCCCAGTGCGGAACCAGACCTGGGGGTAAGTGTATACTGTGAAGGTAATTCTGATGTATTGTGTGGGCCACTAGTGGGAAGAAGGGGTTGCAGTGTCCCAGAGGGCTGTGACCAAGTTAGTTTAACTATTGCAAACCCTGACCTCTGGGTGGAGGCACCCGCCATTGGATCCAGGCCCTCAACCTGTTAGTGGCAAATCAGGCAGGGGTAGTAGCCCTGGGATAGCGCCATCTAGGGTTACATCTTGAGGCACCGCTGATTGTGTGTCCTCTAGTGGCCATATTTACTAACCACTGTTAAGAAAAAATGGGTACCCGACAGAAGTGGCTGTGCACCGGCTGGTGGAGTGGTGTACTGGGGAGAGATCAGCCCCAAAATGCTATGCTTATCCTGGACATCCCCTGGGTATCAATACGGACACTGTGCAGGGGTACTTTCCAAGGTGGAAGGTTTACAAAACCCTGTGGTGGTGGGTGGCATGCTAATCTGCTCACCCACACTTTCCTGGCCCTAGTAGAGTTTAAGGATCCCATAGATAGCTCCAAAGTGCCACAGACCATTACCCCAGAGGGAGCCCTCACTGCTTGGAGAGTGATAACTAAGGACAGTAAGACCTGGGGGAATCAGCCCCACCACTATCTGAAACTTTTGAGGAGAAATTTGCTGAATGGTTGCTGGGAGAGGGAAAACTGTGGAGGACTTGAAGAAACTATTCTTGCCACCTGGGGTGTTCCTCCCCAACACCCTCTCCTGCTCCAGTGCCCGTAATGGTGGCTGAACCAATGCAGACTCCTATTTCTGCACCTGCCATTAGTCACGACTCTTATCAAGGTTGAGGATCTTCTGGCACCTCCCCACCCCCCAAGGGAGGATGACTGGGAGACCTGGATAGACTATGTTGCCCCAAGTGCTAGAATGGCAATGCTCGGAAGGTGAAAGCGAAGAGGGTTAGTGAGGCCTCGAGGTCCTGCCCTGCTACCATCCGTGCTAAGCAACGGGCCAGTAACCCTGAGCGACTGCACAGGCCTATCTTGAGGCCTTGGAGAATGTGTATGGGAGCCCAGATTCTGATGAGGACCTATGGTGGAGAGTAAGAGATGCACAACAGTACCAAGGGAGTTGTTGTCTGTGTATGTATCTCGGCTGGAAAAAATTGTTGCAAGAATGCCTCAGAAAAGGTAGTTTGCCAGCGATTGAACTGGACCGAACCAGGCTGGACAGGATCCTTAAGTCTGCCCCCTCTCAGAACTGCTGTTGCTTCAGTTACACCTGGCAGATCGACTGGAATCCCCACCCTCCTATGATGAGTTAATGAGAGAAATTCGAGGAGTTGAGAAAAGACGACCTCGGGAGGGCCTGCACCAATAGCTGCAGCACATCCGAGTGACTGAGGGTGACCCATCAAGTGAAGTTCAGGGCAGAGGTTGGCAGTCAATGAGTGCTCTGACAAGGAAAAGATATGTCACAATGGGGCGAACTCTGTTGAGAGAGATCCGAATTCAAAACAGTCCCTTTATGAAGGCCACTGCCTGCAATGCGGGCCCTGACCTATATCCGACTGCATCTGCTATGGGGTGGGGTACCCACCATGTATCTCCTGCTGATAACAGCTCTGAACTCGATTCCTTGACCATGGAAGTGGAGAAACTGACGAGATGTCTCCAAATGCTTATCACGCCGCAGAGACAGAGATGGCACCAAGGTTTCCAGTTAGTAATACCCCGCCCTGGCTCCCAGTGTGGCGCCTGCCAGCTCAAACTCCAGAAAGTATGTTTGCTATAATTGTGGGAAAGATGGGCACATGAAAGGGAATGCCAGTCCCCAAAAGACACTGACAAAGTTGCATATAGGCTACAAGGAGAGCCTGAGAAGAAATCAGTGGTTAAGAGGTGCACGATCCCAGTGAGGGCACCAAAATGCTAATTCACGTCCTTGTGGCAAGGTCAGTTGCCCAGGCCCCCTACCGCCTCTCCAGACTGGTCCAGAATAGTGGGTCCCTCCATTGGAGACCACTGTAAAGGTGAAGGGAGTGTCTACAAGAGCTATATTAGACAGTGGCTCCCAAGTGACAATTATGTTCCAAGATTGGTATCAGAAGCATTTGTCAGACGTACCTTCCAAACATTAGAAGGACTGCATTATGGGGTTAAGTGAGAAGGCCTACCCTATTCCGGGTATATCCGAATTTGGCTGTCTTTCCCACCTCCGTGGCTGGAGTGGCGAACAAGTAGAGACCCTAGCCTTAGTGTGTCCCCCACTGGACTGTATGATGGTGTCCCTTTGTTGATTGGAACAAATGCTCATATGTTCGGAAGGCTGGCACAGTTGTGTTATGAAAACAGGGGTCAAAGACTAGTAGAGCTTTAAGAGTTCCGGCTTTAATTAAGAAGGCCTATGAGGCACAGAGAGATGCTGAAAAAACAGAACCAGAGGAACGCGTTGGAATTGTATGGAAGAAGGATCCTGAGTCTCTGATCCTGGCGCCAAATGCCCAGTGTACCTTACAGGGAGAGGTCCGTATCAGAAAGGATGTTAAGAATAAAATATTATATTTTGGATGCACCAGGCGATGGAAAATTGCCAGAGGGACTGCTGGTCAAGCCTAGTATTTTGCCCGCTAGAGCCCATGCTTATGCCAGAAGGGTAATGGTCCAGTTCATAATGTGTCTGAAAGAGACATTCGAGTAAACAGAGGTTGCATCCTGGCTAATGTGCATTGTGCAGACACTGCAGTGCTACCCAGCAGCAAGAGTTCAAGGAAGAATGACAGAGTAGCATCAGACTTGTTTGATTTCGTGACTCCCGCTGCAGCTGAATGGAAAGTGAAGATCAGTGAGAAGCTTGCCCAGAGAGACCAGGTGTTTTCTTTAAAGGAATGGGATGTAGGATGCGTGCAGGCTGAGCACAATATCCGGCTGATGGACAAGACCATTTCGTGAGAGGTCTCGACGCTTGGCACCTGCTGACATAGATGATGTGAGGCGGCATCTGCAAGAGATGTTAGCTGCTTGTGATACAAGAATCCAGAAGCCCTTATGCTTCCCCATTGTGGTAGTGAGGGAAAAGAATGGAACAGTAAGGATGTGTGTGGATTATCGCACCTTAAACCGTGGACTATCCCTGATCAGTACACAATGCCCGCATTCAGGATGCTTTGGACTGCCTAAGCGGGAGCAAGTGGTTCTCTGTGCTGGATCTCCGCAGTGGGTACTATCAGATCCCGATGGCCCCAGAGGACCGTGAAAGACAGCCTTTATCTGTCCGCTTGGCTTCTATGAATTCATGAGGATGCCTCAAGGATTTCAGGTGCCCCAGCCACTTTTCAACGATTGATGGAGCGTGCAGTGGGGACATGAACTTACTAGAGTGCCTGGTATACCTAGATGATGTTATTGTGTTTGGCAGCTCACTGGAGGAACATGAGAGCAGATTATTTAAGGTATTGGACCGACTGGAGGACTTTGGCCTTAAACTGTCCATTGATAAGTGTCAATTTTTTCAAACATCAGTAAAGTATGTGGGACACATAGTATCCACGAGGAATAGAGACCACCCAAGTAAAGTTGAGGTGCCTTGACCACCTGGCCACAGCCCAAAAATCTAAAAGAACTGCAAGATTCCTGGATTCTGTGGTTATTATCATGCGCTTATCAAGACTATTCAAGAGTGATCCGCCTTACTTAACCTTACTCAAGGGTATCCCCAACCCACAAAAATACCAAAAGTCAGCATCCTCAAGACTGAAAGAGTGTATTTTCATCCGAGTGAAGTATTTGGGGCCTGCTGGACTCCTGATTGTGAGACTGCTTTTCATGAGATCATATATCAACTTACCCATGCTCCAGTGCTGGCCTATGCCGATCCAAGAAAACCTTACGTCCTGCACACTGATGCTAGCTTGCAAGGGTTGGGGGCTGTGTTGTACTAAAGCACGAGAATGGCCTGAGACCAGTGGCCTTTGCCAGTAGAAGCCTGGACCCCATCCGAAAAGAACTATCCTGTACATAAGTTAGAGTTCCTAGCTTTGAAGTGGGCTATTGTTGACCAATTCCATGAGTACTTGTATGGGGCTAAAATACTAGTAAAACTGACAATAATCCTTTGACCTATGTGCAGACCTCAGCTAAGTTGGATGCCACTGGCCATAGGTGGCTTTCTGCATTATCTACATATGACTATGCTCGAATACCGAGCAGGTCTGAACCACATAGATGCTGATGCTCTCTCCCGGAGGCCTGTTCCCCAGAATGATTGGGTCCGACTGGCAGAACCTGACATTCGGGCACTCTGCGGAAGTTGACAGGGAGGAACAATGTCCACGGACGCAGTGGACTGCATGGTGGATTGCTTGGGAGCCTCTGAGAATTGCATACCTCGCTGTTTATTGCCACTTTTCTGCAATAGACATTGGTGCACTGCCTCAGCTGGACAATGACAGTATTCAGTGGGCTCAACTCGCGATCCCATGATCAAAGCAGCTTTAGAAGCCCTCTATGCAGGAAAAGATGTGTCAAATTCACGCCCACTGATTTGAGAACTGCACTGTTATACAAAGAAGGTCCTAGGTTAGAAACTGATCAATAAACTGTTATACAGAGAAACAGTAGACAGAGGGGACAAGTAGACAAACAACAACTAGTGCTGCCCACTGCCTTTCGAGACTCAGTATTGAGGTCCTTGCACAACCACATGGGGCACCTTGGTATAGACAGAACACTTGACTTGGTGAGATCCAGATTCTATTGGCTAAGATGGGGGCTGATGTGGAGCAACACATTCTGAACTTGTAATCGTTGCCAACAGAGGAAAGCTTTTGCCAAGGGCTGCCCCCTTGTTAACATAACCACCAGTGCACCCATGGAGCTGGTCTGTATTGATTTTCTAAGTTTGGAGTCAGATCAAAGAAATATCAGTAATGTGCTGGTGGTCACTGACCATTTCACGAGATATGCCCAAGCTTTCCCCACCAAAGACCAGAAAGCATCCACTGTAGCCAAAGTACTTGTAGAAAACTTTTTGTTCACTATGGGGCTCCACAAAGAATCCATTCTGATCAAGGGAGAGACTTTGAGAGTCGTCTGATCAAAGAGATGCTTTCTGTGGGGAGTGCAAAAGTCCAGAACCACTCCTTACCACCCCAGGGGACCCACAGCCTGAGCGTTTCAACGCACTTTGCTAGATATGCTGGGCACCTGCACCCAAAGGACAAGCCTAGATGGAGCCAACAAATTAGCACCCTGGTACATGCTTATAACTGCACCAAAAGTGATGCCACTGGATTCTCCCCTACAGCCTGATGTTTGGAAGAGAAGCTCGACTACCAGTAGATGTGTGTTTGGGGTCTCTCTGATGGGGTTCAAGCTGACAACTATTTACAGTATGTGCAAAGTTAAGAGGCCCAGCTAACTCATGCGTACCAACTGGCTCAAACCATGGCTGCAAAGAAATCTGGCCAGCAAAGAAAGGTATGATAAAAAGGTGAAAGCACAGGAACTCCAGGAGGGAGATCGGTATTGCTAAGAAATCTGGGACTGCATGGCAAGCACAAGATTGCTGACAGATGGCACCATCTCCCTCACATTGTAGTGGGCAAACTAGATGATCTGCCAGTGTACAAAGTAAGGCCTGAGAATAATTCAAAGATGTAAAAACAATGACAGAAATCATTTACTGCCCATTGGACAAATCTTAATTGAGTCTGAGCCCTAGAAGATGCCCCTCTGGACCAGTGACTAGAGCTGCTGCTAAGAAAAGATCAGAAAGTCTGCACCTACAGAAGTAAAGTTAAAGTGTTCCTCCACAAGTCCCAGTTGAGCATGACTGTCAGTCCATATCGGAAGAAAGTGAGAGTGACTTTGAATACTATCCTTCTTACGAACTGAGTCAATTGTTTCGGGGCAATCCCATAGTCAATACTGGAGACAAAGCTGGGCCTTCTGGACTGTCTAAGCCCCAGCTTCATCCCTGGAGCCAATGCTCCCAGAAAGTGAAGTGCAAAGCATCAGATCAGATGAAATGGAATCATTGTGCATGGTTGAACTGTTTGAGCTTTCAGGAGAAAATGATAGATTGGGGCAGACTGGTGATACACCGAACAAGAAGAGTATTTTGAGTGCCCTGACAGTCCACTGCCAGTGTCCGAAAGCTCTCCATGCGAGCCAAATGTTGTGGACTCAGAAACTGTAACTCCTGGAGCTGAAAGTGCTCCAAGTTCTAGCCTCTCTACCCCATGGAGACTCCTGACAAGTGAGGACAATGCTGAAAATGAGGCTCAGAGTGCAGAGACTATAACAGTTCCCCTAGAAAGACTGGTCGAGCTGTAAAGCCTGTGGTGCACCTCAGTTATGATTCACTTGGGAGGCCTGTGGACTTGCCTCTCAATGTTGTCCATAAAGGAGTGTGTGTCCCGAGCTCATTGCCCAAACTGAGCATCAGTGCTAACTCCAAGTTACTTGTGTTGCCCTCTAGTATGGTGCCCTTGCCTCTATCCAGCCCCAAGGTAACTGATAGGAAGGGCCCCTCTCTTCAGGTTTCATGTACAAGAGGTAATAACTTGAGTTATGGTACAATGTGTATGTAATACTGTGTAAAGAGTGACGTACTGCAATGTTTCAGAAATGTGTTTGGTAAAATGATATATTGACTGATGATTACATGCGAGCCTAATGCAAATGTATATGGTTGCAGTTGAAACTTATGGGTACTTGCTTGACGCTGGACGCTGCTTTCCCTAGGCTAGGAAGGGTGTAACCCTGCAAATGGGGGTTCCCTAAAAGACTTCCAGGAGCTTGCTTGAATGCTCCAAGCCTGAATGGTGTTTGGCATTTAAGCCATTTATCAGTGAGTGTTTTTAGAGCCTCTGGTACTGTCTTTAAGAGCTGTCTGCTTGCAGACATAATTAGTTTGTATGGGGGGACTGTGTGCTTCTCTGAGTACCACTCGAGCTGCTGCCAATTCACTTCATTTTGCAGTCACTAGGAGTGCAAAGGAACCTATCTGAAAGATGTAACTGTTTGCCAGAAATTATTTAGAGTAATAATGAAATTACAGTTTGTCTAACCTGCTTTCTTTGCAGTCAGAACTGTGTCTGCTAGTTCCCATTCTAGTTTTGAACTGCTGAACTGGACCAATCAGTGTGGGGTAAGCTAGCTCTAAAATGATGCCTTGGACGAATCAGAACTTGGACTCATAATCTGAGCCAGCCACAAGAGGATTGTATGGGCAGTGACTCTGGGAGATGTAGTTTAGACTTCAGTGCCTTTTGGACCAACAGCAGCAGTCTATTGTGGTGACAGCCAATCCAGTCAAGAACTGGGAGGAACTCAAAGGAAGTGCCCGGTTTCGTCAGTTGGAGTTCAGTTGAGCTTTGGCAGTGAAGAAGGAAGGAGCCCTGTGCTTTTTCAGTGTGCAGTTTTAGTCAAAAAACGTGTGTAAGGCCCAGAGTTCCGGTCTGCAGCTTGTTAGGACTGAATCCGTCCTGTGAAAAGAATCAAAGGATCTCTGAAGAGTAGAAACCAGGCTCACCCTGTAGAAGACTGGAAGAATTGCTGAAAATTGCACTCGGTCTGTCAGGAACTGAATCTGCTGTGTGTTCTCCCGGGTATTGTGCAGTAATTGCGATCGGGATACAGATGCAGCCTGCCTGGTATAGTACTTTCTTTTATATGGATGTGTGAAGAGGTTTGTGTACCTCAAGTGAGCCCTGCTGACATTGAAGGACCCTATCTTATTTGGAGGTCGTGAGTACTAATTCAGGGTTGCTCCCTGTTGAATTGCCACATTAAATCAAATGGAATTACTGTACTGCTGACTGTTTAATTCTCCTTTTCTCTGTGAAAGGCCCCTACCAGCTGCCACGGTTTGGACTAGCCACTAGGGCTTGGGTACCCAGGGACAGTAACTGATAGGATAGGCCTGTGCACAGAGCCATAGGTAGATTATTAGAGTGATAAGCTAATTAACCTGATTTCCCCTGTCCTTGTTATATCCCCTAAATAAATCAGAGCTGCTTGTTTCAGCAAAGTTATACTGCCTGAGGTATTTGTCTATGTTAAAGTACTGTACTGTGATTGTTGCACTGTATCTCATTTCACAGGAGGTCCCAGTGCGGAACCAGACCTGGGGTAAGTGTATACTGTGAAGGTAATTCTGATGTATTGTGTGGGCCACTAGTGGGAAGAAAGGGGGGTTGCAGTGTCCCAGAGGGCTGTGACCAAGTTAGTTTAACTATTGCAAACCCTGACCTCTGGGTGGAGGCACCCGCCATTGGATCCAGGCCCCTCAACCTGTTAGTGGCAAATCAGGCAGGGGTAGTAGCCCCTGGGATAGCGCCATCTAGGGGTTACATACACTTACCCCAGGACTGGCTCTGTCGACTGGACGCTGGGGACCCCTTGTAAAACAAGATGATACAATGCAAAAGCCACAGTACAATACTTTAACATAAACGAATACCTCAGACAGTGTAACTTTGCTGAAACAAACAGATTTGATTTATTTAAGGAGCTGTAACAAGGAAGGGGGAAATCAGGTTAATTACAGTAGGGTTAAACACATTAATAATCACAGTATGTGTGCGTATATTCAGAGTCCCAAATTGTCACTTTCACTGGGTACCCAGGATGGCGGGGGTGGGGAGGGCTAGCCAGGATCGGTGCAGCTGGTTGGGGCCCTGTGATGGAAAAACACTGGCACAATACCCAAACTGTAATCTGGAGCCAGTTGGCTCAGTTCGTGAAGAAATAAAAAGAAAAAACAACAATTAGATTATATACTTGCAGTTCGATAAACAGATGGCAAGGAGCTACCCTGCTTTGTACTCACAAACATAATGCTGGGAACTGGATGGAAGGCAAATTGTCCTGGATTGCCAGGAGGAGCAGACCATGTGGACAAGGTCCTTGTGACTGGACCCCACTGCAGTTTAGAGCAAATGGATGTAGTCTGGATTAAGCTGGGGTTTACTTCCAGCCTCATGCACTCAATTCACTGTACAGGGGATTTGAAATGCGATTCCCCACAAGCACTACACACATTTATATGTAAAAGGAAAGTACTATACCAGGTAGGCTGCTTCTCTATCCTGATCGCAATTACTGCACAATACCTGGGAGAACACACAGCAGATTCAGTTCCTGACAGACCGAGCGTGATTCAGCAATTTCTCCAGTCTTCTACAGGGTGAGCCTGGTTTCTACTATTCAGATCTCCTTGATTCTCCTCACAGGTTGGATTCAGTCCGAACGGATGTTTGCACAAGCTGCAGACCGATACTTAGGGCCTTACACACGTTTCCCGCACTAAAACTACACACTGAAGAAGCACACAGCTCCTTGTCTCTTCGCTGCCCAAACTGATCTCATCTTTCCAGTAGACAGAGCTGGGCAATTCCTGAGTTCCTCCCAGTTCAGTTGGCTGGCTTGGCTGTCACTCACAATCAGACTCCCCCTGTTGGTGCAAAAAGGCGCCAAAGTCCAAACTACAATTCCCAGAAGCATTGACCATACAGTACATAGGTGGCTGGCTCCACAATGAGAGCCCGAGTTCTGATTTGCCAGCAGCAGGCTCCATTTCAAAGGTCCCCCCACACTGATTGGTCCAGTTCAGCAGTTCAACCAGAATGGAGGGCTAGGCAAACACAGTTCTGACTGCAAAGAAAAGCAGGTTAGACAAACTATATTTTCATTATTACTCTAAATGATATCTGGCAAACAGTTACATCTTTGAAAAGTGCTCACTCTGCCCACTTAGTGACGGCAGAAACGGAGCGATTTGGCAGCAGCTCGAGTGGGACTCATGCAGGGAAACACACAGTCCCCCATAGAAACTAATTATGTCTGCAAGCAGACAGCTCTTAAAGAGACAGTACCAGAGGCTCTAAAAGCACTCACAGATAAACGGCTTAAACGCCAAACACCATTCAGGCTTGGAGCATTCAAGCAAGCTCCTGGAAGATTTTTTGGGAACCCCCATTTGCAGGGGGGTTACAATATATAAGTTACTTACTTATTTATTTATTATAATTGCATTGTCTATTTTATGTTGCCTATAACCCTGCTTTTTTTCTGTAATGATGCCCAGAGCCTCCGGTATTACGTGCCAAATATAAATAAAATGTTACTTTACTTTATCTCAGTGGTGGGGAAACGAATGGAATCACTACTAAAAGAAAGGTTTGTGATATATCTCGAATCTAATGGAGCACAGGATCTGAGGCAGCATGAATTCACAGCAAGAAGATCTTGTCAAACAAATCTGATAGATTTCTTTGACTGGGTGGCTAAGGAGATGGATCAGGGAGTGGCGGTGGATGTGACCTATCTGGATTTCTTTTTGCTCCTTACTTGCCCCCTGGCCTGCCTCTCCTTCCGGCTGCTCAAGGTCCCCCCCCCGACCCCATCGCCCTGACCTCCTTCCACTCACCTCACACTGCAGCCATCCCAGGGGTGGCCCAGCGTATCCCTTCGCCGGATGGGTCCCTCTCCTCTGAGGGGGAAGGTGCCAGGAGGGGAAACCAGCGAGCTACTCGATCAGTCCCCGGGCGCTGCTAAGGTGGATTCCGGGATGTCAGGGCACTCGAGTTGGCAGGAGCCAGCAGCTATCATCCGGTCGACCAGAAGGCTGGGGTTTCTGCTTTTCTCCCCGGGGGGCATGGCATGCCATGGACGTCTAGGCCAAAGCCGACATTCACCACGCCCCTGTGTACAATGGGGCTTGCCCAAGCTACTGCTCTCCCGGCCTCCACCAGGAGGCAGCAGACAGCGAGACGCATCCGCTCCCTCCCCGGAGAAGGCGAGCAGTCACAGGACACTCAAGCCTTCTCCTCCTGGATGGCTCTCCAGCGACCCGAGTCCGTTCCTAAACCCAGGTCACCGGCAATGCAAGCGGAAATCCAACCACTGCGCTGACAAGCTGGCCCTATCTGGATTTCAGGAAGGCCATCAACACTGTCACATACAGTATAGGAGGCTAGTAAACAAGCTGGGCAGCCTGGGAGTGGGTCCCAGGGTGGTAAACTGGGTCAAAACATGGCCGAGTGATAGGAGACAGAGGGTGGTGGTGAACAGATTTCAATCCAAAGACAGGGGGGTGAGCAGTGTGGTCCCACAGGGATCAGTGCTTGGATCAGTCCTCTTTAATGTCTTCATAAGCGACATTGCAGAGGGGCTGGAAGGGAAGGTATGTCTCTTTGCAGATGGCATGAAGATCTGCAACACGGCTGACACTCCAGGAGTGGTAGAGAAAATGAGAAGGGACCTAAGCAAGCTTGAGGAGTGGTCAAGGGTGTTGCAGCTAAGACTCAATGCAAAGAAGTGCAAGATCATGCACTTGGGGCACAGGAATGCAGGGTAGGAGTACATGATGGGGGGAGGGAGGCACTGATGGCCACTAAACAGGAAAGGGACCTGGGAGTAATTATGTCTATGATCTAAATGTTACCAATGTGAGACGGTGGTGAGGAGAGCCAGTGGAATGCTGGGGTGCATAGGGAGAGGTATCTCCAACAGAAGGAAGGAGGGAAGGAGGTGGTGATGCCACCGTATAGAACATTGGTGAGACCTCATCTAGAGTACTATGTCCAGTTCTGGAGGCTGCATCTCTGGAATGACATAGACAGAGCAGAAGCGGTTTAGAGAAGGGCAACAAAAATGTTGCAGGGGCTGCACCAAAAGTCATATAAGGGGAGACTGGACAATCTCAATATGTATTCTCTGAAGGAGAGAAGAGAGGGGATATTAATGAGACTTTCAAATACAACAAGGGTGTAGATAAGGTACAAGAGCGTAGCATCTTTCAAAAAAAAAAGTTGTTCAAGAACAAGGGGCCATGATACGAAGATAGAGGGGGGTAGACCTAGGAGTAAGATAAGGAAGCATTTTTTCATAGAAAGGGTGGTGGATCCATGGAACAGCCTCCCAGCAGAGGTTGTAGGGCCAAAAATGGTAAAGGAATTCAAAACACACGGGACAGACATAAAGGAACTCTACAGACAGGAAAAAAAGGATAAGTCGCAGATCATTTAGGATCTGCAATATACGAAACAGGTAGGGAAAATAGGCAGACTAGGTGAGCCAAGCGGTTCTTATCTGCCATCAAATTCTATGTTTCTATGTTTCAAATTCTGTTATTGAAGGCTTGAACATAATCTCATGGATTTATTTAAAAATAAATTGTTGCAGTTTTTTGAATGGGGCAGGGTGTTTAACTTTATCACAGATGATGAGTTTGAATTTCTTTGGGTGGATTCTCACACTATACTGACTTTTTATGCCCTGTAAAATCTGCAAAAGCTTGGATTCTCTACCAGGGCATCCCATCATTTCAGAGATGGGATCCCTGATGGATAACTTGTGCAAATTTTTGGATTTTTCTTGAAGGAATGTGTTTCAGGTCAGGGGTCCTACCTTAGAGACACGATGGACATCCTGGGTAAATTTAATGAATTAAAGTGGAATCAAAACAATTTATTCTTAGGGATAGATGCTGAGTCTCTATACACTAGTACTGACCATGAGAAAGGCATACAAACATATTCTCATCTTCTGGGACATCACCCCAAAAGGGAATCCATACCTGTGGACTTTTTGTTTGAAGTACTTAGATTCATGCTTATACACAATTATTTTGAATGTTTTTTTTTTTTTAATCTTCTTTTTCTCCCCCAAGCTGTTTGCCGCCCGGTACTTCAGCCCCGTCATGGGCCACGGACTTCCACCCCTCACATCAGCCGCCACCCTCCGATACCCGTGGCTTTCCCCATGGCGGGGCTGCAATCTCCCCGCTGCAGGCGTCGGATAGGTCAGGGCCGGCGAGGGGCTAATTGAAGCCATGGCGGGCTTCATCGAGGGCGGCCGACAGCTGTCCTTTTTACGGTTTTCTGGGGAGGCAGGGATGTGCAATGACGTCCAGCGTCCGCCCCGCCTCCTGTGTGTACTAGTGCCGGTAGCTGCGCGACTCCCAGCCTCCACCAGGGGCCTACTATGCACCGGGCACTTCCCCACCCTCCCCCTGGAGAAGGAGAGCAGTTCACAGAATGCTCCATCCTTCTCCCCCCAGCTGGCCATCCAGCGTCCCGGGTCCATTCCCAAACCCGGGTCACCGGCGTCGCAAGCGGGAATCCAACCACTGTGCTGATGGGCCGGCTATAATTATTTTGAATTTAACAACTGCTGTTATTTGCAACTGCATGGGACAGCCATGGGGGCAGTCATGGTATCCTCTTTTGGCACCCTGTTCCTTGGACTGTGGGAAGAATCCCTCATTTACTCTGAAGCTGATAATCCCTTCCTGTGCCATATTAGAAAATTGCTTAGATAAAGTGATGACATCATATGTGTATGGGAGAAGTCTCAGGAAGAGGATGGCAGCTTTACAGTGGCTAAATACCAATGACTTCAACCTAAAGTTCACTGGTACTATGAACAATAAATGCCTGGATTTTATGGACATTAACCTTTTTGTGGATGAGCATCTGAATACAAACAAAAGGTTACAGAATGCCCACATCCACAAACAGTCTCCTAAGAGATGAAAGCTCACACCCCTGCCCTCTTATTAATTCTAATACCGCATGGCAAATTCCTGCGTATTCTCAAGAACTGTTCTAGGGACGAGGATTTTAACTTACAGTTTGAGGAACTGTTACAGAGGTTTTTATCAAAAGCGTACAACAAAAAAATTCTTAGAAAAAAACTATTATGAAAGAAATAGCTTGTTGTACCCAAAACCAAAGAAAATGGCTGGACAGGAACCTTTGTGTTTTGTCACTAAATTTAACAGAATATCTGGCAAGATAGGGTAAATCATTAGAAAATACTGGTCTTTACTTCAGCATGACCCAGGCTTGCAACAGAACTGACTGGTAACCCAAGGATTACTTTCTCTAGTTCTAAGAATGTGAGGGACAAACTTGTCCATAGTTGGTACATCTCAAACCAGGTGCCTGTTACTCAAACATGTAGACAGTGGTTACCTCCACCCCCTAAACGTATGCTCAAATGTGGCCACTGCATGTGTTTTTTGCCATCAAGGAAAAATTTATCAGTAAGAAGGGTATAACAGGAGTGCTGAAATTAGAAATTTTCTAAATTGCAGTAGTGGGTTTGTTGTGTAGGGAAATGTAGTGTTACTGTCCCCTCTTATATACTGGCTGTACCATTAGGCAACTCGAGCATCTCAGGAATATGAGATCTGGGATGGCAGAACCCTGATAGTGAGACACTTTTTTGAAAAACACAACTCCCCTACTGGCATCCAATTCATGGCCCTCAAAATAGTGTGGAGGAACCCAAGAGATGATGACAGAGTTTAAGTTGCAACAGAGGAAAAATGTTTGGATTTTCTCACTTGGTTCTATCGGCCACAAGGACTTGGCAATAAGCAGGATCAGAAACCTTTTTTGTAAATCATATAGTATAAAATAATGATGGTAGTTCTAAATGCAGAAGCAATGGTGAGATGTTCTTTTTTCATTACATTCATGAATTAATGCTCTCTCTTTCTCTCTCTCTCTCTCTCTTTTTCTTTTACAGCCTAGTCTATGGTAAGCTGCCCTCTGGGAAGCAGATCCCCCCCCCCGTCTATGTTTGAAATTAATGACGCCTGTGAGGAGATTGAAGTTCCAATAGAAGTCATCCTTTCTCCCTGTTTCTAATTACCTTTGGACAAGCTGATCCCCCCATCAAAGTTTGGAGTCGATGCCATCTGTAGGTTGATCACAGCTTAACTGTCTCTACCTCATATGTACTTTCATAATGGATTCATTATGAGACTTTTCAGCAGAACTACTGATTTTTGGTTATGGATTGTTGTGGATTGATTTTTTACCTGTTTTGCATAATGGCATGGATATTACAATTTCTTCTATGAATTTCCAGCCATTTTTCTCTATTTTATTCTATGCATTACTTGCAAGTTGTGTATAACTTGCATTTTACCAGCTATTGTTGTCTGCCCCCCCCCCCGTAACCTCGTCTGAGGGTAGTGATGTAAGCAGCTACCTAATTAGAAATAGCTGTGCTAATTAAACTAATTGTATTTAGAGGGGCTAATCACCACAAAGACACCGCCCCCAGATGAAGACTACGGCTGAAGCACCGGGGGGGTCTTGTGGTCTCTGATCTGATCTCTTGTACTAAATGCCGTGTAGTCTCTGAACTGCACATTAAAAAAGAAAACTACATTTGAATGCTGTGTCAGTGCTATTATTCACAGACTACTCCTGCTCTGTGAGTGCCTGGCTTACCTTGCCTTGTTCTGTTCTACACTGGGAGTCAGCAGCTCCTGCCCAGCACCAGATTCCATTCTCTACCTGAGCACACCTGTTCTCCTGACCTATTTTCCATGAGTGACTGGGATGTTGGATGTGTGAAGGGAGAACAGCATGAAATCCACTTGCATGATGAGAGGTCTTCCAAAGGTTGATCCAGACACCTGTGCCTGCTGACACTGACAACATCAGAAGACAGCTGCAAGAAATGCTGGCAGCTGGAATCACACGACAGTCACACAGCCAATATACCTTGTCTATTGTGGTGGTATGGAAAAAGAATGGCACAGTGATAATGTGTGTAGAGTATAGTACTCTGAACAAACGTACAGTCCCTGATCACAATGCCTAGAATCCAAGATGCTCTGGATTGCTTAAATGAAATCAGTGTCTTTTTTTGTCTATTTTTCAGAAGTTCCGTGAAGTATGTGTGACACATCGTTTCTCATGAAGATGTTTGCACAGATCCTGACACGGTAAAAGCTCTAACTACTTGGCCAAAATAAACTCGAATGAAAACTGCAAAACATTTTTTTAAGGTTCTGTGGATACTATAGAAGATTAGACTATACTAGAATTTGTGAACCACTGTTAAACCTGACACAAGGGTATCCATCAGCAAACAAGAAATGCAAGGTACCTAGAAAGGAGCCTGCTCTTAAAAGTTACTACTGATCAGTGAATTTTTTGGATTCAGGTGGGATGCCAACTGTGACAAAGCTTTTGCAGACATTATCAAACATTTGACAAATGCACCTATCTTAATGTATTCAGACCCATACAAACCATACACTCTGCATAAGGGTGACGGTTTTGTAGGACTTGGATCAGTGTTGAGTCAGTCCTGTCCAAAGGGCCTATGACTCATGGCTTTTGCAGTGTTGTATCAGTCATATTCAAAGGGCCTAAAACTCATGGCTTTTGCAAGCAGAAGTCTGACACTATCTGAATGCAACTATCCCATTCATAAGTTAGATTTTTGGGGGCATGGAAATGAGCAATTGTGGACCAATTTCATGAATATCTGTATTTTATTTTATTTATTTATGTATTACTAGGATTACAAATACCTTTGAACCAAGGGTTCTTTTACAAAGGTTCCGCGTCAGCAATGGGTGAAAGCAAAACAGTGGTAAGATACAATACAAGGTCAGGAGGTTAACATAGAAGCAAGCAGAGGTAAGATACAATACAGGTCAGGAGGTTAACTTAGTAGCAAAAGACAGTACATGTGTATAGACTAGCACAGTAGCAAATAGTCAGTGGCAAATAACAATGCACAATTAACAATACGGGTGTATATATAGCATACGACACAGATACAAATGAAACCATTCTAGGGGTGACATAAGTGGAGCAAGGTGGGGGATAAGAGGGGAGGGGTGGAAAGGGGGTAGACAGTCAAGGATTTGACATTGTCATAAGTGCAAGAACAGAAAGATAAGTGCTAGGTAGTCTGGGGGTGGAGCAACAGGAGATAGGGTGATAGGGAGGGGGAGACAGGAGGAGAGGAGCGGGAGAGGGGGTGGAATAGTAGGTGGGAGGTGAGAGGGGTAGAATGGTAGGTGGGGGTAGGAGAGAGACGGGGAGTAGCAGGGGATGGAGGGGCAGAGAGAAGTGAGGAGGGTAGCAAGGGAGGAGAGGAGAGAAGAGGAGGGAGAGGTGAAACAAAGCCGCAAGCCTAGGCAGAGCAGTCACAACTGCTGAGGTCAGTGAGGTGCTGGCGGAGTTTATGTTTGAATGGGCCGAGTTTGCTTTCAGCTGCAATATCAGGGGGAAGGTTGTTTAGCAGAAGGGGGGCCCTGGTGTGGAAAGCACGTTGAACCTGGTTGGTACAGCAGAATGGAACAATAAACATTGGTTTGAGGGAACTGAACTTGAAGAATGGTCAGGGGTTTGGCAGTTGAAATTCAATGCAAAGAAGTGCAAGATAATGCATATGGGGCACAAAAACCCTGGCACAATATATCAGTTGGGGGGTGAGGATATAGCATGCATCAAGCAGGAAAGGGATCTTGGGTTATCATCTCTGATGACCTCAAGGTAGGGAAACAGTGTGACAAGGCAGCAGGTAAAGCAAATAGGATGCTGGGATGTATAGGCAGGGGCATCACCAGCATGAAATGGGAGGTCATAATCCGCTTATACAAGACACTAGTGAGGCCCCACCTGGAGTACAGTGTACGGTTCTGGAGACCATACCCACGTAAGGACATAGACAGGGTAGAGAAGGTTCAGAGGAGGGCAACAAAGATGGTGCATGGATTGCATCACAAGTCCTATGAAGACAGGTTGAAGGAACTGAACATGTACTCCCTGAAGGAGAGGGGAGAGGGATATGATAGAGACATACAAGTATCTTACAGGGAGGAACAGGGTGCAGAAAACACTATTTTAAGCGAAAAAGATGTTCCAGGACTAGAGGCATGGGATGAAGTTGGAGGAGGACGATTCAGAGGAAACATAAGAAAGAATTTCTTCACAGAACGGGTGGTGGACAAGTGGAACACCCTGCCAGAGGAAGTGGTGGGGCTGAAACAATCACAGGATTTAAGAATGCATGGGATAGACATAAAGGAATTCTGGAGGTCAGGGGTAAAGGGCAACAGACTTCTAGGAAAACAAACTGAACTTACAAGCTCAAATGGGCAGACTGGGTGGGCCATAGGCCCCATCTGCCGGCCACTGTCTATGTAATCATGCTACAGTAGCAGTGCCTTCGGGCAACATTAAAGCATGAATTGCAGGGAGTGTGAGGTTAAGACAAATTTTCTTAGCCAGTAGGCAGGTCTGGTAGGCAAGTCTACTATTTAGATTGAGCCAGTTGGATTTATTGTAGAGATCACAGGCATGCATATGCGTATGTGTATGGTGCCCATATTACTGTAAGAACTGATAATCTGTTAACCTATTTCAAAACCCGGCCCGGTGGTGCTGAGGGTTGAGGCGCTGGACGCCACACCTCGCGTCACGCTGGCGATCCGGGTTTGGGAATGAGCCAGGGCCGTCGGGGGTCGGCAGGGAAGGAGAAGATCGAGTGGCCGGAGGACTACTCTCTTCTCCTGGGGTGGGATCCAGGAAGTACCATGCTCCACGGTGGCCCCTAGCAGAAGCTGGGAGCATTTCGTCCAGTAGCACAGTTTGGATAGGGGATGAGCGTGGCAGGCGTCTATGGAGGGCAGCCTGTGTGCCGGCACCATTGCACGTCGTGCTCATGGGGAAAAAAACACCAGTAAAAAAGCCTCCTACACCGTCGGTGAGATGATGGTGGCCCCGGGAGGGGGGTTCGCCCACATCCCAAATGCCAGCCCAACACATCCGGGATCCTCCTCCACCTCTGACCCGATGACAACAGGTAGGCACTTCACACTTAAGGAGCCATCCGCCCAGAGAGGGTGAAATCAGCCCCGGAGATGGTACCGGGGGTCGAGCCTGCCTGGGGCCGTTTCGGAGGAGGGAAGCAAGGGGGGAAGCAAGGGTTCAGGCTAGGAGTAGGGCGGACTCCGAGTGGGCACTCGTGAAGGAAGCCTGGGGGTGTAGGTGAAGAAACAAAGTTTTTAAAAAAACTATTTCAAAACAAGAGGCAAACTTGGTGATGCTGGTCATCATTGGCTTTCACCATTATCCATATACAGTGAAGCCAGCCATGATGCAATGCAGTAACTTGCAGCAAGTGACATGTTACAAAATACTGCATGACAAAAGGGCTTAATTACTATTAAATTACACTGTTCCCTGCAGTATACTGCAGACATTTGCAACATACTGGAGCATTACTGCATTGCATCCTGGCTGGTACTCCTGTATGATTACTGTGTAGAGTATTGCCCTCGACTGAGACACACAGGGCAGGATTTTCAAATGCCCTAGATTGCCACAAGTGCCGGTGCACAGACAATATGGCTCATGGGACTTGCGGCAATCTAATGGGATTTTCCATCCTGTGTGGCAATTGCCAAAAGTTTTTCTGGTCTAACTTGTGGCAAACTTGTGGCTGTTATTATGATGCTTGTGCCACATCTATGGCACAAGCTGCCGTAAGCTTGTAAAATCAGATGCAGTTGTGGCGATGGCATCAGCGCACCACCAGAACCTAAGTGCCCTGGCACAGTGCTGGTTGCAAGCGCTGCACCAGGCTTTAAATAGCCAGCCCACTGATTTCAGTGCTCTATCGAGATGCCCACTTGGTGACACCCAAAATGAGGACTAGATCAGAATTCCTTTAGAAACTATGCAAACCGTGTTTAAAAAGTATGGCAATTAAGCAATAAAGCATGACAGGGTGTGTGTTGTGCTGGGATAACATCATGCCTGGGGTGGTTGGGCATGAGGTCACAGGCCGAGTGCATCCGATACCCCCCAAGCATGACATTATACCAGCACAACACACACACCGTGGAGTGCATTATTGCCATTATACAATGGCTCATTTTGTTTTAAGAAGAAACATATGGGAAAACTTGTTTAAAATATACATTTTTTTTGTTTGTTTTGTTTGGGCAGGTATACGTATTGGGGAAAAAAGTCCACAGTTCTGTCTTGTGCAGCAGGTGGTGCTGCCCTCTACATGGTTTTCCTGTATTCCCTTATATGTCTGTCTTTGTGGCTCTGTCTTTCTGACCCCTGTGCCCCTTGTCCTTTTGCTGTTTCCCCTCTCCTGTTACTCAGAGAGACAGTGTAGAAATGGTGTCTGCCTGTTGTAAAGACGTTACGCTTCCATATTTTTTTCTTTCAGTCAAATGATCAGTGGAATAGGGCAGTGCAGACGTGTGCAGTGACATTTTGTGACACTGAAGTCAGGATCTGGAGCAGACCGGGAGTGAGAAGAACTGTCCATAGCTTTATTTTATTTTACTGGACATTGGTGTGGAGAAAAAGGTGAGGTCCATGACAGGAATCTAGGTTAATGGAAATAGTCATCATGGCTTTAAACTGAATACAATATTGTGCCTGTCTCGCTGAGTGAGCGCTGTTTATAACTGCACGTGTTAGTCATGATAACGATGCTGTTGGACAGTGAGAAGTGATTAGCGTGTCAGCTTCATTTCATGTTTGGATGGAAAAAGCACTGAGCTTTGGGGAAAAAATGGAGTGGGGACACAGAATTAAAGGTAGTGTACTGATGTAGAAACAGTCACGAACTAACGGGGAGACACAGACCTGACCAGGGGAGCTGAGTGTGAAGCGGGAATCTATGCGGGCTGCATTTAGTGGTTCTGATGACCATTGGTGCAGTCATCGGTGTGCTGAGACTAGACCCCTGATGTACTGGGATAACATCATGGGTCCAGACCCAGACTGACCAATCACAGGTCAGCATTCTTTCTTGCCATTGTATAATGATGAGCATCCGTCACCTGCAAATCCACATCACTTTGTTGACAGTTTGGGCACCATGCTCAGTGTTTGCCTGCAGCCTAGTGTAGTTTCACATGTCTTGACAAATCTTCATTGCCATAAATCAAGAGCAACTCCACATGACCCACAAGGTGACCCACAACCTGAACGGTTTAACAGGACTTTGTTAAATATGCTTGGTATTCTTGATCCTAAACAAAAGTCGAGGTGAAGTTAAAAAGTAAGCACCTTCATGTACGCCTAAAACTGTACAAAAAGTGATGCAACTGGCTATTTGTCCTACTATCTCATGTTTGGAAGAGATGCTAGACTGCTTGTGGACATTTGTTTTTGAGTTTTTGCTGATGGAGCACATCCTGAAATGCATCTATAGTATGTACAAAGGCTCAAGGATCAGTGGACTATGTGCACAAACTAGCCACAAAAAACGCTGGGAAGAGTGACCAAGCTAACATAGTCAGATATAATAAGAAAGTGGGAGCCCAAGGACTGTTACCAGGAGATGAGACAGGGTCTTGGTGAAGAATCTTGTGTTGCCTGGAGCACACAAGATTGCCGGTTGTTGGGGAGATGTCCCTTGTGTAGTTGTGGAACAGTTGAATGATATGCTGATGTACAGAATTCAGCCTGGACAGGCAAACACAAGTCAGAACATGCCTCAACCACTCCAGAGATTCCAAACCAGATCTATAATTCACAGAAATCCAGACACACCTCATCCTAGTGGAAGAATCCACAAGCAGTGCTGGAGGACTCATCTGATAAAAACTCCATTTCATTACAGGACCCGTGTTTGAGAAAAATAAAGTCTTCTTGTTAATTTCAGAAAATGTGGTGGGTGAACATATTATTAGGGATGTACAATAATTGGTATGAATGTGTTTTTGGTTAAAGTAAAGTGTGGGTACTGGTAGTGGCTGGTCTCTTAGGGTGGTGTTCACAAAGTTGTGGGGAAGTGGGTTGGTACTGCATCCCATGGGGCAGAATCTCACTTGTTACTTGGCCCACTATTTCCTTCTGCAGTTGGAAGCACCACCATACTATTTCCTTTGTTCCCCTTTCTGAACCAAACCACCCACATAAGGAGTTTAATGAGTATAGGACCCTCAGCCTTGATTGTCCCCAATGGGTGCAAGGCAGGGGTAGTAACCAAAAAGTAACATCTGCACAGTGACCCTCTTACATCAGTATTGTAAACTGTACTCCAGGTGTGGATGCACCAAGGATCTCAGGGATTTATTTAACTCTCAAAAATTGATTAGCGTTTTGCTCATAAAAGTGCTAAATCTTTGTGAAAATGCATAGCTCTTGCCTCACTGTGTTTAACAAACACAGCACTTCTAGAAAATCTATATAAATACTTTCTGTACAGTTATTATAGTCCCAAGAAAAAAACTGCTAATCAATTATTTAAAACCCTAGATCTGGACAGCAGCTGGATAACCTCCTACCCTCTGCTCGTGGAACCTCTAGCAATACATCCTAGCATTCTGTTAGCCTTGGCTGCTGCCCCTCTGCATTGCATAGCCTGCTTTAGGTTGCTGGTAAGGGCTATCTCTAAGTACTTTTCCTCCTCTGATACAGTGACCCTTGTAGGTAACTGAAAGCAGTAGCATAAGCTCTGAATAGGTTTGAAGGTGCAGTGCAAGTAATTTAAGAGTTGTAACTGAAAGCAAGCAGTATGAGCCCTGTAGTAGCAGTATGCTAGGAGCTTAGATAACAAAGCCCCCCAAAAAGACAAAACCAAAAAACAGCAAAACAGAAACAGGGAAAGGCCCAAAAACAAGAAACAAAAAACACAGGGAAGCACACAGATGGGGGAAAGATACGAACCAGAAGCAGGAAAACAAACACCGAAGTCCAGCAGAGACACACAGAAACAGCAGGCGGGGGTAGGCCCCAGCCAGCTCAGAGGACAAACCAACATAGCCTCCGGCTGCAAAGAAAAAATGTTTCACAGTGAGGCTTAGAGGAACTGCTTATATAGCTCTGGAAGTGGGAGTGGCTGGCTGCTTGGCCACCGAACTACAGGCAAGCCTTTCATTTATCTGATGCAGGACAATTTTTCCATGAATTTTTAAACAATAGGGAGCAGAGAGATTGGACAGTACTTGTCTACCAAGGTTTTGTCCCTTCCCCTCTCCTGTTTTTGGAGAGGGATGAGTAGGGAGTGTTTCCAAGCTGTAGGGAAGGTTTGAGTAGTGACTGATGAACTGAATAAAAAAAAGCTAATGGAGGGGCCAAAATGGCAGCACTGCACCCGAGTAAGAAATTATCTACGTTGTCAATGCATCTTGCAGTGTCCTCTCTCAGGAAACAGCAATTTAAAGCTGAGGCTCTTCCTTACCTTGTCTTCTGTTATCCTATCCTCTACCATATCCCCTCTCCCTCCCTCTATCCTCCCTTGCAGCACTGGTCCATCCTTTTCATTTGTGAAGACTGAGCAGAAGTATTCATTCAATACCTCGGCCATCTCATTACTGCCTTCCACCCACTCAGTCCCAATTTTTTACTCTACTATGCTTACCTTCATAGCCCTCTTACCACTGATGTATTTGAAGAAGGTCTTTTTTCCCTCCTTAATCCCATCTGCAATTTGTAGCTGTTTCCTAGCCTTGGCCTGCCTGACCACCCTAGCTTTCTCCAAGCAGATCCTCTCATCCATCTTTCAGGACTTCCTATACTTCCTGGACATGGCTCTCTTGTTCCTCACTGCCTGACTCACTCATCTGTTGAACTAGCTTGGTCTTCTAGTTTTGGAGAACCCTGGAGATAGGGAATATGAAGTGAGCCATTTCAGGACATGTTTCCTCAGCTCATGCAAAATGTTGACTGCAGTATGGTTTTCCTCAAAAGTGGTGACACATAATACAGTCTACTTCCTACTGATTACAGCAGAGTGAGGATTATTACTTTCTGACTGAATAACACTCAGGTAGTCAATAGTTCGGTTACTGGTCCATATAGCTGTCATGACGTGAACCAACTTCAACTTAAGAGTGTTTCTCAGTGACTTCAGTACATACCAAATCATACAACTATGGAACAGCCTTTTTCAAAAAATGTGTTTGACAGTGTACAGTGATTCAGTCTGGTGCATGATCATGAGAAGACCTTCAGGGGCAACAAAGGCAAAAGGGACTTGTCAATCTGCCAACAACTCTGCAATGGCTCTGTTTAAGTGGCGGCATATTGGATGCTTGTGGGTAAATTCTGATGTCCTTGCAGCATTTTTTTTAGTGTTAGTTGGTGAGATTTTGATTGGAATGTATTTTTTTAATGTCCTTGTCATGGCAAATACTACTGTAGAATTTAAATATCCGAATGTGCCAGAAAACATCCCATGTCTCTCTGAGATGACTGCAATGATACACTGCCTGAGATGACTGCAGTGACACAGCCACATATTCAATGTCACTTGCTGCTTCAAAATCATTATCACTACAATCATTACCACCATTACCTCCACCACTGCCCATGGCAAGCACACTGCTCCTTTTGACCTTGCCCCACTTGACTGGGTGTTTTGCCTTTGCTTGTCGCATCATTAGTGATGTGCCAAACTATGTCCCCATGCCACAACTGACATTATTTCTGCACAGACTGCATACAGCTTGAGAGCTGTTTGCAGGGTCAGTATAGAATAAATTCCACATTAAAGATTTACCTTTCTTTACTTTGTGCAGTGGTTCCTGGCACTATTCTTTAAGAATTCCAGTGAACCTGATGGAATCCTACACTGCCATCTCCTTTTCAGATATTTGAGAATTGATACTGTTGTTCTTACTTTAAGCATGTGATTTTGTTTTCTGCATTTGCCTCTCATGACTTGCAGCAGCATTCTGTCCTACCCACTCATCTGAACTACCAACCACATTATCCCTAACATTAGAATTAGAAGAACTAGAAGTGTCATTATGTGGGACATACCCTGGGCTATCCCAGTCCCCACCATCTACACCAGCACTCTCTGCCTCAGCATCTAAGCTTTCATTTGAGGAGGAGGAGGAGGAAGTAGGCTGTTGATTAACTAGGATCTGCAGCTTATCCAATAGGTAGGGACTTGGGCAGACTAGGTGGGCCAAGCGGTCCTTATCTGCCATCAAAGTCTATGTTTCTATGTCTCCTTGCATTCTGTTTCAGCAGCCTGAACTGTTCAGACACATGTGGTAAAATGTTCAGTACCTCTACAAGTAACTCCAGTCAGTTGTTTCTGAAGCACTACTATGCTTTCATTGCAAACCTGCTTTTTCTTTGCAGGACATTTAGTGCCCATCCTGATATTATTATTGTTATGTTTTGATTCATTGGTGGTGTGATTATTAAGAGTCCATATCATCAACAGATGCACATGCAGCAACACTGTGCTTCCTCTTAGTAGACCTGTTAGTAGTAGACATAATGACTGATTACAACCCGTTCTGGGAATAGCACAGTGGCCCAAGATGAATGTCTTAAACAGTCAAAAAAGGCTATCCATTTTACCAAGTGCTGAGAAGTGTCAAGCTGGCTATTTATTTCATTTTTGTTTACCAGGTAGGTGCCCTAGACAACACAATACCTATTTTCGGGCATGACCAGGAGAGTAAAATAAATGGAGAGTACAATAAATGACAGTAGCACAACGATACAGGACAATCTTACATACATCAACAGTGGAAGTAAAACAATACTGTAGTCCAGAAACTTACAAATACAGTACATCTAGAGTGCAACAGAAAATCAATCAGAAATGAGTCAACTGGTAGTGGTACAAAGCATGTCAAATTAATGTCAGGGCATCTAAAAGTGGCCCTAAGATGAATACCTTATACAGCCATAAAAGGCTGTTTTACTCAGTGTTATGGAGACTCTGAAGTAGTTGTGGGTGCTGCTCTTGAGGCAGACCCTGGCCATTGGCAGTGGGTGCTGCCCCTGAGGCAAAGCCAATAAAGTGTCACAGCACTAAACTTACACCAGCTATTAGCTCTAAACTGTCCCACTTACAGAATGAAGAAAGTCTCCCATGTCACTCCCTCTGAATTGCTCTGTCTCACACGGAAAAGGTGGTGCCCAACGCGAAGGTACTGTAAACTCAGAATTTAAAGTATAAATTCATAATACTGTATATGTGTGCACAGTTCTGAGTGAAGGAGCTTTTACATTGCATCTCAAGTTCAGCCAGCAGCCAAACACTTATGAGGAGCACCTTTGTCCACTGCCTTGGCGGCACTGCATGCCACACCACCTGGGATTATTATGAGCAGTGTATAGGCACTGAGCACCAGTCAGTCAGAAGGAATAGTGGGAGAAGCTTGGTGGGCTGCCTGTGAGGTGATGTCTATTGCCCAGATATTCCTCCCTGCATATCTGCACCCTGAGAAGGTACACTAGTGGTCTCATAGTTACTTAATAGGAAGCTCCAGCCAGTCTCAAGTACTGTAAAAAGGCAGTAATAACACTGAAAATATTTGTTAACCAGATAGGTGCACTACACAAAAGCATTCCCTATTTTCAGATATGGTAATTGAGTGTCTTTTGACAGATTTATGATAACTGGATTTGGAAGATATGAAGCAAATACTGAAGCTTTTTCAATTAGTTTATTTGTCTTAACATCATAACCCCATGGTATCTCCTTTTTAGTATTATTTATTACCTACACAAACTCGTGGGAGGGGACACTTAATAGATTTGACTGTTCTTTAAAAACAGGACAACTTTCAAAAGAAGAACAACTTCTGGTCCTTATACAGTGTAGTTCCAACCAGCATAAAAATAAAGGTTTTACTACTACTACTTTCTGTTAAAGTCTACTAAGTCATAAGAAAACCCTAGCCTTCACTATATTACAAGTAAAGTTTAACCTGCTCCACCCTGCTAATGTTTATTGTGCTCTGCTTTTTGTTGTAACTGTTGATTTTATCAACTGTGATCACGTTACCATTGTACCACTGAACCACTCCTCACTTCCCAGGTGAACTGGTAAATCAATCATGTTTTTTGAAGGTCAGTCATGACTGATCATTATTAGTTGTCAGATGCTACCAGGTGATCATCAAGGAAGATTATGATCTAAGATCATCATCTAAATCATGATCTGAGCATCAAATATGTAACTCTCAAATCACAAACTGATGATTACTGATTATTTTTATAAACTTAAGTGAGCATGATGTTTTTTGATGACCTGTGGATAATCAAGTGATGATCACTGATGATCACTGATACTTACATTAACTCTGCATTGTAAGACTGTAAGCCACATGAGTAATGCTTAATAAAGTGCTGTTAGTAATATGAAACTAGAAATGTCAAATATCAGCAAAAGCAAATTAATAATAATGTAAATTATGTGAAGTCAAGTTTTAATCCCTTCAGGCAGGGTCAAATGTGCAGTTTATGGACCAAAATAATGGCAATTTCTATTTTTAAAATAATTGTGCTGCAACAGTATTAGCTTGCAGACTGTTAGGAAAGGTTTTGAGCACAAACCAGGTAGGTACAGGAATGTTGACTATAAAAGACCGATAGAAAAAAAGACAATAATTTAATGTATGCAACTCTAAGGTATGGACAAAACTGTGAAGAATAAAATGATGCCAGTAAGTGTTTTTCATGAACAGAATAATAAGGCAATATTAATAATAATAATTAATAATGTTTGCAAATATGAGAACACCACCAGGAGACACTACTGAGGCACAGGCTGTTGTAGTATAAATTTGTATGCAGATGTATTAGTACTTGGAAATTTAAGGTAAATGCTTAGTATGATTGTAATACACGATGGGGTATGGTGTCAATATGGGGAGTATGATATACAGTAAAAATATATATATAGTGTAGTTGTTACAGTGTGATGATGATTTTAACTATGGTTTGTATCATCGGTTTACACCTAGATCTTTGCCTCTGAGGAAGCCCAGTAGGTGAAACGTTGGGTGCTGAGGGGATCACGGCAGTGTGAAGAGGTTTTTGAAAATAAAAAGTGTTACCTTGAAATGTGAAAACTGAGCTGGTTTCTTTTTACTGTTTGGACTTATAGAAACTTACCACAACCATAAAAGGAACCAATGACTGAAGCTATACAAACCAGTGTGAGCCTAAAAGGAACCACTGACTGAAGCTATTCAAACCAATGTGAGCCTTTATACCATTAATAAGAAGTGAGCAGTCAGAGTAAGTATAGTTGAAAGCATTGTGTTTCCATAGAAGATGCATCATAACTGACAATTCCAATTAAGATATCTAAAAAGATAAATTCCTAAAGTATAGAAATAAAAGGTAAACTGATTTTTTTGGTAATTTATTGAAGTAATTTTGGCTATGGGCAATCATAAAAAATCATGATGATATGAGATCATCATGTATCACAAGCACCATTTCCATAACATCATGGGTTTTGATTGGTGGCCATTTCATGTTCATGTTTATTCATTATTAGTCATTATCACAGTTATGAGTTTTGAAGATTCAACATGATCTTTGCACATAAGTTATAATGATCACTTATGATACATCATTATAAAATCATCCTTTCAACTGGGCTTGGCTATTCAGCTCAAACAAGGTGTTTACAGCATTGTGCTGCACAGCATCCATACATGTCATGCTCAGTGTGTCCTGTTTCCGAACACCAGCAGAGGACTGGGGGGGGGGGTGGCTTAGGCATTTTATTTTATTTAGCTTTTGTTTACCGGGTAGGTGCACTAGCCAGCAGGTGACTATTTTCAGGCACGACCCGGGAGAGTACAAGACAAGATACATACTAAGGAATGTACAACATAAACCATACAATTAGCGAGGCAGTACAATGTACATACAGAGAAGCTAATTAGGCTAGGCTAACATAGTGTCTACTAGTCTAAGCAAAAACATTGACTGGAATTTACAAGGAGAGTGGGTACTGGTACAAGGACAGAGTATTTCCACCCTGGGAGGACATGGTTCAGGAGGTGGGAGAAGGAGGGAAGGAGTGGAGGGGGAGGTTTGTAAGACCATGGGTAGGATCACGGTTTAAGACAGCTATGCCGCTCGTACTACGGTGGCGGCTTAGGGTACTAATAAGCGGCCGGGCTTATGGAGCTGCTCCCGGGAATGAATGCGGCAGCGTCCCCTGAAAGCAGACTAGTCCACGGTAGCATCTTATGGCTCGGGAAGTGAAGTGTAGGATAGCCGGGCCCGTACTGTGAGGGCGGGCTTGAAGGCAGGCGTGGTCGAGTTTTAGCGGGAAATGGCTGAACTAGCGGTGATAGAGACAGGGCGATAGGACAAGTAACCTATCTCAGGATGCCGTTGACAGGCATGAGAGCAGCACTCAGCTGGGGTTTTGAGTTTAGCAAGGCTCACAGCTTTAGTGGTAAGGCATAGGGGTGGGTGGCCGGGCTAAGAGGTATCGTAGGCGGACATGAGGGTGGCCTGCGGTCGAGGGATCTGCAGGGACAATTAGGCAGGCATGAAGGAGATTGACAGGGTGTCACACCAACATTAGGAAAATGTGCCCAGTGTATGTGATATACATACTGGGTGGGATATTCAAAGCAGTTGCGCATGGTGCAACTGAGATGCGCCTGCACAAGTGCGGAAGTGTGCCAAACAGCGATATTCAGCGGAAGCAAATGCGTGGTGCAAATTGCAGTGGGCCAGTGCACACCCTAATGAATGCATGTGTGCAAGTGCAGGGGCGCAGCCATGAATAAGTGGCGCAGTGCGATATTCAACAGCAAGCCGATGGCGCAAGCGCGGAGCTACAGAGACATGTGCGGAGCATACTTGAGCCCATAAAAAGAGGAAGCAAGCAAGGGACAGAGGCTTGCACCACAGGGGAGCAAGAGAGAGAGAGAGACATACTGGCCAAGCAGGACAGCAGGAGGGGTGCAAGACAGAGGCAGGAAGTGACACAGAGTGTGGGACAGGGCATGTGACCCTGAAGGTGCCTGTGTGTGAGCGTGTATGTGTGTGCATGTGTGAGACAGCAATGGGGGCAGCAACTGCAGCGTGAGCCTGTGACCCCAGTCATAGGAGTGGCAGTGAAAGCACCCGGCCGAGTAGGAGGCAGAGGCCACAGCCAACAGGCCACCAGAAGGGACCCCCAACACAGGTGCGCGCCCAGCGCAGAGGCACACACAGCAGCACACAGCCGGGGATGCCAGGGGAAACAGCTGCCCAGAGGGGGCAGGACATCCCAGGCCATGGCCAGTACCATCTTCCAGATGGAGGCAGTAATGAGGGCTGTGAGGAGGCAGGAGGCAGAGCAGCGTGGCCGTGGAAGGGCCTGTTGGCGGTATGCCCGTAACAGGTGGTACCGTGCCCGCACCACCTATGAACAGTGCAGTGACACCGAGATTGTGGAGAGGTACTGCCTGAACTGGGCAATTCTGAGGCAGCTCTGTGAGCTGTGCAGTGATGAGATGCAGGCACCCACAAGACGGTGCCAACACCCTGTCAGTGGAGACCAAGGTCACAGCCGTCATGTGCCTGCTCGCCACGGGTACCTTCCAGAGACCAACAGGGGACACCACAGGCATAACCCAGTCAGCTGCGTCATGGCTCCTCACACAATTCCTCAATGCACTGCTGACACATGCTGTGGAATACATCCAATTCCCCAGCACACAGGCAGAGTGTACAGCGAACGTGCAGGAGTTCCACAGAGTGGCATGTATGCCTGGCATGCTAGGGGCCATTAACTGCACCCACATAGGCATCCGCACACCACCTGGGCTGGAGGGGGTAGCCTACATCAACAGGAAGGGCTACCCAGTGTCAACTGCCAGGTGGTGTGCGATGCCAGGGGGTGCATAATCAATGTCTTTGCCACACACCCTGGTGGAGCACATGATGCCTTCATCTGGTACCAGTCAGCACTGTGCCACAGGTTTAAGAGTGAGGACATCCCCACTGGCCACCTAGTAGGTGAGTATGCAGCTGGAATGGGCAGCCTAGCACAACAGGGTGGGGCATGGGGGGACGCTAGGCCTGATGCATCAGAGGATGTGGCAGGGAAGGCAGGGGGCAACTACACAGATCACAATGCTAACCATACATGTCAACACACAGGTGACAGCGGATACCCCCTCCAGCCCTGGCTGCTCACCCCATACCAGTGCCAGTCAACCCCAGCGCAGGAGCGATACAATGAGGCACATGCCAGCACACGGAACATCATCGAGCTTGTGTTTGGGCTGCTGAAGGCACGGTTCTGTTGCCTGTTCAGGTTGGGCAGTGCCCTACAGTACAGCCTCTCAAAGGTCTGTGGTCTATTCCTGGCCTGCTGTATGCTACACAACATGGCCACTGACTGTGGGATAGCTGTCGAGGTCGAAGAGAGGAATAGCAGTGGGGACGACGTGGCCGCCGGTCCAGGTGGTGGTGGGCAGCCCCCCCAGGCGCCGTGAATCCCGGCTGAGCCGGATGGCCCAGCAGCACCAGGACACAATTGCAGAGGAGCACTATGGTGCATGCAGGTACGTGTACATAACCACACGCAAGTCCCAGGGACCACTGTACAGTACACAGGCATGGAAGGCATGACAGACATGGCCGGAGGGTAGCGTGGATGGGTAATGAGCTGGACTCCAAGGAAGCACCCTGTACAGCACTGTAGACCCCACCCAAACACTTGCACACACATACACATGGGCACCCACACGTGCATACCCAGAGGCCGCCAACCGACATGTGTCAGACACGGCACACCAGTGCACAGTAGTGGCTGGTGTTGTGTTGGCATCATCATGCACATGCCACAGTTGCCAGTGGCTGGGTGGGTGTGCACAAGGCGGGTGTATGGTGTGGACCATAGATGACATGTCCCTGGAATGCACATGCGCACGCCACACCAATGTGAACACAGGTAAGCAGCAGACAGCGGATGGGGAGGGATGTGGATCAGGACCACCGCACGGTTGCCGGAGATGTGGATGGCTCCGCTGGGACCGCCCAGCAGACACAGGCTGTGTGACAGCCACAGGGGGTGTCTCAGACATTCCCCCAGGTGTGTCACTGCGGGAACGTGACCCGTCCCTCGCAGGGGTCTGCAGGCTCCTGAACATGCCCGCTCCAGGCATGCCCAGAATGCCCACAGTGGATCCCGGTGTTGACCCTGAGGGGGTCGCACAATGCCATGACCGAGGGGTTGAGAAGGCACTCCCCGGGGTCCGCAGCAGATGTCCATGCACCAGGGTGGCCAGTGATGCTAGGCCAGCTGTGACCGCAGCGGTAAGACGATCCAGGGCTGCGGTTCTGTCCTCCCACGTGCGCATGGTCTCGGTCAGGAGCTGCTCATAGTCCCGGTCACGCCTCACTGTGGACTGGCACAGCTGTGTGTGGAGTGCACACACCCCTGCCACGACCAGCATCTGTTGCTCCAGGGAGGTCCATAGCAGATGGGTGTGCTCAGTCAAGGGGTCAGTGCCCCGGGAGGGCATGAGTATTGCACTGACCCACGGGTGTTGCATGACCCTGCAGCACAGCCCCTCTTGCTGGTGGAGGCTGCACAGTGGGGCCCCCTTGGGGCTGATCAGTTTGCGGTGCAACGGCAGCGACCACTGCACCCGGCCCCCCCTCGACCCCATCCTGCTGCCGCTGCTGCCCCTCCAGCCGCTGTGCACGGAATGGCGCCGGGGTGGCTGCACCACCACCACCACCCCCATTGGACTGTGCCACACTGTTGGCGCCCACAACCTCACTGGGTGTGGTGGCTGGTGAGCGGACAACTGCCACCAGGGCACCGTCTGTGCTGCCGTGGTGGGTGTGTGGTATGGGTGCCTCCCCCTGACTGGCAACACCACTATCCAAGATAACAGTCACAGCATCGTCATCAGTCCCGGACCCCGCCCCGATCTGTGTCTCTGAATACTGGACGCCATGGCTGGCGTCCTGCTGAAACAGCCAGGGCCTCATCCGCAACCATGCCACAGACATCCAGTGAGACTGTGGTGTTGGGCTGCCTGTGGTCCGGATCCCGGACACAAGTGGAGGTAGATGGATGGTTCTCCAGGTCCAGGACTGCCCCCATGGTGGTCACCCCCACCCCTGCCGCTGCATGCAGGCACTCCAGAGCTGAAAAGGAACACAGTCACATTAGAGCCACTGGCACACACCCCTGCACCCCTGCCCCCTTCCCCAGGTGCTGCTGTATCCACCATGTAGTGATGGGCTGCCCCCCATCTGGAATCCTCCGCTGGGCGCACACCCTCGACAGTGCTGTGCCGCATGGACGCAGCCACCAACTCCTCCTGCGGCATCAGCTGTGGCACATCAGGCTGTCCACTGCCTATGGCAGCATGTGTGGCCCGGATGGTGGCCACCTTCTCCTTGATCCTCCTCCGGTATGTGCCTACCTTCTTTTTGCACTCCTGTGCTGTGCTGGTTCACAGCCCTGGCCACACCCTCCCATGCTGTCGCCCAGGCCTGTGGGGTGCCTGTTGTGCCACTCAGGAGAGGCTCCTGGTCCAGGTAGGTATCGAATTGGGCATCACTCTCTGCCTCGTGAAGTTGGGCCTGCGCCTCCATGCAGGCCCACACTCCTCAACTTCCTCATGATCCGTCATGCTTACTCCTGTGGGTAAGAACATGTGGTCAGGGATGGCTGCAACACACAACACCCTCCCAATCCACTGTCCCGATAGGCACAAAGCCTGGTGGATTACCTCTGAAGGATGCAATACCGGTCTGGTGCCTGTGCAGTCCCATGGCGCATTTATAGTGCATCACATGCAAATGAGAGGATGCGCAACTGAAATGAGATGCAAATGCCTCCGATGCACCACGGATATACTGATCAGCCCATCTGCATATTCTGGCTGAATATCGCGAAGTTGTGCATGGTGCATTGGTGTTGCACATGCACAAGCCATGGAGCAACTGTATGACATGCATAGCAGGCATGGCAGTGCCTATGCACGCAGTGACGTCGAGTACGTTGATGGTGCATCCTACGCATACTGCGCTATATGCGGTACAGTGCTCTGCTGCTATTGGGCTTGTGGTGCTCATGCTCTGTATGCCCTATGGTGCCTGTGCACGATTGGCACATGGACCATGGGGCACACATGCCCCTATTGTGCACCATGCATGGTGTGCCCTATCGCGCTGTTGTGCTTAGTGCGTGTGCCGACCTATGACCCCACGAGTGCACTCTGATGCTTCAGGTGCCTGCAGCACATGCCAGTGTTGCCCCAGCTGTATCGTGCATCACCGGGGAATGCATGATTGGGGATGGCAGCGCATCACCAAGCGAGCCACGAACCCACAGCACGTGTGGCTCGTGCACTACCGGGTGACATTTTGGATTTGCAATTGCAGAATCGGGCATGCCGCGCCATAGCACTGCGAGGGCACCCAACTGGACCCAGGCAGAACTGGTGAACTTTGTGGCCTTGGTGGAGCCACATGTGGGTTCTCTGTATGGCTAGGTGCCCCTGGATCAGCCTCGAACAGAGGTGTGGCAGGAGGTGGCTGAGGGGTTGGAGGAGGCCACTGGGGCACAGCGCAGCAGGGAGCAGTGCTGCCACCACTACGGAGACCTGTGGAGGAGGGACCCTGACAGGCTACGGTCACCGCTGGCACATGTCTGGAGGGGTGCCGTGCCACGGCCAGGTGAGTGCAGTATGTCCATGCCATTCCAATGTTCTGTGGGGGCCAGCAGGGTGTCACACCATGCTGCGGGGGTGCTGTGGCTGCGTGCTCTGTTGGCCGTGGCATGCTGTGCCACCGCACCACCACTGTGCAGGGCCGGGGGCATGCTGTGCTAAAGGGGGGGGCACATGGGGTGTTGCCAGGTATTGATGTGTCCTTCTCAATGTCTCTCTACTAGGCCCTGAGGATAGGCGATGTGCACAGATGGCAGGCACTGCAGGTGGATGAGGGAAGGCCAATGCAGGGGCACAGGCACAGGTTGCAGGCCAAATGGGTGGTGCCAAAGGACAGGCGCTGGTTGCTCCACAGCAAGCAGGTAGGCACTCTTTCAGGGTTTGTTGTTGTGCAGGGAGGGGGTGGGCCACAGCCCCCTGTGCACATGGCCATTCCAGCTGTGCACCACCAGCAGGGTTCATTGCACCATGTCGTGGCTATCGCACATGTGTGTGGCTGCTGTAGGTGGGCTGTGGGTACACCCGGGTTCCAGCCATGTCACTGCCATCCCACCGCTTAGCCCTGCTTCCTGGCCATTATGGTTGTGGTGTGCGGCACATGAGTGGTGGTGGTGTGCAGTGCTCTGCGTGGCTGTGGATGGTCAGGATGGCAGCTTGTGTGGGCACACACGCTGTGGGAGGCTGTGTATCATCTCAGGGGTGCATGTCACCGCTGTCCGCTGTGTATAGTGGGTGGGCTATGGTTATATGGACATGCACTCATACCATGTCCCCTCCTTTGTCCTAGGTGTCCAACGGGATGCTGTCAACATCAAGCTCCATTGGAGGATACTACAGGTCACCATGGCCATGCTCCAGGTGGTGCAACTGATTTGGCAGGCCCTGTGCAGGCCGCAGAGAAGACGGCACACCAGACACCAATAGGGCGTGGATGCCCAAAGGGCCCATTAGCCTGCACCCCCTTCCCTTCCCTGACCCCCCTCCCTTTCCCTCCCTTGTACCCTTACCAAGCCATGTCCCTTGTCCCCTGCCTCCCTTCCCCGGCCTACCATTTTGTTTGTTGCCTCCCCATTCCCTACTCCCTGTACCTGTTGTTCTGTACATAGTTACTGTTGCTTTGTTTTAATAAACTTTGCTATTGTTAGCCATCTGTGTCTGCTTTGCAGCTGGCATGTGGAGCCATGCTGCAGTGGTGTGCATGGTGGCCGAGTGGTACGTCTGGGGTTGAATGGGGAATGTGCCTGGTGGTCTGTGCCCAGTGGCTGGTGGATGTGCCCAGGGGTGTACATGAGCATTCTGTTCGTGTTGTGTGGTATGTATGTTGTGTGCTGTTAGCCAGCTGTGGTCCAGGTGGCGTGTCCCATACCTTCCTGTGGCTGTTTGCCAGTGGACATTGGTGCCACACTGCCTCCGTGCAACACTGTGGTGCGCAAGGTTGGGGGCCTGTAGCCGTGCGCCTGCCATGCCTCCCTCCTGGCATCCTCTGCACCCTGGTGGTGGTCTGTTCTGCTCTGGTGGCATGCTCCCTACTGTGTTTGTTGTCCTGTGTCCTGGCCCATGCACCTCTGACCATTGCACAGCCCTGGTTGTGCTATGGTGCTTGCTGGCTTGCTCCCTGGTGCAGCCCTGGTTGCGCTATGGTGCATCCCTGCGATATTCAGCCATGTAGCGCTGGCACTTGCCATTGTGCGCAACCTTTGAATATCACGCTCGGTGTGCACTGGCACAGTGTACTTGCACTGCACAACTACTACGCCTGTCTCTGGCACATTTCTGAATATCCCACCCACTGTATATGAAGAGGCTGCCATTGGCCAAACGCTCCACATTTTGGTAGTGAGGTAAACAGCATCTACAGCATTATGACTAAGGCCAAGAGTCACAAGACATTTAAGGCCTAGGCATAATTCTGAAACTGCCTTTATTGAAAAATCAGTTCTGGATAGAATATTCCATTTGTGAACTGCCTACTCATTAAATGTCGGAACCCTGCATTTTTTAACAAAGGAGTAGGATGGCATATCCACTGGCATTATTTGTGCTACACATGCATTCAGTTCCCTGGAGAATGGGTCGTTACAATGATTTTTATTAGGTTTAGAAAGTGCCTCTGTGATTGCTTTCTGCACTAGGGATGGGTGCCGAGATTGGCTGGGGACTGGGACACATTCTTATTGCTAACAGCAGGCCTGTTAATTATAAAATAGCCAGCTACAGAACCTGGTACTTTACTGACTGGGATGCTTGTGGCATACATGGAAGAGGAGTTCATATTAGTAGTGTTACTGCTGCTTTGATCAATCTGATTGACCCATGCTTCTTCACATGCCCAAAACAGACCTATTCAAAGCAAGTTGTGCATCCCTTTGGTGCTGCTTCCACTTAAGATGTTTTGTGTTCAAATCACTCCGCTGACTGGTAGTCCCAAGGCATGAGCCAGCTTTGCCACAGCTGATTCTAGCTTTGCAGATCAGACTTATGGCAACACTCATCTTTTGGATCCTGAACAAACAAAAAAATCCAACACGGAGGATGTTTGGGATAATGGTTTCTTCCATGCTGTTTGACCATGGTGACAGGGCATGACTGGGCCTGCACCTGTAACTATATCAGCATCACAACTACAAATGTCTCCACTGCTACCTCACCTGTCCCAATCCCTTTATCTTTCCTGTGCATTGAGCCTTATGCTTTCTTTTCAAAAACTGGTTGCATACGGGTTCCTGATTACTTTCACCCTCCTTATCTTCCTCCTTAACTTCAATATTTGTACATTTATGAACTGATTTAGGGGCCTCTCTCTCTGGCTCTAATCGACATCCTAATTCATTCAGATCTGAGCAAAACTCACTGCTGCCTGCATCTGTGTTCTCCATCTCCACCTGCTCTATCTTTTTAGTAGCATTTCTTCATTACTTGTCCTACTTCTTGACCCCACAATCTCCTTTATTGGACACACTCTTAGGAATCATGCTCCTTCACTCCTTCAACTACCTTCTTAACCTGTGCCTCCTCCTCTAACACCTCACATTGAAACTCCTCCACCTCCATCCCATGTGCCTCAGACTCCACAGTATCTTGGGATTTCTCCAGTACCTCCTACGCTTTGACTGTGACATCATTAACATTTTTGCTACATCAGTAGCAGTTTTTTCACTAGATGACGAGGCTGCACAGTTGCACTCCTGTCATCCATGACTTTCCTTTCCCCAACCTCAGATGGCAATACAGGAGACATTGTTATTTCAGGACCTGCTGCCAGAATCTGAATTACAGAGAGCTGGGCACAACATATAGAAGACGCTGCTGCTGCACCAATAATCACACGCACAGCCCTTTCCTTGCCCTTGCCCTTTCCATATAAAGAGGACTGTTCAATCCCATGTTCATGTCCACTATCTGAGCTGCTTTTCTGTATATCGAACTCGAAGGAATATATTTATTCCATGTAACAAATTGTGCTCCCCCCGATTTATGAACAGTTAATTCTCTTTTAAGCCCTCCCAGTCAAAACATGAAATGAGCCTCCTGGGCTCTTCTTTTTTACCTGGTAAAATATATTCTAACTGAATAAATAAAAAAAATCAATAAATTGGTTCAACAGAGCAATAAGCAACAGCAGTGCTAGAGGTTGGTGGGGTGGGGTGCTGTGTTTTTTAAGGGTCTGGGTAGTGGGAGTGGGATTTTTTAGTCTGTGGGAGGAGGGAGGGAGGAGGGCTGAACAGTTTAAAACTGTTTATAAAAATGAACTTCAGCACTTGAAGCTGTGGTGAAGTCTAGGAAATTTCACCCCGCTACATGTAGTGTGAAGTTCCTACCTTTGCACTACATTTGCCAGCATAGGTAAAATTTGTTGCACCTCCTGTAAGCAATGAGCTGAGAAAGTCACATGGGTATATTTGCACTGGAATGCAGCACCATGTGGTTCCAAAAATTATTGTGAGATTAATCACAATACCCTCTTCCACATAACCCTAATCCTGCACAATACAGTTCTGTTGATTATGATGCATATGGTGATATATAAGGACACTTGACAACATGAACTAAAAACCATAAAAAGGACGCACAGTGATCAACACAGGACTGTACTCAGCACAAAACAGCAAATGGGTGCAAGTCTGATAAAATTCACCAACTTGCTTCCAAGTAATCAACATGAAATTGTTGTGGAAAGCTTTCCTCAGAACATCTACTAAGCTTGGAGGGGAGCACATACCACCTTTCTGCAGCTGATTATGCCCATTCTGCTTCTGACAGAATTCTGTGGAGTTAGTCAGAATTTTCTAAAATTCCACAGAACTCTGTTCTGCCAGAATCTAAAAATTCAGCACAGCATTAATAGGCCCCTTTGGGTTAAGTTGGGGTGGGTGCACTTGCCCGCGTTACATCATGGCATCAAAGATACATTTTTGAGTGTTTTAGAATAAACATATAGCTTTCTGGTAACATGAACTAATGATTGGGGGGTTGTGACCAGCAGCCGAACAGAGAGCAGCAACTGTTAGGAGCTCTGCAGCCATCAAACGCAAAACTACTAAAACCTCTTCTTACCTGAACTTATTGGCATAAAAATATTGTAAGAAGAGAAAGGACCTTAAGTAGAATCAGGAGATACCACACATATCAAGATGTCTGGATGGGTGAGCCGGCATGGGATCAAATAAGAAAACAGGAGTGGAGGATGAAGGAGCTCGGCTGAAAGAACAGAAGCTGGGCAGCTGCATCAATGCTTTGCAGCCTGGAAAAGATGAAGATCCCACACAGTCAACTAATGCCACCCTGTTGAAAGTAATTCAGTCCAAAGATAAATGGATGGAGGAATTCCAACAGCAGTTGAAATTTATGAATAGTAAAATGGGTGGTATGCCGACTGTATGGCGACACCATTACAGTGAACATGTCGATGCTGACAACATCGACAGTTATGTAATGGTCTACAGACCCGGCACTCTGTCTCCTGTCCTGCACCCTCCTGAGTCAACTCCAACTCAGTTGGAATCCTTTCATTCGGGGTGCAGGAAGAGCTCCCATATGGGGGGCAGGGTGAGAGCCCCCGGACAGTAAAACAACTGCGGACTCCTGCGGATTTATGCCTTTGCTTTTAAATCTCATATAAATCCATCACTGTGATGTCGGTCAACAACACAGTTGTTGAACCAGCATCGTAGATGCAAAATGGGCTAACTGCCGAAACTCAGCAAATCTCACAGAATGCGGATAGAGCCTCTCAATGTGTCCACAAAGCTGGTTAAGGAAAATACGATTCTAAGGAAAAGACCTGAAAACTTAGAAAATTCTGCCCAGGAAACTGACGTTCGTGGTTTGGGGCTACCAGAAGCTATCGAGGGAGAAAACCTCTCTGCATTCTTGAAGAGCTGACTTTGTGAACACTGCCAACTCACATCAGCTCCTATCTTGAAGAGCTACCCGATTACTCCCTGAGGAAATCACTTGCAAAATAATGTTCCTCTGCCTGGAACGGTGCTGACTGTATTGGATTCGATGTTGGAATGGGATTACCTTCTGCTTAAAACAAAGCAGAAAGGCCCCTCTGCATGGCGAGAATGTAAAATTCAGCTTTTTGCTGATCTCAGCTACGAGACACGGCAGCAGAGGAAGGCTTTGATAGGATCTGTACCAAGCTGAGATAACTAGGAGTACACCACATATTATTTATGCTGCAGGTCTGAAGGTATCCTATGGGGATAAGACATATCAATTTTCCAACCCAAAGACATGGCTAAACTGGTGGAAAAGACAGAGAAGGAGTTCGAGCAAAGAGAGACTGACTTTGAAGGAGAAAAGGAAGTTAACTGATAGACTAATTTTGTATAGCAGCACTATGCAAGAACATGATGGTGGGGGCAACTGACCGCTTTTACCAGCTTACTTATGTTGGCTTTTGTGGTAAGAGGGCTCTGGGACACTCTCTGCAAATACTGCTATAGAATCTGGAACTGTGTTTTATTCCTTTTCAAGGAGTTCTGAGTCCAACTAAATGGTAATTAAAATGGTGACACCACATGGCACTAACTGGTGTAGGCAGCTGCTTTACTTTCTTCCTTCATGAAGTTACTCTTTCGTGCCTTAAGGACAGATCTCCATTCTGGTGTGTGAGATAGAACTGCTTGCTCATTTATAAATGATCTCCGCTAGGCACCTGGCTGAATCTTTTTGGACCCTTTGAAAAAAAAAAAACTGAGACCTTCATAAACATTCTATTTTAAAAATTGTTACATGTTTTGGGTAGGTTTGTGTGGCTTTCTTTCTAAGAGATGATTTACTTTCAATGATGGACCAATAATGAATCTGTGATAAATGTAAATCCTGGACTGAATTTTATACAAACTCTAGAAGGGGAAGTAGCCTCGGTAAAAATCTTGCATTTAAGGCTGCATTTATTTTCAGTAGGTGCATGCAGAAGGACTTACTCTACAAATATTTATCTTACACTTTTTATGTTAGCTACAGTATATATAAGGTTAAAACTTAGGGCAAATCACTAAGTACCCTCTTTCATGGCAGCGAACTACCTATTTTGTCGTCGATAATGATCTATAAAATAAGCAGGTTTTGGGGGATTGAGCACTACTGTTCTTATAGGGTGCACAATGTTGTGAATCTATAAATGTAAGTTACCAGTGATCATGGCAGTATCTGGCTGTTTTCTTTGATGTTTTGGTTAGTACATTAGATTGTACTGTAACGAACTGCTCCTGGTACCAATATTTGGGGCATGACATTTTAGTTACTGTCAGAATGTTGTATTCTCAAATTTGTATGTGAGTATAATTAATTATAATTATGCCTACCTATGTCCCATAGATAGGAATAATTACAATTAATTATACTTATCATATTATTGTTTCATGGTATAGATGTAACTGCATGGGGGATTTCCTCCAGCTAGGATTGCCTACCTACATATATTGTAAGTCTTGTTTTTCTTTCGTGTCTGGTTAAGAAAAAAATAACAAAAAATGTTTATAAAAAAAAGTCTCAACATGGGCAAAGAGCATTAGCCTATTTAGGGCCTACTATCTGGAACACTTTTCCCACTGATGTATGCAGGTCAAGAACCAATAAAACCTATCTACTTTCACATTCATGTTGTGGTTACCATAGACTATGGGCTATTCAGCTGTTTTGTTTACAGTAAAGTTTTGAAAATAAAATTTAAAAATAAAAACAAACATGAACTAATGATAATCCATAGTACAAATTTCACCTTAACCTTCTGCTGGCAGTGTGCTCCAGGTGTCCACCACTCTTAGTGAAGTACCATTTTGTCTTATGGGTATTTTCTAACCATTTTCTCGGATAGTAACTCTTCAGATAATTCTAGTGGTCTTTGGCCTGCTAGAATGCCCATAAACTTTAGATTATCTCCCCTTGCACAAACTTCAAATTCTTCAGCACTCGCTTGCTAGTTCTCATTTCTTCATAATTACAGTTCCTGTTGTTCTTTCAGCTTGCTGTTATAATTTTTTTTTTTTGAGATCTATTTTTTGCTCCTTGGCCGCCTGACCTGCTCCCCTTACCGCATCCTCGAAACCTAGCCCAGGGCATCCAGCCACCAACCACCTCTACTGCGGGCACCCAGACTCCTACAGCTTCCCCCCACAGCCGGGGAACATGGATCCAGGCAGATGAAGCAGCGAAACTGCAGAAGGCCATCAGGCTGCTCACTTCAGGCACCATTTTCCTCTGGTTTTCTGTGTCCCCATTAGTGCATGCTCAGGCAGTACCTCCAGTCTCCACTGGGGGCCGCTGCTGGCGATGCGTTCCTATCCACCCCGGAGGCCAGCAGTCCTCTGGATGCTCAATCCTCTCTCTGCCCCCTGCTGACCCTAGGCGCAAAGTTCCATTCTCGACCCAGGTTGCCGCATGGGTCGAGGTAAGGTGCCAGCGCCTCAACCCTCTACACCACTGGGCCGACTGCTATAATTTTTTTTAACATTTCTCCCCCTTTGGGCCTGCTATGCCTCCCTTGAGCTGTTCCTCTCCCCCCCGCCCTTTGCTGAAACTCCACCTGTGTTTTACTTTCCTTCTGTTAGATTCTGTAGAACTGGATGCTGAGACAGAGTACTTGCATTTTAGAGAATATTTGTCCCAAATGCTCCTGCCAGCAATCTGATCCAGCTTCACGTCCCGGTGCACAGGTTGTCTCAGTACTTCCAGCTGCTGTTGCCTCAATGTATTGAGTACAGTTATAGTATAGTGTCTTTATCTGCAGTTTCAGGGTAGGGTGTTGCTGTAGGAATATACCACAGGCTCACAGGAGACTCACAATTCAAACCATAAGTATAATTTCTTCCAAACTGCTCCCACCAGCATTCTGATCCAGCTCCTCATCCCAGGTCTTGGTACTGCCAACTGCTGCTGCCCCAATGTGCTGAGTATCAGTATAGCATCTTTGTCTGCAGATTCATGGGGGCGAGGTTGCCTTGCGAATACACTGTACACTTACATGATCCTACTGATTCAGTTCACAGCTGTCATTCCATCCAAATTTGCTCCAGCTGCTGTTCAGATCCAGCTCCTTGTCCCAGTATATAAGGTGCCTCAGTACTGCCAACTGCCACTGCCCCATTGTGCTCAGTACCAGTTTAGCATCCTTATCTGCAGATTTGGGAGAGTCTCTGTGTAAATATACTATGTGCTTGCGTGAGACTCCCGATTTAGCCCACAAGTATTCCCAGACAGACCATATGCAGTGGCTACTTCATCATACGCTATTTCAGTTCTATTCTCCAGGAGAGTAGGTGGGCCTGACTAAAACCCAGTGTACATGATGGAGGCTGGCTGAAATGAGTGATCAGTCAGGTCAGGTTGGAGGTGGGGGAATCAGGGAACTGCTGAACAGCAAATTTTTGTTTTTACATACGTGATCTGATGACACCACTCAGCTGCTTGCTGGGCACCTTCATGCAGATGAAAGGATTGAGCCACCCTCTAATAGGAGCGGCTTGCTCCTTTCAGTTACAAGAAGTTTGTTCCCCACAAGCACAGAACAGTGTCATCATGATCAGCCTGATCAGTGTGCTGTCACTGTCATGCCCACTACAGCCTGAGCAGCACTGGACGCAACAGTGACATGCCTCTGAAATCACGTTGTTATAATAAAATGTTTGCTGTGCATGCACAAGCAAACATAAAAATAAATCTAGCATCAGAAGCAGATTTTGTTTCAAAAGTATTTTCCTAGAGACAGTGAACTGGGGATGCAATATCTTGTATTGCACAGGTCTTGTTCTTATGTCATTTTATGGGGGGGGGTATGGGGTTTTGAAGCAAAGGAAGGACTACTGACTTTTCCAAGGTCACACAGCATCCAGAGGACATGTTGGATAGGCATTCCAAGCTGGAACCACTAGGTTTGTTGTACAGTGTTCTAACCATAGGATTACAATGTCTTCAGCTCTAGTGAATGGTTGATTAGTACAGGGATATCAGAAAACACTTCAAAAACTGAAACCTTTAAACTGAGGGTGTAAATGGATTTTTTTTTTTACCATTTATAGTTTTATTATAGCTATGGAGTTAATACAAAGAAAGTGCTAATACAACACATTTATATACAGCAAAAATGTGACAAACTACTTGGTTATAAATATGGGTAGTTTGTGAAACTAGCAGGGTGTTCATCATTCGATGAACACAGAGAATTCCATCACCCTTAAGTGATTTGCCCCTTGGGCATCTGGATCAGAAGCCTGGATCTAAATATTTAAATAAAAAAGTCAACTAAGCAAATATTCAAAATTAAGTCAGATTAATATTGCTCATATAAAGGTTTATCTCTTTAGTAAACAATTAGGGGAAACCCACTTGTTCATTTTTTATGTATCAGCTAACTCCCTCAGTAATGCATACAAAGATTGTTTTATTAGCTAAACCTCTACTATAGCCATCTACGGTTCAGTGATTAATATAGTTAGCGCTGCCCACTGACTCAGTGGGTAGTGCCTCATGCCTCCACATTGGCGACCTTGGCTCAGGAGCCAACTTTGGGAGCTGGATCAGGGGACTGGGGTGGTGCTGCAGCATGACGGTGCTTCCAACCAAAGAAGGCAGATGCCAGGCACAACAGTGACCCCTGCAGTGGGCTGAGAAGCTTATTTCCTTCACAGGATGTCACTGCGTGCTTGTGAGGCTAGCTTGGGCATGGCCCAGCACCTAGCAGGTGGAGCATGGATTGCGTGACTGAGGAAGAGAAACACTCAAAAATCCAAGTTCCCTTTGCTGCTGGTATGACAGTCACTTGCATTTATGGGCCACATGATGATCCCTGCTGGCTCAGATGGTGGTGTTTTTTTTTTGGGGGGGGGGGCACTGATGGGGCTGGGAGGTCGCTCATCCTATGACCTGAAGCAAGGTGTAGGTTGTGCCTTGGGGGCAAACAGCTATATGAAAAAATGATTACTATGATTATTATAGTAAATAAAATTCTATTATTACCAAATGGTACATCTCTTTAGCTAGATAAGAAACTTTGCCCATAGGGATGAAAGGTTAAACATGCAATATTCTACCAGTAAAGCGAAGAAGCAGCTATCCTAGTATAGCTAGTGGGAGAGTCATACTCAGCCAGATCTGTAACAATGGATAGTGTTGAGACTCAGACTCATAGTACAAATAGCTTTTGACCTCACCAGGTTCCAGAATGCAAAACCAATACCCAAGCAATCAAGTGGTGTTTTGAAATGTAATTACTTAGTAAGTTTATTACCTTGCAGATACATTTCCTCTCCTTCTGCAAACATTTGACTGCACCTGACACATCGTGCACAGGTTGGATGATAATGTTTGTCTCCTGCCTGAAACAAAAATAAAACGCTCATGAGGAAAGTATTCAGTCAAGTAAACTAAGGTTTACATGGATTGTTTTACTTTCAAAACAGTTTCTGATGCAAATAAAACAAGTTTACTTGCCTTTTATCTGTATAACATCCCTGTTTTTTTTCATATTTTTTGCTTGTTGCAACAGGATAGCACCCATGTATAATACTGTACTGTCACTCAAATACAAACTTTCTCTGTGGATTCTCTCATACAGACTAATAGGGACTTTGTGACAGAAGTACGGAAGAGGCAGGAAAGGACAAGGATCCTTTTCCTTCTTGCAACTAGTGATGATATAAATTTGGTTTTAAAATAGGCATCCTATTGTACCATCACCAAACACTGCCACACACAGTTGAATAACTTGGTTGCTGAAGGGGCTGCAGACTCCCTGGCTACTAAGTCACCATGTAAGTCCATCTGCCAGATGTTAGTGGGAAAAAATGTGGCTTGCACCCAAAAACATGTAGGCTTGCGATACCCATGTAGCTCTGGCCATAGGACTGCACCAGTCGCATGGTGCTATGCCATGGCAAGATACACTGGGAAGTGGTGCTATCTCCGTGGTGTTCCCCTCTTTAGGCTGATCCTTACATTTAGGCCTGTTACTGGGCTGCTAATTGTTAGAATTTCCTCCAGTCCTGGGGTCCCTCCAAGTGGTCAAGTGAACCCCCTTCTGCTCCCAAACCTTTTATCAGCCTCTGGCTTCCAGTGGAACCCTCTCCTTAGTCCTGTCCCTCAAAGCACTCCTTTTGCTGATATTTCTATGACCATGGTCCATCTCTGGCTCTACTGTAGGTGGTCACGGCATAGCAACACCCCCTACTGCTTTCCCTGTCATAGTTATAGAGGTAGGGAGTGTTGCAAAACTCTGCAAGCCCCTCTTCAAGGGACACCATGGTTTGTGTATGGCCCCAGAGGCCATTTGCATGGTTACCTTGCATCCTTTTCCACATAGTCACAATGTGTTTAGTGACTGTGCATGGAAGGTCTTGCGATTCCATTGTGCACAGTGTGCAAAACAAGGGGCTTCCAGTAAGAAACAATTACTAACCTTAGTAATCTTGTTTCTTCCAAGGTATTCTTCAATATTCTTAACTATTGCAGTCAGTCTGTAGAGTTGAACTGCCTGGAGAATGGAACATATGTAGGTGATGGAACGCATTATTGGCTCGTGCCACCATTCAAACTGTTGCCTTTACCAACTGCTGCATTCTATAACACTCAGATTCATTGGAGCACGCAAGGAAAGGCCCATCCTAAGCTAAGCTATCAAATCTTATACTAATAACTCTTAGGTAATAATAATAGGATAATAGAAATATTTATAATAATAACAAGAACAAATCTTCTGTTAGGGCACCCTCCGAAACTGTCAGATAAGACCTGAAGAGGGGGAAAAAACAACACCCAATGAGGTTCAAAACTATGACACAACAAGGGTGAAACACCCCCTCCATACAGATATCTAGCTTGAGATGCAGAGGCCACTGTTCTAGAAGAGGAGGCAGGGTGGAAGAGTTAAGAATATTGAAGGATACCTTGGAAGAAACAAGATTAATATGGTTAGTCATTTTTTCTTCTAACCCCAGGAATTCTTCAATATTCTTAACTCTTGTAGACTACGAAGCAGTACCATTGGAGGTGGGCACAGAACCTATTTTGGAAACAGACTCTGCAGAACTGCTGTGCCAAACCTGGCATCATTCCTGGACTGAGTGTCTAGGCAGTAGTGTTTCGTAAAAGTGTGTACTGTTTTCCATGTAGCTGCCTTGCAGATTTCCAGTAGTGGGATGTCTCTGGCAACTGCTATGGTAGCAGCTGTGCCCCTTGTGGAATGGGCCCTGAGGCCTACTGGGGGCTCCTTACCCACTTTTGAATAACAGAATTGGATACATTGGACTATATAGCGAGAGATAATCCTTTTAGATGCTGGTTTTCTTTTTCCCACATCCCCATGAGTCAGGAACAGTTGCTGTCTGTCCTGCCTGTGGTCCTTGGTGTGAGTCATGTAGCAGCTCAAAGCTCTTTTTACATCCAACCTGTGAAGCCTACGTTCACCTGAGCTAGAATGCTCAGCGAAAAAGACTGACAAGGTGATGGACTGATTCAAGTGGAAGTCAGAAACTACTTTAGGAAGGAACTTCCTATTAGTTCTAAGCACCACCTTGTCACTATGGAAATAAATATAGTTCTGCTCTACGCACAAGGCTTGATGCTCACTAATCCTTCTGGCCGAACTGATGGCCACCAAAAATACTGTTTTCCAGGTTACATATTTCAGGTGAACTGAGACCATAGGCTCAAATGGGGGTTCCATGAGCTTGGCAATGCATACATTAAGATCCCATGCTGGCACCGGTTCCCTGTGAGGAGGGTGCAGATGAGCCAAACCTTTCAAAAACTTCTTTGAAATGGGATTGAATGCTATGGAGACACCCTTGCCAGATGAAATATAAGCTGAACTTGAAGCCAAATGGACCTCCAGGGTAGTGGGTTGGAAACCCAAGGAATGCAAATGGGTAAGATAGTCTAGCAAGACTGGCACCCCTGCCTCTGATGGTACGAAATCATTAGTAGAACACCATATAGAGGACCTCTTTCACTTAGAAGCATAAGTCTTCTTAGTCGAGGGTTTTGTGGACCCCCTCAGGACATTTAGAACACACTCAGAGAGTTGCAAGCCTGCATACTCTAGGTCCTCAAGAGCCATGCCTTGACTCTGAGGGACCTGAGGTTTAGATACAGGATCCTCCCCAGAGAGGAGGTTAGCAGGTTGTGTCTCTGAGGGAGGTATATTGGTGGAGCCATAGACATGGAGAGCAGCAGACTGTACCATGGCTGTCTGGCCCAATCTGGAGCTATCAAAATCATTGATGCTGGCTGGGATGCATTTGATTAGGACCCTGAGAAGCAAAGGAAAAGGAGGGAAGGCATACAGCTTCTTCTCTGACCAGTCCAACACCAAGGCATCCAGGGGTACTGTGCCCCTCGCTGGTGGTCTGCAACAAAACTCTGGCAGCCGAAGGTTGTCATAGAATGCAAAGAGATCCATCTCTGGGGTGTCCCATCTCCTGAACATCACCTCCAACACCTTCCTGTTGAGAGACCATTCATGATGATCCTGGTTGATACAACTCAGGGCATCTGCCAGGGTGTTGTCCATCCCTGGCAGATGAATGGCTATCAGTGAAGCCTGAAGTGAGTAGACCAGACTCCACACCATCATTGCTTCTATGCACAAAGGGCTGGACCTTGTTCCTCCCTGCTTGTTTATGTAGTACATTGTGGTGATACTGTCTGTCCTGACCTGTACCACCTTGCCTTGTATCATGGATACGAAGGCTTGTAAGGCTAGAAACACTGTTCTGAGTTATAGCAGACATGTTCTGGAGTGACTCCCCACTTGACCAAGTGACGTGTATGGTATGAGTGCCCAAATAAACTACCCAACCTATGAGATATGCATCTGTTGCGAGAACTACTGATGGGAACTCCTGCTGGAAAGGGACTCCCTCCTTGAGGTTTTCTCTTACCTGCCACCATTGAAGAGTTTGCAGTAATGTCCTTGTTACTGGAACTGATTTTGAAAGTGGATACCTTCTTTGGCATCAATATGCCCTGAGGTGAAACTGTATGTCCCTCATTTGAAACCTGGACCCTATTACTGTGCCTGCTGCTGTAGCCATGTATCCTAGGAGCTGTAGGAATTGCCTTGCTGGTTTTGGTTTATTTAGCTTGAAAGACCCAGCAATCTGGAGAATGTTGCTTACCCTGTCCTGAGGCAGGTAAGCCCTTCCCCTCAGTGTGTCCAGCTCTGCCCCTATGAAGTGCAGTACCTGCAGTGGTTGCAGGACGGATTTCTTGAGGTTTACAAGGAACCCTAGGGACTCCACAAGGTCCTGGGTTGTCCTTAGGTAATCACTTACCTGTTGTGATTTTCCCACCACTAACCAGTCATCCAGGTAGGAGAACGCTATGATTCCCTGCCTTCTTAGGTGTGCCACCACCATTGCCAAGCACTTTGTGAATGCCCTTGGAGCAGAATTGAGGCTGAATGGTAGTGCTGAGGACTGGTAGTGACCTGATTAAAGTCTGAACCTGAGGTATTTTCTGTGAGACTCCCTTATGGGGATGTGGAAGTAGGCATCTTTTAGATCCACGGATGCAACCAGTTCCCTTTCTTGAAGGTTGGTAAAAGCATGGCTAAAGTTACCATTTTGAATTTTGTCTTTGGCAAATGTCTGTTTAGTAACCTTAAGTTGAGAATAGGTCGCCACTCCCAATTTTTCTTTATGGTCAGGAAGTACCTTGTGTAAAATCCTTTTCCCCTTTGCTGTGGAGGAACTGGTTTTACTGCCCTTGACAGTGACACATTTGTCACTTCCTCCTCCAACAGCTTCTTCTCTAAGTTTTAAGCTGGTCTAAAATTCTTGTTCTGAAGGTTGTGAAGGATTTGAAACAGAGGGACAAACCCTGACTCACTACTTCCAGGACCCACTTGTCTGTGGTGATGTTCTTCCATGCTGGAAGTAGTGAGCCAGCCTGCCCCCTACTGGTACAGAGGAGGGATTCTGTTTAGGCTGGGGTTGGGCCTGGACAGATTGCCCTGCCTAGATACTCTTCTTCCCCTTCCTCTAAAGTATCCTGTTTTCTGGGGATACTGTTGGTACTGCTGTACGGCCTGGGCTTGAAAGAAGGGTCTGCCATAGGTAGCCCTACCTCTGCCCCCCCCCCCTTCCATAAGGCCTGCAGAAAGTTGAAGGCTTTTCCTTGGCCATGTTGCTCTTGTAAGTGGTTTTGTATTCATCCACCTTTTTCATGTAGGCCTCTGTTTTTTCCCCAAAGAATTATTCTCACAGGGAAAATCCATGACCTCCATCTGAGTATCCTATGACAGATTAGTGGCTCTGAGCCACACAAATCTCCTAAGAGCCACTGTGAGGGCCATCCATCTGGCATCAGTGGCGTTGGCATCTACAGCCATCTGGAATTGGTACTTAGAGGCCTCTAAGCTGAACCTTGCAGTCTCTGCAAAGTCGGCTGCTAGACCAGGAGGAACCTTGTCTGCCATGGCCAAAACCGACTGCCACAAAGAATGCCACAGAGACTTCCAGTATTGGGCAGCATAGGCAATATAATTAGCCTGCCTGACTGAAATGGACACTGACAGATAGTCCTTCTTGGCCATGCTCTCAATCTTCCTTGAATCCTTGTCTGAAGAGTGAGATGCCAAAGGCACCTTTGCCCTGTCATAGGCTGCAGTCTGTATGATACCTTCATGATCAGGGTGGGAGAATAAAAATTCTTCCCCTACCCTGTCTAGCTGATATTTCCTGTCAGCCCTTTTATCTGAGGGTGGTACAGAATTTGGAGTTTAGAGAATTTTCAAAATATGATTCTTAAGAAACCTGTTTATTGGTAACAATAGTTTCCTAGTTGGGGTCAGTCCCATGAGGTCAAGAAATTCTACTTCTTCCTCATCTTTCATCACCTCACTGGTAGTGATGTCCAAGGCATCTACCATCTTTTTCACAAAAGTGTAATTCAAGGAAAAATCCTCGTGTAATCTTGGTGGTGATTCAAATTCTTTATCAGTGGCGACTTCAGGCTTGATGGGCTCCCCATCACTGTCTTCATATTCCTCAAATTCCTCATAATCCTGGATCTCCGGAACCATGGATGCAACTGGGGTTACCAGTTGCTGAACCGAAGGACTGACCAGTACCTGTGGAACCAGAACCGGTATCAGTTCTTGCAAAGCCTGAACAACCTTCAGTGCTTGAGCAATGGCCTCTGGTGAAGGCATATCAGTTTTCTCCACAGCAGTCCCCTTAGACTTTCCAGCAGGGGGTTCTGTATGTTTTGTTTTCTTCAATTTATTTGCTGGTTCTGGGTTGCCAGCCGGTTCACCAGTACCCTTAGTTTTTGACGGCTCCCCCTTATTCAGGGTAGATGGCTCTAGTTCTACGGTTTCACCCATAACAGTGGAGGGAGTAGGCTGGTCAGAGCCGTTATCTCCTGGTTCATTAGATGGAGCCATTTCTTTTTAAATCTTTTCAGCCTTTTTTCAATAGTTTTTGCTGGAAAAGTTTTACAGATTTCACACTCAGATGTGAAATGACATTCATCAAGACAGATAACACATTTGTCAGGTTTGTCAGCCTTGGTGAAAATCTCCCCACACTGAGCACAATTTTTAAACCGGGTAGGGCCAGTTTTTTTCTTTCATTTATCTGACATTTTAATCAAATGACAAAATCCAGAAGTTAACCACATTACCCAATGTCACCGGCTTTACCCAAACTTTTAATAATGCCTGTGATATCTTTGCCCCAGTGTTGACCCACCGTTCTAAAAGGAAGAATGCCCCCTGAGTTACCCCAGCTTTGATCCACCAGCTCAAACATAGGGACAACCTATGGCACCGTGCCATTGAGACTGGCCGGCCCAATGACAGGCGGTTATATGCTGCCGCCCGAAACAAGTGCACTCGGGCCATCAGAAAGGCAGGTCTGAGCACTATCGGTCCTCACACTACTGCCTCATGGGGAATCCCACAACCTTCTGGGATAACATTAAACAGTTAAATGGGAGTGCACTCCCCACCCACCCAGATCAACATTAATGGTGTGATCTCCTCAGACCCAGCCCTCATAGCCAACCACCTCAACACCTCATTCACTGACCTTAGCCCTATCCTCCCTACAAATTTTTGACCCTCCTCCCCAGCACCTGCCGTGAAATCTTTCTCGCCCTTATTTTCTCCTCCACCGTGTTTCTGCCCAAGAACTTAGGCCAGACCTTGTCACTGCTCTCAAGAGTAATAGTATGGCAGTGACACCCTGGATCCATATCCACGCTGGTCTTAGACACAGTCCCACCTGACCACATGCCTCATCAACCACTCTCTTTGCCTGGGAAGGTTCCAACTGCCTGGAAAGTCGCCACTGTCACCCCTATCTTTAAAAGGTGGTGATAGGACTGTAGCTGGAAACTATCGAGCGATCTCCATTCTCTCTCCAAGGCCTTGGAAAACGTGGTGGCCTCTCAAATCTCTGACTACCTTTCCACCTACAATGTCCTTTGTCCTGAGCAGCATGGCTTCTGAGCGGGCCACAGTACCAACACATCCTTCCTAGAGTTCTCCAACTTTCTCCACTCCTCCTTAGACACTGGTTCTCTGGCTGGTGCTGTCTTCATTGACCTCTCGAAAGCTTCCGACACTGTCTCCCACCCCCTCCTTCTTGATGCCCTTAGTCTCTCTGGTTTTGCTGCTGGGGCTATCTCCTGGTGCACCAGTTATCTGTCTGACCGCTCACAGCATGTAAAAATTAATGGGGCCTGCTCAGACATCTGTCCCATCTTTCTGGGTTCCCAGGGCTCCATTCTGGGCCCCTTACTATTCTCCCTTTACCTTAACACCCTTCCACACTCTTGCTCGGGGAACATTCTATTGTACGCTGATGATGCAGTCATCTTTGCCTCAAGTCGTAACCCTATTGCCCTCCAGGACTCACTGCAGAAGTCCTTCACTGAAGCCGAGGGCTGGTTCAAGGAACATAGATTGGTGATAAATCTTAAAAAAACAAAAACTATGTTCTTCTCTCATCCCCAAAACAAGACCTGCAACTTCAAACTCCTCATTCACTCTGGGTCCTCATTCCCACTCGAACAAGTTTGCTCCTATAAATACCTAGGGATCCATTTTGACCCCTCCCTCTCCTTCCATGGACACATCGCTGCCCTAGCCACTGCCACTAATATCCGATTGGGCATCTTACATCGGTATAAACACTGCCTCCCGGACTCTCTTCGACTCACAGTCACCTCCTCTATCCTGTCCCTAGTGGACTATGGACTGCTGGTGTATGGTGCTGCTGATCAGACCGCACTCCATAAAGTGCACTACTCTGAATAAGGCCTGCAGGTTAATTACTGGAGCACCTAGGATGACACATGTCGTCTACTGTATGCCAAAGCGCTGGTACTTGATCTCGACGAGCCGCCTCAAATATCTTACCTGTACCCTTACAAAAAGACCCTCCTTGGCTTTCCCCACCAGGACTGACCACCACCATATGTCGCTCTGTCCCACTAGTTCATACTCGGACCTCTGGGAAAACCTCTCTTGTTATCCCTAGAGCTAGGACCTCTCACGGCCAAAGAGCCTTCAGCTTTAGGGCCCTCTTCTGGTTCAACACACTGCCCCCCTCCATCTCCGAAGCTCCAACTATATCGTGCTTCAAAACTTCCTTATGTAACCACCTTATTAACACCCGATGCTGTAACTGCCGCTAGTCAAAGCCAGTACTCAATACTTATGACAAAGCTTATTACTAGCTGCTAGGACAACATAACTCTGGTATTGTTTGCATCCATCCTACCTGTACCAGCTTGTTTGTATCTATGTCTTAATTTACTGTTATACCTATGTGTTGTACTGCTATACTGTGTATTTTGGTTTGTCTTACTGTGACAAGGTACTTTTGTAAATGAGCCTATGGCTCAAAGGTTTTCAAACTGCTGTTTAAATAAAATAAAATAAAATAACCAAGTACACATATATATATATATATATATATATATATATATATATATTTTTTTTTAGCGGTTGTAACAAAACTCTAGAGAACCATGGTTAATTCCTGTGAAGAAAAACACAGCGATTAGCAAAAATAGAACCAAAAAGTATCGGTTCACACAAAAAAGAGTAGCAATGAACTAAACTAAGGTAAAATTAAAATAAAATAAGTAAAAAACCTGACAGAAGCGTCGGTTCCTTGATGGTTACAGAGACCCGGGAGGAACCGCTAAATCAAAGAAATAAAAACTAAACTAACTAGCGCTAACTAATTTAACAGAACGTAAAGGCAGAAGATGAAAACTAGATTTACACGTTACTTGTTTTACGATGTAAACACCGAAAATCAACAATGAAAATCACAACTGTGAGGAGAGATCTCCAAGGTGTCTTGACTAGCAGACAGAGAATGAAATCTGAGCGTTATAGAATGTAGCAGTTTGTAAGGGCAGCAGTTTGAATGGTGGCATGAGCCAATGATGCGTTCCATCATCACATACATTAAAGTCTCCCGTCAGCTCAACTCTAGAGGCTGACTGCAAGAGTTAAGAATATTGAAGCATTCCTGGGGTTAGAAGCAGTCATTGGGACTTATTAGCAACAATCCCTTGCAACTGTGTATGGAGCTCTTGGTTTTATATAGTGCCATTCATGCATAGTACCCCAAAGCATTATACAATCCATAAGAAATTGAAGCAGCCCTTATTTTAGCAGAGAAATTACACTTTGCGAACTTCCTCAAGGTCACACAGCACGTAATCAGTAGTGATGGGATTCAAACCTGGATTTCCCAGTTCACAGTATACTTTCTTCTGGGATTTAAACTACCATTTACAGTAGTGTGATATTTCCTATTTCTGTCACCTTTATGACATACAGAAATAGATTAGTTGCTGTATTAGTTCTTGTAAGAACAAATCCAGAAGCAAATGGTTTCATACTTTGTATTGGACCAACATAGATGTTACAAAAAGAAAACAATGTCTAAGCTTTCAGACCAACAAAGTCCTTCCTCGGAGACTTATGACAATTGTTCTGGATCCGTCACCTTTCTGTGTTTTTCAGGGAACTAAAACAGTAAATGATCTGAATGAGTACCCTTCCTCTGGAGAATCAGAAAGTTGTTTTCTGTCTAAAACAGGAAGACCCCTAAACTGCACAGAAATTGTTTTCTGCAAATCTACACGAGGTAATGAAACTTGGTAGGCAGAGCTCAGCAGTGCATTTCATATGAATTTGCCCATGTCTTTGTGACTTGCAGTTTGAAGTCCTTAACTGCAGATGTTAATCTGAAATATTTTGCCCATTCCCACTTATTCTGTTGTACTTCAGGAGAAGAGCAAGGAAACATGATAAGAACGGTCTTCATGACCCTCTGTGGTGTCCCCTTGAACAAGTCCCCCACTTTAAGTAACTTGGTGCATGGCTGAATCAAGATCTGTACTTCTCCTCCCTTATCAATGCATTACATAAGAGGCTCCACCCCATGCTTGGCGCACTGAAAGGCAATAAGTCCTGTTCTCTACTCCTACTCCATCATTAGTTTATCTGTAAGATGACTTTACCACTGTGTTGGATGGTTTGCTTTAGGGGTTAATGCACGACATTACCACTGTGATGTGCTTTCATCATTTGGATGGCGTACTTATGAATCTAAGCTCCAACTTATAACCCTCGGCTTCATCTACAAGTTGGTTCACCTTCACACACACCCGCCCCCAACTTACAGACATCATTCAGCTCAAACAGTCCTCTCACATGCTTAGGTCCTCCTCCCTTTCCCTTCTGGTAATGCCTACTCCACTGTTACTCATGGACTGATCTTTCACCTTCTCCGCCTTGTCCTTATGGAACTCCTTAACGTATGCAATTTTATCCAGTACTTCCTGCGCCCTAGTCCAACACTCCCTCTTGCTCCACCTCTAGACCTCCTCTCTCTCTACTTGCTTCAGATGACAGCAAATATGCCACATGAGCCCCACCTCCTTGTGCGTGGCCAACCTCATGTGCTACCATGCTGCTGTATTCATCACTGCCTTTGGCCTTTACAATTGACACTTGATCTAACTGTAATGTATTATCTTGAAATAATGTTGGACTGCCTGCTTGATTTGCTGAATTTGTTGAAGATCTCCATGTAAACCCTGCTCTCTTCCAACTGTAAGCACTATACTCAATCCCTGTACTCGCATGTAACTATTTTTGTATGTATAAACCTTGTAAATGTTCTGTTTGATACTGGGTAGCCCCTGAAAAAGAGACTGTGTTGTCTCAGTGGGCCCACCCAGTTACCAAAATTCAAATAAATAAATGAATAAATATTTTCCTGCTGGTGTTTGACTATGTCGATGTGGACTACAGTGCTGCCCCCAAATCTACCCTTCCTAAGCTGGAACAACTCTCTTCCACCCATTCTGCTGTTTTGTCCCTAACTCTCCCCCCCCACACTGCTCCCTTTACTTAAACCTTTGTTTCCCCTTACTCTTGACAGCAGGTGCCTGTTACTGTTCCTACTTCCTTTTCAAATATTGGTCCTCTTCCCTGCTTCCTCTTCTCATGCCTCCCTAAGGGTGAGAGAAAATGGGCCAGAGCCAACATCAGTTCAGCTTTGAGTTGAAGTTTGGCTTGGCTGATCGATAGACAGACAGACAGACAGACAGACAGATAGATAGATAGATAAAAACTTTATTTTTCCACAATAATTAAACTTTAGGACTGTGAAGCCCAATTTTACAAAGTTGTCCTGTTTAAGGTTACAATTGTGTTTATGATAGATAGATAGATAGATAGACAGATAGATAGATCGATAGATAGATAGATACATATATAGATAAATAGATAGATAAAAACTTTATTTTTCTGCAGGAATTAAACTTTAGGACTGTGAAGCCCTATTTTACAAAGTTGTCCTGTTTAAGGTTGTGGTTGTGGTTACAAGTTGTGCAAAATATTTGCACGATACACGTGACACAGTTGTATGAATCATATACAAATGGGGGTGGAAGCCTTGAGGTCAGCAATGAATATGAATTACTGTTGCTTATTTGTGGCAGATGCTGTTGGCATGTATCTGTAGTGGATTATTGTGCGTGGTATTGTGACAAAGCTTGCAAAACTCATTAGGATTGCCAAGGCCCAGTGCTAGCTACAATAATAGTTACTACTGATTGCAGACCTCAAGGGGGATACCTCCCTGTAGTACTATTTAACCTCTGTGCCAGTTACTTTATTTCCTCTGGCTTCATTGATTTTCAAATAATATCACCCTCGAAAATCAAAACAAGATAATCATTACAAACTAAAAAACCAAAAAAAGAAATGGAAAGACATTACATTGCCCTTCACAATATTGTCAATTCATGGATGTATTTTTCTTTGATTTTTATTTATTTTGGTTTTAACTGTTGAGATAACACAGAAGAACTAGTGGTGGTGTCACCACCTATTTCTCCTCCACCGCTATCGTAGCTACAATTCATGCCCCCACCACCAGTGCCAACATGGTTAACACCATCACCAGTCTTCCTTTTTTGGGTTGCTGTAGAAGATCGTACATAATAGCATGAGTGGCATTAAAGTACACTCACAAAGGAAATGGCCATGCTAAGTGTTGCTAATTCAGCACCCAAAGCCTTTTTGAAATTAAGTAGCACCATCTGCATGCATACTGACTCATACATGATGGGAAAAACATGTTGAGAAACTGTGAATCAAGAAAATGTGATTCGAGAAAATGTGATTTCGAAATACATGACTGGTCTTGATTTTGCCTTTACCCCTCATTTTACATGAGGTGACTGGTCCTGATGTTACCTTCCTCATGTCACTTTACATGACATGGCTATACTAGATACAAGAAACCGTGATGCGAAAAAAAACATGATCCAAGAAAACATGACTGGTCTTGACTTTGCCTTTAGACTTTGACTTTGATGGCAGATAAGGACCACTTGGTCCGCCCAGTCTGCCCATTTCTCCACCTATTGGATAAGCTGCAGATTCTAGTTAACCAACAGCCTACTTCCTCCTACCTACCACTTTAATTGCCTTATGGCTATCCCATGCATTCTTGAATTCCCCCACTGTTTTTGACCACCCCACAACCTCCTCAGGAAGGCGGTTCTATGTGTCCACCACTTTCTCCATGAAAAAATATTTCCTCATGTTGCCCCTGAGACATCCCCCTCTATTAAATTGTGCCCCCTTGTTCTCGCACATCTCTTTTTATGAAAGATGCTACCCTCTTGGACTTTGTTGATTTCCTTGAGGTACTTGAAAGTTTCTATCATGTCCCCCCTCTCCCTCCTTTCCTTGAGGGTATACATATTAAGCTCCTTTAGTCTCTCTTCATATGGCTTCTGTTGCAGCCTCTGCACCATTTTAGTTGCCCTCCTCTGGACAGCCTCCATCCCATGTCCTTGGGGAGATGGGGTCTCCAGAACTGCACGCAGTACTTCAGATGGGGTCTCACCAACTGTCTGTACAGAGGGATAACAACTTCCTGTTTTCTACTGGTGATGCCTCTCCCTATACATCCCAGTATCCCTGAAGCCATCCTTGCTGCCTTCTCACATTGCTTGCTTTCCTTTAGGTCATCTGATATGAGTAGCCCCCCCCCAGGTCCCTTTCCATTTTTGTTGTCGTTAATACCCCCATTGTGTACTCTTCCCCTAGGTTTTTGTTTCCCAGGTGCATTACTTTGCACTTCTTTGCACTGAATATATGCTGCCAAAAAAGGTTGCCAACATTTCCTAAAATCATCAAGTTGATCAGAGGCTAAATAAATAAGCCGTTCATAGGAAGTTGCCTATAAGAGGCTGGTAAGTAAATCATCAAAAGAGGATATCAGGAAAGACTTCCATCTATTTAAAATAAGATGTTTCACTTTCACAGAAAGTATGGCCAACCATCTATGATGTAAACATGAAAGACGCGGAGCATAATCAGGGATACCAGGTAAAAACAATGCAGCTATGAAAGGAATATTACACTTCAATAACTTAACTGCAAAGCAATGGACCTTTTGCCAAAAAAGATTAATATGTTTACAAGACCACAATATATGGAACAAATTGCCCCTAGTAGCATTACACCTCCAGCATTTATCACCTGGTAGAAGATTCAAATGAAAAAGAGCTGAAGGGGTTTTGTGCCAAAAGTGAAGCATTTTATACTGAATAAATTATTGAAATTGGATTGTAACAAATCACATGGACCAGATGGCCTACACCCACGTACTTTAAATGAATTACCAGATCTATTGGCAGAGACAATTTCTATTATAGGTAATAAAACAATCAGAGAAGGTGTTGTCCCCAATGACTGGAGGAAAGCTTTTGTCATTCCAGTCTATTAAAGGGTAATAAAAACACCCCTTCAAATTACAGACCAATAAGCCTTACCTCAATCATTAGTAAAATTATTGAAGGAATCATTAAGGATGAAACAGAGAGTAACTTAAAACAGAGGGGACTTAGTGATCCAACACAACATGTATTTATAGGGAAAAGGAGTTGTAGTACAAATCTAATAAGCTTTTATAATAAAATTACAAAATACTCAAACCAAAATTAATATGTGGACGTCATTTTGTTTGACTTCCAGAAAGCATTCAACACTCTCCCCCATAATGAATTAATAAACTCATTGAACTACAAATTGACTCATCATTTATAAATTGGATAAGATCACGGCTAAAGGACAGGTCTCGAGTAGTTCGGGTAAATGGCCACCTTTCTTCAGAGGGGATGGTAACGAGCAGAGTCCCACAGGGCTCAGTTTTGGGGCCCTTCCTCTTTAATTTATTTGTCCAGGATCTCCAAATATTTAATAATAAAATATTTCTAAAATTCTCTGATGATCTCAAATTAGGTGGTAAAGTATCTAATGATGAAGGATGCACAAAGATGATACAAGATCTTAATAAAATCATCCTATGGGCTGACAATAACAATATGAGGTTTAGTTTAGATAAATGTGTGGTCATGCACTGTGGAAAAAATAATCCAAAACAAAATTATAAGATTCACAATACAAATCTTCATAAGGTTGAAGCTTGTAGGGATTTGGGAATCACAGTTTGTAACAATATGAAAAACAGTGCAGAATGCAGGCAAGTTGCCAAAAAAGTAAATCATCTAACTTCTTTTATCACAAGATCATTTACTAATAAATCAAAGTCTGTAATGCTACCTCTCTATAAAACTTATCTGTGTCCTCATCTAGATTACTGTAGTCAAGCATGGAGCCTGGGACTAAAACAAGACAAACATCCTGGAGAAATTGCAGCATAGGTTCACAAAGCAGATACCATCTTTAAAACATTCCACCTATCAACAACGACTCAAAACACTTCAACTTTGGCCATTAAAGCTTAGAAGGAATAGAAGGGATCTTTTACCTTGTACAAAATTTGAAAGATGTAGAGTTGAAGTCTTAATAGGAAATAGAATTTAAAGATAGTACCCATAACTTAAGAACCCACAATAAACAAATAAGAGGAGAAGTCTCCAGGACAAATTTAAGACTAAACTCATTCTTGCTTAGGGTGACAAGACTATGGAACAAATTTCCTGCAGACACTGTATGCAAATCAACTTTTTTAAGCTTTAAATCAAGTCTGGATGCTTACTTCAGCAAAAACAATCCTTATAGAGATATCCACTGAGAAGTGGGGACAGCAATCATGGACATTGGCCTTCTGCTGTCCTAATACCATAGTATAAAACCATAGTATAAGCATACTACAAACATCTTTAAAGGTATAATGGCAAAAGGTCCAGAATTTTTTCCATTGTAATTCCGAGATACTGGTTTGTAAGACAGCTTCCCATTTAACTTTGGTGGGCATACATTGATCTAGTAGATGGTTTCTGATAAAGCTATAAATTATACCAGCCCTACTGATTAACCAAGAGGAGAAGTAAGTATAGCATTGGGATTGAATATTTTGGGATTGAAGAAGCAGCAGAATGGCTGTATGAATTTGTAGAACCTTCCAAAAGTCCTGCTTAGACAGACCCCAATGAATTTGTAGACCAGAGTAAGATTCCATCACAGAAGTATTATGAACTAAGACATCACCTAAGTGCAGTATCCAAAGTGGAGTGTTTCAATAGCACAAGTTCTGTGTGAGACTCCAACTTCTTTAAATGTGGTGGGTAAGTGCTATGACTTTTTTGACTGCTTTGTATTTTTTGTCACTGAGCACCCCAGTCATCCCAGTGCAGCTCTGCGTTTTACTTTTTAAAGGTCTGGTTCACCGGACAGGTGACAGGGTCCAGGTGGTAAGAAGTGCCCCCAAATAGCAAATTACTTCCACTTCATAGAGTAAGTGGCCCTTGTGGAAGGTTTTCTGGCAGCCACCAGGACATCATTCACCTTCTGAAACACTCCAAACTGAGCAATGGCTATGTGCTCAGGAGCCATGCAAGCAGATGGAGGGACATGAAGTCTGGATGGACCCGTGTCCCCTGTGCCTTTGTCAACAGGTCCCGGCAGAGGGGCAAGGGAACTGGAGGTTCCTCAGCCAATTGTTGCAGTTATGGAAACCATATCTGCCGTTGGCAAAAATGGGTCCACCAGAATCAGAGTAGCACCCTCCATCTGCAGCTTGATAAGAACCCTCTGAATCAGAGTGAAGGGAGGGTATGCGTAAAGAAACCTCCCTTTCCAGGAGAGGGACAATGCGACTCACCAGAAAATCCCAGGCCCTGGATCTAGCAAGCAGAAATGTGGCAGTGTTGCATTGAGTGGGGATGCAAAAAGGTCCAACTCTGAATGACCCCAACTGTCGAACAGGTCTTCTCTTCTGTGACCAGGGTCAGCAGCTCTCACTCATGTACTTTGGAATGTGACCAGCTGGGGCTGTCCACAAAGGTGTTATGGGCACCTGGCACATGGAAGGCTGACAGCTCTAGACTGTGATCTAGAGCCCAGTATCAGACTGTCATTGCTTCTCAGCACAGAGGGTAGGAATGGGTCCCCCTTTGCTTGTTGATGTAATAGACTACACTGAGATTGTCTGACTGCACCAACAGAGGACCTGGGTAGAGACTGATCTAGAAGGCCTGAAAGGCATACAGAACTACCCTCATTTCTAAAACAGTTATGTGGAGGTGATTCTCACCATGGGACCAAAGGCCCTGGGTCAGATAGGGACCTAGATGGGCTCTACAACCCTAACCCAAAGCATCCATGGTGAGGATCTGTTGAGGGGTGGGGATAAGAAAGGGGGCTCCCTTTAAGAGATTGACTGGGTTCATCCACCAGTGAAGCACTGTGCAAACTGGCAAGGACCAGCTGATCTAGACTGCCTGAACACTGATCCCATTGAACCCTGAGGGTCCGCAGCAGAACCATCATGTGTAACCTGGCTAGAGAAACATTACAATGGCCACAGCCATGATGCCTAGTAGCCTGAGAAAAGCTCTGGCTGGAACACACCAGTTGTGAGCCACCTCCTGGTTCTGGGCAAGAAGGTGGTCCATCCTGTCTTGAGGAAGGATGGAATTGCCCTGAGTAGAGTCCAGGACTGCCCCTATGTATTGTAATCTCTGAGAAGGGGCCAGCACAGACTTGGGTTGATTGACCATGATACCCAAGGAGTGGAACAACTGTGGGTGCATTCCAGAGTGAACAACAAGAGCTCCCTGGACTGAGTATTCAGTAACCATTTGTCCAAGTATGGAAACACACAGAGGCCCTTGTGACAAAGGGCCACTGCTACAGCTGCTAAGCACTTGGTAAAGAACTGAGGCACAACGGATAAGCCACAGGGCAAGATCCTGAACTGGTGATGCTCCCCCCTGGTACAGGAACCATAGGTAACCCCTGTGAGAAGTGCAAACCATGACATGCAAATACGCATCTTGCATATTGAGGGAGCATAGCCAGTCTCCCTGCTTGAGCAGCGAGAGAAGACCATGCAAAGTGACCATTGTACTGGATAAAAAGGTTCAGTTCCTTGAGGTCTAGAATGGGACTCAAGTCACCTATTCTCTTGTGAACCAGGAAGAACCTGGAATAGCACCCCTTGTTCCTTTGCCACCTGAGCACTGGTCCTATGGCCTGTTTGCACAGCAAGGTGAGGACCTCCTCTGTACCTCTGTGTTGTTTGGATGGTAAAACAGGGGGACTGGGGGAACATCTGGAGGCTGCTCTAGAAGCTCGAGAGAATGCCTACGTTCGATTATCTGCAGGATCCAGGCATCTGTTGGATAGTTCTTCACTGGGGCAAATGGAAGGAGAACCTGCTTCTGACCACCACCTTCTGGCTTGGGAGAGAAAGAGGAGGATCCCCCAATGAGTCAGGTAGAGGCTGGACTAGCAGCAGCGGCCGCACTGCCACCTCTGGATTGTTTGGCTGAGGCACCGATGGAGGAAGAGGGAGCAGACAAGGCTGAACTGGCTCTGCCTTTACCCTGAAACTTGCCTCCAGGACCTGACTTGTTGGAGGGCTTCTGAAAGGAGGACTGTGGTCTACTCCTGGGCTGGGTATGATATAAGGAGTGGACTGACCGAATGGCCCTACCAGAAGCATGCAGCTCGTTAATAATGTCCTGCACATCTGGACCAAAAAGTCTGTGACCGAGAAAAGGGGCATTTAATACCTTTTGTTGGATATAATTGGCAAAGCCAGAGACCCACAGCCAGGACTGTCATCTCAGGCAAATGGTAGAGGCAGCTGCCCTGGATGCAGTATCATCCATGTCATAGGTGGCCATGAGGAGGTGCTTGCTAACATCATCTGAGGCCTGGAGTACTTTGAGAAACTCCTGCTTGTGAGAACCCTCAGGAAGGTTCTGAGCAGTTGCTTTCCCTTTCTACAAAGAGTATTTTGGTACTTAATAAGATGAGCCAAATAACTGGCAATCTAAAGGCCAAGGGTGGCTGAGGCAAAAGTCCTTTTGTCCCACATATCCATCCCTCAGGACTCCAGGTTGGGGCCGGGGAGCTAAGGTACTTTGGGGCATTAGTCCTGTAGTGATCAGCTTTAATGAACACAGAGTCAGTCTCAGGCTGGGCTGCCTTGAGGCATCTAATAAAGCTTGCTGGCCTTCCTAGGCACCATATTGGGTCTGTGCCAGGCTGCCGTGGCTGCATCATTCAAGGATGGCAGCAGAGGAGGAATAATTTTAGGTGGAGACTCAGGGATCTCCAAGAAGTCCACCACATTCCTCCTGGTTTCGTCCTCCTCATCAGTTTGGAACCCCTTTGTGGAAGAGAGTGGTTTCATGACACTGAAAAAGGAGAGGTCCTCATGCAGGGACCTGGGGAGTGTGCTTGACAGACTCCTCACTCCCAGAGGAGATAGTGGACCTATTGGAGGTTTCCACATCAACTTCCTCCTCATTCTCCTCTTCCTCAGGGAGAATGAGATCAAGATTGTACTCCTCCTCGACACTTGACTGCTCTGGAGCAGGGACCGATGAATGCCGCACTGCCAACTCTATGGGGGCGCAGGACTTGCAGGCCTAACAGGCATCGCAGGTGAAACAGCCAGTGATGGCATGGGCGGTGATGGCCCTGGCCTTGTCAGTAGCTGTTGAATAAGAGAAGTAGTAATGAAGGTTAGAATGGTATTGAGGTAGACGGCAGGGGAGGGAACCATTGTTGACACTGGCATTGACGGAGGGGGCACAAGACCATGATCCAGTGATGAACCACAAACTGAAAAAGTAGCGGATAGGCCCAGCGCAGATGGACTTTTGAGGCTCAAGAGGTCTCGATGGTGGAGCAGAGGCCAGTGACCCAGAGACCAATGGCCCTTCCACAGCCCTATGATGGGCAGGAGAGGAATCCACCATGGGAGGCCTGGAAGAAGCAGAGGCCTGCATGTGGTGAGGTGTCAACACCAGAGCTGTCAATGGGGCCATCCCAGGAGAAGAAGTGAAAGAATCCAGTGGGGGCCTGGATCGCCAATGGGAGGAGCAGTCCTTGGACTGTTCCTTATCCCATTGAGAGTGCTTCCCCAAGGATTTGTCCTGGGCCTTGGCAGCCTGCAAATCCATGGAGGATTTCAACGACTGGGCGGGGTGGAGCCACAGAAGACCCCTGCTCTCTGCTGCCTACCTGTTGCTTCATGAGGAACTTCTGCAGGGCTTTCATAGGCACTGAGTGGTAAGGTTAAATTTCTAGCAGGATTTGCAGGCTTGGACATTATGGCTAGGCCCAAGACAGCAGACACAGAGCTGGTGTGTGCGGTGGAGGAAATCTTTCCACAGTGACAGCGATGGAAAAGAGCCAATGAAGGAGTAGTTCTCAACATACAAAGGAGAAAGGAATGACTTTTAAATAAAAGTGATTTGATGACAAAAGAAAATAAAAGGTGAGTAAAATTGGCAGACGAACTGAGCAACGAAGTTTCCATGGAGTCAGTGCGCAAATGGTCAATGGCAGGAAAGAACTGAGGAAGGAGCGGGGCCACGCACGCTTTCATAGGGTGAGTGATGTCAGAGCCTAACGGCATGGGCAGCCCCTGGTAAACTGCTGCAGAAAAGCTTCTGTGAAATCCTAGTGCCCAACGTCTAAGTTCCATAGGTGTGACCTGATGACAGAGATATCCCCAAAATAGACTGCCGGATTTTGACTTGTTCACCGAATGAAAATTTGGCTTCAGCTTATCCTTACTCCTCTCTCCTTCCCCTTCCCAACTCCTATTCCATCTATTTATCCCAGGTGGACTCCTCTGTCTCCTGCTGCAGAACAGCTTTTGGTAATATGCCTTCTCTTTTTGCCCTTAAAACAATCTCCACTTCCAAATCTTCCCTCATCCCCTATCTCTCAAAGTCCTCCTTGGGGATTCTCATTCTCATTCTCTCTCTCTCTCTCTCGTGCAACTTTACCATTCCTTCCAACCTTTTCTCGTCCCCTACCATTAAGCTTTGCTGCAGTCCCCACCACTACCAGAGTTCTTGCTGCTCTTCTGTGTAATTTGTGTCCCTCTTCACCTATGGACCTTGTATAGGGTATATCTCCCCACTCCTCAAGCCTTTTCCTCCAGCTACTTATAGTTGCTGTATTATAATTACTGGCAGCAACATTTATCCGTCTTGCAACACAATTCATATCCATATCAATTAGGTCTTTGCCATAATAACTCACCTTGCACAAAGTTCCTACTTTGTCAGATAGTCTTGTAAGCAACAAAATTACTCCAGACAACTTACTTGCTGGTAGTAGTAAATTGTATTGTCATTGTGCCACACTCCCAATAGCAAAACCATCTGCCTGTAACGGGACAACCAGCAAGCTTACATGCATCCATTTGCAAATATGCAATCCATTTGAATACATTCAAAAACTAGACCGCGGTCCAGAAAACTTTTGTAAAACTCACATAGGTTAGCCACAGTGCCTAGAACCATTTAGCTTCTTAGTACTTCTTCTTGCTCTTTAAACAGGGTACGTAGGAAGAAGGAAGGCTAGCACACACACAGGGATGCGTGCACATGTATGAGCTGATGTTTCACAGTGTTGTCACAGCTTCATCAGAGCAAGTGTAACGTGCATGCAAATTGGAACTTATATGCTTGTGATGGTGTATCAATTCAGTGGCATGTCCTGATTGGTTAGAACAGCCCTGATTTTAAAGTGCTTAAAGAACAGTGCAAACCCACACACAAATACCATTAAAAAAACACGACAAGAGACATCAGTCATGTATACTGCACAAGTATTGTTGAATGACCTCCAGTACAGTAGCTCAGAAAGTTCGTGTGCAAAGCTGCAAATAAATAAAAATTATCAATAAAGAGCTATATTATACAGAATGCATATTTATTTCATCAGTATATTTTATCAGCTATCCATTGTCTAAAAAAATCCAGTGCATATAATGTATAGCTTCAGACAATGTATCCCTGAAAAAAAGGTTAGTACACAGAAATCATGCTATAGCATTAGATAATAGCAAAGGATACAAGATTTTGTCTAAGACAAAAGGAAACAACTGAGAATTCAGTGCAACCCCCCCCCCCCATTACAAATATAATACTCTTTCTGCCTGAATTGGCCACTTACTTGCAGTAGCACTTACCTCTCCCTGACACCCTTCCCTCCCTACCTGGCTTTAGCACTTTAACCGGACAATGCCCTCGGCTGCTCCTCTGTTTCTGTTGTCCCCTCAATCCTTCAACTTTCCCTGTTAACCCTTGCCCTGCGCTGGTACCTTCCCTTCCCTGTACTGTCTGTATTCAATCTGCTTGAGACTACTTAGAATCCCATGTACTGCATTGTTCATATATATTTCTGTCCTGTACCTACTTCCCCCTCAAATGTATGTATTCAACTGCTTGAATTGCCTATTTCAAAGTTTGTCATGTTTATATTGTTTCCAAAATTGATGTGGAACTTTTGTAAAACAGCCCTGGCTCAAAGGTATTTGTAATCCTAGAATATAATACATAAAAAAAACAACATTAGGAGTGAGGGTCTTTTGGTATCTGCATAAGGGCCATGCTGTGAAGTTTCAGCTACCAGATGTCAAAGAAGACCATCCATCAGCTGGGTCCCTATTCTAAAATGCAACTGCCTGAATTGGCTTCCATTATATAAGATGCACTGCCCAGTGTAAACTGACTTCCTTTAACTAAGGTACAAATTCCAATCAATGGGTAGGCAACTAGTGAGGACCAGAGCTAGCTAATGAGAGAGCCTATACATCTCCCAAACATCAAACAAACACAAAATTAGTTGTTCAACCCTTGCTCATGCACAACCTATAAATGGCTTGTTCTGTTTTTATGAATAAGCCATCTATAGTTTGTGAATGAAAAAGGGTTGAGCAGCTAATTTTGTGTTTAATGCTTGAGCGTTTTATGGCTCTATCATTAGTTAGCTCCTCAGTAGTTACTTATCCATTGGTTGGAGATTGCACCTTAAAGTGATTTTCCAACTTTCTGTACATCAGTTACTACTCACATGTTCTCGTAGCTGATGCTGGGATTGTCATTCCAGCTACTTTTAAGGATTTTATGTCAAGTCAATATTTCTGTGGGAAGGATCATAGTTTGGCCCGATGAGGTGGCCAGCTGGTCCTTTCCACTTCCCGATAGCTCTGACATGTCCCTGCACTCAGGCATGTAATAACAGGTGACCAGGGACAGTGTGGGGTGCGTCCATTGATGTCAGTGAGACTCCTTTTCAGTGGCATTTTTATGCATAATAAGGACCAGCTGGAGATTAAAGAAGGCTACTGCTTCACTAACGGGGCCCTTGTTAGTCGAGCAGTGGCCTTCACTAATCACCAACTGGCCATTATTATGTATAACTAGCATTTGTCAATGCCAAATGTTGTCTTGCTGGCATTGGCATTGGTAGTGCAGGAGTCAGAGAGATGCTTAATAGGAATGGCGGTGAAGTACTGAATTGACGCCAACCCAACCCCCACCTTGCAGAGACTGACAGGCACTGGGGTGTGCCTTTGGCTTGTTGGCTATAACGCTCAAACCATTTCACCTCACCCTACCCTGCAGACACCAACAAGTGCCGTGGTGTGCCTTTGGGTCATCGGGCCTTACGCTCACCCCATTGCATAAGGAAATACGCTGAGATGGGTACAGTATTGGAGAATGGGGTGAACTTTGGGGCTGAAGACTCCAAGGCACACCTCAATGCCTGTCACTGGCTGCAGTGTGGCAGTGGGGGTGGAATGGCATGAGCATTACAGCCGACAATCCCAAGTCACACCCCTGACGCCTGTCAGTCTCTACAGGGTGCGGCATTACGGTTGGAACTCTAATGCCCCAGACATTTGTTGGTATTTTCACTCCAAATTTTCAACATGGGCTTTCTGTGACCTCACCTTATGAACAGTGACACTATCAGTTTGTTAATCGAAAGGCGATGTTGCACAGCGACTGCGCCATTTAGTGCCACAGGTGCGAAAACATATTTTGGGCAGGATGTGAAAAATGACAGCTGTAATGTTCACTAGGAGGTGTAAAAAAATGGCAATGTTGAAAATCTGGAGTGAAAATATGAAAAATTGGTGAAGTCACGAGCATGCGCAGCAACTGCGCAACACACGCCCGTAACACAATTATTTTGGGGATTTTGTTAACCACATTTTCAACATAGGCATTTTGGGACCTCTGTTCATGAACAGTGGCATTCTGAGTTTGTTAATCTGTCCTGAACGTTGATTTCCCACAGTGAGCGTGCCGTTGTGTGCCAGATGCGCGCAAACACATTTTGGGCAGGATGTGAAAAATGGCAGCTGTACTGTTCATAAGGAGGTGTGAGAAAATGGTAATGTAGAAAATGTGGAGTGAAAATATTAAAAATTGCCGAAGTTACGAGCGTGCGAGGAAACTGCGCAATGCACATTCGTAACAAAGTCATTTTTTGGAATTTTTTCACCAAATTTGTAACATAGGCTTTTTGGGGTCCCTCCTCATGAATAGTGGCACTGTTGTTTTGTTAATCAGTCCCAAAAGGTGATTCCATGCAGTGACCTCAAAATGGAATAACGAGAGGACAATGCATGTGTTCAAGAGGTGGGGTCCCAAGAACCCCATGTTAAAAATTTGGAGCCAAAATTCAAAAGAAATGGCTGAGATATCCCACTAAGTTGAAACCCCGCCCCCACTGATGCCATTATACAGCTTACCAGCATTTCTTCATTTTGCAGTTCAGCTTTGAAGAAGAGTCCAGACGTGTTACCTCTCCGACGAAGACCACAGCACCGGACCTCTGGAGCCAAGTATGAGGTAAGTATGGGGTGAGGGTGTGTGTGGGGAGGTGGGGTGCACAGAGGATGGGTGCGGGTTGGGGAAGGGGGTGCAGCAGACAAGTCGAGGGACCGTTTTCTTCCCCCCAGTACAGAAAAAAAAAATTGCGGGATTGTTTTCTTTCTTTACAGGTGAAATAAAACAAATGTTGGGCACACTGGGGTGGCCTTACAGTGTGCCCCATGACTTTCAGGGGATGTTGACCACACTGGGGTGGACTCCCCAGTGTGCCACACAATGGGCGTCGGGGGACATGCCTGACACTTTCGGCTTTGTGTGGTGGCACACTGGGTGGACTCCCAGTGTGCCACACAATGTGGGGGGGGGGGGCATGCCGACACGGAGACTGCACCCCCGATGTTGGTTTTCTATGGGGATTGTCCTGCTGTCGCCATGTTTATTGAAATGTTTCACCAGGAAAGGCACATACCGGAGGCATGTCATCTGTGCCGCTGCATGACGAGCTTGTCTCTCATTGCCATGGCACATTTCTTTCAAGTTGTGGCCACTTTACATAATTCCACCCCCCCGAAAGTCATGGGTCACACTGTGAGGCCAACCCAGTGTGCCCAACATTTGTTTTATTTCACCTGTAAAGAAAGAAAATGATCCGCAATGTTTTTTTTTTTTCTGCACGGGGGTGGGGGTGGGGAGAAAATGGTCCTCGACTTGTGTAAGCGCTTAGCATGTTGGCTAATTGAGAATGAGGGATGCACCTACTAAAAGCGCGTCTCACATTCACCAATACTAACACACCTCTGCATTTCTCCTACTACCATAAGATGTTGCTTGCGCATCGCAAGACAACACAAAAATGACACTGAAATGGAGGTTTATTTACTTCAATGGGCACGCTCATCTTTCCTGGCCACACATCATTACGATCCCGAGTGCAGAGGTGTGCCAGAGCTATTGGGAAGTGAAAGAGATAAGCTGGCCACTCGTCAAGCCAAACCACGATCTCTTGCAAAGAAATAATGACTCAAAATAAAATCCTTAGCAGCAGCTACCTGAATATGTGAGTGGGGGGAAATCCTCGTAAATATTCCAGTCAAAAGAAGTTAATTTAGACAGTGCACCTTAAATACTGGAAAAGGAAGCCAATTCAGGCAGTTGCATTTTAGAATAGGGACCCAGCTAATGGGTGGTCTGCCTTGGCATCTGGTAGCTGGCCAACTTCACATTAGGGTCCTGATGTGAATACCAAAAGACTACAAGTGTGAGGAGCTTCTGGAAGAGGGGATGCCTGTTTGGTAATGTTCCTAGGGGCCGTGTCCATCCCACCCTCCCTCTGTGACCAAATATGACTCTTATTATCCCCAATTGAGGGGAAAATCAGAGGTTTACATATTGGGGTGAGAATGGTGATGTGTCATACATTTTATTTACATGTTTTAAATTTTACAGCTTTACGTTGCTTACGAATCATGTCTTTTCTTTATAATTCAAGGGGCTCCAGGGGGTGGAGGAGCATGGAAAATGTAAAGACTTTCTTTTACTTTGAAGAGGATTAATTACCAGGACCAGGGAGGTCAATTTACAGTGCTTGCTACAGTAAAGTTGATCGGTACTGAGCAAATTGCGAGGTAGCGGTATACATGTTATCCATTGGGTACCGCAATTGCGCAATGCTCGGTATACCGTTCTACCATGCAACTTTACTGTAGCAAGAACTGTATGATATATCAGCTTTAAGAACTACTATAATGGCTCATTATGCACTGATTTCAATAATGCTCTGCATGTTGCAATAATAGTTGAAAGTTATATTTCACAATTCCCCTCTAATGTGGTTATTTAAGGTGTAATAATATTCTATCCTACATTAATAATTGAAATATGTGCAACTGTATGTATACCATTGCAATTGCAATTTTGTCATGTACCGGGATAAAAAGACAAAAATACCTTACCCATCAACAGCAACAACAGAGCGACCAGGAATGCAACACGAGTTGTGAGGTGGGATTCAGGCTCTTATCCCCCCCTCCCCCCACTGATTGCCGTATCTATCCAGGACCCCAGATCATGCCACTTGGCCCTGCCCTGCCAATCAAACAAGAGGAGGTGGGCTTCTCGTACTAGTATTTAAACTCTGCAAAGATCTTCCTAAACCTTACCTGTCAGCAGCAACAAAGGAGCGACCAGTACTGCAGCACGGGTTGTGTGGTGGGATTTCAGGCTCTTATTCTCCCCCAGTGATCACCCTAGTGATCCAGGAACCCAGACCATGCCACTCGGTCCTTGCCCTGCTAATCACATGAGAGCAGGTGGGCTTCTCGGACCAGCAGGACACTTGAACTCAGCAAAGATCTTCCTAAACCTTACCCACCAGCAGCAACAAAGAAGTGACTGGGACTGCAGCACAGGTCATGAGGTGGGATTTCAGGCTGTCATCCACCTCCCAACCAATGACTGCTGTAGCAATCCGGGACCCCAGACCACGCTACTCAGCCCTGCCCTCCCAGTCAAACAAGAGGAGGTGGGCTCTTCTGCACTCTTACATGTCAGACTCCTCCCACAAGCAGGCCTCCACAAGCAGGCCGACGTGCTAAGGGCTATGGAATGAGGGCATTTACCATGGGCATCAGCCGTGGTGATGGCCATCGGATGGAAATTCAGACCAACTGTGCAGAGGTTAGCAGGTACCTTAGTGAACATTCACTTTCTACTACGACCCTTCAGGTAAGACCTGCCAATTTATTTGTGGGTTATATGACTTACATTGGCAAGGCTGCTACTACAACAGCTGACGATAGTCAACAGTACTGGACTTATTAAAGGGTGACTGCATTCTTTGTGCTCTCCCCAACTAGCTACCAATCTGTAATTCACCTGGTCATTCAATCGTCTTTTTGATACTGCTTCAGCTGCTTGTGAATTGCCCTGCTGGTCTTTATGACAGGGTTGAATAAGGCCCTGTCCCATTTGTTATGCAGAAAGAGTTTAAACACAAGGGTCTGTTCTTTCCGCTCCTCTTCTGTCTCTTGTCTGCCTGGTTGTGCAACCAAATTTTCTTGTGAGAGCTAGAAACTGATCACTCTGATGGTTTCGCAGTTCTCCACCTCTTGCTGTCTTTCTGCCTTCACTTGTTTTTCTGTCTTTTCTTCCCCCTTGCATATCTGCAGTTATAAAAAAATATATGTGAATCTCTGTGTAAAGCAGTATGTGATACTGGGATCCCTTGGTTTAAAACTGTATGTAGTTATACTGTTGAAATGATTGCAAAGCTATTTGGAACTCAAGGGATTAACCTGAGATGCAGTTTGTAAGCCCTTTGCAGAGTTGTCAACAAGAGGCCAGTTCTGGGACACCATGTACTATTTTGCTGCACCTGCATCGAACCTGACAAGAACATTCTGTAAACTTACAAGAACGGTCTGTGAGAAGTAGGCTCTCATGACGAGTTCCCAGATAAAGACTCATAAAAAGAGCAGCAATGCTTTTTCTGGAAAGACAAGGAGAGTGAGTGAAAGAGAGAGAGACTGAAACTTGGAATTAAGAGATACTCTCCGAAGAAGGACTTTGTTCTCTGTGTTTGTACAGCCTTTGTAAATAGTTATACTGAAAAAAAGTTATTTTTTATTTTACTGTCATGGAAAAAAAAAACATTTGCCAATTTTGAAACTGCTCCTCATTTCCCTATGCTTCCTGATCTGTGCCTCGATAACAGTCTTATCATTTTTATATTAGAGCCAGTTGTTGCTACTGTACATTACTACTTATAGTTTATAGTCAGGTGTTGTTCTGTATAGAAATCAGAGCCTTTCCAAATGTTGTTGTACCACAGTTCAAAAGGTCATGGAATGTGATTGTAATACACTGTGGTACAACAACATTTGGAAAAGCTCTAGAGGTTCTATCAGAACGCTAAACTGGCCACCAGCCCTCCTGGCAGCAGCAACAGCAGGATCAACCAAACAGACTGCAGCATTGCCGGCAAGATCCCCAGAACTGGTGACGCGAACATGAACAGGCAGATAAGCCAAAAACAAATGCAGGATCAACCAGATAACTGCAGCTTCATCAAAATTAGAAGCAGGATTATCCAGATATTTAAAATAACTTACAAGTAATTGCTTCCTCTGAGCCCACATCCTCTCGCTAAGAGAGACATACCTCGCCATGTTTTTTTTGTTGAAAATCCTTCCCACATCCCATTAACAGCCAATAGAAGGCTACGCAATAAACATAGGGATGTCTGCTCCCTAGCAACAACACATGTAAACCTAGCAACCAGCCCCAACTCCCAGAACATGGCGGAGCAATGAATATTGTTTTATTTTTTTCATTTCAAAAATTTTAAAGAAAAAACTTTGGCAATGGGGAACTGTACACTATACAAAATAATGCATAGGCATCCTTATGTGCAACCAGGCTATATTGTGCCACCTTGGATTTCTGATTACCACAGACCTCTCGAGCTTCGCTTTCGAGGTCTGAGGTAATCAAAACACGTCAGTGGTACAATAGGCTGGTTGTGCATGGTTGCCCATGCACTATTCTCTATATAGTGAGTGTTCACGCTAAGGGTCACCGGCAAAATGCCCTAATGCTAGCTTTTTTACTGCTACTGCAGCTAACCGATACCCCTTCCTCCCCATTTATTTATGACTGCTTCCCTAGGGGTGTACCCTCTTGCAATAGTTGTGGTGGAGGATCACCTTTAAGGTCGCATTACTGACCTATAAGACCCTACACGGACATGGACCGGGTTACTTGCAAGACCTCCTTCGGCCTTACCGCCCCCTCCATCCTCTCCGTTCTGCCAACGAGGGATTTCTAGAGGTTCCCAGGGTCCGTTTTCAGACATCTGGTGCTAGGGCTTTCGCTTTTGTAGCTCTGACCCTGTGGATCTTTCCACCTCATTGGATTAGAGAGTGCCTGTCCACTGAGATGTTTAAATCCTCCTTAAAAACATATTTATTTGGTTTAACATTTGGGGAGGATGTTTAGTTTTATCCTGCTGCCTTTTAATTCTGTGTGTTTTAACTGTTTATTGGTTGTTTTAATATTGTATATGCGCTTTAATTTTAGAAAAGCACTTTAAAAATAAAATATGATCTGATTTGATTTTGATTTGATTTAGTTATGTTGTGTTGCTAATTCTGTCCAACCTGTGATAGTAATGTGGTTACTCGTTATTTTCTGATACCTAATCTGTCTGACTTACAATAGCTACAGAGGGAGTTTTTGCTCCTACATAGATTAGCTGACATATATGCACTGCTAATGTGTATGCCTGTTCTTGTGTAGCACTGGTTCATGGTTTATTATTGAGCATATCTCAGCTTACTGACAACTGACAGTGCATGTTTGCTGCTGCGCTTATAGATAACAGGAGGTAGAACTAATAGGCACCTTACACCCAGTTATTGTTCGGCTCCACTGGGGGTCTATGGCATTTGACCTGGTCTGCTGTACCATTATTCAGGTCCCCTCAGCCCTTCACACACACAATTCTAGCTGCCCACAGATTGACCATGTGGAGTCACCCTAAAATGTACCCAGTAGCATCTGTACCCATCATTTGCGCTGTCCTCCTAGGCCTCACTTTGCTGTGTGACTCCTGTGCCTACATCCTGGCCAGAGACCTTACAGCTCAAAATAACTACTCTAATTCAACCCTGATGACTCACCCTCCTTTTCCACCCTATTCCTCCCTGCCTAACCCCCTATTATATATTGTTTTCTTGGAGAAGAGACGGTGTCGTCTTCTGGGTGCTTATATTTTCTCCCTGACCCCCACCCTAGGCTCATTGTCACTGTGGGGTACCAGTAACCCTCTGACCCCCTTATTGCTACTCTTACTTGGTGGTGACATTGAAACCAACCCTGGACCAACACCCTCCCCACTAAAACACATTAATCCCCTCTGGGCAAACAGCCACGGGTTAAATACTTTACACATGAATGTATGTAGCCTCCTCTCTAAGATCCATGAGCTAGAGGCCTGGACAGCCCTCTACAACCCCGATATCCTTGGCCTTCCTTCCCGGACTCAAGCTGTCAAATCAGGGGCTATATCCTGTTTTGGCATGTCATACCTGGGAAGAAAAAAGGTGGTGAAGTGTTCTTGTATTTGAAGGATCACTTAAAAGCCTCTGTTATCTCGAATAGTGACTCTGAAGATTCCCCACCAGAATGGATTATAGCTGAACTGACCCTTGGGGCCGCAAAAAAACTGTACATAGGTTGCACATATAATCCTCGCAAGTGGGGGTCTGAGGGGACTCACTCAGATAGCTCAAGGTACTTGCCACCTCTCTCCTTTGAACGACGTTATCGTGGTTGGGGATTTCAGCCTGAACTGGCTTAGTGATCAGCAGCTTGAGCATGTAGAGTTGCTTAAGCAACTGAACCTCACCCAGATCATCTCCTCCCCCCATGCAGCTCAGCCTCAAGTCCTTCAATCAATCCCTCCTTGACTGGATTATAACAAACCATGAGGACAGGACCTTTATGGCTGGCATACTGTCTGACTCCATCAGTGACCATTCCTATACTTTTTGTACATGGTTCTGTTGCAACCCACGTCCCCCACCTAAGTTCATATCCTTTAGGGACTTCTCCAAGTTTAACACAGGCAAAATACGCTTTGACCTTATGGTGGTAAACTGGTCCGTCATTCACACACTACCTGATGTGGATTCAGCACTAAGATTCCTCAATACCGCTCTGTCTTCAGTTAAGGATAAGCACTTCCCAGTCACTACCCGGTGAGTCAGGGAAGGGAACTTGAGATGGCTCACCAAAGGGCCCCTTGCTAAAATGAAACAATGGGATGCCCTATGGGTGACCTTTAAATCCTCTTCATTCCTTGTTAACTGGAACAATTATCATAGACTCCAGAACCTCTGTAAGCAGGAATCAAAATACCTTAAAGCCTCCTTCATTAAAAACCAACAGACCCTCAACTTGGGTGACCCTTGTTGGTTCTGGACCTCAGTGAACTCCCTTATTAAAGCTGGCCCAAATCAGAACCACATAAACCTGCTCACAGATACAGGTTTCATAACAGAGTCATCTACAGTTGCAGAGGCCCTGAACCATAAATTTCCTAATCTAGAAGTATACCTCACTAAACTCCCACCCAAGGTTGTCACTCTGTTCCCTGAGAATGAGGGAGCTGAAGTGAATAGTTGTCCTTCCTTCCACTTTAATGTCACTTCCCTCATGGAGGTCCGACGTCTCCTCGTGACTCTCCCCAATCCCAGCAGTGCCAGAAGTGACGGTCCCTGCCCTTGGTTCCTAAAATTAACAGCTGAATTTATTGCTAGACCCCTTGCTACTTTATTTAATCTGTCCCTTTCATCCTCGTTGATCCCCCTCTTATGGAATAAGGCCAGAGTTGTTCCCTTATTCAAGTTAGGTGACCCTAAACTCCTGGATAATTACAGGCCAGTATCCATTCTCTCTCACCTGAGTAAAATCCTGGAGAAAATTGTCTTTCAGCAAATTTCTGACCATGTCTCCAAATACAGTCTGTTAACTCCTGACCAGCATGGATTCAGAAAGGGCCACAGTACAACCACTGCTCTGGCCTGTTTCACCGATCACATTCTAAGGAATGCAGATGAAGGCAAGCTCATTGATCTATCTAAGGTCTTTGACTTAGTAGATCAAGACATCCTCCTTCATAAACTCAGTTCCTACAGCTTTTCAATGGGAACCACTGCTTGGTTCAGGAACTACCTCTCCGGTAGATACCAAAGGGTTTGTACTTGGGGGGGCCACATCCAGCCCCCTAGGGGTGTATAGTGGGGTCCTGCAAGGGTCCATACTAGGACACATCATTTTCTCACTCTTTGTCAACCACCTACTTGGGGATAGTACAGACTGCCGCAAGATTATGTATGCAGACGATTTCATGTCCAGGAGTGACAAGAGCCCATTGAACGTATCTCTCTCCCTCACCAAGGATTTTGAAAACATCCATACCTGGTTCACATCAAACAGACTACTTGTTAATGCTAAAAAACAAACAAGACCATGCTATTTGGGTCCAAGCCAAGGCTTGCCAAATGCTTTGCAGGACAAAATAACTTCCTCTGCATCCTGGTAACTGATGGATCCCCTCTCAAACAATTCACTACCTTTAAATACCTGGAAGTTAACCTTGACCCCTCCCTCACCTTTGAGGATCACATTGGTCAAGTTGTCAAATGGGTGAACCAGCAGCTGGATGTCTGCTACCCCCTGAAGCACCTCATGACCACTGAGGTGTGACTGGCCATCGGTCAAGGCATACTCCTACCCCTCCTGGATTATTGCTCTCCTACGATCTCCCACATCTTGACTCAGTACCTCACATGTCTCAGTACATAAACATAGAAACACAGAAACTGTCAGCAGATAAGGACCACTAGGCCCATCTAGTCTGCCCATAAGCCCTACTCTAGTATGCAGCTACTGACCCTACTTGGTCAATGGCCTTTTCCCTCTCCTCCCACTTCTAAGGTTCCCCTATGTCTGTCCCACTCATGCTTAAAACCCTCCACTGTCCTTGCTTCCACCACATCCCGTGGCAGGCTATTCCATGCATCAGCCACCCTCTCAGTGAAGATGAACTTCCTCACATTTCCCCTCAACTTGTCTCCATCTAGTTTCAGATCATGCCCCCTTGTTCTTGTACTGTTCCTAAATTAGAAGATGTCTCCCCCCTTCACCCTGTTTATTCCCATTATGTACTTGAAAGTTTCTATCATGTCATGTCACCTCAGTCACTCCTCTCCTCAAGTGAGTACTGTACATGTTGAGGTTTCTTAGTCTCTCCTCATAATGCTTTCTGGTGTAAGCCCTGCACCATCTTAAATGCACTTCTCTGAACCTTCTCCACCCTGTTGATGTCTTTACAATGGTGTGGCCTCCAGAATTGCACACAGTACTCCAGATATGGCCTTACCAGTGTTTTGTACAGTGGCATTATCACCTCCCGCCTTCTGCTTGTGATGCCTCTGCCTATGCACCTCAGCATGCCACTTGCCTTCCCTGCTGCCTCTGTACTTTGTTTGGATATCTTTAGGTCATCTCAAATGATAACCCCAGGTCTCTTTCCTCTTTGATGACAGTCAACAACCCCCCCCCCATTCCTGTGGCTCTCCCCAAGGTTCCCTCTTCTGAGGTGCATTACTTTGCACTTCTTTGTAATGAATCTTAATTGTCACTCCTCTGACCATTTTTCAAGCTTCCCCAGATCTCTTCTTATTTTCTTCACCCCCGTATGGTGTTTCCACCCTGTTGCAGATCTTGGTTTCATCTGCAAACAGGCATTTTTTTCTCTCCAGCCCCTCTGCAATGTCACTAGTAAAGACATTGACTAAGACAGGTCCTAGGACTGATTCCTGAGGTACCCCGCTGGTTACTCCCCTTTCCCCTGATAGGGTCCCATTTACCACCACCCTCTGCCTCCTGTCCATGAGCCAGTTTCTCACCCAGTTTACCACTGTTTGCCACATGCCCAGATTTTCCATTTTGTTAATTAGCCTTCTATGTGGGATGGTGTCAAAGGCTTTTCTGAAATCGAGGTAGGCGACGTCAACTGCCCCCCCTTGATTTACTTCTTTTGTCACCCAGTCAACAAAATGTATCAGATTGATTTGACATGACCTTCCTGCTGTAAATCCATGCTGTCTTGGATCAAGTGCATCGATGGATTCTAAGGATGCCTGTATTCTTTCTTTGAGTAGTGCCTCCATGATTTTACCTCCTACTGAGGTGAGGCTGACTGGTCTATAGTTCCCTGGCTCCTCCCTACTACCGCTCTTGCGAAGAGGCACTACGTGTGCCCTCCTCCAGTCCTTTGGAACCACCCTTGTGTTGAGTGAGTTGGTGAACATGGCTGCCAGAGGTGCCACTAATTCCCTTCGCAGCTCCTTTAAAATCCTTGGGTGTATGCCATCTGGCCCCATTGCCTTGTCCACCTTTAGTTTTGAAAGCTCCTCCAGGACCCTTTCCCCATGAATGGGGATGTGTCTACCTCCCCACTCCCTTCGTGTCTGTTCAGTTGTGGTCCCTGACTCTCCACTTCTTCAGTGAATACTGAACAGAAGTATTTGTTCAGTATTTCTTCCTTCTCTAGGTCTCCCTCCTTCTACTCCCCTTCATCCCCTCTAAGCCTTACAATCCTCCCCCTCCCTGCAGTTTTCCTTCTTTCGCTGATGTACCTGAAGAAAGTCTTGTCTCCTCTCCTCACTGTTTGTGCAAATCTTTCCTTGGTCCGTGCCTTTGTACCCCTAACAGTCTTCCCTGCTTCCTTTAGGTTCTTTAAGTACACCTCTCTATCTTCCCCCCTCCGAGTCTGTTTATATTTCCTAAAACTCTTCCTTTTTGCCCTTACCTTATCTGCCACCTCCCTTGAGAACCATAGTGGCCTCCTCCTTTTTTTTGACTTTGCTGACCATCCTAATGCACTGATTGGTCACCTCCTCTATAGCTCCTCTCAGTTGATCCCACTGCTCCTCAACCCCCCCTTCCACTTATCTCCCTTCTTGCCAGGGCATTCTTGACACTTCTCCTCATTTAATCAAAATCAAGCCCTGTAAAATTTAAGACCCTTGTCTTAGAGGGACATGACTGTGTTCCTGATTGCATATTAAACCGCGCTATGTGGTGGTCGCTGGATCCCAGCTGACCTTCCACCTGAATGTCCCAGACTCTCTCCCCATTGGTGAGAACTAGGTCCAGAATTGCCCCTTCCCTGGTGGGATCACTCACCAGCTGTCTGAGGCCTGCCCCCTGCAGGGAATCCAGGATGTCACAGCTCCTGCATGAGGCAGCTGCTGGTGTGGTCCAATCTACATCAGGGATATTAAAGTCTCCCATCAGTATTACATTGCCATTGGATGTCATATCCTGAATCTGGTCCATTGGATCCCTGTCCAACTCCTCCTCTGCACTGGAGGTCTGTAGATCACCCCTGTGCGGATTGATGCTCCTTTGCCAGGCGCATGGGTGACCCACAGTGCCTCTCCCTGTCTGCTCTGTACCTCTGTCACTTTGCTACCTTCTCTAACATACAGGGCTACTCCTGCCCCCTTCCCCCATCCTTCCTGAATAAAGCATAACCTGGAACATTTGCATCCCAGTCATGATTTGTGGTAAACCAGGTCTCTGTTATCGCCGCAATGTCCCGGTCTGCTTCTATCATCAAGGCCTGCAGATCTGGGATTTTGTTTCCCAGGCTTCGAGCATTTGTAACCATTGCCTTCCATGGCTTGCTGCCTGCCCTCCTGTTGCCTGCTACCCCTCCCCCTCCAAGTTTACTCTTTTGCTTCTTTCCCTCCCTTTGTCCTTATTTTGCTGTGTTCTTGTCCCTACCTTACACCTCTTGTATCTGGTGCTGGAGTCCCCTTTTGTCTTTCACCCTCATTGTTCTTGTTTTCATCTCCCATGCTGTTTGCATTTCCTTCGTTGGGTACCATAACCTGTGGGGGTGGGCAGTGTGATTTATCCTGCTCTTTATCTCCACCCCCCAGCTAGTTTAAATGCTTGCAAATGTAGCCTTCAAACTGTTCACTGAGGACTCCAGTACCCTTGCTGGAGAGATGCAGGCCATCCCCCCGTACAGGTCTGCATCCCCCCAAGTGGGCCCCCAGTCACCAATGTAGCCTAAAACCTGTTCTCTGCACCAGCTCCTCAGCCAAGCATTGAAGTTCCTGGTGCCGAGATTCCTAGCCTCCCCCTTGCCATGGATAGGCAGAACCTCCGAGAAGGTCACAGAGTTTACAACCTGCCCCAGGCCCCTGCCAATTCCTCAAACTCCCTCTACACCCTTGCTACCTCAGTCATGTTCTCATCCAAGTCATTTGTCCCAAGATGGATAATGACACCGAGCTTGCTCTTCCTTGTTATTGCTCTAGCGATCCCCTGGATCTTCCTTCCATCCCTCTGAGCTGTGCTTCCTGGCATGCACCTAACCTCTCTCCCCTCCCCTTCCCTTCACTTGCTGTTCCTATCTCCACCCTCTGGACAATGGAGTCCCCCACCAGGAATATCCCCCTCTTCCACTGTGGTTCTCCCCCACCTGCCCTTACGGTTCCATCCTGGAGACCCCGCTCATCCTCTGTTGGTGCACACTCGGGTGACCCTGTGGGGCCTTCCTGATCCACAAGTGCAGCATATGAATTGCTTGTATGCACCAGCTGGGGGATCTGACTCTGCTTTGCCACTCTAACCCTGCCTGAGCCCACTGTAATCAAATCACTACTCCTGCTGGGCAACCTTTCATGTAGTGAGTGTGGATACATTGGCCTCTGGGTAGGGGCTGAGGCCACCCGAATCCTAGGCAAGTTGGCTCTTAGACTGGCAACCTCCTCCCTCAGCCAGACAGAAGCCTGCAGATTGGGCAGCAAAACAGAATCCAGAAGGTTTCCCTGAATACTGCTGCCCCACAACCACTGCACTGCACCACTCCCAGCATTTTCCCCTCTTCCTACTTGGCTGTTGATACTATTCTTGGGGCTAAGAAGTTACTTGTTTCCGAAGTTTAAATCAGTATGAAATTTAAATCAGGCAAACCTTTATCCCTGGGCTGTTTTGTATTTATGCCTTACCCTCTGCTGCTCCAAGCCTGTCTTTCATCCATGTTAGGTGTTCTGCATCAGCCATCTGCTGTTGCTAGCAGGAAGTCATCAGGATCCTATAAAGCTAGACCAGCACGGGATGGGAGGGATGGGGGTAGGGACTGGGTGGGCCCTTCCCTCCATGCAACTGTGCTGCATGCTGAATGAGAAAGAAGGAAATCCCCCCAGAATCTATCAGCCCAGTTTTCTCCCCCACAGTTTCAGTCCAGCGTACCTGTAATACAAATCGCCCCATACAAAACCGTGTCAAATCCGTTGGTACCCCTTTCAGGCACAAGCAAAAAAAAAAACACAGTAGCAAGTGATCAAATGAAATTATCCCCATGAAGACACGTCTTTCTCAGCCAACCCCCAGCAGTGAATTTATACTCATTCCAATCCACTGCTCCCAGTCGCTTCAAGAAATGCTGTCCCCGAACTCCCCTGAGCAGGTGTGCGTTCTGCCTTGCAACGCTAGTGCCGCTGACCCTTCACCACCTCCACTGCAGTCTACAAGCCTTCAACAGTATTTGTAGGTTTGCCACTCTAGCCCTGTTTAACACCAACCACTGCTCCCTCTATTCAATGCTTGGCTGGCTCTCCCCTCAGGCCTGTCAGGATTTACTCATGGGTACCCTTATTGACAAGTCCCTCCATGACAGTGTTTGTTCCCGTCTAACTAGACTCCTCGCATTAATCATGGCACACAAGAACTAAGATCCTCCTCTCAGAGTCTCCTTGATTATTCCTTGACTGCTACTGAGATGGGTCAGAGAGCCTTCTCCATCACTGTCTTCAGGCTCTGGAATGGCTTATCGTAGAAACACAGAAACATAGAAGTTGTCGGCAGATAAGGACCACTTGGTCCACCTAGTCTGACCTAAATTCACTACCTATAGTGCCATTTGAGATCCTAATTAGACTCTGGCTTACACCCCCTCTTGCTTTTAAGATTCCCTTGGGCCTGGTTTTCAAATGGGCTGTGTCACCGCAACGGACGTGCATCAGAGGGGTTTGTTGCAAGTGATGACTTGCAGCAAACTGTGCGACAAGGGTGATTTTGAAAGCCGCTTGCTGTAACCCCCCTGCCAGAAGTCTCTTGCAGCAGTGCAGCAGTTACGCCAGCTACCCATGGCATACATTTGTGTCCATGGGGGTGCCATTTTACAGGGCTTGCACCACAGCTTTAGTGCAAGCTGCTGTAAAAAGAGGGCACTGTTGCAACTTGCATTCCAGGTATAAAAACTGGGTGCAAGATGCGGCAAACATCAGGATGCAGCAGTGGCAAATGTTATGGGGACTCAGGGCTTGGTCGTCTGCCCTGTGTCCCCCTTTTGAAAATTGGGCTCCTTGTGTCTATCCCATGCATTCTTAAATCCTGTTACCATTTTGTTCCCCAACACTTCCTCTGGTAGGCTGTTCGAAGCATCCACTACCCTCTCCGTTAAGAAGTACTTTCTCACGTTTCCCCTGAGCCTCCCCCCCTCAGCTTCATATTGTGGTCCCCTGTCCTTGAGCATCTTTTCCTTTGGAAAATCCTCCCATCTTGTACCTAGTTTGTCCCTGTGAGGTATTTGAAAGTCTCTAACATATTCCCCCATTCCCTCCTGTCTTCCAAGGAGTACATATTTAGATCCCTGAGCCTCTCTTCATAGGGCTTGTGATGTAGGCCCTGCACCATTTTCATTGCCCTCCTTTGTACTGCCTCCACCTTCCCTATGTCCTTTCAGAGAAGGGGCCTCCAGAACAGTACACAGTACTCAAGGAGGTCCTCACCAGTGATCTATACAGGGGCATTATTACCTCCCTCCTTCTGCTGGTGATACCTCTCCCAATGCATACAACCATTCTGCTAGCTTTCCCTGTTGCCTTGTCACACTATTACCCCCAGGTCCTTTTCCTGCTTTGTGATGGTTAATACCTCTCCTGACATCTGGTATGTTGCCCCTGGGTTTCTGTGCCTCATGTGCATGATTTTGCACTTTTTTGTGTTAAAACCAAGTTGCCAAACCGTGGCCATTCTTCCAGTTTTTTTAATCATTCCTCATTCTATCCACCCCAACCCCCGGTGTGTGTACTCTGTTGCAGAGTTTTGTGTTGTCTGCAAACAGGCATACTTTCCCTTCCAGTCCTTCTGTAATATCACTAATAAAGACATTGAAGAGGACCAGCCTTAGTAATGACCCTTGCGGCACCACGCTAGTCACTTTGCCTACTCCAGAGTGGGTACCATTTACCACCACCCTCTGACTCCTATTGCTCATCAAACATTCTATCCATTTAACTAATTTAGGCCCTACTCCTAGGCTCCTCAGCTTGGTTATCAGCCTCCTATGCAGAATAGTGTCAAAGGCCTTACTGAAATCCAGGTAGGCCATGTCCACTGACCCTCTTTGATCCACCTGCTTGGTCACCCAATCAAAGAACTCGATCAGGTCTGTCTGGCAAGACCTCGCCCCTGTAAAACCATGTTGCCTCAGATCCTGTAGAGCATTGGTAACAAGGTATTCCCCAATCCTTTCCTTCAATAGCGATTCCGTTACCAGCCACACTCCACTCACTAGGCACTCCCCATCTATTTAAATTGCACTTTACAAATACCCTTCTATCTGCCTCAGCTTGCAAGTGCACTACCTGACTTTAGGAAAGAGTTGGGTTTCATTTTGTTGGCCTTCTCACCCTACCTGATTGAGGGTACTAATCCGATTGCCACATAGAAGATTTTTATTTATCATTTTGTACGGCTGCATTGTGTCTCTCACCTTTTGCACTGACTCATCTGATGGAACTGTTTGACCATGAGTACTGCTTCCAGCTCTGTAACTGTATTACTTGGGTACTGCATGCCGATTCTCATGTATTGCATTCCCATGTTCTGTATGCTGTATTTCATGCATTGTATTTCCATGTACTGTACGGGCCACCTATGTGGCTCGGGTCATTCCTGAAAACGGTCCCTAAATAGTTGAAAAAAGCAAAAACAACTCTGCTTATGCAAGAAACTATTGCTGAAAACCAAGAACCACAGAACTGGAAAAAAACACCAGGTTAACAGCAACCTGAAGTGGATAATCCTAAAAATAGGTAAAGATAAAAATAAATAAGTGCACAGCTTCACTTATTCCCTGGCCTGCATGAAGGCGGCATGTAAGCAACAATTAGCATATTGTCACACCAGAATAAAGCAGTGTACAGCAGTACTGAAAAAAAAAAAAACTTTATGCATGATGGCATCCCCATAATACATGGTTTTCAAGGTATTACAATTCAGACCAACAGACCATGTTTAGGATTCCAATTCTGTATCTGTTCTCAGCAGTCTTTTTGCATTTTGCCCAGTAAGCACACAGATGTCTAGAACCAGGTCACCATGCAGATGTTAAGACTCTGCTCAAGTTTACTACCCTTGCTTTGCACCCATAGGCTCCAAGCAAATTTGAGGGGCCTGGACTCATTAAACTCATCAAACTGGAGGTTTTGTTTAGAAGGGGAATAGTATGGTGCCTGCACTCAAAGAAAGAAATATTGGGCCCGATTAACAGTACAACACTGCCTCATGGGCTGCAGTACCAAACCACATCCCCAGTGAATGCAGGACACCTCCTTGAGAAGTATGAGTAGCCTCACTTCACTTTTTACAAAAATACCTTTTGTATCACAGTTGAAGGAGATTGCTAATAATATGCTCGCACAGAAGTTAAGAAAGAAGAAATGGAAACAACGTACTTACCATAATTCTTGATCTTCTTGGACACAGTCTCCATCACTCATTCACACTAATGGAATAGTACTGGAGGCACTAGGACTCAGCAGGAGCCAAAAATTTTCAGAAGGGTCGACGCCGGGATAGGACCATGCATGGGCGGTACCACAAGACTAGCTTGCGTCTGTGTAGGATATCTCTGCGTCGACCCTCCAACCGTCTCAGTACCTTTTCAACCGAGGAGGTGCAGCATAACTAATGAAAATAACTTATCCTAACCTTCCGGGCCTGTGAAGGCCCACATTACCCTTGTAAGAAGGGTCAATAAACAATGTCTTCACAGTCAGAACCACAAGGCTGTGACGACCAAAGAAACAAAATGAGTGAGCCCAGGGGATGGTGGGGTGGGCATGTGAATGAGTGGTGGAGACTGCGTCTAAGAAGATCAAGAATTATGGTAAGTACTTAATTTCCATATCTTCCTGCAATCAAGTCTCCACCACTCATTCACACTAATGGGAGAGTACCAAGCTAAAACCAACCCACCCTGAGTAGGGCAGTAGGAGATAAGGCTCACTCAGAAAGGATGTCCAAGGACTGTCCTGCTAAGAAAAGGAGCTGTCTGGAAAGAACATCCAGAACATAGTGCTTACAAAGGTATGCACTTTAACTTCAACTCACCACTCTGCAGAAGACTGCAATGGACACAAAATGAAACTCCGCCAGGAAGCCTCAACCACTCTTGAAGAGTGGTGAGAACCTGGCCTCTCAATTTGGTCTAAGACAAAAATTAATAGTGTTGAAGACATGCTACCAGTCTAGCCAAAAACATCTCAGGGTAAGAACGTGATCCAACTGAGGCAAGCTGAAGCTACAAAAAAAAAAATGCTGGAGTGTAGCTCTTCATTCTGTAGAGAAAATCACAAAACCATTGTAACAATCAGAGAGTGAAGAGAGCGCTCCCTTCCTTCTGGAGGTAAGGTAAAAACCTTTTACTAACTGTAAGAGCCGGAGGTAAAGTCTACTGGTTCAAGGTAGACTGAGAAAGCGCATATAGATACCCCCACCACCAAGTATGGTTGACCTGTGAACAACAGGTCCAAGAGGCACTTGAACCACTTACTTGGTGAGCAGTCGGAGGTCTAGGTGGGGTTAGCCCATCAATGGAGAATGGTTTCCACTTAGTCACTTAAGCCTTCCTGATAGAAGGCCAAAGCACCACTTGGAAGCCTCTTGTGGTGGTCTGGGAGAACCAGAGCCTACCCACTTCTTATTCCAAAGAGGAATCATTCTGCCCCTGTTTGCATGTTAATTATGCTGACCGGTATGTATAGGCCCATATTGACCGGCACCTTTACAATGTTTTTCCTTTTTTTTTTTTGCACCGTTGTCCACCATAATTGTAATCTTATGAAGTGTACTGTATTATATTTATGCCCAGGACCACCTTGAAAATGAGCTTGCTCAATGGTGTTTATGCCTGGTTAAATAAAGTGATTGATTGAGTGTTTGCCTACAACTCTACTAGCAGTCTCTGAACTAAGGGAAGAGAGGGAAGGTGTACAGCGGAAACGTGTCCAATGCAGAGAGGCATTCTGACAGGAAAAAAACAGGGTCTGAATTTCTGAGGCAAAATAGGGGCAGATCTGTGTCATGAGAGGATGCAGAAAGGACCAAGTTTGGGCTGAGCCATTCATCGAAAGTGACTGCATAATGACAGAGGTGATTCAACGTGGTGAGGCACCACTTGCTCCAGCCTTCCTGAAAGGGAGTAGGAAAAAGGCTCTCGTTTGCTTGCTGGTGAAAAAGAAACATCACGTTTTCGTCACCTGCTTGAAGTGTGTAACTTCATGTCAGAGGGTCTCCTTCACCCTGGAGGTATCTAGCAGAGCTCCTAAGAGAAGCAGCGGTTGGGAAGGTGAAACTAACACCTTCCCCTAAACAGAAAAACTCTTCCTGATAAACGGAGAGGAAAGCTGAGCGACTACTTCTGAAGAGTCTAGTCCGGACAGACTGGCACGGAACCAATGTGCAGGGAGCGAAGGTAAGAATACGAGAACCCATCTCTGAACCAGGACCTACTTGACCTTTATGGTTGAGAAAGGGAGCATGCCATCTGTTAACTTGGAGCAAGCAAGGAAGTAGGAACCTGTGTTCCGACTCACCATGGAGTCACTTCTGTTCCTCTGAGGCTCTGATCAAGAGAAGAGAGTCTGATAGAAAAAAAACAGACTGAGCTGCTGCCTAGGTCTAGGGAACATCTCTGAATTAAGAGAAAATCTCCCTCGGAGAATGTGATGACCCCATACCACTGCTGGATTGGACTTCCCCTAGAAGTAGAAGAAGTCAGGTGCTCTCCACCGTAGTCCAGATTCGACCACCTCATGCAGCTGAGGCGGAAACTGGGCTGGATCCAGAAGGATGGTATCGGGGTAGTTTCGGGCTAGGCCCTCTGCTGTGATGATATAGTTTCTTTTCTTTTTTTTTTTTTTTTTGTAATTAGTTAGAGCCTGACAAGGCTCTCGGGCTTCTACCTTGAAAGGACTGCCTGATACAAGAATGACAAAGATGCTGTCCATCTGAGGGGTAGGAGGAGCCTGAGTGTCCATAACTGAAACTGGGACTGGACCAATAATCACAGCTGAGGAGATGTCAATCACCCATTGTCAATGGAGGCACCGCAGGGGCAACATCACAGGGGGCTATATACCCCTATCAAAGGAGCAGAAGAGACCTGGAAGGCTCCCAACAATTGAATTAGTGTGCTCCACAGGGTGTAATAGTACTGATAACTGAAAAGAGTCCAGACACAGAAGTGTTTGGTCCACGGAAGAAGTCCAAGATGTTATGGTGGACCCCATATCCCTAAGGAAAAACTGAAAAGAAGATCTTTCATCACAGACTCTGCTGATGGAGAAGACTTGCCCTCCAGTCTCTAAAATGAGTCATATGCTGTATCACCGACAAGTAGGACAGGGAGAGACTCATCCAGATACACCTCTATCCCAGAAGAGCCTCCAAAAGGAGGTCTAGGTCAGAATCACTAGAGACTCTGCCACCAGGAAAAGGTGCCAAGCATACCTCTCAACTGCTATGAATTTCACATAGCACTATGATTTTCACACTTAAATGTACCTTTGCTCCTCATAGGTTTACTGATGTTCCTCATAATGTTAGAGCTATTTCTGGACACACAAACTATTAAATCATTGAACTAAGTTGATGGAAACATTCCTAATCACTAACTATATGAAACCCACTATCTGCAGACACATTATTGTTTAAAATAAGAAAGTGCTACACATTTTGGCCCTTTGCTGTGATTTTTGAAGGCCAGTGCTATGATTTTTAATGCTGAGAGGTATGGTGTTGAGGAGTTTGACGCCACTTAAGGAGCCGACAAAGTGCTGAGTGGAATGCGGAATTCCATCGACAGAACAGTGCAGAACAAGAGTTACACCAGCGGTAAACCGCCAGAATGTCACAGGATCCCACACGGACCTTCACCCACTAGGATCTACAGAAATTATTCTGGGGAACAGGACTTCATTCCATGGAAAACACTTTGTAACAACTTCTGTGGAAGAAGAGGTCCATGGAAGGAAAACTCCACCACCTGTTCTGCCATACAGCACCAACCGGCACCACCCGCGGCATGGGATGGCACCGAGCATTGCCGATGCCATCCCCGGCACCACTGGCACCCAAAAGTGCCCACGGCACTGCCCGTGGCACCACCCATGGCACCCGTGGTGCTGTGTGACACCCATGGCACCGCCCATGGTGCCGGACATCTGCAGCACTGCCCGTGGTGCTACGCAGCACCAACAGCACCAGCGGCACCATCCGTGGTGCACACACCACCAACAGCACCAGTGGCACCACCCATGGTGCCGTGTGGCACCAGTGGCACCAGTGGCACCACCTGCAGTGTCGCGTGGCACCAATGGCCCCAGTGGCACTGCCAATGGTACTGCGCAGCACCCCCAACGGCAATGCCAGCAGCGCCAATGGCACCCAAAGATCCTGATGAAAGAGGGGAGAAGGAAAAGTGGTACCCATGCCGGACCCTGTATGGAAAAAGGGAAGGGGGCAGGCACAAGTGGTTGATGCAATGGTGAAGGGACTAAAGAGGACACCGCGCACATCCTGTCCCAATCGATCTGGCCCTGGCCCAGTGGTTCTGAGGCCTGGAGACCCCAGAACCGGGAACACTGGCCAAGAAAACTGAACAGAAGTCAAACCCCCTGCTCCAAAGTATGTGAAACTGCTCACAGGAACTCCATCGAAGACAGAGATGAAATCCAGAGTCGAAGAAAGTGGCCTTTAAGAGTGGGGCCAAGGGGAACCCACCAAAGTCAGATCAGGCCTGCCGCCCATCACCACCGACAATCCCCGCTTGCTGGGTATGGGTGGGAGGGAGCGGGGTGGTCTGGCACTGCTGGGTGGGGCAGTGGGGGGCCACTAGACTACCAGGGATAATGGGGTTATTGATTATATATTTTACATTATACAGTACCGCAAAGACTTGGGTTCAGGGATCGGGGCTTGGGGGGGGGGGCGCTAGCCCTGAGGGGCATCTACTTTGGTGATCGGGGATGGAGGGATAGACAGCCCTGTGGGGCTTTTATGACTGTTAGTGGATCAGGGCATGGGGACTACATAGCCCTGCAGGGCATTAGTACTGAATGTTGGGGGGGTCAGGGCATGGGGGAATACATAGCCCTGTGTGGCTTTTTTAATGTATTCTGGGGATCGAGGCATGGGTGGGGGGCTACATGTACTGGGGGCTAGGGAGGCGGGTACATTGGCGCAATCCTCTGAGGGAGTAAGTACAGTTACCCCAGCTAAAAGCTGGCATAACTGTACTTTGGTGTATGTCCTCTGGGGGTTGTTTGAGAATAGTGCCCTGGGGACTTGGTTGTTGTCCTTCCAGAACAGGGTGCAACTGCTGCCGTAAACCCCCTAGCACCATGTCGCAAGGGGTTTAGGGCATAACTTGTGGCGTATGTCCACTTTGGCAGAAGCAGCCTGTGACATGTTGCAGGCTGCTTTGCAGAATACAGTATGTCACAACTGCTGGTGTAACCTGCTACTTGCGCCATTTATTTTGGCGCAAGTCAAGTTGTGCCAGGCGTAACCTTTGGAGATTTGGGCCCATCTGTAAATGCTGTTTTGTGCTGTTAAACTGATGTTGATTTCATAGAAACAAAATATTTATCAGCAGAAAAGGACTGCTTGGCCCTCCCAGTCTGCCCAAATGTTCCCTGCCTGCTGTCTCCACAGACCCTAACTGGTCTCTGGTGACCCTTCCTCCTGTCCATTTACTAATATTCCCCTATGTCTATCCCATGCATGCTTGAGGCCTCCACTGTTTTCACGTCCATCACTTCAGTTGGTAATCAGTTCCAGGCATCTACTGCCCTTTCAGTGAAGTAGTACTTTCTCTTTCCTCTTAAAACTCCCTTCCCTCTAAATTCATCGCATGCCCCCTCGTTCTGGTGCTCTTTCCCATTTAAAAGAGACTCCCCTCCGGCACCCTGTTCACCCCTGTAAGGTACCTGTAGGCCTCTACTATGCCCCTCTTGTTTTATCTCCATTAAACAATCCAGTGTTATATAGCCAGAAAATAATGCAGAGTTTTGATGAGAAAGAACTAACAGCTATGATACATAGAAACATAGACTTTGACGGCAGATAAGGACCGCTAGGCCCATCTAGTCTGCCCATTTCCCTACCTACAGGATAGGCCGCAGATCCTAGTTAACCAACAGCCTATTTCTTCCTACCCCCCACAAGAATTGCCTTATGTCTGTCCCATGCATTCTTGAATTCTCCCACAGTTTTAGACCCCACAACCTCCTCAGGAAGGCTGTTCCATGCATCCACTACCCTCTCTGTGAAATAATACTTCCTCACATTGCCCTGAACCGCCCTCCTTCTATCTTTAAATTGTGTCCCCTTGTTCTTGCAAGTCTCTTTTTCTGAAAGATGCTACCCTCTTGGACTTTGTTAATTCCACTGAGGTACTTAAAAGTTTCTATCATGTCCCCCCTCTCCCTTCTTTCCTCAAGGGTATACATATTAAGCTCCTTTAGTCTCTCCTCATACGGCTTCTCTTGCAGACCCTGCACCATTTTAGTTGCCCTCCTCTGGACTGCCTCTATCCTGTCTATGTCCTTGTGGAGATGGGGTCTCCAGAACTGGACTCAGTACTCCAGATGGGATCTCACCAACTGTCTGTACAGAGGGATAACAACTTCCTGTTTTCTGCTGATGATGCCTCTCCTATACAACCCAGTATACCCCAGCCCTCCCTACTGCCTTCTCACATTGCTTGCTAACCTTAAGGTCATCTGATATGATTACCCCAGATCCCTTTCCTTTTTATTGTTGTTACTACTCTCCCCACCCATTGTGTATTCTTCCCTGGGTTCTTGTTTCCCAGGTGCATTATTTTGCACTTCTTTGCACTGAATCCTAGCTGCCATACTTTGACCATTCCTCCAACCTTGCCAAGTCCCTTTTCATCCTTTCCACTCCTCCTTGTGTATCAACCCTGTTGCAGATCTTTGTGTCATCTGCAAAGGCATACTTTTCCTTCCAGTCCCTCTGCAATGTCACTGATGAAGACATTAAAAGGACTGGACCCAATATGAACCCTCGGTACCCCACTAGTAACCCCCTTTCTTCAGAGTGGACTCCATTTACAATTACCTTCTGTGTCCTGTTGTCCAGCCAATGTTTTACCAGGCTACCACCCTGGGTCCCACTCCCAGGCTGGTTAATTTGACTATTAATCTTTTGTGTGGGACTGTGTCAAATGCCTTGCTAAAGTCTAGGTAGGCCATGTCCACAGCCCCTCCTGGTCTACTACTTTGGTCACCCAGTCAAAGAAATCTATTAGATTGTCTGACATGACCTTCCCGCTGTGAACCCATGCTGCCTTGGGTCCTGTGCTCCACTGGCCTCTAGGTACTCAACTATTCTTTCCTTCAGAACTGACTCGATCACTTTCCCTACCACAGAGGTCAGACTGACAGGTCTGTAGTTTCCTGCCTCTGTCTTGGTCCCACTTTTGTGAAGGGGAATCACATCCGCCTTCCTCCAGTCTTCGGGTACCACACCATCCTCCCATCATTTATTAAAAAGAGTAGCCAGTGGTTTCACTAGTTCCTCCCTTAATTCTTTTAGAATTCTGGGGTGAATTTCATCAGGACCCATTGCTTTGTCCACCTTCAGTTTTAGGAGTTCTTGCAGAACCCTTTCTTCTGTGAAAGGACTGGGATCGACCCCCTATCAAGAGTGCTTCTGTTAACTGGATTAGGCACTTCCCCCTCCTCTTTTGTGAATACTGAGCAGAAATATTCGTTCAGTATTCCTGCTTTTTCACTGTCCCCCTCTGCTCGCCCACCGTTCATTCTATTCAGCCTCACTATCCCTCCCTTTGTCGTTCTATGCTCGCTGATGTACCTATACAGACAAGGTAAATTCTCACAGACAATCATACCACTTCAGTTCATCACTGAAACTCAAATGCTCAACTATTTATGAGAACAGAACGATTGATTTTAAGCTAATCTATTTAAACACAAACCAGATGGATTAGTAACAAACTCTGAGTGAAAACAATTTGCTCTATAGACTGCTCTGACTGGAAACTGCAACCGCTTCTTCAGTCAATCAGGGACTTAACTGCTGATGCAGCAGGCTGGACAAGAATGATGTCAACGTTCACTGATAGGAACAGAAAAACTTCACTGTTTTCAGTTACTGCAGAACACATTAACAGACAATGATTTAAACAAAACCAAACAGCATGATATTTTCAGGAAACACTAATCATGTCACAGGGACTTTAATTCAAGCTTTTATTAAAAACATGGAAAAAACTGTGAATTTGATCTTTAAGTGTCATAATCCAAAATGCCTCGCTTCCCAGAAAGATCACCCTCCACTATTCTCTTTATATGTTTATACTGACTGTTATTTAATCCGTCAATCAATAAAACATATTTTGTGCATCTATTGTTTATGAATGATTAATTTATACATAAGTATATTTTTTAAATTATAGTGAGTATTTTTACACAATTGCATTGCTGCACTTTTTTATTATTTGGCACTTTTTGCACTTTGGTACTTTGGTTTGGGTTTTTGACATCTGCACTAAAATCTGATCTCTGTAAAATTTGCACTGTCACTTTAAAGTATCGTTTTTTAACCAGAGCCAGTTCGCTTCATCCCACACTCTCAGGAAGATGTCATTTTGTGACACTGAAATGTCAAGAGTTCATGAGTGATGGCTAATGCTCTGGATGGTGACGGTCAATGTGCAGAAGTAAAGTAAAAGTTTTGCAATATTGCAATACCGCAATGAAGACTGCACAAGATAGCATGGATATAATGGTTACTGTGATAAAGACTATGATAAAAAGCCATGTTCAGTTCAAATGTTCAGTTGTCCCTGAGCATTCTTTGGCTTTTTTGCTGATATGTTTGAATGAATAAACTACTGTAACTTGTAATTCGACATGAACTGTGGTAAATCTAATTTATAGAGTGCTGATCTTTACCACCACTATGGCTATAAGTCTGCTTATCAATTCAATTTACCCAGGTACGTGCAACCATTGATATTTGTGTTTGGAAACTTTTACAGCCACCATTACTGTGCTTTTGCTCAAACTGCAGTATGTCAGCCAAATTATTTAAAACTTTGTTCCAAAAGAAGATTACCATACCATCCGCATACAACACTATCCTTGAAAATGTTATGACTCAAGTTAAATTGTTCAAGGAAAGACTGAAAAGCAAAGGTTCAAGAATTAATCCCTGAGGAACACCTAGATTTACAGAAAGAGTTTTTGAAAAAGTGGTATGTATTTTAACTTGTTGCACATATTTGGTTAGGTAATCTTCGAACTATGATGTAACTTAATTTGAAAGAAAAAGTTGACAAACTCTCAATCAGTTTTGAGTGCTGTACCAAATCGAATACTTCAGATGAGTCAATATAAATAGAATCAACTAGGTCACCACTATCCAAGGCCTCATGAATGAAATTTGTAAATTCTGCCAATGCTGTACTGCCACTGTGATTTTTTCCTGAAACTGTGTTGCTCAGCTGTCTGTGAATTGTATTCTTACATCATAAACAAATAAATTAATACTGACATTGGCTAAAGATGCAAAAAAAAAAAAAACAGTTTGATGCACAAGTTAACAATTACAAGTAGCCATTAAAATATGTCCTACGCATTCATAAGCCCATATAATTAGGCATGTTATCTTATACAATAACAATAAATGGCCACCAGCACTAAAGATCTGGCCACCTGTTCACTTATATTTTAGAAGATTTTTTTACACCTTTTATGAACACTAAAGGGTAATCACTAACAGGCTGATGGTATCCTTAATAAATGATCATCCCTGTCCCTTGTCCTACCAAATTACAGCAAAATCAGCATTGCCAGAAATGGATGTATGGTACACACTGGGAAGAGACTAAATACTTGAGAACAGTAGTAGATAATGCTGACAGACAGCTCGGGCTTCATCCTCAGCTGCAACTGGTGGCAGCACTAATTCAGGGTGTAAACAGGGTTTCTATGGTGCTGCCACCAAAATCTACCATACAAAGGCACGAGAGTCACAGGATGGAGGACGCTCCCTGACAACTAGGTCACAATGCAAATCAGTCAGCCAGATATTAGGTTAGCTGTCTTGCAATAACCACAGAGGTCTGGACATGGCATATCTCCACTCACATGACACTACATTATAGAAAGAGTCTTGGGGTAAAGGTACAACCACCATTACCCTCCCTTAACTTACTTGACCCTCACCTTTAGGCCCACTTCTAGGCATCTACTGTCTAAATTATCCTACCATGGTAAGTCAATCCCTGGCCCGACACAATCCCAGAATCTGTACAAATCCTTGTCATTCAGTAAATCCCTAATCCCTAACCCTTGCCCTTTGCAAAATGTATCCAATCACTCAGTCACGTGATGATGTCAGTCTCTTGCTGTCTTCTCTGTTCCTGGCTGCAGTATTGTAACAATGTCAGGCTGTAGTTCTACAGGCAGGGATTTTCACTAAATGTTACAACCAGGTAATGAGCGTGTGACATGGTTTGTGTAAGGTCCAAAAGGCCATTTGAACGGTGACCCGTGGCATCTTCCCCATGAGGTTGCAGTGTGTTTAGCAACCATGTAGGAAAGTTCTGAAACCCCATTTAGGCATGGCTCAACTGGATACCAATCAAGGGTCTTTCATTAAGTGGTCACTGCTCCAACTTAGTGACAGTCCATGATGAGTATGCATGGGGCCCCCTTTTAAAATTACTTTTCACCTCTTTTTTTCCCCTATAGTTCTCTCCTCCTGTATGACATCTTCCCTCCTGTGAAAACAACAGGCTAAACATTCGTAATGCTCAACTACCTATATAAGGTGCTTAAGGGACTGGGTGTTCCAACCAGGGAAATAATCAAACTGCAGTTCACTGTTCTCACAGTAAAATTGTTGTGCACTCCTTGCAAAATCAAGCTTTTTATGATGCTTTCAAGTTGAATGACAAATTTTATTGATAGGATCTATACACGGTTTTCTGAAAACTTCAAAATGAAATTGAAATTAAATGCAATACTTATCTCGGCTCACAGCCCTCCAAATAGTGTCCTTTTTTACCAAAAGTCAGCTCGCGAGTAGAGTCACTGCAAGGGTTTGCTTTTCCTTCTCAGCTCAAAAAAGGACACTATTTGGAGAGCTGTGAGCTGAGCTAAGTACTGCATATCATTTCAATCTCAGTCACACAAGCCATTTCATTTTGAGGTTTTCAGAAAATGGTGTGTAGCTCCTATCAATAAAATTTGTCTTTCGACTCGAAAGCATCATAAAAAGCTTGATCCTCCTTCCTGCTCGCCCAACCAGCAGAGGCAAGCTCACCTCCAGACACCATCAGCTCCAGAACTAGATGCCAATGAAGTCTGCATAATCATTGTCACCAGTAGCCAGCTGTGTGTTAGGGGATGGGGGGACTCCCTTCTCTTTGGGCTACCAGAGAATAGCCATGAAGCGGTACTCTCCTGTTCCCCATGAGATACTGTGCAACACATGCACTAGGACTTGGCTCAACCTGCTGTGGTATCCCATTGTTAGGGTGCCATGATTAGAGCACTGTAATGTGGGTGCTGCAACAAGGGTGTGAGTAATAGGGGCAATCTGGATTCTAGGTCGTTCTGCACTCACACCCTGTTGGGCATCCCACAACATTGTACCTCTTTCATGGCATGCCCCCAGAGATTGTTACATTTATTTTGGTGGGTGTGAGTGGGGAAGTGCCCCACATTGGGGGGGTGGGGGGCAAAGCCCCTGCAAAAACTAAGTTTTTGGATGGTCCTGTGGCGCTGTCAATTTAGGGTGCCGGAATGCCACCCACACTAATGCTGGGTGACATAATCCTGGCACTCTAAATGACTTCACCCACATGACCATTGCACCGTCATGGGTGAACCACCTACTGTCAGCCTAAGTGGGATCCTGAGCTCAGAAAGTACAGTTATGTAAGAACTTACCGTAACAGTAGATCTTTGAGAAAGGCTCTTGCAGTAGGCAGTAACCATAAGAACTGAGTTGCCAGGTGCTATGACCATACAGAAAACTTAGCTAGCAGTGTTTGGTGGGGGACCACCCACCCAACATCACGTGACCCAAGTCGGCCCAACGGTATATAGTAGGCTGTCCCCACGCCTGCCTCCAGTTCTCCCGTTGAAGACTTGTGAAACGGTCTGATAGGAGAAGGAGTGGGCTCCTGGAGCCACGAGTAAAGCCAAGAAACAAAGAGAAGCAGCGGGGGGAAGGAGGGAGGGAGGGAAAATCCTTACCTACTGCAAGAGCCTCTCTCGAAGATCTGTTACGGTAGGTTCTTACATAACTGTACTATCTTACATCGAGAGGGCTCTTGTATTAGGCAATAACCATGAGAACAGAGTCCAAAGCAGTGCAAGTCAAACAGAGACTGAACCCAGGAGGCAGGAAAAGGTCTGCAGTAGGCAGGGAATTAAGACAGAAGGCCTCAAAGAACAGCTAGTCCAAAGCCAGCCCTGCACCTTGAGGCAATGTCGAGACTATAATGCTTTGTGAAGGTGTGGACAGAGCTCCAAGTGGCTGTCACGCAAATGTCTGTGGCAGAAAACATTTCTGAAACAAGCAGTAGATGCAGCCATGCCTCTGGCTGAATGACCTTTAACTTCCCCCGGAGGGGTTTGCTGTACTTCTGATAGCAAAACAGAATGCAGTTTGCTAACCATTTAGATAAATACTGTTTCAAAACTGCTGTGCCCTCAATTTTGGTTGCAAAGGAAATAAACAGCTGATCTGTTTTACAGACTGATTTGGTCCCGTATACTGTCAGCACAACGAAACTAGGACAGCGAAGACCATAACAGCAACAAATATCGCCAGGTCGCTGTAATGGTCCCATTGTACACCAATACTATTTCTCCTGGTGTTTCTCCCCCAGCCTGAAACAACTCTGACTCAGAGTTTGTTATTTAAAGAAGGGGGGCCGGGGGGGCAAATCTCCCCAGCAAAAAAACATTTTAATCCTGATGGCACAATGCCGACTGTCGGCATTGTGCCTGTCACTGTGCCGGATGTCGACAACTATGTTGTCGCTGTGGCATGGTAGATCCATTTGGCCCAATTCATGTAGTAACGCAAAATTCTGTGCACATACAGAGTGTGCAGACTTGCCTCCCCCTGATTAGAGTGCTCAGCATAATACACTGGCAAGTGTATAGTCTGATTCAAAGTCAACTCAGAAACAACCTTTGGTAGGAACTTAGGATTTGTACGCAGAGCCACCCGGTCTCTGTGGAAAATCAAATAAGGCTCCTTACACATGAGAGACTTAAGTTTGGAAATCCTTTGAGCAGAAGTAATAGCAACTAAAAACAGCGCTTTCCAAGACAAATAGCACAGGCCACAGATCGCAGCCAGTTCAAAAGGAGGCAAAGTGAGCTTTTCAAGGAGAAAGTTCAGGTCCCAGGGGGAACAGGGTTCCTGACCAGGGGTTTCATATGGAGTATTCCCTTCAGAAAAGTTTGGGAGATCTCCAACTGAGTTAGAGTTTTGCCTTCCACTGGAGCATGGTAGGCGGATATGGCAGATAGGTGTACCTTCAAAGAAGAATAGCCGAGTCCCAGGATGGAGAGATGGAGCAGATACTCTAAGATCTGAGGAACAGGGCACAAAAAAAGGGTCCCAACCCTTGGAGGCTGCCCAGATAGAAAATCTCTTCCATTTCATCGCGTAAGTGGTTCTTGTAGATGGCTTACTGGCCTCTACGAGGACTTCAGCAACTCTTGGAGAGACCACAAAGTGAGAGACAACTATGTCTGCAGGCGTCTCACATGAACATGAAGGGACTTGAGATCTGGATGGACCAGCCTTCCCTGATCCTGGGTCAGAAGGTCCTGGCAGAGGGGAAGAGGACTCCACTGTTAACTGCTGGAGCACAGGGAACCATATTTGGCGAGGCCAATATGGAGCGATAAGGATCATCTGAGCTCTCTATACTTGTATCTTGAGGATAACCCTCTGCAAGAGCAGGAAGGGAGGGAAGGTGTACAGGAATTTCCCTGTCCAGCAAAGAGACAGGGCATCTTGCCAAACGACACCAGGCCTGGGAACAAGTGAGCAAAAACTGGGTAGTTTTGCGTTGTATGGGGAGGCGAACAGATCAAGATCTGGATGACCCCAAAGATCGAAAAGGTCCTTGACCACCGACTGACGTAGTTCCCACTTATGAGTTCTTGCTTGAGTGTGGCTAAGAGTGCCCGCTAGGATGTTCTGGATGCCCAGGACATGCACTACAGTTAGCTGGAGTTGGTGCCGAACTGCCCAATACCACACTCGTACAGCTTCCCTGCACAAGGGATACGACCGAGTGCCTCCCTGTTTGTTTAGATACCAGACCACACACATGTTGTCTGACTGGATCAGAAGTGGCCCCAGGAGAAGAAGGTGCTGGAATGCCTGGAGGGCATATGGCACAGCATGCATCTCAAGCACATTTACGTGCAGTGAGAGCTCCTGCTGAGACCAGGATCCCTGGGTTCTGCAATCTCCCAGATGCACTCCCCAGCCCTGACCTGATGCATCTGTTATCAGGGTTTGAAATGGAGGGGGAGGCTGGAAGGGAACCCCTCTGCGGAGATTTTGCAGATCCTGCCACCACAGGAGATCCTTTTGCACAGGGTTGGACACCAGAACCCTGTGATCCAGGTAGTCTGACCTCTGATCCCACTGTACCTTAAGGGTCCATTGCATAACCTGCATGTAGAACCAGGCCAGGGGTACTGTGGGAATGGCCACCACCATAAGACTGAGGAGGTGAAGGACTGTTCTGGCCATTGTCCAATGGCAGGAGGCCACAAACTGAGCTTGCCTCTGCAGCATTTCTGCCCTGTCTAAGGGTAGAAAAGCCTAACCCTGAGAAGTATCCAGTAGCACCCCAATGAATTGGAAGTGCTGGGAAGGAGTGAAGTGAGATTTGCCACTGCCACCACCGCTAGGTACTTGGTGAACACCCTGGGTGCTGAGGAAATGCAAAAGGGGAGAGCCTTGCATTGAAAATGCTCCCCAGGAAGGTAAACCTGAGAAAGCGGTGGTGGGTAGGGAATATAGGGATATGCAGCTAGGCATCCTGCATGTCCAGGGCGCAGAGCCAGTTTCCCTGATGAAGCAGTGGCAACAGTCCTGGGAGGGTCAGCATGCAAAACCGTTTGTACTCGACATATAGATTGAGCGTGATGAGGTCCAGTGTCGACCAAAGGTCTCCCATCTTCTTTGGGACCAGGAAGAAGTGGGAGTAATACCCCTTTCTTACCTGGCCCTGAGGAACTGGCTCTATGGTGGAAGTTTGCAACAGGGCCGTAATCTCCTCTCTGATGAGCAGAATGTGACCTTGCGGGTAATGAGAGTGACCTGGAGGATTTTCTGGAGGTCCCTCTATGAATTCTATCGTGTGCCCTTGAGCTACTAGCTGAAGCACCCAACAGTCTGTCATGATCGCCTCCTACTCTGACAGATGGCTGGCAAATCTGCCCCCAACTGGTTCTTCCAGAACTGTGGGTGAAGGAGTGGGGTCAGCCATGAGTCAAGAGATGGAGGAAGGGTTGGTGAGCACCGCCCAGATCTTCTGTGCAACTTGGCGGGGGTAGAGGCAAATGAGGGAGCTCGACAGTTGCCCTGACACTTGGCGGGCTGCTGCCTTGTCTGGCACCTTTGCCGCTGCAAAAAGGAGGCCGAGACTTGGGATTAGTATGGTAGAGGCAGTGCACTGAACTATGAGCCTTCTTCCCTTGCTCCTGCAGATCAGTCAATATGTCCTTGACATTCCCTCTGAAGAGCACCTAAAATGGCTGCTTGGACATCCTGGGTGAAACCTGATACTCACAACCAGGCATATCTGCAAAGACAAACCGCCATCGCAGTGCTTCTGGCGGAGGCATTGACGGCATCATAAGTCACCCATAAGGTATGATGACAGGTAATCTCTGCCATCTTGACCATCTGCTGAATTTTGGTCTTGGCTTCAGAGCCTGGCAAAGCCTTAAATTCTACTTTCAGTTGGCTGAGGATGGCCTTTTGATTGCAGACCATGTGGACTACATAATTCAGAACTCGCAAAGCCAAAGTGGAGGACAAGTAGACCTTAATGCCAAACTGGTCAAGTTGCCTCGACTCCTTATCAAGAGGGGAGGTACTCATATGCTTCGGCTTTGTAAAGCGGACATGAGCTGCATTAATAATCACCAAATCAGCTTTGAGGTGGTTAACTAGGTGATCTTTCCCTTCTGGAGCATGGTAAAATCTGTCCGCCTTCTTGGAAATGGCTGCGACAGATGACGGCTGCTGCATTATGGTGTTGGCCAAATCATCGTGGGGCCCCATCCATGGAGGAATGAGGAGGGAGTTCAGTTCCAGGAGATCAAGATGCTCTGGCAGCCTCTGTCTCTGAGGATCTCGCTCTTCGGTCTTCCAACCATTAGCCTCCTGAATGTTTTGGAGGATGTCCAAAAAAGAGGGATCCTCTGGGGGAGACTTAAGAGTCTCCATAGGCTTTGGATCCTCTGGTGGAGGGGACTCAGAGCCCGAGAGGAAGAGGAAAAGTCAGACTCAGAGTCTGGAGCTGTGTCCAGCTGGTGTTGGTCCAACTACGGAGTTAGCTGGTGCCTAGCTTTGTTCCACCAGGAATCAAAGAGAGCATCATAATCCACTGGGGCTTGCAGAAGAGCCTGTGGAGGATACAGGTAGGCCAGCAGTTGCTACCCCAATGGCAGATAGTCCAGCATTGGGTACCTTGGCATATTGTACCCCAGTGTTGGATACCCCAGTGTTGGATACCCTGGCATTGGATACCCTGGTGTTGGATAACCTGGCGTCGGGTAGCCTGGTGTTGGGTACCCTGTCGTAGGATGGCCCTCTGTAGGGTAGCCTGGCATTGGATGGCCCGGCATTGGGTAACTTCATGAAGGACCCAACAGCAGGGCTGAGGGCCCAAAGGGAGCCTAGAAGGCCAAAGTAGTGGGGTATCTGGCTATAGACCTATGGGGGGATCTGGTGTCATCCCTGATGGGGCGATGGGCACCTCTGGGATCTGGGGTGTAGGAGGTTGCCCGGATGGAGGGATCACAGGTGGGTTGGCCAGAAGGTCCTTGGGAGGGTCTGATGTAGGTTGGCCCAGCACTGGTTGATCAATTGGGCCAGCGGCAGCAGCTCCTCCAGCTCCAGGTGGGAAAGAGAGTCTGAGAGCCCCACCAGAGGAGATGAAGGAGAGTCCTGAGAGGGGGATTCATTTCAGGACAGCTGCGACTGAAGCAGAGTGGGTGCTGGTCTGAAGGACCAGCGTCAGACCTTGAGTCAGGGTCCGATGAGAGCACCAGGGCTGTGCATTCGTTGGCAGAGCCAGCATCTGACTTACCAGCTGAACCACCAGACTTAGACCCTGGTTTAGGTTTGAAGGGTCTAAGGGTGGACTTAACCTCTGAATCCCCAGAGGTCCCCGCCAGAACCATTACCAGCTCTAGGGGGGGGGGGGCAAAGGCTGTTCTATAGCTGGAGAAGCGGGCTTGGCTGGAGTGGTGCCTCTTGTACTGGTAGAAGGCTATTCGATGGCCATGGTCTCCGAAGGGAGCCACAGCCTGGAGGGGGACTGATCCCAGTCCTGGTTCTTGTCCTTGTCCTTCTGCCTGGAACAGTGGGATCCAGAAGAGCCCCCAGGAGATGAAGAAGTGATTTGCACCTGCTGCAGCTCCTTTTTCATCAAAGCCAAGTTTTTGTCTCAAAAGGTGGGCCTCCAGGACTTGCAGTCAGCGCTTCTGTGTGGCCTGGTTGAACTTCTGGCAGGTCTCACAGTCCTCGATGTCATGGTCAGGCCCAAAGCAGAGGAGACACATGGTATGGCCGTCTTTCTCCGGTATCTGCTTGTCGCAGGCACACTTGTTCTTGTGAGACTCAGATGAAGTTAGAGAAGACCTGCAATTGGATGTCTAAATTACTGATTTTTGTAAGAAAATTGAAAGGTAATACTTATCGAAAATGGCGGTCGACTGTAGCAGCTTTCCGCGAGGTCCAACTTGCGCAGGTCGATGGAGGGAAAGAACTGGAGGCAGACGTGGGGACCACTCACTAGATACTAGTGATGCACAGATATCCGACCCGGAGATCTGATCCAGTCGGATATCAGGCTTTTTACCCATATCCGACCCGATCGGTTTTTAAACTGAAATCAGGCCAGGTCGAGTCGAGTATTTTAAAGATGCACCATTTCCTCCAGTTCAACACGTCAGTCATTAGTAATGACATAACCCTTTCCCTTTGTCTCTGATGTGACTTGACCTCCTAATCCCCTTTACCTCTCCTATTACAGATTTACCCAGCAGCAGTCTCCATTAAGGAGTTAGCCCTACCGACGGGCACTATGGAGCCCCATTCTCCCAACTGCAGACACTGAAATTTAAGTGATCCCGAGCAGTGCTATCCTGCCGCTACCAATGTGGCAGCTGCCACCAATCTCCCTTTATATTTGAATATTTACGGCGGCCAAACTTCTGGGTTTACATAGAACCAAAAGTATGCAAACTGATTATTAAGCAAACAATTTATAACCACATTTTGGGGGAAAGTACTAAAAGAGCATAGTTTGAATTGGGATGAGTTATTTTAATATTATGAGCTGTTAGTAAGTAATAAAAATTACGGGGAGGTATACAGTAGCTGGGCATCGAGGTAGTCAGAAAAAAAATCATAATTCATATTCATGAGTTCATCTTAATGATTTGCTACTAAGTTTGGAAGTCACAAGAGTGTTTGCGGCAACCAGGCAATAAAGGAGGCTGTTAGAAGGACATAATACTCCTAAATAACCACAGTTAGTAGTCGGGGAGTGGACTCAATGGGAGTCTTCTGAAACACACAGCATCAAGTTGCGGGGAAGATAAACCCACATTAAATATTAAGTCAGTGTAGACCTGCCTTCCATCCCTGTAATCCTGGGCTGAGGAGATGTTGTAGCACTGCGGTGGACGTGTTTTATTCTTAACGGCCCAATTAGCACCATGTTTACCGGAACTGTGCTTCTGCACTTCTATCGTCACACTAATTACTATCCGACCCGATGTTGAACCAATCCGGTCGGATAGTAGATGCAGGATATCCGGATCCGATATCCAGTGTAAAAGTGATATCCATGCATCTCTACTATATACAATTGGGCTGACATCGGTCATGTGACATTGGGTGGGCAGTCCCCCACCAGACACTGCTAGCTAAGTTTTCCATGTAGTCCTAGTGGCTGGTGGCTCAGTCCTTATGGTTATTGCCTACTGCAAGAGCCCTCTTGAAGTAAGATCACTGGGTAAGGTAACTCAACACATGTTGTAAGTACTTGAGTTTTATAAATTATCATATAGACAATTTCCACCATGGCGGCACTTGTTAAAGTAAATGATATTTGCTCCCAGACAATGAGTACAGACTGGCCTTTTCATTTCAATAATGTATGAATCCAGTCCTGGCTCTCACTTGATGAAAGATTATATTGTCTGACCCTCTTGACTACAGCTTGATGAAAGGAAAGAAATTGCTCCCTGCTGCAGGTTTTCATTGACTTGGCTGTTGGGACTAAGGATTATATTGAAGAGTCATTACAGTGTAAGTGCTTATTAAAATCATTCATCACAGAAATCACAGAATTGAGGTGTTCAAAGCTTTCTCCCATCAAACTGAGGAAAAAGTCAGATGAAATGGATTCTGTTCCTTTTTATTTTGATATGTGGCTCTAGAAAACCTACTGAAATGGCCCAAGAGGAGAAACATCCACCACCCCAGGTGGATGCATTCAAAAGGCTCATGGCCAGAGTTTCAAAAGATGATGACACAGATAGAAACAAATCATCCACCTATGCCTGCATCAGCCTGCTGGTGTTAGATCTTCCTTAATGTTATTTTCAAAAGTTCCATCCGTTTGCAACAAAAAGTTGTTATTGAAGAAACTTTGTATTAAAACCATTTTTTAATACAGAGTTATCTGATCGAACTGTCTGGGCAGACACAAGTCTGCCATTGTTGAAAATTCTATCCCTAATGGAAAATCCCCCTCCCATTATCAAAGCTCCCTAATATACTGTATAAAGGTTTGCTACTAAGCTTTCTTTTACAAGACATAAAATGTATATAGCTATCTTCAGGCAATTCAAACTGCATACATCGTTTATTACAAGGGCACTCCGTAGCCATTCTTGGGAAAGGGTCTAGAAAGAATGACATTTTTATGTATTATGACAGCACATATAACTTGGGCTGCAATATTTAAGCATTTGTATCTTTAATTTGGTTGTTACAACAAATTTCTGAAGCACATTTATTTGGCAGCCTAATGCCTGCTAATAATTTCTAGGGAAACTGCCAGAACTTCCAGTACTGTTATTATAAATTCTGGTGATGTCCCAGCAAATCTGAACAACCATTTCTCCGTTAACAAAAAAAAGCAATCAAATTTAAAGATGCAACCAAATGACATGCTCAGATCCATTGCTAATTTTTGGTATGTCCTGTTACCTAGATCCAAACACGTGTAACCACTCTCAACACAATGCAGTCGGAAACAATAGGATACCCTATCACCAGTACCACATTGTTTTCTCCTAAAGTTTTCCATGGTCTTATCAGACCTGTGTAAATAAAGGTGCATGGTGAAGCACATGGCAGAGCTTCTACCTTCTCGGAGGTGGGAACAAGAATGAGGAGTAGGAGGAAGCTCAGCAACAGGAAACACGCTGTCAATCACAGTTCTGAAGTCGCCCAGCCTGGTAATGCCACATGGGAGATCTGGGATCAAGTCTTGCTCCCAACTACCATACCTGGGCCCGAGGGGTTAGTACATGACACAAGGTGATGTACTTTAATCCTGGGAGGGAGGATGTAGGCTAGCCTGCTGGGGTATGGGATTGATGTTGTGGGCCCCAATGCAATGTCTGGCACCCAGCCACCAATCGGAATCCTCTGAAGACACATCTGCTTCAACAACTGAGTAGTAGGAGAACCACATAACAGGAAAATTCCTCACCACATCACAGTGCATGATGTCAGGTGCCTCATCTCCCATCTCAACCTACCAATCATTCCACCGCATTTCTATACTAGCTCCACATACTGTCTCTCTGCAGGGCGGTGTCAGTGTCTGTCGTGGTCCACTCCTGGCAGGGCATAAGCCACAGGACTTTGAGAGCTCAGTGGGGTTTCTGGACTGAGAAGTGCATGGTCACCAGTAAGTGCATTAGAGATGTACCACAGTGAGAGACACTAGGCCAGTATGCACAGTCACATTTGCACTACAATGACCCAAATGCTTGGGTTGTTGCTGTGCAAATGTGGCCATGTGGACACTTACCTGATCATGGTAAGTTGGCCACAGATCCTCTCCCCAAGCTGCAGCAAACCTGGGGATTCCTTCCAGAGCAAGCAGAGTAAGTAGCTGTGTAGACAGGCAGCACCACTCACTCTGATGCACAAGTGACCTCCCAGTGTCCCACTGTGCCTCCCAGCATCTTCCTTCCTGGACTTGGGGCCCCTTTCCAGCACATCTTGCATCAGCACAGAGAGGAACTGTGTAAACTGAGCAGCAACCAGCTCAGGACGTCAGGGGGAATGCCGACATAGACCATGGTGCAGAGAAAAGTTGCCATGCAAACAGGGCCACTGTTCAACAGAAGCAGCTGTAAGAGTGTGATGCCATGGGGAAAAATACAATGATAAAAAAAAAATCTGAATTTCTGCCTCTGAACTGTACTGAGGAAAGGAATGTACCCAGAGGTGAAATGGACTGGATATGGAGTGAGAGAAAATCAAAATAATTATCTCCCCTCACCCCAGTTTTGAAGAACAAATTATGGTCATGGACAATGACCTCATTTTTTTCACCCACTAATGCTGTCATTTGACTTACATGACATCATCCACAACTTGCCTTTAGAAATACATTGTTTTTCCCAGGGCAGAACGCAGAGTTTTAAAATGCATTTACTGCACCGAAAGAAGAAACTGTTTTTTTTACACTGGTAATATTTAAGAAAGCAGTATTCGTCATTAACTAAATTTGATTTTGCCACTTGAGCCACTGGAGGACATACTTATACCAGGGGTGAATAAAGTGTCTATTTTCTTAAAATTAAGTCAATCCCTTATAGCTGTTTGGATTAGTAGACTGAAGGGTTCTACTATGGTGCTACTGCCCTCAATTAAAACCACAGGATTTGTGTTTCCTTCAATAACTCTGAAGTGGCATTATGCTGGGGATTTATTTCAGGAAAAAAAATATTAAACCCTTCTGTGATGTCAAATCCTAACTGCTTTATTCACGGCCACTACAAATTCAATTACTTTAGTACCAATCTTTCAATGGTTATAAAGCTGGGATACGTGTATAAAAAGTGCTACATAAGTTCTTATTCTTCTTTATTTAGTATTATGCATAAACAGCATAAACTGCCTTGTCTGTAAGACTCCAACAAATAGGGGCTATGTGCTGATGTTGTTTGCTCAATCTGTATTAGGCTCCTGGAACCTTTGTTCCATTTCTTTCTATATATATATATATATATATATATATATATATATATATATATATAATTTTGATTAATTTTTGAACAGAGTACAAAGAAAAACGATAGGGTAAACTGCATACATTCAGAAAATAATTACAATCAGTGCAATTAATAGTTGTGAAGTATAACATGATAAACTTTGTCAAATCAGTGCCTGGAATAAACTGAAAATGTGGAAAACCATAGGTTTGCATTTTTTTAATCATATGTAACCCCCTTGTTACCCGGGGTTACTAGAATCCCAGTAAGACCTAGTGGTAGGCAGGGAAGGCAGCTTGTAAAACTCCAGTTAAATGGATTTCACACTGTCTCACTCTGTTCTCAATCTCAGCTCAGACTGAGGGATGACATCACCACAGAACTATCGCAGCTACATGAGCCACAATGGAATCTGCAGAAGGGAGTTAGAGTAGAATGTTGGGAGGTTTGAACAGTCAGTGTGTGTTCAGCTGGAGTTGGAGATTGGTGTGAGGGGAGCACAGCAGTTCTGTGCATAGGCTCTTGGAGCCTCAGCTCTGAAATACAGCTACATTTAGGGAAAGGTGTGTGTTTCCGCCTAAAGAGGGACACAGTAAGCTGTTCTTTAAAGTGGTGGAGACCGCTGATTCGGGTCTCTTTGCCCCATCCCTCAGGGGATGGGGCTGGAAGGTTTGCCTGCTATTCCAGGGGCAACCCCTTGGCTACTGCTAGAGAAGAAGCTGCCTCATTTTTCCATGAGTGTGTGGGGTACAAGAAGATTTCGAGATTCGCCTGTGGGGCACCTGCAACCAAAGGGTGAGTTCTGCTCTTTCTAAAGGGCCCATGTTTCATCCTGAACTGTGTTAAAGTGGGGATTAGACTGCTGAAGTAGTGGGAGGCCTAGAGTACTAGGCTTAGCCAAAAGTAAAAGTATTTCAAGTCCAGCACAAAGGGAAAGTCAAGACATGTAGAGGAGATGTGACATACATCTACCCTGTAATCTACATTGCCAAGCTTTCAAAAGAGTTGTTTAGTATCCAGAGAAATGGGTGGGTATGGATTGTGGGAGCTGGAGGTGGGAGACCCCCCATCTTTAGTAACCAGGTCCACCTCTACGGATTTGCTCTGTGGATTTCTACTTTGTCTCATGCACTTGGCCAGTGATGAGGGAAGTACCCAGACATGGGACTGGAAGGAAAATTTCCCTTAAGGAGTCAAAGGCTCTAAAAGTGGTTTGGGGAGCCACTAACAGGAAAACTGGTTCATTCCCATATGGACCGCGATCAAGCGGCCGTCGGGGGAGCCGGGCCATGGGAAAAACCCAAGTAGTGTACAAGTCGGGCTGTGTACCCAAAGCTGCGTGCAAGTCCAGGCTGTGTGCCTGGTGGGTTCAGAGCCTGAGGGCTGGAATAATGAAGAAGTGTTCTGTTGCTCTAATTTGCATTACCAGGAATGCAGCCCCGTGGGGGTCCGTCTATGCTTTATTTGTTCAGTTTGGATGTGAATAAAGGCCACACTCTAGAATCCCATTCCTGGTTTTGGACATTACTGTTATTGCTTCCTGTGTTCGGATTTACTTGGGTGCCCCTGTGCAGAGTAGCCAAACCTAGGCCCCCTGTGCAGAGTAACCTAGTCCTCCCCAAACCCAGTCCCCACCAGGTACTGCTGTCAGCTTCAACAGCATACCACCTGTCATTTTGCAAAAAGGCAGGGGTGAGGGCGTTACAAAATGGAGGCACCGCTTTGGATTTTTATTTTGGGAGGAAAGGTGCTCGGGCAAAGGGGCTAGCATTTTGGCTGTCTGGCAGTGGGTAGCCCAAAAAGCTGAAGCAAGTTAACTATTGTGTCGCTGTGTGCTGTGGTTCTTATACTGCTGTTAAAATGCCAACTGTTTACCAAGGAGCAGAAAAGCTAAAAGAGTGTGCCCTTGTCCTGCATCAAATATTTACAGCGTTTTTGCCTGCTTTTTTAAAAGAACTGTGGTGATAAAGAAAAGTGTGGAAGACTAGGGGTAGCAACAGGAAAATTGTGCCCTGGACGTTGGAAATGCTTTTAAAAGAACTGTGGTGATAAAGAAAAGTGTGGAAGACTAGGGGTAGCAACAGGAAAATTGTGCCCTGGATGTTGGAAATGCTTCTGAGTGAACTGAGAAACTTGCTGTGTGAATGGCCATGCTAAATGGCTGAAATGGGCTCCCGCCGTGGAGTCAATTGAAGAAAAAAAAAAAAGTGGTTTCTGCAGTTTAAATTTGCTTGCTCGACGATCGCCGAGAAGAGCACTCACGAGGAAGAAGAGGCTCATTTACATAGATACATAGATATATAGACAGTGTCGGCCTTTGGTCCACCCAGTCTGCCCATTTGAGCTTGTAAGTTCAGTTTATGTTTTCCTAGAAGTCTGTTGCCCCTTACCCCTGACCTCCAGAATTCCTTTATGTCTATCCCATGCATTCTTAAATCCCGTGATTGTTTCAGCCCCCACCACTTCCTCTGACAGGGTGTTCCACTTGTCCACCACCCGTTCTGTGACGAAATTCTTCCTCATGTTTCCTCTGAATCGCCCTCCCTCCAACTTCGTCCCATGCCCTCTAGTCCTGGAACATCTTTTTCGCTTAAAAATAGTGTATTCCTGCACCCTGTTCCTCCCTGTAAGATACTTGTATGTCTCTATCATATCCCCTCTCTCCTTCCTCTCCTCCAGGGAGTACATGTTCAGTTCCTTCAACCTGTCTTCATAGGACTTGTGATGCAATCCATGCACCATCTTTGTTGCCCTCCTCTGAACCTTCTCTACTCTGTCTATGTCCTTACGTAGGTATGGTCTCCAGAACTGTACACTGTACTCCAGGAGGGGCCTCACTAGTGTCTTGTATAGTGAAATAATGACCTCCCTTTTCCTGCTGGTGATGCCCCTGCCTATACATCCCAGTATCCTATTTGCTTTACCTGCTGCCTTGTCACACTGTTTCTCTACCTTGAGGTCATCAGAGATGATAACCCCAAGATCCCTTCCTGCTTGGTGCATGCTATATCCTCACCCCCAACTGATATATTGGGCCAGGGTTTTGTGCCCTATATGCATTATCATGCACTTCCTTGCATTGAATTTCAACTGCCAAACCCTGACCATTCTTCAAGTTTCTGCAGGTCCCTTCTCATTCTGTCTACACCCTCTGGTGTGTCTACTCTGTTACAGAGCTTTGTGTCATCAGCGGACAGTGAAATTCTGCCTTCTAGGTCCTGCACAATGTCACTGATGAAGATGTTGAATAGGACCGGTCCCAGCACTGATCCCTGTGGTACCCCACTGGTCACTCTTCCCTCTGTGGAGTGACAGCCATTTACCACCACCCTCTGTGTCCTGCCACTCAGCCAGTTACCTACCCACCACACTACTGTCCTGCCCACACCCATATTCCCCAGTTTGTGTAATAGTCTTCTATGCGGCACAGTGTCAAAGGCCTTGCTGAAGTCCAGATAAGCCATGTCCACTGCCCTCCCCTGATCCACCTCCCTAGTCACCCAGTCAAAAAATTCAACGAGGTTGGTCTGACATGACCTCCCCCTGGTGAAACCATGCTGCCTTGGGTCCTGTAGTCCATTGACAACCAGATGTTCCACCAATCTCTCCTTCAGTATTTGCATGGCGTCATGTGATTGGTGAGGCTGTAATCAGTCCCACCCCTCAGCCAGCTCTACAGTGACTGCCCAGCATTCAAGAGGGAGTGTGAGTGGAGTGCGTGTACTGGCTTGGTGGAGGAGCGTCGCGGTGATTAAAAAGCGCTGTAAAACTGTTAAAAATAGCCTTTGCTGTTTAAAATCGGGCTCAACCCGCATCTCGATCGACTGAATTGCGAGTGTGGTAATCGGGGAGACGATCGGCAGGACTGCCCACCCATTTTCTTTCTGAGGCCTCCAAGACCGGCTGCAGGCCGTTTTTCCATTGCAGCTAACAGCTACTGATAACAGTGAGTACCAACAGTGATAATTGCTCAAACAGTGATTTTCTGCCAAAAGCCAGCTGAATATGTGTGCAGCAGTGTAGTCGCTTTGTAAATAACTCCTGTGTCAAGTTCTACCAGCAAGTCTGCTAGGCCATTGACTGTGTGCATGGTTATGAGTTCAGCGTCAGTTTAAAGTTTTAAAGCCAGAGAGAGACTGTGAGTTGTAGCCAAATGTGCAGCGCTAGTTTACAGGCAATCCTGTGCTTAAAATCCTGAGGCTTTAAGGGACTGTGAGTTAAAGAAATGTTTCCAGCAAGTGAAAAGTCCGTGGAAAATCATGTAAAAATGTGTTAGAAAAGAACAGTGCAAGTTTGTGCAGTTTGAGCAAAAGTTATCAGTAGTGTGTGTAAAACGGATGCTCAATGGCTTGACCCAATTTCTGAAAGTTGATGCACAGGAGTGCTGCCGCCGCCATTACAGGGTGGGGTAGTAAAGTAAACACAGCAGCAGAGGAGACATTTTAAAAGTAAAGAAGGTGTTCACTAAAGTGGGACTTTCAGTAACAGTGAGCTTTTGTTTGTTTTCCCTGCAGTTATGGCCTCAGGACCAGCTCGCTACCCGGATCATGCCCGGGCTGCAGTAACAGCAGTAGTGAATGGATTAAGGGAGATTGAAAGGTTTCATTATGGAGGACAACTGCCTCCTCATGTGGCGATTCCTGGTTATCCAGCACATGTGTGTCAAATTTGCTTAAATGCTGGAAGGGACATCTTCATGATACCTCACTGTGTTGGGTGCCTAGAGAAATATGGCTTGTATAAAGTGCCCCAGATTCGTTTGGCTCCCACATGGACAAAAGTTCAGGAACCTGTAGTTGGCAGCACACAGCACCAGGCGGAGCCTGTTGAAGAAGGCCCCTCGGGGGAGTGTGGCACAAAGCTAGAGGGTGCAAATTTAGAGACAGAACCAGATGTTGAAGTTTCAGATGCTGGATCTCAGAAGGAAAGTTCAGATAAAGCATCAGTAGATCCCTGGAAGGGGGGGGGGCCTAGCCCAAGTCTCATAGGAGAAGATGAGATGCGGGAGGCCTTTGAATGGGAGGTGTCAACCTCCGCGCCTAGTGATGAGTGGATAGTCTCAGGAGAGAGGACGACTGCTCACTCCTAGGCTCAGATCCTCAGTGAGGAAGAAGATGAGGGGGAACCTATGTGGCCTTGTGAAAAAGGAACGGGTACACAGCCTCAAGCTCTTGCCTCGGAGGAATGCATGGAAGAGCATGGTGATGCCACTGCCCTGGCTATGCAAGAAGAAGTAGTCAGGGATCTATTTTAAATCTCGTTAAGGATGCGTACCTGGCAGAACCAGGACTGGCCACCCCCAAGCCAGACCAGTGGTCTCAGGTTGACCAAAGCTAGTAAAGAGGAGAGGCTGGTTCGTAGGAAGGCGAATGAGATCTATGGGATGACCTTTCCTACCTTTCCTCAGAGAGTCTGGGAGTAGATTGAGAACAGCAGGAAATCCTGGATCTGGGCCGAAGCAATGAAATGTGTGCATCCTGGTGCGAACAAGCATGTCAAGAACAGACTGTTTCATGAGACATATACCCAGTGGAAGAGAGGCAGGGCACTGTTTATGGACAGAGTGCGAATGGTGGACAGAGAGGGACATGAAACCTTCCACTGTGTAATTATGTGCGCCCAGACGGGGTAATAATTCAAGCTCCTGACCCCCGGTACTATTGGCCTCAATGTAAGGACCTCCCAGCAAATATGCCCGTGCCTACTAGATGGAAAGCCAAGCAGTGATAGTCAATACTGCCACACCAGCCTTTGCAGTGCCTTTGTTGATCCGCCAGTATGGACATCCAGGACTCAGGTGCCCCACATTCATCAGTTCTACAGTGTACTGGCCTTTCTAGAATCCATCGACTGGCCCACCAGATGACTTCAGATCCAGAGAGGACACCAGCCCAGCTGTATCCTGCTTCATCACCTGGTAATCGGATGACGTCAGACCAGCTGTTTTCCTTTTTGTTCCTGTTTTAAGGTTCCATCTCCAGAGATGACATCATCCCAGCAGTTCCCAGATGTGCCCTCCTGTAGTTCCCGGAAGATGTCCGTCCAGCTGTATCAGAAGAAATGCTGCCTGGGAGAGTCTTCGGCTAAGGAGCAGGTCGGTGCAAATTTTCCGCTCTACAAGGGGCTGATAAGTCCGAACTTTTCTATCTTTATGACATTGCAGTACACACCCTGCACTAGCAGACTCCAGAATGTGTGAACTGTCCTCAAAGACTCTCCCCTTCGGGACTTTGGCCTGCTAGAACTGTGCTTCACAGGGCTCCGGCCCAGGAGAGACTCTTTAATGGACTAGCCTTCAGGCACTGTGGTCACTAGTTGGGACTTTTAGAGCACTCCATCCCCCCAAATGTGTATTGTAAATAATGTCATTGCTTTTCTACTGTTTTCTAGTGTATATACTATTTTTCTACCTTTTCTATAAAAAAAAAAAAATCTTTTTGGGATTCTTCAGTGTTTTGATGGTAGGGGTTTAGGTAGACTGTGTATGCAGATTAGAAGTGTGTGTTGTCTTTCTTTTTCTTGCAGGTGTTCCTGAAGAAGATAAAAGAGAAGACAAGAAGAGGAGGAGGGGCTCATCGGAGTTCTCACTAGTGCTTTAGTGAGTAGTAATTTAAAGTACTGTGGTTGTTATTGTTGTTGTTACTATATTAACCCTTTCCTTCCACAGAGGTGGTTGTGGGGGTAGGGAGGCAGTAAAGTGATGTAATGGTGTGGTATTAGTTTTTTGGTGTGTGGTTGCAGGTGCCCAAGGTCAGGGAGGTCCCGGGTTGTTTTTGTTTTGGGGTGTTAAGTTAGAGGCAGACAGATTTTCCCTAGAGGGCTGGGGGGATAGACAGGCTGTGGTCCTGAATGGCCATAGGGACTGCAGTGCTGAGCTATTAGGGCTATGCTCTGGACAGTTCTACCAGAGCCACTAGGCATCCATAGTAAGTGGGTAGAGTAGAGGCTGATATGTCAGCTAAAGGCCTCTAGGCCCTTAGTGTTGCCTGCCTGTGCTCACACACGGTAGGAGAGGGCCTGATCATGCCCCTCCACAGGTAGCACATAGGGTGGGATGGCCTAAGCCGGGTAAACAATGACTGCGGACAGTCATTTTCCTGGTCAAGGGCGAGTGTAACCCCCTTGTTACCCCGGGTTACTAGAATCCCAGTAAGACCTAGTGGTAGGCAGGGAAGGCAGCTTGTGAAACTCCAGTTAAATGGATTTCACACTGTCTCACTCTGTTCTCAGTCTCAGCTGAGACTGAGGGATGACATCACCATAGAACTATCGCAGCTGCATGAGCCACAATGGAATCTGCAGAAGGGAGTTAGAGTAGAATGTTGGGAGGTTTGAACAGTCAGCGTGTGTTCAGTTGGATTTGGAGATTGGTGTGAGAGGAGCACAGCAGTTCTGTGCATAGGCTCTTGGAGCCTCAGCTCTGAAATAGAGCTACATTTAGGGAAAGGTATGTGTTTCCGCCTAAAGAGGGACTCAGTAAGCTGTTCTTTAAAGTGGTGGAGGCCGCTGATTCGGGTCTCTGTGCCCCATCCCTCAGGAGATGGGGCTGGAAGGTTTGCCTGCTATTCCAGGGGCAACCCCCTGGCTACTGCTAGAGAAGAAGCTGCCACATTTTTCCATGAGTGTGTGGGGTACAAGAAGATTTCGAGATTCGCCTGTGGGTCACCTGCAACCAAAGGGTGAGTTCTGCTCTTTCTAAAGGGCCCATGTTTCATCCTGAACTGTGTTAAAGTGGGGATTGAACTGCTGAAGTAGTGGGAGGCCTAGAGTAATAGCCTTAGCCAAAAGTAAAAGTATGTTCAAGTCCAGCACAAAGGGAAAGTCAAGACATGTAGAGGAGATGTGACATACGTCTACCCTGTAATCTACATTGCCAACTTTCAAAAGAGTTGTTTAGTATCCAGAGAAATGGCCGGGTATGGATTGTGGGAACTGGAGGTGGGAGACCCCCCAATCTTTAGTAACCAGGTCCACCTCTACGGATTTGCTCTGTGGATTTCTACTTTGCCTCATGCACTTAGCCAGTGATGAGGGAAGTACCCAGACGTGGGATTGGAAGGAAAATTTCCTTTAAGGAGTCGAAGGCTCTAAGGTGGTTTGGGGAGCCACCAACAGGAAAACTGGTTCATTCCCATATGGACCGCGATCAAGTGGCCAGCGGGGGAGCCGGGCCATGGGAAAAACCCAAGTAGTGTACAAGTCGGGCTGTGTACCCAAAGCTGTGTGCAAGGCTGTGTGCCTGGTGGGTTCAGAGCCTGAGGGCTGGAATAGCGAAGAAGCGTTCTGTTGCTCTAATCTGCATTACCAGGAATGTAGCCCTGTGGGGGTCCATCTATGCTTTGTTTGTTCAGTTTGGATGTGAATAAAAGCCACACTCTAGAATCCCATTCCTGGTTTTGGACATTACAGTTATTGCTTCCTGTGTTCGGATTTACTTGGGTGCCCCTGTGCAGAGTAGCCAAACCTAGGCCCCCTGTGCCGAGTAACCTAGTCCTCCCGGAACCCAGTCCCCACCAGGTACTGCTGTCAGCTTCAACAGCATACCACCTGCTGTTTTGCAAAAAGGCAGGGCTGAGGGCATTACACATATAACAGAAATTCTGCAAGAGTAATCTGCTAAACTAATCCAGGGAACTGAAGTTAAATAAAACTTGTATTCCTGAAGGCGCAGGTATGAGAAACTCACTTGGAAAATGTATAAAGTAATAATACCCTGGTTTAAAACAAGTGAACAAAAATAGATAAACTCACAGTAGCGTCTTTGTAAAGGTGAAGCAGGCCTTTGGGCATACTCAAAAACCTGGGCCGGGTACATGCCCCATGTATAGTACACTAGTAAAAGGGAGAGAGAGAGAGAGAGCGAAACGATGGGAAGGGAGGAGGCAAAAAAAGGGGGGAGGGGTGTACCTCATGGACAACATCTGGGAAATCATCCAACTGATATACCACCCACTTTGCCAATGAGTGCCAAAGAGCAGTACTCTATCCACCATGGCATGGATAATTTTGTTCCATTCTGTAAATTGTCACCAATATTTTCCTCCAACCCTCTATGGTGGGAATACGAGCGGTGTGCCAGAGTCAGGCAACTGTTTTTTTAGCTGCCAAAATTAGAGTCAACAGCAGTTTAAGTTGTTGTCCCCATAAGGAGCTACCTTCAGGGAGGATAGCTCTCAGTATGAAAGACTATGTGACCGCCCCAAACAGGTACACATATCCTCCAATTCAGAAACTGTGTCCTGCCAAAAGGGTTGGACTTTAGGGCAGTTCCCAAAAAATGTGTGCCTGATTAGCCAAAAGCTGCCCACAACATCTCCATCATGATCCGTTTGCCATGCCACATATTTTGCTACAATCTTGGTAGAGCAGAAAAAACGGTACCTGCATTTCCAACTAGTGGCAGAAGTCAGTCTAGACACTTGCAATGTACTGTTGAGACAGATAGCTAATGAATGAGTTGATATTTCTGGAGAATGGATTCATTTGTTTCTGATGAGCATTCCATGAGGGCTTTATAATGATGTCCTATTAAGTGAGTGTCGCTAACCCTTAAGGTGATTCATTAATAGTCATAGGAACTGAGGGCAGGCATTTTATCCAAGAGAACCAATTAGTAGTCATAGGAACTGAGGGCAGGCATTTTATCCAAGAGAACCAGTACTACTTCCCCTTTTCCCAGCACATAGGACTGCACTTGGACACACCTGAAATGGTCCATGAGCAGAAGTTGGAATGCTGCCTGTACAGAAGCAAATGGGAGAATGCCCAGAGAGTCAAGCAAATGAGAGAAAAACTGGAGCCCTTGCTGGCTCCATCCTTTCATCGCTTGGTCCAACTGATTGGAAGGGTATGCAGTATCGTAAGAGAGGGCCCTAAGTTGCAGTGTTGGGCATCCATGAAAAACGTCCTTCCTATGTATAGTTAGGCCTCTGCCATGAACCTCATGAACTTCCTTAAGGGAAGACACCCTGTAGGATTCCCAAAAAGATAGTAATCTAGATCAAAACTATAATTCAGACTGAATTCTGTGTTTCCATTGAGAAAGATGGCAGAGTATATCCAAAGACTTATCCCTCCTCAGATGTGATGCCAATGTGTACCATCTGAAATTAGGAAGACTAACCCCACTCCGATCCCTAGATAGATGAAGGATGGAGAAACGCATACAAGGAGGGGCTCTGTTACATCTTCTGATTCTTTCTCCTTGTTCCCATTTTAAAGTTGGCTTTTGGATGCTGAGGCAGTGTTGTTCAGGTACACAAGCACTGAACTGTAAATCAGGAGATGCCAGCTTTGAAACCCACCACAATTCACTGAGCAACTCTGAGCAAATCACTTAGCCTGTCCTGTTCTTCAGTCCACCTAGCTGTAAAATTGTAGAGACACGACCCCAGTGAAAATGAGATGATGCAACTACAGCTTCCCTTGGTAAATAAATGATACAATTAGGAAATTAATAAATCTCTCAGTTTTTAACTTTTTCCTGTCTCCATGAGCCAAGATTTTTTCGCTATAGGGGGTGCTACCTGTCTCCTAAACACTGATTCATGCATCAAAGACCCTTGGGTATTTGAGTGAGTTAATCATACAAAAGGCTTACAGCAAAGTATTTGAAGACCATTTCCAGACCTTCATTGATTGGTTTAACAAGCTGAAAGGGACATGCTCTTTGGAACTGCTCAGTAACAGGCTTCAGAAGGAGGAATATGGCAAACACACCAGTTTATTTCCCTGTCCAGTAATGTAGTCCATGATGGAGTCACGGCTTATGGCAAGTCACAGTGTTCTTTATTTGTTAATTATACAGTAGAATACTGACATATGTGTGTATGATGTGCTTATATATTAACTAACTTTTGTAACACGTTGTAACACATTTTTTTTTCAAGCAAGCCTTTCCTCCCTGACTAAGCCACGTCATCCACCTCTGGTCCTCTGGCAACCACCCAGCCCCATCACCACTAACCACACTATTATAGCCAGCTCCCAGAGTTAGTCCTTCTGTGGTAGGCATCTTCATGGAGTGTGTACCTCAGTGATTTTAGATCCAGGGCAAGTGACATACTTCATGGAGTGGGTCTCAAGACCACCAGCTGCAGCCATCATTCAGGATGTGCCTGGTCATTTTATTCTGTTGTACCACTGGCCTCCCACCACCCCGTGGCGCATGCTCTTGCTGCTGGTGGCTTGCTAGCATGCAGCTTCTCCTGCAGCTGGAGGGTGAACCTTCTGGAACCCTACTACAGGTATCACTGATGCTGCAGAAGCCCAGCACTGATTCACCCAATTGAGAACAAACTACTGCCAGCAGCACTCCACGATCATCCGCTCCTTGTTTGCCAGCATCTCAGGTATGTTCCTGCACCCAGGTTATCAGCATGCAAGCACAACATGCTACTTACTTAGCCATTTGGCAGCCTCAGCACATTGATTTTTAATTTATCGTGTTTATATGCATGAAGGACAGTACCCAGTGCCCCTAGTTCTACTACCTCTAGAAAGCAAGGTGCTACATCAAGTGGTCTAACCTGATGAAGGAAATTTTAATAAATATTATGCACATTTCTATGGTTCATCAGCTTTACAGACCAGTTCCTACTGTGATCCCACAGAGGAATAAGCAGTGGCAAATCTATTATAGAAAAAGAACCGGGAGAGTGGACATTTGGAAGTGTTATGGCCCAAAACAAGTGAGTACTACACAATTTCATTTGTTGGTTGTCATGTCTGTAAGAGTAGCAGAAACATTTATTGGTTGTGAAAAGGAGGTACAGAAACCTGTGGGAAACCTGTCCAGAACTAGTACAGTGCATGTGCAGAAGCCTGGCTTATTGCTTTTAGTTCAGTTTTCAAACTGCAATACTGTCCCCTCCCCAAAATGCTAATGAAGCATGAAGAGCAGTACTTTTTCAGGTAGCCATGATTCATTTGAAGGAAAACTACCAGCTAATGTGAAGCACTGACAGCCGCAGAGATCGGGGCTTCACCTCACATATCTCCTCTGTTATCAGCATAATAAATAAATGATTTGGATACCTCAGTGCTCATAAAAATGGGGTACAGCTCCGATGCAGCAGGCATGTTTCAATATGGAGCCTGTCACCTCAGGTAATCTCGCTGCAAATAACATGGGATGATGAAGCTCCACTGTCCCTTCCTCATTGTTGCCCTTACATACGGAGATTTAATAATCTCCATATCTCAGATGCCTACTTCTATTTTTACAGAATTTACCAAAATGTCATGAGACTGCCTGGATGGTTTGTGCAGGACAGCCTTTATCTCCAACAGCGTAAACCTCCACACCTCCTATGCCTCCTTGTTGCCAGAGCCTTAAACTTGTGAGTTATGACCCTGAGCAGCTTTGTTCACCCAGATTTGGAGGGGGCAAGCAGTTTGCAATGGGTATCTATGTCCTCCATCTCCTTAGGGGATGCCAAGGTGAAGAACTTACATATGTCAGCTCGCTACGCGTATCACACTGTGTCCACTATGCGAGGCATGTGGCTTCGGCATAGGGTTTCTGATCAGTCTTGAAGACCAAACTGTTTAACTTTAGCCTTTCAGTGAGATTTGTTGTTTGGTTCTGGCCTGGATGATGTTTTGAAGGATATCCAGGATAAAAAGGACCACCTTCCAGTGTCAAAGCAGCAGCAAAAAGCCGGTTCAACTCCAAAAGGTCAAGGAGGTGGCCAACAGAGGCAGTATCGAGGGGGTTTTCATCCCTTTTGGAACTTCAGGAACCAGAGGCGTAAAGGAGCCTGCTCTGGTTTCAAGAGCAATAGTAGAAGAGAGCTCTTTCCTGAAGTTATAATGGAGGCTCAGGGTGAAAGGCGGGCACCATGAGGGTACATGGGCCCCTCTCTGCCTCCCTTCCCTTGGTGGAAGACTGCCAGCCAGGAATGAGACTCTGTTAAGAGAGGTTCAGTGGCTGAGGAGCCAATCGTCAACTTCAGCTCACAGTCTTCTGTGCATTCTAGGCCTCATGATGGTGGCAATAGAACTAGTTCCATGGGCTCGCCTTCAGAAGCGGCCCTGCTGATCGAATTGCTATCAGCCTGAATCCCAGTTTCACCACTCCTGCGGCAATCTATGAGTTGGTGGGAAAGTTTGGAGAATCTGAGCAAGGGGTCTCCCTTGGAAGTCCCCCAGAATTGATTTTGACATCCAATGCCAGCCTGTCGGGTTGGGTGGCAGTCCCGGGCCACATTCCCATTCAGGGAACTTGTTTGATGTAGGAATAGCACCTACACATAAACGTTCTGGCGATGAATGCCGTGTGCCTTGCTCTACTTCATTTTCAAAGCTGGGTGAAATTAAAAGCGGTGAAAGTAAGATCAGACAGCACTGTCACAGTAGTGCACATAAACAATCAAGTGGGCACAAAGAGCAGGGAGATGCTGAAAGAAGCTTCCGATCTCCTGCTCTAGGCAGAGGAGACTCCTCTCTCTCTCTGACAGCAGTTCACTTGGCGGGGGAGTTGAATATTCAGACCGACTGGCTAAGCCGCAAAAATGTCCATCCAGGGGAGTGGATGTTAAACCCAGAGGTGTTCAGCCTTCTATATCAAAGGGTCGGTCATCCTCAGATTGACCTGTTTGCCTCCAGCTGGAATGCTCAAGTACAACAGTTGTTCGGCCACTACCGATGTCCACAGGCAGAGACAGTTCATGCTCTCTTACAAGCGTGGAAGTTTGGAAGACCGTATGCCTTCCCTCCTCTGCCATTCCTCCCCAAAGTCATACACAAAATAAGGCACTCAAGAGGAAGCTTTCTTCTCATAGCTATGAAGTGGTCTTGAAGACCATGATTCTCGAACATAGTGAACCTAGCTGAACGCGGACCTTTTCACATTCAGTCATTTTGCAGAGCCAGCAAGGCAAATCCTATGAGGAGCACCTCAAGACACTAAATATGTACTCACTGTAGACCAGAAGGGAGAGGGGAGATATGATAGAGACCTTCAAGTTCCTTAAAGGAATTAAAGTGAACTGCAGGGAACTATTTAGCCTGAATACCAATTTGCGGTTATGTGGACATAATGGAAATTAACAGGAAGTAGGTTCAGGAGAGATGTGAGAAAGTACTACTTTACAAAAAGGGTGGTGGAACCTTGGAACAGTCTGTCGGCTGAAGTGGAGGGTGCGAAAATGGTCGGGATTTAAGCAGGGCTGGGACAAATTGAAGGGAATAATGGTTACTGGGGGCGACATTATCAAGGAGGAGAATAGAGAAAGGGGAGGGTTAGTACCCTGGAAGAACAGTAGGTTCCAGGGGTTGTAGGCAACTTGGGCAGACTGGATGGACCTCTGGTCTTTTTCTGCAGTCATTGTCTATGTTTCCAGTGTCGGGGGACCGTTTCTCTTTGGCCCCATTTCTGCATCCAAATCAGGGAGTGATGCAGCTCATGGCCTAACTCCTGAAAGGAGCAGACTGCTGAAACAGGGTTTATCTAAGAAGGTGGTGGACACCCTGATGGCTGCCAGGAAGAACTCCAGTTGGCAGCTTATGCTTGCGTACAGACCACCTTTTTGGCTTGTGCTAAGGGGGAAAAAAATGGCCTTCTAAAGACATGGTTCCACAGATTTTGGATTTCCTGCAGGAAGGAGTGGAGAAAGGTTTGGCTTTAAGCACTTTGAGAGGTCAGGTGTTGGCCTTTGGAGCCTCCTAGGGGTTTATCCCTAGGGATTAATCAGGAGGTTACTTGTTATCTGTTGTCTGTCAGCAGAAATGGACCTCTGTTCTGATCCCCTCTTCCTCCATGGGATCTGAATCTAGTTCTGAATGCTCTTTGTAAGGAGTCTTTCAAATTGCTTTCATCAGTACCACTGGACATGCTGTCTTACAAGGTGTGCTTCTTAGCTGCTATATGCTCGGCCAGGAGGACTGGTGAGCTCCAGGCTCTGTCCCACAAAGAACCATACCTCATCATACATAAGGACAAGGAGGTGCTCTGAACAGTTCCGTCTTTCATTCTGAAGGTCCTACAGCCTTCCATGTGAACCAGAAATCTATCTCCCATCTTTCTGTCCACAACCTACTCACCCACAGGAGAAGGAGAAGGAGATGCACAACTTAGATCTGCAACTGCTGAGTTCCAGAAATCAGATAGGCTGTTCATTCTTTTCAGAGCAGCCAAACGGGGACAAAGAACCTCCAAGGCCATTCTACCTATGTGGATGAGGGCCTGCACTGCCAAAGCTTATTTTGCAGAAAAGAAGAGGCCTCTGGGTCTCATCAAGGCTCACTCCACCAGGGCTATGGCCACCTCCTGGGCAGAGAGAGGTGAGGCATCTGCTTTAGAATTGTGCAAAGTAGCTACATGGTTCTCCATACACACATTCACCTAGCACTACAAATTGGATGTTCAAAGTTCTACTGATGTGGCCTTTGTTTGCAGAGTTTTGCAGGTGTCAGCAGGTAAATTCCTTTCCTGTACGTGGCTGATGTATGGAACAATATTCTCCCCAACTCGTTTTTTTCATGGGTACTGCTTCTTAGAACCCATCTGTAATGACTACCCGTTGACAATGTGGAGTGCTACAAAAAGAAGAAATTTCTTCATACTTACTGTAATTTCCTTTTCTGAAAGATCCTACATTGTCAATTGGGCCCACCCGGGAGCCTTGCTCCTGTGGTAGACTACTGTGCAATATGCCAGTGCTGTGATGTCTGTTTTTCTTTTATAAACTCTGACTACAAGTCTGTCTGGACATCCCCCTATGGTTTACCTGCTGTGCTTCTGTTTATATAGATATGCAGAAAAAAAAAAAGAAAGAGCAGTTCCTCATTAGAATGTTGGTTGCTAGCACACAGATTTAACAGGTTCAAATTTGATGGGGTGCTTCCTTAGTTGCAGGTGAGTGCTTACACTATATGCAGTCTTTTCCCCTGTATTAGTCAAGTCAAGTCAAGTTTACTAACACCAAATATTGTATAAAATAACTTTTGTTACATACAAAAAAAGATATATAAATACAAAATGTAAGTTTTATCGTACAAAGTTATGGTCAAAATGTATTTATTTATTTATTTGTACAAGTCAGATTTACAACCTTTGAGTCAGAGACTCATTTACAAAGGCACCTCGTTGCAGGGAGGGCAGACAATATAACATAGTGCAGGCTACAACAGTGGACAACATTACAGGTGCAGGAGGAAAAAGAAACATTTAACATAGAATACACATAGGTTACATATTGTTACATATTACAGGTTACAATCATAGACATACTAAGTACTCAGATGTTACAGAGGGATACATCCCTGTATAAACCTTGTAAGGGTAGGAGAGGAGGGTGCGGGGAGAGGGATTGTCTGTCCAGAGGACGTTGTCAAGTCAGGGGGGCCTGGCGGGAGGATCCCACAGTGGAGGACTGGTGGGGGGGGGAGGCCAGGGTTAATGGCATCTACAACAGTGGACACTGAAGAGATGGTTCCGAAGGGCGGTTTTGAAGGAACCAATTTTGGCAATGCTAGAGATGCAGCTTGGGAGGGAGTTGAACCAGGCAGGGGCTCGGTAGAAGAAAGATCTCTGGGCTAGAGAGGTCTTGGTTGTGGGCATCTGGAATGTGTCCTTAACAGAGCTACGGGTGGTGACAGACGAGGACGCTTGCCATAGGGAGGCGGAGACCCTGGGGGGGGGGGGAGCCCGAGCAGAGATTTCTTAGTGAGTAGGTAGGTCTGATAGTGCAGACGCTCCTCAAAGTTGAGCAGGTTGGTGGTGGAGTAGAGCAGGCAGGTGTGAGTGCGTCCTAGGCACCAGTCAGGAGCCTACAGGCCTTATTGATGGAGAGTTGGATTTTGGAGAGGGCAATGTTGTCTGTCGCAGCATAAATGGGCAAACCATAATCCACTAAGGACAAGACGGAGGAGGAGGTGATGGCCAGTCGGAAGGCAACGTGAGGCAGGCAATCCCTGTGATGGTATAATAGGCCTATCCGAGAGTATATTGCAGAAGAAAGGACATTGACGTGGGTGTGGAAGGTGAGGACAGTATCGAAAGTGATGCCTAGGTATTTGTATGTGGTCACTTGCTCTAGCAGGTACAGAGTGCTGGGGATAATCAAGAGGGGGATTTTAGCTTTATTGTGGTGGTGGGAGAAAAGCATTGACTTGGTCTTCTTTAGGTTTATGACTAGTCTGTGATCAAGGAACCACCTTTCAGCTTGGTTGTAAGCATGCTGGAGGGATAACTGGAGTGAGGAGGGATCGGGATGTGAGGCAAAGAGGATTGCATCATCAGCATAGAGGAGCATTTTGCCAGTACAGGAGCTGGGGAGGATGTTGAGGTAGAGACTAAAAAGTACAGGACCCAGGATGGAGCCCTGAGGGACCCCGGAGTGAATGGTAGAGTGTTGGAGAGGGAGCCGTTGATCTTTATATGCTGGGATCTAGCAGAGAGGTAGCTCAAGGGGACCATCAGAAAAGCTGAGCTGGTGGAGAGAGTTGAGTAGGAGGGGGTGACAAACAGTGTCCAAAGCCTTGGAGAGGTCAATGAACACTGTTCCAGCAGGGCTGCCAGAGTCAAGAGCAGAGTGCAGGTATTAGCAGAATTCCAGGACAGCAGTGGTTGCACTGTGTCCTGGGTGGAAATCATGCTGCTCTGGGCACATAGTGACATACTTGGCCAGGTACTCAGAGAGTTGGCTAGACACCACTTTTTCAAGGGCCTTAGAGAGTGGGGGGAGGATGGAGATCGATCGGTATTGGTTGGGGGTGGACCGATCCCCGCTCTTGTGTATAGGGGTGATTTGGGCTGTTTTCCAAGCATTGGGAAACTGACCAAGGCATAGGGACCGGTTAAGGAAGTCCGTCAGGTGTACTAGGACTTCGTCCAGGACCAGACGGATGATTCTGGAGTTGAGGGGGTTGTTGCTGGGGTTATTGCTACCAAGGGCTTTTAGCAGGTGCGGCCTGGCTTCATGAGGGGATAAGGTGCACAGGTAAAATGGGGGGCGATGTAGTATGGGGCGAGAGAGAGAGGCAGGGATTTATTTATTTATTTGCTTTTGTTATCCGGGTAAGCACACTAGACAGCCAAGTGCCTATTTTCAGGTGCGACCCGGGAGATTACAAGGTACATTACAAGGTACATACATGAACATCAGGCAAATACAAGTGGAGGATTACATTACATAGAATTAGCACAACAGGGACTTTACAAGCATCAGATTTCATCAGGCAAATAGTAGTGAAGAGTTAATATAAAGTGACCAAAACACAGGGACATTGTAAGACAACAATACCAAAAATAGGTATTACAATACAGTATTAAACATTGCAGTCGATAGGAAGAAGTGCAGTGTGAATTCATTGCTCCAGGCAGCAAGTTGTAAGGCTAGCAGTTAGAATAAGGAGGAGTCACAGTTGGGATAGAGTGGGCCCAGTGCAAGAGAAGGAGTGCACAGTTATAGTGCTCACCCTGTTTTGCCGGTGGGCCCAAATGTGAGAACAGGAGGAGTATGAGCACAGTTGTGCTCTGCCTAAGTCGTAATGTTTAGGTAGCATCTCAGTTAGTTGGGGCATCTCAGGCTGAGAGGGTTTGTCTAGTGCAGAGACAGGTGGCAGCCATTTTGAGAAAACCCCAGAGGGAGGCTTTAAAGCTCTGGTGTGAGGGAGAGGAGCGAGTGATAGTTGGAAGAGAGTTCCAAACCTTGGGTGCATATGCAGTGAAGGCTTGGTCACCCATTTGTGTGTGGGTTTTAAGTACCAGGAGGGCATGGGAGCGGCTGGATCGCAGGTTGTAGGAGGGTGTAGCAAGAACAAGGGTTTCAGCAAGGTTTTGAGGGGTGGCAGTTCAGACAATATTGTCAATGAAGTTGCCCTTGACATAAGAGCGGTGAGTTTCCGGTGGGAGCCACTCAAGCCGGGTGTAAAGCTCACAGTGGTGAGTGAGGTGGGGGGCTGAGAGCGCAAAACGGCATATGTTGTTGTACGCTGAGTCCCACTTTACTAGACTAGTTTTTGCAACATGGGAGAAGGTGATTAGTCCATAGCAAAGCGTGGGTAGGAGGACTTCCCTGGCTAGAGCAAGATGGGCAGCTGGAGTTAGACAGCTTTTTGCCCTGTAAGCCTGACCCAGCTTGCAGTTTGAGGCCTTGCATGTATTTCGTATGTGCAGGTTCATATCCAGCTGCAGGTCAAGGGTTACCCCCAGGTACTTGCCCGTGCCTGCGACTGGATCAAAAAAGCTGCTGGAGAGGACAGACCTTAGATATGAGAAGGTGGTATTGAGGCAATCAGCAATAAGGAGCTAATCTGTGGTAGAGGTGCCATCAATGGAGAGCTGGGATGGTGGGGGGGGGGCAGGTCTTCCCACTTAGCTGTTTCATGCTATGCCAGAAGGTCTGGGCCAAACCCCAGATGGAAGCGAGGGTGGCCTGGTAGTGCTCCGCCTTGGCCCATCTAAAGGCCCAGGTGCATTTATTGTGCTCCGTGTTGTAGGCTTGTCTGTCAGATGCCTTGCCAGATTCTACTGCGATGTGCCAGAGATTAACTCTGTTCTTAAGTTTCTGGATAAGGGTGCTCCATGGGGCATTGCATTTTTTAGTGCAGCTCCTGGTGGGGGGGTGAAAAGGTCACAAGCCTTGCAGAAGGCACTTGTGAAGAGGTCTAGAGCTGAGTTGATATCAGGAGCGTGCCGGATAGGGGACCAATATAGCTGGACTAGATGTTGTTTTAGTTTTCTGAGGCTACCAGGGCATAGGTGCTGGCACAGCGTGGCCTGGGACACTGGTTTCAGTGTGGAGGATGACCAGAGACAGAGGACTGGAGAATGATCGCTAAGAGAGTTGGGGAGGACAGTGATATCTAGGATTTTATTGGGGTGGTTTGATATAACAACATCTAGGAGGGTGCTGGTGCCACTAGAGTGGTTAAATCTGGTGGGCTGGGTTACTAACTGGGACATATCCAGGGCAGCAAAGGAGTCCCTGGTGTGGGAGGCAGTGGAAGCAAGCCAGTTAATGTTAAGATCATCTAGGATGACTTGCTCAACTTTGTGTGGGAGGGATGTGTGGTAGTCAGTGGGGGACTGGACTGCTGGGTTCTGATTCCTCAGGGGTATGTAGGAGACCATGAGGAAGAGAGGGCATCTGGCAGGGTCAGGAGTAATTTTTAGTGTGAAGGCTTGGGCTCCATAGTCAAGCTTGGGAGCAGGGAGTGCATGACCTGTAAGGGTCTCTCACATGAATATTGCGCACCCACCGCCATGTTTGCCTACTCGGTCTTCCCTGTAAAGGGTGTATCCAGGGAGGGAAATAGCAGAGTCAGGGGTGGATTTGGAGAGCCAAGACTCTACCAGTGCAATGATGTCAGGTTGATGTTGAAAGATCCAGCACTGGAGAGCAGTGGATTTCTTTAGGAGACTGCATATGTTCAAGGAAGCAAAGCGAAGACTGGTTGCAGCATGGGTTTGGGAGAGCTGGTATCCATAGGTCTAGGGTTTGGGTGTACATTCCCAGACAGTAATAACAGCAATGTGATTATAAAAATTAGCGGCCGGTGGCAACGGAGACCCTTGGTTCAGTACCCTGATGAGGACTTAATAGTGAGGGTGCAGGGGACAGATAAAGCACGAAGGGTGGGAATGGCAAGAAAGAGATGGGTCCAGGGCAGGCCTGGGAGGGCGGAGGGAGTGGGGGTGTTGGCAGGGGGGTGCTGGGGACTCGGGGTGCATCCAGGGTGGGGGGTCCGAGTCACTGTAGGGTAGCCTAGGGGTGAGGTACCTAATGAGGTGGGCGGGTGCTCAGGTCAGGGAGAGGTCTATACCAGGAGGATAAAAGTGAGCAGACTTAGTAGTGGGGTGTTGGTGCCCATAGTTCTTTGCTCATAGTAAATAACAAGGGTGATGGCTAACCTTCAGTGAGGGTGACTGCCACTGTGGAGTAGTGGTAGTGCAACTGACTTTGGTGCAGAAGGTACCAGGTTCAAATACCCTGGGGGGGGGGTCTTGGAGCCTAGCGGAGAGGTTATCAGAGGTAGCGAGGGGGCTGGAAAATGCTGGGTTAGTGGTGAGAAAAGGGAGAGAAATAGTGACTCCTAATGGTCACGTAGGGAGTATTCAATTAAAACCAACAGTGCCATTAGAATGTATGATTCACAAAACATACTTCTAATAATCAAATGGCATTAATAATCCCTCCCAATGTATCCAGGAATAAAATAAACTAAGCCACTTAAGTTCAGTATGCACACATTACCCAGTTATTATAACCGGAATTGTAATACATATTTATCTTTCAGTTTTATTTTAATAACAGCCCTACATGCAAAGCTGGATAAAGCATATAGGGTCACATTTAAATCAGTAGTTAATATTTTCCTCGTTTTGGACTTTACAGTATATCCAGGTATTTAAAATTATGGCAAACTGGAGAAATCCATCTCTCTCTATCTTCTCCTAGTTTGGGGCATTCAAATAAAATATGCGGGATACTTTATTATTGCAGTACCAGTACAAATACACGGCATATTTATGGAACTCAAGGTACCTGATTTCTAAAGATCGTTTTAAGATTCTGAATCTCATTCAAGTCAGAGCTTTCCTATGTTCTACTTTGTCACTGATCAATAAATATTTTTCAATAACAAAATAAGTTTTAACCTTTTTAAGCACACTGCATCATGTATGTTAGCAATATATTTTTGTCTTGCAATATCTGTAATTCTTTGTATTGCAGAGTCTTTAAATTTCCCTATATCTGCCTTGATTTCAAAAATATAATTATAATGGAGTCCAGAGCCATTAAGTATATGATTTCATTTTCCAAACCATGAAATGACCCTTTTCCTTGCTTCGTTCCAGTCAGCAATTACTGAGGGGTTGTGGTAATTTTTTTCCAATAACCAATACACCTTTTTACCATCTTTGTGGAAATGGGCAAAGTACCCATCTCCGTTTGTACTGCCACATTTAACGTATATTTAGGAACTCCCAATAATAATTCCAAGAATTGATTTTGAACCATTTCTATTTCTTGTATATTACTGAACAGTCCCCACACTTCAGAACTATATACAGTAATAGCTGTGAGTTAACTTTTGCATCAAAGCATCTGTATTGTGCAATGAATGAGGTTTTTACTATGCTATGCACAAAGTGGCTGATTGCAAACACAATTTTTGTACCATTATCTTTTATCCTCCTAATATGATTTCTCCAGCTGAGATTCCTATTCAAACATAAACCTAAATAGGAAAACTCTGCTTCTTCTCAAATTGTTTCTCCATTTATGATCCATGGACTTAATTTATACCTATTATTACCAAACGCCGCTATTTTAGTTTTATCATTGTTTAATGATAAATTCAAATTTTTTTAACAAATTCATCACTGTTGTTATGGCTCTTCTTAATTCTAATAGTGTTTGAGCTAGGAGTACAGAATCATATGCGTATAAAAGAATTTTAACTGATAGCACGTTCACAGTTGGTGGGAAGGTGTCCATCTTTTCTAAATCCTCCATGAGGGTATCAATATAGATATTAAAACGTGCAGGGGTGAATATACACCCTTGCTTGACCCCTGTTATTGCCTGAAATGGTTCAGTTTGTGCCCCATACTTTCCATATCAAAAAACTAGTTTAGTGTCTGTATGCAGAAGTTTTATTAGAGTAAACAGCTTTTCCTCCATTCCTATTCTTTCCAATACGCCCCAAAGCATATTCCTATTAATGGAATCAAACACCGCTTTAAAGGGACGCTGTCAACCTGTTTTTCATCATAGTATTTTTAGTTAAAAAAAACTACATTTTATGATTGCTTACCTTCTCACAAATTAATTGATGTTGCTGTTTGTTTTGTCTGTCTCCTTGTTTAGTAGAACTGAAATGTATGCTAATGTATATTTATAAACAACTTTGTTTTGTTTACAATCCTGGATCTGTTTTTACTGCATAATTCCTGAGCATTACCAATACACCCAAAACAGTGCAGTCACTCATTATGCAATAGCCTCCTAAACTCCCACTGTATCATAAGTGGCTAGACTGTGTTGTGGGTGTTCCCAAGTCCAGGAAAGATGCAGTTGGAGATGATCAAGGAATGTAAACAAACCTGTTTTGGTGTGGTAACACCAGTATGGTGGGCACCCTGTTTTTCACATTTTTTAAAGAAAAAAAGAATTACAATCAAACTACCAGCTACATCTCCAGTCTTTACAGAATGTAGGCAATCATAAAATGTGTTTTTTTAAACTAGGGACACTTTGAGACCTAAGGGGGTTGACAGTTTTCCTTTAATGTCTATAAAGGTAGAGTAGACTTTCCTTTTTTTTTGTGTGTACAAAACATACTTATACAAAATATATTTTTTGTACAAAACATACTTATACAAAATAAATTTTAATGTGAAAATCTGATCTATTGGTGAAATCTAGCTTGAGAAATAAATAGAATATTCTAATCTTCTATCTAGAATAATATTCTGTTTAAAAGTAATCTAGAAAATATTTTTAAACTAATATCTAACAATGTGATAGGACAATAGTTTTCCAGAGCCATTGTTAACCCTTTTTTATGGATTGGGATTATCATGCCTATTTTCCAATGTTCTGGTATACTTTTATATTTTACTATAGCATTATTTTTTAATTTTTATTTAGTTTTTGTTGACAGGGTAAGTGCACTAGACAAATCCTGCCTATTTTCAGGCACCAACGGGGATACTGATGAATGTCAACTGACCTTGAACCAGATTAAGCTGTTGGTTGTATTTTTTAGCGAATGAGGGAAATTTGACCAGGACACTGGGGAATTCCCGACTCTTTCGATAAGTGCCATGAGATCTTTAACATCCACCTGAACTACCACCAGTCCAGGTAGATGGGACCTTGGTTTAACATCTCATCCGAGAGATGCACCTCAGAAGTGCAGCATCCCTCTCATGCTGCACTACAGTGTCAGTACTGGGATATTAACCCAAGTGCCAGAAGTGGGAACTGAACCCACAGCCCTCTGATCTCCCCAGCCTCAGAGGCGAGTGTGCTACCTACTGAGCCACTGACACTGCAAATTTATATAGAAGTGCATTAATAGTTCTGCTGACCAAGCAGGGTCAGCTTGATATACTTTGGCTTGTATGTTATCACTACCTGGAGCTTTGTTCCTTTTCTATACCATTATGGCATGTGTCACTTCCTCCTTTGTGATGATATGCTATCATGTTACTACCTTGGGACTTAAAGTTATCTCTGAATAGGGGAACTTAGCATTTCCCCTATTGGAAGCTTGACAGCTCCCAAATATTCCTTGAAAATATGATAGCGAGTCCTCTGCCGAAATTACTGCCTCCACATTAAATCTCATTTTTTCCATACCATATGATACAGTACTAAGTTTCAAAATGTTATATTATCTTTCTGTTCAATTACACTTCGAAGAGATTCATGAAGACATTTATTACATTTAGACTTTTTGTTATTCAATAACATTGCATATTCCCTGTTGAGGTTCATAAGGGCTACTCTAGCTTCAATATTATTATATTTTCTTATTCTTCTACCCATGGCCCAAACCAATTTTTTCATTACAAAACATTCTCTATCAAACCATTTTGCTTTATATTTTGTATTATTGTATATTTTCTTATGGACGGTTCCTATTTTATTTACTATGTTCCAAATTGACAATAATATTCTAAAATGTAATATGATCGCCCACAGCTTTTACTATTGAAACTTAGGGCATTGATACAGACTTGCTTTTTATTGTGTATTTCCTCAAAATATAATATCATCTGTAAAATTTTATGTATTATTGGGGTCCATTTAATCCTTTTATTATAACTAATCTGTATATTTTCATCCATTCCCCCTCCCCCTTTCTGAGGATTTTCTCTATATAGTTTCCATGAGCCATACAGGGGAATCTTAATTGGGCAGTGGTCACTATCCCCCATTTCTAAGACTTTCATTTGTAACATATTGTGGAAGGAGAAAATATCAATTCTAAAATAATCTAAAACACTACCACCATTCTGATATACATTCAGTAAGTCCAGGCCCCCCTTCTATCTCCATGACATTTCCCATTTAGAATCCTCATATTCAATATTTTTAATATTGCCAACAACAGCACCCCTTACTTAATTATTTTCTGATCAAGAGAATTTCTTATTGGGATGCCTAGTACATCATCCATGTTTTCCCCTGTATTATCTGTTTACATTAATCCCTTTGATAAGTCTGTTCTAGAGGGAGGAAGTTGCTTGTCTCCAGGCTGAGTTGGCTGGGATTTGGGGAGCCTCTTCCCCCACCCAGGGACCACCACGTCCACTCCTGCTGCCTCAAAGCATGTCAAGAAGGAGGAGCAGCTGGACCACGGTGGGCTCTGGAAGGGTGAGGGCAATAAGACAGAGGTACATCCATCCTACAGTTCCACTCCACAACTCCTACTCTACTCAGGCAGGGCAGAACTGTTCCAAGGGGGAACCTCCAGTGGAAACCAAAAGAGGCTGTAGGGGTCCTGTAAGGTGGGGACCCAAGAGGAGAGGCAGAGGACCCAGAGGAGGAGGAAGTAACTCCTGATGGTGGACTCTATCATTGGGGAGTGGACTTGGGGGCAGGAGGGGAGGGAGTGAGGGAGGTCAAGTGCCTACCTGGCGTCATGCCTCAGAGGGATAGAAGTGCATCCCAAGGATCACTGGGGCAACAGGACGGGTGGGTGAGCTAGATGTCATTGTCCACTTGGGGACAAATGATCTGGCTAGTGATGAGGTTGGGGTAATGCAGGGATCTGGGGAGGGGTCTTAGACAGCTGGCACACTCAGTAACCTTTTCAGAGGTGTCACCTGTCTATGACAAAGGGGAGGACAGGGTACTCCACACCAGGAGTTTCAACACATGGCTGAAGGACTGGTGCAGAGCAGAGAGATTCAGCTTCATTGGGGACTGTGGTCCCACCTGGAGGGATGAAGGTCCATACAGGAGAGGTGGCCTGCATCTATCCAGAAGGGGACCAGTATCCTTGCTGACAAGGTTTAAATGCTTCATTGGCATGCATTTAAACTAGCCAAGGGAGGAGGTAGAAAAAGAAGGGAGAATCACCCCCCCCAACAAGAGGAAGCAGCCAGTAGGGAGAACCGTAAAGATGGGAAATCACCAAATGTACCTAGAATCAGAAAAGATAGAATGGCAGAAAAAAGGAGAAATGGAATTAAAGACAGGAGGGGCAAAGAAGGAAGTCATGAGGAAAAGAGGGGAGCTGTCAGAAGGGGATGTAACATAACTTGGAAGGCTATGTGCATGAATGCTCACAGCCTTGGAAATAAAATCCCTAACCTAGTGGCCTTGATGGCAGAGGCTGGCCTGGACATTGTCACCATTACCAACACATGGTACAATGTGAAAACATGACTGGGGATATAGCCATACCAGGCTATACTCTGTTCAGGAAAGACAGGGTGAGTGAACAGGGAAGAGGAGTGGCTCTTTACATCAGGGAGGGTATAAAAGCAACTGAGGTACAGGGAATGCAGGGACAGATGGAGGCACTGCGGGTCACCCTAGAGACAGTTAATGGCACTGCTATTCAGACTGGAGTGATCGACAGACCTCCAGCACAAGGGGAAGAGTGGGACAAGTTTCTAGTGAAAGCCATCCATAAGATGGCAACTAAAGGGAAGTGCTGCTGGTTGGAGACTTCAATTTCCCAGATATTGATTGGAGCATCCCAGCTGCAGCTTCAGCCAGGAGCAGGGACATCCTGGATGCCTTGCAGGGGGGCGTGCCTCAGACAGCAAGTGGTACAGCCCACCAGGAAGGAAACGATACTGGATCTAGTACTCACCAATGGGGACAGCATTGCAGATGTCATAGTGGGTAGTCACCTGGGGTCCAGTGATCACCGTATGGTGCGGTTCAATGTGAGAACAGTGGCAGAGTCACACCACAGAAAAGCGAGGCTCCTGGACTTCAGAAGAGCTGACTTTGTAAAGATGGGGAATGTCTCAGGAAAGCCCTGGTTGGGGGGAGGATGGCAGGTATAGAGGAACAGTGGGTGAATAGAAACATAGAAACATAGATTTTGACGGCAGATAAGGACCGCTTGGCCCACCCAGTCTGCCCATTTCCCTACCTAATGGATAAGCTGCAGATCCTAGTTAACCAGCAGCCTACTTCTTCCTACCCCAACCCCCTAGAATTGCCTTATGACTGTCCCATGCATGCTTGAATTCCACCACTGTTTTTGACTCCACAACCTCCTCCAGAAGGCCGTTCCATGCATCCACAACCCTCTCTGTGAAAAAATTCTTCCTTAAATTACCTCAGAGCCACCCCCCTCTATCTTCAAATTGTGCCCCCTTGTTCTTGCACACCCCTTTTTGACTCTGCTATTTCCCTCCCTGGATACACCTCTTTTTTTGAAAGATGCTACCCTCTTGGACTTTGTTGATCCCCTTGAGGTACTTGAAAGTTTCTATCATGTCCCCCCTCTCCCTCCTTTCCTCAAGGCTATACATATTCAGCTCCTTAAGTCTCTCTTCATATGTCTTCTGGTGCAGACCCTGCACCATTTTAGTGTCCTCCTCTGGACAGCCTCCATCCTGTCTGTCTTTATGGAGATTGGGTCTCCAGAACTGCACGCAGTACTCCAGATGGGGTATCACCAACTGTCTGTACAGAGGGATAATAACTTCCTGTTTTCTACTGGTGATGCCTCTCCCATGCATCCCAGTATCCCCAGCCCTCCTTGCTGCCCTCTCACATTGCTTGCCCACCTTTAGGTCATCTGATATGACTACCCCAGGTCCCTTTCATTTTGTTGTTGTTAGTATCTCACCCCATTGTGTACTCTTCCCTGGGTTTTGTTTCCCAGGTGCATTACCTTGCACTTCTTAGCATTGAATCTAAGCTGCCATACATTTGACCATTCCTCTAACCTTGCCAAGTCCCTTCTCATCCTTTCCAACCACCTAGTGCATCAACTCTGTTGCAGATCTTTGTGTCATCTGCAAAGAGACATACTTTTCCTTCCAGTCCCTCTGCAATGTCGCTTATAAAGACATTGAAGAGGACCGGTCCTAATACTGAACCCTGCGGTACCCCACTAGTAACCCCTTTCTTCAGAGTGGACTCCATTTACTATTACTCTCTGTGTCCTATTCTCCAGCCAATTTTTACCCAGGCTGTCATCTTGGGACCCACTCCCAGGCTGGCTAACTTGTATATTAATCTTTGTGTGGGACTGTGTCAAATGCCTTGCTAAAGTCTAGGTAGGCCATGTCCACAGTCCTCCCTGATCTACTACTTTGGTCACCCAGTCAAAGAAATCTATCAGATTTGTCTGGCATGACCTTCCCGCTGTGAATCCATGCTGCCTTGGGTCCTGAGCCCTCTGGCCTCTAGATACTCAACAATTCTTTCCTTCAGAAGTGATTCCATCATTTTCCTACCACTGAGGTTAAACCAACAGGTCTGTAGTTTTCTGCTTCTGCTTTGCTCCCACTTTTGTGAAGGGAATCACATCTGCCCTTCCAGTCCTCAGGTACCACACCATCCTCCCATGATTTGTTAAAAAGGGTAGTCAGTGGTGTCACTAGTTCTCCCCTTAGTTCTTTTAGAATTCTGGGATGAATCCCATCAGGCCCCATTGCTTTGTCCACCTTCAGTTTTAAGAGTTCTTTCAGAACCCTTTCTTCTGTAAATGGGCTGGTATCAACTTCTGTATCCAGAGTGTTTCTACTGTTTTGTTTTAGGTACTCCCACTTCCTTTGTAAATACTGAGCAAAAATATTTGTTTAGTATCTCTGCCTTTTCACAGTCACCCTCTGCCCACCCTCCTCCTCTTTATTAAGCCTCACTAACCCTCCTTGGTCTTCCTTCGCCCCTGATGTACCTATAAAAGGTTTTATCCTTCTTAACTGAGTTGGCTATCTTTTCCTCGGTTTGGGCCTTTGCTGTTCTGACTGCCTTCCCAGCTTCCTTTGCTTTAACTGATACAGTTCTTGTCCTGCTCCTTCTGTGATTCCTTGTACTTCCTGAATGCTTGCTTTTCTCTTGAACCTTCACTGCCACTTCCTTTGAGAACCATAGTGGTTTCTTACATCGTTTCGTTTTGTTTATTTGCTTCACACAAAGGCTTGTTACCTCTGTGATGGCAGTTTTTATTTTTCCCCATTGTTCTTCCACCCCTCCTTCCTGCCCATTTGCTAGTGCATTCCTTAGGCACTCACCCATTTTGGCAAAGTCAGCCCTCTTAAAGTCCAGTACTTTTGCCTTTGTATGGCTTGACTCTATTGCTGTGTTTATTGTGAACCATACTGTTCTCTAGAAGAACCCATAGAGGAGGCAACAAACCTTTGCATTAGACAATTAAGCAAAAGTATGAGGAAACAAAAACCACTATGGTTCTCAAAGGAAGTGGCTGGGAAGGTAAGAGGGAAAAGGCTGGCATTCAGGAGTTACAAGGAACACAGAGCGAGGAGGACAGGTGAATGAATCTAGAAAGACAGAGGGAGGCAGGAAAAACAGGCAGGAGTGCAAAGGCACAAACAGAGGTAAAAACAGCCCAGGCAGTAATGAAAAAGGACAAGATATTCTTCAGGTATGTAAGTGAAAAAAAGAAAGACCAGGTGTGGGATTGTTAGGCTAAAAGGGGAAGGAGGTGAGTGTGCGGAGGGGGACCTGGAGAAAGCAGCAGTCCTGAACAGATATTTTTGTTCAGTATTCACAGAAGAAGGGGAAGGTGTGGTACCTCTGTTAAGCGGCAGGAGCATTGATGGACGGGAGTTGGACACCAGTCCATTCACAGAGGAGATAGTCCTAATGGAACTTGCAAAACTGAAAATGGATAAGGCAATGGGGCCCAACTGGATATATCCAAGAATATTAAAGAAGATTAGAAAGGTGCTCACAGCACCACTGACAGCCCTGTTCAACAAATTGCTGGAAATGGTAGTGGTTTCGGAGGACTGGAGGAGGGCAGATGTAGTCTCTCTCAGCAAAAGTGGGAGCAGGGAGGATGCTGGCAATTACAGGCCAGTCAGCCTGATCTCAGTGGTGGGGAAATGAATTGAATCACTGCTAAGGGAAAGGATTGTGGTATATCTTGAATTCAGTGGCTCACAGAATCTTAAGCAGCATGGATTCACAGTGGGAAGGCCATGTCAACCAAATCTTACAGATTTCATTGACTGGGTGACCAGGGAATTAGATCAGGAGGGGTAGTGGATGTGGCCTACCTGGATTTCAGCAAGGCCTTTGACACCATTCCACATAGGAGGCTTGTAAACAAGCTGTGCAGCCTGGGAGTGGGTCCCAAGGTGGTAAACTGGGTCAGAAACTGATTAAGGGATAGAACACAGAGAGTGGTGGTAAACAGAGTTCATTCTGAGGAGAGTAGGGTGACCAGCAGGGTGCCAGAAGGATCAGTTCTGGGGCCAGTCCTCCTTAATGTCTTCATAAGCAACATTGCAGAGGGGCTGGAAGGGAAGGTATGCCTCTTTGTAGGTGACACTAAAATCTGCAAAAGGGTTGACACTGGGAGATAAAATGAGGAGGGACCTAAGCACCTATGCAGGCTTGAGGAGTGGTCAAGAGTGTGGCAGCTAAGATTCAATGCAAAGAAGTACAAAATCATGCATTTGGGGCAGAGAAACCAAGGGGAGGAGTACATGATTGGGAGGGGGGCTGATGACCACCAAACAGAAATGGGACCTGGAGGTAATCATATCTGATTACCTAAAGATGACCAAGCATTGTGAAAAGGCTGTGGGGAAAGCCACTTGGATGGTGGGGTGCATAGGGAGAGGTATCACCAGTAGAATAAAGGAGGTGGTGATACCACTGTACAAATCATTGGTGAGACCCAATCTGGAGTATTGTGTCCGGTTCTGGAGGCCACTTTCTGGAAGGACATAGACAAAGTAGAGGCAGTTCAGAGAATGGCAACAAAAATGGTGTAGGGTCTGCACCAAAAGTTATATTAGGAGAGACTAGAGGACCTCAATATTTATATCCTGAAAGAAGGGAGACAGTGAGGATATGATAGAGACCTTCAAATACCTGAAGGACATAAATAAGTTACAAGAGGGTAGCACCTTTCAGAAAAAATATGTTCAAGAACAAAGGCATACTACTACTGGCATAAGCCTCCAAGGAAGGACTTGGTCAGTCTGAAAGATTAGGCATTGTTTTCTTGTGTTACATCTATGTTGGTTCAATACAAGGTATCAAACCATTTGTTTCTGGATCGGTTCTTACAAGGATCAATATGGCAAATAAATTACTTCTGTATGTCAAGAACAAGGGGTCATGATATGGGCTGAAGAGGGGTAGACTCAGAGGTAATGTAAGGAAGTATTTTTTCACAGAAAGGGTGGTGTATGCATGGAACAGCCTCTCAGCGGAGGTGATGGGGGTTGAAACAGTAGGGGAATTCACGAATGCATGAAATAGGCACAAGGAACACTAGCAATAGGAAAGAGAGGGTAAAAGACAGAGATCAAATAGAATCTGCAGTATTGCAATAGGTAGGGAAAATGGGCAGACTAGGTGGATCAAGCAGTCCTTATCTGCTGTCAAATTCTATGTAATAGCAGGCACTACTGTCTACACATACATTTCTCTAAAAAAGAAAACTGTGGTATAAAAACAATAAGTTTTAGCATGATCTCAGACATCCTCTCTAGTCAACTGCAAGCTCCGCAAAACACAGTAGTATTTTTTAGTATTCAGAAAAGGCAAAAACTTAAAAGGTATCACTGATGACTTGGAGGAAGTCTGTTGAAGAAGTTACCAAATTTGTAATGAATGAGTTGAAATGTATTTGGTCACCTTAGCAAATGCTTCTTTTTGAAATTCCGATTGCTACATATGCAGATAAACATTTTGTCTTGTGTGACTATACTTCTTGCCATGGGACCCCTGATCAGAGGCCAGGTGACTCATCCAAGTTTAATTACGGTGGATCCTAAAGCAGTGATGTCACCCCGAGTGGCTCCACTAGTTACCCCCAGCTCATCCTTACCCATGCCATTTTCTTGCAATGACAAAACAATGGAAGCTTCCAACTCTCCTCCCCCAAAGAGGAGAACACCCAAAGAGGTGCATGACGCTCTTTCTGCTGGCTTGCATCAGTGATCCAGGCTTGCAGCAAAAACTACGGTTGCTGACAAGCTATCTGGTTCTCAAGCCACAGTGCTATTGGGCTAGTCAATATTCTTATGATCTATTCTGGATGTTGCTAAAAAAAAAAAAAAGATTGCTTCGTGAATGGGAGCACTATTCATATTTCCCTTTTAGGTTTAGTATTCATCATTTCCACTGATTTCTGGGAACTGTATCATGTATATACACTCGAGGAGAGGAGGGAGAGGGGGGACATGATAGAAACTTTCAAGTGCATCAAGGGAATCAACAGAGTCCAAGACGGTAGCATCTTTCTGAAAAGAGATGTGCAAGAAAAAGGGGGCACAGTTTGAAGATAGAGGGGGGAACGGCTCAAAAGTAATGTAAGGAAGTATTTTTTCATGGAGAGGGTAGTAGATACATGGAACAGCATTCCTGAGTAGGTAGTGGACTCAAAAACAGTAGAGGAATTCAAAAATGCATGGGACAGACATAAGGCAATTCTAGAGGAGGGTAGGAGGAAGTAGGCTGTTGGTTAACTAGGATCTGCAGCCTTTGCATTAGGTAGGGAAATTGGCAGACTAGGTGGGCCAAGTGGTCCTTATCTGCTGTCAAATTCTAAGTTTCTACTGCATGTAAAGTCCTCTTATAACCATTACAGATCTTGGGTGCACTTCCGACCAATCACAGCACTCCTTTCCTCTGTGTATGAGACACTCTTATTTTTTAAGACGTGTCTTATGTGCACATGCCCTGGACACACAATCGTTTGGGGGACCGTTTATACATTTTTTTAGTGACCTTGATCAAGAATAAATCAATTCTGTCACAGATACCTCTATACAGTTGCAGAAGGGTCTTAACTGCATTATTAGGGTATCAGAACCCTTGCCCTACAAATGTTCATGAGGCCTCTCATAACCACAGGATAACAGCCTGCCTGATGAGGTCGAGGGGTGAAAGAAAGTGGGGGAATTCAAGAATGCATGGGACAGACATAAGACAATTCTGGTGGGGGGTAGGAAGAAGTAGGCTGTTGGTTAACTAGGATCTGCAGCTTATCCAGCAGATAGGGAAATGGGCAGACTAGGTGGGCCAAGCTGTCCTTATCTGCCGTCAAAGTCTATGTTTCTGTTTCTATGTTCTATGTTAAGAGTAGTGTCTGTGGTAGTATTAACATTCAGTCGTGGCCAAAAATATTGGTGCCTTGCACTTTTTCAAATAACTCACAATTTCCTCTAAACATAAGCTAAAATTAACAACAGTACAGTATTTGGTCTCCACAATTCTTTATTTCTCTGTTAATATTACAGAACCTTTGTTTATGATTCAGAATTTAATATATCCTTTTAAATCAGAAAATGAAAAGAAATGGAATTGACAAAATTATTGACACCCTAGACTTAATATTTGGTAGCACAGCCTTTGGTCAAAATAACTGCAATCAACCGCTTCCTATAGCCATGGATGAGCTTTCTGCATCTCTCTACTGGCAGTTTGGCCCACTCTTCTTGTGCAAACTGCTCCAGTTCTCCCAGATTTGAAGGGTGCCTTCTCCCAACTGCTGTTTTAAGATCTCTCCACAGGTTTTCAATGGGATTTAGATCTGGACTCATTGCTGGCCACTTCAGAACAGTCCAGCGTCTTGTCTTGAACCATTCCTGGGTGCTTTTTGAAGGGTGTTTGGGGTCGTTGTCCTGCTGGAAGACCCATGACCTTCGACGGAGACCCAGCTTTCTGACACTGGGTTCAACACTGTGCTCCAAAATGACCTGGTAATCTCCAGATTTCATGATGCCATGCACACGTTCAAGGCACCCAGTGCCAGAGGCAGCACAGTAACCCCAAAACATCACTGAACCTTCTCCATGTTTGACTGTAGGAAAGGTGTTCTTGTCTTTGAAGGCTTCATTGTGTTTTCTGTAAACATAGAGATGATGTGCTTTACCAAAAAGCTCTAATGTGGTCTCATCTGTCCAGAGGACATTCTCCCAGAAGGATTTTGGCTTGTTCAGATGTGTTTTGGCAAACCCCAGTCGGGCTTTCTTATGTCTCTCTCTCTCTCTCTCTCTCTCTCTCTCTCTCTCTCTCTCTCTCTCTCAGCAGTCGGGTCCTCCTGGGCCTCCTACCATAAAACCCCCTTTCATTGAGTTGGCGACGGATGGTGTGAGTTGAAACTGTTGCACCTTGTGTTTGAAGGTCAGCTTGAATCTGTTTGGCAGTTGATCGAGGTGCTTTCTCCACCATTCGAACAATCCTATGCTGCAATCTTCGATCAAGTTTTCTCTTGCGGCCACGTCCAGGGAGGTTGGCTACAGTGCCATGGGCCTTAAACATCCTGATAACATTACATATGGTGGAAACAGGAACATCAAGGTGTCTGGAGATTGATTTGTAGCCTTGAGATTGTCCATGCTTGCCTCCAATCTTCTGTCTGACCTCCTCAGGCAATTCTCTGGCTTTCTTTCTCTTCTCCATGCTCATTGCGGTACACACAGTGACACAAAACAGGAGAATGAGTCATTTTCTCTATTCAAACTGGTTGAATGAGTGATTTTTATATTGCAGACACCAGCAACTCACCACAGGTGAGTTCAATTCCAAAGTGAAGGAGAATCACCTTCTTGAAGTCTAATTATTTCTAACTACTTCTAAAAGGTGCCAATAATTTTGTCCGGGCCGTTTAAGGATTTCTGTGTGGAATAAGCTAAGACTTGGTACATTTTTCAGCTTTTTGTGTTTTATTCCACTGCAAACCAAAGAAATACATATGTGGATACCAAAATATTTTTTAATTTCAACAATTTTCTGGAAGGAATGGTGCATTATTAGAAAAAAATGCAAGGGCACCAATATTTTTGGCCACGATTGTACCTAGAGGACCTCATGCATAGAGTTTAATACAAAGGATTGTTCCACTCCGAAAATATTTTTTATTGTTTAAAATGGGAAGTGTCTTAAAGTTTGTTCACTATAACTCCTGAATAGTTTGCTAGCACAGTACATTAAAGATATCTCTTATAGGTATAAGAGTGCCCCTGCTGGAGTACTTATGGTGTCAGAACATTCACCCAGAGAACAACAAGGACAGCCTCTTGTACCCACAAGATAATCAAACCACTATAAAGATGCACTGAATACAGCTTTTGGATAACAGAAAATGGATAGTGTCACAGTGTTTTTCTATAATTGAACCAGTATTGCCCAGCTGAGATGCAACATCTGATTTGAAGTGAGGTACTTCTTTTAACCATTTCTGCAGCTATATGGATTGGAGCATTGTGGGTAAAATGAGATGTCCAAGGTCATACAGTGAATATTTTGGTGCCTAGTGGTTTGATCCTGCAATCACCTGGTTCCCAAACCTGTGCACTAACCACTAGACCACACTGTCTTGATACATGTGTAAAGGATACAGTGTAGGTACTGTATCACATACCTGAGGCAAGGCCATCATGTAATGCATTCTAATGGACTAAGTATCTACTACTAGCAAAACTGTATTTATATCATGTAAAAACTCACATAAATTGTCACATATTTTCAGACAAAGGTTGTATTCCAGCAGTGACTCAAGCTGATGAACACCCACAGCCTGGAAATAGAATACCAATTATCAAGTAACTATGGAAACTACAGTTCTGAGATACCATGCCATACTGCTCTTGTAATGAGCACAGATAGCTTATAACTACAGTACTTTTATGAGTCAAATGGGTAATTCAGTTTACCAAAGAGATGCATACAGTACTTAAAACACATCATGGGGCCCAGTGATATAGGATGATATTTGGGATGCAGTTTGAGTCTCAGGCCTGTCTTTCCTGCTCTGAGCCAGTGAGACTAAGGGTGCGACATGGAGGTACCTTCTACTAGCCACAGAAGAATGCTGTAATATTGCCCACCACTACCGTTCTGGAAGTCTGGGAAAAAAGGATGGGGCGATAACACATAGAGGGACCACATGATGTCGGCCATCCCATTCTCGCAGGCCAGTGTTCTGGCACATGCTAATAAGCTGGGTGGTGAGAGGGCCCAAACGGGGAACAGGTGAATGACATCAGCATCTGCCCGCCAACCTCACAACTGCCAAAACTACAGGATCTCTCTACACATGTCCTGGCATCTAAAAAGGTCTCCCTGCCCGCTCATTGAACATGGGCATTGGGTCCTTTGTAGCCTCACCTTGAGGAGTAAGCCATAACAGCCACCAGCTGGTCTAGGTAGGGATTACTGGCAGAAGTAGGTGTGTGCAGGGGGATGCTAGAGTGGCAAGCTGGCTAAAGAAAAATGTAGAGGTACTGCAAGCAGAACAAAGCTGGAGTACAAACTGAATTTAAAAATAAAACACACCAAGGAAATTAGGTGAAAAGTTGAGATTATGGTTATGGGACAAATAAATTATACCAGATACAGTTAAATCATAAGCAGGGGAAAACAGAACACATAAGGGGTCAGATTCTCAACTGCATCTGGGGATATTGCAAACTGGGCACGTTTTGTCTTTATTGCATTGCCCCTTGTTTCACTGCAGTACCCCATCTGTGGCCTCATTCCTCCATCCCCTCCCACCCCAGGGTTATGAACCAAGAACTCCCTGGTATCAAGTTGAAGCACATCACCTCATACAGGCCCCAGATCAAAGCAGGAAGTGCCACAGACACAAATCAGTGAGTCTGCTGAAGTGTGCAATCTAGACTGCAATGACCACAACAACACAATGCTTTGGTAATAGCATTGCAGCCCATCCTTTTTCATATCGTTTAAAAAGTGTTCTTTCGACAAGTTTTCTGTCTGCATCAGTATTTGTTTAGATTTGACATATTTAAAGGAGAGCTCCTTTACATATTACTATTTCTAGATTTGCATCTGGAATTTCAGCTGTATTTAAAAAACAATTGTTTAACAGTTCTGTTCTTGTCACCAAGATGAACTGCCATGCAACAGACACAGCACCCTTACCATTTCGGATACTGGGGATACTGAAGCTAAGCCCAGGACACAAAATGTAAAAGGTCTAACATAGGGAACAAAAAAAATATTTTTTGGTTTTTTTCAATACATAAGGAACAAACTAAGAGTACACGATAATGTAGAGTTGCTGAGCAGTGAGGGGCTGGACCACTGAGCAAGATTAAGGACAGGGGAAATAGCAGAGGCACTAAATAACTACAGTACTGTGCTTTGTATCGATGCAAGTCAGGAAGCATGGGCAGCTGGGGTTGGATGTTGTGGCAGAGATGTTCACCAAACAGGGGCCAATACTTATCTTACCAGAATGAGTAGGTACAGTGAGTGTTTAAAAGGTGGGAATCTGGTGTTTGAAATGTACACATTCAAGAGAATTATGGAGTTAAAAAGGGTTTTTGCTGGGCCCCTCTCTGGTATAGTATCTTTTTAGGGCTCCTCACAAACAGGGATAATACTAGAGGTTTAGTTATGTAATGCCTCAGTCAAGCAATCCAGCACAATGTTTGGATGCATTGGGACTGGGTGAGGAGCAGATCAAGGAAGGAGATCCTTTTACTTGTACAAGGCCTTTGTTAGATTACACTGAGTGCTGCATCAAGTTCAGGTTATACTGTAGCAGTATAAAAACAAACTCTGACCATTGCTGATAGGGCTGCAGCCGAGGAATTTGGAGTAAAAACATTGAACATTAGCAAAGTTACGAGCCAGCGTTAGCAAAATGTATTTCAGGCTCATAAATTTGTTGTTTTGTAATATCTGCACACCAAATTTTCAACATAGCCTTGTTATGACACTGTCTCATGAAGAAGAGTAGAACAAATGTTCAGCTCCTGCTCGAAAGTTGATTTCATGCAGGGACTGCAAAATCAATTTCCGGGGTGCAAAAACACATTTTGGGCAGGAGTTGAAAAATGACAGCTGTCACATTCATGAGGTGCTGTAAAGAAATGGCTATGTTGAAAATCTGGGGTAAAAATATTGAATATTACCGAACTTACAAGCCTGCATTTGCAAAATTCAACATAGCTTCATAACTTTTTTGTTTTTAAATATTTTTATACCCAATTTAGAACATAGACTTCTTATGACCCCAGCTCATGAACAATGAAAGAGAAAGTTTTCAACTCCTGCCTGAAAGGTGATTTCATACAGTGACTACAAAATCACCTCTCAGGATGTAAAAAAAACATTTTGGCCAGGATGTGAAAAATGACAGCTGTCACATTCATGAAGTACTATAAAGATATGGCTGTATTGTAAATTTTGGGTAAACATATTGAAAATTACCAACGTTATGGGCCTGCATTCTCAAAATTCAACATATGCTCAAGACTTTGTTATTTTTTAACATTTTTACACCAAATATTCAACATAGCCTTCTTATGATCCCACTTCATGAACAAGGCCAGGGAACATTTTCAACTCCTGCCTGAAAGGAGATTTTGCACAGGGACAACATAAACTCCTTTCAGGACAGATTTGCCTAATGTCAGTGCAATTGTTCATGTGGTAGGGTCCCAAAGAAGGCATGTTGAAAATTCAGGCCAAAAATATGAAAAATGCCCAAATTATGCCATTAAGTTCAAACCCCCATTGAAATACATTGAACCACATACCTGATTCCCTCAGTTCGCAGTCTGACTTTGAAGAATGAGGACATGTCTGCAGTCTAGCAAGGATTACGATGTTGGAATCCTGATCAATAAATAAGAGCTGGAGGGGTGCGGGGTAGTGGGTGCTGAGTGGAAGGGTCAGGTGGGGGGAGTCTAACGGCTGCAAAAGACATTGATGGGCAGTTTTCTTTTCACAGGTAAAAAAAAAAAAAGACAGAAGATTCCTATACTAGGAGATGGGGTACCCCCCCCCCAGTGTCACTGTTATGTTTCTTGGGGAGGAGTGGGGTGGTGGGTGCTGAGAGGGAGGGTCAGGTGGGTAATTTAAAAAACAAAAACAAAACAAATAACCACTCATGCATGGTAGTGGATGGGATGGGAGGGGCCCCCACAAAAAAAAAAAAAAAAACAAGATTGGTGATCAGGACACTGAGGGATTGGGCACCCCCAGTGTTACTGTTATGCTTCCGGCGGGGTGCTGAGAGGGGATCTCAGGTGGAGGGGATAAGTATAATTTAAAAGAAAAAAACTGGCGGATACAGTGGAACACAGCACACTCCACCATGTCCAAGATGTCCACCACACTCTACTGCGCATGGGTGACTACTAGTGCATGTGCAGTAGCATGCATCTGCAATCCTGGACATGACAGAGTGTGCCATGTCTGCCGATTTTCTTTTCTCTTAAATTATAGGTATCCGCCAACCGATCCTCCCTCTCAGCACCCACTCCCCCAGAAACAAACGAGTGACAATGGTGGTGCCCAATCCCCCAGTGTCATGATCGGTACGCCGCCAATTTTTAGACTGAAAAACAGTGCAGTGCCACTGGAAACAATGAGCGGAGTGCTCTACAGATGAGGAGGTGACTGTATTGCAACTCCAACATGTTGTTTGGTTGGAAGGAATACTCTGAGTCCTTTTCTCATAGCAAGAGGTCTGCAGGGCTATGCGCACTACAGCACTAATGACACTGAAGAAATTGGGAGGGATCAGCACATGGCCACCAAGCTGATTAGTGGCTTACAGCAGGAGTCAAGGGCTGTGAGGAGAAACTGACATACGCATTATTATTCAGCTTAGAAAAGAGAAGGCTAAGAAGGGATAAGATCACAGTTTTTTGAATACCTTAAGGAGACAGACAGGGTGATATATACAGTGGTAGTCAGAGTTATGTTGCAGTACATCATTACCTAAATCTGAATGTATCACAGGAAATCACAATAAAATGAATGGGGACTGCCTATGCACTATTTACATGTAAGAGATAAAACACAACAGAGTCTGCAGTCACGGAGAACAAAGGAAAAATTACTCACCTTAGTAATGTTGTTTCTTCTAATGGAGTCTTGCTGTATTCTGACAAATTGCAGTGATGTCCAACCTTTGAACTGCCCCAGAGATGAAAGAGTTAACTTTCCATGCCAGGCATGGAACGCTGAGCTCGAGCTCGGTTGAGACTCTGTCCATTGCTGTTTGAACTGAAACTGTCAGATCTTTACGAACTATACTCATTGGGTGTCCTGTGTGGAAACTGTAAACTTACACTAGACAACTGGCTACTAAATATAATAAACAGATTTTTTGGTCCCAAAACAAAGACTCAAGTCAGGAAACCCAAAAAATAAGACAAACACAACACCCACCCACCCAAACTAAAGGGGTGAGAAATAAGGGGTTGGGCACCTCTCGAGTGCCAACACTGCTACTGCCCACCCCCATCCCAAAACAAAGATTCTGAGAGGGGAGGCGGGGGGGAGGTCAGAATACAGCAAGACTCCATTAGAAGAAACAACATTACTAAGGTGAGTAATTTTTTCTTCAAACAACATGAAGTCTTGCTGTATTCTGACAAATTGCAGACTACCAAGCAGTACCTTCATGGAGGAGGGACAGAACCTACCTAGGAAATAGGCTCTGAAGCACTGCTGTGCCAAACCGAGCATCACTCCTAGCCTGGATATCCAGAGAGTAATGCTTGGTAAAAGTGTGTACTGTTTTCCATGTGGCTGCTTGACAAATCTCTAAGATAGGAATGTCCCTGGCAGCAGTCAGAGAAGCAGCTGTACCTCTGGTAGAGTGAGCCCTCAGGCCTGAGGGTGGAGTCCTACCTAGTTTTTCATAGCAAAATTGAATGCAAGAGACAATCCACCTGGCAATAGATCTCTTAGTGGCAGGTTTTCCCTTACCAACCTCACCATAAGTGAGGAACAGTTGGAGGGAGTCAAGCCTGTGACCCCTGGTACGCTCTATGTAGTAGCTAAGGGCCCTTTTCACATCAAACTGTGCAGCCTCTTCTCCCAGAGGAGGGTGGTCAGTGAAGAAAACAGGAAGAGACATAGACTGGTTAAGGTGGAAGTCTGAAACTACCTAGGCAAAACTTCCTATTAGTCCTGAGGACCACCTTATCTCTATGGAAAGAGATAAAATCAGGCTCCACTGACAGGGCTTGTAACTCACTTATGCGCCTGGCAGAAGTGATGGCCACCAAGAAAACAGTTTTCCAAGTCAAGTACTTAAGCTCTGCTGAGGACAAAGGCTCAAAAGGGGGTTGCATAAGCTGAGCAATGCAAACATTAAGGTCCCAAACAGGGGCAGGGTCCCTGAATGGAGGATTGGTATGAAGCAATCCCTTGAAAAACTTAGAAATACAGGATGGGCTGAAAGGGAAGAGAGCTTGCCTGCTGAAAGGAAGGCAGAGACAGCTGCCAGATGTACTCTTAGTGTAGCTGGTCTGAGTCCCAAGCTATTAAGATAAACCATATAGCCCAGGACTGTGGACAGGCCAGCAGACTCTGGGGAAATATGCTTCCCAGAGCACCATATAGAAAATCTTTTCCACTTGGAGTTGTAAGTGTGTCTGGTGGAAGGCTTCCGAGAAGCCTTTAGGATATCCATAACACTTTGAGAGAGGTGCAAATCAGCAACTTAACTCTTCAAGAGCCAGGCCTTGAGATTGAGAGATTTGAGATTCAGATACCAAACCTTCCCCTGAGCACATGTTAATAGGTTGTAATTCCTGGGAAGAGATAGGGGAAGGTGTACTGCTAAGGACAACAAGAGAGGGTACCAGGGCTGCCTGGCCCAGTCTGGAGCAATCAGAATCACCTTGCAGGGTTGAGACCTGATTTTGGCTAACACCTTGAACAGGAGAGGGAAGGGGGAGGAAGCATACAGGAACTTCCCTTTCCAACTGAGAACTAGGGCATCCAGGGGGACTGAGCCCAACACTGGGAGCTTGCGGCAGAAGAGAGGAAGTTGGTGATTGTCTGGGGCTGCAAAAAGATCTATCTGTGGGGTGCCCCATCTGGAGAAGATCACCTTCAAAACCAGGGGATCCAGGGACCATTGTGATGGCCCTGAGATATCCTGCTGACAGCATCCGCCAGGGCATTGTCCCTGCCTGGGAGGTGTACTGCTGTAAGAGAGGTGTTCAGGAATAGGCCAGAGACCATAACTTCACTGCCTCTGTGCACAAGGCCGTAGACCGAGTGCCCTCTTGCTTGTTGATATACCACATTGTGGTGGTATTGTCTGTTCTGATCTGAACTACTTTGTTCTGAACAGACTTGAAAAAAGCTTGAAGTGCTAGAAACACTGCTTTGAGTTCCAATAGATTGATGTGAAGCAGAGATTCCTGAGGAGACCACAACCCTTGGGTGGTCAGGTGTCCCAAGTGTGCTCCCCACCCCAAAGGAGGCATCTGTAGTAAGGATTAGAGAATGAGACTGAGTGACAAAAGGAACTCCTGTCTTGGATTGTCCTGATCCAGCCACCACTGTAATGCCTGGATCAGGGTTTGAGTCACTGGAATTAGTTTGGTCAGAGGGTCTCTTTTCTGAGACCAAAAGGCTCTCAAGTGGAACTGAATATCCCTCATTTGAAATCTTGCTCCCTGGACCACTGCTGTAGAGGCAGCCATGTGTCTCAGGAGTTGCAGAAAATGCCTTGCTGGTCGAGACACCTGGGGGGGTGAATGAAGAGGCCAGTGAGATAAGGGTCCTTGCCCTGTCCAGGGGAAGGAAGGCTGTTGCTTTTACTGTATCCAGCTCTGCCCCTATGAAGGTGAGGAGCTGCACAGGCTCTAGAACTGACTTTGAAAGATTCAGAAGGAAACCTAGAGAAGTGAGCAGTTGCTGAGTTATCTGTAGGTGTGACTTGACTTGGTCTGGAGACTGGCCTACTATGAGCCAGTCATCCAGGTATGTAAATATGGAGATCCTTTTTCTGCTTAGGAAGGCAACTACTTCTGCCAGGCATTTTATGGACACCCTTGGAGCAGAAGTTAGGCCGAAGGGCATTGCTCTGAATTGGTGGTGGCCTGAGGGCAGCTCGAACCTGAGGTACTTTCGGTGGGAGCTTCTGATGAGAACATGGAAATAGGCATCCTTGAGGTCCAGGGAGACTAGCCAGTCCCCTGGCCTTAGAGAGGGTAGAATTATTCCCAGAGTTACCATTTTGAACTTTAGCTTCAAAAGGTGCTTGTTCAAATATCTGAGACCCAGGATGGGCCATCATTCTCCTGTCTTTTTGGGGGTTAGGAAGTACCTGGAGTACAATCCTTTCCCTTTTTGTAAGGGTGGGACCCTCTCTATGGCTCTGAGAGCCAAGAGGGAAGAGACCTCTGCCTCTAGGGCAAGTGCCTCTGAAGGATTTGCAGGTGGAACGGATCTGGTTCTCAACTTTGGAAATTTTTTGAAGCCGAGAACCAGCCCCTGGCTTACTACTTCCAGGACCCATTTGTCTGATGTTAAAGACATCCAGTCCTGGACAAAGTAAGCCAGCCTGCCCCCAACAGGTGGTGGAGAATCGGCCCTGGCAAACCCATCAGGGTGCCTGTTTGGCAGAGGCTTTAGGCTGAGTGGTGGAAGCAGGCCTGCTTGTACCCCGTATGCCTCTCCCTCTAAAGAACCCCCTATGAGCATAAGCAGAAGAGGAGGCCTGGGCTTGGTAGAAAGGCCTATGAAAAGGCCTGCCCCTGCCCCTGGAATGCTGCCTCTGAGGAGTGGCTTGCCTTTCCTTGGTCTGAGCACTCCTGTAGGTGGTCCTGTATTCATCCATTTTCTTCATGTAGTTCTCTGTTTGCTCCCCAAACAGAGAATTACCCACAACAGGAAAATCCATGGCCTCAGTCTGGGTATCCTGAAACAGGCTAGTACATCTCAGCCAAGCCATCCTACGAAGGCCCACAGATGTAGCCATGACTCTAGATGAAACAACACTGGAGTCCACTGCAGCATGGAATTGCACCTTGGATGCCTCAATACCATCCGCAGCCACCTGCTTCAGCTCCTTGGCAAGGTGTCCAGGGACCTGTTTAGCTAAAGCCATTACAGTGTCCCATCTAGATTTCTGATATCTAGCTGTATATGCCATATAATTAGGCTGCCTGAGTCCCAAGGATGCTGCCATGTACTGTTTCTTTGCCATGGCATCAATCCTCCTGGAGTCCTTATCTGGGAGGTGTGAAGCCAAGGGTATATTTGCCTTATCACAGGCTGCAGCCTGCACTACTCCAACATGGCTGCATTGCTGGGTAAGGAACTCCATATCTGAGCCTGAGAGAGTATACCTCTTGTCCAGTCTCTTGTCCACAGGAGGTATAGAATTAGGAGTCTTTAAAATTTTTATTGTCTGTTTCCCAAAGGACTTATGAAGGGGAACAGACAGCCTCCTGGACTCTGGGATATCCATCCTTTCAACATAGTCAGGCTCCTCCTGGTCATCCAGAGCTTCTTCCATAGGAAGCTGAAGAGTTTCAGCCACTTTTTTGTAGAACATAAAATGGGAAGGGGACTCAGAAAGCCTAGGAGGAGACACTCCTGAAAGTCTGTCTGGGGAGATGTCCGGGTCAATGGGCACATCCAGACTTTCGTAATCACCCTCACTATCCTCATACTCTCCTTCCTCCTCCTCCGGTTCATAAAAATCCTCTAAATTATAATCCGGAACCGGGGGAACCACCAACCGAGGGCCGCCCTAATGGTGCCGTTCGGTCGGAACCGGGATAGCGACTGAACAACTTTATCGCTTTGGCTATTTCATCAGCGGTCGGAGAAAGAACTTGTGGATCCGCACCGGCTGATTTATCCTCTTGTTCTTTTAACGGAACCCGACTCCTCGGGTGGTTCTCCACTAACCAAAGTTTACGCCCTGGTCAGAGGCACTCCTTCTGATTCGGTTGGAACCAAACCGGGCTGGCCATCCGGTCAGCGGACTTCTTGGCCTCCCTTTCCTGAGCCTACCAACTCTTTTTCCAGGGTAGCTGCAGGAACATTTTACAAATCTGGCAGTCTGAATCGAGGTGGTCAAACCCCAGACAATAAACACAGGTGGTGTGGGGATCAGCCTTAGCAAAGACTTCCCCACACACACTACAGTGTTGAAACCCAGTGGGCCCAGTTTTTCTTTTGGGTTTCTCAGACATGGCCAGTCCTAACAAAACTTACCCTTTTTTCGGCAATCTGCCAGGCAAGACACTCTTATCGGTTCCTGACCGTGTTACGGGTCATGGAAAAAAACGTAATAAAATCTGTTTTTAGAACTGATAAGGACTGGTTACCACACTCTAAAAGCAGAATAAACTTTTTTGAACAACCTGATCGGTTCAAACCGAACCGATCCCACGTTTACAAGTTCCACACAGAAAAAACAACAAAAATAAGCCTATCTAGTACTCACGAAACCACAGACAGAGACTGAACCGGTAGGTTACGGTTTAAATTCGGTCGAAAACCGAGAAAACCGGTACTTTAACCGACAAGATGAACCGAGCAAAGGAGAAAATCTTCGGAGCGACTGTTCAGTGAGGTGGAGTAAAGAATCTGACGGTTTGAGTTCAAACAGCAACAGACAGAGTCTCAACCGAGCTCGAGCTCAGCGTTCCATGCCTGGCATGGAAAGTTAACTCTTTCATCTCTGGGGCAGTTCAAAGGTTGGACATCACTGCAATTTGTCAGAATACAGCAAGACTTCATGTTGTTTGAACACATGCCTCAAGTGTATTGTATTGCTTCTGGATCACCTGATTGTATGTATTGTATTGCTTCTGTTCCCCGGGTTGCCCCTGAAAAAGGGACCTTCGTGGACCCAGTGGGCCAACCTGGTCATCAAAATTCAATAAATAAATAAAGTGGTTGTTTAGCACCAAGCACAGCCAAGTGCTATTAAATCACTTGAGAAGTGTGTTTATTCTGCAATGATGGCACACCCGGGAGTGTACTATTATGTTTACAAAACTACTGTTTCATTAAAGTAACAAACCAGCATTTCACAGTAGTGTTGTACAAAATAAAAACATGGATCTTGGAATGTGCGAAGCCAAACCAATTGCTTGACTTTCCATAGCTATTTTATAAATCTATATTTATCTACTGGGACATACATCTCTAACTATCACTTTACACAGATGTCTGACATGGTGAGTGCAAACTAAACTGTGTGCACTAAAATGGGGGGGTGTAAAATAAGGAGAAACTACATGGTAACATACTGTAGTATTGTGATGACAGATGAGACTTTGGATCCATCTCCTCTACCCTTTCTGCTGCATGCCAGTGACAATACCAAACTTTAGTATCGGCAAACATCCAAGCATAACAGGCTTAATATTATCCTACTCCTAGTGTATAACATTCAGTGTCATTCTTTCACAGAGATTTGTCTAGTTCTGCTTTGAAAGCATGAACAGTGATAATTTCTACAACCTCAATAAACAGGCTATTCCACATTAGCTGACCTCTGCGTGAAGTAATGCTCTCTAATATTTCCCCAAATCCCCCCACCTCACGTGTAAGGGAATGCTCTCTAGCTCTAATTGCAGTTTACAAGCTCAGACATCAGTGCATAAGCCACCCTCTCAATTCCATTTAGTATTTGGAAAACTATGATCAGGTCCCCCTTCAGCCTTCTCTTTTCAAGGCATCCCACCAACCCTAGGCTCATTTTCCTTTTATAGGCACAGGACCCGGTAGCAATCTGCAACTTCCTGCTTAGAGACAGGAAGGGTAGGAGGGAAGAGAAATGGTAAATAGGAAAAAAACATTTTTAGTAAAGGTTGGGAAGTGAGAACATCTTTAAGGAACAGTGAAAGGGGAAGAGAGACTGATCACGTACAGAGCACAGCTAAGAGCTAAGTTAACCAAGACAGGAGTAGGCATAGTAACCTATAAGGGCAGTGATAGAGGGGCAGAAGGGTTAAGAAATAGCAAAGCCACTCATAAAAAGGCAACTAGTAGGACAGAAGGCTAATGTCAAGGCACAGCTGCTTAGGGAGCGGCAGAACAGAAAAAGAAGATGCTGGAAGTGGTGCAATGCAGTAGATGTGGGACAGCAGTTTTCAGGAGGACATTCTGGATGCTGCGGTGCTGCCCTATCTGCAGGCGCTTTTCTGGTCTGAGGGCAGAGGTCACCAGTCTCCAGACCAGCCTGGCTAGGATGCGGGGGACCTACACCCCCACCCAGAGGCCATCTAGTCAGCTTCCACCTCAACGGTTGCCTCACAGAGACAATGGTTGGGTTATGATGGGCTCAGGGAGGGCGAGGAAGGTGGCAAAGTGACACATCCCCCAACCAGTGGCACTACATATCTCCTATGCAATGTTGGAGGAACAGGAAGGTCATATGATGACACCCAAGTTAGCATCCAGGGAGAGTGAGAGGGACATCCAGGATGAATCTGAGGGAGGGGGGAAGTAGAGTACCCCAGAGAAGGAGGAAGAAACTCCTGGTGGGGGACTCAATTGCCCACGGAATACAGTTAGGAGCAGGACGCGAGAGATGGAGGTGAAGTGCCTACCTGGAGGAACACCTTGGAGGGATGGGGAGCAAATCCAGAAGATCACAAGGGCAATAGCAAGAAGGGAGGAGCTGGATGTCATTGTCCACCTAGGGATGAATGGCCTTTCAGGGGATAGGGAGAAGTTAGGAAGAATCCAGGAGGAGTTCAAGGAGTTTGGGAGGGGCCAGAAGCAGGTGGAAATCTCCATATCCTTCTATGAGGTATTGCCAGGGAGCAAGGGAGTGACCAGGACACTCCGAATCCAGGAATTCAACTCATGGTTGAAGGAATGGTGTGAAGAGGAGAGGTTCGACTGCATCAGGAACTGGGGCCCCACCTGGAGGGATGTGAGCCTGTACAAAGGTGATGGCCTGCATCCATCCAGAGAGGGGACCATGGTCCTCAGTGAATGGTTTAAGTGCTTCTTAGGCAAACATTTAAACTAGCTACGGGTTGGGGGGGTGGAGGGAGGATAGGAAACAGAACATACCACACACACACACACACGCATAGGAACTATGAGGAAACACAGGAGGGAAGCAGATTGACTGAGGGATCACATCAACATAAAAACAGGGGCTGGGAGAGACTGCTTCTCAGACTGACAAGGATTATGATCAAAAGAGGGAAAGGCTTACTTGAGAAAAGCAGGGTAGGGGCACCACATCCTTGAGAGCCATGTGTGCAAATGTCCAAAGTCTGAGTAACAAGACAGGAGACCTCTAGCCTACCACGGTGGAATCTGGCTTGGACATTGTGGCCATCACAGAGCTCTGGTGTAATGAAAACCAGAGATGGGAAGTGTCTATTCTGGGTTACAATCTATTTAGGAAGGACAGAGTAGGCAGAAAGGGAGGAGGAGAGTAGGCAGAAAGGGGGGGAGGAGTGGCTCTATATATGAGGGAAAGCATAAAGGCCACGGAAATTCAAGGGGAACAGGGTGGAGGAGAGATATTGCATGTTACACTAGAAAGGAAAAAGGGAATATCCATCCGCAGAGAGATAATTTACAGACCACCAACTCAGGTGGAGGACACAGACAGGGAAATGTGGCTAGCAATCCAAAGGATGGCACACAAGGCAGAGGTGTTGCTAGTTGGTGATTTCAATATACTGGATATAGATTGGTACCTCTCCGCAGAAGCAATGACTAGGAGCAGGAGCATCTTGGACTCCCTACAGGGGGTATTCCTTAAACAGATGGTCAAAGAGCCCACATGGGAATAGGCATTACTGGACCTCGTGCTTACAAATGGGGGCAGTGTGACAGGGGTTACAGTGGGTGAGCACCTGGGAAACAGTGATCACCGAACAGTGTGGTTTGAAATAACTTTGGGGGTGAAACCAAGCCACACAAGGACAAGAAGAAAAAATTACTCACCTTAGTAATGTTGTTTCTTCTAATGGAGTCTTGCTGTATTCTAACTAATTGCAGTGATCTCCAACCTTTGAACTGCCCCAGAGAGGAAAGAGTTAACTTTCCATGCAAGGCATGGAACGCTGAGCTCGAGCTCGGTTGAGCCTCTGTCTACTGTTGTTTGAACCCCAACCGCCAGATCTTTACGAGCTATACTCACTGGACATCCCGTGTGGAAACTAAACTCACACTAGCCAACTGGCAACTAAATTTAATAAAAGGGTTTTTTGGTTTCAAAGCAAATACTCAAGTCAGGAAACCCAAAAAACAAAACACAACACACACCCAAAAAGTAAAGAGGGTGAGAAAAGGAGGCACCTCTAGGGTGCCAACACTGCTCCTGCCCACCCACATCCCAAAACCAGGTTCTAAGAGGGGGGGGGGTCAGAATACAGCAAGACTCCATTAGAAGAAACAACATTACCAAGGTGAGTAATTTTTTCTTCAAACAACATGAAGTCTTGCTGTATTCTGACTAATTGGAGACTACTACGCAGTATCTCCATGAAGGAGGGACAGAACCTACTTTGGGAACAAACTCTGAAGTACTGCTGTGCCAAACTGAGCTTCACTCCTAGCCTGGATATCCAGAGAGTAATGCTTGGTAAAAGTATGGACTGTTTTCCAGGTGGCTGCTTGACATATCTCTAGGATAGGAATATCCCTGGCAGTAGCCAGGGAAGCAGCTGTACCTCTAGTAGAGTGAGCCCTCAGGCCTGAGGGTGGAGTCCTACCCAATTTTTCATAGCAGAATTGTATACAAGAGACAATCCACCTGGCAGTAGATCTTTTAGTGGCAGGCTTTCCCTTACCAACCTCACCATAAGTGAGGAACAACTGGAGGGAGTCAAACCTGTGACCCTTGGTGTGCTCTATGTAGTAGCTAAGGGCCCTTTTCACGTCCAGGCTGTGCAGCCTCCTCTCTCCAGAGGAGGAATGGTCAGTGAAGAAAACAGGAAGAAACAGACTGGTTAAGGTGGAAATCTGAGACCACCTTGGGCAAAAACTTTCTATTAGTTCTTAAGACCACCTTATCTCTATAAAAAGAGATAAAATCAAGCTCCACTGACAGGGCCTGTAACTCACTAATGCGTCTGGCAAAAGTAATGGCTACCAAGAACACAGTTTTCCAAGTCAAGTACTTACTGTAAGCTCTGCTGAGAACAAAGGCTCAAAAGGGGGTTGCATAAGCTGAGCAATGCAAACATTTAGGTCCCAAGCAGGAGCAGGGTCCCTGAAGGGAGGATTGGTGTGCAACAGTCCCTTGAAGAATTTACAAAATACAGGATGAGCTGAAAGAGAAGAGGGCTTACCTACTGACAAAAAAGCAGAAACCGCTGCTAAATGTACTTTGAGTGTAGCTGGTCTGAGCCCCAAGCTATTGAGATGAACCTTATAGTCCAGGACTGCAGGCAACCCATCAGACTCTGGAGAAATATGCTTACCAGAGCACCAAATAGTGAACCTTTTCCATTTGGAATTGTACGTCTTTCTGGTGGAAGGCTTTCGAGAAGCCTTAGAATTTCCAGAACACCTTGAGTGAGATGCAGATCAGCAAACTCTAACTCTTCAAGAGCCAGGCCTTGAGACTGAGAGATTTGAGATTCGGGTACCAAACCCTCCCCTGAGAGGATGCCAACAGGTTTTAATTCCTGAGAAGAGACAGGGGAAGGTGGACTGCTAAGGACAGCAACAGTGGTTACCAGGGCTGTCTGGCCCAGTCTGGAGCAATCAGAATCACTTTGCAGGGTTGAGACTTGATTTTGACTAGTACCTTGAACAGGAGAGGGAAGGGGTGAAAAGCATACAAAAACTTCCCTTCCCAATCAAGAACTAGAGCATCCAGGGGGACTGAGCCCAATACTGGGGGTCTGCTGCAAAAGAGAGGGAGTTGGTGATTGTCTGGGGCTGCAAAAAGATCTATCTGTGGAGTGCCCCATCTGCAGAAAATCAACTTCAAAACTAGGGGATCTAGGGACCATTCGTGATGGCCCTGAGATATCCTGCTGAGAGCATCTGCCAGGACATTGTCCTTCCCTGGGAGGTGCACTGCTATCAGAGAGGTTTGCAGGGAATAGGCCAGGGACCACAACCTCGTTGCTTCTGTGCACAAGGCCGTAGACTGAGTGCCCCCTTGCTTGTTGATGTACCACATTGTGGTGGTATTGTCTGTTCTGATCTGGACTACTTTGTTCTGAACAGACTTGGAAAAACTTGTAGTGCCAGAAACACTGCTCTGAGTTCCAAGAGATTGATGTGAAGCAAAAATTCTTGAGGAGACCACAGCCCTTGGGTGGTCAGATCCCCCAAGTGGGCTCCCCAACCCAAGAGGGAGGCATCTGTGGTAAGGATTAGAGAATGGGATTGAGTGACAAAAGGAACTCCTTGCCTTAGATTGTCCTGATCCTGCCACCATTGCAAAGCCTGGATCAGGGTTCAAGTCACAGGGACTAGTTTGGTCAGAGAATCCCTTCTCTTGGATCAGAAGGCTCTTAAGCGGAACTGAATCTCCCTCATCTGAAACCTTGCTCCCTGGACCACTGCCCTAGAGGTGGCCATGTGGCCCAGGAGCTGCAGAAATCGCCTTGCTGGTCGAGACACCTGGGGGGTGAAAGAAGAGGCCAGTTTCATAAGGTTCATTGCCCTGTCCAGGGGAAGGAAGGCTCTTGCCCTTATTGTATCCAGTTCTGCCACTATAAAGGTGAGGAGCTGTACTGGCTCCAGAACTGACTTTGAGAGATTTAGGAGGAACCCTAAGGAAGTGAGCAATTTCTGAGTTATCTGGAGATGTGACTTGACTTGGTCTGGAGACTGACTCACTATGAGCCAGTCGTCCAGGTATGGAAAGATGGAGATCTTTTTTCTCCTTAGGAAAGCAACCATTACTGCCAGGCATTTTGTGAACACCCTTGGGGCTGATGTTAGGCCAAAGGGCATTGCTCTGAATTGATAGTGGCCTGAGGGCAACTCGAACCTGAGGTACTTTCTGTGGGAGCACCTGATGGGAATGTGGAAATAAGCATCCTGAGGTCCAGGGAGACTAGCCAGTCCCCTGGCCTTAGAGAGGGCAGAATTATTCTCAGAGTCACCATTTTGAATTTTGGCTTTAAAAGGTGCTTGTTTAAATATCTTAGATCCAGGATGGGCCGCCAGTCTCCTGTCTTTTTGGGGGTTAGGAAGTACCTGGAGTACAATCCTTTTCCCCTGTGTAAGGGTGGAACCCTTTCTATGGCTCTGAGAGCCAAGAGGGAAGAGACCTGTGCCTCTAGGGCAAGGGCCTTTGAAGGATTTGCAGGTGGAAAGGATATGGTTCTTATCTTGGGGAATTTTTTGAAGCTGACAACCAGTCCCTGGCTTACTACTTCCAGGATCCACTTGTCTGTTGTTAAAGACTTCCAGTCCTGGACAAAGTAAGCCAGCCTGCCCCCTACAGGTAGTGAAGAATCAGCCCTGGCAGACCCATCAGGGCATCTGCTTGGCAGGGGCTTTAGGCTGAGGAGTGGGAGCAGGCCTGCTCATACCCCATCTGCCTCGCCCTCTAAAGAACCCCCTCTGAGCAAAGGCAGAAGAGGAGGCCTGGGCTTGGTAAAAAGGCCTATGAAAAGGCCTGCCCCTGCCCCTGGAATGCTGCCTCTGGGGAGTGGCTTGCCTTTCTTTGGCCTGAGCACTCCTGTAGGTGGTCCTGTACTCGTCCATTTTCTTCATGCAGTTCTCTGTCTGCTCCCCAAAGAGAGAATTACAAATGACAGGAAAATCCATGGCCTTAGTCTGGGTATGCTGTGACAGGCTAGTACATCTGAGTCAAGCCATGACTCTAGCTGAAACATCACTGGAGTCCACAATAGCATGGAATTGCACCTTAGATGCCTCAATCCCATCTGCAGCCACCCGCTCCAGCTCCTTGGCAAGCTGGTCAGGGACCTGTTTAGCCAGTGCCATCACAGTGTCCCACCTGGACTTCTGGTATCTAGCTGTGTAGGCCATATAATTAGCCTGTCTGAGTCCCAAAGATGCTGCCATGTACTGTTTCTTTGCCATGGCATCAATCCTCCTGGAGTCCTTATCTGGGGGGGTGTGAAGCCAAGGGTATATTTGCCTTATCACAGGCAGCAGCCTGCACTACCCCAACATGGCTGCATTGCTGGGAAAGGAACTCCGTATCTGAGCCTGAAAGAGTATACCTCTTGTCCATTCTTCTGTCCACAGGAGGTATGGAATTAGGAGTTTTAAGAATTTTAAATGTCTGTTTCCCAAAAGACTTATGGAGGGGAATAGACAATCTCCTGGACTCTGGGATGTCCATCATCTCAATGTAATCAGGCTCCTCTTGATCCTCCACTGCTTCTTCCATAGGAAGCTGGAGGGTTTCAGCCACTTTTTTGTAAAACATAAAGTGGGAAGGGGACTCAGAAAGCCTAGGAGGAGAAACACCTGAAGGTCTGTCTGGGGAGATGTCTGGGTCAATGGGCACATCCAGACTTTCATAATCACCATCACTATCTTCATACTCTCCCTCCTCCTCCTCCGGTTCATAAAATTCTTCTAAATTATAATCCAGAACCGGGGAAACCGACCGAACCAAGCCCCTAACCAATGGTGCTGGTTCAGTCAGAACCGAAGTTAGTGAATGAACAGTCCTTATCGCTTTGGCAATTTCATCAGCGGTCGGAGAAAGAACTTGTGGATCTGAACCGGCTGACTTATCCCTTCTTTTTCTTTTAACTGGGACCGACTCCTCAGAGTCGGTTCTCCTTTTGCCCAAAGAAGTCTCGCCCTGGTCAGAGGGCACTCCTTCTGGTTCGGTCGGAACCGAACCGGGCTGGCAATCCGGGTCAGCGGACTTCTCGGCCTCCCTTTCCCTCAGTCTACCTACTCTCTTATCCAGGGTAGCTTTGGGAGAAGTTTTGCAAATCTGGCAGTCTGAATCGAGGTGGTCAAACCCCAGACAATAAACACAGGTGGTGTGGGGACAGCCTTAGCAAAGGCTTCTCCACACACACTACAGTGTTGAAACCCAGTGGGCCCGTTTTTTTTCTTGGGTTTCTCAGACATGGCCAGTCCTAACCAAACTTACCCTTTCTTTCGGCAATCCACCAGGCAAGACACCCCTATCGGTTCCTGACCATGTTACGGGCCCTGGAAAAAAACGTAATGAAATCTGTTTTTTTTAGAACTGATATGGACCGCTAACCACACTCTAATAAATCAGAAAAGGCTTTTTCACAAACCTGATCGGTTCAAACCGAACCGATCCGATGTTTACAAGTTCCACACAGAAAACTAATATAGAAACCTATCTAGTACTCATGGTACCACAGACAGACACTTAACCGACAGGTTAGATTGTAGAAATTCGGTTGAAACCGAGAGAAAAAAACGACACTAACCGACTTTTTTTGAACCGAGCAAAGGAGAAATCTCCGGAGCCACTGTTCAGTGAGGCGGAGTAAAGAATCTGGTGGTTGGGGTTCAAACAACAGCAGACAGAAGCTCAACCGACCTCGAGCTCAGCGTTTCATGCCTTGCATGGAAAGCTAACTCTTTCCTCTCTGGGGCAGTTCAAAGGTTGGAGATCACTGCAACTAGTCAGAATACAGCAAGCCTAAATGAAGCTCTGACCGGAGTAGTGGAAAAGAAAGGTGTAGAGGAACAGTGGGAGGCAATGAAAGCGGGGATTGCAATGGTGACTCAACTCTGTGTCAAAACAGGTGAGTAAGAGAAGAGAAAGAAGAGACCACTATGGTTTTCTAAGGACGTAGCAGAAAAGGTTAAGAAAAATGAAAACAGCATTTAGGCAATACAAAAATACTCAGGAGCGTGTGGTATCAGAAAAAACCAAATAAGGCAGGGAAGGCAGTTAGGGAAGCCAAGGCACGAACAGAAGAATATATAGCAAATTCAGTGGTAAAGTGAGACAAAACCTTTTACAGGTACATCAGTGAAAAAAGGAGGGTGGTGGGGGACTACGCGACTGAAAGGGGAAATGGGAGCAATGTAGAGGATGACCGCGAGAAAGCAGATATTCTGAACAAATATTTCTGCTCAGTTTTTACGGTGGAGGGGCCAGGGAGTGGGCCAACAACATGTGATGGGGCATGATGGGTACAGAGATGGACACTGGCCCTTTTTCAAAGGAAGAGGTCCTCAGGGAACTGGTGAAATTGAGAGCTGATAAGGCACTGGGACCAGATGGGATACACCCCAGGATTCCAAAAAAGCTAAGGGAAGTATTGACAGAACCACTCACAGCCCTGTTCAGCCTGTCTTTAGAAACAGGGGAGGTTCCCAAGGACTGGAGGAGGGCTGATGTAGTCCTTCTATACAAAAGTGGAGACACTGAGGAAACAGGAAACTACAGACCGGTCAGCCTGACCTCAGTAGTGGGGAAAGTCATGGAAAAACTATTGAAGGAAAGAACCACGGAACACCTGGTATGTCAGCGATCTACAGGACACAAGGCAGAATGGTTTTATGGGAGGAAGGTCATGCCAGACTAACCTCATTGAGTTTTTCGATTGGGTAACCATGGAGGTAGATCAAGGAGGCAGTGGATATGGCCTACCTGGATTTCATTAAGGCCTCTAACACCGTGCCACATTGTAGGGTGATAGGGAAGCTGCAGAGCATGGGAGTAGGAAAGAAGGTGGTTGAAGTGGGTGGAAAATTGACTGGATAATAGGACCCAGAAGGTGATGGTAAATGGCATTCACTCTGAAGAGGGTAAGATGACCAATGGGATACCACAGGGATCAGTACTGGGCCTGGTCCTCTTCAATGTCTTTATCAGTGACACTGCAGAGGGTCTAGAAGGGAAGATCTGCCTGTTCACTGATGACACTAAGCTTTGCAACAGGATGGACATGCCAGGGGGAGTAGATAGAATAAAGGGTGATCTAAAGAAGCTGGAGGATTGGTCAAGGGATTGGCAACTGAAGTTCAATGCAAAAGAGTGCAAGATAATGCACATGGGGTGCAAAAAAACAGGAGCATCATATCATCTAGCGGGGGAGGAAACAGAATGCTTCAAACAGGAAAGACACTTGGGGAGTGATCATCTCTGATGACCTCAAGGTTGGGAGGCAGTGTAACAAGGTGGCGGGAAAGGTTAGCAGAATGCTGGGATGCATAGGCAGAGGAATCGACAGCAGAAAAAGAGAGGTAATAATTCCACTGTACAGGACTTTGGTAAGGCCACATCTTGAGTACTATGTCCAGTTCTGGAGGCCCCACTTGCATACGGATGTTGACAGGGTGGAGGCGCTTCAGAGGAGGGTGACCAGAATAGTGCAGGGACTACATCACAAGCCCTATGATGCTAGGCTGAAGGAACTGAATATGTACTCCTTGGGGGGGGGTATGATTGAAACATTTAAGTACAGTGGCATCCCCCAGGATGAAAACCACTATTAAAGCACTCTGCAGTTCGCTGCAGCAGACCTACTGAATAAAGCAATGTAATTTCAATGGCAATTAGTTCCCTTTGTCATGCAGGAAAATGTGGCATTCACTTCATCCTGGCAGTGTCACATTTTCCTGAATGACAAAAGGGACTAATTGCCATTGAAATGCACTGCTTTATTCAGTAGTCTGCTGCAGCATTCTGCAGAGTGCTGCCGAATGCTGCAGAATTGGGATTCATCCTGGGGGACGCCACTGTACCTCACAGAGAAATAAGGTACAGGAGAATACAAATTTTCAGAGAAAAAGTTGCTCAAGGACAAGGGGCTACAAGATCAAATTGGCAAAAGGGAGGATCAGGGGAAACACAAGAAAGAGCTTCTTCATGGACAGGGTGGTGGACAAGTGGAACAGCCTGCCAGTGGAGGTGGTGGGGGCAGAAACAATAAATGGGTTTAAAAATGCCTGGGATAGGCATAGAAGAGTACTGGTAATTAGAGTAGGGAGGGCAACCCAATACTGGCAGAGCATTAAATAGCACAGTTATTAAAGGCATTGGGGCAGACTAGGAGAGCTGAACGCCCTTATCCGCTGATAGATTTCTATGTTTCTTTGTAAATAATCTTAGCATATCCATAAGTTTGGTATATCCAATCTCTTCTAATAAGTCTCGCCTCTTAAGTCACTAATCAGCTTGGTGGCCTTGTGCTGAAACTTCTCAATGTTTTCAATGTCCTTTCTGCAGTGTGGTGACAAGAACTGGACACTACTCCTGGGGTGTTCAAACCAAGGCCTTGCTTAGAGGGAGGATCACCTTTCTTGACCTGCTCCTTATCCCCCTACTAATACATCCCAGCATTCCATCTGCCTTCTTCAGTGTGGCAGCACACTGCCAGCCTACTTCAGCTTGTTGTCAGCAATTAGCCCTAAATCCTTTTCTCAGTTGTGTTGCCCACTGTTGCACCAGAGAAGTGCAGGGAGAGTGCACACTCACCGTGGCGCTGGACCAGGTGCACATAATGGGTTTACCAACACCAAATAACAGAACATGAACCAGGAAATGTGTGATTTCCAGTCAGGGGCCACGAACATTGAAGGGACTGAATCTAGCACTGTCCACAGACATTGCCCAAGTATCAAAATTTATTATAAAAATATAAATGGCACATGCAGATGGACAAAGATTTGTGGCAACAAAACCTGGCCACTGTTCACTGGGGCACCTGGACAGTAGCAGGTTTTGATTGCCACTAATCTGTGTCCATTTGCACATGCCTACTGTATCTTTTGCACACACAGTACTTCTTGGTTCATGCACTGTTGTATCACATAGGATGCATGTGCAACCCAAATGTTCTGCCCTTAGGTGGAACACCTTGCACTTTCCTATATTAAATATAAGCCCCCATTTCTCATCCCATGCCCTGCATGTGTGCAGGCCCCCACCAGAAAACATTACTTTACACAGAGGGTTGTTAATATGTGGAATAGTCATGCCTACCTAGAGACATTGTGAAAACTAGCACTGTTCAGGCTTTAAAGCAGGATTAGGTAGATTCCCGATTTTATTTTTTTACATTGCTCTTTATTCGCCTTACTCGCACTGTCCCCCACTCATTCAGACCTCTCAGCCTTCATATCACCCCCTTGCCGCCCCAGGAGTTGGCTCCCCTAGAGTGACCCCCTGCTCAGAGATTCCTTAGGTAGGTGCCCCGGCATACCCCCCCCAGGTGGGGTGAGGGAAGGCGCACCCTTTACCTTTCCCCCGAACAATGGTGGAGCGGGTGGTTCACAATGGAGTCTGCCCTGGTGATGGCTTGTTGACATGGTCTGGCGCAGAGAGGTCATCACCTAGGAGTGACGGGCTCCATTTTCCTGTTTTTCTGTGCCCCTACCCCCTCAGTTGCTGGCACACTAAGAGAGCCAATTGGGAGGCATGACGCAACTCCTCACAGGGCTGTCTGCTGACACTGCCCCTCCCACTGTGTATCTTGACCTGCATCATCAGTCCCGAGTTCACCCAGGAGATGGCGATATAGCAGTGGGACAGACGTTCCACCCTCCCCAGAGAGGGAGAGCCACCGCTGGGTGCTCAATCCCTCTCTTCCCCTGCTGACCTCTGGCGGCCTGAGTCCGTCACTGAACCCGGGTCGCCGGCATTGCCTGGGGTGTGGCATCCAGTGCCTCAACCCTCAGCGCCACCAGGCCGGCTTGGTAGATTCCTGATTTTTGATGGAGAATACATTGAAGATTATACAACATGAGTTGGGGTATTATTCTGGCTGTTATGCTTGGATGTGTGTCCACACTTAATCATCTACAGTCACTGCTGTACAGCGGGGGGAAGAACAAGATGGACCCTAAGTCCCTTCAGTCATACAGTACTATGTCTTTATGGAAGAGGGTGTGTTTATATCACAGTATGTGCCTGCATTACAAAAAAACAACTCAGCAAGAACACAACACTCATAAGTGTTGTAACCCTTCTATTTAGTCTTTTCCTCATGACTTACAATCTCCCAGGTCGTGCCTGAAAATAGGTATTTTATTATCTAGCACACCTACCTGGTCAATAAAAACTAAATCAATCAATAAATTAAAAAAATAAATAAAATAGACAGTTCTAAAACTCTCAAGTTCAAAGTTCAGTTTCTCTCCAAAGCAGATTCCCAGGTCTTACGGAAGAAAGCACTGAAGATTATTCCACGGAAAAAAATCAAACTTGAATTTTAAATGAGCATGCTTTACTTAGAAGAATATTAGACACATTTCTCTAATTTTCTGCTAAGTAAAGCATGCTGATTTCATATTCAAGTTCCATTTCTCAAGAAAAAAATCTTTAGCATGATTTATGTGTAGGATAGTTAGGTAGGGTGAGCAGGCAGGCTGGGCCACTGAGCTTTGTCTGCTCTCATATTCATTGTTTTTATGTTTCCATAGTATGTTCATATTTACAGCTAGTATGGTGCTCATGTACTGTATATTATTACTACTTTTCCTGATGACACTCTTATGTATGTTAATACCACTGCTGAGACCACTCTTATGGTTGCAAGAGTGATCTCAGCGCCAGTATCAACATATCGTTGATCAAGATCCAGCAATAACATACTGAAATAAAAAAAAAAGCTTCCCAGAACATGCCCACTTCCACGGCAGCTGCACCACAGACACTCTTTACAGAATGAGAGTGTCTCATGCTCAAAAGAAAGGAGTGCTCCGATTGGTCAGGAGACCTCCTCGATCTATAATGGATATAAGTGGCTTTACATCCCATCTTTGTCTATGAGAACCACAAAGCAAAACTGTGTGGTTCTGGCTCCCAAAGAGCAAAAGTGAAATCACTCTCATATACCCTAAGAGTGTTAGCAGGTGAAGTATTAATATTGTTTTCTTTACTTTCTTTTACTTTCTGAGCATTTTCCAGTGTTGATCCAGAGTGTTCACCATGGCAACACAGTTACTGTGTGAGACACTTTCACAAAATAAAAATATTTCTTGCACTAAAGAAAGCATGTCTTCGATTGGCTCATACTGTATTCAGCACAGATTTATAACATTCATGAGTGTTTTCTCAAGTCAGTTGTGTGCCAAAATGTATTAGCTTCAGTTTACAGTTCTCTTGACCACAGGTACAGCAAAAAAGGTGCTAGCAACCACTTCAGAGCTTGTAAAAAAATGTCCTGGGTTGTGCCTGAAAATAGGCAGTGTTTTATCTAGTGCACTTACCTGGTCAAAAAACCTAAATAAATGAACATCTTGCAGTTCTGCTTGGTATATTTAGGAAATGCAGTCCTTCTGCAAACAAACAACTGCAGGGGGTACCAAAGGGGAGGAAGCAGTGGATCATTGCCTACAGCAGGGTTTCTCAAATGGCGAGGCGAGCCTCCCTGGGGAGGCCCCAACCTGTTCCAGGAGAAGCTCAAGCAAGTCTGAAAAAGTACTGTATTTAAATTTGAGTTTTAGATATTTTGTGTGAAGGGTTGAGGCAAACTGAAAGAGGATAATAGGTGAATTTATGTATTTATTTATTTATAAATCAGTAACCAAGAAGATCACACTAAGCCAAGGCTCATTTCAGTTGTACGTGGGGAAGACTAGGGGGTAAATACAATTCAAAAGGTAACTGCAAAACAGTTAAGCAATACAAAATAAACAGTAGTGCAAACACATAGGAAAAATGAACAAATAATGAGAAGTAACAATTGCCCAGTCAGACTAGTGGCAGAACACCCTAAATACAAGTGTAACCCCCCTGCAAATGGGGGTTCCCAAAAGACTTCCAGGAGCTTGCTTGAATGCTCCAAGCCTGAATGGTGTTTGGCATTTAAGCCATTTATCAGTGAGTGTTTTTAGAGCCTCTGGTACTGTCTCTTTAAGAGCTGTCTGCTTGCAGACATAATTATTTGTATGGGGGACTGTGTGCTTCTCTGAGTACCACTCGAGCTGCTGCCAATTCACTTCATTTTGCAGTCACTAGGAGTGCAAAGGAACCTATCTGAAAGATGTAACTGTTTGCCAGAAATTATTTAGAGTAATAATGAAATTACAGTTTGTCTAACCTGCTTTTTGCAGTCAGAACTGTGTCTGCTAGTTCCCCATTCTAGTTTTGAACTGCTGAACTGGACCAATCAGTGTGGGGTAAGCTAGCTCTAAAATGGTGCCTTGGACGAATCAGAACTTGGACTCATAATCTGAGCCAGCCACAAGAGGATTGTATGGCAGTGACTCTGGGAGATGTAGTTTAGACTTCAGTGCCTTTCTGGACCAACAGCAGCAGTCTATTGTGAGTGACAGCCAATCCAGTCAAGAACTGGGAGGAACTCAAAGGAGTGCCGGTTTTGTGGGTTGGAGTTTCAGTTGAACTTTGGCAGTGAAGAAGGAAGGAGCCCTGTGCTTTTTCAGTGTGCAGTTTTAGTCAAAAACGTGTGTAAGGCCAGAGTTCGGTCTGCAGCTGTGTAACAGCTTATTGGGACTGAATCCGTCCTGTGAAAGAATCAAGGATCTCTGAAGAGTAGAAACCAGGCTCACCCTGTAGAAGACTGGAGGAATTGCTGAAAATTGCATTCAGTCTGTCAGGAACTGAATCTGCTGTGTGTTCTCCCGGGTATTGTGCAGTAATTGCGATCGGGATACAGATGCAGCCTGCCTGGTATAGTGCTTTCTTTTATATGGATGTGTGAAGAGGTTTGTGTACCTCAAGTGAGCCCTGCTGACATTGAAGGACCCTATCTTATTTGGAGGTCGTGAGTACTAATTCAGGGTCGCTCCCTGTTGAATTGCCACATTAAATCCAAAGCGGAATTACTGTACTGCTGACTGTTTAATTCTCCTTTTCTCTGTGAAAGGCCCCTACCAGCTACCCACGGTTTGGACTAGCCACTAGGGCTTGGGTACCGAGGACAGTAACTGATAGGGATAGGCCTGTGCACAGAGCCATAAATAGATTATTAGAGTGATAAGCTAATTAACCTGATTTCCCCTGTCCTTGTTATATCCCCTAAATAAATCAGAGCTGCTTGTTTCAGCAAAGTTATACTGCCTGAGGTATTTGTCTATGTTAAAGTACTGTACTGTGATTGTTGCACTGTATCTCATTTCACAGGAGGTCCCAGTGCGGAACCAGACCTGGGGGTAAGTGTATACTGTGAAGGTAATTCTGATATATTGTGTGGGCCACTAGTGGGAAGAAAGGGGGTTGCAGTGTCCCAGAGGCTGTGACCAAGTTAGTTTAACTATTGCAAACCCTGACCTCTGGGTGGAGGCACCCGCCATTGGATCCAGGCCCCTCAACCTGTTAGTGGCAAATCAGGCAGGGGTAGTAGCCCCTGGGATAGCGCCATCTGAGGGTTACATCTTGGAGGCTCACCGCTGGGATTGTGTGTCCTCTAGTGGCCATATTCTGAACCACTGTTAAGAAAAATGGGTACCCGACAGAAGTGGCTGTGCACGGCTGGTGGAGTGGTGTACTGGGGAGGAGATCGACCCCCAAAATGCTATGCTTATCCTGGACATCCCCCTGGGTATCAATACGGACACTGTGCAGGGAGTACTTTCCAAGGTGGAAGGTTTACAAAACCCTGTGGTGGTGGGTCGGCATGCTAATCTGCTCACCCACACTTTCCTGGCCCTAGTAGAGTTTAAGGATCCCATAGATGGCTCCAAAGTGCCACAGACCATTACCCCAGAGGGAGCCCTCACTGCTTGGAGAGTGATAACTAAGGACAGTAAAGACCCGGGGGGGAATCAGCCCCCACCACTATCTGAAACTTTTGAGGAGAAATTTGCTGAATGGTTGCTGGGAGAGGGGAAAACTGTGGAGGACTTGAAGAAACTATTCTTGCCACCTGGGAGTGTTCCTCCCCCAACACCCTCTCCTGCTCCAGTGCACGTAATGGTGGCTGAACCAATGCAGACTCCTATTTCTGCACCTGCCATTAGTCACGACTCTTACCGAAGGTTGAGGATCTTCTCTGGCACCTTCCCCACCCCCCAAGGGGAGGATGACTGGGAGACCTGGATGAGACTATGTTGCCCCAAGTGCTAGAATGGCAATGCTCAGAAGGCTAAAAGTTAAAGAGGATTAGTGAGAGCCTCGAGGTCCTGCCCTGGCTACCATCCGTATAACGGGCCAGTAACCCTGAAGCGACTGCACAGGCCTATCTTGAGGCCTTGAGAATGTGTATGGGAGCCCAGATTCTGATGAGGACCTATGGTGGAGAGTAAGAAATGCACAACAGTACCAAGGGAGTTGTTGTCTGTGTATGTCTCGTGGCTGAAAAATTGTTGCAAGAATGCCTCAGAAAGGGTAGTTTGCCAGCGATTGAACTGGACCGAACCAGACTGGACAGAATCCTTAAGTCTGCCCCCTTCTCAGAACTGCTGTTGCTTCAGTCCTGCAAATCGACTGGAATCCCCACCCTCCTATGATGAGTTAATGAGAGAAATTCGAGGAGTTGAGAAAAGGCGACCTCGGGAGGTACCTGCACCAACAGCTGTGGAGCCAGAGTGACTGAGGGTGACCCATCAAGTGAAGTTCAGGGCAGAGGTTGACAGTCAATGAGTGCTCTGACAAGGAAAAAGATATGCCACAATGGAAGAACTGTTGAGAGAGATCCGGAATTCAAAACAGTCCCTTTATGAAGGCCACGCCTGCAAGTCGGGCCCTGACCTATATCCGACTGCATCTGCTATGGGGGTGGTGGACCCACCATGTATCTCCTGCTGATAACAGCTCCAAACTCAATTCCTTGACCATGGAAGTGGAGAAACTGACGAGATGTCTCCAAATGCTTATCACGCCGCAGACAGAGATGGCACCCAGGTTTCCACTTAGTAATACCCCGCCCTGGCTCCCAGTGTGGCGCCCGGCCAGCTCAAACTCCAGAAAGTATGTTTTGCTATAATTGTGGGAAAGATGGGCACATGAAAGGGAATGCCAGTCCCCAAAAGACACTGACAAAGTTGCATATAGGCTACAAGGAGAGCTCGGAGAAGAAATCAGTGGTTAAGAGGTGCACGATATGATCCCAGTGAGGGCACCAAAAATGCTAATTCACGCCTTTTGTGGCAAGGTCAGTTGCCCAGGCCCCCACTACCGCCTCCAGACTGGTCCAGAATAGTGGGTCCTCCATGGAGACCACTGTAAAGGTGAATGGAGTGTCTACAAGAGCTGTATTAGACAGTGGCTCCCAAGTGACAATTATGTTCCAGGATTGGTATCAGAAGCATTTGTCAGACACCCACTTACAACCATTAGAAGGACTGCATGTATGGGAGCTAAGTGGAGAAGGCCTACCCCTATTCGGGTATATCCAATTTGGCTGTCTTTCCCACCTCCGTGGCTGGAGTGGCCGAACAAGTAGAGACCCTAGCCTTAGTGTGTCCCCCACTGGACTGTATGATGGTGTCCCTTTGTTGATTGGAACAAATGCTCATATGTTCGGAAGGCTGGCACAGTTGTGTTATGAAAAACAGGGGTCAAAGACTAGTAGAGCTTTAAGAGTTCGGCTTTAATTAAGAAGCCTATGAGGCACAGAGAGATGCTGAAAAACAGAACCAGAGGAACCGGGTCGGAATTGTATGGAAGAAGGATCCTGAGTCTCTGATCCTGGCGCCAAATGCCCAGTGTACCTTACAGGGAGAGGTCCGTATCAGAAAGGATGTTAAGAATAAAATATTAATGTTGGATGCACCAGGCGATGGAAATTGCCAGAGGGGCTGCTGGTCAAGCCTAGTATTTGCCCGCTAGAGCCCATGCTTATGCCAGAAGGGTAATGGTCCAAGTTCATAATGTGTCTGAAAGAGACACTGAGTAAACAGAGGTTGCATCCTGGCTAATGTGCATTGTGCAGACACTGCAGTGCTACCAGCAGCAGAGTTCAAGGAAGAATGACAGAGTAACGCCTGACTTGTTTGATTTGCGACTCCCGCTGCCAGCTGAATGGAAAGTGAGGATCAGTGAGAAGCTTGCCCAGAGACCAGGTGTTTTCTTTAAAGGAATGGGATGTAGGATCGTGCAAGGAGCTGAGCACAATATCCGCTGCATGACGAAGACCATTTCGTGAGAGGTCTCGACGCCTGGCACCTGCTGACATAGATGATGTGAGACGGCATCTGCAAGAGATGTTAGCTGCTGGTGTAATACAAGAATCTAGAAGCCCTTATGCTTCCATTGTGGTAGTGAGGAAAAGAATGGAACAGTAAGGATGTGTGTGGATTATCACACCTTAAACCGCGGACTATCCCTGATCAGTACACAATGCCCGCATTCAGGATGCTTTGGACTGCCTAAGCGGGAGCAAGTGGTTCTCTGTGCTGGATCTCCGCAGTGGGTACTACCAGATCCCGATGGCCCCAGAGGACCGTGGAGAAGACGGCCTTTATCTGTCCGCTTGGCTCATGAATTCATGAGGATGCCTCAAGGGATTTCAGGTGCCCCAGCCACTTTTCAACGATTGATGGAGCGTGCAGTGGGGACATGAACTTACTAGAGTGCCTGGTATACCTAGATGATGTTATTGTGTTTGGCAGCTCACTGGAGGAACATGAGAGCAGATTATTTAAGGTATTGGACCGACTGGAGGACTTTGGCCTTAAACTGTCCATTGATAAGTGTCAATTCTTTCAAACATCAGTAAAGTATGTGGGACACATAGTATCCACCGAGGAATAGAGACCGACCCAAGTAAAGTTGAGGCCTTGACCACCTGGCCACAGCCCAAAAATCTAAAGAACTGCAAAGATTCCTGGGATTCTGTGGTTATTATCGGCGCTTCATCAAGGACTATTCAAGAGTGATCCGCCCTTTACTTAACCTTACTCAAGGTATCCCCAACCCACAAAAAATACCAAAAGTCAGCGCCCTCAAGACTGAAAGAGTGTATTTTCATCCGAGTGAAGTATTTGGGGCCGCTGGACTCCTGATTGTGAGACTGCTTTTCATGAGATCATATATCAACTTACCCATGCTCCAGTGCTGGCCTATGCCGATCCAAGAAAACCTTACGTCCTGCACACTGATGCTAGCTTGCAAGGGTTGGGGGCTGTGTTGTACCAAGAGCACGAGAATGGCCTGAGACCAGTGGCCTTTGCCAGTAGAAGCCTGACCCCATCCGAAAAGAACTATCCTGTACATAAGTTAGAGTTCCTAGCTTTAGTGGCTATTGTTGACCAATTCCATGAGTACTTGTATGGGGCTAAAATACTAGTAAAACTGACAATAATCCTTTGACCTATGTGCAGACCTCAGCTAAGTTGGATGCCACTGGCCATAGGTGGCTTTCTGCATTATCTACATATGACTATGCTCTCGAATACCGAGCAGGTCTGAACCACATAGATGCTGATGCTCTCTCCCGGAGGCCTGTTCCCCAGAATGATTGGGTCCGATTGCAGAACCTGACATTCGGGCACTCTGCCGGAAGTTTGACAGGGAGGAACAAATGTCCACGGACGCAGTGGACTGCATATGGTGGATTGCTTGGGAGCCTCTGAGAATTGCATACCTGCTGCTTATTGCCACTTTTCTGCAATAGACATTGGTGCACTGCCTCAGCTGGACAATGACAGTATTCGTGGCTCAATCCCCGATCCCATGATCAAAGCAGCTTTAGAAGCCCTCTATGCAGGAAAAGATGTGTCCAAATTACGCCCACTGATTTGAGAACTGCACTGTTATACAAAGAAGGTCCTAAGTTGAAACTGATCAATAAACTGTTATACAGAGAAACAGTAGACAGAGGGGACAAGTAGACAAACAACAACTAGTGCTGCCCACTGCCTTTCGAGACTCAGTACTGAGGTCCTTGCACAACCACATGGGGCACCTTGGTATAGACAGAACACTTGACTTGGTGAGATCCAGATTCTATGGCCTAAGATAGGGGCTGATGTGGAGCAACACATTCGAACTTGTAGTCGCTGCTTACAGAGGAAAGCTTTGCCCCAGAGGGCTGCCCCCCTTGTTAACATCACCACCAGTGCACCCATGGAGCTGGTCTGTATTGATTTTCTAAGTTTGGAGTCAGATCAAAGAAATATCAGTAATGTGCTGGTGGTCACTGACCATTTCACGAGATATGCCCAAGCTTTCCCACCAAAGACCAGAAAGCATCCACTGTAGCCAAAGTACTTGTAGAAACTTTTTTGTTCACTATGGGGCTCACAAAGAATCCATTCTGATCAAGGGAGACTTTGAGAGTCGTCTGATCAAAGAGATGCTTTCTCTGTGGGAGTCGAAGTCCAGAACCACTCCTTACCACCCCAGGGGACCCACAGCCTGAACGTTTCAACTGCACTTTGCTAAATATGCTGGCACCCTGCACCCAAAGGACAAGCCTAGATGGAGCCAACAAATTAGCACCCTGGTACATGCTTATAACTGAACCAAAAGTGATGCCACTGGATTCTCCCCTACCGCCTGATGTTTGGAAGAGAAGCTCGACTACCAGTAGATGTGTGTTTGGGTCTCTCTGATGGGGTTCAAGCTGACAACTATTTACAGTATGTGCAAAAGTTAAAGGCCCAGCTAACTCATGCGTACCAACTGGCTCAAACCATGGCTGCCAAAAGAAATCTGGCCAACAAAGAAAGGTATGATAAAAGGTGAAAGCACAGGAACTCCAGGAGGGAGATCGGGTATTGCTAAGAAATCTGGGACTGCATGGCAAGCACAAGATTGCTGACAGATGGCACCATCTCCCTCACATTGTAGTGGGCAAACTAGATGATCTGCCAGTGTACAAAGTAAGGCCTGAGAATAATTCAAAGATGTAAAAACAATGCATAGAAATCATTTACTACCCATTGGACAAATCTTAATTGAGTCTGAGCCCTAGAAGATGCCCCTCTGGACCAGTGACTAGAGCTGCTGCTAGAAAAGATCAAGAAAGTCTGCACCTACAGAAGCAAAGTTAAGTGTTCCCTCCACAAGTCCCAGTTGAGCATGACTGTCAGTCCATATCGGAAGAAAGTGAGAGTGACTTTGAATACTATCCTTCTTACGAACTGAGTCAATTGTTCGGGGCAATCCCTAGTCAATACTGGAGATGAAGCTGGGCCTTCTGGACTGTCTAAGCCCAGCTTCATCCCTGGAGCCAATGCTCCCAGAAGTGAAGTGCAAAGCATCAGATCAGATGAAATGGAATCATTGTGCATGGTTGAACTGTTTGAGCTTTCAGGGAGGAAAATGATAGATTGGGGCAGACTGGTGATACACCGAACAAGAAGAGTATTTTGAGTGCCCTGACAGTCCACGGCCAGTGTCCAAAGCTCTCCATGCGAGCCAAATGTTGTGGACTCAGAAACTGTAACTCCTGGAGCTGAAAGTGCCCCAAGTTCTAGCCTCTCTACCCCATGGAGACTCCTGACAAGTGAGGACAATGCTGAAAATGAGGCTCAGAGTGCAGAGACTAAAAAGTTCCCCTAGAAAGACTGGTCGAGCTGTAAAGCCTGTGGTGCACCTCAGTTATGATTCACTTGGGAGGCCTGTGGACTTGCCTCTCAATGTTGTCATAAAGGAGTGTATGTGTCCCCGAGCTCATTGCCCAAACTGAGCATCAGTGCTAACTCCAAGTTACTTGTGTTGCCCTCTAAGTATGGTGCCCTTGCCCCATCCAGCCCCAAGGTAACTGATAGGAAGGCCCCTCTCTTCAGGTTTCATGTACAAGAGGTAATAACTTGAGTTATGGTACAATGTGTATGTAATACTGTGTAAGAGCGACGTAGTGCAATGTTTCAGAAATGTGTTCTTGGTAAAATGATATATTGACTGATGATTACATATGCGAGCCTAATGCAAATGTATATGGTTGCAGTTGAAACTTATGAAGTACTTGCTTGATCGCGGACGTCAAGCTTTCCCAAAGCCAGGAAGGGTGTAACCCCCTGCAAATGGGGGTTCCCAAAAGACTTCCAGGAGCTTGCTTGAATGCTCCAAGCCTGAATGGTGTTTGGCATTTAAGCCATTTATCAGTAGTGTTTTAGAGCCTCTGGTACTGTCTCTTTAAGAGCTGTCTGCTTGCAGACATAATTAGATTTGTATGGGGGACTGTGTGCTTCTCTGAGTACCACTCGAGCTGCTGCCAATTCACTTCATTTTGCAGTCACTAGAAGTGCAAAGGAACCTATCTGAAAGATGTAACTGTTTGCCAGAAATTATTTAGAGTAATAATGAAATTACAGTTTGTCTAACCTGCTTTCTTTGCAGTCAGAACTGTGTCTGCTAGTTCCCATTCTAGTTTTGAACTGCTGAACTGGACCAATCGGTGTGGGAGTGGCGAGCTCTAAAATGGTGCCTTGGACGAATCAGAACTTGGACTCATAATCTGAGCCAGCCACAAGAGGATTGTATGGGCAGTGACTCTGGGAGATGTAGTTTAGACTTCAGTGCCTTTTGGACTAACAGCAGCAGTCTATTGGTGACAGCCAATCCAGTCAAGAACTGGGAGGAACTCAAAGGAGTGCCGGTTTTGTCGGTTGGAGTTTCAGTTGAGCTTTGGCAGTGAAGAAGGAAGGAGCCCTGTGCTTTTTCAGTGTGCAGTTTTAGTCAAAAACGTGTGTAAGGCCCAGAGTTCCGGTCTGCAGCTTGTGTAACAGCTTGTTAGGACTGAATCCGTCCTGTGAAAGAATCAAAGGATCTCTGAAGAGTAGAAACCAGGCTCACCCTGTAGAAGACTGGAGGAATTGCTGAAATTGCATTCGGTCTGTCAGGAACTGAATCTGCTGTGTGTTCTCCGGTATTGTGCAGTAATTGCAATCGGGATACAGATGCAGCCTGCCTGGTATAGTGCTTTCTTTTATATGGATGTGTGAAGAGGTTTGTGTACCTCAAGTGAGCCCTGCTGACATTGAAGGACCCTATCTTATTTGGAGGTCGTGAGTACTAATTCAGGGTCGCTCCCTGTTGAATTGCCACATTAAATCCAAATGGAATTACTGTACTGCTGACTGTTTAATTCTCCTTTTCTCTGTGTGAAAGGGCCCTACCAGCTGCCACGGTTTGGACTAGCCACTAGGGCTTGGGTACCCAGGGACAGTAACTGATAGGGATAGGCCTGTGCACAGAGCCATAGATAATTATTAGAGTGATAAGCTAATTAACCTGATTTCCCCTGTCCTTGTTATATCCCCTAAATAAATCAGAGCTGCTTGTTTCAGCAAAGTTATACTGCCTGAGGTATTTGTCTATGTTAAAGTACTGTACTGTGATTGTTGCACTGTATCTCATTTCACAGGAGGTCCCAGTGCCAGAACCAGACCTGGGGTAAGTGTATACTGTGAAGGTAATTCTGATATATTGTGTGGGCCACTAGTGGGAAGAAAGGGGGGTTGCAGTGTCCCAGAGGGCTGTGACCAAGTTAGTTTAACTATTGCAAACCCTGACCTCTGGGTGGAGGCACCCGCCATTGGATCCAGGCCCCTCAACCTGTTAGTGGCAAATCAGGCAGGGGTAGTAGCCCCTGGGATAGCGCCATCTAGGGGTTACACAAGGGTTAGGTAGAGAGGTACTGGAGCAAGAGCAGGAGGGAGAAACAGGATCCTGGAGAAGTTGCTAAAGAGCAGGGCAAGGGGGGGAAGGCAGAGAAAGATAGGAAGGTTATTCCAGTTTGAGAGGAACAGACAAAGAAAGCAGTCTGACCCATGAAGGTATTGCACTAAGGGTTAACAATGGTTTGAGAGGCAAAATAGGTGAGCACACAGGCTGGTCATGGGAAATGGTTACTGTGACAGGGTGGAATAGGACCCTGTCCCATTTGTTATGGAGAAAAGATTTAAATACAAGGATCTACTCTTTCCTTTTCTGTCTCTTCTCTGTCTGGTTGCGCAACCAAATTTTTCTGTGAGACCTCAGACTTGATCAACCCGAACAGTCTCGCAATTCTTTGCCTCTCTCTGTCTCTCGGTTTTCTCTTGCTGTCTGTTTTTCTTTCTTGCATATCTATGTCAGCTAATATAAAAGTATGTGCAAATCAATGTATGGAATGAAGCTGATAATGGGATCACTTTTGTTTAGTGTTGCTGTTGATGTATATTAATTGTAGAAAACTAGAGGGTACTTGGGTGCAAATGCCTGAGTCTTTTTCAGTTGCTGTGGGGACCCCAGGAAGCTCTCAATGTTCTAGCAGCTCCTGAAATTTACAAAGAACAGGATGCTCGCAAAGGATGGTGGTTGAAAAGGCTTATAAAACAGCTAAACTGAGCTGCAAAGAAAGATTTTATTTTGCTTCTGTGCATAGTTATTCTGAACAGGTTTATTTTATTTTATGCTACTGCAACTACAAATAAACAGTTTTGTGGAATTTTACAACTCCTCCTGGGTTTTCCCTATGCTTCCCGACCTGTGCCTCGATGACAGATGGTGTGAGAAGTGGGATTTAAGATGTGCATACCCTAAGACAGGAGATTTGTGCATGGGTACTGGATCTAGTACTAGTGAAGCAGAGAGGAAGGTATGGATTCTACAGCAGAAGTCCAGTCTCAGATTGTAAAGCCAGCACATGTTATGGGAAAAGAACAGGCAGTGGCAGAACCTGAAAGCCTGATGGACTTTTTCAAATGGTGCGCTATACAACAAAAAGAGACTAAGAAGCAGAGAGAGAAAAATAAATTCAATGGTTAGAAGTGTTGAGGAGAGGAGAGGAGAGAAGAGATGCAACGACAGGAGCAGTGATGGCTAGATGCCTTACAAGCTACTGAAGGCAGAGGATCCGGCACAGACCCAGACGAGCAACAAAATGCAAGCAACTTCAAGGCCATTAAACTTACTAGGTTGTGTCCCTCAGATGATATTGAGGCATACCTGACAACCTCTGAAAGAGTTGCCACAGCCTACCAGTGGCCAAAGCAGCAATGGACAATCAGACTGGTACCCTACCTGACAGGGGAAAGTCCAGCTTGCATACAGCAATATGGTCATTGTACAGTCAGAAAACTATGACCTGGTGAAAAGCGAAATCTTGAAAATGTACAACATCTCCACAGAGACCTACAGGCAGAGATTTCGATCTCTGAGGTACAACTCGGTTGACAATCCTCAAGAAGCCTTCACCTGACTCCGAGAACTCCTGATGAAGTGGATTCAACCAGAGAGCAAAACAGTCCCACAGATCATTGACACATTTGCCATGGAGTAATTCATCAACATCTTGCCTGCAGATGTGCAGCTGTGGGTAAAGGAACACCGACCAGAGAATGGGGAAAAAGCTGTTTCATTGGCTGAGGACTACCAGCTGGCCAGACAGATGCCACAGCAACAAGGTAACAGCCAAGCACTGGTAAGGAACTCTTTTACCAATTTAAATTCCAAGCCTGCTAAGAACTCTGGTGGGGGTTACAAATCTGTGCCAAAAGACGTTATCTGCTATAACTGTAATAAGCCAGGCCATTTTGGAACAAACTGCCATAATAAAGAGAGTGGCACTGGAGCAGATTTGTCCTTGGCAAACTGGGGCAAGTACCTAACAGATGTGAAGGTGGGGAATAAGACTGTGAAGGGACTCATTGATTCAGGAAGCAGACAGACCCTAGTGCATGTTATAGTGCGGGGAAAACACTGTGCAAAGGGACCAAGTACTGTTGTCATCTGCATCACGGGGGCACTCGCTATTATCCCACCACTCAAGTGACTCTGACCATTAAGGGTGTGTCACACCAAATGAAAGTGGGGGTAGTACCCAAATTACCTGTACCTGTGATTATTGGAAATGAACTTCCAGGATTTACTGAGCTGATCAAAGAGGGAGTAAACCCTGATGTTTCAGCAGCTGTGGTGAAGAGCTCAGGCTAAGAAAATTTCAGATGGTGGGGACACTTTTCCTTTCAGTGATTTTGATTTGGACTCATATGAACACAGCTCCAAGATCTGGAAATCTAGGAAAGAAAGACAAAGCTTGAAGAAACTGTGGCAACAAATGACTGATGGACATGAAGAAAAAATTACCAACCTTAGTAATTGTGTTTCTTCTAACAGAGTCTTGCTGTATTCTGACAATTGCAGTTAGCGCTAGCCTTTGAACTGCTCCAGAGAGAATAGGGTTAAATTTCTATGCAGGGCATAGAACACTGAGCTCGAGCTCGGTTGAAGACTCTGTCTGCAGTACTTTGAACTCAAACCATCAGATTCTTATGAGCTAAAAACTCACTCACCTATCAGAATGTGGAAATTGTAAAATTTCTACTAGCCAACTGGCAACTAATGGTCTAGGTTCCCAAAGGAAGACTCAAGTCAGGAAACCCAAAAAACAAACAAAAACCAGGTAATAAAGCATAACAAATTCTTAATAACCAAACTAAAGCACCCAACAGGAAGTGTGCTGAAGACACCCCTGGGGTGCAACACTGCACCTGCCCACCCACTTCCCAAAAACAGGTTCTGAGAGGGGAAGCAGGGCGGGAGGTCAGAATACAGCAAGACTCCATTAGAAGACACACAATTACCAAGGTTAGTAATTTTTTCTTCAAACAACATGAAGTCTTGCTGTATTCTGACAATTGCAGACTACCAAGCAGTACCTCCAAGGAGGAGGAACAGAACCTACTTTGGGAATAGGCTCTGAAGCACTGCTGTGCCAAATCTAGCATCACTCCAAGCCTGGATATCCAGGGAGTAATGCTTGGTGAAGGTATGAACTGTTTTCCAGGTGGCTGCTTGGCAAATTTCTAACAAGGGACTGTCCCTGGCCACAACCAGAGATGCAGCTGTACGTCTAGTGGAATAAGCCCTCAGACCTGAGGGAGAAATATTTCCCAGTTTCTCATAATGGATTGTGTCCTGTATCCAATTCTACCTGGCAATAGTTCTCTTGGTGGCAGGTTTGCCCTTACCTACTTCCCCATAAGTGAGGAACAACTGGAGGGAGTCAAACATGTGACCCTTTGTACATTCTATGTAGTAACCAAGGGCTCTTTCAATATCTAAACTGTGTAACCTTTGCTCTCCTGAGGAAGCATGATCAGTGAAGAACACAGGAAGAGACATGGATTGGTTCAAGTGGAAATCAGAAACCACTTTGGGTAGGAACCTCCTATTGGTTCTAAGGACCACCTTGTCCCTATGGAATGAGATGAAGTCCAATTCAACTGACAGAGCTTGCAATTCACTGATACGTCTGGCAGAGGTAACAGCAACTAAAAACACAGTTTTCCAAGTCAAGTACTTGAGCTCTGTTGATGACATAGGCTTAAAAGGGGGTTGCATAAGCTGAGCAATGCAAACATTCAAATCCCAGGCAGGAGCAGGATCCCTAAGAGGAGGATTGGTATGAAGCAATCCTTTGAAACATTTACAGAATGCAGGATGAGATGTCAGAGAGGAAGGTTTTCCCACTGACAGAAAAGCAGAAACAGCTGACAAATGTACCTTGAGAGTAGCTGGTCTGAGGCCTAGACCATTAATCAATCAATCAATCAATCAAGTCTTTATTTAACCAGGCGTTCATCGTTGAGCAGAAACTCATTTGCAAGAAAGACCTGGGTGGAGCATGAACAATTGTATATACAGGTCAACACAGGTATTTACAAGGCAATACAGAGAATACTCTTTACAGAGAGGAAGAAAAAGTTCATATGTACATAGAATTATACAGGTATTGTACAGATTACATGGTATTTACATACATAGAAGTGTCTATAGGAAGATAAAGCAGGTTATCTAAGGTTGCAGGAGGAAGTAACGGAAGAAAAAAAAAATAAAAATAAAAATATACACCAGGTAGAGGTGAAGGTAGGTGGGGAAGGGAGGGAGGTAGGGGAAGAAAGGCTAGGAGGGCACGGTGCACAAAGAGGAGTTGGTAAATTGGGATGTAGAGAAGGTGGATGGAGAAAAGGAGTATGTGTGAGCCCCGGGATTGAATGCTATAAAGTACGGGGCATGGTAGGATGTCACAACCCAGGGTAGTGAGCTCCTATCCGAGGTTGGGAATGGAAGAATGAGGGGATAGATGGGCCTAGTGTTGATAAGACAGGGGGATAAGAGAGAGAGAACAATTAGGCTGGTGAGGAGCAAGCTAGGGGGTCAGTACTTAAAATTGGGTCTAGGCGTGGCTATATACCAGTGCAGACACCGGTACTGGGTCTGAGTGGGTGAAGCAGTTACATGCTTCTCTGACTGTATGGAAATAAAGCGTCTTGAAGGCATTTATACCGATTAGAGTGCTTAATTTGAGGGTTTTTTGTAGATCGTTCCATAAGATAGGTAGCACAAAGCTGATGGCTGCCCTGCCGAAGCGGGATTTTGCATTAGGTACTTTAAGTGTAATAGCTGAGTAACTTGTAACGTGTTTCCCAATTATACTCAGGGAAGACAGCAGGAGATATAGTAAGGCAGCTTATTAGAGATGGCTCTATAGGTCCAGAGAGCGGCGTTTCTGTGGCGCCTGAACTTTAGTGATGTCCACCCCACTGCCGCATATAGGGTGCAGTGATGCGTGTCGAAGGGGAGCCCCGTTATAAACCTCAGTGCTCGATGGTAGAGTGTGTCCAGTTTAGCCATGTAAGAGTTGGGGCATTGGCTGTAGAGGAAATCAGCGTAATCAACCAATGATAGGAAAATAAATTGGACCAGTTGTTTCTTGGCATCTCTAGTGAGAAATTGGTTGATTCTAAAAAACAGTCCAAGCCTTTGCCGAAGTCGTTTTAGCAAGTCCTCGATATGTTCAATGAAGGAGAGTCTTTGGTCTAACCAAACTCCCAGATACTTGAATTTTGTAACAAATTCTAGTTTTTCCATAGAACAGTGGTAATTTGGGGAACTGTCCCACTGGACACAGGGTTAGCTATACGGATAAAAGGGGAGAGGACCATCACTTAATTTTTTTTGGCATTAAGGAGTAGCTTTTTTTGGAGGAGTTCGCTTTGCACAAGGTTAAATTCTGACTTTAGGTCATTGCAGGCAGCTTCAGGTGTTAGGCGGCTCACGTAGAGAACTGTATCATCTGCAAACAGATGGATGTTGGCTTCTTTTATACAGCAGTCGATGTTATTAATGTAGATTGCAAAAAGTAAGGGCCCTAATATAGAACCTTGAGGTACCCCTCTTTGCAGAGTTTTTAAGGGGGACAGGCCTCCTTCGGCTTTAACTTGTTGAAGGCGCCCAGTAAGATAGTCAGTAAACCAACGCAGAGAGGAGGGGTCCACACCTATGGTTTGAAGGGAGGACAGGAGCAGACTATGGTTGGCGGTGTCAAAAGCCTTGCTTAGATCAAGGAAAACAGCACAAATAAAGTTTTTGCTCTCAAGATTACGCTGCCAGTCATTAGTAACTTTGGCGAGGGCTGAGATAGTGCTATATTTAGCTTTGAATCCAGACTGCATAGGATTTAGCAGTTCCCTAGACTCAAGGTGATTCCTCAACTGTGCATTTACAATTTTCTCTAGGAGCTTGGACAGGACCAGAAGGAGAGAAATTGGCCTGTAGTTATTGAGATCGCCAGTGTCACCAGATTTGAATAGTGGTATGACATGTGCTGTCTTCCATATAGGTGGTAAGGTGCCCTGGGACAGGGATAAGTTAAAAAGGTGGGTGACGGGTATTGCTAGTATGTGGTAGGCAATTTTTAGGAAGTAAGGGTCAAGGGTGTCGGCCCCAGCACTTTTTCTGGTATCCAACTGAAGCAAGAGGTCCTCTACCTCTTTCAGTGGGGCAGGTTGAAGCGAGAAAGGCGGTGAAGCTATTGGAGTTTCAGGCAGTTGGCTGGCAGTCTGGGAGCGAAGTATGTTTGCACAGGAGTTATCAAATGCCATGCCTGCAGTAGCAAAGTGGTTATTGAATGCATCAAGTATATCCATCTTTTCGGTTATAGTCAAGTTGCCAGAGGTAATCTTGGTCGGGAGTGAATTTCCTGGGGAGTGGCCTAACAGATCATTGATTGTGTTCCAGAGCTTGATTGGACTCTTTGTGGCAGAGTCTAGTTCGGATTTGAAGAAGGTGGCCTGATTCTCTGATTGTTTTGGTACATAAATTTCGTGAGTCTCCTGAACTGGTTCCAATCCTCTGCAGTGTTCAGTCTGCGCGCTTTTTTCCAGAGCTTATCTCTTTCTAGAAGCAAGGACTTGATCTGAGGAGTGAACCATTTACAGGTTATGGTCCTAGTTCGAACTTTAATCAGGGGAGCATACTTATTAAGGGACCTTGATAGAATGTTGTAGAAGATACTGTAAGCTGACGTAATCATTTTGGCCAGGTAGAAATCTTGCCACTAAGGGGAGTACTTAAGCTCGTTTAGGTAGACATGTTCATTGAAGTTGCGCCTGGATCTCTTCATAGAGAACTTGCTGATGGGTGCTGGGTTGTTGGTGGATCTTACTCCCGCAATAAAACAATGGTCGCTGGTGTCTGAGAAGAAGACATCAGCGCGGGAGAAGAGATGAGGTTTGCTCACCATTAGCACATCCGAAAGTGTACTTTTACTGGGGTTCTTCACGTTTGGGCGTGTTGGTTCAGTAATAAGTTGCGTCAGCCCATGTTCATCACAGAAGGATGCAAGGGGGGGGCAGCTGTGTTAGAGAGCCAGTCAAAGTTGAGGTCTCCTAAAATAATAGTTTCTGGCAGCCCCTGTTCCAACTTGTCACTTAGATATGACACAAGCTGAAGGCCAGCAGACGGTGGTCTGTAGCATCCTATTACGCAGAGTGCAGTAGTCTGTGTAATTTCCACTTTGAGAATTAGGCATTTGAATTTGCTGGTGACAGATGCCGAGGATAAGCAGAAGGCAGAAAATTTGTCTTTAACGTAGATAGCTACCCTCCTCCTCCTCTGGCATGCCTATCAGCTCTGAACAAGGCATAGTTGGGTATGTTTACTTCTCTATCAGTGGTGCTGGGTCTAAGCCAAGTTTCCGGAAATCGCAAGTATGTCAGGAGAGGTATGATTTACCCAGGTTTGTATTAAGGTTATCTTTTTAAGGAGGCTACATACGTTAATATGCAAGAAGCTTATTCCTTTTAAATTTGCTAGTTCTGCTGGCAAAGCAATAGCTTCTGGGGGGCCAGGGTTGAGTTCTACATTGCCTGAACATAGCAGGAGGATAAGTAGGATTTTTCTAACAGCACTAATTACAAGCTTGTAATTCCTGCCTTTCTCCCATCTAGTAGATCTGATGTTTTTAGGGACTGGAAAGTAGCCACCATAGAAGAGCTAATCTGTTGTAGCAAGAGCTAGTAACCCTACCACAATAGGCGGGGAGCAGATAGAAGTCTGCATGGTGGGAGGTGGGCCTTGTGGTGGGGGAGTGTTATAAGTACTACTGGTATGTGTGGTCCAAGAGCAGGGTTCAAGGTACTGGTACTTGGAATCATGGAAGCAATTAAAGGATAAGTTGCCATGTGGTATACAGCACAAGGTGCCATTGTAGATCAAACATGATGGTAGTTCAGGTGTCCAATGCTGGGCAGCTGGTATCAGCAGAAAAAGGGGCAGTATAAGGAGCCATATAGGGCCCGACATGATGGTACCTCAAAAAAGGAGCCACTCAATTAGCCCAGGGGTCGGTGGGGTTGCTGGATTAATGCAGTTTATCAGTAGCTTTCCGATCCAGGTTGACCCAAATTTGATAGCCATATAATCCAGAACTGTAGACAATTCAGCAGTGTCTGGGGATATATGCTTCTTGGAACACCAAATGCTGAATTTTTTCCATTTGGAGTTGTAAGTTTTTCTGGTGGCAGGCTTTCGAGAGGCTTTGAGAATACCCAGAACCCCTTGGGACAGATGCAAATCTGCATATTCTAACTCTTCAAGAGCCATGCCTTCAGATTGAGGGACCGAAGAATGGGGTACCAAATCCTCCCCTGAGATGAGGTTAACAGATTGCACTTTCTGGAGAGAGACAGGGGAAGATGGACTGCTAGGGATAGCAGCAGGGGATACTATTGCTGCCTGGCCCAGTCTGGAGCAATCAGAATTAGTTTGCAGGATTGTGACCTCATTTTGACCAGAACTTTGAACAACAAAGGAAAAGGAGGGAAGGCATAGAGGAATTTCCCTTCCCAGTTCAGAACCAGAGCATCCAGAGGGACTGAGCCCAGTACTGGAGGTCTTCAACAAAACAGAGGAAGTTGGTGATTGTTCAGGGCTGCAAAGAGATCTATCTCTGGAGTGCCCCACCTGGAAAAAATCACTTCCAGCACCAGGGGATCCACAGACCATTCATGATGGCCCTGGGAGAGTCTGCTCAGTGCATCTGCTATCACATTGTCCTTTCCCGGAAGGTGGACTGCAACTAAGGATGTCTCAGAGAGTAAGCCAGAGACCATAGTTTCATGGCTTCCGTGCACAAGGCCGTGGACCGAGTGCCTCCCTGCTTGTTGATGTACCACATGGTGGTGGTGTTGTTTGTCCTGACTTGCACCACCTTGTTCTGCACTGACTGAGAGAAGGCTTGCAGAGCCAGGAACACTGCTCTGAGCTCCAAAAGCTTGATATGCAGGAGGGACTCTTGATGGGACCACTGTTCCTGGGCTGTGAGAGCCCCGAGATGGGCTCCCCACCCCAACAGAGAAGCATCTGTGGTAAGGACCACAGAGTGGGCCTGATTGATGAAAGGAACCCCTTGCCTGACATTCTCCTGATCCTGCCACCACTGAAGTGCCTGGATCAGAGTCTGAGTCACTGGAACTAGTTTGGTAAGATGATCCTTCTTTTTGGACCAGAAGGACCATAGATTATTTATTATTTATTTATTAAATTTTGATAATCAGGTGAGCCCACTGGGCCCTGAGAGTCCCTTTTTCAGGGGTGACCCCAGGGTTACATACATTATTACAAGGGATTGTATACTGCAAGGTATATAACATGTGTCACATACTCACATAATAGGGTAAACATGGTAGCAATACAACAGATACCAACGATGTAGGAATTGGACCGCAGAGTGTGGGCTAACACTTGGGAGTGCATTAACTTAACAGCTGCACTTAGTGGAGGTCATCAGGTGCGCCTTAAGCCTAGTGCGGAAGGTGTAGGGGGAGATGGAACTGAATGTCCCTCATTTGAAACCTGGCTTCTTGGACCACTGCTGTAGAAGCTGCCATGTGACCCAGAAGCTGAAGGAAATGCCTTGCTGGTCGAGAGATCAGAAGGCGGAAAGAGGAGGCCAGCTCTGAAATGGCTGTAACCCTCTGTATGGGAAGAAAAGCTCTTGCCTTGACTGTATCCAGCTCTGCTCCTATAAAAGTGAGAAGCTATACAGGTTCGAGAACTGACTTGTAAAGGTCGAGAAGAAACCCCAAGGAAGTGAGCACTTGCTGGGTCACTTGGAGGTCTGACTTGACTTGGTCTGGGAACTGTCCCACAATGAGCCAGTTGTCCAAATATGGAAACACTGAAATCTTCTTCCTTCTTAAAAAGGCCACCACTACTGCCAGGCACTTTGTGATCACCCTTGGAGCCGATGTTAGGCCAAAGGGCATTGCTCTGAACTGATAACGGCCTGAAGGCAATTAGAACCTGAGGTACTTTCTGTGGGAGCACCTGATGGGAATGTGAAAATAGGCATCCTTGAGGTCCAGGGAGGCTAGCCTGTCCCCTGGCCGCAGAGAGGGAAGAATTATTCCCAGAGTCACCATTTTGAACTTTGGTTTTAACAGATACTTGTTCAGATATCTTAAATCCAGGATGGGTCGCACTCCCTTGTCTTTTTTGGAGTAAGTCTGTACCTGTAGTACAGACCTTTGCCCCTGTGTAGGTAAGGCACCCTCTCTATGGCCCTTAGAGCCAACAGAGATGAAACCTCTGCTTGCAAGGCAAGGGATTCGGAGGTGCTTGCAGGTGGAAAAGATCTGGGCCTCAGCTTTGGAAATCTTTTGAAGCTGAGGACCAGTCCCTGACTTACCACTTCCAGGACCAATTTGTCTGAAGTAACAGACTTCCAGTCCTGGGCGAAGTAAGCCAGCCTGCCTCCTACTGGTATGGGGGAGTCGACCCGGGCTGACACCTCATGGTGTCTGCTTGGCAAGAGCCTTAGGCTGAGGGGTGGATGCAGCCCTGCTCATCCCGCTTCTGCCTCTCCCTCTAAAGAACCCCCTCTGGGAAAAGGGAGAAGAGGCCTGTGCTTGGTAGAAAGGCCTGTGAAAAGGCCTGCCCCTGCCCTTGGCTTGCTGCCTTTGAGGAGTTGCCTTCCTTTCCTTGGCCTGTGCACTCCTGTGCGTGGTCCTGTGTTCATCCATTTTCATCATGTAATTCTCTGTCTGCTCCCCAAACAATTACCCACTACAGGGAAACCCATGGCCTTAGCCTGGGTGTTCTGTGAAAGGCTAGTACATCTGAGACAAGCCATTCTCCGAAGAGCCAAAGATGTAGCCATGACTCTTGATGACACATCACTGGAGTCCACAGCAGCACGAAACTGAACCTTGGATGCCTCAGTCCCATCAGCAGCCACACCCTCCAGCTCCTTGGCCAGCTGGGGGGAAGCCTGCTTAGCCAGTGCCAGTACAGTGTCCCATCTGAACTTCTGGTACCTGGCTTTATAGGCCATATAATTAGCCTGCCTGAGTCCCAAAGAGGATGCCATGTACAGTTTCTTTGCCATAGCATCTAACTTCCTGGAGTCTTTATCTGGGGGGGTGTGAAGCCAAGGGAATGCCTGCCCTGTCACAGGCTGCAGCCTGCACTACCCCAACATGGCTGAATTGCTGGTAAAGAAACTCCATATCCAAGCCTGACAGAGCATACCTCTTGTCCATCCTTCTGTCCACAGGAAGTATAGAGTTAGGAGACTTTAGAATGTTGTGAGTCTGCTTACCAAAAGACTTACGAAGGGGAACAGACAGTCTCTTAGACTCTGGGATATCCATCATTTCAACGAAGTCAGGATCTTCCTGGTCCCGCACAGCCTGCTCCATAGGAGGCTGGAGGGTTTCTGCCACTTTCCAGTAAAACAGAAAGTGGGGAGAGGACTCAGAGAGCCTAGGAGGGGAAACACCAGAAGGTCTGTCTGGGGAGATGTCTGGTTCTATAGGCACATCCAGACTTTCTAAGCACTCATCATCATAATCCTCACATTGTTCACAGTCCCCCTCCTCAAAATCCGGTTCATAAAAATCTTCAGGGGCATAATCCTGAACCGGAGGAAACGACTGAACCGAACCTCTACCAACCGGGACCGGATCGGTCGGAACCGGACGAAGCGATTCCACAATCCGAATCGCTCGAGCAATTTCTTCCACGGTTGGAACATGGAGTTTTGGATCTGAACCAGAAGATTTTTCCTTTCTTTTCCTTTTTGTAGGAACTGACCCCTCAGGATCAGCTCTTCTCTTGCCCGAAGAAGTATCGCCCTGGTCAGAGGGCACTCCTTCTGGTTCGGTGGCCTTTCCGGGTTAGCGGATTTCTCAGCCTCCTTCTCCCTAAGTCTACCTAATCTCTTATCCAGGGTAGACTTGGGAAAATTCTTATATGTTTGGCAGTCTGAATCAAGGTGGTCAACCCCCAGACAGTAAACACAAGTGGTGTGGGGATCGGCCTTAGCAAAGACCTCCCCATACTCACTGCAGTGTTGAAACTCAGTGGGCCAATTTTTTTTTCTTGGGTTTCTCAGACATGGCCAACCTAAGCAAACTTACCCTTTTTTCAGCAACCACCGGGCAAGACTCTCTTATCTGTTTCTGTGTTATGGGTGTTGGAAAAACCGCTAAAAACACGTTTTTTTTTTAAACCGATAAGAACCGGTAACCATGCACTAAACTGACTAAATCAAAAGATCTAAAGGATCGGTTCAGCCAAACCGATCAGGACTTTTACAATTTCCTCAATCTAAACATTCTATCTAAGTACTTAGTGTACCGCAGACAGAGTGAACCAAATCGTGGTAAAATAATTCGGAAAACCAAGACTTTAACTGACACTTTAACCGAGTCTTTGAACCGAGCAATAGGAGATATCTCCGGAGCTACTGTTCAGTGAAGCGGAGTAAAGAATCTGACAGTTTGGATTCAAAGTACTACAGACAGAGTCTTCAACCAAGCTCGAGCTCAACGTTCTATGCCCTGCATAGAAATTTAACCCTATACTCTCCGAGGCAGTTCAAAGGCTGGAGCTAACTGCAATTGTCAGAATACAGCAAGACTTCCTGTTGTTTGAAGGGTTAAAATATGAAAATGCTGAAACTAAATTGATAACTGATGGTGATTTTATTTCAGAGCATGCTAACGATATTTCTCTCCAGAGTTATTTCAAGCAGCTAGGGGTAAAACCAAAATGGGGTGGACCAATGTTTAAAAAATGTAATGGGTTACTGTACACAGTTTGGGTTAAACCTCAGACACAGGAACAGACAGAACAATTGGTTATATCACAGAAGTATAGAACATAATTGTTATAGATGGCACATGATAATCCTATGGCCGGTCACTCAGGGAGGGATCGCACCCTTACCAGATTGCTGTATAGATTTTACTGGCCAGAAATTCATGGAGATGTTGCTACCTATTGTAATACCTGTGCTGAGTGTCAGAAAGTAGCCCCAGTCACTAGAAAAGACAAGGTGCTCCTGGTTCCCCTACCCTTAATAGATGTGCCTTTTGAGAGAATTGCAATGGATGTGGTTGGTCTTTTAGACAAAAGTAAAAAGGGTAATATATTTATCCTGGTAGTATGCGACTATGCTACTTGATACCCAGAAGCAGTTCCAATACATACTGTTACAACTGCAAAAGTTGCAGCAGAGCTAGCCAAAATTTTCAGCAGAGTGGGATACCTGAAGAAATTATTACTGATCAGGGTAGTAATTTTGGTGCTGCACTGCTTAAAGAGCTGTACAGACTACTAGGTATCACTGCCATATGAACCTCCCCCTATCACCCTCAGACAGACGGTGTTGTTGGGCATTTTAACCAAACCCTAAAACAAATGTTAAGAAGGTAAAAGAGGAAGGGAAAGATTGGGACCAATTCTTGCCTTACCTACTTTTTGCTTACAGAGAAGTGCCATGGGCATCAACAGGGTTTTCACCACTTGAAATGCTGTATGGTAGGCTGCCAAGAGGGCCACTGGATATGATAAAAGAAACGTGGGAAGATGACCCCACTCAGAAACAATCTATATCTCCTTATATGTGTGCCCTACGAAAAACACTGGGAAAATACGTTGAAATTATCCCACCACCACCAGTGCCATTCTTGCAGCAGCCACCTTTTCAGCTGTCACCACTACTACCACTATTCCTCTGCCCATGGCTGAAGCACCTTCTACCCCATGTCTGTGACCATGAACACCCTCTAGTGCTGACCGAATGCAATGCTTGATATTGTTTATAGAGTGCTATGTGTGTGTTGTGGTGGATGGAGTGTGCCACATGAAGCTTGTGTTGCATTAGTGAGAGCTCAGTGTTGGTGGCTGAAGTGTCATTGTGGTGTATATGGTATACCAGGTTCAATGGGTGATTAATGGTGTTGCTGAAGTGCTCTTTTATACTTTCCTTAAAAAAACACCTTTTCTGGCCGAACAACGAATACCGAATAACGAATGCCGAATACTTGGGACCCGAATATTGAGCGAAATGCATCAGGTCACCTGGTTACACACCAGGAAGTGAGAGCAAGTCATGGGGAGCGGTGAGTGTTGTTTTGGACCTTATTGCTCTGGTGATTTTCTACAATAAAGGAACTTTTGATATAAGAAGCCTGAGCTGATGAGTCTGACTTAGAAACAAAGGGTGGGATATTCAGACTGCGCCAGGCCATGGCGCAAGCCTGGGCGCAGCACAATTGGGATGTGCCAGGGCGTTGACAGGATGATATTCAATGGTGCTGTGCCATGGCTCAGCACATTTGAATATCGCTCCATGGCTACCCACAGAGCGTGTGGCGCAGTGGCACTGCACCAGCGCATGTGGCCAGAGAGGAGCAGGGGAATGCCCTAGCACAAGTGCCATTGCACTAGGTGCCTCAACCCCAATATTCAGTGATGGACATGCAAATGGGGCCATAATGCATGCAAGGTGCAAATAGGGCCATTTGCATGTCATTATGGGCCCATTTGCACGGAGGTGCACTGAACCCTGATGACTTGTGTCTGGCACCCTGCCAAGCAGCAGCCGTCGGAGACCAACGCCCCCTGCCCCTCACTGGCAATGTGCTCCAATGCCCGATCACGGGCTGTTTTAAATAATAGAATCCCTGGTGGTCCAGTGGACCCTATCTCCTTGCCCGATCGTGGGCTGTATAATGTAATTAACACCCTGGTGGTCCAGTGGACTTGCCCCCAAGCCCGATTGCGGGCAATCAGTCCCATAATTATCCCTGGTGGTCCTGCGGTACCTGCACCTCCCAACCCGCCCACTCATTCCTGCCACCTGCTCCCCGGGTCAGCGGTGGGCAGCAACACCCACGCAAGCGCCCAGCCACCCATCGACTGACAGAGTATAAATGCGGCTGTCGCCCATTGGTCCACAGCATGGGCCAATGGGCATGCAGTCTATGCTGTACTACAGTCCTGATATGTGAATGGAGCCATTCACATATCGAGATGTAATGCAATGCAGGCTACACACCCATTGGCCCACGCTGTGGACCAATAGGCGTACAGCCGTACTGTATGCTGTCAGTCGGCGTGCGGCTGGGTGGCTTGTGGTTGGGGTGCTGCCACCCGCTGTTGACTGGGGGGGAGCGGGGTGGTGGGAATGAGTGAGCAGGTTGGGAGGAGGTACGGCTACCACTGGACCACTAGGGATAATTACAGTACTGAATGCCCGCGATCGGGCTGGGGGCAGGTCCACTGGATGACCAGGGAGTTTCTTATATTATACAGCCCGCGATCGGGCAGGGAGATATGGTCCACTGGACCACCAGGGAGTTTCTTACATTATACAGCCCGTGATCGGGCAGGGAGATAGGGTCCACTGGACCACCAGGGAGATTTTATTAAATAATGCAGCCCACGATCGGGCATGGGGGGTGCTACGCCAACAGACAGTGCTGCCAGAGCTCGGGTGGCCACCCACAGCTGGCGGCTGCCATTTTGCACCCTGCATTAAGGCAGTTCACCTGTGGGTGGTGTAGTGATAGTATAATATGTTGATTATTGTCACTCCATTTTGTATGCTATTTCATGTAATGTATGTCATTTTATACTCCATTTTGTATTGTGTGACTCCATTTTACATGCTGCTTCATTTAATTGGTGTTTTGCTCTTTAGATAGCCTCATTATTATGTTTTGCTTCAGACAGTGTATTTTGCTGACTTGAAGGTCGCATATTATCAGGCAACCTGTTTTTGCAGTTTTGTTTAAACTTCTGCTTAGCTCATAGTGTTCTAGGCACCCAGCCAGTGTTTGGAGCACAGTGACCTAGCAGGTGTGGGGAATTCTGAGCAGTCCTTATCGTGTGAATTTGCAACATCCTGGAAGCCCGGCCAGCTTCTAGAATGTGGGAAAATAACACTATAAAGGCTGCACGGTTATTTATAGCATAGAATAAGATATAAATGTAGCTTTCTCAATGCCTGGTTGGAAGCCTCATCTGCAGGGTGGACGCATCGCTGTGGAACTTTCTCCCGGTTCAAAACTCCTGGCCAGGCTGTGAGATGATTTAGGGGCTTCCCCAGCTACTGGGAAAAGGCTTGGATGATGCTTTATTGAATCGGTGATGTATCATGTTTTGCTTAATTGAAGTATATATTAATGCTGATAGTGATATTGCTGCTAAATGAAGTGTAATTATCTTTTGCTTGCAATAAATTGTGCTGATGTGTGAATGCCAAGTGTGATTATTCCTTTGTGACTCTTCGATTAGGCAAGACAGGGTGGCCAGCTGTTGCTCCATTTATTTCTGGCTCAACTGTGTGCGGGGCATGTAGGGGTTGTGCTGCATATTCTCAGCACATCCTGGGCTGAATATCAGGATGTGCAGGATATGCATGGGCACACCCCCCTTACCTGCGCGGCATATATTACTGATGCACCCCAGCGCATCAGAATTTTTGCTGAGCTTATTCCCCCATTGAATACTGTGCCAGGGTGCTTCAGTGGGTTCCGCATGGCACAACTCTGTTGAGCCATGCGCAACCCATTTGAATATCCCGGCCAGAGTATTTGACTCATTTTGGCATATGCCCTTGCCTTTAGCAGAGGTGTGGGTCTCCTAGCATTTTGCTTGTACTTGCTTTAATCAGAAAGTCCCCCTCTTCTAAATAGTTTAATGTCTTTCAAAAATTCTTTGTCTCCAAAGTGCTATGACTAAATTGGACCCGTAAACAGCAAAGAATAAATATAGACCTCATATGACACAATCTATCTTATTATTCATTTTAAGAAATTATGGCATACTTCATAACATTCATAAATTGTAAAAGATGTTATTGCCCACATGTATAAGTATTTCACTTGTTATATTCAAGTTAGAAAGTCTGTGGTAAAGAATATAACATTACCACACAACATAAAGAGTGCTTTAAGGTGTAGATTAAGAAACGATAGTAAGAAGGGTGATTATACAGCAAGCAAGCAGACAGAGAGAATTAATTAAAATGAAGAGGAAAAAGTCAGAAAAGGAGAACACTATGGGATGTATAAATAAGGAAATGTGTTAGGGCTGTTATTATTGGAAATAACTAAGAGAGAGAGAAGAACTGATTACAAAATACAGAGTCAGGTTTAGTGATGGGATTCAAACCTTAGGTCCCAAATTTTGAAACCAGAATACAGAAGCAAAGATGGAGAAAGACTCCAAGGGGAATATAATGTTGTGAGGTGTAGAAAATGAACTATGTAAAAGTTAAATGATGTAATCAAGGTTAACATTTGAATAGATGGCTTACATGTTTGGTGGATCAAACCTGTGGAAATTTTACTGTGAAACAGTGAAAAAAACAGGACAATAATAAAAAAAGTGAGTAATTACTGGTAAGCAATTTTTTAAATGGGCGCACCGAGTTGATATTTGCCATAATAACCAGTCGGTTATTATGGGATTCTCACGCTCCATCTATCAAAAGGGAGAGCTCCCTCATTGGCTCCCGTTTTGTGAGTGGGCGGGCTAAACAGTTCTGAAAACATGGTGGCTCCGTATCTTAGCGAGAAACCGCCATGGGTAAATCCTCACCTTCCTTCCATAATTCCTTTTTTTTATTTGTTTTGTTGTCCCTACCGTAAGTATCACCATTTTGTAAGTATCTGGTTAATCCTGCAGTTCGCTAGCTTTGGGCAACACACACCATCGGCAGGAATGAGTCTGTGTCTGACTCCCTGACACAGGTAAGCATGATCGTAATTGCGATCGTGATTTTAGTGTAAGTTTTAAAGAAGTTTTTAAACTGAAAGCAGAGTGAGCAGGAGGGTGCTGTGGGATGAGAGACAGAGGGACTACGGAGTGCTGCACAGCTTGCATGGGGAATTTAGAGTGGGAGCTGGTGTTGGTGAGGGTGGTTAGGAAGCAGCTGCTGCATTTGGTGCCCCAGAGAATTAGAGTAAAGGTGCCACTGGGATTTATTGAGCAGGACAGAGGGGGAGAGAGAGCGAGAGAGAGAGGGGGAAATAAACAGAGAGTGTGTGTGTGTGTGTGTATATGTATGTGTAGAGAAAAAAGAGAGACAAGAGACTGTGTGTGTGTGTAGAGATCACAGCACTTAGGTTGGAAAAAATTGCTCACCAGCAAACTATATGAAATAAAAGATGGGGAAGTGTGCATATGAGAATTTAATGCAAACCCTCAGTGTGGGATGCTTTGATAAACTCCTCGGGCTTTGCCCTCGGGATTTATGTACAGTAGCATCCGACACCTCGGCTGTGAATTAAATTCTCATATCATACACTTCATCATCTGTTATCCTCTATAAAATTAATGGGTTCCGATTTTTCGATGGCAAAAAAAAGTGTGTTAAATACCGTAACACCTCAGTAAATTATTACGGCATTCTCGCACTCTCTTCCCCTACAAATGCACTCGAGATACTGAACAAACACAGATCGAGCTTAAAACGCTCCGTTTCTCTTCACACACTACTGACTACAAAAACCTCAGGCTGCTTCTTCAGTGGGTCGGGAGGTATTCTTGCAGTGGGAGGGAGTGAAAGGGAAGTTGGTGATGCGAGGGACAGCCTGAGGGCCTTACACAGCCGACAGCCATACGGGCGCGATGCAGCTCTTCAGTGCTGCCTACAGGGACTGAGATTAACCTTTTAAACTAAACCTCTAAAAGAAAAAAGCCACCCTTCAATTATAAATAACAAAATATGGGGTGCAGCGTGTTTTACTTGAATTTCACATACTCCCTCATTGTTGGATAGCTAATAAACCCCTCGGGCTTCGCCTCGGGGTTTATGTGTTATAACTTTCTTCGAGAATGTGTTAAATTCTTATAACACTGCACCCATATACTTTATAGATATATAATGTAGGGGTAGTTGCATTTGACCTGAAAAACAAAGTGGGGGGCACTGGTTCAATCAAATGACCAGTGCAGCTCAAATGTGTTTTTAGAAGAGGCAGAACGAGCAGATAGAGTAATGTTCATTCAAAGGTGGTCCATATTCAAGGCCCCTGGAATTTTGTGATTCTGCGGTTATGGAATTTTCTGCAGAATTTGCATCATGCCACAGAATTCATATAGTGCCACAGAATTCATTGTTTTTGGTGAATTTTCATTCAAATATACAGTTTTTCCATAGTGCCAGGCTCCCATATCCATCTTGTTTATCCTGAAGCCCCTCCTCTATGCTTGGCAGGTGACGTCATTTATGATATCACATCATATTTTAGCCAATGGTTGGACTGCATTCTGCCACAGAAATTAATAGATCATGCCGCAGAAATCAGAGAATGCTGCTGCAGAGCACTAGGGGCCCTGTCCATATTAAGTTCTCATTTAGTTCATATCTGGAGATATTTGTTCTTAAAGTAAAAATCCACCAGGCTTCCCGCCTCAGCAATATTGACTCTCTGTGTCCACCACGTGGATTTTCTGGTATTTTTCCTATTCCGAAAAAATTCAAACTGGAAACAGAATGATGAAACTCTATAAAGTGTTTTGCTAGGGGTGATCTAATATCCCCTCTTCTTATGTTACTTTTGTATTCAGTTATACATTGTTTAAGAGGTCTGGTGGTCTCTCCAATATAATATAGAGAACAGGAACAGATTATACTGTAGACCACATATTCTGTTCTGCATGTTATGAAATCCTTTATGTTATATTCTTTATTATCCCAAGTACTTCTAATGGTTTTAGTTTTCTGTCCGCTACTGCAGTGGATACAATTTCCACAGGGAAATAAACCTGATATGTTGCTTTTAAGCCATGTTGAAGGTACATTTTCAGATTTCCAGTGTTGTGTTCATATTATTTTGTTTTGTATGGTTGTCGTTTTCTTAGCTGTCATCAACTGTTTCTGTTCAAATATTTGTTGTCCTGTTTCATTTGTCTGTAAAATCTTCCAATTTAATAGAATGACATTTTTAATTCTGCCAAAGCTCTCTGAGTATTGAGTTGGCATCGTTGTTTTAGATGTACTTTCTGTCATGTTTACTTGTCTGTCCCCCAGTAAAGATTCCCTTTCTCTGTGGTCACATTTGTCTTTTGATGTTCTTAATACAGTATCTGCATAGCCTCTTGATTTAAATCTATGAGTTAAATCTATTATATTCTTGTTACAGCGTTCTTGGCTGTTACTATTTCTTTTAATTCTCAGCATTTGGCTGTAATGAATACTGTCTTTTAATGTTTCAGGATGAAAGCTTTTGGCATGTAAAATGGTATTTGTAGATATTTCTTTTCTATATAGATCTGTTATGATCTTCCCATTTTCTTTTATTATTTTAAGATCCAAAAATGGAATTTCTTGGTCATTAGATTCAAATGTGAAGGACAACTTCTGGGTAGCAGTTTCAAGATACTGATGAAAATATTGAGCTTCTTGTGCTGTGCCTCTCCAGATAATCAGAATGTCATCAAATCATCTATAAAAACACAGAAACATAGATTTTGATGGCAGATAAGGACCGCTTGGCCCACCCAGTCTGCCCATTTCCCTACCTAATGGATAAGCTGCAGATCCTAGTTAACCAGCAGCCTACTTCTTCCTACCCCCACCCCTAGAATTGCCTTGTGACTGTCCCATGCATGCTTGAATTCCACCACTGTTTTTGACTCCACAACCTCCTCCGGAAGGCCGTTCCATGCATCCACAACCCTCTCTGTGAAAAAATACTTCCTTAAATTACCTCTGAGCTGCCCCCTCTATCTTCAAATTGTGCCCCTTGTTCTTGCACACCTCTTTTTTTGAAAGATGTTACCCTCTTGGACTTTGTTGATTCCCTTGAGGTACTTGAAAGTTTCTATCATGTCCCCCCTCTCCCTCCTTTCCTTGAGGCTATACATATTAAGCTCCTTAAGTCTCTCTTCATATGTCTTCCAGTGCAGACCCTGCACCATTTTAGTTGCCCTCCTCTGTACAGCTTCCATCCTGTCTATGTCTTTCTTGAGACTGGGTCTCCAGAAACTGCAGCAGTACTCCAGATGGGGTTTCACCAGCTGTCTGTACAGAGGCATAATAACTTCCTGTTTTCTACTGGTGATGCCTCCCTATGCATCCCAGTATCCTCGCACCTCCTGCTGCCCTCTCACATTGCTTGCCCACCTTTAGGTCATCTGATATGACTACCCCAGGTCCCTTTACATTTTGTTGTCGTTAGTATCTCACCCCCATTGTGTACTCTTCCCTGGGGTTTTGTTTCCCAGGTGCATTACCTTGCACTTCTTAGCATTGAATCTAAGCTGCCATACATTTGACCATTCCTCTAACCTTGCCAAGTCCCTTCTCATCCTTTCCACCCCACCTTGTGCATCAACTCTGTTGCAGATCTTTGTGTCATCTGCAAAGAGACATACTTTTCCTTCCAGTCCCTCTGCAATGTCACTTATAAAGACACTAAGAGGACTGGTCCTAATACTGAACCCTGCGGTACCCCACTAGTAACCCCCCTTTCTTCAGAGTGGACTCCATTTACTATTACTCTCTGTGTCCTATTCTCCAGCCAATTCTTTACCCGGGCTGTCATCTTGGGACCCACTCCCAGGCTGGATAACCTGTATATTAATCTTTTGTGTGGGACTGTGTCAAATGCCTTGTTAAAGTCTAGGTAGGCCACGTCCACAGCCCCTCCCTGATCTACTACTTTGGTCACCCAGTCAAAGAAATCTAATGTAATTTGACTTGAATCTATTTCTTTCTGACTGAATATGTTCCTTTTCAAAATAGGCCATGCAGAGGTTAGCATATGTGGGTGCCAATGTGGACCCCATAAAAAAATTATTCACTATAGTAATGTTGTTTCTTCTAGTGGAGTCTTGCTGTATTCTGACAATATGCAGTAAGCTCTAGCACTTGAACTGCCCTGGAGAGGAAAGAGTTAACTCTATGCAGAAGCATAGATCATTGAGTTCAAGCTTGGTTTTCAAACCTCTGTCTCTGGTATTTACCAGTGTAACCGTCAGATTCTTACGAGCAAGCTAACTAAGTACTAAACTATGGAAATTGTTTATCTATAGCCAAAAGGCAACAATTTGGGTCCCAAAAGACTCAAATGGAGAACCCAAGAAAAAATGGAAGTGATAATATAAGATATATATATATTAAACATAACAATAATAATAATAAACAACTACCCCACCCCTAAGAGGGAGGGTACAAGGTATACACCCATGAGGTGCAACACTGTACCTGCCAGCCCACTTCCCAAAAACTAGGTTCTGAGAGGGGAGGCAGGGAGGGAGGGAGGTCAGAATACAGCAAGACTCCATTAAAGGAAACAACATTACTATTGTGAGTAATTTTTTCTTCCAACAACATGAAGCCTTGCTGTATTCTGACAATATGCAGACTACTAAGCAGTTCCCCCTGGAGGAGGGAATGCAGAACCTACTTTGGGAACAGGTTCTGCAGTACTGCTGTGTCAAACCTAGCATCACTCCTAGCCTGAATGTCCAGAGAGTAATGCTTGGTGAATGTATGGACTGTTTTCCAGGTGGCTGCTTTACAGATTTCTAGCAAGGGTATGTCTTTGGCCGCAGCCAGAGTAGCAGCTGCACCCCTAGTTGAGTGAGCCCTCAGGCCTAGAGGGGGTGTTTTGCCCAATTTTTCATAGCATAATTGTATACAACAGACAATCCACCTGGCAATAGTTCTTTCAGTAGCAGGCTTACCTTTTCCCACTTCACCAAAAGTGAGAAAATTGAAGACAGTCATTTCTGTGTGCCTTAGTATGCTCTATGTAGTAGCTAAGAGCCCTTTTAACATCCAAACTGTGTAATATTCTTTCCCCTGAAGAAGAATGGTCAGTGGAAAACACAGGAAGAGACAGACTGGTTCAAATGAAAATCTGATACCACTCTGGATAAGAACCTCCTATTGGTTCTTAGGACCACCTTATCCCTATGGAAGGAGATTAAATCAGGTTCGACTGACAGGGCCTGCAATTCACTAATCCATCTGGCAGAAGTAATAGCTACCAGGAACACAGTTTTCCAGGTCAGGTACTTCAGCTCGGCCAAAGCCAAGGGTTCAAAGAGTGGCTGCATAAGCTGGGCAATGCAGACATTAAGGTCCCAAGCTGGAGTAGGTTCTAGAAAGGGAGGGTTAATATGAACCAGACCTTTGAAAAACTTACTAAAAACAGGATGAGACACCGGGGAAGAGCCCTTCTGTGCTGAAAGGAATGCAGAGACAGCTGCTAGGTGAACTTTCAGAGTTGCAGACCTTAGGGCTAGACCATTAAGATGAACCAGATAATCTAAGGCTGTAGCAATGCCTGCAGAATCAGGCACAACGCTCTTCTGAGAACACCAAATGCTGAATCTTTTCCATTTAGAATTATAAGTTTTTCTAGTGGAAGGTTTCCTGGAAACCTTTAAAATATCCAAGACTCCCTGAGAAGATGCAGGCCTAAATATTCTAACTCTTCAAGAGCCAGGCCTTGAGGTTGAGGGACTGGAGATTGGGTACCAGATCCTCCTCTGAGAGGAGGTTAGGAGATTGTATCTCTTGGGAAGAGACAGAGGACGTGACACTGACAGAGATAGCAGCAGAGGATACCAAGGCTGTCTGGCCGAATCCCGAGCCACCAGTATCACTGTGTAGGGTTGAGATCTAATTTTGATCAGGACTCTGAACAACAGAGGGAAGGGAGGGAAGGCATAGAGAAACCTGCCCGTTCAATCCATAATGAGAGCATCCAGAGGAACAGTCCCCAGGACTGGAGGTCCGCAACAAAACAAAGGAAGTTGGTGATTGTCTGGGGCTGCAAAAAAATCTATATCTGGAGTTCCCCATCTGGAAAAGATGACGTGTAGTATGGGAGGGTCCAGGGACCATTCGTGATGCCCTGAGAGATTCTGCTCAGGGCATCTGCTAGTACATTGTCTTTCCCTGGAAGGTGAATTGCTATCAGAGAAGTCTGAAGAGAATAGGCTAGAGACCACAGTTTTATGGCTTCTGTGCACAAGGCCATGGGCCGAGTGCCCCCTTGCTTGTTGATGTACCACACTGTAGTGGTGTTGTCTGTCCTGACTTGGACCATCTTGCCCTTGACTGACTCCGAGAAGACCTGAAGGGCTAGAAAAACTGCCCTGAGTTCCAGGAGATTGATATGAAGGAGAGACTCTTGCGGAGACCAGACCCCTTCAGCCATAAGGGCTTCCAGGTGGGCTCCCCAACCTAGGAGAGAAGCATCTGTAGTTAGGACAACTGAGGGGACTTGAGAGAGAAATGGAACTCCTTGGCTGAGGTTGTCCTGATCCAGCCACCACTGGAGAGCTTGGACCAGAGTCTGAGTTACTGGAATCAATTTGGTGAGAGAGTCTCTTTTCTGAGACCAAAAGGGCATTAGGTGAAACTGAATATCCCTCATCTGAAATCTGACTCCTTGCACCACTGCAGCGGAAGCTGCCATGTGGCCTAGGAATTGAAGAAACTGCCTTGCTGGATGAAAGACCAGAAGCCAAAAAGAGGAAGCAAGATCTGTTAGGGCCTTTACACTTGTCAGAGGAAGGAAGGCCTTTGCTTGGATAGTATCCAATTCTATCCCTATGAAAGTAAGAAGTTGTACTGGTTCGAGAACAGACTTTGGGAGATTGAAAAAAAAACCCAGAGAACTGAGTAAGTCTTGAGTGAGTTGTAGAACTGACTTGACCTGGTCGGATGACTGACCTACAATTAGCAAGTTGTCCAGATATGGGAAAATGGAAACACCCTGCCTTCTGAGGAAGGCAACTACTATTGCAAGGCACTTTGTGAACACCCTTGGTGCTGATGTTAGGCCAAATGGCATAGCTCTGAACTGATAGTGGCCTGAAGGCAACCTGAATCTGAGGTACTTTCTGTGGGAGCACCTGATAGGAATATGGAAGAAGGCATCCTTGAGGCCCAGGGATGCAAGCCAATCCCCTGGCCTTAGAGAGGGAAGAATTATTCCCAGAGTCACCATTTTGAATTTTGGCTTTGAGATGTGTTTGTTCAAATACCTTAGGTCTAGGATGGGTCGCCACTCTTCTGTCTTTTTGTGGGTAAGGAAGTACCTGGAGTACAGGCCTTTTCCCATGTGGTGAGTAGGAACTTTCTCTATGGCTCTGAGAGCCAGAAGAGATGAAACCTCTGCTTCTAAGGCAAGGGTCTCTGATATGGATGCAGGTGGAAAAGACCTGGCCCTCAGTTTTGGAAACCTTTTTAAGCTGAGGGCCAGTCCCTGGCTTACTACCTCCAGGACCCACTTGTCTGAGGTAACAGACTTCCAGGCCTGGAAATAGTAAGCAAGCCTGCCTCCTACTGGAATGGGGGAGTTGACCTGGGCTGACACATCAGGGTGTCTGCTTGGCAGGAGCCTTGGACTGGGAAGAGGATGCAGCCCTGCTCATCCCCCTCCTGCCTCTCCCTTGAAAAAAAACCCTCTGTGGGAAGGAAGAGGAAGCCTGTGCTTGGTAGAAAGGCCTGTGGAAAGGCCTGCCCCTGCCCCTACACTGCTGCTTCTGAGGAGTGGCTTGCCTCTCTTTGGCCTGTGCATTCCTATAGGTGGTCCTGTACTCATCCATTTTCTTCATGTAAGCCTCTGTCTGCTCCCAAACAGAGAGTTACCCACTACAGGGAAATTCATAGGCTTGGCCTGGGTATCCTGCTAAAAGCTAGTACTCCTGAGCCAAGCATGTCTTCTGAGAGACACAGATGTAGCCATGACTCTTGATGCCATATCACTGGAGTCCATGAAGCATGAAAATGCACTTTGGATGCCTGAGTTCCATCAGAAGCCACCTACTCCAGCTCTTTGGCTAGCTGGAGGGAGGCCTGTTTAGCCAGTTCCAGAACCGTATACCACCTGGAATTCTGGCACCTGGCTATGTAGGCCATATAGTTAGCCCGTCTGAGTCCCAAGGAAGATGCCAAATACTGTTTTTTGGCCATGACATTGACCTTCCTGGAGTCTTTGTCTGGGGGGTGTGAAGCCAAAGGAATGTTAGCCCTATCACAGGCTGCAGCCTGCACTACTCCAACATGGCTGCAATGACTGAATAAAACTCTGTACCTGAGCCTGATAACATATACCTCCTGTCCATTCTCTTATCCACAGGAGGTAAGGAGTTAGGTGTTTGTAAAATATTTTTTGTCTATTTCCCCAAGGACTTGTGAAGAGGGATAGACAATCTTTTGGACTCTGGGATGTCCATCATCTCTACAAAATCAGGCTCTTCCTCCTCCTCAGCAGAAGCTTCAACCATTGTGAGCTGGAGGGTTTCAGCCACTTTCTTGTAAAACAAGAAGTGAGAAGGGGACTCAAAGCCTGGGAGGGGAGACATTGTATGGGAAGATGTCTGGTTCAATGGGTTCATCCAGATCTTCAAAGTCGTTACCTTTGTCTTCCTCATTGGGATATTCTTTGTCTCCCTCCCACTCCTGATAGAAACCATCTAAATCATAATCTGATGGAGTCGGATCCAACCGAACCAACTACCTAACCGGCGGCACCGGTTCAGATGGAACAGGGCGAAAATATTGAACTTACTAATCACTTTGGCTATCTCGTCAGTGGTTGGAGTATGTGGTGCTGGATCCGAACCGGCTGACTTACATTTCCTTTTTGATGGAACTGACCCCTCAGAGACAGACCTCCTTTTGCCCGAGGAGGTATCACCTAGGTCAGTAGGCACCTCCTCAGGTTCAGCTGCAACTGAACCGGGCTGGCCATCCTGATCTACAGACTTCTCAGCCTCCCTTTCCATCAGCCTACTCAACCTTTTTTCTAGAGTGGCTTTAGGGAAGTTTTTACAAATTTGGCAGTCTGTTTTGAGGAGGTCAAACCCCAGACAATAAACACAGATGAGGTGGGGGCTGGCCTTGGCAAAGGCCTCCTCACACTCAGAACAGTGTTGAAACCCGGTGGGACCTCTTTTATCTTGGGTTTCTTAGACATGGCCAGCCTAACCAATTACCCTTAAAAGCTTTCAAGCCAGGTAATGCACAACCGCTTGGTTACAAACCATGTTACGGGTTCTGTAAAAGAACCAGAAAAAGTCTGGTTCTTTTGAAACCGATCGGCACCGGAACACCACACTAAATCCCAGAATAAAGTAAAATAAACAAAAAGGTCGGCTCCTAACCGGACCGACCAGTGAGAAACTGAAAAGGAACAATTTCCACAAAAAGTAATGGAATAAAAGTCACAACCTCTCTACTACACTACCTGTACCATAGACAGAGGCTGGAAAATCTGAAAATAATAAAATGGTTACAAACTGAATGCTGATTCAACTCTACCGAACCGAGCAAAGGAGAAATCTTTGGAGTGACTTCACTGTAAGGCGGAGTAAAGAATCTGACGGTTACACTGGTAAGTACCACAGACAGAGGTTTGAAAACCAAGCTCAAGCTCAACGTTCTATGCTTCTGCATGGAGTTAACTCTTTCCTCTCCGGGGCAGTTCAAGTGCTGGAGCTAACTGCATATTGTCAGAATACAGCAAGACTTCATGTTGTTTGAATGCTGTGCCTATTTTTTGTATGTATGTAAGATTCTCAAATGCAAAGTAATTGTTTTCCAGTACTATTTTAGTAAGTTGTAATAGGAATTCCTTATTGGGTTTGTTATGTTCTCTCATTGATAAAAATAAGTCTAATGCTTTCAGTCCTTCATTATGTGGTAGATTAGTGTAGAGGCTTTTAACATCAAGAGTTATAAGTTGGGCTTCCTCAAGATTCTGTTCTTTTTGATTCAACTCTTCCAATAGTTGTATGCAATGTTTGCTATCCTTTAAATGTGACCAAGTATTTAAAGTTTACAATAACGATCCACACAGTTAGATGAGGGTTCTGTGATAGATCCTATACCAGAAATAATGGGTCTTCCTGGTGGTTGTGTTAGGTTTTTGTGTATTTTCGGTAAATAATAAAATAAAGGTATTCTTGGTGTTTTATTTATAAGTTCTTCTGAAACTCACTATTCTATGATTCCTCTGTCACTGTCTTCAGTAACTGTTTCTGTTATCATGGTTTTTAAATGTTGGAAAGGAATATTTCTTACTCTTTCATAGGTAGTTTGATTGTTAAGTTGTTTTAAACATTCTGCTCTGTAGTCCTCCCTGTCCTGACGCACTATTCCTCCCCCTTTATCTGCTGGTTTCATAATTGTCTCATCTTTACTCAGATTATTCGGTGCTGTATATTCTTCTTTTGTTAAGTTGTAATTGGTTCATTTGACTGTGCTGTCTGCCATTATTTTCTCAATGTCCTTATTCACTTTTTTGATGAAACATATTATGTTGGCTGGAATAAAACCTGTTGGATCAAAGTTGGACTTGCTCCCTAAAGCTTGTTTTAATTCATATTGTTCTCTCTTCTCTGGTTCATTTTCTGAGGATTGTTCTCTTGTGCCAAAGAAATGTTTTAACCTAATCTTTTGACAAAACTTCTCCAAGCCTAGTTTGAGTTTGAATGGATTTAATTGTTGTGTTATACTGAAAGAGACCATAATTAAGGACTTTTTCTTCTATAGGGGTAAGTATTCTGTGTGAAAAATTATAAATATGTAGTTTGGTTGGTTCCGTGACCTGAGTTTGTATTTTTTCCTTTTTCTACATCTCCTCTGCCTGTATCTTTTTCTTTTCCTTTTCTTCTGGTCCCTGAAGTACTTGCCTGTTCTGGACCTTTCTAAAAATCCCTTTCGGTATGTCTTTCTTGTTGTTGCCAGTGTGATGTGTTGGAAAAATCTCTATCAAAATAGTTTCTCCTTTGATTTTGGAATCTGGCAAATGGTTTATTATAATAATCAGAAAATCTATTTCTTCTGTAGTATTGTTTCTTATACCCGGTTGCCCTAAAGGTTCTCTGTTCATAATTTTCTGTATCTGAAGTCCCAGAGGATGTAAGTGTATCACCCAGATTATAGAAATTGGTGTTATATTCTGATCTTTTCCAAGTATAAATAGTTCCATTTTTGTAATCATTAATGTCTCTTTTAAATTTGTTTATTTTGATACTTCTGATATGATTGTCATATTATGTTAGAGACTTCTCAATTTTTTCTAATAAAGCTTTAAGCTGAGTTGTTTCTACTGTTTCTTTCAATTCCGTTTCTAATATTTGAATTTATTCCAAAACTTTAGTTTGTTCTATAGTCAAAGTTTCAATCAAAAGCAACATGAAGTTGAAAGAACATTTAGATCTGATTCCATCCTATTTAACCTGAAAGCCTTCTGGGGTGAATCCTAGTTGTGATTCAACTAGTACTCTCAGTGCCCTGGGTATTCTCTTTTGTTTCACATATTCCTGTGAGGTCACAGCATGCCAATCCAATATTATCTCTTTCTTTTAGTGATTCTAATTTATTGATTATTGGCTTTGGTAATTCTATTGTTTCGGATTGGTCAATGTGTCATTTGCTTTTTACTAGGGCCATAATTCTTGTAGCTTCCTCTGTATTTATACTCATTGCTGAGGATCTTTTTTCCATAATTTTACCTAATTCCGTAAAGGTGGCCATGTTAAGGTCTGTGTAAATCCTTGGTAATCTGGGTCCTTTAAGTGGATGAATAATAATTGAGGAAGACTGTATTACTAATCCGTATAGGACAAATAATACAAATCCACAAGAAGTCGTCTAAGGTTCCTTTTCATTTCTTAATTTAAATGGTAATTATAATAGTCCAGAGAAGTGAAACTGGGTGGGTCAAATCAGTAAAAACAAACAGTGAAGTCTCACTTAACCCTCTCATAAATGGAAAACAGACCACAATGGTTAAATAATATGTTATTTAATTATCTCTTAAACTTCAAGCAAAAAGTGTGAGTTTTCTCCTTGTTTTTTAGTTGTGTTCATTTCAGGTGTAAAAATGAATTTCTGTGTGCTCCATATTTATTTCTGTAATATGTGACGTTCCGGAACATATCTAAGTTCCTTCTTCAGACTTGGAGCTATACGGTATCTGTATAATTTCCAAAAAACTTACAATATTCTAATTTCAATAGTGCCTTCAAAAATTAAAATTAAAATGTATTTCAGATGAATTTCGAACAGGTGGAACTGACCTGTATATATCACTCACTATAAAGTAAATACTTTCAGAAGTCAGCGTGGGTTTCAGGCATTGGGGGGGGGGGGTGGAAAGACAGTTTCAATGCTCTGTCCAGTAAATCATCTCAGAATCACCATATCTAAAACAAAAGGGCATTCTGAAAAGAATTCCAATCATTTAGTCTGTTTCTTAACTTAAATTCTGCTCTTACTTTGAGAGTTTCAAAATATTATATGCTTTTTCAAAAGGTGATCTGTTTCCCCAATTCAATGCTTCTCTACTGGTTCTAAAAATAAACAGACACAGAGCCTTGCATTTAATATTGTCCACGAACTTCACAGTTCTATGAATTCTTTGGCATCAAATTGAATTAGATTGTGTTTATCTTACCTTAATTGTGGGGCTCTTACAATTCTTTCTGTGTGTTAGTGTAGATCCTTTAGGGCAAGAAACACCACCACACCCGCCGCCGTAACTCACCATGCTGCTAAGAGTGCTAACTTCTACTAACACCTTGCTAGGTAAAGAAGAGGGGCTGGGCTGCTCGGCTGCACACCTGGAGGCATGCAGACATCAGTAGTGACGTTATCTGAGCGGCCCGGTCATAATAGAAACTAACTGGTGCATAAAAGGCAATCAGAAAGTCCTCCCCCTTGTCTAAATAATTTAATGTCTTTCAAAAATTCTTTGTCTCCAAAGTGCTATGACTAAACTGGACCCGTAAACAGCAAAGAATAAACATAGACCTCATATGACATGATCTATCTTATTATTCATTTTAAGAAATTATAGCATACTTCATAACATTCATGAATTGTAACAGATGTTATTGCAAACATGTATTAGTATTTCACTTGTTATATTCAAGTTAGAAAGTTTGTGGTGAAGAATATAACATTACCACACAACATAAAGAGCGCTTTAAGGTATAGATTAAGAAACGATAGTAAAAAGGGTGATTATACAGCAGACAGAGAAAATTAATTAAAACAAGGAGGAAAAAGTCAGGAAAGAAGAACATTATGGGGGTGTATAAATAAGGAAATGCGTTAGGGCTGTTATTATTTGAAATAACTAAGAGAGATCGAAGGACTAATTACAAAATACAGAGCCAGGTTTAGTGGTGGGATTTGAACCTTGGGTCCAAAGTTTTGAAACCAGAATATAGAAACAAAGATGGAGAAAGAATCCAATGGGAATATAATGTTGTGAGGTGTAGAAAATGAACTATGTAAAAGTTAAATGATATAATCAAGGTTAAAATTTGAATAGATGGCTTACATGTTTGGTGGCTCAAACCTGTGGAGATAATTTACTGGACAGAGAATTGAAACTATCTTTCCACCCAACCCCCCACAATGTCTGAAACCCAAGCTGATTTCTGAAAGTATTTGCTTTATAGTGAGTGATATATACAAGTCAGTTCCACCTGTTTGAAATTGATTTGAAATAAATTTTAATTTTTGAAGGCATTATGTTAATTAGAATATTACAAATATTTCCCTATTCTGTTTTTTGAAATTATACAGCTACTGTATAGCTGCAAGTCTGAAGAAGGAACTTAGATATGTCCTGAAACGTCACATATTACAAAAATAAATATGGAGCATACAGAAATACATTTTTTACACCTGAAATGAACAAAACTAAAAAAACAAGGAGAAACCCTCACTGTGTGTGTAATTTTATCCCCTCACACTGGTTATTGTACCTGGATGATGTTGTGGTATACAGTTCAGACTGGAAAAGTTACCTGGAACACCTACGAGCAGTTATTCAAGCTATCAAAAATGCCGGTCTGACTATTAATCCTACTAAATGTGCATTGGGCATGCAGGAAACTAGATATTTGGGCTATGCGTTAGGCAATGGAGAAGTTAAGCCAGAGGTTTCTAAAACAGAAATTGTAGCTAACAGCCCTGTACCTAAAACAGAGAAATATGTTAGATAATTTTTAGGGCTGGCTGGTTATTATTGGAGATTTGCTCCCAATGTTGCTGAGTTAGCTACTCCCCTCATTGAAATCACAAAGAAATGGTACCCAAATAATGTGAAATGGACCCCAGAGTAAGATGAAGCTTTTCAAGCCATAAAGGCTGCATTATGTTCAGCTCCTGCTTTAAGAAGCCCAGACTTTGAGAAACCATTTTTTGCTACAAACAGGTGCATTTGAGGCAGGCCTAGGTGCTGTCCTAAGTCAAAATATAGATGGGACAGAACATCCTATTCTGTATATAAGAAGGAACTTGCAAGACAGAGAGAAAAGGTACTCCACTATCGAAAAGGAGTGTTTAGCAGCAAAGTGGTCCATGGAGTCCCTTACATTTTATTTGCTGGGAACTGAATTTGTTCTTGTAACTGATCACAGTCCTCTCTGTTGGCTTAACCAGATGAAAGATAAAAATTTCAGAATCACATGGTGGTACCTGGCACTGCAGCCATTTAAATTCTCTATGATTCACAAATTTGATAAAGAGATAGCAATGCTGGTTTTCTGTCAAGATATGGATCAGGAATTGAGGGTCCTGAAGGTTGAAAAACAAGTGTATGAGTTTGAACTGTACTGTTTGCTGTACTGTTTAAAATAAAAAAAAAAACTGAATGCACTTGAGCTTAATTGCTAAGAGCAGCAATTGTTAATAGAGAATAGAAAGTTTTGGAAACCCATTTTTGCAAAACAGGTTCCCTCTTAAGGAAGGGGGTGTATGTGACAGGGTGGAATAGGACCCTGTCCTATTTGTTACAGAGAAAGAGTTTAACTACAAGCATCTAATCTTTCCTTTTTTGTCTCTTTTCTGTCTGGTTGCACAACCAAATTTTCCTGTGAGACCCCGGAACTGATCAACCCGAACAGTCTAGCAGTTCTTAGCCTCTCTCTGTCTCTTGGTTTTCTCTTGCTGTCTGTTTTTCTTCCTTGCATATCTATGTCAGCTAATATAAAATTATGTGCAAATCAATGTATGGAATGAAACTGATAATGAGATCACTTTTGTTTAGTGTTGCAGCTGAAATGTACATTAATTATAGAAAACTAGAGGTTACTTGGATGCAAATGCCTGAGCCTTTTGCAGTTGCTGTGGGGACCTCAGGAAACTCTCAATGTTCTAGCAGCTCCTGAAATTTACAAAGAACAGGATGCTTGCAAAGGATGGGGGTTGAAAAGACATAAAATAGCTAAGCTGAGCTGCAAAGAAATATTTTATTTTGCTTCAGTATACAGTTATTCTGAACAGGTTTATTTAATTTTATGCTACTGCAACTACAAATAAACAGTTTTGTGGAATTTTACAATTGCTCCTGGGTTTTCCTTATGCATCCTGACCTGTGCCTCGATAACAGTTACAACTGGAGTGGTGGGGCCTTACAATAAACTGAATAAAATGAAAGCCAGCTACTCAAAGGATCTTCACTTTATTCACGATACACTGTACAAAATATGCTATTTTCTATGGGGAGGCCTGAGATTATTTCAGTGTTTGGGGGTAGAGAGGGCTCAAGATCATTTCCGTGACTTGGCGGAGGCTCACTATGACAAAGTCTGAGTAATTAGCCCTACAGGAATGCTTTTGTGCAAAATGTTTTGAAGCTCTAGCAGGGAGAAACAATACTTTGAGTTTATCGGAGCTCTCTCTCAGGAAAAATAAACCAACAATGAGCTGCCCTGCACTTTACTCTTGGTAACTGGGTCTGTATCCATGAGTGGGACTTAGTTCTAAAGCAGAGTGTTTATTTCATAGATAGGAGTAAAATCCACTGCTTTCTGGATTTAAGCTTTGTGACAAGACAGCACTGCTGTGAACTCGATGTTGTTCATGAGGGACAACACAAGCTAGGTGTTTCATACACGGCAACTGGCAAAGCTGAAGCTCAACTACACAGGGGATCTCTTTGGGAGTCTGGTGGGAAACATCTCGAGAAGCTTCACAGTGATTTTACCACACAAACGCAGTGTATTGCTCAGACTTTGAGGACTGACTGTGTTGTGGCAGCATTTTGTGTTTTCTTTTGTCCATCGCCAAAGTCTTTATTTGTACTTTTGTGGGACTACATAAGTGCACAGCTTTTGCTTTTTGATGATACAGGGGGTTGTAATATATTCCAAGGTGCATGTCTGTATTTTATTGCTGACATGTTCATGCTTTTTTCAATGTTTCCTTTGGGAAATAGCAGTTGTCGTGTGACCAGACATGTTGCTTGTGGTCCTAAATGTGGGGAAGGATATGGCCGATCAAACATGGCATAGGTGCCGAGTTTGTAAAATTTCTGGTGGGGCCCAAGGGTCAGAGGGTACAAGGAAGAGGCTAGGGCGAGATGAGACTGACAACTTGAATTTTGATGCATTTTGTAACTCAACGGTTATTGCCTTAAAATGCACAAAACTGCACCGTTAACTCCTAAATGTTCACAGTTTGCTGTGGGAGCATGCCCCCAGACTCCCAAGAAGTGTTTGGGAACCCCCCTCACCAAATCCTGGCTATGGCCCTGTATCAAGGCCTTTGACACCTTTGGGTATGTTGCCATGCATGTGCTTTTGACACAGTGGCACATGACAAGGTCCTGTGCAAAGTGCTCTAGTGGTATATGCATGTGACATACACAAGGTGGATTAACTGACATGGGGTAGCAAGCAGAGAGTTCTGGTTAATGGCCGTGGTGGATGGGCACTACTCTGAGTAGAGAGGAGTACTCACTGGTGCTCCACAGGGACTGGTGCTGACATCATCACTGTTCAACATTTTCATCATTGAACAAGAAGTCGGTATCTCCAGCAGACTGCTTAAGTTCACTGATGAGCTTAAGTTGGCCAGGCTGGTGGACTCCCTTGAGGATGGATTCCCACTTTAGGAGGGCCTGAACAAGCAGGATGACTGGCTGCCATAGATTAAATGTAGCCACATGCAAGATGTTACACTTGGGGAGGAAAAAGATGAAGGACCTGCAATGCACACTGCCATACACTGTATGACAGTGACCAACAGGGCTGGGGAAGTAATCTTGCTTCTTTACAAGATCCTGGGCAGGCCCCATCCTGAATAGTACATACAGTTCTGGGCTCCTTAATATAAAAAGAACACTGGGTCAGTCAAGAGGATGCAGTTCAGGGAAAACAAAATGATCAGGGGTATGGTGAGCAAAAGCTATGAGATGCTGCTGACCCTCAACCTGTTCACTACGGAGAAAATAAAATTGAAAGGGCACCTGATCGGTCTTCTGTATACTCATGAGAAACTGACTAGAATGAGCATAAAGACATGTTTGATCTGGTGTCCTCCAGCAGGATACAGGGACATGTTCTGAAGCTAAAAGGTGGCAAATGCAAGATTAATATTAGGAGGTACTTCTCCCAGAGGATCCTAAACCAATGGAACAGCCTACCAGCAGATACAGTGATCATGAAGACATTACTGTCTTTCTTGGTGAGCCTGGACACATTTCTGAATACCAAGCCAATCACAGGGTACCCTAAGTAGTAGAATGGGTAGGGAACCCCTTTAAATCAGTACATGTTTGCACAGCATACACATTTATCCCTGCTTATGAGGTACAGCGCAGGTATGATGGACCTAGAGTCCCGTTCAACCTAATTTACCATATTACTATGTAAGTTATTACAGTCAGGAAACTCAGTTGCTCCAATGAGAATCTCCTAATCAGAGAAAGGAAGGAAACTGGAACTCAACAGTAGTGACTCTTAAAGGTAAAAAGATTCAAGAAGTTACTTGCTTGAGTTGAAAAACTCCTTACCATATTTGTTACTTTCTTAAAATACTAACATGTCTAACCTACTTGAAAAGTGCTGTTAACTTCTCAAACTATAAAATGCATAACTGTTTAGGCTACCAAAGAAAAAGTGTTATATTCTACTCAAAGTACAATATTAAATATCTGCATTGCTAGAGGAAGGGTGGTTAATCAAATACATAATAAACTGAACTACAGAGAGGCATGTTGTTACATCTCATTGCCTTGAGTACCTCTACCATCAACATCCATATTATGTTTTTTATTAGAGCATAGCTTCTTTATATGCATAGTCTGAAGCATAGGCTTTGAAAAGAGGTACCACGTCCATCCACAGAAATGCTAATCCCTTCTTTTTTAAAGCATGAGAAAAACTCCTGTGATCTATCATTAATATAGTGATCATAAGACCAAATATATCTTAAATAGTTGCAAACCTGGCAGAGAGGTATAACAAACATAGCTCAGGATGACTTATCAAGATTATGCTTACTAAACACAAATAAGACCCTCTCTTCAACTGTAAAACTGGGCTGAAGCTAAAAAAGAGAAACTGCATCCCAGTGAGTTACATTAGAGGAACAAAGTGCTGTGACTACATAGAATATATACTTTATTTTTCCATGTATCCTATGTTGTATGGAAAGGAGCTAAAATTGGAAAAATAGGGATGGGACATCAGACATCTTGCAGTTACTCCCTCCTCTGCTGTCCAAACTGGGCACCTCAAGTCTTCATTCTAAGGAGCTGTGTCACGCATACTCAGCACACTCCCAAGGGTCCTGGGTGATGTGATAAGGACAGTCTAGTTCCCTTATTAGGGAGACGCTTTGGCGCCTCTACCCCCATCCCTTAGCCTTTCTAATGTTAATTTTTGGCCCCCCTGCTGCTCTGCCTGTGCCTGAGCTGTAAAATCCTTTAAATTCTACCTGCTCTTTCTTGTCTCCCCAGAGGAGGACCCTTGCTGAGCGCCCCGCACCGAGCGCCGAGGCTAGGCTTCGCCAGCGGGCGGGTGTGATCTCCAGCCGGGCGCCAGCTCCACAGAGCTGAGAGACCTCCAGGGAAGGTAACGCAAAGGCGCAACTAATCGGAAGGCGAGCGCCCACGGCTTTGCATCCGATTGGTCCCCGCTTGCTCCTGGTTTCTTGCTTGCTAGATTTGCTTTTTATGTAGGAAAAGTTTCATTAGGGTATTGTGTGTACAAATTTCCACAAAAGAGCTGAACACTGTAATTGTGGGAGGGGAAATTGTGAGAGGTGTTGCTTGTAAAAAAAAAAGTAATTACAGCCTTCCTGTTTATGTGGTTAGCCAGACGCTTGGCGCCTCTACCCCATCCCTTAGCCTTTCTAATGTTAATTTTGGCCCCTGCTTGCCTGCCTGTGCCTGAGCTGCAAAACTTTAAATTCTACCTGCTCTTTCTTGTCTCCCCAGAGGAGGACCTTGCTGAGCGCCCGACCGAGCGCCGAGGCCAGTTCGCCAGCGGGCGGGCGGCATCTCCAGCTGGCGCCAGCTCCACAGAGCCGGAGAGACCCTCCAGGAAGGTACGGCAAAGGCACACTTTATGCCCACCCGCCCATTCCTGCCTTCTAGACTTTCTTAAATAGACACATTCCCACCAACGTTATTAAAACCACGCCTACAAGGCCCTGTTAAACCTATAGCCTGCCTTATATCCTCATTGATACTACACTTTTCATTACCAGAGTACTACCTATGCTATCTATTCTGACGCCACAACTAGACTGGGTTTCCACCTAGCATCTGATAAGGCACACTGCCTTGCCATCTTATACTCCGCCTTTATTTGAGTCCAAACAATTCTTGTATCTCACTGTTTACCGAACCTCCTATCCCATTGCTAGACTAAACACCCTCCTCTAATATCTGATTAGGCTCCCGTATGAGCTAAGTATACCACCTTTATAATATATGACACAGGCAACTACTGTGAGCAAATCATAAGATATTACCTACAAAATCTCTGATCACCTTTCATAATGAGGAACTTTCTTGGAGCCTCCTTATACTACTACTACTATTACCTGAACTAAGTAAAGATGCAGACATCCACAGGATGCCAAGCAGAGTGCAGATACCACATTCTCGTTCTGCTGCAATTCTACAGCAGCCCCAAGAGATTGGATATGTACCTATGACGCTCCATTGATACGATGCTACCCATTTATTCTTTTCACGGAGGGACACAGTCGGCATTGCATTTGTTTGGTGTCTGTCTCCAACTGTATACAGAACAAGATCCCACGATATCTCTGTTAAAGTTTTAATCCTTTCCTTTACAAGAGGACAAAACCGAATCTGATGGCAAATAAGAATTCCACAGAATAATAAAAAAAAGAAATAAAAGGCATCTATAAGAACTTATACCCCATCTCTGGCGGCAACTATGAAACTACTGCTCCTACTACTAATATGCTCAGGAATGTGGAACTTAACCCTGGGCCACCAGGGACTATCACTGCACCTTCAGAACTAGCAAAGATTAAAGGACTAAGCCTTCTACATATTAATGCATGTAGCCTTTAAAAAAAAAAATCACATTGCTCCAAGCCTGGGTTAGCCATGCACTACCCGACATCCTGGTAGTCTCTGAGACATGGCTTAGACCTGATACAGCCGACAGAGATATAAACTTACTTAACTACCAAACATTCAGAGCTGATAGACGGACAAGAGGAGGAGGGGTAGCAATATATGTAAGGTTAATCTCATCTGCAATTTCTCTTGCCTCTACTCTATGGCAAAAGAATTTGAGTGCCTATCCCTTAAAATAACCCTTTCCAAAAATACCTCACTGCAGTTGATTGGCTGTTACAGACCTCCTCTGCTGGCCTTAAGATACTGTCCTATTTGGGTGACTTGATTAAACAAGGAATGGAGAAACCATAATTATAGGCGATTTAAACCTAAACTGGCTTTCTAAGGCAGCTACACCTCTAATTTCATTCTCATGACATGCATGGGCTTACACAGCTTATAAATGAACCTACTAGAATGAACAAAAAGAACCCAAAAAATAGCACGCTTTTGGATGTACTATTAGTGAATAAACCTCACCTCTTTTCACATACTGGAGTTCTGTTCAACGACATTAATGATCATTGTACTATTGCGGCAATTAGGTCAGCATGTAAGATTTCATCCCCCACAAAATTCTTGTTGAGGAGATCAAAAAAGAACCTCAACATTGAGGCATACCTGGACGATATTAAGTACTCCACAAGATGGCAAGAATTCTATCTAGCGAACACAATGGAGATTGCATATGGTGTTCTAAATGACATCATCACAAATGCTCTAAACATTCATGCACCAGTCTCTAAACTACTTATTAAAAATAAAACCTGTCGTTGGTTTAATTCTGAACTTAATCCACCCTTCTCAAAGGACAAGCTTTGGAAAAGCCTCAAAACTAAATTAGCCTCCGATTGGGAGCAATTCAGAAAAGCCAGGAATCTTTGCACCAAGAAAGTACAAGACACAAAAGCTGCATATTACATGACTGAATTAGACTCCTCATACTCCAGCCCTGCCAAGTTTTGGAACACTATAAAAGATATAACTGGCCATGTCCCAAGTAACTCACTCCCAACAAAACTACAATGTGGAAACAGAACCATCAGTGACAAAATTGAAGTATTGGAAGCTTTAATAATCATTTTACAACTGCTGGACTAGCATTCGACTCCTCTCCAGCCAACCAAATGAGAGTACATCTAGGGATTAAGAATACTGAAGCAAGAGTGACTGACTCCATTTTCTCCTTCACTCCAGCCACGCTTGAAGCAAGTCAAGAACTAATCTTACAATTGACATAAAAAGAGTGCAGGCGCAGACTCCTTGACCCATACTTTTTAAAATTGCCATACATGTATTAGCAGTGCCAATAACGCATCTGTTTAACCTTTCTCTACAGTCTGGAGTCATCCCATCAATCTGGAAACCGCCAAGTGATTCCTCTTCTGAAAGCCGGGATCCCACAGACCTTAATAACTACAGACCAATTTCCATTCTTACTGTGCTGTCTAAACTACTTGAAAAACTTGTGAGCACTCAGCTAAGAGAATATCTAGAAGCCAACAATCTTCTAAACCCAGCACAATCTGGTTTCAGAGCAAACCACAGCACCATAACAGTTTTGCAAAAGTCACCAATGATTGGCAACTTGAATTGGATAAAAAAAATTGTGTATGTGTTTTCTTAGACCTAAGTAAGGCCTTTGACCATGACCTGCTCCTCTCCTCACTAAGGTCTATTGGACTTGACACCAATTCCATTAGTTGGTTTAACAACTATCTTACAGGAAGAACCCAGCAGGTAAAGGCCGAAGGAGATATATCCCCACTTAGACCACTACAAAGAGGAGTACCACAAGGATCTATTCTTGGCCCTATCCTCTTCGCCATATATATCAATAGCATTGACACAAATCTTACCAAAGCCACTGTACACCTGTTTGCTGATGATACAGTACTGTATGTCAGTCACCCTTCTCCTACAACAGCCTGCAAAGAACTACAAGCAGAATTCGACCTACTGCAACCCAGCTGCTGGAAAAAACTACTATTGAATGCAAAAAACTAAGGTAATGTTCTTTCCCCACAGGTGCAGGCAAAATACTCAATCCCAATCGATCTCCTAAACTATCCACTGCACTTGGTGAAAATCTTGAATATGTCACAAAATTCAAATACTAGGTATGGCTAGATAGTAGATTAGACTATCTAGAACATCTGGAAGAGCTACTAAAAAGCTTAGACAAAGACTTGGACTTTACTATAGAATAAGGCACTTCCTTTCAAGTGATTAAAAAGAAGATGGTCCAGGCCACATTCCTCTCAGTTTTGGACTCGCTGACTTCCTATACAATCACTGCCCTACGGTATGCTTGAACAAATTAGATACACTATACCATAGAGCTCTGAGGTTTATCACAGACTTACCATACAGTACTCACCACTGCTTGCTATACTCCGCAGTTGGTTGGCCCTCACTTCAATATAGAAGGGATAGGAATGCATTACTATGGACTTACAGAGCAATATCACAGCAGCTTCCAAAATATATCTCAGACTGTTTTCCACAAGCCTCATCAAGTAATTATGCATTAAGAAGCCTGAACTTCATTACTCTTAAAGTGCCTAAGTTCCACTTCCGACATGGCAGACATGTTGTTAGTTATGTGTTATCCAACTCTATGGAACACAATGCAAAAGACACTGAAAGTGAACAAGCTCATATCTATTACAGCCTTTAAATATCTATACAACAAAATATTCAAAGAAAATGTAACTGCTTCCGCAACATTAGACTAACCTCCATCTTTCCTACCAGCTGGACGACTATTCAAGGTAGCTCCTCAGCACCCTACGAGCAGTTGCTTCACATCTCATTAACCTTTACTACAATCCTTCCTTCTTAAGCATTATATACTTAGTCTCCTTATACTTTCAGTTTTTTACTTCCCCAGTCCATCCCCTTCCCCCTTGACCTACTATTGATCCCTCTTTGACACGGCCCTTTCCACTCCTACTCTTTCACCACCCCTGGCCACAACACTCTGTATACACTCCTTTCATCCCCCCTGTCACTGCTTCAGCCGGTATTTGCCTCCTACAAATTATTTCCTGTAGATATATCTTCCAGATGTCCATACAGCTCATCACCCGAGCTCAAAACTTTCTAATAATTCCCTGACACATTTAACCTTCACAAAAGTGCAAGTTTCTAAAATATCCTCCACTAACAAGCTGGCTACTTAATGAATCATGTATATATCTTGGAGTTGTTGTTTTGTATTCATTTGCTATCCTTTCAAAGTTGTGTATTCTTTTTATGTTATATGTCATACAAATTGTATCTTGACCCTACCAGGTCCATCTTGCAAATGAGCATTGCTCAATGATGTTCGCCTGGATAAATAAAGATTTGATTTGATTATTAAAAACCACTGCCACCAACCTGGTCCCAACTCTCTCAGTGCTGGTACTATGAGCCCCACCACAGGACTCTTTTCACACAGCACAAAGCTAGGCATTTCCTCATACAGCACATGGTCTTTTGGACATAGGAACACCATTAGTCACTTCAGGTAACCTTGCCCCTACTCTGTATCAGACTCAGATTTACTTAATAAGTGTGGTAGAGTTCTCTTCAGAAGCAGATAAAGGACTTTGCCCAATAATAATGGATTAACTGTGCTTATTAAAACACAGCAGCTACCGATTTTTTTAAATATAAAATATTTTAATATTTATACTAAATTACAAGATATACAGCAAATCAAGGCACATACAACACTGTGAAATTTAACAGATTATTTAAACTGAAAGGATTACAAACAGAAGACCTTCTCTTTACTCACTTAAACACCTGCTTCCTTGCCCAGTGGGCCTTCTCAGGAATCACAGATGCTGTGCCACAGAGGCTCTGATGTCCAAAAGTCCAGTACTCCCCTTTTATACAGTGGGCTTCTGCTGTAGTACCTGGCTTCCCCAAATGGATATGAGTTTTCAATAGCAAAGACAACCTATGATATTCAGTGAAGCCCACCAGGATGAAGCGCAGTGTCACACGTTTACTGTATGACAAAAGGAATTAACTCCCATTGAAACTGCACTGTTTGCCGCAGTAACGTTACTGCAGAATTCTGCAGTGCTGTGCATCATCCTGGTGGACTTCACTTTACTTTGTAGGGCAGGACCCCCTCACGACATCACTCAGAGGGATCAGCAAACCTGGAAAAATGTTTATTTTTTTTTCTATAAGCTTAAGAATCAGTTCAGACCAGAGTAACTGTTGCCATCTTCCATGCTAATTAGGTGTTTACTCTGGACAGACATGTCAATTACTTTAATTACCAGCCACTGGGGCCAAAAAAAAGTGCAGGGTCTGTACTGGGAGCTGGCTTGTTGTAACCATTCAGTTCTGTGTTATTCACATTCACAAATTGGTAATTTAGTGTCATTAGTCCTTGAACAGCGATGGCTTGCCTCAAAATTACCTTTAATGAGGCTTACACAGCAAGGAAAAATACAAAAAATTACCAATTTCTTTTTTCATCATACTAGAAAAACATGTTATTGCAAGCTTGTACTTCTCCCCAACTTTTGTCTCCTCATGCTCCACAGACACCACTGATCAGCACTAAACTTCCAGTTTGAGTGAACAACTCCCTCCATCAGTCTGGAGAGTCTACACAAGGTTGTTCCTAAACTAAAATCCCCTGTGTTTAGTTTCAGCCCACCCAGAGTCAGTATAAAACTGTATTTGTAAGAATTCCCCACCCTCCCCAAAAACTTGCTCTTTTATGTGCAAAACAAAATATCATATCTAAATTCTTCCAAGAATGTCGCTAACAGAACTTCAGTGGAAATTAAACCAAAAAGTCCAAATCTGATTATATATATTTATACAACAGAGGTCATGATAAAAACTGTAGAATCAAACCATTTATCTACGATATTATGGTGATAAGTAAGCAATAAGACATGACAGGGTGTGTGTTAGACAGTTTAACACATGGCTAGGAGGCGTTGTGAGGCACAAGGCCACCAGCCGAGCGCGTCCAGCCTCTTAGCTGTGTGTTAAATTGTCTAACACACAGACTCTGGAGTGGCTTATTGTGCTTATGAAATGGGCATTTACATTTTTGATGCATTTAAAATAAAATTATTAGGATTAAATAACAAAAAAAGTGATGTTGGGGTCTTTATTTTAAATAAAATAGTTCCTCTGCCTGGATTTTTTTTTTAGACTTAAAGTTTGTCTTACTGTGGCCCCCATAGCTGTAGGAAGCATGAGGAAAGCCATCATACTGAAGGGCATGGCAGTACCTGTTGTGGAGTGCATGGAGCAGCGCAGTGTGGGAGCAACTGTCTGCAATGAGAACGGAGCACTTGAAGACACATAAATAAAGGAGGATGGTATTTTTTATTTTGGTGAAATAGTAGAGGCTTTTATTCAGGGAGGGCACTTCAGGAAAGCGAGCCTATGATGCAGCGTGGCAGCAAAGCTTATGAGTCAGCCGAGTGACTGGGTGAGCGGGCAGGTCACGAGAGAATGACTGTGATCATGGCAGTTTTTTTTTTACATAATGCAGGTTGTGCATTTCATTTCAAGATGTGTGAGTGAGTGATTGATGTTTCTTGGGTGGTTAGCTTCACAGTAAGGGTGGCATCGCTTGTGGCACAAAACAAAATGGCGGCTTTTTGATTTGTGAATATTTTTTGTGGGCAGCATCACCCACATCAATGCCGAGTGGGCATTACCTGGTCTTATTCCTGTGTTGTTAGACACTTTAGCACACAGTCAGTGGTCAATGAGAAATCTTGAATTTCAATGCCCATTTCATAAATGTATTTAGCACCATAGTATCCATTTATCCACAGAGTTACTATGTCACAAATCTCTTCAGAATTCATTTAGAATGTTCAGCCTCAGAAGTGGTACTGACCATATTCAAATGGGAATAACTTAAAAAAAAAAAGATACCATGGTACTGTGAGCACAAAAACTGTTCAGCACAATATTATCTAAAAAATGAGTGGTGTTTCATTTATAGATACCTTATATATTTTTTTTTATAATTAGCAAGAAAACAGAAGAAAATGTAATTTTTTGTTCACTTTTTTGACAAACAAATGTGAATAACTCTAAAACAAAAAAATGATAGCATGGTACTGTGAACATGAAAAATGTTCAGCACAAAAATATCTACAAAATGAGTTGTGTTTCATTTATAGATACCATTTTATTTTTTTTATAATTAGCAAAAAACAGCATAAAATTCAATTTTCTTTTCCTTTTTTGACAAATTATTTACACCTACCAAAATCAAAATGTTCACACAACATCTAAACCTGTTGCACAAATGGAATATGCAGTGGTTCAGCGTGTAGATGATGTATTATCTTGCAGCTTTTGGTGACCTTCAGAATCTCTCACTCGTGCTCTCGGCACTCATGAGGTTACTTGAGGTCACTGGAAACTGTACAAGATAAATGCATTATTACACACTTAACCCCTGCATATCCCATATATATCTTACATGATGGGCAGGAGTGTGATATGGAAAATATTCTCACTCCTGCAGAGTGAGCGCTAGATACTCATGAGTTCTGAAGGCACAAGTGAGAGTATCCAGAGCTCACTCTGCAGGAGTAAGAATATTTTCCATATCACACGATCTGCATATCATGTGTGCTACTTATACAATAGGGATGGGAGCTTTTGAAATATTTTTTTCTGTGTGATTTTGGCTCCTCTGTGTGTGGTGTGAATGTGTGAGAGTTTTTCTGAATGATCTGGAAGTCTTAGAAACATCATTGCACACAGGTAAGTTTCTTTTACAATAGTAACTGAGTAAGTTGCAGGCTTCAGTGAGAAAGAGAAACTGAAGCAGTTTCATTTAGAATGTAGGCTGTGGTGAAGCTGATATTAGCACATTAATGGGCTGTGGTGTCTCAAACATTACAGCACACAGGTGAGTTTCCTTTGCAATGGTAATTGAGTAAGTTGCAGGCTTTGGTGAGAAAGAAAAACTGAAGCAGTTTCATCTATAATGTAGGCTGTAGTGAAGCTGATATTAGCACATTAATGGGCTGAGAGTCTCAGAAACACAACACACAGGTGGGTGTACTTTGCAATGTTAACTGAGCAACTTGCAGGCCTCAGTGAGAAAAAGAAACTGAAGCAGTTTCATTTAGAATGCAGGTTGTAGTGAGTGAGTGGTGACATCAGCACAGTATGGATAAACAGCATTTATCATCACAGTTCTGATGTCATTGTCATTTATCACACTCCAGTGAAGATATCTCCGTTTATCACACTCTAGAAGCTCCCACCCCTATTGTGTATATAAGGGATATGCAGGGGTTCAGTGTGAGATAATGCATTTATCTTGTACAGTTTCCAGTGATCTCAAGTAACCACATGAGTGCCGAAGGCACGAGTGAGAGTTATGAGAGGTTACTGGAAACTGTACAAGATAAATGCATCATCACACACTGAACCACTGCATATTCCATTTATGCAACAGGTTTAGATGTTGTGTGAACGTTTGATTTTGGTAGGTGTAAATAATTTGTCAAAAAAGGGAAAAGAAAATTGAATTTCATGCTATTTTGGACTAATTATAAAAAAAAAAGGGTGTCTATAAATAAAACACCACTCATTTTTTAGATATTTTTGTGCTGACAGGAAGAAAGCCTTTGGGTCACAGATGTGCCTTTTGAAGGTTTGCTAAAAAAATTAATTTGTTCAAAAGTTTTGACATTTTAAATGTTCCTATTATTTCCTATGGGAAAATTTATGTTGGGCACGAAAAAGACATTTTTCATACAATACGAGTACTTTGCGCAAAATACCAGCTTCTTTTCACAAAAAGGCTTTTTTTTGTGCAAAGTTCAAAGTCATTTGATCGATTGAGCTGTGCTGCGTCCGCCATCTTGTTTGCCACTTAGCAAGGATCTTAAAGTACAGAACGTTTAAAAAAGAAAAAAAAATCAGAACACAGCTAAAGAGGACCCATTCAGATGTATTCTTACATTTTTTTTTGTTTTGTTTTAAGCAGACCACAAACAAGTTGTTTTTGTTGGGTGCCAGATTACAGAGAAAGGCTTGTATCCCGTTCTCTGTATGAGAAGAGAGGTATTTTATTTTACTTCTGCAGCTGCAGCTGAAACTCGTGCTGCTGGCTATAGAGTCAAGGAAGACCTGCTCTGTAAACTGATACAGAATACTTTTCGATTGTTACACCTGGAAAAAAGAAAACTGTCCCCAGACATATTTTTTCTTCAATGCAGAATCCTGCTTTGAAATTTTTGATAATTTTGATGCAGGATCCTGCATCGAAGTAGTCTGCGCTCCCGGCAAATTCATATTTTTGCACCGACATGGGGTGCCCAATCCCCATGTTGGTATGTATCCCCCCATACATACACACTTATTTGGCACACTGCGAGCCCACCCCCAGTGTGACCACATTTATTTTTTTTCATGTCTTATACCTGTAAATTAAATTAAAAAAATCCCCAATGTCTTTTTTTGGTTTTATAACCTATAAAAAGAAACCGGTCCCTCGGTGTCTCCCAGTCCCTCCTCCCCATCCCCACCCTCCCACTGAGCATCCACCTCGCCACACCCCGCTTACCCATACTTACCTCTGGAGGTCAGCGCTGTCATCTTCTGTGGACCAGCACATATCTGCACTCTTCAAAGCCGAACCACGGGGGCATGACCTGGCTGTGCTGAAGATGGCTGCTTAATTCTGCTGCTCCCTGGGACTACCATCTATTATCGTCCATCCTCCTGATCCCAGATTGTCAGCATTTACCAGCAAGTGAAATATAAATTTTACTAACATCATAGCTCAACTCTGGTAAATTGTTTTCTCTATATCATAACTCTATAGCTATAATTTTTCTGCATTTATACTGCTTCTCTGTGAAGGCCTACTACAATGGCTGAGCAACTCCTGCAAAACAGCTCCCTCAGCAGAGTGGAAACTATGTTTCATCAGCTCATCTGTGAAATTAACAACTTAAAAATAACATCTCAACAAAACATCACTAACATGCAAATGTTAGACCAAAAATCAATGATGCTGGAGTTAAAGTTGCTCAAAATGAAAGTTCTATTAACATCCTGCAAGCCACCATCAGAGAGCAAGACAGAGTTATCAGAAGCCTACAAGATGAAACTGATGACATTGAAAACAGAAACAGATGCAATAACCTGAGATTTTTTTGGTTTTCCTGAAGGTGCAGAACTCGGAGACACTAGTGCGTTTCTATTACATGTGCTGCCAGTCCTGCTCAAACTCCCACCTGGTCAAGACCTTACTACTGAGAGATCACACTGTATTTTATGCCAGAGGCCTGGTCCAGATCAGAAACCTAGGTCTATCATTGCAAGATTCTTAAACTATGCCCACACTAAACTGATTATCAATACAGGAAAACAAGTGGGAATGCTTACTTGGCAAAATCATAGAATTTCTATTTTTAGAGACTTCTCTAAGGAACTCTCTAATAAATGCAGAGCTTTCAATCCTATTAAAACTACCCTACACCAATGAGGGATCAAATTTGCTCTGCACTATCCTGCTGTCATGCGCCTGTTTCTGGGTGACTCAACCAAAGATTTCAACACAAGTCTTGGCTGCATTTCTTGGTGAGACCCAGCCTCCAACTACCCCGTTTGGAAATACTGATGTGATCCATTCTCCCACTGTCTCTGCAACTTCCCAATCAGACCGGCACACCCACATTATGGCTTCAAATCATGAACACACTGAGAAACCCGTATCTCTCCAGGCTGATGCAGCACCTCCTGTCTGAATCTCAGCCTGCTTGCTAGACAAAAAGAACTTGAATCTACCTTCTTCTAAACATGCCTGTTGTGCAGATGCTACTCCTTCTAGGCCTACCTCTCAGTACGCGCAACATGTTGGCTTCACTACACCCCTAATCCTCTCCAGTAAGTTTTCTTTACTACAAGAGGACTTAAACTCGTCTCAGGAAGACCTCCCGGAATCAGCTGTGGATCCTGTCGGCAATGACCTTGGAAATACTTTATAGGGTGGCAGGACTCCCGATTCCTCTTGGGCTGAATTGGTGACCAGCTCCCCTTTCAAATCAGCAGAGCCTCCTAAAAAGAAACGGAAGGGGAAGCGCAAAAACAAATCAAACCTATAAATGATGCCTGGGCATGTGTATATATTAGTACCTCTTGAGGTTAGTGCCTAATTAACCTCGGCTCTCTGATCAATGTCAGAATTTCTCTGCCCTGCAACCACACATCGCATTCCTTGTGAGTGCATACTATCGCACCCAGCTGGTTTGGAAAGCAATAAGCTGTACATCGTGGTTACAGGCTTTTGGTTTAATAGCATGTCATATTATTTAGGCATCTCATTGTGACAGTCTTGGAGTTTTCTATCTCAATGTAATGTCTGCTACATTACACATCTAGTTATTTCTGCATATATTTCTCATAATGTCAGTTTTTGAGTATCCCTAATGTTGGGTATTTTCTTCTTTTAAAGGGACAGTTCTTATATAATGTTAGACTAATTCATATGTGCCCAATGATTTTCTATATTCAGTTAGAGATGTCTACCATCTTTTTTATCAGTATGTCCTTCTCACATAACCATTAAGGGAGGTTGCCTGCTTAACTAATTTGTGATCCAACATCACCCCACACATTTGTAACCATATATAAACATTATAAATTTACAGTATCTTGGGGTTATATTAACCCTTAGATTGCCAGAAGATTTAGGACGCATAGATTTTTAGAAAAAGATATTATGTCAGCGGCAGCCTAAGGGTTAATGAGGTCCTCAACTAGTTATTCCCTTCATCTACTACTACATCCCAGACTAACATTTAACACTTTAATATTTTTCTCTAATCTCTTTCCCACTCCAACCCGCCTTCATCTAACTTTTAAATCCCCTTTTCTTTAACCATGGTATACCAACTTCTTGTACTGTTTTATGTATCTATCACTTAGTCTTCAGTTTTACCTACAATTAGGCGTTGCAGGCTATTTTGAGATCTCATCTTTATTATTTTACTCAGTATTGCTGCAATCAATGGGTATAAGCACAGTCTGACTTCGAAGCCCCTTATGATATGGCTTTTAAGCCTGTGTTGTAATCTTATAGCTGAGCTCGCTCACCCTCTCCAGGTCTTGAAATCTCACTATGTTAAAGCAACTCCTTCCCTAGGGGCGATTTTGGGTCTGTGCTACTATTAAATACCTAGTACTTATCAATAATATATGCAGAACCTCGGCCTGAACAAACTCAACTCTTATAATGTCATATTGCCAGAATGACTACGATTCCTGTTCAATACAAGATTTTCACCAGATAACCCCTTACAATTTGGATCTTGTAATGCCTCGACACCCCATAAATTCTTATACTATTTGGACCCAACTCGCTCCGTTTTACCTGAACACTCCTCCTACATAAACACTTCTGTGTCTAAGCATTATGATTATGTGAGTAAGTACATAGTAGATGGCACAAGTACAGCTGCTCTTATAATTTTAGGACTTAGCCAACCATGATGGCATACTGTTTGTATTGCTGTAATAGTGTTTCAGCTCAGTTCTTTTTTTCCGGTCTAACTTTAGGTTGAAGATGTATGATTATGTCTGGGATTGCATATACTTTCTGTAGTCCCCTTTTCATATATGGTGAGATGTCCATGGTTCCCCCCCCAGGGAATTATTATGTTCACTTTAGTTCTAGTCACAGTTATAACTTCATAGAAATAATTGTTTACAGTTTGTATCTTGGGTTTAAGATCTTTTTCTCCCAAGATTGACTTACTATTTACATGCTCTGTAGTACAGTGAGAGAGTCTTGGCGATTTTACTGACTCATATCTTGCTATATTACTGGAAGACTTCATAGCGTGTTAGTAAAACATGCATAGGTTTTGTTTAGTAACTATATATATGTCTTCTATATTCTTTTTACTACCTCTCTTCCTTGTGAGACCCAATGGAAACATTCACCCAAGATTTAAGTATTTCCACAAACTAAATATCCTGCACACATTTGACTGTGCTAGCCTTCTCCCTTCTGAGTCTCTAACATTGTCTAGCCCTTTCAATATGAGTCCCTTAGTTCCTATTTGTGTTTTCACACTTATCTCCCCACTAACATGAGTGATCTAATTCTGCATTCATGGAATGTTAAGGTACTCAACTCACCTTGTAAAGGAAAGCAAATACTTACTTACCTCAAAAAGCATAAAACTCAAATTTCGTTCTTACAAGAAACAAAAGTTTTAATAGAGGATGTTGGATTTAAAGGCTGGGAGAGAGGAGCTTAGGGAGTTGTTCTCTTCCCTTATAAGTTTACTGTGTTGTACTGCACCTAGTAACAGGGTTACCGGTTTACTGTGGGACTGTATCTAGGATTAGTGGGTGACCTGATTAGTCAGTAGGGGGCGTATCTTGGACTAGTGGAGAACTTGGTGGCTCACCCATAGGAAACCTACTTGGGGGGGTGGGACCACACATCATTAGGGCCGGCATCTTTGGGAGGGTGGTGGGGTGCATAGGGTGTGAGGCAGCCATGATACTGGACTGGGCTTGGAAGTTCGGTGGTTGCCCAGTGTGCTACCAGCTGGCACAGCTTAGGAAGGAGGTTGCGGGGATTAGGAGACAGCTGGGGAAGGGAGGAGGAATGGTTGGGGAAGAGGGCAGGGGATCTCCCACGGGCTTGCACCAAGCACTAGGGGTGGCGGCACAGGGAAAGGAGTGCAGGAGAATACTCTAGGGTCACATAGGGACCCTTGCAGAGGGAGCCCAAAAGGACACTACCAAGGAAGCAGGCAGGTAACTGGGGACCCTCACAAAGGGGGGGGCAGAGGGACAACATTCTCAGGGAAGTAGGCAGATGGCTGGGGCTGGACAGAAGGAGGCAAGGTGGGGAGGTGGATCAGACCCTATGCTCAGTAACCGCTTTAATTCTCTTCTTCTGCTTGAGGATAAGGGGGGTGATGTAGCCATGACAGGGGTGGTTAGAGATGGAAAGGAGTGGGGGCAGGAGGCGGGGTCAGATAGCAAGGAGGAACGGGAAACCTGGAATGCAGGAAATGGGGGGGAGTGGATCACAGCAGGGGAAGAGGAGGAAAGCACAAGGAGAAGGACCAGTTGGGAGGAAAGGGCAAGGAGAAGGACCAGAAGTACAAGGAGGATACAGTAAAGGAGCTGAGGGTTTAGGCCAGGGAGCACGACAAGCAAGGAGGGGTTGAGCGGAGACAGGAAGGAAGGGGGGACGTGCCAGGCTAGTTTAGCAGATGGAGGAGAAGGACCAGTCGCGAGCAGTGAGGGGGGAGTTAGCAAGGTACAGAAGGATACTCGGGAGGAGGAGCGGCATAGGATCAGAGGGAAGGGGATGGCCAGGGTAAATAAGGAGGGGGCGACATGTGGCACCCAGATAGGGGGAGGAACAAGGAGCCGGCTGGGTGGAGGGGCTGGTAGAAAGGATGAGGGACATGGAAGGGGGGGAATGGAGGAAAAGGAGCGGTCAGAGTGCTCCTGTTGGGGGATTCTATGATCAGGGTATCAAATTGGATAGGGAGGGGGAAGCCTGGCCAGTTAGAACAAAATGCTTCCCTGGACTAATGGTGCTCAGGACCAAGCACGAGGTATATCAGCTGGCAAAGGATTGTGGGGGTACCCCGGATGTACTGGTCTACCTGGGTACAAATGACATTGGGGAAAATAGCGACCTAGAGATACAGGCAAGGTTCAGGGAGCTTGCCAGGGTCTGTCATGACATAGGACGCATGATTTCCTTCTCGGAAATCCTGCTGGTGCCAAGGGCTAGTGGAGAACACAAAAGGAAGATTAGGGAGATAAACCAGTGGCTCAGGGAGTGGTGTGAGGCCAGAGGGTATGGGTTGATGGGGAATTGGGAGGAAACCTGGGAGGATAAGGAGCTGTATGCTAGAGATAGGCTCCATCTCAATTTGCAGGGAAGGGGAATCCTTAAGTTGAAAATAGAGGGGTTCATTGGTGAAAAGTGGGGTTTAAACTTGTGAAGGGAGAGGGATGGGAGAAAAGGCGTCGATGGGGAGTCCGATAAAGGAGGACTCTGACTCACCTCCCTGAGAAGCTGGAGGAATGTGGGAAAGGCCGACTGGTAAAGTGCAGACCAGGGAAAACGGAACCCATGGGAACACGAGAGGGAAATGGAAGTATAGGAAAGGTGGAAGGTAGTCCTGCTTAATGCCAGGAGCTTGGGCAATAAAATGCCTGAGCTCCAGGTGATGCTAACTGAGGGAGCGGTGGATGTGGCAGCGGTCACTGAGACCTGGGCCACCGCAGGTTACGACTGGGACCTGAACCTGGAGGGTTACACTATGTTCAGGAAGGACAGTGGGAGGGAAGGGATAAGGGGGCAATAAAAGTCAAAACTACATTGGCATAGGGGAGTAGAGGAGGCAGAGGGAACCGTGGAGGCGATTTGGGTCACCTTGATAACAAGGGGGGCAAGAGAGTAAAAGTAGGAGTGGTGTATAGACCCCCTGCTGGCGGAGGAGCTGGAGGAGAGTCTGGTGGCAGATGTTGGGAGACACTGCAGATTGGGCAGAGGAAGGGTGGTGGTGTTGGGGGACTTAAACATGCCAGGAACAGACTGGGAGACTATGACATCCTCGGTGGCCAGGGAACAGAGGTTGTTGGATGTCTTTCAAGACGCGTTCCTAACTCAGCAGCTGGAGGAACTGACCAGAGAGGTGCGGGTACTGGATGTGGTCCTGGCAGACAGTGACCAGATTGGGGACCTGGAGGTAAGGGACCCATTGGCGGGAAGCGAACATGCCACGGTGTGGTTCTGCCTGGACCTAGGAGGGGTAGAAGGCTGCACAAAAGATGGAGGTACCTGACTTCAGGGGGGCGGATTTCAAGGAAATAGGAAGGATCCTTAAGGAGCATTTGGATGTGATTGGGTCAGACATGGACGCTGACAGTAGGTGGGAAATCATCAGGAGAGAGGTGCAGGATGCTACCAGCACCTGTGCAAGAGTAAGGTGAAATGTGGTAGGGCCGAAAACCCTGCTGGTAGACCAGGGAGGTCCAGGAGGTGGTGTGGGGAAAGAAGGCAGCCTATAGGCAATTCAAGTGCTCAAGGGTGAAAGCGATCGAGGAAGTATGAGCTGATGGCTAGAAGGGCCACTAGGGTGGTGAGGCGGCTAAGGCAAGGAAGGAGCAGAACCTGGCCAGAAAATTAGGAGAGGGAACAAGGGGTTCTTTAGATACATTGGGGAAAAATGAAGGGTGAAGGGGCAGATTAGCAGGATTAAAATAGGGGAGAGATGGGCACAAGACCTGGGGGGAGCAGGCTGAAGTACAAAATGAGTACTTCACCTCAATTTTCACCAAGGAAAATGGGGGTGCTGCATCATACATGGGAGGAGACAGTGATACTGAGGAGGGGGGGACCCTTACTGATCGGCAGGTCTGGGGAGAGGGAGAGGGGGAGGCATCACTGGCAGGGGGGGCAAAGCAGGGGGAAGAGGTAGCAGAGGTGGAAATCACAGCAGACAGAGCGAGGGAAGCCCTCACATCCCTTAAGATGGAGAAAGCACCAGGGCCGAATAAATTACATCCCAGAGTGCTGAAGGAACTTGTAGATGTCCTGGCGAAACCCCTGGTGGAGCTTTTCACCATCTGTCTGAGGTCAGGGTGGGTACCCCAGGACTGGAAGGTGGCGCATATAGTGCCTATCCACAAGGGGGGATCAAGGGAAGTGGCAGGGAACTGCAGGCCTGTCAGCCTGACATTGGTGGTGGGCAAAGGTGATGGAGGGCATTGTCACTAAAGCTGGGGGACCTGGAAAAGTCAGGCGCCTGAGCGATGGGCAACATGGATTCATCCGGCAAATCATGTCAGACAAACTGCGAAGTTCTATAACTGGTGACAAGTGCCTTGGATCTGGGTAGACCAGTGGGCGTCCTCTTTCTGGACTTCAGCAAGGCATTTGACTCTGTTCCTCATGAGGGTCTGTTGGATAAGCTGGGAGAAATGGGGGTGGAGAACCAGATGATCAGATGAATAGGCAATTGGCTCCAGGACCAGACCCAGAGGGTTGTAGTTGGTGGGATAGTCTCATCCCTAAGGAGGGTCATTAGTGGGGTCTCACAGGGATCAGTCCTTGGGCCTCTCCTGTTCAATGCCTACATCTCTGACAGAAGGACAGGTATCAGGAGTGAGATGAGTCTCTTTGTGGATGACTCAAAACTGGGGCGGTGGTGGATGGGGGAGGGAGGTGGCCCTCACAGGGGACCTGGAGGCTCTGGAAAGATGGTCTAGAAAGTGGAAGCTGAGGTTCAATGCAGAGAAATGCAAGGTACTGCAGCTGGGGGCCAGAAACCCGGGCCAAGCGTACACCCTGGAGGGGGAAATGCTACAAGTCTCGATGGCTGAGAGGGACCTGGGGGTGGTGGTGGATGTCAAGATGAACAACTCGAAGACTTGTAGGAGGGCAGCAGCCAAGGCCAACAGGATGCTGGGATGCATCGCTAGGGGAATCACCTCCAGAAGGAGGGAAGTGATACTCCCTCTGTATAACTGCTTGGTGATGCCGCACCTCGAGTACTGCGTGCAGTTTTGGAGCCCACACTTAAAGAGGGACATTAAACTCCTGGAGAGGGTCCAGAGGAGGGCAACCAAAATGATTTGGGGCTTGGGGGACAGGACCTATGGGGAGAGGCTCGAAGAGCTAAATATGTACACATTGGAAGAGAGAAGGGACCGGGGACATAATAGAGGTCTTCAGGTACATGAAGGGGTAAATAGGGAGGAGCCGTCTGGGTGCTTCAAGGAAGGAGGAGGGGCAACTAGAGGGCATGGGTGGAAGCTGGAGGGGAAGATTCAGGGAGAAGAAGGAGGTGCTACTTCACTGACAGGGTGGTGGAGCCATGGAATGTGCTGCCCAGGGGCTGGTGGAGGCAGAGAAGGTGGAGGGTTCAAGAGGGGGTGGACAGGTACAGGGGAAGGGTTCTGGAAGCAAAATCCAGTGCAGTGAGAATATCCGGAACTGGGAAGGGAGAAGACAGAGAAGGCGAGGGGGGCAGCAAGATCAGCTCCCAGGGTGGGGGCTGACTAAACGAGCAAACACGAAAGACCGTTAGGCCTATTCTGCTGGCATTTCAGTATGTTAGTATGTTGACAGACTCAGAGGGGATTGGGTCGGTCAAGAATATGCGTCCTCCTCCTCTACTTCTAAAAACCGGGGGGTTGCCATTCTATTACATAAGTCCCTTAACTGGACCCTTATCAAATCCATCTCCAATTCAGATGGCAGATGGATTATAGCCCACTTAAATACCACTGCAGGCCCCCTTATGTTAGTCAACATTTATGCCTCTAACTCTGATTCACCTGAATTCTTTCATGATATGGCCCAACAAATTATGAACAGTAACTTTAACAATTCTCCTATACTTGTAGGTGGGGATTTCAATTTAGCTTTGGAAGCACATTTAGACATAAGTAACTCTTCATGTGATTCCCACCCCTGAAGTATTTCTGCACTCTCAATGCTAATGAAAGACTTCAGTCTCACTGACATTTGGAGACTACACCATCCTAGACAGCGCAACTATATTTTTTACTCACCGCTTCATAAATCTTATAGCAGAATTGACTACTGGTTTTCTTCCCCATTCATCACTGAAAAAATTATCAACACAACTATCCTCCCGATTACTATAAAAGACCATTCTCCTATAAAATTACATCTTATTTGGGGCCTGCCCCCATCTAAATCCCCCTCCTGGTGTCTAAACCCACTCTTATTGAAAGACCCCAATTTCTTACCTTGGATTAAATCGCAAATCCAAGAATTTCTTTCCTTTAACAACACTCCTGATGTATCTCAAGGTACCATCTGGGAAGCACTTAAAGCAACAGTTAGAGGGAAAATTATAAGCTATGCAGCACACAAGAAAAAACTAAGGGAACAGCATTTGGCCAATTTAGAGAAATCTCTTAAAGAAAAAGAAACCCAATATTATTAAACAAAAAATCCAGATAATAACTCACAACTCCACCTTGAAATTCTTCAGCTTAGAATTAAAATCAATGAATTAAAATCCAGGAAAGCTGAATTTGCCCTCCTTAGAATTTGAACACCGTTACTGGGAACAAGGGGATAAATGTGGGAAGCTACTTGCTTATCATCTCAAGAATCAACAGATGGAGAGACATATTGCTGGTTTGAAAGATCCTTCAGGCAAAATCCATACAGATAATCCCTCAATTAACCATATTATGCAATCCTTCTACCAACAATTACAGTATACTCTCACCCCACTCCCCCACAACCTGAATATATACAACAATTTCTGGACAATCTACAGTTACCACACCTCTCCCAACAAGATATGGCTTTGCTAGAGGAACCCTTTTCCCTAAAAGAGATACAAGCAGCGCTAAATTCCCTTAAATCTGGTAAAGCTCCTGGAGTGATGTTTTTTCCATAGACTTTTATAAACCCCTAGCTGACATCTTATGCCCCTTACTGTTTAAGGTCTTCAAAGAGGCATCTTCACAAGGTAAACTTCCCTATTCTATGACAGAAACCACTATAACTGTCCTACCAAAGAGAGCTAAAGACCCTTCTCTCCCATCCAGTTACAGACGGATATCATTACTTAATATGGACGGGAACATTTTTGCCAAAATATTAAATACTTATTTAGAATCAATAATTTCAAAACTTGTCCACATCTCCCAAGCTGGATTTATCAAAAATAGAACTGGTTCTGATCATCTCCGCTCTTTATTTAATTTAATCTACAAAGCTAAATCTCTTAAATCACCTGCTGCAGCTATAGCCATCGACTTTGAAAAGGCATTCTATTCTCTCAACTGGACTTATCTGTATCATGTTCTATACCACTTTGGTGTCGCTAATAAATTTTGTACATGGATTCAATTACTATACACCCTCCCCTCTGCCCGGGTGCTTACTAACTCTACTCTTCAGTTAGAGGGGAAGGAGGAAGAAGATTCTAGCTGGATGCTGGGAGAGTAAGGAGACTTGAAAGGTTTTCTTAGTTGGTAGTGCTTGGAGGTGCAGTGAGGGGCAGACACAGGGCTATACACTCTTGTGAGAGTAGAGTGTAGGCCCTATTCCCACCCTCCTCCCAGAGCTTGGCTCCTTTATAGGGAACAACTGCCCTGCAATTGGAGGAAAAGGCTTAAGGTGCAGCTCATGTAGTTCTAGCTACTGGGGGTTGGGTTTAAGGGCTGCGAGACAGGAGCTTAGGGAGTTGTACACTTCCCCTATAAGTTCACTGTGTAGTATTGCACCTAGTAACGGGGGTACCTGTTTACTGTGGGACTGTATCTAGGGTTAGTGGTTGACCAGATTAGTGGGTAGGGGTGTATCTTGGACTAGGGGGAACCTGGTGGTTCACCCAAGGAATCCTACTTGAAGGGGGATGGGACCACATGTCTTTAGGGCCGGCATCTTTGGGAGGGTGGTGGGGAGCACAGAGTGTGGCGCGGCCGTGATACTGGACTGGGCTTGGAAGTTTGGTGGTTGCTCAGTGTGCTACCAGCTGGCACAGCTTAGGGAAGAGGTTGAGGGGATTAGAAGACAGCTTGAGGGAGAGGGGGAAGTATGGTTGGGGAATAGGGCAGGGGCTCTCCCGCGGGGTTGCACCATGCACTAGGGGTGGGAGCATAGGGGAAAGGAGTGCAGGAGAGTACTCTGGGGTTGCATAGGGACCCTGACAGAAGGGGCCCAAAAGGAGGACACTACCAAAGAAGCAGGAAGGTATCTGGGGACCTCACGGGGGGGGGGCCAAAGGGAGGACATTCTCAGGGAAGTAGGCAGATGGCTGGGGCTGGACAGAAGGAAGCAAGGGGGAGAGGTGGATCAGACCTTAAGCTCAGTAACTGCTTCAATTCTCTTCTGCTTGAGGAAGACGGTGGTGATGTAACCATGACAGGGGCGGTTAGAGATAGAAAAGGAGTTGGGGGCAGGAGGCAGGGGCCGTATAGCAGAAAGAATAGGGGGGAACTTGGAACGCGGGAAAATGGGGGGAGCGGTGGATCAAAGCAGGAGGAGGAGAGGGTAGAGGGAGGAAAGTGCAAGGAGAAGGACCAGTTCGGAGGAAAGGGCAAGAAGAGGGACCAGAAGTACAAGGAGGATGCAGTAAAGGCAGCTGAAGGTTTATGCCAGGGGAGCACGACAGGCAAGGAGGGGTTTAACAGAGACGGGAAGGAAGGGAGGACGAGCCAGGTAAGTTTAGCAGATGGGAGGAAGACCAGTTGCGAGCAGTGGCCGGGGGGGATAGCGGGGCACAAAAGGATACTAGGGGAGGAGGAGAGGCATAGGATGGAGGGGGGGTGGCCAGGGTAAATGGAGGGGTGACAGGGGCACCCAGATGGGGAGGAGCAAGGAGCCAGCGGGGGGAGGGGCCAGTAGAAAGAATGAGGGACATGAAAAGGGGGGAATGGAAGAAAAGGGGTGGTCAGAGTGCTCCTGTTGGGTGATTCCATGATCAGTGGTATCAAATGGGATAGGAAGGGGGAAGCCTGCCCGGTTAGAACAAAATGCTTCCCTGGACTAACCATGCACAGGGCCAAGCATGAGGTATATCAGCTGGCAAAGGATTGTAGAGGTTCCCTGGACATATTGGTCCACCTGCGTACCAATGACATTGAGGGAAACAGTGAGCTAGAGATACAGGCAAGGTTCAGGAGCTTGCTAGGGTCTGTCATGACATACGATGCTAATTTCCTTTTTGGAAATCTCGCTGGTGCCAAGGGCTAGTGGGGAACACAAGAGGAAGATTATAGAGATAAACCAGTGGCTCAGGGAATGGTGTGGGGCCAGAGGGTATGGGTTGATGGGGATTGGGGAAGACCTGGCAGGATATGGGGCTGTATGCTAGAGATAGGCTCCATCTCAATTTGGAGGGGAGGGAAATCTTTAAGTTGAAAATAGAGGGGTTAGTTGGTGAAAGCCGGGGTTTAAACTTGTGAAGGGGGAAGGGATGGGAAAAAAGGCTGTCGAAGGGGGCCAATAAAGGAGGGACTCTGTATCTACTCCCTTGGGGAGCTGGAGGAATGCGAGAAAAGGCCGACTAGTAAGGTGTTGACCGGAGGAAGATGGAATCCCCATGGGAAAGTGAGCAGGGGAAATAGAAGTATATGAAAAGGGTGGAAGGTAGTCCTGCTAAATGCCAGGAGCTTGGACAATAAAATGCCTGAGCACCAGGCGATGCTAACTGAGGGACAGGTGGATGTGGCAGCAGTCACTGAGACCTGGGCCACCACATGGCATGACTGGGACCTGAACCTGGAGGGTTACACCATGTTCAGGAAGGACAGGGGGGAGGGAAGGGGGGAGGGGTAGCAATAATAGTCAAAAACTGCATTGGCATAGGAGGCGTGGAGGAGGTGGAGGTGATTTGGGTCACCCTGATAACAAGGGGGGACAAGAGAGTAAAAATAGGAGTGGTGTATAGACCCCCTGCGCTGGTGGAAGAGCTGGAGGAGAGTCTGGTGGCAGATGTTGGGAGACACTGCAGATTGGACAGGGGAAGGGTGGTGGTGTTGGGTAACTTAAACATGCCAGGAATGGACTGGGAGACTATGACATCCTCGGTGGCCAGGGAACAGAGATTGTTGGATGTCTTTCAGGATGCATTCCTAACTCAGCAGGTGGGGGAACCGACCAGGGTGGCGCGAATACTGGATGTGGTCCTGGCAGACAATGACCAGACTGGGGGGCTGGAGGTAAGGGACCCGTTGACGGGGAGCGACCATACCATGATCTGGTTCTGCCTGGACCTAGGAGAGGTAGAAGGCTGCACAAAGATGGAGGTAACTGACTTCAGGGGAGCGGATTTCAAGGAAATGGGTAAAATCCTTAAGAAGCATTTGGATGTGATTGGGCCAGACATGAATGCTGACAGTAGGTGGGAAATCATCAGGAGGGGGTGCAGGATGCTACCAGCACCTGTGCAAGAGTAAGACGAAAATGCGGTAGGGCCCGTAAACCCTGCTGGTGGACCAGGGAGTTTCAGGAGGTGGTGAGTGGAAAGAAGGCGGCTTATAGGCATTTCAAGCGCTCAAGGAGTAAAAGGGAATGAGAGGAGTACGAGCTGATAGCCAGAAGGCCCACTAGGGTGGCAAGGAAGGAGCAGAACCTGGCCAGGAAAATTAGGAAAGGGAACAAGGGTAGATACATTGGGGAAAAACAAAGGGTGAAGGGGCAGATTAGCAGGATTAAAACAGGGGAGGGATGGGCACAAGACCCGGGGGAGCAGGCTGAGGTACTAAATGAGTACTTTGCCTCAGTTTTCATCATGGAAAATGGGGGGGCTGCATCATACATGGGAGGAGATGGTGAAACTGAGAAGGGGGGGACCCTTGCCGATCGGCAGGTCTGGGGAGGGGGTAGCCATCACTGGCAGGTGGGGGGAAGGCAAAGCAGGGGGGTGAGGTATCGGAGGTGGAAATCATGGCAGAGAGAGTGAGGGAAGCCCTCAGGTCCCTTAAGATGGAGAAAGCACCGGGGCTGGATAAATTACATCCCAGAGTGCTGAAGGAACTGGCGGATGTCCTGGCGAAACCCCTGGTGGAGCTTTTCACCATCTCTCTGAGGACAGGGTGGGTACCCCAGGACCGGAGGGTGGCAAATATAGGGCCTATCCACAAGGGGAGATCAAGGGAGGTGGCAGGGGAATACAGGCCCGTCAGCCTGACATCGGTGGTGGGCAAGGAGATGGAGGGCATTGTCAAGGAGAGGCTAGGGGGGACCTGAAAAGTCAAGTGTGCTGACGATAGACAGCATAGTTTCTCGTCCTGGAAATAGTGTCAGACAAACCTTGTGGAGTTCTGTATGACTGGGTGACGAGGCAGCCTTGACCTGGTAGACCGGTGGACGTCCTCTATCTTGACTTCAGCAAGACGTTTGACTCTGTTCCTTAAGGGGGCCTGTTGAATAAGCTGGGAGAAATGGGGGTTAGGAACCAGATGATCAGATAGATGATCAGATAGATAGGCAATTGGCTCCAGGACAGGACCCAGAGGGTCGTGGTTGGTGGGACAGTCTCATCCCCAAGGAAGGTCATTAGTGGGGTCCCCTCAGGGATCAGTTCTTGGGCCCCTCCTGTTCAACGCCTATGTCTCTGACATAAGGAAGGGTATCAGGAGTGAGATGAGTCTCATTACGGATGACTCAAATCTGGGGGCGGTGGTGGATGAGGAGGAGGGGAGGGAGGCCCTACAGGGGGACCTGGAGGCTCTGGAAAGATGGTCTAGAATGTGGAAGCTGAGGTTCAATGCAGGGAAAATGCAAGGTACTGCATCTGAGAGCCAGAAATCCGGGCCAAGTGTACACCCTGGTGGGGGGAATGCTACAAGTCTCAATGGCTGACAGGGACCTGGGGTGGTGGTGGATGTCAAGATGAACAACTCTGAGACTTGTAGGATGGCAGTGGCCAAAGCCAACAGGATGCTGGGATGCATCGCTAGTGGGATCACCTCCAGAAGGAGTGAGGTGATACTCCCTCTGTATAACTGCTTGGTGAGGCTGCACCTTGAGTACTGCGTGCAGTTATGGAGGCCACATTTAAAGAGGGAGATTGAACACCTGGAGAAGGTCCAGAGGAGGGCAACCAAAATGATCTGAGGCCAGGGGACAGGCCTTATGGGGAGATTCTCAAAGGGCTACTGTAAATATGTACATATTGGAAGAGAGAAGGGACCTGGGGGACATGATAGAGGTCTTCAGGTACATGAAGGGGGTAAATAGGGGAGGAGCAGTCAGGGTGTTCCAAAGGAAGGGTGGGCAACTAAAGGGCATGGGTGGAAGTTGGAGGGGGGAGATTCAGGGGAGAAAAGAGGAGGTGCTACTTCACTGAGAGGGTGGTGGAGCCATGGAATGTGCTGCCCAGGGGGCTGGCAAAGGCAGAGACAGTGGAGGGGTTCAAGAAGGGGTGGGATAGGTACAGGGGAAGGGTTCTGGAAGCAAAGTCCTGTGCAGTAGGAATATCTGGGACTGGGAAGGGAGATGCCAGAGAGAGCGAGGGGTCAGTAAGGTCAGCTCCCAGCATGGGTGCTGACCAAACGAGCAGAAACAAAAGACCGCTGGGCCTATTCTGCTGGCATTTTAGTATGTTAGTACTCTGTCCTCATCCTTTCATCTGGCAAGAGGTACCAGGCAAAGGTGCCCCTTATCCCCCACTCTTTTTATTCTTGCTATGGAACCCCTATCAGCTGCTCTTCATCAATCCTCCATGATCCAAGGTATCCCTATTGGTAATTCCCGCTATACTTCACTATCCTACGCTGATGATCTCCTCATTCTACTCAAAAATCTTGAAATTTCGGGACCACCCTTAATTAAGTTACTTAGCAACGTTACTTTACTTTCTGGGTTCGCTCTGAATCTAAACAAATCAGAAACAATGCCATTGAACAATTTTTGTAACCCTTCTATGAATACAATATTAGGTTTTCGTTGAGCTCCTCAAGGTATCTCTTTCCTTGGAATACAGATCACCTCTAAATTACACAAGATATGGGATGCCAATCTTTCCCCATTATTAACAAATATTAAAAACACTTTCAACAGATGGAAACTGCTTAACCTGTCTTTTAATGGGAAAATCTCCGCTATCAAGATGTCAATAGCTCCCAAAATACTGTATCTATTTTCTAATATCTCTTTAACCCTTCCTACTTTTTTTGTCAGACTTGATGATATAATTGGCAGTTTTTTATGGGAAGGCAAAATTCTCAGATTTAGTCGTAACAAACTGTGTTTCCACTGGTCCAAAGGGGGCTTCGGGCTCCCCTGGTTCCAAGCATATTATTGGGCCTTCCACACTGCCCAAACTGTAAAATTGTTTAATAAACCCAGCAATAAATCACCATTGTGAGTCAATATGGAAACATCTCTATGTCCGGGCAATGTCACCACTTCCTTCATTTATAACCCTCTCCCCCCCAATTTAAAATCTCACCCTACTATAGCATCATCCATATACTACTGGAAAATAATTCATAAATGCTTTAAATCTAACCCAACCCCTCTCATATATGTCCCCATTTGGGGGAACCGTAACATCACTCTTGATAATCACCCATTTTTTTGTTGTAATTGGAAAAACAGGGGCATTTTATTCTTGGAGGATATACTTATACCTCAGACTCTCAAATTAAAATCCTTTTCTGACCTGCACAAACAATGGAATCTTCCCCAGCACGATTTCTGGAAATATTTACAGTTACGCATGGCATGGAACCTTTATCTTCCTACTATTCCTCATCAATCTATATATACTAACATACTAAAATGCCAGCAGAATAGGCCTAACAGTCTTTTGCGTCTGCTCGTTTGGTCAGCCCCCACCCTGGGAGATGACCTTGCTGCCCCCCTCACCTTCTCTGGTTTCTCCTTCCTAGTTCCGGATATTCTCGCTGCATTGGATTTGCTTCCAGAACCCTTCCCTGTACCTGTCCCACCCCTCTTGAACCCTCCACTGTCTCTGCCTCCACCAGCCCCCTAGGCAGCATTCCATGGCTCCACCACTCTCTGTGAAGTAGCACCTCCTCCTTTCTCCCCTGAATCTTCCTCCCTCCAGCTTCCACCCATGCCCTCTAGTGGACCCCTCCTCTTTCCTTCGAAGCAGTCTGACTGTTCCTCCCCTATTTACACCGTTCATGTACCTGAAGACCTCCATCATGTCCCCCCAGTCCCTTCTCTCTTCCAATGTGTACATATTTAGCTCTTCGAGCCTCTCCTCATAGGTCCTGTCCCCGAAGCCCCAAATCATTTTGGTTGCCCTCCTCTGACCTCTCCAGGAGTTTAATGTCTCTCTTTAAGTGTAGCCTCCAAAACTGCAAGCAGTACTCGAGGTGCGGCCTCACCAAGCAGTTATACAGAGGGAGTATCACTTCCCTCCTTCTGGAGGTGATCCCCCTAGCGATGCACCCCAGCATCTTGTTGGCCTTGGCTGCTGCCCTCCTACAAGTCTCCGAGTTGTTCATCTTGACATCCACCATCACCCCCAGGTCCCCCTCAGCCATCAAAACTTGTAGCACCCACCCCCCAGGGTGTACGCTTGGCCCAGGTTTCTGGACCCCAGGTGCAGTACCTTGCATTTCCCTGCATTGAACCTCAGCTTCCACTTTCTAGACCATCTTTCCAGAGCCTCCAGGTCCCCCTGTAGGGCCACCCTCCCCTCCTCCCCATCCACCACCACCTCCAGTTTTGAGTCATCCACAAAGAGACCCATCTCACTCCTGATACCTGTCCTTATGTCAGAGACATAGGTATTGAACAGGAGGGGCCCAAGGACTGATCCCTGTGGGACCCCACTAATGATCCTCCTTAGGGATGAGATTATCCCGCCAACTACAACCCTCTGGGTCCAGTCCTGGAGCCAATTGCCTATCCATCTGATTACCTGGTTCCCAACCCCCATTTCTCCCAGCTTATCCAACAGGCCCATGTGAGGAACAGAGTCAAATGCCTTGCTGAAGTCTAGAAAGAGGACGTCCACTGGTCTACCTAGGTCCAAGGCACTCGTCATCCAGTCATAGAACTCCATAAGGTTTGTCTGACACGATTTCCTCGGGACAAATCCATGCTGTCTATCGTCCAGTCACCCTGGCTTTTCCAGGTCCCCCCCAACCTCTCCTTGACAATGCCCTCCATCACCTTGCCCACCTCCGATGTCAGGTTGACAGGCCTGTAGCTCCCTGCCACCTTCCTTGATCCCCCCTTGTGGATAGGCACTACATGCGTCACTTTCCAGTCTTGGGGCACCCACTCTGTCCTCAGAGAGATGGTGAAAAGTTCCGCCAGGGGTTTCGCCAGGACATCCACAAGTTCCTTCAGCACTCTGGGATGTAATTTATCCGGCCCCGGTGCTTTCTACATCTTAAGGGACCTGAGGGCTTCCCTCACTCTCTGCTGTGATTTCCACTTCTGCTACCTCTTCTTCCTGCTTAGCCTTCTCCCCTCCTGCCAGTGATGCCTCCCCCTCTCCCCAGACCCGCCGATCGGTAAGGGTCCCCCCCTCTTCAATATCACTGTCTCCTCCCATGAATGATACAGCACCCCCATTTTCCTTGGTGAAAACTGAGGTGAAGTACTCATTTAGTACCTCAGCCTGCTCCCCTGGGTCTTGTGCCCATCTCTCCCCTGTTTTAATCCTGCTAATCTGCCCCTTCACCCTTTGTTTTTCCCCAATGTATCTAAAGAACCCCTTGTTCCCTGTCCTAATTTCCTTGGCCAGGTTCTGCTCCTTTCTTGCCTTATCTGCCCTCACCACCCTAGTGGCCCTTCTAGCCATCAGCTCATACTCCCCTCGATCCCTTTCACCCCTTGAGCATTTGAATTGCCTATAGGCTGCCTTCTTTCCCTGCACCACCTCCTGGACCTCCCTGGTCCACCAGCAGGGTTTTCGGCCCCACCGCATTTTCATCTTATTCTTGCACATGTGCTGTAGCATCCTGCACCCTCTCCTGATGATTTCCCACCTACTATCAGTGTCCATGTCTGACCCAGTCCCATCCAAATGCTCCTAAGGATCCTTCCCATTTCCTTAAAATCGCCCCTGAAGTCAGTTACCTGGCTGCCAGTGCAACCTTCTACCCCTCCTAGGTCCAGGCAGAACCACACTGTGGCATGGTCACTTCCCGCCAATGGGTCCCTTACCTCCAGGCTCCCAATCTGGTCACTGTCTGCCAGGACCACATCCAGTACCCGTGCCTCCCTGGTCAGTTTCCCCACCTGCTGAGTTAGGAACTCGTCTTGAAAGACATCCAACAACCTCTGTTCCCTGGCCACCGAGGATGTCATAGTCTCCCAGTCTGTTCCTGGCATGTTTAAGTCCACCAACACCACCACCCTTCCCCTGCCCAGTCTGCAGTGTCTCCCAACATCTGCCACCAGACTCTCCTCCAGCTCCTCTGCCAGTGCAGGGGGTCTATACACCATTCCTATTTTTACTCTCTTGCCCCCCCCTGTCATCAAGGTGACCCAAATCGTGTCTACGGTTCCCTCCGCCTCCTCTACTCCCCCTATGCCAATGCAGTTTTTGACTATCATTGCTACCCCTCCTCCCCTTCCTTCCCCCCGTCCTTCCTGAACATAGTGTAACCCTCCAGGTTCTGGTCCCAGTCGTGTCCTGCGGTGGCCCAGGTCTCAGTGACCGCTGCCACATCAACCGCTCCCTCAGTTACCATCGCCTGGAGCTCAGGCATTTTATTGTCCAAGCTCCTGGCATTTAGCTGGACTACCTTCCACCCTTTCCCTATACTTCCATTTACCCTGCTCGTGTTCCCATGGGGATTCTGCTTTCCCCTGGTCTGCACTTTACCAGTCGGCCTTTTTGCGCATTCCTCCAGCTCCCCAGAGGGGTGGAGACAGAGTCCCTCCTTTATTGGCCCCACCTTCGACAGCCTTTTCTCCCATCCTTCCCCCCTTCACAAGTTTAAACCCCACTTTTCACCAGTGAACCCCTCTATTTTCAACTTAAGATTCCTCCTCCAAATTGAGATGGAGCCTATCTCAGCATACAGCCTCTATCCTCCCAGGTCTCCCCCCAATCCCCCATCAACCCATACCCTCTGGCCTCACACCACTCCCTGAGCCACTGATTTATCTCCCTAATCTTCCTTTTGTGTTCTCCACTAGCCCTTGGCACAGTCAGGATTTCTGAGAAGGAAACTGTGCATCCTATGTCATGACAGACCCTGGCAAGCTCCCTGAACCTTGCCTGTATCTCTAGCTCGCTATTTCCCTCAATGTCATTTGTACCCAGGTGGACCAGTATGTCCGGAGAACCCCCACAATCCTTTGCCAGCTGATATACCTCGTGCTTGGCCCTGTGCACCATTAGTCCAGGGAAGTATTTTGTTCTAACTGGCCAGGCTTCTCCTTCCCTATCCCATTTGATACCCTGATCATAGAATCCCCAACAGGAGCACTCTGACCACCCTTTCCTCCATTTCCCATGTCCCTCATCCTTTCTACTGGCCCCTCCACCCAGCCAGCTCCTTGTTCCTCCCCATCTGGGTGCCACCTCCTCCTTATTTACCCTGGCCACCCTCCGATCCTATGCCTCCTCCTCCCAGTATCCTTCTCCGCTAACTCCCCTCACTGCTCGTGACTGGTCCTTCTCCCCATCTGCTAAACTAGCACGTACCGTCCTTCCTTCCTTCCTGTCTCTGTTTAGTCCCTCCTTGCTTGTCGTGCTCCCCTGGCTTAAACCCTCAGCTCCCTTTACTGTATCCTCCTTGTACTTCTGGTCCTTCTCCTTGCCCTTTCCTCCCAACTGGTCCTTCTCCTTGCGCTTTCCTCCTCTTCCCCTGCCCCTCCTGCTCTGATTCACTGCTCCCATTTTCCTGCATTGCAGGTTCCCCTGTTCCTCCTGCTATCCGCTCCGCCTCCTGCCCCCACTCCCTTTCCATCTCTAACCACCCCTGTCATGGCTACATCACCCCCCTCATCCTCAAGCTGAAGAAGAGAACTGAAGCAGTTACTAAGCGTAAGGTCCAATCCACCTCCCTGCCTTGCTTCCTTCTGCCCAGCCCCGGCCATCTGCCTACTACCCTGAGAATGCTGTCCCTCTGGCCCCCCTTTGTGAGGGTTCCCAGTTACCTGCTTGCTTCCTTGGTAGTGTCCTCCTTTTGGGCCCCTCTGCCAGGGTCCCTATGTGACCCCAGAGTATTCTCCTGCACTCCTTTCCCTATGCCCCCACCCCTAGTGCATGGTGCAATCCTGTGGGAGATCCCCTGCCCTCTTCCCCAAACATACCTCCCCCTTCCCCAGCTGACTCCTAATCCCCGCAACCTCCTCCTTAAGCTGTGCCAGCTGATAGCACACTGGGCAACCACCGAACTTCCAAGCCCAGTCCAGTATCATGGCTGCTCCACACCCTGTGCACCCCACCACCCTCCCAAAGATGCCATCCCTAATGACGTGTGGTCCCATCCCCCTCCAAGTAGGATTCCTTGGGTGAGCCACCAGGTTCCCCACTAGTCCAAGATACACCCCGACTACCTAATCAGGTCACCCACTAATCCTAGATACAGTCCCACAGTAAACCGGTAACCCTGTTACTAGGTGCAGTACAACACAGTAAACTTTTAAGGGAAGTGAACAACTCCCTAAGCTCTTCTCTCCCAGCCTTTAAATCCACCCCCAATGGCTAGAACTACATGAGCTGTACCTGCAGCCTTTTCCTCCAGTTGCAGGGCAGGTGTTCCCCTATAAATTAGCAGAGCTCTGGGGAGGAGGGTGGGGAGGGTGGGTCTTGGCCTACACCGACTCTTGAGAGTGTATCAGCCCTTCCAAGCCCTGCAGCCACAGAACCAGCCCCAAGCAAATCCCACCAAATAGGTTTTAAATCAGAAGAAATAGGCCTCCACCAGCGCAGCCTGTTAACACAGTGAAACATCCAACAAATGAGCCCACTTTTATTTCTAAATGGATCAAAACAAACTCTAAATTAAATAGTATCATTTACAAACATATCAGAAATACAATTCCAGATCAATCTATCATTGCAAAAAATAAATGGAGTACCCTTTTAAATTATAACATAACCAGTTCACAATGACATAACTGCTGGCTATCCTGCCATAAATCTTTCAAGGATAATCGCAGTTCACTCATACAAACCAAAATTCTGCATCTATGGTACAGAACTCCTGAGATTTTGCAAAAAATGGGCTCAATGAACAACAATAAATGTTTGCGCTGTAACTCCCCCAATGGCAATTTGCTACATATTTTATGACATTGTCCTCCCATTCACAATCTTTGGCATCATATTTATTTCTTTGCAATGAAAGTGATTGGTCTATCCTTTGCATTAGATCCAAAACATTGCATACTTGGTATTTTCAATGCTCATGCATACAAAACATCCCATTCTCAGAATATGTGGTTATCCCTACTATTCCTTCAAGCTAAATGCCTTATACTAATGCACTGGAGATCCAACATCATTCCCACCATCCTGGATATTCTCAAACAACTATCTCAATACACCATCCTTGATCGTATGTCACATTTAGCCTCTGACTGACTTAATTTATATAATAAATGCTGGCAGAACTATTTAAAATATTTAAACACGTCTACACATAGCGCCACTTAATCCATGGGTTGTTATATGTTCACATTGGAATCTCGCTGCTAGCTCTTTCGTTCCTTTTTCCTCTCCTCTCTTTCTATCTTTTTATCTCCTTTTCTTCTTCTTCCCTTTCCCTCTTCATTCTTGTTCACTTTCTTAGATATTTTTCTCTTTTTTATGTTCTTCCTTTATACAGTCTTACACATACTTGTATTAAATTACAGTATAATAGAAGTACAATTACGACTGCTCATAATTCTTGTTTGTATCTACTCCTTTTACCCCTTGAACCATAAATTGCCATATTTTCTCTCTATCATACAGATTGTACTGCTACATATTGTTTTCTCAACATTTGTTTTCCCCTTTAATATCATTGTATAATACTTTAGACAACATGTTTTTCCTTCTACTACTAAGGATTTATGTAAGTGTATATTGGAGAATGTAGTATATTTGCATGTATAATCACAATAATTACAATAAAAAGATTAACTGTAAAAAAAAAAAAAGCCGAACCGCAAACTGAAAAATCACAGATAAGTGCCATATAATGGGAGTCAATGGGGTTTTTCAACTTATGTTGATATCTCAGCCAGTTTTAGGAATTTCTGCATCACATTTTCAACATGGGGTTCTTGGGATCCCACCTCATGAACACAGTCACTGTCATTTCGTTTCTTGGTCCCAAAAGGTGATTTCGTGTTTGCTGCGAAGAGTCAACTTTTGGAACTGATTAACAAAATGACAGTGTCACTGTTCATGAGGTGGGGTCCCAAAAAGACCATGTTGCAAATTTGGTGAATAAGTTCCAAAAAATGACTGCGTTACGAGTGTGCATTGTGCAGTTTATATGTACGCTCGTAACTTCACCAATTTTTTATATTTTTACCCCATATTTTCAACATTGCCATTTTTTCACATCTCCTCATGAACAGTACAGCTGCCATTTTTCACATCCTGCCCAAAATGTGTATTTGCACCTGTGGCACAGAATGGCGTGGTCGCTGTGTGAAATCAACTATCGGGATGGAGTAACAAAATTACAGTGCAACTGTTCATGAGGGGAGGTACCAAAAAATTCATGTTGACATTTTCATGAAAAAATTCCAAAAAAATGATTGCGTTATGTGCGTGCATTGCGCAGTTTTTGCGCACGCTGATAACTTCACCAGTTTTTCATGTTTTCATTACAGATTTTCAACATTACCATTTTTCATACCACCTCATGACTAGTAGAACTGTAATTTTTCAGATCCTGTCAAAAATGTTTTTCTGCACCTGTGGCTCAAAATGGCTTTACAGTTGCGCAGAATTATATTTCAACAGGGAATTGAATGTTCTGTACTGGGTGCATGCGGTGAGGTGATACGCAGGTCATGCATGGGACAGTTATAAGGCAATTCTAGGGGTTGGGGGTAAGAAGAAGTAGGCTGCTGGTTAACTAGGATCTGCAGCTTATCCAATAGGTAGGGAAATGGGCAGACTGGGTGGGCCAAGCGGTCCTTATCTGCCGTCAAAATCTATGTTTCTATGTTGAACATCTGGGGTGAAAATTATTTAAGATGGCACAGTTATGACTATTTGTTGCGATTTTGCTACACCTGCTAGTAACTTTATGTGTGGAAGTGCAGGGGCCAGAGACCCCTGTGTTTCCACAGCTAGATACATATGTGCTTCTGTAGACGGATGGGACCACAGAGTCAGATGGACCCTGCACTTCCACTGTGACATATGGATACTGTTGTACTATCTGGATGGAGAGATGGGACCCTGCGCTCCCACTGTGACATATGGACTCCCACAGTAAAATGAGGATACAATTATACTATCTGAAAAAAAAATGGAAATTCATTGCATTGTTAATGCATCAGTTAGGATGAATACTACAGTGATGAAAGCAGGGAAATGAGGTGTTACGGTTTCCAACCCTAATGCCCCACCTCCAGGGTTTACGCCGCAACCACTCCATCCCCACCCCTCCACACACCAACAGGTGTATGGTTATGCATTGGGGTCGACGACCTAACTCTCATCCCATTCCTTGTGTAAACAAGCTGAGGTGGTGCAGTACAGGAGAATGGGATGAAAGTTGGGCCATCGACCCCAACACACACCCAGATGCTTGTTGGTGTGTGGAAGGTGGAGGGGTGGGGGTGGAGTGGTAGGGGTGGGAACCCTGGGGTTGGGGCGTTAGGGTTGGAAATCCTAAAGCCTCATTTCCCTGCTTTTGCCGCTATAGTATTCACCCTAACTGATGCACTGATGCATTGATGGAGTTTTTTTGCAATGAATATATATATATATTTATATGTAGATAGATATGCGTGTGTGTGTGTGTGTGTGTGTGTGTGTGTGTGTGTGTGTATATATATATATATATATATATAAAGACAAACATACAGCTGTTAACAGATGACACAAATGCAGTGGCACTGATCTGCTACCTTTGAGAATTTTTATCTGCAGTTGCAGAAGTGTATGTACAGTATGTCTTACAGTGTGTGCATGACTATCTGTGGCTGCAGAAGCAATCTCCCCATGGGGCTGCACTTCTGCAGACAGAAGCAGTGTTGCAATGTGGCTATCATGGATTTACATTTGTAGCTGCAGAAGTTGGGGTGTCAGTGTGTATGTCTTGCTTCTTCAGTAAAACGTGCATGTCTGTCTTACAGTGTGCATGAGTACCTGTGACTACACAAGTACTGTAGTTGTTGCTAACTGGATGTCATAGATTTGTAAGTGCAGCTGCAAAAGGGCCTGCACTTCTGCTGCCAGAAGCTGGAGTGTATGTCTTACAACTTCAGCTGCAGAACTGCAGGCCCTGGCAGTCAGAAGTGCATATACATTTTGCAGTGTGCATGATTACCTGTGGTTACAAAAGAGGTGATCCCACAAGGGCCTGCACTTCTGCAGACAGAAGCAGAGTTGCAATTTGTAAATCATGGATTTCTGTCAGTGACTCTAGAAGCGCAGGCCCCAGAAGGGCCTGTGTCTCTGTAACCAGAAGTTGCTGTGTATGCCTTACACCTGCAGCTGCAAAAGTGTGTCTATATGTCTTACATTGTGTATGAGTACCTGTGGCTATGGAAGCATTGGCCACATAGGGGCCTGCACTTGTGCAGACAGAAAAACTGTTGTAATTTGGGTAGCATGGATTTGTATCTGTGGCTGCAGGAGCCTGGGCTTCTGCAGACAGAAGTAGTGTTGTGATTCGAGTATGGTGGATTTCTGTTTAAACCAGAAGTGAGTGAGTATGTCTTGCAAAGTGCATGTCGCAGATACAAATTCACGGAGGTACCACATCAGTGCTACTGCATTTGTGTCATCTGGAAACAGTTGTATGTTGTTTGTATTACCTAATGATGACTGTTACTTCTTGTGTGGTCTTGTCCTTTTTCTGTTTGGTAGGTAGAGTTGGAAACCGTAATGCCACATTTCCCTGCTTTTGTGGGGTTAAGCTGAACCCTAACTAGTGCATTAACACAGTTTTTTGCAATGAATTTCCTTTCTTTATAAGATAGTGGAATTGCATCCTTATTCACCCAGGTCCCTTCATAGAAGAGTCTGTCTGCCTGCAGATGTGTGGCTATGGATGTAAAGAGGTCTCTGCACTTCCATGTGGCTACAGATGCAGATGCATAGGGCCAAGAGTACTTTTAACTGCAGAAGTGCAGGGCCCTCATAGCCCTGTATCTCGGTGTAGCTACGGTGCAGAGGTGCAAGGCCCACTGGGCTCTATGGCAAGAGAAGACTTCTCTTCACTTTATAGTTACTTCTTGCCTGTGTGGCCAAGACTGCACTGTCCCTCCCCAGGCTCAGGGTGGTGGCACATGGCAGTGCCAGCCCACCACCCTTGGCCATCTAGCTGGCTCACTGAGCTTGCTCCTGAAGTTCACCAATACAGGATCACAATGCACTACCTGTTGGGCAAAAAGCTTCACTACTCATGATGTCATATATATATATGGGATATGCCATGGCCCAATGGAACATATCTATGTTATTTTCCCTGAGTGCAGTTTGATCTTATGACATCACGAGTGGCGGAGCCAGGAGTGATTTCAAAGGTCAGACTGCTCATAGGGAAAAAATATGTTCAGTAGGGCCATGACATATTTGACTTAAGCCATGCCCTTTAGATTCACATTGTTTTTAATTTGTTCTGAGTTTGTTTCTACTTTTTTCGCAACAGAAGTGCTCACTTTGAGAAAAAAGGTAGCTGAAGCTCAAGGCAGCATGAGGGCTCATGCTCAGCGTTATGGCATGGGCACATCTGGTACAGGCCTTGGGCAATGCAAGTTGGATGCTGCAGTTGTAAAGTGAGCTCTGACAACTGAGCAGTATTATGGTTAAAGGTAGAGTAACTGGTTAGGTGCGTGGAAGTCTGATTTCAACCAGTGGCACTAGGAGAGTGTCTGTACTGATGGAATAGTGCCAGATATAGTGTGCTAGAAACCTGGTGGCCATCACTGACAGAAAGAAAAAAAGAGACATTTTGGAGGAATTTATTTATTTATTTTTTTATGGGATCAGTTGTTAACAAGGAGAGGCCATGAATGATATTGAAAAAGGAGCCAGCACTGAGTCAGTCTTGCGATTCTGAAAGTGAAACTGTGCTGCTCATGCTGCCAGCTCCAGTCAATGGGATCTACAGTGAGAGTATTTTTGCCACTATGGATCTAAAGTAAGAATATCCTGCTATCTCAGTCAAGGTCTCCACAGTGGGAAAATATCACTGATACGTGCCACTACTTATCCTCACAGGTATGGCATAAGTGTGTGTGTGTTTGTGTGTGTGTATATCTGTATCCATCTATCTATCAATCATACATGGTTGGACCCTCGTCCCCACTGAAAAAAAATATATATATTCCCCCATATATGACGGTAATTAACATTTTGAAATTACAACACTCTGTGACATTAAAATTAACACACAATTAACACTCTATTACTATTACAAGTGTAGACCAAAAATATATATGTTACTGCAGAACTATTAACATGTGTAACAACCACTGGAATACCAGATGTAACAACAACCTACGAACAACCCACATTACAGCCCTAACAACCTCTCCAACTACAGTCCCTGCAAAAAACAGCCCCTTAAAAAAAATCAACACACGCTGTGCTGCATTTTCCTAACTGTGTAACACAGGCCTACAGAGAAACTCACCAAACATTCCACATGCTGAGTGTGCTGCATTCCCTAAATGTGTAAAACAGGCCTACAAATTCACCAAACATTTCACATGCTGTGCTTCATTTCCATAATTGCGTAACACAGGCCTACAGACAAACTCACCAAACATTTGATGTGCTGTGCTGCATTTCCCTAAATGTGTAAAACAGACCTACAGAAAAACTCGCCAAACATTTCACTTGTTTCCTTCCATCCTGCAGTCTTCAATCACACTAAAGAAAAAACAGATTGAACCAGCCCTCCTTTTATACAGAGCCACTTCACTGTGGCAACCTTAAAGGGACAAAACTAGTCAGAACTTCAAATGCCTTACAATATGGAACAATACTACTAACAAATACTAGAGGGAACACAAGAGAACTATGAACACACTAACTTAAGCAAGCTATGCAAAAAAAAAATAAAAACAGCACACTTTCTCTTAAAGGAAAACCTACCAACCTTATGTATTATATAAAATAAAAGATGGCAAAATCCTATGTGAGAAAATAATACCATCTTGAGGTTAACAGGCTCATAAGGGCCACTTGCCCTTCAGGCTTGTGGCTTTTTGGCTTGTCAAACTCCTTGATGATATTATTTTCTTCACATACATTACTTTGCCAACATTTACAGTATGTATACTGTACCTGTTTTACTTTCTGTTTATGTCCCCTTCCTGTCTCTCCAGTGCTTGTTTCCCTCAGGAGCTCCCAAGAACGTCTGACCTCCTGCCTCACCAATCTGTGGTCACCATTCTCCATCCAACCATTGTTTTCCCCAGCAAGGGACAGGGTAAGGGATATTTACGTCCCAAGTCTTCTGTATCTCTTTAGGAGTCGTACTGGTAAGGCAAGGCCTTGATCTACCGGGTCCATCACTGTGGGTACTGAGGCCATTTTCCTTGCTTCCTCTCTGCCCCACAGCATGTCACATGCAAGGATGTCAAGAACCCATGCAACAAGTGTCAGTGCAGCAATGTCTATGACAATCCATCCTTTCGCTGGCCCTCCAACAGCATTACCACCTGTGGTTACTCAGGTGGCCATATTGTGGTGGCGGACGGTACCCTCTCTTCCCAGAGGAAAATATCCCATAGGACATTTGATCCTCCTCCTCTCCAGTACTATCCCTCATGTCCCTGACTCATTCCCGAACCTGGCTCACCAGTACCATGAGTGGTAGCCCTACTGCTACACTGATGGGCCAGCTCCTGATCTGCTTTGAGTAGTTAAATCTGGTAAGAGCCAATACAGACAGGTCCCATAAGGTGCAATCATGTCCAGGCATACAAGCCCTGAGTCTCAATGTAGGAGCAAAGCCCTTTGTTGTGACAGAAGTGCTACCAAGCACTGTGAAGATGAATCAACCAAAATATGCAGGTGATAATCTGTGGAGCTGACCTCCAAGAACTAGACTGACTTGGTGAGTGCAAGATATAACTCAAGCCTCGCCAATAAGCAATGCAACTGCTCCCCTGGCATGGTCTACTGGGGTCCCCAACAGATGACTGACTGCTTGGCTCACTGGTTAGCAGTAGAGTCACAAAACCATCTCTTCCCCCTTACCACACATACTGTACCTCTTTGCACTGCTCCAGTCTTCCTGGCATCTACTGGGAAGCACAAAGGGCATAACATCTGTAGAACTTGAAATTTTCACTGTCAAATAATTGTCTCTATTATTGCTGAATGCTATTATGCATTATTTGCATGAAAATAAATTTGTGCTAATTAGCACTTTTAGTATTTTTTTCCATTATAGTGAATGTGGTGATTGTGAATTGGCACTAAAATAAATTTACGCAATTATGGTTGCATTTGTGTTTGCACTGAATTTACTTTGCATGAAAATAACTAGCTTTACAGTATTCTGCTCCTTTTGGCTATCAGTACTGTGATGTCACATGGTGGTGAGCCACACCAATACCTGCATACGGTATATGCAAATTACAGTACCCCCAGCAGTGTACATCAGAGACATAGCACTGTGCTAACTAATGACATCCAATATGGCACTAGAAACTGCATGGTTTGTGTCTGTAGAAATAAACCCTTCCTAGCATGGGGCGTTAGTTTCTAAATCTATTTTGTATTAGAAAAGGCAAATATTTCCTGTCCTGGTGCAAGAAATATTAAATAGATAACTAATCAAACAAATTTTATTGAGTACCTAATACTAATATGCATTACGTACTCAATAAAATGTGTCTGGTTATCTCTTAAATAGATTGTCTGCTGTCAAGGCACTTTAGCAACCCATCTCACTGAGTTGATAAATTAATGTTACAAACTGGCAGAAAAATACTGTATCACTGGCAGTACAAGAACACTAAAATGAAGTTATCAATAAATTCTGCAATGTTGCTGCCAACTAGCTAGTATAGGCATATCATTTATTTAAAAAACTGATTTGCAGTGCACTAGCACATGCAATTTGCTCCTTGGAATATTACAACTGTAATGAATTACTGCATGTCTTTACTCCTGTTCACAATGTTTCCTCCATACAGAAAATGAATATGGCTTCTAGCATTACTGGTGGGTAAAATGCCACTACATCTATCTTCCCCTCTCTGGTATTCTATTCAAGCAACAGAAAAGCAAAACATTTCACAGAAATGCTTTGCAAAGAGCAAGGCTCAATTAACAAAACAAAAAACCTTGAAAAAACGAACAGTCTTGCACATTTTCCAAAGTGATCAATATAATAAAGTTCTTTTGTTAATACATTATCCTCTGAGATCACCAAGTAGCCTCCTTCACTCAGAACGGAAGTATATACTAGATTAAGCCTTCATAAACATGAGCCCCCCTCCAAAAAAAAAAACAACACATTGACTGCTTTGCTAAAAGAACGAAGGCCAAAGTCAATGTGCTGAAACCAAGGCAATTGCCTGCAAATACTGACACTTCCTACCTTGGAACTGTTTCCTCTTCCCACTGCTACATGTAGTTTATTTGGATCCGTCTTGTCCAACTCCTGCTGCACTCAGAAATCTAGGCTTTGGCAACGTCCTCCTGAAGATAAATTCTGACACCTTAGCTCTTATCCACCACTCATCACATTTTTAAAGGCCAGGCTGCCCACAGAAAATCCCTTTTTAAATGCATGTGCAGGCGTTCCTTTATTAATATTTTATTTTTATATGAAGCCCATTTGCTGATTTTGTAAAAACTTGTTAGAATTCATCTGAAACCTCATTCGAATGTTCATCTGCTCTTTTTCTCTGTGAAATGACAGGAAGAGAGGCACTTCAGAATATACCATTATCTTACACCACAGGCAGAAACGTGTGCACCCTGCTGCAAGAATTAGTCTCGCCTGGGTTTAACAAGAACAGCTTGTGTTGTCATGACAAAAGTCAAGGATAAAACCCACTCAATAGCAAACAAAAGAGAAGTGCTTAGCAAAAACTACAGTATGATTGAAACGGAACAGGAAGGGGAGGGAAGAAATGACACTCCACAGGTTATGCACCATTAATTAAATTAAATTCTGAATCATACAGCATGTATCATGTGAGAATGATGACTACTGTACTTCAGTTCTACTAAAGACTGCTTCAATATTGTCAAAATGAACCATAAAGCTAAAGAAAAGAAAAGGAAATGTTAGTTGTAATGGGACTATGACTGCAGCTCTTTGATTTTTATCATCCATCTACCATTCTAGCAAAATTCGCTGGTAAAACATATTGGAAATATTGTTTTTTTAGTAACTAGCACCTGGGAAACAGTCTTTGATAAACAATACAATGTTTCTGCAGAACACAAAAGAATGATTTTTTGCAGTTTTTTTTTAAACGTCATTTCAGGCTGCTGCTAGTTATGAAAGCAACTTTAGATATTAAGGAGACTTCAAGGATGGTACATGGCTCTCAGGGAAGGGTGCTCATCATGACCATTTGTATTTCAGTATCGATGGGCCAATGAGAGCGAGCAGCAGAGGAGCATAAAACATAATATTTACTGGTTAGTGTTAATTAACCACTGCCAGTGGCACCTCAACAGCTCTGTAATTCACATATGTGAATTATGGAGCTCTGTAAACCATAACTGCAATAAAACTGGAGCATCACCTACAAAAGCTGTTGGACAAGCTGTCTTCACGCGGGACATCCGCAGCACTAGGCTTTCAAACAGTCAGTGCAAGAGACAAGCTCATTGACGGTCACACAGAGAACCGTAAAAAGATCAGGGACATGGATAACAACCCAGAGCTGAGAGGTAAGTGTGCAGCTACTCCATCCATCTCTCCCGAAAAATAAATAACTGGGACCCAGCACTTTTACAGTGGGAAAGGGGTGGGGAAACAACACAAGAGTAGGCAGCATGGGCTTGGAGTGCTGCACGTGTTGCACTGTTTCTTGGGCAGTGCTTTCTCACTGGACTGTCTCGTGTTGTTGCAGTTAGCACTCACATTGCAATAAATTGCTATAAACTAGTAAATATACAAAATAAAACATGGGGAAAGTGTGTATAAGGGGGATTTTATGCATACCCTTGGTGTGTGATGCCCATACATAAGCATGGGCATCACACACCTCGGGTGTGCATAACATCCCTATAAACCACACTTCCTCATGCATTATTCTCTATTTGTTTAATCACAACCTGCTTACATTCACTGCTTTACTTACGCTGCTTTGTAGTGCAATGGCACCTGTGTCAGTACACAGTCCAAGCACTTTACTTTGAGGTGCTACAGCACCTGCCTCATGAGCAATACAACAACTGACTCAGTGGTGCCATGGCACCTGTCTCACAGTTGGAAATCGGCCTCATGCCTAAAGCTACCAACTTTCTGAGGCGTAAAACTGGGACAGGGTCCATCTTGACCATGCCCACCCCCCACTGTATCACTCCCACGGGCACTGCCACAGACAACGCTGCACACAATCTATTAAATTCTGCTGCTTGCACTGGCCATGCTGCCCCACAGTAACAGCAGTAGAAAACATCCAGATTAAAACAATACATCTTTCTGTTGCAGCAAGTTCGAAATCATGATGTACAGAAACTTCATTAGAAGCAAACCTGCATTACATTGTGCGAAACCTGCGAATTTGGTGACATCCAGCAGGCCAGACCTGGGTTTAAATCCCACAGCTTCCACTTGCATACTGTGTGACCCTGAGCAAGTCACTTAACTTCCCTGTGCTCCCAGGATGCTCCTGTAAAAAAGTTTTCAGCTTAGTGTACTACTCCTAGTTAAACAACTAAAAAAAAAAAAACATTGTGTTCAGACATTTGAGCTGCATGCATTGCTCCTCCTGACAGTCCCATTCCAACCTTACACTCTCCTCATTTGCTGAGCAAACTTCACTTCAGTGACTCCCACCACACCAGATTATTTTCACACACTTCCCTGCAGCTGATCAGGTTTGGGTACCTTAGTTCACTGCTGCGGGTCTCTTCTGTTTGGAGTCCCTTTCAGCTGCTGGCAGGCAGATGTCCACATGCACTTTTTTGCACTACTACCCAGTCTAACTTAACAAGAAGGAACATGCTTTACCATGCTTTTGCTGACATGCCTGCAGTGCAACATAGGTGCAGGGGTTGAAGTTGCAAACTGTTGTCCAGCTCGAGTAGCACCACAGTGGTGCTGAAATGACTGTTGCTCATAGTTTCGCAGTCGGCAAAAAAAAAAGGGACAAAACTGGGACAAGTAAGCAAAAACCAGGACAAAAGTGACATTTTGCAAAACTTGTGGGGACACTGGGACTGTCCTGGGAAAATAGGGACTGTTGGTAGCCTTACTCATGCCTTAAAATGCAGTCCCATCCCACTTCAGCACTCCTACTCAGAAAACACCTTTTCCACTTGTGAAAAAGGAGATGTAAGCATCAACACAAGAGTGGACATCACTACCCCAGCTATGGATTGTGGCTCCAGACTCCCACCTGCTCCACCAGAGGTCTGGACACTGCAGAAGACCACTGGTCCTATTAATCTGTTGTCACGCTGGTGCTTAGTGTCTCTCTTTTGTCTTCACAGCTTACAGATCACCCTGCAGCCTAACTGCAAGGCTCTGATACTCAGCTCCTGGGACCATGGTTCCATTCCCTGCCCCAGAACCCTCGGCACCGAGGCTCCTCAAGGATCGATCCTCCTCTACCAAAAATGGCAGTTGTTTCCCATTTTATATCCCTAAGCTCCTCCCACATCTTACTGACAACAATAACCTTTTATTCACTATACACTATACTACACTTATCTATTCATACCACAAGAGCTTAGTAAAGGCATCCTCCTCCTAGTAGACAGGAGGTGGTATTACCATTCTTAGGATAACTGATATATAGTAATCCAAACTTTCAACAATTTTAGAGTTAAAATCATCAGACAAATTATTGTATTGTCTGTACAGTTATTGAAGTTACTATAGTGACAGCCCCACCTGTGCAATGGCTGTGCAATAGCTTATGACACAAGTGACCCAGGTTCAGAAGCAGACCCGGGAAGCTGGAGGGCCAGCCAGGGGGAGGAAGAGGATGAGTGTCCAAGGGACTGCTCACCACCTCCGAAGAAGGGGGGTTTACAGTGCTAGGTGCATGCCTGGCCCCTAGCTGTATGCTGGAGGAAGGATCACCAGAGCCTGATAAGGTCTGGGTGGAGGAGCAGGAAGATGCTGATGTCGGCCTACGGGTGTGTGGGACGACATCTTCACATCATTACATGCTGCATCCCTCCAGGGGGAAACTAACTAAGGAAATTTCCCCAATGCCTCAGAACCTCCTGGCTTGACCGCCATCCCCATGCATAGTTGGAGACAGGGTACCCTGGGCATTACTGTCCCCAGGGACGGCTTCATCACAAGGAGTAAACTCGGGGAGTTGGAAGTCCCAAGGTGGAGTGTGTTCAGGAGTCAGGACTTGGCCAAAGGCAGAGCATCAAACCAGGGAGCAAAAACAATAAACTGAAACTGAAGTTACTATAGAGCTAATTCAGGGGTAGTGGATGATTTTTTTTATTCATCCTCCCACAGGGTATGTTTCCATTTCTACATGGTGTCCAGGGTGTTGCCCCATTATAGTGCTCCATAGAAAACAGCGCCTAAATTACCTGCCAAAGAACAACTAACCCACCAGTTTCTGGAATGCTAGGTGTCACATTTTGATTGGTTTATTATGTCCAGCAGTAAGCTGTAGAATGGATTATGGGCATCTCTAAGAGCCCTGAAAAACTCCATGACTTCTAAATATGTGTTGAAAGGGAAGCAGTCAGAAAAAAAGAGCCCACACTCAAGTGTGGTGCTAGTACCAATGTGCACTTTGCATGCAAAAAACATTGGTTTACTGCAGTATTTATTTATTGATTGATTTCAAAAGCTTTACAAAGAAAGCCATGCTGAGCTGGTATCAGCTCATTTCAGATGCTATCCAAGGGAACAGAATAGATACATGTTACAATGTACAAAATAGTACAATAATATGGAAGTAACTATAGCAATATAAACTAATTACGTAGAAATTCTACAAAAATAAAATTGCAATACAGTAAATTGCAGAACAAGCAAAAACATTAACCAGTGTAAAAAAAAAAAAAAATTTATACTGGCACAGTAGTGTAAGAATAGTTAGGATTCAATGGCCACGTCTATGTTAAACCCCAAATTTTGTACTTTAATAACTTTGCAACCATACAACTAATGTGCATGAAAGTTTGCATGTACTTTATGGTACCATAGATCTCTGGATCTGGTAAGTTTAGTCCCAGTTGGAGTTGCGGTTGCAGAGAAGCAGAGTGTCAGAAAATGTGAAAATGACCATTTAGGTGCAAATCCTTTGCCATTCTGCATCTCTGAAACAGCTTGCTGGTGTGGTCTGAAATTGTTAGGGTTTACGGGGTCAAGGTCACAAATGTGCCTTTTGATGATTTGGTGCAAAAATACTAATCTGTTCAAAGGTTATTCAGCTTTAAAATTTCCCATTATATCCAATGGGAAAAATTAGATGTGTCATGCAAAAACACTTTTTTGGTTTCACGAAAGCACTTTTTGCTTTCGCAAATGGGAAAGTAATTTTCTGCTGCAGCCATCTTGTTTTCGGTTAGCGATGCCTAAAAAAATAAATAATTCAAAATGTACTGCCCCTAGGTAAACACCAACACTTGTGTTTACCTAATCGGGGCCAGAGGAACATGATGCTGGCTTTACTTTTTTAAAATAATTTCTGGAAATATGTGTATTTAGATCAAGGGGATACAGTGCTGCAAATTTGTGGCATGCTGCTGCATATTGTGGTACTATAAATGCGAAAATGCCACAAACTGCAGCACTGCATTAGCAAAAGTGCCACAAATGCAACATTAATTCATGAAACACCTGCTGTTGTGTGACATCAGGGGTGTGTGTGTTTGTGGCACTAATTGCTAAAACCTCCCTTGTACAATTTTGGGGCAAACAGGTTCCAGAATATGAGTCCTCAGCCCTGTTTAGGTAAACACCTGTTGATGTTTACCTAAAAAAAGCAGTTTTTTCTCCTTTTACTGCCTGTAAAGGGAAGGGGGCCAAGGAATCTTAACATTTCATATATTACATATATGTCCTGACATTGGGGTGCCCAATTCTCATGTTGGAAATCTAAGAACACCTTCTCACTTGACTACTGTGGGACACTGGGGAGCCCATTTCCAGTGTCCCCAGATATCCCCTATACCCCCCAGTACTGTAGGACACTGGGGAGACCACTCCCAGTGTCCACAAAAAATGTATTACAATTATTTGCCGACAACGGGGTGCCCAATCTCCATGTTGGCACTAGAATCCCCCCACCAATGTGGGACACTGGGGAGCCCACTCCCAGTGTTTCCAATTCTGTTCTACCCCTCCCTAGTATTGTGGGACACTGGGGAGCCCATCACTGTCCCTGAAAGAAAGAAAACAGTCCCCTGATGTCTTTTTTTTTTACATCCTGAAAAAAGAAAACCGTCCCTCGTCATCTCTCCCCATCCACCTTTCCCCATCCTGACCCTCCCACTGAGTAATCCAGCACCCTGCCCCACCCACTTGCCCTATACTTACCACCAGAGATCATCGGCTGTCATCTTCTGTGGACTGGGATACATCTGCACTCTTCAAAGCAGAACTACGAACTGAAGAATCAAGGTAAGTCCTATATAATGGCTGTCAGTTGCGTTTCAAACTTATGTTGATATCTCAGCCATTTTTGAGTGTTTTTGCGCCAAATTTTCAATGTGGGCTTTTTGAGACCCCATCTCATGAACACTGTCAGTGTTGTTTCTGTATTTGGACCTGTAAGGTGATTTTACGATCGCTGCACAAAATCACCCTTCTGGACTGAGAAATGAAATGACAGTGCAGTGTTCATGAGGTGGGGTCCCAAAAGGCTCATGTTGAAAATTTGGTGCAAAAATACCAACAAATGCCCCAGTTATGTGCATTGAAATTTTTCTATACACATGTGCAACTTCGGCAGTTTTTAATATTTTCACTCCAAATTTCCAACATAGCTATTTTTTTTTTTTTACACCCCTCATGAACAGTACAGCTGTCATTTTTCAAATCCTGTCCAAAATATGTTTCCACACCGTAGCGTGGAATGGCACGGTCGCTGCGTGAAATCACCTTTGAGGACTGAGTAATGAAATGACAGTGCCAACATTCATGAGATGGGGTCTCAGAAAGGCCATGTTGAAAATTTGGTGCAAAAATACCTAAAAATGCCTGAGCTATGCGTGGGTGGATGTTGGAATTTTTCTATGCACACAAGTAACTTTGGCAATTTGTAATATTTTCGCTCTAAGTTTTCAACATTGCAATTTTTTCACATCACCTCATGAACAGTACAGCTGTCAGTTTTTACATCCTGCCCAAAATGTGTTTTCACACCTGTGATGTGGAATGACATTTCACAATGGATTTAAAAATCATCACCTATGGGTTTATGAGGTGGTGTGATAAGAAGCCTATGTTGAAAATTTTGGGTAAAAATATGAGAAAATGGTAAAGTTACAACCATTCATTGCAATTTCAGCACACCCGCTCATAAATAAGGGAATTTTCAATATTTTGACCCCAGATTTAGAACATAACCTTCTTATTACCCCATCTTATGTATGTCACAGCTGTACTTTTTCAAATCCTGCCCAAAATGTATTTTCATACAGTACATGTGGCGTGGAATTGCATTGTAGTTGTGTAGACGTATGTTTTGGTGGTGATTTGAAATGTGTCTGTACCAGGTACATGTCCTGGGGTAATTAGATGGCTTTGGTGATAATTTACTCATGCATCTATATAGGGATGGGTGCACGGGATCCAAAGACCCTGCGATCCCACATTAAAATAAGGAAAATCATGGAGCATGGGCTCCAACAGGGAGATGAAGATTAATTACAATGTTTCTACACTTATGGATAGGTGGTAGCACCCACTACGGCTATGGTGATACTTTCACAAAAAGTAAGGAAATGTATTGCAAAAAACTTCATTAATGCATCAATTAGGGTTCATACTACAGTGACAAAAGTACGGAAATGTGGTGTTAGGGTTCCCAACCCTAACACCCCATCCCATCCCACCAACCAATCAACCCTACCACCCCACCCCATCCCCACCCTCCACACACCAACAGGCATCGGGGTGTGTCTTGGGGTCATCGACCCTAATGCCCACACCATTCTCCTATGCTGTACCATCTCAGCTTCAATACACATAGATTGGGGTGAGCATTAGGGCTGATGATCCAAAGACACACTCTGACGTCTGTTGGTATGTGGAGGGTAGGGGTGGGATGGCAGGGTTATTTGGGGTGCTAGGATAGGGTGTTATGATTGGGAACCCTAACACCACATTTCCATACATTTGTTGCTGTACTATGAACCCTAACTGATGCATTAACAAAGTGTTTTGCAATATACTGTATATATCTATATACATATATACAGTATATATATTTATATATGTGTGTGTGTGTATATATATACACACACATATATATATATATATAACATGGAATCTGACAGCAGATAAGGTCAACTCAGCCCATCTAATTTGCCCATTTCCCTATCTACTGTATAAACTCCAGATCCTATATGATCTGTAGCATACCTTCTCCTTCCTACCACTAGGGTTGCGTTCTGTCTGTCCCAAGCATTTTTAAATTCACCTATTATTTTTGCCCCTACAACATCCTCAGGGAGGCTGTTCCATGCATCCACCACCCTTTCTGTGTAACAATACTTCCTCGCGTTGCCACTGAGTCTTTTCCTCTCAAGCCTCATGTTGTGACCCCTTGTTCTTGCACATCTCCTTTTCTGAAAGATGCTGCCCTCCTGAATTGTGTCAATCCCCTTGAGGTACTTGAAAGTTTCTATCATATCCCCCCTCTCCCTCCTTTTCTCCAGTGTATACATATTGAGAGCCCTCAGTCTCTCCTCGTATGGTTTCTGGTGCAGTCCCTGCATCATTTTTGTTGCCCTCCTCTGGACCGCCTCTACATTTTGTCCTTCCAGAGATGTGCACAATACTCCAGATGATGTCTCACCAACTGTCTGTACAGTGGCATCACAACTTCCTGTTTTTTACTGGTGATACCTCTTCCTATGCACCCCAGCATCCCACTTGCTTTCCTTTTTTTTTTAAAATAGTATACTTTATTGAGGAATATACATACAGTACATACAAACTTACAGGCACACAAACATCAAGTTATGTAGACTATACAGCGGTTATGACTAAAATTATACATGAGTGATACAAAGGTGATAGATACAAGAGTGATACTACAGTACTAAAGAAGTACACTGTTGGTTGGATTGCCCTGTTGATGTTTGCAGGCATCAAAGGGTCATAAGAGAATAGTTGGTGACTGAGGGACAGCAACTTGGTTATGGTGCTTTGGGACAGGAGGGTTTGATGGGTGTGGTAACCCTGGATATCCATGGGTGAGTGCCTCGTTTGTTGGATGTTTGCGAGGAGAGTGTCCAGCATGCCCCACCATTGTTGGTAGTGTGTGTGTGTGGGGGGGTGTGCCTTATGTAATAAAGCATTTTCTTCATTCGCAGGGCTTCCAAGATGGTGTTATGCCACTCCACAAAAATTGAGGAGTTGTTGTCCAACCAGTATTTAAGTATCAGTTTTCTGTCCATTACGGAGATGAGATGAATGTAATATCATCTACTGGTAGGTGCGCCTTCCAAATCAAGGCCTAAGAGGCAGGTCTGGGGAAGGGGAGAATGATTCTTTGAGTCCAAGAATTTGGTCTAGTCTGGATTTAATCTCCTCCCACAGAGGTGTAGCTTTGGGTTAAAGATCCCATTCAAAATAGTAACAAGGATTCCCTATGTCTTAGGCTGCATTCCCTTTCTCAAGAAAACAATTTACAATTCAGACTGTAGTGCTGAAGTTAGATTAAAAATCCTGGGGCCCTTTCTCCACTGTGCTCGGCAGTAAGTGGCACTAAGTGGTTGGTTTGTTCCTTTATCATGAGCACTGAGATTATGACTCCATCAAGCTATGCTCAAGGGGTGGGCCACAACCATTTCCCCACAGTCACACACTGCATTGCAACAGCACAGGAATGGAGATGGGAAGTACCCTGCAGGGCTGCTTACAAAAATATGGCAGCCCTCCCAAGCCTTGTCAAAGCCCCTTGCACCTCCAAAAGGGTTAGAACCATGTAATAAGGGCTACAGTGCTGCAACTAAATCTCCTCATCCAATACTGATCTCTGCCCCCTCTCTTTTACCTTTGTTCAGCTATGGTGGCGTGAGGGCACATAAACGCCTACTATCCATTACCCCTGATAATAATGCTGGGTCTGATGGCCTCATGTCAAAGTTACTGAACCTGGTGGCTCTTCAGTAGCATTTCCAATTTTTAAAATCCTTAATCTCTGTCTCTGTCTCTACTGAAGTGTCCCTGACATATGGAATGTTACCAGGGTAAACCCTGTTTTTAAAGCGGCTGACCCCAAACTCAAGGAAAACTATTGCCCATTAGTCATCCTCTCAGTCATTGCAAAGATCTTTGAGAGGATCAGGTTATCCCAGAGTTCCAGAACCCCAAGAAATCATGAGATGACACTCTTGATAAACCAAGGGATATCTCACAGCCCCCATCTACTTATACACGATGTACTCCTTAGGTGCAAGGTTGGAGAGAGGTGATATGATAGACATGCATGGACATATCAAGGGGTACAATATTGTGGAGAACACTAAATTAAGGCCAGATGCAGCTGCACAAAACACCTCATACTGTAATTTCAAAAAAATCTGAAAAATAATGTGACAGAAATGGGAAGAAAACTGTGGCAAAGTGCTTTCCTTTGCTCAAGTACCGTCTGCATTTTTTATTGCAGTACTATATAAAATAAAGTTTTCTGGACAACTACAATAAAAATTATGTCAGCTTTGGTAAGAGACTATTCAGTTGATCTCTGGTGACCAACAAAAAACGCCCCATAAAGATAACAATATGTTTTTCCTTTTTTTTTTCCAATATATTTGTTAAAAATACTGTCAATTAATTATGTGTTAAGTGTCAATGGTATAAAAAGAACTGACATCACCTAGCTAATTACCTCCTGATAAAGCTCATTTGAGCAAAGCTCCGAGGCAGCTGGGTAACAGTTAACCTATGATGGGGACAGAGAATGAATCTCAGATTTAGAAGTGAGTAGCCATCTGGGAACAAGCGACCACCAAACAGTGTGGTTCACGATAAACACAGCCATACAATCAAGCCATACAAAAGCAAGAGTATTGGACTTTAGGGGGCTGACTTTGGGAAAATGAGAGGGTACCTCAGAAAAGCACTAGCAAACAGGCAAGAAGGAGGGGTGGAGGAACAATGGGGAGTAATCAAAACAGCCATCACAGAGGCAACAAGCCTTTGTGTAAAGCAAATCAACAAAACACAATGAAGGGAAAAAAAGTTATGGTTCTCAAAAGAGGTGGAAGGGAAGGTTAAGGAGAAAAGGATAGCATTTAGGAAATATAAGGAAACACAGAAGGAGCAGGACAGAGAACTTTATCAGTTAAAGCAGAAAGAGACTGGGAAGGCAGTCAGAATAGCAAAGGTCCAAACCGAGGAAAGGATAGCTAACTCTGTTAAGAAGGGGGATAAGACCTTTTATAGGTACATTAGGGAGTGAAGAAAGACCAAAGGAGAGATACTGAGGCTTAATAAAGGGGAGGGAATGTGGGTAGAGGGTGACAGTGAAAAAGAGGGGATACTGAACAAATATTTATTTCAGTATTCACAAAGGAAGAGGAGGCAGAGGTACCTAAACCAAACAAGAGAAACACTCTGAAGACGAGGGTTGATACCAGTCCATTTACAGAAGAAAGGGTTCTGAAAGAACTAATAAAATTGAAGGTGGACAAAGCAATGGGGCCTGATGGGATTCACCCAAGAATTCTAAAAGAACTAAGGGTAGAACTAGTGACACCACTGACTACTCTCTTTAACAAATCGTGGGAGGATGGTGTGGTACCTGAGGACTGGAGGAGGGTGGATGTGATTCCTCTTCACAAAAGTGGGAGCAGGACAGAGGCAGGAAACTACAGACCAGTTAGTTTGACCTCAGTGGTAGGGAAAATGATGGAATCACTTCTGAAGGAAAGAACTGTTGAGTACCTAGAGGCCAGTGGGGCACAGGACCTAAGGCAGCATGGATTCATGATGGGAAGGTTATGTCAGACGAATCAATAGATTTCTTTGACTGGGTGACCAAAGTAGTAGACCAGGGAGGGGCTGTGGACATGGCCTACCTAGATTTTAGCAAGGCATTTGATACAGTCCTATACAAAAGATTAATACACAAGTTAGCCAGCCTTGGAGTGGGTCCCAAAGTGGTAGCCTGGATAAAAAATTGGCTAGACAACAGAACACAAACGGTAGTAGTAAATGGAGTCCACAGTGAAGAAAGGAGGGTTACTAGCGGGGTACCACAGGGTTCAGTACTGGGACCAGTCCTTTTTAATGTTTTTATAAGTGACATTGCAGAGGAACTGGAAAGAAAAGTATGTCTCTTTGCAGACGACACAAAGATCTGCAACAGAGCTGATACACAAGATGGAGCGGAAAGGATAAGAAGGGACTTGGCAAGGTTGGAGGAATGGTCAAATGTATGGCAGCTCAGATTCAATGCAAAGAAGTGCAAGGTAATGCACCTGGGAAACAAAAACCCAGGGGAAGAGTACACAATGGGGGTGAGATACTGACAACAGTAAATGGAAAGGGACCTGGGGTAATTGTATCAGATGACCTAAAGGTGGGCAAGCAATGTGAGAAGGCAGTAAGGAAGGCTGGGGGATACTGGTATGCATAGGGAGAGCATCAGTAGAAAACAGGAAGTTGTTATCCTCTGTACAGACAGTTGGTGGGACCCCATCTGGGGACTGTGTGCAGTTCTGGAGACCCCATCTCCAAAAAGACATAGACAGAGTGAGGCTGTCCAGAGGAGGGCAACCAAAATGGTGCAGGGTCTGCACCAGAAGACATATGAAGAAAGACTAAAGGAGCTTAATATGTATACCCTTGAGGAAAGAAGGGAGAGAGGGGACATGATAGAAACTTTCAAGTACCTTAAGGGAATCAACAAAGTCCAAGAGGGTAGCATCTTTCAGAAAAAGAGATGTGCAAGAACAAGGGGGCATAATTTTAAGATAGATGGAGGACGGCTCAGAGGCAATGTGAGGAAGTATTTTTTCACAGAGAGGGTTGTGGATGCATGGAACAGCCTCTCTGAGGAGATCGTGGAGTCAAGAACAGTGAGGGAATTGAAGAATGCATGGGACAGACATAAGGCAGTCCTAGTGGGGGGTAGGAGGAAGTAAGCTGTTAGTTAACTAGGATCTGCACTGATTTGTTAGGTAGAAAAATGGGCAGACCAGGTGGGCCAAGCGATCCTTATCTGACATCAAATTCTGTGTTTCTATGGTGAATGTATCTATGTGGCAAGAGGACTTGTATGCATGTACTGCAATGCGGTTTTGAAATAAATCCTTTGGAATTCAGAAGTATCTTGGTATTGGATACCTTATTTGGTCAACTGCCACAGTATCTCTGGAGTGCAGCTATCTTGTGTGCCTGTAAATATAAATACATATATATATATTTATTTATTTATATAGGGTCAATCGAGCCCTGAGCATGCACTCCACCTGCACCAGTGAGCACTGTGTTTCCTTTTGTTTTTCAGTCAATGCTGGCAGTTTTCACAGCAACCTGGGTGCCGGCTGTTTGACTGGCATTGTGGTGAAGAAGGCAATTTTCATTTACTACTAACTTGAAACTTATAAATTAAGCTCTTACCAGTTTGGTCCTAAAGAGATTGTTTCACTTGAGTCACAAATATCAAACAAGTGAAATGAGTGGCATAGGAGGCAGTATAGCACAGTGGTTAAGGGCACTGAGCTGCAAACCTGGAGACCAGGATTGGAATCCCATCAGCCCCCACTTGCATACTGTGTGACCTCGAGTAAGTCACTTAACTTCCTTGTGTTCCCAGATCACACCTAAAACAAGCTCTGGCTTAGTGCATCTTTCCTGGTTAAACAATTCCATCCCCAAATGAGTGACTATGGCAGTGTGGGGGAGAATGATATTGAGAAGTCACCTTCAGTCCACTTTACCATCACAAATGATATTCATAACTGCAAGCAATCAGCCAGATTGAAACTTAGAACAGGTGTGAGCACAACTACGGACCCAGAGAGAGGTGAGTTACTGACTTTGTTTGACACACTGGAAAGACTTTCCTTCAGGGAACTTAATGTCACTTATAACATCTGTAGTTTAGAGTAATATTTGGATCAGGATCTAGCACCACGAGGTCTCTGAATCGCTGTCACTGAATCACAGGGATAGAAACATTTGAGTTAAAGGATGAATGGTAACAGGCTGCTCTTGAATGCACCAAATCATTCATGAAAATCCTAATTTAAAAAGGATGCAGCAACCCATCAGAATCTATGTACAGAGATTGCTGAGACCAAACAAGCCCTCATGAAATACATTAAACATTGTAATTTTGCTAGTGCCAACAAAAATATACATGATAAACTAAGTAAATATGAACAGGAGTTAATCAGTAGAAAACAAAAAACTGGAAAGAGATAAGACTGATTATTAGCAGGACAGAATCTTTAAGTGGTCAAGATTGACAGACCGGGACAGATCCAGATCGAGAGGGAGATTCAGAGTTTGGTCTCGCAGTTCCACTTCGAAATCTACAAATTGAGAACAAACAGGCAACTCAGGCAGTGAGCCCACTGACCTGACATCTACAGATGAACGGATACCTAATACTTCTGCTAAGGTGTCTTTTTCCAAACAGGATCCCAGCAACAAAGTCAAAGAAACGAGCAAACACAAAACAAAAAGAAAAAAAAAACATGGAGGGGTCAACGAGGTGTCAGGAAAGGTCAGAGGGAACAGACCACAAACAAGGATTGGAAAATAGTGAATTTTACAAAGAGCATTCAACCACACAAATCAGTGTGCTTAGCAAGGGACTGTCATCTGTCCCCATCCCCAAACCAGACAAATTCAAAATAACTGCATTTAGAGAAGTTTTTTTATTTATTTTATTTATTTATTTGTTCTAGGATTACAAATACCTTTGAGCCAAGGCTCTTTTACAAAGGTTCCACATCATTGGTACAATTGAGACAATCATAAGCAAAGATAACAGTTTATAAAATAAAAAAAAAAACACACAAGTCTTGTAGATGAATAAAGAACAATAAGGTGAAACTTTGGGGAAGGGAAAGGGAAAGGAGGAGGGTGAAATCAGGGAGACTAAGTGGATGGGAGAGAAGGGGAGGTAGATTGGGGGGGATAGAGAGAGAGAGAGAGGCGAGGTGGAAGGTGGATAAGAATAGAGGTAGTGCAGCCGGGTGGCATTTGTCATGGGCCAGCAGGAGAGGTGAAGATAGGAAGGGTGCTGGCAAAGTGCAGGAGTAGCTGTGGGTCCAAAAGGGCATCTTCAGCTATGGAACCAAAAGATATGTTTAGCCACAACAGTCACAGAGGTTGGAGGCAGTCAGTGTTAGGTGGAGACGAGTCTTAAAAGTGCTAAGCGATAGTGAAGATGAGATGTCGCTGGGGAAGACCGTTGTACCAACTAGTGGCCCAGTAAGCAAAGGATCTTTGGCCTTGTGTTGTGCGGCAATGCGGGACTTGCAGAAGCTGAGGTTTCGATCCCCTGGTATGTCGGGTGTGGATTCTCGGTTGTATGAGGGCACAGACTGGGGCAAGGCTCAGCTTGATTTTCTTAGTAGTAATACAAGTTTGGTGTTTTATCTGGATTGGCAAGATTCAACCATCCAGTGTGAGAATAGAGGTCACAGGTGTGAGTTAGGCGTTGGGAGCCAGTGACAAGTCGACAGGCCTTGTTGAGGGCGGTGGATACACGTATGAGTGCGGTGGTTGTAGCAGAGCAATAAATGATAATGCCATAATCAATGATGGATATGATGGAGCTCTGGACAGCGACAGTGAGGGCTTCAGGTGTTTCCTATGATGGAATAACAGGCCAAGCCGGGAGTTAGTGGCTTTGGCGACATGGTCGATGTGGGCAGTGTAGGAGAAGTGAGGGTCCAGGGTGATCCCGAGGTATTTAAAGTTTTTGACCTGTTCCAGTGCGGCACCTTGTCTGGTGATAACGGAGAGTTGGAAGTGCTTATGTTTATTATGGGAGCTGCTGAAGATCATGGCCTTTGTTTTTTTTTTTTGATTAAGGATCAGTTTGTGCTTTGTGAGCCAATTCTTAACTGAGGAGAAGCAGAGTTGGAGATTTTCTTGCAATTTCTTTGGGTCCTGGTGTGTGGCAAGAATTACTGCATCATCGGCATACAGGGTGATATGTTCAAAGCAGGAGTCCGGTAGGGTGTTAAGGAACAGGCTGAAGAGTAGGGGGCCCAGTATTGAACCCTGGGGGACTCCAGAGAGGACAGGTCTGGAATCAGAGTGCACATCTCCAATTTTTACACGCTGGGTGCGGTTTTCAAGATAGCTTTTGAACCAAGAGATTGAATCATTGGAGAGACCAGCATTTTTTAGTTGGCTCAGCAGGAGGGAGTGGTGGACAGTATCGAAGGCTTTGGTCAGGTCGATGAAAATAGCACCAGTTAGTTGTCCATTGTCAAGGGAGCTGTGAATGGAGCTGGTGAATTCGAGTAAGAAGAGGATGTACTATGACCTTTCTAAAGCCATGTTGCTGTTTACAGAGAATATTATAATTGTCCAGATGCTCGTAAGTTGGTCCACTACTATACGCTCCAGTGCCTTCGATAGGGGAGGCAGAATGGAGATAGGACGGAAGTTCGCATGGTCAGCCTTATCACCACTTTTGTGAATTGGGTTAACAATGGCCATTTTCCATTTGTCTGGGAATTGGCTAGAGGAAAGAGAGAGATTAAAGATCTTGGTGAGGGGCCCAAGTACCTCGTCAAACATTAGGGCCAGTAGCTTGAGGTCAGGTGTGTCATTGCTTGTTCTAGATTTGCTGATGGCTTTGGCAATGTAGTTTTGGACTTGATGTTTCTTTAGTGCTTTAAAGTAGAAAGGTGGGTAATAGGCGTGGGTGGAGGAGTTGGGGGATGGAGTTGACACAATCTTGGAAAAATCGGAGGAGAACACTGCTAAGGTCAGTGAAAGCGATGTTAAAATATTACGTAATAGTTTTAGAGTCGAGTGTAGTGTGCCCATTTATGTTGAGTATGTTCTATAAGATTTTGACTGCTTCCCAGTGACATCTTTTAATGTTTTTCCAGAAATCCTCCCATTTCCCAGGAGTTAGTGAGAGCATTCTTACAGTAGTCAGATGTCTGTTGTCGAATGGATTTGGTGCAGTCTGCCTGCGTCTGCTTATAATTCTGGATGTTGAGTTGCTTACCGGAGTTTCTAGCCAGTTCCTGGAAGTGGTCCCTGGATTTAAGTTTTTTAGGAGGTCTCCTGACAGCCAAGGATTACTGAGCGACTTAACTTTATGCTTTTTGAGGGGGCAAATTTATTACAGGCTTCATTGAATGTGAATAAATTGCTCCAGTGCAGTATTAGTATCTGTTGCCTTGAAGATGGGGACCAGTCCTGCAGACTGAGGTGTGATTTGAGGTGGGGTAGCTGACCACGGGGTAGGACTCTGCTGGTGATGATTTTAGAGGGGCTTATAGAATTTGTTTGACCAGGTACAGCTGATGGGAGAGTGGTCACTGAGTGAGTCAGGAGGACTGAGGTTTTGTGATCCAAGAGGGGTGGTTGGTTAGGATCCAGTCGAGTAGGGTGCAGGTCCCAGTTCTGTAGTTCTTTCTGGTTGCATAGTCAACCATTTGAGTCAGGTTAGCTGATATAACGGAGTCCTTAAATGACCCACATTCAGCTGAGAGCCAATTAATGTTAAAGTCACCAAGAAGGATGATTTCGGAGTCCGATGGGTGGGATTTAACAAAGTCAAGGACAGCGGTTAGACCAGGTCCCTGTTCTTTAGGAGGTATGTAAACAGTGACAACTGTGAGGGCCTTATTGTGGGCATCTAATAGAAGTCTGATGGGAAGAATCTGAGCAGGTGTTGCTGGAAGATTGAAATCAATGGGGTGTCCTCGGAAAGTGTCTTTCACATATAAGGCACACCCTCCACCTCTTTTGGACTTACGATCAACCCGGAAGACACTGTAGCCAGAAAGGGTGATTGCCTGGTCAGGAATCTTTGGGGTGAGCCAAGTTTCGACTACTGACAGAATATCCGGGTTGTGTTGGGTGGTAAAGGCTTGCAGTGCATCAAGCTTCGGAAGTAAACTGCAGATGTTCAGGCACATGATTGAGAGAGTGCCTGCTGGTTTGTTTTGGTTAGAGGTGTTTGGTCCGGGGTTAGGGTGAACAGTCCCTGACAGCAGCAGGAGGAGGAGCACAAATTTCAGGGTGCATAGGTAGAGTTCAGTCAGAGAGAGGTTGCGTTCCTTTTTTGAACAGTTCTTCAGAATATTTACTTTAAAGAACTTATTTTTGAAAAAAACTCACCCTCAAGAACATTACAATGGGGATTCAATCATTGGAAAATCCATTAATGACTGGCCAAGTGGGGGAGATGAATGCTTCAATTGAAGAATTTGAAGGAACAGATATATCAGCCTTAACTGATGAATGGACCGACTTAGATTGGTAAAACTTTAGTCATTTAGAAATATTGTTTATAGAGAACCAGCCTGTCACAGGTAAGAATTTTAACATGGAATGTTAATACATGTGATTTTCTAAGTTCAAGAAAGAAACTGTTTTGCCCAAAATCAACATTTTGGCCAGGCACAAGTAACCCTGTAATCAGTACATATAAAAAAAAAAACAGTGCTGGGTGAGGTATGAGCACTGTTAAGATTCAGACACAGGGCCAGTATTCAACAATGTTACACAAGCAGAAAAAAATGCCATTACTGAGTTGCAGGGCATGAATGACATAATTATGAAACAGTCAGATAAGGGGGGTAACTTGGTAATAATGCAAAAAGAGTTTTATAAGAACAAGGTCTCAGATTTACTGACAAACCCTATTAATTACAAAAAACTACCATCTAACCTGACGTCAATATTCAAAATGGAGTTGATGCATTTATTGCAGCAAGCAAAAACAAGGGAAGAAATCACGGAAAATGAATTTCGCTTTCTATTACCACAAACACCCATAGTCTCAACTCTGTACATTCTCCCCAAAATTCACAAGAACCCACTGGACCCTCCAGGCAGACCAATAGTATCAGAGATGGGCTCATTGACAGACAACCTCAGCCAGTTTCTAGCTTTCTTCCTGCAGAGGAGTGTATTATGCTTGAAATCTCATAATAGGGACACAATGGACATTTTAAATAAAATGAAAGACTTTACCTGGTAGGAAGACTACAACTGGTTGATAATATATGCTGAGGCACGGTAAGCTTCCATCAGGCACACAGATGGTGATGAAGACTGCCTATACTTTCTAGTGAGAGACCCACTTAGAGATGTAATGCCCAAAAATGTGATTATTGAGGGACTGGAATTTGTCTTGTCACATATTTTTTTTTAATTTGATGGAAACTACTACAGTACATTCAAAGCTGTGGCACAGCCATGGGGGCGTCCATGGCACCACCATTCACTAATTTATTTCTGGGCCAGTTGGAAGAAAAACTGATATTTAATTCAAACATAACTCCTTACCACAATCACATCATACAATGGTTTCATTTCACAGATGATGTATTGTGTGTGTGGAGAGGAACCCAGGATGAAGCAAACAAATTCCTTAATTGGCTAAATCAAAATGATAAGAATTTACAGTCTACCCATAACTTCCAATCCAGTTCCACTGATTTTCTGGACGTGACTTTTTCTGCAGACAGTCAAAATTAAGTAATGACAAAAGGGTTTACAAAACCCATGGCAACAAATAATTGAAAGGTGCATGCCTGTGGTCCTATGGGGAAATAGCTCCTCCCCCATCTCCTTCTTAAACAATCAGGCTACCGCCGTTCTGCTTAGAGCGAGTTGCACTTGCTAGTGTTCTGTGCTGGTGCTCTGCTGTTCTCTTTCTCCATTTCTGTTTTGCTGCACCCCCCCATTCCTCCTGTCTCTCTGCTCATTTGGTTGTTTGTCCCACCCCCCACTCCTCCCATTGTTGCTGTGTTTTCTGTACCTTGTTCCTTTCTTGGGGATTTCTCCTCTCTACTGCATACTCGCTTCTTCCTCCACTGCTTTTGTTTCTTTTTACTCGAGCAGCCGCCACTCCATGCTGCCGCTGAGTCAGCATGTGTTTCAGTCTACATTGCTCCATTCTTGGCTCCACCACTCCGAACTGCCACACTACTGTACATTGGGCAAACACCGCCACTGCTGAGCTGGGCTTCCGTCATTTTGCTACTGCAATGTGGACACCTGGGCTACATCCCTTCGGCGCTCGTCCACCTGCTGCCGGAGACTTAGCCTTCCCTCCTGCTTGGATACCGTTCCCTGAGCATTCACCTTTCCTCCTAGGACACTGATTATTGTCATAGCTGCCTAACTGATCAGCTCTTCTCCACAACAAATGTTGTATATGGAAGAACTTACACGGCACTAGTGAATTACGCTCCTGGTTTGTGACCAGCTTCCTGTGCACGATACTCAGCCATGTATCTCAGATAAGCTAGGTTTTCTGGATGGCAATGGCTGAAGGCTCCAAGATGGCCTGAGATTAATTTATTGGGAAGGATGTGCAGATCACCGGACAAATCTGTCAATTACACTTCAGCTCTAGCATATATTTATACAGCATTCCAAGAATTTCTTGCAGTGGTGACAGGACAATCTATGTAACTTTGGCTGGCAACTACAAAGCATTAGTACAGAGTCATATTTAATACTCTCCTCTCAATGACTGCACTGCTATTCGGCCTGGCTGCCCCTCTTCATTAGCGGACCTCATCACATCCAGCCTTCTGCTTCCCCTCGTATAGCCTTGGCTGTCTCCTTCCGTATACTGACCGATCTCCTATGCCTATGGTCATCAGCCTGTGACTGTGGTTCTTCCTTTCAAGTCTGTGGAAGCTATGGTGGTAGAGACCTACCCTTGTAGACAATTACTTTTTGCCCAGCTACGTTCTGTCTCCTTCTCAACTCAGTAGCTATGATACTGCCTCGTTCTTCTTCTATTAACTCTGCATCAGTGCTGCCTCGAAGGACTTCCCTATTCAGGGTGTCATTTTGGCTTCTTTCCGCTGCTGATCTACCTTGCTCCTCCATATACTGCTCTATTACATTGCTTCTCTACTACAGCAACGCAGCATCAGCTCTGTCCAGGCGGAATACCACATGAGTCCGATTATTGCTATTCTGTTTTTTCATAAGTCTAGGTCCCCTTTGCTTCAGCAACCATGCTGCTTGCCTGCTACCATCCCCTCGACTTCAGCCTCTGGGATGCCTGCTGCACCAGGCTGCCCTCCGTGGCGGTGCCCTGGTCATCTAGCCTACGTGGGGTCTAGCCTGACTCACTCACTCCTTTTGCCAGGCCTACATGAGGTCTGGCCGTACACACTAGCCATGAGAGGGCCTCGCCTGGCACACTTCACTACTCCCCGCTGCCCCCCATGTGGGTTTACGGTCTGCTATCGTTCGTGGGGCCTAGCTGCTGCTCTCTACTCCTTCCTCCAGCTGACTTCCACGGGGTCCAGCTGCCATCTTCTCCATGTGAGGGGGCCTAGGTGGTTATTTGCCTTCATCCTTTGGACTCCTGACATGCAATCCAGCCATGCGCTCTATCATGGTGTTCAGTGCCCAGCTCTGGATCCTTCCTGCTGGTCGTCCCCTGAGCTCATCTACTGCATCCTTCATTCCTCCTATCCAGTGTCCCTCCAGCATTGGTCTCTGCTGAGACATTCCTGTGGTTCTACGTTCCTGGCTCTGGACAATTGTTCTCCTGCCCTGTGCTTCCCCTGGGCACTGGATTTCAGCTCCGTGCAAGCTTCCCTCTCCTGCAGTTTTCTCCAACTGATCAGCTGGTTCATTCCTTCCTGTCCTTGCAGCCTGCTGGATCTCCTTCTGTAGACCATCTGCTTCAGTCCTGTCTCCCTGCTGTTCATCTGCTCTCTGGATCTGGACCATCTCTGGACCTTCATTCATCTGTCTGCCTTGTCCAAGTTGCCTCTGCAGTGTCTCCTTCTCCCTGGCCTGGACTGGTCTGCTCCTGCTGCTTCCTTGCCTGCCTATTTTGGACTATTCTCCTCCTTTGAGCATTTTATCGGATTCCTGTATGCCAGAAGCCTTCATTACATGCCACTTACTCATCTCCAACTTTTCATCAGGATTGGATGCATTGCCAGTGATTTTCGCCTTCAGTCACACTACTCGCGTTCTGGACACTGCAGCCCTCACCTTGCCTGCTTGTACTTACTTCCACTCGTCAAGGATATCCTTCTTCATTCCACTGTGGACTTACATCTGGACTGCATCTCAGGATATTCGTAATCAATTCCATTGGATGCATCTTGCCATGCTGCTTCAGTTCATATGGATTTACTACCACTCCCGTATCCTGCCAGGACTCTCAGCCGAGCTATATCCTTAATGCCACTACTATCTCACGACTTAGGCCTCGACATTAACCTACTCCAATGCTATAAGGCTTGAATCTGGTCAAGTTACTAACTCAACTGATTCAGTCCTCTTCACCGCATTCTTCTGCCATCCTTTGGCCATCAGGAGCACATTTGTTCAGACTTGTCAGACCCGATCTCATGAGTTCACCATTTCAGCTTGCTGTCTTGTCCTGACTCCCACTCAAACGTACATATATACTCCCCTATAGAGGGATATTTTGCTCAGCAGACAGGAGGCTCTTCTAATTACCTGCTTATTTTGACATGCCTTCAGTGGTCTTCATCATGTACTATACACAATCTATTCAGTACTACTCCTTTGCTACGTCTGCATTCCATTCAGGTCAGATAATTACTACTACTACGTCGACTTCCACACGGTAGTTCCACTTGTTACGTAATAACTGCTCATACTTACCTGCTTTGCCTTTCAGAGCCTGGAGGTTTATCAAGATTATCTTGCCTACTTACAATGACCTGCTTTGCCCCTCCAGGGCCTGGAGGTCCATCAAGCTTCTCTTGTCTACATGCTCGTACCTTGAGTTCTATTGCCATGTACTCAATACCTGCTTCGCCTGCTCAGGACCCAGAAGTTCCTATCACTTCACCCTCTTCCAGCCTCATGGCTGCATCCAGCTTCCTCGTTTCATCACCAAGGGCCTTATCCTTTCATAGCTTGCCAATCGGAACATGGACCACCATTCTTCCTATTCTGGGTCATGGAGACATAGTCATTAGTCACAAGTCCTTCTTGGAAAAGAATTCCTTGCTTTCTGGATTGCTTTGACGGATTCAACACTCGACCCTTCGAGATTGTTTATGCTTTCAACTGGATTTGAATTTACTGTATCAGATTCTTGCCCTGGACACAGATGTCTATTGAACTGGGAATTTGCTAGAAGGATGTGCTGCCATCTTCGCTGGACACTCAACATCAGTACTTCGATTCCAGCTTCCCTGCTTTCGTTGAATTCAGGATCTATAATCTACTGGACTTCGGATTAGCCGACAACCTAATATTGTTAATTTAGGATTATTCTCCTTTAGTATGCCCAGAAGGATGGACGGGTCAGCAGCCATGGGTCCTCAGAGTTCCTCCTAAGGGTTTTCTCCCTCTCCTGCATGCTACTGGCCACACACTCCAGAGTTGGAGGAGATAATCGTACCTGTAATTATATTCTTCTTTTGGGGTCTCAATCCTACTCAACTAAGAATCCTTCCTAAGGTGGGATATAGAGAAAGGCCAAAACATCAAGTCCTAACAAGTTGTTATTCATCAGTTCAAGCACCTATGCATTATACATATCCAGTCCAGTTCATACATACTACAATCACTGATTCGTTCATGTATATGTTGAAGTATCTAAGCACTAATCATTCACATAACTCATATACCTGGCAGACATTGCCCTACTTGAAAAGAGCGATTTTACTTTTTTTTCCAAGATGGCGACCACGCTGGGTCAGCCACTAGGAGCCCCTTCAATGTGATTACCTTTGTACGACATTTCTGTTTAATTTGTCCAATTTTTCATCAGATTGCTTGGCTTATCGTAATATTTGTTGGATTGCTTGGTTATTTCGGTTCGCGGTGCTTGCGATCCTTTGGGAGGACTTGCAGAGGAGTGGACTTGCCGAGGAGTGGAGCGTCCTTTTGCGCCTTTCTGGTGGATCGTTTGGATGATCTCCTATTCCCTTGTCAGTCTGTGGACATTTTGAGAGGGAGTGGCGGTGCCCTGGATCTTGGATCGACGGCGACCCTGGGGAGTCTGGGGACTGGCCTATCATGGAGGAGCCTTGTGTAGGATCTGGGGTTCCACTTGTGAAGTGTGTGAGGGTAGCCTGGATTTTAAAATTGGAAGGTGGTGTGGTTTGGGTGCTGTGCTGGGTGGGGAGTCCCCCCTTGGTACCTCATGGGGGTGTTTCACTCAGGTCCTTTGTGACCAGGCAGGAGCTGTCCCCGTATACCCCCAGGAGTCGGAGTTGTGGTGGGAACGCTTCTAAAGCCTCTTGGGGGATAGTCCATGCAGCCTATCTCCCGGGGACTTGAAGCTGTGGGTCGCGGGTGACTGGGTGGGGGCCTGTGAGTTTGGTGCCTTGGGGGGGGCTCCTCTTGAGTTTTGAGTTGTATGCCCCATCCCACTGCTGTGTCGGTGCCCTCTGGAGCTGTGTCCGGAATTATATTCTGCCATCACAAGATTATTGAGTGGGGGCATCTTTGCTGGAAACAATATTTGACACGTTTGGTTCTGGATTCAACCAGGATCTTTTTCTTGGATTGCTTACAATACTCTCTATTCTGCTCAGAACTTATGGTTGGATTGTGAACTGTGCTGTTTTGAAAAGACAGAGTGTTCCTTTTGTGGTTTCCTGGTGTAACTGGCTACACTGCATTTCATTTTAATTTTTGAATGTTCGATGGTGCCTGGTGTTGACCACACCTGATTCTGGACCTGGATTAAAAGAGACTGTGGATCTCCTCTTTTTGTATCATTTTGTTTTCTTGAGTTGGTCGATGGGGTGGTGAGAGGACCCTGCGTCCACACATTTTATTTATTTCTATATTGTTAATGTTATAAAGTTTAGTACTTTTTTATTTTAAGTTGGTTTAATTGTTTGGCAGTGAGAGTGCCTTTTATCCTCTTTCCCCAGTGGTGAGAGGACTGGGGATTTATTAATTTATTATTTTTTGTTATATGAATGTGTTGGGCTAGGGGTGAGAGTCCTTGCTTTGTTTGTTGTTTATTTGTTTTATGGGTTATTTTGTATTGGGGGGTTGTCAGTTTCTGTTTCAGGTTCTGAAATTGAGGTTGATTAACCTGGGAGGTAGGTGGGGGTTTTTAAACTGTTTTTTGCTTTTAGTGGGATATTATTAGTTTTTAGTTTAGTTTTGGTATTGTTTTATTGTATTGTGTAGCTTAGTTTGCAGTATGTGTTGGTCTTCAGCCCCCACAGTGGTGCGCCACTCACCCTCCTCTCTTCGTACCCTTCGCCCTTTTTATTCTCCTCCTCTTCAGTTTGAGATTTGCCAGCATTGCAGAGCACTGGGTATTGTGCGTAGGATGGGGAGAAGGGTGTGGGGTTATGAACAGGGGAGGATGATCGAGGAGGGTCAGCGTATTGGGGTGGTTAATACCAGAAGGTGCCCTGGGGCGAAATGGAATCCTGATCGTGGTTCTCCATGTCTGGTGCCCATACCCAAGGGCACCACCGGTTATGGTGGGCAGATGGCCTGTGAGATTCGTCCAACTCGGGTGGTGTTGTGCAATGCCAGGTCCATTAAAAACAAGACCGCAATTATTGCTGATCTTGTTGGTATGGTGGACCTGGCTTGCATTACCGAGACCTGGCTGGATGATAACTCTGGCCCCATTTTGGAGGCTATGACTCCAGCCGGGTACTCAGTGTTATACCAACCAAGATTGGATCGTAGGTGGGGAGGGGTTGCGGTCTGTTTCAAGACCCAGCTTGCCCTCATGGAGGTACTAGTGGGGAGGGTTGAGTCCTTTGAGTGTAAAGTTGTAGCAGGTGTAGGCATTCGAATCGCCCTCATTTGCCATCCACCCGGTAATGAGAAGCGGTTCTTTCAGGAAGTGGCGGTCTTCGTCGTCAATATGGCGGTTGAATCACCTAGATTGATGGTTCTGTGGGATTTCAACGCCTGGGTCGATGACGAACTCTCGCAATTTGGTAACACTTCCTCCAGTTAATGACAACAATGGGACTTACACAGGTGGTTTCCTCTGCTACACAAAAATGTGGACACTGTTTGGACTTAATCTTCCTTCTAGGGGTCGAGGCATCTGATGTGGGGGTGGAACCCGTTGGGTGGTCAGATCATTACACCGTGGAGTTTAGTTTTTGCTCCCCTTCTAGAAGACTTGCCCCTACAGAGTTGGTTAGGTATCGCCCTTTGCGGGATATAGATCCCCAAGGCCTGGTGGCGGTACCTGACCTCTCGTCTTCTGCGTTGACAAGCAGTGATCCAGAGACCCTCATGTTGGCCTATAATACAGCCATTGCTGGGGCTCTGGATCTCATTGCTCCAGTTCGTGTTTGCCCCCTCTCCCTCCACCCCAAGTCCCCTTGGTTTGATGGGACGTTGAGGTTGATGTGGAGACAGGGGCGAATGTTAGAGCGCTGCTGTCGAAGGTCTACCCTTGATGCCGACCACCTTTGATTGATGGATCATTATTTTGTCTATCAATCCACAATCACCCATAAGAAGGCAGAGTTCCTATCCAGGGAGATTGCAGTTGCTCGGAATCGACCAGCTCAGCTGTTTCGAACTGTGGACAGACTGTGCAACCCAGCCTGTCTTCAAGTTCGGAAAGTTTTTTCGCAATTGGAGTGCGATGAGCTTGCTCGGTTCTTTGTAAATAAGGTGGCCGACATTGGGGCTGAGTTGTTGCCATCACACTCTATGGGGGTTGCCGTGAACTGGGGTAAGATCACAGTGCCTCAGCTTTCTTGGAGTTCCTGCAGTCAGCAGGAGTTCATTGATGTCATGAGGATCATCCAGCATATGCGCCCTACGTGCTGTAGTTTGGACCCTGGACCAACTTCCCTAATTTTGGCTTGTATTGACATCATTGGTCTAGTCCTGTTTCAGATAGTCAGGTGCTCCCTGGAATTGGGTGAGTTCCCTAGCTCCCCAAAAGAGGCGGTGGTAACACCCCTCTTGAAGAAAGCTACCGCGGACCCTTACTGTCTGGAAAACTACAGACCTATCTCGAACCTTCCCTTTATTGGCAAGGTGACTGAGAAAGTAGTGGCTGCACAACTGGAAGACCATTTGACCATCCATGACGTCTATGAACCCCTCCAGTCCAGTTTTCATAAAATACATAGTACCGAGACAGTGCTGGTTCAGGTGCTCAATGATCTCTTGATGGCTAGAGATTGGAACAGTCATTCCATTTTGGTTCTCCTCGACCTTTCTTCAGCCTTTGACACCATAGATCACTTGGTGTTGATAGAATGCCTGAGGCTGTTCTGTGGAATATCTGGAACCGTCTTAAGATGGTTCTCATCATTCCTCACTGGAAGATCACAAAGAGTTGTGTCCGGGGTTTTTTCCTCGGATTCAACTGCTTCGTCTTGTGGGGTGCCCCAGGGTTCAGTATTGTCACCTATGTTATTTGCGGTGTATATGCTACCCATCGGAGACATTGTAAGGAAGTATAGGCTGACGTTTCACTGTTATGCAGATGATACCCAGCTCTACCTTTCTTTTGCCCCCGACCAGACTGGCGCGCTCTTGGTCTTTAATAGCTGTCTAACCGAAATCCAGGAGTGGATGAATTCTAGCTGGCTGAAGTTGAATTTTGATAAGACTGAGGTACTGGTTGTGGACCCAGGTCATCTGATAGGGGGGTCGGGTGTTGATGTGCCTTCAGGAATTTTCCTTGGAGGCGTTTCTCTCCCAACCTCTGAACAGGTGCGGAACCTGGGGGTGGTTCTTGACGATGGGCTGACACTGCACTCGCAGGTGTCGGCAGTCATTAAGACTTCCTTTTACCATCTTAGGAACATCGCCAGGATCTGGCATCTTGCTCCGTCTGCCGACCTACCAACGTTAGTTCATGCCTTCGTGTCCTCGCGCTTGGATTATTGCAATTCCTTTTACCTAGGGCTTTCTGGGGTTGAAATCTGTCACCTGCAGCTACTGCAGAACGCTGCAGCCCGGCTTTTGATGGGTTCTAGCAGATCCTGTCACATTACTCCGGTGCTGCGCGAACTGCACTGGCTGCCAATTCGGTTGCGGATCACCTTTAAAGTCGGTTTGCTGACTTTCAAAGCTCTACACGATATGGGCCCAGGCTATCTGAAAGAACTTCTGGTTCCTTATCACCAAATCGATCACTCCGCTCGGCCGACCAGGGGTTGCTAGAGGTTCCAAGGGTAAATTTGAAATCTTTGGGTACTCAGGCATTTGCGTATGTAGCCCCCACCCTTTGGAACTCTCTACCCCATCAGTTGCGGGAGTGCACTTCTGTGGAGGGCTTTAAGAGAGGTCTGAAGACTTTTTTATGGGAAACTGCATTTTTAGAACACTGACTATTATGACTATTTTGTTATAATTGTATGTTTTAATGATTTTTTCTTTTACTGTTCTGATTTGTTATTTACGTATGGTGCCTTGGTAATCAAAAGGCACCTTATAAATAAAATTATTATTATTGTTATTATTACTTACTGGTCTGACCTACGTACCCAAGCATAACCTACATCATTCAGCTATACTGTACGTAGCACAAGCACTGAGCTATGAACCACATAGAACTGAAAGGCACATGCCTGTGGTTCTATGGGGGAATAGCTCCCCCCCCATCTCCTTCTTAAACAATCAGTCTACTGCCGCTCTGCTTAGAGTGAGTTGCACTCACCCTCCATCCTCCCCTGACTCCTCCTCCTTCTCCGGCACTCTTATCCCACCAGGAGGGTCTCAATCCTACTCAACTAAGCATCCTTTCTAAGATGGGATACAGAGAAAGGCCAAAACATCAAGTCCTAACAAGTTGTTGTTCATCAGTTCAAGCACCTAAGCATTATACATATCCAATCCAGTTCATACGTACTACAATCACTGATTCGTTCATATCTATGCTGAAGTATCTAAGCACTAATCATTCATATAACTCATATACCTGCCAGGCATTGCCCTACCCACTGGTCTGGCCTACGTATCCAAGCACAACCTACATAATTCAGCTATACTGTACGTAGCAAAAACACTGAGCTATGAACCACATAGTATTTTCTTTTGGCAACAAGTGCTCACTGCAGAAAATTAAAGGAAAGCTGTTTTTATCACAGATTCCCCACCTCTTCAAACCTTAAAAAGTCTGGTGTTCCACAAAACGGCACAGGCTGCGTGTCTCCATTTTTAATCGCAAAGTGCGGTGCCGCACTGCTCATCTCCAATACAAGTGTATGGGAGCTGAGCGGTGCGGCATCCCACGTTGCCTTGAAATGGAGACATGCAGCCTGCACCATTTTGTGGAATGCTATACTTTAAAAAAAAAAAAAAAAAGTAAGTCAGCCAGCACAAAAAAGGCCATTTTATTTGCAAAACTCCTAATTGGGGGTAAGGCTTGCAGGGGTAGAGAATCTGTGATAAAGACAGCTTTCCTTTAAGGGAATCAATTCCGTTCAGTCAATTTCTGAAACTGAGAAGGAATTGTGCAGGAATGTGTGAATTCATTAAACAAGCTGATGAATTGAAAATGGTGTTCATAGATTGAGGGTATAATGTGGAAGTGTTAAATTCAGCACTAAATAGAGTGAAAAACACCAACAGGGATAATTTGCTCCATTCAAATCCAGGGACCCATGAGGAAACAAGATGGTATGTTTGTCCACTGATTTCAGCCACTTGGTAGGCAAGAGTCCAGTCTATGGTCCTGAAACCAGGTTTCTGCCTCCAAGAAGCACGTTTGGAGTGAGTCTTGAAGGGAGGGAGGGTGAGGGAGGCTGCAGAAGATAACAGCATCATTTGCATATAATAGAAGTCTACCAGAGCAGGACCTTGGTAGTGAGTTCAAGAAGGTGCTGAAGAGGAGAGGCCCCAATATAGAGCCTTGAGGGACACCAGATAGGACACGGTGGTGGTCAGATAGGGTGGGCCCGATTTTGACATGTTGAGACCTACCAGTGAGGTAGTCTGAGAACCAGGAAATGGCATCCTGGGAGAGTCCGAGGGCAGTTAAACAGTGCAGGAGAAGGGAGTGGTTGACTGTTTAAAAGGCCTTCGAGAGGTCAATGTAGAGAGAATCAACTGTGAGTCCACGGTCTAGGGTTTGGTGGATGTAGGATGTAAACTCGATGAGGGCGGTAGTGGTACTATGGCCCCTGTGGAAGCCATGTTGTTCGGGCAGAGGAGATCAAGTTCAGATAGGTATTGCATGAGTTGGTCGGCAACAATTTTTTCTAAGGCCTTGGGGGGGGCAGTATAGATATGGGCCTGTAGTTATTTGGGGAGGATTTGTCACCACTCTTCAGGACAGGGTTATGACAGCTTGCTTCCAGGGGGATGGAAATTGGCCTAGGCAGAGGGGACTTGTTAAGAATTTTGGTTAGGGGAGGAGGACTTCATCAAGAGTGAGACGAAGGAGCTTAAGGTCCAGGGATTCACTACTATACCATGATTTGGTTAGAAATTTTGAAAGGTACTTCTTCACTTGCGAGGGGGAGACTATACTGAGATGAAACAGGGGAATATCAGGTGGAGGGGCTGGAAGATCAGATGGAGGGGGGCGAAAAAACTGGGAAGCAGAACCTCACTTAAGTCGACGAAAGTAGCGTTAAGGATGTTGGCTATTTCTAAGGGGTCTTGGGTGGAAGACCTGTCCAAGGATAGTTGAGTCGGGGGAGTGGAGATGTTTTTTTCACTAAGTTCCTTAATATTTTTCCAAAAGTCACACCCGTAGCCCCAGGTGGAGGTAAGAATGGTCTTATAATGGGCAACCTTTGCCTGCCAAATGGCTCAGGTGCAGGCATTTCTGGCCTCTCTATATAGTTGCCTATCGCAGGTGAGTCAGGAGTCAATGTCTTTGTGCCAGAGATTGTCATGATGACGCATCATATCCAGGAGGGCCTGAGTCATCCAGGGTGTGTCTTGTTTTTTAGAGTGGAGTTTCACGAAGGGGGCATAGAGGTCGCAGGTTGCATTGAGGGTGGCAATGAAGTGAGATAATGCAGTGTCAAAGCAGTTGGCTCTGTCAATAGGGGCCCAGTCACTCGACCGAAGGTGTGCCTTGAGGCAGGAGAGGGAGCCTTTTTTTAGGCGTCGCTGGATGGAGGAGGTTGAGGATGGGGTGGGATTTTTATGCAACCACCAGCAGGCAACTGGGGAGTAGTCACTAATGGCATATGGAAGGACTTTAACACAGGAGATGTTGTTTGGTCTGGAGAGTTGCCTTGCCTGTTTTGTCATTAAGTCTGGTAGGGGATTGAACAATTTGGGTAAGGTTGAGGGCTAGCGCTGAGTCATGGAAGGGTGAAGAGGAGGGAGCAAGCCAGTTGATGCTGAAGTCACCAACAAGGATTTCTTCATTTTTGGGAGGGAGCAGTGTGATATAATCCAGGATGGATTTGAATGCAGGTTTTTGATTACACGGAGGGATATAAGCCACAGAGAGGTAGAGGATGTTCCCTGGGTCTCCAAGAAGTAACTTGATAGTGAGAATTTGGGACTCCTGTTCAGGGGAGGGGTGGGTGACTAGTGTGGCAAGCAGCATATTTTTTACATAGAAGGTGCAGCTCCTTCCCCTTTTAGTGAGCTGGTCAGCTCAAAAGAGTGAGTAGCCATCTAAGGCTACAGCAGAGTTAGATGTACCTACAGTAAGTCAGGTTTCAGTTAGTGCCAGGATATCTGGTGAGTGCTGAGCAAGCCATGCTTAGAGGGAGGATAATTTTTTTTAGCAAGCTGCAGATATTAAGTGAAGTGATGTGAAAGCCATTTGGTTTGGAAACAGAGGAGCTGGTGCCGGGGGGCTGGGTTGGGGTGGACATTTCAGAGATGGGAGAAGGAAGAAGGTATACCACAGAAAGGAGTTTTTCAGGAGTTTTAGCTTACAGGGATAGGTGCTGTAGGTGGGTGTGCTCAGAGTTGCAGTGGGGAATGGGAAGGTGTCTAAAATCATAGGTAAGCCAAGTGAGAGGAGGGAGGTATGTAAAACAGCAAGCTGGGCTGGTGGTAGGAGTTTGTTGAGCTGGGCATGGTAACTGTGGGTATGACCATATATTATAAAGTGGGGGTGAAGCATGGGGGGGAAGGCAGGGGTGAGTGGGCAATGGGGTATGGGTGAGGGGTGGCAGGCCAGAAGCGAGGAGGAGAAGTAGGAATGGGAAGGGTAAGGAAGGGGGAAGGGTTTAAGAAATAAGACAGGTGCAAAGGGGTAAGAAAGTATGGTTGCTACTGTGGTGCAGCAGCAAGGTACCCACCCATGGAGTAGAGGGTGCAAAGTTCAGAACCTGGGCTGGGCAATTGCTGGGAGGGGTGAGAAAACAGGGAAATCACCACAGTCCAGGTGTGAGAGAGAGGGGAGTACAGATTGGGCATGAGTAGCAGAGAGGAGATGGGGAGGCTAGAGGAAGGGTGTTTGATGAGCACAACACTGACCCCAGGTGGCAGGTTAGTATGACCTGCAAAGGGGGAAACAGACAATCAAGTGACAGGATATGGGTGATAAAGCTAGGGTCAAGCTTGGGTGGGGGGGTGGCTGGGGCAGATGGGGAGTTGATGCAAAGCGCTGATGGGTAAATACCTAGCAAGATTGAGCCTGAGTGCAGGAAGATGCCTTTACCTATTCTCAACCCAATGTCCGCTCCCTGGTCTGAGATGCTGCAGGACCCTGGTCCTGGACCTGTGTGCTGTAAGACATCGAGTGCTTCAGTACTCGAGATGGTGGGGGGGGTTCTGTGAAGCCTATTCTCAGCCCCACATCTGCTCCGTGGTCCGAGATGCTGCAGGCCCCTGGTCCTGGGCCTGTAAGCTCAGAACAGTTGAGAATTCTTCAGGTTGTGAGTACTTCACATAAACTGCAATCTAAATACAAAAGTGACTCCAGAGGTGTACTGAACTTGTCTTGGCTCATTGAAAATGTGCTAGGCATTTTGGCCACAAACCACAATCATGCAGCTATGAGGTCCCTGCTGCTTATAACTCATTTGCCAGGGCCGGATTTTCAGAGGGCATAGAATGGTCGAGGGACTAAGTCTCTGTGTACAACTTATAGGCGTGGGGGGAAAATCCTCACAACAATATTTTCAGCATTTTGTTTTACATACAGGTGTCCACAGAATCCCTCTCCTCTTCCTAGCCTTCCGGGGTAGATTCCATCGGGGTTGAGGCTGCCCCCTCTACATCCTCAAATGTGGAAGACAGTGGGCAGTCAGGCTGGCAGGGCCCATGAGAACTGACATCAAGCTGCCATGAAACTGGTGTGTCCCGCCCAAAGTATTACCCAGCTGTCAGGATTCTGACATCAAGGGCACAGAGTACATGTGAGCATACACAATCGTGGCCATGCATGGTACTAGCAAGCATTCTCCTTTTGGCAAGTAGCTCAGACTGCGCTGCCACCTTTGGTTACCCAGGTGGCAGTGTCACAGTAGAGTTGACTTCTTTCCTCAGACAAGGAGGCACTTGTCCTCTGGGATGCTCAATCCTCCACCAAATCTGTCTGTCCCTTGATGTCCTGGGCTCATTCTCAAATTGTGAAGCTCTTTTTTTTAAATTCTATTTATCCCCCATCACCAGCTCTCCGAGGCATCTCTCAGATAGATCACTTGACTCCTGCCTCCACCGCCCACCTGAACTCCTCCCCCAACCAATGAATCGGGTGCTGGGTACCCCCCTCTCCCGCCAGTGCCTTGTAGGAGGAGGCAGGGACCACAGAGAGTCAAGTCAGGGTTTGGAGCCTGCACCGGGCATGTGAGCTTTGGCCACCGGGGTCTGCCATTGCCTCTTCACTAGCTGTTTTTTTTTTTCATTTTCTGTTGCTTCCCCCTTCGACGCAGGATATTCAGTGCTGTCCAGCACCGTGGCGTGCATGCTTCCACACATGCCCACTGCGCTACTAGCATCGCAGGACATAGACCCTCCTCCCTCCCTCCCAGGAGAGGAGAGCAGTCCATCAGACGCTCAATCCTCTCCTTCCCAAGCCAACCCCTGGGTCTCCGGCATGGCACAAGGTGGAGTGGATGCCTCAGCCCTCAGCGCCAATGCGCCGGCCCCGGTGAAGCTCTTTTTAAATAAAAAGATAAATGTCTGATGATTAAAACTTGAACTGCAAGTCAAATAAGCACTATATTTTAAAGCAGCAGTTCATGCTGACTTTGAAAAACATAGAAACATAGAATTTGACGGCAGATAAGGACCGCTTGGCCCACCCAGTCTGCCCATTTCCCTTCCTGATGGATAAGCTGCAGATCCTAGTTAACCAGCAGCCTACTTCTTCCTACCCCCATCCCCTAGAATTCCCTTATGACTGTCCCATGCATGCTTGAATTCCACCACTGTTTTTGACTCCACAACCTCCTCCGGAAGGCTGTTCCATGCATCCACAACCCTCTCTGTGAAAAATACTTCCTTAAATTACCTCTGAGCCGCCCCCCTTCTATCTTCAAATTGTGCCCCCTTGTTCTTGCACACCTCTTTTTTTGAAAGATGCTAACCTCTTGGACTTTGTTGATTCCCTTGAGGTACTTGAAAGTTTCTATCATGTCCCCCCTCTCCCTCCTTTCCTCGAGGCTATACATATTAAGCTCCTTAAGTCTCACGTCATATGTCTTCCGGTGCAGACCCTGCACCATTTTAGTTGCCCTCCTCTGGACAGCTTCCATCCTGTCTATGTCTTTGTGAAATTGGGTCTCCAGAACTGCACGCAGTACTCAGATGTGGTCTCACCAGCTGTCTGTACAGAGGATAATAACCTTGTTTTCTGCTGGTGATGCCTCTCCCTATGCATCCCAGTATCCCCCAGCCCTCTTTGCTGCCCTCTCACATTGCTTGCCCACCTTTAGGTCATCTGATATGACCACCCCAGGTCCCTTTCCATTTTTGTTGTTGTTAGTATCTCACCCCCCATTGTGTACTCTTCCCCTGGGTTTTGTTTCCCAGGTGCATTACCTTGCACTTCTTAGCATTGAATCTAAGCTGCCATACATTTGACCATTCCTCTAACCTTGCCAAGTCCCTTCTCATCCTTTCCACCCCACCTTGTGCATCAACTCTGTTGCAGATCTTTGTGTCATCTGCAAAGAGACATACTTTTCCTTCCAGTCCCTCTGCAATGTCGCTTATAAAGACATTGAAGAGGACCAGTCCTAATACTGAACCCTGTGGTACCCCACTGCTAACCCCCCTTTTTTCAGAGTGGACTCCATTTACTATTACTCTCTGTGTCCTATCCACATGGATTCACCAAAATGAAGCTGCCAGCATAGGTAGATGAATAATGGGATCAATTTAAAAAAAAAACTGGCAGAAATATACGTTATTTGAGTAATAATAAATTAGTATAAATTCAAAGAAAAGCAATATGCTTCTGGTCTCTAAGCCCACCCCACTGATACTATGTCAGATGCTACAGAAGTAATTTAATCCCGTTATTTATTTATCTCTGCTGCTGGCTTTTTTTATTCTGCGTGAAGTTTGAAATTAATTTTTTTTTATATCCAGGAAAGGCACACTAAACTGTTATAGCCTGTTTCCTGGTGCAATCTGGGGGATGGGTTACACAGACCTGTTTTTTATTGAAGGGGGAATATTGGCCATAACACCGGGGGAACTCCTCAGCTCTTCTTCAGTAAGTGCTATGAGATCTTTTACTTCCACCTGGATAGTAACCGAAGATTGGCAGAAGGAACCTTGGTTTAACATCTTATTTGAAGGATGGCACCTCAGGAGTGCAGTACCCACTCATGCTGCACAACAGTGTCAGTTATGGGTATTACCCCAAGTACCTGGTGTGGTACTAGAACCCATGACCTTCTGGTCTTCCGGCCCCAGAGGCAAGTGTGCTATCCATTGAGCCACTGACTGACATGTTTAGGCTCATGAAAGGTACCAGAGTGATAGTACTGAGAAACTGACTTGTCAGATTTAGTGCTCATGAAAGGTACCAGAGTGATCGCACTGGAAACTGAAGCCCTCTGTTTAGCCACATGGCAGATACAGCATGGGTGAATGCAGTTCAAGCTTCCCCAAACTGCTCAGCCCTCCACTAAGGTGAAAAATATGTGAAGCATCTGCAGTTTGAGGCTCAGGTGTTGACTGCAGTCCAGAGTGGATTTTACTATCTAAGGCCTATCAGCTGAATTAAATCCCTAATCCCTTCTAAAGACCTGACAACACCAGTGCATGCTTTCATGATGTCCAGGCTCAATTACTGCAATGCTCTCTACCTTTGAGTTTTTTTTATTTTATTAAAAGTATAGGAATTACAATCCTTTGAGTCATAGACTCCTTTACAAAGGATCCTCATTGTGGTAGACAGGGTACAATAATATGATACAAGGAATACAAAGGTTGTGCAGACAGAGGCAGTGAAGATACAGTGCAGTTAAGTACAAACAGTGCAATAGGTGGGTTAAATAGTGCAGTACATGTGGAGAAAATATACAACAAACAGTGCAGCTTTTATACAGTGTAGATTATATTCACTGAAAACAGGAGCATATATAGCAGCAGGCATACATCTAAGAGGGAAAGTAGACAGGGTATAGGTCCGTTGTCAAAGATGTGGGGGGGGGGGGCAGAAGCTGAGAGGATTGAATAGACTATGGGCAGTTACAGGTGTGTGAGGAGCGGAGAGGGTATTGAAGTGAAGACTTGAAAGGACAGAGTCTGCTTTCACTGGAGATAGAAGTGGGGAGGGAGTTTATCCAGGCTGGGGCTTTGCAGATGATAGACCTCTGGGCCAGCGCAGTCCTAACTCTGGGCATGTGTAGGGTGGTCTGAGTAGAGCTTCGGGTGGGATGGGCTAGTGGGGCAGGTTGGAGAAAGGAGGTGCACCTTGAAGTTGAGAAGATTGGCTAGATCGTAAAGGGTGGCAGTGTGGGTGAGTTTGGCACAACCTGTAAGAAGGCAGCAGGCTTTGCACAACAAGATTTTGATTTTATGGAGGGCAGAGTTGGCCACCGCCCCATAGACTAGGAGTCCATAGTCAACAAGGGAGAGCACTGAGGAGGTGATAACGAGCCATAGGGCTTCGGGGGGAGGCAGTCCCTGTGGTGGTAAAGTAGGCCAATATGGGTATTTAAATTGGTGCAAAGGAGATGGGTGTGCTCAAGGAAGGATAATGCTGAATCAAAGGTAATGCCGAGATATTTAAAGCTGAGAACCTGTTCTAGTGGGAGGAGTTTGTTAGTCACAAGGTTCCGGGGGGGAGCCATGGTGCCTACTCTGGTTGTGGGAGAATAACATGGACTTTGTCTTTTTATGGTTGAGAATGAGTCTGTGGTCAATGAACCACGATTCAGCCTGGCTGAAAGATTTCTGGAGAGTGGCTTGTAGGGAGTGGGGGTCAGGGTGGGAATGGAAGAGTACTGCCTCATCAGCATAAAGGAGGATGTACTCACAGCAGGCAGTGGGGAGTGTATTGAGGTACAGAGTGGAAAGCAGGGGACCCAGAATAGACCCTTGGGGTACCCCCAAAAGAACTGGGTGTCGGCCACAGATGGTGTCATTTATCCTGACACATTAGGAGTGGGAAGAGAGGTAGTTGGAAAACCAGGAGGTGACCCCCTGGGAGAAATCTAGTTGGGCAATGGTGGATAGGAGGAGAGGGTGGCTTATCGTGTCGAATGCCTTGGACACATCTAAGAAGACTGCCCCAGCCATTACTGAGTTAAGCCATTAAGTTACTGAATACTTGCTGCATCACCTGCAGCTAGTGCAGTATTCTGCAGCTCAGTCACTAACAGGCCTTCCTAGGTCATGTCATGTCACCCTGGTGCTGCATGAGCTGCACTGGCTGCCAATGAGAGGGTGTATTACCTTCAAGGTCAGTTTGCTTATGCTACCTGGTTGAACTCCTGCTCCCTACAAGCCCTCCCCACCATCTCTGCTCCACTGACATGGGTCTGCTGAAGACACCAAGGGCTTATTTGAAATCATCAGAGGACAAGTCATTTGTGGTGGAAGCCCCAGTAATCTGGAACAGATTTCTGAGAGCCAGAAGAGAGATCTTTAAGAGGGGCCTCAAATTCCATTTCTTTGATGAGGCCTTTGATAGTACTTGAATGTGTCCCATAGAATACATACTGTGCTTAAATCTGCTGTTTTTGTTTTTAAGTTTATTTGATGTTGATTTTAATCTATATTTTTTTTTTATATTCACTTTATTTTTCAAAAAGTCCATTACATTTTACATAGTCTCGGTTTTCCACAATTTTATCCCAGTTTATTACACTTCATTTCATTTCCTTTTTTTTTTTCAATTCAAAGTTTATTGAGTTTTGACAATACAGAGGACAGGTCCAGCAGAAACAATGTACATTTACAATGTATTAGACAATATATTGGAACTATTCCCTCCCTCCACCCCCATCCCCACCCCTTCATTAGTCCCACCCCTCCTACTCAACACAGATATTAGAAATTAGATAAGTCTAGGAACTAATTAGATACTGGTATGATAAAGTTAAAGAGAGTAAAGTGTATGTAAGGGATCCCAGATTTTTGTATATTTCTTTATCCTATTATTGAGACTTGCTATCACCTTTTCCGTTCTGAGGTTTGCTAGTAGCTCATTAAGCCACTTGGAATAGGAAATGTATTCACTGTCCTTCCAATGGCGCAGTACCACTTTTTAAACAGACATAGAAATAAGGGCCATATAGTACCTGTGATTAAGCACAGATACCTCGGAATAGTCACCCAATACACAAATTTCTGGGGTAAACAGGGCATTCAGACCCAGTAGAGGGTCCACTCTTTGTTGAATATTGGTCCAGAGTGATGTTACTCTGGAACGGGTCCAAAAAATATGATACAGGGAGCCCTCCTCTTGTTGGCAATGAACACAAGTAGGTGACAAGACAAGACCAAATTTAAGTAATTTCTGTGAGGAATAATATAAATTGTGCAATATATGAAATTGGGCAAGATGCAGTCTATCCTGGGTAATGTATCTGTGGCAGTTACGCCATAGGGTTGGTGAGTCTAAATCTAAAGTGGGGAAAAGAAGAGTCCAATAGGTCGAGGGACCAAAGCAGTTCGGATAGGCCCAATTATACATGATCCCGTATGTCTTAGACACTGCTTGTTGGGAACCTGCCAATGGACCCAATTCATTTAAGAAAGATAGTGTAGTCAGTTGGGAAGGGGCTGATCCTAACACTTTCACAATTAAATATCTTAATTGAAAAATTTTGAAAACATTATGGGTAGGGATATTAAATCTGTTTAATATTTCTGTAGTGGAAAGCCAGGAGCCCTCTTCTTTCGCGAAGAGGGAGAGGTGCCCATCTCCCAGGAGAGGCAACCAGTGGACATTAAGCAATTTGTTATCTATCCTAAAGTCAGGATTTCCCCATATGGGTTGTGCTAAATCCTGAATATGATTATATTTGAGGAAAGTACACAACTGTGTGTGGACTTTGACAGAAATTGCTATGGGGGTTGTTTTTAATCTGGAAGGAAGAGCACTAGCTTGGATATGTAAGAGAGCAGTTGGGGTTAATCCACTGGCTCTCATAAGAGTTAATTCAATTTTAAGCCAGTGAGGTGAAGAGGGAGAGAAGGACACTTCCATTGAATGGAGACAACCATCAAAAGTATTTGGTGGAGTGACAAGCCCAGTAATAAAAGTTTAAATGGAGGAGGCGTAAACACCCTTTAGTTTTGGGGGCTGCTAGCTTATGATAAACTAGTCTAGGCTGTTTATTAGATGAAATAAATTTTGTGATGAGACCATGTATTTTACTGAACCAGGAAAGAGGTAACCGAATATTAAGTAAATGGAGAGGATAGAAAAGTCTAGGGAAACATTCATCTTAATTAAATTTATTTTGCCCCAAAGGGAAATCAGAAGTTTGGACCATCTATCTAGGTCTAAACTGATAATTTTCAGCAGAGAATCCAATTTCAATTTCTGGGTAACTGCAGAGTTCCTTGATATTTCAATTCCCATGTATCTTAAGGAATCTTGTTTCCAGGAAAGTCCTAGATCAGTGATAGAGCCTTTAAGTACCTTATGATTGAGAGGAAATGCTACAGTTTTATCTATACTTAACTTGTAATTGGATAGTTGGCTATATTTTTCTATGAGCAATAATACAGGAGGGATAGATGCAGTTGGGTTGGACAATTGTAAATGGAGGTCATCCGCATAAGCAGAGACCTTCATTTCCTGATCCAAAATAGTTATTCCTTGGATCCTCTCATAAGCCGTCAATTGATGGATAAGAGGTTCCAAATATAAATTAAAAAGCAGTGGGGAAAGGGGGCAACCTTGTCTGGTACCAGACAGTAATGGGAAAAGATTTGATACTGCTCCATTGGTTGTAATCCTTGCGGACAGGGAATGGTACAGCGCTTGTATCCAGAGTTTAAATTCTAAAGGAAAATTATAAGTGTTAAGGGCTCGAAACAAGAAATTCCAGTCCGCTCTGTTGAAAGCCTTTTTGGCATCCAGAGATACCAAAGCTGCAGGAAAATGAGCATTTCTGGATGCCGAGAAGACGTGAGACAAGGTTCGGAGATGGTCAACTGAAGAGCACCCCTTCATGAAGCCAACCTGCTCTGGGCCGATGAGATCAGGTGGAATAATATTAATGCGGTCAGCCATTAATTTGGTTAAAATTTCAATATCCTAATTCAGTAAGGATATGGGTCGGTAACTTGAAACTAACTCCAGGTTCCTATCAGCTTTGAGTAGAAGAACAATTAAGGCTTCAAACAGGGTAGGGTCAACGGAAGCTCCTGACAAAATATACTGAAATAGGGGCAATAGTAAGGGGGAATAGCTGCTTTTCAGATTTTTTATAGAAGTTAGCAGAGAATCCATCTGGACCCGGAGTTTTGTCAGAAGGATGGCTTTTAATTATTCTGGCCAATTCAGAAAAGGAATAAGGAGCTATGAGCGTACTTTGCTGTTCTTCAGAGAAAGAGGGTAAATTGGATGCAGTCAGATACTCATCTAAAACCTGATCTGCAGGTGGATCGGACATAGAGCAGTACAAGTTTTTATAGTATTTACTAAATTCAGATACTATGTCCGATGGGGATGTTTTCAAACATCTGTCTTCTTGAGAGTAGTTCATTTCATTTCCTGTTATCATATAGTATATTCTAATCTCCTTTATGCTCTGTATTCTGGTATCAAAATACTTTTTTTGTTATGAGCTTTCAACTCCATGAGCTGCTCTCTTTGTACTCTGCGAAGCTGTGCTGCATTTCAGTGTGCTGTTGATGCTGGAACTATTATTAGTGTGCTGCAGTGTGAACAAGTAGCAGCCTAGAAATAACAAAGAGACCAGATAGAATCCATAGGATTTTAATTTGCTTTGGCAGTGTAGTCCTGCAGACACTGAACTGTGCTGCAGAGACCACACAGATTTTAAACTCATTCATTATTTTGGAAACTTGCTCCATGACTCGTACCAGCAAGATCAGGTGACCTGCAGAGACTTCCGGGTTCAGCGGCTACAAAGGAGGTGCTCCGTTTTTCAGCTGCAAACCCTCCCAGACTACATGCTGTGTGACACCCTCCCTGTGTGAGACAGATCTAGCAGGGACCACTTGCAACTCCGTGAGCTGCTCTCTTTGTACTCTGCAAAACTGTGCTGCATTTCAGTGTGCTGTTGATGCTGGAACTATTATTAGTGTGCTGCAGTGTGAACAAATAGCAGCCTAGAAATAACGAAGGGACCATGCAGAATCCATAGGATTTTAATTTGTTTGGCAGTGTAGTCCTACAGACACTGAGCTGTGTTGCAGAGACCACTTAGGTTTTAAACTCATTCATTATTTTGGAAACTTGCTCCACGACTCACACTAGCAAGATCAGGTGACACACAGACTTCCAGGTTTGGTGGCTACAACGAAGACGCTCCTACGAGCAGAGCATGCGGTCGACACACGCGTGAAGACACGTGCCAAGACCCCACATCGCCAAGTGCGGGTTAAGCGGGTTTGGTGAGTGAAGGCAGGTAAGGGGTGCTAGATATAGTAACAGTGTAATATAAAGCTAAAAATTGGGTGCTTAGTAATTCCTTTTCGAGACCTGTATAGTAAGGGAAGATGGCACATAAAATAATGACCATCGAAGGTGATGTAGGCATTAAATGTCCTAATTGTAATATGTACACTATCATCTATGAAAAGGAAATCCCACAATTGTCAAAATGTGGCAAATGTAGTTTTATAGATAGCTTAAACAGTGAGATGGAAGGATTTAAAGGTAGATTGGCAATTATAGAAGAAAGCCAAAAACAAATGCTGTACAGGTTTAAAGAAAGAGAAACTTTAACTACCAGAACCAGTCCTATACAGGACATAGATACTATGAAGCAGGTTAATCAAGAAGATGAAAATACTTGTAATATGGCTTCCCTATGTACAACAAATATTGATTTAGTAATCCCAACATTTAATAAATGCACACCGAATAGACTGGGTTATAAACAAACAAAAGAGATCGAGAAGAGGAAATTTTAAATGCTGAAGAACAGTGGTTCTTGGTCCAGAGTAACAAGGCCGCTAAGAAAAAAGGAAGAAGAGCAGAATATTATAATTTGCCCTTACAAAATAGATATGAGACCTTACTGGAAGAAAATGGCACATAATCCCCCATTCCAACAGACCCCATTAATATAGTGGCTGAGAAGGGAAAATGTACTCAACATAAAGAACCATCACTAGTGAATCTGGGGGAAGGTAATTTCAGAACGGGGAAAACATCTAAACAGGTGCTGATCATTGGGGACTCAATGATCAAATATTTAGGGAAACCAATTTGTGAGAAGGACAGAAAAAAACATATCACTGATTACCTTTAGTGGTTGTAAAATATCAGTTATAACAACAGTGGCTACAGATTTACTGAAACACTATGAGGAGGGAGCCTTGGTGATTGTGCATGTTGGAATAAATAATATTAAATACGATACTGTGCTTAAAATAAAACAAGATTATGTGGCCTTGTCTAATAAAATCTTGCAATTAGGTTACAATGTTGCCTTCTCTGAAATCCTTCCTACACCCAAATATACATTGTACCTTAATAGTAAACTTAAGGAGATCAACAACTGGATAAGGCACTGGTGTGTTAAGCAAGAAATTAAATGCATCAATCATTGGGAGGAGTTTGACCAAGGCAATCTATTCTACTGCAGAGATGTATTTCACCTCAATAAAAGGGGCAGAGCTAAACTAGGAAAAATACTAAATGAAAATATTAACCAGAGTTTAAACTGATTGGGGGGGTGGTGGTAGAGAATGAGTTTATGGGTCAAAATAAAGCACATAATTTACAAACAATAACAGAATTAGGATAAAAAAATAATAAAAAAAAACCCTACAAATGTAGGACAAACAAATGGAGGTACAAGAGACAATAACCTTAAAGTGCTTTTAATCAACGCACAGAGCCTGGAAAGTAAGATAGATGAACTAGTATACATTAGAGTAAGTAATAATATCGACATCTGTGGCATCACGGAAACATGGTTCTCAGATGATTGGAACACCTCAATTCTAGTTTATACATGGCTTAGTAAAAACAGAAGTAACAAAAAAGGGGGAGGAATTGCCCTTTACATAAAGGACAGTCTCAAACCCATAAAAATTAATCTGGAAAAATAGGTGTATAAGGCAAATGAGTTGGTATGGGCTAAATTAGCACTTAAATCAAGTAACTTCACTATTGGTCTAGGATATAGATCCCCCAATTTAAAAAGAGATTAAACCATGGAATTTCTTAATGAAATAGAAAGCTTGGAAATGCAGAGAGATATCATACTTAAGGGGGATTTTAATTTCTCACATGTAGATTGTATGACTATGACTGGAAAGGCTATAGCTAAAAATAAATTTACAGATATAATAGTACAAAATAATTTAGAACAGAAGGTACTAGAACCCACAAGAGGTCAAAATATACAGGACTTAATTTTCACAAATCTTGAAGTTAATCATCCTACTCCCACCTTCGGGTGGAAGTGACCATATGATGGTACAAATGAATATCCAATTGCAAAAACATGTGGATTGCAAAGGAGCTACCACATTCAAAAATTATGGAGAGCCATCAGTGATGAGCCCATAGTCAATAACTGAGATCACAGAGCTCTGTACGGCAATCTTCAGTGCATCCTGGGTAAGATGTTGTCTGTGTTTGTAAAGTAGACCAATAAATGTATTTGCAGCTCTAGCAACATTGTCAACATGAGCACCATAGGAGAGATTAGGGTCAAGCAGTATCCCTAGATATTTGAAGGACAGAACCTGTTTGAGGGTATTCCCCTGTGAGGTGGAGATCGCCATGTGGTGTCACTTGTGCGGATTGTGAGAACTGCGGAAAAGCATAGATTTAGTTTTCTTGTGATGTAGTACCAGTTTATGATTATAAAACCACGACTCGATGGTGCTGAATCCAAGCTGGAGACTGCGTTGTAATGACGTGGGGTCTTTGTGTGAGAAAAAAACAACTGTATTCTCAGCATACAGTATGATTTGTTCAGAGCAGGATTAAGGTAGGGAGTTTAAGAAGAGGCTGAATAGGAGGGGGCCCAATATGGACCCCTGGGGAACACCAGAGTGAACAGGTAAGGTATCTGAAAGAGCATTGGCAATTTTTACTCTTTGCAGACAGTTTTCTAGGTAGCTTTTAAACCGTAGTGCAGAGTCAGGTGAAAGACCGGTGTTCAGTAGTTGGCCAATAAGCAGCCCATGGTGGACAGTATTAAATGCCTCGGAGAGGTCAATAAAGACGGCCCCAGTGAGTAGGCCGTTGTAGAGGGAGCTGTGTACTGTTCCAGTGAACTCGAGAAGGGCTGTGGTGGTACTGTGTCCTTTCCAGAAGCTGTGTTGTTGTGCATACAGTATATTGTATTTATCCAGGTGGTCAGTCAGTTGGTCTGCCAAGATGCGCTCGAGTGCCTTAGAGAGCGGGGGTAGCATAGAGATAGGGCGATGGTTTGAGTGACTGGTTTTATCACCACTTTTGTGGACAGGGGTCATGATGGCAGTTTTCTATCTATCTGGGAATTGACCGCAGCTGAGGGAGAGAGGTTCAGAATTTTTGTTAGGGGAGTAAAATCAACAATAGCTGAACCTGTTACACAGCAGGCTATCACATTTACAACAAATGAAGTTCTTAATGTAATCAACAATATTTAAATTACTGGTTCACCTGGGCCTGAAGAACTTAGTCCCTTATTTCTAAAAAAAACTGGTTCTTGAACTTGTTGGACCAATTACTAAACTATTTAATATTTCAATGTTAGAGGGGAAAACAATAACGGAATGGAATGAGGCAACTGTCATTCCTATCTTTAAAGGAGGAAATAAACATAATAAAAAAGAGGATTATAGACTTATAAGTTTGACTTCAATACTTGGTAAAGTGCTTGAAAAACTTATTCAGAAACTTACTGTTGATCGCATTAAGTAGGAAGGGCAAATGGATCTTTTACAGCATGGTTTCTGTCGAGGTAGATCACGTGTTACGAATCTAATTAGTTTTTTTGAGCCTGTGAGTGCAGCTCTGGATGCTGGAATATCTGTGGATGTGGCTTATCTTGATTTTTCTAAGGCCTTTGATAAGGTCTCTCACAATATTTTAATAGAAAAGTTAAGACTATATAAAATACACTCTAATATAATTAACTGGATTACTTCATGGTTGCATAATAGAAGGCAAAGGGTTATACTAAGGGGTTATGCATCTGAGTGGGGACTAGTGACCAGTGGTGTACCCCAGTTTTCAATCCTTGGACCTACACTGTTTAATATAATGATAAGCTCTATGCAGCCAACTTCAGACACTTGGATGAGTAAGTACGCCAACGACTGTAAAGTCGGCAGTATTGTTGATCATAAAACTGCAGTCTTGTTCCAGACCAACTTGGATAAACTATCAGACTGGGCTATTTAGCATACATTGGTCTTTAACGAGGCAAAATGTAAAATCATGCACTTTGGCAAGAATAATCCATGCTTTGATTATAAATTAAATAATACCATATTAAAGGTAACAGACAATGAAAGGGATTTGGGTGTCTATATTACACCCCGACCTTAAATTTAACAACCATAGAAACATGATGTTGAAAAAATGTTATGATATCTATCATTGTATAATGAAAAATATAAAAAGCTGTAGTGTGGAGGTAATTGTACTGTTGTATACATCCTAAATTAGACCACATTTGGAGTATTGCACACAGTTTTGTGCATCACATAACATAGAAGGGAAACAAATCGACACAGTACAGAGAAAGAACACTAGAAAAATTGATCATATTAAGAATAAGTCATACACTGAAAGACTATCCTCATTAAAGCTATACTCCGTGGATTATAGGAGGATAAGAGGACACTTATGTTTGGCTTACAGAGCATGTTCAGATGAAATTCGCGAATGCACTCTGGGGCTTCAAAAACAAAGTACCAACAACTTAAACACAAGATCTCAGAAATATAAATATAAGGGAGAAGTGAATAAAACAACTAAAAGAAACCACTGTTATACACAGAGGGTTGTTGAAATATGGAACAAACTCCCTAGCCATGTGGTTGAAAGTAGTAACATGGAGATATTTAAAGTCAGACTAGATATATTCATGAAAGACAAACATTAATATTACCACCATTAGAAAATTAAATGGGGCAAGTTCTCTATTGGACCTCGGTCTTTTTGAACTTGTAAAGATTCTGTGATTCTGTATGATGAGCTACTACGGAGATGGTCAGGTGTTACATGGAGTTTGGAGGCAGTATAGCACAGAGGTTTAGGACTCCGAGCTGCAAACCCGGAGACCTGGGTTTGAATCCCACAGCCCCCACCTGCATATTGTGTGACCCTGAGCAAGTCACTTAACTTCCTTGTACTCCCAGGTTACAACTGCAAACAAACTTTGGCTTAGTGTGCCTTCCCTGTTTAAACAATGTCCCCTTTACATGCTAAATGTTTTGTTCTGTTCTGATCTTCTATAAGTTACTAAAACATAAACTTTACTACTACTGGAGCTGCGTGCTTGATTTTACCTCCCTTGTCTGTTTATGTTCTGGTGTTGATTTTGGGTGATCACCCCCCCCCCATAAGGGGGGAGGATGAGAAGGGGCCCCTGCTCCCGCCCTGGCCATTGGAGTGTATTGTCACTCCTCCTGATTACAACCCTTTCGTTCATTCCCTAGACTTGTATTCATGTTCTCTGTTCCTGCTTCCTTATTCCTGTTCCAGAACCCATTTTGTCCACCTCTCAATGTAATTTATCAATTTTGTTTTGTGTTTAGTATGTCATTTGCTTCATACCCTGTATGTCGTTTACTACAGTTTCCCAGTCTTGTTGTGTCGGTGGGTCTGGGTCTAGCCACCTCCTTGTTGTTGCTTTCTCTATTGCCACTATGCAGATATTCCATAAATATCTATGGTTAGCTCCAGTTACCTCTCTTAGCAGCAGGCCCAGCACTATGTGCTGTAGGCCCAGAGGTGCATCTATCTGAAACAAGTTTTTGATCTTGTCTTTTACTTCCTTTAAGAATTGTTCTAATATTTGGCATTGCTAAAAGATGTGTTCGTGTCCTGCCTTTCTTTCCCCACAATTTATCCAACATTCTGGAGACCCCCCCCCCGTCCCACTTTGCCTGTATGTGTGGTGTGATGAAATATCTTGTTTTGATCTTCCATGAGAATTCTTTTCATCATGGTGCTGATGTTTTGAACATTCCCTCCCATATCTTTTCCCACTCTATGTTAGACAGGTGTATCCTCTCCCCCTAATCTATACTGTTTTACATACTGTACGGTACTCAGAGCCTCCAGGGAAGGATGCAATGTAAAATAAAATCTTCTACTACCACTACAACAATGTGCCTCATCCCTGTCACGGAGGAGATACCATGCAGATGAGAAATTAGTTTATACTTCATGTCCTCCTTGGTCGCTCAGGTGAGACTGCCAACAAGAATGCAAATTAGTGCAGTTGTGTTGGTGATTTTATAAGGTGGACACCTGCCTGCTGAAAACTGGACTGAGACCACCACAACTCATTTCACACAGACCACTGAACAGTCCCCCAGGTGACAGTGGCCTTTGAACCAGTGACAGGAAGGTGTAAGGTCCCATAACCCAGTACCAATCCAATAAACCATCCAGTTCTCATACTGGCATTATTTTAACAAGTGCAACTGCCCACAGTGATTTTTTTTTTTGTACTAACATTAAATGTTGCTTATTTTTTCTAACATATCCTAAATTAAACATGAGGACAGATTAACAGAGCTCAATATGTATACCCTAGAGCAAAGTCAGGAAAGAGGTGATATGATCAAAACATTCAAACATCTTAAGGGCATTAACAAGGTGAAAGAAACTAACGTTTCAATATAAGAAAAATAGCAGGACAAGAGGACACAGCATGATATTAGAGGGAGGCCGATTAAGGGTTAATGTGAGGAAGTTCTTTTTAACAGAAAGGGTGGTGGATGCATGGAATGGCCTACCTCAGGAAGTAGCGGATACGAATACAGTGCATGGCTTCAAGCAGGCATTAGATAGACATAAGGGAACAATACAGATGAGTATGAATAAATAGGCCATTGACAGAGTAAAGGCCTATGGCACATTCATAAGGTAGAACAAATGGGCAGACTGGATGGGCCTTGTGGTCCTTATGTGCTGTCAACTACTATGTTTCTATGTTTTTGTGTATTCAATCCAGACAAAGCCTGAGGAGATTCAGACTGGATTGCTCTGACTGCCTTCACAGAACAGATAAGGCGGATTGCCCAACCCTACTCTCCCCCGTTCTCCACCTTCCCCCGGTTCACCAAGCTTTATTGGGTTAGGTAGAAAGGTATGACAACTTCCTGCTCAGACACAAACCAGGGTGGGGTGTGCCACAGAAGACAGCAAGGCAGTTCTGCATAAGCCAGGAGGATATTGTCTTGAGATTGCTATTGTATAATAAAAAAGTAAAAAACTTGGTGGGTCCTGGGTACATAGTACCTAAGAAAGGGGTTACAGTACTAAGGAGAAGTGAGGTTCCACAACAGTGACATGGGCAGACAGAAGCAGAGAAGGTAGGTCTTACGTTGGGAGTGGTGTAGTGCAAAGGATGTGGAGCAGCAGTCTTCAGAGGGACATTCTGGGAACTGTGGTGCTGCCCCATCTGCAGGCACTTCTCTGGGCTGAGGGCAAAGATTGTTAGCCTCCATACTGAGTTGGCTAGGTTGCAGGGGATGGCTTTCCCCACCCAGAGGCCACCAAGTCTACACCCACTACCTCAAACGAGAACCAGCAAATGAAGTGTGTGGACTACAGTGGGCTCAAGGAGGGTGAGGTGGGTGGATTAAAAGTGCATCCTCCACCCAGTGTAACTAAGAAACTCCTACACAGTTTTGGAGGAGCAGAAGAATCCCAATGAGACACCCAAAGTTGTGACCTTGGTGGACGAGCAGGCTCTACAGAACAGAACCCAAAAGGTTGGTGGAAGAAGACCCCTAAGGAAGAAGATGGTTCTCCTAGTGGGGGACTCCATAGTCCAGGGAGTGGAATTAAGGGCAGGAACAGGGGAGGAAAGGGAGGTAAGGTGTCTACCAGGAAGCACAGCTTGGAGGGATGGGGAAAGGATCCAGGGAATTGCTAAAACAGTAGCAAAGCAGGGGAAGCTTGATGTCATTGTCCATCTTGGGACAAATGAACTGGCTGGATACAGGGCAGGACCTGGCTGGAAACAAGGCAGGGATAGCAAGGGTGCAGGAGAAGTTCAGGAAGTTGGGGAGGGGGCCTTGCACAGGTAACGAGCTCAGTGACCTTCTCAGGGGACTGCCTGCCCATGGCAAGAGGAAGGGTAGGAACCTCAACACCAAGGACTTTAATACTTGGCTAGACAGCTGGTGCAGAAAAAAAGATTTTGGCTTCATTGGGAACTGGGGACCCACCTGGAGGAATGTGACCCTGTACAAGGGGGGCGGCCTACAACTGTCCAGTGAGGGGACTGCTGCCCTAAGTGAACAGTTTAAATGCTTCATTATCAAGCATTTAAACTAGCAAGGGGGTGGCAGAATGATGCAGGGGGAACCAAGCTGCCACCCCTACAGGATAGGGAAGTCAACATGGAGGACCATAACATAATGGTATCACCAGAGGAAATAAAACCCATAGAAGGTGGAACAGCAGAGGACAGGAGTAAGGGGGTTGCATATGGGAAGGACAAACAGAGGAGGCAAAAAGACAGCTGGGGTGATAGGAAAAAATTACTCACAGAAGTAATGTTTCTTCCAATGGAGTCTTACTGTATTCCGACTATATGCACTCGAACTGCTCTGGAGAGGAAAGGGTTAACTCTATGCCGAGCATACAACATTGAGCTCGAGCTCAGTTTTCAAACCTCTGTCTCTGGTACATTTCAGTGTAACCATCAGATTCTTACGAGCACTGTACTAACTAACTACTAAGTATAGAAATTGTTTTGAAATTTTAAGCCAAAAGGCAATAACAGTTTGCGTCCCACAAGACTCAAGTCAAGAATCCCATAAATAATCTATGTAGACAGTAATAAATAACAAAAAGCATAAAGCAAGAACAAAAACCCCTCCTAGAAAGGAAGGGTGCAAAGGTACACCTCTGGGGTGCAGCGCTGTTCCAGCCAACTCAAATCCCAAAACAAGACTAGGTTCTGAGAGGGGAGGCAGAGAGGGAGGGAGGTCAGAATACAGCAAGACTCCATTAGAAGAAACAACATTACTTCCGTGAGTAATTTTTTTCTTCAAACAACATGAAGTCTTGCTGTATTCTGACTATATGCAGACTACCAAGCAGTCTCCCCCCCCCCCCAGGAGAAGGGGCTACAGAACCTATTTTGGGAACAAGATCTGCAGTACTGCTGTACCAAACCTAGCATCACTTTTAGACTGGATGTCGCGAGAGTAATGCCTGGTAAATGTATGAACAGTTTTCCAGGTGGCTGCTTTACAAATTTCCAGTAAAGGAATGTCTCTAACTGCTGCTAGCAAAGCAGCTGTACCTCTGGTGGAGTGAGCCCTTAGGCCTGAAGGTGGCTCTTTCCCCAATTTTGAATAGCAAAATTGGATACAGGAGACAATCCACCTGACAATGGTTCTTTTGGTGGCAGGTTTACCTTTTCCCACTTCTCCATAAGTGAGAAACAATTGTGAACAGTCATTTCTTTGGGCCTTAGTGTGCTCTATATAGTAACTGAGGGCCCTTTTGACATCTAGACTATGTAATCTTCATTCCTCAGAAGAAGAATGGACTGTGAAAAAGACTGGCAATGACACAGATTGATTCAAATGAAAGTGTGATACCACTTTGGGAAAGAACTTTCTATCTGTCAGAAGGACCACCTTATCCCTCTGGAATGAGATAAAATCAGGTTCCACTGACAAAGCCTGCATTTCACTGATTCTCCTGGCAGAAGTAATGGCTACCAGGAACACAGTCTTCCAAGTCAAGTACTTAAGCTCAGCTGAAGATAGTGGTTCAAAGGGGGACTGCATAAGCTGTGCAATACAGATATTCAGGTCCCAAACAGGAGTAGGCTCCCTAAAGGGAGGATTGATATGAGCCAGACCTTTCTTGAATACTGGATGAGAAGCTAAAGAAGAGTCCTTCCCAGCCGAAATGAACGCAGACACAGCTGCCAGATGAACCTTAAGAGTGGTAGGTAGGCCTAAGGCCTAAGCTATTAAGATGAACCAGATGATCCAAGGCAGTGGCGACATCAGCTAAATCTGGCTGAATGTGCCTCTGAGAACACCAAATGCCAAATCTCCTCCATTTGGAATTGTAAGTTTTCCTAGTAGAAGGTTTTCTACTAACCTTAAGGATATCCAGAACTGAACGGGGAGGAGGGGAGGGTGGCCCTACAGAGGGACCTGGAGGCTCTGGAAAGATGGTCTAGAATGTGGAAGCTGAGGTTCAATGCAGGGAATTGCAAGGTACTGCACCTGGGGGCCAGAAACCTGGGGGGGGGGAATGCTACAAGTCTCGATGGCTGAGAGGGACCTGGGGGTGGTGGTGGATGTCAAGATGAACAACTCCGAGACTTGTAGGAGGGCAGCAGCCAAGGCCAACAGGATGCTGGGATGCATCACTAGGGGGATCACCTCCAGAAGGAAGGAAGTGATACTCCCTCTGTATAACTGCTTGGAGAGGCCGCACCTCGAGTACTGCTTGCAGTTTTGGAGGCCACACTTAAAGAGGGACATTAAACTCCTTGAGAGGGTCCAGAGGAGGGCAACCAAAATGATTTGGGGCTTGGGGGACAGGACCTATGAGGAGAGGCTCAAAGAGCTAAATATGTACACACTGGAAGAGAGAAGGGACCGGGGGGACATAATAGAGGTCTTCAGGTACATGAAGGGGGTGTATAGGGGAGGAGCAGTCAGGGTGCTCGAAGGAAGGAGAAGGGGGCCACTAGAGGGCATGGGTGGAAGCTGGAGGGGGGAAGATTCAGGGGAGAAAGGAGGAGGTGCTACTTCACTGAGAGGGTGGTGAAGCCATGGAATGCGCTGCCTAGGGGGCTGGTGGAGGCAGAGGCGGTGGAGGGGTTCAAGAGGGGGTGGCACAGGTACAGGGGAAGGGTTCTGGAAGCAAAATCCAATGCAGCGAGAATATCCAGAACTGGGAAGGGAGAAGCCAGAGAAGGCGAGGGGGGCAGCAAGGTCAGCTCCCAGGGTGGGGGCTGACCAAACGAATAAACACGAAAGACCTTTAGACCTATTCTGCTTTTATTTTAGTATGTTAGTATGAATGAGAGAGATACAGGCCTGCATATTCTAGCTCCTCAAAAGCCAGGCTTTGAGCACGAGAGACTGGAGGCTGGGGTACAGTATCCTCCCCTGAGTGTACCTCCTGGGGAGACAAAGAAGAATTGCCACTGATAGTGACAAAAGGAGGGGGTACCATGGTTGCCTGGCCCAGTATGGAGCCACTAGAATCACTTTGCAGGGCTGAGACCTGATCTTTATTAGCACTCTGAGAATCAGAGGAAAGGGAGGAAATGCATACAGAAACCTGTTTGTCCAGTCCAACAGGAGAGCATCCTGAGGGACAAACCCCAAGAGAAGGGGCCTGCAACAGAACAGGGGAAGTTGGTGATTGCAAAGAGATCTCTAGGGTACCCCATCTCTTGAAAATGGCCCGAAGAATTTGGGGATTCAGGGACCACTCGTGGTGACCCTGAGAAATTCTTCTAAGTGCATCTGTCAACACATTGTCCTTCCATGGAAGATGCACTGCAATCAGTGAAGCTTGAAGACAGTAAGCAAACAACCATATTTTCATGGCTTCTGTGCACAAGACAGTGGACCGCGTGCCCCCTTGCTTGTTTATGTACCACATGGTTGTGGTGTTGTCTGTCCTGATCTGCACCACTTTCCCTTGAATTGATTGTGAGAATGCCTGAAGAGCTAAAAAGAAAGCTCTGAGTTCTAGAAGATGTATGTGCAAAAGGGATTCCTGGTGACATCATGTCCCCTGAGCAGAGAGGTGATCCAGATAAGCTCCCCATCCCAGTAGGGGAGCATCTGCCATGAGAATCACTGAAGGGGTCTGACTGAGGAACGGGATGCTCTGCCTCAGGTTGTCCTCTTCCAGCCACCAGTGGAGAGCCTGGACATGTGTCTGAGTCACTGTAACTAACTTGATAAGACGGTCCTTTCTTTGGGACCAAAAGGACCTTAAATGGAACTGAATGTCCCTCATCTGAAACCTTGCCCTTGCATCACTGCAGTGGAAGCTGCTATGAGGCCTAATAGCTGTAGGAAGTGCCTGGCTGGTCAAGACACCAGTGATCGAAAAGAAGAAGCCAGAGTTGAGAGGGCCTTTACCCTTGAGAGGGGAAGAAAGGCCTTTGTCTGAACAGTGTCCAGCTCTGCCCCTATGAAAATGAGAAGCTGGACCGGTTCGAGAATGGACTTTGCTAGGTTTAGGATGAACCCTAGAGATTCCAGAAGCTTCTGAGTGCTTCCAAGAGCTGACCTGACTTGGTCTGAGGACTGACCTACTATGAGCCAGTCGATCAGATAAGGGAACACCAAAATGCCTTGTCTCCTGAGGAAGGCCACTACCACAGCTAGGCAATTTGTGAACACCCTTGGGGCAGATGTTAGGCCGAAGGGCATTGCTCTGAACTGATAATAACCTGAGGGCAACACGAACCTGAGGTACTTTCTGTGGGAATCTCTGTTGGGTATGTAAAAACAGTCATCCTTGAGATCCAGAGAGGCTTGATAGTCTCCTGGTCTCAGAGAGGGAAGAATTATTCCCAGAGTCACCATTTTGAACATTAGTTTTGTGATATGTCTGTTCAGATATCGTAGATCTAGGATGGGTCGCCACTCCCCTGTCTTTTTTGGGGTAAGGAAGCACCAGGAATACAGTGCTTTTCCCCAGTGCTGATAAGATACCCTCTCCACTGCCCGCAGAAGCAGTAGAGAGGAGACTTCTGCCTCTAAGGCTTATGTTTCCAAGGGAGTAGCAGGACTGAAAGACTTTACTTTCATTTTGGGGAACCTTTTGAAACTGACAGCAAGTACCCTGGCTTACCACTTCAGGACCCATTTGTCTGAAGTTTTATTTATTTTTTTTTATTTATTTAGTTTTTGTTGACCGGGTAAGTGCACTAGACAAATTCTGCCTATTTTCAGGCACGACCCGGGGTAGGGGGAATACAGATGAATGCCAACTGACCTTGAACCAGGTTAAGCTGTTGGTGGTATTTTTAGTGAATGAGGGAAATTTGGCCAGGGCACAGGGGAAATTCCCCTACTCTTTTTCGATAAGTGCCATGGGATCTTTAACATCCACCTGAACTACCACCAGAACAGGCAGATGGGACCTCGGTTTAATGTCTCATCCGAAAGACGGCACCTCAAAAGTGCGGCACCCCTCTCATGCTGCACTGAAGTGTCAGTACTGGGATATTAACCCATGTGCCAGATGTGGGAACTGAACCCACAGCCTTCTGATCTCCCGGCCTCAGAGGCGAGTGTGCTACCTACTGAGCCACTGACACTGACACTGAAGTGACAGACTTCCACGCCTGGAAGTAGTAAGCCAGCCTGCCACCCACAGGGACTGAGGAGGCGACCCTGGCCGACACATCAGGGTGTCTGCTTGGCAGGGGGCTTGGACTGAGAGGAGGATGCAGCTCTACTCATCCCCCTTCTACCTCTTCCCCAAAAGAACCCCCTCTGCTGAAAAGAGGAGGAGGCCTGAGCTTGATAGAAAGGCCTGTGAAAAGGCGTGCCCCTGCCAGCCCTAGATTGCTGCTTTTCAATCAATCAATCAACCAATCAAAATCTTTATTTATTCAGGCGAGCATCATTGAGCATAGCTCATTTACAAGATGGACCTGATTGGTCATAACAAAATAAAGGTACAATTTTTACACAAATACAAGATACAGATTGAATACAAAAACAAAGACATTATAAATGAACAGATGCAAGGATATTCACATATATACAAAGCAATGAGCCAAAGAAACTGGGTTATAATTAAAGGAACAAAATAAGACAGTAATGAAAGATTAAAGCGAGGGTGATGGGATTTTGGGAATAAGGTCAGGTATGAGTTAAGTGGGTGAAAGCTACAAAACAAATTAAGGGTGGAAGTGCAAAAAAGGGTGTGGGAGAAAGGGGGGTTGTGATATGACTAGGCCTTGTGGAAACAGTTGCATGGCTCTGGAAAGAGACTAGTGTATAGCTTTTTGAAGGATGCTATTGGAATGAGGGTATTCAACTTCAGGATCTTTTGAAGAGAGTTCCAAATAAGTGCTAGAGAGTAGCTGATTGCAGCCCTCCCATGCCTGGTACAAGTAATAGGTATCTTCAGCATGATGAGTTTATTATTCCTTAGGGCATATGGTCTGGATATGACCTGGGTAAAACAATCTGAAATGTAGGATGGTAATTTGTTTGTTAGAGCTTTGTAGATCCATAGAGCAGCATTTTTGTTTCTTCTGTGATGTAGGGATGTCCAGCCGACTGCAGTATAGAGAGAGCAATGGTAGGTGCTAAAAGGAAGGTCTGTAATGAATCTAAGAGCTCTATGATACAAGGTATCCAGTTTGGTTAAGTGGGAAAGGGAGCAGTGACTATATAAGTGCCAGCGTGGCTCAGTTGGTAGCACATCCGCCTCTGGACCAGAAGGTCGTGGGTTCTCGTCCCACACCGGGATTGGACTTGCACCTAAAAATCGCTGGCATCCGAGTGCAGTATTGGGGGGTGCTGTACTGCTGGGGTGTGCCGTCCTTCGGATGAGACGTTAAACCGAGGTCCCTTCTGCCCATCCTGGTGTTGTCCTGGTGGGTGTCCAGGTGGAAGTAAAAGAACCCAGGGCACTCTTCGCAAAGAGTAGGGAACATTCCCGGTGTCCTGGCCAACATTCCCCTTCCCATAAACCGGTTCATGCAATTATCCAGGCTGTGTGTGGGTGATGATGTGCGATATGACCGCCTCCACACATTCAGTCACTTCACTACCAGTCTAGCATTGCTTGTAAAGCGCTTTGGGATACTGTGTATGAAAAGCGCTATATAAATGCCTTCTTCTTCCTCTTCCTCTTCTTCCTCTTCTTCTTCCTCTTCCTCTTCTTCTTCTATATAGGAAATCAGCATAATCAATGAGGGATAGGAATGATGCCAGGATTAATCTTTGCTTAGAATCTCTGGTTAGATAATGTTTTATTCTGTAAAATAGGCCAAGTCTCTGTCTGAGCTTCTTCAGGAGTTCTTCAATGTGGCTAATGTAGTCAAGTCTATTGTCAATCCAAACCCCAAGATATTTAAATTTATCCACATAGTCCAGACTTTCACCAAGGATGGTAGATAATTGGGGAAGGGTGTTTGGTGTGAGAGTGGAAGAGAAGCTCTTGGAGGAGAAGAACATGGCTTTCGTTTCTTGGCATTCAGTAGGAGTTTCTTTTCTAGTAATTTGTGCTGCAGCAGAGAACTCAGATTGTAAAAGTTCACAGGCTTTTGATGGTGTAGGATTACTGACATAGGACAGTATCATCTGCAAAAAGGTGAATATTAGATTTGGTGAGATTGGAGTCAATATTATTGATATAAATGGCAAAGAGGATAGGGCCCAGGATGGAACCTTGTGGTACACCTCTTAGGAGTGGTTTTGAGGTAGATAGGTCACCTTCATTTTTACATGCTGTAGTCTCACCGGAGGTAGCATCTGAACCATTGAAGAGAGACTGAGTCGAGGCCTATGGAATGTAGAGAGGAGATTAGTAGTTCATGGTCCACAGTATCAAAGGCTTTGCTTAAATCCAGAAATACAGCACAGATATTATTCTTTTTGTCTAAATCAGTCTGCCAATCATTAGTAACTTTTGCTAAGGCAGAGATGGTGCTGTGCATGGATCTAAACCCAGATTGAGCTGGGTTAAGGAGATTATTGGTGTCAAGGTAGGCACTTCATTGACTGTTCACTAATTTTTCAAGCATTTTGGACAATACTGGTAAGATGGATATGGGCCTATAGTTATTGAGGTCCATGGGGTCACCTGCCTTGAGTAGGGGAAACACTTGAGCTGTTTTCCATATTGTAGGAATAGATCCAGTGGCTAGGGACAAATTGAAAAGGTGAGTTAGGGGGGCTGCTAGGGCGTGCAGTGCAACTTTTAGAAAATAGGGGTCCAGAGAGTCTGCACCTGCGCTTTTAGTTGTATCCAAATGGAGTAGTAGGTCTTCTACTTGTTTTAATAGTATTGGCTTGAAGGAAAATGTGGAAGCAGCCTTTTGTCCCTCAATAGACTGGAAGTTTAATTGTGACCGCATTAGATTTGCTGGAGAGGAGTCGAATGCTAGGCCGGCTGTAGTGAAATGATTGTTGAAGGCATTCAAGATTTCTTGCTTGTCAGTGATATCCACATTGTTTAGGTGCACTTTGGGTGGTAAGACAGGGGTAGAATCTTGTCCTAAGATCCCCTTTATGGTCCCCTAGAATCTGGCAGGGTTATGGTAGGAGGCATCCAGTTCAGCTGTATAGAAGGCAGCCTTGGCATTTCATACTTTTTTTGTGCAGGAGTTTCTGGCTTTTCTGAATTGAAGCCAATCATTTGGGTCCTTGGTCTTTCTTGCCCTTTTCCAGAGCTTGTCTCTAGCAAGCAATGCGGATTTAAGGTCAGCAGAGAACCAGCGACAAGATTTGAGCTTGGTTCTGACACTGGAGAGAGGTGCATGTATGTTGAGGGCACTTGTGATAATGTCATTTAAGACCTGTAGAGCCATCTCTACTGAAGCTGTGAGATATAAATCTTGCCAGCATGTGGTGTGACACAGATCATGGAGGTATCCTGTGATATTAAGGTTCTTTTTAGACCTTCTTGGGAGAAATTTTGCTGGGTTGGATGGCTTGAATGATGATCTTATACCAGCTATGGGACAATGATCACTTATATCACTAAATAGCACTCCAGCGTGAGAATACAGATGAGGCTTATTAACCAACATAATGTCCAGAAGTGTGCTGTTACTTTTGTTTTTTGGGTTAATCCTTGTTGGTTCTTTAATTAATTGAGTGAAACCATGAGTCACAAAAGGATACTAGGGGTGCGGATGCATTTGCTAGCCAATTTAAATTCAGGTCGCCTAAAATAATGGTGTCTTCTGGGCCTCATTTAATTATAGTGTCCAGGTGGGATAGGAGTTTTAGGCCTGCTGAGGGGGGCCTATAGCAACCAATCAATTGAAAAGCTGACATATTGGGAAGAGATATTTTAAGGGATAAGCATTCGAATTCCTTTGGCTGTGATGTAATATTGAGGCTGGATGCAGAGATATTTGCTTTAACATAAATGGCCACTCCACCACCCCTGGATGGACGATCAGATCTGAAGAGCTGATAGGTGGGAAGATTTATTTCTCTGTCATTTGTTGCAGATTTGAGCCATGTTTCGGAGATTACCAGAAAGTCAGGTAAGGTGTGTGCAACCCAGGCCTGTATTAATGAGAACTTTTTTAGGAGGCTGCAGACGTTGATATGAAGAAAACTTAGGCCTTTCATGGTGGCTAAATCAGCTGGGGAGGAGTGGTCCGCTTCTCTTTAGCTGCAGCACTGCTGTAGGTGGTCCTATACTCTTCTATCTTTCTCATTTAAGCCTCTGTTTGTTCTCCAAACAAAGAATTACCCATAACAGGAAAATCCATGGCCTTAGTCTGGGTATCCTGAAACAAACTGGTACATCTGAGCCAAGCAAAATCTCTGCATGTAGACAGATTAGCCATAACTCTGGAATGCATATCATTTGAGTCCACAGCAGCATGAAATTGGACCTTGGATGCCTCAATACCATCTGCAGCCACCTGCTCCAGCTCCTTGGCTAGCTGGGGAGGGGCATTCTTAGCCAGTTTCAGAACCGTATCCCACCTAGATTTATGGTACCTGGCTGTGTATACCGAATACAGTAGGTAGCCTGCTGAGTCCCAAAGAGGATACTAAGTATTGTTTTTTGGCCATAGCATCCACTTTCCTGGAATCCTTATGAGGGGGTGAGATGCCAAAGGAATATTAGCCTTGTCACAGGCTGCAGCTTGCACTACTCCAACACGGCTGCAATGAGTGGTTAAGAATTCTGTACCAGGGCCTGACAAAGTATATCTCTTGTCCATTTTCCTGTCTACAGGAACTATAGATGTGGGAAATTGTAACAGTTTTTGTGTCTGCTTCCCCAGGGATTTGTGCAGAGGGATACACACTCTTTTGGACTCTGGGACATCCATCATTTCCCTGTAGTCAGGCTCTTCCTGATCCTGCTCAGCTTCTTCCACAGGAAGCTGGAGAGACTCGGCCATGTTCTTGTAAAACAAGAAGTGGGAAGGGGACTCAGAAAGTCTGGCAGGAGAAACATTAGAAGTTCTGTCTAGCGAGATGCCAGGCTCTACTGGCTCATGCAGGCCTTCATCATCATCATCATCATCATCATCATCATCATCATCATCTGGATATTCCTCTTCTCCTTCCCATTCACCCTCATAAAATGCCTCCGGATTGTAATCCGAGGGAGCAGACTCCAACCGACTGACCGTCTATGTGTCTGAGCCGGTTCAGTTGGAACCGGGCAAAGTGATTGGATGATAGTGGTCGCCTTAGCAATCTCCTCAGCGGTTGGAACATGGGAACCGGGATCCAAACCGGCTGACTTTTGCTTTCATTTACTAGGAACTGATTCTGCAGAATCAGCTCTCCTTTTGCCCCAGAAGGTATTGCCCGGGTCAGTGGGCATCTCCTCAGGTTTGGTTGGAACCAAACGGGCTGGCCATCTGGATCAGCAGGCTTCTCGGCCTGTCTTTCCTTTAGCCTACTTAAATGTTTTTCCAAAGTGGCTTTGGGAAAGTTTTTACAGATTTAGCAGTCTTCTTTGAGGTGGTCAAACCCCAGACAATATACACAGACGAGGTGCAAACACGTCCCCACACTCGGTACAGTGCTGAAACCCATTGGGACCAGTTTTCTTTTTGAGTTTCTCAGACATGCCTAAAATTTTAAAGTTACCCTTTTTAGCCTTCAAGGTAGGTAACAACAACCTATCAGTCCAACCGTGTCACGGGTCAGTTAAAAAAATGGAAAAAAAACTTGTTTTTTTTTAAGGAATCGTTGGGTGCCGGAACACCACACCAAATATCACAATAAAACAGAAACAAGAATCGTTTCAGTTCCTCAACCGGACCGACCGGAAAGAAACCAAAGGAAAAATAATTTCTTAACAGAAACACCTCACTATCTATCTATAACACTACCTGTACTGTAGACAGAAATTTGATACCAAAAAATAAATGAAAAGACGGATGAAACTGACAGATTTTACTTTAACCAAACCGAAGCAGCGAAGGAGAAGTCTCCGCCGTATCTTCACAGTTAGGCAGAGTAAAGAATCTGATGGTTACACTGAGATGTACCAGAGACAGAGGTTTGAAAACCGAACTCGAACTCAATGCCCTATGCTCTGGCATAGAGTTAACCCTTTCCTCTCCGGAGCAGTTCAAGTGCTGGGACTAACTGCATATATTCAGAATACAGCAAGATTTCATGTTGTTTGAAAAGGACAAATGGCAGGACATGGAAGGCCATGTATACCAATGCCCGCAGCCTAGGGAATAAAATCCCGGACCTGGTGGTCTTGATAACATAGGTTAACCTGGACATTGTAGCTATTACTGAAAATTGGTATACTGGAAACCATGACTGGAATGTAGCAGTACTAGGTTAACATAAGATAACATAAAATTTGTTAGCAGAAAAGGACCACTTGGCCCACCCAGTCTGACCAGATGTTCCCAACCTAATCTGCCTCCACAGACCCTATCTGGTCTCTGGAGAACCCATGCCTCCCTGTCTCTTTTTTTTTTATATATAGTTTTTTTTAACTTCTGGGGAGGCAGGCAGCTCTCACAACCCTGTGCCTACCACCTCAGTAACTGGCAATCACCTTCCTCAATCTCGGGAGACAGTTCTCCCATGGATTTCCCTCCATGGTGGGACTGAAGGGAGAGCCATCCTTCCTCCCCCCCCATTTAACATACCCACAACTCCCATGAGTCGAGCAACACTATGGGCCAAGGGGGAATGGGTGGGGCCTCATGTAGCCTGGCCTCCCAACTTTTTACATAGAAACATAAGACTTTGACGGCAGATAAGGACCACTTGGCCCACCCAGTCTGCCTATTCTCCTACCTACTGGATAAGCTGCAGATCCTAGTTAACTAACAGCCTACTTCTTCCTATCCCGCTAGAACTGCCTTATGTCTGTCCCATGCATTCTTGAATTCCCCCACTGTTTTGACCTCACAACCTCCTCAGGAAGGCCGTTCCATGTGTCCACCACCCTCTCCATCAAAAAATACTTTCTCACGTTGCCCCTGAGCCATCCCCCCTATATCTTTAAATTGTGCCCTCTTATTCTTGTACATCACTTTTTCTGAAAGATGCTTCCATTTTGGACTTTGTTGATTCCCTTGAGGTACTTGAGGTACAGGTTATACTTTGTTTAGAAGAGACTGGGGGGAAAAAAGGGAGGGGGTGGCTCTTTACGTCAGGGATGGTATTAGGGCAACTGAGGTACAGGGAATGCAGGGAAGAGCAGAGGTACTTTGGGTCACCCTTGAGACAGGAAACAGCACTGCTATTCGCACAGGCGTGATAAACAGACCTCCAGTACAGGGGAGGAGGAGGTGGACAGGGTTCTAGTGGAATCCATCCACATTATGGCAGCTAAAGGGGAGGTGCTGCTCATAGGTGATTTCAATCTGCCAGGTGTGGACTGAAGCATCCCAGCTGCTGTCTCAGCTAGGAGCAGGGACATCCTGTACTCTGTAAAAGAGGAAGGCCTCAGGCTGCTAGTGCTAGCGCCCACCAAGGAGGGTGCAATTTTGATATGGTACTCACCAATGGGAACAGAATTAAGGAAGTCAGGGTGGGGGAACACCTGGAATCCAATGATCATCACACAGTGTGGTTCAGCATGACTACAGTGGCAGAGTCAAGCCACACAAAGGCGAGGGTCCTGGATTTCAGGAGGGCAGACTTTACTAAGATGGGGACATGTCACATGCATGTCCTGGCAGGGAGGGACAAAAGGGGGGGAGCGGAGCAGCAGTGGGCCCATCTGAAAGGAGCCGTAGTGGAGATGACAAACCTTTACATTAGGCAAGAAAACAAGGGCAAGAGAAAGCCACTATGGTTCTAAAAGGTAATGGCTGAGAATCTAAGGGTGAAAAAAGATGGCTTTCAGGAAATACAAGGAAACACTGCGAGAGGAGGACAGGGTAGCATATCTGGATAAACGGGGAGGCAGAGAAAGCAGTCAGGAGTGCAAAGGCACAAATGGAGGGAAAAATAGCACAGGAGGTAAAGAAAGGAGACAAGACATTCTAAAGGTACGTTAGTTAAAGGAGAAAAACCAGGGTGGGATAGTAAGGCTTAAAGGGGAAGAAGCACAGTGTGTGGAAGGGGACCTGGAAAAAGCATCAATACTGAACAAGTATGTCTGTTCTGTATTCACAGAAGAAGATGGTGAGGGACCACAGTTAGGCAACATGAACAAATATGGGAGGGAGATGGACACCAATCCATTTACAGAAGAGAGACAGTCCTAAAGGAACTCACAAAACTGAAAGTGGACAAGGCAATGGGACCGGATGGGATACATCCTGGAATATTAAGGGAACTATGGAAGGTGCTGGTGCCACCACTGGCAGCACTGTTCAAGGAGTCACTTGATACGGGAGTGGTTCTGAAGGACTGGAGGAGGGCAGGTGTAGTCCATCTTCACAAAAGTGGCAGTAGGGAGGAGGCTGTAAACTATAGACCAGTCAGCCTTGCCTCAATAGTGGGGAAGATTACAGAATCACTACTTAAACAAACGATCATGGAACATCTTGAAGCCAGCAGTGCACAGGATCTGAAACAGCATGGATTCACAATGGGATGGTCATGTCAAACAAATGTAATTGATTTCTTTGACTGGGTGACTAAGGTCATGGATCGGGGGGAGCAGTGGATGTCAACTACCTGGATTTCAGTAAGGCCTTTGATACCATTCCACACAGAAGACTTGTGAACAAGCTGGGCAGCCTGGGAGTGGGTCACAAGGTGGTAAACTATGTTAGAAACTGGCTGAGTGATAGAAGACAGAGGGTCGTGGTAAATGGTGCTCAATCTGAAGAAAGGAGGGTGACCAGCAGGATGCCACAGGGATCAGTCCTGGGCCCAGTCCTGTTTATTGTCTTCATAAGTGACATTGCGGAGGGGCTAGAGGGTAAGGTGTGCCTCATTGTGAATGACACTAGGATCTGCAACAGGGTGCACACTCCTGGAGGGGTGGAAAAAATGAGGAGGGACCTACATAAACTGAAGGAATGGTCCAGAGTGTGGCAACTGAGATTTAATGCAAAACAGTGCAAAATGATGCATTTGGGGTGCAAAAAACCAGGGGAGGATTACATGGGGGGGGGGGAAACTGATGGTCACCAAACAAGAAAGTGATTTGGGGGTAACCATACTGTATCTGATGACTTAAAGGTGGCCAAACAATGTGCCATAGCTATGGGGAGAGCCAGTGGGATGCTGGGATGCATAGGGAGAGGTATCACCAGCAGAAGGAAGGAGGTGGTGATGCCACTCTACAGATCATTAGTGAGGCCTCAATTGGAATACGGTGTCCAGTTCTGGAGGCTGCATCGCCGTAAGGACATAGACAGAGTAGAGGCAGTTCAAAGAAGGGTGACAAAACATGGCAGGTAGAAGGGTAAACACTGAGGTACAGAGCATGACAGAGGGCAGGACAGGGGTAAATGGAAAAATAGACAAGGGCAATAAGAGCAGGGATGGGGTAAAAAAAGGATAAAGCCAACATTAAATGGAGGGCAATGAGTACCAATGTCCATGGTCTGGGAAACAAGCTTCCAGAGCCAGTAGCCCTGATGGAAGAGGAACACTTGGACATTCTGGCAGTCACAGAAACATGGTACACGGAGAACCATGACTGGGATGTCAACATACCGGGGTACACAATCTACAGAAGGGACAGGGAGGGTAAAAGAGGAGGTGGAGTAGCTCGCTACATGAGGGAAGGGATCAAAGCTACAGAACTAAAAAGTAAAGGGGGAGGACAAGAGGCACTCTGGGTCACCTTGGAGACAGGGAATGGCATCACAATCTGCACAGGGGTTGTATACAGATCCCTGTCTCAAGGGGAGGAAATGGACAAGAAAATGATAGAGGGCATTCTCAAAATGGCTCAAAAAGGGGAGATACTGTTGATGGGGGACCTGAATATGCCAGATGTTAACTGGACGACATGGACTGCAGCCACATCCAAGAGCAGGGTCGTTCTCGATGCCCTACAGGGGGGCATGCCTTAGACAGCTAGTGGTGGAACCCACTCGGGAGGCAGCAATATTAGACCTGGTACTCTCAAATGGAGAGGGATCACAAATTTAGAAGTCCGAGACATCTGGGAACAAGCAACCACTGCACAGTGTGCTTCACAATAAACACAACCATGGAGACAAGCCATACAAAGACAAGGATACTGGACTTTAGAAGGGCTGACTTTGGCAAAATGGGTGAATACCTGAGGAATGCATTAGCAAATGGCCAGAAAGGAGGGTGGAAGAACAATGGAAAAATCAAAACTGCCATCATGGAGGCAACAAGCCTTTGTGTGAAACAAAGAAAACAAAGCGAATAAAAAATCACTATGGTTCTCAAAAGAGGTGTCAGGGAAGGTTAAGGAGAAAAAGGCTACATTCAAAAAGTATAAGGAATCACAGAAGGAGCACGACAGGGAACTGTATCAATTTAAGCAGAAAGAAGTGGGGAAGGCAGTCAGAAAAGCAAAGGCCCACACCGAGGAAAAGATAACCAACTCAGTTAAGAAGGGGGATAAAACCTTTTATACGAACATACGAAATTTGCCAGCAGATAAAGGCCTAGAGGTCTATCAAGTCTGCTCAAATGTGCAGCTAGCACCCCTTATTCTGCAGCTGCCCTTCCCTTCCACCCTTCCCCTTCATTAACCCTCCCCCTTGTCCTGTTGCATCCTCATTTGAAGCAGACCACTGTTCTACTGCATACCACTTCAGCAGGTAACGCATTCCACCCAGCCACCACCCTCTCTGTAAAAAAGTGTCTCCTCATCTCCCTTCTGAACCTTCTTCGCTCCAGTCTCATATCATGGCCCCTGGTGGCCCTCACCTCCCTTACTTTGAACAGCCCCTCTGTACTCGTCTTGTTTATTCCTTTCATGTATTTAAAGGTTTCAATCATGTCACCCCTGTCTCTCCTCTCCTCCAGTGAGTACATGTTCAACTTCTTCAACCTCCTCTCGTATGATAAGTCCCCCAGCCCTTGATCATCTTTTCGCCTCATGACCTCCAGTAACTTAATGTCCCTCTTCAGATATGGACGCCAGTACTGCACGCAGTACTCCAGGTGTGGTCTAACTAACGACTCCATACAGTGGCAGAATCACCTCCTCCTCCTCGAGGATATACCTCTTGCAATACAACCCAGCATTTTGTTGGGTTTTGCAGCTGCCTTTCTACATTGTGCCGAGTTGTTCATTGACCCTGTAATGAGCACACAGATCCTTCTCTCCTCCTCTGTCTGGGCTAGCTGCACTCCCCAGCTGGTAACTCCTCCTTGGGTTCTTCATCCCAAAATGCAGCACCCTGCACTTTTTGGCATTAAAGCCCAGTTGTCAGGTGTCTGACCAGGTTTCAGCTTTGCCAGATCATCCTGCAACTCCTGCCATCCCCTAGGTCATCCACCACGCGCCTACCTTGGTATCATCAGCAAACAGACTGATCTTGCTCTTGATGTCCCATGATATGTCTGCAATGAATATCCCAAACAACACTGGTCCCAACACGAGCCCTGTGGAACACCGCCATCACTGCCCTTGGCTGTGAGAGCTCCCCACCCACCACCACCCTCTGTTGCCTTCCCTGCAGCCAGTTTCCTACCCATCTCACCAGCTTTGCACCCGCCCTGTGCCTACTAACATCCTTCCCAGCCTTCCATGTGGCACTGAGTCAAATGCCTTACTGAAGTCCAGATACAGGACATCCACTGCATGGCCCCTGTCCAGTTGCCTAGTTACCCAGTCATAGAACTCGACCAGGTTGGTTTGGCAGGATCTGCCACATATGAAGCCATGCTGTCTGCTGTCCTGTAGTCCTTTGGCCTCTAGGAGGGCCACCAGCCTCTCCTTCAGGATAGTCTCCATTAGTTTACCCACGATGGATGTGAGGCTCACTGGTCTGTAGTTTCCCGGTTCATCCTTGGGGCCACTCTTGTGGAGGGGCACCACATGAGCCATCCTCCAGTCCTGAGGTACACACCCCAAATGTAGTGAGGCATTAAATAGGTCTGCCAAAGGTCCTGCAAGGACCTCTGCCAGCTCCTTCAGTACCCTGGGGTGGATGCCATCTGGGCCTGGCGCCTTGTCCACCCTCAGCGCCTTCAAACCCTCTCAAACTCTGCTCTCCATGATTTCCCCATCTGTCACCACTTCCCACCCTGCTTCTGCCATTTCTCCTGCCTTGGGTGTCACCCCCTCTTCTCTTTAGTAAATACGGAGCAGAAGTACTCATTTAGTGCTTCCGCCTTATCGCACCCTGCTTCCATCCAACCCCCCTCCTTCCTAATCCTTACTATGTGGTCCTTACAGCTCCTTTTCTCCCTGATGTACTTAAAGAAGTCCTTCTCCCCCTTCTTAATGCCTTGTGCCAGCCTGAGTCTCAGAGATGCTTTGGCTCCCCTTACTGCCCTTGTCACCTCTTCGATTCTGTCAGTACTCCTCCCTGTCCTCCCCCTCCCTGTTTTCTTGTACTTCCTTAAGGCAGCTCTTTTCCTCCTTACCTTTCCATGACCTCCTTGCTCAACCAGATCGGTTTCTTAGCCCTAGCCTTTTGCTCTGGGCTTTGCAGCAGGTTTTGGTTGCTCCACTATCCCCAGCTTTATGAGCTCCCACCTCTGGTTAGTGTCCATACTAGATTGAATTCTGGCCAGGTACCCTTTTACCACTTCCCCCATCCTCCCAAAGTCGGCCCTCCTGAAGTCCAGCACTATTGTGCCAGATTCCACTCCTTCCTTGCCCACATCCAATGTGAGCCATACTGAGTGGTGGTCACTCCCTGACAGCGGTTCCTCCACTGTAAGTCCTCTCACAAAGTCCCCATTTGCCAGCACAAGGTCAAGCGTATTCCCTAACCTGGTTGGTTCACTGACCATTTGCAGCAGGAAGCTGTCCTGGAAGGCATCCAGCAGTACCTGCTCCCTTCTGTTCCTGGTTGTTGGGGTGCTCCAGTCCACTCCTGGCATGTTGAAGTCCCCACAATCACCACACTACCCTTCTCGAGGTCCTCCTGATCTGTCCTGCAAGTTCCCTGTCTAACTCCTCTGTCTGAGATTGTGGCCTGTACACCACTCCCATTCTAAGAATCCACTCTTGGAATCCTGGATTTGCAACCAAAGTGACTCAGATTACCTCTTTTCCCTTCCTCCTTACACACTTCAGTCCTTCCTTCACATATAGTGCTACCCCCTTCCCCAATCACATATAGGTACATTAGGGAGCATAGAAATGTTAAGGGAGGGATAGTGAAATTAATAAAGGAGAGAGGAGGTGGGCAGAGGGAGACAGTGAAAAGGCAAAGATACTGAATGAATACTTTTGCTCAGTATTCACAAAAGAAGAAGAGGAGGAGTTACTCAAACCAAACAGTAGAAGCACTCTGGGTAGTGGGGTTGATGTCAGTCCATTTACAGAAGAAAGAGTCCTGAAAGAACTCCTAAAACTCAAGGTGGACAAAGCAATGGGACCTAACAGGATTCACCCTAGAATCCTAAAAGAGCTAAGGGAGGCCCTAGTGACACCACTAACCACACTTTTTAACAAATCATGGGAAGATGGGGTGGTACCTGAGGACTGGAGGAGGGTAGATGTGATTCCCATTCACAAAAATGGGAGCAAGGCAGAAGCAGGAAACTACAGACCTGTTAGTTTGACCTCAGTGGCGGGGAAAATGATGGAATCACTTCTGAAAGAAAGAATTGTTTAGTACCTAGAGGCCAGCGGGGCACAGGACGCAAAGAAGCATGGATTCATAGCAGGAAGGTCATGTCAGACAATCTAATCAATTTCTTTGACTGGGTGACCAAAGTAATAGACCAGAGAGGGGCTGTGGATATGGCCTACCTAGACTTTAGCAAGGCATTTAACACAGTCCCGCAAAAAAGATTAATAATCAAGTTAGTTAGCCTGGGAGTGGGTCCCAGGGTGGTAGCCTGGGTAGCAAACTGGCTACACAACAGGACACAGAAGGTAATAGTGAATGGACTACATTCTGAAGAAAGTGGGGTTACTAGTGGAGTACCTCAGGGCTCAGTACTGGGTTCAGTCCTCTTTAACGTCTTTATAGGTGACATTTTTTTTTTTTTTACCAATTATTTTACCAGGTGAGACACACTAAGCTGAAAGCTTGTTTGCAGGTGCAACCTGGGAGCATGAGGAAGTTAAGTGGCTTGCTCAGGGTCACACAGTATGCAAGTGGGGCTGTGGGATTCAAACCCAGATCTCCAGATTTGCAGCTCAGAGCCTTAAACCACTGCACCATACTACCACATTGCAGAGGGTCTGGAAGGAAAGGTATGCCTTTTTGCAGATGACACAAAGATCTGTAACAGAGTTGATACACGGGGGGTAGAAAGGATGAGAAGGGACTTGGCAAGGTTGGAAGAATGGTCAGACATATGGCAACTTAGATTCCATGCAAAGAAGTGCAAAGGAATGCACCTGGGAAATAAAAATCCAGGAGAAGAGTACACAATAGCAGGGGAGGTATTAACAACAACAATAATGGAAAGGGATCTGGGTGTAGTCATATCAGATGACCTAAAGGTGAGTAAGCATGTGAGAAGTCAGTAAGGAGAGCCAGGGGGATACTGGGATGCATAGGGAGGGCATCACAAGTAGAAAAAGGGAAGTGGTTATCCCTCTGTACAGACAGGTGGTGAGACCCCATCTGGAGTACTGCGTGCAGTTTTGAGACCCTACCATGCAAGGACATAGACAGGATGGAAGCAGTCCAGAGGAGGGCAACTAAAATGGTGCAGGGTCTGCATCAGAAACCATATGAAGAGAGACTGAGAGAGCTTAATATGTACACCCTTGATGAAAGGAGGGACGGGGGGGCATGATAGAAACTTTGAAGTACCTCAAGGGAATCAACAAAGTCCAGAAGGGTAGCATGTTTCAGAAAAAGAGATGTGTAAGAACAAAGGGGGCACAATTTAAAGTTAGAGGGGGGACGGCCCAGGGGTAATGTGAGGAAATTATTTTTCATGGAGAGAGTGGTGGATGCATGGAACCACTTTCCTGGAGAGGTTGTGGGATCTAAAACGGGGGGGGAGAATTCAAACATGCATGGGACAGACATAAGGCAATTATAGTGCGGGGTTGCAGGGAGTAGGCTGTTGGTTAACTAGAATCTGCAGCTTATCCATTAGGCAGGGAAATGGGCAGACTGGGTGGGCCAAGTGGTCCTTATCTGCTGTCAAAGTCTATGTTTCTATGTTTCTAACAAAGATGGTGCAGGGCCTGCACCAAAAGTCATATGAGGAGAGACTGTGACACCTCAATACATATATCCTGGAGGAGAGGAGAGACAGGGGAGATATGATAGAAACCTACAAATATCTAAAAGGCATAAATAGGGTACCAGAGAGTAGCATCTTTCAGAAAAGGAGATGTCCAGGAATGACGGGGCATGACATGAGGTTGGAAGGGGGTAGACTATGGAGGTAGTGTGAGGAAGTATTTCTTCACAGAAAGGGTAGTGGATGCATGGAACAGACTCCCAGTTGAAGTGGTGATGGGAAACCCAGTGGGGTGGATTCAAGCATGCATGGGATAGGCATAGGGGAACACTAGCAATAGGAAGGAGGAGGTAAAGTCAGAGATCAAGTAGGGTCTTCGGATTTTACAGTAGGCAGGGAAATGGGCAGACTAGATGGGCCTAGCGGTCCTTATCTGCTGTCAATTTCTATGTTTCTAGTTGTCTGTAGAACTCAGTGTTAATTATACTAATTGTGATAACACAGGTAGCTGTGTTATCACAATGCCTGATGAAGAGGCCTATGAGGCCTTAAAAGCTTGCACTGTATACGTTTCTGTTCATTAAATAACAGGTATTACAACTGTGTGTTTTCTCTTTTTTTGTTCTATATATTAACAAGCATTTGACAATGCCGGACGTTTGCTTGCAGGTATTTGCAGTGGTGTTTGGCACGTATGGTGCTTTACCCTAATGCCCTGTGCGATTGCTGGTATTTGCACAATACATTTTCAGCATGACCTTTTTGTTACCCCCATTGTGCGCTACATAGGCGGAAACACGCTTTGGGCAGGATGTGAAAATGACAGCTGTACTGCTCATGAGGAGGTGTGGTAAAATGCCAATGTTGAAAAATCTGGAGGAATATTGAAAATTCGGTAAATCCCATTAGAAATGCGGCGTGGAACTGTGTGCAACGACGCTCGTGAAACAGTCATTTTAGAATTTCTTTCATCAAATTTCAACATAGCCATTTTAAGACCTCTGCTCATGAACAGTGTCACTGTGATTTTCTTAATGTGTCCCATACATTGATTTCACACACCGATCATGCCATACTGGCGCTACATGGCGAAACACATTTTGGGCAGGATGAAAAATGACAGCTGTACTGCTCATAAGGAGGTGTGGTAAAATGGCAGTGTTGAAAATCTGGAGTGCAAATGTTGAAAATTCGCAACTTACTAGCCTCGTGAGGAACCGCGTAACGACGCCAGAAACAGTCATTTTGGATGCTCAATTAACATGGTTTTAGACTCTCATGAATGATGTCATGTCATGGTAAGAGTCATTCGGCGGTGATTTTCACAGTGACTGCAAAATCACCTTCGGCCCGAATAACGCCATGACAGTGACATCATTCATGAGAAGGGGTCCCAAAACCCCATGTTGAAAATTTGGTGCAAAATTCCCAAAATGTCTGAGATATGCAAAAGTTGAAAACCCCTATCTAGCCCATTATACAGCTTACGGCATTTCCTCAGTTCGCGGTCGGCTTTGAAGAGTGCAGACGGTTCCCGGTCCACCAAGATTGTCACCGAGCTCCAGAGTTAAGTATGGGGTGAGGGGGGTGGGGAGGCTGTGAGCGAGTGGGTGGGTGCGGGTTGTGGGAGGGGGACTGGGAGAAGCGCCGTGGGACCGCTTGCTTTACAGGTGGAAAAAAAAAAAGACTATGGGAAATTTGCCACGCTGGAGTGGGCTCCCAGCGTGGCAGAAGGATGGCTGGGGGCCGAGGAGTTGACGGGATTGGGCAATTCCCTGGCCGCAACAACGTTGACGCTTGCCACGCTTGGGGTGGGCTCCCAGCATGGCAGAAGGATGGTTTGGGGGTGGCCATGGAGCCGACGGGGATTGGGGCACCGCCGGGTAAATAATGCGGATGTTTGCTATGCTGGGTGGGCCTTCAGCGGCACCAAAACTTTGGGGGTGGCGGACGCGGGGTTGGCGATGCGTGCTCTGTATGACAGTGGTGGTTTTCTTTGAAGCGGCGACCACTGTTGTCATACACAGCTCCTGCACCTATTGGTGCAGGTGGACCGCCACGCCTGCTCAACGAAGCAGTGATTGAAAGGAGAGGCACACCCAAAGTGGCTACTTCTTCCCCAAACGCTCTCGCGCATGCGCCTGCTTAACGTAAAAACAATCAAGGTTTAGCACACTGCTACAGTATTATAACTAAGCAGTTATGCCATTTTCTTTATAATTCAATACTTACTGTACATGCAACATGAGCAAGGCCAACTTCCCTCACATTAATTTACTGTATGTCTTTTTCAGTTTTTCCTCCAAAAGTAAAACTTTCTAGACCTTAGCTGACTAGCGCAATGAATGTGAATGAAGCTAAAGCAGACATGAGCCTGAAATCCAAACACATAACCTATAGGCGAGCAATGCAATTAAAAATGAAGTATTTATAACAGATTGCAGGAATTTTTTTGGCAATGTTGCTCTTCTCCTACATATCACTGTCAAAGGCAATTAAAATGTACATCTTGTATTGCCGAGCCAGTAATGTACTAGTAATAAAATACTATTTTTAATAAAACCAATGTCTCTCAGACTTAGCACAGGGTTGTACATTTGTCATGGTTCCTCATCTCCTGATTTCTCAAACCCCAAATATTTCCATTGTGCAACTACAGCCATAACTATCTGATTATCTCCACCCCAGCATTTTATGAGGTTTTATTTAAAAGAAATGAGCCATTAACTTACAGCAGCCTATTTCTTTTCTTCACATAGTACCAAAGGGTTCACTCTCCCTCTTTTAATCAGGAATAAAATTGATGTGCCTAAAATGACGCCATGCACTTTAACTTGGGGAACCCAAGGAAGAGGAGGCAGTGACACCACAAATACGTTACTTTTGTTACACTGAGTATTTTATTACAGGTTCACTTTTGAAAGAGAAAATAAAACAAAACACATTTTGCACAGCCAAATGAGTCGCTATCCAGCACTTTACACAAAATGGTTTTCTTGAATAGATGAGAAAAAAATGCATTTTAAGTCACTGCATTCCTCCTCCTCTAGCATTTGAGATGCTGAGTTCACAAACAAAGCAATCCTTTTTCCCTGTTTCATTGCTATATCACTTCAGTAACCATAGTAACTGCCTGAGAACATGCATAGTCTGATCTGAGCAGAGCCCTTCTCTGGGCAAAGGACAGACCAGTTTGCTAGCACTTCAGATTCTTATGTACTGTACTGATGAAAACAGAAAACAGCTCACATTTCTGTGTCCAGCATGGTCACTGCATCTTTTTCTATCAAACATTGCCTTCTCTGGTGATATTTTCCAACTACTGTTTTCTTCTACTGGGTATGTTAGACTGAATGTTACAACTTAATGGTTCTTGCAAACAAAGGCCTATATATTAGGGACAGGCCAAACTGGGTCTAGAACAAGAAATCTCTTAGATCTTGGCTAACCTAACAATTTAGGACCACAAAGAACCTTTCATTACAAACAGCTCCAAAGCTTTAAACTGCATTTATATACCCCCACCACTTACCACATCTTCTACTGCTCCATATTTCAACAGAAACATAAAAACAAAATTCATTGGCAGAAAAGGAACAGTAGGGCCATCTAATCTGCCTTCTTTTTTCTGCCTATTTTTACACCCTGGACACTATTTAGTCGCAGGTGTTCCTCCCTCCCTCCTGTCTTCCCCCATCTATTATGCCCATGTGCCTGTCTCCTGCTTGCTTGAAGCTCCCCACTGTCTTCACCCCCACCACCTCTTCTGGCAGGCTGGTCCAGGCATCCACCACCCTTTCTTTGAAGAAGTACTTCCTCGTATCCCACTTAAACTCACCCCTCTCCAAGCTTCATTTCATGCCCCCTTGTTCTGGCACACTAAATCTAGCAGGAATTCAGAAAGAAATAAAAGTAAGACAATTCATTGCTTGCACCACTACATTCATAGTAATTGTGGAAAAGCATATATGGGTAGAATGGTGCATGCACTTAAAGCCAGAATTCAAGAACATTTGCGCAGCATAACTAGGGCTGATACAGGCTGAAACAAGTACTCCAGTGGGAAAGCATGTTAAAGACTTTCATAACTCCAGCCCTGAAGGTATAAGATTCAGGAGGACCGAATGAATTTGGAAACCTAAAAGAGAAGGAGACAGACTTAAAAATCTTTTACAAGCAGATGGATATTTACTTTAGGGACACTAAAACCCGTTGGATTAAATGATGAATGGGATTTGAAACCTTTTTCTATAAAATGTACATGAGTTACCACAGTAAAATGAAAATATTTTTAAAAATAATCCTATTTCTTCCCCATTTCCCTTCAAATACTGTCTCCCCATTCATTTCTCCTCCCCCCCATAAATATTCTAAATTTAGGATTAAGATTCAAAGTTCTCAGATTAAACAGATAAAAAAAAAGTTTAATTCTTTCAGTTTTATACACAAATATCAAACACATATCACTAAGAGTGGCAGTCAGAAAATGGTTTCTGTAGGCCAAATAATGTAGCATGTATGCACTTTTTCCTTAACTGTTTGAATATGTATGATGCACCAAATTAATTAATCATGCATGTGAATGGTAATTGGTGAACAAACTGCATATGTAACAGAGGTCCTGAACTGGAGCACCACCCCCTGACAAAGCCTTAATGGTGATGCGCCAGAGCGTTCTGGCCATGGATGTGGTTTGAGTGCTTTAGTAGAGATGTCAAGACCGAAAGCACTGAATAAACTTAAAAAGCCACAACTACTGGGTCGTTGTGACATCTTTGCATAAAACAGCAAGTAAGAGTGCTGGATTTCAGTTGTACGTAAAGCGCTGCTGAGCCCCCCTGACTGCTGCTGTTCCATCATTCCAGAGACAACAAGTTACAGACACCAAGTCAGCATTACCAGCTGGTGGCAGCTGCTGGTGAGGGAGGTGCAGCTGGTGACATTGGTGGAGGCGGGGCTTCAGCCTGCATAAGAGCGGAGCAATACAAGCGGCACTCTGCAGGGCAGCACTCCACGTCAGTGGCTTCCAAAGGAGTGGTGGGAGTACTCCTGGAATGTCACTGCAGAGGGCACAAGACGCTGCCAAAAATTCCAAATTACCTTTTAAAATCCTTAGAAGACTGTGGACGTGTATATACGTCTAGAATCTATATACGTTCACACATATTCAGTTCTCAAAGGGTTAAAACAATTGTGAGTTTTTTTTGTTTTATTTTAACAAGCAAAACTTATTATTTTTTTTTTGGGGGACTGCATACTGTAACTACACTGGGTTCCAGTTTTGTACTTCCTGAATTTAATCAATCTGATTTTCATGATTAGACACATTTCAAGTACTCTAATATGTTACCTAATGGGGTTTAGTCTTTATGTCAGACCACTGAACTTTTAGTTCCACCCTACTATTTTCTGTCCCTTGTTGTTAAATCTCCTAGGTTAAAGTGGTTTACTTTAAATTGTTGTCATTGCATGATTAATGCTGCTACTGACATCCTCAGATTACTCTTAGCTGGGGATGTTGAATTAAATCCAGGGCCTACATTCAATTTAGATAATGTCAAAGAGGTGTGTTTGATGCACCTTAATGACAAAGTTTGCACAAATTATTGTATTTTTCTTTTCTCTTTTATTTGACTTTAGCTCCCTGGTCACATGTGGGACCTCCTTCCACCATCCGTCAATGTGCCCTGTTTCAGTCTGACTGAGACTCTGCCATCCACCCTACCTAGTCCTCAGTCCACCCACAACTCACCATTGTGCTGCCCCCGGCTTGACCTCCAGAGTCAGGTACGCCTTCAGCTCCACGGTATTTCTTTCCCGCATCAATTCCGTCACCCACAGCACAGCTGAAGACTGGTAGTATCCCCAGGATGTGGTGGCTCAAGTCCAGTGTGGGATGTGGTGGGCTGGCAGAGACTTCATCCTCCCAATCCTGCACTATTTTCCATTTTTTTCACCCCACGCCCCTCATGTGGCACACATACTGGGAATGGCTGCTGGCGAGGCCAGATGTAGTCAACTCGTGGGTGTGCTCCAGTAGTCCCTCATACCCATCACGCATCCCCTGACCACCATCTGTAGTCATGCAGGTGAAAGTATAACAGTGGGGCCACAATACCCACCCTTCCTGGAGGAGGACAGCATTCTGTGGGCACTCAATCCTCCCCCCCGGCCAGTCCTCCAATGGTCAGGGCTCATTCCCAAACCTGGGTCACTGGCATCACAAGTGGTAGTGCTACTGCTGCACCGACAGTCTGGCTCGCAAATTATTTTTTGAACTTGTAGCACAGGTCACTGTTAATTCCCCTGTTGTTTTGGGACTTGGTGAGTCATGATTGGGACCTCATGTATCTAATGATGTTATTCAGCTGACTGGTTACAATGTTGTCGGGAATGCTAGAACTAGGAAAAAAGTGGGAGGGAGAGTAATTTACTTGAAGGAGCACCTAAAATCTGGGGATGTGAATCAATGTACTGAATGCAGTCCTACCTGTGAATGGGTGTCTTCTGCATTAACAACTGCCAGTGCTAAGAAACTGAACTTCTGCTGTTTAAAAATCCCTCCTCAGTTAGGTCTCCTTGGTTTAGATGATTTTGTGAACTCTGTCCCTAAATATCGCAAACACCAACATCTGTAGTGATGGATGATACTAATTTAATCTGGCTCAGCACAAAAAAGGAGTAAATTAGACACTAACGTTGGCAAAGTTAACTTTACTTGACTAATTGATAGTCCAGCTAGATTTAATTTAAAAAGTGAGAACCATACAGTACTGCATTGATGCCTTACAAACAGACCAAATCATGTTGTAATTTCAGGTACATCAGCTGATAGCGTCAGCCATCACTGTCCGACCTATATTGTTGGGTGGGTCAAGCCAATTAAAGCAGTTCCTAGAATGATAACTTTTCATAATTTTGCAAAGTTCAATGAAGAATCCTTTCTATCTGATATAGTGGAAATTGACTGGCACCCCTATACAGAGTGAACAACGTTGAAGAAGTCTTTGGTTATTTTACCTCAAAATGTATATTTTGTCTGATTAAGCAGACACCTATCACAAAGCATAGGATGAGAGGAACTAGTACAAATTGGTTAACAAGTGACTTGTTAAATCTGATAAGAACTAGAGACAAATTTTAGGCTCCTTTTAAAAACTGCAAAGAATAAAATCCAGCTAAATAAATATTGTGAACTTAGAAATATTTGAAAGGAGGGTGTATGTTAATGCAAGAGTTATTAACGCAAGAAAAAACTGGAAACAAATTTAACTGACCCCAGGTGATTTTGGAGGTCTTTAAAAAGTATGTTGGAATTTGGTTTCCTACTTGTTGTTTGCATTTGTACCCCCTCTGTATGTTATGTGATATTTTATTTATTTATTTATTAATCTTCAGAAACAACCTTTTAGCAAGGAGTTAATTTACAAAGGTTCCACGCCAGCAGTACAAGACAATTCAAATGTTACAAATCACAAAAGACATAGACACATAGTACATAGACAACAGAACATGCTTGACAGGTAGTAAGTTAATTATGTTGTTTACAATATTATAACAAAAGTTCAGAAACAGACCTGGAAAGGTTCAAGTGCAGCCAAGTACATAGGCACTGTCAAACAATAAGGATTCCACTTATTAACAATGTGGAAGGGGAGACATGGGGAATGGGTGGGATCTAAATATGGTCAGATGGGAGTGGAGGGGTTAAAGAGTACCAGGTTATTGAGGGAGGCAGACAGAGAGTGGGAAGTAAGTTAGGGGTATAGAGCAGGAGAGATGTAGGGTGAGAGTGGTCAGAATCTAGAGAGGAGAAGGTTTAGAGGTGAGAGCAAGGAGCATAGGCCAACTGGAGGGGTAATACTAGGGCGTAGAAGTGCTTAGACAGGATGGGAGATGTAGTTCAAAGTGAGAAAAGAGGCACTGATGTTTCTATACATTCACTAGGGAATAAGGTGTACAGTAGGTGAAGAGACTGAGCGCAGAAGACGAGCTTAAGTTATAATATTTATATTGTTGATTTTGTTTGGTTTTAAAGTGTTAACGTTTATTTAATTAGAAATGTACGTTGGAAACTGAAGGGAAAACAGACATTAATGAAATCTTAATTGCTGGACAGCTGGACTTAGATCCTATTAATATAGTTAACGATTGTAATAGGAAATTCACAGACTTATCTTCTTACAAGATAAAGATGCCAACAGGTAACATTTCTCCATACATCCAATGGCACCCACTTTCCTAAAGACACTGCCAAACCTAGATTTTATTTTCATTGTTTAAAGGTTTCTCTAGTGCTGTTGCAGCTAAAAAGACTGGAGCTAACTAAAAGCAATGGGTATGATGACTTAGAGCCTAAACTGCTTAGACTTGCTGCTCATTTTATTGCTGCTCCATTAACCTACATATAGTATATGGTTAGGGATTATTGTGGCTAAAAAGTGATGGCTTTCCAAAAGCTGTTGTAGGACAGTTCAAAGATCAAGAAAAGATGTTGTAGTATCGTTCTGATATCACAACGATACTACAACAACTTTTCCCCCTTGAGCTGTTACGTGATTGGCTAAAGCAGCTCAGTGTTCAAAAAACAAATGGGGCAAAATGGCAGCACTGCTTAGCGAGCTGAGGAGCAAGTGATTCACAAAGATAGTTTGGACACAAACTGCCATTGTCAGCTCCGTGTGTCCAAAGTATCAGTTTGAAATTTTTCTTCTTTATTTTTTAAATAATCAGTGCTTTTGAATGCCAGGTGGTGAGCGGAACCGTAGTGAGGACCTGAAGCAGAATGGGACTGCAGCGACAATGGGGAGCAAGCGGGTATGTGAACACAAGGTACGAAACCTTGTATTTCAACTGTAGACACTTCTGGGAACCATACACTATATAAAATAGTATATAGGTGACCAGAGACAACAAGGCTTTGTTTCCATCTTGGGGATGTGATGATGTCAGACGGACCTCTCCAGCTTTGCTGTCGAGGTTTGTATGACATCATCACATCCCCTCGATGGAAACATAGCCTTGTTGTGTATAGTTACCCATACACTATTCTATATGTCTAATAGGTCTTTGATTACAGACATTGTCCCTAGGAAATGGAAGGTAGCCATAGCTGTGCCAGTATATTAAAAAGGCACTTTTACTGAGTAGGACAACAATTGAAAATAAATTAGAAAAAACTTGTTTATGAGCAGGTTATAGACTATTTGGGAGATGACAATCTGATTTGTGCTCAGCAATGTAGTTTCAGACCATGTAATGGCACCATTACTGCCTTGGTCAGGTTAACAATTAATGTAGCTATTAATGTGGAAAAAAACTTCGACTCGGTGGAGTGGGACTACCTCTTTGAGGTCATGACATAGGTAGATATTGGCCCTCAATTTATTTCTGGGGTGAAATCCTATACTCAGACTCTAAAGTCTGGTGCTGACAAACAACCTTTTGTCACTCATGTTCTCGCTCCTCCAAGAAAGAAGACAGGGCTGCCCTCTGTTGCCAATGCTCTTTTGTACTGGCCATGGAACCCTTATGTGTGGCTATCCATAGGAATCAGAACATCGGCGGCATACAAGTGGGCAGTCACAACCACAAGTTACTGCTCTATGCAGATAACCTTTTACTAACTTTATCACAGGTCCATCAGTCAGTGCCAGTAGCACTGGATCTGATGACCTGCTTCAGAATAATATCGGAATTACAAGTTAACTGGTCGAAAACTGAATTAATGCCACTAGTGGGCTGCCTGGACCCAATCCCCACCTTAATGGTGACAAAAATATCATGGGCACAGGAAGGAATCAGGCACTTGGGAATCCATAGTTTCCCTGATCTTAAGGCCTATTAAAAACTTACATCCTCTTCTACCTGAACTTGTGTTAGACAGGGAGAAGTGGAAGAAATTAAATGTCACCCTCCCTGATAAAATCACATCCATTAAAATGATGGCCTTACCAAAACTTAATTACTGCACCACAAACCTGCCCATGAGAATTGCAGAAAGATGGTGGCAGAAAACAGACTGGACATTCTCCTTATTTTTGTGGGCTCAACCACCACCTCAATTTGGGAAACAGTGTATTAGGTCCCCACAAAGATCTGGAGGCTAGAATGCCCCGTGGCCATGGGCCTATCACCTGACCCAGGGGATTAAGCATAGGTTGGCATGATTACAATATGAGGGGCTCACACCCTTGGGGGTCATGATAGAACAGGCTCTACAAGGTACCCAGCCCATCCAAGCAGTACTCTGGGTGAAAGACAGCAGGGATATACAGTCCTCTCTGCCCACTGAATTCACAAGATATGCTTTCAAAAAGCTGCAGGCCTTATCACAATTGGAGAATTTTTCCTTGGGGTTCAGAGTCCCTGTGGCACAACCCCAAGTTCCAGATTGCAGGCACAGTGGTACACTGCCCCCAGTGAGCCAAGCAAGGGATTAGAACACTTAAATATATTATCTGCCCTTTCACTGTGACACCGAAACCCTTCCAGAAACTTAAGGGTGAATACCAACTCCCCAGTGCACATCACTGGAGATGTTTGCAGCTCAGACATGCATTTAGGGCCTGTTTATGTCCAGAGCTTAAATATCAACTCATTGCTATGGGAGAAATGTTGCATCAATAGGTGCTGCCAAAGCATAAAAACAGCAAACAAGTCTCTACTTACATACAACAACTGTTTCTCTTAGACTGGGAAGCACACTGGCTTAAATGTGCAGCGGGGCTCTACAATGCCGAGTCAAGAAGTAAGTTGTCGATCGCCATCACAGTGACGGATTTAGGTTGACCACAATTTGCGGTTGACATAAATCCGACTGGAGACCCTGGCTGTTTTTTCATAGAGGGGGGCTTTGGCCCCCCAAACCCACCATGCGGGGGGCTCTGCCCCTGCACCCCCCAATCTATAGAATTCTAACTCCGAGTCGGAGTTGGATTGGGAAGGGGGTGCAGGACCAGGAGACAGTGTGCCAGGGTCTCAGGTGGACTATTACAGTGAAAACGTTGATGTCAGCACTGGCACTTTCACTGTAATAGTGTCGTCATACAGGGGGCATACCGTGCAGTGGACCTACAAACAGAAATGATGTCAGAAACTTGGCATAGGTGCTGAGGATTAGCCCTAATAGGCATGCCAGACCACAAGGCCCAACTAACACAAAAAAGGGTACTAGGCCGATGGCATCATACCCTAAACAAGCAAACCAGGATGGGGACTGCCATTAAAAATGAATGCTGGAAATGTCAGTCCACACCGGGTCATATAGGGCACCTGCTATGGTCATGTCCAGATGTGAGACCCTTCTTGCTGGGGGGGGTCAAAGATAAAGCAGAAACAATACTTGGAATGGAAATATCCTCATCACCTATGCTTTGGATACTAAGGGATACATCACTTTGCCAAGGTTAAGAAGCCAAATACTAGTCCCTAGTATGCACTATGGCCATGGAAGCCAAACGACAACTGCTAATGAAGTGGCAGCAGCCCACTGTACCCTCTAGAACAGAATGGGAGATGGCAATGACAAAACTGTCTGTTTCCTTAATTAGAGTACTGCAAAACCATTTAGGTAACACTTCCAAGTTTGATAAGCTTTGGAGCCTGTGGATAGGTCAGGTACTGTATAAGGACCAGTTAGCACAGGCTCAGGGGCAGCTGCAATTAGACTACATGGGTGGGGAGTGGAGAAGTTGACAGGGGGGAGGAAGGTAGATAGGATCAGTAAGGATACTTAATTTGGGATTGTCTCTTGTTTCCTCCCCCCCACCTTCATAATGCTTTGCATTCAGTAGCTTTCCCCTTCCCATTATAACTTGCCCCTAGAGGTGTCTTGGTTACATTAAGTACTTCTTGGCACACCAGTGGTATAGCTCGAGATCTCTACAACTGTACTGTACAACTGTCTGAAAGTCTGTCTTTACGCTAACCAGTATTTGGCAATCTTTTCACATCAACAGACATCAAAAGAGCACAAACTGAGAACCAAACCTCACTGTGTGGAACATCTGGGGGTAAGTAAGCTCACTGGGATAACGAAATGTAAATGGTAGTAGTATACATTTGAATTACAGCATAGTTGAATGCATTAGTTTAGGGAATAATTTCTAGTTTAAAGGTAATACTGCCCTATAATAGTAACAATGTAAACTTGTATTTAGACTAAAGGTTTTATTTAACTAGGGATCTTTTCATAGTTAGGTAGGGGAATAATATGTTTCTAATATGTTTAATACTTCTCAACAGTTAATAGAGTTAGCTGGTTCTTTACTTTCAAGTACACATTTCGTTTGATTCCTGATGTTAACTGTATGTAAAGTGGTTTTCTTTTCTAACTCAGATAACATTGCTGTTGTTATGTATTACCGTACTGTTACGTCATGGTATAGCTATAACTGCATGGGGGATTTACACCAGCTAAGATTGCCTACCTACACATATTGTAATGTAACCCCTAGATGGCGCTATCCCAGGGGCTACTACCCCTGCCTGATTTGCCACTAACAGGTTGAGGGGCCTGGATCCAATGGCGGGTGCCTCCACCCAGAGGTCAGGGTTTGCAATAGTTAAACTTACTTGGTCACAGCCCTCTGGGACACTGCAACCCCTTTCTTCCCACTAGTGGCCACACAATATAGCAGAATTACCTTCACAGTATACACTTACCCCAAGGCTGGTTCAGGCACGGGACATCCTGTAAAATAAGATACAGTGCAACAATCACAGTACAGTACTTTAACATAGACAAATACCTCAGGCAGTATAACTTTGTTGAAACAAACAGCTCTGATTTATTTAGGGGATATAACAAGGACAGGGGAAATCAGGTTAATTAGCTTTATCACTTACTATCTACCTATGGCTCTGTGCACAGGCCTATCCCTACCAGTTACTGTCCCTGGGTACCCAGGCCCTAGTGGCTAGTCCAAACCGTGGCAGCTGGTAGGGGCCCTTTCACACAGAGAAAAGGAAAATTAAACAGTCAGCAGTACAGTAATTCCATTTGGATTTAATGTGGCAATTCAACAGGGACGACCCGAATTAGTACTCACGACCTCCAAAGAAGATATGGTCCTTCAATGTCAGCAGGGCTACTTTTGATCTCAAGAGACTCCTACACATTTATATGGTAAAAAAAGCACTATACCAGGCAGGCTGCATCTGTATCCCAATCGCAATTACTGCACAATAACCAGGAGAACACACAGCAGATTCAGTTCCTGACAGACCGAGTGTAATTCAACAATTTCTTCAGTCTTCTACAGGGTGAGCCTGGTTTCTACTCTTCAGAGATCCTTTGATTCTTTTCACAGGACGGATTCAGTCCTAACAAGCAGTTACACAAGTTGTAGACCGAACTCTGGGCCTTGCACCGTTTTTGACTGAAACTGTGCACTGAAGGAGCACAGGGTTTCTTTCCCCTTCTCAGATCTCAAACTGAAACTCCCAACAGACAAAACCGGCACTTCCTTTGAGTTCCTCCCAGTTCTTGACTGGATTGGCTGTCACTCACAATAGACTGCTGCTGTTGGTCCAAAAAGGCACCAAGTCTAAACTACATCTCCCAGAGTCACTGCCCATACAATCCTCTTGTGGCTGGCTCAGATTATGAGTCCCAAGTTCTGATTCGTCCAAGGCATCATTTTAGAGCTAGTTTACCCCACACTGATTGGTCCAGTTCAGCAGTTCAAAACCAGAATGGGAACTAGGCAGACAGTTCTGACTGCAAAGAAAGCAGGTTAGACAAACTGTAATTTTATTATTACTGTAAATGATTTCTGGCAATCAGTTACATCTTTCAGACAGGTTCCCTTTGCACTCCTAGTGACTGCAAAAATGGGGTGAATTGGCAGCAGCTTGAGTGGTACTCAATCAAAGAAACACACAGTCCCCATACAAACTAATTATGTCTGCAAGCAGACAGCTCTTAAAGAGACAGTACCAGAGGTTCTAAAACACTCACTGATAAATTGGCTTAAACGCCAAACACCATTCAGGCTTGGAGCATTCAAGCAAGCTCCTGAAGTCTTTTGGGAACCCCCATTTGCAGGGGGTTACACCCTTCCTGGCCTGGGAAAAGCTTGACGTCCACAGCAAGGTACCCCTATAAGTTTCAACTGCAAACTACATACATTTGCATTAGGCTCCACATGTAATCATCAGTCAATACATCATTTTACCAAGAACCATTTCTGAAACATTGCAGTACGTCCTCTTTACAGTATAACACACCATTGTACCATAACTCAAGTTATTACCTCTTGTACATGAAACCTGAAGAGAGGGACCCTTCCTATCAGTTACCTTGGGGCTGGACGGGCAAGGGCACCATACTTAGAGGGCAACACAAGTAACTTGAGTTAGCACTAACGCTCAGTTTGGGCAATGAGCTCGGGACACATACACCCTTTATGGACAACATTGAGAGGCAGGTCCACTGGCGGCCCAGGGAATCATAACTGAGGTGCACCACAGGCTTTACAGCTCGACCAGTCTTTCTAGGGGAGCTGTTACAGTCTCTGCACTCTGAGCCTCATTTTCAGCATTGTTCTCACTTGTCAGGGAGTCTCCATGGGGTAGAGAGGCTAGAACTTGGGGCACTTTCAGCTCCAGGAGTTACAGTTTCTGAGTCCACAACATTTGGCTCGCATGGAGAGCTTTCAGACACTGGCAGTGGACTGTCAGGGCACTCAAAATACTCTTCTTGTTCGGTGTATCACCAGTCTGCCCCAATCTATCATTTTCCTCCCTGAAAGCTCAAACAGTTCAACCATGCACAATGATTCCATTTCATCTGATCTGATGCTTTGCACTTCACTTTCTGGGAGCATTGGCTCCAGGGATGAAGCTGGGGCATAGACAGTCCAGAAGGCCCAGCTTTGTCTCCAGTATTGACTAGGGATTGCCCCGAAACAATTGACTCAGTTCGTAAGAAGGATAGTATTCAAAGTCACTCTCACTTTCTTCTGATATGGACTGACAGTCATGCTCAACTGGGACTTGTGCAGGGGAACACTTTAACTCTGCTTCTGTAGGTGCAGACTTCCTTGATCTTTCTTAGCAGCAGCTCTAGTCACTGGTCCAGAGGGGCATCTTCTGGGGCTCAGACTCAATCAGGATTTGTCCAATGGGTAGTAAATGATTTCTATGCATTGTTTTTACATCTTTGAATTGTTCTCAGGCCTTACTTTGTACACTGGCAGATCATCTAGTTTGCCCACTACAATGTGAGGGAGATGGTGCCATCTGTCAGCAATCTTGTGTTTGCCATGCAGTCCCAGATTTCTTAGCAATACCCGATCTCCTCCTGGAGTTCCTGTGCTTTCACCTTTTATCATACCTTTCTTTGTTGGCCAGATTTCTTTTGGCAGCCATGGTTTGAGCCAGTTGTACAATGAGTTAGCTGGGCCTTTAACTTTGCACATACTGTAAATAGTTGTCAGCTTGAACCCCATCAGGAGACCCCAAAACACACATCTACCGGTAGTCGAGCTTCTTCCAAACATCAGAGGTAGGGGAGAACCCAGTGGCATCACTTTGGTGCAGTTATAAGCATGTACCAGGGTGCTAATTTGTTGGCTCCATCTAGGCTTGTCCTTTGGGTGCAGGGTGCCTAGCATATCTAGCAAAGTGCGGTTGAAACGTTCAGGCTGTGGGTCCCCTGGGGTGGTAAGGAGTGGTTCTGGACTTTCTACTCCCACAGAGAAAGCATCTCTTTGATCAGACGACTCTCAAAGTCTCTCCCTTGATCAGAATGGATTCTTTGTGGAGCCCCATAGGAACAAAAAGTTTTCTCTGAGTACTTTGGCTACAGTGGATGCTTTCTGGTCTTTGGTGGGAAAGCTTGGGCATATCTCGTGAAATGGTCAGTGACCACCAGCACATTACTGATATTTCTTTGATCTGACTCCAAACTCAGAAAATCAATACAGACCAGCTCCATGGGTGCACTGGTGGTTATGTTAACAAGGGGCAGCCCTCTGGGGCAAAGCTTTCCTCTGTAAGCAGCGACTACAAGTTCGTATGTGTTGCTCCACATCAGCCCCCATCTTAGGCCAATAGAATCTGGATCTCACCAAGTCAAGTGTTCTGTCTATACCAAGGTGCCCCATGGTTGTGCAAGGACCTCAATACTGAGTCTCGAAAGGCAGTGGGCAGCACCAGTTGTTGTTTGTCTACTTGTCCCCTCTGTCTACTGTTTCTCTATATAACAGTTTATTGATCAGTTTCAACTTAGGACCTTCTTTGTATAACAGTGCAGTTCTCAAATCAGTGGAGCGTAATTTGGACACATCTTTTCCTGCATAGAGGCTTCTAAAGCTGATTTGATCATAGGATCGGAGGATTGACCCGCTGAATACTGTCATTGTCCAGCTGAGGCAGTGCACCAATGTCTATTGCAGAAAAGTGGCAATAAGCAGCAGGTATGCAATTCTCAGAGGTCCCAAGCAATCCACCATGCAGTCCACTGCGTCTGTGGACATTTGTTCCTCCTCGTCAAACTTCCGCAGAGTGCCCGAATGTCAGGTTCTGCCAATCGGACCCAATCATTCTGGGAACAGGCCTCCGGGAGAGAGCATCAGCATCTATGTGGTTCAGACCTGCTCGGTATTCAGAGCATAGTCATATGTAGATAATGCAGAAAACCACCTGTGGCCAGTGGCATCCAACTTAGCTGAGGTCTGCACATAGGTCAAAGGATTATTGTCAGTTTTACTAGTATTTTAGCCCCATACAAGTACTCATGGAATTGGTCAACAATAGCCCACTTCAAAGCTAGGAACTCTAACTATGTACAGGATAGTTCTTTTCGGATGGGGTCAGGCTTCTACTGGCAAAGGCCACTGGTCTCAGGCCATTCTCGTGTCTTGGTACAACACAGCCCCCCAACCCTTGCAAGCTAGCATCAGTGTGCAGGACGTAAGGTTTTCTTGGATCGGCATAGGCCAGCACTGGAGCATGGGTAAGTTGATATATGATCTCATGAAAAGCAGTCTCACAATCAGGAGTCCAGCGGGCCCCAAATACTTCACCGGATGAAAATACACTCTTTCAGTCTTGAGGACGCTGACTTTTGGTATTTTTGTGGGTTGGGGATACCCTTGAGTAAGGTTAAGTAAAGGGCGGATCACTCTTGAATAGTCCTTGATGAAGCCGATAATAACCACAGAATCCCAGGAATCTTTGCAGTTCTTTTAGATTTTTGGGCTGTGGCCAGGTGGTCAAGGCCTCAACTTTACTTGGGTCGGTCTCTATTCCTCGTGGATACTATGTGTCCCACATACTTTTACTGATGTTTGAAAGAATTGACACTTATCAATGGACAGTTTAAGGCCAAAGTCCTCCAGTCGATCCAATACCTTAAATAATCTGCTCTCATGTTCCTCCAGTGAGCTGCCAAACACAATAACATCATCTAGGTATACCAGGCACTCTAGTAAGTTCATGTCCCCACTGCACGCTCCATCAATCGTTGAAAAGTGGCTGGGGCACCTGAAACCCTTGAGGCATCCTCATGAATTCATAGAAGCCAAGCGGACAGATAAAGGCTGTCTTCTCACGGTCCTCTGGGGCCATCGGGATCTGGTAGTACCCACCGCGGAGATCCAGCACAGAGAACCACTTGCTCCTGCTTAGGCAGTCCAAAGCATCCTGAATGCGGGCATTGTGTACTGATCAGGGATAGTCCGCGGTTTAAGGTGCGATAATCCACGCACATCCTTACTGTTCCATTCTTTTTCCTCACTACCACAATGGGGAAGCATAAGGGCTTCTGGATTCTTGTATTACACCAGCCGCTAACATCTCTTGCAGATGCCGTCTCACATCATCTATATCAGCAGGTGCCAGGCGCCGAGACCTCTCACATAAATGGTCTTTCGTCATGCAGCCGGATATTGTGCTCAGCTCCTTGCACATCCTACGTCCCATTCCTTTAAAGAAAACACCTGGTCTCTCTGGGCAAGCTCTCACTGATCCTCACTTTCCATTCAGCTGGCAGCGGGAGTTGCCAAATCAAACAAGTCAGGCTTACTCTGTCATTCTTCCTTGAACTCTTGCTGCTGGGTAGCACTGCAGTGTCTGCACAATGCACATTAGCCAGGATGCAACCTCTATTTACTCGAATGTCTCTTTCAGACACATTATGAACTTGGACCATTACCCTTCTGGCATAAGCATGGGCTCTAGCGGCAAAATACTAGGCTTGACCAGCAGTCCTCTGGCAATTTTCCATCGCCTGGTGCATCCAACATTAATATTTTATTCTTAACATCCTTTCTGATACGGACCTCTCCCTGTAAGGTACACTGGGCATTTGGTGCCAGGATCAGAGACTCAGGATCCTTCTTCCATACAATTCCGACCGGTTCCTCTGGTTCTATATTTTCAGCATCTCTCTGTGCCTCATAGGCCTTCTTAATTAAAGCCGGAACTCTTAAAGCTCTACTAGTCTTTGACCCCTGTTTTTCATAACACAAATGTGCCAGCCTTCTGAACATATGAGCATTTGTTCCAATCAACAAAGGGACACCATCATACAGTCCAGTGGGGACACACTAAGGCTAGGGTCTCTACTTGTTCAGCCACTCCAGCCACCGGAGGTGGGAAAGACAGCCAAATTCGGATATACCCAGAATAGGGGTAGGCCTTCTCACTTAACCCCATACATGCAGTCCTTCTAATGGTTGTAAGTACGTCTGACAAATGCTTCTGATACCAATCTTGAAACATAATTGTCACTTGGGAGCCACTGTCTAATACAGCTCTTGTAGACACTCCATTACCTTTACAGTGGTCTCCATGGAGGGACCCACTATTCTGGACCAGTCTGGAGAGGCGGTAGTGGGGGCCTGGGCAACTGACCTTGCCACAAAAGGACGTGAATTAGCATTTTGGTGCCTCACTGGGATCATTTTCTCAGCACCTCTTAACCACTGATTTGTTCTCAAGCTCTCCTTGTAGCCTATATGCAACTTTGTCAGTGTCTTTGGGATTGGCATTCCTTTTCATGTGCCCATCCTTCCCACAATTATAGCAAAACATACTTTTTGGAGTTTGAGCTGGCCGAGGTGCCACACTGGGAGCCAGGGGGGGTATTACTAACTGGAACCTTGTGCCATCTCTGTCTGCGCGTGATAAGCATTTGAGACATCTCGTCAGTTTCTCCACTTCCATGGTCAAGGAATCGAGTTCGAGCTGTTATCAGTAGGAGATACATGGGTGGGTATCCCCACCCCCATAGCAGATGCAGTCGGATATAGGTCGGGGCCTGTGATTTGCAGGCGTGGCCTTCATAAGGGACTGTTTTGAATTCCCGGATCTCTCAACAGTTCACCCCATTGTGGCATATCTTTTCCTTATCAGAGCACTCATTGACTGCCAACCTCTGCCCTGAACTTCACTTGATGGGCCACCTCAGTCACTCGGTCATAGCCACAGCTATTGGTGCAGGTCCCTCCCGAGGTCGCCTTTTCTCAACTCCTCAATTTCTCTCATTAACTCATCATAGGAGGGTGGGGATTCCAGTCGATTTGCCAGGCGAACTGAAGCAACAGCAGTTCTGAGAAGGGGGCAGACTTAAGGATTCTGTCCAGTCTGGTTCGGTCCAGTTCAATCGCTGGCAAACTACCTTTCTGAGGCATTCTTGCAACAATTTTTCCAGCCGAGAGACATACACAGACAACAACTCCCCTTGGTACTGTTGTGCATTTCTTACTCTCCACCATAGGTCCTCATCAGAATCTGGGCTCCCATACACATTCTCCAAGGCCTCAAGATAGGCGTTGCAGTCGCTTCAGGGTTACTGGCCCGTTTAGCACGGATGGTAGCCAGGGCAGGACCTCGGAGGCTCTCACTCAACCCTCTTTGCGCTGCTTCCGAGCATTGCCATTCTAGCACTTGGGGGCAACATAGTCTATCCAGGTCTCCCAGTCATCCTCCCCTTGGGGGTGGGAGGGTGCGAGAAGATCCTCAACCTTCGTAAGAGTCGTGACTAATGGCAGGTGCAGAAATAGGAGTCTGCATTGGTTCAGCCACCATTACGGGTACTGGAGCAGGAGAGGGTGTTGGGGAGGAACACCCCAGGTGGCAAGAATAGTTTCTTCAAGTCCTCACAGTTTTCCCTTCTCCCAGCAACCATTTAGCAAATTTCTCCTCAAAAGTTTCAGATAGTGGTGGGGCTCATTCCCCCGGTCTTTACTGTCCTTAGTTATCACTCTCCAAGCAGTGAGGGCTCCTCTGGGGTAATGGTCTGTGGTACTTTGGAGCTATCTATGGGATCCTTAAACTCTACTAGGGCCAGGAAAGTGTGGGTGAGCAGATTAGCGTGCCGACCCACCACCACAGGATTTTGTAAACCTTCCACCTTGGAAAGTACTCCTGCACAGTGTCCGTATTGATACCAGGGGATGTCCAGGATAAGCATAAGCATTTGGGGGTCGATCTCCTCCCCAGTACACCACTCCACCAGCCGGTGCACAGCCACTTCTGTCGGGGTACCCATTTATTTATTTATTTATTTTTTTTCCCTTAACAGTGGTTTGTAAATATGGCCACTAGAGGACACACAATCCCAGCGGTGAGCCTCCAAGATGTAACCCCTAGATGGCGCTATCCCAGGGGCTACTACCCCTGCCTGATTTGCCACTAACAGGTTGAGGGGCCTGGATCCAATGGCGGGTGCCTCCACCCAGAGGTCAGGGTTGCAATAGTTAAACTTACTTGGTCACAGCCCTCTGGGACACTGCAACCCCTTTCTTCCCACTAGTGGCCCACAATATAGCAGAATTACCTTCACAGTATACACTTACCCCAAGGCTGGTTCAGGCACCGGGACATCCTGTAAAATAAGATACAGTGCAACAATCACAGTACAGTACTTTAACATAGACAAATACCTCAGGCAGTATAACTTTGTTGAAACAAACAGCTCTGATTTATTTAGGGGGATATAACAAGGACAGGGGGAAATCAGGTTAATTAGCTTATCACTTTACTATCTACCTATGGCTCTGTGCACAGGCCTATCCCTACCAGTTACTGTCCCTGGGTACCCAGGCCCTAGTGGCTAGTCCAAACCGTGGCAGCTGGTAGGGCCCTTTCACACAGAGAAAAGGAAAATTAAACAGTCAGCAGTACAGTAATTCCATTTGGATTTAATGTGCAATTCAACAGGGAGCGACCCGAATTAGTACTCACGACCTCCAAAGAAGATATGGTCCTTCAATGTCAGCAGGGCTACTTTTGATCTCCAGAGACTCCTCACATTTATATGGTAAAAAAGAAAGCACTATACCAGGCAGGCTGCATCTGTATCCCAATCGCAATTACTGCACAATAACCAGGAGAACACACAGCAGATTCAGTTCCTGACAGACCGAGTGCAATTCAACAATTTCTTCAGTCTTCTACAGGGGAGCCTGGTTTCTACTCTTCAGAGATCCTTTGATTCTTTTCACAGGACGGATTCAGTCCTAACAAGCAGTTACACAAGTTGTAGAACGGAACTCTGGGCCTTGCACACGTTTTTGACTGAAACTGTGCACTGAAGGAGCACAGGGTTTTTTCCCTTCTCTTTCAGATCTCAAACTGAAACTCCCAACAGACAAAAACTGGCACTTCCTTTGAGTTCCTCCCAGTTCTTGACTGGATTGGCTGTCACTCACAATAGACTGCTGCTGTTGGTCCAAAAAGGCACCAAGTCTAAACTACATCTCCCAGAGTCACTGCCCATACAATCCTCTTGTGGCTGGCTCAGATTATGAGTCCCAAGTTCTGATTCGTCCAAGGCATCATTTTAGAGCTAGTTTACCCCACACTGATTGGTCCAGTTCAGCAGTTCAAAACCAGAATGGGGAACTAGGCAGACAGTTCTGACTGCAAAGAAAGCAGGTTAGACAAACTGTAATTTTATTATTACTGTAAATGATTTCTGGCAATCAGTTACATCTTTCAGACAGGTTCCCTTTGCACTCCTAGTGACTGCAAAATGGGGTGAATTGGCAGCAGCTGAGTGGTACTCAATCAAAGAAACACACAGTCCCCCATACAAACTAATTATGTCTGCAAGCAGACAGCTCTTAAAGAGACAGTACCAGAGGTTCTAAAAACACTCACTGATAAATGGCTTAAACGCCAAACACCATTCAGGCTTGGAGCATTCAAGCAAGCTCCTGGAAGTCTTTTGGGAACCCCCATTTGCAGGGGGGTTACAGTAAGTCTTGTTTTTATTTTGATGTCTGGTTAAGAAAAAAATAAATAAAAAATATTTTTTAAAAAGTCTCTACAGGGGCAAAGAGCATTTGCCTATTTAGGTCCTACTGTCTGGAACACTTTTTATCATTGATGTATGCAGGTCAAGAACAAAATCTCCATTTAAAACAAGGTTAAAACCCTGTCTACTTTCATATTCATGTTGTGCTTGCTCAGAATAAGATTTTTAGCTCGTCTACTACTTTTTATTTTCTATTGACATTTACACCTTTTTTGTATATAGCTGTACGTAATTTGTACATAATGTTTAGTATGATTTACAGTGATACCTTATATGTTTGTGATCATTGTGTGGTTTTACATGTGTTTGTATTTCATATGTGTCATACCTGAAAATAGGCCCTCAGTCTAAAGTGGTTTACTGGGAGGGAGGGAGGGAGGGAAGGAAGGAGGAAGGAAGGAAGGAGCAAAATCCTGGGTTTCCCCACACCAGGTGCATGACTGCATCTTTTTGGCACTGAAACCCAGATGCCACACTCTAGACCACTCCTCAAATTTCCCCAGATCCCTTTGGATGCTCTCCAACCCTTCATGGGTGCCTAGCTTGTTGCAGAGTTTTGTGTCATATGCAAAGAGACACAGCTTCCCCTCCAGTTCCTCAGCAATGTCACTTATGAAGACACTGACAAGGAAAGGATCTAGTAGTGATCCCTGTGGTACTCCACTGGTCACTGTACAGGTTCTGGATTGGAAAACTTTCCAGCTACCTCACAGACATCTTATCCCACATCCCAAACTCCACTGTAGTTCTGCAAAGCCCACAACGTCAGGTGCCTGCAGAAGCCCAGGTGTTCCAAATCTATACATCAGGCATCCTTTGCTTACAAACTCCTAAACCTGTGGAACAACCCTTCCCCACAAAATCAGAGGTACAGAGTCTGTTGTTACTCTCCTGAAACTGCTCATATCCCACTCTTTCCACTGCTGCACTTGTTTTATCAACCCAGGTGGAGTACGCCAGATTGTTATGAGGTTGCAGCTCTAAAAGTACACAGTCACTGTTCTGTCCTAGCCTGAATAATCCTTTAACCTTCCATGTGATGCACATGACGTTGTTACTGACTTTTCTTTTCTCTCTTCCACTGTTTTTACCCTAGGACGCAGTTGGAAATGAGCAATGTTTCAGCACTGTGTGCCTTTCTGGTTTTAAAAGTTTAAATAATGGCCACTCACTGGTCTGGTTAGCAGTGGTGAACTGGTCTCTGAAGCGTGCAAATGTGGAAATTGCACAGAGTGTCAGTATATTAAGGTGGGACAAGAATTTTCGACTTCACAAGGCAACAATGTGTACAAGGTAAATTATTTTATTTCTTGTGGAACAGGAGCTATAGTCTATCTTTCAGTTTGAAGCTGTAATAGCGTTTATGTAGGGAAAACAAAGAGAAAATTGAGAACCTGCATATTGGAACATGCTAGGCACATCAGAATTGGCACACCTGAAAACGCATTAGCCACACACATAAAGAAAAAAGGTACTGGCCACTCGTTTTTGCTTATGAGCATACAATGTATGGTGGAACATTATTATATAGACAAATTTATCTTTTCCCTGGGTTGTTATACCATCGATATGATGTATTTTTGTTGTTAACCCATCGATGGTACTTCACATCGATGGCATAACAACATGGAATTCAGTCGCGTGTCTATCTCTGTAGCAGTGCGACCGCGTGAATTTTCAACATTCGTTTTTCAGCAGTGATTCAGATAACGGTCATATAGCACATACTAATCCCTCCCCCACCTGTACCAAAACCCTTGCAAACCCTCAGTCACTCACCAAATTAGGAGATATTCAGAGCATGTTTCTGTATTCCTGCTTGTTTACTAAATATTTTGTTTCTTTATGTACCTCGTATATGTGTCTTGCAGGTCTGTTATCCATAGTGCCAGAAAGTTCAGCAGAGGTCATTGCTTCACGTCATGACCCTGTCTCTCGGTGCACAGCATCCCTAGTTGGACATTTCAAATCACATGTTGTTTTTGTGATATCAATGCCCATACACTATAAAAGACAAAGTATAGGCATCGATGAATAACCAAGCTAAGCTATCTTCTCGTGGCTCCCTTGGCAACTATGGTAAATCTCTCGAGCTGCGCTCCTGAGGTTTACCTGGGTTACCAAGGGAACCACTCAAAGCTAGCATAGCTTGATTATTCATCAGTGCCCATACTTTATCCTCTATAGAGGGTAACTCTTGGTATTAGAGGGCGTGACTTGAACAATAAGTTACTCTCAAGAGAGAGGAGAGGCATACTGGCAATACAAACTTAAAGCTGGTCGATATCCTAGTTTGAATGAACACTTCCAGCTGGCCCCACGGCTGAATAAAAAATGATGATCAGACAGAAAGATTTATGCTGGTTGAATCTACTTCTGTGTATATAAAATATCTGCTGCTACAGTATGCTTCTGTGGTTGTATTGGATCATAGGCATTGTGTATATTATTGTTGGGGGGGGGAGTTTTATGCTGTAATATGAATGTGCTATGTATTTATGTATGTCATCTGGAAATCTATTTAAACATCACTCATGGCACTTTATTTCATTTTGATTCATTTAGGGTCTCTAAATAAGGCTAAATGATTTGCACACATGAGAGTGTTTTATGCATTTATGCTTGCATTCTGGAAACTCTATTTTATGTCACTTATAGCACTTTAATTAATTATGGTTTTCCAGATAATGCAATAACAATCTACATACTAGTAATGTGTCTTTTCCTTACTTTAGTATATGTGTTTAATTGTTCTTGCACTTTAAATATGTGTACTACACATATATAAGAATATTTATGGTGATATTATTTTATAGCAAATCTGGTAGTTGGTGTTTATAAGCCATCTGTCTCTTGATTATGATGTCTTGAAAAAGTGTCTGAGGAATGTGAAACGTTGATGCCTTTGGAGGGGGGTGCTACTTTTGTCTTTCTTCACTTTAATAAAGTATATTTTGAAAGTATCCTAACGTTGGATTTCCTTATCTGGCATTACGAGCAGCCGAGCATACTATTCCTTGACTTTGGTCTCTGCAGTGGACGCTGGGAGCCAGCATTAGGCAGCCATTGCTGCCACTGGAAGTGAGTCCCAGCCCGGGAGAGGTTTGTGCTGGGTTCTGTCACCACATACACACTGCTGTGGTGCAGGGAGCTTGCTCTCTTGTACAGGGCACTGTGTGTGTGCAAGGCTGACAAAAGCAGTGCCTGTGCCCGGTGGAGGTGGAATGAACAAATGGCATGAGGAGATAAATGGGATGAAATCCATCATGCCATCTAGATGAAATCTGCTGGCACTCTTGGGGTTCTACTCCACTTGGACCCTGCAGGCTTGCCCAGGTAGGGATAGCAGTACTTAGGGCTGTGTGGTCACCTTCGTTCTGTACTCCTTTTCAAACCCCGGTGTTGATTCCAGCAGTGTGTTTGTGTTTTCAAAGGAATTTATGACAAAATTACTCACCTGGAGCTGTTGTTTCACTATTGGTAGTCCTTCTACAATTGCACTTGTGAAGTCATCAGACAATGCACAGAGTCCTTGTAAAGTCAACTGACTAGAGCTTTAGCTCCTCCCCACTGTCTCGCAATTTCCCCTATCCATGCCTCAGATCTTTCAACATGAACCACAGGAATGTGAGGCCATGCCAACAAGCAACCAGTGAAAGTTAGAAGCCAGTGGATGTGGAGTACATTAGTGTGAATGTAAAAGAAATACCAGTAGTGAAACAGTAGTTACAGGTCTGTCCTGGGGCCCACCCTGTTTAACATCTTCATTAGTGACATGAAAATTCATTCTTCCAACATACTTATTAAATTCGCTGATGACTCCAAACTGGGTGGTGCTGTTAATAATGCTGAAAACAAACAAATCCTACTTAATGATCTTATATCTATCGAGCATTGGGCCCTTATCAATAAAATGGAGTTTAATACAACCAAATGTGCCGTTATGCACTTTGGGAAAAATAACCCTAAACAAACATATACACTGAACAATAGCACAATTAAGGCTTCATGCCTAGAAAAAGACCTACGGATTTTAATCAACAACAAACTTACATATGTTTCGCACTACAATAAGATAGCAAATCTAACAAATTCACTTTTTCGTAGAATCAATGGTATTTTTGTCTCCAGAATCGAGCAATGCATTATACCATTGTATAGATCACACATCCGACCATATCTTGATTATGGTTCACCATTCTGGGAGTCCCTACCTTTGTGGAGATGTGGATAGGTTAGAAAGGATACAAAAAAGAGTTACCAAATCTATACCCCACCTGTCGCAGTCGGACTATAAAACCAGATTACACAAAACGGGGCTGCATTCTCTCAAACAGAGAAGACTGCGAGGGGACTTACTTCAACTTTTTAAGATTATTCAAAATCCAACTTTAATAAGGCAATGTGGTATTTCCTTTGCTACTTGGAAAATTGGACCAAGACTAAATAATAAACAGTTAGATATAGCTAAATGTAAAACAAAAAAAAGACAAAACTTTTTTTCAATAAGAACACCGAGACTTTGGAATACACTTCCACAGGATGTTGTTGATGCCCCTTCCTTTATTAATTTTAAACTCAAACTGGACAAATGGTTAATTAGATAGGGGGCCACTATTAATGATCCACATATGTGGAGGACAATGTCTATGGGCTTTTAGCCTTCTTTTGTCCCTCTGACTAAGTAACCAAGTAACCAAGGTGAGTAACTTTGTCATATAACTACTGTACCTGGATTCCTCCTCTGTAGGCACAGTTGTGTAGACTACTAGCAGTACCCAGGCTGGAGGGGGGCTAAGCTCTCAGTTCACATAATGAGTCATGTTGACTCTCCTGACCTATGAGACTGCTGTGTTACCTTATCTAGCCCCCTTGGACGCTTCCTCTCCCATCCCTCCATTTAATCCTTTTTGCTTTACCTTCATACTTCTCCCCATCCAAACCATTCACACTCCCTGTGCCATCACTTTCATTGCTTTTCTCTCTCTCCCTTCTCTCTTCTATCTGACCCCCCTCATACCGTACATATCTGTTCACTCTATTCAGTCCACATACTTTGTATGGCTGCATAGTGAGAGCTTTGCTGATATATCACTATTAGAGAGAGAATGGGGCTCTGGAAGCATGTGACTGGATAACCAATGCACCACAGCCTGTCTCCTCCTACGGAGTTGAGTTGAAACAAATCCTGCCACATCTTCTCCATTCATTGCAATGTGCTTCCTTTCTCTTCTCCCCCTCCACCACACTATCTTCTTGCTCCCAACCCCACCGCATGTGCTGTAATTGATAGCCCCACTCCCTTTCCTCCTCTGTGTGGCTGTCCCCAGCACTGCTGGCAAAATGCCACTTGGATTTTATCTAATTTTAGAACACTGAAAAATCAGAGCTTCCTAAACACTAAGCACATAGCCCTTTGTCTCTCTTTGTGACTCCTTTATACTTTATTAGATTACTGTAAGGACAGCTGGTAGGAATGTCAAGTGGTGGTAAGAATATTTTGGAGCAAGTCCAAGCTGCTAATTAAGCCATAAATAGGGATGTGCGAAAAACTATTCCACCAGCAGAATTTTGGCAAAAGTCAGATTTTTGCTTCCATGAAAGTTCAGAAATCATTTCACCAACTTTTGCAGAAATTCCACCGAAAACTGTGGAATAAATGTAAGAAATGTGGGTTAATGTATTAAACTGTGGGAACAAAACTCCACAGAACTGATCACTGTCAGTGTTCAGTTCTGCAACTTATGTATTAAACTGTAGGGAAAACAATCCACAGAAGTAATGCAAACCACAGATAATTACATGATATACGACGAAATGCTAAGCAAGAGACTTTATTTCTGCCTGTTATGCAAAAAGTCAGCAGTTCGTAATTAAATGCTGCAGTACTAGGCAGAAATCCGCAGTTATTCAGAATTGCTGGTTACACGTTCAGGAGAACTTTAACAAAACATAATATTTAGGCACTGTCCAGCTTGTATTTCCTATTAGTTCTGTATTCCTCTTCCCCATTATTTAGTAGTGAGATTATCTGCATGAAAACAGGATCTTTGCTCTTGAAGAATTCATTATTCATCCTGCTTTCTCCCTACCTAAAGTCATACAGCACTGTTTGTGACATCACAGTTACTCCCCTGGCAACAGATTGTGATGTGATAACAGAGGATTATGACTTGAAGTAGGGAGTGAGCTATAGAGGCAGATGAACTCAAAATGAACTGTAAGGGACAACAATCATATATTGGTACACATTTCTTTAATAATAAATTATGGAAAGAAGAAATATATAAAATATAAATGGAATGCAAGCAGAATTGTACCTAATTATTATGTTTTTCAAAGTTTTATTGAGGTGTCAGTAGCTCTACTGTAATGTAACATGGCTATTTGCATGTTTCATTACATACAAACCTCACTTTATGGTGTGTTGGTGTACGCTCATGTTTACCATGAAGTCTATTGGATTACTACTTGGACCCAATTTGGTTATGTCACCAAGGTTAACTAACAGCATGAATACGACCAGCCCTGGTTTTTACTGGTTATACAGACTCCATGTATAATTCATGTGAGGCATTTAGCTTATCACAGGCTCCCATCTGAAGGAATGTGCTCATCTGTGGATCTCCCACAGGTTATTGTATAGCATAAGCACGTTATGGTTTATCTAAAGTCAGAATGAAACTGCAGTGTGCAAACAATCTCCAATTCTTGGCAACAGCAAGCTCTTTTTGACAAAAATCAGCCAACTAGCATCTTTATTGAATTTTAATGTTTGCAAATTGTGACATATTTTGTCTACTGTTTTTAAACGGTTCCAAAGTTCAGTAAACTTTCTGTTTACATTTGAGAACTTCAGATGTACCTTGAATAAACAACATTTTGTGTCTCTTATCTGTTTTATGGTCCTTCAGCTATACATTTAGGCTCCATGAAAGGTTTTCTAATAAGAAAGCTTAGTAATCATTATTTTTTTTTTTTTATTACTTTGGTAATCAGGTAAGGCGTACTAGGCACAAATGCCTGTTTTCAGGGGCAACCTGGGAGCACTGGGTGGTTAAGTGACTTGCTCAGAGTAACACAGTATGCAAGTGGAGGTTGTGAGAATCAAACTCCGGTCTGGTCTGCTGGATGTACCAAGCTCATTCACATCTCGTTCCTCTATCCTCTAGGCTATACTGCCAGACAATTTTCAGATAAATGTAAAAGCTTTAAAATTACCAACTGTTATTGTGGAGAGATGTACAATGAATACAATTATGCAGAAGAAATGTGTGGTTCCTTGTGTCTGTATTCTTGTATATTTTTACATGAAAAATGAGTTAAAAACAATACAATCTTGAACTCATTTCACATTTGAGGAATAGCTAAAAAAATATATTTGCGCCAGTGACCTCTTTTAAGTATCAGTGCTCAGTGGCATATTTTGCAATTTAATTACTAGCCCAGGCTCTGGCATACTTTATATGCACTCAATAATGCAATTTCAAATGAATTTATTAAGTAATGTTGTTTGCAGGGATGTCCGTTGCACTACTTGGTGACCACGTTGCCTTACAATGCCAATGACCTGAGTTCAGGTTTGAACTCAGTGAGCCAGTTTAATGGGACAAGGCTGATGGGGAAGGTGCTGTAGCATCAGCAGCAGTCCAAGCCTGGGTAGGGATGGAGCACTATTTTGGCCAGATATGATAACCTGTGTTGGACCAGGGAACTCTCCCAAGAAGGTAATAACATGCATGCCGAGGCCTGCTGGGTCCATGCACTGGGTCAGGACTGTCTCTAATACTGTACTTATCTCACTTTGTGCAGGTCCCAAAGGGGCCTGCACAAATGAGAATACAATTCCACTATCAGAAAAAGAAGGGAAATTAATTTCAAAAAACTACATTAATGCAGACATTAGGGTTCAAGAATGCAAAGTGCACAAAGAAGGGAAAAGAAAAAACATTAGGGATTTGGGTTGGAAACCACAAAGAAAACCCCACCGCTGATTTTGCCAATACTCCAGAGACCCAAACCCCTGTTTTTTTTATTTCCTTTCTTTGTGCACTTTGCATTCTTGAACCCTAATGTCTGCATTAATATAAGTTTTTGCAATGAATAGAGATATACACACACACACACATATTTGTGCATTAGTATATTTAGCTATGTAGCAGTTAAATGCTATGGGTCGTATACTGTATTTAATCAAAGATGAAGGCACAGTCCAACAAGCACACATCTTGTCTGTTTGCTTTCAGTCTAGCCCTTTCAACCAATGTTCAGCAATATACAGTATATATTGGTAATACATAGCTACTAAGCAGACATGCACAACCCATTACCAGCAGATATATAGAGTCAGCACCCCTACACACACCCTGTCTGTCTATCTATCCCATCTGTAATTCTATACAAATCAACATTATGCGCCTTTTTTCTTTAGAGATATACAATCTTCTTATTCAAATAACATTTGGTTTGCATGCAACGGAAGAGCTGGACAAGCCCTATAATTATTAAAATAACAAAAGTATGCCTATTTTCTTAACTCTGCAACATACTGCAAGTACAGTATTAAAAACCTTTTTAATCTACTGTTATTCAATCTAAACTTTTCAAGGTTTATGTACTTTATGTAGAAAATACATAAGTTTATCTGTTTGGCTACTTTAGTTATTACAAATCATTAAAATCAGAGCAAGGAAATACTATTAGATACATCTGTTCACATTATATAATCCACATGTACAATACAAAATCAGCTTATATATAACATAGTATATACAAAATCTAAGTCTGAATAAAGCATGCATGATAAAAAAAATAAAATAATAAGCTTTTAATAAGTAACAATAAAAAAAGAGAACAGAGATAAATCCCCCAAGCATGACAACAAGTGCAACTGTAATACTAATCCTATCTAGATACTGTAGATATTTATATTGCACAACATCTTAAGGTTCGGTATCAATGTGAGCAATATATAGAAATCATAGACTCAGGAGGACTTAAGAAGAGCCATGAGCAGCAGCCTTGTGTTCACTTGCAAGTGTGGCATATGTGCTTTTCAGTTAATTAGAGAATTTAATTAGCAAGTTACTAATTAGGATAATTAAGAAAATACGGTATAGTGTTTTTTTATTTTATTAGAAACACCTCGTTTCTCAATTAATTGTTCCATACGCTGACTTCATAACACAACAAAATTAACTAAATGTGTATGTATTGCTCAAGTATGGTGTAATTAATTAGCCATTATATTTTCTAAAGTGCGTTTCATGGACTCAAGATTCCAGTTTTAGTTGAAACAGAATCCATTATTTTAGAGAGAAAATCAGCTATGCCAGACTGGACAACTGAAAAAAAAGATCTTTAGATGTTTGGGAGAAATTTCTTTGGAAATGTGCAATAAATAAAGTAATCTTGATAAATAACCCAGTCTATCTGTGCAGCATTTTAATAGCCTGAAGCCACTACAATGTTTGTTTCTAATTCTCATCATTGAGTGCTACAAAACATGAGTTTAGTCTTTAAATATACATTCTATCCTATACTAAAACAGTGCAGTATGTTCCCATAATCTGTTTAATAAAACTGTTAACTGCATAACAGAAAAGCAAAGCTTCATAAGCTTTATAATCCCCCCTCCCCCCCTCCATCTTTTCGTAACAATGGGCACATATAGGTACTGTAAATTTAATGAAGGTTTTCCTGTGTCACAGTATTAGCCATAAATATACACCACTCATCGTTGGTTAAAATCATTATTATCATCATTACTATTATTACTGAAATCCTTATTCTTGTATTACTGTCAGAGTAGATTTATTATAATACCTTACATCAAGTCCCACTTAAAGAAGGTGTAAAAGGTTTTAGTACACTGTGTGTTTAACCATGTTGTGATACACAACAGAATGTTAGGTAATTCAAGTCCCATTTTCAAATAATAGGTGCATATACTATACGCTCCATAACAGGACATAAATATGGTGGCAAAAGTACAGTGGATGAAATTGTGCACATACCGCAATATCTTCAAGTTGACAAAAAACACACACATAAAGCTAATGTATGCATAAATACTCAAGAGGCCAGGATATTCAATGCAGTTGCGCATGGCACAACCGAGTTGTGCCGGTGCAAGTGAGGACGTGTGCCAATGAGCGATATTCAGTGGGAGTCATTGTGCAGCATAAATCCCAGTACGCCAATGCGCAACTATAATGAATGCAGGTGTAAGTGCAGGGGGCGTGCCCATGAATATCCGGTGCAGTGCAATATTCAACTGTGAAACCATGGTGCAAGTGCGGTGCAAATTCAAGATGCACTGAGCAGACTTGAGCCTATAAATACAAGGCACAAGCACACAGACAGCACTTGCATCAGGCAAGAGGGAGAGACAGAGAGTGACATAACAAACTAAAGAAGGAAGGACAGACAGACAGACAGACTAAGAGAGACAGAGTGAGTGAGAGACAGACAGACAGATAGAGGCAGCCACAGAGGGAGAGGGACAGAGGTGGCAGTGGAGAGGGAGACGGGGCAGAGAGAGTGAGAGGGACTGGCAGGCACAGTGCCAGGCAGTGTACCAGGGTGGCACACAGCCAGCAGCAGCTGACCACCCAGGTAGATATAGGACATCAGGGGCCATGGATAGTGTGCCCTTCCTGATGGAGGCCGTAATGAGGGGGCAGGAGGAACAGCGATGTGGCCAAGGAAGGGCCCATCGACGGTATGCCCAGAACAGGTGGTACCGTTCCTGCATCACCTTTGAGACCTACTCCAACATAGAGAGTGTGGGATGGTACTGCCTGAACAGGGCCATTCTGAGGCAGCTCTACAAGTTGTGCAGTGAGGAGATACAGGCACCCACAAGACAGAGCCACGCAATGTCTGTGGAGACCAAAGTGACAGCTGTCATGTGCCTGCTCACCATGGGCAGCTTTCAGAGACCAACAGGGGACACCACAGGCATAACCCAGTTGGCCACGTCATGCTTCCTCACACAGTTCCTCAACGCTCTTCTGCCACGTGCTTCGGAATACATCCATTTCCTCAGCACACAAGTGGAGTGTACAGCAACCATGCAGGACTTCCACAGGGTAGCATGAATGCCAGGCGTGCTTGGAGCCATTGACTGAACCCACGTGGGCATCTGCACACCACCTGACCCCAAGGGTGTGGCCTACATTAATTGGAAGGGGTTCCTGAGTGTCAACTACCAGGTGGTGTACGATGCCACAGAGTGCATCACCAATGTCTGTGCCACACACCCTGGGAGTGCACATGATGCGTTCATCTGGCACAGCTCTGTGCTGTGCCACAGGTTCAAGCATGGGGACATCCCCATGGGCCACCTAGTGGATGAGTATGGGATGGGCAAGTGGTGATGGGTAGAGCAGGCCATGGGATGGTGGAGGGCAGGTTGGGCATGCTGGTAAGGGCACCAGGGACAGGCAAGGGGCACAGCAAAGGATGGCAGAGGGCTAACCATGTCATTATCCAACCAGGAGACAGCACCAATCCACTGAGGCCTTGGCTGCTCACCCCCTACTGGCGCCCGTCTTCCCCAGCAGAGCAATGCTACAACGAGGCACACACCAGAATGCATAACATCACTGAGCGTGTATTCAGCATCTTGAAGGCACGTTTTCATTGCCTAGACAGGTCTGGCAGTGCCCTACAGTACAGCCGCTAGAAAGCCTGTGGCCTATTCCTGGCCTGCTGCATACTGCACAACATGGCCACTGACTGTGGGATAGCTGTCGAGGCTGATGAGGGCAACAGTAGTGGGGACGACGGAGACAATGGTTCAGAGGGTGGTGGACAGCCCCCCCCCAACGAGGGATCCCGAGCTGCAACAGATGGCACCCCAGCATCGTGACACCATTGCACAGGAGCACTATGGTGCATGCAGGTAGGTGGCGTGAAGCCCATGCATGAGCCACACATACAGGTACATTACACAAGCAGGGGCGTGCATGGCAATGGGCATGCACACACAGAGGCATGGTGCAGCGGTAGGGGTATCAGTGGCACATAACCACATGGAACATCACACGGCAACTCACAGCAACACACCCATGCACCCACACACTCGTTAGCTTGTTGTGGGGATCAGATGCATTGCACCAGTGCACAGACACAAGCAGTGCTGAATTGCCCTCATCATGCCCACACCACATGGACCAGTGGCCGGGCAAGCACTCACACAGGCAGTGTGTGGCATGACACACACATGCCATACCAGTGGTATGCGCAAACACATGCAACCCATGCACATGCAGGGCAGCAGCTGCAGACTGCAGTCAGGGTGGGAAGCACATCAGGGCCGCCGCATGGAACCATGACCACTGCGGCCATGGGGGTGGCTGCACTGGGGCTGATGGGCAGCCACAGGCTGCTCATCAGCCACAGGGGGGTCAGCTTCAGCCCCCAAGGGGTTGACCCACAGAACCGAGACCAGGTCTGCCCAAACAGGCCTGCCCCAGGCATGCCTGGGATGCCTACATTTGAGCCCGGCGTCGACAGTGTGGGTGTCGCCCAACGTCGGGATCATGGGATGGACAGCGCACTGTGTGAGGTCTGTGGTGGCCGGCCATGCCCTGTGGCAGCCAGTTGTGCAAAACTATCCATGATCGCATTTGCAATGTGATCCAGGGATGCAGTCATAGCCTCCAGCATGCGCTGCATCCTCACCAGGAGCTACGCAGTGCCCCTCTCATGCTGCTCGGCCAGCTGGCGCACCTCCACGCTCAGTGCAAGCTGCACCTGTTGTCCTACGGAGTCCCACAGCAAACGGGTGTGCTCAGCCAGAGGGTCGGTGACCTGAGGATCCTGGGAAGGATGCCGACCCTCCTGTGGTGACAGGCCATGCTGCTCAGCCTCCCTCTCAGGTGGACGCTGCACAGTGGGGTCCTCATGGGGTATGTCCCTAGCTGGCGCCCCAGCGGTGGACCCAGTGTCCGGCTGCCCTATGGCACCCACTGCCTGCTGCTATTGCCAGTCCAGCCACTGAATGATGCCCAGCACCTGTGCTGCCACACCACCACATGGCACAGCCATGGCAGTGCAAACAGCTGCACCCACAGTGGTGGCAGGCAGATGTTCCCCCGTTGCCAGGTCACTGAGCGTGCTGCCTGTGTTGGTGTTAGGCATGGGCGTCTCCCCCACAACATCGTCCATGCTGTCCAGGATGATGGTGACATCATCATTGGGGGTCAGACCCCGCCCTGATCTGTGTCTCCACGCAGAGGACACCAGGACTGGCATCCCGCAGGAACACAGCCAGGGCCTCGCCCGACCCCATGCCCGGGACACCCGCCTGGACTGTGGTGGTGTGATGCAGCCTATCAGGCCCCCAGATGCCTGTGGAGGTGGATGGCTGGTCCTCCAGGGTGGCCCTGCTTCCACGGCTGCTGCCAGTGCCCCATCATCCACATGTAGGCATGCTGGTGCTGATAGAGAAGAAAGGTGTGTTAGTGATGCAATACCCACATTCCCCCCGCCAACCAACCAGCTACTGTATGCGTCTGGCAGCATGGCATGTGTGTTGTTGTGCACACATGCATAGAACATGCATGGCAGCGGCAGGCACACCAGCATGCCCATGTGCGCATCCTCCGTGCCACTGGCTGTGCGTGTCACACATACGTACCATGCAGTGATGGGCTGCACCCATCTGAAATCCACTTCCAGGCACACCCTCCATGGTGCTGCAGTGCACGGTGGCTGCCACCATCTCCTCCTGTACCATGAGCTGTGGCGCATCTGCAGGCCCCCCTCCAGTGGCATTCCATGAGGCACGGATGGCCACCACCTTCTCCTTTATGCACCACTTGTCCATGCCCACCTTCTTGCGGCACTCCTGCGCAGACCACTGATGGCTGCCCTGCTGGTTCACACATGCCGCCACCTCCTCCCAGGCCCCAGCCCTGGCCTGTGGTGTGCCTGTGGCACCACTCAGAGGCTCCCTGTTGAGGGAGGCCCAGAACAGGGCCTCTGTCTCTGCCTTTGTGAAGTTGGGCCTGTGCTTGCAAGCAGGCCCACGCTCCTTCCCCTCATCTCATTCCAACATCTAGCTTCCTGTGGAAACGGACAGTACAGTGTGTCAGTGGCAGTAGCTCCCCGTACCGTCCCCCTTGCTGTGCTGGCTTCACCTAGTGTGCTGCAGCAGCATGTGCAACTTACCTCAAAAGGATGCAGTGCTGGTCCATAGCCCATGCTGATCTGTGGTGCCTTTATAGTGCATTGCATGCAAATAAGCTTCGGCGCAACGGTAATGACATGCTAATTCCCCCAGTGCGCCATGCATTGGCTGATGAGCTCATTTGCATGTGGCGGCTGAATATCGCAATTTTGCTCCATGCACAATGAGTTTGCTCCAGAGCAAGTCACGGCTCAATGCGCACGCATGCATGGTGCGCAGGACCGCAGTGCACGTGCACTAGATGGTGTACTGTCACCAGTAGTGCACTGTGCGCTGACTGTGTGATGTGGGCCATGGCACATAGTGTGCCATGCCACCTACTGCGCATGTGGGCACTGTGCGGTGGCCGACCTCCAACCCCTGCTGTGACCTCTGCCCCAGGGCAACGCCCACACCCATGACCCCACCTAGCCATGCCCATGCCACACATCTCCAAGACTGCGCGATGGGTGGGCACAGCGCATGTCCCCTCAGCCCGCACATCTGGCACAAGCTGTGGCCACATGGGCCTACCGTCACCATTTTCTCAGTGGCTCACACCACTAGATGGCGCAGCAGCCAGCGGGATGAGCGGCCAACTGGATGCAGGTTGAGTTAGTCAACCTTGTCGCCTGCGACCAGCCCCACGCACCCCAACCGTTTGGGCAGGCGCCACTGCAGCAGCCCTTGGTGGCTGTGTGGCAGGCCATTGCTGCCTCACTGTGGCAGCACACAGGGGTGGCCAGGATGGGGAAGCAGTGTCACCACCGATACGGGGACCTGGCACAAAGGGACCCAGAGCACCTCAGGAGGCTGGAGGTATGCATCAGGCATGGGGCTGTGCCACAGCCAGGTGAGCAGGCCCATAATGCATGTGTGCCCTGGTGCTGTACTGTGGTGTTGACTAGGCCACCTGGCATGTCCTGCAGGGTGGTGTACGGCCATCGAGCGCATCGCAGGGTGGCATTGCCCCCCACCACTTGCTTTGCATTGCCGCTATGCGGGCAGTGTCAGGCAGGGGCTCAACTTGTGCATAGGGGTGGGGGTGGTGGGCAACTGCTGTGGTTGGTTACTGATGTGTACATGTTTCTGTTCCATTCCCAGGGCCTGAGGACAGAAGATGGGCTGCGATGGCGGGACGCTAGGCCGCAGTGGCCCAGGGTGGCAGAGCGGCCCCCAAACCAGTGGGGCCACAAAGAGCAGGTAGACACTGACATTGTCCTTTGCACCGTCCATGGGGGGTGGCGGTTGTGGGGGTGCGGGCATAGCCACCTGTTCCGTGTGCTGTGGCAGCTATGTGTGGTGCCTGCCACTCTGGATCATCCATTGGACATGTGTGCCAGCTGTTGGTGGGGTAGGTGTGCACCCAGCTGCCACTGATGTTGCTGTGGTGCTGCCAGGGCACTGTGCCATTTGACTGCCATAGCGCAGTCGGGTGGCCACTGTGAGGTGGGGACCACCGCTGTGCGCTGTTGTGGTGTGCTGCGTTTCTGGCAGGAGTCAGCCCACCCCCTGTAGGTGGCCTACACAGGTCCTCCGGGGGGGGGGGTGTTCCCACTGCCCACTGCATACAGTGCATGGGCATGGCTCCTTGGGACATTGCACTGACTGCCTGTCCCTTCCCCTAGGTGTCCGGCGGTGGTGCAAGAGGTCGCTCTACTGCCGGCTCCTGCAACAATTGATCTTGATCACGTCCACGATGATGGAGGCAGTGCTGCAACTCTGGCAAATGATGTTGGTGGACAGGAGGCAGCAATGTCTGCAGAGGGCGGCAGGCCATGGCCCCCCCAGTCGGGCCCTGATTACCCCGTTACCCCAGCCATACCTCTCCCTCCAGTCCCCCTTCCCACTGTACAGTCCCTGTTCCCTATCCCCTCCCGTCGCTCTCCAACCCTTTCCCACCCCCTTGTTACTGTATATAGTTGTTTTTCATGAATATATATGTATGACTTAACAGCCTGTGTCAGTGTCTGCTTTGCAGGTGGTGTAAGGAGACATGCTGCAGTGGCCCAGTGCCTGTCCGTGTATTGGGGCACATGGTGTGCTTCTGTGGATCACTGCTGTGTGTTGTGGTGTGTCCCACTGTGGTGGTGTCCCTCCCCTTGGTTGGTGGCTGTGCCTTGGGGTGTCCTTGGAGTGGCCATCAGGGGTGTGTGGTGGGTGAGTGTGCTTGCCTGAGTGGTCCTGGGAATGGTCTGCCTTGGGCTGTGCAGTGTAGGGCATGGCCTGCAGCCTGCGGGGCCCCCTTGGTGGCTCTCCGTACACCATTGGCACCCCCTGTTGCCTACTGTCTGTACCACTGTTGTGTTCTGGAATGGGGGTCTGGGTGCCTGTGTGCACCCTGCTGTGCCCGGCTGGTGGTGGCCTCCTGTGGCCTGTCACTGTGCTTCCCAGGCTCTGTCTCTGGGTCATCTCTCTTTTCCATGCCCCCCCTCTGTTGCTCTGTTCCCACGGTTGCCCTGGGGCTGCTCTGTCTGCCCATGGTGCACCTGTGTTTGAACCATGGTGCATCCACTGCTGCGCCATGGTGCAACTGTGTCATACGCAGCCAGGTTGCGCTGGCGCAGTGCGGCCAGCACAACCTCTGAATATGGTGCCTCGGAATTGTACTGTGCCAGACTTGCGCTGGCATTTGGTATATTTCTGAATATCTGGGACAAAGTCCAAAAGAGACAAACAATGAAAACATACAGTACATTGAAAGCCATTTGTTTTAGAAATCTTGCAGCTGCAGGCATTGTTTACTAAACAAAATAAATGTGCTAATAAATGTAATCTACTAAAAAGGTTTGATTGTGTAACATTATACTTCTTAAAACATTGAACGTGCATTTACAATTCCAGTCAAGCAAGGAAATTTCTACAATGATACATGTAAAATTCTCTGCCCCTTTAAACTCCTATCACGCACCATTATACAGACTGAATTACAATTCATTCATAATAATGTACTATATGTCCCTTAAAGGCTACAAGCTGCTATGCATCTCTGTCTTCCTATGCCCTTTCCTGGCCAAAATGAAGACACCCTCTTCCCAGAACGGCCCTGTATTTATGAAGGTTTTTTGACATATAGGCAGGCTGGCCATGCTTGTGTGACTGCCTTCATTCTGCACTTGGCTTGTTCACAGAGGACCAGCACCATTTCCAGGAATTAACAAATCACAGCTAGAATGAGACATTAATAATCTGTCAGCTGAGCCACAAGGCAGTTAAAAATGTGTGTGACTGTACAAAGAAAAAAATGTCTATGTCTAGAGAGATGACCTTCTTTGACAGTATAAAGCAGAAAATATGTGAACATCTGTGCTGTGATTAACACTCTTATTACCCAGAAGTATTGCCAAAAACCTTACGCTACTGTATTAAGTATCAAGCAAAGAATAAGTATTTTTCAAAATAACATTGCCCATATATGATCTCCACTTCAGAAAGAATGATGATGATGGCTACTAGCTATAACAGGAAATGTTGCCTATCATCTTCAATCAGCTTTTACAACAGCTAGATGGGACTTTTATGACACATATCATAACAGTGGGAGAAGGAATTCCTACAAGTGGATCAGAAGGATCAGAAAAGTATTGCATAAATTCCCTTCTAATTTATTTGATAATTGTACAATATGGGGCTATGAATTACTCAAATTTGATAAAAAGTACTCAATTCAGCTCATTATGTAAGTTAAATTAGATTTCGATAAAATTTCAGTGGTGCGCAGTGGTTCCTCGAATGAAAGGTAATTTGTGTGAGAATTTTTTGTACCTGTCACAAATATTTCCAATTAGCGATGGTAATTATTTGATAGTTTCTGCAATTACGACTTAAACGGGTGAATCTGGAACCGTAGAGGACACTAACTGGCCCAAATCTGATATTTTGCATATCTGCATAATGAGGAAATTGGTAGAAAACTGTGACCATTCATTTGTAAAAAAGCCTATGAATTTCATAAATTTGAAAGCTCTGTTCACACATCTCATGACTTTGCCTGCTGTTCCCTAAAGAGTTGATGGAGAATGCTTGAGGACATGGTGGGCAGGCAGCTCAACAACCCCTCCAGAACCATGAGGCAAGTAGGACGTGCCAGATGCCCAGTTATAAACAAACAGAAGGATGCTCTGGTGGCGAAGCAAGCGTGTGCTCGGGTGGGGGAAGCAGCGGCTGTGGCAGTGAGTGGGAACTGAAACCTGACAGCTCAAATTGAGTGCACAAGCACAACTTGCTTTCCCTTTTTCTTTGTTCCACACAGTATTCTAGGGCTCATTTTAAAACAGTTAAAATTCAATGTTATGAGCAATTACCATTCAGCAGAAATCAAATGTGGCATTGGGGTCTGATGGCAAATTGGATATCTTACCTGCTACCAACAGAATGCCTTTCATTGCTATAATATCCTAAAGTTTCCACTGCAGTGTCCTTTTTATTAAGGCTGCATAGTGACAGCTATGCTGATGTATTGCTATTACAGAGAGTAGGGGGCTCTGGAAGCACGTGACTGGATACTAAACACACCACACCTGGCTCCTTACACGGAGTGGAGTTGCAACACATCTCTCCACATCCTCTTCATTCTCTACAGTGTGCTTCCTTCCTCTTCCCCCTCTGCTGCACCATTTTCTTGCTCCCAACCCCACTCCATGTGCTGTGATTGACAGCCCAGCTCTCTTTGCCCCTCTGCACAGCTGTCCCCAGCACTGCAGACAAAATGCACTTCTAGCATAATTTATGCCAAACAATTTCACACGTGGGGAAAAAATCTATTTGTAATGTAAATGCAATGCATTTAATTTCCATGGTGCCAACTCCTCATACTAACCCAAGGCCATATCACCTTATTTCCATATAGCTAGCCTCTCAACTGCCTGAGCAGGAAAAATAAAAACTCACCCACTGTTTAAGAGCAACTGAAACAAAATAAAGGCTAATTATTACAGCTAACAACTGTTGCTACTTCCAACCCTTCTATAGTAACAATCTGCATACTGGGCTGCATGGCTATGTATCTCTGTGTTTTGCTGTCAGGAGAACACTGGCCCTTCTTCTTCTTGTAGCTTGATTTCAGGTGGACTGGTGGTCTGTGAAAGACTCTTACATTAGAAGACAGAGCCGTGGCAGCCAGACCAACTTGGAGATGGAAGAGAGAGTTGGATTTCACGCTCACGCCCAGCTCTTCAGAAACATGGTAAAAGCAACTACACTAGTGAGAGTAGGGTTCCTGCATGGGTGGGAGGCTATGGCTGGAAGTCGCTGTGCAGGCAGCAGGGGAAAGACACAACCTCTCCAGCGTTGAAGTTATGTATATGTGGTCTGTTGCTGCACTGAGAGCTCAGTGTAGACATGGCTCTGAGTGTAGCCCTGTGGTCTGGGGAAGTTGCTTGGGGAAATATACAGCAATAGCTTTGACGCAGTCTAGCCAACATTCAGTAATACTCTCCTTTTATAATGTCACGGTTAACTGGGGCACAGAGTGCAAATGAGTTATGCTACAGAGCATCGTTTGATACAGATACCGCTCAAGAATGTAGATTGCAGGTTTAGATGTAGTTCAGTCTGTAATCTATTGTGTACTTTGAATAAAATGTGAGCTCTGATTCTTAAAATAATTGCATTGAAGTTATTTCACTGATCTTAATGTGCTGAAATCTGATAGTGAGTCTTCAGTGACACATCTAGTTTAGGCCATGTCAGCAATAGTAGGGATTGAGCCTGAGTTTTGAGGGACTTGTTTTTGTATGGCTAGTATTATTTTACTTTGCTAAATGAACCACATTCATTATTTAAAAATATTTTTACTAGGAAACCCCACTAGTGATAAAACTTCTCTTTTGCAATAGTTTCCTGGGGAGAAGCATTGGCAGACACCCAGAGGTTAAACTAGAAATGTTTAGGTGGGGGAACTGGCCAAATTTCCTTCACTCACAAAAAATACCACCAACAGCTTAATCTGGTTCAAAGTCAGTTGGCATTCATCTGTATCCCCCTCCCCCGGGTCGTGCCTGAAAATAGGCAGGATTTGTCTAGTGCACTTACCCGGTCAACAAAAACTAACCAACTAACTGTCATTTCTAGGTGGTAGAACTCTCTTGTAGTAGTCAATGGAGAAAGATGACAGAGGTGGTGGGACTGTCATTTAATTGTTATAGCTGTAAAGCAATAGCAATGCTGATGCCTTGCTGATGTATACAGAAAATGGGGTTCTGGGGATGGGAGCAAGGGGTCATAACATCAATGTAAAAGTAGCACGATCAAAAAACCACATAGCCAAAAACACCGTGGCACTCATAGATCTCAGAAAAAACACAGAGCACTGGACACACAACCAAAAGCACTCTGGAGCTGGAAGGGCAACAACAATTTTATGCGAAGGGCTATGCTCCCTGTACCCCCCACATGGGGGGCGTCACCCCACAGACCCCCCATAACTTTAAATATACATTCTCAAGATCACACAAACACACACACACACACACACACACACACACACACACACAAGAAAAACAACCCAGAGGAAGACTCAAACCTGAGTCAGCTGGACTTACCAGCCATACAAAGCCCGTGACTCTAACCACTAAGCCACGCAGCTAGCATGGTCATCTAGTGTACAATCAGATCCGTAGACTACTTGGCCTGACTAAAAAGAGCTACTTGTATAGCGCTGTAGTTACCCATGATAGCTCTTTTCAGTCAAGCTATTTTCAAAGTGCGTTTTTTTACCATGCTGTATTCCCGATGACTTTATAACTGGATACCCCTTGGGGGCACAGCCATGGCCAGACACTGAATGCACTACAGCTGTGTCCTTACACCAAGTGGAGTTGGAGCATATCATTGGGCAAATCTGTCCATTGCCCCTCCATTTGCTACAGAGCACTTCCTTCCTCTCCCCCCACTGAACTATTTACTTTCTCCCGACCCTGCTGTGTGCCGACACATTAATTCTATATCCCTTGTCATATTAATGCACTAGCAGCTGTTTTGGCTCTAACCAGAATTTGTTAAATCTAACCTTCACCGCTTCACTCTCATATGTATGAGTCCATCCCTTTCTAATTTTTTTTATAATTCCTCTTATTATGCTGTTTTTCTCCAGCCTACTCTGCTTTCTCTCCTCAGCTCACACTGGTGCCTCACTCTCCCTCATCTTCATTTTCCCTTCTCTGTACACTCTCCCTCCTTCCACAATCAAACCTTGACCCAGTAAAAGCTGCCTGCTCCCCCCCCACTAGCTTCAATTAGAAGTTCTCTAAAAGCTGCTTCCAATCCCCTTCCCCCCACACACACAACCATGCCCACTCTTCATAATCTCTAAACTAATTGTAAGGTTCAAAAATACCCTTGTGACACCACATCTTTTGTCTTTCTGGACATGGACGTGTCAGCTGTAATGGTTCTGATAAAATAAATTAAGGTTTCTTACCTCCAGTACTCTCCCCGTGATGTATTTTTCACAGTGATCACACCTAATCCCAAATTTTGCATGATAGTCATTTTCACAGTATGGAACACCATCCCTGCAAACCAGAGGAAAGGGAAATATTGAAAAACCAAAAGATAGCTTTCACCTATAAAAAAGGTGCATTTCATGGTGATACTGAGGGAAGGGAAACCATGACCAGCAAAGCAGTGTATACGTGATCACATACATAATACAGTAACACAGTAATTTAAGGTTGAATGGGACTCTAGCTCCATCAAGTGCCCCACCCTCCCTACAGCATAAGCAAGGATACACAAGTACTCTCTACAAACATATGTTGTTTCATTCTTTATAATTTTTGTAATATTTTTACAGCATTACATTGTCTTCTTTATTATCGTCAGTCTGGAATGTATGCTATTTCCTTTACATCTGGCTAATCTCTGTATTGTACACTAAAAAAAAACTTAAATAAGGGTTTTACCAAAGCCAGCGGCATTTAACAAACTGTGACTCAAAAGCACATTAATAGCTATAAATGAATCAAAAACAACATTTACAACTGGTCTGTTAGTGCAGCAGAAGGCCTGCCGTTCGTAACACTGATGACCCGGGCTCAGAAACAAGCCCCAGACATTGGGGGCTGGTTGGGGCAGAGGACTGAGCATCCCAGTGAATGCTCTCTTCTAGGGAGGAAGGGAGGGCTACATTGCCCTGCTCTGTCACCACACCTTTAGGAATAGAGATGGTAGTACAGCAGGTGGAAGTAAGGGGGGAGACACTGCGAAGATCATGATTGGGCATGGACATTCTTCCTCTGGAGCAACTGTCCTTAAACTCATGTCCACATGGGGTGGGTCCAGCAGCAGGGGGCAACTAAGGGGTAAATTCCCTCTAACTCCATGACAGCCAATATGGCCAGAAATGTGGTAGATCTGCACATGGGGATACAGCAGCGAAAAACAGACTTAAAATAACATTTAAAGTGAATTTCATTGTATACAGAGACTACTTCCCAGCTACAACTTGACATTTTATTTAAGTGGCTAATGAGTATTATATACAGTATGTTTTCAATATGTTGACAACTGTTTTGACATACAATAATCACTGTTACTATTTATTGTTATCACTACCCATATTCTGAAGAGCCAGTTTCGCTGCTCTGCAGATATGTATTGTACCTAATGGTTTGTGTGCTTAATGTTTTGTGTAGTTTTTTCTGTTGTGTATTACATTTATGATTATGAAATGGATGGTCAAAATCCTCAAATTTGATTGGCCGAAACCACATTCAGCTAAGATGATGCATAATCTTGGTCTGAAAGTAGGTCATGCCATCAGTCAAATAAGTCAAAATGAATCCATGTCATAATCACAATAATACAATCCACAATGTGTGATATCATGGGATATCATCCCTTCTCAGATGGTTGAAATTACTTGACCTATGGTCTTGTGCCTCACAGCACACTCGAGGTGAGATGATATCCAATAATATTGCACACAATGTCATGTATTACTGCTTATACGAAGCCTCACTGCCATATGCCCTCCTTTGAAATGTACTACTTGTACTGAATGAGCAGTGAGTTATCTTGTCTAAGTATTCTTAAAAATAAATACTGTTGAGCATTGTTGCTACTTATGTAGTGTGCTTATGGTTATCATTGTGTGATCTTAATATTTGATAACGCAGCATTATACTTCAGTTTGTTTACAAGATAAGATACTGTAAGTAGCTGGATTTAAATACTGTCCCACCAAAACAGTTCAGGCCCAAACTGGAGTAAGGCAAGAAGTAACTGGAAGGGGGTGAGATATGTTGAGGATGCTGCGGGTGTAATGGGATAAAAGGGGCCAGGAAGGTGCAAAGGGAAATACCCAACACTTAACAACAAGTGCTCAGAAGGTATCGGGAACGTATCTGCCTCAATGCTAGGAGCTTGGGCAACAAAATTAGCGAGCTACGGGCAATGACACCAGATACAAAGATAGACCTTGTTGCCATCATCGAAACATGGGCCTCAGACAACAATGATTGGGACCTCATAATGCTAGGGTACTCACTATTCAGGAAGGATAGAAGGGAAGGTGGGCGGGGGGAGGTGTAGCCCTTTATGCCAAAGTGTGTATTGAAGTAGTGGAGGATGGGAATATCAAGTGTGGTATGGAGGAGGCTGAGTCACTGTGAGTACAGCTCACAGTGGCATCAGGCAGAAAACTATGCCAGGGGGTGCCGTACAGACTACCAGGGCTGGAAGAAGTGTGTGACAATGAGCTGGGAGAATAAATAAAAAGAGGGGTAAGGAAGGGGAAGTGGTGGTTGTTGGGGATTTAAACCTGCCAGACATGGATTGAGATGTTCCAGTGATGATGAGTTTTATTTATTTATTTTTATTATTCTTCTTCCACCTGGAGCCCTGGCAGTTGGCTATGGCCCTCCTGACGGAGGGACTCACTCTGCAGTCCTGCCACTCCCACTCCTGCCAGTCCCCGGAAGTCCCCCACAGCTTACCCCCCTTGGTGGTGTCAGGGGAGGAGGTTGCTGGCTCTCCCCCCGCCCCAAGACACAATCCAGATGCCGGGGATGGCTCTCGGGATGTGGTGGACCATCACAAAGCCTGCCAGGCTATGTTTCCACCTTTTTCTCTCTGCCCACCTCCCCTACTGATGCAAGGTATCAGTACGTGCCTCCTGACCCATGCTGCCCTTCAACCACCACCAGAGGGCAGTCAGCGAGTGGGATAACAAACCCTCCCTCCACGAGAAAGGTGAGCAGTCCTCCAGATGCTTGATCCTCTCTTGCCCCTGCTGACCCCCGGTGACCTGGGCTCATTCCCAAACATGGGTCATTGGTGTGGCACAAGGTGTAGAGACCAGTGCCTCAACCTCCAGTGTCACTGGGCTGGCTAGTGATGAGGAGTTTTAGAAGTCAAGCTATGCTGGACATCTTTCAGGACGGCTTGCTGGTTCAGCTGGTGAAGGAACCTACCAGACAAGGATCCATTCTGGATGTAGTTCGCACCAATTTGGAAGCAGTAGGAGTAGAGGAACCACTAGTAAATAGTGACCATAATTCCATTTGGTTTGATTTGACCCTAGCGGCTGAAAAACCCCACTCAAGAATGGAGGTCCTGGGACTTCTGGTGATGACACCGCCTCATGTAGACGCTCCTAAGATGGGCTCCGTTGAACTCCCTTGGCTATTTTCATAAAAAACTATTTTCCTCTCTTAACTCATTGTCTCCTAGCAGACGCCTGTAGTCGTCAGTAAAATACACTGGTGTGTCCTGAGGACGTCTGCAGAAGTCAGCTACTGACTCCCAGTGTGCCCTTGCAATGTCTGGAGAAGTCACTTATATATTTTAATATATAGTGTAACAGAATATAATATATATTTGACTGCATAGCACCGTTGGAAAGGTAATTTTATGCTGAACAACTTTGTCACTGATATTTTGTGCATATCACGTATACTTTAGGAGTCATTTGCATTTGTTTATGGTATGGTGTGCATGGCTTATGTTGCCTGTTTCAGTGAAAAAAATATTTTTTTTTTGCTGTTTCAACCAGCTTAAAAAAAAAAGCAAAATTACATATTATTTGCATACCACTATTGGGAAGGTAATTTTGTGCTAAACAACTTTGCCACTGATATTTTGTGTATATCATGTATACTTTAGGAGTTATTCACATTTGTTTATAGTGTGGTGTGTATGGCTGACATGTTTTCCATCAAGATTCACCTAAGCAGCTTGAATAAAATTCACTTTTTTGGCACTTCAGCAGGTATAAAATAAAAACCGTATTGATTACAACTGGTTGCATAGCACCGTTGGAAAGGCATTTTAGTGCTCATCAACTTTCAAGCTGATTCTTTGTGTGTATCATGTATTCTTTTGGAGTTATACGCATTTGTTTATGATATGGTGTGTATAGTTGAGATTCATCCCTCAAATCTCACCAAATCACCTTGACTAAAATTGGGAAAAATTACGTTTTATAGTAAAAAGGCATCTTTTTCTTAACAAACATAATATTAAAACACCATCTAATGTCTGTATGCTTAATTTGGTGTTGATATTTTACATATTGTCCAACAAAAAATGGCTTATGTTGCCCTTTTTTAGTGAAAAAAATATTTCGTTTTTGCTTTCGACCAGCATAGAAAAAAAAACAAAATTACTTATTATTATATGCATGCCACCATTAGAAAGGCAATTTTGTGCTGAATAACTCTGCCACTCACACTTTGTGTCTAGCATGTACGGTTATTGAGCTATTAGCATTTGTTTGCGACATGCTGACTATGGCTTGATTTTGCTTAGAAAGGCCCAGTATTCACTGTTAAAAGTATACAGGAGATTCAGGAGGCAAGTGGTATAATCTCAGAGTGAGCCTGTGGAGGCAATGAGTTAAGAAGCACCCACCTTTTGAGAACAGCACTTCAGCAACATATGGCAACCAGGAAAAGACCTCGTTTGGCCCTAGGCTACGGACTGAAGCATCAAAAACTTCAGCTTCCCCCCAGAGCACCAGCCACTAATGTGGAGGCCTCAAAGCCAGCCGAGGAAGCTGAGCCAGGATGGGAGAGTGAGTCAGAGGAGGAGGAAGGGGAGGATTTCACCATTACCTCCCGGCAGCTCTGCCGTGAACTGAGGTGCGTGAGCAACACCCTGGATTCAATCAAGGCTGATATAAAAGAAAATAGATCTAATACTGCTCAACAGAGCAAGAAACTTCAGGTGGTGGAATATCATTTTTCAAAGTATACTGAAACTACTGACCTACACAATGGAGCCACTTTGCAGATTCACAATCGCTGGCAGTTCCTGATGCATAAAATAGAGGACCTTGAAAATCATTTGCGCAGGGTGAATTTGAGAATTCATGGTTTCCCAGAATGTTCAGAGACCAGTAATGTGCCGGAATATGTAGAGGGACGTATCAAAGAACTGTAGGATTTTGACAGACAGGAGCTGTTAAACATAATCAGGGCTCATAGAGCACTTTCAGCCCCCCTAAAGACTCATAGGCGAGACCTCGTTCTCTTATCATTGCCTTTTGGGATTTTAGAACCAGAGAAAGGGTTTTAAGAAAAGCATGAGCAAAGAGAGAAATTGTCTTTGGCGACACCAGATTGTTTTTTGAACAGGACTATGCTCCCATCACAATGTAGCGTCGTAAAGCTTGGTTTCCAGTCATCAAGGCCTTGCGTGACAAGGAAGTGAGAGTGAGGGTTGACTTCCCTGCTCATCTAAGAGTAACTTTGGATGCAGGTATCAAAATTTTCGACTCCCACCTAGAGGTGAAGAAATTTCTGATGACCCTTGATGTTGCACTCGGTTACATGAAGGAGATAGAGAAACAGCAGTGGTCCACAATGGGGAGCGGCTTGGGCTGATCAGCAAATACAATGGACAAGGCCAAACAGGGTAATCCCAACACATGGAGAAAGTTACAGGAATGCATGAAGCCCCGAGGAGAGCTAAGGAATGAGCCCAGCGGCCATAACTGTGCTACCTGAAGCAGGTTTGAAACTGCCAGGGGTAGACTTGGGAAGGAAAGAAAACTGTGTGAGCACTGTCTCTGGGACTTAATGGTCTCACTGACTTTGCAGTATGGCTGACAGCTTTATGGCAGATAAAGATGGTTGTTAAAAAGGTTTTTTTGGGGGATTTTTTTTTTTTTAAATCTATATACAAGCTGGATGCTGTTCATATACTTTATGGAGAGGGGGATAGAAACTAGATCCTGGGTTGGGGGGTGAGCACAGGGGTAGTTGGTACACCCCTTAACCACTCCAAGAGGATACCATTTATTCTGATATGGGCCGGGGGGGAAGGATGGGTAATGGGAGGTCTGCATTGGGTCTGGTGACCCCACAGTGGCTGTACATGCCTCAAACTTTAGAGGCAAAACAGCCAAGTGCTGTATTTTATCCAGCACCTCCCACCACCATGGAGACACTGGCATGTAATGAGGTAATTGTGGCACCTTGAAAGCAATTAATGAGTGGACTGGGTTACGGTTTGTTCTCCCTGGTTGGGAGCCCTTTATTTCTGCATTGTATTCTTTTCCAAGTTGATGTAAAAATACTCTTTCTAGAATTTTTATTTTTCCATTTAAATAGAGCTGCACTTTTTCCTTTTGGGCTGTTACCTGCGCTGACCCTGTCTGGCCTATGGGTTCCGTCTGGCTCTTACCACCATGGGGGTACTCAACATATAATGTTCGGGGCATAAATTAACCCGCTAAACAGTCAAAAATTCTGCAAGAACTGGCAAGGTTGGACACACAGATCACATTCTTGCAGGAGACCCATTTCACCGAAACAGAGCATAAAAAGCTGGTCAGACGATGGGTGGGGGCTGTGTATGCCTCCTCTAATTCAAAATACCCCCATAGAAGGGGGCTGATATTTTAATACATAAAACTTGCCCCTTGGAGGTGCAAGAGGTGCAGACGGACCAAGAGGGATGATATGTTAAGGTGTCAGCTATCTTGGGGGATGTGGAGTGTTGTCTTATCAATATTTATGCACCGAACGAGGACTGGGAGGCTGCCATTTTTTTTAAATCTACTTTATCAGACATGATGAGGGTCGAGGGCTGCCTTCTGGTGCTTGGTGGATATTTTAACACTGTAATCTCGCCTAACTTGGACAGACGGGGTTGGGGGTGGGGATGAAGTGGGGCCAGCAGGTGGGACGTTGAACAGGCTGATTCAGTTCTGGGGCCTGGCAGATGCCTGGTGCTGGGTCAATGGCCAAGCCAGAGACTATTCATACTATTCAGACAGACACAACTGTTACTCTTGAATAGACATGTTTTTTATTTCAGAAGAATGGGTTTACACTACAGATAGGTGCCAGATTTCTCCTCGTACTGTGTCAGACCACACCCCACTGAGGCTAACACTGGGCTTGGCCCCTGCATTGCACAATTCACATTGGCAGTTCAATCCATGTCTGCTTAACAACCCAGAATTCAAGACATACATTAGGGACTCAATTAAGGACTATCTGGAGCATAGCCCAGCAGGGCAGACCACCCACTCTGTTCGCTGGTATGCCCTCAAGGCTGTCCTGAGGGGCAACATTATAAAGTTTGCCTCCTGGGAGAAGAAAAAAAACTTTCCCAGGAAATAGAGCAGCTTCGGAGTGACATTGCGGAATTAGAATTTCAGCATAAAATCCTCCCTTAATCCAGAAACCAAAAAGCAATTGGATATAAACAAGCAGAAGTTAGATAGAATACTAACACAAAAGCTAGAGGGAGCTTATAGGAGATTTAGGCAGTAATACTATGTTGGGGGGGGGAGCCGAGCTGGGAAGTTGCTGGCAGCCAACCTGCGTGCCCAGCTAGCCAGTAGGCTTATCCTCAGGACTGAAAACCCTGAGCACAATGACAAGGTTCAGCGCAGACCCGAAGAGATTACTACCACTTTTGCAAATTACTATAGGAAACTGTACACCCAGGAGTCCACCTCCGGAGTTGAGGGTCTCATGGAGGATTTTCTCCACTGGACTGCCCTTCGGTCCCTATCTATGACTTCGAGATTGAACTAGGAAGCAAGTTTCGCTCTCATAGAACTTAAAGAGCAGGTCAAGTCCTTGAAGAATGGTAAATCTCCCGGCCTGGATAGTTACTCCTCAGAATTCTATAAAGAATTTGGAGATCTTTCACTTCCCCTTCTACTGGAGGTCTATGGGGAGGTGGCAGGAGGGGGAGTCTCCCCACGCTCTGGAGATACAGCCCTCATATCAGTGCTGCCTATGGAGGGAAAGGACCCCCTGAAATGTGGGTCTTATAGACCCATCTCCCTACTCAATGTTGATTTTAAGATCTTCACAGGTCTTCTGGCCACATGCCTGCAGAAGAAAATTTCCTATATTATCCATGAAGATCAGACAGGGTTTATTTCCAAATGATACCCGATGGATAATATACAGAGACTCTTGAATATTATTTCATCCCAGACGAAATGCCCAGAATTCCAATTGGCTATATCCATGGATGCAGAAAAAGCTTTTGATAGGGTGAATTAGCAATTTCTAAAGATGACTATGGAGAAGTTGAATTTCGGCCCCAAATTCCTACATATTGTTTCCCAGTTGTATTCTCATCCCCAAGCACAGGTGAGAGTGAATGGTATCAGCTCTGCCCCCTTTGACATCTCTAGGGGAATTAGACAGGGCTGTCCCCTCTCGCTGCTTTTGTTTGTGATTAGTCTGGAACCTTTGGTGGCCAGGGTTCGCCAGACCCTGGAGATTAGGGGCATAATGGTGGAGGGGCTTGAACTAAAGAGCTTCCTTTATGCAGATGATTTCATCTTCTATTTATCCTCCCCAGAGACCTCCCTCCCTCCCTCCTTTAATGACCCTTCCGTAGGAATTCAGCGTGATCTCCAGTTATAACATCAACCTCTCCAAGTCGGAGGACAGAGGCTCTTAGAGTAAGTGGCACTCCCTTGGATCTCTTTAAACTTTCTTTTGCATTTAAGTGGCCCCCTCAAAAATCAAATCAGGTACCTGGGTATTCAAATACCAGTCTACCTTGCTAGGCTCTTCCCAGCCAACTATGGGAGACTACGGAATTTGGTCAAGCGTGACCTGGCGCAGTGGCGTCTCCTGCCTTTGGTGCTGGTGAGCTGTATAGAAGTAATAAAGATGAATATTGTGCCCCGTATTCTATTCCTTTTCCAGAACTTCCCACTCTAGCCCCCAAGATCATTCTGGGCCAGGATAGACAGGGACATTATCTGGAATCATAAAAAGCCTAGGACTTCAAGGCAGATACTGCAACATTCCAGGGAGGCAGGAGGATTTTCACTGCCAAATTTGTATTTATATTATCTGGTGGCGCAGGGAGCCAGCCCAATGACATGGGCCAAGCAGAGAATCACCTCGCGATGGTACCAATTAGAGCATTCAGCTATAGGAGACAGGCCGTTGTTCTCTGTGGTGCTGATGGATTACACGCAGGGTTACAAACACCGAATACAAAATAGATGAGTAAGACATGGTCTCAATGTTCTTAAAACAATTTTCAAGCTTTTAGGTACACCATCAGGCCAGGGACCCCTGTCCATTATAAGATCTGAACCCACAAATATGTCCCCTCTGTTGGATTCGGGATATGCAGCCTGGGCATTCAGGGGGGGTCACACTAGGTTCACACAATTTTTGGAGAGGGGGAGCTGTATCTCATTTCAGAGAGCTAAGGAGACGTTCCAGTGGACGAACTGTGGAATTTTTCCACTTCTTGCAGATAAGACATTTTACAAATTCTGAGGACCACCTCCTCCATTTAGAAACATAGAAACATAGAATTTGACAGCAGATAAGGACCGCTTGGCCCACCTAGTCTGCCCATTTTCCTACCTAACAGATAAGCTGCAGATCCTAATTAACCAACAGCTTACTTCCTCCTACCCCCCACTAGGACTGCCTTATGTCTGTCCCATGCATTCTTGAATTCCCCCACCGTTCTTGACTCCAAAACCTCCTCAGGGAGGCTGTTCTATGCATCCACAACCCTCTCTGTGAAAAAATACTTCCTCACATTACCTCTGAGCTGTCCCCCCTCTATCTTTAAATTATGCCTCCTTGTTCTTGCACATCTCTTTTTCTGAAAGATGCCACCCTCTTGGACTTTGTTGATTCCCTTGAGGTACTTGAAAGTTTCTATCATGTCCCCTCTCTCCCTTCTTTCCTCAAGGGTATACATATTAAGCTCCTTTGGTCTTTCTTCATATGTCTTCTGGTGTAGACCCTGCACCATTTTGGTTGCCCTCCTCTGGACAGCCTCCACTCTGTCTATGTCTTTGCGGAGATAGGGTCTCTAGAACTGCACACAGTACTCCAGATGGGGTCTCACCAACTGTCTGTACAGAGGGATAACAACTTCCTGTTTTCTACTATTGATGCCTCTTCCTATGCATCCCATTATCCCCCCAACCTTCCTTACTACCTTCTCACATTACTTGCCCAACTTTAGGTCATCTGATATAATTACCACCAGGTCCCTTTCCATTTTTACTGTTGTCAGTATCTCACCCCCCATTGTGTACACTTGCCCTGGGTTTTTGTTTCCCAGGTGCATTACCTTGCACTTCTTTGCATTGAATCTGAGCTGCCATACATTTGACCATTCCTCCAACCTTGTCAAGTCCCTATTTTGGGTGGGAGGATTTTTTATATGAGACTGTAACTATTGCAGGATCAGACAGATGCATCTCCTCTCTCTACAAACTCTTATCCCAGCAGACCCTAGACCATCTTGAGATATGCCAAAAGGCATGGGAAAAGAGGCCAGTATTCAGATTATGGAATTGAATTGGCACCACAGGCTAAAATGGGGCTGGAAGGTGAGCTCATCCCCAGACTGGCATGAATTTCTTTGGAAAATTATGGTCCAGTTTTTCCAGGTCCCTGTGGTTACGAAGCATTTTTCAGCTGGGGCTAGTGATTTATGCTGGAGGACATGTTGGCAGCAGAGAAGTCATTGGCATATCCTTTGGTAGTGTCCAATTTTACGCCAGTTTTGGGGGGAGATTCACTGTGCAGTGACATCCATTACAGACATTTTACTGCAGAGGGAAGAATGGATTTTGGGCATCCCCACAATAATGCATCTTAAGGGGGACACAAGGAGGTGGCCCTGATTTTGGTGTCAGTTGCCTTAAGGTGTAGCACAGGCAACTGGCTTTCAGAGAAATCCCCAACCATTGCAGAGTGGGTTAGGAGAATGAGAGAGGTGATTCTGATAGTATCCAACACAGCCAAGCTACGATTCAGCTTTGAAAAACATAATGAGATATGACAAAGATGGGAACTTTGGTCACAAAATTTTGGATAGCTCCTGTTGCATGAGAAGAGAGGGTTGGGTGTTCACTGAGTTATGGGGAGGTGCCCCATTTACTATTCTTTCTGTTAGCGGGGGAAACCAACAGTAAGGATGGGAGACCAGATATGGGTCCAAGCTCTCTTGGTTAGATAATTCCTTTCCAGAAGAAGGGACGGGGTCCGGAGGCCAGGAGGAATGTTGGGTGCAGCTCAACCAGGGGCCAAGTTGGTAATTCCCTTTATATAAGAGACCAAATTTGTTGTTAGTCCCTTATGCTTGTTATATTTTGTTTAACTTTTAACCTGTGACAGTTTGGTTCAATTACAGAGAATCTTTCACCACTTGAGAACAATTGGGCTTGATTATCCCTTTAAAGGTTCTTTAGTTACAATATATGCAGTCAGTGATAACTTGCAAAGCAAGACCAGATGGACTATTATATGAAGAATTATTTTTATTATTTTTATTTTACTTATTTATTTGAGTCTAGGATAACAAAATACCTTTGAGCCGAGGCTCTTTTACAAAGCTTCCACGTCAGTGAGTACAAGCATACAGCATGAACTATAGTAAAAAACATTCAGTAACATTGATGATCTAAGACATGCAATTACAGGGAATACAGGAGGCACAAGGGAAAGAGGAAATGACAGAGGTAGGACTGAGGGAGGGGTGAGGGGAAGAGAAGATCAAAGAGTGTGAGGAGGTGCAGGAGAAAAGGGGGAGAAGCAGGAGAGGAGGAGGAGTAAGGAGGGCAGTGGGGAAGGAAAGGGCGGGGTGCAACAGGGGGGCACTGCTGATAGCAAAGTGCTTGGTGAGGAGGCACATCAGGCAGCAACAGCAAGGGGCAGCTAGATGTGAGTATTGCTTAGTCAGGGCAGTCACAGGAGCTGGAGGCAAGCAGAGAGAGGCGAAGCCTGAACTTGAAAACACCAAGCGTGGGTGAGGCAGAGATGTCACTGCAAAGACTATTTAGCCAGCTGGGTGCCCTATAAGCAAATGATCTTTGACCTTGGGTTGTGCGACAGCGGGGGATTTGCAGAGAATATGGTTTAGACCTCCTGGTGTTGCAGTTGTTTCTGGGTTTAAGGAGAGCACAGACTCCAGGAGGAGCAAGGCCCATCATTATTTTATTGACTGTGATGCAGGTTTTATATTTTAATCAACTGTTGCGTTGCAGCCACCCAGTTTGAGAGTAGAGGTCACATGTAAAGTAGGAGTGAGACGGTGGGATCCGGTGATGAGTCGACAGGCCTTGTACACACTAAAACAAGAACAAAAAACAAAAAAACATCTGTAACTGGAAAGGACAAAGACAGAAGAAGCCAGAAGGGGAAGGAAGGAAACATATTCAATTCAGTGCTTTAGAGTAACTGGTAATTGCTATTTTTCTTTTAAACTTAGATTGTGGGTGTTTAGTGACACTATACTTTCTTTGTTGTCTTTACTTATAATTGTTTTTGGGCTGTTGAAAATTTAAAACATAGTGGTGGTGTAATTCTGTACTGTCTTTAATTGCTGCAAATTTTCGCCCCCCCCTCCCTCCTCTTCCCCCAACTCTTAATTATATGCCCTAATAAATCTGATTGACAGGAGCTAAACACAGGGTATAGTAAGGGGTGTGAAGTAGGAGGGGCATAAGGGGGAAGAAGCCCACCCTCAGCACAAGTGTTTTGACTCATTTATTTATTTACTGGTTTCTTTTTCTTTAAAAAAAAAAAATATCTGAGGATTAGTGGCAGGGTTTTTAGTACAGTAAATTAACAAAGAGAGAACTAGGAGAGCTTCAGTAGCAGACAAGTAGTGGAATTGCAGTATAATGTGGGGAGTGGTGCAATGCAGTGGCTGTGAGGCAGCCATATTCAGGCAGACCTTCTGGACACTGAGGTGCTGCCCTATCTGCATGCATCTCTCTGGACTGCGGGATGAGGTAGCCAGACTCAGAGCGGAAGTAAACTGGGTCAGGAGTACCATCACCCCTATCCAGGGACCACCCAGTCCAATGCAGCTGCCTCAAAGGATGCCGAGAACGAGGAGCACTTGGATGACAGTGGGCTCAGGGAGGGTTAGAGCAGTCAGGCAGAGGCACATCCCAGATCCTATTCCACTCAAGAACTCATATGCCACACTGGCAAACGAGGACAACCAAATAGAGGTACCCAGAGAAGTGGAAGGAAAGGATGTGGAGGTTAGCCAAGGAGGTGACCTCAGCGGGGAAAGCAGTGGACCCCAGAGGAGGAGGAAGCGAATCCTGGTGGGGGACTCCATCGTAAGAGGGATCCAGCTAGGAACACAGGAGGGGGAGGACAAGGAGGTGAGGTGCCTACCAGGTGTCACAGCACGGAGGGATGGAAGGAAGATCCTGGGGATCACTGGGAAGGCAAGACGGGAGGGTGAGCTGGATGTCATTATCCACCTAGGACCTGGCAAATGGGGAGCCAAAGGAAGTTCAGGAAGAGTTTAGGAAACTGGGGAGGGGTCTCAAGCAAGTAGCTACTTCTGTCACTTTCTCAGAAGTACTACCTGTGAGAGGCAAGGGAGAGCATAGGAGTGCATGCACCAGGAACTTTAACTCATGGTTGAAGAACTGGTGCTGTGAGGAAGGGTTTGGATTCATTGGTGACTGGGGACCCACCTGGAGGGATGGAGGTTTGTTCAAGCCTGACGGCCTGTATCCATCCTGGAGGGGAATCCAAGCACTCAATGATAAGTTTAAATACTACATTGACAAGCATTTAAACTAGCAAAGGGGGGGTGGCAGGCCAGCAAGGAGGGTACCTACTTGCTCACCCCCCACAGCTAGCAGTGGAACCAGTGAACCAGAGGAGTGGCTATCTCCGCAAAGCAGTGTGAAAAAGATGGAGATTAGTGCCCAAGAGGTGGATAAACAGAAAAGGGGCAAAATTCAGCAGAAGGGCAGACAGCAAGGAGAACCAGGGATAAATGACAACCAAGGAAGGGCTGGAGTAGAACAGTGAAGCAGTCTAGGAGGTCAAATCATGGAAAGCCATGTGTGCAAATGCCAGGAGCCTTAGCAACAAGATGGAAGATCTGGAGGCTGTCATGGTACAGTCAGACCTGGACATTGTGGCCATCACTGAAACCTGGTGTAATGATACCCTTGACTGGGAGATGGCCATACCTGGCTACAACATATTCAGAAGAGACAGAGCAGGCAGGAAGGAGGAGGAGTGGCACTGTATGTGAAAAATGACATAAGGGCCACAGAGATCCAGGAGGAACAAAATGGGGAGAGATACTGTGGGTTAAGCTGGAAAGGAAAATGGGGACAGCCATCCGCACAGGTGTGGTCTATAGACCACCAGCCCAGGAGGAAGAAAAAGATAGGGAGCTGATGCTAGCCATCCAAAGGATGGCAGACAAGGGTGAGGTAGTACTGGTTGGAGACTTCAATATTCCAGACATGGACTGGAGCATCCCAGCAGCTTCATCAACTAGGAGCAGATTTATCCTGGACACCCTTCAGGGAGCCTTCCTCAAGCAACTGGTCATGGAACCAACTCGGCAGAAGGCAATACTGGACCTTGTGCTCACAAACAGGGACAGTGTGAGGGGGGTAACAGTGGGGGAGCACCTGGGTAACAGTGACCACCAGTCATTGTGGTTTGAAATCACAGAAAGAGCAGAACCAAACCACACAAAAAACGATCCTGTATTTTAGGGGCAGACTTTGGGAAAATGGGAGATACTTGAAAGAGGCATTAAGGGAATGGGACAGAAAATCAGGGTTGAGGAACAGTGGGCAGTATTTAAAATGGGGATTACAAGAACAACAGAATTATGCATTAAGCAGGTTAGCAAGAGGAAAAGGAAGAGGAGACCATTATGGTTTTCCAAAGAGGTAGCAAAGAAAGTGAAAGCCAAAAAGATTGCATTCAGGCAATACAAAAAGACACAGGCAGAAGGGGATAGGGAGAAGTACCAGGAGAAGCAAAGGGAGGCAGGGAGGTCAGTAAGGGAAGCCAAAGCTCAGACAGAAGAACACATTGCAAAATCAGTGGGTAGAGGGGACAAAACCATTTACAGGTACATAAGTGAAAAAAGAAAGACAAAGGGAGGGATAGTGAGACTGAAGGGCGAGGATGGGAGCCGCGTGGAGGATGACAACAGTAAAGCTGACATATTGAACAGGTATTTCTGCTCAGTCTTTACTGAGGAAGAGGAGGGTAATGGGTCTGAAGGAGTACAAGGGGTGAGAATGGTGCAGAAATGGACACAAGTCCCTTTACACGAGAAAGGGTCCTGAAGGAACTGGAAGTAATAAGAGTTGATAAAGCAATGGGGCCAGATGGGGTGCACCCCAGGGTCCTTAAAGAACTAAGAGAGGTGGTGGCTAAACCTCTGGCTATCCTGTTTAGCCGATCACTGGAAACAGGGAGGTACCCAAAGACTGGAGGACAGCAGATGTAGTCCCCTTATACAAAAGTGGGAACAAAGAGGAAGCAGGAACTACAGACCAGTCAGCCTCACCCGGGTAGGGGAAGATCATGGAAGCACTACTGAAGGAGAGATTGGTGGAACATCTGGTTGTCAATGGACTACAGGACCCAAGGCAGCATGGTTTCACCAGGGGAGGCTGTCAGACCAACCTCATTGAATTTTTGACTGGGTGACTAGGGAGGTGGATCAAGGAGGGCAGTGGACATGGCCTATCTGGACTTCAGCAAGGCCTTTGACACTGTGCCACATAGAAGACTATTACACAAACTGGGGAATATGGGTGTGGGCAGGACAGCAGTGTGGTGGGTAGGTAACTGGCTGGGTGGCAGGGCACAGAGGGTGGTGGTAAATGGCTGTCACTCCACAGAGGGAAGAGTGACCAGTGGGGTACCACAGGGATCAGTGCTGGGACCGGTCCTATTCAACATCTTCATCAGTGACATTGCGCAGGATCTAGAAGGCAGAATTTCACTGTTCGCTGATGACACAAAGCTCTGTAACAGAGTAGACACACCAGAGGGTGTAGACAGAATGAGAAGTAACCTGCAGAAACTTGAAGAATGGTCAAGGGTTTGGCAGTTGAAATTCAATGCAAAGAAGTGCAAGATAATGCATATGGGGCACAAAAACCCTGGCACAATATATCAGTTGGGGGGTGAGGATATAGCATGCACCAAGCAGGAAAGGGATCTTGGGGTTGTCATCTCTGATGACCCCAAGGTAGGAAACAGTGTGACAAGGCAGCAGGTAAAGCAAATAGGATGCTGGGATGTATAGGCAGGGGCATCACCAGCAGGAAAAGGGAAGTCATAATTCCGCTATACAAAAACACTAGTGAGGTCCCACCTGGAGTACAGTGTACAGTTCTGGAGACCATATCTACGTAAGGACATAGACAGGGTAGAGAAGGTTCAGAGGAGGGCAACAAAGATGGTGCATGGATTGCATCACAAGTCCCATGAAGACAGGTTGAAGGAACTGAACATGTACTCCTGGAGGAGAGGAGGAGAGAGGATATGATAGAGACATGACAAGTATCTTACAGGGAGGAACAGGGTGCAGAAAACACTATTTTAAGCGAAAAAGATGTTCCAGGACTAGAGGGCATGGGATGAAGTTGGAGGAGGACGATTCAGAGGAAACATGAGAAAGAATTTCTTCACAGAACGAAGGTGGTGGACAAGTGGAACACCCTGCCAGAGGAAGTGGTGGGGGCTGAAACAATCAGGATTTAAGAATGCATGGGATAGACATAAAGAATTCTAGAGGTCAGGGGTAAGGGGCAACAGACTTCTAGGAAAACAAACTGAACTTACAAGCTCAAATGGGCAGACTGGGTGGGCCATAGGCCCTTATCTGCCGACACTGTCTATGTATCTATGTATCTATGTGGGGAGTGGTGCAATGCACTAGCTTTGGAGCAGCAGTTTTCCAGTAGACATTCTGGAGACTACGTTGCTGCCCTATTTGCAGGCACCTCTCTGGTCTGAGGGAGGAGGTTGTTCGTCTCCATGCTGACCTGGCAAGGACTCGGGAAACCTGCTCCCCTACCCAGGGACCACCCAGGCCACTGCCACTACCTCAGAGGTTGCCAAGAAATAGGAGTGGTTGGACCATGGTGGGCTCAGAGACGGTGAGGGTGGTGGAACAAGGCACGCCCTCAGTTGTGCCTCTCACAATTCATTCACCACTCTGGCGAAGCATGGTTCTCTATGGAGCGCACCGTGGAGACCAAGGAGGATGCTGGGAACTTCCACAATGGAGACCCACAGGAGGGTGGCCCAGGACCCCAAAGAGGAAGGAAACAACTCCTGGTGGGGGACTCAATTGCTAGGGGGGGTAGAACTGGGGCAGGAAGGGGAGAGGGAGGTAAGGTGCCTGCCTGGCGCCAAGGCTTGAAGGGACAGGAAACGAATCCTCAGGATCGTGAGAGCAGCGGCAAGGGGAAGGGAGCTGGATGTCATTATCCACTTAGGGATGAATGACCTGGCTGAGAATGGGATCAGAGCAGTGCAACAGGAATTTGTGGAGTTGGGGAGGGCCGTGAACAAGTAGCACACGGAAACTTTCTGGAGGTGCTACCTGTCTATGGAATGGATGAGGCTAGGGCACTCTGCACCATGGGATTCAATGACTGGTTGAAAAGCTGGTGCAGAGCTCAGGGATTTGGCTTCATTGGGGACTGGGGCTCCACCTGGAGGGATGCAGGCCTATACAGGCGCGATGGTCTGCACCTATCCTGGAGGGGAACCAGGATCCTAGGTGATAGGTTTAAATGCTTCAATGGCAAACATTTAAACTGGCCAAGGGGGGGAGGCACCGAAGAGGAGAAGGGAAATCCTAGCCCCCCCCAAAAAAAAATCAGGGTAATTAGTGAGGTAAACACCAAGATAGAGCAGTCGATAGGTAGAAAGGCAGGGGTAAATGGAGAAAAAGACAAAGACAGTAGGGACAGGAATGGGGCAAAAAGAAATAAAGCCATAAAAAATGGAAGGTAATAAGTACCAGTGCCCATAGTCTAGGTAAAAAGCTCCCTGAAAAGGTAGCTTTGAAGGAAGAGGGATGCCTGGATATTGTAGCAGTCACAGAAACATGGTACACAGAGAACCATGACTGGGATGTCAACATACGAGTGTACACACTCTACAGGAGGGACAGGGAGGGAAGAAGAGGAGGAGGAGGAGTAGTTCTCTATGTAAGGGAAGGGATCAAAGCAACAGAGCTAAAGGGTAAACAGGGAGGAGAGGAGGCACTGTGGGTCACCCTGGAGACTGGAAATGGCTCCACAATCCGCACAGGGGTTGTATACAGACCCCCATCTCAGGAGGAGGAAATGGACAAGGAAATGATAGAAGGCATCCTTGGGATGGCAGAGAAAAGGAGATATTGCTGATGGGGGACCTGAATATGCTAGATGTTGACTGGAGCACTTTTGCTACAGCCACATCCAACAGCAGGGCCATTCTCGATGCCCTACAGGGGGCATGCCTCAGACAGCTAGTTTTGAAACCCACTCAGGAGAGAGCAATCTTAGTCCTGGTACTCTCAAATGGGACAGAGAGAGGATCTCTGATCTTGAAGTTGGTAGCCGTCTGGGAACAAGCGACCACCAAACAGTGTGGTTCACGATAAACTTAGCTGTAGAGTCAAGCCACACAAAAGTGAAGGTACTGGACTTCAGGAGGGCTGATTTTGTCAAAATGGGAGAGTCCCTCAGAAAAGCACTAGCAAACAGGTGAGAAGGTGGGGTGGAGCAACAATGGGGCATCAGTAAAAGAAGGTGACAAGACTTTCTATAGATACATTAGTGAAAGGAGAAAGTCCAGAGGGGGTATTGCTAAGCTTAATGGAGAAAAGGGAGCAAGTAAGGAGGAGGACCCTGTAAAGGCATCTATCCTAAATAGATACTTTTGCTCAGTATTTACTGAAGAGAAGGTAGGGCAGGGCCGACAGCTCAGCATCATGGACACAGGGGAGGAGGTGACACTACTCCTTCACAAAGAAAGGGTCCTACAAGAGCTTGCTAAGCTCCAGGGTGGATAAGGCAATGGGACCTGATGGCATACATCCCAGGGTACTAAGGAGCTAAAGGAGGAACTAGCAGAGCCATTAGCAGAATTGTTTAGTGAGTCTCTGAGCACAGGAGAGATCCCAGAAGACTGGAGAAGGGCTCATATGATCCCACCCACAAGAGTGGTAGCAGGAGGAGGCGGAACTACAGACCGGGTCAGTCTTACCTTGTAGTGGGCAAGATTATGGAGGCACTAAGGAAAGGATAGTGCAACACCTGGAATCTAGGGCACAGGATCCAAGACAGCATAGGTTTACAAAGGAAGGTCCTGTCAAACTAATCTCATAGATTTCTTTGACTGGGTAACCAGGAGTGGTGGACCAGCGGGAGCAGTTGATGTCGCCACCTTGACTTCCAGCAAAGCTTTTGACACTGTTCCACATAGAAGATTGATAAATAAGCTAGGTAGGCTCGGGGTGGGTCAGAAGTTGGTCAACTGGGTGGCAAACTGGTTGACGGGCAGAAAACAGAGAGTGGTGGTAAATGGTATACAGTCAGAAGAGATGCAAGTCACAAGTGGGGTACCTCAGGGATCAGTCCTGGGGCCAGTCCTATTCAACATCTTCATTAGTGACCTCGCAGATGGACTAGAGGGTAAGGCTTGTCTGTTTGCAGATGACACCAAGATCTGCAACAGAGTAGATGATCCAGATGGGGTGGGCAGAATGAGAAGAGATCTGGATAAACTAGCAGAATGGTCAGAAGAGTGGCAATTGGGATTTAATGCAAAGTGCAAAATCATGCACATAGGAAGAGAAACCCTAAGCCACCTATAGGCTGGGAGGAGTTGCTAGCATCACAAAGGAAGAAAGAGACTTGGGCATCATCATCACTGATGACCTGAAATCATCCAAGCAGACCTCTAAAGCAGTAGGTAAGGCTAGGGGGGTGTTAGGGTGTATTAGTAGGGGCATCACAAGTCGTAAGAGGAGGTAATAATCCTCTGTACAAGACATTGGTTATGCCCCATCTGGAGTACTGGGCGCGTATTGGAGGCCACACCTTCAAAAGGACATTAACCAAATTGAGGCAGTCCAGAGAAGGGCAACCAAAATGGTGCAGGGACTGCATCAGAAGACATATGAGGACAGATTAACGGAGCTCAATATGTATACCCTTGAGCAAAGGAGGAGAGAGGTGATATGATCGAGGCATTCAAACACCTTAAGGGCATAAACAAGGTGAAAGAGTCTAACATGTTTAAATATAAGAAAAATAGCAGGACAAGAGGACACAGCATGAGATTAGAGGAGGCGATTAAGAGGAATGTGAGAAATTCTTTTTCACAGAAAGGGTGGTAGATGCATGGAATGGCTTACCACAAGAAGTGGTGGCTATGAATACAGTGCAGGGCTTCAAACAGGCATGGGATAGGCATAAGGGAGCAATACAGATGACTATGAATAGATAGGTCACTGACAGAGCAAAGGCCAATGGCACATTTATAAGGTAGAAAAAGAAATGGGCAGACTGGATGGGCCTTGCGGTCCTTATCTGCAGTCAACTTCTATGTTTCTATGTTTCTATGAAACATCAAAACTGCCATCACAGAGGCAACAAGCCTTTGTGTGAAGCAAATAAACAAATCAAAATGAAAGAAAAAAACACTATGGTTCTCAAAAGAAGTGACGGGGAAGGTAAGGGAGGAAAGATAGCATTCAGGAAGTATAAGGAAACACAGAAGGAGCAGGACAGAGAACTGTACCAGTTAAGGCAGAAGGAAGGGGGTACGGCAGTCAGAATAGCAAAGGCCCAAACTGAGGAAAAGATAGCCAACTCGGTTAAGAAGGGGGATAAAACCTTTTTTAGATACATTAGGGAGCAAAGAAAGACTAAAACAGGGATACTGAGGTTGAACAAAGAGGAAGGTGGTTGGGCAGAGAGCGACAGTGAAAAAGCAGGGATACTGAACAAATACTTCTGCTCAGTATTCATAATGGAAAAGCAGGGGGAAAATACCTAATCCGGTCAATAAAAGCACTCTGGATAGGGGGGTTGATATTAGTCCTTTCACAGAAGAAATGGTTCTGAAAGAACTCTTAAAACTGAAGGTGGATAAAGCAATGAGGCATGATGGGATTCACCCCAGAATTCTAAAAGAACTAAGGGAAGAACTAGTAACACCACATGATTACCCTATTTAATAAATCATGGGAGGATGATGTGGTACCTGAGGACTGGAGGAGGGCGGATGTGATTCTCCTTCACAAAAGTGGGAGCAAGACAGATGCAGAAAACTACAGACCTGTCAGTGTAACCGCAGTGGTAGGCAAAATGATGGACTCACTTCTGAAGGAAAGAACTGTTGAGTACCTAGAGGCCAGTGGGACACAGGACCCAAGGCAGCATGAATTCACAGTGGGAAGGTCATGTCAGACAAATCTAATTGATTTCTTTAACTGGGTGACCAAAGCAGTAGACCAGGGAGGGGCTGTGGACATGGCCTACCTAGACTTTAGCAAGGCTTTTGACACAGTCCCACACAAAAGATTAATAATCAGATTAGTCAGCCAGGGTAAAACACTGGTTGGACAACAGGACACAGCGGGTAATAGTAAATGGAGTCCACAGTGAAGAAAGGGGGGTTACTAGTGGGGTACCGCAGGGTTCAGTACTGGGGCCAGTCCTTTTTAAAGTCTTTATAAGAGACACTGCAGAGGGACTGGAAGGGAAAGTATGTCTCTTTGCAGATGACACAAAGATCTGCAACAGGGTTGATACACAAGGTGGGGTGGAAAGGATGAAAAGGGACTTGGCAAGGTTGGAGGAATGATCAAATGTATGGCAGCTTAGATTCAATGCAAAGAAGTGCAAAGTAATGCACCTGGGAAACAAAAACCCAGGGGAAGAGTACACAATGGGGAGTGAGATACTGACAATAACAAAAATGGAAAGAGACCTGGGGTAGTCATATCAGATGACCTAAAGGTGGGCCAGCAATGTGAGAAGGCAGTAAGGAGGACTGGGGGGATACTGAGATGCTTAGGGAGAGGCATCACCAGTAGAAAACAAGAAGTTGTTGGCCCTCTGTACAGACAGGTGATAAGACTACATCTGAGTACTGTATATAGTTCTGGAGACCCCATCTCCACAAAGACATAGACAGGGTGGAGGCTGTCCAGAGGAGGGCAACCAAAATGATGCAGGGTCTGCATCAGAAGACATATGAAGAAAGACTAAAGGAACTAAAGATGTATAGCCTTGAGAAAAGGAGGGAGAGGGGAGGACATGATAGAAACTTTCAAATACCTCAAGGGAATCAACAAAGTCCAAGAGGGTAGCATCTTTCAGAAAAAAAGATGTGCAAAAACAAGGCAGCACAATTTAAAGATAGAGGAGGGACATCTCAGAGGTAATGTGAGGAAGTATTTCTTCACAGAGAGGGTTGTGGATACATGGAACAGCCTTCCTGAGGAGGTCATAGAGTCAAAAACAGTGGGGGAATTCAAGAATGCATGGGACAGATGTAAGATAATTCTAGTGGGGGTAGGAGGAAGTAGGCTGTTGGTTAACTAGGATCTACAGCTTATCCGTTAGGTAGGGAAATGGGCAGACTAGTTGAGCCAAGCGGTACTTATCTACCTTCAAAGTCTATGTTTCTATGTTTCTATTGAGGGCGATAGTAACACGTTTGAGACAGGAGGTGGTGGTGGCAGAGCCATAAATGATAAGTCCATAGTCAATAATGCTAACGATAGAGCTCTGGACAATGACTGACAAGGCTTCAGGGGTTAGACGTTTCCTGTGATGGAACAGTAGGCCCAGCCAGGTATTAGCAGCTTTTGCAACATTATTAATGTGGGCAGCATAGGAGAGGTGGGAGTCAAGGGTGATGCCAAGGTATTTGAAGGTTTGGGCTTGTTCAAGAGTGCCTCCCTGCTTGGTTTTAATGGAGAGGTGATACTGTTTATTTTGGTTGTGTGAGCTTCTGAAAATCATGACCTTTGTTGTTTTCTGATTTAGGATCAGTTTGTGCTTTAAGAACCAGTTTTCGACTGATGAGAAACCCAGCTGGAGGTTTTCTTGCAGTAGTTTTGGCTCATGGTGGGAGGCTAGGATTACTGCATCATCAGCGTAGAGTATGATTTGTTCTGGACAGGAATCCAGTAGTGAATTCAGGAACAGGCTAAAGAGGAGGGGGCCCATGATGGAACCCTGCGGGACACCTGAGCAGACAGGTCTGGCATCAGAGAGCGTATCAGCAATTTTTACTCTTTGAGTCCTGTTATCTAGGTAGCTTTTGAACCAGTTTATGGAGTCAAGTGAGAGCCCCGCATTTTGGAGTTGGACAGGCAGGAGGTGGTGGTGAACAGTGTCAAAGGCTCTTGTTAAATAGATGAAGATGGAACCAGTTTGCTGACTATTGTCCAGTGAGTTGTGGATGGCGCTAGTGAATTCAAGTAGTGGCAAGGAGGTGCTATGTCCTTTTCTGAACCCATATTACTATCTGCACAGGATGTTGTGTTTGTCCAAGAAGTCAGTAAACTGGTCTGCGAAAATACGTTCCAGGGCCTTGGAGAGGGGAGGTAGGATGGAGACCGGCTGAAAATTCTCATGGGCTTTTCTGATACCACTTTTGTGTATTGGGGTAACAGTGGCAGATTTCCACTTGTCAGGGAACTGGCTAAGGCTGAGAGAGAGGTTAAAAATCCTTGTCAATGGCCTGAGTACCTCTTCTAGGGTGAGGGACAGAAGTTTGAGGTCAAGAGATTATTTGCTGGATCTGGATTTGCTAATAGCTTTGGTAACGTACTTGCGAACATGGTACATCTTGACCGCTTTAAAGTAGAAGGGCGGGTGACTAGTAGAGGCAGTGGACAAGATGAACAATGGGGTGGGCTTTGCCCCCCCAAACAGATTATGCATGTGCATTGTTCTTTTGGTTACATTGATTATTTCTTAGTCTTGTACTTTGCAGGTATAACATTGGATGAGGTGCTCATTGTTCTGAATAACATTGACTGAAAGCTTTAATAAAGCTGATTTTCAAAAAAAAGAATGGAAGTCCTGGAGCTTGAGGGGGCAGAGTTTGAAAAGCTGAGAGTGCTGGTGTGAGATAAACTAACCAGGGTGGATAACACAGCAAGAGGAAGAGATGTGGGTGGTAATAAAAGGGGCCATCCTGGAAGCAACACAATTATGCGAGGGCAGTATTAAAGAGAAATAAGTTCAACAGACCTATATAATTCTCTGCAAAAGTAAGGGAAGCAGTTGGAGCAAAAAGAAAGGCCTTGTGTAGGTTTAAGGAGAAACTGAGGGGAGAAGAATGGGAGGAATATGTTCAGAAAAATAGGGAGGCAAACAGGGGAGTTAGGGAGGCAAAGGCAAACACGGACCTGTAGATTGCTGAGGGTATCAAATCCAGAGAAAAAACATTTCTTCCCATACATCAGGGAAACAATGAAAAAAGGAGGAGACATCATTAGGTTGTCAGATGAGGGTAGGGTATATATATGAGGAGAATGGGAAAAAGGTTGCCACAGTAAAACTACTTTTGCTGTTTTCACCATGGAGTATTCCGGCCCCCTACCTGAAAGTGGCATCCAAGAGACCACTAGAGGGATTCCAGAGATGAAAACACCAGTATTCACTAGATATAGGGTCCGGAAAGGGCTGGCAGTCTTCAAGACAGACAAAGCCCCAGGTCAGATGAGATGCATCCAGGAGTGCTAAGGGAAATGGCAAAAGAACTGGCTGATCCTCTAGCAAAACTATTCAATAGCTCACTACAGACGGGGGTGGTTCCTAGGAATTGGAAAGTGGCCGATGTGGTTCCACTCCATAAATGGGGGGATAAGGAACAGGCAGGGAACTACAGGTGGGTAAGTCTCACCTCTGTTGTAGAGAAGCTGATGGAATCTCTGCTCAAGCAGGATGTCATTGACTACCTGGAGAAAACGGTCTTCAGGATAGTAAGCAACATGGCTTTATGGCAGGGAGGTCCTGTCAGACCAATCTGATTGTGTTATTTGACTTGGTAATGAGGGAGCTGGATTGGGGCCATGCAGTGGATCTGCTATACTTTGACTTTGGCAAGGCTTTTGACTCAGTGCCTCATGGATGCTTGCTGAGGAAGAAGAAGAATCTGGGGGCAGCAAACTATATTGTTAGATGGGTGGGAAACTGGCTCAAGGATAGGCAGAAGTGGGTTGTTGTCAACAGGGTTAAACTGGTGGAGAGGGAAGTCAAAACTGGGGTACCAGAGGGATCAGTCCTAGGCCTGATCCTTTTTAATATGTTCATTAGCAACATCAGTGAAGGAATCCTGGGTAAGATTAGCCTCTTCACAGATGACACTAAACTCTGTGGAAGAGTGGATAGTGTTGAGGGAGTTAGGGAATTACAAAATGACCTCCAAAGACTGGAGAGATGGTCAAATGTGTGTCAACTGAAATCTATTGCCAAGAACTGCAAGGTAATGCACCTGGGGAAAAAGAACTCCAAGACAGAGTACTGGCAAATTGGGGTTAAACATAGCACAACAGAGTAGTGTGTCTGGGAGTCATCATTACCAGCGACAAGCTAAAGTAGTCAAGCCAGTGCAACAACACCTACAGCAAGGCAAACAATGATGGGCTGTACAGTGAGGGGTATAGACAGTAGAAGGAAGGAAGGAAGCAATATTTCCCCTTTATAGATCCTTGGTGAGGCCACGTCTAGAGTACTGTGTCCAGTTCTAGAGCCCTCACCTCAGAAAAGATAAGGACAAGCTAGAGGCTATACAGTGTAGGGTGACAAAGATGATTCAGGGTCTACAGGGGGAGTATTACAAGAAATGTCTGAGGGCATTAAACGTACTCGCTGGAAGTCAGAAGGGGGAAGAGAGATATGATAGTGACCTTCAAATATCTGAAAGGGATTAATATAGTGAATTGCACAAAATTATTTAGCAGGAACACTGGCTCAGTGACATGACAGCATGACTGGAAACTGAAAGGTGGGAGCTTCAGGATGGACTTGAGGAAATATTATTTTACCAAAAGGGTGGTAGAACCATGGAACAGCCTGCCTGCTATTAATGGTGGGTGCCAAAACTGTAGAGGGCTTCAAGCATGGGTGGAACAGAATAATGGGAATAATGGCAAGCTTTACGCTGAATGAGGGAAGGGGGAGGAGAAAGGAGGAGTTGAAGGGGAGGGATAACTCCCCAGACACACACTAGGTCTCAGGGTAGGATAGCCAACCACAGGCAGACTGGATGGATCTTTAGTCTTTATCTGCCATCATTATCTGTGTTTCTACATCACCCACCTAACAAAGTGAAGAAAGAAAAAATTGCAACACATCAGTCCTGTAGATATAGTACATTAAGATTCCTGTATAACCAACAGTAGGTAGTATTTTAGATACACAGACCAGCCAGTAGGGTTGTCAGAGCCCTCTGCAGTTTTACGTTCTAGTTCTAGTCTAGAACTTTTGAAAAAGTTCTAGGGTTCTAATCTTTTTTAGAACATTTTAGAACTCAAACCCTATCTTTGTAATTATACTGCCAATAATGACGGTAGTAGTAAAATACACATGAAATTGAACACATGCTGCCAGTAATCAAGACAATAGTGAAATACATGTGAAATTCAGGACAAAAAGAAATACAACCTGTTCAAAATAAGGGGAGCGATAAATGATTACATGTGACTTTGATATATTGGGTACAGTGTAGCAGTCCAAGGGCAGACAGCAGGATGATGAACTGACCAGTACACAACGTAGGATATAGAGTTACACAGCACACTGAAGGGATTTTCCTGTCTCTCCTCAAAACAGGAAGATATATTTCTGGCATGTATTTAAGGATACCACACAAGTGACTGCCAGGCTGCACACGGTCACACACATTGGGTAGGGTAGTGTGGTCAAAAGGCACACAGCAGGACGATGGGCTAGCCACAGTACGCCACAGGAGATGGAGTCACACAACACAGTGAAGGGAATTTTTCTGAATCTCCTCCCGACAGGAAATATATTTCTGGCATGTATTTAAGGATGGCAGAAGGAATACCGCCCCAATGCAATGGTGTGCTCAGGACAAAAATACTAAATCAAAGTACAAACATCACCACCACCACTAGCCACACAGTTCAATAAGTAAGACACAAGAATGTGCATCAAAATCACATTTATTAAAGCCAGTAGTGTGAAAAAATACTCCCTGAACAAACTTTTGCAGGTGAAACCGGTAGGATGTGGTGAGTTATTCCCCTTTGTCTCCTGGTAAGGGGTATTTTTACACACTATTGGCTTTAATAAATGTGATTTTGATGCACATTCTTGTGTCTTACTTATTGAACTGTGTGGCTAGTGGTGGTAGTGCCAGGATTTGTATGCTTTGATGTATTTAAGGATACCACACAACTGGCTACTGGGCTACACACGGTCACACACAACACACACTGGGGTATAAAGCAGTCAAAGGGCACACACACTGCAGTAGCCATAGTACCCCATAGCAAGAGTCAAACACCAACACAGTAAATATTGTGTCAAAACTACAGTAACTGCCTTGTTGTATGTATCAGGAGGTTTGTAGTGAAAGGACTCCTTCAGAACAGTCATGAGACGAGTTTTTACTTTGTTGAATTTATTGTAATTTGTTTATTCCCTGTTTGTTGCCAGCTTTCTCCTGTTCCCTTAATCTCTTTCTCTTCCCCCCTCCCCCAGCCAGGGTGATTTCACTCCTGAGTCCTCCTGACCGTTTTATCTCACAGTTACACTGGCACCCCAGGCAACTTTTTTTTTTTTGTTTGTTTCAAGCAAGGCAATAAACTTTTTTATTTTATTCAAAAATTGTAAAATACCACCTGATAAAACACAGTCGGGTGGGTAGGACTTGGAGCAGAGCACTCAGTGGCACATCCTCCTCAATTGGAATCAGACACAGGACTGGAGCCGCACAGCCACACTTCACTTATCCCAGATGATGGATCCCGTGTGGCTTACCCCTCTGACCTTTCTTCCACCACCTGACCACATAGTAGCTAGTCAGGTGACAGGGACTCCGGAGTGCAACCTTACTGGCTGTCCCTCCCCCAACTGTCTTGAGCTGCACAGTAGGGAGGAGCCGAGCTGAAATGGATTGGAAACAACAGCACCAAACGGGAGGGTGGAGGAGCCGACACTCCGACTGTAAAGTAATAGTATGGAACCATGGAGCTGTTTAGGCTTAAGAAGGGAGGAACAACCAGGGGACATGAGTGGAAGCTGGATGGGGGTAATTACAGGGGGAATGTAGGAAACATTTTTTCACTGAGAGGGTGGTGGAGCCATGGAACGTGCTGCATGGCAGGCTGGTGGAGAAAGGCACAGTGGAGGGCTTCAAAACGGGCTGGGACAGGTACAAGGGGAAACTGAAACCAAAGAAGATCCTCTTGGGGGCTGGGGGGGTGGTAAGGTGAGCAGCCACTAGGTTGCTGGCTTTCGAGCAGACAAGACAGACCATTTGGCTTATTCTGCTGGCTTTTAGTATGTTAGTATATATATATATATATATTTTTTTTTTTTTTTCAAACAACTTGGACAGCAGAAATGGGCTCTCTGAGTCGAACCCTTTTTCAAACCCTCTAGTGTTCGAGTTCTAAATTAGAACTTGAACACCAGGGTTTGAAGAGTGTTTTAATCTTTAACAAACTAGTTCTGACAATCCTACCGACCAGTGATTGACACTGCTGTGTTATAACAAGCTGAAATACCAATATTTGCCTTTAATAAAAATATCAGACTGATTCAATACAGTACAATAGTTATTTATTCACTTTATTTATTCATTCATCTGTTCATTTGTCCACAGTGTAGGCTCACTAGAACCAAGATTCCTTTTACAAGAGTAACCAGGATGTCAAGACAACAATGTTAATGCACTTGGTGACACTTCTGAATAAAGTGTACACAGTATATAGAAGGATACAGTAGGGATACAGGAATCTACACAGGATGGTTATTTATTTATTTTATATAAAAGTTTGGTAATTGGGAAAGGCACACTGAGCCAAGGCTTATTTCAGGTGTGACCGGGCGGGGGGGACATAAACATAGGTTACTCATCTGTAACAGTAGTTCTAGGAGTGGTATGTGTTGTTCATCCACACTTCTTGGCATGTCCTTTCCCTTTAAGAATCTTGCCGGAAGGTCTAAAAGCTGGCTCCTCCCACCCACCCGGGTGGTATATCCCTCAACTCCATGCCTTGATGTCAGATCTTGCCCTCTGGAAGCAGTGGTGGTGCATCGAAGCCTGGGGAGGTCGGGTGGGTCAGTGTGGATGAACATATACCACTCCTAGAATTACTGTTACAGGTGAGTAACCTGTGTTTCTAGGAATGTGGATATGTTGTTTTTATCCACACTTCTTGGCAGAGTCCTAGCAGTTCTCCGGGAGGAAGGAGGCAAGGCACACACACCCTACTTAGGCAACAGAGATTGGAGGACTGAGGCCCCAAACCCAGCATCCCGGCGTGACTCTAGGTCAATGTGGTAATGGAAAATGAAGGTGTCTGCTGACTTCCAGGTAGCAGCCCTGCAGATTTCCTGGACAGGGATGTCCCTAGAAGCAGCCACTGACACAGCAGTATGGCAGGTGGAATGAGCCCTTAGCTCTACGGGAGACTCCCTACACACCAACCTATAGCAGAGATTGATGCATGATGTAATCCATCTGCAAATTGTCTGCTTGGCTGCAGGTCTGCCAGGTGTGGCTTCAGCATAGGTGACAAACAGCTAGCAAACCTCTCCCCGAACTCTAGCGTGCACTGCTTATACTAAGAGAGCACTCATCTCAGGTCCAAAGTATGGAGCCTGTATTCAGCCTCCGAGGTGTGACTGGAGTAATACACTGGCAGAGTCATCACCTGGTTCAGGTGAAACTCCAACACAACCTTCAGAAGGAACTTCAATTTGAGGGGCAGGACAACCTTGTCCTTGTGGCAGACCAGATAGGGAGACTCAACAGAGAGCACCTGGAGCTCCCCAATCCTTCTTGCTGATTTGATAGCTACCAGGAAGGCGATCTTCCATGACAGGTGTGACATTTCACTCCTGTGCATTGGTTCGAATGGCCTGCCCATGAGCTTTGCAAGTACCATAGAAACATAGAGTTTGACAGCAGATAAGGACCACTTGGCCCATCTAGTCTGCCCATTTTCCTACCTAATAGATAAGCTGCAGACCCTAGTTAACCAACAGCCTACTTCCTCCTAACCCCCACTAGAATTGTCTTATGTCTGTCCCATGCATTCTTGAATTCCCTCACTGTTTTTGACTACATTACCTCCTCAGGAAGGCCATTTCATGTATCTACAACCCTCTCTGTGAAAAAATACTTCCTCATATTACCTCTGAGCCGTCCCCCCTCTATATTCAAATTGCGCCCGCTTGTTCTTGCACATCTCTTTTTCTGAAAGATGCTACCCTCTTGGACTTTGTTGATTCCCCTGAGGTACTTGAAAGTTTCTATCATGTCTCTCCTTTCCTCGAGGGTATACATACTAAGCTCCTTTCATCTCTCTTTGTATGTCTTCTGGTGCAGACCCTGCACCATTTTAGTTGCCCTCCTCTGGACAGCCTCCATCCTGTCTATGTCCTTGCAGAGATGGGGTCTCCAGAACTGCATGCAATACTCCAGATGGGGTCTCACCAACTGTCTGTACAGAAGGATAACAACTTCCTGTTTTCTACTGGTGATGCCTCTCCCAATGCATCCCAGTATCCTGCCAGCCCTCCTTACTGTTTCTCACATTGCTTGCCCATCTTTAAGTTATCTGATATTACTACCCCCAGGCCCCTTTCCATTTTTGTTGTTGTTAGTATCTCACCCCCCACCCCACAATCCCACAGTGGTGGTGGTTCCACGCACCAGCGGGGAAATATGGTTCAGGCCTTTGAAGAAACACCAGACCACATTCTCCTGTGCCACCGTCTGCTGACCAGCCCGTACCCGGTAAGCAGAAATGGCTGCCAGGTGCACCTTAAGGGTCGTAGACTAAAGACCCCCTATGGAGAGAGACCAAAGGCAGTCAAGAATGCTAGCCACTGGACAAGACAAAGGATGCAGGCCCTTGCCCTGACACCAAATGGAGACTTTTTTCCACTTGAAGGCATAGCACTTCCTGGTCGATTCCTTCCTAGAGGCCTCAACTACAGTGAGGACATCTTAGAGAGACACAAAGCGTAGAACTCTAGCCACTCAGGAACCAGGCTGTCAGGTTTGGGTGGAGGACCTTCCCCTGATTGACTGAGAGCAGGTCCGGGCGTGCTGGAAGCTGCCTTGGGAGTCTGATGCTGAGGCTGAGGACATCGGGGTACCAAAACTGGTGGGGCCAGTCAAGAACCACCTGTGCCTTGTCTCTCTGCAACTTGAGGAGCACCTTGTGGATCGAGGGAAGTGGAGGGGAGGCATAAAAGAGGCCTGGGGTCTATGGCCTCGAGAAGGCATCCCCCTGCAGTAAGCCCTGCTGATGGGGGCTGGTACAAAACAGCCTCAGCTTTGTGTTCTCCCTGGAGGGGAACAGGTCCACCTGAGGGGTACCCCACTGAGAGAACAGGCTGTGTACTACCTCTAGATGGAGAGACCACTCGTGGGATGCCTCGCTCACACGGCCGAGGGAGTCCGCCAGTTGATTCGAGGCTCCTGCCACATGAATGACTAGGTGACCCACCTCCAGTCAGCTCACGGGGGTCCAGATGCAGAGAGCTTCCCTGCACAGAGGCCAGGAGTGCATGTTGCCGTTTGTTGAGATAGTACATGGTCGTGGTGTTTTCTGTCTGGACCTGATCCACTTGACCTAGAAGGATGGAGCGAATGCAGTCAGTGCCAGACGAACCGCTCGGAGCTCCAGCAGGTTGATGTGGCACTGGGATTCCTCAAGGATCCAGAGCCTTGTCCCCCATATGGGCACCCCAGCCCATGAGAGAGGCATCGGTTGTCAAGATGACCATCGGCTCAGGATGGACAAATGGGATCCCTTCCAGCAGATGCTCCAGGACGGTACACCACTGGAGAGCACCCCACATCTACTGGGTTACAGTGACCAGCTAGTTGAAATTACCTAGTCACTAAGTCCACTGGCTGGCCAGCTCCCATTGAAGGGGGTGCATATGCCACCGGGCCCATCGGACCACAGAGGTGCAGGCCACCATGTAGCCAAGAAGTCACAAGGAGTCCCAGGCAGGGCACAAGTACCCAACCAGAAATGATCAGGCAAAGGAGGAGAGAACCTCCGCCCTGTCCATCGGGAGCCTGGCTGTGACTTGACAAAAGTCGAGCTCTGCCCTGATCAAGCAAATCACCTGCAAAGGCACACGTTTCAACTTGGCTTCATTGACTAGGAGGACAAGGTCGATGCAGATCTGAAGGGTCAGATCCCTGAACCTCTCCACCTCCTGTTTGGAGGAACCCGCTATAAGCCAATCGTTCAGGTAAGGGTACACCCTGACCCTTTGATGCCGAAGATGGGCTGCCACCAATGCAATACATTTGGTAGACACCCTGGAAGCCAACGACAGGCCGAACAGCATGGTTTGGAACTCATATAGGGTTCCCTCTGCCCTGAAATGGAGAAACCTTTGGTGTGATGGATGGATCAGGACATGAAAGAACAGATCTAGGGAGCAAAACCACATGTTCTGCTCGAGAGATGGTATGATCTGAGACAGAGTTACCTTCCTGAAGGTGCGAGACCTGAGAAACTAGTTCAGGTCATGCAGATCTAGAATGGAGCACCAGACCCTCATCCGTTTCGGAACCAGGAAGTACCTGGAAATGAACCCTGGGTTAACAGGGGGATCCGTGACTCTGACCACTACCTCCTTGCAAAGGAGTTGGGCAATGTCTCAGAGAGCCGACTGAATGTGCACAGATGCCTTCTCCTCCTGTGGAGTGCAGGCTTGGCTTGGTGGGTACTGCTCGAATTCCAGAGGCAGCCCCTGGCTGACCAATTCCAAGACCCACCTGTCCATTGTGACAGCAGACCAGACAGAAAGGAAGTGGCAGAACCGGCCCCCCACGGGAGGACCCAGAGTGGGAGTGATGGGCATGGGGGTGGCAACCCCCATCCCGTCACTGCGCAGGCTTGGAGCAGGAGGATCTGGCTGAGGGACCACTGGGACCTTTCCCTCCAGGCCTACAGGCCGCTGAAGCCCCTGACTTGGGCCAAGGGTACCAAGATTGAGCCTGCTGCTACTGCTGCCCCTGGTACTGGGGCTGCTTGTCCACAGGGGTAGAAGGCCGAAAGGATTTATGCTTCTGCTTTTTGGAATCCTGAGATTCCTTCTGGGTGGAATCAATGAAGTCCAAAGTGGCATTGGACTTCTCGATGCGTTGGAGGTGACCATCAACTCCTGGACCGAACAAGTCGGTGCCCAGGAAGGGAACATCTGCCAGTTTGTGTTGGGTGTCTGTTGTAAAGGTCAAGATCCTCAGCCAGGCCCTGTGGTACATGGCGACTGCAACCGCCACCGAGTGGGCACAGGAATCCCCGACGTCCAGAGCTGTCTGGAGTTGCTGCTTAGCAACAGCCTGACCCTAATCATGGACCACTTGATCATAGTCTGAAGGTCCGTGAGGAGATGAGGAAGCACCTCATCTAGAAAGCCCAATAGGGCATTGGAAAAGTGTGCTATGATGACAGCTGAGCTTGCCTGATGGAGACCAAGTGAAGAGGCAGCATAGACCTTTCTGGCAGAGTGGTCCAGTTTTTTGGACTCTGTCTGGAGGTCTATTGGTGTCTCCCAAATTGCCCGAGTGCCGAAACACAGATTCGGTCACCAACCCCTCAGCCAAGGGATACTCTGTGAACCCAGAAAGGGAGTCAATGGGAACCTCCTACTTGCGGGCCATCTGGGCTGAAGGCGCAGGGCAGGAGGCAGGGCACTGCCAAAGCTCCAGGGCCGGGCCAACAATGGCTTCAGCCACTGGGAAGACCTCTGTCAGAGAATCCCCTTTTGTCAAAATTTCTGTCAAGGGATATTGAGCCCGTTTCTGAAAAGGCTCCAAAGGCATCCCCGGGGATTCGGAGATGAGACGGAGAATGCCCATGAAGGACGTGGGACCTTCCTCTGTCGAGAGACCCCAGAGTGAATCCTCACTGAACAGACGAGAATGCAAGTCAGAGTCCTTGGACTCCGAGGAGTCCGGATAGATCAGCCGACCACCCGAGTCACCTTCGACCTGCTGTGGACAGTCGGGAGTGAAGGTGACAGACAGCCTGTGTGGGAGGCCCTCAGCAGGCCGAGACTCCTTGGCGGAGCCCCAGAGGGAGGCTGTTTAGGTTGTGATTCTACCACAATTGGTGGAGAAGACAGCTTTGGCCAAGCCAGAAGGCTCCAGCAAAGGGATGGTGCCGGCCGGCTCCAGAGGAGTCAGCATCTGCCTAGAGGGCAACAGCCACGTGATGGCCAGCATGGAAGCCAGCATCGGCTTTGGACCAGCCAACACCAACTGTTGCCACATGAGATCCTGGTAGCATCAATGCAACTTGAGCCGAAGCCTTTCCTTTTCTGAGGAGGACGAAGATGAATAGCGGCAGCACGCCTTTCTGGAATGCCCACAATAGCATTTGTGGGTTTTCCTCGATCGGCATCAAAACCTGGACCTTGACCATCAGGGAGATTGACAGGGGTGCTCAGAAGGTGCTGGGGAGAACTGTGGCTCCTCCAGGTCAGGAAAGGGACCATGAAGAGGTTTCCAGCAGGCCAGGTCTCCTCCTCGGTAGGACCAGGCAGGACTGGAGTCCTGAACAAGGAATTGTCAGCCTCAGGCCAGCCCGGTGGTGCTGAGGGTTGAGACACTGGATGCCACACCTCGTGCTGCGCCAGTGACCTGGGTTTGGAATGGACTCAGGCCACCGGGGGCTGGCAAGGGGAGGGAAGGATTGAGCATCCTGCGACTGCTCTACTTCCTTCTGGGTGGGTGAGGGACATGCGCCACGCTGTGGTGACACCTAGCGGAGGTTGGGGACACCACAGATTCAGGCATACACAGGAGGAGGAGTGTGGTAGGCATCTGCATGTCTGTGTTGACGCCATTGCATGTCTGACTCCTCAAAGAGGCAGAAACAGTGGAAAATCAGTGGGGCTACTTTGGCAGCTGATGGCCAGCAGCCCCTGGAGTTGTGTGGCATGTTCACCAGTTCCATGCTGTGGGTCCTCTTGGGGGGGGATGCTGCCATTGGCTGGACAGTGTGATGGAGCATGTCGCACACCTGACTGACTTCAGGGGTGTGGGTGCCCGTGGCCGTGGGTTGAAGGGGGACCGCTCTGACCAAGGAGAACAAATAGTGATAAGATTAAAAAAGAAATTGTCGGCCTCATCAAGTGACAATGGCTTAACGTGTCAATGATAATTTCAACCGGGTCATGGTCCCACATCTTAGCCAGTTGGCCGAAGCTACAATTTCGATCAAAGTCAAAAATGGAGATTCCTGGGAAGGAGAACTCTCTCGATCCCAAGAACAACGTTGACGAGACTTCTCCTCTCTTGACTCCTTGGAATCCTTTTTACAGGAGTGGGAGATGTGCGAACCCGACGGGCCTTCCCCCCCTTGGTCGTGAGAGACTGGCACAACTCCTTGAAGGAGCCTGAAAAGGTAGAGCTCAATTTGAGTGGTACGAAGACCGAAGTGGAAGAGGACCGATCAGTGGCCGGAGGCTCCTCCTCCTCGAAAGCCTTCATCTGCTTGAGTTGTTCAACAGACCCCGCAGCCACAGAGACCGCCCAACGGGTTCCATTTCTCTGGTCAGCCGAGCTATAACCAACTGAGACAATCATCCAACATGTTGGGCTGGAACAAGCGACAGAAGTCGTAGGTCTGGGTATCATGATCATGGCCCAGGCAATAGACACACATGGCATGTGGGTCAGTGGGAGACAACTTCTGCCCACAAGGGCACCGGTGGAACCCGGGCGAGGACGTGTCCTCCATTGCGGTTGTGATCACAAAACAATGTGGTGAAGCTCGAACGAGTTTAAGTTTTGGAAAATAATCGGAAGATTTATGCACCAGGGCCTACACAACGTGGGAGTGATAAGGAGGGAACCTGAATCTTCCAGCGGAAAGGAAGATCTTGCCTCAAGAGGCGGAACTGAGGGATATACACCCAGATGGGTGGGAGGAGCCAGCTTTTAAACTTTCTGGCAAGATTCTTAAAGGGAAATGATATACCAAGAAGTATGGATAAGATCAACATATCCACATCCCTAGAACCGACCGGGTGGGAATTACAGTTACAAACATTTTCATTGCTACACAGCGCAGTGTTATACACAGTTACAAATATTAGCATCACATCACAGAAAGATAGATCATGCTGACTTGAGAAACATTATATATTCTAAATAGTAGACTAGGCATAGTTGCAGCTAGACTAACGTGTGAGTTGGGGACCGTTAGGATAGAAGCATAAGCAAGGTGGGGAGGGGGTTAGTAGGCACTTGAAAGCGAGAAGGGAAGTGGTTTGCTGAAAGGAGGGGGGGAGATTATTCCAAAGGGAGGGGAGCTGATAGGAGAAGGCAGATTAGCCCACAGCCGAGCAAGAGTTGGGAAGGGAAAAGGAGTGTGATTCTCTGGAGCATAGAGAATCACAGATGGGACAGGCAGGCATCAAGAGAGAGGAGAGATAAGATGGGAGGGTACCAAGCCAGTACCTGGCAATAAAGGAGAGGGAATGGGACTGGCGTCAGTTGGAGAGAGAGGGGGGACTGACAGAGAAGTATAAAGGCAGCAGTGGTGTGTGCAGTAGGAGGAGTTGTGGCAAACCTACAGAAGACATGTAGGAGTGTGTCTAGTTTGTTCAGAGAGGAGGCGGGAGCAGTGCCGTAGACAATATCCACATAGTCGAACACAGGGAGGATGGTTTTGATTATCAGTTCATGGTGAACAGCAGGGGAGAGGCAGTCCTTGTTATGGTACATCACTCTGAGCTTATGGCAGAGCTTGGAGAACAGGGATTTAACATGAACAGAGAAGTCAAGTTTATCATTGAGCCATTTCCAGAGGTATTTGAACACCGGGATGGCATCAAGGGTAGAGCTGTCCAGGGTTGTGAATACAGGAGGGGTCATGAGGCTGGCTAGTTTTGTCTAGTCCCAAAGGTCATATGTATCCCCTAGGTGGCACTACTCCTGTGGGCCCGAACAAGGTTGGGGGACCTGTATGCCCAAAATTGCTTAAAACTGGTTCTTTTCCAAGATATTATAATGACACTGTGCCTCCACCCAGAGTTTAACTTTAAGTGGGCTGGTATGGAACCTGGCATAATCCCCTGGGATGCTGTACCCACCCACAGTAACCACTGGCCAACCCAACACATGACCCAATAAACATTTCCCCACATTTCAATGCTTGTACCAATTACTGACTTGAGTCTAATAATATGCTCATGAAACCATCATCTGCAAAACAACAACATGTTATTTACGGGGGGCAAGGTTTAGGAATGGGGAAAAAGTGGAGTCGAGATTATGTAGGCAGTATACACAATATTTACACTGAATTGGAGTTTTGATTGGTTTGTGCTGGTGAAAACCCTCAGGCTGGGTAGATAAGCTATTTTTCAAATCAGGATATAATCCCACATGATGCCAATTTGAGATGACCAGAGCCCTGGCTATCTAAACTGCATACAATCAGATGATACACAATATTATTTAGCCCACACTGGTACCAGTTCCCAAATTTTGTATTGGAGCCCCATTGATCCCAATATTTAAACCTGGGTACCCAGTTACCAAAGTCCCTTTAGGTGGAGGCCTGGTGGATGGTGCAGCTGTACGTTGGCTGGTTGATTTAAGAAAGATTTTTTAATTGAACTTGAAGGCATTAAGCAGTTAAACTATTTAGTCATTTAGATCCATGCATGGGTGCAGGAAGGCCCCTGCATTTTGTAGGCTGAAACAAGGGTCAGATGTAGCCCAGCTGGTTACATTAGTTTTGAATTTAATTATCATTTCTGAACATCCAGCACATTTGAGGGTCCTGGTACATTCAGCACATTTATACTCTAAACACATTCAGTACATTTAAAGAAAGGGTAACTTCTTCAACCAGGGGCCAGCATGGCCACCCTGGTCCCTTTTTACTTGAATACATGGGTACTTGTTCCCTAAGTTGGGGGTGACCCGGTTTCTTTGTAGCCGTAGCTGGACAAATTGTTTTAGTACTACTATGTCTCTACTTGAGTAACTTGAGTATATTAAAGCAGTCATTTCCCATTTAAACTTGAGGTCCCAGTCCCACGTGGCACATGACTGATGTTCACAGCTCCACCGGACATCTTGACCGAATGTCAATCAGATACTGGACCTCCCAGGTAAAGTCAGGATGAGCCCTGGTTCTGAGTGCTCCCCTTCCAGTCCTGTAGGCTCCACAGCAGATAAACATATATTACTACATTTATATTTAAACTGGACCATGCCAGGTCCCTTAAGCATCTAGGTCCACCCGCGTTGGGCAATGTTTAGGAGCAGCAGATGCAGGATGCAGACCAAACAAACAGTTTAAACAACAGCAGTCTCTAGGGCATTGGCAGACCCATTAAGCATTTTCTTTTGTTTATGCACCGGGGGGGGTGGGGGGTGGTTACAAGAGTACTCAGGCTCCTCGCGGTATTGTTTTCCATTATAAAGGCTCCTGAAGTCTTCAGTTCTCTCCCCACTGAGGCAGGATCAGTTCTCTCACAGCTGACTTGTCATCAAGTTGCAGGTCCACATGTTTCCCCAACATGGAAGGGAGGACTAGCACCTGGAGGACAATCTGGCAAGCACCAGGCTAGCAGGTTCTACTTTAAACCTAATTACTTTACTGGCAAAAAGTCAAAAGACCCCCTTCCTGGGTGGAGGGACTTACACTAGATCACCAGGTCCAGTTGCATGGCTGGGGGCCTGAGTCCCCACCCCTGGGGGGGGGCCTCCCACTCAAATCTCTCTCAAACTGCTTGCACAGCTAGAAACACAGTCTTTTACGGGGCTCTCCTAAGGCTCCCTATTGGCTGAAGCTATTGGGTGCTTGGCCTCTAATTGGCTAGAAGGCTTGTCCATCAGAAAAATGAATTATTCATGAAGCCTCCTTGATGCACAGTTGGTGTGCTGTTTTGGAGCCTGAAATTAGGTCCCTGCAGTTCCCCATGAGTACCTGAAGGTTTCCTGTGAGCTTTGGCAAATGTCCCACAAGTCCTGGCTTTACAATTCTAGCTTTCCGATTGGCTGTGGCTGCTCTGAAATGGCTGCTGAACACACAGTTCCTTAAGCAGAATCAATGCAGCCCAAACAAAATCCTGGTGCAGCCAGAATAAATAAAATATTTGCCCAAATGCCCCATAGTTCAATAGCCACTGGTGTGTCCTTTAAGCTGCTGCCCAGCTTTAGCTGTTTGCATCAGTCTTTAGCCTGTCGCTGCTGCCAATATTTAGTGTCCCTTGTTTGCAGCAGTCAGGCTGTATCTGAGTCCCAACATTTACTGGTGCAGCCAGGCTGAGTTATTTAAACCTTCCTCTTTCTTGAACTTGCCCCCAAAAAACCCATACAGCAGTTACATTTTATTTATTTACATTTACTTCCCCTGTTTGGCAGCTGTCAAAACATGGCTTCCCTGAGGGCAGAAGCCTCTCATGAATATTCAGCGATCAGGGCTCTGGGCTCATTAATGTCCATGAGCCCCAATCACAGACACTCCATGGACCTCTTTATTAATTCTGAAAACTGGGCTCTCCAGGCCCTAGCTATGGTCACCGGGTCCCACTTAGCACATGGGGACACCGGGACCACCGAACGTCTCTCCCGCTCGACCGCTAAGCAAGCGGTCGGGAGATCAAAGGTGCCACATTGTGCATGAGCAACCTTTGCACACCAGAGGTGCCGATTGAGCAGAGGGGAAGGTGTGGATGGCTTCTTGAGCCCAAATGGGCTAAATGTACCCACAGGGGCCAAATGGAGGGCTACCAGGGCACAAAAGGCCTGGGGGACTTAGCCTGGGCTAAACTGTATAAATTTAGCCAGGGCTAAATTGTATTGTACCAGGAGATCAAAGGGGCCACATTGTGCATGAGCAACCTGTATAAATTTAGCCAGGGCTAAATTGTATTCTACCAGCCAGATAGTTCCCGCACTACTGCTTTTATTTATAGCCACCTGCAACTGTACTGACCTCTTTTGCCCATGTAATTTAACTGCAGTGTCTGCAACAGCTCGTGTTCCTAATTAATTCAGGGCTGATACCTTAAATCTCGCTCCCCCTCCTCCTCAGACTGTGGTTTAAATTTCTCCCCTGTCTCTCCTTACACAGCTCAGAGGGGTTGTGAGGGCTTGGATTAGCAGCTCTCCCCAACTGGAGAATAAACGCCACCCCCTTCCCCCACTGAGCGAGGCACAGCAAGATACGGTAGAACCAGCAATCGGAGAGAGCATTGCCCCGCCGGCGCTCCGTGCCGGCTACCCCACCACCCCCACCACCACCTTGGTGAGCTTGGAGCTATATAGTGAGTGTCACGTGACTCACCAAAACCTATCAGCCCACTCTCCCATTTGCAGCTTACCTGCAGCAACCACTAGTGGCCGCTCACTTGATTCAGTCTTTTAGACACAATGCTTCCTTTCTGTCTTTCGTTATTTTTCCTGTTGCTTCCACTAGTCTCCTTCCCCCAAGCTATCTACCCACAATGGCAACCACACCCCCCTCCTATTCCCCCAGCTCAGCTCCCATGACCCTTTGCACTGTCAACACCTGTCTACAGCTGCCCAATTACCACTTGCACAACTAGGGTATTACTGCAACCATTCTGCCCCCCTCCTTTCACTCGGGGCATACGGTACTTTGTTTCATAGCCCCTTACGGCATTCAGCCAACCTGTCACATACCCACCCCCTTCACTAGACCTAAATCCTACTAGCATAAATCCAAACAATTTATAGTGCTGCTTCTCCTCCTGGCAGGGGATATTGAAGCCAACCCTGGACCCACCACTCCCAACACCTCCGCTCCACTTCCTCTCCCCAGAGGTCTCAGATTCCAGCACCTCAACACTGTAGCATCCTAAGCAAAATAACTGTACTTCAACCCATTGTCCTATCACTATGCCCAGATGTCCTAATCATAACAGAGACCTGGCTAAAGCCCCATCACATGGACTCTGAGTTATCCATCCCATTAGGCACGACCACCAAGGCAAAAAAAGAGGGGGTGGGATAGCCATGTGTATCTCCGCCAGGTTACAGTTTACCTTGGTGCAGTCTTCCCCTCCCCTGGCACAAACTGACTCTCTTCAAATCAAACTCTCACTTCCGTACTCCACCCCAGTGTATGTTGCTGGCTCCTACTGTGCCCCGGGCACCCCCCTGCCCTCCATCCTTAAACACCTGGATGCTCTAAAGTCCACAGTATCACCAGGAGAACTCTGTATCCTTGGTGATTTCAACTTCAACTGGCTAGCCAATGACAGTGCCAAGCTCCACACCAAAATAAATGCCCTGAACCTCACCCAGCTAATCGCACACCCCACCCGGCTAAACTATAAAACACAAAATCACTCTCTCCTGGACTGGGCCCGATCGTCACACCTGCACAGGATCATAGGAGCTGGTCTGCTCCCTGACTCCTTAAGTGACCACCATATGACTTACATGGTCAGGAAAAAACACAGGCCCACAGCACCCCCCCCCGGCAAGGACACTGCTCACAAGGTCATATAACACTCTAGATCAAGCATCTCTCCTGCATGACCTAATTCACGTAGACTGGTCCTTCATCCCAAAGGTGCTCTCCATTGACTCCACACTTGAAACCTTCAAGGCCAGATTCCTTAACGTATGGGACTTCCATGCCCCCGAGAAATAAAAGGATCAGAGGTGCCCACCTTCCCTGGATCTCTAGCACTATCATTAGCCAATGCCACTCCAGGGACCAGGCATGGAAAACTCACAAGGAAACAGGCATCCAGTCATCCCTCCAAACCTACAGAGCCCTCCACAACTCCTGTACCAAACTTATACGCCAGGCCAAAAAGAACTACTTGTCAGCCTTCAACTCAACCCTTAACCACCCAACAAACTTCTGGAAAACAATCAAATCCCTCCTCTCCCCCCCAGTCCAACCACCTACTCCGACCCTAACCATCCAGGGTGCCACCGTCACTGACCCCAGTGAGGTTGCCTCTGCTTTCAATACCTTCTTCACCAGCTGCGTGGACTCTCTCCTATCTACTCTCCGGTACCCACCCACACCGAGTACCCCTCTGAATCCAGTGCCCTCCTGCCAGCCCTTCAGTTTCTCTTTTCGTCTGGTCTCCCCAGCCAAAGTATTTCAATCACTGTGAGCCTTTAACCCTAACAAAGGTAGATGCCCCACATTCTGGGACGCAAAAATGCTATACTTATCTGCCCCCGCCATAGCCTCTCCTTTTCACTGGCCATAATCCCAGCTGAATGGAAGCAGGCAACTGTCATCCCCCTCCCTAAAGGAGATGACCCCTCATCACCTGGAAACTACAGCCCCATCTCTCTCCTCTCTATCCTGGCCAAACTGCAGGAACGTCTTGTACTTGCCCAACTCACCTCCTATCTAGACGCATCCTCCTTCTTCACCCCCTACCAATCAGGCTTTCATAAATCACACCCTACAATCACCTCCCTACTAAGGCTCCCTGATGCCATACTCACCGGCATGGACAAAGGGCACAGCACCTCAGCCATTTTTATCAATATGACCAAGGCCTTCAACACCATCTCCCACTCACTGCTTCTATCTAAGCTAAAAGCTGCCGGACTCTCCGGCCCGGCCTCCTGCTGGTTTCAGGCTTACCTGATAGGTAGACATCAATCGGTAAAAATTGGCACCCACATCTCTAGTCCCCTGCCAGTCACTGCTGGTGTTCCCCAAGGTTCCTTCCTGGGATCGCTACTTTTCTCCATATTCTTAAATGATCTCCCATCAGTCTGCCTACACTCAGCCATCCACATGTACGCAGATGACACAGTTCTGTATGCCGCAGGCCCTTCCCCCGGGGAACTGACCAACGTACTCCAACAGGATTTCAACACAGTCCAGCACTGGTTCCGATACAACCAACTGTTCCTAAACCCCAAGAAGACAGTCTTGCTAACCTTCGGGTCACAGGCAAGACTCTCCCGCTTAGCCTCTCGACCCTCATTCCAATCCTTGGACGGGACCACCCTGGAAGTGTGCACCTCCTTCAGATACCTAGGTGTCTGGCTTGATCAGCACCTTGATTTCTCCACACATATAGAATCCATACACAAGAAACTGCTCCCTAAACTTGGCACCTTATACCGAAACATGGGTAGTATCCCCACACTGTCTTGGAAGGAAATTGTTCACAAGATGATTCTCCCATTATTTGACTATGGCGATGTAGTCTATGGCACTGCCCCACCCTCCTCTCTAGCCAGTTTAGACACACTCTTCCACTCCATCTGTCGCTTTACACTGGACTGTCCACAATTGACTCACCACTGCAACCTTTTCTCTCTCCAGACCCGCAGACAGATTCACTGTGCTAGGATCGCAGCCAAATTCTGGTCCTAGTCCGTTTCCCCCATACCTCGCATCTGCCCTCTCAACACAGCCTCCTCCTGCCTACTCCCTTAGAAGTACGGACTCCAGGTTCCTCCATGTCCCTGTCATGGGCACAACCAAAGGCCAATCTGCCTTCCAATGTCATATGCCCAAACTCTGGAACGTGTTGCCTGCTACCATTAGACACACCATTAACTCTCAGCACCTAAATCTCTTCCTCAGTGCCCACTTCTCCACCAGCTGTATGTGTTTCCAGCCTGTACTCACCACCGGGCCACTCTCTTGTGGATCTGAGTGCGACTTGCTAGCCTAGGCATAGAGCCGCTCCTCCAGCTGTCCCTAATTTTCTCAGCTAAAATCTGGCGCTTCGTGTTCTACCCAGTATGTTAGTTCAGCAGCATCTCTATGCAAAACTTGTATTGGCCTGGCCTTTGCTATTGTTCTGTATTGTACATTGTTACTGTATGGGATATGTCCCCCAGGACACATCTGGAATCAAGCAGATCCCTGCTCAGTATACCTTCCTGGTTAAACTCTTAAATAAATAAATAAATAAATTAAATAGCAGGCATTTCAGGAGGTGCCTGGAGGAGAGCAGAACGGGAGCTACAGGCTAAGGTAAGCCCCCAAATTAGTAGGGAGGTTACACATAGTAAAAATGTTTTTCTACTGACTCTCAGTTGATTGACCTGGAACCAGTTTAGCACCTTGTTGAAATCATGCTGGGGGTTGCTTCTATGTCAGGGGTGAAGGGACCTCTGAGGTGTAGATGATACTATCATCAGCATACATATGGAGATTTGAGTATGAGCAAACAGAGGGGAAGTCATTGATTAAGAGGGAGAAAAGGACAGGGCCCAGGATGGAGCATTGAGGGACCTCTGCAAGGATGGGGAGGGCAGAGGACACGGTGGAGCACACCTGGACAGACTGGCACCTGTCCTGAAGGTAGAAGCTAAACCAGTTCACTGTCTGTGCTGCCAGATCAACAGACTGCAGTATTTTTAGAACAAGTGGGTGGGACACCAAATCAAAAGCTTTCACCAGATCAATGAAGATGGCGACAGTGATGTGCCCTAGATCCATCCCTGTGAGGGTTCAGTGACATGCAGTAAGGAGGAAGCTGTTGAGTGACTGTTCCTGAAGCCAGCTTGGACTGGGGATAGAGTATCAGAGGTAGAGAGGAAATTGGTAAGCCTTGTGTAAACAAGAGACTCCAGAAGTTTGGCTAGGGAAGGGAGGAGGGATAATGGGTGGTAAGTTCTGGGAGAAGCCGGGTCTCCACCTTTATGGAGGGGAAGGGCCTTGGACTCTTTCCAGGCCTGGGGGACCATACTAGAGGAGAGGGATTGATTCAGGAGATAAGTAAGGGGGAGATTAATGGCTGGGGTGGAGATATGGAGGAGTTTGGGGCCAATACCATCAGGGCTGTGTTTGCCAGGTTTTAGGTACAAAAGTGCTCAGTAAACCTCCTGCTGGGAGATGGGAGGGAAGCGATAACCATTGGGGGAGGAAGAAGGGAGGGATGGGGGGCAAAGAGGAAGGTCAGGGAGAGCACAGGTGATAAAGAACTTATTGAAGGTGTCCACAACAACCGTAGGGTCAGAGACCAAAGAAATGTCCACACAGAGGATGGGGATGGTTGCCTTGTGGGAAGGAGGTTGAGGAGGAAGAGGACAGTCTTCCAGAAATTCAAGGGGGACTTGACTTTAGAGTGCAAGTAGTCTTTGAAATAGGTTGCCCTGGCCATGTGGACAAATTTAGTGCATGAGGTTCTTAATGTCTTGTCACATATTTGGGACTGTCTAGTACAGTATGCCCTGAAAGCCCATTGGTCCACACAGGGGACCAATGGGCTTACAGCCCATACTGTACCTGTCATTCGGCAGGTGGCCAGGCAGTATGTGGGTGGATGTAGTCACCCGCTGATGACGGGAGGGAAGCCGGGTGGGCAAGGGGTCCTGTGGGTGGGTGGGTGGGTGGACGGGGTGCCACTGGATCACCAGGGAATGACGTGTGGGCATTTTACCACGATCGGGGACTCAGGAGGGAGGGGGGTCCACTAGACTACCAGGGAATATTGTAATACACATTTACCACAATTGCGGCAATGGGCAGGGGGCAGCTTCCAGTAGACCACCAGGGGTGGGCATCTTTACATGTAACAGGGAATCGGGGACTCGGGTGGGAGGCAGGACCACCAGGGATGGTCATGTATTGCATTTATCGGGGTCTCGGGACCGGGGCCACTAGACCACCAGGGATTTCATTTTAAACATATACCGCATCATCGCGGTTATGGGGTGGGGGGGGGGTTCCGGGGTCAGTGTGTACTTGTGGACGGTGTTCTGGTTGGGCAGCTGGCCACCCATTGACAGGCTGCTGTCTTGCACCTTGCAATACTGCAGCCTGCCTTTGGGTGGCCAGGACTTGTTCTTCTCTGAAAGGGCTCAACTTTGAGCCCCCCATGTGGCACAATGCAGTGTTGCACCAGCATATGCACCACACATCCTGGGCTGAATATCGGGATGTGCCACATATGCATGGGCACGCCCCATGCATCTGTGCTGCATACCATTACATTGCACCCCGGCGCATTGGGAGTTGCTGTGCATCCAGCAGCCTTTTCAATATCCCGGAGCGAATGTAGATGTAATTATATCAACTCGTTACGCTTCAGGCACAACCTTGAATATCTGGGCTAATGTATGTGACATAAATCATTAATAACATAATATCTTTTATTACAATTCTGACACATAAATGGCTTTAAAACCTTTTTTTTTTTATTTTTCTGATTTTCGGTTCACTTTTGGGTAAAACTAATAACTTCTACATTACTATCTAACACTTCGTCACATTACAATGTTCTCTAATTGCATCAGAAAAAAAAATCATCATTTCCCATTCCCTTAACCCCCAAATCTTTTGATGCATTTGCAAGTAATCGAAAGATAAAAATGCAAAGTACTCAGCTTTGTGTTCATTTGAACTGAATACAATGCAGTGCCTTAGAAAACAAGTGTTTTCTGGCTTTTCCAAAAAATAAACAAGCATTTGTCAATGCTGGATGCTTGCCGCTGGTATTAATGTTGTACCAGGTCAAGGTGCAGATCCCGGGCTATGCTGGAAGAGGGTTGGACCCAGGGGAGGCAGGGGGAAGTTATGGTGGGGCAACAACAGACAAACTGAAGGGAATTTAAAAGAATAAAAAATACTGTTTTCACCATTCTCTGCTTGGAGTGGGGGCTGGGCAGTCAGTGTATAGGTTCCTCTGCAGCAGTGCTGGTGCAGTCTGGTGTACTTGGGTGACTTCAGAAAGGAATGTGGCTTCTATTCCCAGCAGTCTGGTGTGAGAACATCATAAAATTGAACTGCAGGCTGTGGTAGAGTTGTGCTCCATGTTATGAATAATTGGAGCACCCAGGGACATATTTTTCTAACCTCTCCCCTTTTCTGTCTTAGTAGTCTGTTGCAGCAGTGCCATTTTCCTATCCTATTTATTTCCCATTTTATGCTTCGGTAGATTGGCCACCTACTGTACTGAGGTAGTCTCCCCTCTCACTATTGTTTCTCTTACACTTTTTTTTCTTTTCTGTCAATATGTGGTGCTAAAGTGCCTGCCGTGTTGAATAAAATGTTTGCTATGCATATGAATAAGAAAAACAGGTTAAGGAAGTGCTTATAGTGCTTTAGCAATCATGAAGGTGCCATGCGTGTTTGCTGGCTGTTGATAAGAATAAAGTGCAGAGGGTACTTTGTAAAGAGTTTATATGTTTAAAATCCTGATTCTAAAAAGCCTACAGTGAATTCAGGACAGAAGCAGCCTACCTGGAAGAAGGCTGGAACTTAACGAAAAGATAAGCCATTGTATGACAGAGAGAAAGAGAAGACCAGCTGTGCTTGCTGAAAGAGCTGATTTGTGAATATGTCTCCCAGCACAATGTTTTGAAGTCCATGCACTTCATGCCTGAACAGTGTGATTGTCTGACTTGCAAATTATTGGACAAGCCCCTTGTAAATTCTCTTGCATTGGATCACTGCAACACACCTCTAAAAGCCCTCTACTATAGTAAAATACTTTGCCTGTTGGCAAGCGTAAAAAGTAGTTAGCCAGCAGCACAATGGTGACATCACCCAGGTACAGAAAACACGGTGTGTCCACACAGAATCCTGTCTCTGAGTTTAGGGTTTGAATATACTGCCAGCTGTATAAGGCAATCAATTCTCCTGTTTTCTTAAATTATTATGTTTGCACTCGGAAAAAAAAAGCCACTTACAAAGCTGTGTTGACTTAGATTGTTTTTGTTTTCCTCAGTAACTGCCTGTCCGAAGACCAGTTACTGCAGAGTTGATGCTATAAGATTTAATTACCATCATCACTATTCCAAAATGCACTTCTGGAAGTCTAACCCAGGTGCCTGCAATAACAGCAGCAATGATTTACCATAGCACAACAAAACAGCACACAGCTGCTGCACCTGTAACTAGTTAATGTGAATATTAGAATTTGTGAATATTGTTTTAAAGACAATAGGACAGTGGAGCATTTTTTAATGTACTGTAGCAGGGGAAGGCATTTCAGTACTGGGGAGCAAATGAATGGGATACTCTGCCCCCCACACACACATAAATCTTGTAGTTGGGACCACCAAGGGCCTCAACACAGTCAACAAAATGGTTCCATGTCATAATGGTGATTGTAAAACAGCGATCACCGCTATGGCGAGTGTACATCGCCAAAAAGCAAATTGGTGATGTACACTTACCAGCGACATAAACCAAAACAAGCAGTAATGCGGGGGGTCTGTGCCCCCCCGCACCTCCTGACTTTAGATAATCAACTCCAGGGGGTTGCACGTCAAGGAGGAGGAGGAGAAAGTTACAAAACATTTAAAATTAAACTGTGTGCTAACACAACATACCCCTCCCCCAGCCACTAACCCTGTACCTGCTGCACCGGAGAAAGCCACCCTCACCACCACATCACATGGCTAACTCGGCTGTGGTACACCGCACTGTCCAACACAAACCCTCTTCCCTATTCCTCCCCTTCTAGTCACTGTCCTACAGTGCTGCAGCTTTCCCTCGCTCATCCCTACCCTTGCTGTACCATCCCTCACTACCTTTACAGGGTAGCCCAAATGTGAGGTGCTGCAAATGAGTTGCTATTATGGTAGTCGCTCATTTGCAGTCACCAATATCACTGGATATCCAACAAAATACTTGCAAGGACAGTTGGAGCATTGAGAAACAGTTTGTTTAACAAGACAGACATGCCCATGCGTTTCATTGGGATCCGTACGATTGCCCGGCATTAGGTTTCCCGTCACTCTATCAACCGACATTTATTTACCGTTTTAAACATTCCCGACATAATTTAAGACTGTCTAGCGGTTTCCCGACTTTCTCAATTAAAAAACAGCATTAAATCTAACTCAGCAATCGGAACAATTAAATAAACAATTCTAACTCCACTCTGCAAGCAGCATTAAATCTAACTCAGCAATCAGAATAATGAAATAAATAATTCTAACTCCACTCTGCAAGCAGCATTAAATCTAACTCAGCAATCGGAACAATTAAATAAATAATTCTAACTCCACTCTGCAAGCAACATTAAATCTAACTCTGCGAACGGAACAATTAAATAAATAATTCCAACTCCAACTCTGCAAGCAGCATTAAATCAGCATCTTCTTTTTGCAAGCAGCATGACAATAGGTTTCCCGGCTTGAATAAATCTAACTCTTTAGCAAGATCCTTTGCAGCATTACAATCGGAACTCTGCAATGGGAACAATTAAATAAATAATTCTAGCTCCAACTCTGCAAGCAGCATTAAATCAGCGCTCCATTGCAAGATAAATAAAATCTAACTCTGCAATGTTAATTAAATCTGCATCTTCTTTTTCCAAGCAGCATGACAATCGGAACACTTAAAAAAATAAATATAACTCTGCAAGCATTTCACTTGGAGCACTTGGAGCAAATAAATAAGTGATATAAAGAACACTTACCTAGGTTAGTCTGTATCCCCTCTTCATCTCTACTTGATATATCCGAAATTAAATAGTTCTAAACTTTATTAGCGTAACATGCAAGCAGCATTATTTAGCAGCATTAAATGACATTCTGCAGCAACGATCCTTATTGGTGATCTGGAGGTGGGGAAATGCCATTTATGGGCCACTTTACGGTCAAATAATATACGGGGAAAAATTGCGTTGGGAAATGTAAAGATGGCAAATAAAATTCAGGATAAATACAGTCGGGATACACCATGACGGGAAATCGTACTAGACTCGTTTCATTAAGAGATTTAAATGTGAGAAATAACACTTCAGAACTGATCCACCACTTTACAGGCAATCAGCTTGTTGAGGTTATTTCAGGACCAGTGAATTACTACTTAAGGTTGTTGTGGACCTGAGATTTGAAGTCAGTATATAGCTAAACTCACTAAAATAGGAACTGTCCAGCAAGTCCCAGTTCAAAATCTGGAAAGTTACTATACAACACAATCTTTATACTATATAATGTTTTAGGGAACGCAAGGCAAATTTTATTTATATTGCACCCTTTCCAATGGCTCCAAAGGCCTCACAACAATGAAAAGAAAAGGAGGTATAGATTCAAAGATTAGCAAAATAAATACATTACATACAAATTGTTTCCAAACATGCTTTACAGGACTGATACAGCAGGAAAACAATACAAAAAAGATTTTAACAAGTACTCCAGTTTACATTTACAAATTAAAAGAGTATGGTAGTCAGCAATCAGTGATGAGTTTCAGGATCTCAGATGTGCTGTGTCATGGTGCACCTGCCTCTAATTTGGGAGGTAAGTTACCCCCAGCAGCGAACCAGCATGGACAAAGGGTAGCTCCATGCACACCTTTCTGGGCACAGGATGCATGTAAACATGGTAGCTAAAAATGTTGGGAAGAAGACTGGAGGTTTACTCAAGCTGGGGAAATGTCTCTTAAATTGGGGTACTGCCTAAGGCTCAAACAGGCAGGAAAAGGGTGATGGATACACTTTGCTTTGTATTATATTGCCTGTTACATGTCTTTTTTTTTTTTTGTATGAGAACATTTTATTAAATTTCCTGATATTATGTCCAGGAAAAACATTGCAACACAATCATTTTGAGACTTGGGATTGGTCAAAATATATATGACTTCACATAATAAAATGTCACTCTAGTCCAACATCAGTGAAGAGATAAAAGGTTAAATACTTATGACAGCACATATTTACCTAACATTAAGACCTAAGATATACATTAAGAGGGGGCATGTAAACATTTTCCATGAACATTCAATAAAAGATGAATATAATACACCAAACTGATGTTGAGATAACTAGTAATTCCCTACTTAACAAGCCTAAATTGTTTTGTCGTGAGCCAATTTTTTTATAAGTATGTAGATTGCTATTAGTTCCTTATACGAACCATCCACTAGGAGCACTACAAAACCTCAGTTACAGAGCTTCCCTTTCACAGCTTCAATCACCACAATACCATTTACTTACAGTCCACCAACTTGTGTGTTATCTTCCAACCTTTTAAGCACCCCACTTCCCTACTTATACGCAACTATTTTTACCTTAATAAGTGTGAACCCAATTATTTACCCCATCTCAGAATATCTCCACAGGGTTGCTTTCTTAACAAATCTTATAAAAGACATAATAATTACAAGCACATGATATAGGACCCATACATCAAGATCTTAAAGCATTTAATTTGCCCACCACTGGCTCTGTCAATTACCCTGTGCCATATCCACCATAGCTGTCCTAATCCCTCTGTCTAACAACCTATTATACCCTACTATCCCACTATGTTGCTCTCCATTATTTTATTGTGCACGTTATACCCATACCCTGTGCTCCACTTGGATCCACCCAAACCTCCTCCACCCCTCATGTCTCCCCCTCATCTCTCTACCCCCAACCAACACCCCCTATGGGACTTACCTTCAATCTCCCTTGCACTTTACATTATATACCCCCAAAAAAGTTATTACTGGGGCATACTACTTATCCATGTGGTTACCCCATTCCATCTATATATAAAACCAATGCTAACTGGCCTATCAGGACCACAGCATTCCAGTTCATCTAGGAAGGAATATACAGTCCTAAGCTATAGGCTAAAACAAATCACATTACTATTACTGATCTGTTCGTGTAACATCAAACTGAATCCTGGCCCTTCTGCTTCTATTATCACGCCATTGGACTTTTCAGCGGCTTCTGACCTGAAAGTGATGCTTATTAATGTATGTAGCCTCGTGAAAAAAAATTGATTTAATAAAGGTTTGGGCTTATTATACCAACCCGGACATACTTGTGGTCACAAAAACCTAGCTAAAGAACCATACATCTGACCAACAAGCCTCACTCCCATCCTTCAGCCTATTTAGATTGGCTAGACCTACTTGGGGTGGGGGAGCAGTCATCAATGTCAATACTAAATACACTGCCACTGAACTCTTCTCAGCCTCCTAGTCCAAGGAATATGAATGTCTGACTGTAAAGATCTCTCTTCCATCGACTGAAGCAATAAATGTAATTGGTTGTTACAGGCCACCAGCAGGGGGCACTGAACTCTTACCTACCCTCAAAAACATCTTAGAAACCTACTCAAACAAATCACTTATTCTTGGTAATCTGAATCTGGACTGGCTTTCCCCTAAAGCGAACGTCCTTAAAGATCTATGTGATGAGCTAGGTCTCTCACAACCGATCATGGAACCCACCAGACTTAATACAAAAAAACAACACCAGAAGCTCCATCCTCGATCTGATATTTACAAACAGACCCCACGAAATCTTGAGCACTGCCTTGTTTCATAATGATACAAGTCATCATAATATAGTCGTCTGCATCAGAAACTTTGACAAACACCCCTCTGGATCTAAATTCATCTCCAAGCGGAGCTTCTGTAAATTCAGCGCTGAAAAGTTCCTAGTCGACCTCAGAAACATTTATTGGCAGAATTTCTACCAGGCCACCTCCATAGATGAGGCTGCTGATGTTTTCAATACAAACCTCTTAAGTTTAACCAACAAACATGCCCCTTTCATTCGTTGTAGAGTGAAAAGCATGGTTCACTGCCGATTTAAAAGTGGTCCTCTCCCGACGAGATAAACTCTGGGCAAAAGCTTGACGCTCCAAAGCTGATGCTGATTGGATAGCCTTTAGAATAGCAAGAAATGAATGTACAAGGCTCATTAGGTCAGTCAAATGTAATTACTATGTGGGGGCTCTAGAGGAAGACAAAGGCTATTCTGAAAACATTTGGAAGACACTCAAAACTATAGAAGGCCACCGAATGTCCCCCTCAATCCCTATGAAAATTAATTTGCAATGTAACACCATTACAGATCACACCACAATCTTAGAACAACTAAACACACATTTCACAATGGTGGGTCTAGCCCTCGATTCCTCCCCTGTCGCTGGACTCCCTATCCCTAATGCAGCTAAATGCGCTTGCAGGAATTCCCTGTGTCATGCTCCCTTTAGCCTTTCTCCAGTTACATACAAACAGGTAGAGAACCTCTTGAAAAAACTGGATACAAAAAAAGTGCAGATACTGACGGAATTGAGCCTATTTTTCTAAAAATAGAGTTTCAGCACCTCGCCACCCCCCATACTGCACCTTTTCAATCTCTCTATCTCCTCCAATACTTTCTTGTTGGAAAACTGGCGATCCCTGTGACTTGAATAATTATAGACCAATTTCCATACTCTCGGTGCTGTCTAAATTGTTAGAAAAAGTATTTAATAGTCAACTCTGGGATCACTTAGAAGAGTTTAAGCTGTTTAACCCACTTCAGTCAGGTTTCAGACAGCACCATAGTACTGTATTGGCACTTCCCCCTTATCACAAATGACTGGTTCTCTGCCCTGGACAACAAGCTTGCTATGAGAGCTGTTTTCCTAGACCTAAGCAAAGCGTTTGATATGGTTGATCACAGCCTCCTGTTAAGCAATCTTGATGACCTGGAATTGGACAGCCTATCGGTAAATTGGTTCTCGAGTTACTTTACTGGCAAGCTGGAAAATATTAAATCTGATGAACTCCTATCTTCCCCACTCCCTATCACAAAAGGTGTATCCCAGGAGTCCATACTAGGACCTTTATTATTACTATATATATATATATATATATATATATCTATATATATCTATATCTATATCTATATCTATATCTATACTCCCTCAGCAATGGCATCCAAAACTCCAAATTGAACTTCTTCATGGATGACACCATATTGTAGACCTCTAAACCTTCCCTACTTGAGGTCAGTTCCGATTTACAGGCTGACTTTAACACATTACAGTACCGTCTTCTCCACTCAAAATTATTACTAAATGCTAAAAAAAAAACAGTCATGTACTTCTGGAGCAGCCCACATCCTCCTCATGTCAACTTGCCTCTCCCGCACCTGTTGTAACTCTTCTTGGAGACCCCCTTGAGACAGTCAAAAAATTCAAATACCTAGGCATTTGGTTGGATGATAAATTGACATTTGCAGCCCACACTGAATCACTCTCCAAAAAACTGAAAATAAGATTGGGATTCATCTATAGGAACAAATCTCTGTGCCCCGCTGACATCAGGAAAAGGCTTGTACAAGCCACTTTCCTCCTATTGCTGGACTATGTCGACACTATTTACAACTAGAGTGCGGCATCCAACCTACACAAATTAGACATCCTTTATCACGGGCCATCTGCTTCATTACTTCAGCACCATACAGAACACACCACTGCACCCTATATGCAGCTATAAGATGGTCATCTCTCGCCACAAGGAGACTGCTACACACACTGGCAGCTGGGCCCTTAAAGCCCTGTTTAATAAACTCCCACTCTATATTACATCCCTCTTTCACCAAATGCACAGTCACTACTCCCTTAGAAAGAGCACATACGTCCTTCTCAACATCCCCGGATTCCGCACTCTCTATGGAAAATCTGCAATCAGTCATGTTATCCCGACAACCTGGAATAAAATCCAGGCCTCACTCTAACTACTGGACCTAGTCTCCCTTAATCGCTTCAAATCCTTGTTCAAAAAGGCATTTTTGGACACCTGCCAGTGTCACCTGACCTAATGAAACCAGACCTATATTTCCAATATTTAGTCTATCATCATCTTTCCCATCTCCCTTTCCTACCTCCAGATCTTAGATCCTTCCTTTGACTTTGCATACCAGAATCCTGTTATGTAAATTATCTCGATCACTCCGCATCGTATGTCATGCCATTTGCCTCCTTCCTTGAATTAACCAGCCTATTCAGCCAAACACAGTACTTATCTTTTTTCTTTCTATCCTTTTCTTCCTCCAGTTATTATTGGAAGCTATCCCCTTCTACTCTACCCCTGCACTTCAATACTTGATGTCTCCTCAATAATATATGATACCCTGATTGTCTTTTTTTCTTTCAAATCGTTGAAGACTACTTAATGTTGTTACTGAATGTTATTGTACCAATTGCCATTTTTGTGTATTGCACCCTTTCTTATATAATTTATGGTTCTTTTGTATTGTATACCAGGATCTCCTTGTAAATGAGCTTGCTCAATGGAGCTTTCCTGTCAATAAACTTGAACTTGAATGAAATAGTATCACCTTGACCAACAAAAGAAAACTAAAACCTTTCCCAAACACGAAACTAAAAAAAAAAAAGTACAGTGTAAATTAACAATTATTTCCACACCTCACTATATCTTAACCATGGTTTCAAAGATTGGTAAAATACCCTTATTGATCTTTTTCTCCAGTATATCACCTGTACATAAGATGCATCATTAGATACCACTTGGATCCATTGAGTAAAGAAGGGGAGATTAGCAGAGCACCAGTGTAAAAGTCGAAGCCTATTGTCTTCCAAAGCTACTACTAGGATGGATTTCTTAAATATAACTGCTGTCCTATCAAGTACTGAGGAATCTCCCAGGATGCATAACCGAGAAGAGTGGGGTAGTTGTATTCCCATAACCTTTTCTAAAGTGCTAATTATCTCATTCCACCAGTCTCACACTGGAGTGCAGCCCCAGAGGATATGGTACAGGGACCCCACTTCCTGATTACACCTCCAACATATGTTGGAAGTTGACAGACACATTTTAAATAATTTGACAGGTGTTCTGTACCATTTCCCCAATATCTTTTTTTGTATGAGTTGTGCTTTGGGATCAGCAAGGGCTCTGTGTGCCTCCACCCAAAATCTATGCCAACTCTCTACATCCAGAGGTTCCTGACACTCTTCTATCCATTGTAGCCTATGCGGTTCAATATCTGTAATATACCTCTTTTGTAAAAGTTTATAAATCAAACTCATATGTCCCTTAGAAATTGAAAACCAGTTCCGTAGTTGACTTGTAAGTTCTGTCTGCGGAAGAGTACCACCCCTCACAAAATCAGTTTCCAGAGCATGTCTCAACTGCAAGAAACTCCAAAAATCTTGGTTTGGTAAATCATATTCCTTTTGCAACTGGGAAAACTATTTTAATATGCCATTTTTGGCATCAAACAAATCCCCCACCAAACATAACCATTTAAAGGCCCAAGAGGACCAGAAGATTGTGTGGCTCCCTATTTGCAACTGTGGATTATTCCACAATGGCTCATAGGAGCCCAAAAAGGAGCAATTCCAACCCAGTTGTTTGGTCAGCATTCACCAAATTTGTTTGGTGAATCTCATAAGGGCAGTGTAATAAGCAGCCACTGAAAAAGAATCCTGAAGCAAAATAGCCAATGGGAGATTGGCAGCAATGGCTTGCTTAATCTCTACCCATAACAGGGTGTTGCTTTCATCCAGGCGGAGCCATTACAAACATTGATTGAAACCATGTGCAACAACATACATACATGGCCAAGGCAAATTCCATCCTCCTTTATTGACAGGTGCCTGTAATATCCTTCTATTAAAATGAGAACTTTTACCATTTCGAATAAAATTTTAAAATAGTTTATCAAATTTGTACCAAACATTAGAGGGAATGGGCATTGCAAGATTACTTATGCAATAAAATATTTTGGGAAATGCCATTAACTTTATAGTGGCAACTTTCCCAGCGAGGGACAAATGTAGTTTATCCCAATGATTGATATCTAAAGCCAAACCCTCCAATAGGTATGGTATGTTTTTATTACACATTACATTAAAATCAGGCAAAATAAACATCCCTAAATATCTAATTCCAGCAAGGGCCCATTTTAAACCGTGTGGGTATATAGTTGCCCATGCAGGGTCTGCCTTAAACAGAGGAAGAATCTCAGTTTTGGTCCAATTCACCTTCAGACCTGACAGCAATCTAAAGAAATCCAAAATATCCCACACCGCTTGCAGAGTCACCTCTACCTTAGACAAAGTTAAAAGCAAGTCATCTGCATATGCTCAGTATGGCTTTCGCAAAGGTCACAGCACCTCTACTGCCCTGCTTAAATTCACCACAGACACTCTCACTGCTATGGACTCGGGTCTTCTAACAGTGGCAATCTTCACTGACATAACGAAGGCTTTTGACCTGGTGAACCACTCCCTTCTCCTCAACACCCTACAATCTATGGACTTTGCATGTAACATAGTCAACTGGTTCAGCAGCTATCTGTCAAACATGGTTTAAGTTGTTAAGTTCAACTCATCCTACTCTGATAAAGCTACTAAGAGTACTGGTGTACCCCAAGGCTCTATCCTGGGACCACTTCTTTTTCCAATTTTCATTAACGACATCACCTCAAACCTTGCTGCCTCCTCCTTCATACTCTATGTGAAAGACACTGCCCTCTATACCAGTGCGAAAAATGTATCCGACATCAATCTACGGCTTTCAGCTGACTTCAATGCATACAATCCTGGCTCTCGGATCATAAACTTGTTCTTAATGAGACCAAAACCCAGTCGATGCTATTTGGCACCCCCCTCAAAACTCAATTCAAACCTAAACAACTTCAGGGTCTCCTGCCTAAATGGCTCACCCACTGGCTTAGTTACCTCTTTTAAGTACCTAGGTGTCACTTTGGATCAGTCCTTAAACTTCGAATGTCACATTTCGAACATGTGCAAGTCTGTTAACTCCAAACTAGGTGTAGCTTATTATACTAGCTATGTTCTAACCCCCTCAGCGAGACTAGCTATTGCCCGAGGAATACTCCTGCTGACCCTAACCTATGCAGTATCTTCATATGCCGCTGCACCTAAAACAAATCTCCATAGATGGGACGTCGCCTACAACAATATATGTCAGCATGCTGCCTCGTCCCATAGGCAGAAACATCACTGCCTCCTCTATTCTGATCTTAACTGGCTATCTCCTAATGCCTCCAGGCTCTACTCCCTTGGCTCCACTATAGACAGCATTATGATGTCCCAAACTCCTAAATCTCTGACTGTACTGCTTGTGCCACAGACCTCCAACTATGGTTTGCTCGCGACTGATAAATTCTTCTTAAGTGTGCCAAAATGAACTCGATGAACGCCTCCGCTACCAAACTTGCCTACTAACTAAGAAGATTCTACTTGGGCTCTCCCCCCTGGGGTTTCTGCCTCCATCCAACTTACACCTTCCACAATCACTACCCGAACCGCTGACAAAGTCACCCTACTAGTACCCAGAACTAGGACCACCCGGGCACAGAAGTCATTCAGCTACAGAGCCTCATCCTGGTTCAACTCGCTCCCTGCAGCCATTTCCAACACCACCAAAATTGCCCCCTTCAAAACTGCCCTACGGAACCTATTGTTCAGCACCTGCTGCTGCACCTGCCATTAACAGATGCTCTGCTGCTCTCAAAACACTACTGATATAGCCCTTTGGGCCGAACTCCACTCACCCCCCCAAGGCCTCCCTTTCCACTGCCAGTACCTGCTGGTACTAAATCTGTCAATTCTGAAATATTTTTTAATTACTCTTTGTGTTCAAGCAATTATGTAAAACTATGCTATTCTGTATGATTGCATTCTGTAAGTATGTTGACTCTGTATATCCTCTCTGTGACGAGGTACCTTTGTAAACGAGCCTTTGGCTCAAAGGTTGTAAATCCGATTATACAATAAATAAATAAATAAATACTCAACCACCAAAGGTTCTAGTGCTCTTGCCCACTACGCTCCTCGGCTGTGGAACTCCCTTCCCTTTAGATGTCCGCCTAGCACCCACTCATGACACCATTAAAAAAGCTCTCCATCACTACCTGATCTCATCTAACCAATGCTCCTGCTTTAAACCGCCTTAGCTCCCTGTCCCCATCCCTGGCTGCAGTTCTTAACCTGCTCCTGCCAAAATACCATTTTTTATGCCTCTCCCCAGATGCACCCCCTACCCGACAGGCCTGCACCCCTAATGCCACCCTGTACCTAACCTAACCTATCTCAGTTTGCCTATCCCCTGCATCAAACCCCCCTTTTGCACTTAATTGTTCTGTTCCCCTGCCCTCTGCATCAGTACATTTTTGCCTACTTACCCTTGCGAGGTATATCCTCTCTCGCCATGCTCCACTGCCTCACCCACTACTTGCTTGGCTCCTAGCTCTGAAACTTACCATACTCCAAACATGAATAACCTCCTTTTTCCTATCTCCGAATCTAACCCCTTGGCATTTATATTTTTTGTTTCCTACATTTCCCTTGTCTGTAGAAACTTTTTTTCCTCCAGGGTCACTGCTGCTGCATGTTTATGTTTTCTTTGAATTTGTGACCATGTATCTCTGAGTTATCCCTTGTATTTTGCAACAATAAGGTTTTTACTCTACTGCCAATACACCTCATCCCAATGCTATAACTGTAAATATGTGTCCTGTAACCTGCTCTCAATACCTTGTATCTTATTTATGCTGCATAACCTGTTGTAGAATACCACTGTGTATACCTCACTCTATCTACCTTCTGTTGTATTCTCTGTAATATCACCCTGTTGTATTCTCTGTAATGTTACCCTGTAACCTCCCACATCATGCCTGAAAATAGTCACCCTATGGCTAGCGCACTTACCTGGTTAACAAAAACTAAATAAATAAAATATAAAAGACTTTTGAAATGCCCTTCCACATTTACCCCATATATCTCTGGGTGTTGTCACAATGCCACATTAAGTGGCTCCAACGCCAGCAAAAATAACAAGGGACTCAGGGGGCAACCTTGCCTCGTACCCCTAAACAATGAACAGGAGTCTGAGAGGACATCATTTACCAGCACTCTGGCTTTGGGGGATGAATATAGACAGAGGATTCAATTCAAAAACTTAGGGCCCACCCCAAAAACTGCAAGTATGTGGATTAAATACTGCAACTCAATGGAATCAAAAGCCTTCTTGGCATCTATTGTGACCAGTGCAGCCAAGTCCAGACCCTTAGAAGCCACCTGAATTAGATTTAACACAGTACAACGGTTGTCACAGCCTTGTCGGCCCTTAATAAACCCTGCTTGTGATTTATGAACAACCAGTGGGAGGATCTTCTCCAGCCGAAGGGCTAGGATTTTAGCTAAAATTATGCAGTCAGTGTTCAGCAGAGAAATGGGCCTAAAATTAGAACAGATTGTAGGGTCCTTATTGAGCTTCAGCAACACTGTAATTGTGGCTTCCTGCAGAGACAGGGGTAAGGTTCCAGAGTCTTTAATGGCCAGAAAAAGCTTATGTAACCACGGGGCCAATACAGATTCAAAGGTTTGGTAAAAGTTTGATACCAGGCCGTCTAGACCTGGGGCTTTCCCAGGTACCATGGAATGGATAGCTTGTTGGACCTCTTGTAAGGTTATATCCTCTGCGTGACTTTTACTACCTCCAGGGATAGATGGAGCAAAACAAGGTTATTAAAAAAGGAGTCAATCTACCACACTAGGGGTAACTGCAGACTCATAGAGGGAAAGATAATATTTCCAGAGGAGACAGGCCATTTGCTTGGGCTCAGAAATCATGCGATATACAGAAGTTCTTAAAAAAGGAATCAAGGTCTCCATAGCTTTCTTTTTTAATCTATAGGCAAGCAATTTGCCTGTCTTGTCCTCAGACTCCCAATATGCCTACCGCATAAAATAATAAAGCCATTGTAGCTTGTTGATTATAAGTTGTGTTCAGCTTGTACTTAAAGGAGATGGAAAATTATTTTTACATAGTTACTGTCCTTCCATCTTCCTTTCCATGCCAGTTATGTATTCTGATATGCTTTGATGATTTGTTGATAAATAAATAACCTAGCTTTGGGGTGCCCTCAGATTTACATAGAGTTCCACTCTCCTCACCAGCTACTGCTCTTGATTTTCATATTTCTAAGACATTCTATGATATCAATAACTCCCATTCAATGCTATACATCTGAGTGGCCTGGAATGGGAGTTTGTGATGTCACAGAATGTTCAGGCAGTATGAAAAGAGAGAGCAGTGACTGCTGAGGAGATTGGGATTCAGTGTAGTTAAAATGGCAACAAAATTGGCTTATTAATTAAAAAAAAAAGATCAAAAACATATCAGAGTTCTGGGAAGCCAATAAAAGAACAACTGGAGGGCATCTAGATGTGTAAAAACTGTTTCCTATCACCTTTAAGAGAGGTGATCTCAGCAATTTGGGAGTCTGAAGGCAAGGGAATGCATAAATCTGTTTTTCCAGCAATTTGATTTGGGCAGTGAGGTCTGAAATATCTAACTTACGCTGCTTATTAAATTTAGAGGCATACGAGATGACTCAACCTCTAACAAAGACCTTACAAGCCTCCTGTAGTGTAAACAAAGAGACCTTAGAAGTCACACTGATCTCAAAATAACTCTGCAGTTCAACTTGTAGCCATTCCCAGAAATCAGCCAAAGATACAACATGGGGTTGAGATGCCACCAAAGGGATTTAGAAATGGACCCCTTCAGAACCCAGACCACGTGCACTGGAGCGTGGTCAGACATAACAATAGGAAGTATGGTCACCTCCAATAAATCTCCTTTAATCACGGAACTAAAAAGGAAATAATCTAAATGGCTACAGGACTTAAACCTGTTCAACCTAAAGGTAAAATCCAGAGTATCGAGATGGAAATGCCTCCAGCAATCTAGCAGACCAAATAGGGAACATACCTGGTGAAGAACAGACCTGGCTTTGCTATGGGAGGGAGAACCTTGTTCTTGAGGGGACCCATCTAAAAAGGGATCAAAAGCAGAGTTAAAATCTCAATCTAAAATAAAAAATTGTGGATTCCTGGAACCACTCAGTAATCAGCTGAGTAATAGATAAGAAAAATTCTGGAGAGTCTGTATTCAGAGAGTATATAGTAACCAGAAGAAGATCTAACCTGTAGAGGGAGGTCTGTATGATAACCCACCACCCTGCTTTATCTGCTGGTGAATTTACCACCTGCAAGGGGCAGCCTTTACATATCAACATTGTGACCCCCTTCTGTTAGTCACGAAGGAGCTAGAAAAAGCTTTCCGCACCCAACCTTTCACCAGTTTGGCTGTCTCCTGCTTAAGGAGGTGGATTTCCTGCAGGAAAGCAACATCACATTTTGTGGACTTGAGAAAGGAGTAGATCTTCTGCTTAATGGGTAAGTCATGCACTGTGCATTTCAACTAAGACATTTTTAACTCTGCCATTTTATGATAAACATAATAATTATGGAAAAATAGAAAACAGGAAGGCTAATAACTAAAATGATTCCCAGAGGGAAAGGTACAAATAGACGTGATGCTTTGTGTCTTATACCACTGTTGCTCTCATAATATGCCCCAACAAAATAAGCAAATGCACGAAGCAAAAATAACAGTACAGATTTTCTGATAAACTGTAAATTTAAACCATAATTCTTAAACTTTCCCAACCCCATGACCCATATTGCAGAGATTCAACCAAATTGAACCCCATAGAAGCTCCCTTAAACCCCTACCTATAAAGGAAACTAGGGAATTGATATCTATACCTATATATCACCAAATATAGTAGGATATCCAGTTTCCCAACCAGAAGTACAAACTGGAGAACCAGTAGGACAAGGAGGGAGACCCACAGAGCTAGTGCTCGAAATATGCCCATGCCCTCCCCCTGTCCAGCAGGTACAAAGCTACTTGTCCTGCACATCCAGAACACTGCCATACTAGGCTGCTTAAACGTGCTCCTGCCATGCCTTATTCAGTGGCCTCACAAGGACATGAATTCAGAGTTGAATATTGTCTATGCCTTGGGGATAAAATAATAACATTTCAATGCTGTGGTGGTACCTTTGCCGCCGTTCCCTTCAACTAATGGGCTGGCAAAGGGGTCAACTGTAGTCCCCCTTCCCCCACTTCATAAGAGAACCAAATCAATGGCAGAACATATTAAAGAACAACCCCCATCTAAAATGCTCCCAATGTTCTGCCTTGGTCAGTACAGGCCAGTATAACTGTCTAACACAATAGCTATCAGGATCCAGAAGTTAGGGACTCATTAGACAGGCCATCTTTGGGTAGGATAGCTTGCATCCCGTCATCAGACTTCCACTCCGGTATGGGTTCCCTGCTCCTACGTACAGATGAAGGTTGCAGGTGTTCCTCACTCCTTTTAGTGAATGATGAGGCGATCAGGTCCTCTTCTGGGTAGTCAGCCCAGTCCATATCTGGAGATTGTGGTTTATCAGTGGACGGGTCTGGAGAGAGTCTTGGGTTCTTTGAGTCAGGTGTTCTAGATGATCTGGAGGGGCTAGAAGTGTCAGAGGCTGAAGAGGGCACTGAGGCATTCTGCTCCAAAGTTTGACTATCAGAAGCAGGAAAAGGCAACCTTTGTGCTCCAGCACCTTTCTTCCCGTACCCCGTCACTTCAGTTTGACACTTAATTATATTTCCTTTCAGAGATGACTGAAAAGCAGGTACGCGCCCCGGTGACATGGGGGCACTGATGGTGGCCGTGATGATGCAGGATGGACGTGAGAAGTAGAGGAGTGTGGGGACATAGCATTGTGGATAGCAGGAGCAGAAGCAGAATTGGGATGGAAAGAGCCAGTTTTAGACCATTGTTTAACGTTGGTCACAAATTGTGCCTCATGAGTGTGTTCGAATTTAAACCATCTGCCTTCCCATAAAACTTGCAGCACAGCAGGATATCACACTGAGTACTGCATTTTATAATGGGCTAACTCCTTCTGAATAGGTGCAAAAACCTTCTTCTGAGCCACGTCTTTAGAAAAATCCTGAAAGATATATATTGTGTGGCCATTCCATTTGAGAGATCCTTTTTCCCCTCGCCAAACACAGGATTTGCTCTTTAATGGAAAAATCTGAGAAAATAAGACTATAAAGTGGTGAGAGAGAAAGCCTCTAGCTGGTTTGGGACCTAGTGACTGGTGGTCTTGTTCCACCTCCAAGGGAAAGTTCCATTTACAATCTAGAAGCTTCGGTAAAAACTGCTGGAAGAAGGTGCACATGCTTGGCTCCTCCGATCCTTCAGGCACCCAGACTATGTGCAGTTTATTCCGTCTATTTCTGTTCTCTAAGTCATCCAGTTTTAATTCTTTTTTTTTTATTTATATTTTATTTGGTTTCTTGCTTCTTTTCCCCCTGGCCCAGGGGTCCCAGCACAAGGGCGACGTGCGTGGGTGGAGGGGCACGCACGCCCCATGACAACAGCTCAGCCAACTACCACCCCTCCTCATGGCTAATGCTGGAGCTCCCAAGGTCAACACCACAATCCATCCTCCACCTGGTGGCAGCCAGTGACCAGGGAGCCTTCAATCCCTCCTAGGAGGTGAGAGCTGCCTTGCAGCAGCTCGATCTCGCTCCTCGCCTTCCCCCCCCCAGGCTAACCCCCGACAACCTGGGCTTGTTCCTGAAACCGAGTCACCAGTGCAGCATGAGGTGTGGTGTCCAGCACCTCAACCCTCAGCGCCGTGGGGGCGGCTCACCATCCAGTTTTAATTCTAAAGATTGGAGTTGCTGTTCTAAATGGTTTTACCATGCCGCTGCAACGGCGAACACGTAGACATCCCCGACAGCGACAGCTGCGGTCCCTGAGTGTCAGCAGTGCAGTGTCAGGATGCCTCTGGATGCCTATCGGGGGATATGCTCTCGAACCCCCCATGTGGGGTTTGCCCACCCCCCCGGTCTCTAGGATTCTAACCTGAGTTGAGCTTGACGGGGGCACACTTTGCGAGGGCAGTCTTGGGATTGTACAGACCATCGCAGCAACATCGGTTTTGCCCGATTCCTGTCACTATGATGGTCTTCGCGATGGTGGAGTCGATGCGGCAATGATATACTGGTTCTGGCTGGCCTATTCTATCAGCCTGCCTGGCTGAATCTGACTCCACCTTTGACACACACAAAGCATTATCTGCCACCTGAAATTCCACCACTTGTACTCGTTGGTCTAAACAGGCCACCTAATCTTTAATAACTGGTATGTCACTAACGACTGCAGCATCACCCGGATATCAGGTCCGCTGGGTCAACTACGATGTGAGAGCCGTTCATTGTTATTAACAGCCACACTGTGCAGGATCCTCTATGTGACAAAGACAGGAGGATATCTGACGAAGGCTGCTCTCTGAAGATTTCAGAACTGCAGCCAAGGTACACTAATGACACCCAAGGTAAGGCTTATAAAATTAGTTACAGGAGGCCAAGATGATCAGAGAAAACCACCAGATTATACTATGGCACCATGCAGCTCCTCTCTCAAGCAGCCATCTCCATCATTGTTTCACATGTGCCCCTGACTGTTACATGTTGACACAGACATCCCAGCTGAATGACAGCAGTCTCGGGAGTTAATATGTGATTAATCTAACATTTGTTTAATTCTGTAATTTTTCATTTTCCTCCCTCTCCAACCCATTCAAGTGACTCCTACCTTGCTGCAACTGTAATTCTGTTTTCAACTCTATAATGGTCTTCTGTCTACATCCCTCATTACCACCCTGCAGTTAATCTCCACTGTGGCAACCACCTCTTGTAGCTTTGAGAGGAATACATCATGCTGAACAAGAGTATGAGAGAATGGATAAAATGAGTTTAACAAAGCTTTTTTGGACATCATACTGGCTTATGGAAGAGCATAGACTGTCTCCATATCTACATGCAGTGCTCTGCCTGCACACCTCTCCAAAAAGTCATCAAAGGGTTCTATGGTTGCATAACCATCCCCCCCAATCAGGCTACCTAATGATTGCATTGTTTCTCCTGTTGGGCAAACTCTAATCCTAAATATGAGAGGTGAAATAGAACCCCCATCAGACTCCATCACTGCCAGACACACCGCACAGAGCTCCAGCAGGTTGATGGGATGACGCGACTCCCGGGTGACCAGAACTCATGAACCCTGTGGTCTCCCAGGTGTGCTCTCCACCCCAACAGAGACACATCTATCATGAGTGTGAAGATGATTCTGGGAGGACAAATGGGATTCCTTCCTCTAGATATTGTGGGTCCAGCCACCACTGGATGGCATCCAACAGCAACTGGATATTATACTTTCCAACATGGGAAATAGATTGGCTAATGTTAGTACTATGGCACCAGTGGGTAACAGCGATCACATGTGTGTCAAATTTGAAATTTTGGAATAAGTTGTACAGATAGGGACAGGAATTACTAATAAATTGAATATTAGAAAAGCTAAATTTGATATTATTAAGAGAAATATGGCCAACTGAGATTGGGAAACGGAGTTCTTAGGCCACTCAGTAAGAGGGGAGAAGTGGAGCCTACTGACGTCTAAAATAAAAAGGGAGATAGCCAAAAATATACCCAGTGTACAGAAATATACTAACAAAAAAACAACCCCTAGATGGATGAAGCCCCATATCAAAAAATCAACAGAAAGAATTATTTATTGAAACGTATAAAACATGGTAATCATCATATAATTCCTGTGTATAAGGTACTAGTTAGGAAAATTAAAACAAACATCAAGTTATCAAAAGCACAAACCGAACTAAACCTGGCCACTAGGGTGAATGACAACAAAAAGGTTTTTTTTCTCACACATAAATAACTTAAGGGGTACTTCAAACTCAGTTGGTCCCTTTGGAAACAACTCATGGGTAATTATTAGTAATAAAGAAATGACGGACATACAAAATAGATATTTTTGCACAGTATTTAACAGTAACTTTACTAAAATTTCCAAGGATATATTGGTACCCAAAATTGGGCAAAAAATTACCAATCCAACAGCTGTACATGATAAACTTCAAAAGATCCCAACTAATAAATCCCTAGGGCCGGATGATTTCCACCCTAAAGTTCTGCAAGAACTTGCAGACCATTTATACTTACCACTGGCACATATATTGCAGCATTCATTAGATACTGCTGAGATACCAATAGCCTGGAAGGTCACCATAGTGGTGCCCCTCCTAAAAAAAGGAACTCAAACAAAACCCGAAAATTTCAGACCAATTAGTTTGATTTCCCTTATGGGTAAACTAATGGAGAGTATTATTAAAGATCATATACAGCAGCACTTGCTCACCCAAAAACTAGTAGACCCTAGCAACATGGCTTCACCAAAACCCGGACTTGTCAAACAAACTTATTGTCCTTTTTTGAAAATGTCAGCAGAGAAATTGATAGGAGGAACCCAGTGGATGTCATATTCCTCGATTTTGCCAAGGCCTTTGACAAACTGCCACACTTTGAACTAGTTAAATCATTGACATAAATCTGAGTGGTAATGTTGTATGTTGGATTGCTAATTGGTTGGAGGAACGAAGGCAGAGAGTGGTGGTGAATGGTGTATTCTCCGAATGGGCTGAAGTCACTAGTGGGGTGCCACAGGGTTCTGTCCTGGGTCCAGTCCTTTTTAATATATACATTGCTACACTACAACTAGACTTACCCAATATTTGGCTGCCAAAATTTGCTGATTATTGTTGCCTGGGCACAGTGGTTATCGAGTTAGAAAGTTCCATAGCACTACAAAACACTTTAAACTATATTTTCTTATGGACTGAGCATAATAAACTAACTTTGAATATTAGCAAGTGTAAAATCATGCATCTAGGACTTCACAATAAACAACGTAAGTATTTTCTAAATAATCAACCTTTGTTAGTAACACTCCAAGAAAAAGACCTTGGTATAACTATTAGCCCTGATCTTAAATTTGACTTACATTGTAGGGAACAAGTGAAGAAGGTCAACATCATGTTGAACTGTATTTTTGGGCATATAGCCAGTCGGGCTAAGGAGGTCATATTGCCTCTGTGTGTAGTGTTGGTTAGGCCCCACCTGGAGTATTGTATCCAGATCTGGTCCACATACAATAAGCAAGACATTCGAAGGGTTGAGGCAGTCCAATGTAGCATGACCAGGTACATTTCTGGATTAAAAGGGAAACCATATCAGGAAAGATTAAAAATACTTAGTCTTTATTCCCTGGAATACAGAAGGCACAGAGGCAACCTGTGCATGTTATTTAGATCAATGGATGATGGTACTCTCAGAATTGAGCTTAGATTAGTATTCAATCAAAGTAGAGTCAGTAGTAGGAAACATTCCAAGCAGTTGTATCTGGACAAATGGAATCTACTACTCAAAAAAAACTGGTTTAGTAACAGGGCTATCAAAGCTTGGAATACTCTACCACAGGAAGTAATTGCAAGCAAAGATATGTATGCTTTCAAACACAACTTAGATATGGCAATGAGTAATGAGACCAAATTTGGGGATCAGCTCTAAATTCAAACCAGGATTATTAACTTATAAATGGCAAGCAGTATGGACGAAAGTCTATTTTAAGCTTGAAACATCTATGAAATCTATGAAACTGGGTCACTATGACCCGCTGGTCCAAGTGGCCTAGATGTTCAGCCTACTGGTGGCCCTGCTCCTACTGCAGGTGGCATACCCGCCAGACAGCCCAATGGATCTCTCTGGTGTAAGATATTATGTACCCCAGCAGCCACAGGAAGTCCTGGGTAAGACGTGAGCACCCAACCTGAAATGATTGGGGGAAGGAGGTAATATCTGATTCCTGAACTGCCAGGATGTGGGCTTTGGCCCACAGGAAGTCTATTTCTGCCCCATTGAACTTGATCACCTGTGAGGGGACCACCATTGACTTGGCCAGGTTGACCAGAAGGCCCAAGTACTGATAGGTCTGGAAAGCCACATCCCTGGATCTCTCCACAGCCTCTATGGATGACTCGTCTGTCAGTCAGTTATCCAGGCAGAAATATACCCTGATGCTCTTGCACTGCAGGAAGGCCACCACCACCACCATGCACTTGGTGAAGACCCTGGGCATAAATGAGAGGCCAAAGGGCATGACCTGTAATTAAAAGTTTTCACTTCACCTCCCCACCCCCACATAAGCCACATAATTACACACCACCGGTTCCCATATCATAAAGGTGAAAATGTATAGGCGACTCGCATAATAGCGAGTGCATGCCCCTGAAACCGCAATTAGTAATGCAGCCACCACAGCAATCCACAAGTCAGTGATGACACTGCACAATATCAAATGAGGATGACAAACACTATAGTTTAATGTGGGAGCTATGCCCCACACCTCCCATATTATTATAATCAACTCCAGAGGGGTGGACACTTTGGAAAGGAGAATATATGGGAGGGGGGTACATTCTGCAGAGGGTATCCTGCAGCTAAAAAACCTTTCTAAGAGCCATAACAGTGAACAAAAACATATACCTAAAAGCAGGCCCATACCCAAGACCATGGCTACTTCAGGTGGTACTCATACCCATTACTCCAGGCAGCCAGCTCAGCACCAGCAGGCCGCATTACATTACTTAACCCACAAGACTGCACCCTCCCCCATCATTGGTCCCATCATTTGCCTTCGCTATTGCGTCACTGTGGTCTCGCTATTCCCCCCGCCAAGTTATTACTGCACAGTAGCTATTCCATCAGGCGAGCAACGGGACTAGCTTAATTGCGAGTTGCTCAATTTAGTTCGCACATATAACTTGCTACCCACACCACCCCTGCCTAGTGTTTTTGATATTTGGTCTTACCTCCATTCTGCCTTCTGTATCTCTGCTTCCTCTGCTGTTTTGTTTTACGTCTCTATGTGTCTCCTTGCTCCTGTCCATTTTGCCTTTGTCTATCGTTTACTCCTTGTTCTACTGTTTGTGCTCCTTTTGCTGCTGCTGTTGTGCCTTCTGTTACTTGCATGTTCCCTTTACTTCTGCCCCCCCACCTGTTTTTTTGTTTCCTTTGTTTTCTTTTCTGGTTCCATTTGCTGTGCTTGCTTTTCCTTTCTGTGCTGCTATCCTGCTCTCTCTCTCTGGTACTTTGTTGATGTTGCAGCTCCTCTGCCTCCTACTATTTCTTTGTGCATTTCTGCCCCAGCTGCTTGCAGTCTGTGGCTTGCTGCTTTCCATCTGTCCCTCTTTGGTGTGCTTTTGGAGTCCTCTTGCTTATGTTTCCTTCAGTTTTCCTCTCCCATTCTAGTTACCAGCTTCCTGCTTTCCTTGGCTGGCCCAGCCCCAGCTGTCTTGCCCGCAGTTGCTACTTATGGATGTCTTGAAGCCTTCATTTGTATCCCCTGCCGCTCTGGTCTGGTGTCTCTCTTATTTGTTCACCTTGCTGAGGTGTTCCAATAGCGTCGCTCTCCCTCAGGACCTCCTACAACACATTCTGGTGGGTGACAGATTTGGAGCCTTTTCGTTTGTTCTTTAGTTCTTCTCAATCCTGAAATAAGTGACGTAGCGGTACTGCAATGGTCTCTAGAAGTACAGTCATGCTGTTGTGTGTCTAGCCTAGCCTGTACTTGAAAATGGGTCCCATTCTTAGAGAATCGCTCAAGATGCTGGGGATCATCCGACTGCAGCGGTTACCTCCTTGGGACTGGCTCAACACCCCAAACCCCACTCAAAGTCATCTAATTCTTTGTGTAATCCTTCCCAGTAATCAACATCTCAGACCTAATAGTCGATCACTCAGACAATTCAAATCCGGAGGACATGACTTCCTGGCAGTCTGCCTTCCACTAAATCTTTCACAGGAAGCCTTGTTGAAATCTGAGTTCGACATTAAGAAATTGACTATTCCCATGCTGACATCTGCACACCGAGTACTGAATGTCCAACTTTTCTTCCCCTGCCAGAAAGAAGTAACTGTTTAATTCATAACTCGCAGCATTAACAGCAAACCCAGCTTCACCTTCACCACTAACACCTTCTCCCACTACCAGTCCTGCATCATTTCACATTGAGGAGTAACTGGTTCTCACTCCCCAGCAGGTTCAGCAACACTGTGGATTAATTTCAGAGTGACATCCTTGAATTCAGGTCTCGCAATCAACTGTCGAATCTGAGTGTCCTTCAAATCGGTTTCTAGGTCTTCTTTGTAATACTCCTGTTCCAGTACTGAATCTTCACCCTCCATGCCCCTGTTATCTTGCCAACAGCCATCAATGCTTCAGGCTCAACTTCCGGAACTGATTTAGCAACCAGCAATCAGTACCACATGTCAGGTGAATTGTCTATGCTTTCACAACTTGATTCTGCTATCAGATGTGGTAGTGCTTCTATGATTACCACTGATCACTGTCTGCAAAAACTGTTGCCTGTCTATCATGAGTTAAATCACGAATATCCTGGGTAGCTCAGAAGAAAAAATTACTCATCATAGTAATCTTCTTTCTTCCCAGTGATGCCCAGATATTCATAATTGTATGCATTAAGCCTTGAGGGTTGGACTGCCCAGAGAGATAGAACACATGCAAATGATGGAACCCTTTGCACATGAGCATCTTTCAAACACTGCCTCTACTAACTGCCTGTGTTCTAAACCTCTTCAGATTTTATAAAAGCAGCCTGGAAAGTAGGCCCAGAATTATATAATACTATAATTTTATTATTAAAATTGGGGTTTTCCCAATAATGTAAAATTGTTAAACAGTAAAAATTCCAACTGGAGAAAAATATTCAAGTAGGTTAGAACAAAATGCCAGAGAAAAAACACCCAAAAAAGGCAGAACACAATGAACTGATTTACTCCAACCGTTAACAGGTGTAAGGTAAGGAACACTCCAAGGGTGTATGATAATAAGTGTGGCATCAGCATGTGGAGTGCAGAGGCTGAAGTTCTCGAAGGGGAGGTTGGAAGGGAAGTTATGAATATCTAATCATCACTGGGAAGAAAGAAGATTACTATGGTGAGTCATTGTTTCTTCTAACCCCAGTAATGCTCAGAATATTCCTAACTTTATGCAGACTACCAAGCAGTACCACTGGAAGTGGGCACATAACTTTATTTTGGAAACAGACTTTGCAGGACTGCTGTACCAAACCTAGCATCACCCCTTGATAAAATATCCAGGTTGTAGTGCTTTGTAAGGGTGTGTACTGTTTTCCAGGTAGCTGCTTTACATATGTCCAGTAATGGAACATCCCTGGTGGCTGCTAAAGTAGCAGCTGTCCCTCTTGTGGATTGAACCCTCAAACCTGATGCAGGCTCCCTACCAGCCTTTATGTAACAGAACTGAATACCCTGGACCATCCATCGAGAAATGGATCTTTTTGAAGCTGGATTACCTTTTCCCACATCCCCATAGGTCAGGAACAGCTGCTTTCTTTCCTGTCTATGGTCTTTTGTGGCTGTCATGTAGTAACTGAGAGCCCTTTTCACATCTAAACTGTGGAGTCTTCTTTCACCAGAAGTTGAATGGTCAGTGAAAAAGACAGGAAGAGTGATGGACTGGTTTAAATGAAATGCTGAGACTACCTTGGGGAGAAATTTTCTGTTTGTTCTAAGGACTATCTTATTCCTAGGAAAGGAGATATAGTCCTGATCTATACAGATAGCCTGAAGCTCACTGATCCTTCTTGCAGAAGTCATGGCCATGAGGAAAACTGTTTTACAAGTTACATATTTTAGACGAGCTGTGGCCATGGGCTCAAAGTTAGAGCCCATGAGTTTAGCTACACACACATTCAAATCCCAAGTAGGCACTGGTGCCCTATGGGGTGGATGTAGATGATTTAGACCCTTAAAGAATCTTTTAAAAATGGTATCTGAAGCTATGGTTACCCTTGCTTCAGCACACAGGTAAGCAGAGATGGCTGCCAAATAAACCTTCAGAGAACTGGGTTGCAACCCAGAGGAATGCAAATTTTATTTTTTTATTTATTGAAATGTTTCACCGGGAAAGATACACTGAGTAACTTAATGCTCGTCTCACGGTACGCCCCGGGGGAAGGGGTAGTGGGATGACACTAGTAGCAATGACACATCGCACAGTAATACAGAGGTGGGATTAAATACAGTAATACAGTGGTACAAAACAAATGAGAGAGCTAATCCAGGACCGCTGGAATCTCAGCCTGTGCTGGTATGAGTGACCTGTTAGAGCACCAAAAAGAAAACCTCTTCCATTTAGAAAGATAGGTTTTCTTAGTAGAAGGTTTTCTATAAGCTTTCAAAATGTTTAGGACAGATTGAGAAAAGTTAAATTTTGCATATTCTATGTCCTCAAGAACCAAGCCTTGAGGTTGAGCGAATGCAGATTCGGGTACAACAGAGTGCTCTGATTGGAAGTCAGTAGGTTGTGTCTCCAAGGATGATGTATCGGTTTTGTGACAGACATGGATTGCAGAAGAGAGTACCATGGCTGCCTTGGCCAATCTGGAGCTACCAAGATCAGTGATGCTGGATGGGATCTGAGCTTAAGCAGCACTCTGTGAACTAGAGGAAAAGGAGGGAAAGCATACAGGAACCTCCCTGACCAATCCAGGGTTAGGGCATCCAAAGGAAGTGTGCCCTTGACCGGTGGTCTGCAACAATACTGTGTTAGATGTTGGTTCTGGTGGGATGCGAACAAGTCTATCTGTGGAGTGCCCCACCTTCTGAAAATAGCCTGTACCACCTATCTGTTTAAGGTCCATTTGTGATGGGCCTGATTGAGTTGGCTCAAAGCATCCGCTAGAATGTTGTCCTTTCCTGGCAAGAGGACTGCCTGTAAGGATATTCCCAGAGAATAAGCTAGAGTCCAGATACGAATTGCTTCTGTGCAAAGGAGGTCCGACCTGGTGCCTCCTTGTTTGTTTATATAATACATTGTGATGGTATTGTCTGTTCTGATCTGTACCACCTTTCCCTGTATTAGGGGAGAAAAACCTTGCAGAGCTAGCAGAACTGCCCTGAGTTCCAGTAAGTTTATACGCTGAAGGGACTCTGCAGCTGACCAGGTACCCTGGGTGGTGTGCTGCCCTAGATGAGCACCCCAGCCCAATAGGGATGCATCTGTTGTGAGAACCATTGAGGGATTCTCCTTTTGAAAAGGGATCCCTTTTCTTAAATTTGATTCCTCCTTCCACCACAAGAGGGCTTGTAACAGTGCCCTTGTTGCTGGAATGAGCTTTGAAAAAGGGTCTTCTTTCTGGGACCAGTGAGCCCTGAGGTAGAACTGGATGTCCCTCATATGAAATCTGGAACCCTGCATGCACTGTGCCTATGGCAGCAGCCATATGACCCAGCAGCTGGAGAAACTGTCTTGCAGGTTTTGCTTTGTGCAAGATGAAGGAATTTGCCACTGGCTGAAGGTTTTGCACTCTCTCCAAGGGAAGATAGGCTCTGGCCTGCTAGGTATTAATTTCTGCTCCTATGAACTGCAACACCTGTGTGGGGGTGAAAGCAGACTTTTTGTGATTTATCAGGAATCTCATGGATTCTAGGAGGTCCTGAGTGACCTTTAGATCCTACTGTACCTTCAGTGGGGATTTTCCCACCACTAGCCAGTCGTCCAGGTAAGGGAAGACAGTGATGCCCTGTCTCTGAAGACGTGCTACTACAGCAGCTAGACACTTTATGAATACCCTTGTGGCCGAAGAAAGGTCAAAAGGCAGGGTTGAAAACTGGTAGTGACCTGAAGGGAGTCTGAATCTGAGATGTCTGTGGTGAGACTACCTTATGGGGATGTGGAAATAGGCATCCTTTAGGTCCAGTGATGCTAGCCAATCTCCCTTTTGGAGCGTTGGTAAAATCACAGCTAGTGTTACCATTTTGAACTTTCTTTTCTTTAGATGCTTGTTTAAATCTCTGAGATCTAAGATAGGCCGCCACTCTCCTCTTTTCTTTGTTGTTAGGAAATACCTGAAATAAAAACCCCTTCCCCTCAGGGATTTTGGAACTGGTTTTACTGCCTTCAGCTGCAGCAGGTTTTGAACCTCTGACTCTAGCAATGTTTTTTCTGCTAGTGAGGGGGAGCTGAAAACTCTGATTTTCTGTGGAGGAAGGGATTTGAATTCCAGAGATAGACCTTGACCCACTACCTCCAGAACCCACTTGTCTGTGGTAACTTTTAACCAGGCATGGAGGAAGTGAGACAGTCTGCCTCCCACTGGTAGGGAGGAAGTGGCCTGCGGTTCAGGGGGTCTGTTTTGACTGTGGCTGAGGCTGAATTTGGGATCCTCGCCTCAAGCCTCTCCTTCCCCTATCCCTGGAGTATTCCCGCTGTGGATACTGTTGATACTGGGGTAAGGCCATGGCCGGAAGAAGGGCCTGGTATAAGAAGACCTGCCCCGGCCTCCCCTTCAGTAAGGCCTGGTGGATGGTGAAGCTCTTTCCTTAGCAGAGTTGCTTCTGTAAGTGGCCTTATACTCATCCACCTTCTTCATTTATGCCACAGTGGACTCCCCAAAGAGAGAGTTTCCATCTAGAGGAAAATCCAAGGCCTTAGACTGGGTATCTTGAGTGAGGTTTGTGGCCCTGAGCCATGCAAACCTCCTCTGTGCCACCATATTAGCTATCCATCTGGCTGCAGTATCATTGGTGTCAGTAGCCATCTGGAATGATACTTAGCTGCCTATAACCCAAACATGGCAGTTCCAGCCAGGTTGTCTGACAACAGAGAGCGAGCTTTCTGGGACAGAGCCAGGACTGACTCCCACAGTGACTTCTGGTAATGGACAGCATAAGCCTGGAAGGTAGCCTGGCACATAGCCAAAAGGCTGACAGGTACCCTTTTTTGGCCATGCTGTCAATTTTTCTGGAGTCTTTGTCCGGAGGGTGTGAGGACAGTGGGACCTTAGCCTTATAACAAGCAGCTTGCTGAATTACCCCCTGATGGTCTGGATGGGAGAAAAGATAATCTGCTCCCTCCTGCTCTAATTGGTATTTTTTATCCATCCTCCTATCTATGGGAGGTGTGGAGTTTGGTGTCTGAAGAATCTTTAAGGCATCCTTCTTAAAGTACTTGTACACTGGTAGGAGTAGAGCTTTGGTGGGTGTCAGTCCCATCATTTCTAAATAGTCTACCTCTTCTTCATCCTCGATTTGTTTGGTGGTGGAGATGTCAAGGGCATCTGCCATCCTTCTGATAAAAGTAAAATGTGATGGAAAATCCTCAGTCTCCCTTGGAGGCGAACCAAAGTCCTGTTCAGGGGAACACTTCTGGTTCAATTGATCCCTCATCTTCACTGTAATCATCATCATCATCAAAAATATCCCTTCCTTCTTGAGGGGTAGGGTGCACAACACTGCCAGCCTGGGGATCCTGAGCAGGGGCAGGGGCAGGAGGCTGAGGAGGGTCTATTGCCTGTAAAGACTGTATAATTTTTAAGGCCTGAGCAATCTCTTGGGCCGTTGGAACAGGCATAGTAGGCACATAAGTCCCCTGTGTGACAGCTGGGGGTTCTGTGTGCTTGAGCTTTTTGCTCTTTTTTGAAGGAACCGGGGAGTCAGCCAGTTCACTTGTCCTTTTTGTGCCCTTATTGCCCGTATCAGGGGCAAGCACAGAGCCAGATGTGGGTTCAACCACTGAATCATGGGGTATTGGCTGGTCAGAGCCAGAGGGTCCCTTAGCAGACTTTTTCTTAAGCCTTTCAAGGCGTTTTTCTAAGGTCTTGTCTGGGAATGTCTTACAAATCTCACATTCCTCCTTAAGATGATCAAAACCTAAACATATAACACATATAGTGTGTTTTTCTGCTTTGGCAAACACTTTCCCACACTGGGAACAGTTTTTGAAACCGGGTTCACCGGATAGTTTCTTGGGTTTCTCAGACATAATGCTTTAAACAGTAAAAAAAAAAAACAACCGCTAAAGAAAAATGTTTTTTTGTTGTTGTTTTTTTTTTTAAAAGACGGTTGTTTCCAGAACCGAAAAGGAATCGGAGAAACCAAATTGATATAGCGGTCTGGAACCGGGTCAACGGTTCAGGTAACTGAGAAGTATCGGCTACAAACAATAAAATAAAACACAAGTTTTAAGCAAAATAAATGCGGTTCTTTAATCATAGAACCCTGATTTTAATAGAAATTAACCTGGTCCCCCCTCCAGTTATACCGAACTGATAGGAACTGGCAAAACAAAGAATTTAAATGTAAATTAGGTAAATATAACTAAACAACTAGTAGAGGCAGTAAATGAAAAACAAAAATATACTTAGCAGATATATTTTTTGTAGTTTTCTTCATGTAGGAGTGGACAAGCTAAACTCTGAGCGACCAGACTTTTCAGGCGGAGAGAAAAATCTGAAGAGGTTTAGAACACAGGCAGTTACTAGAGGCAGTGTTTGAAAGATGCTCACGTGCAAAGAATTCCATCATTTGCATGTGTTCTATCTCTCCGAGCAGTCCAACCTTCCAGGCTAACTGCATAAAGTTAGAAATATTCTGAGCATTACTGGGGTTAGAATGAGTTATACTGCAGGCACTGCATTGCATAATATGCTCTACCTGTTCCATATGTGGATTATTTTGTCATTTTTATTTGTAGCCTTATGTCCTCTCAATTCATGACTCTTATCCATCTCCAAATTTGCATTCATCTCATACGTCAATGTCTGAGCAAGTATATTATGCACAAATGAATCTTTTGGATAAAAGGGATGACAGACTATTTTCTTCAGATCGAGCAATTCCATCAACATGACTGCATCCACATAATTTTGTGCCACCAAGCACTCTGGTACACGTCTGCTGCTACTGTGGGGAAATCCACTCTCAGTTTGTCTGCACTATATTCCAGTCTCTTTCTTAAACAAAGCCATAGCTGACATTTTGCCTACTTTAGACTCCAGTTTTTGTCCTCTACCCATCCACCTGAATCTGACTCAATTTCTTCTCTCGGTCCTCAGCAAGGCTTTCATATTTATTTGTTTATTTCTGTCTGTCTTTAGTAACTGGGTAAGTGCACTGATCCGAAGGACCATTTCCGGGCATGACCCGGGCCACAGCATGGCACATGAAGCATATAATGCAAATGTCTGAGAAATAGCAATACAGAATTAAACACAATGCAAATCCAAACACAGACTACAAATAAAAAAATGCAAGCATTCAAATGGTACAGATACTTCATGGGAATACCACATAAAAGTATGTGAAAGATCAAATAAATACAAGTCACATAGAAAATCTATACTGTAACAACTGAAAAATACATGCCACAAAGTGGTACAGATACATCTGAAGTAGTGGTAACTCCAAAACTTAGGTGGGTAGGGAACAGTTTACCATCACATAGCTTACCAAGCAATAGAGGGTCAAGTGCCCTTATACAGCTGGGCAACGCAGACAAGATACATAAAGGAGAAGTGAGATCAGACTTCATTCCATGCCATCCACCTCAGGTGTTTGTTCTAAATCTTCAGTCCACTTCTACAGATCCAGATGTCTCAAGACAAACTGCTCCACATTTATGATCTGGTCTCTTCCTTTTCATCCAAACCCTCCTGCACAAAACTGTAATCCTATTAGGACACCTCAAGGTTGTGATGAAGATTATTCCCTGAGGAAGAAGTTTCGTATCCCTTCTTATCTTGGCCCATTTAGTCACTGTTCTGGATTAGCACATTAGCATCATTGCTTCCACTTGATCAGACCTCATCATGTGGCCACATTCTCTCGGACAGCAATGGCATATCCATGTTTGTAAAGATCCAGCTTCAGGATCAAAGATTGAGATCTCCTCATTGCAGCCTCATTCTTTGCTTTTGTGGCATTTTGCAGCCACTTTGATTTGCTCATCCAAGGCCATCAGAAATCATAGATATTCCTCATTTTCAATCCATGTATTCCTTGTTTGAACTTTATCCTGTTGGAGCAGCTGGTCTTACCTGGGGTCACACTTGGAACAATCAACTTGTTATATTCTATTCTGATAAACAAGCAGCTTTAGCCATAAGACAGTTAGGTCAATCTTTCTCCTCCATAATAAAATCCATAAGGTGAATTTCCTTATGCAATTCAGAACTGCTTTCCTCGAGTTGATAAAGTCAGGACTCCTCTTCCATCAATCCAGGATCTGCATATTACTCACAAGCAAGGGGTCTCTCGGCCACATCATACTGCTCACAATCAGCTGGCCTGTTGATCATGTCATAGTGCTCACAAACATTTGACCTGTAAGCCATGTCATACTACTCACAAATATTCCACCTGTCGACCATATCATACTGCTCATAAGTATTCAGCCATTCACATAATACTGCTCATAATCCTTCAGCCTGTCACCTTCATTATACTGCTTAAAAGAATTCAACCTGTCAGTCACAACATACCAGTTCAAGCAATCAGCCTAGCAGCCAAATCAAGTTACTCATAAGCTATCAGCCTGTTGGCCGATCATACTGCTCCAAGCACTTGGCCCATTGGGCACATCTACTGCTCTCAAGCATTAGGCCTGTTGGCCAGTACTATCACACAATACATACTGTACATTCAGTTTACCTTAAAATCCATCTATCCTAGCTCAAACTTTTCTAGACCAGCAATAAAGCATTCCTTCAGGACCTGGGAAATCTACACCTGAAAGACCACCCTCAAGGAAGCTTGCATTCCATGCTGTATATTGCAAGCTAACATAGCTCTTTCAAAATGGAGTCTTTAGTTCACTAACTGCCCAATGCTTACAAGAGGCTATGACCTTAGCCTTCTTGGGATTCCTAAGATCTGGGGAATATACATTCTTCTCAGCTGCATTCAATCCCACTGTCCACTTGATTAATCATCACAGCTGTTACTCACACCAATGACTCCTTCACCATCATTTCAAGAGCTTCAGATTACCTAAATATATAATTCAGCCATGCTTCTGCTACCACTTGGAATGTTCTAGCTGCATCAACAAAGTCTGCCCACAGACTAGCATGGAAGAAATACATTACCTTCTTTGCCCTTCAAAGCATAGACACTCTGCAATATTCTGTTCCTCATGTTTTAGCATTTGTAACCTACTGCTCTCCAATATTTAGCTTTACAGCCACAACTATAAAACAATCTATATCAAGCATGCAGTTTACCTTGCTGTCCAGCCATCCCGACACAACATGCTCTTAGTTATGCTAACAATCAAGGCTTTTCTTCAAGGTTTGAGAAAATCTACTCCTCAAGATCCTTCCACAAGGAATCCTATAGGTTTCAACTTGTATTCTTGACAGATGGACTTCTTAAAAGATGGAGTTTTTTGATCTTCTGCTGATCTTAACTTACAAGCAGCCAAGACCTTAGCATTCATTGGATTCCTAAGACCTAGAGAATGCATCTCTTCTATTTTCAGTTCTGCAATTCACCTAACAAAGAACATCCTCAAGAAAGCATCAGCAGATCATTTTATCCTTACTTTACCAAAATGAAAAACATAGGGGTCCATATATTCTATTCGCAACAAACTCAACTTGGTGTTCTATTCAAGACCTCAATCAATGTCAAGACACACATCATGATTTTACTCATCCTCTTCTGTATACTATAAACTATTATATCAAGACTTTTTCCCTGAGAAACTTCTCCTGGTACCTCTACCAAAGGTAGAAATCCAGAGGTAAGAGTCAAGCCAAAGTAATCGACATAACAGTACACAAGCACTTACACATCTGGAAGGCATGCACTGAACTGGTACAGGATTCCCTCTGTGCAGAACTAAATGTACTGGCAATGGGACGGATGGACTGGGATGTGAATGAACATGTCCTGCAGGTCTAAGGAACAGAACCACATGATAACCATGCTTAAATAGGCTTGTGATGCATGATGTTTTTTTACACTAACGATGTAATTTCAGCATGAAGTCATGTGGTATAACACATCTAATTAATCACATATAAACCACAAAGTACCTGTTGTGACATGTTAACCCTCTACTAGTTATGAATATATCTGTGATATAAATATATGTTCTTTGAATGTCTGCTGGGAAAATATGGCAACCAGAGCAAGGCACTCTGGGACATTAGGTTTTTGGAAATGGACTGTTCTCTCTTAGTAGGAGGAAACAGCTAACTTCAAAGAATCTAACACATGCCTGACAAAATCCTATGTGGAAGTTGTAAAAGACCTGTTCTCGGAAAACCAAGTCTTTGATCACTGGATACTACTGTGAATTCTGCATTTTATGACATACCAAAGGGGAAGCTGTCCTTTTTGGCAGAGCTATGTCAAGTTTTAACCTGCTATGTAAAATAGTTCATCAGGAAATTGTCTGAAGATCAAAGGGGAAATGATGATGAGGAAAGAGACTGTTATAATTTAATACTGCTATCTTTGCAGATTTCAAGCAAGCAGTAAAATGATACCCTTTGGGTATACTTGGTGGTGCTACAAATTAATTACAGGAGTAATAGTGATCTCATGTGCTGTGACATCACAAGGAGGTTGGGAGATTAACTTTCAATATTACCAAGCTGTATGAGGAGACTGTGGCTCACTCTTATTCCAGCTATGAAAGAGAACACACACTTGTGTTCTAGACTTAACGGCACTTCTGCCAAGAATAGGTAACACCCAACTGAAAACTGAGTTAGAACTAGAAATTCAGTTACAAGCCGTTTTTTTTTTTTGTAATTTCCATTTCTTTTGACTGTAAGCATTAATGTATATATGTTCTGTGTTTTGTATTTATTTACCATTTTTAATTTTAGTAAACTTTTTTTTGGTTTCCTTAATTCTGCCTGAGTCTTTTCTCATTTTGAATGTGAATGCTGGGACAGTCATTGAGAGGTCTGACAGAACTGATAGGGGCTTATAGTGTGTTACCATTTTGCAACAAGGTAAGAAAATACCCAGGTCTCAGTTGAGTCAAAAGAGGGATTGTGAACCAGGCTGGTGCCCGCTGGGTTAAGTATTGCACTGCATTTCCCTGAAGAGTTTGATATCTGATCCTGTTACCTGGGCGTGCTAGCAAAAAAGGGTTCATATTTGACCTCAGGACTCGAGACTAGTAGGTGTTTTCGACCCAAAACAGACAGGACGGTTACACTGTTTGTCTCCTGTTCACATATTGCACTTCAAGATTTGGCACTGTGGGAGCAGAAGGCCTGAAATGTGGAGTGCATTTGTGACACCCGCATCCCAAACACAGAATGGAATAAACATCAGCAATATGTATCATAAGTGCATCAGTACTGTGTCATGATAAAAATATAAAGAAATAAAATGCAACAGTTGAAAGACATAACTTGTCAAATCAATATGACATTATTGCACCATTTTTAAAACCACATAACAGACACTCCTATTAAGGAGATTCACCAAGATACAAAAAGTAGCCCCTGTACCATATCTATCAGTGCCTTATCTATATAGGATCCCAATAATGTTCCAATTTCCATAAAGCTTGCGTGTATACAAAAGTTACATCCCTTGTAAATTTGTATTCACTGGGTCCCAAGGACTTCCTGTTTTTTTGCAGCCATCCACTCTCCGCCCCCGCACTCAGTAGTGTGCTGACAAGATGTCAGTGAGAGAGCAGGGGCACACTCCATTATAAGCAATGGGTGGCAGCCTTTACATGTTTTTTAAATAATATAATGGCCACTTGGCAATGAAACGTGGGCACCAGTCGACTAACAAGGGCCTTGTTAGTCGATCAATTCCCAAGTTTCATTGCCAAGTGGCCATTATATTATTTAAAAAACATGTAAAATCCACCACCCATTGCTTATAATGGAGCATGCCCCCACGCTCTCACTGGCATCTCATCATCACGCTAGTGAGCGTGGGGGCAGAGCATGGGTGGCTGCAAAATACCAGGAAGTCCTTGGGACCCAGTGAATACAAATTTCTGAGGGATGTCACTTTTGTATACATGCAAACTTTATGAAATTGGAACATTATCGGGATCCTATGTAGGTAAGAACCGACAGATATGGTGCAGGACCTAATCTTGGTGAATCTCATTAAAAATCTGCTGATGTAACAAAGCCATATAATATAATATAATGGCAGAAAAATATAAATTGGTGCCAAAATATCTTTTGAATATAAATTTCATTTGTTTCAAAATCACTAATTTGCAAAATTACAAAACTAGATGGTGATTTTTAACCAGCAGTTCAAGATGGCCAAATCTAATATTGCATGGAGCATAAAGCATTCGCAACAATAGTTACTTTGTGGACAGTTTATAAAATAGCTAAATGTCAAACGTGTGGATAGCAAATTTGGTTAATTGGATCTGCCAAGGCAAGCACAAGAGATTTGTTAACTGCTCAACGCAATTTGTTTATGTCACACAATGTTCCTGTCCACTGATTTATGTGGGGAGGACCATTGGCAGACAAAGGAAAGATTCCTCGAACATTTGAGGGATATTCGGAATTTTAATTTGGATTAGGCACTCAGCCTACATTTTAAAAACTGGCATGGAAGTGACCCCAATCTCTTAGGTTTACAATAATCGGACATGTTAAACCTCTTACAAGAAAGGGTAATATGGTACAGGTTCTGCTCCAGAAAGAATATCAGTGAATTTTTACATTGAACTCCTTGTTCCCTAAAGGACCGAATAAAGAGCTGGACCTAAGTGTTTATCTCTAAGACAACTATAATATTCTGTTGCCTTGAGAATTAGATCTAACTGTATGTGTCATCATATTATATGGATATGTTACATCAGCAGTTTTTTAATAGGGGCGTCCATTATGTGGTTTTAAAAATGGTGCAATAATTGTCATATCGATTTGACAACTCATGTCTTTAACTGCCACATTTTATTTCTTTATACTGTTCTTTATCATGGCACAATACTAATGCACTTGTGATACATATTGCTGTTTATGCTATTCTGTGTTTGGGATGCAGGTACTGTGTGGTTTATATGCGAACAACAACTGGTTATAGTTTTTTCCCATAGAGAAACTGGGTTATAATTCTGTCATTATAACCAGCCAGTTATAACGACATTCATGCGCCCAGTTTCCCCTTGTACTAGGCATGCACCAGCTCTGGCTTTTCCCTTCCTCTCTGCATCTGGCACTTCCCACGCTGGATATTCAGCATCCGAAACTTGGCATTAGCATGTTTCTACCCCCAAAAGAACCCTCATTGTCACACTTCTAAACAATGCTGCTTAAAAAAAAAAAAAAGAAAAACCTTCCTCTAGTCTTGCGAAGTACCACGCTAACCGTGAACTTCCACTTCTGTGCTATTCCCGTTCACTGCCAACCTGCTCCTCAACAGTCTATAGGGCATGGCACCCCACTCTGTGGTAAGTTCTTTTGTGAAAAATAAATAAAAGAGCACAAAGCTGTCTTATCAATCAAAATGTTTAAAAAAAAGAGTGTAAGAAATGCTTTTCAGCAGGACACCAGCTACCACAGACCACACTCAAATCCCAATGGTCTGCAGTTCAGCTCTGATCACGGATTCATTTTGTATAACTGCTGTGGCAAAAAAAAAACTATCCCCAGCAATTGTGCAAAATAAAAGATGGGTAGGTGTGTAAAACTTGGATTTTACACATTCCCTTGGGGTGGGATGCCTTAAAAAACCCTTCAAGCTTCACTGTCAGGGTTTATGTGGCATCCCACCCCTGGGGGGGGGTAAAATCCTCATTATAACCACCTACCTATCCATTTTTCTCTATTTAATTAGATGTGTTATACCACATGACTTCATACTGAAATGACATTAATTTCAAAAAACGTAATGCCATGTAGTGACTCCACTCCCTGATGAAGAGGGATTGTTCCCTTGAAAAGCTAGGGAATTTTAAGGGGATGCTTCAAAAAATAGTTATTTTCAGTGATCCAAATCGTGTAGCGCTACCTTTTTGTTTCCTTGTTTGTTTGGCAGTTGGTTCAGCTGCTCTGTATTTTGACCAGTTAGCACACAATGTGCTGGAGTCTGCAAACAGAACCACATACCCTGCTCCAGAAATGGAATATTCTGATTCAGAGAGACCATCCAGAACATATGCTTCCACATGAACTGGTTCAGATCGTGCAGAGCCAATATGGGGCACCAGACCCCCATCTGTTTCGGAACCAGGAAGTACCTGGACATATATGCTCTAAGAGCTGAGCAATGTCAGTATGAAGTGCAGACAACATGTCCTTCAACACCCTGGACTTCTGAGGAGCTCAGATTTGGTATGGCAGGAAAGCCTCAAAATCCACAGGCAACCCTCTGAACACCACTTCCAGAACCCACCTGTCCGAGGTAATGGCAGACCATTCTGACAAGAAGTGGTGTAGCCAACCACCATCTGGGAGTTGGGTGAAAGACAGGACAGAATGACAACCCATAACCAGTCACTGCACAGCCTTGAAGGGGCTCCAGCTGCTAGGATCATGAAGGCACCACCACTTCTGCCCACCTCCTTTTTGTCCTGGCTGCCTAACATGAGTTTCAGACACCAGTGCTGAAACTGCCCCTGCTGTGGCTGAAAGGACCAAAACTAAAAGGCCTTTGTCTTAGGCTTTTGGGCATTTTGGTCCTTCTGGGACGAAGACTCAGAATCTAGTGTGGCAGTGGACTTTTCAATGCATGTGAGATATCCTTCCAGGCCAGGGCCAAAGAAGTCAGTGCCTAACAAGGAGACATTGGCCAGCTTATGTGGAGTGTCCACCATAAAGGTGGACAGCCTCAGTCAGGCCCTCCAATGCTTGGCAATGGCCATAACTGTGGCACAGGCACAGGACTTGCCCATGTCCAAGGTTGTCTGAAGCTGGTGCTTAGACAGTGAGTGACTTTGATCTCTGACAAACTGAACAGGCAGCTGCTAGTCAGCTGGAAGATGGGGAGGTGATCCCCTAAGGCCACAAACAGGGAATGGTCAATTTTGCCATCATAACAGCATAGTTGACCTGATGGAGACCCAATTACATTGCAGTGTAGACCTTTTTAGCTGCATGATCAAGCTTCATTGATTCTTTATCTGGAGGCTTGTCCATGTCCCCTTAGCCTCCTGAGCTATGGAAGTCTGAATCCAAGACCATGCCCTCCACAGAGAAGTAGATGGAGAACACAGAAAGGGTGCCTGTAGGGGCTGCATATTTGTGTACCATACAGGTAGAGGGTGTTGGGCAAGATGATGGAAGATTCCAAAGCTCCAGGGCCAATCCCAGTCCCAAGATAGCTTCAGCCATGGGAAAGACAACCCATGGCGAATCATCCCTGTCCAGTATGTCAATAAACTGGTGTTTGGACCACTTCTGAACCAGCTCTAAGGGGAACATTTATGGATGCTGACGTAAGCTGGACCAGAACCCCAAATGATAGTGGTCAGCTCCTTGACCAGTTTCTGGTTAAACTTATCATTCTTGGTTGAGGTCATTAATGACTCAGCTTTGGAGTCAGAGAATTCCACAAAGCTGTCTGGTGACCGCTTGGCACCACTGACCACCTTGGTATCCTCATCCTGGATGATCTCCACAAACAGCCAGACTGGCAAGCTGGCTGCAGGGTGAAACTCCTTGGTCAGGGCGCTGAACAGTGGCTGTGGTGGCAGTGGCATCACTCTAAAAGGTGGAGATGCAAACATAGCGAGGGGGAACAGCTGGGCCTCATCCTCCTGGGAGAAGACAGGGAGCATGAAGGCAATCTCAGCCGGCTGCAGCTGGTGCAGAATGTGTCGGCGAGGTTTCTGACAGGCGTACAAAGGTGTGATAATATTATGCCTGTCCTTTGCGAACTGCACTGGTTGCCAGTTAGGTGGAGGATTGTCTTCATGGTCAGACTACTGACCTATAAGGCCCTACATGAAAGGGGACCAGTCTACCTGCAAGATCTCCTCGTTCCTCATCATCCATCCTGGGCCCTCCATTCCACTGAGGGTTGTCTCCTTAGAGTTCCCAGGGTTAGGCTGAGGCATTCGGGTGACTGTGCATTTTCTGTTGCCGCGCCTATCCTGTGGAACTCACTGCCTAACCATCTTCAGGAAGCACCCTCAGTGGAAACCTTTAAAAAGGGTTTAAAGACCTTTTCATTTAACCAGCATTTTAATTTATAAATATATACATATATTTTAGTGACATATTTTAAAGTATAATGATAGATTTAAAGCTTACTGGTGTTAGTGCCATCTGGATCTGTTTATGGTGTTGGATTATTATTGTGTGTTTATACTGTGTTTTAAATTGTTATGTGAAGCGCTACAAGTCCCCAGAATGGGGCGCTATAAAAATAAAGCATCTGTCTGTCTGTCTGTCTGTCTGTCTGTCTGTCTGTCTGTCTATCGGGGTCTGGGAGATCAACTCCTCAATCTCTGACAGCTGGTCAACAGGCTCAAGAAGATCTCAACCACCTGCATGACCAGAGTTGAGGCTGACAGGCCCTCTGGGTTACTGTGGAGTCCTTGACATCCCCTCGACTGTAGAGAGCTCAGCCAAGACCAATAGGTCAGGGGAGTCGAAGGAGCAGGAAGAATGTGATGGTTCCTTTTTTTCAATTCCAACTTTAACAGATTTTCACAATACTGGGGACAGAAAATTACAACGTATACTGCATATGTACAGAATGTTACATGATCTGCCCCATCCCCTCCCTTCCCCCGCCCCATGCAGAAGTAAGAATCCATGTTGTAGTATAAAAACATTACAAAATGCTAGAATAAATTAAAGTTCACTATTACAGCAAGTCATTTATCCATTCTGATCATGATTAGGGTGTGAAGGGGATCCCAAATACTCTTGTATCTCTGCAGCTTATTATGGAGGCTCGCTATAGCTTTCTCTGTGCGAAGGTTAGCTAGGATTTCATTGACCCATTCTTGATATGTTGGACTTACCGCATCCTTCCAATGCCGAAGTACAATTTTTTTAACGGATAATGCAATCATGGAAATGTGAAATCTCCAGATTTTAACTTTGATAGAGGATAGATCTCCCAACAAACATATGTCTGGGGTGAAGCAATCCTGCAGACCCAGAATAGGATCTAAGTTAGACTGGATAGCCACCCACAATGACCTTATCTTGGGGCATGACCAAAAGATGTGAAGAAGTGTACCATCCGCCTGACATCCTCTGGTACAAGTCCCCGACCCTATAAGGCCCCATTTCCTGAACTTAACTGGGGTGTAATACATATTGTGCATAATATATTACATAGTCATAATCTGTCCTGAGATACATATCTGTGACAAAACTTCCATAAAACTGACCAATTGGGAGTGTATTGGAGAAAAAAGGAAACCCAGAGCTTAGTGGGACCTTCAGGTCTCCCGTACTTCCAGTGAAATACAACTCGGTATATTTTAGAAATAACACTTGGTGAACCCATCAGGGAGGAGAGCTCAGATACAAATGAAAAGGCAGGCAGGCGAGGAGGGGTATTACCAAGCACTGTAGAAAGCAGGTGCTTTAACTGGACCACCCTAAAATAATGAGCTACCGGAATGTCAAATTTACGAATTATATTAGAAACTGAGAGCCATTCCCCTTCATCATCCAGAAAAGTAGAAACTATCCCATCCCCAATTTGGGGCAACCACATATGAGAGATCCTCCGTTTATTTATTGTGAAGGACGGGGAGTTCCAAACGGACTGAGACAAATCTAAATGTGGGGTGTAACGCAAAAATGAATGAAGCTGTACGTGAACTTTTAAGGACGTCCAAAGGGGGGGACATCTGCAAGCGTCTTGAAGGGACGCAATTTTGGCATGGAGAATAGTCAAGGGATCCATATTCTCAGACTGGATAAAGTCTAACTCAATTTTGAGCCAGACCGGTCTTAGGTGCTCAGGACCCGGACTCACCCAGCGCATGTATTTTGCAATGTGACTGGCCCAGTAATAGATTGCCAGATGTGGGATTCACAACTCTTCATCCATTTTCAGAGCAGCTAGCTTATGATATGCCAACCTGGATTGCTTATTGGACCAGATGAAGTTGATAACAGTTCTGTGCATTTTCTGAAACCAAGACAAAGGAATAAAGGAGTTAAGGAGCGAGAGGGGATAAAACAAGCGAGGAAAAACATTTATTTTAATTATATTAATGCGACTCCAAAGGGAAACAGGAAGCTTAGACCATCTATTGAGGTCCTGAACAATCGCTTGGGAATGGGGCTCCAAGTTCTCTTTAAACCAGGAAGAGGGGTTACGTGTCAAGTTGATACCCAGGTATCTAAGAACGCGGGGAGACCAACCAAGACCAAAAGGGGTAACATCACTCTTAAAAACCTTGTGGTTGAGAGGGAAAATGGACGATTTGTTGACATTCAATTTATAGTTTGAGAAAGTACTGAACTTGGCTATTTCTCCTAACATAACAGGGATAGATGTTGTTGGGTGAGAGAGATGGAGGAGAAGATCATCAGCATAAGCCGTGATCTTCACCACGTTATTCCCTATCGGTATGCCTTGTATCTCCGGATTATTAAGAATATTTAGGATAAGGGGCTCTAAATATATATTAAATAAAAGAGGGTAAAGTGAACAACCCTGCCTGGTGCCGGAAAATAAAGAAAAAGGTTCGGAAAATGCTCCATTGCCAGAAACTCTGGTGGAGGGGGTCTGATATAGAGCCCGAATCCAATGTATGAACATGGTAGGAAAATGGAATACTTTTAAAACCTGTAACAAGAAGTTCCAGTTGATACGGTCAAATGCCTTCTCGGCATCCAGGGAAACCAATCCCGCAGGAAAGGTGGCGTCCCTGAACACCGAGAAGACATGCGAAAGAGTGTGTAAATGGTCTGACGATGAACACCCCTTCATGAATCCCACCTGAGACATGTTAATCAGGTCCGGGAGGACCCGGGTTATTCTGTTGGCCAATATCTTCGAGAGAATTTTAACATCCTGATTCAATAGGGAAATGGGCCTATAACTTTGAACTAACTCTGGGTCTTTGTCAGGTTTGGAAAGAAGAACAATCAGGGCTTCAAACAAATGTACATCTACCCTTACCCCAGAAAGAATATGACGGTACAACCGGTGAAGTACCGTTAATAATTGTGTTCGAAAAGTTTTATAGAATAATGCAGAAAAACCGTCCGGCCCCTGGACTTTGTCCAAGGGCAAAGCCCCGATGACCTCTGATATCTCCTCCAGAGATATTGAGGAAGATAACAACTTCCTCTATGACTCAGACAGGGAAGGGAGAGAAGAATCTCTCAGGTATGCCTCTAGTGCCTCCAAAGAAGGAGGACTATTCATATCCCTGTATAATTGCTCATAGTACGAGGCAGCCGCTGCTACCACTTCTTCTAAGACTGCAAGCTGAGCAGCTGACCTGGCCCCTGCTGAAGCCTTTTTGAGGTCTTTTGACCCACCAAAGACCAGTCAAGCCTTTCAGGTTTTGATGCATAAGGGCAGCATGGCCCAGCACAAACAGAGTCTCTCGATGTTGTGAAGATCGCTTAGGCAGTAAAGACATGTGGCATGCAGAACTGTAGTCAGCATTTTCTGTTTGCACCAGGTGCAGAATTTCAATCCTGGTTTCTTGCACTCCATCATCTGGGATTGCAAAGCAGAGCCAGAAGACAGTAGAGCAACTATAAAGATGAATATATATTTTTTTTTCAATTGTTTAACCAGCAGTAGCACACTAAGCTAAAAAGCTTGTTTACAGGTGCGTTTACAGGTGTGACCTGGGAGCATAGGGAAGTTAAGTGACTTGCTCAGGGTCACTCAGTATGCAAGTGAGGGCTGTGGGATTCAAACCCAGGCCTCCAGATTTTCAGCTCAGAGCCTTAAACCACTGCACAATACTCCCTCCCTAATGTGGACTGAAACAGTCGAAAAATCACATGAAAAGTGCTTAAACAACTCAAATTATTTTAATGCTAGAGATCTGTGGAGGAAGAGACCTCTCACTTCCTGCAGAAATAAGATCTGATGTCATGGGGCAGAGTCAGATACCACCAGTGTGGCAGAAGTAGCTTAGCTTGAAGACTTCCAATGACTCAGCTGACTCTAGCAGAACTGCCAGAGTGTGAATAGTGAAATGAAACAACATTAGAATGTTTTTCACAGGTGACACCAAGATTTTCAAACTCTTAGGTTACGGGAAATGTGAGAAAGTACTTCTTCACAGAAAGGGTGGAGGATGCATGGAACAACCTCCCAGTGGAGAAAGTGGTGGCAAAAATGGTAATGGAATTCAAAAAAGCATGGGACAGGCATAAGGGAACCGCAACAGTTAGGAAAGGGAGGGTACAACCGGAGATCCAGTAGGGTCTGTGAGGTTTTATGTCATAACGGCAATCGTGGAATAGCAATTGCCGTTTGGGCACGTGTACATCGCAAAAAATGAATTATGGCGATGTACACTCGGTGACTGGTTTTCTATGTTATGTCCCCAGCACCCCCCCACCCCACCTTAATGATTCTCAGCTCCAGGGGTTGCATGTTGGGGGGGGGGGCAGAACTTTAAAAAATGAAAAAACCCCGACCCGACACAAAAACCTATTGCGCCCAGAATCAAACCCGGCACCCTCCCAACCTCAGCCCACCACCTACCAGCCATGCCACATGGCCAGCTTGGCAGCCAATCAACACACTACACCCACATATTCCCTCCCTCCCTTCCGCCTGTCATGTGATGTGGTCCCCCACGCCAGCATGTGTATATACAGCAACATCCTACCACTGTACTTGCCTACTCCTGTATCCAGTTGCTACCCTGCCAGGTAGCCCAGTACACAGGCGTTGAGATTGAGTCACCCTTTTTGAAAGTGCTCAATCGCAATCACCTTGTACATGGTATACCAGTCTGTGGTACTGCAGTAGGAAGGGAAAATGGGCAGACTAGGTGGGCCAAGTGGTCTTTATCTGCTGTCAATTTCTATGTTCTATTATGCCATCAGAGCCGGCACTCTTGACAGTATCAAGTTCACTGAGGAGCTTCAGAACTTTTACCATCAGATGCTGACAAAATGGAATGCTGGGGTGGGAGATCCAAACAGATGATTGGCATGTTGGAGAGGACTGAGTACCATGGGTTTATATGTAGGGTTACCACCTGTCCTGATTTTCGAAGGACTGTCCTGATTTGGACAGCTGTGTCCTGAAAAAAACATGAAAAATACTAAATGTCCTGACATTATAGTAGAAAAAATGTTTTCTGACTTTCTTCTAAATGTTGCAAAAAACTATAACACCTTACCTAAAAGACCTTAAAATGACAAGAAACACTAGAAACAAGTAAAAAAACTATCACACAGTCTTAATTCTGATTATGTAGAGAAAACAAGTCCGATGCATTGGTTGAGGTTACATATTGTCCTGCGAAAAATCATGTTTCAGTAAGAAATGTCCCACTTTGGGCTTCCTAAAAGGTGGCAACCCTATTTATATGTTGAGGTGTAGCCAATACACTGAGGCCTGTGAAGTGGCCAGTGTGTGTGTGGTACTGGTGATTAGTTCACTACTGTAAATTAGGTGTGACATTTTGAGATTTCCTTTGCTCAGTGGGAGGCAATGTTAGCCTAGAGGTTTCTTTGGAACTTGACTATTTTCCTGTGGCTGGTGTAGCACACAATCATAATTTTAAATTTCAGAGCAAAAGAAACCAAGTCATCCAATCTGAAGTTCCTTCTCGGTTGGAGAAACAAGGATTTACATAATACAAATTAATTCTGTCATATCTGCCTACAGTATGCTATCTGTAATACCAAACCAACTCAGAAATAAAGCAATTACACAAATCATACCCATCAAACTTAAGCTAAATGCAATAATATTACAAACACAATATCACTAACACTGAGGTCTGCAGCTACATTCACCTTGGGGCCACTGGACCCACACTCATATTCGTGGACTCTCCCACCCCTCTTAGCTGAAGTATGGCTTGCTATCCCATCATAGAGTTTCTTCCTCATCCCACTATTCAATGCTGTTACTGTTAAGATATGGCTCAGACATGAGTCTGCCTGCTTTACAGTAGAATGTGCCATCATCAAAACGTGATGTAAACTTCACTGAGCTTAGTGATTCACCAAATGGTCCTCCTCCATCTAGCCATGGTACCTTGGGGATCATGGGCCCCCACCTACTACATGGGACACTTCTACCAGATCAAATGGAGAAATGGGCAATAGCCCCGCAGACCCGCCCTCTGGGACCTTCCATCCAGCCGAATGGCACAGCCAGCTACACAAGGTTCAGGAAAGAACAGCTGCTTAAGAACTTACTGCAACAGTATATCTTCAAGAGAATCTCCTCCATTAGGCCACACCTTTGGAACTATGAGCTGTCAGCTCTAGGACCACATAGAAACATTTATGCTAAGCTTTTATGTAACTGTTCTATCTTCTTCAAGAATATCTCCATTAGGCCACACCTTCTGAATGATTCCCAAGCAGTACAAAGTGAACTGGAAGGATGGCACAGCCTTATACATGATCAGGACAAAAAGCCTTGCAGTACAGCAAGTCCAAAGTCAACACATCCATAACAGACAATGGCTAGACTGTCATCTTTAGTGAAAGTGTGAACATTGGTCCATGCGGCTCCAGCGTGTATGTCACCAGCAGGAACATTTTTGAACGAAGCAACAGAAATGGCCATTTCCCTTGAGGAGTGGCCATGAACACCACCAGGAAGTTTCTTTCTGTACTTCCTATAACAGAACATAATACAATGTGTCAGCCATTTGGATAGGCACCGTTTAGACACAGGGGTGCCCTCTTTCCCAGGGGTGAACAAAATAAAAAGCTGAGAGGACCTAATGCAGTCCCTGGTGTGAATAATACAGTATAGTAGTAGTCTATGTACACCTGAAGTATGGAGCAGCGCCTCACCTTGGCTGGCATGCTCAGGACAACCTACAGGAAGGTGTGACATTTGATTCAGTATAAACTGAGACATCTCTTTCGGTGGAAACTTAGGACTTCTACAGTAACAGACTCTGCTTCTGTGAAAAATCAAATATGGAGATTCAAATATTAGAGCATGAAGCTTGGAAATACTTTGAGCAGTCATTGCAACTAAAACTAATGTTTTCCATGACAGGAAACGTAGGCCACAACTCATAGGCTGGCTCAAAAGTAGACGTTGCTAAATTTATTATTATATTGCTCATTTATGTGGATTTTCTGTTCTGTTGTGTTTTCTTTGTATTGAATACTGTTAAGGTGCTCAGAGCCCCCAGGAATGAGCACCCTACAAATAAAATTGCCTTGCCAATGTCAATTTCTCAAGTCCCAAGGCAGGACTGGATTACAGGTAAGAGGTTTCATATGAAGAATACCTCTCTGAAACATATGGGACACCTCTAACTGGGCAACTCTATGACAACCACAAGTAGCATAGAAAGCTAATATGGTGGTTAAATGCACCTTAAGTGAGGAATACTGTAGGTTAGAGTCAGACAAGGAAAGCAAGTATTCCAACACAACATTTGGACATGTAAAAGAGTCCAAACTCTTGGAAGCATTCCACAAAGTGAAATTATTCAATTTCAGATAATAAGTATGTCTGGTAGAAGGCTTCCTAGCCACAAACAGGACATCAGCATCCTCAGGGGATACCCCAAAACGCACAATGGCTATGTCTTCAGGAGCCATGAATGCAGATTTAAGGACTTCAGGTCCAGATAGGGTAGATTTAGAGGGACACGAATCTCCACTGCCAGCTGTTGAAGTGGACACCATTTCTGGCAAGGTCATTAACACAGCAGTGAGGATGAGAGCGGGCACTCTCCACCCGCAGCTTGAACAAAGTCCTTGTATTAAAGGAACTGGGGGAAATGTATTACAGAAATTTCCCTTTCCAAGACAGGGATAATGCCACTCACCAAAAATCTCCAAGTTCTGGAGCAAGGGAGCTGAAACATGGCAATTCTGCATTGTGTGGGGATGCAGAAAGGTCCAAGTATGGATAGCCCATCTTGTGAAAAGGTTGTTTACCACAGACGTCAGCAGTTCCCATTCCTGAATCATGGACTGGGACTTGCTTAGCCTGTCTGCTAAGATGTTTTGGAGACCTGGGGGATACACGGCTGACAGTTGAAGGAAGTGAGACAGAGCCCAGTACCATACTTTCATTGCTTTTCTGTAAAAGGGATAGGAGTGAGTGCCCCCCTTGTTTGTTGATGTAATGTATCACACTGATATTGTCTGTCTGATTAGCAGAGGACTGGGGCAAAGAAGATTCTGAAATGCCTGGAAGCTGTACAGGATAGCCCTCATTTCTAGAACATTTACATGCAGTTCAGCTTCCTCCTTGGTCCATGACCTCTGCGTCTGGTAAGAGCCGAGATGACTACCCCAGCATGAAGCTTCCATGATGAGGATCCGTGCAGGAGCTGGTACAAGGAATGGAATGCCCTTCAATAGGTTTTCAAGATCCAGCCTCCATAACAATACTCTGTGAAGCAGAGACGTCATAAGAACCATTTGGTCCAGCTCATCCATCAACTGATCCTACTGGACCATAAGTGTCCAATGAAGGATTCTTATATGAAGGCATGATGCCAGTGGCACAGTCACTATGGATGCAGCCATGAGACCCAGGAGATGTAACATTGTACTCACAGAGAAGTAGTGGCTCCTATGTACCTACTGTGTTTGTGTAATCAGACTGTCTGCTCTGTCCTGTGGCAGGACAGCACATCCTTCTCTGTGTCCAAGACTTCCCCTATGTAGTGCAGTCTTTGGCAGGGAGTCAGTACAGACTTTGGGACATTCACTGTGACCCCCAAGCTGTCAAACAACTGACATGTCTGAGACAGGGCATGTTGCAGACCCTCTCTGGAGATGGCTTTCAGAAGCCAGTTGTCCAGATAGGGGAACACATATAGGTATTCCTTATGAAGGGCTGCTACCACTGCTGCCAAGCATTTGGTAAATACCCATGGTGCAGAAGATAAGCCAAAGGGTAATACTCTGAACTGGTAGTATTTGTCAAAAGCCCACTCTGGTGGGGCAGGAGTCCCTGGGCTACAGTGAATCCCCCTTGTGATGTGGGTCAGGAATACCCCCCTTCTGTCTTTTTAGAACACTCACTATTTCACAACTGAATGTCTGCCAAGGAGGTCCTTGGGCTTCCTCTCTCTGTGTGAGGGGTGCAAATACAGTCTCAAGTCTGTGTTTCTGGGAGAGAACACTCTTGGCCACTGCACAGCAAACCAGAAAAGCCACAGGCTTGTGTAGGCCTTTGGGGATGCCCTATACACCCTACATGTGTCTTTTCCCAGAAAAAATGCAGAGATCAGTTTAACTCCACAGACCCCTTTTTAGAGGCCTTTTGTATCCCCCCTCCTTTCATTTACAGAGTCCCTTTTTGGATTCTAATTTCAGTAGCATCTGGCTCTGAAGCATTAGATAGGCATAGATTAATTTGAGCAAATTTTTCCAAACCAATACACACAACAGACACTGGCAGAATTAAAGTAAGCCAAACGCTTTACTCATTTATCTATAAGGACTGTAAATAACATGCAAATAAAAATGGTATAATTTTCTTAATATTGGTTACAGGATATGAAAAGAAATTTGGAAATATGCAAAAAAAAGAAATACTGTTTAAATTCTACCGAATATATTTCTACCTTGAAAGGTCCTTTATGCTGGAAATGAAAGGAGTTCTTAGAAGACTGCAGGTTCTCCCATGTATTTGGTTACAATTTAGATAGGAGTCCAATGTCTTGTTTTGTTTCTTCCAGGAGAGTCTTTGAAAGAGAGATTATGGTTGTCTCTCTGGCAAGTTCTGCAGACTGTTTAAGAAAGTTCAAAAGTCCAGCCTCTGGTGTTCCTCGCTGGGACTGGCTGACCTTGTCACATGCTGAGAAAGGACCAACCAGCACCCATGTCCAAGTTTTAAAAGTCTAACTGAAAGTTTTCTAGTTGGGGGGCTTCTTCATTCCGGCCCCCTCCAGGTTTGGAAAAAAAAAAAAAACATGAGTGCACACAGGCCTGACTGGAGTTATTATGTCTCATCCCCTGCTGGTTTTGCTAGTTCAAACTCTTTTGTTCCCAATAAGCCACTTAGCCCTTAAGTGGCTTCACACAAGCTGTAATTACTCCAGTCCAGATGCAAAAGTCCTCAGACAATAGGACTCGAGACACTTTCATGCTGACTTTTAAACCAGGGCCCTTTGCTAAGACCAATAGTTCCAGTAATCCAAGCGTCACTAGATGGCCCTGCTATTAGCTTTAAATGACCCTCTCATTTAGCACAGGAGCTCTGAAGGTTCAAACCCCTTTTACAATTTAAAGAAATATTGTTTAAATTAAAAAGACAGGTCACCTAGTAAGCTACAGGGCTGCCCATCCAAAACACAGGGAACTGTACCACTCCAGTAAATCACATTTGAAATCAGGCTTATACAACAGGACTTTTTTTATGAATTACATAAATAACTAATATACCTGGGAACACAGCAATAGGACAGTAGTGGTGGGGTAAGAGACAGAAGACAGTCAGGTGGAACCAGTAGTGGCAGGGCCACTGGAACCAGTTGCTTTGGGTGCTTTTATATGGGCAACAGGGGAAGTGGAGCTGGCAGGGGGCTATTTCCATTACAATGGCCTTGCTGACGGTAGGCACAGCTACCTTAGACAGCAGGCTGGTGAAAGAAACCCCTCCCATGACTTCAAGCAGGAGTGAAATACGGGGACTTTACAGACCATAGAGTTATTTTTTAGGTCTCAGAGTCACATAGGGCCTCTTCAACATCACAAGCAAACAGTTTTGTCCCTTTAAAAAGGGGCATTCAAAACTGCCAGTTGCACATCATTGGCAAAGCCAGCAATCCTATGCTAAGAACATCTTCTTGTGCAAATGCCAGAAGAAGCAGCCATGGCAGAAGCATCAGAGACATCATAAGGTGAATGCAGCAAATGTTTGCCAACCTCAGTACCAGATGATAATGTTTTATAGTAGATCATTCTTGGCAGAGCCATCAGGCAAAACCTGAACAGCAGTACAAGCAGCTTTCCACGGGTTGTTCTGATATTTTATACGGGCCAGATAGTTTGCAATCCTAAGGCCAAATGATGCAGAGGCATAAGTGCATTTCCCCATCACATCTAGCCTCCTAGATTCTTTGTCAGGAAGCAAAATACTCATATGTCTAGGGGCTCTAGACTTATCCTGAGCACTCATGATGACCACAGACTCAGTTTCTGGCTAGTTAGCATAATAAGGCTTAGCAGATGGTGCAGGATACTGCTTGACGGCCTTTCTAGGAACTGCAGGCAGTGAGCTTGGTCTGTACCATGCAGCAAAGACTGCATCCTCTAATGCAGGATATATGCAGAATTATAATGGAGGGGGAGTACAGCACCTCCAAAAATTCAGTAAGATTCCTTTTTGTGGAATCTTCTTCTTCCACCACAGAACCCATGGCAGTTTGCATTTTCTGCATCATAGCTTGGAAAGATGGATATTAAGGAGGACATCTCAGGGTATAAACAACAAAGTCTCCACTAGAAGATGAGAGGATAGAACCAGAGCAGGTGCCAGAAATTGTTCTGTCTCTCATATTACACCTCTACTGTAAATCCTCATCTAAATCCATGAGGTCAGGATTATAATCCACTTTATCATCATAAGCACAACTGATGATGGGAGCTACACAATGAACTGGCAACACCAACGGCGACTGAGGAGGAATCTTCTGTGTGTTAGTAGAACCCATTGATGAGGGCTGAGTACTAGGAGGCCAATCAGCAGAATAACTGCCTGCATTGGTAAGCCTGGCAAAATGGTTACATGTGATAACGGTGAAAACCTAAAGGTGATGGCAATTATTGAGAAGTCAAGCATGCTGAAATTTTATTTTGGCGCACTGACACCCCGGCGCACAGCAAAACAATGCTGGGGACTTAGTTTTTTATGTTTTATGAGGGGGGCTGCTCTCCCCACACCCCCCTACTTAAGGATTCTCAACTCCAGGGGGGTGCATGTCAGGGAGGAGGGAAAACATAAAAAAAAAAAAAAAAAAGGTTTGGGCCAGATGCAACAAAAATGCACCAGCGCCCAGACCTAAACCCAGTACCCTGCTGACCAACACCACCCACCACACCACAGGGTCGACTCGGCAACCCACCATGGCACCACCCCTCACATTCCCTCCCGCCCCTCGCTGTGTGTGCTTGCTCCTTCCCCCACGCACATACGTATAGCGACATCTCATTGCTATATTGCCACCCCTCCATCCAGCCACCCTACCCTACGGTAGCCATGGAGACATGCGCTGGGGATTGGGTCGCCGTTATTGTAGACACCCAATCCCCAGTGCTGATATCTCATGCTACTGCCAAAATGCATCATATCATCTTTGAAAATGACACCAGTACAGCTTGAGAGTGAATAGCACCTTATAAAGGGGCCGGGACTACTTGTCTCGTTGGGTCTTAACCCGACAATGATGGCATTCTACTGTCCATAGTAGGTACAGCAATGCCAAAGCCAAGCCCTGACCCGGCTGTCTCTCTGGCAGTCAGAGGAGCTGTAGGTAATGCCACTGGAGTGGGCATTGATGAGGACATACCTTTTCTCAATGGTGACCTGGGCCTCACTGGCGAAGCAGACCTGTTCTTATCTCTGTGTCTATGCTTACGGCCAGACAACGAAGAGGCCAGCAACGATGACTGTTCCTTGTCTCAATCTTACGTCTTCAGCAGTAGCTTTTCAGTGGACGGTGATGGAGTCACAGATTTTAAGCCTTGTTCCTTCTCCATAGTTAGGAAACAATTTTCTTCCACTTTATTATGATGTCGCCTTGTACCCTGGTTGAAGCTCCGGCAAATCTCTCAAGTCCTCAAGTTCTGAGAATCCCCAGACAGTACACATAAACTGTGCATGTGCCTTCTTTGTAGAGTTTACCTCCACACTTGCAGTACCAATATAAAGGTTCTTTTAACTTTGGAGGCACACAGAGATGTTGAAATAAACACTAACAAAGTAAAATTAGAAATGGCAACAGTTAGGCTGATGGTGTTTCCTTTCAGCAGGTCTGACAAGGATGATCGACAGCAGGAAAAGAACTGAGGCATGATGGAGCCACCCACGTTTGTATACAAGTAGATGTGTGGCATGTCACTGTGGGTGGCCCCTGGCTAGCAAAAGTTTCCATGTGGTCCTTACACTGATGGGTTATAGTTCCAATGGTGTGGCCTAATGGACGAGATATCCTCGAAGATTTATGAATTTTAGAATCATGCTCTTCTGCCGGACTGACGAGCTTCATGGATAATTACCAATTTTTGGACCCCAAATTTCCTGCTCCCATCTTCAGATACTGTATCTGATCTTCAGGGAATCCCTCCCGGCCCAAAAGCAATAAGTGCACACACCTTGAGGGGGTGCCTATCTGGGGAACCCAAATTATTGCACAACTACCACATAGTCCGGACTGTCCAGAGGTCCAAGCATTCACAGAGTCTTGCTGCCACACACTGACAGGACACCCTGTGTGCTCACCCCTTGTGACAGGGTTGAATAAGGCCCTGTCCCATTTGTTATGTAGAAAGAGTTAAATGCTAAGATCTGTTCTATTCTCTTCTTTTCTGTTTCTTGTCTGACTGCAGAGTCAAATGTGTCTCTGCCTGCACTTGTTTCTGTCTTTTCTGCCCTCTTGAGTATATGAAGTTATAAAAATATATGTGAATCTTTATGTGAAACTGGGATCCTTTGGTTTGAAAATGTATATAGCTACATTGTTGAAATGATTGCAAACCACTATTTGGAACTTATGGGGTTAACCTGGAATGCAACACTAGCTCTTTTCCAGAGTTGTCAACAAGTGGCCAGTTCTGGGACATCATGTTTTTTTGTTGCATCTGCAAGGAAAGAAACTTACAAAGTTCTGGTCTCTTAACTAGCTCAAGAGGCAGAAATAAGAGCAGCACTGCTTTTGCTAGAGTTAGAGACTGAGAAACTGAAACCTGGAATTAGAGATGCCCTCAGATGAAGGATTTTGTTTTCTCTGCTTGTACTGCCTTTGTAAATAGTTATATTGAATCATTTTTATTTTTATTTTCCTGTTATTGGAAAAGAATAAAATGCTACTTTAGAATTTTGTACCTGCTCCAGCTCTTCCTATGCTTCCTGTCCCGTGCCTCAATGACAGATTGTATCAGACAAAGTAGGATTTACACCGTGCATATTCTAAGCCAGGAGTTTTGTGCATGAGTACTGGACTTGGTACCAAGGACGCATAGCGGAAAGGTATGGATTCTGCAGCAGCAAGCCTGGGAGTCATTACCATAATAACGGCAGCCAAACTAGAAGCAGAAACAAAAGTCGAAACTGAAACTGTAAAGCCAGAACCAGTGATAGAAGAAAAGGAGGCAGGGACAGAGCCTGAAAGCCTGTCTGCCTTCTTCAAATGGTGGGCTATACTACAGAAAACAGGTTTGACTCGCAACAGTGCACCTAACAGAGACACTATAGATCAGCCGAAATATGACTTTTGGACAGTAAAGGAACTGATGTTGATGGTGAAAACCTTAACAGAATTGATGAACTGGCTCACAGAACGATGGATGAATGGATGGATGGATGGATGGAGGCTGAACAGAAATATCCAGGGGTCTGCGTAATCCACCATGGGTAGCATTGTGTATCCGCCAAGAAAGGCAAGCTCTTGAACAAGTTGTACAAAGTCAAGAGGTAAGGAGAGACCCCATCTGTTGCAGACAAAGGCCAGATGGAGTCCGAGAACCAGTTTGGAGCTATGATACCCAAGATGGAGAGGGAGCATTTGGGGCTTCCTGTGTTTCCTGAGTGTTACATTGTTGAAGTCAATCTGAAGAAAGCGACTCCAACCCCTGTTGTGCTTATGCCAATAGATAAAAGCAAAACTGAAAGAAGCACAGCACCAACACTTCAGTTACATATAAAAGTTTTACTCACAATGAAGAGTCAAAACAATAGTGCCATGCAGGATGATGACAGCCTCCCAACACACCAAAAGTCCGACCAGTTTCGCGCTTGTGCGCCTCATCAGGGACTAATGTTTCATTCACAACACACCATTTAAATAGTAAAACAGCATTCAAGTGACAGTACACCAAATTAATATCAATACTAGAAAAGCGTGATGAAGAAAAAAAAAAGAAAGAAAAATTGTGATAAAGAAAAAAGAGAAAAAACTAATGTTGTAGTAAATTGCACTATATCAATATCTGCCAAAGCAAGCACTAACAACATATGTGTGTTTGGACATAAGAAAAAATGCATAAATATCCATAACCTAAATTTCATAATGGTTAATTGAATACATTGCTATCCGTCCATACATCACAGTGCATATACTAAGCAACTCTACTCAAGCTCATTGGAACTGTGGAAATGCAGGTAAAATCATGAATTTCCAGGACTGTGGGGAGGATTCAACCTATAAAAAAAACCAAAAGAAATAAAAAAGGAATAAAAAATGGTGAATAAAAAATGAAAGGGAAGGGGAAAGGGGGGAGAAAAGGATGAGAACAAAGGAAAAGAAGAAGGGGAAGGGGAAAACAGCAAAAGAAAAAAGAAAAATATGGAGAAGAAGGAGAAGACAGAATGACAAAAATATAGTGTCAGAACACACAGAGCAATTGATATCTAATATATTTATCCCTTAGAAAAGGTGCAATATCAAAAGCATAATTTAATCCTGGGTTCTCTAAAGCACCCAAAGTATAGATCCAAAAGGATTCTCTACAAAGAATTTTGCTCTCAAGGTCTCCACCTCTAGGGCCAACATTAACCTTCTCAATACCACAGAACAGAAACTAGTGTTCTGTGCTATAATCAACCTGGTTCAAATGTTGTACCAAAGTGTTTCTCTCATTATGACATCTAATGGTGCTCAAATATTCACATACTTTTGATCTAAACGCCTGTGATGTTTTACCCACTCAAAATGCATGGCAAGTACAGATAGCCAGATAAATAACATCTGTAGTGGAGCAGTTAATGAACTGCTTCACATCAAATTGTTTTCTGTTAACAGTTCCGAAGGTGGTGTTCCTAACTATGGCGCCACAGAATTTACAATGGCCACAGCTGAAACAGCCCCGTGGTGGTGGGGGTAACCAATTACCATTGGATCTAGTAACTGGTTGATATGAATGGACCAGCATATCAGATATATTTCTCCCTCTCTTATAGACAATTCTAGAGGGAGATATCACCTCATTTTTCAATGCTAGATCAGTACTGAGAATAGGCCACTGTTTTTCAATGATATTTTTGATTTCCATAGAATTTTTGCCAAAGGTTGAAATGAAATTAAAATGTTCCATTTCCGGTACTACTCTAGTCTTGTATTCTAGCAATTCTTCTTTAGGTGTATCCCGTACTGAAGTCATTGCATCCTGCAGTACATTAGTTGCATATCCCCTCACATTAAACCTATCTGCCATATCCATCTTGCACTTTTCAAAATCCGCAGGGTCCATACAGTTACATTTAGCCCTCATAAACTGAGATTTTGGGATGTTACTGATAGTGTGGCAGGGATGACAACTTGAGGCATGTAAAATGGAATTTGTATCTGTTGGTTTACGAAAAATGTTAGTACCAATGGCTCATTCTGCAATTTAGTAATACTTATATCCAGAACATTGATCTGTCTTGAATCTGCCTGTGCTGTAAACCTTAAATATGGGTTTGAGGAATGTAAATATTCCACAAATTCCTCCAATTCTCCAGCTGTTCCCCGCCACACCATTAGCACATCGTTAATGAAGCATCTCCAGAGGTCGATTTTGTGGTAAAAGAGGTTCCCATCTTGATCATAAATAACCTCCTTTTCCCACTGTCCTAAATAAAGGTTAGCATAATTTGGGGAAAATGTAGCCCCCATGGCTGTCCATTTAATTTGACTCTTCATTGTGAGTAAAACTTTTAGATGTAACTGAAGTGTTGGTGCTGTTCTTCTTTCAGTGTTACATTGTTGACCCAGAATTGAATCTGGAGGAACACCTGGTGCTAGGTCCTACAGGATCACATGTGAGTGGTGCAGAGACTGCTAATGAAGAGGTGTTTGCTCATGGTGAAGGAGACAGGACACTCCGAGATGCAGATTGTGTGAACAGAGATGGAGGCATGGCTCCTTCAGTACAGCAGTTGAAAGGTGAGGTAGAAGCCTGTGAGATGGCTGAAGGGACTGACCTTTTTGTTAAACCAGGGATCCTCTGAAGATTCAGAGACTGGCATATGCTATGAAAGGGAAAGGGGAAATTGTTTAACCAGGAAAGATACACTAAGCCAGAGCTTGTTTCCAGGTGTGACCTGGGAGCACAAGGAAGTTAAGTGACTTGCTCAGGGTCACACAGCATGCAAGTGGGAGCTAATGGAATTCAAACCCAGGTCTCCTGGTTTGCAGCTCAGTGCCCTTAACCAGTATGGTATACTGCCTCCTACAAAATGGGGATGCACATGTTTTCAGGTTATGCCAGTATGTGACAAGTATTGATGGTATACGTATTGGTCCTGGGGTGGTTAACAGAGACCGTCTGCATTATATTGTGAAGAAAGGGGTATTATACAGGTTACATCCTAACCCTAGGTTAAACAAGACAGAAGAGCAGGTGGTTGTTCCCACCAAACGTCGGATGCAGGTGATGCACTGGGCACACACTGATCACAGTAGGAGGCATCTAAGTAAGAGGGAGACCCTGGCAAACCTTCTGCCACATTTTTATGGACCAGGAGTCTACAGGCAGGTAGCAACCTACTGTAGATCCTGCGTTGCCTGCCAGTTAATGTTGGCTGTGGCCCCCAGAGAGAAGGCTACTGTTAGCCTGCAGAAAAAAACCTTTACTTCCCAGAGACCAGGAGAAGCAGAAGGCCCCAAAAAATGACCACCTGGCGAAAGAGGTGGTATTCTGGTAAAATAGATATGCTTCCTCCAGGGCAGGGAGAGACAAAGAAAACAGATACATGGATAACAGTATAATGCTTTTGCTGCAATGTTAATGGCTAAACTGATAAATTAGAAACACTAAAATTGAGCATTCAGATGGTTGAAAAAATGCATCGGTTTAAACTTAACTGTTTGCTGTACAAACATTAGAATTGAGAATTCATAAGGTTGAAGAAACTGTGTGTGCTAAGACAGAAATGTTTGCTGTAATGGTTGACATGGAAAAAGGGATACTGCATATGCTGAGAACTGTAAAGCTTATGAGCTAATGTTAAAGGAGAATTTGAAAAACTTTTGGAAACCTGTTTTTTTTTTAAATAGGTAACCTCTTAAAGAGGGAGGTATGTGACAGGGTTGAATAAGACCCTGACCCATTTGTTATGTAGAAAGAGCTAAACGCAAGGATCTGTTCTGTCCTCTTCTTTTCTATCTCTTGTTTGACTGCGCAGTCAAATTTGTCTCTGCCTTCACTTGCTGTTTCTGTCTTTTCTTCCCCCTTGTGTATCTGACGTTATAAAAATATATGTGAATCTTTATGTGAAACTGGGATCCTTTAGTTTAAAATGTATATACTGTAGTTATATTGTTGAAATGATTGCAAAAAGCTATTTGGAACATAGGGGGCTAACCTGAAATGCAACACTAGCTCTTTTTCAGAGCTGTCAACAAGAGGCCAGTTCTGGGACATCATGTTCTATTTCGTTGTACCTGCAAGGAAATAAACTTACAAAGTTCTGGTCTCTTAACAAGATCAGGAAGTAGAAATAAGAGCACTGCTTTGCTAGTGTGAGAGAGACTGAGAAACTGAAACTTGGGATTAGAGATTCCATCAGATAAAGGACTTTGTTTTCTGTTTGTACTGCCTTTGTAAATAGTTATGTTGAATAAGTTTTATTTTTATTTTACTGTTACTGGAAAAGAATAAAGCATTACTTGCGAATTTTGTAGCTGCTCCTTGTCTTCCTATGCTTCCTGACCTGTGCCTTGATGACACCCGGCACTACATGGCTCCACTGGCACCTGGCACTGAAGCTAGTGATGCCTGCAGCCAGACCTCCTCCTTGCCACCACTCCACCATCAGGCACCTAACTGATCCAGCTCAGCACAAGGCATTGCAGCAGAGTCCCCCTCATCCTGCCCTAGGTTATCCAAAAACTAAGCAGCAACACCTTCCCTCCCAATGTTACAGGCAGATGGGGGCTCAAGGTCTCTTGTGCCACCCCAGGGCTATGACTCTGCCACCATCCCAGGCCTGGTAGCTCCCCGCAGGGCTGCCACTGATTGTCCACACCAAGAACTTGATGCCTCCTATCTCAGGATGGCTCCCTAATGAATTGATTCCCTTCAGACGGCTATTCTTGCTCCTGCCTAAACATCCTTATATACCCTGTCTCTAGTCTCCTCTCCCTTACTACAGACAAAACAATGGTGCCAAGGCACCCAGTGCTCTGATGTGCCCTGCTAGTAACAACCATGCCCCTTACAGTGGGGAGCTAGTCATTTTTTTTGCTACTTTTTTCCTTCCCTGGCCCCTGTCGGCCATCCACCAAGCCCCACCCCCGAACCTTCGGGCACTCATCCCCACAGCTTACTCTCTTTGGCAGGGTGGTGGGGAGCCCCCCACTCAACCCACCAGGACCAGATCCAGTTTCAGGTGGTGCACTCCTGGGGTGCGCACCTGCAGTGGACTGCCATCATGCCGCTTGACCGGACTGCAATTTTTCTTCTTTTTTCTGTGGTGAGGAGCATGCAGTGCCAACAATGGCCACACACATGTCCACACACAGCATGCCCGTTGGCTGCTCCACCTCCGAGCCCCACTGTACAGGACCTGGCATGCCGAAACCTAGTCTCCGATAAGTGTCAGGCAAATGCTGGTCTCTATTCCCCACCCTCCCCGGGAGAGAAGAGCTGTCCTCCAGATGCTCAATCCTTTCCCACCCTGGATGGTCCCTGATGATCTGCCTGCACCGCAAACACAGGCTGTAGGCATGGCAGGATGTAAGGCATCGCTGCCTCAGCCCTCCATGCCACTAGGCCAGTCAGGGAGAGATGGTTGTTACAACTCAATCAATCAATCAAAATCTTTATTTAACCAGGCGAACCCCATTGAACAGAGCTCCTATTCAAGGTGGACCTGGGTGAGCACAAGTACAAGATAACAGAGTGATACACAAAAATAACAATACACAGGATTGGTCAAAAACAAGAATGGGCAATAAATTGTGAGGAAATACAGGATACGTACCACAATAGTTTACAGATAGGAAACTGAGCTGTTCAGCAACTGTGAAAAGATGTGGTGACAAGAGCCATAGAAACATAGAAACATAGACTTTGACAGCAGATAAGGACCACTTGGCCCACCCAGTCTTCCCATTTCCCTACCTATTGGATAAGCTGCAGATTCTAGTTAACCAACAGCCTACTTCCTGCAACCCCCCACTATAATTGCCTTATGTCTGTTCCATGCATGTTTGAATTCCCCAACTGTTTTAGACCCACAACCTCTCAGGAAGAGCGGTTCCATCGTCCACACACTCTCCATGAAAAGAATTTCCTCGCATTACCCTGAGCTGCCTCCCCTCTAACTTTAAATTGTGCCCCCTTGTTCTTACACATCTCTTTTTCTGAAAGATGCTACCCTCCTGGACTTTGTTGATTCCTTTGAGGTACTTAAAGGTTTTTATCATGTCCCCCCGTCCCTCCTTTCATCAAGGGTATACATATTAAGCTCTCTCAGTCTCTCTCTTCATATGGTTTCTGATGCAGACCCTGCACCATTTTAGTTGCCCTCCTCTGGACATCTTCCATTCTGTCTATGTCCTTGCGTAGATGAGGTTGACTGGGACCCTGAAGCACCATGACAGATCGCCTGGGCCCTGAAGCACAGGTGGTGGATGGAATAGGGGCAGAGGAGAAGGTAGGAGATGGAGAGTGAATAGGTTGGATGACTATGGAATGGGAATGTGAACCAGGAGGGCAGAAGTAAAGAGAGGAACCTGACAAGGGGGACTAGACGGGGGGGGCAGGGTGAAGGGGAGAGTGGGTTGACTACTGGGAACAGATCAATGGGTACAAGATGAGGAGAAGAGAAGAATAGATGAAGGGGAAGAGAGAGGGCCAGGCAGAGGTTGGGTTCAGCATCAACAGATCGGGGGGTGAAGAGATAGAGAGAAGCGAAGGAAGGAGGGAAGGGAAGGAAGGGAAAGGGCCATGCAGAAGCAGGGATCAGCTATATGATAAAGTTTATTTCTTCTAACAGATACTTCTGCTGCTTTGTGAGTTTTACTTTTTGGGGACTTGTTGAAGGTTTTTGGTGAGTAAAGGTGGCAACCATGTTTGTGCTGGCAATCAGAGATGAGTGAAGTGGGTCATGAATTCTGTATGTGATTTGCCAAAATTTAAAATCCTACTGCCTGAATGTGTTGTAGAAGATAAAATCTAACTGCCACCCTACAATCTTTGAATGAGACATTGTTAAAACTGAGGTTGTAAGTAAAGAAAGAATTACGGTAATAATGATGTTTCTTCTTAGGGATCCAACAATAAGAAATATAAAACTGCATCATCTCCATCCAGAGGTGTTGCCCTGGAGACAGCATGGAATGCTAACAGAATTTAGAGTTCTGTTCAAACTCTACACTCTGGCCAGTATGCCATTGCTGCTCTTACATCAGATTTGTTTCTGGAAAGCAAGGGGAAGAGTGGCCATCAATATCTATTCTACCAAAAAATTAAATAAGATAAAAATACATTTAATTAAAAAATAAGAGTCTATTTTTATATAATGAGTTAACCACAAATTTTTCAAACATTGTTACACTACCAGTGATTATGCTTAAAGCAGTGCTTCAGAGTTTCTTTTTAAACCCTCACATCAGCACCCTCTGGCTCTTTTAACAGGTAGCTTCTTAAGACAATGGTATGTATTTTTTTCTGCCTTGACTTTTTAGAAATGTTAATTGATGGTCCAGAGTCAGAGTAAAATTAATCAGCCTTTTGATCTTACAAGATGATCTCTCCAACAGACACACTCCAGTGAAAATTAGGCCCTGTCCATACCACACTGAAAACACCCCTCTGTAATGTTACAGAGGTGCCAGCCCGTTACCGCAATGGTTTGCGTTTACACCTGTAACGTTACAGGAGGTGTTTCCGTAACCGTTGTTGAAAAAACTTATGAAGTGGTTTCAACAATGGCCACGGAACTGGTGCTACCTCCATAACATTACCGGTTGTAGTGTGGATGCTTGAGCATGTAGCTCCAGCTGTCCCCCAGTGCAGCACGAACTGCATTGTGGTATAGGATGCCAACCGTAATGGTACCACGGCACCCACAATGTGGACAGGCTGTGCAAGTTCGGAACCATTACCAGATCTGTTTTCCGGCAATGTGGATGCACAGTAATGGAACCTGTCTGTACCGGTGCGGAACTGTTACGGCGTTGTAGCAGTGTAGTGTGGACGGGGCCTTAGTCTTCCTGTTTGTAAGAGGTGCAAATTGACTGCAATGCTTTGATCTGTAAACTGCTAGTCTATGTTTTGAATCCACATCTAACCTTTGGTATACCATGGCCACATCGAAACCCTGACGGCGAAGACCACCGCAGTGACAGGATTCGGCCAAAATCCACCTGTCACTGTGATGGTCTCCACACGGCCAGGGGATTGCCTCACAGGGTGTTTCTCCCCCCCCCCCAGTACAACTCTGACTCAGAGTTGAAATTCTAGAGATAAGTGGGTGTTGGGGGCAGAGTCCCCCAGAAGGGGGGGGTCGGGGGCACAGCCCCCCTTATGGAACAGGAGGCATCCCTGACATTGCATTGCCAATACTGGCAATGCGGCTGTTGGGGATGTCTCCATAGCTGCTGTCGCTGCGGCATGGTAAAACCCCAACCTTTATATCTGTCATTCTGCTCAGTTGTTTCCACTTTGACCTGATGAAGAGGGGTTCTCTCTCGAAAGCTAGTCTTAGAAATAATTTTGTTAGTCCAATAAAAGGTATCACCTGCAAGAAAAAATTACTCACCTTAGTAATGTTGTTTCTTCTAATGGAGTCTTGCTGTATTCTGACATATTGCAGTGATGTCCAACCTTTGAACTGCCCCGGAGATGAAAGAGTTAACTTTCCATGCCAGGCATGGAATGCTGAGCTCGAGCTCGGTTGAGACTCTGTCTGTTGCTGTTTGAAGTCAAACCGTCAGATCTTACTGAGCACTATACTCACTGGGTGTCCTGTGTGGAAACTGTAAACTTACACTAGCCAACTGGCTACTAAATATAATAAACAGATTTTTGGTCCCAAAACAAAGACTCAAGTCAGAAACCCAAAAATAAAACAAAACACAACACCCACACCCAAACCAAAGGGTGAGAAAATAAGGGGTGGGAGCTGCTTCTGAGTGCAATACCACTGCCCACCCACATCCCAAAACAAAGGTTCTGAGAGGGAGGCGGAGGAGGATAGAATACAGCAAGACTCCATTAGAAGAAACAACATTACTAAGGTGAGTAATTTTTCTTCAAACAACATGAAGTCTTGCTGTATTCTGACTATATTATGAACTTACAAGCAGTACCTCCATGGAGGAGGGACAGAACCTACTTAGGAAATAGGCTCTGAAGCACTGTTGCAAGGAAACCGAGCATCACTCCCAGCCTGGATATCCAGAGAGTAATGCTCGGTAAAAGTGTGTACTGTTTTCCAGGTGGCTGCTTGACAAATCTCTAAGATAGGAATATCCCTGGCAGCAGCCAGGGAAGCAGCTGTAGCTCTGGTAGAGTGAGCCCTCAGGCCTGAGGGTGGAGTCCTACCTAGTTTTTCATAGCAAAATTGAATGCAATAGATGATCTACCTTGCAATAGATCTCTTAGCGGCAGGTTTTCCCTTGCCAACCTCACCACAAGTGAGGAACAGTTGGAGGGAGTCAAACCTATGACCTTTGGTGCGCTCTATGTAGTAGCTAAGGGCTCTTTTCACATCCAAACTGTGCAGCCTCCTCTCTCCAGAGGAGGAATGGTCAGTGAAGAAAACAGGAAGAGACACAGACTGGTTAAGGCGGAAATCTGAAACCACCTTAGGCAAAAACTTCCTATTAGTCCTGAGGACCACCTTATCTCTATGAAAAGAGATAAAATCAGGCTCCACTGACAGGGCTTGTAACTCACTTATGCGTCTGGCAGAAGTGATGGCCACCAAGAAAACAGTTTTCCAAGTCAAGTACTTAAGCTCTGCTGAGGACAAAGGCTCAAAAGGGGGTTGCATAAGTTGAGCAATGCAAACAGTAAGGTCCCAAGCAGAGGCAGGTTCCCTGAATGGAGGATTGGTATGAAGCAATCCCTTGAAAATTTTAGAGAAAACAGGATGAGCTGAAAGGGAAGAGTGCTTGCCTGCTGAAAGGAAGGCAGAGACAGCTGCCAGATGCACTCTTAGTGTAGCTGGTCTGAGTCCCAAGCTATTAAGATTAACCATATATTCAAGGACTGTGGGCAGGCCAGCAGACTCTGGAGAAATATGCTTCCCAGAGCACCATATAGAGAATCTTTTCCACTTGGAGTTGTAAGTGTTTCTGGTGGAAGGCTTCCGAGAAGCCTTTAGGATATCCATAACACCTTGAGAGAGGTGCAAATCAGCAAACTCTAACTCTTCAAGAGCCAGGCCTTGAGATTGAGAGATTTGAGATTCGGATACCAAACCCTCCCCTGAGCACATGTTAACTGGTTGTAATTCCTGGGAAGAGACAGGAGAAGGTGGACTGCTAAGGACAACAAGAGAGGGTACCAGGGCTATCTGGCCCAGTCTGGAGCAATCAGAATCACCTTGCAGGGTTGAGACCTGATTTTGACTAACACCTTGAACAGGAGAGGGAAGGGGGGGAAGCATACAGGAACTTCCCTTCCCAATTGAGAACTAGGGCATCCAGGGGATGAGCCCAACACTGGGGGCCTGCAGCAAAAGAGAGGAAGTTGGTGATTGTCTGGGGCTGCAAAAAGATCTATCTGTGGGGTGCCCCATCTGGAGAAGATCACCTTCAAAACCAGGGAATCCAGGGACCATTCGTGATGGCCCTGAGATATCCTGCTGAGAGCATCTGCCAGGACATTGTCCTTGCCTGGGAGGTGTACTGCTGTAAGAGAGGTGTTCAGGGAATAGGCCAGAGACCATAACTTCATTGACTCTGTGCACAAGGCCGTAGACCAAGTGCCCCCTTGCTTGTTGATATACCACATTGTGGTGGTATTGTCTGTTCTGATCTGAATACTTTGTTCTGAACAGACTTGGAAAAAACTTGAAGTGCTAGAAACACTGCTCTGAGTTCTAACAGATTGATGTGAAGCAGAGATTCCTGAGGAGGCCACAACCCTTGGGTGGTCAGGTCTCCCAAGTGGGCTCCCCACCCCAAGAGGGAGGCATCTGTAGTAAGGATTAGAGAATGAGACTGAGTAACAAAAGGAACTCCCTGTCTTAGATTGTCTTGATCCAGCCACCACTGTAATGCCTGGATCAGAGTTCGAGTCACTGGCATTAGTTTGGTCAGAGGGTCCCATTTCTGAGACCAGAAGGCTCTCAAGTGGAACTGAATATCCCTCATTTTAAGTCTTGCTCCCTGCACCACTGCTGTAGAGGCAGCCATGTGTCCCAGGAGCTGCAGAAAATGCCTTGCTGGTCGAGACACCTGGAGGGTGAATGAAGAGGCCAGTGAGATAAGGGTCCTTGCTCTGTCTAGGGGAAGGAAGGCTCTTGCCTTTACTGTATCCATCTCTGCCTCTATGAAGGTGAGGAGCTGCACAGGCTCTAGAACTGACTTTGAAAGATTCAGAAGGAAACCTATAGAAGTGAGCAGTTGCTGAGTTATCTGTAGGTGTAACTTGACTTGGTCTGGAGACTGGCCTACTATGAGCCAGTCGTCCAGGTATGGAAAGATGGAGATCCTTTTTCTCCTTAGGAAGGCAACTACTACTGCCAGGCATTTTGTGAACACCCTTGGAGCAGAAGTTAGGCTGAAGGGCATTGCTTTGAACTGGTAATGGCCTGAGGCCAGCTCGAACCTGAGGTACTTTTGGTGGGAGCTTCTGAGAATATGGAAATAGGCATCCTTGAGGTCCAGGGGAGACTAGCCAGTCCCCTGGTCTTAGAGAGGGTAGAATTATTCCCAGAGTCACCATTTTGAACTTTGGCTTTAAAAGGTGCTTGTTTAAATATCTGAGATCCAGGATGGGCCGCCATTCTCCTGTCTTTTTGGGGGTTAGGAAGTACCTGGAGTACAATCCTTTCTCTTTGTGTAGGGGTGGAACCCCTCTCTATGGCTCTGAGAGCCAAGAGGAAAGAGACCTCTGCCTCTAAGGCAAGTGCCTCTGAAGGATTTGCAGGTGGAAAGGATCTGGTTCTCATCTTTGGAAACTGTTTGAAGCTGAGAACCAGCCCCTGGCTTACAACTTCCAGGACCCATTTGTCTGATGTTAAAGACATCCAGTCCTGGACAAAGTAAGCCAGCCTGCCCCCTACTGGTGGTGGAGAATCAGCCCTGGCAAACCCATCAGGGTGCCTGCTTGGCAGGAGCTTTAGGCTGAGGGGTGGAAGCAGGCCTGCTTGTACCCCATCTGCCTCTCCCTCTGAAGAACCCCCTATGAGCATAAGCAGAAGAGGCGGCCTGGGCTTGGTAGAAAGGCCTATGAAAAGGCCTGCCCCTGCCCTTGGAATGCTGCCTCTGGGGAGTGGCTTGCCTTTCCTTGGCCTGAGCACTCCTATAGGTGGTCCTGTATTCATTAATTTTCTTCATGTAGTTCTCTGTTTGCTCCCCAAACAGAGAATTACCCACAACAGGAAAATCCATTGCCTTAGTCTGGGTATCTTGAGACAGGCTAGTACATCTGAGCCAAGCCATCCTACAAAGGGCCAGTGGGAGGGCCACAGATGTAGCCATGACTCTAGATGAAACATCATTGGAGTCCACTGCACCATGGAATTGCACCTTGGATGCCTCAATACCATCCGCAGCCACCTGCTCCAGCTCCTTGGCAATCTGGTCAGGGACCTGTTTAGCTAAAGCCATTACAGTGTCCCATCTAGATTTCTGATATCTAGCTGTATAGGCCATATCATTACCCTGCCTGAGTCCCAAGGATGCTGCCATGTACTGTTTCTTTGCCATAGCATCAATCCTCCTGGAGTCCTTATCTGGGGGATGTGAAGCCAAGGGTATATTTGCCTTATCACAGGCTGCAGCCTGCACTACTCCAACATGGCTGCATTGCTGGGTAAGGAACTCCGTATCTGAGCCTGAGAGAGTATACCTTTTGTCCATTCTCTTGTCCACAGGAGGTATAGAATTAGGAGTCTTTAACTTTTTTATTGTCTGTTTCCCAAAGGACTTATGAATGGGAATAGACAGCCTCCTGGACTCTGGGATATCCATCATTTCAGCATAGTCAGGCTCCTCCTGGTCGTCCACAGCTTCTTCCATAGGAAGCTGAAGAGTTTCAGCCAGAAGGGGACTCAGAAAGCCTAGGAGGAGAAACCCCTGAAGGTCTGTCTGGGGAGATGTCCGGGTAAATAGGCACATCCAGACTTTCGTAATCACCATCACTATCTTCATACTCTCCTTCCTCCTCCTCCGGTTCATAAAAATCTTCTAAATTATAATCTGGAACCGGGGTAACTGACCGAACCGAGCCCCTTCCCGATGGTGCCAGTTCGGTCGGAACCGGGGTTAGCGACTAAACAATCCTTATCACTTTGGCTATTTCATCAGCGGTCAGAGAAAGAATTTGTGGATCCGCACCAGCTGATTTATCCCTTCTTTTTCTTTTAGTCGGAACCTACTCCTCAGAGTCGGTTCTCCTTTTGCCCGAAGAAGTTTTGCCCTGGTCAGAGGGCACTCCTTCTGGTTTGGTTGGAACCGAACCGGGCTGGCCATCCGGGTCAGCGGACTTCTTGGTCTCCCTTTCCCTGAGCCTACCAACTCTCTTTTCCAGGGTAGCTGCAGGAAAATTCTTGCAAATCTGGCAGTCTGAATCGAGGTGGTCAAACCCCAGACAAACACAGGTGGTGTGGAGATCAGTCTTAGCAAAGGCTTCCCCACACACACTACAGTGTTGAAACCCAGTGGGCCCGGTTTTTCTTTTGGGTTTCTCAGACATGGCCAGTCCTAACAAAAACTTACCCTTTTTTCGGCAATCCGCCAGGCAAGACACCCTTATCGGTTCCTGACCGTGTTACGGGTCGTGGAAAAAACCGTAATGAAATCCATTTTTTTAGAACCGATAAGGACCGGTTACCACACACTAAAAGTAGAATAAACTTTTTTTTTGAACAACCTGATCGGTTCAAACCAAACTGATCCCACGTTTACAAGTTCCACACAGAATAACAAGAAAATAAACCTATCTAGTACTCACGATACCAGAGACAGAGACTGAGCCGACAGGTTACAGATTAAATTCGGTCGAAAACCGAGAAAAACGGTACTTTAACAGACAAACTTGAACCGAGCAAAGGAGAAATCTCCGGAGCGACTGTTCAGTGAGGCAGAGTAAAGAATCAGACGGTTTGACTTCAAACAGCAACAGACAGAGTCTCAACCGAGCTCGAGCTCAGCATTCCATGCCTGGCATGGAAAATTAACTCTTTCATCTCCGGGGGCAGTTCAAAAGTAGGACATCACTGCAATATGTCAGAATGCAGCAAGACTTCATGTTGTTTGAACATATTTGTTGTTTTTTTTCTCTACATTGTTGACTGGACTAACACGGCTACCACATTTCTTTCTTTTTTTTTTTTTTTACAAACATTTTTAAAGATCAAAGTATTTAAACAATAAATTCTCAAGTACAAAGAAATAATCAAACCAATTCTTGTTAGAACCCTTTTTCAGGTTCTAGATGGGGAGTCAGGGTCAGGGGTTGCATGCGTTATTGTTAGATACCTTAGAAAAATATATCATTACTATGATGAGTAATAATTGCTTCTAACAAAAGGAATCCAACAATAATGTCACACAAAATTGCAGACTTACTAGCAGTACCTTGTGAGGGTGGGTCTAGAACATGCTTAGGAAAAATGTTCTGCAGGACAGCAGTCCTGAACCTGGCATCCATCCTGGATTGGATATCCAGAGAATAATGCTTAGTAACGGTGTGGACTGCAGCCCATGCATCTGCTTTACATGTCTCTTGTAGGGGGATGCCCCTTGTAGCTACCACAGAGGAATAAGTACTGCAGCTCTAGTACACCCTTAAGCCTCTGAAAGGCACACAAGAATGAAAATCTCCATTTAGATGAATACGCTTTCCTCATAGCTGATTTTCTAGATACAGTACCTTCAGGACCTCTAGCAATTTGTCTGAGTGGTTCAACCCAGAAAAACCTCAAGCTCTTCAAGAACCACACCTTCTGGCATAGTGTATTGAGATCTGGTTAGGTCACCCGCCCCTGTGACAGGGTCAAGAGATAGTGTTTCAGAGACAGTGAGATGAGGTTCTTTATTTTCCAACTCTATTTATTCACTATGCTTCTGGTGGGGATATTCCCTGACTCAGTGCCTCCGCACCAAACACTGGCATTCTTCAGCAGCTGTCCCAAAACCTAAGGCCTGTGGCTTGCCTCCCAGCAGTGGGACCCCAAGGGGAGACTGAAATAAACCAATTTCGGTCCGGGGCTGGATGCAGTGTCATTCGGCGTCGGGTCATAGGACTTCACTCTGCCCAGAGTGCAGTGTTTTTCTCTTGTTTTCCCCCAAGGCTTGGACATGCAATGACGTCAGTGCACTGGCATGCAGTCTTTCGTGTATGCCCCGCAGACATCCACCACTGCCTTACATCTTCTGTGTTGTCCCAGCTTGTTGTACTCCCAGTCTCCACTTGGTGTCACCCAAGTGCTGGGCACCACCAATCCTCCACCCCTAGAGGTGGAGAGCAGTCCCTGGGATGCTCATGCAACCTCTCCCTGGATGACCCTCTGGCACACCGGGCTGGTTCATAAACCTGGTTCACCAGCATCGCAAGTGTTAGCACTACTGCTGCACCAGCGGGATGGCCATGTGAGATGTGGTTCTTGTACGATCAGGTCAGCAGCAGTGAGCACCATGCCTGTCTGCATGTGCTTGACTCCCTCCTCAGAAACAGAATGGATGTATTGCCTGAAGTTACTACACCCTAATGGTATAAAATAGAGAATAATGGTTATGCAACTGTGTGTTATGGGATTTGTTTACACACTTGAGGGGTATGATGACCCATAAACCTCGAGAGCGAAGCTTGAGAGGTTTATGTGGTCATCACACCCCGAGGGTGTGTAAAAAAATTCTGATAACACCACAGGTGCATAAACTTTATTTTTTATAATTGCTGGTGACGACTTTCGGTCTCTCCATTACATAGACACACTGACTCACACACAAAGACACTCACTCGCTCACACAGAGACACACACACACTTTTTTCCCCATTCTCCCATTACTTAGTGACTGACTTATTATGTAAGCTGTGATCTGTTTAGGCACGGAGTCGGTGTCTGCTGATTTGGGCTGTGTATTTATTTATTTGTAACCCCCCTGCAAATGGGGGTTCCCAAAAGACTTCCAGGAGCTTGTTTGAATGCTCCAAGCCTGAATGGTGTTTGGCATTTAAGCCATTTATCAGTGAGTGTTTTTAGAGCCTCTGGTACTGTCTCTTTAAGAGCTGTCTGCTTGCAGACATAATTAGTTTATATGGGGGGACTGTGTGCTTCTCTGAGTACCACTCGAGCTGCTGCCAATTCACTTAATTTTGCAGTCACTAGGGTGCAAAGGAACCTATCTGAAAGATGTAACTGTTTACCAGAAATTATTTAGAGTAATAATGAAATTACAGTTTGTCTAACCTGCTTTTTGCAGTCAGAACTGTGTCTGCTAGTTCCCCATTCTAGTTTTGAACTGCTGAACTGGACCAATCAGTGTGGGGTAAGCTAGCTCTAAAATGGTGCCTTGGACGAATCAGAACTTGGACTCATAATCTGAGCCAGCCACAAGAGGATTGTAGGGCAGTGACTCTGGGAGATGTAGTTTAGACTTCAGTGCCTTTTGGACCAACAGCAGCAGTCTATTGTGAGTGACAGCCAATCCAGTCAAGAATTGGGAGGAACTCAAAGGAAGTGCCAGTTTTTGTCGGTTGGAGTTCAGTTGAGCTTTGGCAGTGAAGAAGGAAGGAGCCCTGTACTTTTTCAGTGTGCAGTTTTAGTCAAAAACGTGTGTAAGGCCCAGAGTTCCGGGTCTGCAGCTTGTTAGGACTGAATCCGTCCTGTGAAAAGAATCAAAGGATCTCTGAAGAGTAGAAACCAGGCTCACCCTGTAGAAGACTGGAGGAATTGCTGAAAATTACACTCGGTCTGTCAGGAACTGAATCTGCTGTGTGTTCTCCTGGGTATTGTGCAGTAATTGCGATCGGGATACAGATGCAGCCTGCCTGGTATAGTGCTTTCTTTTATATGGATGTGTGAAGAGGTTTGTGTACCTCAAGTGAGCCCTGCTGACATTGAAGGACCCTATCTTATTTGGAGGTCGTGAGTACTAATTCAGGGTCGCTCCCTGTTGAATTGCCACATTAAATCCAAATGGAATTACTGTACTGCTGACTGTTTAATTCTCCTTTTCTCTGTGTGAAAGGGCCTACCAGCTGCCACGGTTTGGACTAGCCACTAGGGCTTGGGTACCCAGGGACAGTAACTGATAGGGATAGGCCTGTGCACAGAGCCATAAAGGTAGATTATTAGAGTGATAAGCTAATTAACCTGATTTCCCCTGTCCTTGTTATATCCCCTAAATAAATCAGAGCTGCTTGTTTCAGCAAAGTTATACTGCCTGAGGTATTTGTCTATGTTAAAATACTGTACTGTGATTGTTGCACTGTATCTCATTTCACAGGAGGTCCCAGTGCCGGAACCAGACCTGGGGGTAAGTGTATACTGTGAAGGTAATTCTGATATATTGTGTGGGCCACTAGTGGGAAGAAAGGGGGGTTGCAGTGTCCCAGAGGGCTGTGACCAAGTTAGTTTAACTATTGCAAACCCTGACCTCTGGGTGGAGGCACCCGCCATTGGATCCAGGCCCCTCAACCTGTTAGTGGCAAATCAGGCAGGGGTAGTAGCCCCTGGGATAGCGCCATCTAGGGGTTACATCTTGGAGGCTCACCGCTGGGATTGTGTGTCCTCTAGTGGCCATATTTACGAACCACTGTTAAGAAAAAAATGGGTACCCCGACAGAAGTGGCTGTGCACCGGCTGGTGGAGTGGTGTACTGGGGAGGGATCGACCCCAAAATGCTATACTTATCCTGGACATCCCCTGGGTATCAACGGACACTGTGCAGGGAGTACTTTCCAAGGTGGAAGGTTTACAAAACCCTGTGGTGGTGGGTCGGCATGCTAATCTGCTCACCCACACTTTCCTGGCCCTAGTAGAGTTTAAGGATCCCATAGATAGCTCCAAGTGCCACAGACCATTACCCCAGAGGAGCCCTCACTGCTTGGAGTGATAACTAAGGACAGTAAAGACCGGGGGATCAGCCCCACCACTATCTGAAACTTTTGAGGAGAAATTTGCTGAATGGTTGCTGGGAGAGGGAAAACTGTGGAGGACTTGAAGAAACTATTCTTGCCACCTGGGGTGTTCCTCCCCAACACCCTCTCCTGCTCCAGTGCCCGTAATGGTGGCTGAACCAATGCAGACTCCTATTTCTGCACCTGCCATTAGTCACGACTCTTACCGAAGGTTGAGGATCTTCTGGCACCCTCCCACCCCCAAGGGGAGGATGACTGGGAGACCTGGATAGACTATATTTGCCCCAAGTGCTGGAATGGCAATGCTCGGAAGGCGGCGAAGGGGTTAGTGAGGAGCCTCGAGGTCCTGCCCTGGCTACCATCCGTGCTAAGCGGGCCAGTAACCCTGGGCGACTGCACAGGCCTATCTTGAGGCCTTGGAGAATGTGTATGGGAGCCCAGATTCTGATGAGGACCTATGGTGGAGAGTAAGAAATGCACAACAGTACCAAGGGAGTTGTTGTCTGTGTATGTCTCGGCTGGAAAAATTGTTGCAAGAATGCCTCAGAAAGGTAGTTTGCCAGCGATTGAACTAGACCGAACCAGACTGGACAGAATCCTTAAGTCTGCCCCCTTCTCAGAACTGCTGTTGCTTCAGTTACGCCTGGCAAATCGACTGGAATCCCCACCCTCCTATGATGAGTTAATGAGAGAAATTAGAGGAGTTGAGAAAAGGCGACCTCGGGAGGTACCTGCACCAACAGCTGTGGCTACGACCCGAGTGACTGAGGGTGACCCATCAAGTGAAGTTCAGGGGCAGAGGTTGACAGTCAATGAGTGCTCTGACAAGGAAAAAGATATGCCACAATGGGGAACTGTTGAGAGAGATCCGGAATTCAAAAACAGTCCCTTTATGAAGGCCACGCCAAAGTACGGCCCTGACCTATATCCGACTGCATCTGCTATGGGGTGGGGTACCCACCATGTATCTCCTGCTGATAACAGCTCCAAACTCAATTCCTTGACCATGGAAGTGCAGAAACTGACGAGATGTCTCCAAATGCTTATCACGCCGCAGACAGAGATGGCACCCAGGTTTCCAGTTAGTAATACCTCGCCCTAGCTCCCAGTGTGGCGCCTCGGCCAGCTCAAACTCCAGAAAGTATGTTTGCTATAATTGTGGGAAAGATGGGCACATGAAAGGAATGCCAGTCCCCAAAAGACACTGACAAAGTTGCATATAGGCTACAAGGAGAGCTTAGGAGAAGAAATCAGTGGTTAAGAGGCGCGACATGATCCCAGTGAGGGCACCAAAATGCTAATTCACGTCCTTTTGTGGCAAGGTCAGTTGCCCAGGCCCCACTACCGCCTCTCCAGACTGGTCCAGAATAGTGGGTCCCTCCATGGAGACCACTGTAAAGGTGAATGGAGTGTCTACAAGAGCTGTGATTAGACAGTGGCTCCCAAGTGACAATTATGTTCCAGGATTGGTATCAGAACATTTGTCAAGTACCCTTACAACCATTAGAAGGACTGCATGTATGGGGGTTAAGTGAGAAGGCCTACCCTATTCCGGGTATATCCGAATTTGGCTGTCTTTCCCCACCTCCGTGGCTGGAGTGGCGAACAAGTAGAGACCCTAGCCTTAGTGTGTCCCCACTGGACTGTATGATGGTGTCCTTTGTTGATTGGAACAAATGCTCATATGTTCGGAAGGCTGGCACAGTTGTGTTATGAAAAACAGGGGTCAAAGACTAGTAGAGCTTTAAGAGTTCGGCTTTAATTAAGAAGGCCTATGAGGCACAGAGAGATGCTGAAAAACAGAACCAGAGGAACCGGTCGGAATTGTATGGAAGAAGGATCCTGAGTCTCTGATCCTGGCGCCAAATGCCAGTGTACCTTACAGGAGAGGTCCGTATCAGAAAGGATGTTAAGAATAAAATATTAATGTTGGATGCACCAGGCGATGGAAAATTGCCAGAGGACTGCTGGTCAAGCCTAGTATTTTGCCGCTAGAGCCCATGCTTATGCCAGAAGGGTAATGGTCCAAGTTCATAATGTGTCTGAAAGAGACATTCGAGTAAACAGAGGTTGCATCTGGCTAATGTGCATTGTGCAGACACTGCAGTGCTACCCAGCAGCAAGAGTTCAAGGAAGAATGACAGAGTAACGCCTGACTTGTTTGATTTCGCGACTCCCGCTGCCAGCTGAATGGAAAGTGAGGATCAGTGAGAAGCTTGCCCAGAGAGACCAGGTGTTTTCTTTAAAGGAATGGGATGTAGGATGCGTGCAAGGCTGAGCACAATATCCGGCTGCATAAGGAAAAGACCATTTACGTGAGAGGTCTCGACGCCTGGCACCTGCTGACATAGATGATGTGAGACGGCATCTGCAAGAGATGTTAGCTGCTGGTGTAATACAAGAATCCAGAAGCCCTTATGCTTCCCCATTGTGGTAGTGAGAGAAAAGAATGGAACAGTAAGGATTGTGTGGATTATCGCACCTTAAACCGCGGACTATCCCTGATCAGTACACAATGCCCGCATTCAAGATGCTTTGGACTGCCTAAGCGGGAGCAAGTGGTTCTCTGTGCTGGATCTCCGCAGTGGGTACTACTAGATCCGATGGCCCCAGAGGACCGTGAGAAGACGGCCTTTATCTGTCCGGTTGGCTTCTATGAATTCATGAGGATGCCTCAAGGGATTTCAGGTGCCCCAGCCACTTTTCACGATTGATGGAGCGTGCAGTGGGGACATGAACTTACTAGAGTGCCTGGTATACCTAGATGATGTTATTGTGTTTGGCAGCTCACTGGAGGAACATGAGAGCAGATTATTTAAGGTATTGGACCGACTGGAGGACTTTGGCCTTAAACTGTCCATTGATAAGTGTCAATTCTTTCAAACATCAGTAAAGTATGTGGGACACATAGTATCCACCGAGGAATAGAGACCGACCCAAGTAAAGTTGAGGCCTTGACCACCTGGCCACAGCCAAAATCTAAAGAACTGCAAAGATTCCTGGGATTCTGTGGTTATTATCGGCTTCATCAAGGACTATTCAAGAGTGATCCGCCCTTTACTTAACCTTACTCAAGGGTATCCCCCAACCCACAAAAAATACCAAAAGTCAGCGTCCCTCAAGACTGAAAGAGTGTATTTTCATCCAAGTGAAGTATTTGGGGCCCGCTGGACTCCTGATTGTGAGACTGCTTTTCATGAGATCATATATCAACTTACCCATGCTCCAGTGCTGGCCTATGCCGATCCAAGAAAACCTTACGTCCTGCACACTGATGCTAGCTTGCAAGGGTTGGGGGCTGTGTTGTACCAAGAGACGAGAATGGCCTGAGACCAGTGGCCTTTGCCAGTAGAAGCCTGACCCCATCCGAAAAGAACTATCCTGTACATAAGTTAGAGTTCCTAGCTTTGAAGTGGGCTATTGTTGACCAATTCCATGAGTACTTGTATGGGGCTAAAATACTAGTAAAACTGACAATAATCCTTTGACCTATGTGCAGACCTCAGCTAAGTTGGATGCCACTGGCCATAGGTGGCTTTCTGCATTATCTACATATGACTATGTCTCGAATACCGAGCAGGTCTGAACCACATAGATGCTGATGCTCTCTCCCGAGGCCTGTTCCCCAGAATGATTGGGTCCGATTGGCAGAACCTGACATTCGGGCACTCTACGGAGAGTTTGACAGGGAGGAACAAATGTCCCTGATACGAGTGGACTGCATGGTGGATTGCTTGGGACCCTCTGAGGTGCATACCTGCTGCTTGTGCCACTTTTCTGCAATAGACATTGGTGCACTGCCTCAGCTGGACAATGACAGTATTCGGGCGGCTCAATCCCGCGATCCCATGATCAAAGCAGCTTTAGAAGCCCTCTATGCAGGAAAAGATGTGTCCAAATTACGCTCCACTGATTTGAGAACTGCACTGTTATACAAAGAAGGTCCTAAGTTGAAACTGATCAATAAACTGTTATACAGAGAAACAGTAGACAGAGGGACAAGTAGACAAACAACAACTAGTGCTGCCCACTGCCTTTCGAGACTCAGTACTGAGGTCCTTGCACAACCACATGGGGCACCTTGGTATAGACAGAACACTTGACTTGGTGAGATCCAGATTCTATTGGCCTAAGATGGGGGCTGATGTGGAGCAACACATTCGAACTTGTGAGTCGCTGCTTACAGAGGAAGCTTTGCCCCAGAGGGCTGCCCCTTGTTAACATCACCACCAGTGCACCCATGGAGCTGGTCTGTATTGATTTTCTGAGTTTGGAGTCAGATCAAAGAAATATCAGTAATGTGCTGGTGGTCACTGACCATTTCACGAGATATGCCCAAGCTTTCCCCACGAAAGACCAGAAAGCATCCACTGTGGCCAAAGTACTTGTAGAAAACTTTTTGTTCACTATGGGCTCCACAAAGAATCCATTCTGATCAAGGAGAGACTTTGAGAGTCGTCTGATCAAAGAGATGCTTTCTCTGTGGGAGTCACAGTCAGAACCACTCCTTACCACCCCAGGGGACCCACAGCCTGAGCGTTTCAACCGCACTTTGCTAGATATGCTAGGCACCCTGCACCCAAAGGACAAGCCTAGATGGAGCCAACAAATTAGCACCCTGGTACATGCTTATAACTGCACCAAAAGTGATGCCACGGATTCTCCCCTACCGCCTGATGTTTGGAAGAAGCTCGACTACCAGTAGATGTGTGTTTTGGGGTCTCTCTGATGGGGTTCAAGCTGACAACTATTTACAGTATGTGCAAAAGTTAAAGGCCCAGCTAACTCATGCGTACCAACTGGCTCAAACCATGGCTGCCAAAAGAAATCTGGCCAACAAAGAAAGGCATGATAAAAGGTGAAAGCACAGGAACTCCAGGAGGGAGATCGGGTATTGCTAAGAAATCTGGGACTGCATGGCAAGCACAAGATTGCTGACCGATGGCACCATCTCCCTCACATTGTAGTGGGCAAACTAGATGATCTGCCAGTGTACAAAGTAAGGCCTGAGAATAATTCAAAGATGTAAAACAATACATAGAAATCATTTACTGCCCATTGGACAAATCTTAATTGAGTCTGAGCCCTAGAAGATGCCCCTCTGGACCAGTGACTAGAGCTGCTGCTAAGAAAAGATCAAGAAAGTCTGCACCTACAGAAGCAAAGTTAAAGTGTTCCCTCCACAAGTCCCAGTTGAGCATGACTGTCAGTCCATATCGGAAGAAAGTGAGAGTGACTTTGAATACTATCCTTCTTACGAACTGAGTCAATTGTTTGGGGCAATCCCTAGTCAATACTGGAGACAAAGCTGGGCCTTCTGGACTGTCTAAGCCCCAGCTTCATCCCTGGAGCCAATGCTCCCAGAAAGTGAAGTGCAAAGCATCAGATCAGATGAAATGGAATCATTGTGCATGGTTGAACTGTTTGAGCTTTCAGGGAGAAAATGATAGATTGGGGCAGACTGGTGATACACCGAACAAGAAGAGTATTTTGAGTGCCCTGACAGTCCACTGCCAGTGTCCGAAAGCTCTCCATGCGAGCCAAATGTTGTGGACTCAGAAACTGTAACTCCTGGAGCTGAAAGTGCCCCAAGTTCTAGCCTCTCTACCCCCATGGAGACTCCCTGACAAGTGAGGACAATGCTGAAAATGAGGTTCAGAGTGCAGAGACTATAACAGTTCCCCTAGAAAGACTGGTCGAGCTGTAAAGCCTGTGGTGCACCTCAGTTATGATTCACTTGGGGGGCCTGTGGACTTGCCTCTCAATGTTGTCCATAAAGGGTGTATGTGTCCCCAAGCTCACTGCCCAAACTGAGCATCAGTGCTAACTCAAGTTACTTGTGTTGCCCTCTAAGTATGGTGCCCTTGCCCCATCCAGCCCCAAGGTAACTGATAGGAAGGGCCCCCTCTTCAGATTTCATGTACAAGAGGTAATAACTTGAGTTATGGTACAATGTGTATGTAATACTGTGAAAGAGGACGAACTGCAATGTTTCAGAAATGTGTTCTTGGTAAAATGATATATTGACTGATGATTACATGTGCGAGCCTAATGCAAATGTATATGGTTGCAGTTGAAACTTATGGGGTACTTGCTTGACGCTGACGTCCAAGCTTTCCCAGGCCAGGAAGGTGTAACCCCTGCAAATGGGGGGTTCCCAAAAGACTTCCAGGAGCTTGTTTGAATGCTCCAAGCCTGAATGGTGTTTGGCATTTAAGCCATTTATCAGTGAGTGTTTTATAGCCTCTGGTACTGTCTCTTTAAGAGCTGTCTGCTTGCAGACATAATTAGTTTGTATGGGGGGACTGTGTGCTTCTCTGAGTACCACTCGAGCTGCTGCCAATTCACTTAATTTTTGCAGTCACTAGGAGTGCAAAGGGAACCTATCTGAAAGATGTAACTGTTTACCAGAAATTATTTAGAGTAATAATGAAATTACAGTTTGTCTAACCTGCTTTCTTTGCAGTCAGAACTGTGTCTGCTAGTTCCCCATTCTAGTTTTGAACTGCTGAACTGGACCAATCAGTGTGGGGTAAGCTAGCTCTAAAATGGTGCCTTGACGAATCAGAACTTGGACTCATAATCTGAGCCAGCCACAAGAGGATTGTATGGGCAGTGACTCTGGGAGATGTAGTTTAGACTTCAGTGCCTTTTGGACCAACAGCAGCAGTCTATTGTGAGTGACAGCCAATCCAGTCAAGAACTGGGAGGAACTCAAAGGAAGTGCCGGTTTTGTCGGTTGGAGTTCAGTTGAGCTTTGGCAGTGAAGAAGGAAGGAGCCTGTACTTTTCAGTGTGCAGTTTTAGTCAAAAACGTGTGTAAGGCCCAGAGTTCCGGTCTGCAGCTTGTTAGGACTGAATCCGTCCTGTGAAAAGAATCAAAGGATCTCTGAAGAGTAGAAACCAGGCTCACCCTGTAGAAGACTGGAGGAATTGCTGAAAATTACACTCGGTCTGTCAGGAACTGAATCTGCTGTGTGTTCTCCTGGGTATTGTGCAGTAATTGCGATCGGGATACAGATGCAGCCTGCCTGGTATAGTGCTTTCTTTTATATGGATGTGTGAAGAGGTTTGTGTACCTCAAGTGAGCCCTGCTGACATTGAAGGACCCTATCTTATTTGGAGGTCGTGAGTACTAATTCAGGGTCGCCCTGTTGAATTGCCACATTAAATCCAAATGGAATTACTGTACTGCTGACTGTTTAATTCTCCTTTTCTCTGTGTGAAAGGGCCCCTACCAGCTGCCACAGGTTTGGACTAGCCACTAGGGCTTGGGTACCAGGACAGTAACTGATAGGGATAGGCCTTGCACAGAGCCATAGGTAGATTATTAGAGTGATAAGCTAATTAACCTGATTTCCCTGTCCTTGTTATATCCCCCAAATAAATCAGAGCTGCTTGTTTCAGCAAAGTTATACTGCCTGAGGTATTTGTCTATGTTAAAGTACTGTACTGTGATTGTTGCACTGTATCTCATTTCACAGGAGGTCCCAGTGCCGAACCAGACCTGGGGTAAGTGTATACTGTGAAGGTAATTCTGATATATTGTGTGGGCCACTAGTGGGAAGAAAGGGGTTGCAGTGTCCCAGAGGGCTGTGACCAAGTTAGTTTAACTATTGCAAACCCTGACCTCTGGGTGGGCACCCGCCATTGGATCCAGGCCCCTCAACCTGTTAGTGGCAAATCAGGCAGGGGTAGTAGCCCCTGGGATAGCGCCATCTAGGGGTTACATATTTATTTATTTATTTTAGTCTTTGGTAACCAGGTAAAGCCCACTAGGCACAAGTGCTTGTTTTCAGGGACGACCTGGGAACACTGGGCGGTTAAGTGACTTGCTCAGAGTCACACAGTATGCAAGCAGAGGTTGGGAGAATCAAACTCAGGTCTGGTCTGCTGGATGTACCAAGCTCGTTCACACCTCGTTCCTCTAATCTCTAGGCTATACTGCCAGCCCAGTCACATAATCACATACTAGTTAGTGATCAAATGCCCATGGAGGACTAGGTTTAAAATGAAATTAACTGACCAACACCAACCAATTATAGTATGAATGGATACACAAATTAATAATTAGATTAGTAGCAGTCTGTTCAGTATAGGAAGATACTTGCTTTTCAATGGTTCGCCATCAATGATAATTTTTGTACTTTTTGCACTTCCTGTGGTACCAGCAGCAGGCAGTTGTTCACTAACAATTTCTGGGAATCCGCATTTTAATTGAATGTGGCACATAGGATTCATAGGATGTTAATCAGGTCACTAGCGTGAGCCTTTATAGACCTGCACTTACAAGATGTTTACCGAGTGGCAGCTGGACAAAGAATGGCTATCTAGTGCCCTCTTAAATTGAGTCATTGTTTTACTTGATACCAATTCAGACGGCAAAGAATTCCAGCTTGACATTACTCTGTGTGAAAACCACATCCCTCCTTGGTTTGTCCTATAGTGATCTCCCCTTAACATCCTGTGGTGAACCCAGATTTGCATAGTATCAGGTCTTGGGTTCAGTCCTGCACACTCCCATAAATCCTGATCTTGCCGTGTACTATATACAATGCACATATCCCTATGTGTCTTCTATACTGCAATGAATATAATCCCAGATTCTCTAGTCTCTCCTCATGTGAGAGCATACTAATGTTTTTCACTAGCTTAGTCGCTCGCCTTTGGACTCCCACTATCCTCCTCACATCTGACTTTAGGCGATGTGCCCAGAACTGGGAGCTGTACTCCAAGTGGGGACGCACAAGAGATTCGTACAGCAGAATCACCACCTCCCTGGCCCTGCTCTTAATATTCTTTTTGATTGATGCCAGAATACCATAACCCTTTCTGATAATATTAGAAGAGTGATCCGATAAGCTCAATTTATTATTGACCAGGACTCCCAAGTCCTTTTATAAGATGGTTGTTTGAAGTTCACTACCCTCTATGCAGTATTTAAAACCCTGATTATATTTACCCAGGTGCATGATTTGACACTTATCCAAATATAATTTTAGCTTTTTCATTCTTGCCTCTTCTGCTAATCAATCTATATTTTCCTGGAACATTTTTGCATCATTCTCATTAGTAACTAATGCACCCAATTTTATATCATCGCAAACTTTGTCCCCAGGCTGTGTTGGTACATGAGAGGGATGCTATCAGTATGTTGAATAAAACCATCCCCAACACCGAGCCCCGCAGAACACCACTAGTCACCTCTCTCCAGGTTGAGTAATGCCCCATAATAATCACTCTCTGCTTTCTTTTAGTCAGCCATGCTGAGATTCATTGGACAAGTACCTCATCAAGTTCTATCTCTCTTGTGCTGTTTATCAGCTCAGAGTGTGAGATGCTCTCAAAAGCCTTTTGAAAGTCGACATATAATACGTCAGTTGCAGTGTTTTTGTCTAAGGCTAAACTTACTGGGTCGAATAAGTGTAGTAAATTTGTGAGGCATGATCTACCCTTTAGGAAGCCATGTTGAAATATGTCAGTATAGTCTTGTTCTTGTAGGTGCTTTTCTATTGCATCCTTCATTACAGATTCTACTATCTTGCCCACAATTGAGGTGAGGCTAATGGGTCTGTAATTGCAACAGAGAGATTTGGGACCATTTTTACGTTCACTTGCATGCATGCACAAGGAGCATCTTGTAACAGTACGAGTTTTGGAGGTGTGTGACCCTCCTTCCCAATGCACTGCTCAGTGTAGCAGACGTGATCCCCAGGGGACCAATACATGCTGAGCTGTGTATGACAGCAGTTCGGCTCTATTGGTCTTCACTTCTAACAAAAGGTCTGCTACAATCAGCGGTGGTAGTGTGTATGCAATTAGCATACCACCTCAGCCGAACTGCTGTCACGCACAGCTCGGCATCAACACTCTCCCGCTTCCCCCCCCGGCTAATTTCCTCCCTCTCCCTACTGTTCTCCTGGCCCTCACCTTGTGTGCTGAGGGGGGTGCCCAATCCCCCTCAGCTCATGCGACCCCAGCACACTGTGTGACCGGCCGGGGTGCCCAATCCCCTTCGGCTGCAGCCCCCACCTAAAAAAAAACAACCAGTTGGCATGCTGGAGGCCACCCCAGCGTGCTCATGCTACCCCACACACACACTGATGGAAGGCAGGGTGCCCAATCCCTGCTGGCTCCAGTTCCCCCCCCCAGCAAACTCATAAGTGGCATGCTGGGCACACACCCCAGCGTACCAACAGTGTCCGTTTTTTCCTTTTTCAATGCTGTGAAATAAGAACACGTAACTTTGCAAATTTGTCACATTTTCACTCCAGATCTTCAACATTTGCATTTTCCCACACCTCCTTATGAACAATATAGCTGTCATTTTTCACATCCTGGCAGAAATCTGTTTTCACACTTCTGTCGCGGAATAACACAGTAGCTGTAGGAAATCAGGGTTCGGTACACAGTAAGAAAATCATAGTGGCACTGTTCATGACCAGAGGTGACAAACTGCCTATGTTGAAAACTGAAATAATTCCACTGAATGACTGTGTTACAAGTGCAGATTGCACTGTTTCCACACAGGCTTGTTCCCTTGAGCACAACCAGGGCATTAGGGTTCCTAAGACAGACACTTAAGAAGTATGAGGGTGAAATGTTACTCAGATGAAAGAGGAGTTGCAAAGAGGTACTCTGTTGGGCTATGGATGCTGAAGGGACATGGATACAACTGGGGGGAGGGGGGCCTGCATAAATGACAAACGCCAATGCAAGTACCAGCAAGTGAACATTCAGCATTGACAAATGCTTGTTATAAATCGGCACTACATGGGCAGAGGTCCAGCCATCTGGGACTACTCCTTGCTCTTTCGATGCCAGAGCTAGAACCTGTATGGATGCACTCATTATATTTGAAAGCTCTTTCAATAGCCTAGGATGGAGACTGCCTGGGCCTGGAGATTTGTTGTGGTCACGTTCCAAAAGCCTTTTTTGTATCTTTTCTGTGGAGACTTTTACCTTGCAGTCCAGAACACCAGATCTATCTGGTTTTATCTTATCTCCTTCAAGGTAAACACTCTCAAAATACATGTTAAATAACTCTGCCATCTTCTGGCAGTCACTGACCATAGTGTTACACTGCTCGATTGGATCAATGGTGTTGTTGTTACCCTCAAGACTGCCCACATACTGTAACTGTAAAAGGCTTTTTTGCTGTCCCTAACACTAGTAGCTGATAGTATATGGTTAGGGTTTATTGTGGATGGCAAACCGTGGTTTTCCAAATCCTGTTGAAGGACAGTTCAAAGGTCTAAAAAGTTGTTGACTATCGTTCTGACGTCACAACGCTATTACAACAACTTCTTAACCTTCACCTGTTTCCCCACTGGCTGAAACATTGAGCTTCACAAAAAAAACAAAACTGTACAACATGGCGACGCCGCTAAGCGAGCAGCTGGGCACGAGCTTCTCAGATAGTTTGGACATGGACTGCCATAGTCGGTGCTATGTTTCCAAACTATCAATTTGTCAAGTCTTTTATTTTTTTTTAATAAATCAGTGGTCCTGGGGAATAAAGATGACAGTGAGAACCTTCAGGGTCTGTAGCGGAGCGGGACCCCAGCACGCACCGGGAGGAAACGGCAGTGTCAGAACAAGCTAAAGAAAGGTACAGAAACTGACAGATACTTGCTGCCACATTTTAGGGGAACCATGTACTATATAAAATAACAGATAGTGAACTGTGCACAAGAAGGCTGTGTTTCCATCTCGAGAGGGTTGATGACATCTTAGGGACCTCTCGAGCTTCGCTCTCAAGGTCTACGATGTCATCAACCCCCTCGATGGAAACACAGCCTTGTTGTGCACAGTTCCCTATCCATTATTCTATACTTTTTGTTTCCAGGTTTTGTTTAATTTTATAGCCTTTTTAATGCCCTCAAGTTTACTTTATATTTGTTCCTGTAATTAATAGACCCTTCCTCTCTTGCTCTCTTATAATCCCTATTTTTCGTTTTGCTTAATTTCCTTATCCCATTAGTTATCCATAGTGGAATTTTCCTTGTGTTGTTGTATTTTGTTTTGGAGGGTATGAACTTGTCCACTATTTCCATTAAGCAGAATTTCAATGAATCCCACATTTGTTTGACATTTAGGCCTTCACATTTGCTTTGTTCCTTAATTTGGTATAATCTGCCAGATCGTAGCTTTTGATTTCAGTAATGCCTCCCTGTTTTTTAGTGTTAAATTTAATGTTGAATTCTACCATTCTATGATCACTTCCCATTAATGGTCCTCTAATTTTACAATTACTAAGTTGATCCCTCATGTTACTTATAACTAGGGCTGCAGATTCGGCTCAACCATTCAGCCTGAATGATTGGACCCCCGATATTCACGCTAGTCTACCATGCATGAACATATGGATGAAACATGCAAACTTTGGTTCACCCGGTTCACTCCTGCAATACTCGTAAATTTAAATTTCTGGGTATTGCAGGGGCGAACTAAAGTTTGCATATTTCATGTTGTAGTGCTAGGTCAGGTGGTGCAGACTAGATCCCTTCATCACTGATCACCTGACGACTCAAAGTCGGACGACAGCCCAGTCAGTAGTCAACCCCATATGTCAGCCTTATTCCCACCTGGAACATTTGTAAACGTGTGGGTGATTGGCTGCAAAAGGCTGTCTGGCAGAGAAGAGAGTCACGTGGGTGACTGGCTAGAGTCGAGTCGCATCACCAGTCTTCTTTCTGGCAGTTGGTGTGCGACTCGATGAGACATGTGGTAGACAGACATGAGCAGTGAACTGCTATACTCTCAGTCTGTAATTGCTGCTCTTAAACATTTGACTCTGTCTGTCCACCATGTGAGAGAAAAACCTCATTCTAAACCTGAAAAAGATAAACATGTGGGCATTGCAGCTGATGTAATTTAATTTTGTTATTTTACTGGACAGAGGAGCGAGGGCATTTGACTGGGAGTCAGAAGGGGGAAGGAAAAACTCCAGCAGGAGCGCTTGGTGGGTAGCAGTGCCCAGTCACTGTACCACAGGATGGCTCATGGACTGTGGTGGTCACGTGTGAATTGAGCTGAAAGAAAAAGAAACCTGAAAGTTTAAATTGATAATTAACCCCAGCCTTAAAAACTAAATAAGTAATTTCTTTGTTATTATGTTTGCTTGCACTCATGTGTAAGAAACATAGTGCCTTCATTGGAGATTTCGGAGGTGTGTCACCTCCTCCTCCAATTCAGTCAGTGGGCTGGCAGGCGCGGCCCCTGTAAGCCAATGCATTTTGGAGCTGTCTATGACATGCTCCAAAATGCAGTGACATACAGTTGAAAGGGGGAGCTACACTTGAGTGAGCACCGATAAGATATCGGCTGCTCACGCGCAGCTCCCGCCCCCACGCACAGACAGACGTGTGCGCCCCCGTACTGTATAGCCGACGGGGTGCTCAATCGCCGTCGGCTGAGCTGCATTCCCCCCCAGTTGCTGAGCTGCGCCCCCACCCCCCAGTTGCAGGTGCCACGCTGGGAGCCCACCCCAGCGTGGCAAGCACTACAGTCCTTTGGCGGCAGGGGTGCCCAATCCCCGTCGGCTGAGCGCCCCAAGTGCTTGTGCCACACTGAGAACCCACCCAACATTAGCAAGCGTCCCATAATGCTTTTTTTTTTTAACCTGCAAAATAAAATGTCTCATGCGCGCCTCCCAACGCCTCCCACAACCCGCACTCCACCCACTGCGCACCCAGCTCCCACACCCCCTCACCCCATACTTACCCGACTCCGGCGCGACGATCTTCGTGGACCGGGAACACATCTGCACTCTTCAAAGCCGACCGCGAACTGAAGAAATGCCGTAAGCTGTATAATGGGTTACATAGGGGTTTCAACTTTACGTTATTAGTCTCGGAGGGTGATTTTAAGCAGTGATCATAAATCACCCTCGGGCCCAATACCACCATGACAGTGACATCATTCATGAGAAGGGGTCCCAAAAACCCCATGTTGAAAATTTGGTGCCAAAATTCCAAAAAATGACTGTTTTACGAGCGTGCGTTGCGCAGTTCCTACGCAGGCTCATAAGTTCGTGAAATTTCAATATTTTCACTCCAGATTTTCAACATTGCCATTTTACCACACCTTCTTATGAGTAGTACAGCTGTCATTTTTCACATCTCACCCAAAATGTGTTTCCGCCCATGTAGCGCAGAATGGCGCAGTCGGTGTGCGAAATCAATGTACGGGACAAATTAAGAAAATCACAGTGACACTGTTCATGAGCAGAGGTCTTAAAATGGCTATGTTGAAAATTTGGTGAGAAAATTCCTAAAATGACTGTTTTACGAGCATGGTAGCAGTTCCTTTTCGTAGATACATGAATTATCAATATTTTCACTCCAGATTTCCAACATTGCCATTTTATCACCTTCTTATGAGTAGTACAGCTGCCATTTTCACATGTCACCCAAAGCGTGTTTCTGCCCATGTACACACAATGGTGCAGTCGGTGTGCGAGATCAATGTACGGGACAAATTAAGAAAATCACAGTGACACTGTTCATGAGCTCAGGTGTTAAAATGGCTATGTTGAAAATTTGGTGAAAAAATTCCAAAAAATGACTGTTTTACGAGTGTGCATTGTACACTTCCTACTCACACTCGTAAGTTCGCGATTTTCAATATTTTCACTCCAGATTTTCAACATTGCCATTTTACCACACCTCCTTATGAGCAGTATAGCTGCTTATTTTCACATCTTGCCCAAAATGTGTTTCCACCCATGTAGTGCACAATGGCACAGTATGTGCAAAATCAATGTATGGGACACATTAAGAAAATCACAGTGACACTGTTCATGAGCAGAGGTCTTAAAATGGCTATGTTGAAAATTTGGTGAAAAATTCCTAAAAATGACTGTTTCTGACGTCGTTACGCAGTTCCTATGCATGTAAATAAGTTTGCAAATTTAATATTTTCACTCCAGATTTTCAACATTGCCATTTTATTACACTTCCTTATGAACAGTACAGCTGCTATTTTTCATATGTCGCCCAAAATGTGTTTTCGCACATGTAGCGCACAATGGTGCTGTTGGTGTGCAAAAGCAATGTTTAGGACAGATTAAGAAAATCGCAGTTACACTGTTCACGAGCAGAGGTCTTAAAATGGCTATGTTGAAAATTTGGTGACAAAAGTCCATAAAATGACTGTGTTACGAGTGAGCAATGCGCAGTTTCCACGCACCTCGTAAGTTCATGACTTTGTAATATTTTCAGTCCAGATTTTCACCAGTGGCATTTTTCACACTTCCTTATGAACAATTACAGCTGTCATTTTCACAACATGGCTGAAGTGTTTTCACACTTTCAGCGCTGAGATGCATGGTCGCTGTGGGAAATCATTGTTCGGCACAGATAAAGAAAATCACAGTGACACTGTTCATGATCGGAGGCACCAAAATGCCTGAGTTGACAATCTGCTGTAAAATATCCCCAACCTAATTATATATACGGGTGTGCTGCACAGTTTCTATGTACGCCATGACTTCACCATTTTTTAAATATTTTTACTGCAGATTTGAACATTGCCATTTTTACACCTCCCCATGAACAGTACAGCTGTCATTTTTACATCCTGTTCGAATGTTTTGCACCTGTGATGCTTAAATACCATATCAGCTGTGCATAAGCAGCTTCGACTAACAAACTGATATTCCCCCTGTTCATGAGGTGTGGTCACAAAAAAAACATGTTGAAAATTTGGAGTGAAAATACCAACGAATGCCTGAGGTATTAGGGTTTCCAACCATAACGCCCAACCCTGTAGAGAATGACGCATCAGGGGTGTGACTTGGGATTCTTGCCTGTAATGCTCATACCATTCCACACCCTGCAGCCAGTGAGAGGCATCGAGGTATGCCTTGGACTCTTCAGCCCCAAAGTTCACCCCATTCTTCTATATCGCACCCATCTCACCGCATTTCCTAATGAAATGGGGTGCGCATAAGGGCCAAAGACCCCAAGGAACACCGTGACACTTGTCAGTGTCTGCAGGGTGGGGTGTGGTGAAATGGCAAGGCCGTTATGCCTGACGACCCAAATGCACACCCCAATGCCTGTCACTCTCTGCAGGGTGGTGGTGGGGTTGGCTTCAGTTCAGTACTTCACTGCCATTCTTATTACGCAGCTCTGTAACTTCTACATTACCACTGCCAATGCCAGCAAGCAAACATTCAGCATTGACAAATGCTTGTTTTTAACACAGCACCAACAGCACAGAAACTTGCTGCAGGGCATAGTAGCAGTAGCAGATGGCAGTTTGTGTTGTGTGGGGAAGGGGTAACAGAATCCAGACACTCTGACAGCTCCTCTTTGTTGCCACAGCACAGATTCATTAGTTTTTTTGGCATTAGGCAGGCAGGCACAAGCAGCATCTTTCTTATTCTTTCTTACATAGACACACTGTCGGCAAGGAAGGGCCTATGGCCCACCCAGTCTGCCCATTTGATCTTGTAAGTTCCCTTTACATTTTTCTAGAAGTGTGTTGATGCTTACCCCTGACCTCCGGCAGATTGTTCCAATTGTCCACCACCCTTTCTGTGAAAAAATTCTCTCTCATGTTTCCTCTGAATTGCTCTCCCTCCAACTTCATCCCATACCCTCTAGTCCTGGAGACATTCCAGGACTTGACCCACTGGGGAGGTGAAGGGATCCAACTGGTGCAAGGCAGCCCAGAGAGCAAAGCGCTTCCATTTCATGGAATAGGTGGCCTGGGTTGAGGGCTTCCTGGCCGCCACCAACACATCGGCCACTCTGGGGGGAACCCCAGATCTGGCTATGGTTATGTCTTCAGGAGCCATGCATGGAGATGAAGTGATCTGAGGTCCAGATGGACTAGGGTGACCTGGTCCTGGGAGAGCAAGCTGGTGCACAGGGGCAGAAGCAGTGGAGGTTCCACCTCCAATTGTTGCAGCAGGGGGAACCAGATCTGGTGAGGTCAGAAGAGAGCTGATGAGAATCATCACTGCCCCTTCCATCTGGAGTTTGATCAGAACTCGCTGAAGGAGCAGGAAGGAAGGGAAAGCACAGATACATAGACACTATCAGCAGATAAGGGCCTATGGCCCACCCAGTCTGCCCATTTGAGCTTGTAAGTTCCCTTTACGTTTTTCTAGAAGTCTGTTGCCGCTGACCCCTGACCTCCAGAACTCCCTTATGTCTATCACATGCATTCTTACATTCCATGATTGTTTCAGCACACACCACTTCCTCTGGCAGTGTGTTCCACTTGTCAACCACCCTTTCTGTGAAGAATTCTTCCTCACGTTTCCTCTGAATCGCCCTCCCCCCAACTTCATCCCATGCCCTCTAGTCCTGGAACATCTTTTTTGCTGGAAAATAGTGTATTCCTGCACCCTGTTCCTCCCTGTAAGGCACTTGTATGTCTCTATCATATCCCCTCTTTCCCACCTCTCCTCAAGGGAGTACATATTCAAGTCCTTTAGCCTGTCCTCATAGGACTTGTGATGCAATCTCTGTACCATCCTTGGTGCCCTCCTCTGAACCTTCTCTACCCTGCCTATGTCCTTATGTAGGTAAGATCTCCAGAACTGTACACTGTACTCCAGGTGGGACCTCACTGTGTCTTGTATAGTGGAATTATGACCACTCTTTTCCTGCTAGTGATACCCCTGCCTATGCATCCCAGCATCCTATTTCCTTTACCTGCTGCCTTGTCACACTGTTTCTCTACCTTGTGGTCATCAGAGATGATGACCCCAAGGTCCCTTTCCTGCTTGTTGCATACTATATCCCCCCCCCCCAACTGATATGTTGTTCCAGGGTTTTTGTGCCTAATATGCATTATCTTGCACTTCTTCGTGTTGAATTTCAACTGTCAAACCCTTGACCATTCCTCAAGCTTCTTCAGGTCCCTCCCCATTCTGTTTACAACCTCTGGCATGTCCATTCTGTTACGGAGCTTTGAGTCATCAGCAAACAGGGAAATTCTGCCTTCTAGGTTCTGCGCCATGTCTCTGATGAAGACGTTGAATAGGACCGGTCCCAGCACTGATCCCTGTGGTACCCCACTGTTCACGCTTTCCTCTGTGGAGTGACAGCCATTTACCACCACCCTCTGTGTCCTGCCACCCAGCCAATTACCCACCACCTGCACTACTGTCCTCCCCACTTCCATATTCCCAATGTGACTGGGTTGAATAGGACCCTGTCCCAGCTGTTATGGAGAGTTTGAAAGCGGGGATCTGTTCTGTTGTTTCCTTTCCTGTCTCTTGTCTGTCTGGTTGAGCAACCAAATTTTTCTGTGAGAGCTTGGATTTCATCACCCCTACAGTCTCGCAGTTCTTTGCCTCTCACTGTCTCTCAGTCTTCCCTTGCTGTTCTGTCTTTTCCTCCCTTGCATATCGCTGGTATAAAAATATATGCAAATCATTATCTGGAAATATAACTGATATTGGGATCCCTTTGTTTAGAAATTATATAGTGTTACTGTTGAAATGTATAAAATTATAGTCTGAGATGATTACAAAGCTATTTGGAACTCAAGGGGTTAACCTGAAATGCAATTTTTCAGCCTTTTGCAGAAATTGTGGAGAAGAGACCTCCGTTCTGGGACATTGTGTTCTGGCTGCACCAGCCTAAAATATACAAAAACATTTTAGAAAAAAACAGGATGCTTATTAAGGAGGGAGGTTGCAAAGACTTATAAAAACAGCTGCAATTTCCTGGAAGAGACACAGAGATCGAAGGAAAACTGAGATGGATCTTCTCTGTTTATTCTGCCTTTGTAAATAGTTATTCTGAACAATTTTATTTTTTTTAATTTTACTGTTATTCATAATAAATCTCTTGTTGCAAACTTTACAACTGTTACTGGCTTTCCTATGCTTCCTGACCTGTGCCTCGATGACAGATGGTGTCAGCCTAAGTGGTACTTATTCTGTGCATACTCTAAGCCAGGAGTTTTGTGCGTGGGTACTGGACCTAGTACCAGGGAAGCACAGAGAAAGGTATGGATTCTGCAGCAGCATGTCCAGGAGTGGTTACCAGGAGAATGACAACCAAACTAGCAGAGACAGAAGTCCAAGCTAAGACTGTACAGCCAGCACAAGTCATGGAAAAAGAACAGTCAGTGACAGAACCTGAAAGCCTGATGGACTTTTTCAAACGGTGGGTTATACAACAAAAAGAGACGGAGAAGCAGAAGAAAGTTGAGAAGCAGCAGATGAGGGAAGAGATGCAGCGATGGCTGGATGCCTTGCAAGCTATCAAAGGCAGAGGATCTGGCACAGATCCAGATGAGCAACAAAACACAAGCAATTTAAAAGCCATTAAACTTACAAAGTTGTGTCCCTCAGATGATATTGAGGCATATCTGACAAGTTTTGCAAGAGTTACCACAGCCAGCCAATGGCCAAAGCAACAATGGATAATCAGACTGGTACCCTATCTGATAGGGAAAGTGCAAGTTGCCTACAGCAATATGGACACTGCACAGTCAGAAAACTATGGCCTGGTGAAAAGTGAAATCCTGAAAAGGTATGATATCTCAGGAGAGACCTAGAGGCAGAGATTTCAATTTCTGAAATACAACTCAGTCAACAATCCTCAAGAAACCTTTACCCGACTCAGAGAACTCCTGATAAAATGTCTCCAACCAGAGGGCAAAACAGTCCCACAGATCATTGACACATTTGCAGTGGAGCAATTCATCAACATCCTGTCTACAGATGTGCAGCTTTAGGTAAAGGAACACCAACCAGAAAGTGGGGAAAAGGCTGTTTCTTTGGCCAAGGACTACCAGATGGCCAGACCAATGCCACAGCAGTGAGGTAACAGCCAAGCACTGGTAAGACACTCTTTTCCCCATTTAAACTCCAAGTCTGATAAGAACTCTGGTGGGGTTAACAAATCTGTACCCAAAGACGTTATTTGCTATAACTGTAATAAGTCAGGTCATGTTGCAAGAAATTGCTATAAGAAAAGTAGCACTGGAGCAGATTTGTCCTTGGCAAATTGGGGCAAGTACTTAACAGATGTGAAGGTGGAGGATAAGACAGTAAAGGGACTCATTGATTTAGGGAAGCAGACGGACCCTAGTGCATGTTGAAGTGCTGGGAAAACACTGTGCAAAAAGAACCAGGTACTGGTGTCATATGCATCCACGGGGACACTCAATACTATCCCACCACCCTCAGACCATTAAGGATGTGTCACACGAAATGAAAGTGGGGGTAGTACTTAAGTTACCTGTACCTGTGATTATTGGAAATGACTGAAGGATTTACTGAGTTAATCAAAGAGGGAGGAAATCCTGATGTTTCAGCAGATGTGGTGACAAGAGCTCAGACAAAGAAAATTTCAGATGGTGGGGACTTGTCCTTTCACTGATTTTGATTCGGACTTGTTTGAGCACAGCTCCAAGATCCAGAAATCCAGGAAAGAAAGACGATACCAGAAGAAACTGTGGCAACAAATGACTGATGGACATAAGGGGTTAACATATGAAAAAGCTGACACTAAATTGATCACTGATTGTGATTTTCATTCAGAAAAAGCTAACAATGTTTCTCTCCAGGGTTATTTTAAGCAGCTAAGGGTGAAACCAAAACAGGGTGGACCAGTGTTTAAAAAATGTAATGGGTTACTGTACAGAGTTTGGGTTAAATCTCAGACACAGGAAAAGACAGAACAATTGGTTATACCACAGAAGTATAGAAAAGAGTTGTTACAGATAGCACATGACAGTCCTATGGCTGGTCACTCAGAGCGGGATTGCACCCTTGCCAGATTGCTGCATAGATCTTACTGGCCTGGAATTCATGAAGATGTTGCTACCTATTGCAGTTCTTGTGCTGATCGTCAAAAAGTAGCCAGAGTCATTAAAAAAGACAAGGTGCCCCATGTGCCCCTACCCTTGATAGATGTGCCTTTTGAGAGAATTACAATGGATGTGGTTGGTCCTTTAGACAAAAGTAAAAAGGGTATCAGATTTATTCTGGTAGTATGCAACTATGCTACTCGATACCCAGAAGCAATTCCAATGCATACTGTCACAGCTTCAAAAGTGGCAGCAGAGCTTGCAAAAATTTTCAGCAGAGTGGGCATACCTAAAGAAATTACTACTGATCAAGATAGTAATTTTGGTGCTGCACTACTTAAGGAGCTGTACAGACTACTAGGTATCACTGCCATATGAACCTCCCCCTATCACTCTCAAACAGTCAGTCTCATTCAGCATTTTAACCAAACCCTAAAACACATGTTAAAAAGGTTTGTAAAAGGGGAAGGGAAAGATTGGGATCAATACTTGTCTTACCTACTTTTTGCTTACAGAGAAGTGCCACAGGCATCAACAGGGTTTTCACCATTTGAAATGTTGTATGGTAGGCAGCGAAGAGGGCCACTGGATGTGATAAAAGAAACGTGGAATGATAATCCCACTCAGAAACAATCTATAACATCTTATATGTGTGCCCTAAGAAAGACGCTGGCAAATTATGTTGAAATTGCCCATAGTAATCAGGAAGAGGCACAAAACCAGCAGAAGGTATATTATGACCATGGGGGAAAAGCAAACGTTTTTGAGCCAAGTGAAAAGGTTTTGCTACTGTTACCCACAACAGAAAATAAACTGATAATGAAGTGGCAATGGCCTTATAGTGTGCTTAGACGTACTGGTACTGTTAACTATGAGATGGAGACCCCGACAGAAAAAAATCCTACTAAGATATACTATGCTAACCTCCAAAAAAGAAATGGATTGAACAAATGCCAAAAGCTGCTTTGCTAGTTTTACCAGAAACTGATAAAGAAGATATTGATGTAGCTTACGACAGACTAGAACAAACTGTAACTGCTGATGCTGTAAAATTCGTAATGTACTAAAGACATTTAACAGTACTTTTATCACAGTACCAGGCCAAGCAAAAGGGGTCAAGCACATAATAGTGCCAAGGAATGCTTGCTCTATTAGGCAAAAGACATACAGGTTACCAGAGTGGTTAAGAGCTGATGTGATCAAGGAAATACAAAAAAATGAAAGAATTGGGTATCATAGAAGAGTCGAGGAGTGCTTGGTCATCTCCAATGGTAACTGTAAACAAAAAAGAAGGGGGTGTTAGAATCTGCCTTGATTTTAGGAAACTTAATCAAATGTCAGAATTTGACAGTTATCCTATGACCAGAATAGATGATTTGGTGGACAGACTGGGGAGTGCAAAGTATATCAGTACCCTCGATCTCACCAAGGGTTGCTGGCAAATCACTTTAGCTAAAGAATCCATAGACAAAACTGCATTTGCCACTCCTGTTGGATTCTATCAGTTCACCACCATGCCATTTGGTTTACATGGTGCGCCTGCTACATTCCAGCGGTACATGGATGTAATATTGTCACTCACACTGGTTAATGTGCTGTGTACCTGGATAATGTTGTGGTGTACAGTCCAGACTAGAAAAGCCACCTGGAGCACCTACGAGCAGTTATCCAAGTTATCGCCCTTTAAGGGGAGTTACCCCAGAGGGTCTGTCAGCGGTTTTTGACCTATCGGAATTGCTGAGTGAAAGCACAAGTCCGGGGGATCTAGTATTAGCCTATAATAAGGCAGTGGGAGATATCTTGGATTTGATTGCTCCTGTTCATGTTCAACCGTTCACTCTTCGCCCAAGGACCCCTTGGTGTAATGGGTCCTTGAAGGAGTTGAGGTGACTTGATCAAAGGCTGGAGAGAGAGCATGGTGGAAGTCCGGCCTTGATTCTGACAAGCTTAGATTGATGGAACACTATGTGGACTATCAATCAGAAATCATCTGTAAGAAGGCCTGTCCAGGGAGATTTCTGCTGCGCAAAATTGACCGGTTCAACTCTTTTGAACAGTCGACAGATTGTGCAATCCAGTCTGTCTCCAGTCCGGAGGAGCATTTTCATATAATAAGTGTAATGAGCTAGCTCAGTTCTTCGCAGATAAGGTTGCCAGCATTAGGGCCAGAATTGGCCCGGCTCCCTCCATCAGGGGTTGCAGAGGTTGATGGGAGGCAGTGAGTACCCGGTCTGTCTAGACTGATTTCAGCTGATGGGAATTCATGGACATTGTGAAGATCATCCAGACTTCACGTCCAACCTGTTGTAGTTTGGATCCAGGCCCTACTCACCTATTAGTGGGTTGTGTAGATGCTATCTTCCCGATCCTAGCTGAAATTGTATGGAGATCCTTGGAGAGGGGAGTCTTTCCAGACCCCCTAAATGAGGAGGTCATTCGACCACTCCTTAGAAAACCCTCCTTGGATCCCGATGATCCAGCTAACTACCAACCTGTCTCTAACCTTTCTTTTGTGGGGAAGGTTATTGAGAAGGTGGCTGCATTGAAGCTGGATGATCACCTTGTAACTCACAATGTCTATGAAGTTCTCCAATCTGGTTTGAGGAAGAGGCATAGCACAGAGACTGCCCTTGTTCGGGTACTTAATGACCTCCTAATGGCGAGAGATTGAAAGGCTCGTACCATCTTGGTCCTTCTTGATCTCTCAGCAGCCTTTGATGCTGTGGACCATGGGATGCTTTTGGAGACTCGGCGATTCCTTTGCAGACTGTCAGGTACAGTCCTCGAATGGTTTCGATCTTTCATCATAGGCAGGTCTCAGAGGGTGGTCACTGGAGTTTATTCCTCTGATGCCCTCTCCCTGTCCTGCGGGGTACCGCAGGGCTCCATATTGCCACCCATGTTGTTCGCAGTGTATATGCTGCCATTGGGAGATATCATCAGATGATACGGCTTGAGTTTTCACTGCTATGCAGGCGATACTCAACTGTATATATCCTTTGTGCCTGGACAGGTTGATGCAGTCTCTGTGCTAAATAGTTGCCTCTCCAAGATCAAAGATGGATGAACTCAAGCTGGTTGACTGAATCCGGATAAGACTGAAGTGTTGGTTGTGGACCTGGGTCGCCCGGGTGTGGGTTTTGGGGCCAGGCACATGTTGGGCCTATGGCTTGGTGTCCAGCTCACTACCTCAGACCGGGTGCGTAACCTGGGCGTTATTTTTGATGATGGTCTGACCCTGAAATCTCAGGTGTCAGCTGTAGTTAAATACTCATTGTACCATCTAAGGAATATCACCCGGGTGAAACACCTGGTTCCTCCAGGTGACCTTCCAACACTGGTCCACGCCTTCATTGCTACCCATCTTGACTACTGCAATGCCCTCTACCTAGGGCTTTCTGGGGTTGATATCCACTGCCTGCAGCTAGTGCAGAATGCTGCGGCCAGGCTGCTGACTGGCACCTCTAGGACCAGTCATATTACGCCTGTGTTGCGCGAGCTGCACTGGCTGCCAGTTCAGTGGCGAATCACCTATAAAGTAGACTTGCTTACCATTAAGGCCCTACACGAACATGGACCCGACTACCTGAAAGATCTCTTGACTCCCTATTCCCCCAATTGTCCTCTCCGATCCACTGATGAGGGATTGCGAGAGGTTCCCAAGGTCCGTTTGAAAACTTCTAGGGCTCATGCTTTTTCATTTGCAGCACCGAACCTATGGAACTCTCTACCTCGTCGGTTAAGAGACTGCCTGACCATCAGTAGTTTTAAAACTATGTTAAAAATGTATTTATTTTCTCAGGCTTAGCCAGACTGATTTTAAATAACTCATACTGTTGTTGCTTTTATATACTGTGGCTTATGTCTGTATAGCACCTTGATTTCAAAAGGCACTTTATAAATAAAGTATTGATTGATTGAGTGATTGATCAAAAATGCAGGTCTGACGATTAATCCTACCAAATGAGCATTGGGCTGCAGGAAACCAGATATTTGGGCTATGTGTTGAGAAAAGGAGAAGTCAAGCCACAGGTTTCTGAGGTAGAAGCTGCAGCTAACAGCCCTGTCCCTAGAACAAAGAAACATGTCAGGTCATTTTCAGGGCTGGCTGGTTATTATCGGAGATTTGTTCCCAACTTTGCTGAGTTAGCTACTCCACTCACTGTACTCATGAATAAACAGTACCCACGTAATATGAAATGGACCCCGACCCACAGTCAGATTACATGCAGAAAAAGTTAGATCTGATTTATTCAGAGGACTTGAACAAGGGAGGGGCAAAATCAGGTTAATTAGCTTAAAGGTTATATCAATCAAGCAGTTATGCATGCGCTTTGAGTCCCCCCACACAGTCACACCTCTGGGTACCCAGGTGGAGAAGAGATGGGCTAGCCAGGACTGTTGCCCGGGGTTGGCTGGTTTCGCAGCTGGTTGGGGCCCTGTGATGGAAAACACAACATGCACAGTACACAATATTTGTAATCTGGAGCCAAAGGGCTCAGTTTGTAAAGGAAACGAAACAAGACAATCAGAAGACACACTCAGATTAAGCTGTTGTTGCAGGGAGCTACCCTGGTATTTACACATGATACTCAAGACTGGACAGAGGCTGGACGGGAATTGAGATTACAGGTGATTGATCTGGAATGCCAGGAGAAGCAGGGACCACACGAGTCGCAGAGGCGTCGTTCCTGTTCAAGCATGGAGCAGGGAGGCTGATCCCCAGGCAGGTCTCTCGTTGATGGCTTCTCTGCGCAGTGGGTGGTCTGGCTGGGCCAGTCTGGCAAGGCCCAGACTGCATGAAGACAAATTCGGATGCAGTCCATTTTGGGCTGGATACAGCTTCCAGCAAGCAGAACACAGTTCACACAGTGGGGAACTAACTCACAACCCACTAGCAGCTCATAGCACATTTACATGTACAGGAATTCCACTGTACCAGGCAAAGTGCTCCCCGGTCACAATCGCAAAGTCTCTGCACACACCAGGAGCTTAGGGGTAGCTGGAACTCCTGACAGGCCGATCGCATTCAGCAAAATCTTTGGTCTTCTTCAGGTTGAGCCAGGCCCAATTCAGTAGCTTAGTTTAGTCACACAAAGTTGGATTTAGTCCAAAATAATTCTCTTCTCTCCCTCTCAGGAGCAGCAGGCAGACATGCAGGCCAAACTCTCAGCCCTTTCACAAGTTTTCCCATGCGAATCCACTCAGGATTGCTGCCCAAAATCCACTTCAGCTCCTTCTTGTTCAGCTTCCAGTTTAGATCTAACTGAAGACTGCAAGCAGCCAGGGAATTCCCCAAGTTCCAGAAGGTTTGGTTGGCTGATTTGGCTGTCAGTCAAAGCAAGAGCTCCCCCTTCAGTTGCAAAAAAGGCGCAAACCCCCCCCCCCAAACTACAGTTCCTACAGATTTTGAATTCAGACAGCTTCTGTAGTCCAGCTACATTTTAGGTCCCACCGGAACTGATTGGTCCAATTTGCAGTCCAGGACCAAGATAGTAAGAGATAAACAAAACAGTCCTTGCTGCAAAGAAAGCAGATTAGACAAACTACATTATCATTATCACTCTAAATGATTTTCAGCAAATAGTTACATCTTTCAGAGTTCCCTCTCAGTTTACTTAAGTTGCAATTAGGCAGCTCTTAAAGAGACAGTACACAGAGGCTACACAGGCTCTGGTAATCACATTTAAACTGGTAAAACGCAGGACGCCAGCCTGGCAGTGAGCATTTAGGCAAGCTCAAGGAAAACTTTTTGGGAACCCCCATTTGTAGGGGGTTACACTCTTCAATGCCTGGGAACACTTGGTGTCCGCGTCAAGTCTGTACCATCATAACATTGAAAATGCAACATACACAAGACATTTATACCATCAGAATGCTATACAAGTACTATCTGATTCATCAGTCAGCATAACTTGTCACTTTACTATACATTTCAATATACTCCACTATATCGTTTCCATTCCGACAATACATTATGCATATTTCACACAGGTAAATTGAACATTACTATACAGAATCATGTAATAACTTCTTGTACTCTAAACAATGCAAGAGGGGGCCCTTCCCTATCAGCTAACGTGGGTCTGGATGGGGCAGGGGCACCATGGTGAGAGGGCAAAACAAGTAACCTGGAATGGGCCATCAAGCTCAATTTGGGCAGTGAGCTCTGAGAGACATAAACACCTTTGTGGACTACATTGAGAGGCAAATCCACTGGCCTCCCGGGGGAATCGTAACTGAAGCGCACCACTGGCTTGACAGCTCGGCCAGTCTTTCTGGGGTGAACAACCACAGACTCTGTACTTTCAGCAATGGTCTTGGAGCTTTCATCACTTATGAGGGGTGCCTCTGCATGAAGGGGAATGTCCAGGCTGGGAGCACTGTCAGCCCCTTGCTCTGTAGTCTCTGTTTCTACAACACTTGGCTCATTTTGAAGACACTCTGGCACTGAAGGAGGGTTGTCAGCACTCTCATAGTGTTCCTCAAGTTCTGGCATGTCAGCAGAAAGACTCATACCATCAGCCTCTCCTTCAGGCAAATCATACAGTTCCATGATACACAAAGACTCAGCATCATCAGATGTGATACTTTGCACTTCACCTTCAGGGAGCATTGGCTCCAAGAATGATGCCGGGGCATTAGGCAGTCCAGACGGTCCAGCTTCATCCCCATAATTCAACATAGGATTTCCACGAAACAACTGACTCATAAGAGGGGTAAAAGGCATTATCACACTAACTGTCATCCAAGTTAGACTGGCAGTCACCATCATTCTGGGCCTGCTGCGGGGGAAGTCTTAAATTGGCAACCACGGGGGCAGGCTGACTCTGTTTTTTTCTTGCAGCAGCATGAGTCACTGGTCAAGGGGAATCAATCTCGGTGGGTTCAGCCTCAATTATAACTTGCCCAATAGGTAGCAAGTGGTTACGGTGCATGGTCATGACAGCTTTGGAGTTATTCTCTGGGTGCACTTTGTACACTGGCAAATCATCCAACTTTCCAACTATGACATGGGGAAGATGGTGCCATCGATCAGCAATTTTGTGTTTACCATGCAATCCTAAATTTTGTAACAACACATGGTCTCCAGGTCTAAGCTCTTGAGCCTTTACGTTTCTATCATGTCTCTCTTTGTTGGCTAGATTTCTTTTGGCGGCCAATGTCTGGGCCAGTTGATAGGCACGGTTCAACTGAGCTTTCAGTTTTTGTACATATTGCAGTTAATCTTCGGCTCAGACCCTATTGAAAGAAACCCCAAAACAGACATCAACAGGCAACCGAGCCTCTCTCCCGAACATGAGGCAGTAGGAAGAGAACCCAGCAGCATCATTCTTTGTGCAATTGTATGCGTGTACCAAGGTGTTAATCTGCTGGCTCCATTTATGCTTATCTTTTGGGTGGAGGATGTCTAGCATGTCTAGAAGGGTGCAGTTAAAGCATTCTGGTTGAGGATCCCCCTGCGGGTGATAAGTTGTGGTTCTTGACTTTCGCACCCCCCATACAGAGAGAGAGAGAGAGAGAGAGAGAGAGAGAGAGAGGCATTTCTTTGATTAGCTGGCTTTCAAAGTCCCAGCCCTGATCAGAGTGAATTTGCTGGGGGCACCATAGTGGATGAAGAAATTTTCCACTAGTACCTTGGCCACGGTAGATGCTTTTTGATCTTTGGTGGGAAAAGCTTGTGCATACCGTGTGAAATGGTCCGTAACCACAATCACACTGCCAATGTTTCGCTGATCAGGCTCTAAACTCAAGAAGTCTATGCAGACTAGTTCCACTGGGGTGCTGGTAGTAATGCTGACAAGGAGGGCAGCCCTCTGAGGCAGGGCTTTTCTCTGCAGGCAAGGACTACAAGTCCTTACATGGTGCTCAACATCAGCCCCCATCTTGGGCCAGTAGAACAGAGATCGTACTAGGTCAAGGGTCCGGTCGTTACTGAGATGGCCCATATGACTGTGGAGGGACCTCAGTACCAAATCTTTGGAGGCTCTGAGCAAAACCAATTGTTGCTTGTCTATTTGGCCACCCCGATCTACAGTCTCTCTATACAACAACTGATTAAGCAGCTTCAACCTGGGGCCTTCTTTAAACAATAAAGCAGTTCGCAGATCAGAGGAATGCAACTTGGACACATCTTTTCCTGCACGAAGGGTGTCAAGTGCTGGCTGAATCATAGGATCTCGGGATTGAGCCCACTGAATGCTGTCATTGTCAAACTGAGGTAGTGCACTAATATCTAAAGCAGAGAAGTGGCAATGCGCAGCCGGTATACAGGTGTCAGAGGGCCCCAAGCAATCTACTAAGCAGTCCGCTGTGTCCATAAACATCTGTTCATTCCTATCAAACTTTTGGCACAATCCTCAGATGTCAGGTTCAGACAGCCTGACCCAGTCGCTCTTGGAAATGGGCCTCCGAGATAGGGCGTCAGAATCAGTATGATTCAGGCCTGGTCTTAAGCTGTATTCGACAGCATAATCATATGTTGACAATGCAGAAAGCCACCAGTGCCCCGTAGTGTCTAACTTAGCTGAAGTCTGTATATTGGTCAGTGCGTATTGTCTGTCCTCACCAATATTTGCGCCCCATAGAGGTAATCATGAAACTGGTCGACAATGGCCCATTTTAACGCAAGGAACTCCAACTTGTGCACAGGGTAGTTTCGCTTTGACGGGGTCAAGCTCCTACTGACGAATGCCACTGGTCTCAAACCATCCTCATGGTCTTGATACAGTACAGCTCCTAGACCCTGCAGACTGGCGTCAGTATGTAGCACACAGAGTTTGGTGGGATCAGCATAAGTGAGGATGGGGGCATGGGTGAGCTGGTATATGACTTTGTGGAAAGCTGCTTCACAGTCAGGCGTCCAATGGGACCCGAAAAGTTCACCTGGGCGGAAATATGATTTGTCTGGTTCTTTGATGGCCCCATTTTTGTATTTTCGATTGGTAGGAGGGTAACCCTGGGTAAGATTCATGAGTGGCCAAATCACTTTAGAATAGTCCTTTATGAACCGGCGGTAGTAGCCACAGAATCACAGGAAAAGTTGTAGTTCTTTCCAATTGTGGGGCTGGGGCCAAGTAGTCAAGGCTTCAACTTTACTAGGATCAGTCTCTATACCCTCTGTGCCCCACATACTTCACAGAGGTTTGGAAAAAGTGGCACTTGTCAATGGACAGCTTGAGGCCGAAACCTTTCAGTCGGTCTAGTACTTTGAACAGTCGACTCATGTTCCTCTAGGGAGCTCCCAAACACACTGACATCATCCAAGTACACCAGGCATTCCAGCAAATTCATGCCTCTCACCACTCGTTCCATCAGTCGCTGGAAGGTGGCTGGGGTAACCGATATCCCCTGTGGCATTCTCAGGAATTCGTAGAACCCCAAAGGACAGATGAAGGCTGTCTTCTCACAGTCCTCCGGAGCCATCGGAATCTGGTTATATCCACTGCAAAGATCCAACACGAGAACCATTTGTTCCCATTCAGACAATCCAGAGCATCTTGTATACGGGGCATGGTGTATTGATCAGGGATGTTCCGCCTGATGAGGGTCCGATAATCCACACACATTCATACTGTTCCATTCTTCTTATGCACAGCCACAATGGGAGAAGCATATGGGCTCCTGGATTCTTGTATCACACCAGCTTTGAGCATTTCCTGCAAGTGTCTTCTCACATCGTCTATGTCTACAGGGGCTATGCGTCGAGACCGCTCTCAAAATGGCCGTTCATCATGCAGGCGTATGTGATGCTCCACATCCTGGACACATCCCTCGTCCCATTCCTTCAACAAAAACACTTGATCTTTCTGGGCAAGTTTCTAGCTAATTCTAGTCTTCCATTCAGCTGGCAACGGGGAGTCACCAAAATCAAACAAGTCAGGAGTCACGCTTTCTGTCTTGCCAGGGGGTTTGTTGCTGGGCAACACTGTAGTGTCTGTGCAGTGTACCGTAGCTAGGGTGCATCCTCTGTTCACCTGGATCTCACGATCTGACACATTATGAATCTGGACCATCACTCGTCGTACATAGGCATGAGCATGAACTGGCAAGATGCTGGGCTTAACCAATAATCCTTCCGGCAATTTTCCATCACCTGGCACGTCCAACATCAGTATTTTGTTCTTGACATCTTTGCAGAAGCGGACCTCCCCTTGAACGGTACACTGGGTGTTAGGGGCCAGTACCATTGAATCAGGATCCTTCTTCCACACAACCCCTACCAGTTCATCTTGGTCCACTCCCTTGGGGTTCTGTTGTAAATCATAGGCCCTCTTGATCAGAGCAGGAATTTTTGGGGCCCTCCCAGTCCATCACCCTTGTTTCTCGTGACAGTTGTGCCAGTCTCCCAAACATATGGGTGTTGGTCCCTGTTAACAGGGGAACCCCATCATACAGTCCAGTAGGGGGACATACGAAGGCCAGTATCTCGACTTGCTCCTCTATACCAGTTACAGCTGCAGGAAATGACAACCAGAGGCAGACATATCCTAGGTAGGGATAAGACTTGTCGCTCAGCCCCCACACATGTAGGTACCTTCCAGGGATTGTAAGGGCATAGCAGATACGTGTTTGTCATACCAGTCCTTAAATACAATGGTCACTTGCGACCCACTGTCCAGCACAGCCCGAGTAGGAACACCATTCACAGCCACGGTAGTCTCCATTGAAGGGCCCACTATTTTGGACCAGCCTGGAGGGACAGCAGCAGGGGCCAGGACAGATGATTTAGCCACATAGGGATTTGAGCTACTACTTCTTGAACCCTCACTGCGGTCATTTAGAGCACTCCTCGACCACTGATTCATTCTCCGAAGCTCGCCTTGAAGCTTATATACAACTTTATCTAGGTCTTTTGTGGACCACCATTCTCTCTTCATGTGCCTATCCTTCCCACAATTATGGCAAAATACGTTTTCTGGGATTTGGGGTGGCCGAGGCATCACACTGGGAGCTGGGGCGGTGGTACTACCAACTGAAAACCTTGGTGTCATCTCTGCTGTGTGGTGGGCATTTGGAGACATCTCATCAATTCTCTTACTTCCATAGCCAAGACATCAAGTTTCGAGCTGCTGTCAGCAGGAGATGCCTGGGTGGACACCACCATAGCAAATGCAGTTGGATAAGGGTCGGTGCCTGTACTTGCAGGAGTGGCCTTCATAAAGAGACTCTTTTTTTGTTTCCCTGAACTCCCTCAGAAGTTCATCCCATGGTGGCACACCCTCATTGGTCCCCACGTCGGAAGGGCCTTCCAATGCCGTGATCACACCCTATAATTACAATCCCCCTCTTCATCGTCAACCTCCTGACGTTCTTCTATCAAGTCATAATAGTCTGATGGGTTACACCTTCTATCTGGGAGCCTTAATTGAAGGAGCTGCAATTTAGAATGCTTTGCATGTTGCAGTAAGTGCCCCAACCTCACATGGTTTAAGTCACTGGCAGCTACCCCACTTTTTTGGTAAGTCTTCTGCAGCGCACTTTCCAGACGAGTAACATATGCAGACAAACTGTCCCCTGGCCATTGTTTTGTACCTCAAAATTTCCACATCAAGTTCTCCCCTGACTCAATGCTCCCAAAATTGCCTTCGAGTGCAGATAGGTACTTCTGGGCAGATGCATCAGGGTTTGTGGACCTCAGAAATTTAATGACCTCAAGGGCGGGACCCCTCAAACTTTCTATGATCCTTTTCCATTTCTCAGCCTCCGCACACTGCCATTCAGGTACATAAGGGGCAACACAACCTATCCAAGCCTCCCAATCATCCTCCCCTTTTGGGGTGGGGAGGGTGCTGGAGAAAATTCTCAACCTTCGGTAAGAGCCATGACTAATGGCAGATACAGACATAGGAGCCAGCATTGGCACAGGCACAGAAGGAGGGGCAATAACAGGTGCTGGAGCAGGAGGGGGTGTTGGGGGAGGAACACTCCCAGGTGACAGGAATAGTTTCTTTAAGTCCTCCACAGTTGTCCCTTCTTCCAGCAACAACTTAGCAAATTTCTCCTCAAAAGTCTCAGATAGTGGGGGAGGGGAGGGGGCTCATTCTCCCAGGGGTCTTTACTGTCTTTAGTTATCACTCTCCAGGCAGTGAGGGCTCCTTCGGGGGTGATAGTCCGTGGCACTTTGAAACTGTCTACTGGGTCCTTACACTCTATTAATGCCATAAAACTTTGGGAGAGCAGATTAGTCTGTCGACCCACCATCACAGGGTTTTGTAAGCATTCAACCTTGGAAGGTACTCCCTCTACAGTGTCCTTATTGGTACCCAGGGGACTATCCAGGATAAGTATAGCATTTTGGGGGTCGATCTCCTGCCCAGTACACCACCCCACCAACTGGTATACAGCCACTTCTGTAGGGGTAGCCATTTATTTTTAACAGCAATTCACAATTTTGGCCACTAGGGATGCTAATCCCAGCGGTGAGCCTCCAAGATGCATCTCCAAGGTGGCGCTATCCCAAGGGCTACTACCCCTGCTTGCTTGGCTAGTAGAGTTCTGAAACGGGTGCCTCCTGTGGCATGGGCATGGCTGGGGGAATTAAAAAAACAAAGACATAGTGTACAAATTATTTTTTTTTGTGTAACCCCTATGTGGCGCTATCCCAAGGGATACTACCCCTGCATGCTTGGCTAGTAGCAGGTTAAGGGGCCTGATTTCTGAAATGGTTGCCTACAGCCGGAGGTCAGGGCTGGTAGTGGTCAAGCTAACCTGGGCACAGCCCTCTGGGACACTGTAACCCCCCTCTTTCCCCCTCTAGTGGCCTGAACACTGTACAATATTCACTTTCACAATACCCCTGGTACACCACACAAGTACCCACACTGTTTGCACTTACCACCAAGGCTGGTTCCTCTGGCTCGACCCTGGAGACCCCCTGTAAAACAAGGTTATGCACAGCAACAGTACAGTACTTTGAGCACAAACTGGAACCACAGTCAGATTACACACAGAAAAAGTTAGATCTGATTTATTCAGGGGACTTGAACAAAGGAGGGGCAAAATCAAGTTAATAAGCTTAAAGGTTATATCAATCAAGCAGTTATGCATGTGCTTTGAGTCCCCCCACACAGTCACACCTCTGGGTACCCAGTTGGAGAAGAGATGGACTAGCCAGGACTGTTGCCCGGGGTTGGACGGCGCCGCAGCTGGTCGGGGCCCTTGAAGGAAAACACAACATTCACAGTACACAATATTTGTAATCCAGAGCCAGAGGGATCAGTTTGTAAAGGTAACAAAACAACAAGACAATCAGATGACACACTCAGATTAAGCTGCTGTTGCAGGGAGCTACCCTGGTATTTACTCACAATACCCAAGACTGGACACAGGCTGGACGAAAATCGAGACTACAGGTGGTTGATCTGGAATGCCAGGAGAAGCAGAGCCCACACGAGTCGCAGAGGCGTTGTTCCTGTTCAAGCATGGAGCAGGGGGCTGATCCCCAGGCAGGTCTCTCATCGATGGCTTCTCTGTGCAGTGGGTAGTCTGGCTGGGACAGTCTGGCAAGGCCCAGACCGCATGGAGACAAATTCGGATGCAGTCCATTTTGGGCTAGATACAGCTTCCAGCAAGCAGAACACAGTTCACACAGTGGGGAACTAACTCACAGCCCACTAGCAGCTCATAGCACATTTACATGTATGGGAATTCTACTGTACCAGGCAAATGCACCCCGGTCACAATCGTAAAGTCTCTGCACACACCGGGAGCTTAGGGGTAGCTGAAACTCCTGACAGGCCGATCGCATTCAGCAAAATCTTCGGTCTTCTTCGGGTTGAGCCAGGCCTAATTCAGTAGCTTACTTTAGTCACATAAACTTGGATTTAGTCCAAAATAATTCTCTTCTCTCCCTCTCAGGAGCAGCAGGCAGACATGCAGGCCAAACTCTCAGCCCTTTCACAGTTTTCCCATGCAAATCCACTCAGGATTGCTGCCCAAAATCCACTTCGGCTCCTTCTTGTTCAGCTTCCAGCTTAGATCTAACTGAAAACTGCAAGCAGCCCGGGACTTCCCCAAGATCCAAAAGGTTTGGTTGACTGATTTGGCTGTCAGTCAAAGCAAGAGCTCCCCCTTCAGTTGCAAAAAAAAAGCACAAAAAAAACAAACTACTGTTCCTACAGATTTTGAATTCAGACAGCTCCTGTAGTCCGGCTACATTTTAGCTCCCACCAGAACTGATTGGTCCAATTTGCAGTCCAGGACCAAGATAGTAGAGACAAACAAAACAGTCCTTGCTACAAAGAAAGCAGGTTAGACAAACTACATTATCATTATCACTCTAAATGATTTTCAGCAAATAGTTACATCTTTCAACAGAGTTCTCTCTCAGATTACTTAAACTGCAATTAGGCAGCTCTTAAAGAGACAGTACACAGAGGCTATACAGGCTCTGGTAATCACATTTAAACTGTTAAAACGCAGGACACCAGCCTTGCAGTGAGCAGTTATTCAAGCTCCAGGAAGACTTTTTGAAAACCCCCATTTGTAGGGGGGGTTACACTCGGTTTTCAAACCACTGTCCCTGGTTGCACTTCCGGCAACCATTACATTCTTACGAAGCATGCAGAAGCTAAACAAGCTAGCTAACTAATCTAATTTAACAAACACGAATCAATCCCCTTTGAAGGAGCAATCACCTCTTAAATAACAGAGGGCATCTCTTAAGATTCAAGTCAACAGATGCCCAAGAAACTAGTAAACACTCACAGGTTTCCAACATCAGTTGTACAGACAGTATGCAGTGCCCTGTAAGTCCTGGCAGGGGAGGAAGGATGGGAGCTCAGAATACAGTACAATTCCCTTGGAAGAAACAAGATTACTACGGTAAGTAATGTTTTCTTCAAACCCCAGGAAATCTTACTGTATTCTGACAAATGCAGACTACCCAAGCAGTGCCTTTGGGGGCGGGTGGAGGAACTATTTAGGAAACAGGATCTGCAGGACTGCTGTTCCAAACCTGGCAGCACTCCTAGCCTGGGTGTCCAGGCAGTAATGTTTAGTAAATGTGTGACCTGTTTTCCAGGTAGCTGCTTTGCAGATTTCCAGCAAATGGATATCCCGTGAAGCTGCTACTGATGTAGCTGTTTCTCTGGTGGAGTAGGCCCTGAGCCCCTGTGAGGATTGCTTGCCCACTTTGCCATAACAGAATTGGATACATGCTATGATCCACCTTGGTATGGACCTCTTCATGGCTGGTTTACCTTTACCTTGTCCCCTCTATGGCCTCTTGTATGTTCCAAGTAGTAGCTGATAGATTGTTTCATGTCCAGGCTATGCAGTCTACGTTCCCCTGAAAAGGAATGGTCAGTAAAAAAGACTGGTAGTGTAATGGACTGATTAACGTGGAAGTCAGAAACCACCTTAGGGAGAAACCTATTGTTGGTCCTAAGGACCACCTTGTCCCTGTGAAATGCAATATAGTCAGTCTGGAGCTTACTAATCCTCCTGGCCGAGGTGACTGCCACTTAAAAACACCGTTTTTCAAGTTCTATACTTAAGATCCGCTGATGACATGGGTTCAAAAGGTGGCTGCATGAGCTGTGCAATACATATGTTCAGATCCCACACTGGAGTGGGAGTTCTATATGGTGGGTGCAAATGTAGTAACACCTTGAAGAATTTTCTGAACACTGAATTCGAGGCCAGAGATGATGCCTTGCCTGCTAACAGGTAATCTGAGACAGCTGCCAAATGCACTTTCAGTGTGGATGGTCTCAGACCAAGGGAATGAGGGTGGGTTAGGTAATCCAGAACCACTGGCTGAGTGTGGTCCAGATTCTTATTCTGACACCAAATGGATGATCTTTTCCACTTGGATGTGTAAGTCTTCCTAGTGGAGGGCTTTCTAGAAACCCTAAGGACCTCCATGACCCCTTCAGAGAGATGTAAGTCAGCATACTCTAAGTCTTCAAGAGCCAGGCCTTAAGCCTGAGAGACCGCAGGTTGGGGTATAGGATCCTGCCCCGGGAAGAAGTCAGCAAGTTGTGCTTCCTGGGGAGGCTGATTAGTTTGGCAACTGATAATGCCAGAACCAAGGAGTACCAAGGCTGTCTGGTCCAGTCTGGAGCAATGAGATTGTTCAGGACCCTCAGAAACAGACGAAATTGAGGGAAGGCATACAGAAACTTCCCTGTCCAGTCCAAGATCACTATGTGCAGTGGGACTGAGCCCCTCACTGGGGACCTGCAGCAAAACTGGGGAAGCTGGTAGTTGTCTGGGGCTGTGAAAAGATCTATCTCTGGAGTGCCCCACCTTTTGAACGCAACTTGCAACACCTGACTGTTTAGTGATGACTCGTGATGGTTTTAATTTTTCCTGCTCAGTGCATCTGCCAGCACATTTTCCTTTCCTGGTAGGTGAACTGCTGACAAGACAATTCTAAGAACATAAGCTAGCCTTCATATTTTCATGGATTCTGTGCACAGGGGTGTTGACCTTGTGCCTCCCTGCTTGTTGATGTTGTACATTGTGTCATGTTGTCTGTCTTGACCTGCCCTACCTTTCTGTGCAGCATACTGGTGAATGCCTGAAGTGCTTGGAAGACTGCTCTGAGCTCCATCAGGTTGATGTGCAACCTTGACTCCTGCTTGAGCAATGTACCATGAGCAGTGTGCTCCTCCAAGTGTGCCCCCCACCCCCAGGGCTGGCGTCAGTTTTTTTTGGGCCCTGAGCAATGGACCTCTAATGGGCCCCACTCAGACCCACCTGTCTGTGTAAAAAAAAAAAACAAGCGGACTTGGCAGAGTCTGTTACAAATGCAAGCATCACCGCCCCCCCAAGAGAGGAATCAGGATTTACACAATGCAGAATTTAATTGTACCTACAGTACCAACTAACTTCCAAACATGAAACACCCCTTCCCTAATACAGGAATTCATACCCACCGTCCATCACCAACACTCTCCACATAGCACAGCAGCGCAACCCTTTCCTCTCCACACAGCAGCGACTTGAGTTGCCCCCCACCCGGGGTTACCTTCTGTATCCCTAAACCCCAAACCAAATACAGCTGCAGGGGAGTATGCTTCCTATCTTAGCCAAGCCAAGGAGTAAGACAGTCAGGACAACACAACCCAACCCAGCTTCCCAATGAATGGGAGGGAGATAAAAAAGGACTCTGTCTTACCTGATGTGGCTGGTGCGGTCACGGTGGTGCAGTGCCACGGGTCAGGAAGGGGTCAGGTCATGACTCTCATGAGGGGAATAGGGAGCTTCATCCAAGAAGACGGTCAGTCAGACAACATCCGATCTACTGCTCACTGTCGACTCATCCTGGACTGTCTAGTGTCTCTGGTGGTGCTGTTAAGAGTTCCAGTGGTCCAATGATGCGACAACATCGCACACATAGACAACAACCCGAACTATCAGATTTCCGATCACTCTAAACTCAGTCCCACCCACCAGGCCAACGAGAGCTCTACTCTGCCAACACTCTGCCTGGCTGAGCCGGTGCCCTAGTTTGAACTCCTGCCTTGCTTTGGCACCTGCGTCAGTGTGCCTCTTCTCGGCAACGCAATGAATGATACAGGCAGCTAAGCTAAATCTGGATGGGCTGGAAGGGCCACATCTCTCAGGTCCACCCCTCCACCACACTCCTCTCCAGCAGTTGGCTGCCTGCACATCCTACACCCCACCCCATGGAATGCAATGGATTAGGGCCCTGCCAGTCAACAAGCAGGGCTGGGCTCACATCAAAGCCTTGCACAAGCAGCCTTCAGGGGGCGTGGGGGAGATCAATCCATTTGTTACTTTCTTGGCTTGCTCGGCGGTAGGCAGTGATTCAATGAATGCTGCTGAATGTGGCGGCTTCGCTAGCAGGGAGGCAGTGGTTGACTCGGACTGGAGCGCCACAGACACAGATTATGTGAAAGCATGATGCCAGTGCAGTCTGCGCATCATGCAAAGCACTTTTCTTTATCTTTTTGAGCCCCTGATGGGCCCCTCTTTTTGGTGTTAGGCCCTGGGCAATTGCTAGGGTGACCCGGGTGCTGACGCTGGCCCTGCCCACCCCAGTAGGGAACCATCTGTGGTTAGCACCAAGGAGGTTTGTTCCTGTAGAAATGGAACTCCCTGTTTGAGGTTGTCCATGTCTGCCCACCACTGAAGAGCTTGCAGGAGTGTTTGGATGACTGGAACCAGCTTTGATAATTAATCTGTTTTCTGGTGCCAATACAGCCTGAGATGATACTGGACATCTCTCATCTGAAACCTTGCCCCTGACACTGAAACTGTTGAGGCTGCCATGTGGCCTAATAACTGCAGAAAATGCTTGGCTGGCCTTTGGCTTTGGAGCTTAAAAGTCCCTGCTAGCTGTACCAGGCTGTCTGCCCTTGTCTGGGGAAGAAAAGTCTTTCCTCCCACTGAGTCCAGTTCGGCCCCTGTGGATTCCAGGAGCTGCACTGGCTGTAACACTGACTTTTTTTGGTTGACTAGGAACCCCAGTGACCATAGTAGTTCCTGTGTGAGTGACAGAGGCTCATTTACCTGTTGAGGGGACTGCCCTATGACTAGCCAGTAGTCCAGGTAAGGGAAGACTACCACACCTTGCCTCCTGAGGTGTGCCACAACCACAGCCAAGCATTTTGTGAACACCCTTGGAGCAGAAGTAAGTCCAAAAGACATTGTCTTGAATTAGTAATGGCCTGATGGTAGTCTGAATCTGAGGAATTTTCTGTGGGACTGCCTTATCAGGATTTGGAAGTGTGCATCCTTTAGATCTAGGAATGCCAACAAATCCCATTGTCTTAGAGTTGAAAAGATTGTTGTTAGAGTCACCATCTTGAACTTTGGTCTCAGCAGATGCCTGTTTAGGTGCCTGAGATCCACTGTTGTCTTTATTGTAAGGAAGTACCTTGAATAGAGTCCTTTCCCTCTCCGTGCCAGAGGAACTTGGTCTATTGCTCCCAGAGACAGGAGTTTTAATACTTCCATTTCCAACAAAACAGTTTCTGATGGGGAGGATGGTCTGAAGACCCTTGCTCTCAGCTTTGGCCTGAGCTTGAAACTGAGAGCCAGGCCTTCACCCACTACCTCCAGGACCTACCTGTTTGTGGTGATGGTTTGACAGTCCTGGAAGTAGTGGGCCAGCCTGCCCCTACCTGGGTTGGAGAGGTGACCTGAGCAGTTGACTCAGGGGGCCTGCTTAGGCTGGGATGCTGTCTGAGTGCTGGGGCTAGTTCGATTGCCACCTCTTCTGCTCTTGCCCCTAAAGTAACCTCTTTGCTGTTGGTATTGGGGATTGGCCTGAGGTTGGGAGAATGGCCTATATTGACCCCTACCCCTGGCTCCCCTGGCTTGTTGCTTTTGGGGAGTAGAAGCCTTCTCTTTATCTGCAGCACTCTTATATGCTGTCTTATAATCATTCATCTATTTCATGTAGGCTCTGTCTTTTCACCAAATAGAGAGGAAGGCTCACATGGAAAGTCCAAAGCCTTGGACTGTGTGTCCTGGGTCAGGTTAGTAGTCCTAAGCCAGGCAAATCTCCTGAGTGAGACAGAAGAGGCCATTTGTCTGGCTGCAGTGTCATTGTTGTCCACAGCCAGCCTGAACTAGGCTTTTAAAGCCTCTATACCCATTGTTGCAGCCTCCTCCAGATCAGCTGCCATAGGGTCTGGGACAAATATTGTGATCTCTATCACAGTGTTCCATAATGTTCTCTGATATCTGGCTATATAGGCCATGTACGTAGCATGCCTGATGATCAGAGAGGATCCCAAATATACCTTCTTAGCAATGGAAACCATTCTCCTGGAATCTTTGTCTGGAGGGTGAGATTCTAAGGGGATGCCTGCCTTATCACAGGCAGCAGCCTGCACCACTCCCTCATGGCTAGGGTGCCCAAACAGGAACTCTGCTCTGCCCTTAGCCACCCAATATTTCTTATCCACCTTTCTGTCAACTGGTGGCACAGAAGTAGGGGTCTGCAGGATCTTGTTAACCTGCTTCTTCAGGGATTTATGGATGGGTGGTAACAGTCATTTAGAGATTGGCATGTCCATCATTCTCCATGTAGTTCTGCTCTTCTTTCTCGTTGGTTGAGTCCTGGGTAGGAAGACCGAGGGACTGGGCTACTTGTTCGAAAAAGGCAAAGTGAGAGGTATAATCCTCACTCCCTTTGTCAGGGGAGACAGCACACTGAGAGTCCGGGGACTCCTTATCCTCATCATTATCGACACCTTCCTCCTCCTTGCCAAAAGGCTCCTCTTCGTGTTCCAAGGAACCGGGAACCAAAGTAGTACCAGGGGTAGGAAGACGCGGCTGCTTCTCAAACAGAATTGGAGTACTCGGTTGGAGTGCCTGGATAATTCTGATAGTATTTGCTATCTCCTCAGTGGTCGGAACCGATACATTCTTCAGTTGCAGTTCAACTGCTGCATGCTTTTCTTTCTTTTTTCTCTTTCCTGCAGTTGCCGGGTTAGCGGCTGTATCAGCAGGACATTTTTTAGATGAGGAATCATCACCCTGGGCAGAGGGTTGTTCCACTGGTTCATTTAAGCCGGTAGCCGGTTTGTCCTTAGCTGGGTCAGCAGCCTTAACGGACATCTACTCCTGCAGTCGTTTAAGTCACCTCTCAAGTAGTGACTGAGGGAAGTTTTAACAAATTTCACAGTCCTCCTTGAGGTGGTTAAACCCCAAACAAAATACACAAACTAAATGAGGATCTGCTTTGGCAAACAGTTCCCCACACTCTGTGCAATGTTGGAAACCTGTGAGGTCCGTTCGTTTTTGGTCTGTGACATTTATCGGTCTATTATACTGAAGAACCAAGAATTAACCCAGTAACTTGTCAAATTCTTAGAAACAAAAGTACATCGCCTTACCAGATGGTAGAATAAAATAAATACAGACCTTAGCAAACATTCAAATATGGTAAGTACCGTCGGTTCCCTCTCAGTTAAAAGAACTGCTAAGAAACTGAAAAAACTAACTGAAATGCACTCAGTCTAGGCTAAGTCTATCTGTGAACCAAGGACAGTACTTCAAAAATTGAAATAAATGGACTTCGAAAAAACTGAGACAAATAAATTTCTTCAGTCAAAGTGAAGGAGAGCTCTCTGGAGACATCTTACTGAGGAAAGCGGAGTAAAGAATCTGACGGTTGCAGGAAGTGCAACCAGGGACAGTGGTTTGAAAACCGAGCTTGAGCCTAACATTCCACTATTAGCATAGGTTCTATTAACCATTTTGGCTTCGGGGCAGTCCTATGGTGAGACCATACTGCATTCTTCAGAATATAGTAATGTTTCCTGGGGTTTGAACATCCTATTCTGTATATAAGTAGGAAGTTGCATGACAGACAGAAAAGGTACTTCACCATTGAAAAGGAATGTTTAGCAGCGAAATGGGCCATGGAGTTCTTTAAGTTTTATTTGCTAGGAAATGACTTTGAACTTATAGCAGATCACAATTCTCTCTGTTGGCTTAACCAAATGAAATATAAAAATTCCAGAATCACAAGGTGGTACCTGGAACTACAGCCATTTAAATTCAAGGTGATACACAAATCTGGTAAAGAGAATAGCAATGCTGATTTTCTGTCAAGATATAGATCAGGAATTGAGGCTTCTGAAGGTTGAAAAACAAATGTATGACTTTAAACTTTACTGTTTGCTGTACTGTTATAGAAAAAAGGATATTGCACACATGCTTAATTTCTTAAAGTTGGAAGCTAATCTTCGTAGAAAATTAATAAAAAGTTTTGGAAACCCATTTGATAAAAAGGTTCCCTCTGAAAGAGGGGGGTGTATGTGATAGGGTTAAATAGGACCCTGTTCCAGTTGTTATGGAGAGTTTGAATGCAGGGATCTGTTCTGTTTTCCTTTCCTGTCTCTTGTCTTTCTAGTTGCGCAACCAAATTTTCCTGTGAGACCTAGGATTTGATCACCCTGATAGTCTCGCAATTTTTTGCCTCTCACTGTCTCTAAGTCTTCCCTTGCTGTTCTGTCTTTTCCTCCCTTGCATATCTGCTGGTATAAAAATATATGCAAATCATTATGTAGAAATGTAGCTGATCTTGGGAGCCTTTTGTTTAGAAATTACATAGTGTTACTGTTGAAATGTATACAATTATAGATTGAGATGATTGCGAAGCTATTTGGAACTCAAGGGGTTAACCTGAAATGCAATTGTTAAGACTTTTGCAGAAGCTGTGGAGAACCTCAGTTCTGGGACATTGTGTTCTGGCTGCACCTGCCTGAAATACACAAGAACATTTTAGAAAAAAAAAAAACAGGATGCTTGCTAAGGAGGAGGATGCAAAGACTTATAAAAACAGAGCTGCAATTTCTTGGAAGAGACACAGATATTGAAGGAAAACTCAGATGGATCTTCTCTGTTTGTTCTGCCTTTGTAAATAGTTATTCTGAGCATTTTTTTATTTTATTGTTGTTCATAATAAATCTCTTGTTGCGAACTTTACAACTGCGCCTAGTTTTCTTATGCTTCCTGAACTGTGCCTCGATGACACTCCAGTTTGTTTAATAGCCTTTTATGGGGCACTGTGTCAAAGGCCTTGCTGAAGTCAAGACAGGCCATGTCCACTGACCTTCCCTGATCCACCTCCCTTGTCACCCAGTCGAAAACTTCAATGAGGTTGGTCTGGCATGACCGCCCCCTGGTGAAACCATGCTGCCTTGGGTCCTGTAGTCCATTGGCAGCCAGATGTTCCACCAATCTCTCTTTCAGTAGTGCTTCCATGATCTTCCCCACTACCGCGATCAGGCTGACTGGTCTGTAGTTCCCTGCTTCCTCTTTGTTCCCGCTTTTGTATAAGGGGGAGTACATTTACTATCCTCCAGTCTTTGGATACCTCACCTGTTTCCAGTGATTGGCTAAACAGAATTGCCAGAGATCCAGCCACCACCTCTCTTAGTTCCTTTAGGACCCTAGGGTGCACCCCATCTGGCCCCATCACTTTATTGACTTATTCCTTCCCGTTCCTTTAGGACCCTTTCCTGTGTAAAAGGACTTGTGTCCATTTCTGCGCCATTCCACCCCTTGAACTCCCTTCTGGCCCATTACCCTCCTCTTTCTCAGTAAAGACTGAGTAGACATATCTGTTCAGTATGTCAACTTTACTGTTATGGTTCTCCACGTGGACCCCGTCCTCCCCCTTCAGTCTCACTATCCCTCCCTTTGCCGTTCTTTTTTCACTTATGTACCTGTAAAAGGTTTTGTCCCCTCTACCTACTGATTTTGTGATGCACTCTACTATCTGAGCTTTGGCTTCCTTACTGACCTCCCTGCCTCCTTTGTCTCTCCTGGTACTTTTCCCTATCCCCTTCTGCCTGTGTCTTTGTGTATTGCCGGAATCCAATCTTTTTGGCTTTCACTTTCTTCGCTGCTTCCTTGGAAAACCATATTAGTTTCCTTTTCCCCTTGCTAACCTGCTAAATGCATAAGTCTGTTGCTCTTGCAATCACTGTTTTAAATATTGCCCACTGTTTCTTCACCTCTGATTCCCTCCCCATTCCCATTAGTGTCTCTTTCAAGCTTGTCCCCATTTTCTCAAAGTCTGCCCTCCTAAAATCCAGGAAACATGTTTTTGTGTGGTTTGGTTCTGTTCCTTCTGTGATTTCAAACCACAGTGACTGGTTGTAACTGTTTCCCAGGTGCTCCTCCATAGTTACCCCTATCACACTGTCCCCGTTTGTGAACACGAGGTCCAGTACTGCCTTCTGCTGAGCTGGTTCCATGACCAGTTGATTAAGGAAGGCACCTTGAAGGGAGTCCAAGATAAATCTGATCCTGGTTGATGCTGCTGCTGCTGCTGGGAGGCTCCAGTCCAAATCTGGAATACTGAAGTCTCCAACCAGCACCACCTCCGCCTTTTTGCCATCCTCTGGATGGCTAGCATCAACTCCCTATCTGTTTCGGCTGACCCCATTTTCCTTTCCAGTTTAACCCACAGTATCTCTCCCCCATTTTGTTTCTCCTGGATCTCTTTGGCCTTTATGTCATCATTCACATAAAGTGCCACTCCTCCTCCTCCCTTCCTGCCTGCCCTGTCTGTTCTGAATATGTTGTAGCTGGGTATGGCCATCTCCCAGTCATGATTATCATTACTCCAGGCCTCTGTGATGGCCACAATGTCCAGGTCCGATTGCACCATGTAAGCCTCCAGATCCTCCATCTTGTTCCTAAGGCTCCTGGCATTGGCACACATGGCTTTCCATGATGTGAACTCCCTGGACTGTTTAGCTGCTATACTTCAGCCCCCTCCCTGGTTGTCCTTTATTTCTGGTTTTCCCTGCTGTCTGCCCTTCTGTTGAATTTTGCCCCCTTTCCACCTATCCCCTTGGTTGCTTATCTCCATCTTTTGCACACTGCTTTGTAGCGCTATCCCCTCCTCCTGTTCACTGGTTCCACTGCTAGCTGTGGGGGTGGGCAATTAGGTACCCTCCTTGCTGGCCTGCCACCTCCCTTGGCTAGTTTAAATGCTTGTCCATGTAGCATTTAAACTTATCATTGAGTGCTTGGATTACTTTGCAGGATGGATGCTTGAACAATCCCCCATCTCTCCAGGTGGGTCCCTAGTCACCAATCAATCCAAACCTTTCCTCACAGCACCAGTTATTTAACCATGTGTTAAAGTTCCTGGTGCATGTGTCCCTATACTCTCCCATGCTACTCATAGGTAGCACTTCCGAGAAGGTGACAGATGCGGTTGCTTGCTTGAGACCCCTCCCCAATTTCCTAAACTGTTCCTGAACTTCCTTAGGCTCCCCGTTTGCCAAGTCATTAGTACCTAGGTGGATAATGACATCCAGCTCACCCTCCTGTCTTGCCTTCCGCTGATCCCCAGGATCTTCCTCCCATCCTTCCATGCTGCGGCACCTGGTAGGCACCTCACCTCCCTGTTCTCTCCCTCATGTGTTCCTAGCCGGATCCCTCTAATGATAGAGTCCCCCACCAGGATTCACTTCCTCCTCCTCCTCCTCTGGAGTCCACTGCTCTCCCCACTGAGGTCATCTCTTCGGTTAACCTTCACATCTTTCCCTTCCATTTCTCTGGGTACCTGTTTGGTTGTCCCTGTTTGCCAGTGCAGCATATAAGATATGGAGAGGAACAGGATTTGGGATGTGCCTCTGCCCTACCGCCCTAACCATCCCTGAGCCCACCATCATACAAATGCTCCTCGTTCTTGGCATCCTTTGAGGCAGCAGCAGTGGACTGGTTGGTCTTTGGATAGGGGTGAAGGTACTCCTGACCCAATTTACTTTCATTCTGAGTCTGACCACCCCGTCCCACAGTCCAGAGAAATGCCTGCAGATAGAGCAGCACCTCAGCATCCAGAAGGTCTTCCTGAATACAGCTGCTCCGCATCCACTGCATTGCACCACTCCCCACATTATACTGCTATTCCAGTAGTTGTCTGTTACTGAAGCTCTTCTTGTAGTTCCCTCTTTATTAATTTACTGTCCTGAAAATCCTGCCACCGATCCTCAGATACTTTTTTAAAGAAGGAAAAAAACAACAAAAAATTTGTCAAAACACTTGTGCCGAGGGTGGGCTTCTTCCCCCTTAAGCCCCTCCTACTCCATGACCCCTGCTATTCCCTGTGCTTGACTCCTGTCAATCAAATTCACAAAGGTATATAATTAAGAGTGGGGGCAGGGGAAGGTGGGCGAAAATTTGCAGCAACTAAAGACAGCAAAGGAAAACTGCACCACTAAAAGTAGACCAATCTAGGTTTTAAATATACCACAACCCCAAAACAATTCCAAGTAAACACAGCAAATGAAAACTGCACCACTAAAAGCACACAAATCTAGGTTTAAAACAAAAACAGCAATGAGCAGTTACTGCACTGCACTGAAATGAATCTGGATCCTTCCCCTTCTGGTCTCTTCTTGGGCAAATAAATATATTTTAGTGTTTTCTGTCTGGGAGGGAGAGCTCAAGGCAACAGGTTCAGCTGAAACAACCTAGGCAGAGGCAAGCCTGTTTTATTTTGGTGGTCTGACTGAGTCTGATTTTAACAACTTATGTATAAATAAATACTTACACTTACCAACATTTTGAATTAAAAAATATCAGATTCTCTCTCTGCTGCTATAAAAAAGACTTTGTGCCTGTGTGTTCCCAATCCCAAGTACAAAACAACTGCACAAATTAGTGCTTTACTGACCTATTTGGTATTTTGGATAATTTGCTGTATTCTCAGCTACTTAACAAAGCTTTTAACTTACCCAACCATTTATCGCGTAAAAACACAAACGTATGGAGTGTCACTGGATAAGAGTCGGTGCTGTCCAAATAAATGACTATAACACAAAGAACACAAACAGGCAGCACTCTCAGACCACAAGAAAGTAGAATCAAAATGCAAGGCAGTAGGTTAAATTAGCTGGAGCCTGCGGCTACAATACCCCGTGCTTCCAGTCCAAGGCGTGACTCTTCGTCAGGGGGTATGGCTTGAGTGCTGGCCCGGTGATATTTATTCAAAAAATTATTAAACTGACAGTGTGAAGAAATATATATAATGAACAAGTGTATATTTTACATTTCTTTTTGGAACAAAACATAACACTCATGCACACTAATACAGTGCAGGCACAATCTTCATACACATAAGTGTTCTCCTAGCAGTAAATTATTTTAGGAGTCAGAAAAAATGTCAATTCATGAATAATTTAAACATATATACATACATAAGTTAATAAATGTTCATGCAACATGACTGCAGCTGAACTAGAATACAGACTGTAAATAGAGATCAAAAAACAAATAACTGCATACAAAGCACTGAGTCCTGGTAATCAACAGGGAAAAATAAGAATTTAAGCAAGGGGAATTTGAAAGTCGTAGAAGAGGGGGTTAAGGAAAGGGAGGGAGACAGGAAGGAGGGGAACAAGAGAGACATAAAAAAGTTTTTTTCGTAAATATAGCACACTTAAAGAAACACTGTTACATCTAAACAATTATTTAGTCCCATAGGAGAGAGAGCTGGCATAGTATAGTTCCATCTTTGTTCAAGTTTGGAAAGTCTATTTAATCTGTCACCACCTCTAATGTTTTGTTTAATGTGATCCACTCCCATAAATCTAAATTCCATAGTATCTTTGTTGTGGCATCTCTCAAAATGAATGCCAATGGGTGTGTTTGATTCAGATCAAAGTATGGCACTGACATGTTCCTGCATATGCTCCCTTAGTGTTCTTTTAGTTCTCCTTACATATATCAGTGGACAAGTACATTGTACAATGTATATCACATATACACCTGAACAATTAATAAAGTGCTTAATCTCTATATTTTTTGATCTGCTCCTTGTTGGCAGTACTAGCAGATGTTACAATGGCCACTGCGAAAACAGCCAAATGGCTGTGGTGGAAGCCAAGTGGTTCTTGGAGATTGTTGTCTGATATATAAGCTATTTGTAAGTGAATCTGCCAAATTAGGACCTCTATGGAAAGAGATTCTAGATTTATCTTTGACACAATCCCTCACGTCTACATAACCTTGAAGTACCCCCCGGTGTTTGACAATAATGTCTGCCACTTTCCCAGAAATCCTGTTATGCTCAGTAACAAATGTAATAGGTTGCTTATTAATTGGGGTCTGGATATGAGTTTTGAGTTTAAGCAACTGCTCCCTATTAATATTTTTAGCTCTCCTGTAGGCCTTATCAACACATTCCTCTGTGTACCCTCTGGTGAGAAATCTAGCTTTTATATCCTGACTTTCTTGCTGAAATTCTATTATATCCGAACAATTGCATCTGATTTGAATAAACTGTCCATAGGGTACTCCCCTTTTTGTATGTTGTGGGTGGGCACTGGAAGCAAGTAAAAGTATGTTCCTAGATGTCAGTTTTCTAAAAGTGCTGCTTTTAACTTTTTCTCCTGCTTTACCTTTTAACATCAAATCAAGGAAAGAAATTTTCGAGATATGTGTATCAGATGTAAATTGTAGGCCTGCATCATTAGTATTAATATAATCAACAAACTGTGATGCTAAAGTGCATCCCCCTTCCATACAACAAGAAGATCGTCAATAAACCTGCCCCAAAAGCAAATATTGGCCATGAAAGGATTCCTGTTCCCTCTTCCGGCTGATCCATTATATCAGGAGTGGATTCCCTGACTGAAAAAAATTTCCACATTTGTGGATCATTATTTCAGACAGCTGGTAGTTACTCAGAGGTCTTATTTACGTGATTCAATGGATGCGTTGGCAAAACTTGGGGGGGGTTGGTCTGGTCCTCTGAATATATGTGGCTTACTATTGATGTAATCAGTCTTTATACATGTATTAAACATGATGTAGGTCTAACAGCATTGGAATACCATTTGTGTAATAATCCGGTAGCCACCAGTTTTCCAAAGAATTTTATTTTGGATGCAATAGAACTCATTTTGTGCAACAACTACTTCATTTTCGCTCGCAAGTATTATTTACAGACTACTGGCACTGTGATAGGGACCACCATGGCTCCATTATACGCAAATTTGTTGATGTCCTGGTGGGAAGAAACTTACATTTTTGATGGGAACAGGAATCCTTTCACGGCCAATATTTGCTTTTTCGGCAGGTTTATTGATGACCTTCTTGTTGTATGGAAGGGGGATGCACTTTCAGCATCATAGTTTGTTGATTATATTAATACCAATGATGTAGGCCTACAATTTACATCTGATACACATATCTCAGAAATTTCTTTCCTTGATATGATGTTAAAAGGTAAAACAGGAGAAAAAGTTCAAAGCAGCACTTTTAGAAAACTGACATCTGGGAATATGCTTTTACAGGCTTCCAGTCCCCACCCACAACATACAAAAAGGGGAGAACCCTATGGACAGTTTATTCGAATCAGGTACAATTGCTCGGATACATTGGAATTTGAGCAAGAAAGTCAGGATATAAAAGTGAGATTTCTCTCCAGAAGGTACACAGAGGAATGTGTTGATAAAGCCTACAGGAGAGCTAGAAATATTAATAGGGAGCAGTTGCTTAAACCCAAAACCCATACCGAAACCCGAATTAATGAGCATCCTATTACATCTGTTACTGAGCATAACAGGATTTCTGGGAGAGTAGCAGACATAATTGTCAAACACTGGGGGGTACTTCAAGGGTATGTAGACCTGAGGGATTGTGTCAAAAATAAACCTAGAATCTCTTTCCGTAGAGGTCCTAATTTGGCAGATTCACTTACAAATAGCTTATATATCAGACAACAAACTCCAAGAACCACTTGGCTTCTACCATAGCTATTTGGCTGTTTTCGCTGTGGCCATTGTAACATCTGCAAGTACTGCCAACAAGGAGCAGATTTTTTTACATCCTTGTAAGGAAAACAAAAAGAAAGAGATTGAGCACTTTGTTAGTTGTTCAGCTGTATATGTGATATACATTGTACAATGTATCTGTCCTTTATTCCCGGTCAGGATGATGCAGTCTCTCTACTTAACAGCTGTCTAGCCGAAATCAATGACTGGATGAGCGCCAGCTGGCTAAGGTTAAACCCGGATAAGACAGAGGTGTTGGTTGTGGACCCAGATCACCTTGAGGTGGGTTATAGGGCTGAAGTACCATCAGGCCTTTGGCTTGATGATGCCCAGCTCTTGACCTCAGGCCAGGTGCGAAACCTAGGCATTATTTTTGACAGTGGTTTGACCCTGAAATCACAGGTGTCAGCTGTTGTTAAGTCCTCTTTTTTCCATCTGAGGGATATCGCCCAGGTAAAACACCTGGTTCCTCCAGCTGACCCTCCTACTCTGGTCCATGCCTTTGTGACCACTCGCCTTGATTACTGCAATTCCCTTTACCTGGGGCTACTGGGGGTTGAAATTCATCACCTGCAGCTAGTGCAGAATGCAGCAGCCAAGCTTTTTGACTGAAACATCTAGGTATCATCATATTATGCCTGTTTTGCGTGGGCTGCACTGGCTGCCGGTACAATGGCGAATCACCTTCAAGGTCAGGTTACTGACCTATAAAGACTTACACAAACAGGTACCGCAGTATCTGAAAGATCTCCTTACTCCCTACTGCCCCTCTCACTCACTCCGATCCACCGACCAGGGATTGCTAGAGATTCCCAGAGTTCGTTTGAAAACATCTGGAGCTCATGTGTTTTCATATGCAGCTCCAGCCCTGTGGAATTCTCTACCTCGTCAAATATGAAGCTGCCTGACCGTCGAGAGTTTTAAAGTAGAGTTAAAAACTTTTTTATTTTCTAAAGCTTATGGCCTATGATTTTATATTATTAATATTGTATTGTTTGCTTACTGTTTTGTAAAGCGCTTTGATCCTTGGAAACGCGTTTTTAAATAAACTTTACTTACACTGATATATGTAGGGAGAACTAAAATAACACTTAGGGAGTGTATGCAGGAACATGTCAGGGCCATACTAAGATCTGAATCAAACACACCCATTGGCATTCATTTTGAGAGATGCCACAATAAAGATACTATGGAATTTAGATGTACGGGAGTGGATCACATTAAAGAAAACATTAGAGGAGGTGACAGATTGAACAGACTTTCCAAACTTGAACAAAAATGGATCTATACTATGCAAGCTCTCTCTCCTATGGGACTAAATGATTGTTTAGATGCAACAGTGTTTCTTTAAGTGTGTTATATATACAAAAAAACTTTCTTATGCCTCTCTTGTTCCCTCCTTCTTGTCTCCCTCTCTTACCTTCCCCCCACCCCGCGACTTTCAAATTCCCCTTGCTTAAATTCTTATTTTTCCCTGTTGATTACCAGGACTCAGTGCTTTGTATGCAGTTATTTGTTTTTTGATCTCTATTTACAGACTCTATTCTAGTTCAGCTGTAGTCATGTTGAATGAACATTTATTAACTTATGTATGCATATATGTTTAAATTATTCATGAATTGACATTTTTCTGGCTCCTAAAATAATTTACTGCCTGGGGAACACTTATGTGTATGAAGATTGTGCATGAGTGTTATGTTTTGTTCCAAAAAGAAATGTAAAATATACATTTGTTCATTATATACATTTCTTTACACTGTCACTTTAATAACTTTTTGAATAAATACCACTGGGCCAGCATTCAAGCCGCACCCCCTGATGAAGAGTCACGCCTTGGACTCGAAGCGCTAGGTACTGTAGCCGCGGGCTCTGGCTAATGTAACCTACTGACTTGCATTTTGATTCTTCTTTCTTGTGGTCTGAGAGTACTGCCCGTTTGTGTTCTTCGTATTTATCGCATAGCCTGAATAACTTTCCTTCAGTATCTATCTATCCTCAAAAATTCCAACCGCCAGCTCTTGCCTTCAGTCTTGTCCGATGCCAGTGGCACACCAAGTTCCCTGCACATTGCCCTGAAATTGTCTAACATCATACCTGTTTTTTCATTCCCTTTCCAGATCAACAAAAAATCATCCAAGTAATGAATAACGGACATGTACCCATACCTGTCTTGGAAGGCCCATTGCAACCAAGTACTAAATGTCTCAAGTGTGGTGCATGCAATCAAGCAACCTGTTGACATGGCTTTATCAAAGTAGTAGTGCCCCCCATCTGGAAACCTAAAAAATCTCAATCTTCTGGCCTGACCGGCAGAAGTCTAAAAGCTGACTCAATGTCAGTTTTTGCTAGCCATGCCTCTGGTGTTCCCCTTATCAGTCTTACAGCCTCTTCTAGCATGGCGTACATAGCCTTGTTGTCCGCCTCATCAATATGGTCACTAACAGAGTCTCCCTCAGGGTAAGACAGGTGATGTATCACCCTAAATTCCTCTTCCTGCTTCTCTGGGACCAGATCCAATGGAGAAATCCTCAGGTTATGCAGCAGGGGGTGGGGCCTTGAAGGGCCCTTCCGCTCTACCAGCAACTATCTGTGGTAGGGAAAGTGATGGAGTCACTTCTGAAGGAAAGAATAGCTGAGTACCTAGAGGCCAGTGGAGCACAGGACCCAAGGCAGCATGGGTTCACAGCGGGAAGGTCATGTCAGACGAATCTAATAGATTTCTTTGACTGGGTGACCAAAGTAGTAGACCAGGGAGGGGCTGTGGACATGGCCTACCTAGACTTTAGCAAGGCATTTGACACAGTCCCACACAAAAGATTAATAGTCAAATTAACCAGCCTGGGAGTGGGACCCAGGGTGGTAGCCTGTAAACATTGGCTGGACAACAGGACACAGAAGGTAATTGTAAATGGAGTCCACTCTGGAAGAAAGGGGGTTACTAGTGGGTACCGTAGGGTTCAGTATTGGGTCCAGTCCTTTTTAATGTCTTCATCAGTGACATTGCAGAGGGACTGGAAGGAAAAGTATGCCTTTTTGCAGATGGCACAAAGATCTGCAACAGGGTTGATACACAAGGAGGCGTGGAAAGGATGAAAAGGGACTTGGCAAGGTTGGAGGAATGGTCAGAAGTATGGCAGCTAGGATTCAATGCAAAGAAGTGCAAAATAATGCACCTGGGAACAAGAACCCAGGGGAAGAATACACAATGGGTGGGAAGGTAGTAACAACAACAAAAAAGGAAAGGGACCTGGGGGTAATCATATCAGATGACCTTAAGGTTAGCAAGCAATGTGAGAAGGCAGTAGGGAGGGCTGGAGTAAACTGGGATGCATAGGGAGAGGCATCAGCAGCAGAAAACAGGAAGTTGTTATCCCTCTGTACAGACAGTTGGTAAGACCCCATCTGGAGTACTGTGTCCAGTTCTAGAGACCCCATCTCCGAAAGACATAGACAGGATAGAGGCAGTCCAGAGGAGGGCAACTAAATGGTGCAGGGTCTGCAAGAGAAGCCGATGAGGAGAGATTAAAGGAGCTTAATATGTATGCCCTTGAGGAAAGAAGGAGAGGGAGACATGATAGAAACTTTAAGTACCTCAGTGGAATCAACAAAGTCCAAGAGGGTAGCATCTTTCAGAAAAAGAGACTTGCAAGAACAAGGGGACACAATTTAAAGATAGAAGGAGGGCTGTTCAGGGCAATGGAGGAAGTATTATTTCACAGAGAGGGTAGGATGCATGGAACAGCCTTCCTGAGGAGGTTGTGGGGTCTAAAACTGTGGGAGAATTCAAGAATGCATGGGACAGACATAAGGCAATTCTTGTGGGGGGTAGGAAGAAATAGGCTGTTGGTTAACTAGGATCTGCGGCCTATCCTGTAGGTAGGGAAATGGGCAGACTAGATGGGCCTAGCGGTCCTTATCTGCCATCAAAGTCTATGTTTCTATGTTTCTATCTCCTTTCTTATTTTTTGTTCTAGTAGCTTCTCTTTGCTTTTTTACAGATTTTAGATTTTTTTACTTTGTTTCCTTCCTATTTCCCTTAAATTGTAAGCTAAAACCCATTTTGAAACCCTCCCTGAGAAGTTTAGCTGCTTCCCTATCCAGGTAATGTTGAACCTAGTCCACCAGTATCTGCACTCCTATGGGAGTGTTGCCCACTTTAAATGCTCTGGTACCCAGTTTCTAAGTTATTCTGTTGTCCCTCATATGGAAATAGCGACTATCACTGCACCCCATCTATATAGCACTGCACCCCATCTGTAGAGCTTACCCAGGAAATGTTAACTGCTAAAAAGCTACTATGTCTTACCTTTTAAATGTAACTGATGAAAAACTACTATGTATTATGTTCCTCGCTGTCTAGTGTAATGTACCTGTGCTGTATGCTACTCCATGTGTTATTCCAAGTAATTCCCCAGGTTGCTCCTGAAAAAGGGACCTTCGGAGCCCAGCAGGCTTACCCGGTTATCAAAATTTAATAAATATTGTGTGTATTCTCTTTCCCCGCTGTACCCTCTGCCATGCCTCCCCCCCCATCCTCCATGTCTGTCCCCTGAAACCGGAATGGCCAGCCCAAAAGGGCTGGTTGTTATTGTTACCCTTATCCAAATCTGTCCTGCACTTTGAGGCAAGGTGAATGCCACTGCATTTAGAGCAGGCGTGCCTAAAACGGCAATGAGGCGAGGAACAGAAAGCTCTATTGTAATGCCAGCAACATTTTTGTACAGGCCCAGTCTTCCTGTCCCATTCCTCTCTGCCGCTTGCCCCTGTACATCTCTAACCATAAATCCACCTGTCTGTTGTCCTATCTCATGTCCCTGAAATGCGCCATTTGCTTTCTAAACCTTTCATCATACTTCATCCAGCTATGTCCCTCCTTTGCCTTGTATGCATTATGATCAAAGAATATGCTAATATGCTAATAATGGGGGATTCAGTTCGGTTTCTTTTCAATAACTATAGCGGTGTAATAAGTGAAACCCATAGACCAATTATCCCAGGTTAAGATGTTATCTACTGAGGAAAACATAAACAAAGAGAGAAACAAAATATGCTAGCAACCCAACATCTAAAAACAATCCATGAAACTAAAAAAGTAACAAAAAAAAAAAATGGGATCAAGACTATAGTTATCGAAGACAGGAACTACTGCATCAAAGTCCTCTCTTTGAGGCCGTCTGGTGACTTGGCAGTAGCGTTACCACCTGCCACACTGGCAAACCAGGTTTGGGAGTGAGTTCTAATCACCAGTGGTCAGCTGTAAGGGACAGGATCAAGCATACAGAGGACTGCTCTCCTCTCCCAAATAGGGTGGGTTTTGACTCCTGCAGTGCTCATGTCACCCAGCAGAGGCTGGGTGTTATGGCTGTTGGAAGGCCCCACGTGGTTGGGGAAGGGGGAACTCTCTGGTAGGATGCAGCATGTCACTGCATGCAGATGAGGGAGGGGATAAAATGGAGGAACTCACTCCCGCCACACAGGACGAAGACAGCCCTCCCATAGGCTTGGAACCACTGACTGGGCACCCACACTGCATCCTGCTGTGGTGGGGCAAAAGCATCCCTCCCAACCCTGAGGGGCTTAAGACCTGGAGGCACAATGGGTAAGTCTCAGACATTGCAGGCAACTGGGCTGGGGAATGTCACCAAGAAGGGCGCTGGCAGGGGAGCAAGGAGATAACTCTAAGTGAAAAAATTTCCTCACTTAAGCATGGGAACAGAAGAAATACACTGTACATTTCTGTAGCTCCTATGGCAGAGTCAACCTAGGTGTCTGGAAATTCCAACTTCCCCACTTTGGCTTCCCACTGCAAAGAATTCTGACAGCTTGGGGGATTTGCCTACTTTTGACAAAAGATTCAAGCCACGTCTCCCAGTATATTGTATGACAGACTTAAAGGAATGTTATATTTATACAGTGGAGTAGCAACTGTACAAGTACAGTCTGTCAGGGTTCAAGCCAAGGAATTCTGAAAGGAAAATACTTCCAAAAAGGCCTGCAACTTCATAAATTAGAGATTCTTTCCAATGTCCTTTAAGGTTGGGATTCCAATCATTTATGATTTGAAGATTATATAATGTGCTGGAGTATCTTAGCTGTCAGCTTGCTCTGGCATCAAATCCTATTTATCATCCTCAACAAGAACATAAACCATTCCTGATATAAAAACAAATGCTGGTGGGTATGCATTCTCTTTCTGAGTCCCTGCAGAGTGGAATGCACCATCATACAATATTATACTCATAACAAGACTGTATCACACTGAAGTTTGCCTGGTTAAAGATTTGTCAACTAAAAACAGACCACAAAAAGGGTCGGGTGCTGTCATCTTAACACTACCTATTTCTTCTGACTCTCCCTGTTACTCACTCCCCATCCAGGAAAGGGAGGAGACAGAATGACACTGCCACTAGCTGCACAGGGAGAATCAGACACCACGGAGACAGATTAGAGACCCTGTGGGTAGATTATACACAAAGAGGTTTAGTGAGTTGCTCTTGGTCATACAGGGAGTAAGTGAGGGTGGTGGCATTCAAACCTGATTTTCCTGTTTCACAGCTACAGTATGTGCTGTAAATACTAGGCTAATGTGACAGTACAGTGTAAATGCACCTTGTACAACATCCCCCCCCCTCCCAAAGTTCTAAACTTATAAGTGGCCTTCTGCAAGTCCTCTTCCCTCTTGCAGCACAATGCTTCACAGCCCCTAAAGCCTCCTACCTTTTCAGGCAGAAGCACCTCCCCCAAGTCTTTCTCACCCCCCACCATTATTAACAAAAGTTGGGAGAGGAGATAGCGGGTAGCTCAGTTCATTTGGTTTATTTGACATGGTCACTACAAAAAAAATTGGCTAAAGAAAGTAAGAGCATACAGGACTCTAACCCTCCAGAACAACATCAACAAAAAGAAATGCAAGCAGAGGCAACAAAACAGGTGCACATGAAACAGCTGAAAATCTTAGACAAACAAAAATCACTGATTCTCTTAAAAAAATAATAATCAACAAGTTAAGATTCCGAACATTAAAAATTAACTATTTGTTTGTTAAAATAGTGACCCCTTGGAACGCACCTTCGGTAGAGACTGTTGTCAGTAAATCTAAATCAGAATAAAAAAAAAACAAAAAAACTGGAGTACTATATACTACTGGATGGCAATATCTGCCATTATGGGTAATTTGGAAGGAGCAGTTATGGACAAATGCCTTCTTGCTACATTCAAACCTTAGTACAGTCTGAACCCTAACAAAATAGGTGCATTTAAAATTGACCAAGTTATAGAACATAGATACATAGATACCTAGACAGTGTCGGCAGACAAGGGCCTATGGCCCACCCAGTCTGCCCATTTGAGCTTGTAAGTTCAGTTTATGTTTTCCTAGAAGTCTGTTGCCCCTTACCCCTGACCTCCAGAATTCCTTTATGTCTATCCCATGCATTCTTAAATCCTGTGATTGTTTCAGCCCCCACCACATCCTCCGGCAGGGTGTTCCACTTGTCCACCACCCGTTCTGTGAAGAAATTCTTCCTCACGTTTCCTCTGAATCGTCCTCCCTCCAACTTCATCCCATGCCCTCTAGTCCTGGAACATCTTTTTCACTTAAAAATAGTGTATTCCTGCACCCTGTTCCTCCCTGTGAGATACTTGTATGTCTCTATCATAACCCCTCTCTCCCTCCTTCCTCCAGGGAGTACATGTTCAGTTCCTTCAACCTGTCTTCACAGGACTTGTGATGCAATCCATGCACCATCTTTGTTGCTCTCTCTGAACCTTCTCTACCCTGTCTATGTCCTTACATAGGTATGGTCTCCAGAACTGTACACTGTACTCCAGGTGGGGCCTCACTAGTGTCTTGTATAGCGAATTATGACCTTCCTTTTCCTGCTGGTGATGCCCCTGCCTATACATCCCAGCATCCTATTTGCTTTACCTGCTGCCTTGTCACACTGTTTCCTTACCTTGAGGTCATCAGAGATGATAACCCCAAGATCCCTTTCCTATTTGGTGCATGCTATATCCTCACCCCCAACTGATATATTGTGCCAGGGTTTTGTGCCCCATATGCATTATCTTGCACGTCTTTGCATTGAACTTCAACTGCCAAACCCCTGACCATTCTTCAAGTTTCTGCAGGTCCCTTCTCATTCTGTCTACCCCCTCTGGTGTGTCTACTCTGTTACAGAGCTTTGTGTCATCAGCAAACAGTGAAATTCTGCCTTCTAGGTCCTGTGCAATGTCACTGATGAAGATGTTGAATAGGACCGGTCCCAGCACTGATCCCTGTGGTACCCCACTGGTCACTCTTCCCTCTGTGGAGTGACAGCCATTTACCACCACCCTATAGCCTGGAGGCATGCTGACTCAGCATCCAGCAACCTTGGGGAAATGGACCACAACAAAAAGACACAAAAAAATGCATTGAAGTGATTTTGTGAGCTTCCACAGATGCCTTTTTCACACAGTACCCCATTGCCACCCATGCTTCATATGCTGAAACTGCAATTTGTTTTATAAAACAAATCTGTTAGTCATTTTTATTTATGTTTTATCAACACTGTGTTCTTCAGTTTTCTTTGTGTGATCACACCACCAAAATGATGTCATGCAAGGGCACTGTCAACATTTTGTATACAGCATTATAGAATTCTTGGTAAAGAACATGATGGGGATGTAGAGACAGTTGTAATGGATGTGTCTTCCTCTCCTAACCCATTGACATAACTATCTCCTAGCTTGACTAGGTCACCAAATACACTATCGAGCCTTCACAAGTTTGTAATCTAAATGATGAATCTTCTCATTTTAATCAGTATGGTCTAGCGACCAATGATATATTAGGAACTCTAAAATCAACAACTGATGGCTTATGCTGGTTAACAACTCAATTAAGGCTAAAGTATGTCCTTATTTATCGAGCTGAGTCTAAAACTGACTCTAAATCCTGTACTGTTGTGGAGGAATCACCACAAATTCCACAAGAATATGGAGCCTCAAATTCAGGTAAGCAACCAGATAGTGCATCTAAAGAATTAATTCAATGTACTTCAGCTATCTTTTCTGATGAGACAGTTAATGTTTCATCAAATCAGCATGCTGCAAATATCATACTGAGGAATATTGCAGTTACGTAAGAACTTACCATAACAGTAGATCTTCGAGAGTGGTTCCTGCAATAGGTCTTCACATATAGGACTGTGCCCCCCTGATGTCAGGTTCCAATGGCAAACTTGTAGCTAGCAATCATCAGCAGGAACTGCCCCTGATGTTAGGCCGACTATAAAAGGGGGCAGTCCCGCGCCCGCCCTACAATTCTTTTCCACCAGAGACCTAAAGAAAAGTAAGTAGAAAGGAAGGAGTGATAACTCCTGGAACCCTGCTTCCTATCAAGACCCAAGGGCTAGGCCAGATGAAAATAAAGGAAACATTCCAGGAGTTGGGAGAAGGTGGGTGGTAAACTAGACCTACTGCAGTCACCACTTTCAAAGATCTATTGTTACGGTAAGTTCTTACATAACTGCAAGGGTTCCTGCAGTAGGTCTTCACATATAGGACTGAATACCTAGTAGTCCAAAAGAAAAATACGGAGAAAAAAGCTCTGGGAGGAGGAATTGTTTGCCAAACTGAGTACTGTCCTATGACAAAAGGCCTTGCAGAACCGCAAGGCTGAAACCGGTCCTGCACCTAGAGGCAATGTCCAGACTGTAGTGCTTAGTGAAGGTGTGGACAGACAACCACATGGCTACTGCACAGATCTCTGCCATGGACACATTCCTGAAAAAGGCGGTAGAGGTAGCGACACTCCTAGTGGGGTGACCCATAACTGCCCCCGGAAGAGACTTTCCTTGTTTTTGATAAGTGAAGTGGATGCAGTTAGCCAACCACCTAGATATGGTCTGTTTTGAAATGGCCTTACCCTGGCACTGGGGGGCAAAGGCCACAAAGAGCTGATTGGACTTACGTACCTCTTTAGTCCAGTTTGTGTAATATCTCAAGATCCGGTGCACATCTAAGGTGTGCAAGATATTCCCTCTTGTTAGAATGCTGAGGGTAATATACCGGCAATTCCACACTCTGAGAATGGTTTCCGAAACCACCTTTGGAAGGAAAGATGGGTTAGTCCTAAGGACAACTCTGTCCCTATGAAAAATCAAATAGGATTCCTTGAAGACGAACGCCTGAAGTTCAGAAACCCTTTGGGCTGACATGACAGCAACTAGAAATAAAGTCTTCCAAGAAAGGAAGCGCAAGTCACAATTTGAAGCCGGTTCAAAGTGGGAGCAAGTAAGTTTTTGTAACAAAGTTAAGGTCCCAAGGAGGACAGGGATTCTGAACTGGAGGTTTTAAATGGAGGATACCTTTCAAAAAGGTTTTGGCGACCTCCATTTGAGCCAGAATTTTGCCCTCCACTGGAAGGTGGTAGGTCGACACCGCAGAGAGATGGACCTTGATGGAGGAATAACTAAGGCCCGTCTCCGATAATTGTATGAGGTACTCTAACACCTGGGCGACTGAGGACGAAAAGGGATCCAAGCTCCTGGCTAAGGCCCAGATCGAAAATCTTTTCCACTTTATGGCATAGGTGGATCTGGTAGATGGTTTTCTGGCTTCCACCAAGATATGAGCATCCATAGTGGGAAGCCGCTATGTCCACAGGTGCCACGCATGAAGGTGCAGCAATTGAAGGATCGGATGCACCAGGGTGCCCTGCTCCTGTGTCAGAAGGTCGTGAGACAATGGCAGGAGGATCGGAGGTTCTAGCACCAGCTGTTGTAACAGCAGGACCCAAATCTGATGGGCCACAGAGGGGAAATCAGAATCAAGTGTGCTCCTTCTGCCTGAAGTTTCATCAGAACCTTCTGAATGAGAGGAAAGGGAGGAAAAGCGTATAGAAACCTCCCTATCCAAGAGAGAGAGAGACAGTGCATCTAGCCAAAAAGCACCATGCCCAGGAACGAGTGAGCAAAAGCTGGGTAGTTTTGCATTGAATGGGAAAGCAAACAGATCTACTTCCGGCCGACCCCCATCGAAGAAAGAGGCCTTCGACCAGCTCCTGCTTTAACGCCCACTCATGAGCCTGGGCCACTGATCAGCTGAGACTGTCCACCAAGACGTTGCTTATGCCTGGAATGTGGACAGCTGTCAAGAAAAGCCTGTGCTGAATCACCCAGTGCCAAACTCTCATTGCTTCCCTGCAGAGAGTGTACGAGCGAGTTCCTCCCTGTTTGTTGATATACCAGACTGTGGACATGTTGTCCATCTGGATGAGAAGTGATCCTGGTAGGAGAAGTGACTGGAACACCTGGAAAGCATACTGGACTGCTCTTGTCTCCAGAAAATTGATGTGGAACAGAAGCTCCTGACCCTTGTGTCTTGTGGTCCCCCAGATGGGCTCCCCCATCCATGTCCGAAGCACCCGAGATGAGGATCTGGTTGGGGGTTGGGTAGTGAAAGACAGCTCCCACTAGCAGATTGGAAAGATCTTGCCACCAGCAAAGATCTTTCTGGAGGCTGTTGGAGATCATGACCGGTTGGTTCATGTCATTCGTCCTCTGGTCCCATTGGAATCAAAGAGACCACTGGGTGACCCTCATATGTAGTCTGGCGAGGGTAACCATCATGATGGCCACTGCCATAAGTCCCAGGAGATGGAGCACAGCATATGCTGGGATCCATCGAGCCTGGGCCACCAGGGTGGCTTGAGAAACTAAAGTCTCAGCCCGATCTAATGACAGAAAAGCCTTGCTCTGAACTGTGTCTAGTACTGCTCCAATGAATTGGAGCTGGTGGGAGGGTACTAGCTGGGACTTGGGTAAACTGACTGGAATACCCAGCTGGACAAACAAGTTCAGAGTGAAAGAGAGAGACTCTTTAAGGCTGTCTGGAGAGGGTGCTGAGAGGAGCCAGTCATCCAGATATGGGAACACGTAAATTCCCTTGTGTCGTAGAAAAGCCACAACCACTGCTAAGCACTTGGTTAAACCCGGAGAGCCGAGGAAAGGCCAAAGGGTAGTGCTCGGAATTGAAAATGGGAAGAAGAAACGAAGGAAGCAGCGGTGGGATGGGTAGATGGGGATATATAGGTAGGCATCCTGCGTATCATAGATACATAGATACATAGACAGTGTCGGCAGATAAGGGCCTATGGCCCACCCAGTCTACCCATTTAAGTTTGTAAGTTCAGTTTATGTTTTCCAGGAAGTCTGTTGCCCCTTACCCCTGATCTCCAGAATTCCTTTATGTCTATCCCATGCATTCTTAAATCCCGTGTGTTTCAGCCCCCACCACTTCCTCTGGCAGGGTGTTCCACTTGTCCACCACCCGTTCTGTGAAGAAATTCTTCCTCACGTTTCCTCTGAATCGTCCTCCCTCCAACTTCATCCCATGCCCTCTAGTCCTGGAACATCTTTTCGCTTAAAATAGTGCATTCCTGCACCCTGTTCCTCCCTGTAAGATACTTGTAAGTCTCTATCATATCCTCTCTCCCTCCTCTCCTCCAGGGAGTACATGTTCAGTGCCTTCAACCTGTCCTCATAGGACTTGTGATGCAATCCATGCACCATCTTTGTTACCCTCCTCTGAACCTTCTCTACCCTGTCTATGTCCTTCGAGGTAAGGTCTCCAGAACTGCACAGTGTACTCCAGGTGCGGCCTCACTAGTGTCTTGTATAGTGGAATTATGACCTCCCTTTTCCTGCTGGTGATGCCCCTGCCTATGCATCCCAGCATCCCATTTGCTTTTACCTGCTGCCTTGTCACACTGTTTCTGCCTTGAGGTCATCAGAGATGATAACTCCAAGATCCCTTTCCTGCTTGGTGCATGCTATATCCTCACCCCAACTGATATATTGTGCCAGGGTTTTGTGCCCCTATGCATTATCTTGCACTTCCTTGCATTGAATTTCAACTGCCAAACCCCTGACCATTCTTCAAGTTTCTGCAGGTCCCTTCTCATTCTGTCTACACCCTCTGGTGTGTCTACTCTGTTACAGAGCTTTATGTCATCAGCTAACAGTGAAATTCTGCCTTCTAGGTCCTGTGCAATGTCACTGATGAAGATATTGAATAGTACCGGTCCCAGCACTGATCCCTGTGGTACCCTACTGGTCACTCTTCCCTCTGTGGAGTGACAGCCATTTACCACCACCCTCTGTGTCCTGCCACCCATCCAGTTACCTACCCACCGCACTACTGTCCTGCCCACACCAATATTCCCCAGTTTGTGCAATAGTCTTCTATGTGGCACAGTGTCAAAGGCCTTGCTGAAGTCCAGATAGATATCCCAGGAGCACAGCCAAGAGTTTGGTTGGAGCAGGGGAAGAAGACCCTGAAGGGTCAGCATGTGAAACCTCTTGTACACGACAAAGAGGTTGAGCATGCCGAGATCCAGGATTGGCCTCAGATCTCCTATCTTCTTTGGTACTAGGAAGAAGTGGGAGTAAAATCCCCTTCTTATTTGGTCTTGAGGGACAGGTTCTATGGGCGCTTTTTGCAGGAGGGCCTGAATCTCCTGGAAGACTTTGGGGATCTGATCCCTTGGATAAAAAGACCATCCTGGAGGGTGAGGGGCAGGGATTTCCATAAACTCTATAGAGTGACCTTGTTGAATGAGTTGTAGATCCCAGAGATCTGCGGTGATGGCCCTCCATCCCACCAGGTGGAGGCCGAACCTCCCTCCTACTAGTTCTTCCTTGATGACTGGAGGTAGCGGGAGGAGGGGGAAGGAGTCAGGATGTTGAGGGGAGAGGAGCTTTGGCCCTGGAGGCAGGCTTTGGAAATTTAGCCTGAGGAGTTTGGGCTCCAGATATAGGAGCTCGTTGTTTGCCCTGACACTTGCCCTGGGTCTTATTCCATCGTCTTTGATGGCAAAAAGGCTGCTTCTTTTGCCCTGTCCTATACACAGAGCATACATCTCGCAGTGAATGTCCGATCTTCTGCAGCCCAGTTATTATATCCTTGGTGTCGCTGCCAAAAAGGACGGAACCCCTAAAAGGGGCATCCAGGAGGGAAAATTGGACGTACTGTGCCAAACCTGCAATACTGAGCCAGGAAAGACGTCAGATGCAGAGCCCCGTAGTGGCAGCCCTAGCCACTGAGTCTACTGAATCATACATTGCTCTAAGAGCATGATAACATGAAGACTTGCTCATATGGACCTTGTCCAGTAGTTTGTTTCTGAGCATCTCATCCTGGACCTCTTGGAGGTCTCTCTCTAGCTCCAAGAGGGAAGCCTTCTGGAAGGCCACCATATGCAACATATAGTTAAGGGACTGGATGGCACAGGAAGTAGAGGAATATATCTTCCTGCCAAACTGGTCCAATTGCCTTGAGTCCTTATTGGGAGGAGAGGAGCACAAATGCTTGGGTTGTGCCGACCGGTCATGAGCGGCTCCTGAAGCTCCTTTTCCATCAACGCCAGTCTTCGGGTAAGAAGGTGGGCCTCGAGGGTCCGCTTGCGTCTGGTCCAGGTGGCTTGATTAAAGGCTAGACAGATGGCACACTCATCCGAGCTGTGCTTGGGGCCTAAACATAGAAGGCAGCGGGAAGGGCCGTCCCCGTGCGGGATTTGAGCTCCGCACTTAGAGCACTTCTTTTTAGGAAGAGTCGACATACAGTTGGTCAGATGCTAAAGAAAAAATGGTTTTAGAAGTAGAAAAAACTTCAAATGACATGCGGGTGTTTGCTCGCTGTTCTTACACCAGAGCCGAACGAACTGAGGCAACGGCGGGAAAGAAATGGGAGGGTGGGCACGGGACTGCCCCCTTTTATAGCTCTGGTCTGACGCCACATCACCTGACGCCGGAGGATGGGTCCCCGCTGATGATTGCTAGCTACAAGTTTGCCATTGGAACCTGACGCCAGGGGGCATAGTCCTATGTGTGAAGACCTACTGCAGGAACCCTCTCGAAATAAGATCAATTATTATGCATCAGAGAGGAGTTAGATTTGTTTAAACAGCAGAAACTTGATATCAGAGAGATGGCTGTGTTAAAAAAAAAAAAAAGCATAAACATGCAAAATGAGTCCAGTTCTGAACCTGGGCTGTGCAAATACTTTTTCCTGAATATTCAACCAACTATTCGGTAGCCTAATATATGGAAATTCAGTATCCAAGACATTATTCGTCCGTAACAAAAAAAACCCAGAAAAAAAGACAAAAAAACCAGCCCCCTCTATCCTCTCAGCCCAAGCAAGAAAATGTAACCCCCATCCCCCACCCTCTAGCAAAAGCACAGTCCCACCTTTCTCCCCCAACCCCCAGCACCCATAAGTTGTTTTATAATACTTAGACCTCCAGATCGGTGACCGGCTCAGCCCATCCGCCTCCACGGCCTGCCACCAATTTAACGTAAAGTGCTATTTGCACTTAAGAAAAGTATAAATTATGTCCCCCCCAGCACAGCACCTCACCCTACTCCCACCCAATAGGACCCAGTTCTCCCATATACAGAAGGTGACCAGCACAACTCTCCCTCCTCCACTGCCGGCCACCGTCTTCATGTAAAGCACTATTTGAGTTTAAAAATTAAGTATAAATTTTGTCCCCATTCCTCTGGTACAGCGCCCAGTCCTACTCCCACCCAACAACACCCAGTTCTCTTCTGATATACATTGAGAAGCTGACCGGCACACCCCTTCCCCCCCTCATGGCTGTCCGCCTTCTCATGAATGAAAGCACTCACGCGCTTGCTATGGTAAAGCCAGTGATCAGCTGATTTTGTTATAGCAAGCACATCAGCGCTTTCATTCATGCGAAGGTGGTCAGCCGTGGAGGGGTGAGGTTTGTGCTGGTCACCTTCTTGATGTATATTAGAACAGAACTGGGTGTTGGTGGGTGGGAGTAGGGTTGGGTGCTGAGCTGGGGGAACATTATTTATACTTCTTTTTACGTACAAATAGTGCTTTACATTAAGACGGTGGCTATCCATGGAAGAGGAAGGGTTGTGCTGGTCACCTTCTGTATATCAGAACTGGGTGCTGATGGGTGGGAGTAGGGTTGGGAGCTGTGCCAGGGGGATGGGGACAGAATATATACTTTTTTATGTGCAAATAGCACCTTACATTAAGACAGTGACTGGCGATGGAGAAGGGAGGATTGTGCCGGTAAACTTTTATATATCAGAACTGAGTGTTTGTGGGTGGGAGTAGGGTCGGGTGTTCTGCTGGGGAGTGGGGTAGGGTCAAAGTTAAGCTTTTTTTTAAGCTGTAGAGGTGGGCAGGTTGAGCTGGTTACCAATTGGGGGTCTAAAGTTTTATTAAACTTATTTTAAAAAAAAAAAGCAATGTGGGTGCTGGGGGGAGGGTGCTGGACCTGTACTTTTGATAGAGGGTGGGGGGATGGGGGTTGCACTTTACCTGGTTGGGCTGGGAGAGAAGAGAGAGGATTTTTCTTTTGCAGGTGGCAGAATAATTTTCTGAATATGAATAGTCTCCAATTAGGGAAGGGCTGCTGAATGTTCATGAGCCCTGCTATTCATGGTATTCGGGAAATATTATTCAGCTTCTGCACAGCCTTATCTGAAACATAGTCTTACCGCTATATTTTAGAGGTTACACCTAAGCAAAATAAGTAGTCATACATGCACAGTAGAGTTCAGTGGCAATCTTGGACACGGCAGGCTAAGCCATGTTCTGCCATGACTGCTGACTAAAGAAAAGTAGTGCAGTGCAGTGCAGTGTGACTACTAATGGACAGAGCGGAGTGTTTCATGGATGTGGAGGTGACTGTGAGGCAACTCCACACTGTTGTTCGGTCGGGGAAGTATCCCTTTTCCAACTGCAGGATGTCTGCAGGGCTCCACCCACTGCAATCCTATAAAGACTGACCAATGGAAAACCAGATTTCTCACCTACAGAATTTAACTTTTCACTTTCTGATAACAAATTGCCACATCAAAGCATTATAAATAAAAGAAATAAAAGGGAAAAGAAAAGACAGATGCCAAAAGATTTACAAAGGCACAATGACATAGCAATACAAGAGAAGGTAATTCCTGTTATGAACCCATTGAGGCCCAGGTTATTCTACCCCTTGAGAAAGAACTGTTGGGTTTGAAGCACTGGGGAGTTCTTTGCTGGTCACTATGCTAGCAGCCCACTAATAAAATACATACTAACATACTATTTGCCAGCAGATTAGGCCTTATGGTCTATCGAGTCTGCTCGAACCTATATCCTTAGTTGGGTGCAGAGACCCTCCCATCCCTTGTGCTCCAGAAACCCCTATCATCCATCCCCACCCCCCCGGGACAGACCATCATCTGATACATCCCCTTTCTGTGTCTGTCCCACCCTCTCTTAAAACCCTCCACTGTGGATCTCTGAACCAGCTCACCAGGCAGTGCATTCCAAGGGTCCACCACCTCTGTGAAAACCTCCTCCTTTTCCCCTCACCCTTCCACCTTCCAACTTCAAATCATGCCCTCTGGTGATGCCTTCCTGCTTTAGTCTAAAGATCCCCTCCATGTTTACCCTATTTATTCCCTTGAGGTACTTGAAGACCTCAATCATGTCCCCCTGTCTCTCCTCTCCTCCAATGAAAACAGGCAGAGTTCCTCAAGTCTGTCCTCATAAGTCAAATCCCCTAGCCCTCGTATCATCTTTGTTGCCCTCCTCTGTACCCTCTCCAGGAGCTGTATGTCCCTCTTCAAGTGTGGTCTCCAGTACTGTACACAGTACTCAAGGTGTGGTCTAACCAGTCCATTGTACAGCGGCAGAATCACTTCCTTGTACCTAGAGGTGATCCCCCTTACGATGCATCCCAACATCCTGTTTGCCTTGCTAGCTGCTCTCCTGCACTGCTCAGAGTTATTCATACATGTATCCACCATGACCCCTAGGTCTTTTTCCCTATTGAGGCTTCCAGCGCCCCCTCCCAAGGTGTACCTGTGTTTAGGGTTTCCCACCAAGATGCAACACCTTGCACTTGGTGATATTGAAATTTAATTTCCATGTGTGAGCCCAGCTTTCCAGGGTGTCCAGGTCCCTTGCAGGGCCAACCTCCCTCTTCTCCTCAACTACTGCTCCAATCTTGGAGTAATCCACGAAGAGACTCATTTCACACCTATACCATCCCTGATGTCCGATATGTATGCATTAAACAGGATTGGACCCAGGACCGAGCCCTGTGGTACCCCACTACCAACCTCTCTAGGGTTCGAGAGCTCCCCACAGACCACTACTCTCTGAGTGCGTCCAGCTATCCAGTTTTCAATCCATCTGACCATCAAAGGGCCTACTCCTAACACCATCAGTTTCTCCACCAGACCATTGTGGGGGACAGAGTCAAACGCCTTGCTGAAGTCCAAGAATAATACATCCACAGGCTTACCCCTGTCCAGTTCTGATGTTACCCATTCATAGAACTCCACAAGGTTGGTTTGACATGATCTACCTGGCACAAACCCATGTTGCTGACTATCCAGACCTCCCACCTCCTCCAAGTAAACCCCCAATCGTTCCTTTAGTATACTCTCCATTAATTTTCCCACCACCGAGGTCAAACTGATGGGTCTATAGTTACCTGGTACTTCCTTGACCCCTTATGGATTGGTACCACATGTGCCTCTCGCCAATCCCTAGGTACCCTTCCTGTCTCAAGTGACCTGCTGAAAGCTCCGCCAGGGTGCAGCCAGTATGTCCGCCAATTCCATAGTACTCTCGGATGAATGCCATCCGCCCAGGAGATTTGTCTTTCTTTAGGGCCTTGAGGGCTAACCACACCTTTTGGCGGGATGGCATCATCCGTCCTCCACCTTACTGGTCTTTTATCCTTATCTAGATGTGACACCCTGGGGTACCTTTCCTCCCTTTGCTCCATTTCTGTTGCTCCTGATCCCGCCTCCTCGGCCGCTTCTATCCCTGTGTGCCTTGCTTTGTAGATATCCCATCTCCCTCCCTAGTGAACACAGAGGCAAAGTACTCGTTAAATACCTCTGCCTGGTCCCTCGCCTCTTCCACCCACCCTCCTTCTGATCTCAATCTGCTGAGATGGCCCTTAGTTTTTCTCCGCTCCCCAATGTACCGGAAGAACCCCTTTTCCCCTCCATGTATCCCCTGTGCCAGCCGCTGCTCTTTACTGGACTTTGCTCCCCTCACCATACGGGTGACTTTTCTAGATGCAAGCTGGTACATTTCCTTATCCCTATCCCCTCTTGTTTTATATTTTTTGTAAGCTGCCTTCTTTTCTCTGACTGCTACCTGTACCTCACTGGACCACCAGCATGGTTTATGTGACCTTGCTCCCTTACGTTTCAACTTAGCGCAGATCCTGACTGCCTCATGAAGTCCCCATTTTATGACCTCCCATCTCCTTTCCACACTTGTCGTTGAGGTAACACATTTTTTTAATTTACATTTTTATTGTGGCAATACAAATACTACAGCCAGGCAAATAAAAAAACTTTATTTAGCAACTTGCCTTTGGAGCAGATTTTTGTCTTGTCTTGTAGTTTTTCATTTTCATATTCCAAAACAGGTGGGGGAAGCTCATGCTTTAGAAAATTATGAAATAATTTTGAATACACAGCACAGTACCTTTTCTAGTAATCCTCTTTCTGAGGAGGACACGGATAATCTGTTACTGAATGCTGTGGCGATTATAGAGATCACACTAAAACACAATGTGACACAAATGGGAATTTTACACCTCATTCAAAAATGTGAAAACTTATAAATACTGTGGAAAAATAAATGAATCACAAAAATCATTTATGGAAATGCCAAAATATTTTTTACTGAGGAAGTTAGATGTTCATTTTAAAGAGACGAGAAATGTGAGGAAGTACTTCTTCACAGAGAGGGCAGTGGATACTTGGAACAGCCTCCCAGCACAGGTGGTGGGGGCTAAAACAGTTACAGGATTCAAGAAAGCATGGGACAGATGCAAAGGGATCTTAGAAGTAAGGCAAGGGGGGTGCAAACTGGAGACCGAGCAGGGTCTGCGGTGGCACTGTAGGTAGGGAAACTAGGGCAGACTAGGTGAGCCAAGAGGTCCTTATCTGCTGACAACTTCTATGTTTCTATGTCTAAACAGGTTTTCTCAGTTGCTATCATTCTGATCATGGCAAAGGAAAAGATGTAATTTACCTGTACATGGCCACTGAGAGAAATATTAATGAGGTACAGGATAAAAAATCCATATATTATAACTTAGGAATATCTCTACCATTTCTTCATTTCTACAAATTGTGTAACTTAAGTAATTTGCATACCTCAAGAGCAATAACCTCTCCAACAAATAGGGAGACATTAGAACAATGATTAAAACACTGGCTGATTATAAGCCAGAAACTGTAGAGCATACGGAACAATATATAACACCTCTCAGTATTTGGTATTAAGAGAGCCAGATATGACACTGACAACTTCTATTGGTATCATAGTTTATTGAACCATTCAAGCATGAACAATGTATCATAAATACCATGATATCCACTATATAGTCCTGATCAATCACTATACATTTGGTTTGAAAAGGAAAGCAAAAGGGAGAGAAAAAAAATGAAAAAAATAAATTAACAAAAATTAAACCCCCCACCCACAACATAGTCTATGGTCCAGTGGGCACAACTGCGAAATAGAGTATGGACAACTATATCTGCAAAAGAGGTGGAAGAATCTTAAGTATTTCATTCCAATCAGTAGTCTCCCAGTTCTATGCTCTAGTAATATGCTCTAGTAATTTCTCATGGCACAAAGTAGTCTTAAAAATTTTACATCATTTGTTGATATCAAATGGAGGTTGGCTTGGTGGAGTTCCAGTTCTCTAGAATCATTCTCTTGGTAGACATAGTTGCTAAAGCAAGGATTTTAATTTTCTTTTTCCCTAAATTTAATAACTCAAAACCATTGAAAATAAATATCTTGGGGGATAAGGGAATATGAACCAGGATGAATGTTCCACTTCATTTTTAGTTGGTTGCCACCAACCCTGGATTGACTGGCAGTCCCAAAGCAGCTGGAAATGATCAATCTTTTTAGCTTTTTCATTACATTTGTGCCAACATGAGTTTGAATAATTAGAATCAACATGACTTAAGTTGTAAGGAGTTATATAAGCCTTGTCAATTATTTTATATTGAATAGATTTATTTTTTGCATTACTGTACATTTTATTGACTTTTATATGTATATTTTCCATGCTATTGTATCCCAAGTGTCATGCATTTCTTAATGACACTGACAACTTTTATTGAGACAGATTATCTTATTGCTCAAACATTTCTTAAAAATTCATCTTGGAAGAAAATGTATTATTGCAGCTAGATGATTTCAAGGGTAAGGAAAAAATGCAAACAGAAAAAAGTTAAATCCACTTATTAAACAAGCTAGATTAAATCTCACCAGAGACCATCTCCAGAATTTGAAAAGCACTAGGAAGTCTTGTAAAATTTACTTGAGCATCAGAAGACATTATTTTACAAAGAAAACTGAGAGAGCATGTACACATCTTTGGTAAATAATAACACAATTCCATTTTGGAATCTAGTTGTGAAAGGGAGCAACAATTAATTCAGGGGATTTACAAGCACACATACCTCCCCTGAGATATGGCTAAGTTGCTATACAAAGGTATTTTTATGATAATCACAAAGCAAATTGAAATAGCATAATTCAGAATACAATTAATTAAGTGGATATATATTTCACTAAAGATGTGGTGATGGATGCAATCCTTTCTCTCAAAACAGGTAAAGCTCCAGGAAATGAGAATATTATATTTGGATAGGCAGGGGAATGTTTTGACAGACTAATTCATATTCAAAAGAAAATTACATACCAGAGTCCTGGAGAAGAAATATACTAGTCCTGGTTTATAAGAAGGGAGCAAGAATTGATCCAGCTAGTTACAGACCAATAAGCTCAACTGACATACAAGCTAATATCTATTGTAAATTATTATTACAAAAATTACAGCATTGGGTGGATGCAAATAACTTACTGTCCAAATATTAGGCAAGTTTTAGATCCAGTAACTCAACAACTGATCACTGTTTTACCTTAAATCACCTTTTACAAAAATATATCAAAATACAGAGTCAGAAAGCTTATACCTGCTTCATAGACCAGACATTAGCCTATGAGTCTTTATCCAGATCTATACTATGGAAAAAACTGCTAGATTTAAATATCAATCACACATTATTGCAGCTTATTATTGTGTTATATTCTAATACTTGGCCAAAAGTTAGATTTTCTCCAGAGGATGATACTACAGAAGAATTTAAAATAGCAGTATTCAAGGCGTTCAAAAGGACTGCCCATTGGCTCCCCTGTTATTTAATCTACATTTAATGATTTTTTTTTATTTCCATTGGAATGTAGGCCTTAGATTCACCAAAGATAGGTAAAACTCATTCCAGTTATAGCATAAGCTAATGATGTTATTCTCTTATCGCTTAGTAGAAAAGGTCTTCAGTTTTCTTTGAATCAGTTTAGTAAATTCTGTGAAGAAAATAAACTCACAATAAATTTGAGGAAAACATTGGGGCCTATTCACAAAGGTGCAGAGTGGGATATGCACTGTGCATCTGCGGCTCATAGCCCACTCCGCACCTGCCAACCTCCTGCATGCATTCACAATTGAGGTACGGGCTCTCTATGCACCCAGTCCCCTGGCCGAATGCACAGCTCCACACTAGAGTGGGCAGGTGAGGGCGGGGCGGGACTGTGCCAGCACTCTGCATGATTTTCAAAGCTGTGGAGTGCTGCACATGGCAGCTGGCGGCAACACATCCTCAGGGCAGCCGTAACCCCAAGCAGCTGGTTACATGCCCCCAATAAAGCAGACATGGAAGGAAGCGGCCCCCAAAATAAGGATACCCCTGCTGTCAGGGCACACCGGAAGGTCAGGGGCTGTCAGCTGGGGAACCCCCCCTCCAACATCACAGTCGGTGCTCTGCATGCCAGTTGACATCATGGCATCCCACAGATGCAAGGGATCCACTGTGGGACCCTGCCCAGGCAGCTGATTGGCTGCTTGCCCAGATCAGCCGCTCCACACCCACCTGGCCCCCCACGGACCTATGCACCGGGGGCAGGGCCATATATGGGAGCCAGGCAGGGGCTCGTGTTTGTGAATGTGGCCATGTGGATCTCCCCAGGGTGCGGAACTGCATGTCCAGATATGCACCTTCAGGGCGCACATTGGTGAATAGACCTCATTAACAGTACAATCTGGCAACAAATCCAAGAACTCATGTAACTGGCTTCTGTATGGTCAGAAACATGAAACTGTAAATTCATATACTCATCTATTGCTGATGTTTTCAAACAGAATATTATGGAAAGAACATCTGAATACCCAGCCAAAAAAAAATTAGACACAGTATTAATAAATCTTGCCAGATTTAATTGCAAATATGGCAGATACACTGTAAATTTGTACAGGGCTGGTGTCAGGTTTTTGTGGGCCCTGGGCAATGGACCTCTACTAGGCCGCATTCAGACCCACCTGTCTGTGTAAACAAATAAAAGCTGACTTGGCAGAGTTTGTTACAACTACAAGCACCCCCCCCCCCCGAGAGGAATCAGGATTTACGCAATGCAGAATTTATTTGTACATACAGTACCAATTAACTTTCAAACATGAAACGCCCCCTCCTTAATACAGGAATCCATACCAACCAACCATCACCAACACTCTCCACACAGCACAGCACAGTAGCTTGACCATCTCCTCTCCACACAGCAGTGACTTGAGTTGCCCCCCCCCCGGGGGCTACCTTCTGTATCCCTAAACCCCAAACCAAACACAGCTGCAGGGGAGTATGCTCCCTATCTTAGCCAAGTCAAGGAGTCGGATAGTCAGGACAACACAATCCAACTCAGTTTCCCAATGAATGGGAGGGAGATAAAAAAGGACTCTGTCCTACCTGGTGTGGCTGGTGCGGTCACTGCGGTACGGTGCCAAGGGTCACGGATGGGTCAGGTCATGACTCTCATGAGGGGAATAGGGAGCTTCATCCAAGAAGACGGTCAGTCAGACAACATCCGATCTGCAGCTCGCTGTCAACTCATCCTGGACTGTCCGGTGTTTCTGGTGGTGCTGTTAGAGTTCCAGTGGTCCAATGATGTGACAATGCTGCACACATGGACAACAATCCGAACCATCAGATTTCCGATAGCTCTAAACTCAGTCCCACCCGCCAGGCCAACCAGTGCTCTGCTCTGCCACTGCTCTGCCTGGCTGCACCAGAACCCTAGTTTGAACTCCTGCCTTGCTTTGGCACCTGCGCAAGTGTGCCTCTTCCCGACAACACAATGAATGGCACAGGCAGCTAAGCTAAATCCAGATGGGCCGGCAGCTGGCAGGGCCGCATCTCTCAGGTCCACCCCTCCACCACACTCCTCTCTAGTAGTTGGCTGCCTGCATATCCTATACTCCATCCCATGGAATGCAATGGATCAAGGCCCTGCCAGTCAACAAGCAGGGCTGGGCTCATATGGTTGCCTTGTACAAGCAGTCTTCGGGAGGGGGGGAATCAATCCATTTGTTACATTCTTGGCTTGTTCTGTGGCAGGCAGTGATTCAGTGAATGCTGCTGAATGCGAAGGCTTCACTAGCAGGGAGGCAGTGGTTGACTTGAACTGGAGTGCCGCAGGCACAAATTGTGGGGAAAAAGCATGATGCCAGCACAATCTGTGCATCACCATACCGGGTCATAATGTAGTACACTTAATAGCATACGACATTATAGCTAACCTGAAATAGTGCTGTCTAGGACAGCGAATAGTACAATACTGCGTATACTGCTATACGCGGTATTGCACCATTCACACACTCCCAGGCAGAGGATAAGACCTCTGCTGGAAGTGGGTTCCGCCAAGCAACTGCCGTGGCTTACTGGATAGAGCCACAGCAGCAGGAACCCAGGCACTGCGTCTGAGACTGGGTTTAATTCCCAGTCCCACAAATTTTATTTTTTTTAAGACTTTGTGCACTCCCCGAGTTGGACCCCCCTTGGGTTAAGAATCATTTAGTGGAAGTCCGGGGGCACAACCCCATAGAAGAAAGATTTGCAACATGCATAAATCGTGCTGTACTCATACGATTTAGCTAAGCGGCATAATGTCTTGCGACATTATGACCCCATGCTGCGCATCGCATGGAGCACTGTTCTTTATCTTTTTGAGCCCCTGGTGGGACCCTCTTTTTGGTGTTGGACCCTGGGCAATTGCCAGGGTGGCCTGGGTGCTGATGCTGGCCCTGTATTTGCCACTGAAAGCTTCAAATATTAAATTATCATCTAATATACTGTATGGAATGGCTCATCTCTCACTTCTTGAATCTAAACGTACAAAATTTTGGCATCAAATACTTTCACTTCTCAATTTTGTTCCTGCTTGTGTGGTTAGGGACAGAGCTGGGGGAACCACTCTGGAGCCAGTTTGTGCTACAGGGTATTTTCATACTTGCTAAAAATAAAGACAATGCCTTTGGAAAGATTACCTGCCCAAGCCTTGGCAGAAATGAAAAACTTTAAAGTAAAATTCAAACATTTGGGGTCAGGCTTTATAGCTCATTACTTCACAGCAGCAGAAGTCCTGTGAGCCATAAAATAACTTTTATTAGCCCTGTTATGAAGGGAAGGGATCACAAATCATGCTGAGTCCAATGACTGGCCAGTCCCTTCCACTTCTAGGTCCGCCAGCCACCCCCCCCCCCGTGCTCAGACATTTTGTAAACCTCTAATCAGGATAGTGTGGGGCGTGCTCATTGAAGTTTATGGAGGCCCTTTCAAAATCTTTGCGATAAATTCATTTAGTATTTGTGCCATCACCAATTAATAGAGGGTCTATTAATTGAGCAGTGGCTTCCATATACACCAGAAATGGATTTATCACTACTAAAAATGTTTTGAAAATAAGCCCTGTATACTTCAATGGGGCACACCCCCATGCTGTCCCTGGTTAGACATTACAAAACATCTGAGAACGGGGGCATGGCTGGGAGTCAGGGAAGTAGAAGGGATCGGCCAACAATCAGGCTCAGCATAATTTATGATCCCGTCCCTTCCTCACAAGGCTAATTAAAAAAAGTTATTTTATGGCTCCAACAACTGATGCTGCATTGAGGTAATGGGCTATAAAGTCCAAAAGCAGCAAAGAAAATGTTTTAAATTTACTTTAAGCGTCAGGGTTTAGATACGAGTTGCATAAGGCAACTTGAGAACGTATTAGAAGAGCTGGTTTAAATACGTTACCATCCCTCATGCAGCAAGGCATTACCATCCATCCGTCTAATAGGAAGGCAACTATGGATTGATTAAAATTAAAATATCAAAAATATTTAGAAGTTTTATCTGTACAGTATATAAATTCTGCCCATAGTATGTAACTCTTAAAAAGACACACAGATATGAATCATATTTAGATATTAAGTTGCCAAACTTGCGGAAAGCATCTACTAGACTACAAACATTTGACTCAAATGTATTGAAAGTATGCTTTGAGCATACAAAAGAAATAACAGGAACTTTGTTTTGTAACTGTAGGAAAGGAATAGTGGAAGATCCTGCACATGTTGTAGTTTACTGTCCAAAATATGTTTCTCAAAGAAAGAAATGGCTAAGCCAAGTTTTTTGCCAATTCTATGGACTCTCCACTTAAACAATTAGTTTATTTGCTTTCTGGAGAAGACACAACTATAAAATGCATACATTTTTTGGATGAAATTATTAAAGAAAAACAGAAAGTCAAGACAGAATTTTTCTGTGTATTCTTAATTTATTCTGGAATAAATCAGACTGTTGCCTTTCTAAATGCATGTTTTAATGTACAAAATTCCTGTTTTTTTAAGTTATTTTTAAATACCAAGATAAATAGTACTTTTTTACATGGCCTGTGACCCTTCTCCTATGGATAAAAGACTTCCTGTCTAATTGACAAGATTACATGCTGCTTTTACCATTTTGTAATGACAAACTTCTACCCTTGTCCCAGAAATATAATCAATCATGGAATATACTCTGGACCTGCATCTATGAAGATGGCAGAAAACTTGCCAGATAGAATCTCGAGCTCATTACTAGCTTGCAGATGGTTACTGTGCTTTTACATGGCTGTTTCAGCCCAAATTGTAATATTAGTCACAATCACTTTCCTCAATCCAAGTTGCAGCATGGTATCAGTCCACACTGCTGTTTCTTGTGTTAAGGAAACCATGCTGATCAGAAACTGTGTCCTTGCCTACATCTATGCTGGGCTAAAGCACAGTTTCAGAACATGGATAGTAGCAAGGTTTTTACCATGCTACAGTCTGAATGCGAAATCCTTAGAAATCTGTAGGCATTTATATGGTATACGTCCAGAATCTGTATACATTCAAAAATATTTAGTACTCAACTCTAACAAAGGCACAGTATGCACATGATCTTCATACCCTCAAAGTACATGTCCAGAATCTGTACACATTCAAAAATATTTAGCACTCAACTCTAACAAAGGCACAGTATGTACATGACCTTCATATCATCAAAATATTGTTTTGGGGGATGGAACTACAGCTTGAGACTCCAAGACCTATTGAATACATGCCGGCTTTACAAAGGCTTTTGTCTAATTACTTAATTCATTTTTTAAAAACTACTTATTTAAACTATCAGGCAGGTACTGTAGCACTCTAACTTGACTTGCATGTTTCAGGTTAAAGGTGTCAACACCTCCTTAAATTGTTTTTCCACTGAATTGCTTTCAAACGCTTATTATCCTGTTTAAGCCTCTTTAACGTCTTCTTTTACCCTGTTCCTGCTATATTTCCACCATATTTTCACCCACACCTCTTCCTTTGCTACCCTATCCCCCACTTCTCCCCTATTTACTGCCCTACCCCCTTATGAATGCCTTCAGCCTCATACCTTCTATCTCTCTCTACCTCACTTCCTCTCTCTCCTATAACTTGCCACCCCCAAGTCCCCTTGCAGGGTTCCCAACATCCTGAAGGGGTATAGGTTCTGTATCATTCTCCCTCTCTCCTCTAACTTGCTGGCCCCCAGTCCCCTTGCAGGTTTCTCATCATCCTGAAGAGGAATAGGTTCCAGCAGCCCCCCCCCATATTCCTCTTCCATCATCTTCATACGTCATTATATAGCACTTAGTTCCTCATGCCCTTCTTCCACCCTTCCCTTGCACTTATCTGAGTGCCTCTGAGCCTATTAGCACTTAGTACTATATTGTTCTCTGTCATTCTGTTGCATCATAGTACTGTCTGTTCCTCATTCTGTCTAGTCTTAGCTGCTATAGTTAGTTGTATTAACTATAATGTCTATAATCCAGCCCCCCTTGTTTCCTTTCCCCTTGCAATTCAAATGTATAACAATGCTGTCCACCTACTTACTGTCTGTAAGCATCTGATGTTACTTGCAAAATTATATAAATCTCTATTTTCTCATCCTCAATGTACCCACCTCCCCCATGTTGCACCAGGAGATATGCAACTTGTTGTTCAGTGTGCCTTCCTGGTGAAACATTTCAATAAATAGATGAAACTTAGACAAATTCCACAATAAATCGTCCTATTCCATGAAGTCTCCATACTGTACTTATGGTGTTTCTCCAACTTCTGTTCCAAATTGCAGATGAGAATGTACTAAGACTGCTAAAAAGTGATAGTGAACATCCGCTGTTTGAAAAACCCACTGCAATGCCAAACAAAGTGTGTGTGAGGGGGCTGTTTAACTAGGAAAGGCACACTAAGCTGAAGCTTGTTTCCAGGTGCAACCTATGAGCACAAGGAAGTTAAATGACTTGCTCAGGGTCCCACTGTATGCAAGTGGGGGCTGTGGGATTCAAACCCAGGTCTCCCAAGTTTGCAGTTCAGAGCCCTAATGCACTACACTATACTGCCTCCTAGGTGGAGTTATTTTCAAACTTGAATGGAAGGCAACTACACATTCTCTCCCTCTTTATGAAAACACACATTTGTCAATTCTGAATGTTTCCTTGCATGGTATATGTGGCAGGAATGACCTAAAGGTTGGCAGGCAGTGGGACAAGGCAGCTGGAAGGGCTAGTGGAATGCAGGTGTATAGGGAGAAGGATCAGCAGCAGAAAGAGGGAGGTGATGTTTCCCCCCCCTACATAGATACTGTTGGTAAGACCCTGCCTTGAGTACTGTGTCCAGTTCTAGAAACCATACCTCTGGAAGGACACAGAATAGAGGCAGTCCAGAGGAGGGCAACTAAAACAGTGTAGGTTCTGTACCAAAAGCCTTATGAGGAGAGACTAAAGGACCTCAGCAGGTACACCCTGGAAGAGAGGAAGCACCAAGTTTGGTCGATAGTAAACCTGTCGACCAGCCGCACAGCGACGGCACAATTACCGATGCAGGTATTGTGCCGCCCAAGCCCCCAGTGTTTTCTGTGGGGGACTGCAACTCCCCACACCCCCCGGACTTTAAGATTTTCAATTCCAGGTCAAAGTTGGTCCGGGGAGGGGGCAGGACACTGGGGGACTGCGAAACATGGAAACAGACCATTACAGCGACTGTCGCTGTAGTAGCAATTTTCCGTGTTTCGCCATCGGGGTGTCGGGCAAAAAAGGGGCCACCTGGAAGAGAGGAAGAAAGATGGGGAATATGACAGAGACCTTTAAATGCCTCACTAGAGGGTAAATAAGGTACAGAAGGAAAGTATTGTATTTTTTTCAGAAAGAAAAAAAAGCTGAAGAATAAGGGGACATGCTGTGAAGCGGGGGGTAGATTCAGGACAGACATAAGGAAGTACTTCTTCACAGAAAGAGTGGTGGATTCCTGGGAACAGCCTTTCACCAGAGGTCATGGAGGTGAAGACAGTGGTGTGGTTCAAGAATGCATAGGATAGGCATAAGAGGGGAAGTCAGAGACCAGTTAGGGTCTGCGGTGATACTGTAGGTAGGGAAAAATTGGAAAACTGGCAGTCCTTATCTGCTGTCAAATTCTAGGTTTCTGCTGGGTTACTTAGAAGGTATGACCATTTTACTATTTAATTTACAATTACCCACACAGACGTACAGACATCTTTATGCAATATTTATGACTTATAAAGCCTTAACTCTTTGCATTCTATATTCTTGTATACAACATATGTAGGACTCTGTGACCTACAAAATGTTGTCTCAATGCAATGTAATATGCTTCTCTGCACCTGTCCAATCAAAGCTGGGTAATAAAGCAGTGACATTGTGGTTTCCTCTTGTACAAAGGGCTCCAGTTCAGTTTTACTCTCTGCATGTACACACCATGAATGTAATGTGCAATGTCTCCTACTTTCTGGATTGATGTACTGGATGGAGTCCGAGTATCTGCATCACAGGAGGGGAAGGACGTGGGAGTGATGATCACTAATGACCTGAAGCACTGCATGCATTTCAAGAAAACAGCAGCAAAGGCAAACAAGATGCTGGGATGCATATCTAGGGGGATCAGCAGTAGGAGAGAGGAGGTTATACTGCCCTTGTACAGGTCACTGGTAAGGCCGCATCTAGAGTATGGAGTTCAGTACTGGTGCCCACAACTCAAAAAGAACATTAACCTGCTGGAGAAGGTTCAGAGGAGGGCTACAAAGATGATAGCTGGTCAGCAGGATGAGGCATATGAGGAAAGGTTGAGGGCACTGAACATGTATTCCCTGGAAGACAGGAGAGAGAGAGAGGGGACATGATTGGGACCTTCAAGTAATTGAAAGGAATAAATAAGGTTAATAAGGAGAGCTGAGTGGCAACCATAACATGAGGGGGCACAGTCTTAAGCTGGCAGGTGTGAGATTTAGGAGGGATGTCAGGAAGCACTTCTTCATGGAGAGGGTGGTGGACACTTGGAATTCACTGCCAGAAGAGGTAATCTTGTTGAAGACAGTGGGCAGCTTTAAGAGAGGCTGGAACAGGCATGGGGGGAGGGTAAGGGTCATGGGTAGGGAAAATGGGAGGAGTGGGGAGGGAGGGCAGGGACATGAGTTCAAGTTTTGGATCCTGCAATACAAGCAGACTTAATAGACCAAATGGCCTTCTTCTGTTGGCTTCTTCATATGTTCATCTGTCTTTACACTGAATGTAATTAACTCCAGGTCACCCCTGAAAAAGGGACATGCTGTGTTGGTGGGTCCACCTGGTTATCAAAAGTCAAATAAATTAATCATACTCCTTGCTGCTGAATCCATAGCTGGACATGACCTTTAAGAAAAAATTACTCACCATAGTAATGTTGTTTCTTCTAATGGAGTCTTGCTGTATTCAGACAAAGCAGTTAGCCCCAGCACTTGAACTGCCCTGGAGAGGAAAGGGTTAACTCATGCAGAAGCATGAACGTTGAGCTCGGTTTTCAAACCTCCATCTGTAGTACTTCCCAATGTAACCGTCAGATTATTACAAGCGACTAACTGACTTAGCACTATAATACGGAAATTGTTTGAAACATATAGCCAAAAGGCAAAATATTTCTGGGGTCCAAAAAAGACTCAAGTCGAGAACCCAGGAAGATACAAGGTAGTGACAAATTAAGCTATGCAACACAAGAAGGATAAACATAACAGCTACCCCACCATGAGGGAGGGTACCAGGTACACCCCTGAGGTGCAACACTATACTTGCCAGCCCACTTCCCAAAAACAGATTCTGAGAGGGGAGGCGGGGTCTGAATACAGCAAGACTCCATTAGAAGATACCACATTACTATAGTGAGTAATTTTTTCTTCAAATAACATGAAGTCTTGCTGTATTCAGACATAATGCAGACTACCAAGCAGTTCCCTATGGAGGAGGGAACGCAGAACCTACTTTGGGAACAAGCTCTGCAGTACTGCTGTGCCAAACCTGGCATCACTCCTAGCCTAGATGTCCAGGGAGTAATGCCTGGTGAATGTATGTACTGTTTTCCAGGTGGCTGCTTTACAGATCTCTAACAAGGGTATATCTCTGGCCGCAGCTAGTGTAGCAGCTGTACCCCTAGTGGAGTGAGCCTTCAGGCCTGAAGGGGGTGTTCTACAGAATTTGTTATAGCAGAACTGTATACAAGAAATAATTCACCTGGCAATAGATCTTTTAGTGGCAGGCTTACCTTTCCCCACTTCACCATAAGTGAGAAACAATTGAAGACAGTCATTCCTGTGTTCCTTAGTATGCTCTATGTAGTAGCTAAGAGCCCTTTTAACATCCAAACTGTGTAATCTTCTTTCCCCTGAAGAAGAATGGTCAGTGGAAAACACAGGGGGAGAGATATAGACTGGTTTAGGTGAAAATCCGATACCACTTTAGGCAAGAACCCCCATTAGTTCTTAGGACCACTTTATCCCTATGGAAGGATATGAAGTCAGGTTCAACTGACAGGGCCTGTAATTCACTAATCTGCCTGGCAGAAGTAATAGCTACCAGGAACACAGTTCTCCAGGTCAAGTACTTCAATTCAGCTGAAGCCATAGGCTCAAAGGGTGGCTGCATAAGCTGAGCAATGCAGACATTAAAATCCCAAGGCAGAGTAGACTCCCTAAAGGGAGGGCTAATGTGAACCAGGCCTTTGAAAAACTATCGTAAAAACAGGATGAAATGCCAGGGAAGAGCCCTTCCCTGCTGAAAGAAATGCACAGACAGCTGCTAAATGAACCTTCAAAGTGGCAGGCCTAAGGCCTAGACTATTCAGATGAACTAGATAATCTAAGGTTGTGGAAATGCCTGCAGAATCAGGCACAATACCTTTCTGAGAGCACCAAATACTGAACCTCTTCCATTTGGAATTGTAAGTTTCTCTAGTGGAAGGTTTCCTGGAGACCTTCAGAATATCCAGAACTCCCTGAGAGAGATGTAGTGCTGCATATTCTAACTCTTCAAGAGCCAGGCCTTGAGGCTGAGAGACTGGAGATTGGGGTACCAGATCCACCCCTGGGAGGAGGAGGAGAGAAGATTGTATCTCCTGGGAAGAGACAGGGGACGTGACACAGCCAAGGACAGCAGTAGAGGATACCAGGGTTGTCTGGCCCAATCTGGAGCAACCAGTATCACTGTGCAGGGTTGAGTTCTTATCTTGATCAGAACTCTGAACAGGAGAGGGAAAGGAGGGAAGGCATAGAGAAACCTGCCCTTCCAGTACAGAATGAGGGCATCCTGGGGAACTGTCCCCAGGACTGGAGGTCTGCAACAAAACAGAGGAAGTTGATGATTGTCTGGTGCTGCAAATAGGTCTATCTCTGGATGCTCCACCTGGAGAAAAATGATCCTCAGAATGTGAGGATTCAGGGACCATTCGTGATGTCCCCGTGAAATCCTGCTCAGGGCATCTGCTAACACATTGTTTTTCCCTGGAAGATGAACTGCTACCAGGGAAGTCTGAAGGGAATAGGCCAGAGACCAAATCTTCATGGCCTCTGTGCACAAGGTCATGGACCGAGTGCCTCCTTGCTTGTTGATGTACCACATTGTGGTAGTGTTGTCCGTCCTGATTTGGACCACCTTGCCCTTGACTGAATCTGAGAAGGCCTGAAGGGCTAGGAGAACTGCCTTGAGTTCCAGGAGGTTGATAAGAAGAAGAGACTCCTGCAGGGACCAGATCCCCTGAGCTGTTAGAGCTCCCAGGTGGGTTCCCCAGCCTAGGAGAGAAGCATCCATAGTCAGGACTACTGATGGAACTTGAGGGAGAAATGGAACCCCTTGTATGAGGTTGTCCTGGTCCAGCCACCACTGGAGAGCTTGTACCAGAGCTCGGGTCACTGGAATCAGTTTAGTGAGACAGTCCCTTCTCTGGGACCAAAAGGACCTTAAGTGGAACTGTATGTCCCGCATCTGAAATCTGGCTCCCTGAACCACTGCAGTGGAGGCTGCCATGTGGCCCAGGAGTTGGAGGAACTGTCTTGCTGGAACAGAAACCTGAGGCCGAAAGGAGGAAGCAAGGTCTACTAAGGCCTTCACCCTTGCTAGAGGAAGGAAAGCTTTTGCTTGGATAGTATCCAATTCCACCCCATGAAGGTGAGAAGCTGTACTGGTTCGAGGGCGATTTTGGCAGATTGAGAAGAAACCCCAGAGAACTGAGCAAGTCCTGAGTGGTTTGCAGAGCTGACCTGACCTGGTCTGATGACTGCCCTACTAGGAGCCAGTCGTCCAGATATGGAAAAATGGTGATACCCTGTCTTCTGAGGTAAGCCACCACTACTGCAAGGCACTTTGTGAACACACTTGGAGCTGATGTTAGGCCAAAAGGCATGGCCTTGAACTGACAATGGCCTGAAGGCAACTTGAACCTGAGGTATTTTCTGTGGGAGCACCTGATAGGGATATGGAAGTAGGCATCCTTGAGGTCCAGTGATGCTAGCCAGTCTCCTGGCCTTAAAGAGGGAAGGATTATTCCCAGAGTTACCATTTTGAATTTGGGTTTTGATATATATGTTTGTTCATATACCTTAGATCCAGGATGGGTCGCCACTCCCCTGTTTTCTTTGGGGTAAGGAAGTACCTGGAGTACAGGCCTTTTCCCCGGTGTTCAGTAGGAACCTTCTCTATGGCTCTGAGAGCCAGGAGAGATGAAACCTCTGCCTCTAGGGCAAGGGTTTCTGAAATTGATGCAGGTGGAAAAGACTTGGCCCTCCTTTTTGGGTACCTTTTGAAGCTGAGGGCTAGTCCCTGGCTTACTACTTCCAGGACCCACTTGTCTGAAGTAACAGACTTCCAGGCCTGAAAGTAGTAAGCCAGCCTGCCTTCCTACTGGGGTTGGAGAGTCGACCCGGGCTGACACCTCAGGTGTCTGCTTGGCAGGAGCCTTAGACTGGGAGGAGGAAGCAGCCCTGCTCATCCCCCTTTTACCCCTCCCTCGGAAAAAAACCCTTTGTGGGTAAGAAGAGGAGGCCTGAGCTTGGTAAAAAGGCCTGTGAAAGGGTCTGACCCTGCCCCTGGACTGCTGCTTTTTGAGGAGAGGCTTGCCTTTCCTTGGCCTGTGCACTCCTGTAAGTGGTCCTATATTCATCCATTTTCTTCATGTAAGTCTCTGTCTGCTCCCCAAACAGAGAGTTACCAACTACAGGAAAATCCATAGCCTTAGACTGGGTGTCCTGTGATAGGCTAGTACATCTGAGCCAAGCATGCCTTCTGAGAGAAACAGATGTAGCCATGACTCTGGATGCCACATCGTTGGAGTCCACAGCAGCGTGAAATTGTACTTTGGATGCCTCAATTCCATCTGCAGCCACCTCCTCCAGCTCTTTGGCTAGCTGGGGGGAGGCCTTTTTAGCCAGTTCCAGAACCGTATCCCATCTGGACTTCTGGTACCTGGCTGTATAGGTCATATAGTTTGCCTGCCTGAGTCCCAAAGAGGATGCCAAGTATAGTTTTTTGGCCATGGCATCAACTTTCCTGGAGTCCTTGTCGGGGGGGGTGTGAAGCCAAAGGAATGTTTGCCCTGTCACAGGCTGCAGCCTGCACTACCCCAACATGGCTGCAATGTGAATGAAGGAACTCCGCAGCTGAGCCTGATAACATGCATCTCCTGTCCATTCTTTTATCTACAGGAGGTAAAGAGTTAGGAGTCTGTAGAACCTTTTGTGTCTGCTTCCCCAAGGACTTATGAAGAGGGACAGACAACCATTTGGACTCTGGGGTGTCCATCATCTCCACAAAATCAGGCTCTTCTTCCTCCTCAGCAGCTTCAACCATAGGGAGCTGGAGGGTTTTGGCCACCTTCTTGTAAAACAAGAACTGTGAAGGGGACTCAGAAAGCCTGGAAGGGGAGACACCCGAGGGCCGGTCTGGTGAGATGTCCGGTTCAATGGGCACATCCAGACCCCCGATCGTAGTCATCATCGTGATAATCTTCATCTCCCTCCCATTCCTCATAGAAAGCATCCAGATTGTAATCCGAAGGAGCCAGTTCTGACTGAACCACCTGCCTAACCGACGGTGCCGTTTCGGACGGAACCGGATGAAGCGATTGGACAACACTAATCGCTTTGGCTATCTCGTCCGTGGTTGGAGTATGTAGTACTGGATCCGAACTGTCAGACTTTCGTTTCTTTTTTGACAGAACCAACCCCTCAGAGTCGGCTCTCCTTTTGCCGGAGGAGGTATCGCCTAGGTCAGTAGGCATCTCCTCAGGTTTGGCTGCAACCAAACCGGGCTGGCCATCCAGATGCAAGGACTTCTCAGCCTCCCTTTCCTTCAACCTACTCAGTCTTTTTTCTAGAGTGGTTTTGGGAAAGTTTTTACAAATTTGGAAGTCTGACTGCAGGTGGTTAAACTCCAGACAATAAACACAGATGAGGTGGGGGTCGGCCTTGGCAAAGGCCTCCCCACAGTCAGTACAGTGCTGAAACCCAGTGGGACCGGTTTTGTTTTTGGGTTTCTCAGACATGGCCAACCTACCAAAATTACCCTATAGAAGCTTCCAAGCCAGGTAATACCAACCGATTGGTAAAGAACCAAGAAAAGGCCCGGTTCTTTTTAGACCGATCAGTACCGGAACACCACTCTAATCCCAGAAAATATTACTTAAAATTAGAGGAAAACACAAGGTCGGTTCCTAGCTGGACCGACCGAAAAGAAACCGAAGAAGCAAACAATTTCCACAAGTTGTTTAAAATAAATACAGTCACTACCTATCTACAACACTACCTGTACCGTAGACAGAGGCTGGAAATCCGAAAAATCAATAAAAGAATCGGTTTAAAATTGAACGCTTCACTTTCATCGAACCGAGCAGAGGAAATCTCCGGAGCGACTTCACTGTTAGGCAGAGTTAAGAATCTGACGGTAACATTGGGAAGTACCACAGATAGAGGTTTGAAAACTGAGCTCGAGCTCAACGTTCCATGCTTCTGCATGGAGTTAACCCTTTCCTCTCCGGGGCAGTTCAAGTGCTGGGGCTAAGTGCTTTATGTCTGAATACAGCAAGACTTCATGTTGTTTGAACAGCATTAAGAGGCATTTAAGTGAAAAATTAGAAAGCTGGTCCTCGGCATGTAAAATAACTGCATATTAAAACATTTTGTTTGCAAGTGAACAACAGCTCTTGTGATGTGACATTTAATGCTTGCAGATGAAACCTGAACTACACGCATTGCAGAAGACAGAATTTTAAACCCTGCAATTTGGGCTGACAGCATGAAGTAACTGACAGGTAACTCCAGTATCTTCTTTATCTCCTTCCTTACTGTCCCACTTCTATCAATTTACTGCTGTGGGAGATCAAACGTGGGAGTGTTCACAGGACAGCATAAAATCCCACTAATATGTGGCAGTGGCAGCAGGAGGATTACACTGGGCTGCAGTTGCAGCCAGCCCCGCTAGCATGATCGCACTTAAGCGAAAGTGCCTTCAGGCATTGTAAACTCCTGGCCCATATGGAGCTTAGGCTGTGGCCTACTCGACACAGGTGGAAGAAGAGGAGCAAAAGGGAGTCAGTGGGAGGTGGAGGAGGCAGAGGTGGAAAGCGCCTCCTCCCACCTTCCTGAATTGCCGCTCCAGTGGCAGTATTTTCAATTTATTTATACCCTACGGAGTTTATGGAGGTAGCCAGGGGTGGAAGGGGCTAAAGCAGGAGCAGCAAGGAGTTGCTATTTTGTGAAGCCGCTCCGGTGGCAGTGCCAGGTGGGGAGGGAGGGAGAGTGCACCACCAATGAGTGCAGCCGCACCACGGCAAATGTAAAAGCTTTGGGGTGGGGGAGTTCAGAGCAAGGAGACAGCAATGGTGGGTGCTGAGAGAGGGCTGAGTGAGTCAACATTTGAGCATCCCACCGGTGAATGTAGGGGTGTCAGGCCCGGTGGTATGTGTTTAATGTTGTGTAAGGGAGCACGAGAGAGAACAGTAGAAGTAATAAAGCCGCTCAGCTTCTTGCCAGCTGGCTTACATTTCATGCAAATGAAAGGACTGAAATGCTCTCATTGGAGTGCTTCATTCATTTCAAGTACACAAAGTTTACACCCATGAAACCGTGAACCACTGTCATACCCTGCTTGCATGGTCGTTGGTCTGTCAGGGTCACGCCCCATGTAGATTGATTTGTATTGGGCTAGTCTGTGACACACCTCTGAAATGCCATTCTCTGAAGCAGAGCAAAATGTTTTTTTGCGCACGCGCAAGGAAACATAAAACAATTGCCTGGTAGACAATTTTATGAAAATAGCATAACCAACAGATTAAACAACTGATGAAGAGTGCTCAGCTACTCAACGGCAGAAATGGCCAAGTAAAGAGTGTGGTTTTATTAAAACTCATTCTGTCTTGGAGTGCATATGTAAATTGAAATGTTCTATGCTCAGCCTTATTCCAAATGGCTGCCACAATCTGAAAGGTCAGAGCCAACACGGCTGCTATGCATTAACATGACACAAAGTTTTTTGTTTTTTTTTTTCTTACAGAAATCCTTCAAAATGTAATGCTTTAATGGACATAATCTACTTTGGCTGGTTTTGTTCTTGAAGTGTGATGAGATACATTTAAGGGGTGCAACTGCAGAACTATTTTGTCCAGCATACGTAAGTTTAGGTGCAACACCAGCTGGTTATTGATGTTTTGCAAGGCTTGACCTTTGATGGTAAATTATGCATGCATCAATGTGTTACTATTGTTATATTGTATATGGGGATATCCACAGCTTTACAGCAGCAGCAATGCAAACCTACTCCCTTAAACACATTTGCAAATCTGCCTTTCCCTATATACAACATAATAACAGTTACACATTGATGTATAGACAATTTACCGACAGAGGTCAAGCCCTGCAAAACACTGATAACCAGGTGGTGTTGTGCCTAAACTTAAACATACTGGAACAATAGATCTGGGTTGCACCCTTAAAATGTATCGCATCACACTGTCAAATGATGGTCCTGATACCCCCACCAGCTTTGCTGTTCTCAGTCACTGCTTCTGAGACACCTCTATCACCTGCCTGTAACAGTTCTTTAAGCAGGGGTGTCACAAAAGTCTATGGCCAGGTTTCCAGGGGTTGCCCTGCTTTCTGCATGCATTGGCAATTTCACCTCCTTGCCCTTCCCCACATGGTCCTTACAGTAATACTCCTAGGGGCTGTGGCTCTTTGAAGTTGTAAGTGCTCTGGCTGCAGTTGATAAACCATACACAACACTCCAGTGTTTCAGGCTTGAAGCATTTTGGACGTTAAGATTCTAGACTGGCTGCCTCCTCCTGACCTCTCTTGTGCTGTGTCATGATGGAAAATAAACTGGATCGGATCACCCATGTAAATTATAGTGAGCTGCCCACGGGGGACCCCACTGACATCAAGGAGGATGAGCTCTGGGTCGGGGTCACCTATTTCTTCTCAGATATGGAGGAGAAGATGATCAACGACAGGGTGATGACCCAGCCGAGTATGAAATTCAACCGGAAGATGGGTGCATGGGAAAAATATGCAAATGCATCACTAACACAGGCTACTGGAATACCTCAAAAATGGCAAAAGATAAACTTTACAGAGGCTGGCCCAGTGGTGTGGAGGGCTGAGGCATCATGCTTTACCTCCTGCTGTACTGGCGTCCCATATAAGAGGTGTGAGCAAGTTGCCAGGGGTTGGCCAGGGAGGGAGAAGATTGAGCATCCAGAGGAGGGAGGGGAATGGAGACCAGCGTCTGCCTGACACCTAGTGGTGGCTGGGTGTTGGCATGGTGGGTCCCGCGCACAGGGCGTGGCGGAGGCACAGCAGACGACTGGTGTGCTGCATATGGAAGCACGTACAGCTCACCCATTGTCAGCACTGCACACTTCACCTCCGGCTCGAGGGAGAAAAAGTGGAAAAAATGTCCTGGCTGCATCAGATGACTGCTGGCCTCCACAGGCTCCACACCCGATCAGCAGGCACCTCCCAGAAATGGATCCGATCTTGGTAGGTTAAGGGACTCCCCAGTGCTAAGCCATGGATGGCAAGCTGTGGGGGAAGAATGGAGAAGGTAAGTCCTGTGGGGTTGGGGGAACGGGGTTGTGAGGACCGGCATGATCATGGGCTGACCAAGATGGGGGAAGTAAAAACAAACAAGCAAAAAAAAAAAAAAGATTAACTTTACAGAAAGTTCCAATCCTCTAATGGCATGCTAGGCACACACCGGGTGTACACATGATCAAAAATGTTCTAAGTTTGTATATTTTATATTTTTCTTACACTTCTGTAAATACAATATCGAAGTGGTCTCTGTTCAAAACTGCTGGGGGAAGCGAGGAACTACCCTAAGGAATTTGCTGAGTCCATTGGGCAGACAGATCAGTGAACCACTGATAAATTTACTCCTGGAAAGGCTGAGCTGGGTGCCCTGCTGAGGATAACTATGAGGGTTGATGAGGGGGCTAAGCTTAGACACAGACACCTCTCCTGAGGTCAATTCTCCTACCTGTTACCAAGCCCAGTCCCAGTTCTAAATTAGTGTGCAGCCATGGGTCTTAGATATCTGTACATCTACATAGGGGTTAATGTGTAGCCACATACAGAAGTAATCGAGACTAAAACAGGAATTTCTTCTACAGTATGTTTGGCTGCACATAAACACAGGCAAAAGCAATCTGCTGTTCTGCATCAGTGCCACTCTCACTGGAGTGTGAGAAAGTGTTTGCTGTAGGACAGCTGGATCACTCATATTAGGCTGAGTGATAATATCTGCAGAGTTTTTAAATAAAAAATGGCACACTGATTCAAGATTTTACTGCCTAACAACAAGTGTCACCTGCATTTTAGATTGTTCAGCGTAGATGCGCATGTCACTGTCAAGTAAACACGAGTGAAACCAACCAAAAAGATTAGTCGAGATTTCCAGGAGATGAATCCCCCCCCCCTTCTCCTTTTATAGCCATGTGGGCTATATATGTAAAAGGGTATCCTGTGAGTCTGGCGATCCGCAAGTGGGTACCTACCAAAACGGAGACTGACTTGCAGCGACTGCCCCGACGGCAAGGGCGAAGGGAGGGCAACTGGATGGGGAGGATTTGTGAAAGGTGACAGGATATTGCACATGTATACATGTGTGGAGGGGAAGTGAGCACACTGAGTGAGGGTTTGTGAGGGGTGGTGCCACTCGGCGCTGTGGTGTGGTGGGCTGGGTGCTGGCCTGGGGTGGCGGGGATGCAGGGTTTAGGTTCAGGTCCGGGCACCAGCAAATTTTGTATGCGCCTAGCAAGACATGGAAATTTTTTATCCACGGATGCACCCCCGGAGTTGAGAATCTAGGTGTAGTAATTTAATGCACAAATGCAAATTCACAACAAAGGCTGTATTTAAGAAAAATGTATTACTTGTACAACCTGCTGTCAGCAACCAGCAAATGGCTATGACTTGAAAGTAAATGTTTTTGAAATATAGCTTTCATTGTGGATATGCATTTTTGCATTTAGTTACCCAGTTGAACTCTATGGTCACATACCAGTAATTTTACTATTCGCCCAGCCTACCCAGAGTGCTCTCCACACTTGTGTTTTAAAAAACATAATAAAAAAGGCTTACATCCCTATACACTGCAATCACCCCAACATACATACATGTAACACACTCGATCCACAGAAAATCAAAGCATTACACAACAAGTAGCAGGAACATAATTATTTTACAAAGATTGAAAGATCAATACCAGAATAAGGGCAATAACAACTACTGTATTATATAAAAAAATACACAGCCACATTATGAGCAGCAAAAATACTTTATTAATTATAAGGTAAGTAGTCACAGTGGCTAATGTGTTAAAAAAGGTAAATAAAAATGTAAACAATGCTGTCCAATTGCCAATCCCCCACCCACCATCCAATCATAACAATTGCTAAACCCATTTTCAAATCCCACTACACAGGGAATATATTTGCAGGAACAGCTTGTTCGAATCCCACCACTACCAGCAAAATAACTCATGCAGCTAGTACAAGTATCCACTTACACTAATATAAAAAACTCTATTATTATAAGATACTACCCAATTTGACTGCAGCCTTTCCCGCAGTGACCAGCACATACACTACTATCACCTCCTTGGCCGGATACTAAATGACAGTTTACTATCATCTGCATATTGAAACAGCTGATGCAGTATGTAGGCGATTGTAAACTGAAATTCGGCAGCCAGCAGTGGAGATGGGAGAATGGTGCTGTATGTGCCACTAGCCAATGAGTAACAAACAGTAAAGCAGTGGCGCTGGAATGGTTGATAATTCCAATTACCAATGGAGAAGGGCAATAACAGGGGTAATAACATAGGTATTGTGGTGAGTAATGGAACCGGTGGGGTAAACATGAATCAAGCTGCCTGGACTATGAGAGAAAAGTATTTGAGGGTTTACAGTTAGTGAAATGAGGCAAAATAGAAATAAAATCAACAAAAGCATGCATGTAAGTAAACATATTGTGAAGCACGCATGCATGCATATCGGCACCATACAGCCACATCTCCTGAAAACAATTGCTTTAGAAAAATAAAATTAAAATAAATAAAAAATGTACAATCAAGTTGCCACAACTCCTCTGACCTACGAATCCAAAACATTCGATCAACCCATATTCTAATTTAACACCAGAAGACATAAATGTCCATGGATCACAGGTTCAAATCCCACACCACCCAGCTTCTGAATAAATGCAACTATTGTAGCACCAGTAGGCAACTGCATGAATATAATAGTTTTATTAATATACAATGATCCCATTGTTGACTTGAGCATCACCATCTATTCAGAGACCGGAGCATACAACCCACTTATGATCGGTTACGTAGTAGAGAGATAAATTGTACTGCTGGTTAAAATAAAGGATATTTGTCAGTTTGAACTTTGCTGCTTGACATTTTCACACTAGGAAATCACGAGCTATTCAAGCCGCCAGAAGTTCATATGGAGAAGCATTGTTTCTGTTCCCAACTGTATCAAACAAAATGATCTGAATCTCTCACTCTCATCATCAAGTATTCAGCAACAGCATAGAAACATAGAGGTTGACGGCAGATAAGGACCGCAAGGCCCATCCAGTCTGCCCATTTCTTTTTCTACCTTATAAATGTGCCATCAGCCTTTGCTCTGTCAGTGGCCTATCTATTCATACTCATCTGTATTGCTCCCTTATGCCTATCCCATGCCTGTTTGAAGCCCTGCACTGTATTCATAGCCACCACTTCCTGAGGTAGGCCGTTCCATGCATCCACCACTCTTTCTGTGAAAAAGAATTTCCTCACATTCCCCATTAATCAGCCTCCCTCTAATCTCATGCTGTGTCCTCTTGTCCTGCTATTTTTCTTATATTTAAACATGTTAGACTCTTTCACCTTGTTAATGCCCTTAAAGTGTTTGAATGTTTCGATCATATCACCTCTCTCCCTCCTTTGCTCAAGGGTATACATATTGAGCTCCATAAATCTGTCCTCGTATGTCTTCTGATGCAGTCCCTGCACCATTTTGGTTGCCCTTCTCTGGACTGCCTCAATTTGGTTAATGTCCTTGTGAAGGTGTGGCCTCCAGTACTGCACGCAATACTCTGGATGGGGCCCTAACCAGTGTCTTGTAAAGAGGGTTTATTACCTCCCTCTTACGACTTGTGATACCCCTACTAATACACCCTAACATCCCCCTAGCCTTACCTACTGCTTTAGAGGTCTGCTTGGATGATTTAAGGTCATCGGTGATGATGATGCCCAAGTCTCTTTCTTCCTTTGTGACTGCCAGCAACTCCTCCCAGCCTATAGGTGGCTTAAGGGTTTCTCCCTATGTGCATGATCTTGCACTTCTTTGCATTAAATCCCAGTTGCCACTCTTCTGACCATTTTGCTAGTTTATCCAGATCTCTTCTCATTCTGCCCACCCCATCTGGATCATCTACTCTGTTGCAGATTTTGGTGTCATCTGCAAACAGACAAGCCTTACCCTCTAGTCCATCTGCAATGTCACTAATGAAGATATTGAAGAGGACTGGCCCCAGGACTGATCTCTGAGGTACCCCACTCGTGACTTGCATATCTTCTGACTATATACCATTTACCACCACTCTCTGTTTTCTGCCCGTCAACCAGTTTGCCACCCAGTTGACCAACTTCTGACCCACCCCGAGCCTACCCAGCTTATTTATCAATCTTCTATGTGGAACAGTGTCGAAAGCTTTGCTTAAGTCAAGGTAGGCGACATCAACTGCTCCCCCTTGGTCAACCACTCTGGTTACCCAGTCAAAGAAATCTATGAGATTAGTTTGACAGGACCTTCCTTTTGTAAACCCATGCTGTCTTGGATCCTGTGCCCCTGTAGATTCCAGGTGTTGCACTATCCTTTCCTTAAGGAGTGCCTCCATAATTTTGCCCACTACTGAGGTAAGACTGACTGCTCTGTAGTTCCCTGCCTCCTCCCTGCTACCACTCTTGTGGAGCATATTACAGGATTTATCTAGTGTATTTTTACTTAATGATCAAAACAAAAACATGCCTGTCATAAATATGTGACCAAAATAAGACAAGCTGTACAAAAATCAACAGTAACCTGCACCACATTTAACAGACTTAAAGGAATGACTGGTAGTGGTTTTATTTTAAAACATATATTCTTTGTCATGTGAAATACAAATAGCCATTGCTAAGTTCATGTAATAACCGGGCTGGACTGGCCCACAGGGCTACAGGGAAAATTCCCTGGGGGCCCCACTGCTTAGGGGGCCCCTGTGGCTGGGCAGCACATTTTTTTCACGGTAAACCCTAAGTTTCAAGCTTTTCATGGCCCGTGGGTGTGTGGTAGGAAATTAAAAAGAGTACAGGTATAACCCCGCTACAAATGGGGGTTCCCAAAAAGTCTTCCTTGAGCTTGCCTAAATGCTCACTGCCAGGCTGGTGTCCTACGTTTTAGCAGTTTAAATGTGATTACCAGAGCCTGTATAGCCTCTGTATACTGTTTCTTTAAGAGCTGCCTGATTGCAGCTCTTGTAATGTGAGAGGGAGCTCTGTTGAAAGATGTAACCATTTGCTGAAAATCTTTAGAGTGATAATGATTGTGTAGTTTGTCTAACCTGCTTTCTTTGTAGCAAGGACCATTTTGTTTGTCTCCACTATCTTGGTCCTGGACTGCAAATTGGACTAAACAGTACTGGTGGGACCTAAAATGTAGCCGGACTACAGGAGCTGTCTGAAGTCAAAATCTGTGGGAATTGTAGTTTTGAACTTTTTGAGCCTTTTTTGCAACTGAAGGGGGAGCTCTTGCCTAGACTGACAGCCAAATCAGCCAACCAAACCTTTTGGATCTTGGGGAAGTCCCGGGCTGCTTGCAGTTTTCAGTTAGATCTAAGCTGGAAACTGAAGAGTAAGGAGCTGAAGTGATTCTGAGCAGCAATCCTGAGTGGATTCACATGGGAGAACTGAAAAGGCTGAGTTTTTGGCCTGCATGTCTGTCTGTTGCTCCTGAGAGGGAGAGAAGAGAATTATTTTAGACTAAATTCAAGTTTGCGTGACTAAAGTAAGCTACTGAAGTGGGCCAGGCTTAACCTGAAGAAGACCAAAGATTTTTGCTGAATGCGATCAGCCTGTCAGGAGTTCCAGCTACCCCTAAGCTCCTGGTGTGTGCAGAGACTTTGCGATTGTGACCGGGGAGCACTTTGCCTGGTACAGTAGAATTCCCTTACATGTAAATGTGCTATGAGCTGCTAGTGGGTTGCGAGTTCCCCACTGTGTGAACTGTGTTCTGCTTGCTGGAAGCTGTATCCAGCCCAAAACGGACTGCATCTGAATTTGTCTCCATGCGGTCTGGGCCTTGCCAGACTGGCCCAGCCAGACTACCCACTGCACAGAGAAGCCATCGACGACAGACCTGCCTGGGGATCGGCCCCCTGCTCCACGCTTGAACAGTAACGATGCCTCTGTGACTCGTGTGAGCCCTACTTCTCCTGGCATTCCAGATCAACCACCTGCAGTCTCGATTTTCATTCAGCCTGTGTCCAGTCTTGGGTATCATGAGTAAATACTAGGGCACCCCTGCAACAACAGCTTAATCTGAGTGTGTCATCTGATTGTCTTGTTGTTTCATTTCCTTTACGAACTGAGCCCTCTGGCTCCAGATTACAAATATTGTGTACTGTGTATGTTGTGTTTTCCATCACAGGGCCCCAACCAGCTGTGATGCCGGCCAACCCCGGGCATCAGTCCTGGCTAGCCCATCTCTTCTCCGCCTCGGTACCCAGAGGTGTGACTGTGTGGGGGACTCAAAGATCATGCATAACTGCTTGATTGATATAACCTTTAAGCTAATTAACCTGATTTTGCCCCTCCCTTGTTCAAGTCCCCTGAATAAATCAGATCTAACTTTTTCGGCATGTAATCTGACTGTGGTTCCTGTTTGTGCTCAAAGTACTGTACTGTTGCTATTTGCTGTGCATAACCTTGTGTTACAGGGGGGTCCTCAGGGTCGAGCCAGAGGAACCATCCCTGGTGGTAAGTGCAAACAGTGTGGGTGCTTGTGTGGTGTACCAGGGGTATTGTGAAAGTGATTATTGTACAGTGTTTAGGCCACTAGAGGGGAAAGAGGGGGGTTACAGTGTCCCGGAGGGCTATGCCAAGGTTAGCTTGCCCACTACCAACCCTGACCTCTGGGTGGAGGCACCTGTTTCAGAACTCAGGCCCCTTAACCTGCTACTAGCCAAGTAGGCAGGAGTAGTAGCCCTTGGGATAGCACCACCTAGGGGTTACACAAAAAAATAATTTGTACACTTTGTTTTTTCTATCCCCCCAGCCATGCCCATGCCACAGTAGTGTGCCCTAGTCTAGTCCCTTGCTCGCTCGAGAGTTGTCATCTTGCACTTTGCATGTGTTTTACAACACTTGCTTCCAGCTTCCCTGAATGTTACTCGAGCCACACATATGTGTGTGCCCAGCAGCAGTCCTAGTTTTGGCACCTGTTGCCACCATTTCCATTTGCTGCTGCCACTGGAGCTTGGGAGGAGTGCACAGTGGACTATGACTGGCTTCTCTTAATCTTTGGGCTAGCTGCTGGCAGACAGTGTTGTGACTTGAGAAGTCGATGCCGGATTTGGTCAGAAGGAGTTGGGAGATGAATGGGCTGGGCCCAGGGACATGGACAGTCGAGTCGGGAGAAGGCTTGTGAAGTGAGATGGTCGGTTGAGGTGAGGAAGCTGGAGAATTTTTTCAGTGTACCCCAGCTGGCCAGGCCCCCTACAGTGATGCCGATGACAGTGAGAGACTCCAATCAAGGAGGTGAGCCAGGCCAGCCATCAGTGGTGCTGCCCGCTGCACCGTTGAAGTTCTGAATGATGGCTTTTCGGCTCTGCTCTGGGCTCTTCTTTGAATTACACCCTGACTGGTGGCCTAGTGGTCTATCCTGTTTACGGACAGTTGGAGGACCGATGGGGAGTGTCTTGAGGGAGTGGAACACTACCGCCAGCCCAGGGGGGGCCTGGGGACTCGGAGTGGGTCTGGGTCAGTCGGACACTCCCTCTGTGATGGACGGAGCCACTGCTACAGCACGCTGCACACCCCTGTGGAGTCTGAGGAGTAAAGTAAGTAGACTGCTTTTTAAAGCTAACCACCACAAAGAAAGACTTTAAGGGCAATGGACAAATTCTGACAAAAAAAAAATCTCTATTCTCACCAGTGGTAGTGGAAATGGATTGGAAACCAATTAGCCAGCATGGATGCTAGAGCACAGAGCAGGTCAGGGAGAATTATTGATGTTGCTGGCATGGGAACTGAACACAAGTAAAAAAAAAAAAAAAATCCTGCAATTAAAAAGCATGCTATCTAATGCCACACATTTAGGGTTCCATCCCTGGACTCTTACATATTAATACACATAGCCTGCTAAAGCATTTTGACACTATACAATCGTGGATCTGTCATGCACAACCAGATATCCTGGTGGTAACAGAATCATGGCAGAAACCTACGAACCAGGATCATGAGTTCAATATTACTTCCTATAACGTATTCAGGGCGGACAGACAAACTAAGGGGGGGAGGGCATAGTTATCTATGTTGCTGACAAATATACATCTTCTCTAGTCAAGTTCACCTTGCAGTCTAAAGAATATAAGTGTGATATTGTAAAGGTTCAGCAACACCAGTCAACGCCCTTCACATCCTTGGATGCTACAGGTCTCTTTCAGTGGGCCAAAAAATCCTAAACTTCTTGAGTGAGACTCTACCTACAATAGCCTCTGAATTAATCATCATGGGCGACTTCAACATGGACTGGCTACCTGCTACCTCTAAGCCTCTGAAGGATGTCTGTGATATGTTTGGGCTCACCCAGTTTATTCAGGAACCTACCTGGCCAAACCAGAAAAATCCTCAGAACAGTACACTTTTGGATCTAATCTTAGTGAACAATCCTCACATTATTTCTCATTCTGGTACACATTTTAATGATCTTAGCGATCACTGCGTCACTGCTTGTGCGTGGTCTGCCCCGAAAGTGATCTCTATGTCTTGGTTTGTCTTTAAAAGAAGTCGACGGCACTTTGATCCTTATGCCTTTGTTTCTGAACTCCAACACTCTAACTGGCAACATTTCTATCTGGCTAGCGCGGTATCCGAAGCATATGAGTTTTTCCAATCCATAGTCATTGATACTATAAACAGACATGCCCCTCTGCGCAAAGTAAGCACAAAAAAGAAGTCCTGTCCATGGTTCACGGCTAGCCTAAAAACCGCATTGCTAAACAGGGATTACCTATGGAAAAGGGTGAGAAAATCTAAGCAATCAGTGGACTGGGCAGCATTTAGAGCCACAAGAAACATGTGCACTAAGCTAATCAGGACTGAGAAAGCTAATTATTTCCATGCTGAACTTGAATATGCATCTAATTGCTCAACCAAATTTTGGAAGACACTCAGGGACATTGAAGAATTTTGCCCAGGTTCAATATTGTCAGTGCCTGCTGACTTTCTGGTGTCAAGGCTCAATAATTGATCCTCTACTTGGATTTTGCCCAGCCAGCTCGTTACTCCAGAAAATCACATCTGGTGGTATTTCCACAACGGACAAAAATGAGATTCTTGAGCTTATCAATAACCACTTTGCGACAGCTGACGTGGCATTTGATACCTCTCCAGCATCTAAGCTTCGCTCGCAGCTGAGCAGCCATGACCTGGTGTGCCATGCTTCAGCTATTCCCTTCCATGAAGGAGTATTCTCTTTCACTCCAATTACCTTAAAACAAGTAGAGGATCTATTATTGAGCCTTGACACCAGAAAGTCAGCAGGCACTGACAATACTGAACCTTATTACCTAAAGCTAGGATATTACATTCTGTCACCCCCTACTACTCACCTCTTTAATATGTCCCTTGCACAGGGAGCACTCCCCTCAGTCTGGAAGACAGCTCATGTAGTTCCCCTGTTTAAATTCAGGGACCCCAGTGACCTAAATAACTACCGACTGATATCACTGTTGCCCATCCTATCCACATTACTAGAAAAAGTGGTCAATGAACAACTTAGGTCCTATATGGAGACCTTCAACCTGTTGAATCCAGTTCAGTCAGGCTTTAGACCTCACCACAGCACTGTATCTCCATTGGCTAAGGTCACTAATGATTGGCAGACTGCTTTGGACACATAAAATGTGTGTGCTTTGTTTCTTGACCTGAGCAAAGCTTTTGATATTGTGGACCATGACATACTCCTGTGTGTTCTAAGTAATATTGGAGCAGACCAACCAGCCTTGAACTGGTTTACTAACTACCTTACTGAGCATCAACAGCTGGTTAAGGTTGAGGGGGCCTCTCGCCTCAAAAAACCCTGTTAAAGGGTGTCCCTCAAGTGTCCATTTTAGGTCTGCTACTATTTGCTGTCTATATTAACTGGATTAATACTGGTATCGCTGCAGCAAACATCCACCTGTTTGTGGATGATACTGTCCTGTACATTGCCAGACCTACTCTGGATCTTGCCTGCAGTGATCTCCAACGAGACTTTGATCATTTACAGAAAAATCTACTTCAATTAAAGCTCCTCCTAAATGCAAAAAAGACCAAGGGTATGATACTTTCTTCCTCTACCTTTGCAACTAAACACCGTCTCCCTGGTTCTGCTCCCTTCATATACAATACACATTACTAGGTCAGCTGCTGGAGTTCATTGAGAAATTTAAGTATCTTGGGTTTTGGATAGACCACAAATTGTCCTTTGTCCATCATATTGATGAACTCTCAAAAAAACTGAAACAGAGACTTGGTCTCTTTTGTATTAGAAATCTACTTACGCCAGAAGCCAAAACTAGGTTGGTCCAGACTACATTCTTGCCTCTTTTAGATTATGCTGATTTCCTGTATGGCCAAGGCCCAAAGCTCTCCCTCTCTAACCTGGATATACTCTACTATTGAGCTATTTGATTCATTACTGGTCTCCGTTATGCCACACACCACTGTGAGCTCTATGCCAAGGTATGGTAGAGCTCTCTAACATTCAGACGACAAAAGAACGCAGTGCTCTGGACCTACAGAGCAATCATTAATATGCTCCTGCATTATATTGTGAGTTGCCTGCCCACCTGTAGGGTTGGAAACTACACCTTGAGAAGCCTCTCTTACATCTCACTATTCATCCCTAAGGTGAGAACCAGATATGGCAAATCTGCAATAAGTCATGCTCTTCCTGTCATTTGGAACACAATACAAAAAACTCTAAAGTTGTCAATCCCTGTGACACTGAGCTTCTTCAAATCCCTTCAACATTCTTTTTCAGAAACCTGTACTTGCTCCCATTGATGGCACTCTTACCACACCTATCCTACTCTGTATTCTAAGCTCCTCTCCCCTATTTCTTTTCCATGCCCTGCCCCTTTTCACATTGTAGCTTTACCCTGACCTATTCCCTAAACTATGTAATGCCCTCCCCAAACGTATCACCCTTCCTCCCCCTCTGGCTTTGCCCCCTTCCTCTTTCTACTCCCCCTTCTCCTTACCCTTTCTTGCTGCATAGGTTCCTGTCGCAGCTAATGTACATAGGTTTTTGTACCATAATATGTATGCTACTTTCATCTAAGATATGTGCACTTTCTCCTTGTTTACGCTAGCATTACTGCATGGTATGAACACTTAATTTGTTGTAACACTGTATATATCCCTGCCCTGTACCTATCATTTATTTACTTTCTTTTTTTCGTTTCTTTTTTTGAATCACTGTGTTGTTGGACTACCAATTGTTGTAACATTGTATATACTGTTGCCTGTACTTATATATGTAAATGCCCAGGCTCATCTTGTAAATGAGTTCTTCTCAATGATGCTCACTTGGTTAAATAAAGATTGATTGATTGATTGATAATGCACAACTTGGGTAATTAAATTACCCTCAGGGCATTTGCAAATGGCCCTAATGCCAATATGCCAAACCATTTCCAGGTTGTACTCAGACAGCAATCTCTGACTCAGTCCTAACATGAATGTGTGGGAAGGGGAGTAGGCCACTACTGGGTGAATGTGTCCCAATGGCACTTATAACTGGTCATGGAAAACCATCTGGGAAGGGAAAATATGCATACATATTTGAAAATGGGCAACTTATGGCTTACACAGTACATGTCCAGGATTTTAAATAACTTCTACTTTTCGGCCCATAGGTTCTACAAAATAGGGCATTTTGACACCCCTACAAGTACAAGATGTGGAGTACATGAAGGATCTCTCCTGCATATATTATGAGAGTACTTTTTTATTTATTTATTTAGACAGCAGTTTGGAAAACCTTTGAGCCATAGGCTCATTTACAAAGGTACCTTGTCAAGGTAAGACAAACGAAAATACACAGTATAACAGTATAACACAGTATAACAGTAACTTAAGACATAGATACAAACAAGCTGGTACAGGTAGGATTGATGCAAACAATACCGGAGTTATGTTGTCCTTAGCAGCTTAGTAGTAAGCTTTGTCATTAGTACTGAGTACGGCTTTGACTAGTGGCAATTACAGCTTCGGGTGTTAACAAGATGGTTCCGTAAGGACGTTTTGAAGCACGATATAGTTGGAGCCTCGGAGATGGAGGGGGGCAGTGTGTTGAACCAGGAGGGGGCCCTAAAGCTGAAGGCTCTTTGGCCGTGAGAGGTCCTAGCTCTAGGGATAACAAGAGAGGTTTTCCCAGAGGTCCAAGTATGAACTAGTGGGACAGAGCGCGGATGGTGGTGGTCAATCCAGGCGGGGATAGCCCAAGGAGGGTCTTTTTTGTATGGGTACAGGTCAGATATTTGAGGCACTCATCAAGATCAAGTACCAGCGCTTTAGTGTACAGTAGACAGGTGTGTGTTAGCCTAGGTGCCCCAGTAATTAACCTGCAGGCCTTATTCAGAGTAGTGCGAATTTTATGGAGCGCGGTCTGATCAGCAGCACCATACACCGGCAGTCCATAGTCCACTAGGGACAGGATAGAGGAGGTGATCATGAGTCAAAGAGCTCCAGTGGAGGCAGTGTTTATACCGATGTAAGATGCCCAATCGGATATTAGTGGCAGTGGCTAGGCAGCGATGTGTCCATGGAAGGAGAGAGAGGGTCAAATGGATCCCTAGGTATTTATAGGAGCAAACTTGTTCGAGTGGGAAAGAGGATCCAGAGTGAATGAGGAGTTTGAAGTTGCAGGACTTGTTTTGAGGATGAGGAAGAACATGGTTTTTGTTTTTTAAGATTTATCACCAATCTATATGTCCTTGAACCAGCCTCGGCTTCAGCGAAGGACTTCTGCAGCGAGTCCTGGAGGCAATAGGGTCACGACTTGAGGCAAAGATGACTGCATCATCAGCGCAATAGAATGTTCCCAGCAAGAGCGTGAAAGGGTGTTAAGGTAAAGGGAGAATAGTAAGGGCCCAGAATGGAGCCCTGGGGAACCCAGAAAGATGGGACAGATGTCTGAGTAGGTCCCATTAATTTTACAAGCTGTGAGTGGTCAGACAGATAACTGGTGCACCAGGAGATAGGCCCGAAGCAAACCAGAGAGACTAAGGGCATCAAGAAGGAGGGGTGGGAGACAGTGTCGAAAGCTTTAGAGAGGTCAATGAAGACCGCATCCAGCCAGAGAACCAGTGTCTAAGGAGGAGGAGAAAGTTGAGAACTCCAGGAGGGCTGAGTTGGTACTGTGGCCCGCCGGAAGCCATGCTGCTCAGGACATAGGACATTGTAGGTGGAGAGGTAGTCAGAGATTTGAGAGGCTACCACTTTTCCAAGGCCTTGGAGAGAGGAGAGAATGGAGATTGGCCGATAGTTTCCAGCTACAGTCCTATCACCACCTTTAAAGATAGGGGTGACAGTGGCGACTTTCCAGGCAGTTGGAACCTTCCCAGGCAAAGAGAGGGCTGATGAGGCACGTGATCGGGTAAGGACTGTGTCTAAGACCCGCCGGAGATACACGGATTCAGGTGTCACTGCCCATACTATTACTCTGAGGGCAGTGACAAGGTGCGGCCTAAGTTCTTGGGCAGAAACACGTATGGAGGAGAAAATAAGGGCGAAAGATTTCTGATGCAGGCGCTGGGGAGGAGGGTCAAAAAATTTGTAGGAGGATAGGGCTAAAGTCAGTGAATGAGGTGTTGAGGTGGTTGGCTATGAGGGCTGGGTCTGAAGAGATCACGCCATTAATGTTGATCTGGGTGGGTGGGGGGGAGTGTGCACTCCCATTTAACTGTTTAATGTTATCCCAGAAGGTTCTGGGGTTCCCCCATGAGGCTGTGAGTGAGGACCAAGAGTGCTCAGACTTGGCCTTTCTGATGGCCCGAGTGCACTTGTTTTGGGTGGCAGCATATAACTGCCTGTCACTGGGCTGGCCAGTCTCAATGGCATGGTGCCATAGGTTGTCCCTATGTCTGAGTTGGTGGATCAAAGCTGGGGTTACCAAGGGGGCATTCTGCATTTTAGAACGGCGGGTCGACATTGGGGCAAAGATATCAGAGGCATTATTAAAAGTTTGGGTAAAGAAGGAGAGAGCTGTGTCAATGTCAGGAGTTGCCTGTATAGGAGACCAGTCAATTTGGACAGAAGTTCCTTAAGTTTTGTCAGACCACCAGGTATTAGACGCCGCTGGCATGTGGACTGTGCTATGGGTTTGGGGACTGAGGATGACCAGTGGAATAGAATGGGGGAGTGATCGCTGAGAGAGTCTGGGAGGACTTGTACATTGGGGATCCGATTAGGGTGGTTGGTGAGTACCACATCAAGCAGGGTACTGGAGCCTCTCTTGGGGTTAGTCCTGGTAGATTGGGTAACTAGTTGTGTTAGGTCTATTGCAGAAAAGGAGTCACGGGTAGAGGAGGGGCTGAGCCAGTTGACATTTAAGTCACTCACCAGAATTTGATCAGCAGAAGGAGGTAGTGAGGAAAGGTATTCTGTAAGAGAGGCAATGGCCTGCGTTGGTCCCTGGGGGGCACGTATGCAGTAGTCAGATAAAGGGGTCCCTTTAAAGGGTCAGGGGTTAGTTTCAGTGTAAGCGCCTGGGCCCTGGAGTCAAGGATTGGAGTAGGTAGGGCTAGTATGGGGAGAGATTCCTTGACATAAATAGCGCAGCTGCCGCCTCGTCTCCCAACACGGTCGGACCGGAAGAGGGTGAAACCAGGAAGGGAGACCAGGGAGTCAGGGGAGGATTTCGACAGCCAAGTCAGTAATTCAAGCAAACTTAGCCCCCTTGCAGGGACTGTGAGAAGTGTTAACCCTTGAAATCCCTTGAAATTTGTTTGCTAGGGAACTATGGAGACCTCCTGGATCTTGGTATGCAAAAATATCATGTGGCTATGGTGGCAACTGTAGGCAAGCAGAATTCGCAAGACACTGGCTGGACTGAGAGGTCCCCTTGTATAGGTACACAATGAGATGCTGGATACTCTGAAAATAGAAACAATTATTGCCAGTTTCAATAATCGGTACAAGATATATTTTAAAAGATAGGGGAGGTTGCATATGTTAATTTCAGTGGAATAGTATGGTAGGGGACCAGCAATATTAGAGGGGAGATAAACGTCCACTTATTGTACTAAAATTATATATAGAATAGTGTTTAGTCTCACCTTTTGGGCTTGGATGTTTTTCCTGATGCCTGCTTCCCATGTATTTGAAACTAGAAGTAGCACTGTTGTTATGTTGGCTCGCGCATGCACAGCCAACATATTGCGGTAGTAGCATATTTGGAGGCGCGGTCACTGTTGGGCGAATGCAGGGCATGCATCAGTAGGTGCGTCCCTCATTCCCCAATCAGCCAGCAGCAGGGGCCGACACCCTGCATATCTAAGGTGGCCACAACATCTGAGAAATGGTCCACTGCAATGAGAGCAAAGCTCTCATGCAGCATGACCACATCACGACTCCCGACATGCAGGCAACATGGCGGCAGTGACTGCCACCGCCGCCGCCTGTCATAATGCCGACGGGGAAACCCACTCCCCGTTGGTATAATTCCCTCTCCCCCATTTCTGCTGTGTGCCGAGGGATGCCCAATCCACCTCGGCATCATGTGCCCGCCAAAAAACACTTTTCTTTGCCGATGGGGGCCCAAATCCCCATCAGCTTCAGTTCCCCCCTATCTTGTTAGATCTACCGATGAGGAAGCCCACTCCCCATTGGCATGATGTCCCCTCTTTCTTCTGTGCCGAGGGGTGTGCCCAATCCTCCTCGGCTCGTGTCCCCCACTCCCCTTCCATATGTGTCAACAGGGGTGCCCAATCCCCTGTCAGCTACTGTATCCCCCCAAAAAAAAACACTTGGGTGGCACATTGGGAGCCCATCCCAGCATGCCAAATACCCTGTAAAAAAAAAAAAAAAAAAAAAAACTGTCCTGCGGATTTTTTTTTTTACCCTGTGGAAAAAAGGTCCCCGCCATCTCCCCTACCCTCTCTGCACTCCTGTCTCTCACACCCCTCTCACCCCATACTAACCTCCGGAGTCCAGTGCGACAATCTTCGGTGGACCGGGAACACGTCTGCACTCTTCAAAGCCGACCGCGAACTGCGGAAATGCTGGTAAGCTGTATAATGGAATGAATGGGGTTTTATCTCAGGTATTTTTTGGAACTTTCGCACCAAATTTTCAACATGGGGTTTTTGGGACCCCTCCTCATGAATTCTGTCACTGTCATGGCGTTATTCGGTCCCGGAAGGTGATTCACGGTCACTGCATGGAATCACCTTTGGGACCGACACGGAACGACACTCGCCAGTGTTCATGGAGGGCTTCAAAAATCTATGTTGCAAATTTGGTGGAAAAATCCAAAATGATCTGTTTTGACGAAAGGCAGATAGGGCAGTGTTGCTATGCACATCATAACTTCAAGGATTTGCAATATTTTCATGCCAGATTTTAACACTGGCATTTTTACACACCTCCTTATGAACAGTACAGCTGTCATTTTTCACATCTTGGCTGAAATGTGTTTTCGCACTTCTGGTGCAGAATAGTGCGGTCGCTGTGGTAAATCAGTGTTTGGGACAGATTACAAAAATGATAGTGACACTGTTCATGAGCATAGGTCCTAAAATGCCTATGTTGAAAATTTGGTGACGATACTCCATAAAATGACTGCGTTACGAGCGTGCGTTGCGCAGTTTGCACACACGCTCGTAAGTTCACGAATTTATAATATTTTCACTCCAGATTTTTAACATTGCCATTGTTCTGCACCTCCTTATGAACAATACAGCTGTCATTTTTCACATCCTGGCCAAAATGTGTTTTCGCAGTTCCGGCACAGAATAGTGTGGTCGCTGTGGGAAATCCATGTTTGAGAAACATTATGAAAATGACAGTGACACTGTTCATTAGCAGAGGTCCTAAAATGCCTATGTTGAAGATTTGGTGACGAAAGTCCATAAAATGAGTGTTTTACGAGCATGCATTGTGCAGTTTCCATGCATGCTCGTAACTTCGTGAATTTGTAATATTTTCACTCCAGATTTTCAAAATTGGCATTTTTTCCACACCTCCTTATGAAGAGTACAGCTGTCATTTTACACATCCTGGCCAAAATGTGTTTTCACATGTCCGGCGCAGCATTGCACGGTCGCTGTGCGAAATCAATTTTCGGGACAGTTTGAGGAAATGACGGTGACACTGTTCATGAGCAGAGGTCTTAAAATGCCTATATTGAAAATTTGGTGGAGAAAGTCCATTAAATGTGTTGCAAGCGTGTGTTGCGCAGTTTCCACGCACCCTTGTAACTTCACAAATTTGCAATATTTTCATGCCAGATTTTCAACACTGCCATTTTTTCACACCTCCTTATCAACAGTACAGCTGTCATTTTTCACAACCTGCCCAAAATACATTTCCGCAGCTGTGGTGCACAATGGCGTGGTCGCTGTGAGAAATCACCTTTTGGGACACATTAACAAAAGCACAGTGCCACTGTTCATGAGGGGAGGTCCCAAAATACCTACTGTATGTTGAAAATGTGGCTAAAAAACTCCCACAAATAATTGGGTTACGGACGTGTGTTGCGCAGTTTCTATGCATGCTAATGATTCCACCAATTTTTCATTTTTTTCACTCCAGATTTTCAAAGTTGCCATTTTTGTATACCTCCTCATGAACAATACAGTTGTCATGTTCCACATTCCTGCCCAAAATGTGTTTTTGTCCCTGTGTCGCCAAATGGCATAGCCGCTGTGCAAAACCACCTTTCAGCTTACAAACTGACTGTGCCGCTCTTCATGAGGTGGGGTCACAAAAAGCCCATGTTGAAAATTTGGAGTGAAAATACAAACACACAACTATGGTGTTAGGGTTTCCAACTGTAGCACCCCCTCCCCCCCCCTTTTAGAGACTGACAGGCGTCAGGGGTGTGACTTGGGATCATCGGCTGTAATGCTCATGCATTCTACCCCCCCCCACCCTGCAGCCAGTGACAGGCACCATGGTGTGCCTTGCAGTGTTCAGCCACAAAGTTCACCCCATTCCCCTATACTGCACCCACCTCTGCATATTTCCTTATGTAATGGGGCAAATATAATGCCCAAAGACCCCAAAGCACACCACAACACTTGTCAGTGTCTACAGGGTACGGTGAGGTACAATGGCATGAGAGTTATAGCTGAAAACCCAAAGGCACATCCCAATGCCTGTCAGTCTCTACAGGGTGGTGGTGGGGTTGGCGTCACTTCAATATTTCACTGCCATTCCTATTATGCATCTCTAACTCCAGTACTACCAATGCCAATGCCAGTGAGACAAAATTCGGCATTGACAAATGCTTGTTTTTTTATATATAATGCATGAATTAACTGCCTGTAAATCTGCTGTCACTAACCTACAATGCAATATTTCATTCTTACATTATATGTGCTGTGCTGCTGTTTTGTTTATATATTTAAATGTTGCCCTATTCCCTCCAGTCAAGAGGTACTGATGGTGTGTGTGTGGGGGGAGCAGCTGCACTACACTAGTATCTTATTTCAAGAGAGGCTGCAGGTAGCCGAGGTAGGCATAGGCTGGTGCTAGCTAGTAGCCTGCTGTGTACTGTTTGTTTTTTCCCTCCTAGCCTATGTTACTGTGTGAAGGCTGGAGACAGTTGACTGTCTTTTTTTGGGGGGGGGATGACTTGTGGGCTTGTTATTGAGTTATAATAACCGGGACATCCTTTCTCCCATAGGGAAACTGTGGCATAATTCACCGTTATAAAGGAGCATTTATAACGGCGAACATGCGCCCGGTTTCCCTTGCACTGCACAGGCACCCCTACCTCTGAAGGTCTTCCTCCTAGTCACTGTCCACCTCGTCTTTCCCACTGTGAGCCACTATTCTAACTGCGGTAAGTGCTGCCTGGCAGGCAGAAATGAATCAAAATGAGGAAAATACCCTCAAAATGTTGACTCCACACAAAATGAAATTAAAAAAAAAAGTAAAAAGCGAGCAACCAACAGACTATAGAGCGCGCGCTGAGACCCAAGCAGACCGCTGCAGTCACACAAGAACATCTTTTTTTATTTTATATAGTTGCTATGGGGAAAAAGGACGTCCCAGCAATTATATAAATAGTAGTCATGGGTACTGGTGAATTGACACACCCCTGTTAAGTGCATAAACCCTCGAAGCCGCCTCAGGGTTTATGTAGCATCAAACCCCCGGTGTGTGTAAATTCTCGTTATACACCCAGACCCATACTTTATTCTCTATGTTATGATTTTAAATAATGTTTACCTTTATAGTTCCTGTTGTTCCTCAGTCCTACTCCCAGGCCAGCACTGACTTTAGTCTTTAATTTAAAATGGCGTGGAGTGGCAGGTCCAGTGACATGGAGGGCTGAGGCATCATTGCATTACCTCATGCCACACCGGCAACCTGTGTTCATGCAACAAGCGAGTCACTGGGGGTTGGCTGGGGAGGGAGAGGATTGAGCATCCGGAGGACAGCTCTCCTCTCCTGGAGAGGGTGGGTTGGTTAGCAGTCCCACCGAATGACTGCACCTAGGTGGAGGCCTGTGGGCAGAATGGGATGGGGATGCTAGTAGAAAAGAAGGTACTGCGAGAGTCCAAGACTCTGCTACATGCATACACCTGTAATGCATATGTAGGATTTTTGCGTCTGCCATTGTAAGGGGGCCCCTTGTCTACATCTTCCCTCGGGGCCCTTACATGCTCAGTCCAAACCTTGTTACAAGCATTTGTCAATGCCAAATGTTTGCTTACTGGCATTAGCATTGGAAGTGCAGGAGTTAGACAGATGCAGAATAGGAATGGCAGTGAAGTACTGAACCGACGCCAACCCCATCCCCACACTGCAGAGAAGGACAGGCACAGGGTGTGCCTTTGAGTCATCGGCCATAACACTGATGCCATTTCACCTCACCCTACCCTGCAGACACCGACAAGTGTCAAGATGTGCCTTGGGGTGTTCAGGCTTTATACTCACCCCATTCCATGAGGAAATTCGTTGAAAGGGGTGCAGTATAGGAGAATCGGGTGAACTTTGGGGCCAAAGAGTCCAAGGCACAACTCGATGCCTGTCACTGGCTGCAGGGTGGGGGTGGAAGTGGAATGGCATGAGCATCACTGTCGACAATCCCAAATCACACCCCTGACGCCTGTCAGTTCCTACAGGGTAGGGCGTTATGGTCGGAAACCCTAACGCCCTGGGAATTTCTTGGTATTTTCACTCCAAGTTTTCAACATGGGCTTTTTGTGACCCCACCACATGAACAGTGACACTATCAGTTTGTTAGCTGAAAGGCGATTTTGCACAGCGACTGTGCCATTTGGCGCCACAGGTGCAAAAACACATTTCGAACAGGATGTGAAAAATGACAGCTGTACTGTTCATGAGGAGGTGTAAAAAATGGTAATGCTGAAAATCTGGAGGGAAAATATAAAAACATTGGTGAAGTCACGAGTGTGTGTAGAAACTACACAATGCATACCCGTAATGCAATTATTTTGAGGATTTTTTACGCCAGATTTCCAACATAGGCATTTTGGGACCTCCGCTCATGAACAGTGTCACTGTGATTTTTTCAATCTGTCCCAAACGTTGATTTCGCACAGCAACCATGCCCATTGTGTGCCACAGGTGTGAAAACATGTTTCGGATAGGATGTGAAAAATGACAGCTGTACTGTTCATAAGGTGGTGTGCAAAAATGGCAATATTGAAAATCTGATGAGTAAAAATATAAAAATCGTTGGTTAGAAGTATAGAAACGCGAATGCACACTGGTAATGAAGTAATTTTTTAGATTTTTCACCAAATTTGCAACACGAGTTTTTGGGATCTCCTTATGAACACTGTCACTGTGATTTTCGTAATCTGTCCCAAACATTGATTTCGCAAGCTACTAATTCATTGTGCGCCACATGTGTGAAAACACATTTTGGGCAGGATGTGAAAAATGACAGCTGTATTGTTCATAAGCAGGTGTGGAAATGGCAATGTTAAAAATCTGGAGTGAAAATGTTAAAAATTCTCGAAGTTACGAGCGTGCGTGGAAACTGCACAACGACACTTGTAACACAGTCATTTTTTGAAATTTTTTCACCAGATTTGCAACATAGGCTTTTTGGGAGCCCACCTCATAAACAGTGACACTTTCATTTTGTTTATCAGTCCTGAAAGGTGATTCTGCGCAGTGATCGCAAAATCACCTTTTGGGGCTGAATAACGAAATGATAGTGAGTGAGTTCATGAGGTGGTGTCCCAAGAACCCCATGTTGAAAATTCAGAACCAAAACTCTCAAAAATGGCCAAGATATCCACCTAAGTTGAACCCTCCACCCCACTGATGCCACTATACAGCTTACTGTGATTTTCTTCAATTCCCAGTCAGCTTTTGAAGAGTGTAGACATCTCCCACTCCACCGAAGATCGTTATGCCAGGCTCCGGAGGTAGGTATGGGGTGGGGGGATGCGGGAGGTGGGGTGCACAGAGGGTGGGTGCGGGTTGGGGAGGGGGGTCTGACCACGAGAGACCATTTTCAGTTTTAAAGGGACAAAAAAAAAAAAAAAAGCGCATGGGACTTTTTTTTCCCACAGGTTTGCTTTGGGCATACTGGGTGGGCTTCCCAGTGCGCCACCTGTGCTTTTGGGAGGGGAAACTGAAGCCAAGGGAGCTGGGCCCCCCATCGGCAAAGAAGGCATGTCTATGCTTGGGGGGCATGATGCCAAGGTGGATTGGGCACCCCCTCAGCAGACTAATAAAGGAAGGGGGGCATTATGCCAATGGGTATTAGGCTCCCCCATCGGCAAACAAACTGTGGAGATGGCATGCCAACAGGGGGATTGGGTACCCCTGATGTCGGCTTACCAGGGACAGTGAGAGACGGACAGCGGGAGCCACCACCATGTTTACTGAAATTGTTTCACCAAGAACGGCACGTAATGAAGGCGTGTCAGATCTGCCGCTGCAATGACGAGCCTGTCTCGCACTGCAGCAGTGGATTTCTTTCAAGTTGGTGGCACGCTTCTGCACTGCTGTCATAGACAGTGTGCTCATTCATTGGTGCCACAGAGGCAAGACCCAAAAAGCAGTGGTGGCATTGGCCACAACACTGCTGCACCTCTACAACCTGCTACTCCAGCAAGCTGTCACGTTTCTTGCTCATGTAAATATAAAAAAAAAAGACATGCTTTATTTTCCCTGGAAAATCTAATGCTTCTTTCTCAAGGCACACCTTACTGACAGCTTCTCTGTAGTCTGCCTGCCTCAGCAAAAAATTGCAGCCAATATATAAAATATGACTTACAGTTTTAGTGCAGTTCTCCTTTAGGATGAGCAACTAGTATATTTTTCTTTTTTTTGGGGGGGGGGGAATACACTGAGCCCCAAACCAGGTTCCATATTCTAGTAAATACAGAATACATTCTGGAAAAAGCAGGATCCCACTGAAAACAGAATAGCCATATGAGCTGTGCTATCCTGACTAAATACAATAAAAAATGTGTCAAAACAGGACCTCATTGAAAAAGATATATTGCATTTCGGCAGGGTTATCCTGAGCAAATGTACTGCAAAACTGTGTAAAACACATGACCCTACTGCAGAACCCCACCAAAAAGGAGCTGTTTCACCCAAAATGATCTGTCTTAGAAACATACATAGAAACATAGAACCTGATGGCAGATAAGGACCACTTGGCCCACCTAGTCTACCAATTTCCCTACCTAATGGATAAACTGCAGATCCTAGTTAACCAACAGCCTACATTCTCCTACCCCCCACTAGAATTGCCTTATGTCTGTTCCATGCATTCTTGAATTCCCCCACTGTTTTTGACTCCATGACCTCCTCAGGAAGGTCATTCCATGCATTCACAACCCTCTCCAATAAAAAATACTTCCTCACATTGCTTCTGAGCCGTCCCCCCTCTATCTTCAAATTGTGCCCCCTTGTTCATGCACATCTCTTTTTCTAAAAGATGCTACCCTCTTTGACTTTTTTGATTCCCTTGAGATATTTAAAAATTTCTATCATGTCCCACCTCTCCCTCCTTTCCTCGAGGGTATACATATAAAGCTCCTTTAGGCTATCTTCCTATGGCTTCTGGTGCAGACCCTGGACCATTTTAGTTGCCCACCTCCAGACAGCCTCCATTCTGTCTATGTCCTTGTGGAGATGGGTCTCCAGAACTGCACACAGTACTCCAGATGGTGTTTCACAAACTGTCTGTACAGAGGGATAACAACTTCCTGTTTTCTACTGGTGATGCCTCTCCCTATGCATCCCAGTATCCCTCCAGCCCTCCTTACTTCCTTCTCAAATTTCTTGCCCACCTTTAGGTCATCTGATATGACTACCCCCAGGTCCCTTTCCATCTGTGGTGTTGTTGGTATCTCACCTCCCATTGTGTACTCTTCCCCTGGGTTTTTGTTTCCCAGGTGCATTACTTTGAACTTCTTTGCGTTGAATCTAAGCTGCCATACAATTCACCATTCCTCCAACCTTGCCAAGTCCCTTCCTCATCCTTTCCACCCCACCTTGTGTATCAACCCTGTTGCAGATCTTTGTGCACCTGCAAAGAGACATTCTTTTCCTTCAAGTCCCTCCACAATGTCACTTATAAAGACATTAAAGAGGACCGGTCCCAGTACTGAACCCTGTGGTACCCCCCTAGTAACCCCACTTTCTTCATAGTGGACTCCATTTACCATTACCCTCTGCATCCTGTTGTCCAGCCAATTTTTTACCCAGGCTAACACCTTGGGATCCACTCCAAGGCCAGCTAACTTGTATATTAATCTTTTGTTTGGGACTGTGTCAAATGCCTTGCTAAAGTCTAGGTAGGCTATATCCACAGCCCCTCCCTGGTCTACTACTTTGGTCACCTAGTCAAAGAACTCTATGAGATTCATCTGACATGACCTTCCCACTGTGAATCCATGCTGCCTTGTTCCTGTTCCCCACTGGCCTCTAGGTACTCAACAATTCTTTCCTTCAGAAGTGATTCATCATTTTCCCTACCACTGCCTTGCTCCCACTTTTGTGAAGTGGAATCACATCCACCCTCCTCCAATCCTCAGGTATAGAGATGCAGCAACATTTTATTTTGCCGGCAAAATTGCCAATTTTGTGAAATTATGGCCTTTCAGCAAAATTTCACTGGTGAAATTTTGCCGCCAATTTTGCCTGCGCATCTGAGGTGAATTTAGGCAAAATTGAGTGGTTCATTTCTGTGCTATGTCTCTTGAGGAAGCAGAGGTAAAGATAGATTCCTCATACTGCAGAGTGACATAGAAACATAGACTGACGGCAGATAAGGGCCGCTTGGCCCACCTAGTCTGCCCATTTCCCTACCTAGAGGATAAGCTGCAGATCCTATTTAACCAACAGCCTATTTCTTCCTACCCCCCACAAAAATTGCCTTATGTCTCTCCCATGCATTCTTGAATTCTCCCACAGGTTTAGACCCAACAACCTCCTCAGGAAGGCTGTTCCATGCGTCCACCACCCTCTCTGTGAAAAAAATACTTCCTCACATTGCCCCTGAGCCATCCCCCCTCTATCTTCAAATTGTGTCCCCTTGTTCTTGCACATCTCTTTTTCTGAAAGATGCTACTCTCTTGGACTTTGTTGATTCCACTGAGGTACTTAAATGTTTCTATCATGTCCCCTCTCTTCCTCCTTTCCTCAAGGGTATACACTTCTACACCTAAATTGTTTAATTTGTGCTATTGTTTTCTAACTTTTTCTTGTTTGTCTTTGTCATAGTTCATATTCTAGTACCTGGTGATTGTGTTTGTGTGTGTGTGTGTGATTCCCCCGCCCCCTCCCCGGCTCTCTCCGAGTCTCTATCTCTGTTTCTTTTTATTTGTTTATTTGAATTGGTGCTGTTTGTGGATTTTGGACATAATGGACAAGGGTGAAGACAGTGGGGCACCTGTACACGTGTTTCAGCTAAACATCACAAATGAAATGCCATAGCAGGAGGCTTTTTGCTCCAGCACCAGCACCCAGCAGGAAACTGTGCCCTCTCACCAGCAGCAGTTGGAGACAGTGCCCCCTCCCCAGCACCAGGAAGATACTGTTCCTCCACCCAGGCAGCAGAAGACTGTGCCCCCTCCCAAGCAGCTGGAGGAGTCAGTGCCTGGGGCATTATCTGCAGCACCCCTCCCCCATGGCTCCATCATCCCTGAAGTTCTCCTGTCTGGGATTTTTTCTACTTAGTATCGGCTGGTGACCCAGTGGTCACCTGCAATCTAGGTGGGCAGAAAGTGCATCGAGGAAAATTTGGATCCCACTTTGGGACAACCGACCAGCATAGCCACATGGTCCACCACCACCTGCCGCAATGGTACCTCAAATTGCGGAAAGTGGTGGCATCATCAAGTGCAGCTCTGGGGAGCAGTGTGGGTATAAGCACTGAAGGAGGTAAGCAGGAGGAAGGCATGGCTGGACCAGTTAAACATCCTCACTGTGCTCGCCATACAAGAAAACAGCAGCAGTCAGTAACATCAAGACCCCTCCAGGGCCCCCCCTGTCCAAAACAAGCGGCACAGGCAGCCCCCACCTTGCCAGCAGTGCCAGTGACACATGCAGACTTATCCATTCTCCTGTCTGAAGTCCAGCATGTCCGACAAGAGTTAAATGATTTCAGACAGGAATTTAGTGATGCCTGGGGGGAAGATTTCTAAACTACAGTGTGATGTTGACAAAATCATGTGCATCCTGTCAGAACTCCATGGTGGCTCCACTGGCACTTAATGTGGCAGCACAAATAAATTTGTCTTTTTTGTTTTCATTTTTCTATCTTTCATTCTGTTGTTTGTATGCCCCGCCCCAAAAAAAAAAAAAAAAAAAAAAAAAGCTATTCTATCCTCTTTAATCTACAGCCATTCCTTAAGTTCTCTTGTTTCTTTATTTTGTATATAAAATAATTTTATTGACCACTGCTGCTGTTTATTTCTGTCTTATGCTCCCTATAGAATTCAGTCCCTTTTCTTGTTCTCGCTCTATTAGTTCTCTCCGCTCACTGTTGTATTACCCTTGTCCTCCTGATCCTGCCTGTCATTTGTTATGCTTATTCAGTACCTTGTCCGTGTACCCCATCCCTAATAAACACCTTATTCCATTATTTGTGGTGTGTGTTACTTCTTAGAGCTAGTTACACCTACAAGATTCCTTTTAATAACATAATGATGTGTAATACAGTTGCATTCCCTATTTATTGAGCTTGCGAATGAAATGCCGACTCCTGCCAAAGGCTGTTGGTCATCAGGGACTTGTGCACAGACTAGTGCATATTTTTTTGGAATTCAAATACCTTATGTGAGTTGCTTCAACTCAAAGTTAGATGTGTTCACCACAGCACATGTCCATAAGGTGCTCGTTCTTTTTTCGATTCTCTAGTGTGGCAAGTAAACAATTTAAAAAGTGCTTCCATATAACCAAGTTAAAAATGCCATCTCCCCCAAGGCACCATCATCCCTTATATGTATCATGAAGTATGGTGCCTTGAGGGAGCGGGCGTTTTTTATCTTAGTTACACGGGAGCATTTTTTACATTGTTTGCATGCCACACTGTAATAAAGAAAGAGCACTTTATGGATATGTGCTTGTGGTGATTACTTCTTACTTTGAGTCAAAGCAACTCACACGAGCTATCTAAATTAAAACAATACAGACTCTGTACACAGGGCCCTAACGGCCAACAGCCTTCAACTGGTGCTGGCCTTTCCTTTGCAAACTCCATATATGGGGAATGCAACTGAATTATGGGTCAATGTTATATTTTGTTAAAGTTATGTTGAAGGCATCACCTGCTCTTTAACATATTTCTTCCTCCTATCCACAGATGTCAAGTATTGTGCCTAATAAAAAAACTGTTTCACAGTGCTGTGTGATGTTGCATCACATATTGCTGTGTGCAACATTAAAAAGATGTAACACATCTGGTGCCAGCATGGACAACATGCCCCATAAGGCCAGAATTCCCTAGATGTTTCCCAGAAAATCTTACAGTACATTGACACAGAAATCAGGTGTCACACATACAGTTACATGGTTCACATCCACCATCAGGAGGACCCAAATCTGCTGTTTTCTGCACAATTCCTAATGATTTTCAGGCCTCGTTGTGGTGGTGCCACTGCCTAACATGCCCCACAAGTCCAGAAATGTTTCCCAAAAAATGTTACAGCAAATTCAGACCTAAATCAGGTGTCAGACATGCTGTTATATGTTGCACGTCTTCTACCTGGCCCACTGTTTACCAATGGCTTAAGGCTAATCATGGTGCTGCCACTGCCTAACAAGGCCCAGATGTCCAGAAATGTTTCCCAAAACATGTTACAGTACAATCAGACAGAAATCTGGTGTCAGACATGCAGTTATATGGTTCTCATCCACCATCAGGACACAAATCTGCTGTTTTCTGCACCATTTCAAATGGTTTTCAAGCCTAACCCTGGTGGTGCCACTGCCTAACATGCCCCCATATATAATAGGGTCAGGTAGTAAACACCAGTGGTGTAACAGGGAGAAAAGGGTTAATACGGTAAGCAAATTAAATAGAAAAACAGGAATGCTGCAGTGCAGAAGCTAGATCACAATTTTAATTTATGTGAGCAATTCAACAATGTAGTGCCCCTGGATATGGATAAGTCAAGTGGTCAATGAATAAGAATACTTCCATTAAAAAAATAAAACACAAAAGTGATTAAGCAAAGGGAAACAGGAACAGAACTACTCAGAATGAGTAACTGTTCAGCTAAAGTTACCCCAAAAAGGATCAATATGTAAGAAAAATCTAACAAATAAGTAGCACACCAACAAAAATATTAAGACTTAAAAGAAATTACAGAAACTCACTCACAACTTGTGAGAAATCAAATATTAGGAATTAGCCTACACACAAACACATATATATATATATACACACACACACCACACGGTCAACCCTCCTCCACTCAACTCCCTCACAGAGAAAACTGAAACCACTACCTAAGTTTAACTAAGTATTATCCAACAATGCCAAAACAAAAAAGGTTCACTAGCAGCACTAGGAACTAAATTGAGATTTGGGGAGCAAGTAACGCTCAAAAATCACAAATAGGTTTTCGAAGGATTTATTGGCTGTGATGCACCACACTAAACTGCTCTCTGACTCAACATGTGCACATTTTTATTAGCTTATGGAACATTTCACTGTGGTGTATGTTAAGTGGTGCTGGAAAATAGTTACAACATAATATACTCATCAGGATTTTAACATGTTTTGTAAGATTCATAATCAGCAATATAACTGAAAGGAGTCACTTTATGTATGAGGAATCATGAAACTGCACTTTATTGAGTGAGTAGCACTGGAAAATTATAGCTAACATATTTAAAAATGTATAGGATGGACAGCAATAATTAATTTTATATTCATATATATATTAGGTAACAAAAGGCATCTCCTGATGAAGCCTACTACCATAGGTGAAACATCGAGATTGTGGGCCATTTGGAATACGAATAAAGCTTTGTGATTACTTCTGATACAAGAGCTGTCTATGGTACATTTATCGTGCCCCCTATCTTCTCAGGATTCAGAGGATTTTTTGCTTTTGTGTTCACATCAGGGTGGCAGCATTAGATAACATAGAAGGCTAATTTTCCATGGGACTATCTGGGGTTTCCCAGAAATTGCTAGGTCTCCAACTCAATAGACAATATACTGTGCAGGAAACAGCCTGCACGTGATATTTCAGCTATCTACCCACAGTGCACTGCAATTTCGCTGGTGAAATTGAAAAACATTGGCGAAATTAAGGATAATGGTGAAATTTCACCTTACGAGAAAGCAAAATTGGGTGAAATTTCACATTGCTCAAAAGCAAAATCATAGATGAAATTACGTTTCGCCTAGGTGAAAAATTTCATGTGATACGGAATATTACAAAATATTTTGCTAGCAAAATTTTCCAATTTCGCACATTTCTACTCAGGTACCACCCCATCCTCCCATTATTTGTTAAAGAGGGTAGTCAGTGGTGTCACTAGTTCTCCCCTTAGCTCTTTTAGAATTCTGGGGTGAATCCCATCAGGTCCCATTGCTTTGTCCACCTTCAGTTTTATGAGTGCTTTCAGAACCATTTCTTCTGTGAATGGACTGGTATTGACCCCCCCCCCATCCAGAGTGTTTCTATTGTTTGGCTTAGGTACCTCCCCCTCCTCTTCTTTTGTGAATACTGAGCAGAAGTATTCATTCAGTATCCCTGCTTTTTCACTGTCACCCTTTGCCCACTTTCCTTCCCCTTTATTAAGCCTCAGTATCCCTCCCTTGGTCTTTCTTCACTCCCTAATGTACCTATAAAATATTTTATCCCCCTTCTTAACAGAGTTGGCTATCTTTTCCTCAGTTTGGGCCTTTGCTATTCTGACTGCCTTCCCTGCCTCCTTCTACTTTAACTGATATAGTTCTCTGTCCTGCTGCTTCTGTGTTTCCTTATATTTCCTGAATCTTAGAAAAGTACATTATTAATAAAAGCAGGACCACACAAAAATCGAGATATTGCATCTCACCTTTACTATACTGACTAAATGCAGTACAAAATTGTGTAAAATCAGGACACCACTGCAAATTACATATTACACCACATCTGGTCTATCTTGGGTTAATATATAGTAAAATGTGTACAAGCAGGACCCCGTACAACAGCAATACAAGCCATGAACATTTGGAATTGACAAATGCTTGTTTTCATATCTGTTTTTGTGACTCTCTCAAGTATCTGGTTTGATGAAGTTGCCTAAAGTGAGCAGGGCAACAGTTTCATGATTATTCTAAAGTAAAAGACTATTTCTGGAGGTAATTGGATGATTTATGAAGGTTTACCAGGAGGTTGTCAATTTGTTTTACTACCCTTTTGGCTCAGGAGAGTAATTTGCAATGTTATCTCCTTTTTTATGACTTATACTGAGTCTCTGATGAAAGTCAGTCAGCGTGTGTGTGTGTGTGTGTGTGTGTGTGCTTCACAGATCACTGTTTACTTCTGATGCTCTTTTAAAAGGAACTTATGTTTCTTTTGGTGACATCTCCCACTCTATAATGCTTGTTTTCATATACGTTTTTGTGACTCTCTCAAGTATCTTGTTTCATGAAATTGCCTAAGGTAAGCAGGGCAAGAGTTTCATGATACTTCTAAAGTAAAAGGCTATTTCTGGAGGTACTTGGATGATTTATGGAAGTTTACCAGATGATATCAATTTGCTTTAGTCCACTTTTGGCTCAGTAGAGTAATTTGCAATGTTATCTCCTTTTTTATGGCTTATGCTGAGTCTCTAATGAAAGTCTGTGGGTGTGTGTGTGTGTGTGTGTGCGCGCGTGTGTGCACTTAAAAAATCATGGTTTACTATTGATGCTATTTTAAAAGGGATTTATGTTTCTCTTGGTGACATCTCCCACTCTATAATGCTTGTTTTCATATGTGCTTTTGTAACTCTCTCAAATATGTCGTTTCATAAGGTTGCCTAAAGTAAGCAGGGCAAGAGTTTCATGATTCTTTTAAAGTAAAAGGCTATTTCTGGAGGTACTTGGATGATTTAGGGAGGTTTACCAGGACAATGTCAATTTGCTTTACTCCCTTTTTGGCTCAGTAGAGTAATCTGCAATGTTATCTCCCTTTTCATGGCTTATGCTGCATCTCTAATGAAAGTCAGTCAGTCTGTCGGGGTGTGTGTGGGGGGGAGCTTGAAAGATCACAGTTTATTTGTAATGCTCATATAAAAACATAGAAATATAGAAACTGTCAGCAGATAAGGACCACTAGGCCCATCCAGTCTGCCCATAGGCCCTATACATGTATGCATACACTCACCCTAAGTGGTCAATGGTTTTTCATCACTCCCTTACTGCCCAAGGTTTCCCTGTGCTTGTCCTGGGCATGTTTAAACCTCTCCACTGTGCTTGTCCCTACCACCTCTTGTGGCAGACTATTCCAAGTGTTCACCACCCTCTCTATATAGGAAAAACTTCCTCATGTTACCTCTTAATCTCCCCCCCTCCTATTTCATATTGTGTCCCCTTGTTCTGGTATTATTTTTACATTGGAAAAGATCCCCCAACTGCACCTTGTTTATGCCCTTGAGGTTCTTAAAAGTTTCTATCATGTCACCCCTTTCTCTCCTCTCCTCCAGTGAGTACATATTGAGGTCTCTTAGTCTCTCCTCATATGTTTTGTGGTGCAAACCATGCACCATCTTTCTTGCCCTTCTCTGGAAAGCCTCCACCATGTTTATGTCCTTACACATATGTGGTCTCCAGTACTGCACACAGTACTCCAGGTGAGGCCTTACTAGTGTTTTATACACTGGCATCACCACTTCCTGCCTCCTACTAGTAATACCTCTACCTATGCACCCCAGCATGCCAGTGGCCCTCCCTGCAGCCTTTGCCCACTGCTTTGATACATTCAGGTCAGATATGATGACCCCTAGGTCACTCTCCTCTTTTGTGATGGTCAGCACCTCACTCCCCATCCTGTAGGTCTCTCCAGGGTTTCCCTTGCCCAGGTGCATTATCTTGCACTTTTTTGCACTGAACCTCAGTTGACACACCTCTGACCATCTTTCAAGCTTCTCCAGGTCCCTCTTCATTATCTGGACCCCTTCTGGAGTATTCACCCTGTTGCAGATCTTGGTGTCATCTGCAAATAGGCAGACCTTTCCTTCCAGCCCCTCTGCAATGTCACTAATGAAGACATTGAACAGGACTGGTCCCAGTACTGATCCCAGTGGCACTCTGCTGGTCACCCCTCTCGCCCCAGATTGGATCCCATTTACCACCACCCTCTGCTTTCTATCTGTCAGCCAATTTGTAACCCACTGTATCACTGTATGCCCCATGCTCAGACTACCGATCTTGTTAACCAGCCTTCTGTGTGGGACAGTACTGAAGGCTTTGAGGAAATCAATATAGGCAATGTCTATGACCCCTCTCTGATTCACTTCTCTAGTCACCCAATCAAAAGAATCTATCAGATTCATTTGAATAAGGACTCATGATTCTCTTGGTGACATCTCCCACTCTATTTAGTTCATTTTTATTAGAAGCACCAAGTTCAGACTGCAGATCTATTGAATGCGGAGGGATTCCACTCCATCCTAACAACATAGATAGGGAAAGGAGGAGAGGGGGAGGAAACAGTTTGCGTAAAGAGGGACTTGATTCCATTCCATTCCACTCCACTGCCTCATAACAACAAAAGCCGTGCTGCGTTTGAAATGCAGACCCCTTTTCTGATGACAATATGTCTGCATGGCTCCACCCATGTAACCATAAAAACAAGCATTTGTCAATGCCAAACATGCTCATCTGCATGGTGCTACAAGAAAGAACAACAGTATCTTGAGGCTACAGCCAGTGTTTTTCCCCCAGTAGCAACTGTCTCATGGACTTTAGGTTCTACTGGGCAAAGGGGTATACAGCTGAAAAAAATAGTGGACAGAATAAAAAAACATTATTCACCATTTCTTCATAACTTTCCAGGTGGGTAGCTAGGAGGCCCTTCAGGATGTTTAGGCAGAGCAGGACATCATCATCATCCCAGCATGGTTGCCTATAGTTGCTTATAGTTTTCTTCCCAAAGCCCATCCCAATTGCCTTACGAGACATGCCCTGCACCCTTACCTTCTGGCCATAAAAATGTAGAACCTCACTGCAGAAGCACTAGGGTGTATTGATAGTAAAATCAAGTTTTATAGAAGCACTCAATTATACATATACCCATATGTAATGTATCACACGGCTTGAACACAAATTACCGTGAAGACATTCCTGTATTAAAGTTCATCTATATGATCCACTTACAGTTTTGTGTCTCACTAGTCATTAGGAGCTTCATGTATGAAGGACCCTGCTGTCAGCTGCCAGTGCTAAAATGTACTAACTCTTCAAAATAAAGATTTATAATACATATACCCAACATACTCACATGTCAATGACAATATTATTATACACACTACAATAAAATACTCATACTAAGCTAGAGAGATAATATTTTACAAGTTTTATAAAACTCAGAGACTAAAACAGTATTTATAAACAACTGCACCAAGCTTTAAGTACTGAAGTGCTTTTGAGTTGAGTTTTGAATTGATAAATACTTCAGGCGTTTCTTATTTCTGGGGTTATACTGCTCTTGAGTTTCACAGCAGTATGTTTAAAAGCCTTATAATTTTTTGAGGGTCTGGTAAAGGCATCATGAGTGTCACTGTATCATCTGATCTCAAGGACTTTGTATTTTGTTTTTGATCAAATAGTCCAGCAAAAGGATTGTTTTTTCCATGTGCATGATTTTATACACAACAATGAAAATTACGTACCTACCGTAATTCTTGATCTTCTTTTGTATATCGTTGGGTGTAAGCTGGATGTGCACACCCGCTACGGGAGCTTTTTTTTTTTGGTGGAGTCAGCACCGACAGCGAGCGTGACGCACAAGGGGTTGCTGTTAGGCACTGCAGACTCCTCCTCCTCCATCCCAGCTCTGTATAGCCGGAGAGGCAAAAAAAAGGGTTAGAAAAGATAAGAGCGAGGCAAGAGAGAGTGGAGGGATAGAAAAAGGAATGGAAACAAACTGAAAAAGGAATAAGCTAAAGAGAGTACAGGAAAGGAGGAGAACCCTACTCTGACAGACCGCTGGGCCTCAATCCTCGGGCGGCTCTGAGGGAGGATCAGATAAAGGGAAAGGGAGGAAGAAGAAGAAGAAAAAGTATAGCAGGAGGAGGGGAAAAAATCTGCCACGACTATTGGGTGAAATTGGCTTGAAGTTTACTGGCCCAGGACTTGAAGGCAAGGGAGCAAGAATCCCTTCAGAAAAAACTGTTCTAGATGGTTCAACTGAACCCTCTTCACAGCTTGGTACAAGAGGGGCAGATTTCCTTACTCACCCCTACTAGCAGTGACTGAGAGCCCAGCAACCAACCAACCAACCAACAGGGGCTATTATTCTACCAAGATGGCGGCAGTGTTTGAGCTGCCTGAGGACTGTGTTATCTAAGTTAGGTCTCCCGTGTGATTTTACCAGTTTATTCATGTAATTATTTAGTTGTTAGTTGGTTAGGGTTAGCGAGTGAGGTATTTAGCAATTAGACCGTTTTTTTCGGGTTTTTATTTTTTTTCGAGATTCACTTCTTTTAGTGAATCGCATTTTATAATACTCAGTGCGCTTTTATTTTACTGGACGAATGGTACTCAGAATAGTCGCCTGTGTTTGTTTACTTGGCTGACTTCCTGGAGCCTGCGATGCGGTCTATGGGAGCAAACTGCTCCGTAGACATGAATGAGGCTTAGGAGTGAATCTATGATCTGTGAATTGGTTCCATTACCCACTCTGTCTACCTTGCAGTGAGAGGGCAGGTGGGACGAGCGAGAGAAGGAGCTGCCTGTGGGAATTGGAAGAAGCCCCGGGGGTCTGGACTGCATCCAGTGGACCTCGATGTCTGGTTTTTCTTACTACAAGCGGAACGAGTGAAGAAGTTGTTCCTCTAAAGTATTGCTACTAGTGGATATTTTTTGTGGACTCTTCATTGGTTGCTGAAGGAGTGTATTTGCTGCAGTGGAGGAGTTGGGACTGACACAGGTAGGAATGGGGGCTCCTCCTTTGTGTCGTGTTATTCTCGCTAGTCACCGCATACGATCAGGCAGGAGGCATCAGGTGATTCCCCAGGGAACAGGAGAGTTGAATTGTTTTCTCCTAGGCCTTCTGTGGGTTGGGTTCTGTGGCCTGTCCTTTGGAAGGCCATAGTGGTGGATCGTTGGGGGTTGGCTGGCGAGGCCTGTGGGTGTTTTCTCCTGGAAGGGGGCCCACCCCAGGTTCCTATCCTGTATGGTCCCTGACTTCTGCTGTAGTGGGCTTCTTAGATTCTATTTTAATCTTGGTGCTTAAACCCTGGATTGGACTCATTTAAAGTTCATTTACAAGTTTTGTTGCTGCCATCCAGTTCTGGTGACAGAAGAATTTGGAGGATTTGGACATTCATGACATTACTGTCTAGGGGAGGTGGGAGCCCCCAGTCTTCTTATAAGTACTCTGCTTGTTTTGATTTACTGGACTAATTTACAGTTCATTTTATGAGTTCAGTTGTTGGCACCCAGTTCTGGTGAGAGAAGAACTTGGAGTGGGAAAGTACTGGCTACATTGTCTAGGGGAGGTGGGAGCTTCCCTGGCTTACATATAACCTCTTGGACTCGAATGTTTGAACTGTGGATTATTGTTTTCTGTTATTTTTTGTTTTATGTTATTAAGGATTAATCATATTTTGATTTATTTAAGGGGATTGTTTTAGTATGATTTAGGTATTTTTAATTGGTTTACTGTTTTGTGGTAATATTGGTTAAAGAGAATTTAGCACACGGATTGAGTTGGGAGAATTGTGCCGAATGCCGGCCTCCACAGTTGTGCACTATTCCTCCTCCACTCTTCATGCCCTCCACCCCTTCTTCACTCCTCCCCTCGAGTTTATAGTTTACCAGCGCTGTAGAGCACTTGGTATTGTTCCTAGGAGGTGGAGGGCCGGGGGGCTTCGAACAGTGGAGGCAGAATGAGGGGGATCATCATATCAGGGTGGTGAAATCCAGGAGATGCCCTGGGGTGAAATGGAATCCAGAATGCGGTCTTACGTGTCTGGCTTCCATACCCCAGGGCACCACCGATTATGGTGGGCTGGTGGTTCGGGCGGCTTGGGAGGTTAGTCCAACTCGGGTGGTGTTATGCAATGCCAGGTCCATTAAAAACAAGAATGCAATTGTTGCAGATTTTGTTGAAACAGTGGACCTGGCATGCATCACTGAGATCTGGCTGGATGAAAACTCTGGCCCCATTTTGGAGGATCTTACACCGGCTGGGTACTCAGTGATACACTGCCAGAGATCAGACCGAAGGGGGGGGGGGGTTGCCGTCTGTTTCAAGACAGAACTTAACCTCTCGAGTGTACTAGCTGAGGAGGCTAAGTCATTTGAGTGTGTCATAGTAGCAGGTGTAGGTTGTTGGATTGCTCTCCTCTATCGTCCACCCAGTGATGAGAGGCTATTCCTTCAGGAAGTGGCGGACTTCGTCATCGACATGGTGTTTGAGTCACCCAGACTGATAGTTCTGGGTGACTTCAGTGCCTGGGTCAACGACAAACTCTCGCAGTTTGGTCGGCACTTCCTCCAGTCGATGACTTCTCTGGGGCTTACACAGGTAGTTATCACTGCTACTCATAAACACGGACGCTCCCTTGACCTGGTCTTTCTCCTAGGGATTGAGACCTCTGACTTGGGGGTGGAACCAGTTGGGTGGTCTGATCATTACACCATGGAGTTTAGTTTTAGCACCCCCCCTCGTAGGCCTACCCCTGTAGAGATGATCAAGTACCGTCCTTTACGAGATATTAATTCTCATAGCCTACTGATGGTGCTTGATCTCTCATCCCTTCCATTAGCAAGCAGTAATCCAGAGACCCTCTTGAAGACCTATAACTCGGCCATCTCGGTGGCTCTGGATGTCATTACTCCTGTCGGAGTTCGTCCTCTCTCCCTTCGCCTTCAATTCCCTTGGTTTGATGGGACTTTGAGGGAGATGCAGACACTAGGACGAAGGTTAGAGCATTGTTGGCGCAAGTCTACTCTAGATACTGACCACCTTAGATTGATGGACCATTATGAAGCCTATCAATCTGCTATCTCTCATAAGAAGGCAGAGTTCCTGTCCGGGGAGATTGCAGCAGCTCAGAATCGGCCGGTTCAGCTTTTCCGCACTGTAGACAGACTGTGCAACCCAGCCTGTCTGCAGGTGCGGAAAGCCCTTTCACAATTACAGTGCGATGAGCTTGCTCATTTTTTTTGCTAATAAGGTGGCTGACATCAGAGCAGCACTTCAACCGACACATTCTAAGGGTGTTGCTTTTGATCAGTCCGAGGTCCCTACACCAAGGTTTTCCTGGAGTGCCTTCAGCTGACCGGAGTTCTCAGACATCATGCGGATTATCCAGGCTGTGCACCCTATGTACTCTAGTCTGGATCCCAGACCAACATCCCTAATTTGGGGTTTATAGATGTCATCGGTCCGGTCCTTGCGCGGATAGTCTGGTGCTCCTTGGAATCCAGAGAGTTTCCTTGCTCTCTGAAGGAAGCGGTGGTGACACCCCTTTTGAAGAAATCTACCTTGAACTCAGACTGCCATGTAAACTACAGACCTATCTCGAACCTTCCCTGTTTGGGGAAGGTGATTGAGAAGGTACTGGCAGCACAACTGGAGGACCATTTGATCATTAATGACGTCTATGAACCGCTCCAGTTCAGTTTCCGTAAGAGACACAGCACCGAGACAGCACTGGTTCGGGTGTTCAATGATCTCCTGATGGCCAGAGATCGGAAGAGTCGTTCTATCTTAGTCCTTCTGGATCTCTCATCAGCGTTTGACACCGTGGACCATGGGGTATTGCTGGGGCACCTGAGGTACATCTGTGGACTGTCGGGTACAGCCCTCAGGTGGTTTACATTGTTCCTCATGGGTAGAACATAGAGAGTGGCGTCGGGAGTTTACTTTTCAGACCCCATTTCCCTGTTGTGCAGAGTTCCTCAGGGTTGGGTGCTTTCCCCCATGCTGTTCGCGGTGTATATGCTTCCCATCAGAGACACTGTAAGAAGGTATGGGCGAGGTTTCACTGCTATGCTGATGATACCCAGCTCTACCTGTCTTTCACACCCGACCAGGTTGGAGCTGTCTCGGTTTTTAACAACTGTCTGAAGGAAATCCCGGAGTGGATGGATGCCAGCTGGCTGAAGTTGAACTCGGGAAAGACGGAGGTGTTGGTAGTGGATCCGGGTCCTTGGCTAGGGGGGTTGGGAGTTGGTGCACCTTTGGGAATTTTTCTCAATGGTGTTTCACTCCCAGCCTCTGAAAAGGTGCGTAACCTGGGGGTCATTTTTGATGAAGGGCTGACCCTGCATTCACAGGTGTCGGCTGTTGTCAAATCTTCCTTTTACCATCTCAGGAATATCGCCAGTATTAGGCACCTAGTTCCATATGGAGACCTGCCTACCTTGATCCATGCCTTTGTGTCCTTGCGCTTGGATTATTGCAGCTCCCTCTACCTAGGGCTGCCTGGGGTTGAAATCCACCGCTTGCAGCCAGTGCAGAACGCAGCAGCCCGGCTATTGACAGGGTCTCCCTGATCCTGCCATATTTCGCCAGTTTTGCACGAACTGCACTGGCTGCCTGTTCAGTGGTGGATCACCTTTAAAGTTGGCTTGCTGACTTTTAAAGCCCTACACGAACTCTGCCCCGACTACCTAAAAGAGCTTCTGCTTCTCTACCACCCTGGACGATCTCTCCACTCGGCCGACGAGGGGTTGCTAGAGATTCCAAGGGTACGTTTAAAAACATTGGGGGCAACAGCTTTTGAATATGCTGCCCCTACCCTTTGGAATTCTCTATCCTGCCGGCTTCAGGAGTGCACAACTGTGGAGAGATTTAAACAATCCCTTAAAATGTATTTGTGGCTTCAGGTCTTTGATTAATTGATATAGTTGATTTTATTAATTTTATTTATTAATTGATGTTCTCCTTTTAACTGTTTTATTATTGCTTGTTAGTATTCTAAGGTATGTTCACTTAAGAATTGTGAGGCACCTTGGTGGTTGATAAGGCGCTTAATAAATGACATTTTATTATTGTTATTTACTAATTACCCACAATTCAAGCTGAGAGCTCACTGGGTGAAGTTGTGAAGTAAAGCGGCTTGAAGTCACCTGCAGTCATTGTGGTTGGCGTCTGAGTGGGAGCTGTGGATTATGGAGAAGGTCAGTGCTTGGAGTGGACTGTAAGTCCTGTCCCTGATGGTGTCGTTGCGAGGGATGATGTTTTCAGTTTGAGGACTGTTTCCTGGACATACAGTCAGACTCTATCCCGGACATATGGTCAGACTTTATCCTCCTTTTAACTTTTTGGACCTGGTGGGCAGTGAGAGTGTCCCAATTTTGATCTAAATAAAGAAAATAAAATAAAATAGTTTGATGCACCCCTGACTTAAGTGGGAGATAGGTTTTGGGGGGACAGCATATTTTATTACTTTGGTGAGATGAGAGCTCCCAGAGGCTGTTAATTATTGCACTGGAGAGAGTTGTGGCAACTCTTTTTATTTTGTAATTAACTCACTATTTATTCATTCTATTATTTGTTATGTTTAGACATTTTTATTTTTATTTTATTCTGTTTTTGAGTATTGGTTTGTAGTGTGTAGGGCGTGTAAAGGCTGAAAGGAGAGTTGAGTGATTGGGTGTATAAGTGTGGTGTGGATTAAGTAGGTGTGGTTGTTGTTATTTTGTGCACTTGCAGAGTATTGTAAAGATGCATTGGGAAGGTGCAGGGACGGTCAGGCATTATTCCTCCTCCAGGCTTAAGGATCTCTGTCCTTTTAGGTGTCCCTCATTATCCCCAGAGGTATATAGATGGTGTCGTGCTCTGGGGATTATTAGGAGGACAAGGGCGGGAAATGGGCCTGGCAGGGGGATGGAAAGGAGTGGGTGGATTGGAACAGTGGGGACAAGAAGATGCCCTGGGGCAAAATGGGTTCTGGAGAGGGGTCCTCCCTGCCTGATTCCCATACCCAAGGGCTCTGCTTGTAGCAGGCAGGTAGCTGGGTCTTCACCGGTGACTCATCCTACTCAGGTGGTATTTTGTAAAGCCAGGTCCATTAAAAACAAGTCTGCTATAACAGTGGAACTTGTTGGATCATTGGATCTGGCGTGCATCACCGAGACCTGGCTGGATGAGAATGCTGGCCCAGTTTTGGCCTCAGCAATTCAAGCTGGGTACTCAGTGACACACCGCCCGAGGATGGATCATAGGGGTGGGGGAGTTGCTATCTGTTTTAAATTGACACTGAGCCTGGTGGAGGTACCAGTGGGGAACACCAACTCCTTTGAATGTATTATGAGTGAGGGTGTGGGGTGTAGGATTCTTCTCATCTATCGTCCACCAGGAGATGGGAATGTTTTCCTGCAGGAAGTTTCGGACTTCCTTGTCGACCCGACACTGGGATCCTCCAGATGGATGATCCTGGGAGATTTCAATGCCTGGGTCGACAGCGAACTCTCACGATTTGGTCAAGACTTCCTCCAGCTAATGAATTCACTGGGCTTCATACAGGTTATTTCCTCCTCAACCCACACTGGTGGTCATTCATTGGACTTATTGTTCCTACTGGGGATGGAGATATCCAACTTGGTGGTGGAACCAGTTGGGTGGTCTGACCATCACATCATTGGGTTAGTTTCACAACCCCCCTAAATAGGTCTGCCCCTACGGAGATGGTCCAGTACCGCCCTTTGAGGGGAGTTTCTCCGGATTGCCTAATAGTGGTGCTTGACCTATCGGGTTTACCGAGTGAATGCATGGATCCTGGGGACCTGGTACTTGCCTATAATAAGCCGGTAGTGGTGGCCCTGGATTCCATTGCTCCTGTTCGTGTTCATCCCCTCACTCTTTGCCCTGGGTCTCCTTGGTTCGATGAGTCCTTGAGGGAATTGAGGACAGTGAGACGAAGGCTAGAGAGGAGCTGCGGAGGTTGGGCCTTGAGTGTGACAGACTTAGATTGATGGATCATTATCGGGACTATCAATCAGCAATTACCCATAAGAAGGCAGAATTCCTGTCCAGGGAAATTACTGCTGCGCAGAATTGACCAGCCCAGCTCTTCCGGACTGTGGACAGATTTTGCAATCCAATCTGTCTTCAGCCTGGGAGTGCTTTTTCACAGGAATGGTGTGAGGAGTTTGCTCGATTCTTCGCAGATAAGGTTGCCACACTCCAGGCTGGCCACCAGGTGTCTCCCTCTAATGGGAATAGTGGTGGTCGGCAGGAGATGTGCCCAGTTTGCCTGGTGTGATTTTTACCTTCCCACAATCAATGACATTATGATGGTCGTCCAGTTGCTGCGACCAACCAGCTGTAGTTTGGATCCGGGCCCCTCCTTGTAGGTTGTATGGATAAGACTGGCCCGGTCCTTGCTGAGATAGTCTGGAGGTCTTTGGAGAGGGGAATTTTTCTGAATCCCCTGAAGGAGGCTATGGTTCAGCCCCTTCTTAAGAAGTCCTCCTTGGACCCAGACTGTCTGGCAAACTACAGACTGGTCTCAAACCTGCCTTTTGTGGGTAAGGTTATTGAGAAGGTGGTTGCGTCACAGCTGGATGACCATTTGACCAGCTTCAATGTCTATGATTCTCTCCAGTCCGGATTTAGGAAGAGACATAGTACCGAGACAGCCCTTGTTCAGGTACTAAATGACCTCCTAATAGCGAGAGATCAAAGGACCCATTCTATCTTGGTTCTTTTAGATCTCTCTGCAGCATTTGACACTGTGGACAATGGTGTGCTGTTGGAGCGCCTGCGGCTTATCTGTGGACTGTCTGGTGCGGTCCTCAGATGGTTTCGATCATTCCTCAAGGGTAGGACTCAGAGAGTGGTGTCGGGAATTTTTTTCCTCTGCACCACTTCCCCTATCCTGTGGGGTGCCGCAGGGCTCCATACTGTCACCCATGTTGTTCGCAGTGTACATGCTGCCGTTGGGAGCAATTATTAGGTGGTACAGCTTGAGTTTTCACTGCTATGCAGATGATACTCAGCTGTACATGTCCTTTGTGCCTGATCAGGGTGATACTGTCTCAGTTTTTAACAACTGTCTTGCCAAGATCCAGGACTGGATGAGTATTAGTTGGGTACGGTTAAACCCGGAAAAAACTGAGGTGTTGGTGGTGGACCCAGATCGTCAGGAGGTGGGTTTGTTGGCAGGAACACCCTCTGGCCTATGACTCGGGGGTGTTCAGCTAACTACCTCGGACCGGGTGTGGAACCTGGGCGTTATTTTGGATGACCACCAGACCTTTAAATCTCAGGTATTGGCAGTTGTCAAAACCTCATTTTACCATCTGAGGAATATCGCCTGGGTAAAACATCTGGTTCCTCCTGATGATCTTTCTACATTGATCCATGCCTTTGTTACCTCCTGGCTTGACTACTGCAATGCCCTTTACCTAGGGCTACCGCGGGGGTTGATATCCGCTGCTTGCAGCTAGTGCAGAACGCGGCAGCTAGGCTGTTGACTGGTACTTCTAGGCCAGTCATATAATGCCTGTGCTCCGCAGACTGCACTGGCTGCCAATACAGTGGCGGATCACCTTTAAAGGGGCACTGTCAGCTTTGCCCATCGGTTTACTTTAACTTTGAAAATGATAATTGGTGGGCACAAAGGAGCACTAAATATGCTCAAGAACTGTCTTGCATTAAAGTAAAATTGCATAGTTTACCTGTTTTTTTGATAATTTCCACTTTCTTCTTTTCAGTCGTCCCGACTTCAACTCGTGTTCCCCCGGAAGCAGATACCGCACCGAGAATGCACCTGGAACGCACGTCTGCAGTGCACGCTGAGCTGAGGTGCCAATTTTACCAAACATATCGCAGCAGACATATAATCCAGCAGAACTAGCAAAATTAAAATACTGCTGGTATGTTTCACATTAAAACGAGTGCTGGATTAACTACAAACCAGTACTGGAGTCTGGAGCCGAAATCCCGCGCATGTGCACTTGCGGTCAAAGGAAAGATCTCGCATGCGTGAGAATGTGCCACTAGTGCGCATGCGCGGGATTTCGGCGCCAGACTCCGGTAGTGATTTGCTGTTAATTCAGCACTCGTTTTAATGTGAAACATACCAGCAGTATTAGGTAAACTAAGCAATTTTACTTTAATGCAAGACAGTTCCCGATCATATTTAGTGTTCGTTTGTGCCCACCGATTATCATTTTCAAAGTTAAAGTAAACCGATGGGCAAAGCTGACAGTGCCCCTTTAAGGTCGTTTTTCCAACCTATAAAGCCCTACACGATCAGGGACCTAGTTGCCTGAATAATCTTCTTTGTCCCTACTGCCCCACCCACTCCCTCTGATCCACCGATGAGGGATTGCTAGAGATTCCCAGGGTTCGTTTGAAGACATCTGGGGCTCGGGCATACAGTTTTATGACCCCAACCCTGTGGAATTCTCTACCTCATCAGGTGCGAGATTGCCTGACTATCCAAAGTTTTAAAACTGCACTTAAAACCTATTTATTTAGTCTAGCGTATTCTGATTTTTAGGCCACTGTTGTATTTATTGAATTTTAAATTGTTGGTTTGCTGGTATTTTTTTAATCATTTTTATATTGTACAAGTGCCTTGATTTTGAGAAAGGTGTTTTATAAATAAAGTTTAACTTGCCTACTTACTCACAGGTTGCCCCAAGGGAAAAAAATAGCTGTTCCGAGGAGGAAAGAGCCCCAACTAGGTGTAAGGAAAAAAAAAAAACACTAGTACACAGCCATATGATCAAGTACTAGAAAAAGGGGGCCCTAAGAAGGGGCGCAACTTATTTTCAGAAAATAGACAGAGATAGGGAAGGAAACTCCTTCTCACTCCCTGGACTGATAAGGCAGGGGTCAAAATTGGTACCAGTCCATCACCCAACACTAGTAGATTCAAATCGGGCTACTAAATTTTCCTCTAACTAGCCCATGGGCTTGTACTTGCAGAAGGCAATGTTTCAAAGAACACCAGCTAGGCCAGTGGAGACTGAGGGGCTAGAGGGCTTTCCCAGACACTAGCCCTGGTGGCTGGCTGGTGGCTTCAAAACCAAATTTGAACTCTGAAGAGAGTCCTAAAATAGGAGACACCACAGAAAAAGAGAATCAGAACGAGTTCCCTCAGAAGGTAAGAGCGAAGCTCTACTCGCCCTCTTCTCAGATCGAACCCTCTGTGGCTTCAGAGAAGGAACAGAAGGTCCTGAGGTACCAGGGGGATTCAGCCCCCAACCGGCCTTGAGGGGTGAGGGCAAGCAGGGCAGGGCAGACGCTCAAAAAATGAGGCCCATGAGGGGAAGGTGAACGTGATTCAGTAATGGATGGTGAAGATACAAGAGAAGATCAAGAATTATGGGAGGTATGTAATTTTCATATCTTCCCTTGTCAATCTTCACCATTCATTTCTGTTGGGTAAGTACCAAGCCCCCGAAGAGGTCTAGCACAGCCCTGAGGGAACAAGACCCTCAGCCTCCTGCTGGTGGAAAACAGGAGGAAGAGACCCTAGCCGTACTAGACTGACAAGTCCAAGGCTGAGGAGAGCTAGAAGGTGTCCCCTGAAGATGAGGGGACAGAGGAAGCCCCTGAAGAAGCCTCCTAGCCCTGCTGGAAAAAAGGTGAGTCCCTTGGAAAGCAGAGCAGATCACCCTATGCCTGGCTAGGGGTGGCAACCTCGATTGACGAAGACACACCGTCCACCTAATACAGATCGCGGTCCCTGCAAGCCTGGAAGCCACCTCATTGGTGTCATAAGATGCCCTTGCTTGGTGTCTTGCCAGTTCCAGACCTATGGTGGAGAGGGCAATGGCTGTCGAGATTGCCCCGAATCAGGCAGCAATGCAAGCACCTGAGCTAGCATTGACCACAAGTGCCTGTTATAGGCAGCATGGTGTGCCTGATGTGATGTAATACACATCAACGCATGAGAAGAAGAGAAAACTCTTCGCCTCCACTGGTCGAATTGTAGAGAATCTGAATCCGGTGGTCGGTCGTGCGCCAGGAGCTGATGCCTGGAAGGAGTATCTAGGGATGTCAAGCCCAAAGGAGGGTGAGTGAGAGAACCTAGAGACTCATGTGGGGCACAATACCTTCTCCTGCAATCTGCCGGGCCTGGAGAAGGGTCAGTTGGAGACTGACAGGTGCGGATAGATGCTTCCTGAAAGGGAACAGGCCAGAATGGTACCACCAGGTGGTGGGCACTGAACTCACAAAGGAATTCACATGTCTGTCATGCAGTATTGTCTCTTCTGATATAGGATATACGGAGATCCCGAACTATCCTTGAAAGGAAGCGTTGATATTCAGTGAAATCAGCATCGGAAGAAAGGTGAATATTAGGTTCCTCTCCCTCCGAAGAGGGAGTCGAGGAGGATGAGGAACTCTATTGTCCAGAAGACTCCTGTGGTGGAGGGGACAGGTGAAAGACCCGTTCGTTCATGGCCCTGACGTATTATGGGAAGGCCGCTGCAGAGGCTCTGAATGTCTCCCAAGTTAAGGGCCCCATAAGACCCACATGGCCTGGGAAAGAGGGGGATGGCTGCAGAGGGATGGGAGAAGGGCACCTGAAGGGAAGTGCCTGACCTCTTCAAGGGCTCTGGAAACCAGGGAATGGAGCCCGAACTGTAGGGATCCCTGAGATCATACCAGGTTGCAGAGAGGAAATCTGAAGATGCGAACTCCGGAAGAGCCCAAATGGGGAATCTCCTCTGTGACACACCTGGGGTTGCATGTGTCCAGAAGGGCAACCCTCAGCGCTGCCACCAGAGGGCACCCTGGAACCCGAGGATGAAAGATGAGGCTCAGCGCTGCGGCTCCTCCCTGCATCCCGTAGAGTGGCAGTGGAGCGCCGCCACCCCTCAACCCCTCAGACTCTGAGGATGCCCTCCTCTTCAACCCCAGCGAGCAAGTCCCCTGATCCATAGGCCCCCCCGAGGGAGGCCTCAGAGGCATGAGTCTCCAGTCCCTGCTGGAAGGGCGCAGCAGCACCAACACTGGCAGCTGTCACAGCCCATCCAGAGGAGAAAACCCCCTCCCCAGTCTCTGAGTCATCACCCCCAAGAGACCCCTGGCCACCCCTGGCCAAGGGATCCTCGGAAGCAGACTGCTCCAGAGACTCAGGAATGGAGGCGCTGGGCCGCCTGACACCACGCCCCAGAGAGACTTCTGATCCCAAAGAATTGGGCAGCCAGTCCGGATCCAAATCTTAATCACACCCCCTCCAAAGAGGAGTCGACCAGAAGGACCTCAATACTGCCCACCCCCGGAATTTCTCTAGAGATGGCACCGCGGAACGGCACCATCCCGGGATGCGGCACCACTGGCGGTGCCAGACAGGCCCACCGTGCCACCCACAGCCCCAGAACCCAGTGCCAACCCACCTACGGCCCCGTCTGAGTCCCCAGCACCAAACCCAAAATGGTTCCACCAGCGGAGTCCCACAAGGCCCGAACCGGCACCGCACGTGGTGCCATCTCAATCACCAGCACCGCAAATGGCACCAGGATCCGAAATATTCCCACAGGGTGGCATTGAGGGTCTGCCAGTGCCGGACCCAGCAACCGTGGGCCGTGACACTGGGGGAGCCTGTACTTCGGATAAGGTGGCTCCCGAGGCAGTGTCGATGATGCAATCCAGGGAGGAGCTGCGTCACTCCTCCTCAGGAAAGCTAGAAGATGAGGAGGCCTCCTCCTCACCGAACTGAATAGGCCCGGGACAGGACCCAGAGGAAGGGTCTAAAGATCTAGCCTGGGAGGCCCGAGAGCTACATCGTCTTCCGAAAGTCGGTGGGACCCTACCGACTTTGAACACGGGATTTCCAAAATGTGACAGTCCATGGAAAAACAGGCGTCGCATCTATCCATGTCATTGTTAGGTCCCAGGTACTGCAGACAAACATCATGCCTGTCCGTAATGGAAAAACGCCGGCCACAGGACCACCAACGTATGGGGGCCCAGCCCACTTCCGACTTGTGTTTAGCTCCTGAACAGGACATCATGCAAAAATAACTGAAACAAAATGAAAGTTCCCAACACCTTTAGAAAAGACAAAGAATGGACTTACCGGCTTTCAACAGCGTCGGGATGGAGAACTGAACTAAGACGAAGGAGAAAATAGCGGCATCGAAAACTCGAATGTTGAACGATGACGCAGATAAAATGAAGAGCAGCTCATAGCAGGTGTAGCCTCAATGGTGGGAGAAACAGAACTGGGATGGAGGAGGAGTCTGCGGTGCCTAACGACCACCCCTCACGCACCGCTCATGGGCGGTGCTGTCGGTGCCGACTCCTCCAGAAAAAAAAAAAAGCTCCTGTTGTGGGTGCGTGCATCCGGCTTACACCCAAGAGTAATAAATGGTGAAGACTGACAAGGGAAGATCAGCTTTTATACATTTTGCTTCTTTAGGCAACTGGTATTCAATCAATTTTTCATATAGAGTGCAGTGACACCCTTTGCCTAGCTCTTAATGCTAATCTGTATATTGCATTGTATATGCAGGTTCACCTTATTACATTTTTTTCAGATGCTCCCCACCAGATTATACTCCCGTACTCTATAGAAGGAGGCAGAAAGCTTTGGGCCAAGATTTTTCTAGCATCATCAATCGGCTAATCTCTTGCAACACATAATGCACGTCGTTTTTTTGGGAAACCTGCTTGGTGGCATGCTCTGCAAGTCTATTAATTTAGGTGTGACTCTAGCAAAATGCCCAGGTATTTAAACTCACTGACCACCTCCAGGCAGTCTCCTTCCCTGTAGATATCTGGAATACTTCCTCTGCATTTCTCATTTTCTGGGCTGTGCAAAACAGGACTGCCTTGGTTTTCTCCTTATTTACAGCAAACCTGTTATTTGTGAACCAATTTGCCATTCTCTCATATTCATTTTCCAGAATTTTATTCAAATTAATTGTATTTTTATTTGCTACATAAAGTACTGTGTCATCCCCATAAAAAAGGACTATTTTTTGCAGTGTTACACACTGAAGGGCATTCATTTATGGACAGTGAGAATAGCAGGGGTCCTAATATGGATCACTATGGTACACCCTATTCTACCTTTCTTTGTTCTGACAGGGTCCCATTTACTCTGACCTGCTGCTGTCTATTAGCTAGTCACCTATCCAATTTACCACTTGTTTACTAAACCTGATTTTACTCAGCTTGGTCTTCAGGAGGCAGTAATCCACTAGGCTGTATGTCTTGGTCAGGTCCATGAACACCACTCCTGTGTAAAAGCCCTTCTTCAAATTCTCCTGCAGGTCATTTGTGAATCTGACAAAGGCAGTTGCCATGCTACAACCCCTCCTGAAGCTATTATGAGCCACTGTTAATACAGGTATGTTGTTTTCTAAGTATTCCATAATCTGCATATGCAACAACCTGTATGTTTCCCACTAAAGATAATAATGATATTTGCCTATACCTACTTGTTAAATTAGTCCCCCCATATACACACACACTTGTGCACAGGGATGACATATGCTCTTTCCATAGCTCTGGAACAGTTTGTCTACATAGGGATTTATTAAAAATCATTTGTAAAGGCAATGATGGCTCAGTTGCAGTAAACTTTAAAAATGTTGCCTTGACTAATCTGGGTCTAGTCACTTTGTTTCATCCTGGCTCATCAGCTGCCTATAAACCGCTTCCTTTTTTATTTGTTTAAAATGGAGGCTCAAGCCTGCTTTCTTCATGATATTCTTTACTTCTTTGTTAAAACCTTCCACATAGCTAAATAGGTCAGTAGAAATTACATTAATTTAATCTGTTATCTTTGTACTCCCAATTATCTTGTTCCCCTTTAATAAGTTGTTTTTGTATCACCTCTTTTCTTTGGTTTAATTAAATGATTCAACACTTTCCAGAAGGCTTTCTTATTAGTAAAATTAGACAGCTGCCTTTTTTTTGCAAAAATTAACCTTTGCCTTCGTTATCACTTTTTTACATTTGTTACATAGTTCTCTATACTGAACCCAATCCTCCTCAGTGGGGTTCTACAATTAATGTTATTGTATTCTTCTATGAAGTATTCTACTGCCTCCTTTGGATCCACCATGTTATCCAGCAATTGCCAATTTACCTCCCTTAAATCTGCTTTTATATTAGTTAATATACCTTCAATCTGGGTCGTAGCAGCCCATGCAGCAGCTCCTCGCCCACACACCAGCAACATCCAGGTACGGACAATAGCCACGACCCGAATGGAGACTGTGCCCTGCTTTTGTATGGACTTCTAAATTTGGCACCTTTTTACTCTGCACTCAGATTTTGCTGTGGACTGTCTACATTCTGAATAATCTTTCAGTTTATCTCTCAGCTGTATTTTTTAGCAAGCAGAATAATTAATTTCAGCATTTTGCATACTTATTGTAACTGGGAACCCTGCTGTTTTCTGCCCTTTTCTCACTCTCTCTCTCTCTCTCTTTCTCCCCTGTAACCTATTCCCCCTATAACTTGATCAGTGCCCTCCATTTAGCCTGCTATTATTAAGTGTCCCCTTGTTTCCTTCCTCAGTAACCCTCCCTCCTCCCCTCAGGGATACCTTCATGTTGGGCTGTAGCAGCCCACAGAGCAGCTCCTCACCTGCCCACCAGCAATAGCCAGGTACAGACAGCAGCCAGGACCCAAATGGAAACTGCACCCTGCTTGTCCCACCACTGCGTAAGCATGGTGGCTGCCCGCCCACCCGCCATCCTCCCATCCTTGTCAATCCTTAACTTTATAGGGTGTTGAAGTCACGTGATTTTTCTTCTATCTCCCTACGTGCCCATTAGCTTCTTCCCAGCCCCTCCCACTAGGTGTCACTACACACCTTATTACCTCTGCTAACTACTGTTTCACCTTCACTCAAACAAATACCCATTCTTGCAGTGCCCCCACCCTGGCCTGTCCTGGCCCCCTCTCCTTTGTGGGGAAATATCTGAAACTCTAGCAGAATTGTGTCTGTCAATTATATTCCTCATCTACTTCCTCCCTACCTCCACATCCTCTCTACAAGATGGTCCCTACCATCACCTGCCTACTGCTCTTCCTTCTTGCTTCTCACACCACCCCTCGTCACCTGCCTCAAAGGAGTGGCCCCCATGTTATCGGTCCTCCTTTGTCACCCTCCCCCCTCCTCATGCTTTCCATACCCCTGCCAACCATCCCATCCACCTGGGCCTTCTCCCAGTCTCCCTAACAAAGCATTTATCCCTCCTTCTCTGACTTCAGCACCTTCCAAGAGCTTCCTACATCTCCCTATTGTTTTCATCCAAGAAGTGTCCACTGTACTCTTTTCTTCTCCTCCTTCTCCTGCTGATCTCTGGAGATGTCAAACTTAATTCCGGCCCCCCTCCCCCACGCCACATCCCCAAAAGGGTCTTCGAATTTTCCACATAAACGGATGCGGTCTTCTACCCAAAATGGATGCCCTAAAAGTCTGGTTCGCCCACCACCCACTGGATGTACTTTGCGTCTCTGAGTCATGGCTTTCCTCTCGCACCTCCAAAACACAGCTTGCCCTTCTGAATTTCACACTTTACTGACAGGATCATGGTAAGTGAGGTGGCGGAGTTGCCATGTATGTCTGCAGCTCCCTCCCCAGCTACATCTCTTTCCAATTAACAGTACCCAAATCCCATGAGATCCTCCTTGTTCATCTCTCCCTTTCATCCACTGCCCCTACATACATTGGCACCCTCTATGCAGCCCCAAAACTGGCCCCTGAATCCCTCCTCTTGTGCTCAGCTGTCTCCCTCTCATCATGTTGGGGGATTTCAACACTGATTGGCTCTCCCCTTCCTCCTCTCACACCAGAACCTCCATTGAGCCACTAAATCTCTCACAGCTACTAACTGAACCAACCCGTTAAAACCCACACTCCACTAATCATACCCTCCTCGGCTGGATCCTCTGCTCTCACCCCCACCGTATAGCTGCCAGCAGTGTCCTACACGATGCTATCAGTGACCACTGTTTTACTTACTGCAATAAGAAAGTTCACCTTCCCAAATCCACCCCAAACATCTCAACTATCACTCTACTCACAAACGAACCCCCCTCCCCCCACACACACACACACACACACACACACACACACACACCTTTTCCAGGCTGACCTAAACTCAGCAGACTGGTCCTCTGTCTTTTTGGCCTCAGACGTTAACCAGGCCCTCATGCACGTCTCCTCCATCCTGACTGGTATCTGGAACTTCCATGCCCCTCTCCACACCAGTAGGGTCCAACATCTCCGCCTTCCCTAGATCTCCCCACATATCCTATCTCTCTGCAAAGCTTGTGACAAAGCTTGGTTAAAATTTAGATCCTCAAATGCCATCTCTGACCTCCACCACTATCACAAGCTCAGAAACTCCTGCACTAAGGCAATACGACAAGCTAAAACAGAGTATTTTAGAACAATTATCTCATCCTGCCCTGATCACTCATCCATTTGGAGCACAGTCAAATCCCTCATCAACCCCACCAGCCACGTAAATGGAAATTACGTACCTACCGTAATTCTTGATCTTCTTGGACAAACTCTCCACCACTCATTCACACTAATGGGATCTATGCCGGATGCACTAGGACCCAGAGGGAGAAAACTTGTCAAGAGGGACGGTGCCAGAGATGGAGCTGCCAGGAAGCGGCACCTCGAGCCCCAGCTCATGTGGTAAAGACTATCTCAGCATCGATCCTCCAACCGCCTCAGTACTTTTTTTCCGAGGAGGTGCAGCATAACTAACTTAGAAGGACTAACCTAAAAATGGACATAAGATAGTCTGAATGACCCGTGTAACAAGGTTCAACAATTAAGTCTTCACAGCCCAGCCACTGAGGGAGTGAAGACCAGAAACAGAGACGTGAGCTCGGGGGATGGTGGGTGGGCGTGTGAATGAGTGGTGGAGACTTTGTCCAAGAAGATCAAGAATTACAGTAGGTACGTAATTTCCACATGTTCCTGGACATAAAGTCTCCACTACTCATTCACACTAATGGGAGAGTACCGAGCTAATAATCCTCCGAGATGGACAGCACGAAATAACAGCTCACATACTTAGGACAGAAGTCCGTTAAGAATAGTCCTGCCAAACCACAGATGTCATCTGTCTTGGACATCCAAGGCACAGTGCTTAACAAAAGTATGCACTGAGCTCCAGGTAGCTGCATTGCAAATATCTGCAACGGGCACATTGCAGATTTCTGCCAGAGATGCCGCAACTGCTCTAGTAGAGTGAGGGTACACTCTGCCTTCCAACTTAACCTGTGCCATAGAATAGCAGTGGCGAAGGCATGCCACCAGCCACGCTGAAATGCATCTAATAGTGACAGGTTGACCCAGCCAGGTTTCGCTGAAGGAAACAAACAGTTGTTGAGCCTTGTGAATTTATTTTGTTCTAGCTAGATAGAATTGCAGCACTTTCTTAACATCCAGAGAAAGAAGGGTATGCTCCCCTTCATTCTGGAAGTTCGCAAAGTAGGTGGGAAGGACTAAAGGTTGGTTTAGATGGAATTCTGAGATAACCTTAGGGAGAAACTTAGGATGAGTCCTAAGAACTACTTTGTCCTTGTGAAATACAGTGTATGGGGGGTCTGTGACCAGTGCATGTGTTTCGGAAACTCTACGGGCCGAAGTGATGGCCACCAGGAAGGCCGTTTTCCAAGTGAGTTTGAAATTTCAACTCAAAAGTAGCTAGAGGCTCGAAAGGTTTTCGAGTAAGCATGTCTAGCACAAGGTTAATGTCCCAGGCTGCAACTGGACATCTGAGAGGAGGTCTAGTATGCAGAATACCCCTAAGAAACCTCTTAACTATAGGTAGCTGAGCCAGTGACATGGAAAGTACCGGCTCATGATAAGCTGAAATGGCACAAAGGTGAACTTTGACTGTGGAGTACTGCAGACCTGAATTTGAGAGGTCTAAAAAGTACTCCAAGACTTTATTTGGTGGGCAGGAAAAAGGGTTCAAAGAGGGTTTTGCACACGAGATAGAGAAATGCTTCCATTTGGCTGTGTAGGTTTTTCTAGTGGCTGGCTTGAGAAACATTGAACCTATTCACCTCTATCTCTTCAGGAGCCAAGCGTGAAGGTGAAGTGACCTCAGATTGGGATGGACCACAGGACCCTGGGTCAGAAGGTCTGTCTGAAGGGGAAGCACCTTTGGGAGGGTTTCCGACAGACTGCTGAGCAGCAGGAACCATATCTGCCAAGGCCAGAAGGGAGTAATGAGGATCATTTTGTCTCTCTGAGACTCGAATTTGAGAAGTACCCTCTGAATTAGGGGAAGAGGAGGAAAGGCGTATAGAAAGCGTCTTGTCCACTGCAGCTTGAATGCATCCTGACAGAAAATGCCAGGTCCTGGATTTCTGGAGCAGAAGAGAGGCAGTTTTGTGTTGAGCAGGGACGCAACAAGGTCCAGGTCTGGAGTTCCACATTCTTTGAAGAGTGACTGAATGACGGTTAAGTCGAGAGACCACTCATGAGGATCTGTCTCCATTCTGCTGAGACAGTCTGCCAGCTCGTTTTATACTCCTGGCAGGTAAACCACGTGGATTAGAGCCTTGTGCTCCAGGCACCATTCCTACGCTCTCACAGCTTCCCTGCATAATGGGTAAAAGTGTGCACCACCCTGCTTGTTGATGTAATACATCACTGCTTTGTTGTCCGTTTGAAGGAGAATGTTCTTGTGACAGAGTATGACCCTCAAGGCTCAGACTGCATAGAGGATGGCTCTCATTTCCAGGACATTTATGTGAAGCTGGGATTCGTCCTGAGTCCACGTACCTTGGGTGTGGATATTCTGGTAATCAGCTCCCCACCCCATCAGGGATGCATCCATGGTAATGGAGATCCAATGATCCAGAGGAGCAAAGGGATATCCTTCCAGAAGGCTGTCCTCCTGCGACCACTAGGCAAGTGACCTCTTCAGAGGTTCTGTCACCTTCATGGGAAAGGACTGAGGGTGAGCGGTTGGAGACCACTGAGTACTGAGCATCCACTGAGAGGTTCTCATCTAGAGACGTGCTAAGGGTACAGTGAACACCGAGGATGCCATGAGACCCAGCATCCGTTGCATCGAGATAGCTTGAACCAAGCTGTTTTCTCTGATGTATTGGGCCATCTGTAAGATATCACTCCTTCTGTCCTCTGGGAGAAAAGCTTTCACACAGGAGGTGTCCAGAAGAGTTCCTATAAAGAGGAGCTTCTGGGAGGGCTGCAACTGCGATTTGTTGAGATTTAGCAGGACTCCCAAGGACGTGAGGAACTTTGAGGCCATGGCTACGGCGTCCAGAGTTCCTTGTCTGGAGGAACTTGCTAGGAGCCAGTCATCCAGATATGGGAACACTTGTATTCCAATTTTCATGAGATGCACTGCGAGAATTGCACAACACTTTGTAAAAACTTGAGGCGCCGAGGATAGCCCAAAGGGCAGGTCTCTAAACTGATAATGTTGACCCAACACCACAAACCTTAGGTATTTGTAGTGCTTTGGGTGTATAGGAATGTGTTGGTACGCATCATGCATGTCCAGGGAGGCTAGCCAATCGTGTTGATGAAACAAAGGTAGCATGGTACCTAGTGATATCATCTTGAACTTTTCCTTGAGAAGGAACTTGTTTAACTTTCTGAGACCCAGAATGGGGCGCATGCCACCAGTTTTCTTTGGGACAAGGAAGTAATGGGAGTAGAAACCTGTGTTTCATTGATCCAGTGGAACTACTTCTACTGCCTTGTTGTTCAAAAGGCCTTGTACCTCGGAAGCAAGAAGGTCTGACTGTACTGCTGACAGCCTGGGCTGTCATTTGGGGGATGATCCAGAGGGGTTTCCGAAAGATTGAGCGAGTACCCCTCGTGGATTATCAGGAGGACCCATTTGTCTGATGTTATGGATTTCCACTGGTTGTAGAACTGAGTCAGACGTCCTCCCACCACTGAGGAAGAGTCCCCCTCGGACAGTTGAGGTGGGACCTGGGCCAGAAACTCTGAAGGTGGCACTGGGCTCTTTGTGGCCTTGTGTCTTCTGCTGCATTTTCTTTTGTGGCTGAGGGTTGTGGTTTTTGTTAAAACCTCCTCTGCCCCAAAAGGACTGACGGTTGTGAAATTTATGCTTGTTGGCACCCCCCGGGAGGAGGCGGGTGCGGGTCTAGCCGTCTTAATGGCAGACATAGTCTTCTGTGTGGCCTCCAGAGCTTGCTCCACCTGGGGCCGAACAGGTACATACCGTCAAAGGGTAAAGCCATGACCTGCTGTTGGGCATCATTTGTGAAGCCCGAAGTACGTAGCCAAGAGTGGCGATGGGTGCAGATGCCAGCCGCCGCCGCTCAGGAAGCAGTATCGAAAGCATCCATAGCAGCTTTAACTTGTTGGTTGTTGGACTCGAAACCGCTGGTTATGGTCTGAAGTAGCTCTGAATTAGTTTCCGATGCGGGCAGAGCATCTACCATTTGTTTGAGCGATTGCCAAATAACATACTCATATTGAGAAAAATAGCCCTGGTAGCTGGCAATACGCATACCCAGAGTGAAGGCAACAAAGACTCTCTTACCTAAGGTGTCTATCTTGTGAGATTATTTATAGGCTGGGCTGCAGATGCCTGAGGAAGGACGGCCTTATCATTCTCTACCAAGACTACAAAGGGATCAGCAAAGGCTTGTGAGGACAATATGGGGCGATCCTTGGGAGGGGCATACTTCCTATCTATGAACTTAGCCATGAAAGGAATGAGAGCAGAATTGTTCCATACCGTCTAAGAGAGGGTCTCGAAAGAGGTTGTACCGGAGGAGTTAAATCCATAGGGATCTCCAGGACATGTAGGTATTGGAGTCTTAAAAGCTTCCCAGGATCGATTTCTGTAGTCTGGAGAGAAAAAGCAGAATTAAAATTTTTAAGCAGAGACTTAAAGGAAAGGTCTTCGACCACAGGCTCTGCTGCAGGATTGATCCCTGCTCCTTCAACATCATCCCCCAGTCGCAGATCTGGGTCAGGCTCAAAATCATCTCCTGACAGTCCAGGAGGGACTGTATGGACAGGAAAGGAGTGAAAATCAGAAGATAAAGTGGAAGAGGAAAGAATCGGAGTCGAGAACCCTTGGAGACCGGACGGCGCCGCACCAAGCCTCGGCGCCGACGAAGAACATGGCGCTGAACACAAGGAAGTTGGCGCCATCAGAAACAGTCCAGCACACGGTGCTGACAGAGGCCATAGCAACGGCAGAGCCCGTGGCACTGCAGATGGCACTGACAGAGCCCCCGGCACCAAGGATGGCACCGACAGAGCCCGCAGCACCGCGGATGATGCCAAGAGCATTCCTGGCACCGTGGATGCACCCAGAGTGTCCCAAGGGTCTGAAAACTGTGATTTGAGGTACAAGAAGGAAAATTGACAGGAGATAGAGACATCGGTGTGGACCCCTGCACCGCAGCCATGTGAGGGGGAAAAACACCCGAGCACGGAGTCGATGGCACCGAAGAAGGCACCACGTGACTAGGAAGGTCCAATCTCCCTACCCATTCCCTCAAATGGCCCGAAGGCCTCAGAGTGACTGGATCAGGCAGTTGGACCAACCTCCAAGCCCACTGCTCCATGAGAGCAGCCCACTGGTGAAACTGCTCATCAGAAGCCCTTCCAATAGGCAGGGACGGGCTCCGATGTTGAGGAGGTTGGCCACCGGAGACAGAAACTGGTGACCCCGACAGAGGTGGAGACCGACGCATGTCCCCAGTAACCGACAGTCGATGTGCAGATATACCAGAAGGCAACCTTGAGTGATGCCTTCTCTTTATCAACTTGTATGCCGAAAAAGAGCTCGAGGCTGAACGGTGCAGAGAGTGGGACCATTTCTTTTTATGCTTTCGGGGGGGATCGCCCATCTCCCCGAGCACTGGACCGTCCATTGTCAGACCCTCCCTCTAGAGAGGCCGGCGGACCGGACCCAGCCCGGCTGACTGAACTGCTTTCATACGAAGTCTCCCTACCGTTATCTGACCCGCTCATGGTCGACTCAGTCAATGGAGGGCTGAAGACTTCTTTCTTATAATAAGTAAAATTAAATATAATTGGTACTTATTTCGAAGATAAATTACAAAACAATAAACTGAAAACTAAGCTGCTAGTTTGAAGTTTGATTCCTGGAGGGTGAGTGATGTCATCACTGAAGCGCACTCCACGGCGGGAAAAAAGGAACTGAGGTGGTTGGAGGGTTGAGGCCAAGAAAGTCTTTACTGCATGAGCCGGGGCTCCCGGTGCAGCTTCCTCGCGGCTCCATCTCTGGTGCCCGCCCTCTTGAAAAGTTTGCTCCCACTGGGTCCTAGTGCCTCCGGCGTAGATCCCATTAGCGTGAATGAGTGGTGGAGACTTCATGTCCAGGAAGATCAACCCCTACACTTTTGCTAAATGGGTCCTCTGATTTGGACCCTACTTTAGCTGTGGGCACTTTTAACAATTTCTTCATGTCCTATGCACTACTTGACAGCCTGGTCCCTCCTTACTCCCCCCAATGGGTTTAGCCTCTACCCCACCACACTCCAGGAAATCTTTCAAGCCCTTTGCACTCTAAATCCGCACAAGTCCAGCCCAGATGGTTTTCACCCCAAGCTCCTGCACCTATTTGCCCCTGCAACAGCCTCTCCTCCATCTCACATAATTAACCTCTCCTTCCTCACCAACACAGTCCCAGCAAAATGGAAACTGGCCAACGTCATGCCACTGCACAAAGGAGGTGACCCCTCATCCCTTGGAAATTACCACCCAGTTTCCTTGCTTCACCTCCCTGGGAAAACTGGAAACCTTAGTCCTCTCAAGACTAGCTGAGTTCCTCACCTTAACAAATTTTTTCTCAGACTACCAGTCTGGTTTCAGGAAAAAACATTCCACAATTTCTTCCCTTCTCCACGATACAGACTCAGTCCTCTTGGCAAGGGACAAAGGCCACCTCACATTATCAATATTTATTGACATTGCCAAGGCCTTTTGATTCCATCTCACATCCTCTTCTCTGGAAACGGCACTCTGTGAGCCTTGCTTCCTCCACTGTCCTCCTGTTCAAATCCTACCTCTGTGACCAGCAACAGTCTGTCACAGTAGGCAACTCTGCTTCCTCCCTCCCCATTCTATCAGTTGTCCCCCAAGGCCCTATCCTCTTTTCAATTTTTATAAACAACCTCCCCTCAGTCTGCACTCAATCTAATATTCACCTATATGCTGACAACACCATCCTTTATGTTTCTGGCCCAACCTCCAATTTAATTCAGTTACCTCTCCAATTGAATTTCAACCACATACTCTCACGGATAAAAAAAAAAAAAAAAACCTCCCCTAAAACTGAATGCAAACCCCCCAAAAACACAACTCCACAATTTTTGGCTCCCCCAAAAAACTGGCAAAACTTCTCTCCCCCAGATTTGCCATCTCGGCTACCTCCACCCTCGATACCGTTACCTCTTGCAAATACCTTGGCCTTTGGCTGGACCAACATCTCAACTATGCTTTCCATATTGACTCCCTCTGCTCAAAGTTGCGCCCAAAGCTAGGTGTGCTCTTTCACAACAAACATGCAATCCCCCTACATATCTGCCTCAACCTAGTTCATAAAACTATCCTCCCTATCTTTGAATTCAGGGACATTATCTATGCCTCCTCCTCTGCCTCCTCACTCTCTAAGCTCGACACCTTACTCAACTCTTTTTGCAGATTCACCACAAACTCCCCTCTGCGCACCCATCACTGCACTCTCCTCTCCTCTCTAAATTTCCCTCCCCTCTTCCATAGGCGACACATTCATTCACTTACAGTCACTGCTAATTTCTAGCTCAGCCTTCTCCCTACATATCTCTCCTCACTCCTTTCCTCTGCTCCCACTCCCACTTCCACTTACCCCCTTAGATCCTGGCATCCCTGCTCCTTCTCCATCCCCCACTACTCATTGGCTGGGACCTCCGCCTTCTCTTACCTCCTTCCTTACCACTGGAATCAACAGCCTGCTCCCCTCTGCAAATTCCGCTCCCTCCTGGCCCTCAAATGACAACTCAAATTTATCTCCCCACCCCCTCTGCACATGTCCCCTCACCCACTTCGCCTCTTCCACCACACCTCATTCTGTTCCCTCCCCCCACCTCCTCCTTCCCCATCACCCCCACATTCTAGTTCCTTTCTGTTTTTTCACCACAGTTCCAGTAAGCAGTTCTTAGGATATCTAACTATGCTACCATATGTATTATATGTAAATTGTTTTGGCTATTCATATCTAAGTCATTCTATGTAAAATCTGTGCATTATTTCTGATATCCTGCTATCTGTAATGATTTACTGTATCCCCAACCCCGTACTGTATATATTTGTGCATGTGTGCAGCTGAGTGTGCCTTTCCTGGTTAACAAATTTTAAATAAATAAATACATGAAATAAAATAACATTTTTTCTTCATTAATTGGTCTATTTGTTACCACTCTGCCCTGTCCTTTTTGTCTTCTGTTGCTCCATATGCAATATATGGGCATGTGATCACTGATAGAGTCTGGTAATGGCCCCACAACTTTTCTGTTCTTCATATTATTTAATAATACCTGGTTGATCAGTGAATACACACCTGTTCTATTACTTGTCTTAGTCCCTTCTCTTACCATCAGATTGATATTCACTTTCTGAAGCAGTGCCCCCATATTCAAAGGGGATGTGTGGTGCAACTCGGTGCAAAATGGAGATGTCCCGCGCATCCCAAACAATGTGCCACAGCACAATATTCAATAGGTGGCACTGCGCCACCCAAAGGAGAATGTGCCATGGCCCAATGAGACTGCAAACTGCACAAGAAGAGGGAGCATGCCCATGGATGTGCCGCTCATGGGCATATCCAATGGTCTTGCACCCCGCAAGGGCCTAAACTGTGTCGTGCACAGATAGGCCAGGGAAAGCTGACCTAAATCTGTTGGCCACCAACAGGCAGGCTGTGGAAGTGCAGCCCAGTGCACAGCAGCCTGCCAGCCCCAGTAGACATGTGGCTCCTCACCCCTTCCCCCATCCCTGAGCACCGTATCAGCAACCATGCCCCATGAGCCCGCAGTGTAGGGCCCCCCTCCCAGACCTCATCCTCCATCAACTGTGCATCACCTCTCATACTCTGGTTGCTATACAGGCTGTGATCCTCTCCCGTACCCTGGTCCCTGTGCATAGTAGGAACCCCACTTGAACCTGTAATCCATGTGCAGGGATCCCACCCCCGATGTCTTGACCATGACACACGCCCACCCCTGAAAATTTCCATAGCATAGTGGCCCCCACCCACCATGAAAGGACTTCCCACTCCCCCCTTTCCCTCCCAGAGCCGGCATCTGCCAGCTTGCCTTCATTACCCATGGCCAGTCGTCAACCACACTGTCATTGGATCGGTACTGTACAATGGTCGTGCCCATTGATTGGGAGCATCCTATGTACAGTATCAGTCAGATGACAGTGAAGTTGGTGATGTGGCTGGCCATGGAGGTGTGTGGAGGGCAGAGCCAGTTGCTGGCTCTGGAAGGATTGGGGGTGTGCAGGGTCCTGTCATTGTGAGGTGGGGGCGAGGGGCCACTGGACCACCAGGAATAAGGGGTAACTGGGCATCCTGTGCACTGTCAGGGCTGGTGGGGGGCAGGCGTTTGCCTGCCATGGGGTCAGTTGTGTGGGATATGACTCCATGGACTGGGGCATGGGTGGATACCACCACACCATTGATGGGCCCAGGCATGGAAATGTTCAGTGTATGCCATAATGGGATTGGGGCCGAAAGGGGGTTCCATGAGACCACCAGGGAAGCCAGGGCACCTGTAATGCTTTTTCCACGATCATGGCTGGGAACGTCCACCACAGCACATTCCTCAGGGTGCAGCCATGCTAATGGGCTCATAATGAGCATGCATGGTGCCGGTTTGTGCCATGCTTGCCCAATGGGCTCATTAACATATCCTGGCTGAATATCGCACACGGGATCATGGCACATCCAGGTTTGCACCATGCATTCCCAATGGTGGTATTCAGCACTGTCCCAGGTTGTGCTGCATGGGACAGGGAGGCAGCCCACTATGGGCTGGGCTTCCAGGGTCAGATATTCAGACAGTATGCGGGATCAGTTCTGTATATATTGAGCATTCTGAGTTTATTAATAGAGGGACCAACAATCCCCTGCCTCATGGCTTTGTGCATTCACAATGTGTTCACTCTAACATAACATCCCCAACCTGACTATATACTTGTGCATGCAAGAGTTTTGAGATTTATGTGCCCTACGATATTTTTATATTACTGGAATGTGCTCTTTATAAAATCTCTTTATACAAAATCCATGCTACTGTTGTCTGAAAAAGAGCAATATTACAGTCAAATAAGACAAGCGATTTAAATTCAGAGTGGTGACTCTGGCAATGCTCACTAGTGGTGACACTAGAGAACATGCCCAGAGCCATGGTTTGAAGTTGAGCAACAATATCACAAAACTTCACTCCAACAAGACATTGTGATATATTTAATAAGTTGTTCTGGTAAGATTAGCTCCCCTATATTAAAATATTTAGTCTATATCCCCCTCTATAAATCTGCCAGATATTTCTCATCTTTGACATTCAAAGGACTTACTAAAAGCAAAAATGTGCTAACTAATTGATATGGGACCTGGGTTAAATTATTCAGATTTGAAAGACCCAGTAGCAGGTAATAATGTGGACCTATCAAAAAATTAAAAAATTAACAAAAAACAAAATGAAAAAAAATATTCCCTGTAAAATATATGCCGTTACATGATCTGGATAGTAAATATGAAAAGGGGAAACATGTTAATATTAATTTTGCAGTGAATGACAGATTATAGACAATTAGTGGCCTAGGCATTTGTGGACCTCACCAAGGCATTCGATCTTGTTGATCACAGAGAATTACTTATAAGTTTACTTAAGGTAAATTTTTCTGATGAAGTGATTCTTTGGTTGAATAATTATTTATCTGGCAGGATGCAGAAAACTTTAAAGATGTTTTATCTGTTGAGGGTAACTTGGATTGTGGGGTTCCTCAAGGGTCCATTTTGGGACCCCTATTGTTCTTGCTTTATAAACTCACTACATAATGTTTGTAATAATTCTGAACTTATTTTACATGTGGACAATGCTGTTTTATTATGTGTAGGAGAATCATGTCAAAAGGTTGAACAATATCTACAAAAAGATTTCAGTTTAATGCATGAATGGTTTATCGGGCATAAATTAGTTCTTAACTCAAGTACACAAAATGTATGTTTTTTAGAAATCCCAGGACTAACGTTACATTTGATTTGTTACTATGTGACAACTGTAGTAATATTATTGAAAAAGTTACTGCCATAAAATATTTGGGACTTATTACTGATTCCTATTTATCATTTGAGTTACATATTACAAAAATAATTAGTAAAATACACAAAAGATTGGTAATGTTGTATTTAACCACATTTAACCTACAATACAAGGGCAATACTTGCATAGTTTTTTGCTTTTTAATAATTGACTATGGATTGACAATATTATTTTTCCACAGAAAGAATGCTTGCAAAGCTCAAAGCCACTTATCAAAACATTATACGTTTTGTCACTAGACAGAACAAAAGGACACATCACTGTCATTTATATAGTTATCTTGAGTGTTTGTCATTTTCTGATAGATATAGATTGTGTGCATTATTTTTTCTTCACAAATTACATTTAGGATATTTACCTGTTATAATTGCTGAGTGTTTTCCCAGACAATCTACTATAATTTCAACTTGGTCTCAGTTGGGATAACAATTTCAGATTCCATTTTTTCAAACATCAATGGCTCAGAACTCTTTATATTTTCATGCTGTAAAACTGTATAATGATTTGCCTCATGATTATGATTTCTACTAACATTTCATCTTTTAAAGGTGCTATCCAAAAACTACTGTTATTTGAAGCTGAATGTCAATGTTTTAATTGATTTTGTATTATGTTATGTAGTATATTTATTGTGATTCTGTATGTCTTGTTCCATGTATTTTGTAACTGGTCACCAGTGAAAATGGGCATTTTTGCTCACTGGTTATTACAGTATAAAAACAAACAAACAAATGTGACAGGAAGTGAATAAAGTGACCCAACGATCTTATCTTAGCAACTTTGTGTTAAACAACAGATTCTCAAATATTTAGTCTGTATCCCCCTCTATAAACCTGCCAGACATTCCTCACCTTAGCCATTCAAATTAGTCACTAAAAGCAAAACTGTACTAACTGATCACCCTATGTATATTAAAATAAAAAAATATTAGAAGGTTCAGGTCATAAGGAAAATAGAAGTAAAAATGTGAGTAACATTATATTACACAATCAGAATACATCTGTAGTGCAGTCTGAGGATGATATGGGAGCACATAAAACAGACTGCACACAGGAGCACTGAATAAATAAGTTTTTAATGTGCAATGACACAATTAAAAGTGCATCAGTGCATAACAAAACACTCACTACAACTGATCATCATGGGCAGACTAGATGGGCCACTTGGTCCCCATCTGCCATCAAATTCGTATGTTCTTATGCACATTTAGAGCTCACTGGCTCCTTTGGAATGTATTAGGTTCATTCAGCACTCCTGCGTGCAGTCCACATTTTTGTGTTTCGGTTTTCTAAACCTGGACTGCACCTTCAAACGAGCTGTGCTAGCTGAGGTAGCTGTTTCTTTGAGGAAGATATGGGACCTGGGTTAAATCTCAGTAGTATTTAAAGTACAAGGAGGACCTCAACCACAAAAAAATGTGTTGTTTCAAGTGCAGTTTGTTTTATTACTTCCAGATAAAATAATTTTGCAACTGATTAACATTTCAAGACCTGCCAGTCTCTTCATCAGAATCGTCTGGGCTGTACTTAAAAAAATACATACTAATGAAAATTAAATCATATTTTTTAGGGCAAATTGCTGTGTAAGTAACATATAAAGCAATTATGTTTTGAATACATAGTAAAACAGGGGAACATTCCTGCTATAGTATATTAAGTTTGCACTTCACTTTTAATTCCACCTTTTTTTTCAATTTATTTTCAAGTTCTGATTAAGCTTGGGGGGGGGGTGGGTATGAGTGTAATCAAAATGATGTTTGCTCAGTGTGCCTTTCCTGGTGAAATATTTCAATGAATAAATACATGTTTCATTCATTCATTTATTTTCTTTTAACTTTTTTAAAAATGACCAAAGTGAAGAAACAGAAATAGCTTACTTGTGTGTTACACACTTATTCTTTTTATAAAGCTTTGGAAGTATAAGAGCTTGCCAAATCTTAGTGAAATGTTTGCATTTAGCTTTGTTATTTGAGTGTTTCACGGAGATTGAAGATTTGAAACTGCCGAGGAATATCTGCCATTAGGGGAGACTGAAGATTTGGTGAGTCCTTATACTTCCAAAGCTATACAAAAAAGAATCACTGTGTAACAGACAACTTTTTGTGTAGGTTAAGGATGACTAGCCAGCACTGCTTTGTATTACAGGTGGTGGCTTAAAAACAAGAGAAGTTTAAAGGGAGTGTTGGGAGTGAAGACATATAATAAAGGGTATGTTTAAACAAGTTAAGCAAAAACAAGCTGTACTAAATAACATAATAATAAAAATTAGACCAAACACAAATAAATTGAAATGTTTTTCATAGCAAGTTCTAATCTATTTACATTGAATACTAAAGGAAAATCAGCAACACTGTCCTAGGATCCCTCAATACAGAAAATAAAGTTTGTGTCGAACTAATCAAAGCACATTGCAAGTAAGCTATTTCCGTTTCTTCACTTTAGTCATTTTAAAAAACTTTAAAAGAAAATAAATTAATTAATGAAACATTTTGATTACACTCATATCTTCTCTCCCCCTTCTTGTAGCTTACTCATTACTTAAATAAAATAAGAAAAAGGTGGAATTAAAAGTGAAGTGCAAATGTGATATGCAATAGCAGGAATGTTCCCCTACATTACTATGTATTCAAATTGTAATTGCTTTATATGCTACTTACATGACAATTTGCATTAAAAATATGATTTCATTTTCATTATTATGTATTTTTTTAACAATACAGCCCAGAAGATTCTGATGAAGAGACTGGCAGGTCTTGAAACATTAATCAATTGCAAAATAATTTAATCTGGGAGCAATAAAACAAACTGCGCTCGAAATACATTTTTCAGTGGTTGTGGTCTTTCTTGTACTTTAAATACTAGAGCAAGCCCAATATCTACACGTTGGCAGCTGTCAACACCTGTCATCAACTGAAGATCTAAGAAAGACGTGCAGCTCCTCTTTTCTCAGTAAACTGAGTATGGTTATAGAAGAAGATGACATTAGCAGCAGTGCATTTAAACAGCCCAACTTTAAATCAAGTCAAGTGTCCTACGAATAACCAGAACTGTGTAAATATTAAAAAAGATTTTTACAGATGTCGAAGTGTGAAATGAGTAATATCTACCCTATATACTGCTTTTTTATTCAAGATTTTCTATTTTATCTCTTGACATCCTTTTTTCAGATCTCTACCTGCAGCTGGTTCTATTCTCCCTGTGAATCCTCAGATGCTTTAAATATTGAGGAAAAGGATAAGTGCATGCATTAGGGTGATTGCGGGAGGATAGCCAGCATTTTTCACTTTTTGATCCCCTCTATTTTAAGACTCTATCTCCAACTTAACAGATTAATTTCTGAGATCTTGCATTAATGTTTTTTTTTTTTTGTTAATTGCTTGTTTTGCCAAAGTAGACTATATAAACAGGTGATGTACATTCAGCTTTCCTATTTTGAATGCATGTGCCAAGATAACAGTCCTTTTGAGACTAAAAGACGAGCTCCTGACAGATCACAATTATTGGCTGTTCCCATTTTGTTTACAGTGATTGTAATGCATGTTCTCATGAGCAGCCTATTAGCGCCATAATGAAAACTAGCCTTAAATAACAATGAGCAAGGTCTACGCATAAAACACAATAGGTGGCAAGATCTGCACAAGAAACATAATAGGAACATGTGTAAAAATATAATTCAACTCAAGAATAGTTTTTGGTGCTGGGGACATAGATCTCTATCTGGACAATCATACAGTTTCACGTCAAAGATATTAACCAGAAATATATAGTGCAGTATAACAATAATAGTCTTCACCAAAGCACATATTTTGGAAAAAAAAATCATTTGCAGCCAATGACCCTGAAAAAATGGTGCTTTGTGGTCTGAATACAAACAGCTCAAGAATGCTAATCATACCATCCGGAATACAAAAAAAATTATCTAGTTATGAGCTGACTAAAATGACTCAGATGTGCTTTCAGCATAAAATAAAGTTTCTGTTTGACTTTGTAATAAGATACTGATTTCAGGGCACGTTTTGGGATGCTGTTCAAGAACCTGAGACACTGTACCTCATCCTGGTGTGCTTCACTGTAGGTAACCATCTGCAGGGATTGGCAGGTTTTCTAGCAGGCACAGAAGTCCCCATACACTGTCTAGCAGGGGGTTCTGTGTGCTTAGTTTTATTTGATTTCATAGAGGGAACCAGGTAGTCAGCCAGTTCAGCAAGCCTCTCAAGAACTGCTTGTATACTCATCTCAGGGGTGGCAGTTTACATTAGTTGTTGCGGTTTCACCCACAGTAATTTAGGGTGTCAGCTGGTCAGAGCTAGAGGGACCCTTAGATGGTGAACGTTTCCCCTTTTTTTTTAGCCTTATCCAGGCATTTTTCAATAGTTTTCACAGGACATGAAATGCAGATTTCACTCTACTTTAAATGCTCATGTCCAGATAGGTAGACAAAAGGAACTTAACAGAATTTCGCCACACAGAATACATAGTTTGAAACCGGGATCACCAGTTTTCTTTTTTATGACATTTTGAATGTAAAACCAATAAAAGTTGCAACCATTAAAAAGTAGTTTAAAGTTTATTTAGCAGTTGTGGTCGGTTCCAGAACCGATGAAGTACCGATCGGGTCCCGGGTACCAAGGAAAAATGAACAGAGACTATTGGTTAAAGAACCGGTGTTAGCGGTTCTTAAAACAAACTAATTTAACAAAAATTAAACAACTAGTGGAGTTTTTTAGTCAGAAAACTCTGATAACTGTAAAATAAACCTTGGTTTACCCCATTTATCCTGAACCTAGAGAAACCAAGAAACTTACAATTTAAACACTAAAACTATGGGTTTACTAAAATTAAAAAAAGTAAAAGGCAGCAAACGAAATGTTAAATAATACTTATATTCTGTAAGGTTTCTCATGCCAGAACAATATGATGAAGAGGAGAGAATCTCTGAGCATCTAGACTTATCAGGCAGAGAGACAAATCTGAAGGGTTTAGAACTAAGGCAGTTAATATAAGGCAGCACTTGAAAAGTGTCTCATGCAAAAGATTCCATCATTTGCATATGTTCCAAATTCTCTCTGGGCAGTTCTATTTAGGAGGAAGACTGCATATAGTTATGAATACCTGAGTATTACTGGGGTTAGACCATGATATTATGCAGTAGGCACTATTTTCCCCAGTACAGGAAGTTTGGCATGGTCCTCTCATCCAGACCTTTCATTCTCAACCTCGTATTTCTCTGATTATTCTGTTATATGTAGTGCACTCACTCCAAAAGAACACCAAAGCCTGATTTGTAAATGGCTTGGCATGGCACAGGGGCTAAGTCCCCATGTCCCCACGTGCAACTTGTTGGTGACTGGCAAAACTGCTATTTATTAAGTTAAAACTCTAAAGAAGATTGTGGTGAGACTGTTATTAGAAGATAAGGTGAACTGTTCCAGCTTATACAGCAAGATCGCCTAGCAACAACAGACTTCGAAGTTGAGAGACATTCAGAAATGGCAATGGGTTGGTGGGTCAGAGTTAGGAGGTGGGCAGAGTGAAGGAGTCAGAATGAAGAGGTTAACGCAACTCCAGTTCAGTGAAGTTGCTCGGGATTGCAAGGGCTAAATTCCCTGTGACTGCATATTTCAACTGCATCCACTGCAACGGCACCTCTCAGCTTATCCAACTTGGCTGCATCTTTTTTTTCCTTTTAACTAAACATAACTCAAGGGTATACGTGTGAATGAAATGGTGACTGGGAGAAAAACATATCGATTGGCTATGCCACAAACTGTTAAAAATGCCAATTTGGGACAAAAGAAAAGCAGAAAAAGACTGCACCATGCAAGGACTATACATGCGATGAGGTGGTGCTATCCAATTGCCAGCTATCTTTAACACTTTTCCACTTTAGTTCTCAGCCTTTTTTTTTTTACTCTACGTGCAACTAGTTTTTGGTATTAAGCTATTACATTTTTAGTCATTGCATGATAGAGTCACCACTGCATTCACATGTATAGCCTTGAGTTAGTGGCACCCTTATGTTAATAGTGTAAATCAGCATATTATCCCTTTCTATTACCACCTCTCGAATTAACCAGAGATCCTCCAATGACTAGCTTTTTTGGCTCAATGAAAGACAAGCTTTTAGCACTAAGCTTCAAGTATTTCAAGTGTTTTTCTTGTCGATATTTTTTGTCAAGACCTTTTGCAATATCTACTATGCAAGACATCTCCATTTAGTCATAGGTTCTCGAGTGACTTGTGCCTTTTGAGTTTACTATGCAAAAAGCATACTAGATCACCTTAAAAAGCCCAAATATTAAATAATTTATTGTGAATGAATCTCTCACTCTCTAAGACAAAAAAAAAAAAAAGGAATTTCATTAGTATGGTATAGAGTAGCTCTGAATAGTAAACATCCATATCTAACTCAGGCCCCATTTATATTAAATTATTAACAAAATCAATCAAACTTTATTTAACCAGGCATAAAAACCATTGAGCAAGCTTGTTTTCAAGGTGGTCCTGGACATCAAACAATTCACAGGCAGGTATACAGGAGGTAGAAAAAAAAAAAACAACATTGTACATGTAATAGATCAATCAGGCCAAAGTATTCAGAAATATCACCATTACAAGCAGTTAGAAAAAAAAACACAAAAAACAATTATTGTGCATGTAAGAAATAAATCAAGCCAATATATTTAGAGGTAGCACAGTTAAATGCAATTAGGAGAATAAATGCAATTAGGAGAATTAGGAGAAATATTACTAAAGTTAAAAGAATAGAATGTAGCATGAAAATGAGTGCAGTGGCCATTCCCTACTAATTAATATAATGTAGCTAGTAAAGCGTAAAAATTGTTTTAGCCATATAGATAATCACTGACTAGCACTTTCACTTTACTTATCCAAACTAATGTAAATCAGCCACTACTTAAAACATCAGAAAATCGGAGAATAATAATGGAAATTTAATTAAAAAGGGGCTACTATACTTGAGAACCATACTGACGGATGAATAGTGTAATGTTTCCACTTAGAACATGTGGCCCCTCAATCTATACTATTTATTAACTCTATTGTATTCAGATTTTTCATAATCTAAGACTCATTAACCATAAAAAAATAATATCAATTTGCTAAAGCTGCATTTTCTATTAAAAGTACAACAGCAGCAGAGCAGAAATTCGTTTTAAGTACAATGAGACCAACAATCATAATTTTAAATTTAAACACCAAATTTAACCACCGAAAATTACGATTGAAAACATCTTTCTGTTACATATTCTATACAATTACAATATAACCTTCTTATATCGATATCTGTATTCGATTAAATCGGTGCAGGATTTTCCTTGTTTACCTGTTGCTTATCAATGTCTAACTAAGGTTAGGACCCTGCTCTAAATTTGAGAGTAAAGAATTAGAGACTTAAGGTAAACATTTTACTTAAACGTTTCAAGTTATACAATTATTTTGAAATACTAACATAGCTATCGCACTGTGCCACAGGAAACACAGATTTCCCTGCAGTAATCATATTTTACTCACTAAGGAGTAGAGCTTCTCGAACCTTCTGACCTCTGAAGGAAAAGTCAATCAGCAGTATAACTAAAACACATCGCCATATTAAGAGCTAGCATAGATTTTATGTATAAATTTCACTAGCAAGAATTAAGTTCATTTTTGTTTATCCAAATAGGGAGCTGAAACAGGACAATCAAATCTGAGATCGGTGAAGTTCTGGACTCCTGTTTCATAGCACATGTTTGTTGGCATTTCACAACAACATAGATACAAACACGAATGCCGTCTTCGCCAAGTATATTACATTATTAACGGAAAATGGAGCAAGTGAAGATGATGTAAATAGTGTTTCATTGCAATTGCTAAATGATGCAGACAATAAAAAGGAATAAATGCTCTTTGCGGCACTGAATATGCAGGGAAATATAATAGAGGTTAAAACAAGAAACTTTTTGTTAAGAGAAAATGCTATTTTTGTGAAACTTGCTTAGCGCTCCACAGACAGGGATGTGCACATTCAGCTGTGTAAGAATGATTGACAGCCCTGCTCCTTGCACCAAAAGTTTGCTGTTTTTATTTAAACTCTTTCAAGGAAAAAATTAGGAGTCTTTTGAATGTGGTAAGACTGAATCCTTGTGTTTTTGTTTCTTTTTTTTTTAAACTCACAGACTCTAGTTTGATTTTACTTTTGGGGAGAACAAGGAAAAAGCTCTGCTGGTCTGGGCGTTGACTGTGCATTCTCTCTCTCTCCTACTCGCTCTCTCCCAAATGACATTTACTGACTGCTGTCAAGGAAATAACTCTCCTACAAAAATAAACTTGCTTAGCAAATAAATAAGTATAAATTAAATAAATTAATACACAGAGCACTGATCCTTTTCCAGAAAAGCCTGTGGACACCAGGACAGCCCTTTGGATACTGGGACTGTCCCAGTCAAACCAAGATGTTCAGCAGCGTTACATGATGCAGCACCACATTCACTGCAACTCTTCCTCAGCATCGGTCCCAGTGGTGAGTGAGAGGCGGATTTATGAAATAGACCCTAGGCAGCATTTCCAGTAAACTAGAAGGGGATGGAATTTTTATCAGAGAGGTGGCGTTTGTCCCGCAGTGGGTGGGAACGATTCAGGCGGGGAAGGGAGAAGGGGTAAATTTCAGTGGTATGGAGAATGAGAGGCATAGCTCTGAAACATACTGCAGGCAGCATTTTCAGCAAACTAGAGGGGGATGGAGCTTTTACCAGAGAGGTGGAGTTTGTCCCTTGGTGTGTGAGAATGATTCAGCTGGGGAGGTGGTAGATTTCAGGCAGTAATCCTGAAAGGACTGCATGGCTACACCCAACTGCAGCCCTAAAAAGTAGTGCAGTGCTGTGGTGGGTAGGGACAACATAGGCAGACTGCTTCACAGATTTGGAGGTGTCTGTGATGCAATCCGACATGTTGTTCATTAGGAAGAATAGGGGCGTTCTTATTCTCAGTGCTCCCTAAAGAACTGTAGGGTTATGTCCACTGCAGCCCTAAAAAGGAGGTGGTGATGCCACTATACAGATCATTAGTGAGACCTCATCAGGAGTACAGTATCCAGTTTTGGAGGCTGCATCTCAGGAAGGACAAAGTGGAGGCAGTCCAAAGAAAGGCCACAAAAATAGTACAGGTGCTGCACCAGAAGTCATATGAAGAGAGTCTGAAAGACCTCAATTTGTATTCTCTAGAGATGCGAAGAGAGAGGGGGGACATGATAGAGACATATTAATACCTTAAAGGGTTCAGTAAGGTACAGGAGGGTAGCATCTTTCAGAAAAGAAGATGGACAAGAACTAGATGATGTGTGAAGCTGGAGGGAGGAAGAATCAGGGGTAATGTGAGGAAGTATTTCTTTACAGAGAGGGTGGTGGATGTTTGGAACAGCCTCTCCGCAAGGGTGGTAGGGGCAAAAACAGTGGAGGAATTCAAAAATGCATGGGACACACACAAGGGAACCCGAGAAAAAGGGAAGAGTAGGAAAGCTGCAGATCAACTACAGTCTGCAGCATAAGTTAAAAGGTAGAAAAAATGGGCAGACTAGATGGGCCAGGTGGTCCTTATCTGCCAAAAAATTCTATGTATCTATGTATGTAGAACACAGATACATTGTGACAGCAATGTAAAAGCTTAACAAGGACACAAACTATATAACATTCATAACTGCTCCTTATCACCAGTGTGTAAATCAGAAACATCCACTGTGTTTACTAAAAGACCAGTGAAGATGGAATAATAAGAGACCTGGAACCAGTATTTAAAAAAAAAAAACAGCTTCTGCAGGAAGAGTGACTTGGAGGCGCAACATAGTTCTTCTTTAAGGAAGAACTGGCTCAAGAATGCATAAGCTCCTGAGGGTTGACTTACTTGCTGATGTACTCTGCGTTCAGTACTCTGCTGCAGGTATTACATTTGAAGCAGCCCAAGTGCCAGTGTTTCTCCAGGGCTATCAAAGACTGTCCATTTTTGATTTCCAAACCACAGCCCCCACAGTCTGCAACAAATAATTAAAGAACAGAGTTAAACACATGCCTTACATGGTTCATAATTAACAGTTTGACTTGGCTTGCAAGGTTATGGCAGTGCTGTGAAGCATAGTGGGCTAAACACATCTTCTGACATGATGTATGAAACCTACTATTCTGAATCACGCAGAAAGGTTTTACATCTTCTACTCTCAGCATGACCACAGCATTACATGGTAGCAACTTCTATATAAATGCAGATAAAAATGTGAGTACAGTATATTCCAATGGTGGCAGTAGGCCACATAAGAGCTAGTCATACAGTCAGCACAAACGGCTGTACTTCCAGATTGTTTCTCAAATAGTTTGTATAAAACTCCCCATAAATATCATTTTCAATGAAGGCAGATCTGCTGCTCCTAAACCAAATGTGACTTCAGACTGTGAGAGCATACAGGGATAACACTTCGGTTCTCTAAAACTTCACCCACAAAACACAGCTGTAAATGGTCATTTAAAAGGTAGATTCCCTCATAGTTGGAGTCCCCACAGCTAAATCCTTACACCAGCTAAGAGGGAACGGGAGTGGTGGCCTTCATTCATTCATTTGCAGATGCCAATGCTGCTTCCATAGTCAGTCAGAAATGCAGGAATGCTGGTTCGGAAATAGGGAACACAAATACTACACTGTGATTGGCTGTTGGCCTTCTAATGCCATATTTTATGTGCCAATGGATCCCTATCAAACAAAACAAAAAGATCCAGTGCCAACCTAAAATCCTTGCAAATGCTATCAATAATTCAAGCCACTCCAATAGCTTTTCAGAATATTTGCTTATTTGTTGTTTCCAAATACCAAAAACTGTCACCTGCCAGGCTGCTAACTCGTTTAGCTGCTCATCTCACTCGCTCGCATTTCTTTCTGTGCTGGTGATCATCACTACGCAACCCACCATTCAATTCTGTCTCACTCCACAGGTTTTGTGACAGCCTGCTCCCATCCACATCTAGCCTCTACTCCCAACTGCCATCACTCTAAATGGGTATACAGACACATGGACCAACAAGCGGTCTCCATAGCAACCATCAAGTCATACTTCCGCTTGCCTCCCCAGCCACAGCCCAGAACTATTTTCACAATTACAAGTAAAGATGTGTTTTAAATATTTACTAAAAAAGAAAATGGAGCTGCCTTCTATGCCATTTTCTAAGTTCAATAGGACACTCCCCGGTGGGTGGTGTTTGGCCATATCTGCCCTTTCAGGGGCTTAAGGCCCTCAGACTGTGGCACTGGGCCTCACTACTCCTCCTGCATGGGCAAGTATAGCCCAGCACCACCCACCCTGTCATGTCTTACTGCTTGTTGGTCCATGCCCTCCCTCTCATAAAAACATGGAAACCTAGACAATGTTGACAGAAAAAGACCACTGCTGGCACATCAGGTCCGCACTGTTATACCATATGCTACCCCGGGACCCATTGTCTAGACTTGGGTTATGCCTTCCCCCTCCTACCCTCTGCCTTACTGTTACACCCCCTATGAGTACTATAAATCCCTTAACTCTGTCCCAGCTGTGCTTGAAACCTTTGATGGTTTATACCCTCACGACATCTGCTGGTAGGCTGTTCCACGGCTCAACCACACTCTCACTATAAATCCATTAATTCTCAAGAAACCCATGCCCTTGAGTGAGTTATTGTACTTATAAAATGAAAATAGATTGTTTTTTAATGGAAAAGGTTTTATTTCCTTTAGTTAGGGTATTGTAAGGCAGAATATATCTGTTTGGTAACAAAGGTGAGTGTTTTCTAATGAACCAGGGACCTGCATCTATTTTGAACAAACCTATGCCCTGTTGTGAGGTTTTGTATTACAATAAGTGGAAAATATTTTATTTTAATGGAAAAAAGTTTTATTTTCATGTAGTTGTGTAATTGCTAAGTAGATTAGAGCAGGTCAGTTACAAACTCTTCGCATACCAGGGGTTAATGAATGGTCAGGCAACGTGTTTAGATCAATGAAGTTGCCAGAATTCAAGGATTCCGAAACCCATTTTCTAAGTAAGTTCAGTGTCTTTTTGTGTGGAGGTTGGGTAGAGAAGGGGGTTGAACGGAGGTGCTCAATGAGTACTTCTGCTTAGTTTTTACCAGGGAGACAGATGGGCCAATACCACAGGAACCTGAGCAGAGCTGCTGTAAACTGTAACGATGACTAGCCCTGCGTGGCCGCCATCAGTTGCTCACTATCATCTAGTAAACAGAGGAGTAAGAGGGTGCTCCCTAAGCCCCCTCAAGCTGATCTCAAGCATTATTTGGATAGGGAAGCCACCTAGAGTATGCTTCTCTCTTCTTCAGCTTCCACAGGAACGGGGAGGTTTAAACGGACCCAATTTGCACCATTATGCCCTTGCTTCCAAGTTTCGCACCCTCCTATATTGGTGGAACCCCTCATTCAATGCTCACTGGAAACAATTTGAGCTCACTTGGAGTGACCTGTTTTACTTGACTGAATACCTTTTTGGGTCCCACCTAAATATAGTCCCCTTTCAAATGTTCTTATCATGCAAAGAACGTAGCGGTTCCCTTGTATTGGATATTAAATAAAAATCTTACCCCAGCAGAAGCCTTGTATCTTAGGGGCCTTTGTGACCGATACTTCTTTTTCACCTGGCAAAAGCAATAAGGCTATTCATAGCTGGGCAGCTTTGGGATTAAAACATATTTTTCAGTTGGTAGGACCCTCTGGAATCCTTCCATTTATCTCTCTCTTTCTCTCTCCAATCTGAATACCACCTTCCCGGGGTGAACTTTTATAGGTATTTACAGCTTAAATAATTTTTTGCAACCTTATGAAGAGGCCCTCTCGTGCATAGCTAAAAAACCTTCTATCTTAGTCTCAATAATTAAAACTAGTGTCAATGGTATGCCAAGTGACCATATGATTAGTTTGTTGTATAGGGCTTTCAGGGAGAGGCTGGTAGATTCATCTGGCTCGATTAGAGCCGGATGGTCTCAGGATCTGGGTACAGATATTTCCAGCTCAGCTTGGGAGGGATCAGCTTTACCGGCTTATAAAGTTTCCAGCTCCCTCTACTGGAGAGAATATATGTGGAAACTTAGGGTAAATTTTTTCCACAGACGCAGAGATACTAAACAAATATTTTTGCTCAGTATTTACAAATGAAGAGGGGGAGGTACAAATGAAGAGGGGGAGGTACCTAAAACAAACAGTAGAAACACTCTGGATACAGAAGTTGATATCAGCCCATTTACAGAAGAAAGGGTTCTGAAAGAACTCTTAAAACTGAAGGTGGACAAAGCAATGGGGCCTGATGGGATTCATCCCAGAATTCTAAAAGAACTAAGGGTAGAACTAGTGACACCACTGACTACCCTTTTTAACAAATCATGGGAGGATGGAGTGGTACCCGAGGACTGGAGGAGGGCAGATGTGATTCCCCTTCACAAAAGTGGGAGCAAGGCAGAAGCAGGAAACTATATACCTGTTAGTTTAACCTCAGTGATAAGAGAAATGATGGAATCACTTCTGAAGGAAAGAATTGTCAAGTATCTAGAGGCCAGAGGGGCACAGGACCCTAGGCAGCATGGATTCACAGCGGGAAGGTCATGCCAGATGAATCTGATAGATTTCTTTGAATGGGTGACCAAAGTAGTAGATCAGGGAGGGGCTGTGGACATGGCCTACCTAGACTTTAGCAAGGCATTTGACACAGTCCCACACAAAAGATTAATATACAAGTTAGCCAGCCTGGGAGTGGGTCCCAAGATGACAGACTGGGTAAAGAATTGGCTGGAGAATAGGACACAGAGAGTAATAGTAAATGGAGTCCACTCTGAAGAAAGGGGGGTTACTAGTGGGGTACCGCAGGGTTCAGTATTAGGACCGGTCCTCTTCAATGTCTTTATAAGCGACATTGCAGAGGGACTGGAAGGAAAAGTATGTCTCTTTGCAGATGACACAAAGATCTGCAACAGAGTTGATGCACAGGGTGGGGTGGAAAGGATGAGAAGGACTTGGCAAGGTTAGAGGAATGGTCAAATGTATGGCAGCTTAGATTCAATGCTAAGAAGTGCAAGGTAATGCACCTGGGAAACAAAAACCCAGGGGAAGAGTACACAATGGGGGGGTGAGATACTAACAACAACAAAAATGGAAAGGGACCTGGGGGTAGTCATATCAGATGACCTAAAGGTGGGCAAGCAATGTGAGAGGGCAGCAAGGAGGGCTGGGGGATACTGGGATGCATAGGGAGAGGCATCACCAGTAGAAAACAGGAAGTTATTATCCTCTGTACAGACAGCTGGTGAGACCCCATCTGGAGTACTGTGTGCAGTTCTGGGAGACCCAATCTCGCAAAGACAGACAGGATGGAAGCTGTCCAGAGGAGGGCAACTAAAATGGTGCAGGGTCTGCACCGGAAGACATATGAAGAGAGACTAAGGAGCTTAATATGTATAGCCTCGAGGAAAGGAGGAGAGGGGGACTTGATAGAAACGCTCAAGTACCTCAAGGGAATCAACAAAGTCCAAGAGGGTAGCATCTTTCAAAAAAGAGGTGTGCAAGAACAAGAGGGCACAATTTGAAGATGGGGGCGGCTCAGAGGTAATTTAAGGAAGTATTTTTCACAGAGAGGGTTGTGGATGCATGGAACGGCCTTCCAGAGGAGGTTGTGGAGTCAAAATCAGTGGTGGAATTCAAGCATGCATGGGACAGTCATAAGGCCATTCTAGGGGGTGGGGGTAGGAAGAAGTAGGCTGCTGGTTAACTAGGATCTGCAGCTTATCCAGTAGGTAGGGAAATGGGCAGACTGGGTGGGCCAAGCGGTCCTTATCTGCCGTCAAATTCTATGTTTCTATGTTTCTATTAGGGCAACCCTGGCATGGGTGGAGATAGGATAATGGATGAGGAGATCCCTGTGAGCAGAGTGCTTGAGGGCCTTAAGTCACTGAACACAGACAAGGCTCCAGGACCGGATGGGCTGCACCCTAGAGTCCTGAGGGAGTTGGCCGAGGCCCTGGTGGCACCACTGGCAGACTTGTTCAATACCTCCCTGCAAATGGGGTGCATGCCTCAGGACTGGAGGATGGCACATGTGGTACTCCTGCACAAGAGCAGTCCCAGGGATGAGCCTGGTAACTATAGACCAGTCAGTCTGACATCCATTGTAGGTAAGCTTATGGAAATGATCCTAAAGGAAAGGTTGGTGACCTTCTTGGGAAGTGAACTGTCTTATGGACGACAAACAGCATGGGTTTGTCTCCAGGAGAGCATGTCAAACAAACCTGGTTCACTTTTTTGACTGGGTGAGAAAAAAACTAGATACTGGTCAGGCCGTAGATGTCCTGTATCTGGACTTCAGCAAGGCCTTTGACTCTGTACTACATGGCAGATTAACTAGTAAATTGAGGAACCTGGGAGCAGAGGAGAAACTGGTTAAGTGGGTTAGTAACTGGTTGGGAGACAGACATCAGAGGGTGGTTGGTGGGGGGGACTCTCAAATCATAGGGCAGTCACCACTGGGGTCCACAGGGTTCATTGCTGGGGCCGGTGTTCTTTAACATCTTCATAGCAGATACAGCAGTTGGAGATAAGAGCAGAATCAGTCTATTCATGGACGACACCAAGATAGGGGCAGTTGTGGATGGGGTAGAGGGAGGAAAAGGCCTCCCAAGAAGATTTGGGAAGGCTTGAGCAGTGGTCAGACACGTGGCAGCTGGGTTTCAATGCTAAGAAGTGCAAGGTCATGCGCTTCGGAGCGAGGAATCCTGGGTACAGTTACCATCTTGGAGGGTTCAGCTATCTGTCTCTGAAGAGGAAAAGGATTTGGGGGTAATGGTCACAAAGAATATGAACCACTCATCTCAGTGTAGGAAATCAGCGACAAAAGCCAATAGAATACTGGGGTACATTGCTAGAGGAATCACCTCTAGGAGGGAGGAAGTCATTCTGCCACTCTACAGGTCACTGGTGAGGCAGCACTTGGAGTACTGTGTACAGTTCTAGAACCCATACTTAAAGAAGGACATCAGGTTACTGGTGGGGGTACAGCGGAGGGTGACTAAAATGATCAGAGGAATGGAGGGGAAGTCTTACAAGGATAGGCTGAGGGACCTCAACATGCACTCATTGGAGGAGAGAAGGGAAAGGGGTGATATGATTGAAACCTTCAAGTACTTAAAGGGCATCAACAGGGTTGGTACAAAGGGCATGTTTTGATCAAAGGGAGAAGAGATTACTAGGGGGCACAGCTTGAAGTTGGTGGGGGTAGAATCAGGAGGGAGGCGAGGAAGCATTACTTCACGTAGAGGGTGGTAGGGGGATGGAATGCGCTCCCTGAGGAAGTGGCATCTCTTAAAACAGTGGAGAGCTTTAAAAGGGGTGGGATAGAGTTAAGGGCAAGATACTAGTCAGTGGGAAGATGGGGAGAGAGGGGGCAAGGGTGGGGTGCAGCAGAAGTCTAACCTCTGTGCTTCACAATTGAGCAGATGTGATAGACCATTTGGCCTGTATCTAATGGCAGTTTTGTATGTTTGTACGTTCATATGTGGTCTTTGAGTAAAAAATGATTTGTCAGCTGTTTTTTTAAGTTGTGAGGCACCATTGTAAAACTACTCGCAAGTCTCGATCTGAAATGTAGTTCAGCTGTGTGACTCAGCACGCGCTACAATCCATCGCTTTGGATGGATGGAGTGAATTGCTGATCATGGCAGATGAGAAAAGAAATCATTCATATTCTAAACCTTAAATTATTTCTTTGAATGTTACAACCCCTTGGGATTTCAAAGTTTGGAAAACACCAGGAAACAAGCTTATTGTCTATTTTTGTTTTTTTATCATATCATATTTTATCCTCCTTTCAGCCACAGCCCTGCTTACCTCCAGACACCACTCCTCCTTCACCTCCAACCCCGAAGTTGGTTGTGCCCAGCTGGCATATGCACCTATACCATCGAGAGGGACTCCACCCTATGTCCCCGTGCCCAGCAAGGAACCAATACTGGCACATGCCTCTGGTTCAGCCATTCGTTGGCCGATGAAACTGTGGCCATCATGCTGCTGCTGACCCGTGCTGCCATTTTTCCTCCTGATTTTGTGCCCCCATGGACTGCGAGCGTGCAAGGACGTCGGGCACAACGTGCCGACGTCTGCCGCACTCCGCCCCTTGCTTACCCCACTCTGGTAGTGCCCCCGGTCATCACCTGGGGCAGCTACAGAGCAGTGGTTCCCTGGATCCCTCCCCAGGGATGGGAGAGCAGTCCTTCAAATGCTCAATCCCATCCCTCCCCTGCCAACCCCTGGTGCCCAGGGCTCGCGTCCGAATCCGGGTCACCAGCGTGGCATGAGATGAGGCATACAGCGCCTCAACCCTCACTGCCACTGGGCCTTATTGTGTATTTTAAAACAATAAACAGCACAACAGGTAAAGAAGTGAGGACAGTTTAAACACTGATTTACATATCCATGGCTCCTAATAGCATGCCAAGATCCCCCCAGCATTCCGGGCCCTCTCTGTAGTGCCAATGAGAGACACAAAACTATGGGAGAACCTAGATTGCTATCACAACCTTATCTTGCTAAAGAAATGTTCACATTTTCCTTACTTCTTTGCCTTTGCACTCTTCATTGTTTCTGTATCAAGGTGGCTAGTCCACATGTATCAGCACGGCTAAAAGCAAACTGGAAGTAGCGGACCACTGTTTAAACGCTTCAGAGCATTTGAGTGGTGGGAAGGAGGTTATAGGATTATTCAAACCCATGGTCTACAGGGCTATGAGGTCATAGATCTCCCTCCTAGATAACTTCAAATAGGTTGGGTGGGGTCATCATAGCACACAAGGAGTAGAAAATTAAATCACTAGCTCGCACTGGCCCTTTGTGTGAAGTAGCCCCAAAGCTGCTATGTAATTTTATTCTATATTTTGCATAGAGTGTATAATGTCTTTTTCTCTATATATATATATATATATATATATATATATATATATATTACATTTAGGGTTCTGGGTCTGATTCCAACCTGCCCTGACCCGCAAGTACTGGAAAAGCTGTCCTGCACACCACTGTCAACAAGTAGTGACTTTCTACCCTCAGCCCAGGCAACAAATAGCAAACCGCCTAACACATACCTGTGACCTCTATTCCCAGGCAGGGTGGCTAAACTTGGACGGCAGAATTTGGTACCAGGTATGCCTTCTAGCTAAAAAGTATATGCTAGGGCTTGCATTTCTTGGTGTTTAAAGCCTTCTCTCCCCCACTGGCAATATCCGCACCACTAGGGGATTCAACATCCTGGCCTTAAAAGTCCCTTTCCACCACACCACCCAGGGCCAGTGCTGCTTCTTATATCGTGCTTCCCTCTGGCTGAACTCTCTCAGCGAGGACATGCTATCCAGTACTAAACCTGGCCCATTCAAAGCTAAGCTTCGTGACTATCTTGCAACCCTAAGCTGTTGTGACTGCTACCTTTAACCTGCTCAGGGCCCTATCAACTCTTCCACTTTCCCCCTCGTACATATCCCCTGCCTTCATATTTCTCTCAATACCTCCCTCAGTTTCTCCAGTCATGTCCCTCCATCTTCCCCTCACCCAGATATACATGTCCCCGCCACATCCCTCCTTGCTCCCCCCTCTATCGACTCCCCTCATCCACTAAATTTTGACAAGGCCTACTTGGCTGCTCCAGTCCTCCCCTCATCCCCTCTCTTGGTCCTTCCTTCAGTATCCCTCTCTCCTCACCCCCCATCCCTTCCCATCCATGGTCTCTCTCTTTCTCCTGCATTGCATTATTAGTGCACTTATGTTACATGTGATTTTGGTGCTGCATGCACTGTACCATAATATCTGTACTTTTATAATCCTGCATGTTAAACGGCATATCTGAATTGTCTGTCTTCTTTGTTAACACTGTTTTGACTTGTATAATTTAACTACTGTATCCCTGTGTTGTTATGACGTGGAACCTTTGTAAATGAGCTTCAAGCTCACCAAGGTTGTAATCTGAGATTTCAATAGATAAAAATAAATAAATAAAATCATGCAGAAACCTCTGGTTTATTTTTCAAGCTATTCCAACTATGCTGAGCACTCAATTCCAAGCCATATGTGCCAGCCTAAAGACCCTTACAAAAGCACTCACAGAAATGGACAAACAAACTAGAAGCTTATACTGTGAGAATAGTTGCAGTGAAAGGCTAAGTAGACACAAAGCAGAAAGCGGTGGGGATGACAGCAATGACTGCCATAAGGGTTCTGGCCACTGAGACCTCATACGCTAAAGAGAAACAAGTCTTCAGACTTTCTCTCAAACAAGAACATGGCCAGAGCTACACACATCAGGGCAGTGGGACTACCTGAAAACTGGGAGGGGTACAATATTTGGCAGTTTATGACTGCTTCGCTGGATCATACTTTGTAAATAAGTGCCCTAGCTGGGATTTAAACACAGGTCTGCCACAACTGTATGCCTCCAGGGTGTGCACTGAGAGAGGATGAGTGCCCTTGGGATCCCCAGATTTCAAGTCGACCTGGTAGAACAGCTGGTAGTATAGGTGAATGGTATTCTGAGTAGTTCTGAGTTCAAATCCCAACTAGGGCAATTATTTCTTTCTAATGTCTAAACTGTATTTAATATATTTTATTTATTTGTTTTTCATAGCTGGGTAGGCCCACTGAAATGGAAAGTAATGTTTCCAGGAGCAACACATGATTAGTTATAAAACGGGTATATACAATGATCAAATCATGTATGATACATAGTGCAAAAAGAGGTGGTTGTATAAAAACAATGTATGGTGAAATACAACTAACAAGACTTTCAAGGTGACTGTATACAGTATATGCACACTGCTCTCCACAAGCAATAATACCAGACAGGGTGGGCGGTATTGGGCAATACCAGACTGCCCAGGGGCGTAATGAGGCCCGACGCCTCAGGCAGATGGCCTTATAGCCCCTGGAATGTACAGTATTGCCCATACCACTCACACTGGAGGGTATAATTACGCTTAGAAAATGGGTACTGTATCAAATGTATTTAACATAGAAACATAGACTTTGACGGCAGATAAAGACCGCTTGGCCCACCTAGTCTGCCCATTTCCCTACCTACTGGATAAGCTGCAGATCGTAGCTAACCAACAGCCTATTTCTTCCCAACCCCCCCACAAGAATTGCCTTATGTCTGTCCCTGAATTCTTGAATTCTCCCACACTTTTTAAATACTTCCTTACATTGCCCCAAGTCCCCCCAATCTTCAAATTGCAGAGCCCTTGTTCTTGCACATCTCTTTTTCTGAAAGATGCTACCCTCTTGGACTTTGTTGATTCCACTGAGGTACTTAAAAGTTTCTATCATGTCCCCCCTCTCCCTCCTTTCCTCAAGGGTATACATATTAAGCTCCTTTAGCCTCTCCTCGTATGGCTTCTCTTGCAGACCCTGCACCATTTTAACTGCCATCCTCTGGACTGCGTCCATCCTGTCTATGTCCTTGCGCAGACTGGGTCTCCAAAACTGGATGCAGTACTCCAGACAGGGTCTTACCAACTGTCTGTACAGAAGGATAACAACTTACTGTTTTCTGCTGGTGATGCCTCTACCTGTACATCCCAGTGTCCCCCCAGCCCTCCCTACTGCCTTCTCACATTGCTTGCCAACCTTAAGGTCATCTGATATGATTACCCCCAGGTCCCTTACCATTTTTGATGTTGTTACTACCGCTCCCCATTGTGTATTCTTCCCCAGGGTTTTTGTTTCCCAGGTGCATTATTTTGCACTTCTTTGCATTGAATCTAAGCTGCCATACTTTTTTTTTTAAGTTGTTTAACTAGGAGTAGCACACTAAGCTGAAAGCTTTTTTACAGGAGTGATCTGGGAGCACAGGGAAGTTAAGTGACTTGCTCCGGGTCACACAGTATGCAAGTGGAAGCTGTGGGATTCAAACCCAGGTCTGGTCTGCTGGATGTTACCAGATTTGCAGCTCAGAGCCTTAAACCACTGCACTATACTACTTCCCACTTCTGACCATTCCTCCAACCTTGCCAAGTCCCTTCTCATTCTTTCCACGCCTCCTTGTGTATCAACCCTGTTGCAGATCTTTGTGTCATCTGCAAAGAGGCATACTTTTCCTTCCAGTCCCTCTGCAATGTCGCTTATAAAGACATCAAAAAGGACTGTACCCAGTACTGAACCCTGCGGTACCGCACTAGTAACCCCCTTTTCTTCAGAGTGGCCTTCATTTACCATTACCTTCTGTGTTCTGTTGTCCAGCCAATGTTTTACCCAGGCTACCTCCCTGGGACCCATTCCCAGGCTGGCTAATTTGTTTATTAATCTTTTGTGTGGGACTGTGTCAAATGCCTTGTTAAAGTCTAGGTAGGCTATGTCCACAACCCCTCCCTGGTCTACTACTTTGGTCACCCAGTCAAAGAAATCAATTAGATTCATCTGACATGACCTTCCCGCTGTGAACCCATGCTGCCTTGGGTCCTGTGCCCCACTGGCCTCTAGGTACTCAACAATTCTTTCCTTCAGAAGTGATTCCATCACTTTCCCTACCACAGAGGTCAAACTGACAGGTCTGTAGTTTCCTGCCTCTGTCTTGCTCCCACTTTTGTGAAGGGGAAATCACATCTGCCCTCTTCCAGTCCTCAGGTACCACACCATCCTCCCATGATTTGTTAAAAAGGAAAGTCAGTGGTGTCACTAGTTCTCCCCTTAATTCTTTTAGACTTCTGGGGTAAATCCCGTCAGGCCCCATTGCTTTGTCCACCTTCAATTTTAGGAGTTCTTTCAGAGCCCTTTCTTCTGTGAAAGGACTGGGATCAACTCCCTTATCCAGAGTGCTTCTGTTAGTTAGATTAGGTACCTACCCCTCCTCCTCTTTTCTGAATACTGAGCAGAAGTATTTGTTCAGTATCCCTGCTTTTTCACTGTCCCTCTCTGTCACCCACCGTCCATTCTATTCAGCCTCACTATCCCTCCCTTTGTCTTTCTACGCTCCCTAATGTACCTATAAAAGGTTTTATCCCCCTTCTTAACCGAGTTGCCTATCCTTTCCTCAGTTTGGGCCTTTGCTATTCTGACTGCCTTCCCTGCTTCCTTCTGCCTTAACTGGTACAGTTCTCTGTCCTGATCCTTCTGTGCTTCCCTATACTTCCTAAATGCTATCTTTGTCTCCCTAACCTTCCCCGCTACCTCTTTTGACAACCACAGTGGCTTTTTCTTTTGTTTTGATTTGTTTATTTGCTTCACACAAAGGCTTGTTGCTTCCGTAATTGCAGTTTTGATGTTTCCCCATTGTTGCTCCACCCCTCCTTCTTGCCTGTTTGCTAGTGCTTTTCTAAGGCGCTCTCCCTTCTTGCCAAATCAGCCCTCCTGAAGTCCAGTACCGTCACTACTGTATGGCTTGACTCTGCAGCTGAGTTTATCGTGAACCACACTATTTGGTGGTTACTTGTATCCCGGATGGCTACCCACTTCTAGATCTGAGATCCTCTCACTGTCCCCATTTGAGAGTACAAGGTCTAAGATTGCTTCCTCCCGAGTGGATTCCAACATTAGCTGTTAAAAAAAAATATATTTTTATGTAATTTGTATTGTTATAAAGTGGTCTCTCCACCTGCTTTTTTGTACTGTAGTGTTTTTTGTGCCTCTGTAGTTTTTAGCAGGCTGTCATGGTTACACTCCACCCCTTCCCAACACACACACACAGACACAGAGGTTGGGCATTTTTAGACAGTTTTGCTTTGTTTCTTTAATTTGTTGAAGTCTTTGTTTTGTTTGTTTTTTGGCTATACAACCTGTAATCGAGAAATGCTGTTAGCGGGCGGTAGAGTTACTACCTTTTAAGAAGCCCAAAGTGGGACATTTCTTACTGAAACATGATTCTTTGCAGGACAATATGTAACCTTAACCAACACAACATATTTTTTCTCTAAATAATCAGAATTAAGACTAAGTATTGCAGTTTTTTAGGTGCTCCCTAGTGTTTCTTATCAATTTAAGGTATTTTAGTTAAGGTACTAAAGTTTTTGCAACATTTAGAGGAAAGTCTGAAAATATTTTTTTCTACTATAATGTCAGGACATTTAGTATTTTTCATGTTTTTTCACAGGACACAGCAGCCCAAATCAGGACTGTCCTGCGAAAAGAGGGACAGGTGGCAACCCTAGCGGGCGGTGGAGAGGTGGTAGCGAGCGACCGGCGAGATGACCAGAAGTTTAGCAAGCATGTGAAGAAGGCAACGGAAGATCAGAGTCAGAAAACTGCTACCACTCGGGTTGGGAGAAACTGTTTCTTTTCTATTTGGGATTTGTTTGGCAGTGGTCCATTGTAGCTGTGCTAAATTACAGACGGTTTTGACTGCACTGGGTTGCTGGGGTTCGTGCCGTGGGAGCGGAGGTACAAGCTGCAGGAGAGGGGCAGCGAGGGAAAGAACTGCATGGGAGAGCCAAGAGGAGAAGTTTAAGTAAGAAACATTTAAAAAAGCAGTTTTAAATGTACAGACAACACTGGCAGGGTGGGGGGAAGGTGGCACATGATGTGTTGGGGATGGAAGATCGTGCGCTCACTAAACGAGGGAAAATAATGTTGGCAATTGTAAATGAGGTGTTTCAGCCAATAAGAGAGTAGGATAGGCACAATGATACTCCTTTGGGTTTGCATGGCTGGCACTTTTAACTTACGGGGCAGTCACTGTAAGTTAATGTAACCCATGGCAACCAATCAGGTTTCTTTATTTTTAAAGTCCATTTTCTAATTGTAAATATAACCCAGTCACTGTGGATGTTGTGGTTACTACCTATGATTTTTTTTTTCATTTTTTTCATTTCATTTCATGTATTTGTTTTAGGAAAAGCTTCATTTAGAAAAGCTCATTTGCAAGGCGGTCCTGGTCAGGACAGTACAGGAGAAATCAACAGTGGTGACAAGTATAGAGAGTGAAAAGTAGTATAAATTACAACAGTGGATATTCAGCTATTTTTATTTTTACTTATTGATTTCTAGGATTACATTTGAGCAAGAACAGCTCATTTGCAAAGCTTCCACGTCAATGGGAAGGATGACAAACATACAAAGATCAAACAGTTACATGGTTTCAAAAATAATACAGGTTTTAAGCATAAAGGGATTAAATTACAAAAGATTCAAGTGGAGAGAATATTAGGACTGAGGCCTATACAGAGTGCTAAGGTTTGCTTATTGGAAAGAGCAAAGGTAGGATGCGAGTAGCAAAAGGTATACCCAGGTAGAGGAGGCAGCCTAATAGGCTTTGTCATAGCAGAAAGGAGAACAGATGAGTGCTCAGGTTGGTAGAAGAATGTGGACATGGGGTCAATGGAGTGCAAGTGTGAGGGGGGTGGAGGAAGGGGTGGTATAGGTTGGAGGGGAGCAGAGTGGAAAGGGGTGAAGGGGAACTTGGTTGTAATAAGGATACAGTTACAGAAAACAGCAAATAAAAAAATTCAGAATACATTTATAGCAAGCATTAGCAGTGAAGAATATCTGCAAATATTAGGATCAAGCACAGTTGTCAGTACAACAGGGATCAATCATATATTTGAAGGTGACTAAGCTTACCATAGACTTTAGTTTTAAAGAGGCTTACAGTTTGTTCCAATAAGTTGGGGCAAGACACCAGAAGGTCATTTTCCCATAGTTGGCTGCAAATCTTGGCATTTCGAGCAAAATATGGTGTCTATTACCTCCAAAAACCATATAAACACTACAAACACTGCCTCTATCTCCGAAATCAAACAAAGGGGCAGAGGACACTGAAGAGCAGGACACTGCAGCATAGGAGCTAGCACAACAAAACTTGCCCAAATCAGGAACTAAAACAAAAAAAAGCAAAAGGGAAATCAAAAAAACTTCTTATCATAGTAGACGCCATGATTCGGGGAGTTGATACCCATCTCCAGCCGGGGGTAATGGTCAGATGTCTCCCAGGTACATCAGCTCGGAGAGACACTGACCGCATTGCTAAAATTGTTCACAAAGCAGGAGAAAACATTGACATCCTGGTACACATAGGGACTAATGATCTCGCCAGCCGGTCAGTTTTGGAGACCAAGGAACACCTGACCAGGCTGGGTGACAAACTATCATCCATTTCATCCGACATCTCCTTCTCTGAGATCCTGCCAGTCTGGGAGAGGGGGGCAGATGGACGGAAGGTCAGAGAAGGGGAGATAGGGGAGCTAAACATGTGGCTCAAGGGCTGGTGCCAGGAAAATGACACAGATTTGTAGGGAACTGGCAACAGTTCTGGGAGCGAAAGTTCTTTAAATTTGATGGACTGCATCTGACTTAGGAGGGAGTCAGTGCATTGGGGCGGAAGTTTGACGTCTTTGCAGAATATTTAAACTAGCAAATGGAGAGAGGGGTGCAGTACCCCATACGTCGAATGGGAAGAACACCCCTCCCCCCTCAGTTAGTGGTGAAACAGGGATTCAGCATGTTTGCAGTTCATTTGCATCACCAGGTAAGAAAAAAGGTCTGTCTCCTTATACGACACACAGGGGAAATGCCAAACATCACCCAACAACTAACACACCAAAATCTGGCCAATGGAAAATCATGTACACAAATGCTCACAGCCTGGGAAATAAGATCCCAGATCTGCAGGCAATAATGTCAAAGGCTAAACTGGACATAGTGGCAATTAGTGAGACGTGGCTTACCAGTAACCACACTTAGGAGACTTCAGTACCTGGCTATGTACTGTTCAGAAGAGACCGAGGTGCAAAAAGGAGGGGAGGGGGTGTGGAGTGGCCCTGTTTGTCAATGAAAATATAAAAGCTACAGAAATTCAGAATACACATAAGGAGCCAGAAGAACTGTGGATCACCCTGGAAACAGGAAATGGGACAGCCATAAGAACTGGGGTTGTCTACAGGCCCCCAGACCAGGGGGAGGACATAGACACATTACTGTTAGAAGATATACAAAACATGACAGCTAAAGGGGAGGTTCTGATAATAGGAGACTTCAACATGCCGGATACAGACTGGTCAATACCAGCAGGAACATCTGCCAGAACTAGATACATGGTGGATTCCCTGCAGGGAGAGGGCCTCAAACAACTGGTACAACAACCCACAAGAGACAGGGCTACCCTAGATCTAGTACTGACTAACAGGGAAGGGATTACAGATCTCCAGGTAGAAGGTCACCTGGGTGCCAGTGACCATCACATGGTATGGTTTAATTTGGCCACTATGTCTAAATCATCCCATTTCAAGGCAAAAATATGGGACTTCAGAGGAGCTGACTTTGATAAGATGGCCAACAGAGTTAAGCTAGCCCTGGCAAAAAGAAGCACAGGTGAGGGGGTACAGGCAAAGTGGGCAAGCATTAAGGATGCAATACTTGAAGCAACATTCCATTGTGTTAGACAGAAAAGGAAGTGCAAAAGAAGAAGGAAACCACTTTGGTTCTCAAATACAGTAGCAGAAAAGGTCAGAGCCAAAAGGCTGGCCTTCAGGAAATATAAGGGAACACAGTGGGATGAAGACAGGGAGGCATACCAAACTGCCCTAAAAGAAGCAGGGAAGGTAGTAAGGCAGGCAAAGTCCCAAGCTGAGGAAACACTAGCACAAACAGTAAAAGAAGGTGACAAGACTTTCTATAGATACATTAGTGAAAGGAGAAAGTCCAGAGGGGGTATTGCTAAGTTCAAAGGATAAAAGGGGGCATGTGAGGAGGAGGACCCTGTAAAAGCATCTATCCTAAATAGATACTTTTGCTCAGTATTTACTGAAGAGAAGGTAGGGCAGGGCCCACAGAGCTCAGCACCATTGACATGGGGGGGGGAGGTGAGCACTACTCCCTTCACAAAAGAAAGGGTCCTACAAGAGCTCGCTAAGCTCAGGGTAGACAAGGCCATGGGACCTGAGGGCATACATCCCAGGGTACTAAAGGAGCTAAGGGTGGAACTAGCAGAGCCATTATCAGAACTGTTTAGTGAGTCTGAGCACAGGAGAGGTCCCAGAAGACTGGAAAAGGGCTCATGTGATCCTGCTCCACAAGAGTGGTAGCAGGGAGGAGGCAGGGAACTACAGACCAGTCAGTTTTACCTCAGTAGTGGGCAAGATTATAGAGACACTCCTTAAGGAAAGGATAGTGCAACACCTGGAATCCATAGGGGCACAGGATCCAAGACAGCATGGGTTTACAAAAGGAAGGTCCTGTCAAACTAATCTCAGAGATTTCTTTGACTGGGTAACCAGAGTGGTGGACCAAGAGGGAGCAGTTGATGTCGCCTACCTTGACTTCAGCAAAGCTTTCGACACTGTTCCACATAGAAGATTGAAAAATAAGCTGGGTAAGCTCGGGGTGGCAAACTGGTTGACGGGCAGAAAACAAAGAGTGGTGGTAAATCGTATACAGTCAGAAGAGATGTAAGTCACAAGTGGGGTACCTCAGGGATCAGTCCTGGGGCCAGTCATCTTCAATATCTTCATTAGTGACATTGCAGATGGACTAGAGGGTAAGCCTTGTCTGTTTGCAGATGACACCAAGATCTGCAACAGAGTAGATGATCCAGATGGGGTGGGCAGAATGAGAAGAGATCTGGATAAACTAGCAAAATGGTCAGAAGAGTGGCAACTGGGATTTAATGCAAAGAAGTGCAAGATCATGTACGTAGGGAAGAGAAACCCTGAAGCCACCTATAGGCTGGGAGGGGAGTTGCTGGTAGTCACAAAGGAAGAAAGAGAGACTTGGGCATTATCATCACCGATGACCTGAAATCATCCAAGCAGACCTCTAAAGCAGTACGAAGGCTAGGGGGATGTTAGGGTATATTAGTAGGGGTATCACAAGTCGTAAGAGGGAGGTAATAATCCCTCTTTACAAGACACTGGTTAGGCCCCATCTGGAGTACTGCGTGCAGTACTGGAGGCCACACCTTCACAAGGACATTAACCAAATTGAGGCAGTCCAGAGAAAGGCAGCCAAAATGGTGCAGGGACTGCGTCAGAAGACATATGAGGACAGATTAACAGAGCTCAATACGTATACTCTTGAGCAAAGGAGGGAGAGAGGTGATATGATCGAAACATTCGAACACCTTCAGGGCATTAAAAAGGTGAAAGAGTCTAACATGTTTAAATATAAGAAAAAAGGCAGGACAAGGGGACACAGCATGAGATTAGAGGGAGGCCGATTAAGGGGGAATGCGAGGAATTTCTTTTTCACAGAAAGAGTGGTGGATGCATGGAACGGCCTACCTCAGGAAGTGGTGGCTAGGAATACAGTGCAGGGCTTCAAACAGGCATGGGATAGGCATAAGGGAGCAATACAGATGAGTATGAATAGATAGGCCACTGACAGAGCAAAGGCCGATGGCACATTTATAAGGTAGAAAAAGAAATGGGCAGACTGGATGGGCCTTGTGGTCCTTATCTGCCATCAACCTCTATGTTTCTATGTATTCACAAAAGCCTACATGCCATGTATGTGCATTGCGTAGGTATGCCTACGACAAGAATGCCACGCAGCAGGGTCCAGTGGATCCCTGGTGGCATTCACAACAGGTGAGCTAGTGCCTTGTACACTAGATACCCTGGCCGTCTGTGCAGCTATGTGCCACAGGCGGCCTGGACGAATGCCAGGGGGCATGCCCACACTCCATGCAATTCACTTAGGTGCTGAGTGCAGGGCTGGGAAGGCATAAGTTACATGATAAGGGACCCTGCCGTAACCTTTACATGCCCCCCCCATAACAGATACCCACCAGGTGCAACGGCAATGGGAACCCCCTGCAGACTGCTGCCCAAGACCACTGGGCTGCCAGGGACAGCTGGAGGCAGTCATTCAGGTGTTTGCCCATTGGTATCTGCCCATCAGTGTCTGCGCCTTCCCAGGATCCCCTGCATGTATGCAGCAGGGGATCTACTTCCCGACCCAGAACTGGCATTCTATTGGATACCTGTGTGCATCCCATGCTCTGCCCCATGCAGCCGCACTCCACCACCATGCAGTTGCATGCCAGGGAGTAGGGGGGCACAGACAGGCAGCCAGCAATGGTGAATACCAAACAGTGTGCACCTCTCCCGGGGTATGGAGCTGCATGGGCTCTGTATACAAAAGTGCATGTACATCCCGTACTTTTGTGAATAGGGTCCTATGATTGCATGCTCTCAGATTATATAGATTCAATGCTAAACATAACAGCTTGGCAATATATTGTGCTATTTCATACCTATTAGATTTATAGGTCCACACATAAAGGTTTCTGAGGTGCCTAGTGGCAAGGCAGGGTCAGTCAATGGATGTATAGAGGGTACAGTGATGGGTTCTTGCAAGCTACTCAGTAATGAATCTAATTGCCCTGTGATACAGAATGTCCAGTTTTACAAGTTGTCCAGCAGCAGCACCTCTATATATAAAGTCTCCATAGTCAAACAAACGTAGGAACATAGCTCTGATTAAGGTTCTGAGGGCTTTTAGGGGTAAGCAGAATTTATTTCTACAGTAAAAACCTAGCCTTGGCCTCAGTTTCTTACATAGATTGTCAATATGGCAGTTGAAAGAGAGTTTATTATCTAGCCATATTCCTAGATATTTGAAAGTTTCTACTATTTCTAGCCTCTCACCTAGCAGTGTGAGAATGCCAGGGGTGGAAGGGTCAGCTGCTCATTTACTGGTAGGGGAAAACATCATATATATTTTTTATTTAGCGTTAAGGTGGAGTTTGGAGGTGCACAGTTTCAATTGGAGAGCACTGAAGGTGGTCTGTAGGCCGTGTATAATATTGTTTCCTTCCAGTTGGGTTTGTTTGCATATACTACTATATCATCTGCACAACAGTGTAATTTTACATCTCCAGTATCATCACCATTATAACGTGTGGGCTCAAACAAGGTTGAGGCGCCTGGGTCATTAAATGCCTGATTTGGGCATCTGTATTCAGATTTAAAGAATTTACACTGTACCTCCACCCAGAGGAAGGTTTTCAGTGGGCATGGTCTCGGTATGGTACCACTCCCTAGGATGCAGCGCCTCCTTTACCTCCCCAAAGCAATCACCCCACCTATGAAACCAATTCAGTGCAATAACAGTTCCCCAACAGTTTGCAGTTTATACTCTCTAACAAACAGTGCTCACATGAGGATCTGAACAAAAAAAACAACAATAAACTTTAATTAGGCACCAGAGCCCTAAATGGGATAAAAAAAGGGGTTCAGGAAAAAGAAGGTAATAGTGTAGCCAGTTTTCGAGTGCCCTACACCACTTCACCCCATAACGGTGGCTGCTATTACACACCCTACCTAGGGTCCAAAAAGGTCTAGCAGCTCTAACAATAGCTAAGGGCCCAGGGCCAGAGGGAATGCATCTCAAGGAAGTGACACTGGAACTACTGCAGCTGAAACCCTGGTGAGTCTCTTCAATAGCTAATTTCAGCCAGGGGTAGTTCCAAAAGACTGAAGGGCTGCAGATATAGTTCAGCTCCACATGGGGGGGGAGGATCAAAGAGCAACCAGGTACCTACAGACCTGTCTAGCTTAGCTCTGTTGAGGGTAAACGGATGGAGACACTAGCCAAAGAGGACCTTGCAGACTACAGGGAGAAAAATGAGCTACAGGATAGTAAACAGCATGAATTCATGGCACAGCAGTCTTGTCAGACCAACCTGACAATATTCTTTAATGGGGTAGTAAGGGTAGTGATAAGGGTCATGCGTGGATTTGCTCAACTTTGATTTCAGCAAGACTTTCAACTCAGTGCCTCGCAGAAGGTTGCTGGAGAAGCTAGAGGATCTGGGTGCAGCCAGAGACACAAATAGGTGGGCAATTGGTTGGAAGGGACACAGCATAGGGTTGTGATAAATGGAATCAAATCAGAGGAGAGGGAGGTCACCTGTTGGGTGCCATGGGGATTAGTCCTGGGTCCAGTCCTTTTCAATATGCTTGTCAAAGACATACGAGAAGGAATTCAAACCAAGATGCATCTCTTCACAGATTGCACTATGCACTGTGTTAGGCAGACATCATGGAGGGGATTAAGTAGATGCAGGGGGACCTACAAGGGGTAGAGAGGTGGTGCATTGCCTGGCAGCTGAAATTCAATGCCAAAACGTGTAAGGTGATGCACATAGGGAACAAGAACCCCAGAACAGAGAACTCGATGGGAGGGGTTCTTCTGGGCACTACTTCTGAGGAAAGAGGCCTACAAGTCTTCATGTGTGACTCCCTTAAACAATCTAGCCAATGTAACAAGGCCTACAGTATAGTACATAGAATGTAGGGGTGCACCAGGAAGATTTTTATCAAATCTTTTGTAAATGGGTAAGGCCCGGGAATCAAACCCAGGTCTGTTGGGTGTGTCAAGGTCATTCACAGCTTCTTACTCTAACATCTAGGCTATACTGTCAGCCCCAATTTATAGGTACGGTCCTGTCCGAGTACATCCTACCTCACTTTGCAGGGTATTGACAGCAGAAGAAAGGAATTATTACTACCTCTCTACAGAACACTGGTGAGGCCACACCTGAAGTACTGCACCCAGTTTAGGAGTCCTTAACTGAGAAAAGATAATGACAGACTTCAGACAGTGCAACATAGGGTGACCAAAATGACTCAGGACCAGCAGGGCAGATCATACGAGGATCGACTTAAGGCACTGAATAAGTACTTGCCAGAGGCCTGATGGGAGAGGGGAGAGATGACAAAGATTTTCAAGTTCCTGAAAGGAATGAACAAAATGAACTGTGAGGACCTATTTAGCAGAACAGCGGATCAAGAACACATGGACATGAGTGGAAATTGGAGGGAGGGAGGTTCAAGAGGGACTATGAGAAAGTTTAATTTTACAGAGAGAGTGAATGAGCTAAAGAACAGTCTGCCAGCTGATGTGGTGGGCACCAACACCATTCATGATTTCAAGCATGGCTGGGACAGACTGAAGGGCTTGGTAGCAGTAAAACAAGACTCATGAGGGTGGATAGCGTGGGCTAAAACCCTGTATAGACAAAAGGTCCTGGGGTATGATAGGGTGTTACGGACAGACTGGATGGACCAATGGTCTTTTTCTGCCATTATTGTCTATGTTTCTACTCTGAGAAGGTGCAGCCCAAAGAAAACTATTCCCCTTGGCCGTCAATAAAAAGGGCCTTCAAGAGGCAGCCATAGCACTCTGCCTGCCCCATGCCACAATGCATGGTACACTTTACATTTTGCCCTTCTCTACTAAAGGCCATTACCCTCTCCCACCTGGTACAAGTATTTGCCCTGAACACACATTAGGGAGCTCTCTAATAAACATTACTGGGCACCCAGTGCTTAACCAGTGCAGGCCCACAGAATGGTACAGCTGGTTAGACGTAGGTGGTGCACTTTAAATTCAAGTGGCTGCTCAAAAGAACCCAGCCCAAAGGCTATGCAGTTGCAGAAATGGCAGAACTCAAACCTTGCCCACCAGGTATTTGTACTTCCCTGCCCTGATGGCTAGAATGTAAAAGAACAATGTTCCAACTAATAATTCACTTCACTTAAAGCAGAGGCAAGCCCTGATCTTACAGTCCTGGCCAGGTAGATCCTCCCTTACTTTGCATGTGCTCTAGATCTCAACACCCAGTGGTCTCAGTCAATCAGTGGGGCTGCCCCTCCAGTCTACCACTTCACATGCTCTCCAGTGTCTGCTTTAATGTCAGCAAAATCTGCAATAGGGTGGACACTCTGAGGGCGTGGAAAGGATGAGCAGAGACCTGAGAAAACTCGAGAAGTGGTCAAGGGAATGAATGCTGGGTTTCAACATAAAAAAGTGCAAAGTAATGCACTTCAGGCACAGAAACCCAGGAGAACAAAATGGGAGACATGACACTGATGACCACTAAGCGAGAAAGAGACCTGAAGACAATCATATCACATTACCTAAAGGTGGCCAGGCAGTGCAACAAGACAGTTGGGAGGACTAGTGGAATACTGGGGTGCATAGGGAGGGGTATCACCAGCAGAAAGAGGGAGGTGGTATTGGATCTGTACAGATCAATAGTAAGACCCCACCTGGAGTACTGTGTACAGTTCTGGAAACTACATCTCTGTAAGAACACAGACAAAGTGGAGGCAGTCCAGAGGAGAACAACTAAAATTGTGCAGGGTCTGCTTCAGAAGCCCTATGAGGAGAGACTTAATGACCTAAATAAACACCCTGGAAGAGAGGAGGGAGAGGAGGGATATGATAGAGGCCTTTAAATACCTCATAGGGATAAATAAGGTACAGGAGGGAAGTATTTTTCAGAAAAAAGGTAATCGTGGAAGATGGGGCATGATAAGAAGCTGGAGGGGGTAGATTCAGGAAAGATGCGAGGAAGTGCTTCTTCAAAGAAAGAGTGGTGGATTCCTGGAATAGTCTTCCAGTGGAGGTGGTCAGGGTGAAAACAGTGGTGGGGAGTTCACGAATGCATGGGATAGGCATAAAGGAATCTTAGGGAAAGGGAAGTAGGGGTAGGCGAATGGACCGGAGATCAAGTGATCAAGTAGAATCTGCGGTGATACCATAGGGAGCGAAAAATGAGTAGACCAGATGGGTCAAGGAGTCCTTATCTGCTGGCAAATTCTGTTTCTATGTCTTTACACTGGATGTTCTACTATCTTCCACCAATCCAACCACTATGAATCTGCAACACCCACCACGTCGAGCCATCCAGAACTGAGGGGTGGTGACAGTTGGGTTCCTGGCTATGGTACCCACCAAGTGGACCTTACAGGAGTCTTGAGCAGCAGATCAGGTCTCTCTCTCTGGCACTTTGCTGGTGTTGCTCAACATTGACTGCATGCTTGGCTAGCGTGCGACAGTCAGGCTGTGGAAGCATGATACCCATGGTGCAAGGCTGCCTACCCCACACACAAACTGGAGGGTGCCATGGTACAAGAGGGAAAGTGAACAAAAACAGTCCCCAGGTCAGTGAGCTGTTGCTTTCAATTTATTTAAACAAATGTATTTTTTTAGACAGGGTATTGCTCGTATATTGGACTGGTGTGGTATAAGCTGCTTGCCACTCACCCCTTTAAATACAAGTTTGTTTAAATAAATTGAACACAACAGCTCACTGACTTCAGAACTGCTTTTGTTCACTTTTCCTCTTGTGCCACAGTACTCTACAGTTGGCTAGTATGAAAATGCCTCATTCTCTGTAGCAGGGGATTTGTTCATAGTCACTTAGTTTGTCTGACAGATAATCAGTCTGTCACGGTACAACTCTTAGCAGCAATCAGCAGGTTTGCTTCTTACTTGCAGTCACCTGTGCAGAATACCTCAGTCCTGCCATGCTCCCTGCTATTCTCTGGGGAAATGTTGCTTATTAGTGGTCCAGGCAGCTGCCAATCACACAGTAACCAGGCTGGAGGCTCCTCACTCTGCAAATCACTGCTTCGTAGCTTTGTGACTGACATCTGCAGTCCTCCAGTGTCTCAAGGCTCCATCTAACTCCTCTTCCAGTCTCTGCAGCCTGACAGATCAATGGTCCACCCCTGATCCTTGCTGCTGTGGAGACAGGGTCAAAGTGCACCAAGATGATGGTGACAAGTAGTGGCTGTGGGGCACTGACCCCAAAAGTTCATTTTACAAGGGCTTCTGCCCTTGATGTTAGTTCTAGTGCCCCAGTTCATTTAGTATGGTTGTGCTTTCAGTCTGGTCACTTGGGGAAGTGTATCAGGGATTGTCCTGGTCCTGTGTGAGCAATGATTGTTCTGCTTCTTGGAGGCTGTAAAGTCTTTGATGGGTGGTCTGGAGCCACAGCCCACACTGGCACAGGAAAGAAATAACACTTTTGCCTTCAGCAGCAATGCTCCTCCAGTCCCCCACCACAACCGGAAGTCCGAGCATGAGGGAGGGTGAAAACTGTCAGCTGGGCTCCATAGAGCCAAAAGGTAAGTCCAAGACTTTGTGGGGAATTACATAAATAAATATGGAATAAATAAATATGTAATGCCAATTGTGTGGCTCCAGGATGTGCACTGAGACAGGATGAGTGGCTTTGGGATCCCCAGATGATTTCTAGCTGTCCTGGCAGCATGGCTGGTAGTGCAGCAGAATGGTATTCTAGGTAGGTCTTGGTTCAAATCCCAGCTAGGGGCCTAGGGCATTTATTTCTTTTTCACTATATCTTGTTCAACGCCTATGTCTCTGACATAAGGAGGGATATCAGGAGTGAGATGAATCTCTTTGCAGATGACTCAAAGCTGGGGGCGCTGATGTATGGGGAGGAGGGGAGGGTGGCCCTACAGGGGGACCTGGAGGCTCTAGAAAGGTGGTCTAGAAAGTGGAAACTGAGATTCAATGCAGGAAAATGCAGGGTACTGCACCTGGGAGGCAGAAACCTGGGCCAAGTGTACACCCTGGGGGGGAAATGCTACAAGTCTCAATGGCTGAGAGGGACCTAGGGTGGTGGTGGATGTCAAGATGAACAACTCAGAGACTTGTAGGAGGGCAGCGGCCAAGGCCAACAGGATGTTGGGATGCATTGCTAGGGGGATCACCTCCAGAAGGAGGGAAGTGATACTCCCTCTGTGTAACTGCTTGGTGAGGCCGCACCTCGAGTACTGTGTGCAGTTTTGGAAGCCACACTTAAAGAGGGACATTAAACTCCTGGAGAGGGTCCAGAGGAGGGCAACCAAAATTATCTGGGGCTTGGGGGAAAGGACCTATGGGGAGAGGCTCGAAGAGCTAAATATGTATACACTGGAAGAGAGAAGGGACAGGGGGGACATGATAGAGGTCTTCAGGTACATGAAGGGGGTAAATAGGGGAGGCGCAGTCAGGGTGCTCCTAAGGAAGGAGGGGGGCAACTAGAGGTCATGGGTGGAAGCTGGAGGGGAGACTCAGGGGAGAAAGGAGGAGGTGCTACTTCACTGAGAGGGTGGTAGAACCATAGAATGCACTGCCTGGGGGCTGGTGGAGGCAGAGACAGTGGAGGGGTTCAAGAGGGGTGGACAGGCACAGGGGAAGGGTTCTGGAAGCAAAGTCCAATGCAGCGAGAATACCCTGGACTGGGAAGGGAGAAGCCCGAGAGGGGAGGGGGGCAGCAAGGTCAGCTCCCAGGGTGGGGGCTGACCAAACGAGCAGACACGAAAGACCGCTAGGCCTATTCTGCTGGCATTTTAGTATGTTACTATAAATTATATTTTAAATATACGCACACCAAACTCCTTGTAAATAAAAATGTAATTCCAAATTGTGTGGCTCTGACATGTGCACTGAGAGAGTATGAATGCCTTTGAGATTCCCATATTTTTGGTTGTCCTGATAGCAAGCTGTTAATTCAGCGGAATGGTATTCTCAGCAGGCCTGGGTTCAAATCCCAGCTAGGGCACAATTTCTTTCTCACTTCTAAACTGTATTTTAAATCTATGCGCATTGCACTCCTTATAAATAAACATTTATATGCACTGCTGCACTGTGCTCCTTTGACATTATATTATTTTGTTAAAATACTCTATACCAAGCTTTGGGAATCTCTCAACATAGAAACAGATTGCAACAAATGAATGTTGTACCCTAGTGTAGTTGTGTATGAAAGGAGAGCTAATGTACTGCAGGTCATCCTGTGTCAACTTTTTTTTAATCAGATGAAATGTATTTTTGAAAACCTATAAATAAAATATTGGGAAGAAACCTGGGGTATGTGTTGCCTGCAGCCTTCCTGTGGACTGTGCAGACAAAATTAATCCAGACAGAGTACTTGAAAATTGTGAGCAAATCTGCCTGTATGTCAGTACAACTGTACTTGAGGGGATGACACTCAGTGTGCAGCTTTGCAAAAGCCTGTTGCAGGTCTGCTGTGAATAACAATTGTGATACTTCTCAGTTTAACTCTAACAGCACTATATCCTGTAATCAAGTTTCCTATCAGGCTTTAGGGCCTGATCTTGAAATGTAAAAAAGCCCATTAGCAGACAAGTCACCATTGTATGTGTGCACCCTCTGAGGTTTACATGCATTTCTGATATTTAAGTGGACCTCATAAGTGCAGGTAATGAATGCACACATCACTATGTGCACAAGGGCACAGCCCTTACTCTTGCATGGCCGTGTAGGCTTTCTTCAAACTATGATCTGAGCATTAGGGGGTCAGTGTGCAGTCAGTGGTCAGGCAGGAAGCTCAATTAGTGAGCTACTGTACACAATCACTGGACCACAGGCAACTGATTTGGATATTAAAATGTTTTTATTTTTAAGTTAGTTCTCTGGCTCTGAGTGGCAGGGGACTGCTTAGCATGCTGGCACCCAGGTTTCTGCCCCAAGTCTCGAATGTCAGGTAGGACTGTGCAAACCTCTAAAAGTTCCACCTTGTGAACTTTGTAAGTGGAATCCAAAAATGTTCTACCAAGTTCTACCTGATTCTATCACTTGTGGGGGACTGGGTACCAAGAGTCTCTCCTGATCGATCTCTAGTTTACTAGAAATAAGTATAATTGGAGAAGTTTTGCCTCTGATGGTGCTATTAGTTGGAACGGTTTCATAAGAATCTACCATAACAGTAGATCGTCAAAAGAATCTCTTCTATCAGGCCACACCTTTGAAACTGTAATCAGTCTGCATCAGGACTACATGGGAACATTTTGCTAGCTAGGGATCGCTCACAATGACATGCAGTGTAGACACATATATAATGTGGGCAGCCCATTCACTCCTCAGCTCCCGCTGGAGACCAGCCTCAGAGAGCCTGTAATCATGAGGAACCAGAAGATTATATCAGTACCAGACATACAAGGAGAGGCATGGGACTGGAAATGAGATGCATAGAGTAAGGCTTTAGGCACAGCATCTGATATAACCCTCAAGAAAATTGAAAAGGGGAAGGAGGGAGGGTATGGCCTGGCCTAATGGAAAGTTTCTTGAAGATTGACTGTTACGGTAAGTTCCTACGTAACTGTTCTGTCTTCATTGAGGATATCTCACCCATTAGGCCACACCTTTCGAATGACTCCCAAGCAGTACAAAGTAAATGGGGAGGATGGCGCAGTCTCATACAGTATATGATCAGGACAGAAGGCCTTGTAGACAGGAAGACCAAAATCAGCATGTCTACGGGAGTCAATATCCAGATTTTAATGTTTAGTTAAAGTGTGAACTGTGCACCATGTGGCCACAGCACATATTTCAACACCAAGCACATTTTTGAAATAAGCAACAGAAGTGGCCATACTCCTTGTAGAGTGACCACTAACAGTAACAGTACTAGAAAGTTCTTATTGTACTTCCTATAACAAAACGTAATACAATGTGCCAGCCATTTGGACAGACATTGTTTTAACACAGAAGCGCCTTCTTTCTCAGGCATGTATGAAACAAAAAAACTGAGAGGACTTTCTGCAGTCCTTGGTGCAGTCAGTATAGTATCTCAATGTTCTATGTACATCTGAAGTACAGAACAGTGCTTCACCTTGGTTGGCATGCTCGGGACAATAAACAGGATGGTGTATCATTTGATTCAGCATAGATTCTGATACCACCTTCAGTAGAAACTTAGGATTCGTACACAAAGAGACTCTGTCTTTGTGAAAAATCAAATAAGGAGGCTCACACATTAGAGCTTGAAGCTTGGAAATTCCCTGAGCAGAAGTCACGACAACAAAAAATAACATTTGCCCTGACAGGAAATGTAAGCCACAACTCGTGGCAGGCCCAATGTCAATTTCTCAAACATGAAATTTAAGTCCCAAGGCAGGAATGGATTATGGACGGGAGGTTTTGCCTGAAGAAAACCTCTCAAAAATGTATGGGACACCTCTAATTGGGCAACTGTATGACCATCAATAGGGGTATGGAAAGCTGATATAGCGGTAAATGCACCTTAATAGTAGAACACTGCAGGCCTGAGTCAGACAGGGAAAGCAAGTATTCCAAAACAGAATTCACAGGATGGGTAAAAAGATCCATATTCCTGGAAGCAGACCAGAGAGTTTATTTATTTATTCAGTCTTGGATTACAATATCTTTGAGCGCAAGGTGGCTCATTTACAAAGGTTCCACGTCAGTGGGGAGGGTGAACAAACATACAAAGGAGGTAAGACAAAGTTTCAAATAAACAATCAGCTAAAATGACATACTTCATATCTAGTATTAAAACTTTAGTTTGAAGTGATAGAGGAAAGCAGAGAGCAGAAAAGGGTAGGTAGCCAAATGGCCTTGTCAAAACATGAGTAGATAGAGTTGGTGAGAGATGGGTTCTGGCAGAAGGGTGGACAGGGAATGAGAAGGGGAGGCAGGGGTAGTGGGGGGGACGCAAGGGTAGGATGATGAGCAGGATAGGAAAAGGTACTGCTACAAGAGTGGAAAAGAGAGAGGAAAAAAGGGTTAGTTGTACCCACAGGTGGTGGTAACTTAGGTGTAGCCGTCACAGAAACTGTTACCCATGAGATGCTGATGAAGCATGCATTTGAAAGGACCTAGTTTTGGTAAGGTTGAGATGTCTCCGTGAAGAGCGCTGAACCAAAGAGGAGTTCTGTAAGTGAAAGAGCCCTGCCTTTGTGATATCTGGCATCCTGGAACATGGAGAGATTGGTAGGCAGAGCTTTGAGTATGTTGAGAGCTGCAGTGAGGGTTAAGGAGTGTAATGATTCCAGGGAGCAGGTGGCCAAGAAGTGCTTTTTTGCTAACAAGCAGGATTGATATTATAAATTTGTGCTGAGCTGCAACCATCCTGTTTGAGCATACAGGTCACATGTGTGGGTGAGGCATGCAGCACCAGTGAGAAGTCTGCAGGCCTTATTTAATGCCACACATATTCTACACAGTGATGATGTAGTAGCAGCACCATAGATAACCAAGCCATAATCAACAACAGAAATGACAGAGCTATGAATTGCAGTTTTGAGGGCTTCAGGCATCAGACAGTGTTTGCGCCTGTGGAGCATGCCTGTGGAGCAGACCAGAGAGCGAAGAGCTTCCATTTCAGGGAAGAAGTATGTCTGGGAAAAGGCTTTCTAACCACAAGCAGGACATCAGCAACTTCAGGGGATACCTCAAAACGTACAATGGCTATGTGTTCAGGAGCCAAGCAAGCAGGTGCAGGGACTTCAGGTCCGGATGGACCAGGGACCCCTTGCCTTGTGACAACAAACACCAACACAGAGGTAGAGGGACAGGATGCTCCATCGACAGAAGTTCAAGGAGTGAAAACCAAATCTGGCAAGGCCAGAACAAGGCAATGAGGATGAGGGTGACACTCTCCACTTGCAGCTTGAACATAGCCCTCTATATTGGAGCAATGGGAGGAATGCACATAGGATCTCCCTTTCTAAGTAAGGGACAATGCGTCTCACAAAAAAACTCCAGGTGAAGGAGCAAGCGAACAGAAATACAGCAGTTGGCATTGCATAGGTACGTTAAAAGGTCCAGCTCTGGATGACCCCATCTTATGAAGAGGTAGTGTATGATGGAGGTCAGCAGTTCTCATTTGTGAACCATTGACTGAGACCTGCTTAACCTGTCTGCCAAGATGTTTTGGAGACCTGGGAGAAACATAGCTGACAGCTGAAGGCTGTGAGACAGAGCCCAGTACCATACCCTCACTGCTTCCCTACATAGGGGATAGGCATGAGTTCCCCTTTGTTTGTTGATGTAATGCATCACACTGACACTGTCCATCTGGATTAATGGTAGACTGGGGCAGAGATAATTCTGAAACACCTGGAAGCTATATAAGACAGCCCTCATTTCCAGGACATTAATGTGCAGCTTGGCCATCACCTTGCTCCATGACCCATGTGTCTGGTAGGGGCTGAGATGAGCACCCAACCAGAGCGCAAGATATCCATGTTGACACAGGAGCTGGTACAAGGAATGAAACGCCTTTCAGTAGATTGTCATGATCCATCCAACATAACAGTGCTCTGCATAGTGGAGATGTGATGAGAACCATTTGCTCCATCTCGTCTGTCAACTGATCCAACTGGACCCTGAGCATCCTCTGTGGAGCCCAAATACAAAGTCAGGCAAGTGGCACAGTCACTATGGGTGCAGCCATAAGGCCCAGGAGACATAACATTGTCTGAGCAGAGACATAGTGGCTCCTGTGCATCAAGTGTGCCTGAGCAATCAGTGTCCACCCTGTCCTGTGGCAGGAAGGCACATCCCTTCTCTGTGTCCAAAACTGCCCCTATGTACTGCAGTTTCTGGCATGGAGTCAACACAGACTTTGGCACATTCACCTTGACCCTCCAAGTTATTGAACAACTGATGCATTCAGGACTGGGTGTGAAGCAGAGCTTCTCTAGAGCTGGCCTTCAGCAGCCAGTCATCCAGATAAGGAAAATAATACAGGCCCTCCCTGCAAAGGGCTGCTGCAACCACTGCTAAGCATTTTATAAAGACTCATGGTGCAGAGGAATAGCCAAAGGATAGTACCTTGAACTGATAGTGCCTGCCTTCCTGCCTAAAGCAGATGCACTGTCTGTGATACTTCCAGATCTTTATATGAAGGTATGCATCTTTACTATCCAGCGAACAAAGCCAGTCCCATTTGTAAGATAGGAATCCGTGCTTGCAGAGACACCATTCAAAACTTCTGTATTCAATGTACACATTTATTTATTCATTTATTTATTTAAATGTTTGGTAATCAGGGAAGGCACACTGAGGGGGTAGTCAGGCAGGCAGTTACAAACAATGAGAAGTGCACTGAAAAACAGTAACAAGTGCAAGGTCAGCTGATAATAAAACAAACTTAAAATCTAAAACAGAGACTGTATAAAGGTTGCTCACAATTATACAAGGGTAGGCAGCATAGGATCTAGGAAACTGAGTTAGGGTGAAGTGAGCCCGCCACAAAAGAGAGCAGAGGAAGGAGTGAGAGGAACACATAGTCTGGGGGCCCAAGCCTGAATTTTTTGGCGAAGTAGCAACCCCCCCTGTACAGAAAGCAACAACTATGTTATTTTGATAGAAGTGTCCCTTAGGTACTTATTCTGGGTGGATGTGGTTTTGTAAAGTGGTAGCAAGGTATGCCGATGCAAGATTTTTGTACCCATGTCAAAACAACATTTTGAACAAGTGAAAAGGCCACACAAATGTACTACAGTTGTCAAGACAAGTTTGAAAGTAAAAATGACCAATAAAATGGGATTTAAACAATTTATTTTAAAAGACAAAAACACATTTTAGTCAAGTAAAAAGTTTCTTTGATACAGATTACTACAAATGTATTTTAAAAAACAAAAACAAATTTTGGTCATACAAAAGGTTTTTTTGACATAAATTATTAATAAGGATAATTACTTAAAGAATATTGGCCATGTGGTTTGTATTGACAAATGCACAGATTATTCATTGACACAGAAGTTCTAAATATCATATTTGTAACCCCCCTGCAAATGGGGGTTCCCAAAAGACTTCCAGGAGCTTGCTTGAATGCTCCAAGCCTGAATGGTGTTTGGCATTTAAGCCATTTATCAGTGAGTGTTTTTAGAGCCTCTGGTACTGTCTCTTTAAGAGCTGTCTGCTTACAGACATAATTAGTTTGTATGGGGGGACTGTGTGCTTCTCTGAGTACCACTCGAGCTGCTGCCAATTCACTTCATTTTTGCAGTCACTAGGAGTGCAAAGGGAACCTATCTGAAAGATGTAACTGTTTGCCAGAAATTATTTAGAGTAATAATGAAATTACAGTTTGTCTAACCTGCTTTCTTTGCAGTCAGAACTGTGTCTGTCTAGTTCCCCATTCTGGTTTTGAACTGCTGAACTGGACCAATCTGTGTGGTAAGCTAGCTCTAAAATGGTGCCTTGGACGAATCAGAACTTGGACTCATAATCTGAGCCAGCCACAAGAGGATTGTATGGGCAGTGACTCTGGGAGATGTAGTTTAGACTTCAGCACCTTTTTGGACCAACAGCAGCAGTCTATTGTGAGTGACAGCCAATCCAGTCAAGAACTGGGAGGAACTCAAAGGAAGTGCCCGGTTTTGTCAGTTGGAGTTGGAGTTTCAGTTGAGCTTTGGCAGTGAAGAAGGAAGGAGCCCTGTGCTTTTTCAGTGTGCAGTTTTAGTCAAAAGCGTGTAAGGCCCAGAGTTCCGGTCTGCAGCTTGTGTAACAGCTTATTAGGACTGAATCCGTCCTGTGAAAAGAATCAAAGGATCTCGAAGAGTAGAAACCAGGCTCACCCTGTAGAAGACTGGAGGAATTGCTGAAAGTTGCACTTTCGGTCTGTCAGGAACTGAATCTGCTGTGTTCTCGGGTATTGTGCAGTAATTGCGATCGGGATACAGATGCAGCCTGCCTGGTATAGTGCTTTCTTTATATGGATGTGTGAAGAGGTTTTTGTACCTCAAGTGAGCCCTGCTGACATTGAAGGACCCTATCTTATTTGGAGGTGTGAGTACTAATTCAGGGTCACTCCCTGTTGAATTGCCACATTAAATCCAAATGGAATTACTGTACTGCTGACTGTTTAATTCTCCTTTTCTCTGTGTGATAGGGCCCTACCAGCTGCCACAGGTTTGGACTAGCCACTAGGGCTTGGGTGCCCAAGGGACAGTAACTGATAGGGATAGGCCTGTGCACAGAGCCATAGGTAGATTATTAGAGTGATAAGCTAATTAACCTGATTTCCCCCTGTCCTTGTTATATCCCCTAAATAAATCAGAGCTGCTTGTTTCAGCAAAGTTATACTGCCTGAGGTATTTGTCTATGTTAAAGTACTGTACTGTGATTGTTGCACTGTATCTCATTTCACAGGAGGTCCCAGTGCCGGAACCAGACCTGGGGGTAAGTGTATACTGTGAAGGTAATTCTGATATATTGTGTGGGCCACTAGTGGGAAGAAAGGGGGGTTGCAGTGTCCCAGAGGGCTGTGACCAAGTTAGTTTAACTATTGCAAACCCTGACCTCTGGGTGGAGGCACCCGCCATTGGATCCAGGCCCCTCAACCTGTTAGTGGCAAATCAGGCAGGGGTAGTAGCCCCTGGGATAGCGCCATCTAGGGGTTACATATTCATTATAACAGAAGCCTATTATTGCACACCATGGTGCTTGCAAAACACTAATACCCAATGCACTCCCTCTCAGTGATGGGCAATATGATAGTATATATGTGTGTCTAGCCTTTTTCAATATATTTATCATATGCTACATGTCCAAGTCTGAATCATTTATAGTATCAGACTTATCTTGATTCACAGCAAATAATGAAAAATTCAGCGGCAACTCTGCCACATAAACAAAAGCCCAACGCTAGGGCACGTTTAAAACATATTTATTAAATACAAAAAGCACCCCGCCATCGACGTACTTTTCACATCTAAATGATGCTGTCTGACTCATATATTCGGCTCCTCTTTTGGGTCCTTTAGCCGAGGATTTTGTGCTTTATCTTGATCCACACTGGCAACTTTATGAGGATTATAACAGTCCTCACCACCAGTACACAAGCAAGCCTGTGTGCACGCCATGCTCTGCCTGGAACAACTGCTTCAAAAGGCTAACAGGTTGTTGTGAAGGTAAGAAAAAGAGTAAAGTAATATTTTTCGATCAGGGATCAGGAGGGAGTAAAGAACCCGCTCGCTCAGGCAACCATCATGTGACCTCTTACATGAAGCAATCTTAAAACTACCAGAGGGTCACCAAATGCCTTAGTGAGGACCGAGCTGAGGTAAATAAGCATCAAGCATATTGCAGATGCAAGATTGCAAAACTATTGGTTGACATTATCACACGAACCAGAAAATTCTATATTAGCAAAATGTTTAAAAGAAAAAATGCAACTGGATAACATGTTAGATATGAAAAACAATGATTGAAACATATCAATCATTTATTAGAGAAATATGATTTAACTTTCTTATGTAACCCCTAGGTGGCACTATCCCAATGGCTACTACCTCTGCCTGCTTGGCTAGTAGCAAGTTAAGGGGCCTGAGTTCTGAAACGGGTGCCTCCACCCGGAGGTCAGGGTTGGTAGTGGTCAAGCTAACCTGGGCACAGCCCTCCGGGTCACTGTAACCCCCCTTCTTCCTTACTAGTGGCCAGAACAATACACAGTAATCACTTTCACTACCCTGATACACTGCACAAAGTACCCACACTGTTTGCACTTACCACCAGGGCTTTCTCTGACTTGGCCTGGGACCCCTGTAAAACAAGGTTATACACAGCAAATAACAGCAGCACAGTACTCTTGCACAAACTGGAACCACAGTCAGGGTAAATGCAAAAAAGAATTAGATCTGATTTATTTAAGGGACTTGAACAAGGGAGGGGCGTACTCAGGTTAATTTGCTTAAAGGCTCTATCAATCAAACAGTTATGCATGCACTTCAGGGTCCATAAGCAGTCACATACTCTGGGTACCCAGATGGAGAATAGTGGGCTAGCCAGGAACGTTGCAGCTGGCTGGGGTCCTGTGATGGAAGAAAAGGAAAAATTACTCACCTTAGTAATTGTGTTTCTTCTATTGGAGTCTTGCTGTATTCTGACAATTGCAGTTAGCTCCAGCACTTGAACTGCCCCGGAGAGTGAAGGGTTAAAATTCTATGCCAGGCATAGAACGTTAGGCTCGAGCTCGGTTGAAAACTCTGTCTGTGACACAGAAACCAAACCGTCAGATTCTTACGAGCCAAAACTCACTGACTATATAATGTGGAAATTGTAAAATTCCTACTAGCCAACTGGCAACAAGACTTTAGATTCCCAAAAGACTCAAGTCAGGAAGCCCAAAGACCAAAAACCAAGCAATGAGAACTAAAAACTCTTAACTAAACAAACACAAAGCACCCAACACAACAGGAGTGGGCTAAAGACACCTCTGTAGTGAACACTGCACCTGCCCACCCACTTCCCAAAACAGGTTCTGAGAGGGGAGGCAGGGAGGGAGGTCAGAATACAGCAAGACTCTATTGGAAGAAACACAATTACTAAGGTGAGTAATTTTTTTCTTCAAACAACATGAACTCTTGCTGTATTCTGACAGTTGCAAACTACCAAGCAGTACCTCCAAAGAGGAGGGACAGAACCTACTTTGGGAATAGGCTCTGAAGCACTGCTGTGCCAAACCTAGCATCACTCCTAGCCTGGATATCCAGAGAGTAATGCTTGGTGAAGGTATGAACTGTTTTCCAGGTGGCTGCTTGGCAAATTTCTAACAAAGGAATATCCCTGGCTGCAGCCAGAAAAGCAGCTGTACCTCTAGTGGAATGAGCCCTCAGGCCTGAGGGTGCATTTTTCCCAGTTTTTCATAGCAGAACTGGATACAGGACACAATCCACCTGGCAATGGTTCTCTTGGTGGCAGGTTTTCCCTTACCCACTTCCTCATAAGTGAGGAGCAACTGGAGGGAGTCAAACATGTGACCCTTTGTACGTTCTATGTAGTAACTAAGGGCCCTTTTAACATCTAAACTGTGTAGCCTCCATTCCCCTGAGGAGGTGTGATCAGTGAAGAATACAGGAAGAGACATAGATTGGTTTAAGTGGAAATCAGAAACCACTTTAGGTAAGAACCTTCTATTGGTTCTAAGGACCACCTTATCTCTATGGAATGAAATGAAGTCAGGTTCCACTGACAGGGCTTGCAATTCACTGATACGCCTGGCAGAAGTAACAGCAACCAAAAACACAGTTTTCCAAGTCAGGTACTTGAGCTCTGATGAGGACATAGGTTCAAAGGGGGGTTGCAAAAGCTGAGCAATGCAAATATTCAAATCCCAGGCAGGAGCAGGATCCCTAAAAGGGGGATTGGTATGAAGCAATCCTTTGAAAAATTTACAGAATACAGGGTGAGATGACAGAGAGGAAGACTTCCCCACTGACAGAAAAGCAGAAATAGCTGACAAATGAACTTTGAGAGTAGCTGGCTTGAGGCCTAGGCCATTAAGGTGAACCATATAATCCAGAACTGTAGACAACTCAGCAGTATCTGGGGATATATGCTTCTTGGAACACCAAATACTGAAACTTTTCCATTTGGAGTTGTAAGTTTTTCTGGTGGCAGGCTTTCAAGAAGCTTTGAGAATATCCAGAACCCCTTGAGACAGATGTAAATCTGCATACTCTAACTCTTCAAGAGCCATGCCTCGAGATTGAGTGACCGGAGACTGGGGTACCAAATCCTCTCCTGAGAGGAGGTTAGCAGATTGTGATTCCTGGGAAGAGACAGGGGAAGATGAACTGCTAAGGACAGCAACGGGGAGTACCAAGGCTGCCTGGCCCAGTCTGGAGCAATCAGAATCACTTTGCATGGTTGTTACCTTACCTTGACTAGAACCTTGAACAGTAGAGGAAAAGGAGGGAAGGCATAAAGAAATGTCCCTTCCCAGCTCAAAATCAGAGCATCCAGAGGGACTGTGCCCAAGACTGGGGGTCTGCAACAAAACAGAGGAAGTTGGTGATTGCCTGGGGCTGCAAAGAGATCTATCTCCGGAGTGCTCCACCTTGAGAAAATCACTTTCAACACCAAAGGATCCAGAGACCATTCGTGGTGGCCCTGGGAAATCCTGCTCAATGCATCTGCTATCACATTGTCCTTTCCTGGGAGGTGGACTGCTACTAGAGAGGTCTGCAGGGAATAAACCAGGGACCATATTTTCATGGCCTCCATGCACAAGGCCGTGGACCGAGTGCCTCCCTGCTTGTTGATGTACCACATGGTGGTAGTGTTGTCCGTCCTGACCCGAACCATCTTGTTCTGTACTGACTGACAGAAAGCTTGTAGGGCAAGAAGTACTGCCCTGAGCTCTAGGAGGTTGATATGGAGAAGGGATTCCTGAGGGGACCACAGTCCCTGGGCTGTGAGAGTCCCTAGATGGGCTCCCCATCCCAAAAGGGAAGCATCTGTGGTAAGAACCACAGAGTGAGTCTGAGTGACAAATGGAACACCTTGCCTCAGATTGCTTAGGTCCTGCCACCACTGAAGGGCCTGAATTAAGGTCTGAGTAACAGGAACTAGCTTGATAAGAGGATCTTTCCTTTGGGACCAAAAAGTTTTCAAATGGAACTGAATGTCCCTCATCTGAAACCTGGCCCCTTGGACCACTGCCGTGGAAGCTGCCATGTGGCTCAGAAGCAGAAGAAAATGCCTTGCTGATTGAGAAACCAGAGGGAGAAAGGAAGAGGCCAGCTGAGCGATGGCTTTTGCACTTTACAAAGGAAGGAAAGCTCTTGCCATGAGTGTGTCCAGCTCTGCTCCTATTAAAGTAAGGAGCTGTACTGGCTCAAAAACTGAATTGGGAAGATTGAGAAGGAACCCCTGGGAAGTGAGAACTTGCTGGGTGACCTGCAGATCTGACTTGACTTGGTCTGGAGACTGGCCCACAAGGAGCCAGTCGTCCAGGTATGGAAAAACAGAAATCCTTTTCCTTCTTAAAAAGTCCACCACTACTGCTAGGCACTTTGTAAACACCCTTGGAGCTGAAGTTAGGCCAAAGGGTATTGCTCTGAACTGATAATGGCCTGAGGGCAATTTGAACTTAAGGTACTTTCTGTGGGAGCACCTGATGGGAATGTGAAAATAGGCATTCTTGAGGTCCAGGGAGGCCAGCCAGTCTCCTGGCCTCAGAGAGGGAAGAATTGTTCCCAGAGTCACCATTTTGAATTTTGGCTTTAGCAGGTGCTTGTTTAGATATCTCAAATCTAGGATGGGTCGCCACTCCCTTGTCTTTTTTGGGGTAACGAAGTACCTGGAGTACAGACCTTTGCCCCTGTATAGGGTAGGAGCTCTCTCTATGGCTCTTAAGGCCAGTAGAGAGGAAACCTCTGCCTCTAGAGCAAGGGTTTCTGATGTACTTGCAGGTGAAAGGCTCAGGGTCTCAGTTTCAGAAATTTTTTGAAACTGAGAACCAGCCCCTGGCTTACAACTTCCAGGACCCACTTGTCTGAGGTAAGAGACGTCCAGTCCTGGACAAAGTAAGCCAGCCTGCCTCCTACCGGAACGGGGGAGTCGACCCGGGCTGACACATCAGGGTATCTGCTTGGCAGGAGCCTTAGGCTGAGGGGTGGATGCAGCCCTGCTCATCCCCCTTCTGCCTCTCCCTCTGAAGAACCCCCTATAAGAAAAGGAAGAAGAGGCCTGAGCTTGGTAGAAAGGCCTGTGAAAAGGCCTGCCCCTAGCTTGCTGCCTTTGAGGAGTTGCCTGCCTCTCCTTGGCCTGGGCACTCCTGTAAGTGGTCCTGTACTCATTCATTTTCTTCATGTAATTCTCTGTCTGCTCCCCAAACAGAGAATTACCCACCACAGGGAAATCCACGGCCTTAGCCTGGGTATCCAGCGAAAGGCTAGTACATCTGAGCCAAGCCATCCTCTGAAGAGCCACAGATGTAGCCATGACTCTTGATGACACATCAATGGAGTCCACAGCAGCATGAAATTGCACCTTTGATGCCTCAATCCCATCAGCAGCCAACCCATCCAGCTCCTTGGCCAGCTGGGGGAGGCCTGTTTAGCCACTGCCAGTACAGTGTCCCACCTGGACTTCTGGTACCTGGCTATATAGGCCATAGTTAGCCTGCCTGAGTCCCAAAGATGATGCCATGTACTGCTTCTTTGCCATGGCATCTATCTTCCTGGAATCTTTGTCTGGGGGTGTGTGAAGCCAAGGGGATGTTTGCCTTGTCACAGGCAGCAGCCTGCACCACCCCAACATGGCTGCATTGCTGATAAAGAAACTCCATATCTGAGCCTAACAAGGTGTACCTCTTGTCCATTCTCTTGTCAACAGGAGTTACAGAGTTGGAAGACCTAAGAATTTTTTGTGTCTGTTTCCCAAAGGACTTATGGAGGGGAATAGACAGTCTCTTAGACGCTGGGATGTCCATCATCTCTACAAAGTCAGGCTCCTCTTTATCCTCCACAGACTCCTCAATAGGAAGCTGGAGGGTTTGAGCCACTTTTCTGTAAAACAGAAAGTGGGGAGGGGACTCAGAAAGCATAGGAGGGGAAACAACAGAAGGTCTGTCTGTGGAGATGTCCGGTTCCACAGGCACATCCAGACTTTCACCTTCATAATCATCCTCTTCAAAATCCCCCTCCTTATCAAACTCCAGTTCGTAAAAATCTTCAGGGGAATAATCCTGAACCGGGGGAACCGACCGAACCGAATCCCTGCCAGAAGGTGCCGGATCGGTCGGAAGCGGACAAAGCGATTCCACAATCCGAATCGTTCTGGCTATCTCTTCGGTGGTCAGAGCATGAAGTTCTGGATCTGAACTGGCCGATTTATCCATGCGTTTTCTCTTTGTAGGAACCGACCCCTCAGGATTGGCTCTCCTCTTGCCCGAAGAAGTATCGCCCTGGTCAGAGGGCACTCCTTCTGGTTCGGTAGGAACCGAACCGGGCTGGCCTTCCGGGTCAGCGGATTTCTTGGCCTCCTTATCCCAAGTCTACCTAACCTTTTTTCCAGGGTAGACTTAGGGAAATTCTTGCAAATTTGGCAGTCTGAATCGAGGTGGTCAAACCCCAGACAGTAAACACAGGTGGTGTGGGGATCGGCCTTAGCAAAGACCTCCCCACACACACTGCAGTGTTGAAACCCAGTGGGCCTGTTTTTTTTCTTGGGTTTCTCAGACATGGCCATCCTAACAAACTTACACTTTATTCGGCAACTGCCAGGCAAGACTCCCCTATCGGTTTCTCACCGTGTTACAGGTGTTGGAAAAAACCCGTTCAAATCACACTTTTTTTTAAAACCGATATGGACCGGTAACCACACACTAACTTTTCAGAAAGATTTTGACTATAGGATCGATTCAGTGGAACCGATCGGACAAATTTACAATTTTCACACAATAACTGTCCACGATTCTATCCTACGTACTTACGGTACCACAGACAGAGTCTCGAACCGAAAAACGGAACAAAAAGCGGACTAAAACCGACACTTTAACTGCGTTTGAACCGAGCAGAAGGAGAAAATCTCTGGAGCAACTGTTCAGTGAGGCGGAGCAAAGAATCTGACGGTTTGGTTTCAAAGTGTCACAGACAGAGTTTTCAACCGAGCTCGAGCCTAACATTCTACGCCTGGCATAGAATTTTAACCCTTCACTCTCCGGGGCAGTTCAAGTGCTGGAGCTAACTGCAATTGTCAGAACACAGCAAGACTTCATGTTTGAACAACATGCACAACACACACTATTTGTAATCCAGAGCAGGAGGGCTCAGTTCATGAAAAGAAAACAACAAGACAATCAGATGACACACTTTTAGATTAGGCTGTTGTTGCAGGGAGCTACCCTGATGATTACTCATGATACCCAAGACTGGACACAGGCTGGACGAAAATCGAGACAGCTGGTGGTTAATCTGGAGTGTCAGGAGAAGCAGGGCCTACACGATTCACCGAGGTGTTGTTCCTGTTCAAGCGTGGAGCAGGGGGCTGATCCCCAGGCAGGTCTCTTGTCGGTGGCTTTCTCTGTGCAGTGGGATAGTCTGGCAGGGCCAGTGTGGCATGGCCCAGGCCGAATGGAGGTGAACGCGGATTCAGTCCGATTAGGCTGGATAAAGCTTCCAGCAAGCAGAACACAGTTCACACAGTGGGGGAACCAAATCACGACCCACTTTCAATACACAGCTCATTTACATGTAAGGAAATTCTATTGTACCAGGCAAACCGCTCTCTGGTCACGATCGCAAAGTCTCTGCACGAACCGGGGATTCAAAAGCAGCTGGAAATCCTGACAGGCCAACTGCATTCAATAAAATCTTCAGTCTTCTTCAGGTATGAGCCTGGTGAAAAATCAGTGGCTTACTCCATTCTCACAAACTTGGACTTAGTCCAAAATAATTCTCTTCTCTCCCTCTCAGGGCCAGCAGGCAGACATGCAGGCCACAACTCAGGCCTTTTCCACATTTCTCCAACATGAAACTACTCAGACAGCTGCTTGACTGTCTCAAGCATGTTGCTTTTTCAGTTCCCAATTTAGATCTGACTCAAACTGCAGCAAGCCTGGGAATTTCCCCAAGATCCAAAAGGTTCGGTTGGCTGATTCATCTGTCAGTCACAACAGGAACTCCCCCTTCAGGTGCAAAAAGGCACCAAAAGCCCAAAACTACAATTCCTACAGATTTTGACTCCAGACAGCTCCTGTAGTCCGGCTGCATTTTAGGTCCCACCAGTACTGACTGGTCCAATCCGCAGTCCCCGGCCAAATGGTGGGGATAAACAAAACAGTCCTTGCTGCAAAGAAGGCAGGTTAGACAAACTACATTATCATTATCACTCTAAATGATTTTCAGCAAATAGTTACATCTTTCAACAGAGATCCCTCTCAGATTACTTATGACTGCAATCCAGGCAGCTCTTAAATAGACAGTACACAGAGGCTATACAGGCACTCTCTGGCAATCACATTTAAACTGCTAAAACGCAGGACACCAGCTTGGCAGTGAGCATTTAGGCAAGCTCAAGGAAGACTTTTTGGGAACCCCCATTTGTAGGGGGGGGGTTACACTTATTACATCTAATGGACACAGGGATCTCTGTTCATCACTCATACTCTAAGATTAAAGTTTAAAAAGTCTACGAAAAGGCCAGAAAAGAGGACCTAGGTTTAGTCAAAAATGTTCAGATCTCAAACTGGGTAATAAAAGTGAACACTCATTAAAGGTGTATTTAAATATAGTGCAGACACTGAGGCTTAGAGCTCTACTGATGAATTGTAGATGTTAAATGTTCGACAAAAATATCTTACTAACATACTAAGTTGCCAGCAGATTAGGTCTATCGGTCTATCGAGTCTGCTCGATTTGCAGATCACAGTTACTACACCCTAGCTGCCCTCCCAACCCTCCTTTACCCCATCTCCATTCTCACCCCCAGAACTTCTCCTCTGTTCCCTGTACTCCCCATCCGTACCTTTCCCTTGTATCTGTTCCAACTTCATGGAAGCAGTATAGCGCAGTGGTTTAAGGCTCTGAGCTGCAACCTGGAGACCTGAGTTTGAATCCCACAGCCCCCACTTGCATACTGTATGACCCTGAGCAAGTCACTTAACTTCCTTGTACTCCCAGGTTGCACCTGTAAACAAGCTTTCAGCTTAGTGCATTTCTCCTGGTAAAACAAAGGTAAAAACGAAAACAAAACAAAAAAACCTCTTAACCCCCCCACTGTGTCCACTGCCACCAGTTCCGTTGGTAGTGCATTCCATGGTACCACCCTCTCCATAAAGTAATGACTCCTTACCTCTCCCCTGAACCTACCCCCAACCAACCTCATGCTGTGACTCCCTCATGGACCCTTCCTCCCTTAGTTGGAACAGACCTTCAGTGTTCACCCAATTTATCCCCTTTAGATATTTAAAGACCTCTGTCATGTCTCCCCTGCCCCTCCTCTCCTCCACGGAGTACAAGTTCAGCTCCCTAAGTCTATCCTCATAGGACATGTCCCCCAGACCTTGAATCATCTTAAATGCTCTCCTCTGGACCTTTTTCAGAGGGCAATATCCCTCCTCAGGTACGGGCACCAAAACTGCACGTAGTACTCCAGGTGTGGTCTGACCAGGCAGTTATGCAGGGGCAGCAGGACCTCCCTTCTCCTTGAAGTTATCCCCCTGGTGATGTACCCAAGCATTCTATTTGCTTTGGCCGCTGCCCTCCTACACTGCTTCAAGTTATTTACTTTGGTGTCTATGACCCCGAGGTCCTTTTCTCCGGTATGCCCTCTGTATGGCGACACTGTTACAGCGAACACGTCGATGCCGACAACATTGACAGTTCACTGTAATAGTTCACTTCAAAAAAGGCTTGGCACTCTGGAAAGTAGTTTAGAAGGCAAATGCTGCATTTATTTCCACAAGGTGTTTGGCTGAAAAACCTGTTCCCCAGTGCTTTGACCCAAAATACGGGTCTTCCTCAGGAGGCGTAATAGTCTGCATGAGACCCTGGCACTCTGTCCCCTGATCTTACACCCCTTCCCTGAATCAACTCTGACTTGGAGTTGATAATCTATAAGTACGGGGGGTGGTGGGCAGAGCCCCCTGCATGGGGGGGGTTCGAGGGTGAAGCGCTCCGACAGAAAAGGAACCGGGTCTCCTTTCGGATTTTGCGATCGACATAAATCCATCACTGTGATGTCGGTCAACAAAATAGTTGTTGAACCAGCATCGTAGATCCCTTTTCTCCCCCAGAGACTGTCAGCTTTACCCCTCCCAGGAAGCAGTCATGTCCGGAGTTCCTAACACTCAAGTGCATTACGCTGCACTTCTTGGCATTAAACCTCAGCTGCCAAATGTGCGACCACCTTTCAAGTATCCCCAAGGTGTCCTGTAGTCCCCTTCTGCCTCCTCCCCATCCACCACTGCTCCCAGTTTGGAGTCATCTGCGAAGAGGCTCAGTCTGCTCCTACTTCCCTCACCAGTGTCCGAGACATATACATGAAATAGAAGCAGGCCCAACACAGACCCCTTGGGGGACCCCACTGATGACCTTTCTGGGAGACGAGACTCCCCCCACCAACTACCACTCTCTGAAACTACTCAGTTAACCAGTTACTGATCCACCCCACATCTTTTCACCCACCCCACATGCCCCTCAGTTTCCCCTATCGGCCTCACATGTGGCATTGGGTCAAATGCCTTGCTGGTCCAGACAGAATAGATACACTGGCCTTCCCTGGTCCAGTGCCCTTGTCACCCAATCACAGAACTCAAGAAGGCTGGTTTGACATGATCTGTCATGGACGAACCCATGAAGGTGTGCGCCTAGATGGCCATCTGCCTCCAGGAACTCCTCCATCCTCTCCTTCCTTACAATGAAGTGTTGTCAACATAGGTCAGGAAGCATAGGCAAACCAGGAAAAGTTATACAGTTCACAAGTAGCATTTTCTTATTATCAATAACAATAAAATAAAAGATACAATTTTGCGGGATAGCTCTTGATAAAGGCAGTTCAAACCAACAGAAGTCCTTCATCTGAAAGTCTCTTTAAAATCTCTATCTCACTCTAGCTCTAAACAAATGTTGCTCTCTTTGTATAAGATGTTTTTCCTTGGCAATTAAATTCTACATCCTGTTCTTGTAAATTACACTACCCATGTTCCACAAAATGTATTAAGATTTTGTAGATTTCTTTCCTGTGACCAGCCTGAAGACTGCATTAGACTTCTTAACATTTGTAACCAACTAAGACATCATGCCCCAGGGCTGATTTCCTGCTGATAATTCTGCAAACAAGCTTGTGGAGGTCAAAATGCAACTCAGGGTTAACCCCTGAGCTCCAGATAAACCCAAATAGCTTTCTGTATTCATTTCAACAGTATAACTATATACATTTGCAAACCAAGGGATCTCAGGTTCATTTAAACATTCACATATATATTTTAACCACAGAGAAGCAAGGGAATAAAAATAGAATAGAAACAGCAAGTGAAGAAAGGGAAAAATTGGGGAAACTGTGGGACCATCAGTGTGGCCAGTTCCCAGATGCCACAAGGAAAACTGAATTGCGCAACCAGACAGGCAAGGGATAGACAAGTAACAGTACAGGAGAGGACTGAACAGATGCTTGCATGTTACTCTCTCTGTGTAACAAATGAGACAGGGTCTTACCCATCCCTGTCACATTAAGGTCTGGACTCTCCCGGGCCCGCCGGAGCTTCGGATCCCCCTCCACCCAGGACCAGCATTACCAGGACTGCTGCCCAGATGAACCCGGGGCGCCTGCTCTGAAAGCGGCGCTCTAAGAAGAAACCCACCGCGCTCCTCAGGATCTTCTGTTGAAGGGGCCGCTGATTGCCGCAAATTGCCCAGGAAGGGAACCAGGAGCTCGGCGCTCCTGGTACCTTGTGCCGCAAAAGGCGCAACCCCTTAAGGACTCTCCCGGGCCCGCGGGCTTCGGATCCCCACACCCAGGACCAGCATTACAGGACTGCTGCCCAGACGAACCCAGGGGCGCCTGCTCTGAAAGCGGCGCTCTAAGAAGAGACCCACCGCACTCCTCTGGATCTTCTGTTGAAGGGCGGCGATTGCCGCAATTGCCGAGAAGGAACCAGGGCTCGGCCGCTCCCTGGTACCTTGTGCGTAAGAACAAGCCCTTAAGGACTCTCCGGGCCGTGGGGCTTGGATCCCCTCCACCCAGGACCAGCATACCAGGACTGCTGCCCAGACGAACCCAGGGGCGCCTGCTCTGAAAGCGGCGCTCTAAGAAGAAACCCACCGCTCCTCCGGATCTTCTGTTGAAGGGGCCGCCGATTGCTGCAAATTGCCGAGGAAGGGAACCAGGAGCTTGGCCGCTCCCTGGTACCTTGTGCCGCCAAAGGCGCAAGCCCTTAAGGTACGTCCTTTCCACTTCCCTGCCGCCGGCTCTCTTCTGCTGGGTCAGGACACTAAACCTGTACCTTCCCTCACGGAAAGCGGCTGTAGTTGCTTCCTTTTGACAAGGCTAGCTCTACTTTTTCACCTTCTAGGGGACTGTGAGCAAGCGCTGCTGTCGTGGCCTTGTGAAACAGCTCTTCCTTGAAATTTTGCAGTTTTTCCTCTAAGTCCTCTCTCTGACTCTCTGTGCTTTTTTACCTGTTGTTGTTTCCACATAGAACTAACAAATTCCTTTGACTTGTCTCTGTATTCTCCTTATACTGGCCGCTCAGGCTTCCCGCCTTTTTGCTTAAATAATTTTTTTTCTGCTGTTACTGCTCTGCTTTCCATACCTTTCTGCCTATCTCGACTCTATCCTACCTCCAGCTTAATCGCTCTCCTCCTCTTTCTCACCTCCACCTTCTTTTGTTAAAAAACGGTACTTAATCTCCTTCTTTCCCTACCTCCTCAGGACTCTCCCGGGCCCGCCGGGGCTTTGGATCCCCCTCCACCCAGGACCAGCATTACCAGGACTGCTGCCCAGACAGAACACAGGGTGCCTGCTCTGAAGCGGTGCTCTAGAAGAAACCCACCGCGCTCCTCCGGATCTTCTGTTGAAGGGCCGCCGATTGCCGCAAATTGCGAGAAGAGAGACCAGGGCTTGGCCGCTCCTGGTACCTTGTGCCGCCAAGGCGCAAGCCCATAAGGACTCTCCCGGGCCCGCAGGGCTGGATCCCCTCCACCCAGGACCAGCATTACCAGGACTGCTGCCCAGGCAGACAGGCGCCTGCTCTGAAAGCGGCGCTCTAAGAAGAAACCCACCGCGCTCCTCTGGATCTTCTGTTGAAGGGGCCGCTGATTGCCTCAAATTGCCGAGGAAGGGAACCAGGAGCTCGGCCGCTCCCTGGTACCTTGTGCCGCCAAAGGCGCAAGCCCTTAAGGACTCTCCCGGGCCCGCCGGGGCTTCGGATCCCCCTCCACCCAGGACCAGCATTACCAGGACTGCTGCCCAGACGAACCCAGGGGCGCCTGCTCTGAAAGCGGCGCTCTAAGAAGAAACCCACCGCACTCCTCTGGATCTTCTGTTGAAGGGGCCGCTGATTGCCGCAAATTGCCGAGGAAGGGAACCAGGAGCTCGGCCGCTCCCTGGTACCTTGTGCCGCCAAAGGCGCAAGCCCTTAAGGACTCTCCCGGGCCCGCTGGGGCTTGGATCCCCTCCACCCAGGACCAGCATTACCAGGACTGCTGCCCAGGCAGACAGAGGCGCCTGCTCTGGCAGGCGCTCTAGAAAAACCCACCGCGCTCCTCCGGATCTTCTGTTGAAGGGCCGGATTGCTGCAAATTGCCGAGGAAGGAACCAGGAGCTTACCGCCCCCTGGTACCTTGTGCCGCCAAAGGCGCAAGCCTTAAGGTACGTCCTTTCTCACTTCCCCGCCGCCCGGCCTCTTCTACTGGGTCAGGACACTAAACCTGCACCTTCCTCACGGAAAGCGGCTGTAGTTGCTTCCTTTTGACAAGGCTAGCTCTCCTTTTTCACCTTCTAGGGGACTGTGAGCAAGCGCTGCCGTCGTGGCCTTGTGAAACAGCTCTTCCTTGAAATTTTGCAGTTTTTCCTCTAAGTCCTCTCTCTGACTCTCTGTGCTTTTTTACCTGTTGTTGTTTCCACATAGAACTAACAAATTCCTTTGACTTGTCTCTGTATTCTCCTTGTACTGGCCGCTCAGGCTTCCCGCCTTTTTGCTTAAATAATTTTTTTTTTTCTGCTGTTACTGCTCTGCTTTCCATACCTTTCTGCCTATCTCGACTCTATCCTACCTCCAGCTTAATCGCTCTCCTCCTCTTTCTCACCTCCACCTTCTTTTGTTAAAAAACGGTGCTTAATCTCCTTCTTTCCCTACCTCCTCAGGACTCTCCCGGGCCCGACGGGGCTTCGGATCCTCCTCCACCCAGGACCAGCATTACCAGGACTGCTGCCCAGATGAACACAGGGCGCCTGCTCTGGCGGTGCTCTAGAAGAAACCCACCGCGCTCCTCCGGATCTTCTGTTGAAGGGCCGCCGATTGCCATAAATTGCGAGAGAGAACCAGGGCTTGGCGCTCCTGGTACCTTGTGCCCAAGGCGCAAGCCCTTAAGGACTCTCCCGGGCCCGCCGGGGCTTCGGATCCCCCTCCACCCAGGACCAGCATTACCAGGACTGCTGCCCAGACGAACCCAGGGGCGCCTGCTCTGAAAGAGGCGCTCTAAGAAGAAACCCACCGCGCTCCTCCGGATCTTCTGTTGAAGGGCCGCCGATTGTCAAAGAATTGCCGAGAAGGGAACCAGGAGCCTGGCCCCTTGTACTCCAGCCGCCAGGCGCAAGCCCTTAAGGACTCCCTCCGGCCCGCCTGGGCTTCGGATCCTCCACCCAGGACCAGCATTACCAGGACTGCTGCCCAGACGAACCCAGGGGCGCCTGCTCTGAAAGTGGTGCTCTAAGAAGAAACCCACCACGCTCCTCCGGATCTTCTGTTGAAGGGGCCGCCAATTGCTGCAAATTGCCGAGGAAGGGAACCAGGAGCTTGGCCGCTCCCTGGTACCTTGTGCCGCCAAAGGCGCAAGCCCTTAAAGTGCGTCCTTTCCACTTCCCTGCCGCCGGCTCTCTTCTGCTGGGTCAGGACACTAAACCTGTACCTTCCCTCACGGAAAGCGGCTGTAGTTGCTTCCTTTTGACAAGGCTAGCTCTACTTTTTCACCTTCTAGGGGACTGTGAGCAAGCGCTGCCGTCGTGGCCTTGTGAAACAGCTCTTCCTTGAAATTTTGCAGTTTTTGCTCTAAGTCCTCTCTCTGACTCTCTGTGCTTTTTTACCTGTTTGTTGTTTCCACATAGAACTAACAAATTCCTTTGACTTGTCTCTGTATTCTCCTTGTACTGGCCGCTCCAGGCTTCCCCTTTTGCTTAAATAATTTTTTTCTGCTGTTACTGCTCTGCTTTCCATACCTTTCTGCCTATCTCGACTCTATCCTACCTCCAGCTTAATCGCTCTCCTCCTCTTTCTCACCTCCACCTTCTTCTTTTGTTAAAAAACGGTACTTAATCTCCTTCTTTTCCCTACCTCCTCAGGACTCTCCCGGGCCCGCCGGGGCTTCGGATCCCCCTCCACCCAGGACCAGCATTACCAGGACTGCTGCCCAGATGAACCAAGGGGCGCCTGCTCTGAAAGCGGCGCTCTAGAAGAAAAACCACAGCTCCTCCGGATCTTCTGTTGAAAGGGCCGCCGATTGCCGCAAATTGCCGAGAAGGAACCAGGAGCTTGCGCTCCCTGAGACCTGTGCCGCCAAAGCGCAAGCCCTTAAAATAGCGTCCCTTCCACTTCCTGCTGCCGGCTCTCTTCTGCTGGGTGGGACACTAAACCTGTACCTTCCCTCACGAAGCGGCTGTAGTTGCCTCCTTTTGACAAGGCTAGCTCTACTTTTCACCTTCTAGGGGACTGTGAGCAAGCGCTGCCATCGTGGCCTTGTGAAACAGCTCTTCCTTTGCACACTTCACTGCGCCTGGCCGGCTCCCACCCTCCCCACTCACCCACCCTGGTTTAATCCCTTAGCTTTATAGCCGCCAGTCTGTCATATGACTAAGTGTCTATTTTCCATTGGCTCGTTATATTCTGCTCCCACTAGGGCGTTATCTTATCCTTATTGTCTTTGAGCCTAACTGTTCGATAAGCAGTGCTACTCCTCTAGAGGCTTGCTTTCCTGACATATAAGTTGCTGGAGTTGCTATCTATGAAACGGCCTCTTCAGATATGGTGCTGCACCCTAGTCTCCCCATTATGAACCCACTCTTCACCTCTAAAACTTCACCACTTATATTCCTCTCTCCTGTTATGTCTGAACTGGGTAACTGACTCTATATCTTTTACTGTGTATCCCTGCTCTAAGAATACTAATGACGTCAGATTCTCAAATACCCTTCTGTACTATTACTCGAATTCTCCCCTGCTCACCTTATACTCATCAAAAGGGCTGTATTTATCTATCTGTCCTCCTATCTCTTGAACTATCGTAAGCAAAGCATCCATAAGGCACTCTCTCTGCCAAAATGCTTTTACCTTGCCTGGTGGCTCCTTATGCTTGCTGGAGATATTGAACCCAACCCTGGCCCTAAGGTCTGCGCATCACCCCCCACAATGGCTGGCACAAAAAAGGGACTGTTTATAGCCCATCTGAATATTTGGAGCCTCACGAATCACCTGGCTGAGCTTGAAGCCTGGGCTAAACTAATTGTCCCTGACATCTTATGCCTCTCAGAAACTTGGTTGAAGCCTTCGGTACCTGATGCTACATGTCTTATACCTGGATATAACATTCTACGGAGAGACCGTGCTGGGTCCGAGGGGGTTGCGATTATGTATAAAATCATCTGTCCCTTAATATCCTACCCTGCACTGATTCCCTCATACCTTGTGAAACTCTGCATGCTACCCTGGCACTGGGTTGAAACTGCTACACATCATATGTGTTTACAACCCACCTACCAGTGGGCTGAGTGGTCTCAAAACTTGCTACAATCGTCTCCCAGAATGTAAAATCAAATGAGGCACTACTTCTTGGGGACCTGAACCTTAACTGGCTGGGTCCACAGAACAGCATCCTTGCATCTCTAATACAGAAGCACAATCTACACCAAATAATCACAGACTGTACCAGAGCTACTATTCCGCACTCAGGGTCACTACTTGATTGGATCCTCACTACTAGACTGGACCATGTATTAGATGCTACAGTGCTTGCTGACTCAATCACTGATCATTCCCCTACACTCTGTCGCTGGCGCTCCTGTCCACCACCTCCTCCTCAACCACGTCTGATCACTTTTACAAACTATGCTGCCCTGGACAAACAAGCCTTCCTATTTGACCTCTCCTGTATTGACTGGTCTAATATTTATACCGCAACAAATGTTGATACTGCCCTCAACTCATTTCTGACTGAATTTGGCAATGTTCAAAAAAAGCACCTCCCAATAGCCAAAAGGAGGGTTAGGGGCCAGCATTCGAGGTGGCTGAAAAAAGACCTGCTACACAAGTTAAAAGTCAGAGACAAGCAGTGGAGGAGATACAAACATACTGGTCTGCAGTCAGATCTCATTCTGTATAAACAATACAGAAATGACTGCAAAAGATGCATCAGTCAGGCCAAAAGCAAATACTGCCAAAACCTGCTGATTAATTCTTCCAATGACCCTCGCAAGTTTTGGGGTCACATTAAGTCCTTCTTAGGATCTGCTAAAGATGTCACTCCCTCTGAAATGGTTCTGCATGGCATGCACTGCAATGACTCTACTACTATTGCTAATGCATTTAATCAACAATTTTCGGACTTATCTGCCTACATAGCTTCCCTCCCATCACAATCTCCTGCCTCACAATTTAACCCCACAGCACCTGGCGGGCCCTCCAACCTAACTAACCCTTCTATTTCAGGGAAGTGTCTAGGCATCAAGTTCTTAAGCTGCTTAGGACCCTCTCTGACAACACAGTACTGGCTCAGATGGTTTAGAACCAAGACTACTAAAATGGCTTCTCACTACATCTCTGGCCCCTAGCAAGAATATTCACCCTCTCTCTCTCCAATGGCATTGTCCCTGAAGTCTGGAAGGCAGCTAGAGTCACTCCAGTATTTAAGAAAGGCAGTAAAAATGACATATCAAATTACCGGCCTATTGCTATTTTGTCTGCTCTGAACAAAATCCTGGAAAAAATAGTATCAATGCAAATCACTGAATACCTTGAGAAACTCAATCTGCTAAGTCCAGCACAACATGGCTTCAGAAAGCATCACAGCACCATGACTGCACTTGCAAAATTCACTTGGATATTGTCACCAATATGGATAGAGGAAGTTAACAGGGACAGTCTTCATTGACTTAACCAAAGCTTTTGATCTGGTTGACCATTCTCTGCTACTATCCGCCCTCAGTACCTTGGGCTTCTCCCTCCCAGTTACTACCTGGTTTGAAAGCTACCTCACCAACAGAACACAAGCTGTGAAGTTTAATTCAGCCATTTCAGATAGTGCTGTAATCAACATTGGTGTCCCTCAGGGGTCTATACTTGGCCCTCTTCTATTTTCATTATTCGTTAATAATCTTCCTGAGATGGTCACCACAGGTCACTCGCTGCTGTATGCGGATGACCTGGTAATTTATTATCACTCTGACAATGTCCTGGATCTAAATGCTGCCCTCACTGCTGATTTTCGTTCTGTACAACACTGGTTGAACTCTCAATGCCTGGTCTTAAACACAAATAAAACCAAAGTCATGCTGTTTGGCTCCAATCACAAGCTCAGATCCTGTCCCCTGTCTATCTCTGTCTCTGACATTGATGGGAACCCTCTAGAATCTATCACTTCTTTTCGTTACCTGGGCATCCACCTGGATCAAACCTTGGACCTAAAAACACACATACAGGAAACTTGCAAGTCAGTAAACTGCAAGTTGGGGGCTGCCTATAGAACCAACTACCTACTTACCCCTGCTGCTAAACTGGCGATAGCTAGGGGCATACTATTGCCAACCCTTACGTATGGATGTCCCATTCTGACTTTGGCCAATAAATCTTCACTGCAATTGTGGGATACTACTTTCAATAATGTGTACAGGTATGCAACCAAAGCACCTCGACTGCAGCATCACTGTCAATTATATCAGGACCTTGGTTGGCTCTCTCCTTCCTCTACCAGACAGTACTACCTGTACAATCTAGCTGATTCCATCCTAAGGACATCCAAGCCTGCTATCCTATCAGATCTCCTCAGGCCGGCCATTCCCACACGGAACCTCAGATCTGCTGATCAGACCTTACTATCCATCCCCCTTTGTCATACAAAAAAGGGCATGGGCTCCTTCCATTATGCTGCCCCCCACCTATGGAACCTACTGCCTCAGGATCTAAGGGATGTCCCCACTCATGTAACTTTTAAGGGCAAACTCAGGACTTTCCTTACTACTATGGACAAATGTGTTTGCTTTGATCCGACCTGATTCCCTGCGTTTGTGCTGTTTCCTTATTGCTAGCACTTATGCCTGTCCCAATGGGTGTTCTATATTGTGTCTTGATATAAATTGTTGCTTGAACCTGCTGTCCCAATGGGTGTTCTATATTGTGTCTTGTTATAAATTGTTGCTTGAACCTGTTTGTTTATATGCCTAATATTAGCTTTTGACTAATGTAAGTTGCTGATTACTTCCTGTCACCTTGATCCTCACCTCTCAGCCTTTCCTCACTCTACTCCTGCTACTCTCTTGCCCCCTTTTCTGCAATATCCTTCCCCGCCACTCCCACCCACCTGACTCACCTTTACCTGTTCCTGGCTCACCCCTGCCCTTCTTTAGTCCCCACCCTTCTGTCTGTGCTTAGTCACCTTTTACCACCACTTGCCGTAAACTCCCACCGTCTTCCGACCCTCCCTTCCCTGCCCTGCCGTTTCTTGGTTCCACTGACTCGGCTCGACGTTGTTACTTTTGCCGCTCTTGCCGTAACTCTTCCGCCTCTCTCCTTCTCTCACCGGCATCTTCACTCTCGCCCTGCCGTCTATCGGTTCCACCAGCCTGGCTGTTTTTTCCTACCTTCTACCGCTGTTGCCGTCTTCTGCCGCTCCCCCCGCCACTCTCTTTCCACTTGCCGTCTTTCGGCTCCACAGGCCTGGTCGCAGGTTGGTACCTTGCCCCGCCATTGCCGTATCTGCCGGCTTTCTCCTTTCCACTAACTCTCTCCCTCCCATCTCCTTGCCATCCTTCCCCCCCTTGTGTCTTTCTCCTAATACCCATCCTCCCTATTTTCCCTTCTACTTTGCACATTATGTGTCGCTCCATGTCAAATGTTTGGAACATATTTTGCTTATACTTTTGTATTTACATTGCCTTATGTATTTCTTTCTGCATTTTATTGTATTATGTATTATGTTTTTCTCGTTTTCTGGTTGTACTCATTGTGTTTTGTAATTGTACCTCCCGGGTCGTGCCTGAAAACAGTCACTTGCTGGCTAGTGCACTTACCCGTTAACAAAAACTAAATAAATAAATAAAAGGTACACAAATTGTGAATAGATAACACAGAACTGCCGATGTGGGTTAGATAAACCAGAAGATCTGTTACACATAATCATGCTCTGCCCCTGGTATAACAAGCCTAAGATCTACCGGCTTAAGGAAATGTTTGCTTCATTATAGAGTATGTACCTCAGCTGAATTTGCTTGATTCAATCTTCAGATTATAAATTATGATTTTTTTTAACTTGCAAACTGTTACAAACAGTAAAAATAACAAAATGGAAAAGCCTCACTTAAGAGTGTGGGAAGCTATGATCCAATCTATGTAACTTTGGTTATGTTGTTCAAACAAGGCTTTTTACACAACATCCAATTTTATATACTGTATTTAATGTCTTGACAAATGAATTATTTATTCTGTGTGTAATGACTATTGTGTGAAAAATAAACTTTTGAACTGAACTGAATGCTGTCTAGTGGTAAATAAGATCACTTACTTTGAGCACCAAGTGACAGAGAGATTTGAGATTTGCAGCTTCATCAATTATAACACTACTACAGTGGTCCACATGGCACACTGCATAGGTAGTGTTTTTATACTGGTGAAACAATGTGAGAAGGCAGTAAGGTGGGCTGGGGGGATACTGGGATGCATGGGGAGAGGCATCACCAGTAGAAAACAGTAAGTTGTTATCCCTCTGTACAGACAGTTGGTGAGACCCCATCTGGAGTACTGCATACAGTACTGGAGACCCCACCTCCGCAAGGACATAGACAGGATGGAGGCAGTCCAGAGGAGGGCAACTAAAATGTTGCAGGGTCTGCACCAGAAGACATACGAGGAGAGACTAAAGGCACTTAATATCTATACCCTGGAAGAAAGGAGGTGGGGGGGGGGGATATGATAGAAAATTTCAGGTACCTCAAGGGAATCAACAAAGTCCAAGAGGGTAACATCTTTCAGAAAAAGGGATGTGCAAGAACAAGGGGGCACAATTTGAAGATGGTGGGGACGGCTCTGGAGCAACATGAGGAAGTATTTTTTTCACAGAGAGGGTGGCGGACGCAGGGAACAGTCTTTCTGAGGAGGTAGTGGGGTCAAAAACAGTGGGGGAATTCAAGAATGCATCGGACAGACATAAGGCAATTCTAGTGGGGGGTAGGAGGAAGTAGGCTGTTGGTTAACTAGGATCTGCAGCTTATCCAGTAGGTAAGAAAATGGGCAGACTGGGTGGGCCAAGCGGTCCTTATCTGCCGTCAAAGACTATGTTTCCATGAAACAATTCACCAGTTTAAAAAAAAAATTTGGGTGAACATCTCAGAGACATAGACAATGAAGTAGAAAGCAATGTTTTAGTTGTGCATATTGAAAAGAAAGGAAGGGGAGAGCAACATAAATAGGCATAGAAAAGGTTTGACTGGGTCCGAGAGGTGGAAATCTGAATAACCTGCTGTTACACAGAGAGAAGTTTTGGATATCCAGACAAAAGGCATTAAACCACATGGGACTAAATGACCATATGGAATGGGTTCCCTTTTAATAAAGTAATTAGAGATGAGAACCATACATTAGCTACTTAGCTATATCCATTTGTTTTGTTCTACATCCAGATGTGGATGAACAGCATCATATTTACTGTAGCCCCATCATACTCCAAATGGCAAGTTGGATAAATTGACTGGAACTGTGCTTAGGGACTATGAAGCAATAAGCTGTATAACTTACCTCTGAGTTTGGAGTATAGAAATTGGTCCCACAATATGGGGACTTTCCCACTCAAACCATAGTATCTCTAAATATTTTGATGACGTGACCTACAATATGTGCTATTTTTAACATCAGCTCAGTCCGTGAAGTAAAATTTTAGTTACTTCTGTGGGCAGGATTACTTGGAATATAAAATGCACTGAACTGTATATATTTTTGTATATCTTTGTATACAAGAGAGAGCCCTTGAAAGGATATTACTGTTTTAAATCTATAATTAAGTATATATGTCTGTGTCTAAGTATTTTGCACACATTACTTATTTGAATCTATTTAAACTGTACACCTATTAGTGGGCAGACACCTTGACAAAACGCATTGAGGATACCTAAAATGTTGGTTTTTCAGTACCCTGTTCTGCCTGTTTGTATGCCGTAGCATGAAATAAATTGGACTTTATCAAATAAATCTGTATAAGACTGTTTTTTTTTTTAATCAGACGATGCCTGTGTCCAGTTCAATTGTTTTGACTGTGTATTCCCTACTGAGAGCACAGTCAGCCTGTTGACTAGTATTTTACTGTCTGCAGTTGGGGGAATGTTGACCATGATACCAGGAAAACTCCCCTACTTCTTGGATAAGTGCCATGGGGGCCAGATTTTCAAAGGGCCCTTAGACCCAAGCCAGCTGCATCAAACAACTAGCTCGCATCAGATCTAGGTGTGCCAAATACTGTGCACCATATTTTGCAGGAAAAGTGTTATCTGTGGCAAAGTCTCCCAAACTGACGCAAAAGGTCCACTGCACCAACAAAATGACGCAACGAATGAGAATGATGCAAGCTGCACCAAAAAAACAGTACAAGTTGAGTCAAAACAATGGTGCAAGTTGAGTCAAAAAAACGACTCAAGGAACAAAGTGATACAAGGTGAGTCAAAAAATGGTACAAGTTGAGTTAAAAAAATGGTGCAAGGCGAGTCAAAAATGATGCAAAGGACGAGAATGACGCAAGCCAAGTCAAAAAATTACAGCTGAAACTGCCGAGACTAAGCCCCCAAAATGCTCTAAACTAGTACTGCAGGGGAATATTGGCCCTTATAAGTAGTATAGTCAGGTCTGACCATCTGCTGTGGGCCTCTTTATATCCTCTAGTGTCCCTTAGACAAGCTCTGGCTGGTCTAACAGTGATGTACATCTTAGGCACAAGGACAGGACTCGCATTCCTTGAAAATCCCAAATAAGGGGATGGTGCATCATTTTGCTAATGCAGGCATCCCTTCCAACATGGCGCAGGCATTTGTTTGATGCAAGCTTGGCATAAGCCAGTCTGGCGCATGCAGACCTATTTTTGACGCAAGCACCATTTGAAAATCAGAATTGATACAAGGTTTGATGCATCCTGCTCCTTGTGTCAGTTGTTTTTGATGCAACCACCTTGCGTCTTTCTCTGGCCTTTGAAAATCTGGCCCCGGGTCTTTAACTTCCTTGTAGACAGTGACCAGAAATGGGCAGAAGGGGCCTTGGTTTAAAATCTCATCTGAAGAACAGCACCTCAGCAGTGCTACAGCCCCCTTGTACTGCCAAACACTCTTTCTTATGGGTATTAATCCAAGTACCTGGTGTGGGGCTAGAACCCATGACTTTCCAATCTTCCCACCCCAGATGCGAGCATGCTACCCGAGTGACTGACACTGAACACAAAATATTTTTCCCACAACATAATGCAAGTCAGATTCTAAATTCAGCAGTAGTCCTGGCAAAGTGTAAGAACTGATCCAGAAAGCAGCTCCATTGCTTAAGGTGTGACGAATAGTGGAACATTCTGTGGCAAGCAAACAAAAAGAACTGTACTTGTGGTGTTCATCCCCATGCTTTAACAACAGCAGCCGGTAAATGGTTGTGGAGGGGACTTCGGCAGCGAGCTCACTGGCTGTGGCAAGAAGGGGAGGAGTGGCAGCACCTTAAAAAGCTTGTGCCTGAAGCAGAAGTGGCATCCCTACCTACAGTAGTCCTGGTAAAGTGTAAGAACTGATCCAGAAAGCAGCTCCATTGCTTACTGTGTGCTGAATAGAGGGACATTCTGTGACAAGCAAACAAAAAGAACTGTACTTGTGGTGTTCATCCCACGTGATGTAACAACAGCAGATGGTAAACGGTAGTGAAGGGAAGCTTGGTGGCGAGCTCCTTGGCTGTGGCAAAGAGGAGAGGAGCAGCAGTGCCTTCAAAAAGTTTGTGCCTGAAACAGATGAGGTGTCCCTACCTACAGTAGTCCTGTTAAAGTATAAGAACTGATCCAGAAAGCAGCTCCATCACTTATTGTGTGCTGAATAGTGGGACATTCTGTGACAAGCAAACAAAAAGTACTTTACTTGTGGTGTTCATCCCCCGAGCCGTAACAGCAGCAGCCAGTAGACGGTAATGGGGGGGGGGGAGCTCGGCGATGAGCTCATTGGCTGTGGCAAGAAGGGGAGGAGTGGCGGCGCCTTCAAAAAGCTTGTGCCTGAAACAGAAGTGACATCCTACCTGCAGTAGTCCTGGTAAAGTCTAAGAACCAATCCAGAAAGCAGCTCCATTGCTTTCTGTGTGCTGAATAGTGGGACATTCTGTGACAAGCAAACAAAAAGAACTGTACTTGTGGTGTTCATCCCCTGAGCCGTAACAACAGTAGCCAGTAAACGGTAGTGGAGGGGAGCTCAGCGATGAGCTCATTGACTGAGGCAAGAAGGAGAGGAATGGCGGCGCCTTCAAAAAGCTTGTGCCCGTTTGAGGCACAAGCATGAGTGGCTGCACCACTCGGTAACAGAAATCATAGATTGTCTTGGTGTTTACTCTGTATCTCCTTGGCAGCTGCCTCAGTGAAGTAAGTGTCCTGCCAAATTAAAAGGGTAAGAATTGTTTTGTTTGCCCGTTTTTGATTGTGAAAAATCTGTTTGGCAGAGAAGTGACTGTATGTCACTTAACTTGCTCAGCTCAGGCAGCACTGGAGAATATTTCAATAGATTAAATTGTTTACTTATAAATTTATATGTTTCAGCTGATGTTATAGATAATCATTCATTACACAGTAAATTGTCTTTTTATAATTCGAGGGATTTGTGGAACTTCAGGACTACAAGGCTTTGATTAGTTACTTTGTTAAAAGTTTTAAAATGTGTCTGCTGTTATTATGTGTGTTGGGATGGATGGGGCAGAGGGATAAAGTAGAAGACTGGGGAACCAGAACAGGTAAAGAACAAAGAGAGTCTACATATGCTAGACATTTAGGAACCCTAAGTATTGGGAACACCTGGCATGATACAAACATGGTTAATTATTCATTAGCCCTTGGTTTACTTACATTAAGGGTGGAATCAAATCTGATTAGAGCAGTGGCCTTACAACAGGTGACATGTGAGTTGGGGTTTGTACAAAAATTATACAGGGCAGACGGTGCTGAAACAAAGTCGGAGGGTCGGTTTAATAAGAAGGTTATGGATAAAGGGCAATTCTGTGGCACTAATTTGTGGAGATGTGCACCCAAACCCAGGAGCTACGGATCCCATTATTCTAAACCCTGATATTTTTTTTTTTTTTATTTGCATTTTTTCCACCTCCTCCTAGCTGCCGGCCACCCAATGTTCAGCCCGGTCACGGGCCAATAGCTTCCACCCCCACATGACCTTGAGTCCTCCGATGCCCGTGGCCTTTTACGGTGGGGCTGCGGGATGGGGAGGCGAGGCATCCCGCAGAGAACCGTAATGGGTCGGAGGACTGGCCCGGGGCTAATCAAAAGCACGGGCTTCATGGAGGGTGGCGGCGACTGTCCATTTTCCTCTTTTTCCGGGGAGGCGGGGTGAGTGCAATGGCGTCCAGCGTCCGCCCGCCTCTACAATCTTTGAGCGGCGGCAGCGTGGTGCTCTAGCCTCCGCTGGAAATCCCGCTCGCCCGGATGCTACCCATCCCTCCCCGGAGAAGGAGGAGGCAGTCAGCGGATGCTCAATCCCTCTCCTGACGGCCTCCGACGACTGGGTGTTCCCGAACCGGGTCGCCCGGCGTCACGCAAGCGAAATCCAACCGCTGTGCAGACGAGCCGGCATTTCTAAACCCTGATATGTTGAAAGGGAATACACTTAGTGTGACACACTTTAATGTAAGAAGTTTACTTCCAAAAATTGAGTTGGTAAGGGAAAGGACATTACAGTATTTACAGATTTCTTAGTTTTGACTGAGTCATGGTTGCATAATAAAATAGTAACCTCGGATATAGCCATCCCAGGGTATATTTGGAGGAGAGACAGAAATAAAAGAGGGGGTGGTGTGATTATTTTTGGAATTCCCTATTTAGATCAAAAATGTTACACTAAGTAAGGTTACTAATAATCTAGAAGTTCTTGCAGTGGAAATAAGTATTCCTCATGTTAAACCTGTGTTATTAGTGGGAGTTTACAGGCCACCAAAATGCCCATGTGGTGCATTTGATGACTTACAGGAGGCAATGGAATGCTTTAAACAGTCATGAAATGCTGCTAATAGGTGACTTTAATGCTGACTGGGGTTCAGTCAAACAAAATAATGAACTTCTGAATCTTAGTAGTTTAAGATTAGAGCAGTTGATCAGAGAAGAAACAAGAATAAATCCAGTGACCCCTGTTGCATCGACTACCCTGGACCTGATTTTCAGTACTAACCCAGCTAGCTACAGCATTGCAGGGACAAATAGCCGAAGCCTTTAGTGACCACCAGGGCATTATATGTGTAAAAACTAATGTATAGAAATTAAAAGGGTCAAACTTTGTGGAGTACAGGTCATGGAAGAATTGTGATTATCTGGCTTTTATGGTAGATGTGGAAAATCTAAACTGCAATAGGCTCTTATTGATACCCATGGTAAATGAGGCCTGGGTGTGTATATATATATATATATATATATATATATATATATATATATATATATATAAAATCACACATGCCCCCACAATGCAAAGCATCATGGGCTGCATATGCAAATGTTGTGGGGCATGTGTGATTTTGTATTTTCTGAAACAGCTTCCCAGCCAAATGCCCTTTAGGGTAACCCTTGCCTCAGTGTTTGCACAGGGTTCTTTGTCTTTTATATATATATATATATATATATATATATATGATGAATTTGGGTTGATAGTGAATAGACATGTACCCGAAGAGGGAATAGTAAAAGAAATGCCCCGTATAGTAGGAAATTGTGCACAACTAGACATCTGAGAGACAAGTGTTGGAAAATGACAAAAAAGAGTACTACTATAGGGGATTGGGTGAAATATAGGCAGGCTCGAAATAAATACACAAAGGAAATAAAAATGACAAAACAAAAATACTACAAAACAAAGTTTTCAGAAACAATTAATTAAATCTAAAGATTTCTGGGGATTAATAATAAGTCTAAATACAGTGGATAAAACAACGCTGCCCCACTTCTTTAAAATAGATGAGCAGGAAGTTGCAATGGGCCACGATGTAGCAAGCTTCTTTAATTCATTTTTTGTTAATATGGGTAGGAAAGCAAGTATGTCAATGATTAAGCCCCCAATTAATCAGCATGACAAGCTTCTCATAAATCAACAGGTGTTAGGTAATAATAAGGAGTTTAAGTTTCAGAGAATAGAAGAGACGGCAGTATGTGAGACATTATTTAAACTGAATACTAGTAAAGCGATGGGACTGGATGGAATACCAACAGCTTTGCTGAAATATGGCGTTGCCCATCATAGCAAGACCCCTGACTCATCTTTTTAATTTATCCCTTGAGACAGGTATTTTCCCCCTGGAATGGAAAAAAGCAAAGGTCATTCCCATATTTAAATGTGGGGATAAAACAGAAATGAATAATTATCGGCCTATATCATTACTGCCCATAGTCTCAAAAGTATTTGAGAAACTGGTGGGTGGGGGCAGTTGTTTACATATCTGGAAGGTAATGAGCTGATATCCCCACATCAAGTCGGGATTTAGAAAGGGACACAGTACCATAATAGCATTGTTAAAAGTGTTGGGGAATATACAAGAGTCATTAGATAAGAAGTTAATGGTAGGGTCAGTTTCTGTCAATTTGACAAAAGCGTTTGATACGCTTGACCACAGGACATTAATGAATGAATTGGTATCCCTGGGGTTCTCAGAGTCAGTGGTGGGGTGGATTGAAAGCTACTTGCAAGATAGATTTCAGTTGGTCTCACTGGGGGGCTATACTTCTGATTGTCTACAGACCAATACAGGGGTTCCTCAGGGATCTATATTGGGTCCCTTGTTGTTTAATATCTACATGCATGCTCTTCACATTGAGTGTCAATATACCAGCTATCACTTCTATGCAGATGACAACATCCTTTGTAGTGTGGGAAACTCTGTGGGACAGATACAGGGAGCCCTGCAGACATCTTTTAATGTTCTGCAGGACTTCCTGTATCATCACAAGCTGCTTCTAAATGCAAAAAAATCTAAATTGATGATTTTTGGGGACAAGACAAACAGCTCAGGAGTAGAGATATGGAAATTCTTACCTATGCAGGGGATAAACTTGAAATAGCCCCAGTATATAAATACTTATGACTGTGGATTGATGAGAAATTAAAGTGGCATGACCATGTAAATCAGTTAGTGGGTGGGTTGCACAAAAAACTTGGAGTTTTACATTGAGTAAAAAGGGATTTACCATTAGAGGGGAAATGTAGGATTATTGAAACTGCTATTTTGCCTACTATTCATTATGGTGATATAACCTATAGTAGTGCTACAGAATCTAATTTACATAAATTAGATGTATTATATAATAGGTTTACCAAGTTTGCTTTGAATGCTAAATGGAGAATTCATCGTCTGATGTACAGTATAGGGAATTAAACTGGCCCAGTTTAGGGGGACATCGAAAAATACATACCTTGGAGTTTATATTTAGAGTACTTAAGGGGGAAGATACCTAATTATTTAATAGAACTCATGCCAATTAAGAAAGGTAGATTGAATTTAAGATCATCTAGGGGAGTAGAATTCCAGTGTAACTTAAGGAAGACTAATATAGGAAGGGCATCCTTTATTTATTGAGGCCCAAATATATGGAACTCTATTTCAGTGTTTTTAAGAAGTAATACTGATAAAATATCAATTGGTAAAAGAAAGATCTGGGTATTACATGACAGTCTTAGACCCTGAAACTTTTGTCCAGATTTTGTACTGGCATAAATAAATCCATGATTATGGATTTAGTCATGGTCTAATAACTTTGGAACCCTTGATAGTCAATGTGACAATACTGTTCCTTTTATAGTGTTGTTCTCATTTATTACTGTACTCAAATATGATAACTGTGTATCACTTTATTGTACTTTGTTAAAGATATGTACAAATATTTAACTTGTTGAATTGTAATTGAGATTATGCTTTTTTATGGTACCCATTGTAAATGAGCCTTGTGTTGCTCAATTGGGAATCTTTCACCATGTTCATGTTGTGTTCCCTGAATTAACATGAATAAAATTTTATCTATCTAAATTCTATGAACTTTCTAAGTACTGTTCAGACTGATTTTTGCTACCTATACAATGGTGCTACGAACTCTGTAAAAGGCCCATTTGAGCAACACAAATGTATTGCAAGCAGCACAGGGTCATAATGTCACAAGACATTATGTCTCATGGCAAAATCGCGCTGCCAATACAGCGCGATTGGTGCCATGAGGCATAAGTCTTTTTTCTGTGGGGGGGGGCTCTGCCCCCCACACACCCCCCTCGAACCATCCCCCACTAAAGATTCTCAACTCCGGGGGGGGGTCAACTCGGGGAGTGCAAATGGAAATAATAAATAAAAATTCTGGGACCGGGAATCAAACCCGGTCCCAGACGCAGTGCCTGGGTTCCTGCTGCTATAGCACTGTCCTGTGAGCCATGGCAGCTGCTCGGCGGAACCCTCTCCCAGCAGAGGTCATATCCTTTGCCTGGAAAAGCGCTACTGGTGCAATACCACGTACAGCAGTATACGTGGTATTGCACCATTAGCATTTACAGACTACGCTGTACCCACTTAGCCATAATGTTATATGCTATTAAGCGTGCAACATTGTGACCCCGGTAGGATTGCAAGCTGAAGCCTGTATGTTGGTCACTATAGGGCCTTCAATCTTGTCACTAACTAGCAACTTCTGGCTTCTCTAGCTGGCCACTTTTTATGTTTCATGTGTGCAGAGCGCACAAGAAACATATTGAGATAGTAGAGCATTGCAGAGGTGTGGCAGTGCTGTGGCCAATGCAGCGAACGCTTTAATGGGTGCATCCCTTGGCCACCAATTAATGCTGAAGCTGCCAATGATGGTAGTTTCAAAGCAAGCACCACATTAGAAAGAACACCGCTGCTGCAATCTGGGGCCATTTCATCATTGCAGTGTCAGCTCCCCTCCCTCCCAACCAGGCACACAGCAGGACAACAAATTTAAATGTTAGCTCCCTCCAACTACTGCTGCCCACCCTACACCCTTCGTTCCCTGTCACACTGGCATATAATGAAACCCTCCCACTCTCTCCTACTGCTGCTGCTTACCCTGCAGCCTCCATTCCCTGCACCGACATAAAACCCTCCCACTGCTGCTGCCCACCCCACACATTCCATTCTCCATTTCACCGGCATAAAACTCTCCCACTTCCTCCGACTTCTGCTGCCCATCCCACACCCTCTGTTCTCTGTCGTACTGGCATACAACCCTCCCACTCCCTCGCTCTGCTGCTTCCCACCTTGCACCCTCTATTCTCCATTGCACCGGCATAAAACCCTCTCACTCTCTCCCACTGCTGCTACCAACCCCGCACCTTCCATTCTCCATTGCACCGGCATAAAACCCTCCCACTCTCTCCCACTGCTGCTGCCCGTCCTGCACCCTCCATTCTCCATCATACTGGCATACAACCCTCCCACTCCCTCCCACTGCTGATGCCCACCCCGCACTCTCTATTCTCCATCTCACAGGCATAAAACCCTCCCACTTCCTCCCACTGCTGCTGCCCACCCCGCACCTTCCCTTCTCCATTGCACTGGCATAGAACCCTCCCACTGCTACTGCCTGTCCCGCACCCTCCGTTCTCCATCATACTGGCATACAAATCTCCCACGCCTTCCCACTGCTGCTGCCCACCTTGCACCCTCTGTTCTCCATTGCACAGGCATAAGAAACATAGACACATAGAATTTGATGGCAGATAAGGACCGTTTGGCCCACCTAGTCTGCTCATTTCCCTACCTGATGGATAAGCTGCAGATTCTAGTTAATCAACAACTTACTTCCTCTTACCCCCCACTAGAATTGCCTTATGCCTGCCCCATGCATTCTTGAATTCTCCCACTGTTGCTGACTCCACAACCTCCTCAGGAAGGCTGTTTCATGCATCCAGAACACTCTCTGTTAAAAAAAACTTTCTAACATTACCTCTGAGTCGTCCCCCCCATCTTCAAATTGTGCCCCTTATTCGTGCACATCTCTTCTTCTGAAAGATGCTACCCTCTTGTACTTTGTTAATTCCCTTGAGATACTTGAAAGTTTCTATCATGTCCCCCCTCTCCCTCCTTTCCTCAAGAGTATACATATTAAGCTGCTTTAGTCTCTCCTCGCATATCTTCTGATGCAGACCCTGCACCATTTTGGTTGTCCTCCTCTGAACAACCTCCATTCTGTCTATGTCTTTGCGGAGATGGGGTCTCCAGAATTGCACGCAGTACTCCAGATGGGGTCTCACCAACTGTCTGTACAGAAGGACAACAACTTCCTGTTTTCTACTGTTGATGCCTCTCCCTGTGCATCCCAGTATCCCCCTAACCCTCCTTACTGCCTTCTCACATTGCTTGCCCACCTTTAGGTCATCTGATATAATTACTCCTAGGTCTCTTTCAATTTTTGCTGTTGTTACTAACTCACCCACCATTGTGTACTCTTCCCCTGGGTTTTTGTTTCCCAGATGCATTACCTTGCACATATTTGCATTAAATCTGAGCTGCCACATATATGACCATTCCTCCAACCTTGCCAAGTCCCATTTCATCCTTTTCATCCCAACTTGTGTATCAACCCTGTTGCAGATCTTTGTGTCATCTGCAAAGAGACATACCTTTCATTCCAGGTGCTCTCCAATGTCACTTATAAATGTAACCCCCCTGCAAATGGGGGTTCCCAAAAGACTTCCAGGAGCTTGCTTGAATGCTCCAAGCCTGAATGGTGTTTGGCATTTAAGCCATTTATCAGTGAGTGTTTTTAGAGCCTCTGGTACTGTCTCTTTAAGAGCTGTCTGCTTGCAGACATAATTAGTTTGTATGGGGGGACTGTGTGCTTCTCTGAGTGCCACTGGAGCTGCTGCCAATTCACTTCATTTTTGCAGTCACTAGGAGGGCAAAGGGAACCTATCTGAAAGATGTAACTGTTTGCCAGAAATTATTTAGAGTAATAATGAAATTACAGTTTGTCTAACCTGCTTTCTTTGCAGTCAGAACTGTGTCTGCTAGTTCCCCATTCTAGTTTTGAACTGCTGAACTGGACCAATCAGTGTGGGGTAAGCTAGCTCTAAAATGGTGCCTTGGACGAATCAGAACTTGGACTCATAATCTGAGTCAGCCACAAGAGGATTGTATGGGCAGTGACTCTGGGAGATGTAGTTTAGACTTCAGTGCCTTTTAGGACCAACAGCAGCAATCTATTGTGAGTGACAGCCAATCCAGTCAAGAACTGGGAGGAACTCAAAGGAAGTGCCCGGTTTTGTCGGTTGGAGTTTCAGTTGAGCTTTGGCAGTGAAGAAGGAAGGAGCCTGTGCTTTTCAGTGTGCAGTTTTAGTCAAAAAAGCGTGTGTAAGGCCCAGAGTTCGGTCTGCAGCTTGTGTAACAGCTTGTTAGGACTGAATCCGTCCTGTGAAAAGAATCAAAGGATCTCTGAAGAGTAGAAACCAGGCTCACCCTGTAGAAGACTGGAGGAATTGCTGAAAATTGCACTCGGTCTGTCAGGAACTGAATCTGCTGTGTGTTCTCGGTATTGTGCAGTAATTGCGATCGGGATACAGATGCAGCCTGCCTGGTATAGTGCTTTCTTTTATATGGATGTGTGAAGAGGTTTGTGTACCTCAAGTGAGCCCTGCTGACATTGAAGGACCCTATCTTATTTGGAGCTCGTGAGTACTAATTCAGGGTCGCTCCTGTTGAATTGCCACATTAAATCCAAATGGAATTACTGTACTGCTGACTGTTTAATTCTCCTTTTCTCTGTGTGAAAGGCCCCTACCAGCTGCCACGGTTTGGACTAGCCACTAGGGCTTGGGTACCCAGGGACAGTAACTGATAGGGATAGGCCTGTGCACAGAGCCATAGGTAGATTATTAGAGTGATAAGCTAATTAACCTGATTTCCCCCTGTCCTTGTTATATCCCCCTAAATAAATCAGAGCTGCTTGTTTCAGCAAAGTTATACAGCCTGAGGTATTTGTCTATGTTAAAGTACTGTACTGTGATTGTTGCATTGTATCTCATTTCACAGGAGGTCCCAGTGCGGAACCAGACCTGGGGTAAGTGTATACTGTGAAGGTAATTCTGATATATGTGTGGGCCACTAGTGGGAAGAAAGGGGTTGCAGTGTCCCAGAGGGCTGTGACCAAGTTAGTTTAACTATTGCAAACCCTGACCTCTGGGTGGAGGCACCCGCCATTGGATCCAGGCCCCTCAACCTGTTGGTGGCAAATCAGGCAGGGGTAGTAGCCCCTGGGATAGCGCCATCTAGGGGTTACATCTTGGAGGCTCACCGCTGGGATTGTGTGTCCTCTAGTGGCCATATTTACGAACCACTGTTAAGAAAAACATGGGTACCCCGACAGAAGTGGCTGTGCACCGGCTGGTGGAGTGGTGTACTGGGGAGGAGATCGACCCCAAAATGCTATGCTTATCCTGCACATCCCCTGGTCCAATCTGGACACTGTGCAGGGAGTACTTTCCAAGGTGGAAGGTTTACAAAACCCTCGGTGGTGGGTCGGCATGCTAATCTGCTCACCCACACTTTCCTGGCCCTAGTAGAGTTTAAGGATCCCATAGATAGCTCCAAAGTGCCACAGACCATTACCCCAGAGGGAGCCCTCACTGCTTGGAGAGTGATAACTAAGGACAGTAAATACCCGGGGGGGAATGAGCCCCACCACTGTCTGAAACTTTTGAGGAGAAATTTGCTGAATGGTTGCTGGAGAGGGAAAACTGTGGAGGACTTGAAGAAACTATTCTTGCCACCTGGGGTGTTCCTCCCCAACACCCTCTCCTGCTCCAGTGCCCGTAATGGTGGCTGAACCAATGCAGACTCCTATTTCTGCACCTGCCATTAGTCACGACTCTTACGAAGGTTGAGGATCTTCTCTGGCACCCTCCCCACCCCCAAGGGAGGATGACTGGGAGACCTGGATAGACTATGTTGCCCCAAGTGCTAGAATGGCAATGCTCGGAAGGCGAAGCGAAAGAGGGTTAGTGAGACCTCCGAGGTCCTGCCTCGCCACCATCCGTAAGCAAACGGGCCAGTAACCCTGAAGCGACTGCACAGGCCTATCTTGAGGCCTTGGAGAATGTGTATGGGAGCCCAGATTCTGATGAGGACCTATGGTGGAGAGTAAGAAATGCACAACAGTACCAAGGGGTTGTTGTCTGTGTATGCCTCTCGGCTGGAAAAATTGTTGCAAGAATGCCTCAGAAGGGTAGTTTGCCAGCGATTGAACTGGACCGAACCAGACTGGACAGAATCTTAAGTCTGCCCTTCTCAGAACTGCTGTTGCTTCAAGTTACGCCTGGCAATCGACTGAATCCCACCCTCCTATGATGAGTTAATGAGAGAAATTCGAGGAGTTGAGAAAAGGCGACCTCGGAGGTACCTGCACCAACAGCTGTGGCTACGACCCAGTGACTGAGGGTGACCCATCAAGTGAAGTTCAGGGGCAGAGGTTGACAGTCAATGAGTGCTCTGACAAGGAAAAAGATATGCCACAATGGGGCGAACTGTTGAGAGAATCCGGAATTCAAAAACAGTTCCTTTATGAAGGCCACGCCTGCAAATCTGGGCCCCACCTATATCCGACTGCATCTGCTATGGGGGTGGGGTACCCACCCATGTATCTCCTGCTGATAACAGCTCCAAACTCAATTCCTTGACCATGGAAGTGGAGAAACTGACGAGATGTCTCCAAATGCTTATCACGCCGCAGACAGAGATGGCACCCAGGTTTCCAGTTAGTAATACCCCGCCCTGGCTCCCAGTGTGGCGCCTCGGCCAGCTCAAACTCCAGAAAGTATGTTTTGCTATAATTGTGGGAAAGATGGGCACATGAAAGAGATGCCAGTCCCCAAAGACACTGACAAAAGTTGCATATAGGCTAGAAGGAGAGCTCGGAGAAGAAATCAGTGGTTAAGAGGTGCGACATATGATCCCAGTGAGGGCACCAAAAATGCTAATTCATGTCCTTTTGTGGCAAGGTCAGTTGCCCAGGCCCCACTACTGCCGCTCTCCAGACTGGTCCAGAATAGTGGTCCCTCCATGGAGACCACTGTAAAGGTGAATGGAGTGTCTACAAGAGCTGTATTAGACAGTGGCTCCCAAGTGACAATTATGTTCCAGGATTGGTATCAGAAGCATTTGTCAGATGTACCCTTACAACCATTAGAAGGACTGCATGTATGGGGGTTAAGTGAGAAGGCCTACCCCTATTCCGGGTATATCCGAATTTGGCTGTCTTTCCCCACCTCCGTGGCTGGAGTGGCCGAACAAGTAGAGACCCTAGCCTTAGTGTGTCCCCCCACTGGACTGTATGATGGTGTCCCTTTGTTGATTGGAACAAATGCTCATATGTTGGAAGGCTGGCACAGTTGTGTTATGAAAACAGGGTCAAAGACTAGTAGAGCTTTAAGAGTTCGGCTTTAATTAAGAGGCCTATGAGGCACAGAGAGATGCTGAAAAAACAGAACCAGAGGAACGTCGGAATTGTATGGAAGAAGGATCCTGAGTCTCTGATCCTGGCGCCAAATGCCCAGTGTACCTTACAGGGAGAGGTCCGTGATCAGAAAGGATGTTAAGAATAAAATATTAATGTTGGATGCACCAGGCGATGGAAAATTGCCAGAGGGACTGCTGGTCAAGCCTAGTATTTTGCCCGCTAGAGCCCATGCTTATGCCAGAAGGGTAATGGTCCAAGTTCATAATGTGTCTGAAAGAGACATTCGAGTAAACAGAGGTTGCATCCTGGCTAATGTGCATTGTGCAGACACTGCAGTGCTACCCAGCAGCAAGAGTTCAAGGAAGAATGACAAATGCGCCTGACTTGTTTGATTTGGCGACTCCCGCTGCCAGCTGAATGGAAAGTGAGGATCAGTGAGAAGCTTGCCCAGAGAGACCAGGTGTTTTCTTTAAAGGAATGGGATGTAGGATGCGTGCAAGGGGCTGAGCACAATATCCGGCTGCATGACGAAGAACCATTTCTTGAGAGGTCTCGACGCCTGGCACCTGCTGACATAGATGATGTGAGACGGCATCTGCAAGAGATGTTAGCTGCTGGTGTAATACAAGAATCCAGAAGCCCTTATGCTTCCCCCATTGTGGTAGTGAGGAAAAAGAATGGAACAGTAAGGATGTGTGTGGATTATCACACCTTAAACCGGCGGACTATCCCTGATCAGTACACAATGCCCCGCATTCAGGATGCTTTGGACTGCCTAAACGGGAGCAAGTGGTTCTCTGTGCTGGATCTCCGCAGTGGGTACTACCAGATCCCGATGGCCCCAGAGGACCGTGAGAAGACGGCCTTTATCTGTCCGCTGGCTTCTATGAATTCATGAGGATGCCTCAGGGATTTCAGGTGCCCCAGCCACTTTCAACGATTGATGGAGCGTGCAGTGGGGACATGAACTTACTAGAGTGCCTGGTATACCTAGATGATGTTATTGTGTTTGGCAGCTCACTGGAGGAACATGAGAGCAGATTATTTAAGGTATTGGACCGACTGGAGGACTTTGGCCTTAAACTGTCCATTGATAAGTGTCAATTCTTTCAAACATCAGTAAAGTATGTGGACACATAGTATCCACCGAGGAATAGAGACCGACCCAAGTAAAGTTGAGGCCTTGACCACCTGGCCACAGCCCAAAAATCTAAAAGAACTGCAAAGATTCCTGGGATTCTGTGGTTATTATCGCGCTTCATCAAGGACTATTCAAGAGTGATCCGCCCTTTACTTAACCTTACTCAAGGGTATCCCCAACCCACAAAAATACCAAAAGTCAGCGTCCCTCAAGACTGAAAAGTGTATTTTCATCCAGTGAAGTATTTGGGGCCCGCTGGACTCCTGATTGTGAGACTGCTTTTCATGAGATCATATATCAACTTACCCATGCTCCAGTGCTGGCCTATGCCGATCCAAGAAAACCTTACGTCCTGCACACAGATGCTAGCTTGCAAGGGTTGGGGGCTGTGTTGTACCAAAACGCGAGAATGGCCTGAGACCAGTGGCCTTTGCCAGTAGAAGCCTGACCCCATCCGAAAAAGAACTATCCTGTACATAAGTTAGAGTTCCTAGCTTTGAAGTGGGCTATTGTTGACCAATTCCATGAGTACTTGTATGGGGCTAAAATACTAGTAAAACTGACAATAATCCCTTTGACCTATGTGCAGACCTCAGCTAAGTTGGATGCCACTGGCCATAGGTGGCTTTCTGCATTATCTACATATGACTATGCTCTCGAATACAGAGCAGGTCTGAACCACATAGATGCTGATGCTCTCTCCCGAAGGCCTGTTCCCCAGAATGATTGGGACCGATTAGCAGAACCTGACATTCGGGCACTCTGCGGAAGTTTGACAGGGAGGAACAAATGTCCCTGACGCAGTGGACTGCATGGTGGATTGCTTGGGACCTCTGAGAATTGCATACCTGCTTATTGCCACTTTTCTGCAATAGACATTGGTGCACTGCCTCAGCTGGACAATGACAGTATCTCGCGGGCTCAACTCGCGATCCCATGATCAAAGCAGCTTTAGAAGCCCTCTATGCAGGAAAAGATGTGTCCAAATTACTCCACTGATTTGAGAACTGCACTGTTATACAAAAGAAGGTCCTAAGTTGAAACTGATCAATAAACTGTTATACAGAGAAACAGTAGACAGAGGGGGACAAGTAGACAAACAACAACTAGTGCTGCCCACTGCCTTTCGAGACTCAGTACTGAGGTCCTTGCACAACCACATGGGGCACCTTGGTATAGACAGAACACTTGACTTGGTGAGATCCAGATTCTATTGGCCTAAGATGGGGGCTGATGTGGAGCAACACATTCGAACTTGTAGTCGCTGCTTACAGAGGAAAGCTTTGCCCCAGAGGGCTGCCCCCCTTGTTAACATCACCACCAGTGCACCCATGGAGCTGGTCTGTGTTGATTTTCTGAGTTTGGAGTCAGATCAAAGAAATATCAGTAATGTGCTGGTGGTCACTGACCATTTCACGAGATATGCCCAAGCTTTCCCCACCAAAGACCAGAAAGCATCCACTGTGGCCAAAAGTACTTGTAGAAAACTTTTGTTCACTATGGGGCTCCACAAAGAATCCATTCTGATCAAGGAGAGACTTTGAGAGTCGTCTGATCAAAGAGATGCTTTCTCTGTGGGGAGTCTGAAAGTCCAGAACCACTCTTACCACCCCAGGGGACCCACAGCCTGAACGTTTCAACCACTTTGCTAGATATACTCACACCTGCACCCAAAGGACAAGCCTAGATGGAGCCAACAAATTAGCACCCTGGTACATGCTTATAACTGCACCAAAAGTGATGCCACTGGATTCTCCCCTACCGCCTGATGTTTGGAAGAGAGCTCGACTACCAGTAGATGTGTGTTTGGGGTCTCTCCTGATGGGGTTCAAGCTGACAACTATTTACAGTATGTGCAAAGTTAAAGGCCCAGCTAACTCATGCGTACCAACTGGCTCAAACCATGGCTGCCAAAAGAAATCTGGCCAACAAAGAAAGGTATGATAAAAGGTGAAACACAGGAACTCCAGGAGGAGATCGGGTATTGCTAAGAAATCTGGGACTGCATGGCAAGCACAAGATTGCTGACAGATGGCACCATCTCCCTCACATTGTAGTGGGCAAACTAGATGATCTGCCAGTGTACAAAGTAAGGCCTGAGAATAATTCAAAAGATGTAAAACAATGCATAGAAATCATTTACTGCCCATTGGACAAATCTTAATTGAGTCTGAGCCCCTAGAAGATGCCCCCTCTGGACCAGTGACTAGAGCTGCTGCTAAGAAAAGATCAAGGAAGTCTGTACCTACAGAAGCAGAGTTAAAGTGTTCCCCTGCACAAGTCCCAGTTGAGCATGACTGTCAGTCCATATCAGAAGAAAGTGAGAGTGACTTTGAATACTATCCTTCTTACGAACTGAGTCAATTGTTTGGGGCAATCCCCTAGTCAATACTGGAGACAAAGCTGGGCCTTCTGGACTGTCTAAGCCCCAGCTTCATCCCTGAGACCATTGCTCCCAGAAAGTGAAGTGCAAAGCATCAGATCAGATGAAATGGAATCATTGTGCATGGTTGAACTGTTTGAGTTTTCAGGGAGGAAAATGATAGATTGGGGCAGACTGCTGATACACCCAGACAAGAAGAGTATTTTGAGTGCCCTGACAGTCCACTGCCAGTGTCCGAAAGCTCTCCATGCGAGCCAAATATTGTGGACTCAGAAACTGTAACTCCTGGAGCTGAAAGTGCCCCAAGTTCTAGCCTCTCTACCCCATGGAGACTCCTGACAAGTGAGGACAATGCTGAAAATGAGGCTCAGAGTGCAGAGACTATAACAGTTCCCCTAGAAAGACTGGTCGAGCTGTAAAGCCTGTGGTGCACCTCAGTTATGATTCACTTGGGAGCCTGTGGACTTGCCTCTCAATGTTGTCCATAAAGGAGTGTATGTGTCCCCGAGCTCATTGCCCAAACTGAGCATCAGTGCTAACTCCAAGTTACTTGTGTTGCCCTCTAAGTATGGTGCCCTTGCCCCATCCAGCCCCAAGGTAACTGATAGGAAGGCCTCCTCTCTTCAGGTTTCATGTACAAGAGGTAATAACTGAGTTATGGTACAATGTGTATGTAATACTGTGTAAAGAGTGACGTACTGCAATGTTTCAGAAATGTGTTCTTGGTAAATGATATATTGACTGATGATTACATGTACGAGCCTAATGCAAATGTATATGGTTGCAGTTGAAACTTATGGGTACTTGCTTGACGCGACGTCAAGCTTTCCCAAGCTAGGAAGGTGTAACCCCCCTGCAAATGGGGGTTCCCAAAAGACTTCCAGGAGCTTGCTTGAATGCTCCAAGCCTGAATGGTGTTTGGCATTTAAGCCATTTATCAGTGAGTGTTTTTAGAGCCTGTGGTACTGTCTCTTTAAGAGCTGTCTGCTTGCAGACATAATTAGTTTGTATGGGGGGACTGTGTGCTTCTCTGAGTACCACTCGAGCTGCTGCCAATTCACTTCATTTTTGCAGTCACTAGAGTGCAAAGGAACCTATCTGAAAGATGTAACTGTTTGCCAGAAATTATTTAGAGTAATAATGAAATTACAGTTTGTCTAACCTGCTTTCTTTGCAGTCAGAACTGTGTCTGCTAGTTCCCATTCTAGTTTTGAACTGCTGAACTGGACCAATCAGTGTGGGGTAAGCTAGCTCTAAAATGGTGCCTTGGACGAATCAGAACTTGGACTCATAATCTGAGTCAGCCACAAGAGGATTGTATGGGCAGTGACTCTGGGAGATGAGTTTAGACTTCAGTGCCTTTTGGACCAACAGCAGCAATCTATTGTGGTGACAGCCAATCCAGTCAAGAACTGGGAGGAACTCAAAGGAAGTGCCCGGTTTTGTCGGTTGGAGTTTCAGTTGAGCTTTGGCAGTGAAGAAGGAAGGAGCCCTGTGCTTTTTCAGTGTGCAGTTTTAGTCAAAAAACGTGTGTAAGGCCCAGAGTTCCGGTCTGCAGCTTGTGTAACAGCTTGTTAGGACTGAATCCGTCCTGTGAAAAGAATCAAAGGATCTCTGAAGAGTAGAAACCAGGCTCACCCTGTAGAAGACTGGAGGAATTGCTGAAAATTGCACTCGGTCTGTCAGGAACTGAATCTGCTGTGTGTTCTCCGGTATTGCAGTAATTGCGATCGGATACAGATGCAGCCTGCCTGGTATAGTCTTTCTTTTATATGGATGTGTGAAGAGGTTTGTGTACCTCAAGTGAGCCCTGCTGACATTGAAGGACCCTATCTTATTTGGAGCTCGTGAGTACTAATTCAGGGTCGCTCCTGTTGAATTGCCACATTAAATCCAAATGGAATTACTGTACTGCTGACTGTTTAATTCTCCTTTTCTCTGTGTGAAAGGGCCCTACCAGCTGCCACGGTTTGGACTAGCCACTAGGGCTTGGGTACCCAGGGACAGTAACTGATAGGGATAGGCCTGTGCACAGAGCCATAGGTAGATTATTAGAGTGATAAGCTAATTAACCTGATTTCCCCTGTCCTTGTTATATCCCCTAAATAAATCAGAGCTGCTTGTTTCAGCAAAGTTATACTGCCTGAGGTATTTGTCTATGTTAAAGTACTGTACTGTGATTGTTGCATTGTATCTCATTTCACAGGAGGTCCAGTGCGGAACCAGACCTGGGGTAAGTGTATACTGTGAAGGTAATTCTGATATATTGTGTGGGCCACTAGTGGGAAGAAAGGGGTTGCAGTGTCCCAGAGGGCTGTGACCAAGTTAGTTTAACTATTGCAAACCCTGACCTCTGGGTGGAGGCACCCGCCATTGGATCCAGGCCCCTCAACCTGTTAGTGGCAAATCAGGCAGGGGTAGTAGCCCCTGGGATAGCGCCATCTAGGGGTTACATAAAGACATTAAAGAAGACCGGTCCCAGTACCGAACCGTGCGGTACCCCACTAGTTACCCTCCTTTCTTCACTGTGGACTCCGTTTACTATTACCCTTTGCATCCTGTTGTCCAGCCATTTTTTTAGCCAGGCTACCACCTTGGGACCCACTCCAAGGCTGGCTAACTTGTATATTAATCTTTTGTGTGAGACAGTGTCAAATGCCTTGCTAAAATAAAGGTAGGCCATATCCACAGCCTCTCCCTGGTCTACTACTTTGGTCACCCAGTCAAAGAAATCTATTAGGTTCGTCTGGCATGACCTTCCTGCTATGAAACCATGCTGCCTTGAGTCCTGTGCCCCACTGGCCTCTAGGTACTCAACACTTCTTTCCTTCAGAAGTGATTCCATCATTTCCCTACCACTGAGGTCAAACTAACTGGTCTATAGTTTCCTGCCTCTGCCCTGCTCCCACTTTTGTGAAGTGGAATCACATTTGCCCTCCTCCAGTCCTCAGGTACCACCCCATCCTCTCATGATTTGTTAAAGAGAGTAGTCACTGGTGTTACCAGTTCTACCCTTAGTTCTTTTAGAATTCTTGGGTGAATCCCATCTGGCTCCATTGCTTTGTCCACCCTCAGTTTCAAGAGTTCTTTCAAAACCCTTTCTTCTGTGAATGGACTGGTATCAACCCCCCCATTCAGAGTTTCTCTCTTGTTTGGTTTAGGTACCTCCCCCTCCTCTTCCGCTGTGATTACTGAGTAGAAATATTCGTTCACTATCCATGTTTTTCACTGTCACCCTCTGCCCACATTCCCTCCCCTATATGAAGTCTCTGTATCCATCCCTTGGTCTTTCTTCGCTCCCTAATGTACCTATAAAAGGTTTTATCCCCCTTCTTAACAGAGTTGGCTGTCTTTTCCTCAGTTTGTGCCTTTGCTATTCTGGCTGCCTTCCCTGCCTCCTCCTGCTTTAACTGATAAAGTTCTCTGTCCTGCTCCTTCTGTGTTTCCTTATATTTCCTGAATGCTATCCTTTTCTCCTTAACCTTCCTTCCACCTCTTTTGAGAACCATAGTGTTTTTTCCTTCGCTTTTGTTTTGTTGATTTGCTTCACAAAGAGCTTGTTGTTTCTGCGATGGCTGTTTTGATTATTCCCCATTGTTCCTCCACCCCTCCTTCTTGCCCATTTGCTAGTGCTTTTCTGAGGCACTCTCTCATTTTCCCAAAGTCAGCCTTCCTGAAGTCCAATACTCTTGTTTTTGTATGGCTTGACTCTTTGGCTGTCTTTATTGTGAACCACACTGTTTGGTGGTCACTTGTTCCTAGATGGCTACCCACTTCTAAATCTGAGATCCTTTCTCCTTCCCCATTTGAGAGTACCAGGTCTAAGACTGCTCCCTCCTGAGTGGGTTCCAACACTAGCTGTCTGAGACATGCCCCCTGTAGGGCAACAAGAATGACCCTGCTTTTGGATGTGCCTGCAGCAAAGGTACTCCAGTTAACATCTAGCATATTCAGGTCCCCCATCAACAATAACTCCCCTTTTTCTGCCATTTTAAGGATGTCTTCTATCATTTCCTCGTGCATTTCCTCCCCCTAAGATGGGGGTCTGTACACAACCCCATGCGGACTGTGGTGCCATTCCTGTCTTCAGGGTGACCCATAGTGACTCATCAACTTCCTGTTTACTCTTTAGTTCTGTTGCTTTAATCCCTTCCCTTATATAGAGAGCTACTCCTGCTCCTCATTTACCCACTTTATTCCTCCTGTAGACTGTGTATCCTGGTATGTTGACATCCCAGTCATGGTTCTCTGTGTACCATGTTTCAGTGACTGCCACAATATCCAGGCACCCTCTTCCATCAAGGCCACTAGTTCAGGGAGCTTGTTACACAGACTGCGGGCATTGGTACTCATCACCTTCCATTTTTTTTTTTTTATGGCCTTATCCCTTTTAGCCTCATCCCTGTCCTAACTGCCTTTTTTGCATTTACCCCTGTCCTGCTCCCTACTGACTTCTCTACCTTGGTTTTTACCTCTCTAACTAATGTGTTTTGTGGGGGGCTGGGATTTCCTGCTCCTTTCTGTGCCTCCCCTTGGCTAGTTTAAATGCTTGCCAATGAAACATTTAAACCTATCACCTAGGGTCCTGGTCCCCCGGACAGATGCAAACCATTGCACCAGTATAGACCTGCATCCCTCCAGGTGGCTCCCCAGTCCCCAGTGATGCCAAAACTCTGAGCTCCACACCAATTTTTCAACCATACATTGAATCCCATGGTGTGGAATACCCTAGCATCATCCTTGCCATAGACAGGCAGCACCTCCGAGAAGGTTACCATACATGCTACTTGTCTAAGGCCCCTCCCCAATTCATCAAACTCCTCTTGCACTGCTCTGATCCCATTCACAGCCAGGTAATTTGTCCCTAAGTGGACAATGACATCCAGCTCCCTGCCTCATGCAGCTTCTTCTGCAATCCTGAGGATTCACTTCCTGTCCCACTAAGCTGTGGCGCCAGGCAGGCACCTTACCTCCCTATCCCCTTCCTCCCCCACTTCTACCACCCTAATGATTGAGTCCCCAGTGAGGAGTTGTTTCCTTCCCCTGTGGGGTCTCATGCCACCCTCCTGTGGGTCTTCTTTGTGGCGGATCCCAGCATCCTCCTTGGTCTCCACTGCAGGTGCCTCCATAAAGGAACCACTCTTTGCCAGAACAGCATATGAATTGTGGAGAGGTACAACTGGAGGGATGCACCTCTGTTCCACCACCCTCTCCCTCCCTGAGCCCACCTTGGTCCAACCACTGCTCTTTCTTGACAACCTCTGAGGTAGCGGTGGTAGCCCTGGTGGTCCCTGGGTAGGGGAAGAGGTTTCATGAATCCTAGCCAGGTTAGCCTGGAGACGGACAACCTCCTCCCTCAGACCAGAGAGGTGCCTGCAAATAGGGCAGTATCACAGCCTCCAGAATGTCTCCCAGAACACTGCTGCCCCACAGCCACTGCACTGCACCACTCCCATCTTGACTTCTTTTGTGTCCCCTCTCCTGTTGCTTTGTATGCTTACTATCTCCTCCCTCTATATATTTTTACACTTACTTTCCTACTGCCTATGTGCCCTTACAACTCTTGCCCTTCCTGTTCTGGGACAGGAACTTCCTGTAGCCTTCAGTAGTCTCCTTCTTCCGTGCTTGGATTCAGACCTCCAGCAGCTGGGGGGGGGGGGGGAGAGTTATTTTTTAGATTCCTTCAAGATTGATTAAACTAATGTGTCTCAGTGATCCTTCCCTTCCTACTACCAAACAGGAAGTTCCTGTTGTCAGTCAAATCCAGTGGCTAGAAAAGTAGAACTGGCTTAGGGTGGGAAGAAGGGCAATTAGTAAAACAGGCTGTAGTTCTAGACTGCTGTTTCTTGCTCAGAAAACAAAGTTCTCCTCTGTCAAAAACAGCAGGAAGCTGTAATTGGAGACACCTGCTTTTATACTCCTAAGCTCCTAAGCCACACCCCAATTAGATTCACCCTCTGCTCCTGACTCAGTAAATTAAGCTGATATAGCCCCCTTCCCTCAGAGAAACACACAGTGACTTTCTTCTTTTTTTTTTACTTAAATGAGACCCACTTCTTCTAATAAAGTATCTGTTTGCTTAATCCAAACAGGCACTGTCTCCTGCTGAGATAGATGTGATTTATCAGTAAAAAAGCTGTCGTTCTAGACTGCTGTTTCTTGCTCAGAAAGCAAAGTTCTCCTCTGTCAACCCCCCCACTCCCTCCCACTGCTGCTGCCTTCCCTGCATCCTCCATTCTCAGTTGCACCAGCATAAAACCCTCCCACTGCTGCGGCCCACCCTGCCCTCCATTCTCTGTTGCACCAGCATAAACCCTCCCACTCCTCCCACTGCTGCTGCCCACCCCACACCCTCCATTCTCTGTCCCCTGTTGACATTGGGGTGCTCAATCCTTGTGTCACCATGTATCCCCCCTCCCCTCCATTAATGTGGCACACTGGAAGCCCACCCCAGTGTACCAAAAAATACTTATTTGATGTTTCTGACACTGGGATGCCCACTCTCGGTGTTGGAACTGCCACCCCCCATGCCCTTATGTTCTCAGCTGACCTTGGGGTGCCCAATCCCCAGGTAGGCAATGATCCCCAGTACTCTGGCAAAGTGGGAGCCCACTCCAACATGCCAAAATACATTTTGTTAATATTTCAACTGTAAAAAAAGAAAATGGTCCTGTGTCTTTTTTTTTAAACCTGAAACACAAAGGAAACAGTCCTCGTCGTTTCCTGTGGCCCCTCCCCAACCCAGACCTCCTCCTCATGCACCCCAGCTCCCCGCACCCCTCTCACCTATACTTATCTCTGGAGGTGAGGAACAGTGATCTTCTGCGGACAGGGAACATGTCTGCACTCTTCAAAGACCAACCGGGAACTAAAGAAATGACAGTCAATGGGGGTTTCAAGTTAGGTTGATATCTCAGCCAATTTTTGAAGTTTTGGCCCAAATTTACAACATGGAGTTCTTGGGACCTCACCTCGTGAACACTGATACTGTCATTTTGTTTCTCAGTCCCGAAAGGTGATTTTGCGGTCACTGCACGGAATCACCTTTCAGGACCAATTAACAAAACGACAGTGCCACTGTTCATGAGGTGGGGTCCCAAAAAGCCCTTCCTGCAGATTTGGTGAATAAACTCCCCAAAACGACTACATTATGAGCATCCATTGTGCAGTTTTTACACACGCTCATAACTTCATAAATGTTAAATATTTTCACTCCAAATTTCCAACATTGCCATTTTTCACACCCCCTTATGAACAGTACAGCTGCCCTTTTTTGCACCCTTCCCAAAATATGTTTCTGCACCTGTGGTGCAGAATGGCACAGTCACTGTTCGAAATCAACTTTTATGGACAGATTAACAAAAATCACAGTGCCACTGTTCTTGAGGAGGTCCCAAAAGGTTCATGTTCAAAATTTGGTGAAACATTCCAAAAATGATCGCGTTATGAGTGCTGCACACTTCTATGCACACTCGTACCTTCACCAATTTTTCATATTTTCACTTCAGATTTTCAACACTGCCAGTTTTTCACACCTCCTCATGAACAGTACAGCTGTCATTTTTCACATCCTGCCCAAAATGTGTTTTTGCACCTGTGGCACCGAATGGCATACTCGCTGTATGCAGTCCATGCTGACTCTATACTAATAAAACTCCGCCCCAAGCTCTGAGCTTTATATCGGAACCATTCTAGCCTCCCCTGTCCAGTCCGTCGTGAGTTTATGCAGAAGATGATGCTTCCATCCTTCGATTATTGTGATATTGTTTACAGTGCCGCCCACAAGTCAGTTTTATCCAATCTGGATACCCCTTTTAATGCTTTCTGCCAGTTTGCTCTTGACGCTCCTCCTCGCATCCACCACTGCGAGCTATATCGCTCCTTTGCTCTCCCCTCCCTTGAGAACCGCTGCCTAATACACTGTGCCAAGTTTATCTCAAGGAACTGGTTTGGTACCCTCCAAGTGTATCTGACCTCTGTACTATCACCCCCTCTGGCACCCACCTGTGCTCTGAGGTCCCTAGACTCCCAGCTCCTGTTAGTCTCCAGACATCAGACCCAAGCTGGCCAGGCCGCCTTCTCTCACCACTTCCCTCAACTCTAGAACTCTTTCCCCTCCGAAATTCACCACTCTTCCTCTGTCCGCTCACTATCCTATGCCCTTGCCAACCACTGCTCAGTAAATTGCTCCTGCAGTTAATTCTCCAATCTATGCTACCTCAGACACTCCTATATTTCTTCTCCCAGTAGGCCCAACGGTGCTACTTGGCTAACTACACCCAACTACTGCACTTGATCCCAACTTTTGAGCTAGCTAGCTTGCACTTACCCCATCTCATTATATACCACAACCCAATACCTTAGCAGGATTTCCTCATTGTAACTGTTACTCTCGACTATTAGGGTATATGTATTAATCCACACTCACCTATTCCTGTCAAACATATGCAGCTGTATTATCTAATTATATGTTTTCAAGGTATAAAGCATGACTTCCCTATGTAATTGCTACTATACTCTAAGTAAGGGTAAATTGTCATCTACGCCCAACTATTTCTGTCAAATGTTTTCAACTGTATTGTAATTGTATGTATATATGTCAGGACCTGGACCACCCTTGTCCTCTTCTCCACTGTACCCTTCCCCCTCAGGTCGCACTGGGAGATGAGCAGTTCTTGCTCAGTGTGCTTTTCCTGGTGAAACAATTTCAATAAATAAATAAATAAATCACCTTTTGGGATTGAGTAACGAAATGATACTACCACTGCTCATGAGGTGGGGTCCCAAAAGGCCCATGTTAAAAATTTGAAGCAAAAATACCAACAAACACCTGGGGCATTAGGGTTTCCAACCATAATGCTCACCCTGTACAGACTGACAGGCATCAGGGGTGTCACTCGGCCATAATGCTCACACCATTCCGCCCCCACCCTGTAGCCACTGACAGGCATTTAGGTGTGTCTTGGGGTCACTGGCCCGAATGTTCACCCCATTCTCCTATACTGCACCCATCTCAGCTTATTTCCTTATGGAATGGGGTGAGTGTAAGGGCTGAAGACCTCAAGGAACACTGCGACACCTGTCGGGGTCTGCAGGGTGGGGTAAGGTGGAATAGTGTGAGTGTTATGACCGATGGCCCAAAGGCACACCCCCAATGTCTGTCAATTTTTGCAGGGTGAGGGTGTGGATTGGGGTTGGCAGTACTTCAATACTTCACTGCCATTCCTATTATTAATCTCTCTAACTTCTACAGTACCAATGCCCATACCAGCAAGCAAACATTTGGCATTGAAAAATGCTTGTTTTACTTCTGCTATGTTTTCCTTTTGCTGATCCCTCCCAGCTCCTAGATAGCTAAAAGCATAACCCTTTATATTCTGGCACCTTTTTGCACACCCATTTTTACACAGGGGTTACAGTATATAAGCTTGGTATTCAAAAAAAATGAATCAAAAATACATTTTAGGCAGGGTCATATCAATGCTTAAATAACTTTTTTTAAGGATTTCAATTTCTGGTGAAATGTAGGTATATTAGTAAAATAACCTGCATACATTCTATGGTCAGAATTATATGAGAAAATATTTTACAGACTACACTGTAGCACGTTGTGACTGTTATGCACTGTAACTAAATTTATCCTCAACTGTTTTTAATTGTACTTCCTGAACTAGGGGTAAAGAACCAAGTTTATTTGCTGATTGCTGTATTACAGAATGTTTTTATGCTTAAATGTTAAAACATCTGTTGGAACTCCAGATCAAATGCATTTCCTCTGAAGATAAAAAAAAATATGTTTTTTTCAACTTTCTTATCATTAAATGAAAATGATAGTAAGAACAATGCTTACTTCTGAGAGCTTGTGTTGGAACTGTTTTTTCACTGGTGATCACAGACTCTGAACACTTTTGGCAGATGCATTCCTTCCCATTAAAAGTGACACGATCTCCAGGAGGAAATGGCTGTCTGAAAAAAAACACATTGATTAACACTGTTAATTCCTAAAACCTTAAAATATAAAAACGTGTGTCTTTGGAATATAAAAATCTTCCTTTACCTCTCAGAATGTTTTGAACCTATTTGCTTTTATCACAGTATGTCTTTTATCATGCATATGTCCCATTCATCCAATCATTTTACATTTTTTCATTACAGGAGATCTACTGGCTAAGTTAACTGACCCACCAGAGCATTCATCGCAGCTCGATCCCCCTGATCCCCCCTGTAGTCCCGATAATTATTTTGCTGCAAAAGTACCTTAATGCTCATAAAATTGAATTTCCACTGGGATGCAGCTAGCATTTCTTATAAAAGGTACAGCCCCTTCCCCCCGATCGTGCTGTCAAAAACCAGGATATGCTGACACGGTTTTGCCCATTCCGGTGTATTGCCCTCATGTACGTAGGTTTAAAAATCTCCGTATTTTCCATGCCCGGTGTTATTTTTACAAAATATATCTATATACCATGTGTGTGGACATATAGGCATATTTTGAGAAAATAACACTGGGAATGGGAGATTTTTATATCTCCGTACATAAGGTCAATGTTTTTGTTAGGTTTAGTGAATGTACAGTAAGTGTCTTAAAGTGATTTATGGAAAGTTGCCATAGCAAATGGATGTAATAAACTGTAGGAGTTGTGAATCAGTCTCCTACTATTCACACTGCCAAAAAGTACTGTTTTCCATTAAATAAATCCTTTTGTTTCTGTGCTCCATTTCATTTGCATAGCTCTGTCCCTTTTTATGTTTGCTTGCACACATGTGCAAGAAACATAGTGCCATCATCCGAGTTTTCGCAGGTGTGGCAGCCGTCTTCCAATTCAGTCAGTGTGTTTACAGGCACGGCCGCAGTTCTCCAATGAATGCTGCAGCTGACTATGACAGCAGTTGAAAATGCAGTGGCCGTACAGTTGAAAGGGAGAGCTACGCTTCAGTGAGCAGCGATAAGATATTGCGTGCTCATGTACGCTCCCACACACACACGCACGCATACTGCCTGCTGGTGCTTCCCCCCCAAGCACACATTGTATAGCTGACGGGGGTGCCCAATCCCCCATCAGCTGTGCTGCACTCCTCCCAACACAGTTCCAGATGCCAAGCTGGGAGCCCACCCCAGCGTGGCAGATCATATGGCCGACGGGATGCCCAATCACACCGCCGGCTCCATGGCCCCTAAAACATGCCTTCCAGCTGCCACACTGGGAGCCCACCCCAGCTTGGCAAACGCCCTGCATCGCTCAAGTTAAAAAAAAACCTGAAAGAAAACCTTCCTTGGCTGACTGTCCTGACCCAATCTCCCCCACCCGCCCACCCTTTGCGCACCCTGCCTCCCCACCCCTTCTCACCCCATACCTACCTCCGGAGCTTGGTGCGACGATCTTCGATGGACCGGGAACACATTTGCACTCTTCAAAGCCGACCGCAAACTGAGGAAATGACGGTAAGCTGTATAATGTAATAAATAGGTTTTTTTCAACTTTAGTGCATATCTCGGGCATTTTGGGGAATTTTTTCACCAAATTTTCAACATGGGGTTTTTGGGACCCCACCTCATGAATTCTATCACTGTCATGGCGTTAATCGGTCCCAAAAGGTGATTTTGCGGTCACAGCATAGAACCACCTTTCGGGACCAATTTACGAAATGACAGTGTCACAGTTCATGAGGTAGGCCCCCCAAAACCCTATGTTTAAAATTTGGTGAAAAAATTCCCAAAAATGACTGTTTTACGAGCATGCGTTGTGCTGTTCCTACGCACGCTCGTAAGTTCACGAATGTTCAATATTTTCACTCCAGATTTTCAACATTGCCATTTTACTACACCTCCTTATGAGTAGTACTGCTATCATTTTTCTCATGTTGGCCAAAACATGTTTCCGCCCATGTAGCGTACAATGGCACAGTCGGTGTGCAAAATCAATGTTCGGGACAGATTAAGAAAATCACAGTGACACTGTTCATGAGAAGAGGTGCTAAAATGGCTATGTTAAAAATTTGGTGAAATAAGTCCATAAAATGACTGTGTTATGAGCGACCATCGCGCAGTTTCCACGCACCCTCGTAACTTCATGGATTTCTAATATTTTCAATCCAGATTTTCACCACTGGCATTTTTCCACACTTCCTTATGAACAGTACAGCTGTCACTTTTCACACCATGGCCGAAATGTGTTTTCGCACTTCCAGCACAGAAATGCGTGGTCGCGGTGGGAAATCACTGTTCGGGACAGATTAAGAAAATCACAGTGACACTGTTCATGAGCAAGGTTACAAAATCCCTGTGTTGACAAACTGCTGTAAAAAATCCCCAAACTAATTGCATTACGGGTGTGCGTTGCGCATTTTCTACATGCGCTCGTGACTTCACCACTTTTAAATATTTTTACTGCAGAATTTCAACATTGCCATTTTTTGCACCTCCCCATGAACAGTACAGCTGTCATTTTTCACATTCTGTTCGAAATGTGTTTTCGCATCTGTGGTGCCAAATGGAGTAGTCGCTGTGTGAAATCAGCTTTCAGCTAACAAACTGATATTGCCACTGTTCATAAGGTGAGGGTCACAAAAAAAAAGACGTTGAAAATTTGGAGTGAAAATGCTAACGAACGCCTGAAGCATTAGGGTTTCTGCCCATAACGCCCTAGCATGTACAGATTGAGAGCCATCAGGGGTGTGACTTGGGATTCTCGCCTGTAATGCTCATACCATTCCACACCCTGCAGCCAGTGAGAGGCATCGAGGTGTGCCTTGGACTCTTTGGACCCAAAGTTCACCCCACTCTCCTATACAGGACCCATCTTACTGTATTTTCTGATTGAATGGGGTGAGCATAAGGGCCAAAGACCACAAGGCACACCGTGACACTTATCAGTGTCTGCAGGGTAGGGTGTGGTGAAATGGCATGGTCGTTATGCCTGATGACCCAAAGGCACACCCCAATGTCTGTCAGTCTCTGCAGGGTGGTGGTGGGGTTGTCTTCAGTTCAATACTTCACTGCCATTACTATTATGCAGTTCTTTAACTCCTACACTACCAATGCCAATGCCAGCAAGCAAACATTCAGCATTGACAAATGCTTGTTTTCTCAGTGTTGCAACCACCAACCTTTACATCATGGTAAGGGAAACAAAGTTATATTAAAGGGACACTGTCCATGTTTAGCTGACTCTTTACATTGTTTGCATGTAGCTGTATCAAGCATTATAACATGTGTAGACAAATTCTAGTGATTTTATTGGCTGAAAGCAGCTCAGAGCCATGTATTTTTTTTTAATTGACCCATAATTACACTCCTGAACTACTTACAGCCATTCAAGCCTTAAAACATAAACATAGAAAAGTATCATTACACTCCTACATTCTGACAGGAGCTGTCACATCAGACCTGTCACTTCACCGGCAGGCAGTAAAAGTGAAACAACATCTACACAGAATGGCAAATTATCTTTTTGGCCTACCTGCATCACAAAAACATTTTTTTCAGAGGCTTTTCTACAGACTGCACTGCTGTAAACACTATGGAAATAGGAGACTGCACTTTGATTGGAGAGATAGAAAAATCAGTGCCCACAATGCCCCACCATGTAAATTAGTATACAGGCTATTATATTTCTGTAATCACTACAGAAATATAGTAGGAGACTACATCTCTCAGTAAAGAAATCTTGTCAACTAGATATTGTATGCACAATGCCTCATTTTGAAAATAGACATATGAGATCTTATATCATTGTAGCCCCTACAGAAACAGGAAACTGCACCTCATAGCAAGGAAAATGAAAAATAACTTCCTATTGCACCCACAATGCCTTACTATGTATACCTACATATAAGGTGCTACACTGCAGTCACCACTACCAAAATAAGAGACTGTATCTCTGAGTAAGGAACATTTAAATCAACTCTGTAATCTACCCAGAATTCCTTGTTGCTGTATGTAAATCAGTATATTAGATGTTATACTGCTGAAACCATTATCAAAATAAAACTAGATGATTTAACAAAAAGGAACTACTTTATTTATTTTTTTTTATTTATTTTAGCTTTTGTTGACCGGGTAAGTGCACTAGACAAATCCTGCCTATTTTCAGGCATGACCCGGGGGAGGGGGATACAGATGAATGCCAACTGACCTAGAACCAGATTAAGCTGTTGGTGGTATTTTTACTGAATGAGGGAAATTTGGCCAGGACACCGGGGAAATCCCCTACTCTTTTCGATAAGTGCCATGGGATCTTTAACATCCACCTGAACTACCACCAATCCAGGCAGATGGGACCTCGGTTTAACGTCTCATCCGAAAGACGGATTTATTAATTTATCTCCAAACGCAGTTACAATAGAACCTTGAAATGTTTTTGCAAGCAGTATTTTGATTCTTTTTTTAATTTTACAACTTTAACAAGTGCAATAAGACACTACAGGGAGGTGTAATGCTGCTGTAATAATTGCACTTTGCAATTAGATGCCCCTCTCTCGAATAAAAATGGGCAGTGAAAGTGCCAAAAAAACCCTTTGAAAAGCAAAGCTGAGATTCTGAGCATGCACATTGAGCTTTGCCACTGCTGTGCATGCTCAGAATCTCAGCTGTGTTTTTAAAAGCTGTTTCCCTTGGGAATCCTCATTCACTCTTCAATAGACTGTACAGCCAGTAAAAGTGATCGATGACTCCCTTGCATGACACCATTCTGGGATTATGACCACAAGCTAGCACTCAGAGGAAACTGGAGGGCAGCCAGAAACAAAGCGTTGATAAAACATTATAGAAAATCACTATGACAGATTTTTTTACAAAACAAATTGCAGCTTCAACATCTGAAGCCAGGCTGGCAATGGCATACTATGTGAAAAAGGCATTTGGGGAACCTGCATAAATCACTTTAATTTGCGCTCTTGATAATCTAGATAATTCTTGCCCAGCGTCAAACTATTCTGGCATATATTCACTTTCCTTACTAAAATCATAAAACGGGTCAGAAACACCCTGCTTCTTGATTTAGCTAAATAAGTCCCTAAACCCATGTGTTTATTTCTCAGAAATGCACAGGCTAGAACAAGTTCAGGCAATGGGATCTGGAATTTGAGCCAATCAGATACAGAATTCATTAGCCACTTCACTCATGCATGACTGCTGTCACATACATGGCTACCACCTTTCTCATTAAAAACCTTCAAACAAGGCCCTGAAAAGTAAAACTGCCTTAATTAAAAAAAAAAATAATCACAGTATTAAACATTCTTTCTACTTGTGACACCCTCCTTAAACACAGAAGAATACTTAAAAAAATAAGTTCACAATTTTACTTCCCGATATTTCTTTGATGATCACGAGAAAGCTCATTTCCATCCCTACAAGCCTGCCACGGCAATCTCTGCTGCTTATGCTGCTTCAGAAAAAATTGAGACCTTGGTTTGGAAGTGAACAGTATTTTAATAATGGCTGCCATTAAATCAATACAGTAAGTCCCATGCTCTCCAAACTAACACATCACAAACTGAGAGAGCATGGGGGCAGCACCTGTTAAATCGGGGACCAGGAAGGGGAAGGGATCGGGTAGCTGGTTCCTCTGACAGAGAAATTATGATCACTTTCCCACAGAAACAGAGGCCTTTAAAAATTCAAGGAAGTGCATTTTTGAAGACCTTTAGAGGTAAGCTGCTGCCATGGGGCATGCAGAAATATTTGAAAATTAGCATGATTAGTGCTCTTTAAAAGATCAATCAGCCAGTAGCTGTCTGGTCTCACAGCTGGCTTATCTTCCTTCAAACTCAGAACCGCCTTAGCTTTATTCATGGACAAAGGCAAATCCTCAAGGTCATCCATCAACTCAATTCATGATCAAAGGTAAATCCTCAAGGTCATTGACAAACGCATGAAGTATATGAGTGGAAGAAGTTAATGAGGTTGATCTTGCACGACCTCCCCTTAACAAGGCCATTCTATCTTTTATTAGGTTAGTCAACAGCCTCAAGGAATTCCACTATGTGATCCTTGATGATAGACTCAAGCAAATTCTCTTCAGCAGAGGTCAGAATAACTGGCTTGTACTCTTCTGTGTCACACTTATCCCCTTTCCTTGCGCAGAAGGACACATATCACACTGTCACATTGTCAGGGAGAGGAGGTGAAGAGGGGGAAGGAGAGGGATGGGGAAGGGGATGACAAGGCGGGGGGGACAAAGGGGAGCAATAATTATGGGGAAGGGGTAACCAGGAGGGGAATAAGGGATTCGCCTGGGGGTAATACTGTAATTGGCAGTAAGGGAGAAATGCAAAACATCTCTGCAAAGAGAATGGACATTGCCCCAGTGGGGACAGTAGGGCATGAGGAACCTAAAGAGAGGGTACATGGTCGGGGGGAGAGAGATGGATGAACATGACAATGAATGGAAAGGAGAGGAAACCATAGTGAGCAGGCAAAAAGAAGGTAGCCGGGTTATCATACTGGGAGATTCCATAATTAAGGGTATCAAGTGTGTGGGGGGGAAGGGGAAGGGGCAAAGAGCTCTATCAGGGTTGAGTGCATGCCTGGCATAACAGCACACATGGCTAAACACATAACCCACTCTATAGTGAGGAAGCATGGGGGGAACCTCCACATAGTGTTTCACCTCAGCACAAATGACATGGAAGGAAACAGTGTGCAAGAGGTACAAGCAATGTGGAAATGGCCAGAATATGTAAAACCGAAGGGAATACTGTGGCATTTTCCAAAGTCCTGCTGGTGCCGAAAAGCAGAGGATAAGGGACTTTAACAAGTGGTTAGGAGAATGGTGCCTGGATATGGGGTTTGGACTGGTGGGAGGGCTTGGGGGGCAACATGGGATAATAAGGATCTGTTCACCAAGGACAGACTACATCTGAATAAGGAGGGAAAAGGAGTTCTGAGAATGAAGATGGGGGAGTTTATTGCTAATAAGTATGATTTAAGCTAGTTGGGGGGAGGGCTTAGACCTGCAGGGCAGGCAGGAACACAAAGTTTGGGAGGGCCAGCGCCTCTTTCCCCAGTTGGAAATTTAGAGGATGAGAAGAACTTGCAGGGGATAATAGTTCAAGGAAAGGGAAGGCTAAGAAGGATAGGGGGCAGGTTGGAAGGTGGTCTCCACAAATGCGAGAAGCCTGGGTAACAAGTCACCCGAGATACAGGCATTGATGGTGGAGGGGGCGTGGATGTGGCTACAATCATGGAGACATGGGCCACCCAGTACCATGACTGGGACTTAATGATACTAGGGTACAAAATGTTTAGGAGGGACAGGAAACTTGGCAAGGGAGGAGAGGTGGCATTTGTAAGGGAGGGGATAAAGTGCAGTAGGGAGGAGTGAGGATGGCAATGTGGAGATCTTGTGGGTTACCTTAAAGGATACTAAGGGTAGGAGGATCAATTTGGAGCTAGTCTGTAGGCCACCAACATAGTCTGAGGAACACGACAGGGAACTGGTGGATAACCTAATAACCCACTGTGGCAAGGGCAGGATGGTGGTGGAGGGAGACTTCAACCTGCCAAGGGTGGACTGGTGCACTATGTCATAAGCTACTGCTAAAGAACAATGTATATTGGACACATTCCGAGATGCATTCTTGTCACAACTGGTGGTAGAGCCAACCAAAGAAGGAATCACCTTGGGCCTGATTCTGGCAGATGGTGACCAGGCAAAAGAGGTGGTAGTAGAGGGCCCACTGGCTGGGAGCAGCCACTCTACAGTATGGTTCTCCCTAGACCTGGGGAGGGGAGGAATTTAGACAAGTATGAAGGTACTGGACTTTAGGGGAGCAGATTTTGGGAGGATGACAGCCACCTTGAGGGGCATGTAGAGAAGATCACTCCAGATATGGACATGTAATGCAGGTGGGCAATATTGAAATTGGGCCTGTTAGAGGCCACAACATGCACAAAGACCCACTACAAGAAAGCAAGGTCAAGGAAATGCAGTTGGTGGACCAAGGAGGTGCAGGAGAGTGTAAGGGAGAAAAGGCTAGCTTTCTGAAAGTACAAGAGAACCCATAGGGAGGAATACTATATGAAATCGAGGGAGGTGAACAGGGTGGTAAGGGCAGCCAAGGCATCCAAAGAGCTAAGGTTGGCACAAGGGATCAGGGAGGGGGAAATTTTTTAGATACATCAGGGAGAGAAGAAAGTGTAGGGGTCAAATCATCAGATCAAAAAAGGAACGTGGGTGGGCAGAGGACGGAGTAGAGCAGACTGAGGTACTAAATGAGTACTTCTGCTCAGTCTTTACAAGGGAAAAGGATGAGCCAATTCCACAGGGGTGAGGTAAGCCCGGGATTGGGGATGGCAGGACACTAACAGATGGAGAGATCATGGTGAAGAGCGAGTGGGAGGACCTTAAGTCCTTGAGCACAGACAAGGCCCCGGGCCCAGATGAGATACACCCAAGGGTCCTAAAGGAACTGGCAGATGTCCTGGCAGCACCTCTAATGGAATTATTAAATTCCCGTTTCCTATCAGGATGTGTACTACTGGACAGGAGGGTGCCACACATTGTGGCTCCTCTAGCAATTCATGTAACTGGGGTGAGCTGAAAATTAGCATTCTGTCAGCCTGATGTCAATAGTGGGAAAACTATTGGAAAACATTTTGAAGGAAAGGCTGGTGAGTTTCTGGAAGTACATGGTCTTCAAGATGTCCGGCAACACGGATTTGTCCATGGGAGATCTTGTTAAACTAATCTGGTTGAATTTTTGAATTGTGTGACAAGGTCTCCGGATGATGGTCGGATGGCTGATGTCCTCTATCTGGATTTTACATGAAAGGTGCCACATGGGAGACTACTGGGCAAGCTAAGGAACCTCGGGAAGGGGGTAAAGATGGTGAAGTGGATTAGGAACTGGCTGAGCAACAGGCAACAGCGGGTGGTGGTGGGGGGGAGCTTTTGACACCTAGAAGAGTCATTAGTGGGGTCATGCAAGGATCTGTTCTGGGTCCACTGTCATTTAAAGCTTTCATTGTTGACATTGCGGAGGGAGTTATGAGCAAAATGAGCATGTTTGCCAATGACTCCAAACTGGGAGCAGTGGTGAACAGTGAGGAGGAGTGGAGGACTGTCCAGAAAAACCTAGAAAGACTTGACCAGCGGTCAGACACATGGCAGCTGGAGTTTAACGCTAGGAAGTGTAGTGTACTGCATTTGGGAGTTAGGAATCCAGGGTACAGCTACCATTTTTGGGGGGGGAACAGTTGACAGTCTTGGAGGAGGAAAAAGATCTAGGAATGGTGATCATTGGCAAAATTAATCACTCAAATCAGTGCAGGAAAGCAGCAGCAGAGGCAAACAGAATTCTGGGGTGTATTGCTAGGGGGATCACTTTGAGGATGTTAGATGGAGTTTGAACAGCCGGAGATCATGGATGTCATGCGGATTCTCAAGGGTATGTGCCCGACTTACTGTGATTTAGACATGGGCCCTACTCACCTTTTATTAGGCTGTATCGATGTCATCGGCCCAGTCCTTGCAGAGATAGTCTGGTGTTCATTGGAGTTGGGTGAGTTTCCTTGCTCCCTGAAGGAAGCAGTGGTAACTCCCCTTCTCAAGAAATCTTCACTTGACCCAGACTGCCCCACTAACTACAGACTGATCTCTAATCTTCCTTTTGTGGGGAAGGTTATTGAGAAAGCTGTGGCACTACAGTTGGAGAACCATCTTACCATCCATGACGTTTATGATTCTCTCCAGTCCGATTTTCATAAAAGGCATAGCACCGAGACCACTCTGGTTTGGGTACTCAATGATCTTCTGATTGCGAGAGATCAGAAACACCATACCATCTTAGTATTTCTAGATCTCGCTTCAGTCTTTGACACCATGGACCATGGGGTTCTGCTGGAATGCCTGCATGTCATCTGTGGCCTTTCTAGTATGGTCCTCAGATGGTTCCATTCTTTCCTCACTGGCAGATCACAGAGAGCGGTCTCGGGATTTATTCCTCTGAGTCATTATCTCTGCCTTGTAGGGTACCACAAGGTTCCATGCTGTTCCCCATGTTGTTCGTGGTGTATATGCTGCCATTAGGAGACATTGTGAGGTGGTATAGGCTGGAGTTTCACCATTATGCAGATGATACACAGCTCTACCTGTCCTTTGTGCCCAACCAGGATAGTGCACTCTTGGTGTTTAACAACTGCCTTGCAGAAATCCAGGATTGGATGAATACCAGCTGGTTGAAACTGAATTCTGACAAGACTAAGGTGTTGGTAGTGGATCCTGGTCACTGGATAGAGGTGTCAGAGATGGGATGCCCCTCATGGCTTTGGCTTGGGGGTGCCCGGTTGCTGACCTCTGAACGGTGCGAAATCTGGGGATAATACTTGATGACAGTTTGACACTTCATCTCAGGTGTCGACCAGGGTTAAGTCTTTTTTTTACCATCTGAGTCATATCACCCGGATTAAGCACCTAGTTCCATCTGTCAACCTTCCAACTTTGATCCACAGCTTTGTGACCTCACACCTGGCCTACTGTAACTCCCTTTACCTAGGGCTTCTGGGGGTTGATATCCGCCGCTTGCAGCTGGTGTAGAATGCCGCAACCAGGCAGTTGTCTGGATCATCTTGATCCAGTCATATTATGCCTGTGCTGCGTGAACTGCACTGGCTGCCAGTTCAGTGGCAGATCACCTTCAAGGTCAGTTTACTGACCTACAAAGTCCTACATGGACAGAGACCAAGCTACCTGCAAGATCTCTTGCATCCTTACTGCCCCCTCCGACCACTGTGCTCGACTGACGAGGGATTGCTGGAGATTCCCAGGGTACGATTAAAAACTTCTGGATTGCGGGTATTTTCATTTGTAGCCTCAACCCTGTGGAATTCTCTGCCTCACTGGATATGAGAGTGCCTGATAGTGGAGAGCTTTAAAACTGCTTTATTCGAACTCGCCTTTGGAGAGGTTTTTCAATTTATGTCCGACTACTGCAGTTGTGTTTTATATATATTGATGGATGTATTTTAGAATGTTATGCTTTTAATTGTTTTATGGATGTACAGCGCTCTGGTACTTTGTGAAGAGCGCTTAATAAATAAAGGTATTATTATTAGTAGTAGTAGTAGTAGTATTTCTAGTGTATTCCATGACCTGCTGCATTTGGAAGCAATCCTGAAAGGTGTCCACCAATGCCTGGCTTTGTGCACTCCTAGTCTTGGCTATATCCACATTCAAGCCGCATTCCTTCCTCTACTTGACTATGGGGACCTAATTTACACGTCAGCTGCAACCTCAAACCTAAATAAATTGGATTACTTTTACCACCGTGCTCTGCAGTTCATTACAAACTCTCCATACCCAACCCAACATCGTGACCTGTATGTTGCCATTGGTTGGACGTCACTTACCACTCAACGTCTGCTCCATGCTGCTGCTTGGACTCTTAAAATACTCCTGAATAAGCTCCCAATCTATATTACATCTCTTATCCACATCTCCCGCAGTGTATACTCACTTAGGAAATCTGATTTTATCACCCTTGATGTGCCTAGGACTCGCACTACCTTTGGCAAACGGGCCATATCATATGTTCTCCCAACCATTTGGAATCAGCTTCAAGCCACACTGAAACTATCTAGTGCTGTCTCTATTAACTTTATAAAAAGTTAACTACAGATGATGCCGATTAATAGGGATGGCTCCGTTGCTATTCATTCGTCCCTTTTTTAAGCGCCCCGTCCCCATTACCCAAAGTAACAAAGTTATGCAAAGAAAAGCAACAAAGACAGAATGTTAATAGCGTCTTTAGATTTCGACTTCCCCAAACACAACGCTGTACTCAGTATTTGATCTGAAGTAACAATTTAATGTTATAGACATACAACACATGTAAACTTTATTTGAAAGTAACTAAAAAATCAGACGTCAGTTTTGAAAAAAAAAAAAACAGTCATCTGGCTCTACTTGGAATCAGAGCACATCTTACTAGCGACTGCATTTTCAACATTTTGTAGCATGTTCCACTCGTCAGTCTTACCATGGTATTGGTACCATGCCATGACCAAATGCAGATGGGCCACTGCCTTACGGTTAGTTGGAGCAGCAAGCTGGGTAACTTGGCTGTCAGCTTCAGCTTCAGCTTCAGAATCCGGCTCGTCGGTGCCCAGCCTCTTAATTAATGAACAGATCTCTTCAGTTGTTAGTTCACCGTCGGTTGGTAAGGTAGCATCCATGTCAACTAATTCAGCAAAGTCGACTACCGACATGAATTCCGGCATCACTATGACATCCAAGACGATTGGTCCGATGGAACGTCAGTGTCACCTACAATGTTGAATGCTTTCTAGAAACAGTTCATTATCGTGGCAAGTTTTACACAGTTCCATGCTTTAGCCACTATGTAAATTGCATCAAGGAGAGTAACAGCCTTTGCAATTTCAGATGCTTGAGCATTCCCACCTTCATCGATAACTCCGACAATGCGTGTTGCCATCAATGCACGGTAATGCCCCTTTAAATTTCTAATAACCCCCATGTCTATAGGCTGTATTAGACTGGTTGTATTGAGAGGCAGTCTCATCTCCATTGTAGACATCACCAGGTGTATATTCCTGCAATAGAGCTGGTAGGACGCTTTGCACCCAATCCCCTGCGGCACTACTATCAGCATCACCACGCTCTCCTTGTTCCTTTTTACAAACCATATTGTGTCTCTCCTTCCACCATGACAGACAGCCATCAGAAGCAGCAAATGTTTTGTGGTTTAGCTGTGTCACCAGTTCATTAGCTTTTTTTTTTTCATAAGGGGACTGGAGATTTGAGCACTTCTGCTAACTGCGTTATTAAACCAGGTGAATAGTGTTTCTTCCACCTCAGAGTCCTTTCCACCTCTCTTCCTTTTTCTCTGTGGGTTGCTGTTTGCTAGCCACTCAGCCATGACTGAATCACAATTTTGGCTGATTCTGCCAGCCTGGCTTTTTGATATCCCAAAGGCAGCAGCTACCATTGACAAGGAGGTTTTTAGTCCTTGAAGAGCTTCAAGAACCTTAACGGCAGTTGAAAAACACTGCTCACAGGATCTAATTTTATAAGGAATCTCCCCACAAAACGTCCCAATTAGCCGAAATTGACAACCTTATTAAACGACAGGAGCTCCCATTAACTATAATAGGGGACTGAGGACCACGTGATGCAGGGTACTGGGTAGAAGCTCCTCTGTATAGCTCCAGCCTCCCAACTTGATTAAAGTGTTTTCTGGAGCATTTAACAAGCCTAAAACCCTATATTTTAAAGGTCTGTTGCCTTCCTAGCATTGAGTGTTCCTGCTGGGGGAATCTGAGAGAGAGTGGATGTTTACATGAAACGGGTGCCACAAAAACATACCCCGCCAGTTTCTCTGGAAAAGGCCCCGAAGAAATCACGGGCCTTGAGTGGAACTGATAAGCCAGAGGTTGCAAATCAGGGCACGGAGCAGGAGCAGCTCACGTTAAGCAGTTTCTTAGAGGAATTCAAGCCCTTTCGGGAAGAAATAAAAGAAATGGCATCAGAGATGAAATCTCTATCTAGAAATCTTGAAGAGATCTCAGTCTTAACTACGGATAATATCGCAAGGATCTCCTCCTTGGAGAAACAAGCAGAGAGGTTCGAGCCTGGGATGGCTGCTATGCGGCAGAAACTTGCACATTTTGAAGATAAGCTAGAAGACCTTGAAGGTCATAGTCGTAGAAATAATATTGTGATCCTGGGGCTGCCAGTGGGAGAAGAGGGTCAGAACACCATAGCATTTGTCCAGAAGTTGGTGGAAAAGATTGCTGGCCCCTCGCCCTTTGGGGCTAAATACATAATCGAGAGAGCTCACAGATCCCTGAGGCCGAAGCCCCCCCCCCCCGGAGCCATACCCCACCCTATAATATGCCGATTTTTGAATTACTTGGAGAGGCAGCATTTGTTGTCCAAAGTTAGAGAAATCCAGGAAGTGAGATGGGAACAAGTCAAACTCAGGCTGGCGCAGGACCTGCCGGGCTCTGTCCATCTGAAACGCAAAGCATTTCATCCAGTCATCTCTAAAATTATTGCAGCTGGTTTGAAGTTTCGTATGGCGTACCTGGCCAGGCTACAGGTGCAAGTAGCCAGTACCTGGGTTTCTTACAAGGATCCTGAGGCTGCGATTTCTGGTCTAAACCTGTCCCTACCGGATCTCTTCAGGGATACTTCAGATGCCTCTCGACAGGTCAAGGGAAGAGTTCTGGTTTGAAGATATCTGGCTGCTACTTGAAGGATTCTTCGGGGACGAATATATATAGTTGCTGAATTTCTATCCAAGCCTGTTTAGTGGGCTTATGGGACACAATTTCTTTATTATTTTCTGGACTTTATATGGTTGCTTACGCTTTAGCTTTATCTGGGACTCTGGTCTCTCTTAAAATGACTGTTTAAGCTTATCTTTTCAGGCATTGGGGAAAGTAATTTTGCAATGTTTTGGGTAGTATCTCCCTTGCAAGCATGCGAGGGGATTTGAGTCCATTAAGGCCTTTGGTGTGTACCCGTGGGAGTTTAATGCCATCATTTGGTGGGTTGTCTGGAGAGGCTCGGGGCATTCTCTCTAGCGCCTTACTATGCACTTCGTTCCTGTACCACCAGAGGAACACGAACCTCATTGAAATAGGGCCCAATGGTTCAATGGCCCGTGATGGGAGTTTTTCCTGGCATAAGGGCGCTATTATGGACGGGGCGCGGCTGAACCCATTTGGTGGGGCCAAGTGTTTCATGTGCGGGTGAGTCCCGCGTGGGAACTGGAAATATTGCCTGTGGTCTAGTCTTAATAGCACTTAACGAGGTGCGTTCCTTTCAGCAGGCAAGGTTTGAGGGTTGGTAACTCACTAATCCTAGCTCCCTAGTTCTATTATACAGTGTTACTCCCATGGGTCATCTGGAGTGAATCACCTGAGGACCTCACATATTGTTACTGTTACTTAGGTCATTTACCTCCTGTTGTTTTCATGTAGGAGGGCTCAAAGATCTCTCTTCTTTTTTTCTTAGGGTTTAGGGGGTAATGTCGGGGGCTGGGGGAGAAGGAAGCAGTAAGCTGTTGAACGTTGTTGGTGACAGTTGGGGGTGGGAGGGTGGGGTAGAAGGCAATAGTTTGGGTTTATTAACACTAGTTTGTGATTGGGTGTTACTTGAGGGGTGGAAGGGTTAGTTTGGGCAGGATGGGGGGGTTTTGGGGTGGGAGGATGGCACAGCAGTTTTAGTGGATCAGGGGTACGTGGATCATAATAGTAGTAGCTGTCAAAGGTTAGCCTCGGGCTTGTTTCGTCAACAAAGATGGCTAGTAGTATTAACCTAGCTACGTGGAATGTGAAGGGGGTTAGGAGAAAACCTAAGCAATATCAGGTGCTTAAACACCTGAGCTTGCTGCATGCACAGATTACGTTTTTGCAAGAATCTCACCTGCTAGATACTGAGGCACTACAACTTAGGAGACAACAGGTGGGGCAGGTCTTTAATGCCTCAGGCTCAACCAGTAGTTGTGGTGTCATGATGCTGGTTAATAGGGATGTTCCATTTATTCCCACACAGGTTTTTAGGGATTCAGAGGGAAGGTATGTTCTAGTTCAGGGTACCCTTTGGGCCATGCCACTCTTGCTTGTCAGCATTTATGGACCAAATGCGGACGATCCCACTCTGTTCGCGAAATTGACTTTCACTATTCTCCCCTTACTCCCTATTCCCATTATCATGGGGGAGACTTTAATCTGGTTTTGGACCCTAACATAGACAGGTCTGGGAATGTGTCAAGGGGACTGTCCCCGGGACAAAGAGCCTTCAAGGAATTACTAGATCAATGCAGACTGTGCGACGTATGGCGATTTTTGCATCCCAACTCCAGGGAATTTACTTTTAGTTCACTGGTACACGGCTGGCAGTCTCGTATTGATTACCTTCTGGTCTCTCATGAGCTCTTGCCGGGTGTGTCATCCGCATCAATTCAACCAGACCCTGCATCTGATCATTCTCTGGTGTTATGTAATCTGGCTTTCTCTAATATTCCCAAGAAAGAGACCCGATGGAAACTAAATGAGCGGCTATTGAAGGAGGAGAAATACTGTCGACTAGCGAAGGATCAGATTGATTTTTTTTCTCTACCAACCCTTTAGAAAGTGCTACGCCGGACATTATATGGGGAGCTTTAAAGACTTATATTAGGGGTATTCTCATTAGTTTAGCTACAAAGAGGAAGAGGGCTCAGGAAGCAGAGTTATTATCATTATTGTCTCAAATTCGGGAACTAGAATCTAGACAGCCAAACAATATTTCCAAGGAGGAGAGGCAGAAATTATTAGTAGTTAAAGACAGATATTTAGATTTATTAAGAGAGAAAGCGGAGTTGGCTATCATTCGTACCAAAGCAAGTTTCACGGATCAAGGAGAAAAAGCGGGGCACCTGTTGGCCTTACGTTTAAAACAGCAGGAGACTGCAAGGTTTATACCTCCTATTAGGGCACAAGCAGACGGTTCCTTGAGAGTATCCCCATTAGAGATTGTGCAGGAATTTGCTACTTATTATGAGCAGCTATATAGGGACATGGATAGCCCTCCTTCCATAGAAGATTTGGAAGAGTACCTTAGGGATTCTAGCCTGCCTTCCTTGGCAAACTCCCCCCAAAAATTTTTATCCTCTCCCCTATTGCAGGAGGAAATTTCGGCTGTCATAATGGCCCTGCCCTCGGATAAAGCTCCGGGACCGGATGGGTTTTCTGCTTCATTTTATAAAGTTTTCAGACAGCAATTATTGCCTGTACTCCACCGGCTCTACCTTCATATTCTCATCGGGGCTGCAGCAGACACTCACTTGTTTGAAGCCTTAATAGTCCTATTACCCAAACCGGACAAAGACCCCGAATTGGTTCAGAGTTACAGGTCAATATCCCTATTGAATCAGGATGTCAAAACTCTTTCGAAGATATTAGCGGATAGGCTAACACTGGTTCTCCCAGATCCGATTGGCATGTCTCAGGTTGGGTTTATGAGGAGATGTTCATCCTCAGACCATTTACGTACCCTCTCGCACATCTTCTCAGAGTCCAGGGATGCCACCTTTCCCGCGGGTTTGGTCTCCCTGGACGCCGAGAAGGCATTTGACCGGGTAAACTGGAATTACTTATTCCAAGTTCTCAGACCTTTTGGGTTTCCTGCCATTTTTATAGGCTGGATTATGGCGCTATATCGGTCTCCCTCTGCAAGGATCTCAGGTAATGGGGCTTTTTCAAAATCTTTCCTGTTACATTCAGGTACGAGACAGGGTTGTCCCCTTCCCCCCTATTATTTAATCTTTATTTAGAATCCCTTATTCAAAATATTCTTAATAACACGGGAATACAAGGTATTCCAATCCGGAACAATGTGGTGAAGATAACAGCATATGCTGATGATCTCCTCCTCCATTTGGCCCACCCAGTAACTTCTATCCTGAATATGCTAAGTGAGATAGTCAAATTCAGCCGTTTTTCGAATTATAAGTTGAATGCTAACAAGACGTCCTTTTTTCCCCTTAATCACAAGGTTTTTAAGACAGACATTATCCCCTTGGGATTGTGTTGGTCTCCCCATGTTATCAAATACTTGGGTATCAAGTTAACACGTAACACTTCCCTATGGTTTAAAGAAAACTGAGAACCTCTTTCTCAGATGATTGTGCAGGGCCTAGAGAGATGGGATAAGCTTCTGATTTCATTATGGGGCCGCATTAATATAATAAAGATGAATGTATTTCCCAGTATTTTTTATCCCCTGTCGCATCTCAGCTCGTTCGTTCCTGTATCCTGGTTTCAGAAAATGCATAAGCTTTTCACTAATTTTATCTGGTCTAATAAACACTCCAGGCTGGCCTATCACAAATTAGCCACTGCCAAAAATGAAGGGGGGTTACGGATTCCTCATATGACAATTTATTACTGGGTTAGTCATCTTGCTAAGTACCTGAAATGGTTAAGGCCAGGTCTGGAAAATCTGAGACCAGCCTGGCTTAACACAGAACTAGACTATATTCAGGCTATGAACATGGATCCCTCAACCATGCTCTTTGTAAAAGTCTCCCTTTTACAGAATGTTAGCAAATGCCCCACTCTCATGACTTCATTAAAGGTTCACTCGCAGCTGTGTTCATTTCTAAGACATAATCCGAGTACAGACCTGTCTCAGTCCATCTGGAATTCTCCGGCTTTCACCATAAACAAGCAGGTAATTTCTCATACATGGTTACCTCAGTTAGGTGAAGGGATAGCCTCCTCTTTATTGGATGGCTCGGGGGCTTGGCTCTCGGTAACCGAGATTCTCAGAAGGTACAACATTCCTGACTCTCAGTCATTTAGGGTTTGTCAATTGAAGCATCTGTTAATCACGGTGTTTGGTAAAGTCCCTCCCTGCCCAACAGTTTTTGCATTGGTACCTGAACTTTCTTCCCTTCTCTAATCCCCAGGGGTTGTCTCTAAGATATATCAGGTATTGTATCTTTGGCGGTTTGGGAGTGGCAACGGTCCCACTACCTTTTGGAACCCATTTTTCCCGCAGTCCACTTTCAATTGGTCAGCTCTCTGGATGTTTTGTCACAAATACATGTCCCAAGATAGATTACGCCTCATGCAATTCCATATTTTGCACAATACTGGCTAAATGGGGCCTTCTCGATATTGACAGGTGCACTAGATGCTCCCAGGAAGCTGGGACGCTTTTTCACATATTCTGATCATGCCCCAAGATAGCTTTGTTATGGGATTTAATTAAAACCTGCCTGAACCCCTTACTGGGATTACAGGACTGTTTTACTCTGGATATTTGCCTTTTGGGAGATTTGTCTTCTATTAAGGTTAAGATTCGGAGATTTCACATTTCAACGATTGCACTCTCGGTAAAAAAAAATATTCTCAGGCATTGGAAAGACAGGAATTGTCCTACATATCAGGAATGGATACATGAAATCCTTGCTAATCTCCGCACTGAGAAGGCCATAGCAAGCTTTCAAAATAGGTTACATAAGTATAAGTCTATATGGGATCCCCTTCACACCTTAATTATCACGGCTAGGATTTAAAGTGTAACTGGTGCACATGCCATCATATCAAGTATGAGATCATCACGGTTAACTAGCTACTACAGTATTTGAGGAACTGCTGTGCTGGGGGGAGTGGGGGGTTAGGGCAGTGTTGGATTGTATTACTATCTGTCTGTTCATACTTGTTTCACTGCCTCCTGTATTGTGGAAATTTTGTGACTAAAGTGTGAATTGAAAAAACTATAATAGGGGACTAATCGGTTACCATGGAAACGTCCCAATTATGCGGACGTCCCAATTAAGTGGCTTCATCTGTACATCAAAATTTAGAAATAGTTGTAGCTGTTATTAAGACCTTTCCTTATCTCTGTGTTTCTCTATGCCCTCCCAATGTACTGGTACCTGCCATAGTCCTGTTGGTATCTTACTAGATCTGGAAAATCATAATGATCTTTTCAGCTGACCTAAGACTCTCCTCTACCCCTACTCTTATCACTTATCTCACCTGCCCTCCCTTCTCTATTCTACTCCTAAAAACTCTGCTCTACCCTTCTGCTCTCCACCTATATCTTACTCCCTCACTCCCTTTATCCCTTTTTCTATTCCCCTGGCTGCTTTTCCTCAAATTCTTGCTCCAATGCAATTACTCTCTCTCCCCTTGAATTTAACCCTCGACTACTAATGTTACCAAATGAACCTAAACTGTATTTTATTGTATCCACTGTGATGCTCTTTTTGTATCCTATGTATTGTTTTCCTTGTCTGTATACATGTTCTAGTACCTCCTTGAGAATGAGCTTGCTCAATGGAGTTCCCCTGCGATAAACTTGAACTTTTTTATATATTACACCAGAATATTACCCATTAGATTCATTGACATCATGACCTCCTACACTACTCTAAACTAGGGATATGATCCAGGCTTACTATTTTACTCCTAACAGTATTCATGATTCTCCTTCTATCAAATATACTTTTTACCTTTGTTTATATACCTTCAGATATAATGTCTAGGAAGGGTTGTCATATCATTTCAAATAACTCCTCCTGTCTCTCTTAAATAAATTGAATTCTCTCAAGATTCACTGCATCCATCATATAGTTTAATCAGATTTTAAAGGTAGGTAGAATGGGGTCTTTCCATTTTGTTAGAATGCATTTTTTTGCAGTTGTCATTGCTATTGATACAAACGCTTGTTGGGGCTCATCAATCCTATTACCAAACTCCATTATTCCAAACATGGTAAACACAATTTTAAAATGAATTTGTTTATTTATAACTTTCTTTATCAAATTATTCATTTTAGACTAAAAATTTGTTAGAAAAGGACAATTATGGATTGGATGGATCAATGTGCCTGTTGTAGTAGTACATCTTGGACATCTGTCATTTATTTCATTATTCATTTTATGCAATTTATATGGAGTAAGATACATTCTATGTAACATACCATACTGAATTTGTCTTAGATTAGAAGCTTTAATAGTCACAATTACTAAGACCAAAATCTCATTCCATAATTCTTCCAAGATTTGTTTGTTAATTTCAGCCCCAATTCCATTTGCCATTTTTGTTTTAATTTATCCATCTCTTTTATACTAATTCCAAAGAGAGACCTATGTAGTATTGATATCAATTTTTTATTTTCTTTTTGTTCCTCTACTTTTTCTAAAATTAGTGTCATTCTTAATTTTAGTTCTCCATTAGTCTTTTTTATATATTGTTTAATTTGTATATATTTAAAATAATGTGTATAGGGAAGAGGATATTTTTCTCTTAATTTTTTGAAGGTCATAAATGCTTCTTTATCAAATAATTGAACAATTTCTGTCAAACCATATGAAGACCATAATGTAGTAATCCCTTATTACTAGATGGGGGAAGTTCCAGTTATTATGCAGAGGTGTGTATTTGTTATTCCTGAATCAAATTTTAGAGTCCTATGAATTTGGACCCAACATTTAAGTGTTGTTCTCATGGAGATTGGAAGAGACTTTAATCTAGCTCTATCCAGCTCCTGTCCTGAAAACAAAAAGTTCATTAGAGTTGGGTAATTCCCTACTAATTGCTTCATATAACCGAGTTTCTTTTTTCTTTCTGGCAATGTATCCAGTTCCAGATTATAACCACCTGTGAGACTATATAATATTTATAAAAGTCTGGTAAAGCTAATCCTCCCTGTTCTACCAGAAGCACCTGTTTATTATGTGCTATTCTTGGGTTTTTAGCCATATAAAGTTAGTGATTATTTTTTTTAAGAATTTAAAATATGGCATAGGGACTTCTATTGGTAATGCTTGGAATAGATACAGGATCTTAGGTAATACCTGCATCTTTACCAGGTTAACCCTACCAATTACAGTATATGGTAAACTCTTCCATCTCTCTAAATCTGTGTTTATTGTTTATAAGAGCTTCTCATGATTCTCTCTTAATAAGTTATTGGGTTTTTTTGTAATTGAAATCCTTAAGTATTTAAATGAATCTGCTTCTAGATCATATTTGGTACTCTTAAATACTACTCTCCCTGTATCTAAAGTTTTCAATATCTAGGTTTTCTCATAGTTAATTTTAAACCCTGATTCTTTCCCAAATTGTTCTGTTATTCGTATGAATTCCATTATATATTTTTGACCATTATCCATATACAGAAAAGTGCCGTCTGCATAAAGACTTATTTTATGATACGTATTACTATATGATGTTCCTTTAATATTATTCTGCCTAATATATTCTGCCCAAGGTTCTATAGAGATTGCAAATATTAAAGGAGAAATAGGGCAGCCCTGTCATGTACCATTTGATAAATTAAATGATGATTATCCGTTATTAATTTTTAATTGTGCAGTTGGAAAATGATATATCATTTTTATCCGTTCCATAAATCTCCCTCCAAAGTTCATTTTCTGCACTGTATGAAAAACAAAATTCCATTTGACTTGATCAAATGCTTTTTCTGCATCTACTGTTATTAATAAAGAATCCCTTTATCCTTATTTTCCACTAAATTCAGAGTTCCTCTAATATTTTCCATTATTTTTCTTCCTCTAATAAAACCATTTTGATCTTGATGTATTATATCAGGCAAAAATCTATCTAATCTTATAGCAAGAACTTTGGCGAAAACTTTATAATCAGAATTTAGTAATGATATTGGTCTATATGATTTACATAAGTCAGGGTCTTTATCTTGTTTTTGAAAAAGAAGAATAATTGCTTCATAGAAAGTCTTTGGAATCTTTTTTAATTCAGTTATTTTATTAAATAATTCAGCAAAAATAGGGATTAGTATCGCTTTAAATCTTTTGTAAAATTCAATTTGTATGCCATCTGATCCAGGCGCCTTCCCTAATTTCATTTCTTCAAGTGCAGTTTCTATTTCTAGGTATGTAAATGGTTGGTCTAATGTTGTTTTCATTTCTTCTGGTAATTGTTTTAACTTTATTTTTCCAAAAATACTAATCTGATCTGCAATTTTTTCCTGAGCTGTGTATAATTCTTTATAGTATTCTGCAAATATATCCATTATATCTGTATGGTGTTTCTGTAAAGTTTCCATCCTGTCTTTTATTTGTGTTATGTTATTCCGTTCTTGATCTTTATTGGTTGCCATGCCATTAGTTTTGCCTGCATTAATATAATAATAAGCTCTTCTGTTTAGTATTTGATGCTCTGCTTTCTATGTAATCAATTTATTATATAGCTCTCTCTTTGTTGTTAATTGACTAAAGGTATGCATATCTTGTGTGACGAATGAATTTGTTCCAATAGTTTTATGTAATTTTCCAGCAATTTAAGCTGTTGAAGCCATTTTTTCCTCCTTCCCCCATCTCATGTAAAATACCTCTTATCTAGGCTTTAAAATAATCCTAAACCACCATTATATCTATGTTTTGGTTTACATTTCTTTCAAAAAACTCCCTAATTTCTTGTTCCAATATTTCCCAATTGGGAGTATCCTTAAAAGCCTGTGGGTCCATTTTCCATAATGGGGAAATTAACATTTGATGGTTTAATTGTATTTCCAAAATACAGGGAGAATGATCAGAAATCAAAATTCCTGGATAGGAAACTTTCTTAACCATATATAATAAAGATTCTGAGACTAAAAGGTAGTCATTTCATGAATATAAGTGGTACATTTTAGAATAGTAAGAATATTGTTTATTTTCTTCTTTCATCTGTATCTAAGGATCCACTAGTTTCAGGTCATCCATAAAATATTTTATGACCTTGACTGCTGATTTAAAATTATGTACTAATTCTGACGTTCTATCTGATTTATTTAATACTAAATTGAAGTCCCTCCCTATAATATATGGTGAGCTAAAGCTTGACAACTGCAAAAAGAAATCTGAAAAAAATAATGGGTTATTATAATTACGACCATAAGTTGTTGCCATCGTCAGCACTTGATTATCTATTTTTAATTCAATAATTACGTCTCCCATTTTGATCTCTGAATATTTTCAATATAGAGGGTTGAAGATTTCTTCTATGGAAGAACATGGCAGACCCTCTAGCTTGTGTAGTGTAAGGTGAGTGTATACCCTTCCCCCATTTCTTCTGAAACCATGCAAAATCTTATTCTAAAAAATTTGATTCTTGTATTAATAAGCAATTAATTCCTTTTTTATATAATTTATAATCTTAACCATTTTTGTTCTATTTCTTAGCCTTTTTACATTCCATGATAATATTTTTATTGTAGTCATTTTACACTTTAACATTTTTTGTTTTTTCATTTTTAGCCTGGATCATACCCATCCATAGTTTCATTATTTGTCTTTTTTTTTCCATAACCACCATTTTGTTCATTTTTTGTCTTTTCCCCTTTCTTAAATAAGTTCCTTCCCCTTTTAATGTTATTACAAATTCTATCCCCCCCACTCGGGGATCTGTAGATCCCTCCTTGTTTGCAGATTTGCACTTTTTGGCATCTCTTGCACTTTGCTGACGTATATATACATATATATTTTTTTTATTTTATTTTCCCTTTCTTTTATTTCTCTGTTTTTCCCTTCTTCTCCCCTTTCTTTCTCTTTCTTATCCTTTCTTCCCCTTTCCTTTTATTCTAATTTTATCTATTTTGTGGTGTCTCCTACAACAGAGGGAAGTGTAAGAAGGGGCCCCTTTCATTATGGCTTCATTCAGGAGACAGAAACAGAAACATGCAAATATATGGGTTAGCCCCACATGGTGCTACTTCTCAGAACCTCTCAGGAAGCTGCCTACGTCCTAGAGGGAAAGTTGAACAGATAATTGAATAGAGGGGGGTAGTAATGGAAGGGTTGGCTTACTTGCCTACTTAATTATATTACTCTTACTAAATCTCAAATTATATCTACTTTATATGGGGAGAAAATTGAGACAAAAACAAAAACGGTGACATCAAATATTTAAACAGAGCACCGAACCCTCCCATGTCAACTGATGTTAATCCCATATCCTTTCTATTCTATTCTTAACTTATTTTAAGTGTTCTTCTTTTTCTCGTTTCTTGCAGTCCCTCCCTCTTTCCCCTCCCTCTCTTCTTTTGTTTGTTTCCCCTTTATTTAATTCTTCCTTATGTATATTATTCATATGGATGTGGTCTCCCTAAGTGGGATGATTGTCCTGCTGAGTTGCTATAACATTTTTCTTAAGCTTCCTCAGCTTCTTTATGATCGTCAAAAGACATGATTTTACCATTTACTACAAAGCATAGCTTAGCCGGATACTGCATCGTAAATCGAATACCTTTTTCATATAATTTTTTCTTCACAGTGTTAAATAGCTTCCATTTGTTCATTGTGTCCATTGAAAGGTCTGGGTATGCATTGAACTTAAAATCTGCAAATTTCAACCCTTTTTCAGTTCTTGCCTTCTGTAAAATAATTTCTCTGTCCTGAAATTTATGTGGTTTTATCAGCACTGATCGTGGATAATTCTACAGTCATTACTATTTCTTGATCCTACACTATCAGCTCTATCCCGCAGTATTTTCTGCTCAGGATAACTTCTCCCCACTGCTTCAGTAATCATGTTTTCAAAATGCTTTAAAGGATCCCCAGTTCCTTCTATACCATCTGGAACATTTTTTAATCTTATATTTCCTCTTCTAGACCTATCTTCCAAGTCTGCGATTTTTGTTGTCAAAATCTTAATCTGGATATCATGCTGTGTTTGTATCTTTCATAAGGGACCTCTGATGTCTTCAACCTGAGAAACCTGTTGCTCTAACTCTTGTGTCCTTATCGACAAGGTAGACATTTTTTCTGTTATAGTGCTCATTGTGTCTGAAATTCCCTTTATGGAATGGCCCAGTTAGCCCAGAGTTTTAAGCACATCTTGCCTTAAGGTCGCTACCACTTGCATTACTTCCACTGAGCCTGCAATCCCTTCCCCACTGTTTAATTTATCAAGCAAAGCAGTAGAGACTTGGTGTTGTGGCCTATTTGCTTGTTCTGAAACCTCATGCGACTCATTATAGAGCATATGTGAAGTGTGTGGTTGCTGCTGAGTTAACAGAACATTTTCTTGGATACAAGGTTCCTCCTGTGGAAAAAATTCCATCGTGTTAGATTTTACACATACTGGCATCTCATCCTGCTCAGCAGACGCTGCTCCCTCCATTTCTGTTTGTTCAGAAAAAAGTTGTTTCTTAATCCCCGTTTTAACTAAATGTTTTGACTTGCAATACTGAGTTATTTTACCAGACCCCTTATTATTTTTGTCTTTTTTTGCTTAATAGGAGTATCAGGTAATGGTGAAAGAAAAGGCTCACTTACCCAAGTAATGCAGTTTTTCTCTGTATTTGAATCTGAGTGACTCTCAAATCACACTGTCCCCTCTGTGTTTTTCCTTACCTTTTCTGTTTTTTTTGCCTCTATGGTTTCTTGTAATCTCCTTTACAACTTCTCAATGACTTTGACATTCCATGTTGTCTGCTCCTTCAGGCACTCACCTTGCCGCTTTCACCATCCCTCCTCCTCCTTCTTGTTTTTTTCTCAGTAGAATTTTAGCTTCTTGGCCTTTTGCCTTATTAAATTACCAAGATTAAGCAGAGATATAAAAAGCTAACATAAAGCTTAAAAAAAAAATAGGGCTACTACCAGGAGGACAACCGGCAATATAAAGCAGCATTCTAAACCATGAGTCCCGCATTCATAACTTCTTAATAGCATGCTCTTAGACCCGAGGGTATCATGTGGTGAGCACAATTACCAAAACATATGTTTTTGGATAAGAAAAGCATTAAAGCGCCACTCGGAAAGGGAAAAGACAAAGAACTGCAATAAATTCAATAAAGACGCACCGACATTGACTTATACGACCACGTCCTCCTCAGTGTCTTGCTTCAGCTCCTCCAAACCGGAACTGGCATCATTCTCCCTTCTTCCTTCTCCCATGAAAGCAAGATTCTTCTGCCAGAAGCTAGCAGCAGCTGAACTTAAACTTGATATCCCCGTCCACATCAGACAGCTTTAGATCTTTTATTAGGATCACATACCCCAATTCCACAGTCTTCATAAATTCCCCTTCCAGCAATCTGCCTCTTGCCACAGTCTGATTTAGTGACCTTAGGCCACGCCCAACCAAATGTTCTTAACTCTCTACACTGCCAGCTGTATCCATGGCCTCCACTGGTCTTATATTATCCTGTATGTACAATGCACCCCCCCCCCCATTTCTCTATCTCTGGAAGAGAGTGTAGCCAGGTATTTACAGATCTCAATCATTACTGGATATAGCCCATGATTCTAATATGACAATGGCTTGTGGACAATAAACTTGTACTAAACCTTAACAAATCTAAGGCTATACTTTTTGGTCCCAAACACCTGGATGCTGATAGACAAAATCTCCTACAACTATCCTCGACCAATGGCACTGGGATTGAGGTCTGCTCATCCATCCAATACCTTGGGGTGCATCTCAATCAAGAGCTAACCCTGACAATGTATGTGGAAGCTGTAACAAAGTCACTCCATCAAAAAATAGGACTACTCTACAGACTAGGTGGATACATAACCAATGAAGCATGGCTGGCAATCGCTTCAGGAACTCTTCTCCCTGTTCTATATTTTCTTCTGTATGGTGCTCCCCTCCTTCAACCTCTCTGAGGTACCGAACTTTCCAAACTCAGAATCCTCTACCACAAAGTTGCCCACTTTGTAGCCGCTGTTCACCCCTGGGATACCCACTGTGGTGTTCTCACCTCCCTCAACTGGCCAGCACTTGAGGCTAGGCTTGCCTACCCCACCCTCTGCCTTGCCTTCAAAACAAACTATCTGCAGCACCTAGCATTAATGGGCTACTCAAGTTCAAGGCTCCAGAGCAACAGCATTGGTCTTCTGCTAGCCCCATCCTGGAGGTACCTAGGTTGAGATCCTATGCAGGTGACAGGTCATTCACCATCTCTGCTTCGGTACTCTGGAACAGCCTGCCTTTAGACATGACAAACTGCTCCTCCTTGAACATTTTCAAACCCGCTCTGAAATCCAACATGTATGTGGCCAGTAAATGTAGTTGTAATTGATGCCACTGAAGTGTATCTTGGCTCTGCCACCCAACCACTGGGCTTATCCCTACTGCTGTGGTCACTTACCCTATAGGCACTTAATCCCCTTCATTGATTCCCCTACCTAAATGGCTAACTTGTTAACAGGGGTTGTGCCACTGCTGCTCCTAGTATAGTTTCTGAGGTCTGCTTTCCCTTACCCTAACCTGCCTAGTCTTTCCCTCAGACAAACCCATGCATCTGCCATTGCTTTGGACCTGTCATTATGTGCTTTAAATTGTTTAGCTATAAGCTTTGTTACCTAACATATGTCAATTGTAAAAATTGTATTTATCCTGTTGCTTGTATATTACGTCTCTGTATACAAACTGTTGCTTCTGTATTGTATGGGGACTGATGCCTTTTTAGATGAAAGTAATTAACTCTGGGTCGCCCCTGAAAAAGAGATGTTATGTCTCAGGGTGCCCACCCAGTTATATCTACTTGCTCCTCCACAGCTTATGCCCACAGGTCCCCAATTTTTTTTCCCCAAGGCTCCTGGTATTTAAGTTTATAAATTTTGCGATTTTCAGCTCCACGTACATAATGCAGATTCTTGGGCCATTACTTCAAGATTAAGTGAAATATACATTCAAGTGTGGTCTCAATGCATAGGCGAGACTTAGAGCTTTAAAATGCATACTGATATGTTACCTCAGAAGATTAATGTTAAAAGTGATAGGGTTAAATACCAACCACCACCCCTTAAATTCTTGCAAAATTTCAAAATATTCTTATACTTAATCTTGTCAGACAGGATTTATTGCACTTTATTATATAATGTTATGTTTTCTAAAAGGGTAAGTATTCTGCTTAGACATGCATATGTGGTTGGGAAGTTTTAATGTAATAAAGAGGATAAATTGATAAAAGGGAAGACACCATTAATAGATGAAATGTTAGCAAGTTTATATGTTTTGAGTTCTTCATGCCATATCTTCCGTGTTTATATGTGCGTGGCATATGTATGTATGTATATGTGTGCGTATGTATATATTTTATATATACTGTAGATATAGATACTAACACAACATTTTCTTTTATTTCAGACTCTTCGAGCATGTCTCTAAACTTTTTTGTCAAGCAGAAACACTGAGAGGAAAATCCGAGGACCCTGCAGTGTGTAGTGCATTACCCTGCCCTGACAACAAGAGACTCTGAAGTAACTCCTCTGAGTGATAAAAGTTGCTGCATACTTATAAAGAGCAAAGATGTTCAACCCCAGTTACAGTAGGTGATAATAACCAAGATATGCTCCAAAAATTAAGACAGAGGACCTCATTGCAAGGGGGTTTCTAAACATGACAAGTACTACCTAAATTATACAGTAATCACAAGGGACAGGACCCCAGTTGATCAGAATAGAAGTGATGATGAGAATGACAATGAGCAGTCAGATAGAACTGGGTTTAAGGCCATTTGTTGTGTAACTGAAGACAATGTGCTTCAAAGACACCAAACCGCTTCAATGAAAGCACTGAATGAAATCTCTGGCATCAGAATAAGAGATCAAAGATACCGTTATAAACTTAGAAACCAGCTGAAAAAGAAATAATGGGATTCACTTTTATTTTTAACAGTTGATCCTCAAAAATCACTTGTTGTAATCAGTGCTGAATCTTTAACCGGCGGTGCATCAGTCACAGAGCTTTTGAGAACGGATGACAATCAAGTCATCAAGCTTGCTGCTTCCTTGTTGTGTGAACATATCTAAAGATTTGTAGAGACATGGTCACCAACTGTGGATGCTCTCCTGAGTAAAGAACGACAGCCCCCAGAGACAGTTCAATCATTTTTCTAGCACGTACTAAAATCCCCCAAACATACAAAAAGTGAACAAGTCTCCCAGTTGTCGAAGCCCTACTGAAAAGACCTACTTCATGGTGTCACACATGGCAAGTTTCTCACTACAAAATCTGCACTTATTGGAATTGTGCTGCACCATATGACCAGACAGAAAATATCCATGAACATCCTGTTTCATTTAGGAAATAGTTGCAGTTATGACCAAGTGTGTGAAACTGAAACTGGTTTAGTGGGACTTTCTCAGCATTTTCAAGAGCAAGGTCTGTAACTGCCATTTCAGCCAAAGTCAGAGTCTTCTGTTGCCTCAACAGTTTTCTGGATGGAGAACTTTAGTCAGAATATTGAAACAGTAACCGGACATGGAACAATACACAATACACATGGTGTTGCATATCAAGAATAATTGGAAGGCTCCATTCTCCAAGAAGATTCTATTGAAATTCCTGATTCAGAAAGAAGGACAATTGTATCTAACAAAAATGAATTAGAACATCGACAGGTGGATTCAAAGAAGAAGCCAACCACATGGCAATATGCCCAAGTCTACTGTGCCAGCAACAGTAGCAATTACTGGCAAGGAAAGCTAATGCTATGGAAACTTAGTTGGAAAGCACACAAGGAGGATCAGCTTGTCCCAAGGTTTACTGGTTGGCTGATGCTTGTCTATAACAATCATTCAAGTTCACCAAAGAAGATGGTTAAAACATAATCATATACCCATCCACAAGTTCATCACTGATCATGCCACTGTAGTTAAATACCACACAAACACAAGAAATAGCTTAGCAAGTAAATATGCCCTATGTTCACCTGACACTTGATGTTGGAGCAGCAGCAAAGGCACATTATGGGGTGCAGAATATCCCTGATCTGTTCCACAATGTCATAATTCATTTGGGAGATTTCCACATATTCCTGGAAAACGATGGCATTATAGGACAGTTAGTTGGTGGTAGTGACTATGAGGACATAGTATTTCAGGCTGGTATTTGTGCCTCTGGAAGCTTTGCGTGGTAAGCATTACAATCAGGCATGGGCTGTACGTGAGCATTTTCCAGATGTCTTAGAGTGACTGCTTCAGGACACATTTCTAGAGTATTAAACAGAACTTAATGCAACACCTGCAGTATTGCTTGACCTGGTCAAATCACCTCAGCCCACAGACTTCCATAACCTGCTTCAGGAAGATGAGATTGTCACTTTCCAGACTGAGTATGAGGCATTCAGGCAGCAGATTCATCGCAGTGAGCTGGGGAAACCCCCACAGCTCTGGATGACATATCTAGATATAGTGAAATGGTAGCATTTGCTCTGCACAGCAATAAAAAAAAACTTTGATCTTAGACTACTGTGTTGGAAATATTCACTATCCCTATTCACCTTCAACAAGCAAAATTATGCTCAATATTGGGCTTACTACATGTACACACTTGAAATTCTTGAAGCTTCACATCCAGGGTCCAGGACATTAATTGAAAAGCAAGGACTTTCAGTTCAAAGGAGCCATCACAAAGATTCTAGGGAATCAGTTGGCCAAGCTGGTGAGCAGATATACAATCGAACTGCTTAAAGTCCAGGTGGAATCAAACACTTTGCTGCAAATCAAATTGCCTATGATAAATGGGTGTTAAATCAGCCACATCTAGCAAAATTCAGAGGGCCACTTTTGGAGATGACTGGCCTTCACAGTTCAGCCAGTAATCCACAAAAAGCATGCAGGCCATCTGAAATCATCAAGTCAGTACAACAATTCAAAGCCATATTGACTCTTCTCAATCAGGAGTTTATCAACCCATTCAGTGCTACTTTAGATGCTTAAAGATTGCACAATTTGTTCTCAGGAACACCTGTTGCACCTAATATTGAAGAGAACCTCACCAGTATCATCAAACAAGGTACAGAAATGTATGAACATTTTGTCAAAGAAAGACTGGAAAGTGGTAAAAAGAAATATTTTTATCCAATTTCAAAAGCCCCAGTGAAACCTTTCAATGATACAAACAAAAAAGTGCAAGTAACCACCAAAGGAAGAGTTACAGAACTTCAATTTGAAAGAGATATATTGGGTCAACATTTGGCATTTTCAAACAAGCAGAACTTCCCTGTAGATATAAACAAGTTATTGACATATCGCCTGGGCCCACTCCTGCTGAGTCTAGCCAATGCAGATGGAACTAGAAGGACAACACTAACGAGCAAGTTTCTTGAAGTGTTAGCAGAATACTGTCCAGTGTTAAACACTTTGGAGCGTCCCCCCAGGAAAAGTGTCTCAGCATACATAGTTGATCTAATGGCAACAGTGCAGGTTATATCAGTAATCCCTGAAACATTCAGTGATCTGGCAGTGAAACTCCTGAATAATCTTCCAAAGAGATTTGCAAGAGTGGATGTTGTTGCAGATACATACAGAGAGCAGTCAAAGAGGCTGAGAGATTTCAATGAGGATTTAGTAAGAAGCATATGTCTTCATAGGCAAAGGTCTCAACACTAAATTGCCAAAGAATTTCAGTTACTTCCATTCTAATTGATCTAATAAGGAGCACCTGATTGATTTGATCATGCAGGTCTGGGGAGAAAATTGCACAAGTCTGCCAGAGGGTCAAGTGATCTTTTTTTCGAAGAGAGACAAATGCTACATGATCACCAAAGAAGAGACTATAGTTGTGGATGATCTCTGTTCTGACCAGGAAGAAGCAGACACAAAAATTGCTCTTCATGTGCAACATGCCATTACAATACGTCAAGGCCCTGTCATCATCTGTTCACTGTCTGGGGATACCGCTATACAAGTAGTTTTACTGTCACTATTTTCAGAATGTGAGCAAAGTATATACCTGGAGAATGGCCATGGGTAACAGTAAGAAAATCTTTGACATTAGCAAGTGTGAAATGACCACTGCAACAAACAAAGCCTTAGTCAGTTTCCATGCATTCACAGGCAATGACTATATTTCTGTGTCCTTCAAAAAGGGTAAGAAGATTTGCTGGAACATCCTTTACAAGTGTCCAAAATTCCTGGATGCCTTTCAGAAACTTGGGAGCAACTGGCAAGTGGATAAGGGTGTTGTAGCTCTATTGGAGGAGTATATCTGTAAACTGCATGGAAGAAAGCAAGTTACTAGTGTAAATATAGTGAGGCAGCAGATCTTCTGGGAGAAATATAACAAAGACAACAGAATAACTGATTGTCACAAACCCACACCTGAGGGTCAGGTCCACTGAGCTCACAGTACCCACCCATAAGTGCAATCTGTGATGGGGGGAACAGGAATACCCTCCTCATGTCCTTTCAGAATGCTCACTGAGGTTACGACTGAACACCCACTACGAGGGCCCAGGGCATCCCTCTAAACTCTGAATAAGGGCACAATACCAGTCTCAAGTCTTGTAGCCAAGTATGAAATCTTCTTGGTTATTACACAAATGGGGAAGATCCAGGCATCACACTCTCTTCAGGGTAATATTATGCACCTGACTTTGTCTTCTCCAACAGGACATGCAACAACCTGGTTCAAAATCCCTACGGATTCTTCCTTCAGACTTTGGTATTCTCCCTATCTCTACCCAGATATCCCTTACAGATCCTTGCTCAAATGGTTGCTTATGGAAGCACCCCTTAGCAATAACAGTTTGTCACAGATTATCAATAACTGTCCCACAAGTGCCACACAATGTAAAAACCTTGTTCAGGCAGGTTTCTTAAAATCAAATGGTTTTACTAAAATTCTTAAATAATAATCATACAGTTACAACTAAAAGATGCACTAATTTGGTCACAGAATAACATAAATAAAAGTGGAAAATATACATGAAAAATGCACTACTACTGTTATCTAAAGTCTACCTTAAGTCTGTAGTGAACTGAAGTCCAAAGAAAGTAAATGAAAGATTCAATTTCCTTTGTACTGGCAGTCTTGCTTCTTGTATTGTCAGGAAAAGAATGACCCTTGTAGATGCTCAGCAAATTGAGAGCAAAATGACCCTTCTTCAATTCCTTATATAGCTGGTGGAAGCCTGAAGAAAAAGAACTGTCTAATCCCAAAGGGGCATTCTCTTTTAGGCCAGTAGATGTCACTCTTGCTCTTTCCCCACAATCTCATTTTCCTAGTAGCCTTTGATGTCTCTACTGTCTTATTGGGAATACAATTGACAACTGTAAGGGAATTCACACAGGTCTGCCAGAAAGGATATTCCTGGTCTTCTCACCTCATAAGATGCATCATACCATAACAGATTCCTGGAATCACAGCATCCTGATTCTGAAGTGCATGGTTTATGACAGGTAAATGGATTTTGGCATATCTCTGTTAAGGGACCTGGAAAGGTAACCTTAGCTTCCTGGCAAGCGCTGCCCCTCAGGTCAGAGGAAGGTCAAACATTTTAAAAGAAATCTAGTCTCTCTCTCTCTCTCTCTCTCTCTCCCCTCTCCATGCCCTTGCATTAATACAGGGATTTTTGTGGCATGTACACACAAAAATCCTATATATATATATATATATATATATATATATATATATACAGATATATATAGTAGAGGCAAAAAAACTCCATTTAATGCATTAGTTAGGGATTCCACACCGACAAAAGTGAGAATTCGGTGTTAGGGTTGAAAGCCCCTTGGCCCCCGCCTACACCTCCAACCGGCAGTGCGTATTACGGTTCTGGGCCATAACTCTCACCCCATCACATTAGTAAGAAGCAGAGGTGTAGGAGAATGGGGTGAGAGTTAGGAATGACAACCCTAATGCTCACCCAGATGCCGGTTGGGGGTGTGGGCAGGGGGGGTCAAGGGGGGCTTTCAACCCTAACACCGAATTTCCTTGCTTTTGTCGGTGTGGAACAACCTTAACTAATGCATTAAAAGGAGGTTTTTTTGTCTCTAATTTCCCTTCTTTTTGAGAATGATAGCGAGAAATAGTGAATGTAATGCAGTGGCGGGAAGGGTCCCACGTTCCCACCACATAATGCGGCAGTGGGAGCTCGGGGCCATGACGTCTTTTGACATAGTAACATTGTGCCTGCAAACGCAAACAGTAATGTGCATGATGACGCAAAGCGAAACAGAAAGAGAAACAGTAGTGTAGAGAGATGTTAAAAACGACGCAAAAGCAAGCGCAAATGAAAACGCAAATGGTAACGCACATGATGGCATAGACGTGAACGGTAAGTGAAACGGGAACGGAACTGCAAGTGAAAATGGTAATGGTAACAGTAATGTAAGTGCACAGGCTAGTTTTCCCCAAAAGCTGCATAAATAAAGACAGTGAGTATAAAGAATGTATGCATAATAATGGTTCTCGGAGCAGAAAATGAGGAGTTGGAATACTAAATTGCTTATATCTCAGGAACCATACGACGTAGAAAACAATTTAAAAGTCATATGATTTATGACTTTCCTGGCTAGTTTTGCATTTAGCCCCTAGCAGGGGCTAAGCATTTTAATGAAAAGTCCATTATCTCGCACCGTTCGAGATACGGGCCCTGAAGTGCAGCAAACACCGTAATGTTATTCTATGGGAAAAAAGAGAAGTTCGAGTGCCATAACTTTGGCCCCTGGAATATTTTTTCACCAAACCACAAACAGGCACATCTGTGGATGTTGGCTGTGTTCCTCAAATTTCAGCCCAAAAGACTAAACCGTTATTTTTGCAGTGGGGTGCCAAAGTTCCTGTATCGTTGGGCGCGTAATGTTAACCTATGGGAAAAGCATCAACTTTGGGTGCTGTAACTTTGCCGCCATGTAATATTTTTCAACAAAACAGTGAAAGGCACATCTGTGAGATGTCAGCTGCGTTCTCTCCAAATTTCACGTCAAAACACCAAACCGTTCTTTTGCAGCAGGGTGCCAAAGAATTGCTGTCATTTTCCCACAGCCTAGAAAAGTACTGTCGAAGTTTGCGAAAGCTTTTGCAAATTCATTCGACAGTGTGGCAACAGTACTTTGTGAAAGTACTTTTTCCAGAAATTTGAAAAACATATTTCTGGGGTGTTTTACCCCCAAAATAAACACATGGCTAGCATCCTCAGGGCCCGACAAGGTGAATACAAAAAGAATTAGGTTGCTAGAGGGTCCCAATTTTAAATGCCAAGCATTTTTCTGATCGTTAACTGAAAACAAAATGGCAGATCTGCGACAATAAAAGGGCCATTTTCGAAAGTAAAAACTGCATTTGAGACACTGTAGAACTTTTTAACTTTTCCCATTGATTTATAATGGGAACTTGTTTTTTGAATAACTTTTGAACCGTTTAATATTTTTTCAAGAAATCTTCAAAAGGCACATCGGGGACCCTGGCCACACGTTCCCTGAAGATTTCAGACCGGTCGCGCAAACCATGCGACCTGTAGAGACAGCAGTACAATTCCAGAAAAGCGTAAACACGTGCGCAGATCACGCTTAATAACTCCGCAGCCGTATAAGCAACTGGTACGAAACTTGGCAGATCCCAAGGTGTACTGGTCTTGATCATGTATTCCAAATTTCAGGCAAATCTGTCAAATGGTTGCAAAGTTATTAAGGTGCAAACTTTGGGGTTTAACAAGTAAATGGCTCCTCAACCCTAACTATAATGGCATTACCACTGGGGTGTCAAACAGATGAGGCATACTGATGAGTCCTGGTAGGACGAAACACATGTCTATGTCTTCTGTTGGCACCCTTTGCAAACTGTGTGATAGGCCTTTTGGCACCATGCATTTCTGCTTAAAGTTGAACCAGCATAATATTCTGTGGTGATTTGCATATGCAGCCCATGATGCTTTGCATTGTGGGGGCATGTGTGATTTTGTATTACTATAATATATATATATATATATATATATATATATATACACAGAATTATATCTGCAAATAATGACTGCCAGTTGGCTAGCTCACCACACTGATCTGTCTCTGCTACCACCCTGCCAGGAAACCCTGAAGTTACATTTTCTACTAGCCAACTATGTCTGCCAATTGTGGAAGCTTTCTTCTACTGCAGTTATTAATGCCCGAAAAGTAGCTTTGCACAGTTGGACTGATGATCTCAATGTAAAGTGGACGGACACACCATTTCCAGATGATGCTATGTCTCTGCTCTATAATGCAAATGATGAGCACTCAGATGAGGACCAAGATGTATGTGATTACCTAGATGATGCTGGCGTATCTGACAATGACAAAGATTTTTCCTAGATGTACAAGACTAAGTTCCACTACTTTACCAACAAATTTTAAATTTTACATTTTTTTAAATACAAAATATTTTGTGTAAATAAAGGTGTTTAGTTTTTTCTTTTAGATAAATTTCCTTCTTTAAAAAACTTTCAAAATTAACCTTTAGGCAACTTAAGGATATTCATTTTAAAGCTCTAACTCTCATCTATTCATTGAGATCACACTTGAATGCGTATTTAAATTAGTCTTGAGGTAATGGCCCAAGAATCTGCATTAAGTATACATAGCTGAAAATCACAACATTTATCAAGGTGTCAGTACAAAATTGATGTAAACTACCATTTTGCCCCAGCATTCATGTGATCAACAGACAGATCATGAATTTTGAGTATATCTGCTACATTAAACAACCATCAGCATTTATTTAGCTCTCCGGTGACATCCCACCTCCATCTACACCTGGTCTAATTCATTGTCCCCTATTGCCAATTGTTTGCTCCCTACTATTATTTCTGCTCTGTTTCACCTCCTAGCTTATGGGAGTGCTGGCTAGGCCATCTAGATTTGCCACTGCACCCTGAGGTGTTTTAATGTCACCCACCCCTGCTCCTAGTATAAATACCTAGCAATGTAGTTGTAGTACTGTATTTTTATTTGTACAATTAATACTGTAGTCATGTTATGCAAGATTGTTTGCTGCCTCTTGATTTTGGTGCAGCATCTCAATTTCAGTGGGTCCTGCTGTGACCCAGTTTAATAGCAAGGTTGACTGAAGGAAGGGTAATCGAGTGACTTTTTTAACGAAAGCCAGTGACTGTGATGGGATTTGAAATTTTGATCTCTTTATTCATAATTCATAGTCCTAAACTCTTATGATACCATCACAGTGTTGCTTGCTTCAGTTTAATATTGCACTCTTCTTCCCTTGCTGTTGCATATGACTAGTCATAGTATGATGCAAGCTTAAAGAGCTACTGATGCCACAATGAAAACTTTAAAAAACATGATAACTGGGTACAATTCTACTTGCATGCCATTTATATTCCTTAGATTTCTCTTCCACAGTATTTATTACTGTGGAAATGTGCATGAATATGTGATCTTTATCCCTTAGGGTTCCTTTAGAGTCCATCTGCCTCTATAACTGACTCCCCTACTTCAAGCCATAATCCTCTGTTGTGACCAGTGGCATGCGCATAGTCAGGGAACAACTGGGGCCAGAATCCCCATAAAAGCTAGGGGGGTCTGGGGGCATATATAATTATATTATCATTTAGTTGAAGGATGATTTTTAACAGGGGAGGCCAGGGCCAGGGTGAGAGTTGGGCCTGACGACCCCATGGCACACCCCGACATCTGTTAGTGTGTGGAGGGTGGAGGGGGTGGGAGTGGGATGGTAGGGGTGGTAACCCTAACATCATATTTCCATACCTTTGTCACTGTACTATCAACCCTAACTGATGCATTAACAAAGTTTTTTGCAATAGTATATATGTGTGTATATATATATATATATTTTTTTTTGTCATGGGAAAAAAACTCTGCTTAATGCATCAGTTAGGGTTGTTCCACAGTGACAAAAGCAAGGAAATTCAATGTTAGGGTTGCCACCCCTTGCACCCCACGCTCACCCCGCCCCCACCAACAGGCATCGGGGTGTGCGTTGGGGTCGTCGGTCCTGTCACCCTATTCCATGTATAAACAAGCTGAGGTGGTGCAGTATAGGAGAATGGGGTGAGAGTTAGATCGACGACCCCAACGACACCATGCCTACAGGGGCGGGTGGCGTAGTCCAAGGAGTGGCAACTGTAACATCAAATTTCCTTGCTTTTGTCGCTGTGGAACAACCCTAACTAATGCATTAAACTGATTTTTTTGCCATGAATTTCCCTTCTTTTTGAGAATGTGCAGTATAAATAGTGTGAATGGACAGTGGCAGTGCAAGTCACGGGGCCTCGATATGATAGCACAGTGGAAACAGAAACGGTTATGGTAACAGCAAGGAGGATGCCAAAGGGAACAGTAGCAGAAATGGAAGCAGAAACACAAGTGCTTAAGCAAACACGAATTGTTACACGTACAGTCACGGTAACACAACTGGAAATGCAAACACTTACGGTAACAGCAACGATGCCACCAAAGGAAACAGAAACGCAAACGGAAGCGCATACACAAATGGCAATGCAGACGGTGACACAAAAGGAAGCACAAACGCAAACAAAACCAGTAATGGAAATGCAAATAGTAACAGTAATGCAAATGCAAGCGCAAATGGAAACACAAAGGGTAACGCACACAGCGACGTAAATGCTAACGCAAATGATCACGGAAATGCAAGTTGAAATGCTAACTGTAACAGTAATGGAAATGCACACCCTTTTTTCCACCAAAAGTTGCATTCAGAAGCACAGTGAGTATAAAGAATGTATGCATAATAATGGCCCTCGGAGCAGAAAATGAACACTTCGGGCGGGATATTCAGAGCGGATGCGCCATGCGCAACAGGGATGCACCAGCGCAAGTACAGAAATGCGCCATTGTGTGATATTCAGTGGAAGGTGGCCCCACAGCGCAATAAGCAATGCGCCAGAGCGCAACAGTAATGAATGCATGCGCAACCATAGGGGGCAGAACCATGAATAACATGCACAGTGCGATATTCAACAGCATGCGACGTGCGCAATAGCAGAGCAAGCAGAAGTTGCACGATAGTGGAAATGAGCCAAAATAAAAGGGAGCAAGAGAGGGGAGGAAGAACGTACCACAGGTGGGAGCATGGAGACAGAGAGCCAGGGAGGAAAAAAAGAAGAAAGCAGGGTGCAGGACTGGGCACGATCCGGACAGGGCCCACCAGAACAGTGCCAGAGTGAGGGTAGGAGTGGGTGTTCCCATGCCAGTGTGCAGAAAAGGGTGTGAGAGTGCCACAGTGGACTGAGGGCAGTGGCAAGAGGCAGGACAGCCACAGGCAAACAGCCGGAGTTGTACCCAGTGAAGGAGGAGCACCAGGAACAGACAGCGGGGGGAACAGGACAACAGCCGCCCGGGGGGGGGGACACCAGCCAGGGACATGGCCAGCATCACCTTCCAGATGGAGGAGGTAATGAGGGGTGTGAGAAGGCAGGCAGCAGGGAGGTGCGGCCGTGGAAGTGCCCATTGGCGGTACGCCCAGAACAGGCAGTACCGAGCCCGCACCAGTTTCGAACAGTACTCTGACACAGAGATTGTGGGCCAGTACCGCCTGAACCGGGCGATACTGAGGCAGCTCTGTGAGCTGTGCAGTGATGAGATGCAGGCACCCACACGACGGAGCCATGCTCTGTCAGTGGAGACAAAGGTGACAGCCATCATGTGCCTGCTCGCCACAGGCACCTTCCAGAGACCAACAGGGGACACGACAGGCATAACCCAGTCGGCCGCATCACACCTACTCACACAATTTCTCAGTGCACTGCTGCCACATGCTGTGGAGTACATCTGTTTCCCCAGCACACAGGTGGAGTGCACAGCACACATACAGGAGTTCCACAGGGTAGCACGGTTGCCTGGCGTGCTCGGGGCCATTGACTGCACCCATGTAGGCAACCACATGCCATCTGATCCAGAGGGTGCAGCAAACATTAACCGCAAGGGATACCCAAACATAAACTGCCAGGTGGTGTGCGATGCCAGGGGTCGCATAACCAATGTCTGTGCCACACACCCTGGGGAAGCACACGATGCCTTCATCTGGCACCAGTCTGCACTGTGCCACAGGTTTGAGAATGGGGACATCCCCACTGGCCATCTAGTAGGTGAGCATGCATATCACGCAGGACGATGTGAGCAGACGTGGAGGGTGCATAGTCAGAGGTGTCATGGGTACCGGCCATGTTGGCTCATGGCATAGCAATGCAGACCACCATTCTAATGTCCACCCTCTACACACAGGTGTCAGCGGTTACCCACTATGACCCTGGCTGCTCACACCATACCGGCACCCCATGACCCCATCGCAGCTACGGTACAATGAGGCACACGTCACAACATGGCATGTCATTGAGCGGGTGTTCAGGCTGCTGAAGGCACGGCTCTGGTGCCTGGACACATCAGGTGGTGCCTTACAGTACAGCCCCTCGAAGGTCTGCGTGCTATTCCTGGCCTGCTGTATCCTGCACAACATGGCCACTGACCGTGGGATAGCCGTAGAGGTCAAAGAGGGGGGCAGCGGTGGGGACGATGAGGATGCCAGTCCAGCTGGTGAAAGGCAGCCACCCCTGGGCAATGAGACCCCCGTCTTATCCGGATGGCACAGCTGCACTGGGACACCGTTACACAGGAGCACTTTGGATAACACAGGTAGGTCACGGGGCCATGCGCAACCACCAAGGGCAAGGGCACAGCCCACAGACAGGCAGGGCAGGACACCAAGGGTGGACGGCGGTAAGGGAATGGGTCTGAGTGGGGCACTGCACACAGCGGCAGGGATTGGCAGGGCCGAACACGACATGTGGACACACATGCACACACACCACAACACATGCACAAGGGTTAAACGGCACGCCAACCCCAACAGCCACCCCAACCCCCACACAGGACTGCACACGACCATGCCCAGTGGCCATCACTGTGCGTGCCTCAGACGCTGGGCACCACTGCACACTGGTGGACAGTGCAACGCAGGCATCACCATGCTCACGCCACAGTGGCCAGAAGCCGGGAGGGTGTGCACAGGGACCGTATGTGTGCAGGGCCAGGTACCCCACCCGTGCATCACACAATGCACACCACAGTGCACATAGGAGAGTGGCAGACAGTGGCCATGGTGAGAGACAGGTCAGTCACGCGGCACAGTACCACAGCTGTCATGAATGCATGCGCGGCCCCACCGAGACCTGCCAGCTATGCCAGGCTGACCAGTGGCCTCTTCGGGTGGCACCGACGGTCCCCCAGGGGTGACACTGTGTGAATGCGACTGTGTTCACGCAGGGGTCTGCAGCCCACTGAACATGCCCGTGCCAGGCGTGCTCGGTATGCCCACAGCTGAATCTGGTGTTGACATAGCAGTTGTCGCAGAGTGCCGGGAACGGGGGGTGGACATGACACTGTGCGGTGTCTGCGGTGGCTGGGCACCAAACTAGGTGCCCAGAGTAGCCATGACAGTTGTCATTGCAGTGGTCTGCCTGTCAATGGCAGCGGTCACATCTGCCCGCTGCCGGGCCATCTCTGCCAGAAGCAATCCGTGGTCCCTGCTGCACCGCTCATCTGCCTGGCACAGAACCACACTGAGTGCATCCACTGCCGTCACGAGCCGCATCTGCTGATCTACTGAAGCCTGGAGAAGATGGCTGTGTTCATCCAAGGAGTCATCCGCTGGTCCGGCATGCTGTCCCTCGTGGTGTTTCTGGCCTTGCTGGCCAGTACCCCTTGATGTTGGGCGCTGCACACCAGAGCCATGCCAGGGCACGTCCACATGCAGTGCACTGCCACGGCCCCACAACACTGTCCCCCCATTGCCATTGGCCAACTGCTGGTGCTGTCCCTCTGGCTGCCGATCACCAGGGCTTACCGGCACTGCCGCAGCAGCTGCAACAGCCCCACTGCCCTAGACACACACCAGTGCTGCCCCACTGGGGCATACAGGCACAGGCTGGGACTGGGTTGTTATGCAGGCAGCCACGGCGGCATCACCCGCGGTAATGCCCATGTGGTTGCCTGCTGTGGGACCATCCTGTGTCCCACATGTATCACTGTCCGGGACGTGTGGTCCATCATCATCAGTGCTGGATCTGGCCCCAATCTGTGGCCCAGCCCGCTGGAGACTGTGGGCGATGTCACGCTGGGACATAGACAGGGCCTTGTCTGCACCTGCACCACCCACATCAGTCCAGACAGACATGCAAGTATGTACTTGGCCGGTCCCTTGGACACCTGTGAAAGTGGATGGGCGATCGTCCGTGTCCAGGGCCTCCCCCTCGGTGGACACACCCACCACCGCTGCCCCATGTAGACGCTCAGGAGCTGTAAGGGAACACATTAGCATTAGTAGCTCCGCCTTGCCCTGTGGCATGCCCTCCACCACCCACACACTGACAGCACAGGACCTACCATGCAGTGATGGGCTGCCACCCGTCTGGAAGCCACCACCAGGAATGCCCTCGATGGCACTACACCGCATGCTGCTGGCCATCCGCTCCTCCTGTGGCGTCAGGCGGGGTACTTCCGCTGCCATGCTGGTTCACGGCATGTGCCACCTCACCCCAAGTCGCAGCATGGGCCTATGGCATTCCCCACTGTCCGCTAAGCAGTGGTTCCTAGTCCAGATATGCCTCAAACAGGGCATCAGATTCAGCTCTGGTGAAGTTGGGTCTCCTCCTCCTCCCCCTTCCCTGTTACTCCTCTTCCTCACGCTTGGTCATGCTCGCACCTGTGGGAATGACAGGTGTTACCTTGGACTGTGCAGTCCCATTCAGCCCTCCCAAACCACAGTCCCCACATCCCAACAGCATGCAACCCACCACAATGGACTACAATACCTAACCATGGCCTCTGCAGCCCCATGTCGCATTTATATAGCGCAATGCATGCAAATGAGGGCAGGCGCAACTGTAAGTGGATGCTAATACAGTGGATGTGCCATGGAATGGCTAATGAGCTGATTTGCATATGCTGGCTGACTATCACGGTGTTGCGCCTTGCGTAATGTTGGTGAGCGTGCTCAGGCTATGGTGCAGTACTGTGACTTGTGCAATCGGCACTGCACGGTGCATGCCCGGGGTGCTGATGCTGATGCGTGCAGTGCTGCTGACTTGCTGTGCGTGGGAGGCAGTGCAGGGCATGGCCACCACTGTGCCTGTGGCACCAGTGCGCTGTTTGCCCATGTGACGCACGTGCCTTGGTGCACTGTGGGCGCCATGGTGCCACAGCACAGTAGGCCACTGCAGGGTGTCACATTCAAGCACCCTACCACACTACACGCAGGGCGTCCCAATATCACTGTGGTGCACCATGCGCAGACAGACCCTTGACCCTGCGGTCGACCTATACCCCCTAGGTGCCATGCATCCGCATTGTTGCACCCCTATCGTGCAGTCCAGTGACAGCACGATAGGGACTGGCAGTGCAGTACCTCGCTGCCTCCGCATGTGGGGCATGTGTGCTACAGAGCGACATTTTGCTTGCGGTTTGAACAGCAAAATGCCGAGAACCAGAGCACAGGTCTGAGTGCCACTGAACTGGCAAACTTGGTGGCCCTGGTGGAGCCACATGCTGGTATCCTTTTTGGGCAGGAACCCCTCCACAGGCCATGGACTGCTGTGTGGCAGGAGGTCTCAAGAGGGCTTGGAGGAGGTGACTGGGATCAGTCGTTCAGCAGAGCAGTGTCGCCACTGCTATGGCGACTTCCAGTAGCGGGACCCTGACTGCCTGGGGAGTCTGCAGTCACGCGTCCGGCGAGGCGCCATGCCACATCCAGGTAGGTGCTCCATCCCATCACTGTAGTGTCTGTCTGTCCAGGTATCGCGGTGTGCATAAGGCCACACCACGGGGGGGGTGGTGGCCGTCTAGTGGGGGTGGTGGGGGTGCGTCATGGCTGGGCTGGGCTGTGCGGGCATGCACACACCGGGGGCATTGTTACTGACCTGTACTGATGTTTCCCTCTCCATGTTTGCACCCTAGGCTCGGAGGAGCACCGCAGGGCACGTTTGGCCCAGGAACAGCGAGAGCAGGCTGGAGTGGGTACAGTGCAGATGCAGCCGAGCCACATTGGTGTGGCCATGGGCCAGCAGCACCCTGCTGGCCTTGATGCAGGTGAGTGCCGTGTTTCCCCTTACATCTGTGCATGCTGGGTTGCAGTTGTGGTGGTGGGGCGTGGCCACCCGCACTTGGCCCCACTGCCATGCATGCTACACGGTGCACTCAGCACTGTCCTGTGGCACTGCATGTGTGGGTGGGTGTTGCAGGTGGGCTGTGCGTGCACTGGGTCCATGGCTGTATACTGCCTTCACACCGCATAGCCATGTCACTGTACGGCCACGTTGGTGCTGTGCAGGACATGGGCGGCAGGTGTGTTTTGCGTTCCGCATGGCTATGGGTGCCTGGGTAGGCGGGTCATGTGGGCACAGACACTGTGGGTGGTTGCATGCCATCACAGGGGTGTGGTCCACAGCTGTATGCCGTGCACACTGGGTGGGCTGCGGGGGTCTGGCCAGTCACGGTACTGACTCTGCTCCCTTGTCCTAGGTGGACAACACTGGACTGCCCTTGAGAAGAATGTACAGGAGCTGCTGCAGCTGTCAAGGGCTACTCTGGAGCTGCCCCAAAGAATCGATCGGGTGACAGAAGGAGGCACAGGAGGAGCCACAGGGACCGAAGTGGGGAGAGGGGTTGCCATTAGGCCCTACGTTGCACCTGCTGTGCATTCCTCCCTTGGACTTACCCTCACACCCCTTCATCCCACTCCCTGATGTACACCCTTGCCCCATGCCCACCCCCAGCTGGTATGTGCCCCCCCACTTTGTACATAGTTTTGTATGTTGTGTTGTTTGTACAGTTCACACCTTTATTACATACTTGTTTGTTATGACAACTGTGGTGATCTCGGATTTGCAGCAGGCATATGGTGCTTGGCTGCAGTGGTGTGCATGGTGTCATGGGTGGTGCAGGCCTGGGCGTGTGTGTGTCCGGCAGGGACCCGCTTATGGTGTGGGTAGGGGACTCGGTTCCTGTCTGTGGTATGTGTATTGTTACCTGTGCACTGCATGCCTGTGTGCAGTGGTCCCTGGTGCACGTGCCATGTCCCTGGTGCCCCTGTCAGTATGTCCATGTCCCATGCAGCTGGTCCTCTTGCATGTCTGTGGTACGCACGGTCTGCTGGCATGTCATTGGTGGCTGTCCATGCCAGCCACCCTCTGGGCATGGCGCAATGGCAGCTTGCCTCCTGTCACCGGTTTGTTGCACGTCTGCCTCGGGTGACACTTTGGGCTATGCTGTTGTTATCCCCCCTCCATGCAGTCACTGGTGTCTGTTGCGGTTTCTGTGTTCTGATGTCTGTCACTTGTGCTCCAGCCGCATGCTGGTGGTGGATGGCTTCATGGTGCATGTGCAGGATGGCTGGTACACCTGTGCCACGGTGGGGTGCAGGCCGTGGGTACACAGCATCAGTGGACGCATGCCAGTGGCATTTGTTGCCCCGCTATTGTGGCCCTGTGTCGAGGTGCCCTTGGGTCAGGGTGGGTGTTTGTCTGTGCCCTGTGTCGCATCCTGTGTGGCGCATGCCTCCATGCACCACAGTGGGCGGCTGTGCTGTCTGTTGGGGCCAGTGCTGGGACAACGTGTGTGCATGGGTGGGTGTGTGAGGTGCTGTCCTGCTGGTGGTGGGTTCCAGGGCAGGCCTTGTTGCATGCGGGGTCCCTTGGGTACTGACGCAGGGTCGACCTCTCTGCTGTGCCACGGGGGGGGGGGCCATGCAGGGCAGCACTGTCTCTGCAGTTATTGCATCAGTGGCTGGTGCTTCCCGCTGTGGGGTGCTCACAGTGGGGCTGCCATGCATTGCTCCATGGTGCACAGGGTTGCATTGTCATGGTGGGTTTGTTGGTATGCATTCGGTGCCATGCACTGCTGGGTGCTGCTCCTGGGCCGGGTGTCTGGGGATCACTGTACAGGGTGTGCTCTGTATTGGTGAGATGGGGTGGCACTGGGTGGCCGGCCTCCTTGTGTTGCGGTCACTGCTTGCCAGGGGTGTGTGCTGGGGCACCGTGCCCCGTCTGTGGATTCGGTGCTGGTGTTCATGGGCTGGTGGCCCATCCATCTCACCACTGGTTGTGCAGTTAATGGGGTGCGGAGGGGACTCTGTCTGACCTGCTGCGTGCTCCTCTGTCCATGTTTTCCATGGGTGGTGCACCCCTGCATCCTGTCCCTGCACATCCCTGGTTGTGCTACTGTACATCTACCCTGCTCCACTGCGCATCCCTGGTTGTGCCATGGGACAGTTGGCGCGATATTCAGCTGTGTTGCTCAAATGCACCTTGGCCTGTGCTGTGTTTGAATAGCATGCGTGTCACGAAGGGGTGCACTGCACTTGCGCCTGCTCCTACTATTGAGCTTCTTTGTGTCGCAGTCTGAATATCCCACCCCAGGAATACTAAATTGCTTATATCTCAGGAACCATACGACGTGGAAAAAAAAAAAAAAAAATTTATATTATTTATGACGTTCCTGGCTAGTTTTGCACTTAGCCCCCAGGCATTTCTCGTACAAAAAGTCCGTATCTTGAAGCATTTCTGAGATATGGGCCCTGGAAGGTGCGGCGGATGCTGTAATGTTAGCCTAAGGGAATAATCATCAACTTTCGAGTGCCAGAACTTTGCAGCCCTCTAATATTTTGTCACCAAACCATCAAAAGGCACATCTCTGGGATCTCGTCTTTCTTCACTCCAAGTTTCAGCCCAAAAGACCAAACCGTTCTTTTGCAGCAGGGTAGCAAATATTTCCTGTTGTTTTTTGCATAGTGTCGTGATTTGCGACACTTTCGGAAAAAAAAAACAAGACAGTGTCGAATGTGCGACACTACTTTGTGACACTACAGTTTACAAAAATGTTAAAAACATATTTCTGGGGTGCTTAACCCCCAAAAAAAGACATGGCCAGCATCCTCAGGGCTCGACTAGGTGAACACAAAAAGAATTGTGTCCCTAGAGGGTCCACATTTTAAATGGTAAGCATTTCTGTGACCACTAACTGAAAACAAAATGGTGGATTTGCGACACTACAGGGGTCATTTGTGACACTAAACACTAAATTTGTGACACTGTTGAACTTTTTGTTAACTTTTCCCATTGACTATAACGGGAAACTTGTTTTTTGGATAACTTTTGAACCATTTAATATTTTTTTCACAAAATCTTTGAAAGGCACATTGGGGACCCTGGTCACATGTTTCCTGAAGGTTTTGGACCAGTCGTGCAGACCATGCGACCTGTAGGCACGAGCAAAGAATGTGCAAAAAAGCGCAAATACCACATTCTACAGTGTTATATAGCTCCGCAACTGTATAGCCGACCGGTACGAAACTTCGCAGATCCAGAGATCTATGGTACCGTTGTGTGCATGCCAAGTTTCAGGCAAATCGTCATACGGTGGCAAAGTTATTAAGCTGCAAAATTTCACACTTTAATCTTAAATGGGGTACTCAACCCGAACTATAGTGGTGCGGTGTGTATATATATATATATATATATATATATACATGTACATATACAACGACATGTGTGTGTGTATATATATATATATATATATTAGGGTAGTACGGTAGTGCTACCATAGTTAGTGTTGAGGAGCCATTTACATGTTAAACCTAAAATTTTGCACCTTAATAACTTTTCAACTGTTGAACGAATTTGCCTGAAATTTGGAATACCTGATCAAGAACCATACATATTGGGATCTGTCAACTTTCGTACTGGTAGGATATACGGCTGCAGAGTTATTAAGCATGATCTGTGCACGCGTTTACGCTTTTTTGCAATTCTTTGGTTGTCTCTACAGGTCGCACAGTTTGCACAACCAGTCCAAAATCTTCAGGGATTGTGCGGCCAGGGTCCCCGATGTGCCTTTTGAAGATTTCGTGAAAAAATATTAAACGGTTCAAAAGTTATTCAAAAAACAGTTTCCCATTATAAGTCAATGGGAAAAGTTAAAAAGTTCAACACTTTCGCAAATGCAGATTTTACTTTCGCAAATGGCCCTTTTACTTTCGCAAATCCACCATTTTGTTTTCAGTTGGTGATCAGAAAAGTGCTTGGCATTTAAATTTGGGACCCTCTAGCAACACAATTATTTTGTGTTTACCTAGTCGGACCCTTAGGATGCTAGGCATGTTTTTCAAATTTCTGGAAAAAGTACTTTCACAAAGTAGTGTCACACTCACGAAAGTGTTGCAAATTTTTGCAAAAGCTTTCACAAATTGCGACAGTACTTTTCCAGGCTATGGCAAAATGGCAGCAATTCTTTGCTACCCTGCTGCAAAAGAACGGTTTGGCCTTTTGGGCTGAAATTTAGAGGGAACGCAGCCAACATCTCACAGATGTGCCTTTCAGTGTTTCAGTGAAAAAATATTACAGGGCGGCAAAGTTACGGCACTCCAAAGTTGACACTTTTTCCCATAGGATAACATTACGGCGTTCGCCACATTACAGGAATCCTTTGCCGCCCTGCTGCAAAATAATGGTTTGGTCTTTTTGGCTGAAATTTGAGGGAAGAAAGCCAACATCCCACAGATGTGCCTTTCAGTGGTTTGGTAAAAAATATTACAGGAGCTAAAGTTATCACCTCCGAACTTCTCTTTTTTCCCCATAGGATAACATTACGGCGTTCGCTGCGCCTTTCAGGGTCCGTATCTCGGAAACGGTACGAGATACGGACTTTTCATCAGAAAAATGCTTAGCCCCCTCATGGGGGATAAGTACAAAGCTAGTCAGGAAAGTCATACATCATATGACTTTTACATTTTTTTTCTATGTCGTACAGTTCCTGAGATATAAGCAATTTAGTATTCCAACTCCTCATTTTCTGCTCCGAGACCCATTATTATGCATACATTCTTTGTACTCACTGTCTTTCTCTATGCAGCTTTTGGGGAAAACCAGCCTGTGCGCTATATTACTGTTACCTTACCGCTCGGCATGATGTTCCGCATCGTTTCACTTACTGCTCCCATCTACGGCACCATGTCGTACGCCTTTGCGTTTTCATTTGCGCCTGCATTATTTTAACCATTTGTGTCTACAGTACTGTTTATCTTTCTGTTTCGCTTTGCGTCACCATGCGCATTACCATTTGCGTTAGCGGGCACCTTGTTACTATGTGACAAGACATCACATGGCGGGACGGGCCCCACGCTCCCGCCGCCACATTACATTCACTATTTCTCATTATCATTCTCAAAAAGAAGGGAAATTAGAGGCAAAAACCTCCATTTAATGCATTAGCTAGGGTTGTTCCACAGTGACAAAAGCGAGGAAATTCAGTGTTAGGGTTTGAAAGCCCCTTTGACCCCCAACCGGCATCAGGGTGCGCATTGGGGTTGTGGGTCCTAACTCTCACCCCATTCTCCTATACCTCTGCTTCTTCACACATCTGATGGGGTGAGAGTTGGGCTGACAACCCCAATCGCGCAACTCACCGGTTGGTGGTGGGGGGGTCAAAGGGGCTCAACCCTAACAACCGAATTTCCTCACTTTTGTCGCTGTGGAACAACCCTAACTAATGCATTAAACTAAGTTCTTTGCCTCTAATTATGGTAGCACGGTAGTGCTACCATAGTTAGGGTTGAGCAGCCATTTCTATGTTAAACCCAAAATTTTGCACCTTAATAACTTTGCAACTGTTTGATGGATTTGCCTGAAATTTGGAGTACAAGATCAAGACCCATACACCTTGGGATCTGCCAAGTTTCATACTGGTCGGATACACAGCTGCGGAGTTATTAGGCATGATCTGCAAGTGCGTTTACGCTTTTCCTGGAATTTTACTGTCGCGCCTACAGGTCGCTCAGTTTGTGTGACCAGCCCAAACTCATCAGGGAACATGCGGCCAGGGTCCCCGATGGGTCTTTCAAAGATTTCGTGAAAAAATATTAAACGGTTCAAAAGTTATTCAAAAAACAAGTTCCCATTATAAGTCAATGGGAAAAGTTAACAAAAAGTTCGACAGTGTAGCAAATGCACTTTTTAGTGTCGCAAATGGCCCTGTTAGTGTCGCAAATCCACCATTTTGTTTTCAGTTACTGATCAGAAAAATGCTTGGCATTTAAAATTGAGACCCTCTAGCAACCTAATTCTTTTGTATTCACCTAGTCGGCCCTGAGGATGCTAGCCATGTCTTTATTTTGGGGTAAAACACCCCAGAAATATGTTTTTCAGATTTCTGGAAAAAGTACCTTCGCAAAGTAGTGTCGCACTCATGAAAGTGTCGCAAATTTTTGCGAAAGCTTTCGCAAATCACTACACTACTTTGCGATACTATGCCCAAAATAACAGTAATTATTTGGCACTATGCTGCAAAAGAATGGTTTGGAGTTTTGGGCTGAAGTTTGGAGAGAACGTAGCCGACATCTCACAGATGTGCCTTTCAGTGTTTCGTTGAAAAAATATTGCATGGCGGCAAAGTTACGGTACTCCAAAGTTGATGTTTTTTCCCATAGGATAACATTATGGCGCTCGACGCATTACAGGAATCCTTTGGCACCCTGCTGCAAAATAACGGTTTGGTCTTTTTTCCTGAAATTTGGAGGGAACACAGCCAACAGCCCACAGATGTGCCTTTCAGTGGTTTGGTGAAAAAATATTACAGGGAGGCAAAGTTATGGCACTCCGAACTTCTCTTTTTCTCCCATAGGATAACATTACGGCGTTTGCCGCGCCTTTCAGGGCCCGTATCTCGGAAACGGTGCGAGATATGGACTTTTCGTCTGAAAAATGCTTGTACAAAACTAGCCAGAACAGTCGTAAATCATATGACTTTTAAATTTTTTTTCTACGTCGTACGGTTCCTGAGATATAACCTATTTAGTATTCCAAGTCCTCATTTTCTGCTCCGATACCCATTATTATGCTTACATTCTTTGTACTCACTGTCTTTCTCTATGCAGCTTTTGAGGAAAACCAGACTGTGCGCTGACATTACTGTTACCGTTGCCCTTTCCGCTTGTGGTTCCGTACCCGTTTCACTTACCGTTGACATCTATGCCACCATGTGCGTTATCCTTTGCGTTTTCCTTTGCGCTTGCGTTTCTGTTATTTTTTGCCATTTGTGTCTATAGTACTGTTTCTCTTTCTGTTTCACTTTGCGTCACCATGCCCATTGACATTTCTGTTTGCAGGCACCATGTTACTATGTGACAACACATCACGTGGCAGACCGTTCCCGTCTACGCCACCGTGTGCGTTACCCTTTCTGTTCTCATTCGCGCTTGCATTACCATGTGCGCCACTGTTAGCGCTTCTGTTTGCGTTGCTGTTCCTGTTACTATGCCACAAAGACCTCCAGACCGCGTGCGTGCCGACCCGCTCCACCGCTGCATTACATTCACTATTTCTCATTATCATTCTCAAAAAGAAGGAAATTAGAGGCAAAAACTCTGTTTAATGCATTAGGGTTGTTCCACAGTGACAAAAGTGAGGAAATTTGGTGTTAGGGTTGAAAACCGCTGGACCCTCAGCCCACCCCCAACCGGCATTTGGGTGCGATTGGGGTAATCGGTCCTAACTATCACCCCATTCTCCCTATATTTCTGCTGCTTTAACATGTAATGGGGTGAGAGTTAGCTGACGACCCTCAATGCGCACCCCAATGCCGAGGGGTGGGTTGGGGTCCAAGGGGGTTTTCAACCCCAACACCAAATTTCCTCACTTTTGTCGCTGTGGAACAACCCTAACTAATGCATTAAATGGAGTTTTTTGCCTCTAATTTTATATATATATATATCTACCATAGTTAGGGTTGAGGAGCCATTTACATGTTAAACCCCAAATTTTGCACCTTAATAACTTTGCAACTGTTCAACAGATTTGCCTGAAATTTGGAACTGAATCAAGACCCATACGCCTTGGGATCTGCCAAGTTTCTTACCGGTCGGATATACGGCTGCGGAGTTATTAAGTGTGATCTGCGCGTGCGTTTACACTTTTTTTGGAATTCTACGGTCGTGCCTACAGGTCACATGGTTTGCGCAACCAGTCTGAAATCTTCAGGGAACGTGCAGCCAGGGTCCCTGACGTGCCTTCCGAAGATCTCGTGAAAAAATATTAAATGGTTCAAAAGTTATTCAAAAAACAAGTTCCCATTATAAGTCAATGGGAAATGTTAAAAAGTTCAACACTTGATGGAGTCACGTGATGTGCCTGGAGTGATAGCAGCAGCTTTGGGACTCTCCCCACTCTCGTGCCATAAATTCGTCTTTTTTTCACATTCCAGCGAATTTTATTTAATTTAATCTATTGTGAAATTAGCGGTCTACTTCAGCTAACCTCTTTCGGTTATCGGGAAGGAGATGGAAGAAACACCGCAAGAGCTCGAGGCGAAGCGGCCTCGGCGCAGTTCGTCCCCAGCAGAACCCCAGGACGAACTAACCCCTACTCGTGTTTATAACGAACTATCTACAATAAAAGAAGCTCTCTTCAAATTAATAGAGGAGGTAGCTGATTTCAAACCTGCACTGACGCAGCTCACTCGACGAGTTACCGATGCTGAAGTCCGAATTTCATCTCTGGAAAGAAGCACTGACAAACTCGGCCCAGCCATGACCGAGTGTAAGAGAGCAGTGGCTAAACTGGAGGATCGTCTCGACGATCTTGAAGGAAGGAATCATCGTAACAACCTTGTCTTGTTAGGGCTCCCAGAGGGAGAAGAGGGCCCGAACACAATCCTTTTCCTGCAAAAGTTTCTGAAGAAAACAGTCGGGCCCTCGCCTAACGGGCCGGAATACATCATTGAAAGGGGTCATCGGGCCTTAAGGGCAAAACCACCCTCAACGGACCCTCCCAGGCCTTTGATTTTCAAGCTCCTTAATTTTCTTGATCGGGAGCATATATTGAAAGAGGCGAGGAAAATGCCTGGAATTTTATGGGAGGGCAAAAGCTCCAGGTGGTTCGGATTTAACCTTTAAAACTGCTAGCAAGATCTAATTTCCACCCATTACATGAAGCTTTGGGCGCAGAGTCAAACACCACATGCTATACCCAGCCAGACTGGAGATTTCGTTTAAGGATGGCTCTAAGCGCTTCGATACACTGGAGGAGGCCACAAAACACCTCAACAAGATGATGCCGGATTTATTTCCAAAAGGCTGAAATGATCTACAGTCGGACATTATTTCCTATTTTTATACTCTCAAAGACTTTAGATGGATTATTTTACTTTAATGTGTTAGAGCTTCACTTGATGCTGGTGCATTTGGACTTCTCAAAAGGGCATTTAATTTTTAAGGAAAAGGAAAAAGTGTTATTATACACGAGGGCATATCATTATGGGAAGAGGGGCAGCCCTGCTAATCTGTTTTGTAACCGCTAGATGGAGCTAGTAGCCTATGTAATTATGTGTGACTTGCTTTATGTCTTTTTTTTTCTCTCCTTCGCTTAACATTAGGATCTCCGGAGGACTTTTATTTCAAATGCAAGTTCTAACACGAGATGTGTTTTTGTTTGGGGTCTTGCTGTATGGGTACTGTTTATTCGGGATAAGTCTTGTTAATCCCTTAACTGGGTAGTGAGAGGGACTCTTAATGTTTTGTTCAGGAACTGCTGTATGGAATTTTTGGGTCCTTATATAACTTTTTACGTATTTTATGTTACTTTCAGGCATATTATGGTTTGGCAGCCGACTCGTTTTGCCCTCCAATGGAATTTACTTTGATACTTACTATTTACATGTGTAAATCGAATTAAGGGGCGGTCTTAATTTTCTTATGGTTACTGCTTATTACATACTTAAGGGGCAATACCTCATTTAAGGATCTCAAAAGAATTCTTTTCTTTTTTGAGTTTTCGGGAATGTGATGCTTAATTGGCTATGGGGGGGAGGGACCCACACTACAGTGCACGCCATGGTCTGGTGGTTTTGGAGTCGGCCATGGGCCGGGTGGTTGGTGTTCAGGGATGGTTGGGCTATGACTAGGGAATTGTTTAATGGTTTTTCTTTTTTAGGGTTTGGGTATTGGGGGGGTATTAGGGTGGGTGCAGGCAGCTTCCAAGTGGCCTTATATTTTCTTGTCGAACATTTTTATGGTTAGCAACCTGAATATCATCTCTTGGAATATAAAAGGGGGGAAGGATAATAAGAAAAAATATGTTATTTTATATCATTTGGCACGTTTTGATCCGTCGATAGTTTTTCTTCAAGAAACTCATATGCCCCAGGAACAGCTCCACCACTTTAAGAAAAGGTGGGTAGGTCAGGTTTTTGGGGCAGGGATCTCCTCCAGCAAAAGGGGGGTAGCCATTTTAGTGGCTAAAGGAATCCCCTTTTTTCCTTCAGAGGTTCTCTCTGATCCTAATGGTAGATATGCTATAGTTTCAGGAAAGCTGGGGGGAGTTAGTTTAGTTTTGGGGTCTATTTATGGCCCTAATCAAGAGTCACCCTCTTTCTTCACCCAGCTGGCTGTGCTTATCGCCCCCCTTGCAGATAGCCCAGTAATCTTAGGAGGGGACTGGAATCAGGTACAGTCCAACCGTATCGATCGTTCGTGGTGTAGAGACGCCTCTCTGTCTCCGTCCCAGGCTGAGTTTACCTCTTCCTTGGGCCTAATCGACCCTTGGAGGATGATTAATCCTACTGCTAAAGAGTTCACCTTCTATTCTCCTGTTCATAGAAGCTATTCACAGATTGACTTCTTCCTGATTAGCTACCAAGTTTTTTCTTTTATTTATGAAGTTACTATACAGAGTCGGGTAATCTCAGATCACTCACCCATTGGTTTGCAATGCCGTCCACTGTCTGCTCCTCCCAGATCCTATTAATGGTCCTTGAATGATTCCTTATTAAAGGATCCCCACTTGTTAGGTCAGTTTAGTTCCTTTATGTCCTATGCAATTTCATCTAATTGGGGTTCTATCAGTGCGGTGGACCAGACATGGTCGGCCTTGAAGGCCATATGGAGAGGTGAGTTAATTAGACTTGCATCAGTTCGTAAAAAGAAAACGACGCGCCTTTTATCTAATTGTTTAGAGAGGATTAAAGTTTTGGAGCTTATGGGAGAAGATGCGAGATCTACGGGTCATGATCAAGAATTAGCTACGCTCAGGGCCTGGTACACAAGTACTTTACGGGAAGGGGTTGAGAATCGAGCTTCTAGATTGAAGGCCTTATATATAGGGCAGGGTAGTAAAGCTGGCAAAATTTTGGCGTGGCAGTTGAAACAACGTACATCGGCTAAGAGTGTGGCAGGGTTGAGACACCCTGAGACTAACAATACAGTCTCTGATCCAGAGGGCATATTAGGTATCTTTTTTGACTTCTATAAAAATTTATTTTCTAATACGCCCCTTTCTTCTGACAGGGACACTAAGATAAGGGAGTTTTTGGGAAGTGTTCCTTTCCCTTCACTCTCAGAAGAGAGCAGTCAGAGGCTAGTGGCTCCCCTCTCCCAAAAGGAGATTATCGAGCTATTGATGCTCTAAAGTTAGATAAGGCCCCGGGACCGGATGGTTTTTCGGCCCTTTTCTTTAAGTCGTTCAAAGATCTTTTGGTACCGCTGCTGCAGCAACTCTTTGCCTTTTGGCAGGAACATGGGATAAAAGACCCATCTCTTTTCGAGGTGAGAATTATTTTACTACCCAAACCGGGTAAGTCATTAGATCTGGTTGGCAACTATAGACCAATCTCATTATTGAATACTGATGTTAAAATCTATGCCAAGATCTTGGCCACCCGAATTATATCCTCATGGCTAGACCTAGCGAGTCTGGAACAGGTTGGTTTCGTGGCGGGGCGTTCATCAGGGATCACTTGAAAACTATTTTATTTAATTTCGTCCCCGGTCTGGATATGGAAGCATCTCTGGTGTCTTTAGACACAGAGAAAGCTTTTGATAAGGTGGAGTGGAATTTCATGTTTCAGGTACTATCCAATTTTGGTTTTCCAGAGAAATTTTTGGATTATATTCGGGTCCTTTATACATGCCCTTCAGCGAGGATTCAATGCAACAATTTGATTTCAGCTGTTTTTCCCCTGCTGCGAGGCACACGTCAGGGATGTCCCCTCTCCCCCTACCTGTTTAATTTGTATTTAGAACCCTTAATCAGGGCCATTAATAATGACAAACAAGTTCAAGGAATTTTCATGGGGAAGTTTGAGTATAAGCTATCAGCCTTTGCTGATGATATACTCCTACATCTCCGCAACACTCGGAAATCGCCTCCCCGTCTGTTCCAAATTATTTCAGATTTTAGTAAAATCTCGGGTTATAATTTGAACAAAAGTAAAACTGTGGTTTACCCGCTTTCCCCCTTCCTGCAACAAAGACGGTGTGCATCTTTGGGCCTACAATGGCAGCCTAAATCCTTGCAATATTTAGGAATTCAAATTTCAAAGGATTTAACCGATTTGGTAGATTTAAACTTTAAACCTTTATTTAAATCTATTAAGGAGAACCTGGAAAGGTGGTCTAAGCTTCCGCTATCCTTTTGGGGAGAATTAATACAATCAAGATGATTATCTTACCAAAAATTTTTAACCCCCTTTATAACCTCAATTTATACCTTCCCAGGTCCTTCTTTAATCCGATTTACAAATATTGCACGGATTTTTTATGGAAGGGGAAACCCCTCATAGGGCCTATAAAGCTTACCGCTCAAGGTCGGTGAGGGGCCTACAACTCCCGGATTTTTATATTTACTATCTGGCTAGCCATGTTGCCAGGGCGGCCCTATGGGTGGCAGGTGAGGGAATAGCTTCGGAGGAGCTCAAGCTCAATTGGTCGTTAGCGCATAGTGCTAATTTAGACCTTGAAGCTTGTCTATATATTCCATGGTCCAAGGTTCCTGCAAAAGTGAGAGACTCTCCGGTGGGTTGGGACATAAAGGCCCTTCACCAGCTCTACTCGTTTTTGAGTATCCCATTCGCAAAGGATTTAATGCAGCCCCTTTTAAAGAATCCTAACCTTTTGGTGGGTAATCAGTCGATAAAGAGATGCATAGGCAACCTCCCCTTCAAACCCAAGATAGCTGATTTTATTTCAGAAGGCTCAGTTATTTCAACCTCTGTGTTGGCGGAGGAGCTTAAGGTGGAACCCAACGATCGATTACGGTTGTACCAGATCCATAGATGTATCAGTTCTCTCCTAAGGGGCAGCAAAGGATCGGATGAAGCTGGGGGGCTCCTAAGGAAAATGAGGATTGGCATTATCTGTAAATCAGTTTCTAAAATATATAAAACAATTATAGACAAAAGGGATATCAACATCTCCCCAATACCCTACTACTGGGAGGCGAACCTATCGCTGGGTTGGACTGAGGAAGTCTGGCGTAAGATTTGGTCGGACTTATATGTATATGTCAAACAAGACAGATTAAGGGGTCTTCAATTTAACCTTCTGCATAATCTCTATCTCTCCCCGGCTAAACTCTCCCGAATATATAGCCTCAGCTCCCCAGAGTGTAAGATGTGTGGCTGGCCTGTTGGTACTACCTATCACAAATTATGGGAATGCCCTAAGGCAGTTAAATTCTGGGAGCTAGTGAAGCTATGGATAGGCCCCTATGCTAACATTTCCGGTTATTTTAATGCCGATGTATGTATTTTTGGTATGTTTTCTCACATTCCTACGGTAGCTCAGAAGTACCAAGTGGCCCTGGTGACTCTGGTGACGAAGCTTCCTCCTCCATTACTGGCATAGCGACAGATCTCCTCCTATAAAGAATGGTGGATGAGTTTCTAGGTGCCTTAAACGGAGAGGACTGTAGCCAATGTTTTTAATTCAAATAAAAATTTAACAAATACTGGGGTAATTTTTGGGGTGTTTGAAGGTTAAATATGGTTATTAGAGGGTAGGATCCTCCCTCTTTGGGTACACAATTTATCCCGACATCTGTAATAAATTTTCCTCTCTCCTTTATCTATATCTGGAACGAATTTTGATAAGACGGTATTCTCTCTCTCCCTCTCATGAGACACTCAGGTTGAATGATTTTTCTCGGTCTACTTAATCTAGAACTGCTTCGATATCTATTGTTCAGGTTGCTAATGTACTCTGGTTTATACTATCTGGTTTTCCTTTTCTTTTCTCTTGTTCTATAAGGAATGCTGCCTGCGGGTTGGGGGGATGGAGGGGTGGGTTGGGTTGGGAGGGTTCGGAGGGTACCCTTTGGATGTGTTGCGACTTATGATAATCTACAGTATGGAAACTTGTAAAGGGGTTACTGCCCTTTGGGTGGGGGTTATGTATTATTATTGTTGTTTGTTATAAAATAAAGTTATTTGCAAAAAAAAAAAGTTCAACACTTTCGCAAATGCATTTTTACTGTCGCAAATGGCCCTTTTACTGTTGCAAATCCGCCATTTTGTTTTCAGTTAGTGATCAGAAAAATGCTTGGCATTTAAAATTGAGACCCTCTAGCAACCTAATTTTTTTTTTGTATTCACCTAGTCAGGCCCTGAGGATGCTAGCCATGTCTTTATTTTGGGATAAAACAGCCCAGAAATATGTTTTTCAGATTTCTGGAAAAAGTACTTTCGCAAAGTAGTGTCGCACTCACGAAAGTGTTGCAAATTTTTGCGAAAGCTTTCGCAAATCACGACACTACTTTGCGACACTATGCCCAAAATAACAGGAATTCTTTGGCATCCCGCTGCAAAAGAACGGTTTGGAATTTTGGGCTGAAATTTGGAAATAACGCAGCTGACATCTCAAAGATGTGCCTTTCAGTATTTTGTTGAAAACATATTACACAGCGGCAAAGTTACGGTACTCCAAAGTTGATGCTTTTTCCCATAGGATAACATTACGGCGTACGACGCATTGCAGCAATCGTTTGGCGCCCTGCTGCAAAATAACGGTTTGGTCTTTTGGGCTGAAATTTGCAGGGAACACAGCCATCATCCCACAGATGTGCCTTTCAGTGGTTTGGTGAAAAAATATTACAGGGAGTCAAAGTTATGGCACTCCGAACTTCTGTTCTTTTCCCATAGGATAACATTATGGGGTTCGCCGCACCTTTCAGGGCCCGTATCTCGAAAACGGTGCGAGATACGGACTTTTCATCAAAAAATTTATCAACCCCCTCTCAGCACAAAACTAGCTAGGAAAGTGATAATTCATATGACTTTTAAATTTTTTTTTCTATGTCGTACGGTTACTGAGATATAAGCAATTTACTATTCCAAGTCCTCATTATTGTGTTCCGAGACTCATTATTTTGCATAAATTCTTTGTACTCACTATCTTTCTCTATACAGCTTTTGGGGAAAACCAGCCTGTGTGCTTACATTACTATTACCATTACCATTTCCGCTTGCGGTTCCATACCCGTGTCACTTACCGTTCACGTTTACGTCACCATATGCATTACGCTTTGCGTTTTCATTTGCGGTTGCGTTTGCGTTGTTTTTAACATTTCTGTCTACAGTACTGTTTCTCTTTCTGTTTCACTTTGCGTCACCATGTGCGTTATGATTTGCGTTTGCGGGCACAATGTTACTATGTGACAAGACATCATGTGGCAGGAGCGCCGCATTACATTCACTATTTCTCATTATCATTCTCAAAAAAAAGGGAAATTAGAGGCACAAAACTCTGTTTAATGCATCAGTTAGGGTTGTTCCACAGCAACAAAAGCGAGGAAATTCGATGTTAGGGTTGAAACCCCCTTTGCACCCCTCCAGCCAACCCCCCAACTGGAATCGGGGTGCGAATTGAGGTCATCGGTCCTAACTGTCACCCCATTCTCCTATTCCTCAGCTTCTTTCCACATGTGATGGGGTGACAGTTAGGGCCAACAACCCCAATGCGCACCCCGATTCCAGTTGGGGGTGGGCTGGAGGGGTGCAAAGGGGGTTTCAACCCTAACATCGAATTTCCTCGCTTTTGACGCTGTGGAACAACCCTAACTGATGCATTAAACGGAGTTTTTTGCCTCTAATATATATCTATATATATATATATATATATATATATATATTATATATACACACATACATATGTGTGTGTGTGTGTTATTTTGGGTCTCACCCATAGATTTTTGGTGCACTATGTGCTGACCCTGTTTTTTGTTTAATTGCCCCCCCCCAACAAGTCATCAGGCCTGTAGTCATTCAAACATATGTATGCAGAATAGCAACTTCTTTATTAATATAAAGGCTGTAATGTACTGTATGTGAGTGAAGATGCTCTCGCTTCCATCTGGTTTTTGGCGCCTCTGTAACAATAACTAAGCAATAACCCATGACAGGGTGTGTGATTACTGGGGATTAATCAACACCCTGGTGCACTGTGAGGCACGAGACAAAGTTGAGTGCCCTCTCAGCACCCAGGGTGTTGATTAATCCCCAGTAACCACACACCCTGGTGTGGGTTATTGTGATTATAACATGGGTTTAACATATAGTTTAAAAGTGTAAGGAAAATATTTGAACATGCCTTTCAATATGTGTCCTTCCCCTCCATAAAGTTGTACCTTGTTGAACACTGTGTTTGACTCCTTATTTTACTACCATTACGTCATATTTCTTAGCTGTTTTTTAGTTCTGTTGGTTTTGTTTCTGAAAAATAACACAGAGCTTTGTTTTATAAGTCAACATTTTATTGGTTACAGGAGTTTTTCATAACTGCTACATACCAGTGCTGCGATGTTTGTGACGACAGTCACATACATTCAGAATTCCAGTATAAGTAACACAGGTCACAGTTTGAAATTGTTACTGACAGTGGCAAACTTTTCGTTTCATATAAACATACACTGAAAACAATGCTAAACAAATACAGCTTAATATGCTAATTAGCGGAAACTGCTAAGGAGTTATTTCGGGTACTCACATGTGCTATAATCCTATCGGCTCCCAATACACAACAGTACACCTAAACGTTCCACTTCTTTGCAGTATGGAATGACAAATGGCAGCATTTTCATTTGCTACAAATATGATGCTGTACTAGTTTTATTTCTTACTGTCACTTTTTTGTAACATGAGGATTTTGTGTTGTCCTACCTGTGGAATGAGTGTATTTTCATTCTCAGGTATATGAGCACAACACTGACTATCACTGCAGCACTTATGTTTCCCATCAATATAGAAAGTTTTACTCACTGCGATTTAAAGCTTTGCGATGAGTAAGTTGGATTCCACATGGGTGGGTGGGTGGGAAACAACTAGTACTCTTTCCACTGATCATATCATTTGACACAGATACTGCTTGTGGCGAGGAATACTGAGATCACCCATGGCGGGTTGGTGGAAAACTACCTCTCTCTCTCTCCCACGCTTGTCACACTATGCTTCTGTGTGTACGGAGAGGATACTTTCACTGACAACACTGGCACACAGTGATTAGGGTGATAAGAAATGTGATCGCTGCAGCAGTTGCATGGAAAACTAGTCTGCCTCTTGCTCGTTGTTCTATCACTGTGTATGCATGAAGAGAGAGAGAGAGAGAGAAGGTCTGACTTTGCCACACAGAGAACTGACATCAGGATACAGATACCGGCTCCAGCAGTTCTCTGAGTATTTTAGGGTTGGTGCTGTGTATGTATAGGGAGATGGAAACATAATACTGCACAGTGCTTTCATAGACAAGCTGTGACATCACTGGGGCAGGTGGGTGGGACATCACTTAACTCTCTGTCACTGCTCTCCCTGTGTATGTGTGGGGACAGAAAAACATAAGTGAGAAACAGCGCTTTCAGGGAGAAAACAGAGAGCCTCTCTCTCATACAGGCTCACTGCTCCATCTCTGTGCTTTTGGAGAGCCACAGCAAAAGCAGTTCCGACTGTTTAAATTACTTACAGTTATGGACGAGTAGTGATTCGTTTCAAAACCTACTCATCCTTACTGTGTGTATAACATGGATTAATGTATCCCCATGTGACGTCTCATCTAATTAGATAACTAGCACACACAGCCCATGTTGTAAAGGAGTGTAGTATAAAGTACAAAGATATGCACAAAAGGCAAAAAATATAGCAAAATATAACAAAGTGAAACCAAAATATAAGATGGGTTTTAATGTGTCAAATGAATGTGTCACTATTATAATTGTCTTATAAACACAAGGGGTACAGCACTAACCTGATGCAGCGTGATACTGTAGCTAAATTAACTGTTAACTCCACAATTAATTTCAGCTGCATCTGGTAGTTTATATGAAGTCTGTGCCCTAGAGGGCACTATTCATTTAAAAAAGCCCTTCCGGCGAAACGTCATTAATTTTTGGTCACCACTACTAGGATCTCTGTCTGTGTCAGTTGGATTTGTTGGAACTGCAAATAAAATAAGGTGAAGGTATATTACTCCTGAATCTGCCTATTTTTATCTAGCAAATGTGTGGGTCTGAGTGCCATGACTGATATTTTCTGTGACTTTGAATGTGTCACAGCACACCTGCACCTCTGAGCAGCTCTTACCTTTCGAGACATTTTTATAATGTATTTACCCAGCACAGTCAAACTGAATTGTAACATGGCATTTCTGGCACAGAAATGGGCCACTAGGCCTTTATCTGTCACATTTTCAATGCTTCTGTGTTTTAGTGAGATCCTGATTCTACCCATTATTGCAGCTGGGTGGACTGGAGCACTAGGAGGTTGTGACTTGCTCAGGGTCACACAGTGTTTTGCTCTATCAGGAATTGAACATGTGATCACCAAATTCCCAACAAAGCTCTAACCATCAGACTGCACTCTCAGTGGGAGGGGGAACAGAAAAACCGCTGCTAGCAATGTGTTTTTTTTTCTTTTTTTATCATTTTTATTGCTAAGAAAGGCCAACTGAGGTGCAAGACTGCATTTTCATGGGGTCCTACTTTCACCCATTTCCACAGCTGGGTGGACTGGAGTACTGGGAGGTTAAATGGTTTGCTCAGTGTTACACAGTTAGTGTTTAGCTCTAGTGGGGTTTGAACTTGCAGTTCCCAACAGTGCTCTAACAAGCAGACCATACTGTCTCCATGGCTAGCCAGGCAGGGAAGTATATAGTTATTTCATACTATTTATTCTCGCAGGAAAGGTCAACTTGGATGCAACACCTAGCTTCCAGTGGTGTCCAGCTTTTACCCATTTTTACAGTGTTTTTTTTTTTTTATTTGTTTTATCAGGAAAGTGGACTGGATCAAAGATTCATTTTCAGCTACGCCTGGGGAGGTGGGGTTCACAATAAGTATATAGATATAAAGAATGCATGATTATCCACTCACATCCCATATAAGGTGAAAACGCTCCACAAATACCACATTATGCAACAGCTGAGATGCAGCAATGCATTTCCAGTTGTATTCTACTTGTATTCATTTCTGTAGATGGGTGAATAGGATCACTAGGAGGTTAAGCTACTTGCTAATGATCACGTAGGACTTGGCTACGAGAGTAATTTCATTTAACAGGGATTAGTCTGGTGGGGGTACCACTGGACTACTAAGGTTATTTCATTTCACAAGGGATCACAGCAGGTGGTGACTAGACTTTCAGGATTTATACATTAGTGTATGGGGATCAGCTGAGGGTGGGAGAAATGGCTAAGCTCTGAAACATGAAAACATTGAAACAAAGAATTTGACTGCCTATAAGGATTGATTGGCCCACCCAGTCTGCCCATTTTTCCCTACCTACAGTGTCACCGCAGACCCTAATTGATCTCTAGCTTCCCCCCTCCCACACTTTCCACTAGGATACCCTTATGTCTATCCCAGGCATTTCTCAACCTCACCATTTTTACCCTCACCTCCTCTGTTGGAGGACTGTTCCAGGAATCCACCACTCTTTCTGTGAAGACGTACTTCCTCATATCCCTCCTGAATCCACCCCATCCAGTTTCACTGCATGTCCCCTTGATCTTGAGCATCTTTTTTTCATAAGAAACACTCCCCTCCTGTACCTTATTTACCCCTGTGAGGCATTTATAAGTCTCTATCATAACCCTTCCAAGCTGTAGTTATTGAGGTCCTCTAGTTTCTTGTTGTATGGACCCTGCTGCAGAACCCGCACCATTTTAGTTGCCCTCCTCTGGACAGTCTCCACTCTGCCTATGCTTTCCAGAGATGTGGTCTCCAGAGCTGAACACAGAACTCCAGGTGGGTCTCACCAGTGATCTGTATGGAGGCTACACCACCCCTCTCTCTTTCTGTTGGTGATACCCTCCCTATGCATCCCAGCAGCCCCTCCCAACTGCCTTTTTCACACTACCTGGCCACCTTCAGGTCATCAGATATGATTACCACCAGGTTTCTGTCCTGATTGGTGGTTGTCATTGCCTCTCCACCCATTTTTTATGCTGCCCCTGGGTTTCTGTTCCCTAACTGTACTTTTTTTGCAGTGAAATCCAGCTGCCACACCCTAGACCACTCCTCTAGTTTTCTCAGGTCTGTGCACATTCTTTCCACCCCACCCCCCCTGACGGTCCACCCTATTACAAATTTTGGTGTCATCCATAAAGAGGCAGACTGTCCCTTCCAGCTCCTCTGCAATGTCTCTTATAAAGACATTAAAGATGACCAATCCCAGCACTAATCTCTGAGGCACCCACTGGTCACCTTCCATTACTCAGAGTGAACTCAGTTTACCATCACCCTCTGTCGCCTATCACCTAACCAGTTTCTTACCCAGTTTACCACCTTTGGACCCACCCCTAAGCTACCCAACTTCCTTATGAGTCTCCTATGTGGAACAGTGTTGAAAGTCTTACTGAAGTCTAGGTAGGCCATGTTCACCGTGCCACCCTAATCTTTTTTTTTTTTTTTTTTGTTATATATTTTTGTCTCCTATGCGGCTGGGGGGCTGTTACCGATGGTTCCCCCCAGTCCAGCCTGACCAACATCCCCCAGTCCGCCCCCCTTCCCAAGCTCAACCCCTTACCTTCCAACCTACACAATGATCTGTTTGCCATGGTGGGCACGCAACCACCGCCACGGGATCCGAGGGGGTTTTCCCAGTGCAGGGGAGCATCCAGGCAGAAGCTGGTGGGGGGCTGCTCATCCAGCCAGCATGTAGCCCTCAAGGATTTTCTCTGTTTCCTCCCATACGTCTGTGGCGTGCAATGATGCCAAGGGACCGGAGCGCGCGCACTACCGCCGCGTGCCCCTCCCAGCGTCTGCCCACATGCGTCCCTCAAGTTCTGCCCCTGACCTGCCACGCAGCCCCCAGCCACTGCTAGGAGCCAGCAGGACATCGAGGCTTTCCTTCCACCCGGAGAAGGAGGCAGTCTAACGGACTCAATCCTTCTCCAGGCTCATTCCCAACCGGTGCCGGCATAGCGCGAGGTGTGGCGTCCACCGCCTCAACCCTCAGCACCACCGGGACGGCGCTCCACCCTAATCTAATTCCCTGGTCACCCAGTCAAAGAAATATATCCTATTCATTTGACATGACACTCCCCAATGAATCCATACTGCCTCAGGTCTTGTAACCCACTGGATTCAAGATATTCTACAGTTCCCTCCTTCAGCAGTAATTCCATTATCTTTCCCACCCATGTCAGACTGACTGGCCTGCAGTTCCTAGCCTTCTCCCGGCTACCACTTTTGTGAAGTAGGACTACATTTGCTCTCCTCTAGTCCTCCAGAACCACTCCTGTTTCCACTGAGTTGTTAAACAGGACTGTCAGAGTTTTTTCTACATTTGTCTACTCATTTCATGGCCTCTGTGGATCTCCATGTTAGAATGGTTTATTGTTCTTCATTTTCCTAATGCCTCCTGTCTCACATGAAATTGATGCATCTGGGACCACTGATTCAGTGAGGGAAAGTATTGCAAGTAATTTGAGGACACATACCTGATGTTCTGGCCTCAGCTAAATAACTCGATTTCAGCATTTTTGTTTTCTACATACATGTCCAAGTCTAGCCAGCAGGAGTAAATGTTTTGCTTTTAAAGCTTTTAATTTCATCAAACTACACCCAACAATAAAAAGCACACAACTCACTCTCAGTCATCAATGCTATAATTAGTAGACCCTAGCTGTTTTCCTACAGAATACCCACTCAATTAGACCTCAAGTGATTGCAAAGTTGTAAATTAGCCTTCAGTGCCCACTGGATAAGGTGAAGGGAAAGGGGAAATAGTTTTATCAGGAAAGCCGCACTAAACTGAAGTTTGTTTCTGGGTTAAAGCTGGGAGCACAAGGAAGTTAAGTGACTTGCTTAGATCACACAGTATGCAAGTGAGGGCTGTGGGATTCAAGCCCAGGTTTCCAAGTTTGCAGCTCAGTGCCCTAAACCACAGCACTATACTGCCTCCAAGGAAAAGTTCTAATCTTAATCCTATGAAAATCTTATCCAAGGATAAGGAAAGTGACTTAAAATCACCAGGTTATTTAGGTCACATGGATTGCAGAGTTTGAACAGGGACAATATGTGAGCTGTTTTCCAGGATGAAGGGACTATACCAGAAGTGATCGACATATTAAATAGATGAGTTATTGGAGCAGTTAGGAAATGATAACCTAATTTTAAGAATGTGGGATCTATTCCATCAGCACCTGTGCTCTTTTTAGTGTCTAGTTTTATGAGCAGGTCCTCTACCTGTTTGAAAGTTATAGGGGAGAGGCAGAAGGACCCTGGTTTTGTGGGTCAGTAGAAATGGCCTTTGGATTCAGATCACTCATGAATTTTGTGACCAGAGAGGAGTCAAAGGCTAAGCCTGCTGTCTCGAAGTGAGAATTTTATTTTTCTAGTATTGTGTATTGATCAGAGTTAGTGGAACCTTGGAAGTTCATTTTAATTGGGATTGATGGAGGAATTCTGTGGCTTTCAACTGATTTAATGGTTTACCAGATCTTAACAGGGTTACCCATTGCACTTTTAAGAGCATTCACATAATAATTAGCTTTGGCAGTTCTGATAAATTTAGAACAGACATTACGAGATGCTTTGAATGCTGTCCAGTCTGATGCATCTTTGGTGTGCAGTGCTGTAGTCCAAAGTTTGTTCCGCAGGGTTAGAGCTTTTCTTAATTTGCCAGTGAACCAGGGGCACGAAGCTGTTTTGACTCTACATTTTATTAAAGGGGAGTTTTTGTTTATTAAGTTTGTAAGGGCTGACTTGAAAATAGCAACTGCCTCACTAATTGAAGATGATGGATAGAAGTTTTGCCAGTTTATTTTCCGTAGATCAGATAAGTAATTCTCCAATTTGAATTTGTGAAAGCTTCATTTTATAATGAATTTCGAGCAGGAGATGGGTTTTTCTAGCCCTCTTGTACATACAAAAATGTTGTGGTTACTTATGTCATTGTGAAACATGGCTGTGTGTGAAATTTTATGGGGCCTATTTGTAAGGATAAGGTCTAGTAGGGAGCTTTTGCTTTCATTTTTTTTGTATTGGGTCTAGTAGGTTCTGAAATTAGCTGAGAGATGCCCAGCTCATCGCATATTTCTTTTCAGCTATTAGATCTGGGGCTAAGCCAGTCTAGATTGAGGTCACCGGTGTAACCCCCCTGCAAATGGGGGTTCCCAAAAGACTTCCAGGAGCTTGCTTGAATGCTCCAAGCCTGAATGGTGTTTGGCATTTAAGCCATTTATCAGTGAGTGTTTTTAGAGCCTCTGGTACTGTCTCTTTAAGAGCTGTCTGCTTGCAGACATACAGTGGCGTGAAAAAGTATTTGCCCCCTTCCTGATTTTCTCTATTATTGCATATTTGTCACACTGGATGTTTTCAGGTCTTTAGACAAAATATAATATTAGATAAAGGGAACCTGAGTGAACAAATAACACTTTTTTTTTTTACTTATTTCATTTATTTAATGAAAAAAGTTAACCAACACCAACTGGCATTGTGTGAAAAAGTAATTGCCCCCTAGTTAAATCAACCCAATTAAAGGGATAATTAGAGTCAGCTGATTGAACACAGCCAGGCTTGATTACAGCCAGCCCTGCTCAATATAAACCTCACTTATTTTGACCCTTACCATCAGAGTCACGTTGCCAGCACAAATATTCAACAAGCACATTATGCCATGATCAAAGGAAGTTCCTGAAAAGATCAGAAAAAAAATTGTTGCCCTCTATCAGTCTGGAAAGGATTACAAAGCTATTTCTGAGGCTCTGGGACTCCATCGAACCACAGTGAGAGCCATAATCTCCAAATGGAGAACACTTGGAACAGTAGTGAATCTTCCCAGGAGTGGGCGGCCTGCCAAAATTACTCCAAGGCGCAGCGTAAAATCATCCAGGAAGTCTCAAAGGATCCTAAAACAACATCCAAAGAACTGCAGGCTTCTCTTGCCTCAGCTAACGCCAGTGTTCATGACTCCACAATCAGAAACAGACTGGGCAAAATGGGCTTCATGTGAGAGTAGCAAGGCGAAACCACTGCTAACTAAGAAGAACATAAACGCTGTCTCTCATTTGCCAAGAAGCACCTGGATGATCCACAAGCCTTTTGGGAAAATGTTCTATGGACAGATGAGTCCAAAGTGGAACTTTTGGACAACATGGATCCCATAATGTCTCACAGAAAGCAAACACAGCATTCCACAGTAAGAACACCATACCAACAGTCAAACATGGTGGTGGTAGGTGATGGTGTGGGATGCTTTGCTGCCTAAGGACCTGGATAACTTGCCATAATTAAAGGAACCATGAATTCTGCTCTGTACCAGAAAAATTCTTAAGGAGAATGTCTGGTCATCCTTCCGTCAGCTGAAGCTGAAGCGTAGTTGGGTCATGCAGCAAGACAATGATCCAAAACACAAAAGCAAGTCCACATCAGAATGGCTAAAAAGAAGTAAAATTAAAGTTTTGGAGTGGCCTAGTCAAAGTCCAGACTTAAACCCAATAGAGATGCTGTGGTAGGACCTGAAACGAGCAGTTCATGCTCGAAAACCTACCAAATGTTACTGAATTAAAGCAGTTCTTGAGGAAGAGGGGTTAAAATTCTCCACAGCGATGTGAAAGATTGATATTGAATTATAGGAAGTGTTTGGTTGCAGTCATTGCAGCTAAATGTGGCATAACCAGTTATTAAGTGTAAGGGGGCAATTACTTTTTCACACAGTGCCAGTTGGTGTTGGTTAACTTTTTTTCATTAAATAAGTGAAATTAAAAAAAAAAACAAGTGTTATTTGTTCACTCAGGTTCCCTTTATCTAATATTACTTTTTCTCTAAAGACCTGAAAACATCCAGTGTGACAAATATGCAATAATAGAGAAAATCAGGAAGGGGGCAAATACTTTTTCACGCCACTGTAATTAGTTTGTATGGAGGGACTGTGTGCTTCTCTGAGTACCACTGGAGCTGCTGCCAATTCACTTCATTTTTGCAGTCACTAGGAGTGCAAAGGGAACCTATCTGAAAGATGTAACTGTTTGCCAGAAATTATTTAGAGTAATAATGAAATTACAGTTTGTCTAACCTGTTTTCTTTGCAGTCAGAACTGTGTCTGCTAGTTCCCCATTCTAGTTTTGAACTGCTGAACTGGACCAATCAGTGGGGTAATCTAGCTCTAAAATGGTGCCTTGGACGAATCAGAACTTGGACTCATAATCTGAGCCAGCCACAAGAGGATTGTATGGGCAGTGACTCTGGGAGATGTAGTTTAGACTTCAGTGCCTTTTGGACCAACAGCAGCAGTCTATTGTGGTGACAGCCAATCCAGTCAAGAACTGGGAGGAACTCAAAGGAAGTGCCCGTTTTTGTCGGTTGGAGTTTCAGTTGAGCTTTGGCAGTGAAGAAGGAAGGAGCCTGTGCTTTTTCAGTGTGCAGTTTTAGTCAAAAACGTGTGTAAGGCCCAGAGTTCCGGTCTGCAGCTTGTTGGGACTGAATCTGGTCCTGTGAAAAGAATCAAAGGATCTCTGAAGAGTAGAAACCAGGCTCACCCTGTAGAAGACTGGAGGAATTGCTGAAAATTACACTGGTCTGTCAGGAACTGAATCTGCTGTGTGTCTCCCGGTATTGTGCAGTAATTGCGATCGGATACAGATGCAGCCTGCCTGGTATAGTGCTTTCTTTATATGGATGTGTGAAGAGGTTTGTGCACCTCAAGTGAGCCCTGCTGACATTGAAGGACCCTATCTTATTTGGAGGTCGGAGTACTAATTCAGGGTCGCCCTGTTGAATTGCCACATTAAATCCAAATGGAATTACTGTACTGCTGACTGTTTAATTCTCCTTTTCTCTGTGTGAAAGGGCCCCTACCAGCTGCCACGGTTTGGACTAGCCACTAGGGCTTGGGTACCCAGGGACAGTAACTGATAGGGATAGGCCTGTGCACAGAGCCATAGGTAGATTATTAGAGTGATAAGCTAATTAACCTGATTTCCCCCTGTCCTTGTTATATCCCCCTAAATAAATCAGAGCTGCTTGTTTCAGCAAAGTTATACTGCCTGAGGTATTTGTCTATGTTAAGTACTGTGCTATGATTGTTGCACTGTATCTCATTTCTCAGGAGGTCCCAGTGCAGGAACCAGACCTGGGGGTAAGTGTATACTGTGAAGGTAATTCTGATGTATTGTGTGGGCCACTAGTGGGAAGAAAGGGGGGTTGCAGTGTCCCAGAGGGCTGTGACCAAGTTAGTTTGACTATTGCAAACCCTGACCTCTGGGTGGAGGCACCCGCCATTGGATCCAGGCCCCTCAACCTGTTAGTGGCAAATCAGGCAGGGGTAGTAGCCCCTGGGATAGCGCCATCTAGGGGTTACACCAAGAATAGTTGACTCATTGGAATTGGAATTGATTAAATTGTGGAGGATTGAAAGTAATTCTAGGCCCCTTGCCAGTGGTCTGTAGCAGCCAATTATATTAAGTGCTTCAGCAGAGGATAGTGAAAGTTTTAAGGCTAAGAATTCAAATTCTCAGGGTTTGTAACAGTGAGCAGTTCGACAGTTGATAACTTTGCACTGACATAGATGACCAGCACCCCCTTATTGTAGGTCTATCAAGACAGAAAGTATTAAATGATGGCAGCGCTGTCTCTAGGCCTGAGGTAGAGAGTCCTTCAGCCATGTGATTACCAGAATGTCAGGATTTGTGTGAGCAACCCATACTTTCACAGTGCCTAGTTTCTTCTGGAGGCTGTATTCATTGAATAACATCATCTTTAATCCTTTAGTTAATGCAAAATCATAAGGGGGTGCTGGGGGGAGATAGGGCCTGGGTTTAATTCAATATTATCTGAGCAGAGGAGCAGTGTTATAATAAGTTTCTTTAGCCTATAGCACGAGAGTTTATGTTCCTTCCTATAAGAAAATATATTGTTGGGCAGAGAGATAACTTCTTAGGGAGATAAAGGCAGAAAGGTGAAGATATATAAAAAAGTGAAACAGCCTGAATTACTACTGGATGTGAGAAAATAAGGGAAAGGCAAGAGAGGTAAAAGATTTGCCCTATAAAGGATAGGGATTAAGTATGTTAAATGAATTAGGCAGTAACTGGGAAGTAGATGTGGTTGGCATAGGCTCAGTGTAGGGAGTCAAATGGGGCAGATTTGAAGCAGGGGCAATATTGAAGGATAATTAATTGGCATATCAAGGGTGGAGCAAAGGTGAGACTCCAAATGCGCTATGACCTTTGTGGGGTATCAGCAGATGGATAACTTAAAGACCCTAGTGAGACTGATGAGGAAAGACAGAGCTAAATGGCTGGTACAGACTTGCAATACAGCGGTAGAGAAGGAAATAAGGAACTAAGCAAAACGGTGCCCAAAGAGTACAAATTAGGGATGTATGGCACTTGCAAATTGATAGACCTATAGGTGTGCAAGGATGTGTTAGATCTTACCCATCCACCAGCAGCAGACCAACCCTCTAGCCTAATGCAGAGTCAGCAAAGGGCTTAGTATACCTGTTTTAGCATTAGAGAAAGCAGTGCCATTATTGAAATAATTTCAGGCAAACGCCCATAATATTAACCCATCTTTTTTCTTAGGTGCGTAGGGCATAGTTTCTTATTGTAGCAGACAGAATTGTGGAGATAGTGTAGGCTGTGCCTAGAAAACTGGAATCTACAAGTCACAACGTGGAGGGGGGTGGGTCATACCAACTGCCTATTAGCAGGGGTATGGAGCTGCACTGCCTGTTTTTACACCTGTGTATGTAGCTAAATTAAGAGCACTAGCTTAGGGTGGGAGGGTGGCTGGGGAGAGTGGGTGGGAAGGAGGATGCAGTACCATGCAAAGCACAGCGCTACTCCTGGTGCCGGTCTGTTGCAACTGCCTCTGGGCACCTAGTGTGACTGTGTTAAAGATGGCACCAGTAATGTGCTGTTTTCAATCCCTATAGTCTATTCCAGGAGGGGACCTAAGCACTGCCAGAGCCCATGCTGCAGCTGATTGCTGAGGGGAAAGAAAGACAACAAACAGTATTAGTTGGCTGCAGGAGACACATAGAAATGATGCCAGCCTATGTGTTAAGGTAAGGAGGGAGGAAGGGGGCAGCAGGTAATAGGAGCCAAGAAACAGAGGGGAGCGGAGACCTCAGGAATGCAGCACAGAATAGTCTCCTCTGTACTGGAGTCAAAAGGCAGTGACTTACATAATCTCACTCTAGTCAGGAAGAGATGCACTGCTAAAATACAGGCAGGCTAACAATTACACAAGAGAGCCCTAAAAGCACCAAATAATTCCACAACAATAGCAGTACAAGCAGTTCTAGAGCTGTTAAGGAACTCTGTAATACAGGCTATTTTAACAGTAATTTTAAACAATTCTGCCCTGCAATAAACAATCAGCAGTGCTTGGCCACTTCAATTGTGGCAGAGACACTGGTCTGTTGCAACTGCCTCTGGGCACCTAGCATGGCTGTGTTAAAGATGGCACCAGTGGTGTGCGGTTTTCCATACCTGTAGTCTATTCTGGGAGGGGACTTAAGCCTTGCAGGAGCCCACGCTGTGGCCGATTTCTGTAGTCTTTTCTGGGAGGGGACCTAAGCCCTGCAGGAGCACACACTGCAGCTGATTGCTGTAGTCTATTCCAGAAGGGGACCTGAGCCCTGCAGGGGCCCATGCTGCGGCCAATTGCTGTAGTCTGTTCTGGGAGAGGACCTATGCCCTGCAGGAGCCCACACTGTGGCTGATTGCTGTAGTCTATTGCTTGTGACTTGCTTAGGGTTAACAGAGCTGTGTGAAATATTTTCCAAAAGTTTGCATATTTCTCATTTATGGAACTTCATCAACTACTTGAAATTGCTCAGAATTACGTTGTGCACAAAGTCCTTAAGTCACCATCTAAAAAGAACCACAATTTTCATCATTTTCCCCTTCCTTGTGGTAAAAAAATTAAGCTTTCAAGTCCCAGAAAAAACTCTCAGGTCATAAAATCCCTCACGTCATGGGGAAAAAAACTGGAAAATATGGAATTTCACAAAATGTTTCTGCATTTTTGTCAGCTCTAGAGTTGTACCTGGGTCTCCTGGTTTCCAAGTTTGTACCATAACCAACAGAACACACAGTTTTCATAACTTTCAGGTAGGTTTGAATTTCACAAATCCCATGCTCTAACCACAGCTCCACACCGCTTTCACAGGCTGATGGTAGACAATCAGCCAATCATTTATGTATTTATTTATTTGAAAATTGATGACCAGGAAAGGCTTACTGAGTCAAGGCTCATTTCCAGGTGTGACCCGGGTAGAGATGCAGCAAAGTAAAATTCCGCCCGCGAAGTGGTCGCAAATTGACCACTTCGCATTAGTGTCCCATTAAGCGAAGTGCCCATTTTAAACCCTCACTTAACCACTTTGCATTGTAATTATGACTTCATGTTGTGCACTCCACCTTATTCCGCTTTAAGGTGGAGTGAGAATTCATAGGCAGCCCACACACATCACATGGCTTACACAGTGTAGGTCACATGCTTCAGGCAGGCAGGAGGTTACGGCCAAAAACACTCTCCAACGTGGGATGACTTACACATTTTACACAGGGTGTGACAAATGGCTCTGCTCTGCGAATGGGCGGGGGTGGGGTGTGGACGTGTGATGAAGAGGGGTGCACAGGTGGCAAGTCCACAAATGAACTTATTTTCCCCATTTCACGTATAGGGGTTGATGTACCACTTGCACTAGACATACTGCACTGACCACCACCACCACCACCACCACTGCTACTGCTGCTCTGACCACCATTTGACAAGATTTCTAAATCATAATCCTCCCCCTCATCATGCCTGCACTAATCCTCTGGTGTTATTTCATCACTACTGCAGACATTCCTACTTGGTCTCACACTCATGAAAGGGGAAAACATGCTCAGTAAGGTTGATGATGAGGGTGAATGCCCCACTATGGCATTATCTGCCATCTGATGCTGGGTCCACAGTGCCACGTGCCTGTTCTTAAGATGTGTATGTTGGCCCCCCCATGCCCAGATGACTCCCCTTTTTACCTTGACTCACACATGCACGGCAAAGCTGGCAGATTGCAACTAACTCATCATTTACATCTCGGACAAAAACATCCCACACAAGGATTGTGATCCCCTACTTTTAACATGTCCCTGATGCTGCTTATTGGACTCTGTTTTTTTTAACCCCTGAAATGGGGGGTGTACTACATGAATTTTCAGGCTGGTCACACTAGGACTCCAACTGACCACCATGACTACTTATGATTATTACTGGGTCCTCATCTTTATCATCAACAGGAACCGCTAAATCACAACTTTTTTGAGGAGCGGGGGCATTAACGCCAACAGACCCAGACACAATCACCTTGACTTTCTTTTTCTCTGGTTCCCAACAGGGGTCACTGACATCATTATCATATTCACCAACATCATCCGCATCCACATTTTCAACTTGGATGCTGTCATGTGGAGAACATGTTCCAACCACAGCATCATCACCACCTGATATTTTTGCGCCACACTTTGAATCACTAGATGACAAAGGCATGACCTCAACAGCGCTGGAAGAAATGTGACATTGTGAGTTATCGTTGCCAGGATCAGAATCATGTTCAGCTACCATGGGGATGTTAATGGGGAGTATGACATCATCTACACTGTCAGTCACAGTTTTAGACTCAGATATATTTTTGGAAACAGTTAACTGGTCGGAAGTGGAACTTGAGGCAGCAATACTCATGTCAGCAGAAACTGCACTGACACCACCAGCTGGGATACCATCATCTCCTCCAACTATGAGAGAAGCTACAGATTGCACTGTAAAAAACATTGATGGAGAATCCCTTTACTGACATCAGCTATGCACTTCTGCGTACTACCACACTGATGGACAATCTTGCCACTGGCAGCAGTGTCATGGCCAGAAACAGCTTTGCTTGCACATCTCTTTGCAGGCATTTTGGGGGATCACCAAGAAAATTCTAAACAAATTTAGATTTCTGAACTTTCAGTCTGGCCTGGTGGATGTGAAGTCAAAAAAACAGCAACTGTGTCTTGGGGGGTGTTGCAGTGCACTACAATAACAGTCCAAAACCAAGATACCACAAAGCAGTACAAAATCACGCAGGTGCGGTGGATAGCAGGTTCAGACTGCTGCAATTACTCTGTGGCACAATAAAATGTGTCTGATTTGATGGCATGCATCACACACACACACACACACTACAAGTAATGCGTAGCAAATTGAAAACTTTGGTAATATAACCAAATCTTTTAAACAAACTGAAATGATGCGCTGCTGCACCACAACTATCAGCAAAAAAAAGTCAAGAATTACTGAAAATATTACTGTGTACATTAACACAGTTATACAAGAAAAATATAACCAAAACAGAAAGATTGCCTTTTTCTCCCAGTTAACCTGCCTCCACCACAGATACTCCCCTACCCCAAAACACACTTCCAGTGTCTCTCAGTACACAGACTGAATGTCCTAAATTAACATTCAAAATCCACACACAAACAATAAACACTTGATGATATGAGTACAGGAGGGTTTCCTACAATTGATGTACTAAATTTTGAGCAAAAAAAATGGCTCAGAAAGGCTTTTTAACAGCTTTTAGAGGATTTGGATTGCAGAGCTCTGAAAGCAAACTGTCTCTAGCTATCGCTACACACACTCTACACAGAACTGAGGCTGTGCAGAACAATCTTGAGCCCATGTGACCTGTAATCCCATGAATCACTGCAAAATGTGCCTTGGTGCTCAGTAACAAGGCAAAGTGATGCGAAGTACATTGATTTTTATGTGCTTTGCATTAAAATTGGTGCAGAAGTGGTTGGGGGAAGGTGGAGTAATGAGAAGTCATTGTTATCAATAGACTTCACATTTCTCATTATTTTTTTTTTTTTATTGGAGTTCGGAAATACCTTTGAGTCAGATACTCCTTTACAAAGGTTCCACGTCAATAATTTACATATAGAGACATACAGATTACATAGCAGTACTCTTGCTTTCACATTGGCGGATTACTCAAGGATTCAGACATTCATAATTGCTTTTCGGAACGAATTTTGGTCACTTCGACCACCTCTCGACCCGGGGAGGGGGAGGGAGAGAGGAGACAAAGAAAGTAACAACAATGTAATAGTTCAATGTAAAGTGCAGCTAGTACACAAGAATACAGGTGACAGAATGCAGTAACAATGGTACAATATAGTATAGGCAAAAGAACACGTTACACTGTATGTAAGAAAAAGCATACATAATATATAAACCCAATGCAAGATCAACCAGACCAGTCAGACAACATTAATGGACTTTGCATTATGATGTGTGATGCATGTCTGCTATTTTTATGCAGTGCACCCACAAACCTTGCTATTTTGCCATGAAGGTTAAGAAACGTTTTTGCCTTTATTCAGTCTATTGTTTTAGAATCACATAAATTCTAACAGAGTAGGCCTTTTTCACAACAGATTGCCATGAGGGGGCAATCAGGGGAGAAAGGAGGAGGTGCTACTTCACTGAGAGGGTGGTGGAGCCATGGAATGCGCTGCCTAGGGGGCTGGTGGAGGCAGAGACGGTGGAGGGGTTCAAGAGGGGGTGGGACAGGTACAGGGGAAGGGTTCTGGAAGCAAAATCCAATGCAGCGAGAATATCCGGATTCGGGAAGGGAGAAGCCAGAAGGCGAGGAGCAAGAGGGCTAGCTCCCAGGGTGGGGGCTGACCAAACGAGCAGACGAGAAAGACCGTTAGGCCTATTCTGCTGGCATTTTAGTATGTTAGTATGAGGGTCTGGTAAGACATTTAGACGACATAAAGAACTATCTTTTGGAATATTTCTTGACTGCTTGTTACACGAACACAATACAAGTAAAGGCTACCCATGATTTGCTGTGGTACAGCAGCATAACTCAACATTTTTTCCCCTACCAAGCCTGCGCAACTATGTACACTTTTTCCATACATCAATTAATATAAATGACCTAAAGTTCTAAGTGCACATAAATCTAACTGTTGAGAGTAATTGCTTGGGGTGAAAGGGCCTTCATTTGCCAAATGTAATTAACTGCCAAAGCCCTCTTTATATCTAAAATCATTATGTGTTTACATTTTGCTAAATGATCACCCTGAGGTATACCATCTCAGCCAAGAACTGTTCAGTTTTAAGGCACAGCTACGGTATGTAATGATTTTTTCTAGGAGGAGCTTCTGCTGTAGTTTCTGCCAACTGAGACCTACTAAGGACATCAACACAACTCAGACATAAAGCAATCCACCTGCACCACATGCAAAAAACATACATTTTACTTTAACCAGGGAATGAACCCCATTTCTACAAATTTTCTCAGGAAGGCAAAGTACACTTTGTAAAATAGGTGATGAAATCCTAGCATCCTGTTAGGCTGACAGCATCACCTGACTGTCCAGCAAGGACCAGGAAACTGGCAAGCAGGTATAAGATCCCATCCAGCCAGTGTGTCCAGGGGTATCATTTCACTGAAACCATAGGGGTTGCAAGATAAATTATCGGTTGGGGTCTGGGGTTCACCTAGGACCCCAGACATTTTTTTTTAATTTGGTGCATTGTGGTGCATTTTGAGGGTCATTTGAAACAGATTTTGATACCTTGTTACCCCCTCCCCATGCCCAGCAAGTTGCACCCTAGCCCCTTCCCCAGAGTCTCCACAGTCCCGTACGTTGCCCGAACCACCCTCTCCATAGCATTTCACCAAAACCATAGAGACTGCAAGTCAGATTTATGTATAGCCAGCACTGGAGGAAAGTAATTCTCAAAATCTGCACTCACACAGTAATTGCTGCATTTCTTAGATAGCTATATTTTTCCACGTTTTTATAATCTTTTCACACTTGACATGTTTAATACCAAATACAGAGAGCATTTAATGATTTTCTTGGGTTTCTTTTTAAAACTATAACTGGCCAGCTAAAATGTTTTTATGTAAGGGAAGTGCTATGGGTTTTGACAGTTTGCTTTGATATCTTTATAAAAGGAGCTTGTGTTGCACTTTTTCTGTTTCAGTTTAAAAACATTTTGCCATTTATTAAGTCAGATTATATTTTAGCCAGCACTGGAGGAAGGTTATTCTCTAGATTTTCACTCACGCAGTAACTGCTGCATTTCTTAGTTTATAGTAAAGCACTTTAATGAACAGGACACCAATTAGTCTAGAAGAGTTCAGAAATTAATTCACAGAGAAATATCATATACAAGATTCAACCAGCTAAATTTTGTTTAAAAGATAGCTATATTTGTTCCACTTTTATATAATATGTTCACACTAACATGTGTAAACCAAATACAGAGAGCATTTAATGATTTTCTCGGGTTTCTTTTTAAAAATATTACTGGCCATTTGAAATGTTTTTATGTAAAGATGTAAGCAATATTAGCCAGCCTGTCATGCAAGTGAAAATTCACAGAAAAACCTTGCGCTCACTGAGTTTATAGGAGCAGGTCAGGTGCTTGCTGAAACCAGATTAATGCACGAGAATCACAAACTGCAGCATAAGCCAAAATAAGGGCGATCAGTCAAATTTCTACATTCCATCAAGCCAAATTTTATTCAAAGCCTGAAAAGTAACACTGTACCCCAGCGCTTTGAGTCTACTATGGGATGAAGAGTCTCGCAGTAGACTTGAAGCGTTGGGGCACAGCGTTGCTTTTTCAGGTTTTGAATAAAAATTTGGCTCAGATGGCTAAAGGTTTATAAATCTGACTGACGTCTTTATTTTTGGTTTGGTGTGCTGCAGTTTGTGGTTCTCATTCTGTCGTGTAAATGGCAGGTTAGCAACCCATACAGACCTGTACTTTTCATGGTGCTTGCCTTTTTGAACCTTTTAGAATGCAGCCTGCCAAAAGCTGGGAAAAGTAACACAGCATACACAAAGCAGTAGCAGTGTGGAATAGTATAACCAGCCATAGAGCACAACCGAGGTCTTTTAGTTATACAGACAGAAGTGAAACCTTAATTCCAGACAATGCTTTTATCGAGACCACAGCTCAAAGAGCGGTCAGCAGAGGGTGGAATCTAATGTTGTTGATGGTAGCTGACTTGCCCCCTGTCCTCCGGTGCGCATGAGATTCGCAGCAAACATAATCCCCACATTAGAACTTAACATAGTATATAGTGTAGGTTACTGCACACATTTTATTTTATTAAAGCCATGCTCGTGCATGACATATTGTACCTTCCTTGCATGTTTTCTCTTGTAGTTTATTTTGATACTTTTGGACTTATTTTAACAGGACTGTCTTGTAAACAGGGATATTTTTATTCCTAATGACATGAAATATCCTGTATAAAAATAAACATTTTATCTATCTTATCTATTAGGGGTTGCACTTCTATCACTCAGAGCCCAGATTAAGATTTACTTACCTCAAGCTCACTGGACAGGAACTGTTACATGCAGGCAGGCTCAAGCTGATGGTCCAATGGGCAGCAAGACAGCAAAGGTTGCCATGGACTGAGGAAAGAAACTGGACAAGGACGATAGAGCAAAGGCAACCACAGACACACTAGCGTGGCTTGCAACAGGGTGGCAGGAACACCACCACAGCAGCAACCAACAAAAGTCAGGTGGCTAGCAAGGATGAGAAATGGGCTACATGGACCCTGTCCTTCTTTTATACCTTCCTTGCTAGCCTGTCTTCTTGTGTTCCCCATAGTCTTTAGCAGACCTGAAGAAGCCAATGAGGGGCAAATCAAACACCTACAAACAAAGTCCCCCAAAAGCAGAGGTGTGAAGTGAACTAGGCAGTGTTTAGGAATAGAAATTGTTAGCACTGGGGGCTGGTTAATGGCAGGGCTGGCAGGCTGCAATTAATACTTCAGCCCCCAATGTTAATGATTCCTAAGCTGCCTAGCTGCATTCACACTTCTTTGGTTTTACTTGTAGCTGTCTGAATTAGGCAGCTCTTTTGTTCTGTGAGGCAGAGTGGGTCACGAGATTCAAAGGGGCTGGGCACTGGCGGAGTTCCGGTGCCTATGCTGGTCGGGGATGGGGACGGGGACGGGGTCCATGGGGTGGGTGGCAACTGAACAAACATAAAAAAAGACAGAGAAAGAAATGTAAGATATGGGAAACAATAACAAAAAGTGAGGAAGAAATGTGAGCCAGGAACCAGCCAGCACAAGTAGCCACAGTACAGGGGTTGCAAACAGAAAGTAGGGATCACAAAAAACTCGAAGGGGTCACAAGTGCGACCCCTGGTGAGCCCTAAATGATGCCCCTGAGTGTGTCCCATCATGCTCATGTCCCAGAGTCTGAGTGGAACAGAACTGGTGTGGAAGACAATACAAGTGACATCTTATTCACTGGTAGGCATCCGTAGGTGACAGCAGGCATGCAGGGGGCTCTGATGGACTGAAAATAAAAAATAGTCATGCCAATGCCAACATGCCACATCCCACAACATGAGCTCTGCCAGACTGAGAAGTTAAGGTAGGGTACCTGTTAGCTTACTGTTACCTGTACAGGGAACTTCAGGTGGTGAGGTAGGAAGTATCTGGAAGGAAAATAACTGCAGGCAGCTGCTACAGGTGGGAATAGGAGAGACACCCTATATAGAGTAGGGAGCAGAAACTGTTCAAAAACGGCATAAAGGGGAAGGGTCATAAAAAAAGTAAGTAGAGAGGCAGAGGGATACAGGGTGTGATATAGCCAAGCAAGTAGAGGAGAAAGCAAGGGATAATTGGGGAAGCAAGAAGAAAAAATTACTCACCATAGTAATGTTGTTTCTTCTAATGGAGTATTGCTGTATTCTGACTATATGCAGTTAGCCTCAGCACTTGAACTGCTCCAGAAAGTAAGGGGTTAATTCTATGCCAGGGCATAGAATGTTGAGCTCAAGCTCGGTTTTTAAACCTCTGTCTCTGGTACATCTTAGTGTAACCGTCAGATTCTTATGAGCAAAAACTAGCTAAGTAGAATTATGGAAATTGTTTTAATTTCAGGCCAAAAAGGCCAAAAAGCTTGTATCCATAAGACTCAAGTCGAGAACCCAAGAAGAAACAGAGTAGATAGTGAATTAAATATATAACAAAGAACAAAAGAACAACAACAACAACCCCACCCTAATTAAAAGGAGGGGTGCAAGGTACACCCCTGAGATGCAACACTGTACCTGCCAACCCACATCCAAAAAAATAGGTTCTGAGAGGGGAGGCAGGAAGGGAGGTCAGAATACAGCATGACTCCATTAGAAGAAACAACATTACTATGGTGAGTAATTTTTTTCTTCAAACAACATGAAGTCTTGCTGTGTTCTGACTATATGAAGACTACCAAGCAGTTCCCCCAGGAGGAGGGGACACAGAACCTTACTTTGGGAATAGGCTCTGCAACACTGCTGTGCAAAACCGAACATCACTCCTAGTCTGGACGTCCAGAGAGTAATGCTTGGTGAATGTATGGATTGTTTTCCAGGTGGCTGCTTTACATATATCTACCATGGGGATATCCCTAGCAGCTGCAAGGGAGGAAGCTGTACCTCTAGTCGAGTGGGCCCTCAGGCCAGAAGGAGGTTGTTTGCCCAATTCGGAATGGCAAAATTGGATACAAGAGACAATCCACCTGGCAATAGTCCTTTTAGTGTCAGGTCTACCCTTTCCCACTTCTCCGTAAGTGAGAAATAGCTGAAGACAATCCTTCCTATGTGCCTTAGTATGCTCTATATAATAGCTAAGTGCCCTTTTCACATCCAGACTGTGCAATCTTCTCTCCTCTGACGAATAATGGCAATTGAAAAACACCTGTAGAGACATAGATTGGTTCAGAAGAAAATCTGATACCACTTTAGGTAGCAACTTTCTATTTGTCCTGAGGATCACCTTGTCCCTGTGAAAGGAAATGAAGTCAGGTTCTACTGACAAGGCCTGTAATTCACTGATCCTCCTGGCAGAAGTAATAGCTACCAGGAACAGAGTTTTCCAAGTCAAGTGCTTAAGCTCAGCAGAAGCTAAGAGCTCAAAAGGTGGCTGCATAAGCTGTGCAATGCAGACATTCAGATCCCAAGCTGGAGTAGGCTCTCTAAAAGGAGGGTTATGTGTGGTTCATAGCTCAGTGCTTATGTTACATACTGTAGCTGAATGATGTAGGTTGTGCTTGGATACAGAGGCCAGACCAGTAAATAAGACAATGCTTGCAAGGTATTAGTATGAAATGATTAGTGCTTAGGTACTTCGGCATAGACATGAGCAAGTCAGTGATTATAGTACATGTGAGCTGGATAGTATATGCAAGGTGCTTAGATGCTTAAACTGATAAATAACTTGTTATGACTTGATATTGTGGCCTTTCTCTGTATCCACCATAGGAAGGATGCTTAGTCCAGTAGTATGAGACTCCCAAAAGAAATAATGATATCATACGATCATTCTGTATCCGACCATAATAAGGATGTTTAGTCAAGTAGGATGGGACCCCCAAAAGAAATAGAGTAGCAGCATGATTACCTTCTCCAGCTCCGGAGAGTGTGACCAGTAGCATGCAGGAGAGGAAAACCCCCCTTGGGGGGAAACTTCTGAGGACCCATGGCTACTGACCTGCCCATCCTTCTGGGCATACTGAAGGAGAGTAATCCTAAGTGACAATATTAATTTTATCGGCTAATCCAAAATCCAAAGTTGTAGATCCTGATCCAGTAAAACAGAAACTGAAGAAAGTACTGAAGTTTGACGTGTCGGATGAACATTGCAGCATCCTTCTAGTAAACTCCTAGTCCGAGAAGCCATGACCATGGCAAAATGATAGAATTGGAATCCGTGGTTGATAATCATTCAAAGCATTGAAGTTGCAATGGTGAAGCACTCCAACAGGTGAGGACATCTTCTCCAAGGAGAACCAATAACCAAAAGGCTAAGTATCCATGTCCAGAGTAGGAGGACAGTTAGTTTGTGTTCCACTTGGCAAGCTTTGCAAATGAAGGCCTTGGTGATGAAGCACAGGAACTGGTGCATGTTACGTGATCTGGAGAGGGCAGAGCAGTAGGAACCTTCGATCCGGAGTGGGAAGGCAGGTAAGTGAATTAGATATAGATCTTAGTGCGAATAGGTAAACATAAGTTAGATGTACCTCCAGATCCCGAGGGCGAAGTAGGTTGTAGAAGGTGAGTCAGTCTTGATGAACCTCTAGGCCCTGTAAGGGCGAAGCAGGTAATATGAGCATAGTGTAAATAAGTGGACCTGTATGTAGGTCAGTAGTAGTAGTAATTAAATCTGTATGATGTAGACATAGTAGCAGAGGAGTAGTATTGCATAGATTATGTATGGTATACGGCGAGGAGCATGAGGAAGTGGTAATAGCACAGGAATCGAAGAGCTTCATCTGGTGATCCAGATAGTTATGTAGCGATGTAGATAACATTTTGAAAGTCAGAATGGTACAGTAGCTAGAATTGACTTGGTAAGAATAGTCTGACGAGTCCTAAATAGTCAAGCTTATAAGTCATAAATGGTGATGACTAAACAGGCCAAGTCGAATGAAGTAGCATTGCCACAGGGTCCAAGAAGCCTTAGACCATAAATCATGAGATTGAAAGTCTTCTGGATAAGCTCAATTAAGTGTCTCAGTAGGAGTGTACTAGTAGTAATTCATATGACTGAAGTGGCAAGGCAGAAGCGTTCAAAGAATAGATGACATATGGCTAAACAAATCCTGGATGTGAGTCCATATCGGAAAAGAGCTCCTATGGCTGGCAGACAAGGTGGCAGGCAGGCATTTAGTAGAATATGCGAACCTCCAGGCCCCAAATCTGGGCGAGGCAGGTGTACAGTAGAAGTAGTTGAACCCCCAGGCCCGATGGGTGAAGTAGGTTATAGAAGCAAGCGATTATGGTGTGGTAATATAAGATCGAGGGACCTCCGGGCCTGTAGAGGCACAGGTCTTTCAAAGTGCGATGCGGTGAACCTCCAGCCCCATGGGGCAAGGCAGGTTGTAAAGCAGTGGTAGATAATGTGATAGTAATGTCGTACTGCATGATATGCAGAAATAGTAGCGAAGTAGTAGGGAATAGATTATAAATGGTATTGAAAATGGTAGCATAATCCTGAGCCAATTCTGTGCAGTGTAGAATGTCTTGCGAGGCATAATTATGAGAGCAGTAGAAGGGAGCTGTAGACTGTCATTTCCTGATGATCGAGGAGTGTAAAGTATGCAAGGAAGATACCTGGGTGGCTGAGTTGGCAACTCGACCAGAAGTAATAAACATCCTAAAATAGTAGTAGATTTATAGCTGAAGCTTAAGCTATGATAAGGAAGGCATTATGACACAGTAGTAACTCCGAAGGAGTTGAAGCAGTATGACAAGAAGCATCCTAGGGAATTGAGGATTATCCGATGCAATTCAGAATTAAATTCAATGGAAGAAGAACCATATCCTTGACAAATGAAAGTAAGTGTGAACAGCATGGTGATGGCTTCAAGGTCCAGGATCCAAGCAGTACGACTGAAGGCGAGGAATAACTGGCGGTGCAACCAATCCTGAGTAGTAAAGTGAATGGAGAGTGGCAGGTGAGACCCACGAAGGCTAGCATGGCAGCTGGACCACACATAGGTCAGCCTGAGGAGAAATAGAGAGCAGCAGCTAGGCCCCACGAAGGCTAGCAGATCGTAACCCCAACACGGGGTAGCAAATGAGTAACGAAGGTAGCCAAGTGAGGTCCAATTGACTGAGAGCAAAAGCTGGTGATCTGAATGAGCACGGCATGCTGAGATCATATAAGCATTGAGTGCTAAGGCCGTGCCAGGTCGAATGCAAAATCGAGTGCAGCAGAATCCTAGAGGTGAAATGCAAAGAGAATGGCACTATGCAAAGCAACAATTGCATAAGCAAGTGTGGTCCTGCACGTAGGTCAATAGACAGAGTAATAAGAAGTGGGCCTGCACAGAGGGCTGCATAACATAGGGCAGTAGGATGAATACGATGTCCAGCAAGCTGAAGGAAGGGGAGAAGGAGCTAGGGCAGACCAGGCATCCTGTTACCCTTAGTCATCCGCGGCAAAGACAATGGGGAAAATATGGCCCTCACTGGCAGGGTGTAGTTCTTATGGTGTACCAGCTGAGTGCTAATGCACACAAGCCAAAGTATTAAGGCTCACAGGTGCGCAGCCCTATTACAGGAAATGCCACCATGAACTCATAAGCTCTGCAGATTCAATGTAGAAGATGTAGTTAGAAAATGGCATAGCAGGGATTTACTGAAGTTACGGAGCTGGAAGCAGCTATGGTTGAGGTACAATACGCAGTAAAGTGGAGTTACAACAAGTTACATAAGGGCAATGGATTGCTGAACTGCAGAACGACACATAAGGTCTCCCAAAGTGTAGTGAAATTAAATGTCAGCTCCCAGTATTGATAACTAGCACAAACGCATCCAACATGCCATAGTTACCGGAATCCTAGATATCGAGTCCCTTACATAGCATGTCAGAGCAATGAGGAGGCGCTGCTGAGTAACAGTGACTTAGTAATGTGTTGATTACAACTGGCTGGCAGTTTTTTGCAGTGTACTATCACTACCAATAAGTAGAAATGCAGAAGCCATTCAGTGGCAGTTCAAGACTTCACAATGTACTACTGTTCCAAAAAAAAATAAAACAATTCATGCCCTGTAGCAACTTTAAATAGAGATGTTTACTGAATGCAATAACATGCCAGAGGTGCTATGACTGCTACGTGCTAGCAATGCGCATAGACACTACGTTATACATAAGTTTTTATGTTGACTGTTGCATCATAGCAGTCGTTTATGCAGAGTGTGTTTTGTGTGACCAAGGTCTGGCCAGGACCAGTAAAATCCATGAGCGACTAAAGGATTCAGACTGAGGAAAAACGTCTATGACTTGAGGGCTAAAGGCACGGACTCACGTTAGCTGCCGTTACTTTTGACATCCTGCGATATTGCTCAATACGAGCGAGGCAGCTGCAGCTGCAAGCAGAGAAGGGGGAGAGGAGGCTCTGGTAACGTTGAAAGCTGAAGTCCAGAAGCGGCGAGTCCTGCAATAGGTGAAATAGCGGCGGCATGGAGCAGTGGCTGCCAGAGCGAGAGACACAAAAGTAGTCGGAAAGGAACAGGACAGGTGAGCTGGAGCGGTAGCAGAAACAGCGGTGGCTGAATCAGCGGCCATGGAAATAGCAGAGGAGAAATAGAAGGAGGTTGCTAGCACAGCATGGCGACAGACCTCCCCAAAAAAAGGGACAAAGTGAAAAACACAAACAACGAGGCAACGAAGCAGAAAGGGAAGGGAACCAAACAAACATGAAAAATGAGCAAAACAGAAGGAAGGAAGGAAGGAAGGAACAGGGGAGGGCACGAGCAGAGGAGAAAACAGAAAGCAACCATGACCCAGCAGCACACCAGTGAGTACAACTCGCTCTAAGCAGAGTGGTGGTTTGCCTGCTGGCTTAAACAGGTTGTGGGGGAGGAGCACTTCCCCCACATAACCACAGGCATGCGCCTTTCAATTAATGTGGACCAAGCCTTTGAAGAACTTACTGAAAACAAGATGGGATGCCAGGGAAGATCCCTTCCCTGCAGAAAGAAAAGCAGACATAGCTGCTAAATGAACTTTAAGAGTAGCAGGCCTAAGGCCTAGGCTATTAAGATGAACCAAATAATCCAAGGCCATAGCAATTCCTGCAGCCTCCGGTTGTATACCTCTCTGAGAACACCAAATGGTGAACCTTTTCCATTTGGAATTATATGTTTTCCTGGTAGAAGGTTTCTTAGAGACCTTCAAAATATCCATGACCCCCTGAGAAAGATGCAGGCCTGCATATTCTAGCTCTTCAAGGACCAGGCTTTGAGATTGAGAGACTGGAGATTGGGATACCAAATCCTTCCTTGAGAGGAGGTTAACAAATTGTGTCTCCTGGGTAGAGATAGGGGGAGTGACACTGCTAGAGACAACAAGAGAGGATACCAGGGTTGTCTGGCCCAGTCTGGGGCCACTAGAATCACTGTGCAGGGTTAAGATCTGATCTTGATCAGGACTCTAAATAGTAGAGGAAAGGGAGGAAAGGTATAAAGAAACCTGCCTGTCCAATCTAATAGGAGAGCATCCAGAGGAACAGTCCCTAGAACTGGAGGTCTGCAGCAAAACAGAGGAAGTTGATAATTGTCTGGGGCTGCAAAGAGATTCATCTTTGGAATGCCCCATCTGGTGAAGATGATTTTCAGGATATGAGGGTTCAGGGTCCATTTGTGATGGCCCTGGGATATTCTGCTCAAAGCATCTGCCAGCACATTGTCCTTCCCTGGAAGATGAACTGCTGTCAGGGAAGCTTGGAGCGAGTAAGCTAGAGACCACAGTTTTATGGCTTCTGTGCACAAGGCCATAGACTGAGTGCCTCCCTGCTTGTTTATGTGCCACATTGTGGTGGTGTTGTCTGTTCTGACTTGCACCACTTTGCCTTTGACTGACTTCAAGAAGGCCTGGAGGGCCAGAAACACAGCCCTGAGTTCCAGGAGATTGATGTGAAGGACAGACTCTTGCTGTGACCAAATTCCCTGTGCAGTGAGAGTCCCCAGATGGGCTCCCCAACCCAGGAGAGAGGCGTCTGTGGTTAAAACCACTTAGGGGGCTTGACTGAGAAATGGGACACCCTGTCTGAGATTGTCCTGATCCAGCCACCACTGGAGAGCCCGGACCAGAGTCTGAGTCACTGGAATCAGTTTGGTGACAGAATCTGTCTTCTGAGACCAAAACAACCTTAAGTGAAACTGAATGTCCCTCATCTGAAACCTGGCCCCTTGTACCACAGCAGTCGAAGCTGCCATGTGGCCTGGGAGCTGGAGAAAGTGCCTGGCTGGTCGAGAGACCAGAGGCCGAAAAGAGGAGGCCAGATCTGTAAGGGCGGTTACCCTTGTCTGTGGGAGGAAGGCCTTTGCCTGGACTGTATCTAACTCTACTCTTATAAAAGTGAGAAGCTGTACAGGTTCGAGAACTGACTTGATAAGATTGAGAATGAATCCTAGGGAACTGAGCAGATTCTAAAAACCTTCCAGAGCTGACTTGACTTGGTCTGAGGACTGGCCTACAATGAGCCAGTTGTCCAGATAAGGGAAGATTGAGATACCCTGCCTTCTGAGGAAGGCCACTACTACTGCAAGGCACTTTGTAAATACCCTTGGAGCTGAAGTAAGGCCAAAGGGCATGGCTCTGAACTGGGCATGGCTCTGAACTGGTAATGGCCTGAGGGCAACTCGAACCTGAGGTACTTTCTGTTGGAGCACCTGACAGGAATGTGGAAATAGGCATCATTGAGGTCCAGGGATGCTAGCCAATCCCCTGGCCTCAGAGAGGAGAGGATTACTCCCAGAGTCACCATTTTGAACTTTGGTTTTGTGATATGTTTGTTCAGATATCTTAAGTCTAGGATGGGTCGCCACTCCCCTGTCTTTTTTGGGGTAAGGAAGTACCTGGAGTACAGCCCTTTGCCCCTGTGTTGTGCAGGAACTTTTTCCACAGCTTTGAGAGCTAGCACGGAAGAAACCTCTGCCTCTAAGGCAATGGTCTCTGATGCTGATGCAGGAGGAAAACACCTGACTCTCATTTTTGGAAATCTTTTGAAACTGAGAGCCAGGCCCTGGCTTACTACCTCCAGGACCCACTTGTCTGAAGTAACAGACTTCCAGGCCTGGAAATAGTAAGCCAGCCTGCCCACTACTGGTATAGGGAAGGTGACCCGAACTGACACATCAGGGTGTCTGTTTGGCAGGAGCCTTGGACTGGGAAGAGGATGCAGCCCTGCTCATCCCCCTCCTACCTCTCCCTCAGAAGAACCCCCTCTGTGGGAAGGAAGAGGAGGCCTGGGCTTGGTAAAAAGGCTTGTGAAAAGGCCTGGCACTGCCCCTATAATACTGCCTCTGAGGAGTGGGTTGCCTTTCTTTGGCCTGTGCACTCCTGTAGATGGTCCTGCATTCATCCATTTTCTTCATGTAAGCCTCTGTCTGCTCCCCAAACAGAATTACCAACCACAGGGAAATCCATGGTCTTGGCCTGGGTATCTTGAGACAGGCTAGTACATCTGAGCCAAGCAAATCTCCTGAGAGACACAGATGTAGCCATGACTCTAGATGCCACATCATTAGAGTTGACAGCAGCATGAAATTTCACTTTTGATACCTCTATTCCATCAGCAGCCACCTCCTCCAGCTCTTTGGGTAGATGGGGGGAGACCTTCTCTGCTAGTCCCATTACTGTGTCCCACCTGGACTTCTGGTACCTAGCTGTATAGGCCATGTAAGTTGCCTGCCTGAGTCCCAAGGAAGATGCCAAGTACTGTTTTTTGGCCATGGCATCTACTTTCCTGGAATCTTTATCTGGGGGGTGTGAAGCCAAAGGAATGTTAGCCCTGTCACAGGCCGCAGCCTACACTACCCCAACATGGCTGCAGTGGTTGTACAGAAATTTCATACAGGAGTCTGACAGAGTGCATCTCCTGTCCATTTTCTTATCCACAGGAGGTAAAGAGTTAGGTATTTGCAAAATTTTTCTTGTCTGTTTCCCCAAGGACTTATGAGGAGGAATAGACAGCCTTTTGGACTTTGGGACGTCCATCATTTCTATATAGTCAGGCTCTTCTTCCTCATCAGTAGCTTCCACCACTGGAAGTTGGAGAGTTTCAGCCACTTTTCTGTAAAACAGAAAATGGGAAGGGGACTCAGAAAGCCTGGGAGGCGAGACATTGGAAGGCCTGTCTGAGGAGATGTCAGGCTCTATAGGCTCATCTAGGCCTCCAAAAACAGTATCCTCAAAATCCTCTTCCTCCTCCTCTTCATCGCCCTCACACTCCACATCATAAAACAATTCTGGATCATAACCCAATGGAGTGGGTCCAACTGAACCGACCGCTTAGCTGGAGGGATCGGTTCGGAAGGAACCAGACGAAGTGACTGCACAATCCTTATCACTTTGGCTATTTCAGTGGCAGTTAGAACTTGCGGTTCAGGATCCAAATCAGCCAATTTCCTTTTTCTTTTTGACGGAACCAACCCCTCAGAGTCAGATCTCCTTTTTCCCGAAGGGTGTATCGCCTGGGTCAGCAGGCCCCCCCCCTCTGGTTCGGTCGGAACAGAACCAGGCTGGCCATCCGGTTCAGCAGACTTCTCTGCCTCCCTTTCCTTCAGCCTACTTAATCTCTTATTTAAAGTGGCTTTGGGAAAGTTTTTACATATTTGGCAGTCTGATTTGAGGTGGTCAAACCCCAGACAATAAACACAAATGAGGTGGGGATCAGCTGTAGCAAAATCCTCCCCACACTCAGTACAGTGTTGAAACCCAGTGGGACCAGTTTTCTTCTTGGGTTTGTCAGACAAAGCCTTAACCTACAAATTACCCATAACAGCTTTTAAGCCAGGTAATACACCCTTATCGGTTACCAACCGTGTCACGGGCTGTGGAAAAAACCCCCCAAAAAATCTAGTTTTTTGGAAACCAATAAGAACCGGACACCACCACTAAAATCCCAGAAAAAAAGAAATAAGAGATTGTTTCGGTTCCCAACCGGACCGACTGATAGGAAACCAAAGAAAAACAATTTCCACACAGTAAATTCAGAAACAATTCACTATCTACTTACACTACCCTGTACCAAAGACAGAGATCTGATACAGAAAAAACAAGAGAATCAGTTGAACAAACTGACCGATTCAAAACTTTACCGAACTAAAGCGAAGGAGGAATCTCCAGAGTGACTTCACAGTTAGGCGGAGTAAAGAATCTGACAGTTACATTGAGATGTACCAGAGACAGAGGTTTGAAATCTGAGCTCGAGCTCATTGTTCTATGCCCTGGCATAGAATTAACCCCTTACTCTCCAGAGCAGTTCAAGTGCTGAGGCTAACTGCATATAGTCAAAATACAGCAAGACTTCATGTTGTTTGAAATACCATATCTAAGGTTGGGTGATAAAGTAAATACTGATAGATAGTGTAGGCGAGAAAGAACCAAACACAGGAATGGGGCAATAGGGGCAAGGTACAGTTGATAGCAACAGGTAGCAATAGATAAAGTCAATTATGGGCGTGAATGATAAATAAATATTTAATACAGGCATGTACTGTAACAGAACCAACAACAAACACAAAAGCATTCACAACCAGTAAGGCAAGGATCATTAGGAGTGATTCATATTAGAGTACAGAAATAACAGAAAACAACAGTGAGTGAGAAACACAACTGTAGCAACAGTATACATGTGAATGCATCATTGCGGTTGAGATTTTTAAACAAGGAGCATATGAGGGTTATCCAGGAGTCTGCTATTTTCTTCTCCAGTTCGGAAAATACTTTCACACTAACTTCATCCACCTCATCTTGGACCTGTTTTATGCCTTCAACTTCGGGTATATAGAACTGAAGCATATTCTGAATTCCATTTTTCAGCATCACAGTGGAACTTGAGGAACCAATACAGGAACCCGTTAATCTCAGCTTTACTATTCCATCTTCAAAACCTTTATAAACAACATCCCCATCATCTTCCTGTAGTGTGGGTCTGATCAGTATATCTAACAGTTCCTTCATTAGAGTAACAACTTCATCATCTTCAGAATGAGAGCTATCAGGATCTAGAACCTCTCATTAGATATTCCAGCTCCACTTGCAATAAAATCTTCAATGATGGACGAGAGCTGAGGCTTGATATCTTCCCATTTTATTTAATCATTATCATTCTTGGTAACAGTAATGAAGTCAAGTCCAAAGAAGACACTTTTAACTCCTTTTATTTGGAATAGCTGGCTAAGTCTGAGCCCTCTGCAGCAGCAGAATTTGGAAAATCAACAGTTCCTGACTCCAGCACTTGCCTTCCAGGAAGAAACTTTCAACTATTTGGATTTGGCATTTCCTGGGTCTGCAACAGTATGTGATGTACTGAGAAATCTTTGAATCCAGGTGGAGATAAAAACTGCTTGTCTGTACATTGGGAGGCACATAATGTCATGCATAATTTCTTCTGCTTCATAATGGTATCCAGTGATAACAGCGACCAAATATGGGTGACCGTCAAAACAGCGACTCCATATTCAGCACTACTGGGATAGGCGATCCGCAAGGGTAGCGACTACTGCTACCATGAGGGTAGGGGGAAGGCGACCAGAAAGAGGGGAAGCACGTCAATACAGTGATTCATTTTTGGCGAGTCAATAACAGTGATGCAATAATAGCGACTGCAATTATAGCGATCGCTGCAGTACAGCGACAGATCCATTCAGGGATACAAGGTCCATAGCCTACCTCCGAGGTCCAGGTGCACCTCGGAGGATGATATTTAGAAACAGGGGCCTAGGGCACAGCCTCCTGGGGGGCAGGAAGGAGCCCCTGTAAAAACATGTAGATTGATTGTCTACAGGTGGAGCGAGTGGGTCTGGGAGTGAATGACAGCACAAAACTGTGAGTACAGCAAGCAGGAGCTGGAACTGCTTAAATGCTCACTGGAGTGATTTTCAGTTGCAGGTCTGGATATAGCAGCTGAGAAGTGCCCTCACTGAAATTGGCACTCGCTGTATTTCGTGTCACTATAAAAGACTCGCTGTATTTGCACTTGCTATAATTCATTTGCCAAAATTACATGGAATCGAAAGAGGGAATGGCGAGGGGAAAGGATGGGATAGGGAAGGGGGTTATCCAGAGGAACTGTGCCTGCTGCCGCTGAGCCAGCCATGTGGTGTGGTGGTGAGAGAGGCTGGCTCCAGCACAGCAGGTACTGGGTTCAGGGCTGGGGACGGGAGGGTCTGAATTTTGTCGCTGCCTGCGGCTCCCAGACTTAATTATTCTTTGCAGCCGAATTTAAGCCCCTCCCTGACATGCACCCCTGTGGTTAGGAATCTAAGTCAGGTGTGGGGGCAAACCCCCATGAAGGACCCCCAAAAACACTTTAGGTTGCCGGGTGTCAGTTCACGTAAGTGTATATCAACAATTTGCTTTTTGGTGATATACACTCGCCATAATACTGAATTCGCTATTATGACATAGAACCCTTCATAACAGAGTAATATCTCGTAATATGTGACAGTTGAGAGATATGAGTGGATAACCTCTGTAAGTGGGGCCACCATACCCTGGGTCGTGGGCCCCTCCTGCACTGTCACAGCAGCACCAGCATCCAGTTACAGGACCAATTATAGGAGTGGGTCAGTGCAATGGATGCAGAGCTTCAGTTTTCCAGGAGACATTCCGGAGAATGAGGTGCTGCCCCATCTGCATTCACCTCTCTGGGTTGGGTGAGGAAGTTGCTTGTCTTCAGGCCAAGCTGACTAGGATCCAAAGGACCTCTTCCCCCACCCAGGGTCACTGAGTGTACCACCATTGCCCCAGAGGTTGTCTAGGAGAAAGATGGCCAGCTGGACCATGGTGGGCTCTGGGAGGGTGAGTGTGGCAGGTCAGAGGCACATTCTTGAGCCTATGTCACTACAGAATTCTTTCGCTGTTCTGGCAGGATGGGTTTGCCAGAAGGAGGCACCCAAAGCAGTTTCAAGGGAGGATATGGGGGTCCTCTGTAGCAGAGGCCCAAAGGTGGGAGGTAAAGGACCCTACCAGAGGAAGAAACAGCTTCTGTTGGGGGACTCAACTGTTTGGGGAGTCAATTTATGTATTTATGTATGTATGTATGTATGTATGTATGTCTGTCTGTCTGTCTGTCTTTGGCGACCGGGTAGGTGCGCTGATCCAAGGGGGGACCATTTTCAGGCACAATCTGAGCCATAAACAATGGCACATTTAGCAAAACAGAAGACAGGAGGAGTACCATAGCCACAATGTAGGCCATTAACAATGTGGTACAGGGAATTACAGTACAGAGGGTATTAACAAAAATGAGAATACAATAAGGTACAAGGTGAAGTTGTAGGCTAGTGATAAGTCCATATACATCATCAAAGGAACATGGAGAAAGTACAGTTACGTAAGAACTTACCGTAACAGTAGATCTTCAAGAGGAGCTCTTGCAGCAGGCTATTACATTTAGGACTATGCCGCAGGCACTAGGACCATATGGTGAAAAACTTCTGCCAGCAATACCAGCGGGGACCGCCCCCGACGCCGGCCCCGCCCTGACGTCGGTCAGGGTACAAGAGGGGGCGGACCCAGCTCCACCTCAGTTCTCCCGCCAGTACCCAGCAGAAGGCCTGACAAGAGAAGGAGGCAAAGCCCACCACCTAGAAAGAAAAGAAAATAGATCTGCACACTCCGAGGGGGAAGGCGGGAGGGAAGCAGCGCCTGCTGCAAGAGCTCCTCTCGAAGATCTACTGTTACGGTAAGTTCTTACGTAACTGTACTATCTTACTTCGAGTGGGAGCTCTTGCAGCAGGCTATCACATTTAGGACTGAATCCCAAGCAGTCCCACAGCAAGGAGGTAGCCGACCCCGGGAGGAGGAATATGCTGACTCCAGAGGCCCTAGGACAAAAGTCCTTGTAAAACTGTTAGGCCAAAGCCAGCACAGCGTCTGGAGACGATATCCAAGCTGTAATGCTTGATAAAAGTATGCATCGAGTTCCAGGTCGCGCGCTGGAAATGTCCTGGATAGCGACATCTCCAGACGGACGGCAAAAGAAGCTGACACTCTCCGGTGGAGGACCCTCAACCGGCCCCGGCAGGGGTTTATTGCGATGCTCGTAGCAAAATGAGACACAACGGACTATCCATTTAGAGATACCGGTTGACCCAAGCAATGTGGTGCAAAAGCCACAAAGAGCTGCTCCGACTTACGGTGTTGAACCGTTCTGCTGAGGTAATACCTCAGGGACCTGTGGACATCCAATGTGTGGAGGAGAGCCTCCCCTCTATTGGAAGGGGAAGGAAAATAAACTGGAAGATCAACCGACTGGTTGAGGGTCAACTCCGAGACCACTTTGGGAAGAAACTTAGGATTAGTTCTGAGGGAAACTCTTTCCCTATGAAAAATCAAATAGGGCTCTTTACACATCAGAGCCTGAAGCTCAGAAACCCTTCGAGCTGAAGTAACAGCAACCAAAAAACAAACTTTCCAAGAAAGGTAACACAGCTCACAACTCGCTGCGGGTTCAAAAGGAGGGAGGGTGAGTTTCTCTAACACAAAAAGGAGTTCCCAGGGTGGGACAGGGTCCCTAATGGGAGGTCTCAAGTGTAGAACTCCCCTAAGGAAGGTGCGGGCTACATCTAGCTGTGCCAATGCTCTCTCTCCCACGAGAGCATGATAGGCGGAAATTGCCCACATGTGCACCTTGATAGAGGAATAACTCAGGCCTTTCTCGTACAAGGAGAGGAGATACTGCAAAGTGGACTTCACAGGGCAGGTGACGGGATCCAAATGTTGTGGCAAGGCCCAAAGACAGAAACGCTTCCACTTCATGGCATAAGTGGAGTGAGTAGAGGGCTTTCTTGCGGATGCTAAGACCTCCGCCACTTCCGGGGAAACCCCGTATCTGTTTCCGAGCTACGCTGCTGAGCCAAGCATGAAGGTGCAGGGACCTGAGATCTGATGGACTAGAGACCCCTGGTCCTGGGACAGTAATTGGAGCATATGGGCAGCGGGATTGGAGGTTCCTGGGACAGCCGCTGCAGGAGTGGGAACCAAATCTGTTGAGGCCAGCTGGGGGCCACAAGGATCATCCGGGCCCCTTCGGCCTGCAATTTGAGCAGAACCCTCTGAATGAGAGGGAAGGGCGGAAAGGCATAAAGAAACCTCCCTGCCTAGCAAAGGGATAACGCGTCTGGCCAAAAAACTCCAGGTGCGCGCTCTCGCGAGCAAAACATTGGCAGTTTGGCATTGCGTGGTGACGCAAAGAGGTCCAGCTTGGGAAGACCCCACCTGTCGAAGAGCTGGTCCACTATGGATTGTAGCAACTCCCACTTGTGTGACCTGGCCCGCGACCTGCTGAGGTTGTCGGCCAGATCGTTTAGGACACCTGGAACGTGCATGGCGGACAGTAGAATGCCCCGTTCCAGTGCCCAGTACCAGACTCTCATTGCCTCCCTGCAAAGAGGATAGGAATGAGTGCCTCCTTGCTTGTTGATGTAAAAAATGACTGCCATGTTGTCCGTCTGAATTAGAAGACAGCCCGGTACCAGATCCTCCCAAAACGCCTGAAGAACGTAGAGGACCGCTCGCATTTCCACCACATTGATGTGGAGGGACCGTTCCTCGGATGACCAAACCCCCTGCGTTTGATGAACACCCAGGTGTGCCCCCCAGCCCAGGTCCGATGCATCCGTCGTTAGAGTCTGACCTGGAGGCTCCAGACGAAAACTGACCCCTTTCTTCAGATTGCTGGGGTCTAACCACCAAAGCAACGTTCTCCTGACTGGCTCCGAGATCCTGACTAAAGCGTTCAGGTTGTCGTAGCATTGGTCCCACTGCACCCTGATCATCCATTGTGGGACTCTCATGTGGAGGCGGGCCATGGGCATGACTGGAATGGCCACGCCATATGCCCCAATAAGCTGAGGAAGTTCTGAGCAGGAACCCGAGTGCTATAGAGATCCGCTCCGCCAATGTTCACAAGCCTAATCCTCTGTCCTGTGGGAGAAAGGCCATGCCCTGGACAGAATCCAGGATCACTCCTATGAAGACGAGCTTTTGGCTGGGGTCTGGGGATGGCTTTTTTAAGTTCAGGGTGATCCCCAGCTCTCGGAATAGAGTATAAGTGGCTCCGAGAGAGAGCGTAAGAGGCTGTCCCTTGACGGGGCTATAAGAAGCCAATCGTCGAGGTAAGGAAACACATAATGTCCTATCCGCCTCAGAGCCGCAGCCACTACTGCGAGGCATTTGAAGACTCATGGAGCAGAAGAGAGGCCGAACGGGAGCACCAAACTGAAAATGCTCCCTTGGAAGTGGAACTCAAGAACTTCCTGTGAGGAGGAAAGACCCTATATGTGTATGCATCCTGCATGTTAAGAGAACAGAGCCAGTCCCTTGAGCAGGGAAGGAGACCCTGAAGAGTCACCATCCTGAACTTTTGTACTCTATAAAGAGATTTAGTGGACTGAGGTCCAGAATGGGACGAAGGTCCCCGGCCTTTTTTGGGACCAGAAAGAAGTGGGAATAGAACCCCTGGCCTCGCTGCCTCCAGGGAACTCTCTCTACAGCTCTCTTTTGCAGGAGGGCCTGGATTTCTCCTTCTAATAGCGGGATGTGAGAAGGAGGATAACGGGAGAGCTTTGGTGGAGTGTGTGGAGGAAACTCTGTGAACTCCAAGGTGTGTCCTCTCCGTACAACGTCCAAGACCCATTGACCCGTGGTAATAGACTTCCACCCTTCGAGATGAAGGGAGAAGCGGCCCCCAACTGGCTCCCCATGAGCTTCTGTCAGAAGGAAGGGGGTGGAAGGGAGTCATTGGGCAGAACCGGGAGTTGGGAGAGAGGCCTGGGAGGACTTGGGCCCACGGGCGGAAGGTCCACCAGACTGCTGGTTTCCGGATCTTCTGCGGAAGCCACCTCTCTGCCCTTGCTGGTTTCTGCGGGCTGAAGCCTGGTTGCCTGAGGACTTACGAAAAGGCCGTCGGCGGTGGGGACGTCGCTGGTCGCCACGGTACATCTGGCGGACTGACCAGATCGACTTACCCGATTCCTGGAGACGGGAAATCAAAGCCTCTGTCTCCTGCCCAAACAAGACTGTACCCTGGAAGGGCAAATCCCAGATACCAGACTGCAGATCCTGGTGAAAGCCCGAGACTCTCAACCAGGCATGGCGCGGAAGGCATACTCCAGAGGTGGCCGCCCTGGCTGCCGTGTCCGCAGTGTCATACGAGGCTCTCAGCACTTGAGAGCCTACGTCAGAGCCTGACTACAAAACGGCCAGGAGCTCAGTCTTCTTATCAGAGTCTGGCATGGCCTGTGTCAGCTCAAGTCCCCGTTCCCATAATGCATTCTGGTACTGCACCATATGCGTGAGGAAATTCAGGGAGCGAATGGAACAGGTGGAGGCAGCGTAAACTTTTTTGCCCACCTGATCCAGGTATCGGGACTCCAGGTTGGGAGGCTGGGAGCTGAGGTGCCTCGGTTGCCGAGATTTATCATGGGCAGCCGTAATCACCGAAGAATCAGCCTGAGGGTGTTCTGCCAGGAAAGGTTCCGCCCTCGGGGCCTTATAGAGCCTATCCGACTTTTTCAGAACTGCTGGGATGGAGGCCAGATGCATCCAGGTGGATCTAGTAAGATCCTGGAAAGTGTCCACCAAAGGAGGAATAACCAGAGGCTTCGGCTCCTTCTGTCTCAGGTATTTAGCCAATCTCCGGCGTTCCGGATCCAGGTCTTCCCTGTCCCACTCGTTGGAAGCCTGGATGTGCCTCATGACGTCCATAAAGGTAGGATAGTCCGGAGGTGAGCGAGGCAGGTCCTTCTCTTCAGGGGAGCGCTTGAGACTGAGAGAAGAAGAAGAGATCGATGAAGAAGAGGAGGATCGACTATCCGATTTGGAATACTTTGATTCTAAACCGATGACCATGCCTGCGCTGGTGTCAGTGACTAGGGGACAGACGACAGTCCGAAGACTGACTCCGGTCCCAGGACCGGCAATGGAGCAAAGACCGATGTCGGTCATGAGACCAATGTCGGGAACGGTCCCGCTTAGCGCGAGAAGGGCTCCTGGAAAGAGACCGAGACCGTCGTCGGTCACTAGAAACCCTAGAGCGACATCGGTGGTCCTCGGATCTAGAGCGGGAACAAGCCCTGGAAGGGGCGGAGGACCGCGCCTGGTGACCCTACCGGAGAAGTCTCACCCTCCGCTGTGGTTCTCCCACAGGATCCGCACCGGGTGTCTGGTTGGCGACGGGAGGTTCGCCAGAACCTGCCCCACCAAAGAGAAAAGCTGCTGGAGCTCATCCTTGAGAAGATCTCAGCCGCACGCTGTGGAAAAGAAGCCTCCAGAGCAGCAGGACGCGAAGGAGAGCTCTCCTGAGGGCCCAGGGGGAGGAGGACTTGGGCAACAGGGACGTCGGTATTTCCATGACCGACCCCGGGTCCTTAGCCCCTTTGACCGGCGTCGGCATAGGGACCGCGATGAGGGTAAACACCAGGGGCGCCTGGAGTCCCAATCCTCCGGGAGGCACGCCTTAGCAGGCGGCGCCAGCCTGGTAGGTAGGGCCAAAGCAGGTACCTCTAAGGACTTGGCGATGACCCTTAGCGGAGTCACCTTCAGCTTGGCCGGCTTCTCCCCCGACGGGCTGGCCTTAGCCTGGGAAGACTTTGGCGATTCTCCAGACCCCAAAGGATGGGCCTTTTTTGGAGAAGGCCACGAACGCGATCTGGACCAAGACCGGGACCGGTGTCAGGACTGACTACGCTCCTTACTGTGCCACTTCTTCTCCTTTTTCTTCCCTCCGATGAGTGCAGATCCATTTTCTGCTCTAGAAGGTAGGCCTTAAGGGCTTTCAGGCGGCGGATGCGGGTCTGGCTGGTAAAGGCCTGGCAGTCAGCATAATTAGCGTGTCATGGTCCAGCAAAAAGACGACCGGTGCCTGGGTCTCCAGCGGGAATTCGCCGCCCGCAGTCGCACTTGTTTAGGTGTTCAGGGACACCAAGCCTGTGAAGACATCAACCCGCTGGGGAGAGGGCTGACATCGGCACTAAAGGCGGCAAACACCGAGCAAAACACAACCGAAAGGCAGGAAAACTGAACGAAACGACGGCAGCGATACTGACGTCGATGTCGGTGAACGAATAAAAACGTCGAAAAAACGGTAAAATCTTGCTAGAAGATCTCTTTTTCTCGCGGATAGTCGCAGACAGAAGCAAGCTTCATGTGCGGGTACGTGGCGGGAAAGAACTGAGGTGGAGCTGGGTCCGCCCTCTCTTGTACCCTGACCGATGTCGGGGCGGGGCCGGCGTCGGGGGCTGTCCCCGCTGGTATTGCTGGCAGAAGTTTTTCACCGTGTGGTCCTAGTGCCTGCAGCATAGTCCTAAATGTAATAGCCTGCTGCAAGAGCTCCCACTCGAAGTAAGAGCAATACAGTAAGGTGACACATTGCCAGGTAAACCATATAAAGTGCAATTTCAAAAAACACATGCCAATAACAAAATCAGGTAACAACCAGGTGGATATTCAAAATTCAGTGTGACAGTCCACACTAAGCAAAGTGCAGTGGAGTAGACTATAGGGAGAGAGGACCAGGTGGAAGTGGGAAGGAAGCTGGAAAGAAAGGGGTGTTGCAAGGGTGGGGAGACCCCACAAAAGGTGGGGGGGTGGAATCATCCCAGTTTACATAGATGGACAGCAGCATTTTACTTCCAGTAGTAGCCAATCTTTAAAGTGGCTTTTGAAGGATAAGTGGGAGGATGAGTGGAGCGATATATGGTGGAAGAAATCTGGGGCATCATAGTCGGACCCATATAGAGATACAAAGGTATATTGCTATCCTTCTACTGTGGTGTCCACTATTACATACCTCCCCAGGGTATCCACCACTGAAGTGTGTATTTTGATAAGCAACTCAGGTCTGAACCAGACCACTACTCCGCTTGCTTAGAGGTGAATGGGGCTGCCATTAAAGTCCCCCCCCCCCACGAGGTTGATAATCTGTCCGCCTCTTGTCATGTAAGGTGACTTCATGTAGAAGGGCTACATCTTCCCATTCCTTTTAAATGTATGACCAAACTCTCTTTCTTTTCACTACAGTTTTTTAGGCCATTGACATTCCAGGATAAAACATTTAAGGTACCCATTGCCTAGAATTGTACCAATACTGCTCTCTGTAATCCATCCTGCAATATACCTTCTGTTGGAAGAAAATACAAGAACTTTTAACTGACTTTCAAGGTTTTAGCATTTTTTTAACCAAAACCCAGTTTAAACTCTTAAAACAGTAAACCACCTCTCCCCCAAAACCAAACAAATAAAATGCAACCAGTGGCAAAAACAACAGCCGTAGCTGTGTGTCTCTAACCCCCCCACCCCCCAAGGCTTTTTCCTCTCGAGGAAATGCCAAAGTCCCGCTAGTCTTCATGGATCGTGTCAACCGCCCAATCCTGAACACTAAGTGGAACTTATGAGCCAGGTCCACGTGAGGGGGAGTTATGAGAAAAATGTAAAGAAAGATGAATAGGGGTCCCTCAAGGGTAGCCGAAGTTCATTGGAACAACCAACAGCATTGCTTCCTTTTTACCCTGACAAGATTTATTTCAACACGTATAGGAGAAAGAAAAATGCAATGACCCCTATACACAACGGGGTCTCAAATAAAGTGAGTGGGCAGATAGGAGGCAGATGGGGATCTCCCAGATGCCAGAAATGCCTCCCCCAATCCACATCTACACCTCCCCCAATATTCATGGTACAGGTTGCCATTCATTACTCATACATCCTTGTGTATAGTTATGTCCTCCCTTTTAAAACTTTCCTGCCCTCTGTCTCTCTCAAATTGGAGAGACAGGAAAAACATAATTCATTTATACATTAAACAGTGGCTCATGCCTCGCAGTTAAACTATTTTATGGTCCCCTCATCTTAACAGATTAATGTCATGAAATTTCACCCTTCCCCCATGGCCCAATATTTATAGGTAGGGATGTAAGTTTGTCATGGCTGTCATACACGTCACTGATTCCATGATGTTTGATCTTTATTCAGGACTTCCATGACTTTCACTAGTGTCATCAGAATGTAGCAATGATGACAGTGCCACATTTACTACTGTTTACTAATGATTTCATGAACAAAGAATGAATCATTAAAACCTCATCCATGACAAACTTACATCCCTATTTATAGGCCCTGCTGTTTTACACAAAGAAAACAATTACTTAACTGATCTACTAATCTAGAGTGCTAACACCTATAGATGTCAGTTCCCCATGGCTCCCCCGACCCCCCGCACTACTAGGTGCAGTAACAGGAGCAGGGCGCCACAAGTAAATTAAAGAAGTGACTTAGCACAGTATATTTAAAAAACAACTCAGACTCAGTATTGCTCCAGTGACAGAAAAATCTTGAAAAATTCAGTAGTGGGCATTCTTCATACATTGTGTGATTAAGCATAACTCCACGCAGTGAAGTCAATTCTCACAGTATGAAAGGGGAGAACTAGATACTTGACAATTCTTTCCTTTAGAAGTGATTCCATCATTTTCCCTATCACTGAGGTTAAACTAACAGGTCTATAGTTTCCTGCTTTGCCCTAGTTTCACTTTGTGAATGCATTCGCCTAGTCTCGAGACCTCATCCTCCCGATTTGTTAAAGAGGTAGTCATGGTGTCACTAGTTCTACTCCTTTTAGTCTTTTAGAATTGGGGAATTTAAAAGAACTAAGGGTAGAACTAGTGACACCACTGACTACCCTCTTAACAAATCATGGAGGATGGGGTGGTACCCGAGGACTGAGGAGGGCAGATGCGATTCCCTTCACAAAAGTGGGAGCAAGGCAGAAGCAGGAAACTATAGACCTGTTAGTTTAACCTCAGTGATAGGGAATGATGGAATCACTCCTAAAGGAAAGAATTGTCAAGCATCTAGAGGCCAGAGGGCACAGGACCCCAGGGCAGCATGGATTCACAGCGGAAGGTCATGCCAGACGAATCTGATAGATTTCTTTGACTGGTGACCAAAGTAGTAGATCAGGGAGGGCTGTGGACATGGCCTCACCTAGACTTTAGCAAGTCATTTGACACAGTCCCACACAAAAGATTAATATACAAGTTAGCCAGCCTGGGAGTGGGTCCCAAGATGACAGCCTGGGTAAAGAATTGGCTGGAGAATAGGACACAGAGAGTAATAGTAAATGGAGTCCACTCAGAAGAAAGGAGGGTTACTAGCGGGGTACCGCAGGGTTCAGTATTAGGACCAGTCCTCTTCAATGTTTTTATAAGCGACATTGCAGAAGGACTGGAAGGAAAAGTATGTCTCTTTGCAGATGACACTAAGATCTGCAACAGAGTTGATTCACAGGGTGGGGTGGAAAGGATGAGAAGGGACTTGACAAGGGTAGAGGACTGGTCAAATGTATGGCAGCTTAGATTCAATGCTAAGAAGTGCAAGGTAATGCACCTGGGAAACAAAAACCCAGGGGAAGAGTACACAATGGGGGGTGAGATACTAACAACAACAAAAATGGAAAGGGACCTGGGGGTAGTCATGTCAGATGACCTAAAGGTGGGCAAGCAATGTGAGAAGGCAGCAAGGAGGGCTGGGGGGATACTGGGATGCATAGGGAGAGGCATCACCAGTAGAAAACAGGAAGTTATTATCCTCTGTACAGACAGCTGGTGAGACCCCATCTGAGTACTGTGTGCAGTTCTGAGACCCCAACTCCGCAAAGACATAGACAGGATGAAAGCTGTCCAGAGGAGGGCAACTAAAATGGTGCAGGGTCTGCACCGAGGACATATGAAGAGAGACTTAAGGAGCTTAATGTATAGCCCCGAGGAAAGGAGGGAGAGGGGGACATGATAGAAACTTCTAGGCACCTCAAGGGAATCAACAAAGTCCAAGAGGGTAGCATCTTCAAAAAAAGAGGTGCAAGAACAAGAGGGCACAATTTGAAGACAGAGGGGGGCGGCCCGAGGTAATTTAAGGAAGTATTTTTCACAGAGAGGGTTGTGGATGCATGGAATGGCCTTCCGGAGGAGGTTGTGGAGTCAAAAATCAGTGGTGGAATTCAAGCATGCATGGGATAGTCATAAGGCAATTCTGGGGGGTGGGGGTAGGAAGAAGTAGGCTGCTGGTTAACTAGGATTTGCAGCTTATCCAGTAGGTAGGGAAATGGGCAGACTGGGTGGGCCAAGCGGTCCTTATCTGCCGTCAAATTCTATGTTTCTATGTTTAGTTCCCAATAGAGAAACCCAATGCTCTTCCTATAAGTGTTCTCAAAAATGCAAGACAGTCGAGGTACATTCCGAATGACTCCCAGTGCCGAGGGAAGGTAAATGTGCCCTGCCTGATAGGGCTTCAAAGAGTTACGGGTCATGGAGGCTTGTATATCCTCCCCCACCTCGAAAAATTTTCCCCAGGGCCATCTAAGTTCTTTTCATGTCATGGAAATCATATAATCTGGTACCTCCAAAGTAGATTCAAGTGTTGGTCTGGCCCTCTGATGAGGCAGACTGTAGCTGCAGTTTTTGTTCTTCTTGCACAATATAGTCTGTGGCTGCCTCGGGATTAGTAAAGGATTTAGCCCCTCTGCCCCGGCATTTAATGAGTAGTTGAGTGGGATACACTAGCACAAAGGGCCAGCTCAGGGCATGCAGCTTCTTTTTAACATCTTGGAAGGCCTGTCTTTCCATCTGGAGCTGGTGTGAGTAGTCCAGGAAAATGCTGACACGGGCCTTTTGTACTACAAATCGGCCCCCTCTTGCGGGCCTCCTCCAATGCCAGCTGGTGGTCTTGATATTGTAAAAATTTAATTATAACATGCTGGGGCCATTCTTCAGAACCTGGGGGTACAGCCCGGAGATCTATGCACCCCGTTGGATTTCCAGGGTGGCAGAGTCTCAGAGTTGCAATTGCTGCTTCAACCACCACTGGAGGTAATTAGCACAGTTAGGCCCCTCGATCCCCTCTGGTAGGCCGACCACCCGGATGTTGCAGCGACGTTCACGGTTCTCATGATCATCCAGGCTGGCCTTTAGTTTATCAATCTCTTTAAGGGCTTTGTTCAGGGATGAGTCAATATGTTTTACTGTGTCCCCCTGGGACCCAACACGCTCCTCCAGTTCTCCCAGCCGTGCACTGTGGGACTCCACCGTTTCCCCCAGTGAGTTAAAGCTGCTTTGCAGAGGCATATGTTGAGCCACTATGTTGTCAAAACCCGAATTCATTCGGGTGGTCACCCCTTTTTTAAAGTCTAAAATCAGTTTCTCCAGTGGCTATGAGGTTGCGCTGGTCTCTGTAACAACGGGAGGTTTAGCGGGTCTCTTTTCCTCTGTTGCCAATTTTAGGGTGGCACGCGTGGTTGGAACGTCTGGGCCTGGCATCTTCGGTGAATCCGCAGTTGTTCTAAAGTTGAGAAATATAATATGGGGCACATTGTATAATCACAATAAACTACTCCATGGTGTGGGTTATGCTGGGATTTACCCACTTCTGGTATGGATTTGGTCACTCGGCCTGCGGCCCCGTGAGCAAACCACACCAGGCGTGGGTAAATCCCAGCATAACCCACACCCTGTCATGGTTTATTGCTTAAGTAGAGTGGGCAGGGAATTCCGACTATAACATGTTCCCACAGGATACTTGTTTCTTCCATGCATTTGAAGAAGGGGGTAGACATGATGGGCCAAAGAGTCACTTCTGACCTTAATTTGTTATGTTACGGGTATGCAACTTTAGCTTCATGTTGTGGCCATTTCTATACTTAACATTTTTTTAATAGTATTGTCCCTCCTGACACCAAAACCTCATTCTTAAAACTCTCAGAAATGCTTGTTACTTACCTGCAGACAGCACAGACAAAGCAGTTTGGATGGTAGGTTTTCCCCAGTGCTGATACCACCTCACCTTCGATAAATTCATTGCAGCTGAAACATCTTGTGCCATAAAGCCTCTGATAGTCCAAAATACAAATGTATTCCCCTTGCCTGACGAAAAATCCTGCCTGGGCCAGGTCACCGCCACATACTGCAAAAAAGAAAATACTCAGAGGTCAAAAGATCCTATGTCTCAATGTTATAATCCTCTGTCAAAACGTTTTTGTAAAAAACACAGATTTACATGAGGCGAAATCTTTTAAAAGCAGGGCCGTTCAGTAAGTTTATTATGACTGACTGCCAATATTTACTTAATGTTTTCACTGCAACAAGAATGACAGACCATAGATAACAAATAAGTACTGCACTTCTATACTTATTTTACAGAGAATCAATGTGGTAAAATGTAACTATGTGTAGTTTAAATCTAATACTGCAGTGCCATCTAGTCATAGTTGGATGCAACAGCAATATTTGAGGTACGAGAACAAAAGAGTTTATATGCATTTAAAATGGGTTGAATGAGAGAAGCACGCTGGGCCACAGCTCGTTTCCAGGTGAGACTTGGAGGTGGGGGTGGGAGTGGGTCTACAGGGTGGGAAGAAGACATTAAATAGTACAGTGACAAATACAGTACAGCATACAATACAAAATATCAGACTGCACAAGATACACAATTAACTAGAAAACTAATTGAATGTTACCAAAGAACATAAGTGAAAAGTAAGAGAACTTCACATAATGCTAGAATCCTAGACAATGACAGTTGAAAAAGGCTTCACAACCCATCTAGTTTGCCCTACCCTACCTGTGGTATGTTGGGAGTACTCTAACAGTAAATCACTCCATCTTTCCTCATGCTCTCCTGCCTACCACCTTTACAAGCTTCATACACCTATCCCACCAGTGCTTAAATCTCACTATAGTGTTGGCACAGACAACCTTCCACAGCAGAATACTCCACTTTTCCACCACCCTCTCTATGAAGAAATACTTTCAGAAGTCTTTATTTAAATATCCCACCTGCCAGTCTCATGGAGTTCCCTACTGTGCCCATGTTCGTACACATCATGGACAGTTCCTTGCTATGCACCCTGTTTAATCCATGAAGAAACCTACATAACTCTATCATGCCATCCCTCTCACTGCTGTCCTCCAGTGTGTACAAGTTGAGGTTATGTTGTCCATGTAATGCTGACTCTAAAGTTGAAGCCTTGAAATGCTGTAAGCAAATTATACCAAGGAATATACTGAGAAATATAAATTTTCACTGACAAATAATTTTCACTATTTTTGCTGAAGCACTATTCTGCGCTAAAATAAATTTGCACTAGTTAGCCCTATTGGCACTTTTAACATTATAGGAAATGCAGTGTCAATGGCTTCAGGCTTAATTAAATTTACATAATTATGGTTGCATTTGTGTTTGCACTAAAATTACTTTTCGTGAAAATAAGTAACTAATAAGCCACGTCAGGATGATTATAGGATTTAGTGCACACCCCAAGAGTGCAATAAGGCATGAGGCCAAAGACCGAGTGACTTTACGCCCCTGGGATGTGCATTAAACTCCTATGATGCACACACTATAGAGGCTTACTACACATATAAAATGGCTCTAAGTAGGATATTTATGGAGGAAAATGAGATTTGGCACCTGACTATGCATTTATAGAGATTTAATGCACCATCAGGTGATAGCTCTCAGCCAATGAAATTTCTAGATTTTTTCTTGCCATTTTATAACTAGTTTAAAAAAAATCTTTGTACAGTGGCACAGCGGAGTACAGGATCCAAAGCAGCATGGATTCACAGCAGGAAGGTCATGTCAAAAAAATCTGATAGATTTCTTTGACTGAGTGACCAGGGAAGTGGATCGGGGGGACCGGTGGATGTAGCCTACCGGGACTTCAGCATGGCCTTCGACACCATTCCACATAAGAGGCTTGTAAACAAGCTAGGCAGTCTGGGACTGGGTCTCAAAGTGGTAAACTGGGTTAGATATTGGTTGAGGGACACAGATGGTGGTGGTAAATGGAGCTCAATCTGAGGAAAGGAGGGTGACCACTGGGTTGCCACAGGGATCAATTCTGGGGCCAGTCCAATTTAATGTCTTCATAAGTGACATTGTGAAGGAGCTGGAAGGAAAGGTAAGCCTCTTTACAGATGACACTAAGATCTGCAACAGGGTAGACACTCTGGGATGAGTGGAATAAATGAGGAGGGACCTATTTATTTATTTGTGAAATCAGTTTACAACCTTTGAGCCAGAGGCTCGTTTCCAAAGGTACCTCATCACATTAAAGACATACATAGAGTTTTAGGTTACATAGCATAGGTTTTGCTAAAAATAGGCGTTCATCAGAGGCGCCACGTCACACTGAGGTCAGACAAAATACAGTTAGGTTACAGTTTAAAATTGAGAACAGGTGTTACACAAGTTGGTATCAAAAATTGAGCAATCTAATAGGCATACAATGAAACAGCTGGCACTGGCCAGGTTAGACGTAGGTACGGTGTACCGGGAAGAGGTGGTGGGGAGGGTTAGGTGGAGAGCCACCCGGTGGGCGTTATCATGAGAAGTCGAGGTGGAGGCTGCCTTCAGAGACAGGAGCAGCTATGAGTATTGAAGAGTTGGTTTCGAAGGGTGGTTTTGAACTTGGAGATGGTGGTGGCATTGGTGATGGGAGCAGGGAGAGAGTTAAACCAGGATGGGGCTCTGTAGCAGAAGGACCTCTGGCCACGGCTGGTTCTTGATCTGGGGACCCTTAGAGTGGTCTTGTTGGATGACCGTGTTGCAATAGTGGGTGGGATCCGTGGATGGATGCCACCCCAGGAGGGAGAGCCAGGGTTTTTTTGTGGGAGGCAGGTTTGATATCGGAGCTGTTCATCCAGGGTAAGGAGTTTAGCCTCGCCATACAGCTGACAGGTGTGTGTGAGCCTGGGGGCACCAGTAATCAATCTGCAGGCTTTATTCAGGGTTAAGTGAATTTTTTTGAGTGCAGTCGTGTCAGCAGCACCATAGACTGGTAGACCATAGTCTACAAGGGACAATACGGAAGACGAACAGCAAGCCGGAGCGCATTTGGGGAAGGCAGGTTCTATATGGAAGAGGATGCCAAGCCGTGTGTTAGTGGCGGATGTTAGCATCAATGTGGTTGTGGAAATGTGAGGGCTGAGTCGAAGGTAACCCCAAGGTATTTGTAGGAGCAGACTTGTTCCAGTGGCTGTTTGGTACTAGGAAGGATATAGAGTGGGTGGTTGCTAGCTTTGTTTTGGGGGTGGGGAAAAGAGCATAGCTTTGTTTTTTTTAAGATTGTTGACGAGTCTGCGCTCCTTAAACCAGGCTTTGGCATTATTGAAAGACTGCTGTAGGGTGTCCTGAAGGGAGACGGGATAGCGGTGGGTGGTAAAAAGGACAGCGTCATCTGCATACAGGAGAATTTTGCCAGGGCATGCACTGGGCAGGGTGTTCAGATAGAGTGAGAAGAGAAGGGGGCCCAGGATGGAGCCTTGGGGGGACCCCAGAGTGAATGGGACGGGTATCAGAGAGTATCCCATTGATTTTAACACACTGTAATCGAGCGGCTAGATAGCTTGTGCACCATGCTAGGGGGCCAGCCGAGAGACCAGTGTGGCAGAGAGAATTCATTAGAAGAGGGTGGGAGATGGTGTCAAAAGCCTTTACCTAGGTAAATTAGAGGATTGGTCAAGAGTGTGACAGCCAAGATTCAATGCAAAAAAGTGCAAAATCATGCATTTGGGGCACAGGAACCCAGGGGAGGCTTACATGATGGGGTGGGGGGGATACTGATGGCCAATGAACAGGAAAGGGCTCTGGGGTAATCATTTCAGATGACCTAAAGGTGGCCAAACAATGTGCCAAAGCTGTGGGGTGAGCCAGTGGGGTACTGGGGTGCATAAGTAGAGGTATCACCAGTAGAAGAAAGGAGGTGGTGATGCCACTGCACAAATCATTGGTGAGACCTCATCTGAAGTACTGTGCCCAGTTCTGAAGGCTGCATCTCCATAAGGACATAGACAGGGTAGAGGCAGTTCAGACACAGGAACAAAAAATGGTGCAGGACCTGTACCAAAGGTCATATGAGGAGAGACTGGAGGACCTCAATATGTATACCCTGGAAGAGAGGATAGCAGAGAGAGGGGGGATATGATAGAGACCTTCAAATAGCTCAAGGGCAAAAATAAGGTACAGGAGGGTAGCATCTGTCAGAAAAAGAGATGTTCTAGAACAAGGGGTCATGACACGAGGCTGGAAGAGGGTAGACTAAGGGGTAAAGTGAGGAAGTATTTCTTCATGGAAAGGGTGGTGGATGCATGGAACAGCTTCCCATCAGAGGTGGTGGGGGCTAACTCAGTAGGGGAATTCAAAAATACGTGGGATAGGCATAGGGGAGCCCTAGCAATAGGAAAGAAAACAAAGCTAGAGATCAAGTAGGGTCTGTGGTTTTTGCAACAGGTAGGGAAAATGGGCAGACTGGATGGGCCTAGCGGTCCTTATCTGCTGTCAATTTCTATGTTTCTGTGTTTCTACATTAACTGAATACTGTGGTCCAAAATAAAATAATGAATAGGAGGCAGTGGGTCTAGTGGTTAGAGAACCAGCTTGGGAACCAGGGGTTCACAGGTTCAAACCCTTCTGAAGTCAAATACTCACTGCGTGACCATGGGCAAGTAACTTAATCTCTCAGTGCTCCAGTTTACCCAGTTGGGGAAATGAGTAGAAAGAAAAAAGCCTTGCACTTACCACCAGATCTCATGTTATAAGGACTGAGCCCATTCCATGCTATTGGAGCCAAAAGCCAAAATATTTTAAATATCCAGGTTAAAAACAGGTACTAAAGGATATATATATCCCCCTCCCTACTGAAAAAAAGCAAACTCTCCCCAACGGCACTTTGTACCCCTGCGAGTACTCTTTCAAGGGTAACCCTTGCTGCCTAGTCATTTTCTTGCCACACCGCACTACCAGTACTGGGGCAGCCAATTTCTTCCTTTTGAAATGGGTAGAAGCAGGATCCCACTGGAAAAGAGATAGTGTATCTCAGCTAGGCTATCCTGGGGAGATAAACTGTGAAGAAAAATACACTATGAGCCCAATTCTTGGATATAATCAAGGGTACAAAAGGGTTACAGAGACCATTTTGTGCTTACACTAATCATGCGACCCTTTAGTACCATGACCTATAAAGTAAAACTCCCTAGTTGCCCTCAAGGTTGTTTGTGAGTACTTTGGATGAGGGGCAGGGCGGCAATGCTAACTGCTTAAAGGAGACCACTTACCATACCTCTTAACCTCTCAGCATTAAAAATCATAGCACTGGCCTTCAAAATTTATAGCAAACGGCCAGAATGTATAGCACTTTCTTATTTTAAACAATAATATGTCTACAAATAGTGGGCCCCATATAGTTAGTGATAAGGAATATTTCTATCAACTTTGTTCATTGATTTAATAGTTTGTGTGCCTAGAAATAGCTCTAACATTATTAAGAACATCAGTAAACGGTTGCAGAGCAAGAGTAAATTTGAGCGTAAAACTCATGGTGTTATGTGAAATTCATAGCAGTTGAGAGGTATGCCACTCACAACACATTGCAACCTTCACAACCAGGGTTGCATGCTGCAGGAGGCTTGCTGAGTTACCACCTGTTGGGCAAGGCCAGAAAATGGTGATGGACAGGGACAGAGAGGGGGCACCACAGGAAACCATTCAACCACTACCTTAAGCACCAGCTTAAACTCCTGTCTTCCCCTTCTTGCTTCTGTCAGCCCCATACTTCACCCCCCTGGTCCCCTTTCCTCCCCTTTCTGGGCCAGATTTTGACTGCAAATGTTGCTGCACTGAAATATTCAACCTGCTGTTACCTTTTTTTTTGCTAATTCTTTTTCCCTCCGGTCGCAGCCTGCAGGGCGTCTCTCAGGCATCCTGACCTGATCCTGCCTGCCTGAGGTCCCCCCATCCTGAGCCTCTTCTCTTCCCCCCTCCACTGCAGCTTGTACCCCTGGCTTAACCCCTCTGGGGTGGGGCCACCACTCCTCTTGGCACTCTGAAGCTCTGGACTTGCTGCAGGTGAGGACCCGGGTGGAGGAACTGGAAGGCCAGGTGGGTGGGATCCGGCAGTGGGCATGAAGGTCAGGTGCCATTGCCTACACTACAGAGCTGGGTGTTTCCTTGTTCTGGAGCACTTTCCCTCCTCTCCCAGCAATGTGGGTGTGCAATGACGTCTAGCGCCGGCGTGTGCGCTCCCGCACACGTCAGCAAGGATGCCTACCCACCACGCTTTCTCTGCCTACGCGAGCACTCCCTGATTTTAGTAGCCCCTGCCTCTGCAAGGTGTCACTGACGCTGGGAGACACATCCCACCCCTACCCCAGGAGAGGAGAGGAGAGAAGTCGTCGGAGGCTCAATCCTCTCCTCCCCAGCCAGTCCCCGGAGACCCAAACTTGCTCCCATACCTGGGTCACCAGCGTGACGCGAGGTATGGCATCCAGCGCCTCAACCCTCAGTGCCACCGGGCTGGCACTATTACCTTTTTACACAGGGGTGCTCACAGCGCCTACCTTTGTCATCCCATTACTGTTATTAGCTCTTGTACCATGTTGCACTATCACTGTTTGCACTTTTATTTTTGTGTAATGCTTCTGTACTTTTTTTTTTGTTAGTATGCTTTAGGAGTCTGCCACTGAGGGCTCAGCTCCCCCCCCCCAGTCTACCACCCCGCCCATGGGACTGAACTCATTCTGGGTGATTCTCCTGGCTTGTCCCTCAGAGCAGAGCCACCACGTGAATAAGAAGCCATGCAATGCTGGTACAGGGATATTAGCAGGGATTTTCTACTGGCATTATCTCCCAGGCTTACTCCCCAGGATGGGGCATGGGTTGGGTTGAACGTGGCAGATGACAGGGCTTGGTCACCATAGAAGTGCCGCAGAGGGCGATGGGCTGGATGAGCGGGCGTCATACATGTAGGAGTATATTTTTGTATTTTAGCCCTGGGAGGCGGGAAGTGCAATGACGTCATGGGCACGAATGCCAACGTCTGTCCCGCCTCTGAAGTGTATGCAGGCACTGGTTGCTGCTGCCCCTCCAGCCTCTGCCAGAGGTCAGACATATGCCAGACACAGAGCCCCACCACCACAGCCCCCCCCCCCCCCGAGAAGGAGAGCAGTCCCTAGGATGCTCAATCCTTCTCCCCCTGCCAGCCCTCCAACTCCCGGGTTCATTCTTGAACCCAGATCATTGGCATCACAAGCAGAAACCTTACTGCTGCACCGACCGGCCAATGAAATGCTTCTATACTTTTGTATGTATTTATTTATTTATACAGGTGTTGGAGATGCACCTTTGAGCTAGGCTCTTTTATAAAGGTTCCACGTCAGATTGTCCATACCAAGCTATGAGTTGAGATAGATCAGTTACATAGTAATAATGAGCAAACATTTCAATACAACAGCACAAACAGTCAAGATAAAATTAGCTGCTAGAGAAGCACTGACCGAGTGGGCAAGAGCAGAGGGAAGAATGTGGAAGGTAGCACAGAGGGAGTAGGTAAGGGGGCTGAGGGGGAGAGTGAAGGTGAGAGGGTGTGTGTTGGTGGCTAAGGTTAATTTAATGGTTGAATGCAGTTGCAGGATACTTTTGATAAGAAGGGCTTTTTCAAGGCTGATTTGAAATGACCAGAGGTGGTCAGGTCCCATATATCGGTTGGGTGCTCATTTAGCCATGTCGGTGTTCTTATAGAAAAGGAGCGCTTTGCATGACTTGCCCTACAGAAGGGAACTAGTAGGGATCCTCTGAGGGCACTTCAGGTGGAGTGCTTGTTATGAGTTTCAATTCGTCTTTATTGTTCGTCATAAAAACAAACGTTTTTGACATTACAATGTATTAAAAAGATGCTATACAAATTGGTACCTAAAGTATTTCATTAAAATCAGATAGTCATTCTATAATACAACTCTATTTGTTTGCATCTTAACAGATTTAGTTCTTCTAATTGTATATAAGCATGCATACATAAGAACATCATTTCACATTTTTACACAGAGGGTCCATTTCTTGTCTTCTTTGTTTTGAAGCTGACAATTGAGGCCAATGATTGTGCAATCAGCTCTGTTTCTTCTATGCACTTTGGATGCAACAAGATAAATACAGTGTTGTAATTTACATTGCCATACCTTATTAAAAAAAATCTTTTAACAGTTTGTCCCTAGAAATGTTATAGAGAGGACATTGAGTTATTACATGGGTTATTGTCTCTTTAAACCCTCTATTACATGGGCAAAATCCATCTTGTGATAGCTTCCTGTCCTTGGTCATATTAGACGAGTATCGGGGATGTTATCAATGTGAACCTGGCGCAGGTAATCCATGTTCCATAAATGGGAGAAATCGGAAGTAGTAGATATTCTTCTGTACCATGGTTGGCTTTGTTTATTTTGTACCAGTGAGCTTGCTTAAGATCTTTTAAGGCTTCCATGTCTTTTTGCTGTGCAGATTTGAACAACTTATGTTTTACTGTCATTTTATATTGTAATAAAATATTGATTCCTCTAGAGTGATCCACCCATAAATGTTTTAGTTTATGTTTATCCAATATTTGCAGAAGTTTTTCCAACTATGGTGATCTGAAGTTATCTTGTCTCCACTTCCTTTTCTCCTGTAAACATTCCACAGGGAGCGTATTGAGGTAATTATTAATAATTCTAATCCAGTACATTATCATTCTAGTTTCCACTAATGTGGTTATGGGGACTTTACCAAGATCAGCTCGTACTGTCGAAGAGGATGTTGAGATTGGTACCTGTAGTAATGATTTGTAGTAATAAAGTAATGGTACATCTAAAGAAACTACTTTTGGGATTTCCCAAGCCTCTGCTCCATACAGGAGCAGGGGATTGATTTTTTCCTTTTCCTGCTTTTAATGCAGGACTCACTGTGTTGCCCCAAAATTTATAATTAAAACACAAAAGGGCTTTTGCCACATGTCTGGACTTATTGCACTGATCCCTAAGGTGAGTTATCCATTTACCACTGGAAGTCATTCTTACTCCAAGATAAGTATAATACTTTGTCATGTCTATAGTTTGATTGTCCAGGTAGAATCTATACTGCATAATTTTGCTCTCTAATATCATTACTTTAGGTTTTTTTAAGTTTATTTTTAGGTTCAGTGAGTCGCTTTCTATCTTAAGTTTGTTAATCTTTCTTAGTCAGCCTGTTTGGGTCAGTGAAAATGTAACTAAATCATCAGTGTATGCTAATGAATACAAGGGCAGTTATTGATTTTTGGAGAGTCCCATTGGACCCCATCTTCAAAATATAACAGAGAGTATATAAAAATGCTAACGAGTAATGGGGCAAGCAAGCAACCCTGTTTGACCCCTCTGTCAATTGTTATGAGTTGGGTGGATAAGTGAGTTAAGGGAAGGGGTGTTCAATGAGGGTTCCATGTCGCCGCAGTGACAGGAAATTTGCCAACCATCAGTATAGCAATGGCACAATGCCGACAATTGGCATTGTGCCGTCACTGTAGAAAAGTGTTTTTTGCAAGGGCTTTGCCCCCTGCACTACAGATTACCAACTCCAAGTTGGAGTTGGTTCGGGGACGTGTAAACTCCCCAGAGACAGCAGCGTCAGGAAACCAGCGAACCATCACAGCAAACTGCCAATTTTGTCGCTGTGATGGTCTTCGCTGTTTTCCCATCGCTGTTCGAATGTGATACCTTCAAGGAGGGCCTTTTTTCCAAGTAGGCACACTTGGCATTTGATTCGAAGGTCTAACAGTAGCCATTTTGTGTCAGTGTAGAGATCACATGTGTGTGTCAACCTGTCGGCACCTAGAATTAGGTGACACGCATTGTTAAGTCCGACCTTTACTCTACGTAGGACTGAGTCTGTGGCTGCACCATAGACTACTAGCTCACAGTCAATCACAGGGAGGCCTGAAGAGGCAATACTAGCTGTCTGGCCTCCTCAGTCATGTAAGCTTTGTGTCTATAAAGGGCACCCAGTTTTTTAACTGTTTGTACTGTTTGGTCAACGTGATGAGCAAAAGAGAGGGTGTCTTCTAGGTGGACACCTAGATATCTGAAGGTGTTGACCTGTTCCAGGGCTGAACCTTTCTGGTCAAGGATAGTAAAGGGTTGGAGCTGCTTCTTTTTTTTTTTTAGTGACATGTGAACAGCATGGTCTTAGTTTTCTTGTAGTTGAAAAGTAGCTTATTAATAGAGAACCATTGTTCCAAGGCCAAGAAAATAAAAATACTCACCACAGTAATGTTGTTTCTTCTAATGGAGTCTTGCTGTATTCTGACAATATGCAGTTAGCCCCAGTACTTGAACGGCCATGGAGAAGAAAGAGTTAACTCTATGCAGAAGCATAGAACGTTGAGCTCGAGCTTGGTTTTCAAACCTCTTTCTTTGGTACTTACCAGTGTAACCATCAGACTCTTACAAGCAAACTAACTAGTACACAAAGTGGAAATTGTTTACTAAAAGCCAAAGGCAACAATTTGGTCCCAAAAGATCAAGTTGAGAACCCAAGAAAAAAAGGCAGTGACTAAATATATATATCTATATATATAAACATAACAATAACAACAATAAAAATAACTACCCACCCTAAAGAGGGAGAGTACAAGGTACACCCCTGAGGTGCAACACTGTACTTGCCAGCCCACTTTCCAAAAACTAGGTTCTGAGAGGAGAGGACAGGAGAGGCAGGGAGGGAGGTTAGAATAAAGCAAGACTCCATTAGAAGAAACATTACTCTGGTGAGTAATTTTTTCTTCAAACAACATGAAATCTTGCTGTATTCTGAAAATATGCAGACTACCATGCAGTTCCCCCAGGAGGAGGGAATGCAGAACCTACTTTGGGAACACACTCTGCAGTACTTCTTTGCCAAACCTAGGTCACTCCTAGCCTGGATGTCCAGAGAGCAATGCTTGGTGAATGTATGGATCGTTCTCCAGGTGGCTGCTTTACAGATTTCTAGCAAGGGTATATCTCTGGCAGCACCCAGAGTGGCAGCTGTACCCCTAGTCGAGTGAGCCCTCAGGCTTGGAGGGGGTGTTTTGCCCAATTTGTCATAGCAGAACTGTGTACAAGAGACAATCCACCTGGCAATAGTCCTTTTAGTAGCAAGCTTATCTTTTCCCATTTCGTCATAAGTGAGAAACAATTCAAGAGAATCATGCCTGTGTGCCTTAGTATGCTCTATATAGTAGATAAGAGCCCTTTTTACATCCAAACTGTGTAACCTTTTTTCCCCAGAAGAGGAATGGTCAGTGAAAAATACAGGAAGAGACATGGACTGGTTCAGATGAAAATCTGACACCACTTTAGGTAACAACCTCCTGTTGGCTCTTAGGACCACCTTATCCTTATGGAAGAAAATGAAGTGAGGCTCAACTGACAGGGCCTGTAATTCACTAATCCACCTGGCAGAAGTAATAGCTATCAGGAACACAGTTTTCCAGGTCAAGCACTTAAGCTCAGCCGAAGTCAGAGGTTCGAAGGGTGGCTGCATAAACTGAGCAATGCAGACATTAAGATCCCAAGCCAGAGTAGGCTCTCAAAAGGGAGGGTTGATATGAACCAGACCCTTGAAGAACTTATTAAAAACAGGGTGAGATGACAAAGGAAGAGCCCTTCCCTGCTGAAAGGAATGCAAAGACATCTCCTAGGTGAACCTTCAGGGTTGCAGGCCTAAGACCCAGACTATTAAGGTGAACCAGATAGTCTAAAGCTGTAGCAATATCTGCAGAATCAGGCAAAATGCCTTTCTGAGAGCACCAAATGCTGAATCTTTTCCATTTGGAATTATATATTTTTCTAGTGGAAGGTTTCCTAGAAACCGTCAAGATATCAAGAACTCCTTGAGAGAGATGCAGGCTTACATATTCTAACTCTTCAAGAGCCAGGCTTTGAGGTTGAGAGACTAGAGATTGGGGTACCAGATCCTCCCCTGAGAGGAGGTAAGGAGATTGTATCTCTTGGGAAGAGACAGGGGACACGACACTGCCAGAGATAGCAGCAGGGGATACCATGGCTGTCTGGCCCAATCTGGAGCCACCAGAATCACTGTGCAGGGTTGAGACCTGATTTTTATCAGGACTCTGAACAATAGAGGGAAGGCATAAAGAAACTTGCCCTTCTAGTCCAGAATGAGAGCATCCAGAGGAACAGTCCCCAGGACTAGAGGTCTGCAGCAAAACAGAGGAAGTTTGTGATTGTCTGGGGCTGCAAAGACATCTATCTCTGGAATGCCCCATCTGGTGAAGATGACTTGTAGGACGTGAGGGTGCAAGGACCATTCGTGATGTCCCTTGGAAATTCTGCTCAGAGCATCTGCCAGTACATTGTCCTTTCCTGGGAGATGAACTGCTATCAAGGAAGTTTGAAGGGAATAGGCTAGAGACCACAGTTTCATGGCCTCTCTGCACAAGGCCATGGACCGGGTGCCTCCCTGATTGTTGATGTACCACATTGTGGTGGTGTTGTCTGTCCTGACCTGCACCACCTTGCCCCTGACCGATTCTGAGAAGACCTGAAGGGCCAGGAAAACTGCCCTGAGTTCCAGAAGACTGACATGAAGGAGAGACTCTTGAGGGGACCAGACCCCCTGAGCCATGAGGGCTCCCAAATGGGTTCCCCAGCCTAGGAGAGAGGCATCTGTAGTTAGGACTACTGAGGGGTCCTGAGAGAGAAATGGAACGAACACCTTGTCTGAGGTTGTCCTGATCCAGTCACCTCTGGAGAGCTTGGACCAGAGTCTGAGTCACTGGAATCAATTTCGTGAGAGGGTCTCTTTTCTGAGACCAAAAGGACCTTAAGTGGAACAGAATGTCCCTCATTTGAAATCTGTCTCCTTGCACCACTGCAGTGGAAGCTGCCATGTGGCCCAGGAGTTGAAGAAACTGCCTTGCTGGACGAGAGACCAGAGATCGAAAAAAAGAAGCAAGATCTGTAAGGGCCTTTACCTTTGCCAGAGGGAGGAAGGCCTTTGCTTGGACAGTATCCAACTCTATTCCTATGAAAGTAAGAAGCTGTACTGGTTCAAGAACAGACTGGGAGATTGAGAAGAAACCCCAGAGAACTGAGCAAGTCTTGAGTGATTTGCAGAGCCGACTTGACCTGGTCAGAGGACTGCCCTACGATTAGCCAGTCGCCCAGATATGGGAAGATGGAAATACCCTGCCGTCTGAGAAAGGCAACCACTACTGCAAGGCACTTTGTGAACACCCTTGGAGCTAATGTTAGGCCGAAGGGCATGGCTCTGAACTGATAATGGCCTGAAGGCAACTCGAACCTGAGGTATTTTCTGTGGGAGCACCTGATAGGAATATGGAAATAGGCACCCTTGAGGTCTAGGGATGCTAGCTAATCCCCTGGCCTTAGAGAGGGAAGAATCATTCCCAGAGTCACCATTTTGAATTTTGGTTTTATGATGTGTTTGTTCAAATACCTTAGGTCTAGGACGGGTCGTCACTCCCCTGTCTTTTTTGGGGTAAGGAAGTACCTGGAGTACAGGCCTTTGCCCCTGTGCTGAGTAGGAACTACCTCTATGGCTCTGAGAACCAGAAAAGAAGATACTTCTGCCTCTACAGCAAGGGTCTCTGAGATGGATGCAGGTGGAAAAGACCTGGCCCTCAGTTTTGGAAACCTTCTGAAGCTGAGGGCCAGTCCCTGGCTTACTACCTCCAGCACCCACGTGTCTGAGGTAACAGACTTCCAGGCCTGTAAGTTGTAAGCCAGCCCGCCTCCTACTGGAATGGGGGAGTCAATCCAGGCTGACACATCAGGGTGTCTGCTTGGCAGGAGCCTTAGGCTGGGAAGAGGATGCAGCCCTGCTCATCCCCCTCTTGCCTCTCCCTCGAAAGAACCCCTCTGTGGGAAAGGAGAGGAAGCCTGAGCTTGGTAGAAAGGCCTGTGGAAAGGCCTACCCCTGCCCCTAGACTGCTGCCTCTGAGGAGTGGCTTGCCTCTCTTTGGCCTGTGCACTCCTGTAGGAGGTCCTGTACTCATCCATTGTCTTCATGTATGCCTGTCTGCACCCCAAACAGAGAGTTACCCACTACAGGGAAGTCCATAGCCTTAGCCTAGCTATCCTGCGAAAGGTGTCAGTGTGGCTCAGTTGGTAGCACATCCGCCTCTGGACCAGAAGGTCATGGGTTCTTGTCCCACACTGGGATTGGACTTGCACCTACAAATCACTGGCATCCGAGTGCAGTATTGGGGGGTGCTGTACTGCTGGGGTGTGCCATCCTTCAGATGAGACGTTAAACCGAGGTCCCTTCTGCCCATCCTGGTGGGTGTCCAGGTGGACGTAAAAGAACCCAGGGCACTCTTCGCAAAGAGTAGGGAACATTCCCGGTGTCCTGGCCAACATTCCCCTTCCCATAAACCGGTTCGTGCAATTATCCAGGCTGTGTGTGGAGTGATGATGTGTGATATGGCCGCCACCACACATTCAGTCACTTCACTACCAGTCTAGCATTGCTTGTAAAGCGCTTTGGATGTATGAAAAGTGCTATATAAATGCTGATTCTTCTTCTTCTTCTTCTTCTTCTTCTACATCTGAGCCAAGCACGTTTCCTGAAAGACACAGATGTAGCCAAGACTCTTGATGCCACATCACTGGAGTCCACAGTAGCATGGAATTGTACCTTGGATGCCTCGATTCCATCAGCAGCCACATCCTTCAGCTCTTTGGCCAGCTGGGGGGAGACCAGTTTAGCCAGTTCCAGAACCGTATCCCACCTGGAATTCTGGTACCTGGCTGTGTAGGCCATATAGTTAGCCTGCCTGAGTTCCCCAAAAAGATGCCAAATACTGCTTTTTGGCCATGGCACTGACCTTCCTGGAGTCTTTGTCTGGGGGGGTGAAGCCAAAGGAATGTTAGCCCTGTCACAGGCTGCAGCCTGCACTACCCCAACACGGCTGCAATAACTGTATAAAAACTCCATACCTGAGCCTGATAGCATGTACCTCCTCTGGCCATTCTCTTATCCACAGGAGGTAGGCAATTAAGAGTCTGCAAAATCTTTTTTGTCTGTTTCCCCAAGGACTTGTGAAGAGGGACAGACAATCTTTTGGATTCTGAGATGTCCATCATCTCATCAAAATCAGGCTCTTCCTCCTCCTCAGCAGCTTTAACCATTGGGACTTGGAGGGTTTCAGCCACCTTCTTGTAAAACAAGAAGTGTGAAGGGGACTCAGAAAGCCTGGGAGGGGAGACATTGGAGGGTCTGTGTGGGGAGATGTCCGCTTCAATGGGCACATCCAGACCTTCAAAGTCATTATCTTCATCTTCATCCTCGGGATACTCTTTGTCTCCTTCCCACTCCTCATAAAAAGCATCTGGATTGTAATCCGATGGGGTTGGATCCGACCGAACCGACCGCCTAACCCGGCGGTGCGGTTTGGGTGAACGAGCGAAATGATTGAACTATTCTAATCGCTTTGGCTATCTTGTCAGTGGTTAGAGTATGCGGTGCTGGATCCGAACTGGCTGACTTGTTTTCATTTCGACGGAACTGACCCCTCGGAGTCAGATCTCTTTTTGCCCAAGGAGGCATCGCCTAGGTCAGTAGGTACCTCCTCAGGTTTGGCCGCAACCAACCCGGGCTGGCCATCCGTATCTACGGACTTCTCGGACTCCCTTTCCTTCAGCCTACTCAATCTTTTTTCCAGAGTGGCTTTAGGAAAATTCTTACAAATCTGGCTGTCTGTTTTGAGGTGGTCAAACCCCAGACAGTAAACACAAATGAGGTGGGGGTCAGCCTTGGCAAAGGCCTCCCCACACTCAGAACAGTGTTGAAACCCAGTGGGATAATTTTTTTTCTTGGGTTTCTCAGACATGGCCAACCTAAACAATTGCCCTTAAAAGCTTTTAAGCCAGGTAATAACCAACCGATCAGTTACAAACCTTGTTACGGTTTCTGTAAAAGAACCAGAAAAAGTCCAGTTCTTTTGAAACCAATCGGCACCGGAACACCACACTAAATCCCAGAAAAAACTTTTAAAACAATTAGAAACAATCAGAAAGGTCGGTTCCTAACCGGACTGACTGACGAGAAACCGAGTCAAAAAACAATTTCCACTGAACACAGGTCACCACTTATCTACCACACTACCTGTACCGTAGACAGAGGCTGGAAATCTGAAAAATAATAAATTGGTTAGAAAAAACGAATGCTAATTCAAACTTTACCGAACCGAGCAGAGGAGGAATCTCCAGAGCAACTTCACTGTTAGCCGGAGTAAAGAATCTGATGGTTACACTGGTAAGTACCAAAGACAGAGGTTTGAAAACCGAGCTTGAGCTCAGCGTTCTATGCTTCTACATAGAGATAACTCTTTCCTCTCTGGGGCAGTTCAAGTGCTGGGGCTAACTGCATATTGTCAGAATACAGCAAGACTTCATGTTGTTTGAAGCTGCTCTGGAGATTGTTCGTTAGTACTTGTTGGTTGTGGCTCCTTGTGTAGATTACCACATCATCTGCTAGAGAAGGACCTGTGAGTCCTGGCATGCCAGGGGAAGGTCATTAACGAGACTAAAAAGTAGGGACACTAGGATTGAGCCCTGTGGTACCTTTACCTTAACAGGACATGAGTCAGACACAGTCCCATTTATTTTTACCTTCTGTGAGCATCCAGTCAGATAGTCCTTGAACTACATAGCGTCATCAGGGGGAAACGTCCTAGTCTGGAAAGTTTGCTAAGGAGAAGTAGATGGTTAACTAGGTCAAAGGCCTTAGTTAAGTCTCTAAAGGTGGAGCCCACCAGTTGGCTATTATCGATAGCCTGATGTGCAAAGTTGGTGTATTCTAATAATGCAGAGATAGTACTATGCAGTTTCCTGAATTCATGCTGTTGCTGGCACTGTAAGTTACACTGGCTAAGGTGGGTTACCAGCTGCTCAGTGACCATCTTTTCTAGGGCTTTGAAAAGTGGGGAAAGAACTGAGATGTGGCGGTAGTTAGTGATGGCATTTTTACTTCCCCCTTTGTGAACAGGGGTTATGAGTGCTGTTTTCCATATGCTCGGGAACTATGCATACCGAAGTGAGTGGTTAAAGAGCTTGGCGACTGAGAGGGCTAGTACCTCAATAGCTGAAGCTAGTAGTTTCATGTCAATTGAGTCACTACCCATCCTTGTTTTACCTAAAATTTGTTTGACATATCGGAGGGTATCAGATACAGAGACAGTTTTAAAGTAGAAGTTGGGGCATGATAACGTGGTGTCGGCTGGACTGGACAAATCCATTGGAGGGTAGGGAGGTCAGACAGTAGAGTTCCGATTGGTCAAGATATGACAGAGATCAGTGAATGCTTCATTAAACAGATGGGCTATTTTGTTGGGATCTGTTATGTCATTATTGTTTTGTGATATTACTGTAGGAGTGGTCTTATTTTCCTTCCCTATGACGTCCTTAAGGGAGTCCCAAAATTTTCTACCATTTCCCCAGCTATGTGACTGTTGTGTTTTGTAAAAGGTGGCCTTGACTTGCTGAATTTCCTTTTTGCATTTGTTTTTTTGTTTTGTTTCTTTTTGTGTGTGGGATTTTGACAGGGAGCTCCGGTCTATCCCTCGGAGGGACTCATCCTCTGACCCAATAGTCGGGTCATCATAGACCCTGTCGGCTCCCGATTCTGCTGTTTTGCCACTGGGCCCATGGCCATTCAATGGATGGAGCAACTGGCTCCGCCTCCGTGGAGGCAACTGAACACCCTGGACATGGGCCCTTCCCATTCTTTGGCAGCACGCCTGTGCTGACACCCACCCCTCGCTGGGTGTCAGTTTACAGCATGCCGCATTATCTCCCCTCCCTGAGGAAGGACAGCTGTCTACGGACACTTGATCCTTCCTCACCCTGCCGACCCCCAAGCAACCCGTGTCTATTCCTGAACTCGGGTCACCAGTGTGGTGTGAGGTGTGGCATTCAGTGCCTCAACCCTCAGCGCCACCGGGCCAGCCACTTTGTGCATTTGTTCCTGGCTGCCCTGTATTTCTGATGATCCTGCGGTATTCCTGTGGCTCTGGCCCTACTCCAGAGCTGATCCCTAACTCTCATTGGTTCCCGCACTTGGAGTGCAAGTTACCCTGATGTGTAGCCGTGGACCATATGCTTTTTATATTGTGCAAATTTGTCCACAGCAGTGTTGAATTCATTAATGAAAAAGTCATGGGCTAGGTCTATGTTGGGAATTAAGTCTAGTGGGCTCCAGTCTACTGAGGCTAGGTGAAGTTTGAAAGCTTCTAGTCCACTTTTGCGAAGGACCATACTATTTATTAGTTTGGTAGGGGGTTTGGCAAACCTTGTTGACCATTCGCAGAGGACAAGTGAGTGGTCACTCAAGGCATCTGGGAAAACTTTGACCTTGCTGACTCTCAGGGCGAGTGGTGAGAATCCAATCAATGAGAGTAGTAGTGCCAGAACAGTAATTTGTCCTGGTGCATTCATTCACAACCTGTGTCAGGTATAAATTTCTGATCTGGTCCTTCTGTGTAAGGTTGGACTTTGCATTCCAGTCAATGCTGAAGTCTCCTGTGACCAGGGTCTCATGGGAGTGACATCTCCTGGAAATAATGGCAAAAAGAGGCGAAACCTGTTTGAGTGCAGTGGGGGGAATGTAAACCGTCGTGATCTGCAGGCTCTTGCACCCTTTGCCCAGGGATATTTTTGTTAATAGACATTTGCAGTCACTTGTGATGCTGTTTAGGGGGACTATTTGGGTCTGGAGGTGTGACCTTGTGTATTGTAGACAGCCTACTCCATGCTTCCCGACTCTGTCCTGTCTGTGACCTGAATAGCCTTTCATGGCAATCATGTAGTCAGGAACCTTGGCAGACAGCCAGGATTCTGTGATGGATATTATGTCCAGTTTAATATGGGCTACCCAAGCTTTGATTTGTGTGAGCTTTGGGAGTAGACTGCCAATGTTTATAGATACTATTTGTAGGGGTCCAAGCTTGTCTTTAGTGTTTGGGGTTTCTAGAAGTGGGCCGGGATTGGGGTGTATGTTTCCAGAAAAAGGATGAGAAGCAACATGGTATTATGTAGCACCCTACAGGGGAATGGTTTTGGAGTGAGTTTGGGGCTCCTATGGAATATTTTCGAGGGTGGACTAAAGATTCCTTGTAACACGGTGGACAAGCACTGTATATAGTGGTTCCTGGCTGTTACCCAGGACACCATATGTTTGTCAGCAGGCTAGTGGGTATATGTATGCACACAGGGCATTGTAACACTTTACCAGGTGTTGCCACCATCCTGGAGGTATGGGATGGCTTGCTGTGACCAGTGTGTTGTACAGATAGAGAAGTTGATTGAGTCTGTGAGCACTGCCAGAAGGAGGGTATAGCTACAGGCTGCAGTCATACTTGGGCTGGGGTGACCAGATGGGACTGGGAGAGTTAGTCGCACCGGAGTCACCGATGTTGCCCCAGGCAAAGGTCACACAGGGCAAAGTAAGCCATTGTGTACCCATTGTTTTGCCTTTGGTGTAGGCACCAGAGGAGTTAGTGAGACCTGTTTTACTCACAGTCATGCAGTTTTGCTATCTTTAGTAATACTCAGTGGTCACATCCTCCGTGGTTTTAGTACTGTGACAGCATTTGAGGTCTGAGCATAGGTTTGGGACAAAGTCACTCTGGCGTGGGTAACAAATTTGTGAATTATAGATAGTTTCCTTGCTTGGTAGTAGAAGGAGCTGGAGCTATTCCATCTCACCATCAGCCTTTGAGAGAACCTATTTTGCCAGCTGGTATGTAGTGTTTCAGTTGAGGGTGGCTGCTGCCCTCTGGCGGTAGATCTTGATAAACAGAAAATGGCTGAATGGGGTGATTGAGTCAAGTGACTTCTTTACCCAATGAGTCAGAACATAACCAAGGGTAGAGGGTGGGGATGGGTGGGGCAAGGTGCCATGCAGCAGCACCAGGTAACAGTCTCTCTCTAACTGTGTTAGCTGAGCAGTCCACTGGCAGTGCGAAGGGCAGGTAAGCCCTTTCTGAGGTTACTGCACTTTGGAATGCTCTGCAGGGAAATATGTAGCCGGGAATTAGTGAGCTGAAAAGGGAGGAGACAGTGGATAGGATTATGAGGGAGAGACAGAAAGCAATAAACAAACAAAAACTTTAAAGCAAAAAGAAGGCAAAACACAACTGAAATTATGCCTTTTTCTGGTACATTTCAATAGCGATAGTCCACGAACCCTGGCCTATAAACTAGGACTACTCTGTCAGGATAGAAAGCATCTATGTAGCACAATAAACAGAAGTGCTTAACATACAATATTCAGAAAGCGCTTAACAGAATTCAGGCACAAAATCATGCTGTGCAGTACAATATCTTGGCAGAATATCCATGATCTCAAGCAAGGCTAAAAACAGGGCTAAATCAGTATACATGAACAGGTAAAGCAAGCAAAAAGGCTGAGACAGCCACGTGGAGTCCCAATTAAGATGGTGTCTCACCTGGAGGGGTAACAGTCTCTCTACCTGTGTTAGCTGAGTGGTCCATTGGGGGTGCAAAGGGCAGGTAAGCCCTTTCTGAGGTTACTGCACTTTGGGACACTCTGCAGGGAAATATGTAGCCGGGGATTAGTGAGTATTTGATTGTATCGCCTTTTCCTTTTCCCAGGTTGCACCTGGAAATGTGCCTTGGCTCAGTGTGCCTTTCCTGTTTATCAGTTTTCAAATAAATAAGTAAATAAAACTAGGACAGCCATGGAGCAGTGTGCATTACAAATTGGAGCGGACTGGGAAGAGATGGCATCAGGCACTGGGGAAGGGGACTGGATTAGATGGTGGAAGAGATGGAACTGACAGACCAGAAGAAAGCATTGGCACACCAGGGGATAGCACTGTGAGACTGGGGGACAGAATCTAGTGATCAGGAGTCTGCATCAGGTGCAGTTGTGGGGGTGGCATTGTGATCGGAAGACAACGTCATGTGAAGATGGTGACAGAGCATTTAGTGTCACCGCCCCCATCCTGTGGAATTTGCTTGCTCCAGCTGTTAGGGAGTCCCCTTCTGATGAGGTATTCAAGACCCGCCTTAAGGTCTTCTTATATAATCAGGCCTTCCCGGACTGTGTTGCATATCCCTGACCTGATTTCTAAATTTCATATTTACAATAATTTTGACTTCCTTTGAGTTTATTATTGCTGCTGAAGGTATTATTTTAAATGTAATGATGTGTATTGATGTTTATAAGTGTATTATTTATTTATTTTTATATTTGTATGTATGTGGAATTTCTTTTAATATGTACAGTGCCCAGAGCCTCCAGGATGGGCGTCTTTCAAATAAAATTTGCCTTGCCTTGCCAAGAAGGGACCTACTGTACAAGATATGAGAATGTGCTTGGAAGATGAATAGGGGTAGGAGTGAGTGCCACTTGACATCTGGGATTGTTTGAAACAGAGATGGGGGAGTGGGGCCACTGATGCGGTGCTACATTATAGCATTGAAACATGCATCGAGAAAGTGTCGCAATGCTCCATTGTGCTGCAACTCTGACTATCCAGTATGTCCCTGACAGTGCCTAGTAATGTCTGGATCAGCAATTTGAATTGCATCACACTCACACTGAAGTATAAAGATTTTGCACAACAACACAATGGAGAGGGCACAAAGCACTTATTTTCCATTGTCTCCAATTGTGACTGACAGAAAGATGAGCTGGGGTGGAGTCAGTGGGATGATTAACACCTGCCACACAAAAATGTTTATCCTCCTGTTTACCCTTGGGCCGCTGTAACCCATGGTCTGGACTTTTTGGTGTAGTAGGCTATACCGAACAAAACAAATTATGTGTTTTTGAAATGCTATATTAAGGAGTATGACATAGGTACTGTGGCATTAACAAAATACTTTAGCCCTAAACAAGATAAAATATGTAAGGCAGGTACTCCCTCAGATGCCTTCGTTGAATGGGCCCTAAGAACCTTAATTGCCACTGGGTTGCTGTAGATGTCATGTTGACTCCTGGGCTCATTAGGTCTCCCTTGACCGGTGAGAAAAGGCTGTATCCTTTGATCCTTTTTAGGGGAAAAAAGTAGCATTCAGGAAGTGTAACCCCTAGGTGTCGCTATCCCAAGGGCTACTACCCCTGCCTGCGTGGCTAGTAGCAGGTTAAGGGGCCTGGGTAATGAAATGGGTGCCTCCACCCAGAGGTCAGGGTTGTTAGTGGTCAAGCTAACCTGGGCACAGCCCCCCTCTTTCCCTTCTAGTGGCCTGAACAATATACAATAATTACTTTCACAATGACCCTTATTCACCGGGCAATTACCCACACTGTTTGCACTTACCACCAGGGCTGGTTCCTCTAGTTTGACCCTGGGGACCCCCTGTAAAACAAGGTTAAGCACAGCAAATAGCAACAGTACAATACTTTTGGCACAGACTGGAAACACAGTCAGGTTAAATGCAAACAAAGTTAAATCTGATTTATTCAGGGGACTTGAAGAAGGGAAGGGCGTAATCAGGTTGATTTGCTTAAAAGCTATATTAATCAGACAGTTATGCATGCAGTTCAGAGTCCCTACACAGTCACACACTCTGGGTACCCAGGTAGGAAAATGGTGGGCAAGCCAGGAACATTGCAGCTGGTTGGAGCCCTGTGATGGAAGAAAGCAACATGCACAACACACACTATTTGTAATCCGGAGCCAGAGGTCTCAGTTCGTGAACGAAAAGGCAACAAGACAATCAGATGACAACACTTTTAAATTTAGCTGTTTTGCTGGGAGCTACCCTGATGTTTACTCACGATACCCAATACTGGACACAGGCAGGATGAAATCGAGACTGCAGACTGCTGAGCTGGAGTGCCCGGAGAAGCAGGACCCACACGAATCACCGAGACATTGAGCAGGGGGCTGATCCCCAGGCCGGTCTCTTGTCGATGACTTTCTCTGCATAGCAGGTATTCTGGCTGGGGCAGTGTAGCAGGGCCCAGGCAAATGGAAATGGATACGGATTCAGTCTGTGGAGCTGGATACAGCCTCCAGCAAGCAAAACACAGTTCAGACACACAGTGGGGAACCAAATCACGACCCACTGTAAGCACACAGCACATTCACATGTAAGGAAATTCCACTGTACCAGGCAAATGGCTCTCCGGTCACAATTACAGAGTCTCTGCACAATCCGGGAGTTCAGAGGTAGCTGGAAGTCCTGACAGGCCGATCGCATTCAGCAAATCTTCAGTCTTCTTCAGGTTAAAGCCTGGTCACAATTTAGTGGCTTAATTTGCTCTCCAAATTCGGATTCAGTCCGAAAAAAAACACAAGTTCCCTCTCAGGAACAGCAGGAAGGCATGCGGGCCAAACTCAGGCCCTTCCACAGTTCTCCTGCGTGAATCCACTATGGATTGCCGCTCGAACTATCTCGAGCTGTTACTTCTTCACTTCCCAACTCAGATTTAACTGAAATTGCAAGCAGTGTGGTACTTTCCCCAAGATCCAAAAGGTTCAGTTGGTTGATATGTCTGTCAGTCACAACAAGGGCTGCCCCTCCAGGTTATTTTAGGCACCAAAAGCCCAAAACTACAATTCCTTCAAGTTTTGGCCCCACCAAGCCCCTGTAGGCAGGCTCCATTTTAGAGTTCTAAATGCACTTATTGGCCCATTCTGCAGTCCAGGACCAAGATGATGGAAACAGAACTGCCCTTGCTGCAAAGAAGGCAGGTTAGAACAAACTGCAATATTATTACTACTCTAACAAATGATCAGCAAACAAGTACATCTTCTAACGGAGCTCCCTCTCAGATTAATTAGGACTGCAATCCAGGCAGCTCTTAAAGAGACAGTACACAGAGGCTATACAGGCACTCTCTAGGAATACATTTAAACTGCTAAAACACAGAACACCAGCCTGGCAGTGAGCATTTAGGCAAGCTCAAGGAAGACTTTTTGGGAACCCCCATTTGTAGGGGGGTTACACCCTTCCCTGCCTGGAGAAAACTTGGTGTCCGCGTCAAGTCTGTACCATCATGCATCAGTTAACATAAATTTATTACTTTACTATACATATTCATAACACTTCATGATACTATATCTGTAAGGACAATACTTATGCATGTTTCATACAGGTAATACTGATTCCACTATGATTAACATACTTGTGACATCACAATACTGATTCATGTTATAACTTCCTGTACATTAAACAATGTAGGAGTGGACCCTTCCCTATCAGCTAATTTGGGGCTGGATGGGGCAGGGGCACCATACTGAGAAGGAAGAACAATCAACCTGGAATTGGTCATTAAGCTCAGTTTGGGTAGTGAGCTCTTATATAAACACCTTTGTGAACCACATTGAGAGGCAAATCCACTGGCCTCCCGGGAGAATCATAACTGAAGCACAATACTGGCTTAACAGCTTGGCCAGTATTTCTGGGGGGAACAGCCACAGTCTCTGTACTTTCAGCACCAACTTTGGAGCTATCGTCATTCGTGAGGGGTGCCTCTGCATGGATGGGAATGTCCAAACTGGGAGCACTGTCAGCTCCTGCTCTGTAGGCTCTGTTTCCACAACACATGGCTCATTTAGAGAAGGTTCTGGTACAGTTAGGCTTTGTGGCACTGAAGGGGGGCTGTAAACACTCTCATATTGTTGTTCAAGTTCTGGTGTGTCACCAGGGAGACTCAGACCATCAGCCCCTTCTTCAGGCAATTCACACAGTTCCACAAAACACAGAGAGTCCGCAACCTCAGATGTGATGTTTTGCACCTCACTTTCAGGGAGCATTGGCTCCAAGGACGAAGCTGGCGAGTTAGGCAGTCCAGAAAGCCCAGCTTCATCCCCACAATTAGTCATAGGGTTACCTTGAAGCAGCTGACTCAATTCATAGGAGGAGTAATAGGCATTGTCACACTCACTACCGTCAGAGGTGGACTGACAGTCACTATTATTCTGGGCTTGCTGCGGGGGAAACCTTAACTCTGCAACTACTGGGGTAGGTTGACTCTGTCTCTTTTATGCAGCAGCATGAGTCATCAGCCCAAGGGAGGCAATGTCTGGTGGCTCAGCGTCAAAAATAACTTGGCCAATAGGCAGCAAGTAGTTACGGTGCATGGTCTTGACAGCTTTGGAGTTATTCTCTAGGCATGCCTTGTATACTGGTAGATCATCCAACTTTCTAACTACTACATGAGGGAGATGGTGCCACCTATCAGCAATTTTGTGCTTGCCATGTAGTCCCAAATTGTGTAACAACACATGGTCTACGGGCCGTAGCTCTTGAGCCTTACTTTCTTGTCGTGCCTCTCTTTGTTGGAGAGATTTCTTTTAGCAGCCATTGTCTGGGCCAGTTTATATGTGCGGTTCAATTGAGCCTTCAGTTTCTGTACATACTGCAGGTAGTTTTCAGCTTGGACCCCATCTGGACAGACCCCAAAACAGATATCAACTGGCAGGCGGGCCTCTCTAACAAACATGAGGCGGTAGGGGGAGAACCCAGTAGCGTCATTTTTGGTTCAATTGTATGCATGTACCAAGGTGCTAATCTGCTGGCCCCACTTATGCTTGTCTTTTGGGTGGAGGGTGCCCAGCATGTCTAGAAGGGTGCGGTTAAAACATTCTGGTTGAGGGTCCCCTTGCAGGTGATGGGGGTAGTTCTTGATTTCCTCACCCCCCACAGAGAGCGCATTTCTTTGATTAGCTGACTTTCAAAGTCTCTGCCTTGGTCAGAGTGGATCCGCTTGGGGGGGGGGCACCATAGTGGACAAAGAAATTTTCCACTAGCACCTTGGCCACGGTAGTGGCCTTTTGATCTTTAGTTGGAAAAGCTTGTGCATACCGTGTGAAATGATCCATAACCACTAACACACTGCCAATATTCCGCTGATCAGGTTCTAAACACAAAAAGTCTATGCAGACCAGTTCCATGGGTGTGCTGGTAGTAAAATTGACAAGGGGGGCAGCCCTCTGAGGCAGGGCTTTCCTTTTCAGGCAACGACTGCAGGTCTTTACATGGTGCTCAACATCGGCCCCCATCTTGGGCCAGTAGAATCAAGATCATAACAGGTCGAGAGTTCTGTCAATACCGAGGTGCCCTATGTGATTGTGGAGGGAACTCAGTACGAAATCTTTAGAGGCAGTGGGCAGGACCAATTGCTGCTTGTCTACTCGATGACTGCGATCCACTCTCTCTCTGTATAACAACTGATTGTGTAACTTCAACCTGGGGCCTTCTTTAAATAATAGGGCAGTTCGCAAGTCAGGGGAACGCAACTGGGATACATCTTTCCCTGCACACAGGGCATCAAGTGCTGGCTGAATCATAAGATCATGGGATTGAGCCCACTGGATGCTGTCATTGTCAAACTAAGGTAGTGCACTAATATCTAGAGCAGAGAAATGGCAATAGGTAGACGGTATCAGGAGGGCCCAAGCAATCTACTAAACAGTCCACTGTGTCCGTAGACATCTGTTCATCTCTAGCAAACTTGTGGCATATTGCTCGGATGTCAGGTTCAGACAACCTGACCCAATCACTCTTGGAGACTGGCCTTCGTGACAGGGGTGTCAGCATCAGTATGGTTCAGTCCTGGCCTGTATTCGACAGCATAATCACAGGTTGATAAAGCAGAGAGCCACCGGTGCCCAGTGGTGTCCATCTTAGCTGAAGTCTGTACATAGGTTAACGGGTTATTGTCGGTCTTCACCAATATCTTTGCCCTATAGAGGTACTCATGAAACTGGTCAACAATGGCCCATTTTAGGGCAAGGAACTCCAGCTTGTGCTCAGGATAGTTTCATTCTGACGGGGGTTAGGCTCCTGCTGACAAAAGCCACTGGTCTCAAACCATCCTCATGATCTTGATACAGCACAGCTCCTAGGCCCTGCAGACTAGCATCTGTATGCAGCACATAGGGCTTGGTAGGGTCAGCATAGGTGAGGATGAGGGCATAGGTGAGCTGGTATATGACTTCGTGGAAGGCTGATTTGCATCTGGGTGTCTAGCGGGGCCAAAAAGGTTCACCTGTTTGGAAGTATACTTTCTCAGGTTCTTTGACAGACCCTTTCTTGTATTTATGGTTGGTAGGGGGGTAACCCTGGGTGAGATTCAGGAGCGGGCGAATTACCTTGGAATAGTCTTTTATGAACCTGCGGTAGTAGCCACAGAACCCCAGGAAACGTTGTAGTTCTTTCAAGTTATGGGGCTGGGGCCAAGTAGTCAGTTACTCTACCTTACTGGGATCGGTCTCTAGCCCTTCTGCAGATACTATGTGCCCTGCATACTTCACGCAGGTTTGAAAAAAATGGCACTTGTCAATGGACAGCCTGAGGCTGAAGTCTTCCAATCGGTCTAGGACTTTAAACAGTTGGGTCTCATGCTCCTCTAATGTGCGTTCGAACACAATGACACCATCTAGGTACACTAGGCATTCCAGCAAGTTCATATCTCCCACCGCATGTTCCATCAGTCGCTGAAAGGTGGCCGGGGCACCCGAAATCCCCTGTGGCATTCTCAGGAATTCGTAGAACCCCAAAGGACAGATGAAGGCAGTTTTCTCACAGTGCTCCGTGGCCATCGGAATCTGGTAATATCCGCTGCGAAGATCCAATACTGAGAACCATTTGCTCCCACTCAAGCAATCCAGGGCATCTTGTATATGGGGCATGGTGTATCGATCTGGGATGGTCCGCCGGTTCAGGATTCAATAATCAACACACATCCTCACTGACCCATTCTTCTTATTCACAACCACAATGGGAGAGGCATATGGGTTCCTTGATTCCTGTATCACGCCAGCAGTGAGCATTTCCTGCAGGTGTCTCCTCACATCATCTATGTCTGCTGGGGCAAGGCGTTGGGATCTTTCTCGAAATGGCTGGTCATCATACAGGCTTAGAAAATGGCAAAGAACATTCTCGTCATCTGATTGGCTGGCAGGCTCCCAGAGCTGGGCAATTATTTTTCGATAGATGCCCAGCAAAACACAAGTGCCAATCCGGGGTGCCCCATTACTTAGTGTATAATTGGGCACCCCGAATTTTCAGTCTGACCAGCTGCCATTTTGTCCCCCTCGCTTATCGATCAACATTCCACCAACCTAAACACACAAAAACACACAACAGCAGCCCGACAGACACTCATCTAACTGGTATTCCAGACTTCAAACAGTCTAAAAGGTTGTTTTTTTTCAAAATCATCAGCAGTAATATGTCGCGTGCTCTAACATATGGCTCCCACTCCTAAAAAGCCAGGCAATGCAGTAGTGATTGAGGCATCAAAGAAGCTGCGCATATCAGGAGCCAAATACAAGAAATCCCACCTCCGCACCTCACTCCGACTTCACAACAGGCATACTGTCAACATACCTCCTCCTCCTGCATGTTCAGGCTACCCGACTTGCTGTTTCTCGGTTGTTTTTTTCCTTTTTGGTAAACTGCGCCCATCTTGTCACAGCCAGCAATCCCAATGGCTGATTCCTCACTGGCTCTGCAAACCACCAGTATCTGGGCTCCATGTCTTAAGCTAAACTCCCGCAACAAAATGTACCTCACCTCCACATTACTCCGTGGCCTCGAACCCCAACCCCATCCCCATCTTTTACACAGGACTACAAATCCCATAAACCCACGTAGCAGCCACATGGCTCATGCAGACAAAATGTTCTAAACCATATTGCCCTCTAGTGGTAGGCATGCAGCAGTGCAGGAACTGTTTTACAAAAAAAAATGTATTTCAAAGTTTTTTAAACATTAATCAGACTACTTCAAAACTTTTTTTTTTCTATTTTATAAAAATATATTACCAATGGGCCATTTTCTAAGTGCAATAATACCCTCAACGGTGGGCATTATTGGGAAATACCGGACCTTCCAGGGGCTGTTAGGCCCTCCGCCTGCAGCGTCTGGCATCATTACACCCCTGGGCGGTCTGATATTTCCCAATAATGCCCACCCTGTCGGGTATTATTGCTTACGTATATGATGCTCTGCACCCTGGACACACCCCACATTCCATTCTTTTAACAAAAACACTTGGTCTCTCAGGGCGAGTTTCTTGCTAATCTTAGCCTTCCATTCAGCTGCCAACGGGGAATCACCAAAGTCAAATAAGTCTGGGGTCACTCTCTCCTTTTGGCCAGAGTACTTCTTATTGAGTAATACTGCAGTGTCTACGTAGTGTACTGTAGCTAGAGTGCACCCTCTGTTCACCCAGACCTCCCGATCTGACACATTTTGAATCTGGACCATCACTCATCATGCATAGGCATGGGCACGGCAGGCAAGATGCTGGGTTTAACTAATAATCCTTCTGGCAACTTTCCATCACCTGGTGCATCCAACATTAATATTTTGTCCATTACGTTTCTCTTTAGGTGGACATCTCCATGCATTGTGCACTGGGCGTTGGGGGCCAATACCAAGGAGTCAGGTTCCTTTTTCCACACTATCCCCACTGGCTCATCTGGGTCCTCTTCATTGAGTTTCTGTTGTAAGTCATATGCCCTTTTTACTAAGGCTAGAATTGTTAGGGCCCTTCCAGTCAGTTGCCCATGTTTCTCATGGCAGAGTTGTGCTAGTCTCCCAAACATGTGGGCATTTGTTCCAGTTAACAGGGGAACCCCATCATACAGTCCAGTGGGGGGACACACTAGGGCCAGTGTCTCTACTTGCTCCTCTACACCAGTTACAGTTACAGGAAAAGACAACCAGAGGCAGGCATATCCTAGGTAGGGATAAGACTTGTCGCTCAGCCCCTACCCATGTAGGCCTTCCAGGGATTGTAAAGGCACATCAGATAAGTGTTTGTCATACCAGTCCTGAAATACAATTGTAACCCCTAGATGGCGCTATCCCAGGGGCTACTACCCCTGCCTGATTTGCCACTAACAGGTTGAGGGGCCTGGATCCAATGGCGGGTGCCTCCACCCAGAGGTCAGGGTTTGCAATAGTTAAACTAACTTGGTCACAGCCCTCTGGGACACTGCAACCCCCCTTTCTTCCCACTAGTGGCCCACACAATATATCAGAATTACCTTCACAGTATACACTTACCCCCAGGACTAGTTCCGCACTGGGACCTCCTGAGAAATAAGATACAGTGCAACAATCACAGTACAGTACTTTAACATAGACAAATACCTCAGGAAGTATAACTTTGCTGAAACAAGCAGCTCTGATTTATTTAGGGATATAACAAGGACAGGGGAAATCAGGTTAATTAGCTTATCACTTTACTATCTACTCATGGCTCTGTGCATGGCCTATCCTACCAGTTACTGTCCCCACCCAAGCCCTAGTGGCTAGTCCAAACCGTGGCAGCTGGTAGGGGCCCTTTTCACACAGTGAAAAGAAAAATTAGTTTAAACAGTCAGCAGTACAGTGATTCCATTTGGATTTAATGTGGCAATTCAACAGGAGCGACCCTGAATTAGTACTCACGACCTCCAAACAAGATAGGGTCCTTCAACGTCAGCAGGGCTACTCTTGAGCTCCACGAGACTCTTCACATTTATATGGTAAAAAAAGAAAGTACTATACCAGGCAGGCTGCTTCTCTATCCCGATCGCAATTACTGCACAATACCCGGGAGCACACACAGCAGATTCGGTTCCTGACAGACTGAGTGCAATTCAACAATTTCTCCAGTCTCCTACAGGGTGAGCCTGGTTTCTACTCTTCAGAGATCCTTTGATTCTTTTCAGAGGACGGATTCAGTCCTAACAAGCAGTTACACAAGCTGCAGACCGTAACTCTGGGCCTTACACACGTTTTTTGACTGAAACTGTGCACTGAAGGAGCACAGGGTTTCTTTCCCCTTCACTGCCAGATCTAAAACTGAAACTCCAACAGACAAAACCGGGCACTTCCTTTGAGTTCCTCCCAGTTCTTGACTGGATTGGCTGTCACTCACAATAGACTGCTGCTGTCCAAAAAGGCGCCAAAGTCTAAACTACATCTCCCAGAGTCACTGCCCATACAATCCTCTTGTGGCTGGCTCAGATTATGAGTCCAAGTTCTGATTCGTCCAAGGCACCATTTTAGAGCAAGCTTACCCCACACTGATTGGTCCAGTTCAGCAGTTCAAAACCAGAATGGGGAACTAGGCAGACACAGTTCTGACTGCAAAGAAAGCAGGTTAGACAAACTGTAATTTCATTATTACTGTAAATGATTTCTGGCAAACAGTTACATCTTTTCAGATAGGTTCCCTTTGCACTCCTAGTGACTGCAAAATGGAGTGAATTGGCAGCAGCTCGAGTGGTACTCAAACAGAGAAGCACAGTCCCCATACAAACTAATTATGTCTGCAAGCAGACAGCTCTTAAAGAGACAGTACCAGAGGCTCTAAAAACACTCACTGATAAATGGCTTAAACGCCAAACACCATTCAGGCTTGGAACATTCAAGCAAGCTCCTGGAAGTCTTTTGGGAACCCCCATTTGCAGGGGGGTTACACCATGGTCACTTGGGACCCACTGTCAAGCATAGCCCAAGTAAGAATACCATTCACAGCCACAGTAGTCTTCATTGAAGGGCCCACTATTTTGGACCAGTCTGGAGGGACAACAGCAGGGGCCTGGACAGACGATTTAGCCACAGAGGGGTATGAGTTAGGATGACCGAAACCTTCACTGCGGTCATTTCGTGCACCCCTTGACCACTGACTTGTTTTCGGAAGTTCTCCTTGAAGCCGGTTCACCACTTTCTCTAAGTCCTTCTGAGACCGGCATTCCCTCTTCATATGGCCATCCTTGCCACAATTGTGACAAATGAAAGGCTCTCGGGGTATCCTTGAGGAAAACATAGCAGGGGATGCTGGAGCATCAAAAGGAGATTGTGATCTGACTTCTGCTGGTAGTGTACCATGTCTCAAAAGTTCCTTTAGGGTGGCAGTCAATTCCTTGAGATCAGCCGAGAAGCCACCCTCAGTAGAGGATGCCTGAGGGTGTGGGTGCACCCCACCCCATAACAGTCACGTCCTGACAGGGGCCAGGGTCTCTGTCAGCAGGGGATACCTCAGCGAACACAGCCGGTTGTACTTTTCTGACTTCCTTCAGCAACTCCTCCCCCCACCGATTAGCCCATGGTGGAACACTCGTAGTGATCTCCATTTCGGAAGGGCCTTCCAGTGCCATGATCACTTGGGCTGCACTCACCCCATAATTAAAATCTCCCTCTTCACCTTCTACCTCCTGGAGTTCTTTTATCAAGTCACAGTAGTCAGGTGGGTTACCTCTCCTATCCTGGAGCCTTAACTGGATGATCTTCAGTTTAGAATGCTTGGCATGTTGCAGTATATGTCCCAATCTCACATTGTTCAAATCACTGGTAGCTACCCCACCTTTCCGGTAAGCTTTCTGCAGAGCTCTCTCTAGGTGAGTTACATACACAGACAAACTTTCCCCCTTCCATTGTTTGGTACCTTGAAATTTCCACATCAAAGTCTCCCCTGACTCAATGCTCCCAAAATTGCCTTCAAGTACAGATAGGTACTTCTGAGCAGATGCATCAGGGTTCGTGGACCTCAAAACTTGAATGACTTCAAGGGCAGGGCCCCTCAAACTTTCTATGATTCTTTTCCGCTTCTCAGCCTCCGCACACTGCCACTCGGGTACCAAAGGGGCAACATAGTTGATCCAGGTCTCCCAGTCATCCTCCCCCTGGGGTGGGGAGGGTACCCGAGAAGATTCTCAGTCTTCGGTCAGCAGTTGTAACTAATGGCGGCCTTCGGTCGGCAGTCGTGACTAACGGTGGGTACAGATATAGGGGCCAGCAATGGCATGGGCATGGAAGGCGGGGTAGTAACAGGTGCTGGAGTGGGAGGGGGTGTTGTGGAAGGAACACCCCCAGGTGGCAGGAATAGTTTCTTAAAGTCCTCTACAGTTTTCCCTTCCTAGAGCAACAACTTAGCAAATTTCTCCTCAAAAGTCTCAGATAATGGTGGGAGCTCATCCTCCCCTTTACTGTCTTTTGTTATCACTCTCCAGGCGGCTAGGACCACTTCTGAGGCAATAGTCTGTGGAACTTTAGAGCTGTCCATGAGGTCACCACACTCTACCAAGGCTATGAAAGTTTGGGCACTCAAATCAGCCTGTCGACGCACCACCACAGGGTTTTTTAAACATTCAACTTTGGAGAGTGCTCCCTTTACAATGTCCTTACTGGTACCCATGGGAATATCCAGTGTAAGCAGAGCATTTTGGGGGTCGATCTCCTGCCCAGTACACCAGTAATCTTTAATAATAATTCATAATTTTTGGTCACTAGAAGACACAAAATCCCAGCGGTGAGCCTCCAAGATGTAACCCCTAGGTGGCACTATCCCAAGGGCTACTACCCCTGCCTGCTTGGCTAGTAGCAGGTTAAGGGGCCTGGGTAATGAAACGGGTAACTCCACCCAGAGGTCAGGGTTGTTTGTGGTCAAGCTAACCTGGGCACAGCCCTCCGGGACACTGTAACCCCCCTCTTTCCATTCTAGTGGCCTGAACAATATAAAATAATTACTTTTACAATGACCCTTATTCACCAGGCAATTACCCACACTATTTGCACTTACCACCAGGGCTGGTTCCTCTATCTTGACCCTGGGGACCCCCTGTAAAACAAGGTTAAGAATAGCAAATAGCAACAGAACAATACCTTTGGCACAAACTGTAATCACAGTCAGGTTAAATGCAAACAAAGTTAAATCTGATTTATTCAGGGGACTTGAACAAGGGAGGGGTGTAATCAGGTTGATTTGCTTAAAAGCTGTATTAATCAGACAGTTATGCATGCAGTTCAGAGCCCCTACACAGTCACACACTCTGGGTACCCAGGTAGGAAAACGGTGGGCTAGCCAGGAATGTTGCAGCTGGTTGGGGCCCTGTGATGGAAGAAAGCAACATGCACAACACACACTATTTGTAATCCGGAGCCAGAGGGCTCAGTTCGTGAAAGAAAAGGCAACAAAAACAATCAGATGACAACACTTTTAGATTTAGCTGTTGTTGCAGGGAACTACCCTGATGTTTACTCACGATACCCAATACTGGACACAGGCAGGATGAAATCAAGACTGGAGGCTGTTGAGATGGAGTGCCCGGAGAAGCAGGGCCCACAAGAATCACCGAGGCATCATTCCTGTTCAAGGTGTTGAGCAGGGGGCTGATCCCCAGGCTGATCTCTCGTCAATGACTTTCTCTGCATAGCAAGTATTCTGGCTGGGCCAGTGTAGCAGGGGCCCAGGCAAATGGAAATAGATAAGGATTCAGTCCGTGGCACTGGATACAGCCTCCAGCAAGCAAAACACAGTTCAGACACACAGTGGGGAACCAAATTATGACCTACTATGAGCACACAGCACATTCACATGTAATGAGCAGTGCAGAAGGACTTTGTAGAATTGGGGAGGGGCCTAAGACAAGTAGCACACACAGTATCCTTCTCAGGGGTGCTGCCTGTCAATGGCATGAGTGAGGCGATGGTACTTTGCACCATGCAGTTTAATGAATGGTTGAAAAAATGGTGTGGAGCACAGGGTTTGCTTCATTGGGGACTGGGGTTCCACCTGAGGACACCAGCCTATACTGGCAGGATGGTCTGCATCTGTCCAGGAAGGAACAAGTCTTTGAGCAATCGGTTTAAATGCTTCATTGGCAAGCTTTTAAACTAGTCAAGGGGAGGCATTGATAAGCAGCAGGAAAATCCCAGCCTCCCTACAAACAGGGTACTAAATGAGAAAAAGACCAAGGTAGAAAGGTCAGTGGGAATGCTGCAACAGAAGGTAAAGCTATCAAAAATGGAGAGCAATGAGTACCAATGCCCGTAGTCTGAGCAACAAGCTTCCTGAATTAGTGGCCTTGATGGAGGAGGAACATCTGGATATCGTGGCAGTCACAGAAACATGGTACACAAAAACCATGACTGGATGTAAACATACCAAGATACACTATCTACAGGAGGAACAGGGAGGTAAAGAGGAGGAGGAGTAGCTCTTTACATAAGGGAAAGAATCAAAGCAACAGAACAAAAGGGTAAACAGGGAGGAGAAGAAGCACTGTGGGTAAATTTGGAGACCGCAATGGCACCACAATACACGACAGGGTTAGTAGCACAGACCTCTCTCAGGGGAGGAAATGGACAAGGAAATGATAGAAAGTATGCTTAGAATGGCAGAAAAAGGGAGATATTGCTGATGGGTGATCTGAATATGCCAGATGTTAACTGGAGTGCAGTTGCAGCAGCCACTTCTAGAGTGGGGTTATTCTAGATGCCCTACAGGGGCATGCCTTAGACAACTAGTATTGGAGCCCACTCGAGAGGGAGCAATCTTAGATCTGGTTCTCTCAAATGGAGATGAAGAGAGGATCACAGATGTAGAAGTGGTAGCCATCTGGGAACTAGCGACCATCGAACAGTATGGTTCTACATAAACACAGCAATAGAGTCAAGCCATACAAAGACAAAGGTACTGGATTTTAGGAGGGCTGACTTTGTCAAAATGGGTGAGTGTCTAGGAATGCACTAGCTAATGGGCAGGAAGGAGGGTGGAAGAACAATGGGGAATAATAAAACTGCCATCACAGAGGTATCAAGCCTTTGTAAAGCAAATAAACAAAACGAACGAGGTAAGAAACCACTATGGTTCTCAAAGGAAGTGGCAGTGAAGGTTCAAGAGAAAAAGAAAGCATTCAGGAAGTACAAGGAATCACAGAAGGAACAGGACAGAGAACTATATCAGTTAAAGCAAAAAGGAAGCTGGGACGCAGTCAGATCAGCAAAGGCCCAAACTGAGGAAAAGATAGCCAACTCAGTTAAGAAGGGGATAAACCTTTATAGGTACATCAGGGAGTGAAGGAAGACCAAGGGAGGGATAGTGAGGCTTAATAAAGGGAGGGAGGGTGGGCAGAGGGTGACTGTGAAAAGGCAGAGATACTAAACAAATATTTTTGCTCAGTACTTACAAAGGAAGAGGGGGAGGTACCTAAAACAAACAGTAGAAACACTCTGGATACAGAAGTTGATACCAGCCCATTTACAGAAGAAAGGGTTCTGAAAGAACTCTTAAAACTGAAGGTGGACAAAGCAATGGGGCCTGATGGGATTCACCCAGAATTCTAAAAGAACTAAGGGTAGAACTAGTGACACCACTGACTACCCTCTTTAACAAATCATGGGAGGATGGGGTGATACCCGAGGACTGGAGGAGGGCAGATGTGATTCCCCTTCACAAAAGTGGGAGCAAGGCAGAAGCAGGAAACTACAGACCTGTTAGTTTAACCTCAGTGGTAGGAAAAATGATGGAATCACTTCTGAAGGAAAGAATTGTTAAATATCTAGAGGCCAGAGGTGCACAGGATCCAAGGCAGCATGGATTCACAGCGGGAAGTTCATGCCAGACAAATCTGATAGATTTCTTTGACTGGGTGACCAAAGTAGTTGATCAGGGAGGGGCTGTAGACATGGCCTACCTAGACTTTAGCAAGGCATTTGTCACAGTCCCACACAAAAGATTAATATACAAGTTAGCCAGCCTGGGAGTGGGTCCCAAGATGACAGCCTGGGTAAAGAATTGGCTGGAGAATAGGACACAGTGAGTAATAGTAAATGGAGTCCACTCTGAAAAAAGGGGTTAATAGTAGGGCACCGCAGGTTCAGATAGGACTGTCCTCTCAATGTCTTTATAAGTGACATTGCAGAGGACTGGAAGGAAAGTATGTCTCTTTGCAGATGACACAAAGATCTGCAACAGAGTTGATGCACAAGGTGGGGTGGAAAGGATGAGAAGGGACTTGGCAAGGTTAGAGGAATGGTCAAATGTATGGCAGCTTAGATTCAATGCTAAGAAGTGCAAGGTAATGCACCTGGGAAACAAAAACCCAGGGGAAGAGTACACAATGGGGGATGAGATACTAACAACAACAAAAATGGAAAGGGACCTGGGGGTAGTCATATCAGATGACCTAAAGGTGGGCAAGCAATGTGAGAGGGCAGCAAGGAGGGCTGGGGGGATACTGGGATGCATAGAGGCATCACCAGTAGAAAACAGGAGTTATTATCCTCTGTACAGACAGCTGGTGAGACCCCATCTGGAGTACTGAGTGCAGTTCTGGAGACCCAATCTCCAGCAAAGACATAGACAGGATGGAAGCTGTCCAGAGGAGGGCAACTAAAATGGTGTGGGTCTGCACCGAAGACATATGAAGAGAGACTTAAGGAGCTTAATATGTATAGCCTCGAGGAAAGGAGGGAGAGGGGGACATGATAGAAACTTTCAAGTACCTCAAGGGAATCAACAAAGTCCAAGAGGGTAGCATCTTTCAAAAAAAGAGGTGTGCAAGAACAAGGGGGCACAATTTGAAGATAGAAGGGGGGGGGCTCAGAGGTAATTTAAGGAAGTATTTTTTCACAGAGAGGGTGGTGGATGTATGGAACGGCCTTCCAGAGGAGGTTGTGGAGTCACAAACAGTGGTGGAATTCAAGCATGCATGGGACAGTCATAAGGCAATTCTAGGGGTTGGGGGTAGGAAGAAGTAGGCTGTTGGTTAACTAGAATCTGCAGCTTATCCAGTAGGTAGGAAATGGGCAGACTGGGTGGCCAAGTGGTCCTTATCTGCCGTCAAATTCTATGTTTCTATGTTTCTATGAAATTCCACTGTACCAGGCAAATGGCTCTCCAGTCGCAATTACAGAGTCTCTGCACAATCCGGGAGTTCAGAAGTAGCTGAAAGTCCTGACAGGCCGATCACATTCAGCAAATCTTCGTTCTTCTTCAGGTTAAAGCCTGGTCACAATTCAGTAGCTTAATTCGCTCTCCAAATTCGGATTCAGTACGAAAAAAATACACAAGTTCCCTCTCAGGAACAGCAGGCAGGCATGCAGGCCAAACTCAGGCCTTTCCACGGTTCTCCCGTGCAAATCCACTATGGATTGCTGCTCGAACCATCTCGAGTTGTTACTTCTTCACTTCCCAACTGAGATCTAACTGAAACTGCGAGCAATGTGGGACTTTCCCCAAGCTCCAAAATGTTCAGTTGGCTGATCTGTCTGTCAGTCACAACAAGGGCTCCCCCTCCAGGTTATTTTAGGTGCCAAAAGCTGAAAATTACAATTCCTGCAAGTTTTGGCCCCACCAAGCCCCTGAAGGCAGGCTCCATTTTAGAGTCACAAATGTACTGATTGGCCCATTCTGCAGTCCAGGACCAGGAACAAAATGATGGAAACTAATAGAACTGTCCATGCTACAAAGAAGGCAGGTTAGAACAAACTGCAATATTATTACTACTCTAACAAATGATCAGCAAACAAGTACATCTTCTAACAGAGCTCCCTCTCAGATTAATTATGACTGCAATCCAGGCAGCTCTTAAAGAGACAGTACACAGAAGCTATACAGGCACTCTCTGGCAATACATTTAAACTGCTAAAATGCAGAACACCAGCCTGGCAGTGAGCATTTAGGCAAGCTCAAGGAAGACTTTTTGGGAACCCCCATTTGTAGGGGGGTCACAGAAGTATAAGGAGGCACAGAAGGAGCAGGACAGAGAACTGTACCAGTTAAAGCAGAAGGAAGCAGGGAAGGCAGTCAGAATAGCAAAGGCCCAAATCGAGGAAAAGATAGCCAAATCAGTTATGAAGAGGGGTAAAACCTTTTACAGTACATTAGGGAGAGAAGAAAGATCAAGGGAGGGATAGCAAAGCTTAATAAAGGGAAGGGGGTTTGCAGAGGGTGACAGTGAAAAAGCAGGGATAATGAATGAATACTTCTGCTCAGTATTCACAAAAGAAAAGGAGAGGGAGGTACCTACAATAAACCAAACAACAGAAGCACTCTGGATAGTGGGGTTGATACCAGTCCACTCACAGAAGAAAGGATCCTGAAAGAACTCCTAAAACTGAAGGTGAACAAAGAAATGGGGCCTGACGGGATTCACCCCAGAATTCTAAAAGAACTAAGGTGAGAACTAGTGACACCACTGACTAAACTTCTTAACAAATCATGGGAGGATGCTGTGGTACCTGAGGACTGGAGGAGGTGGATGTAATTCCCCTCTCACACAAGTGGGAGCAAAGCAGAGGCAGGAAACTACAGACCTGTTAGTTTGACCTCAGTGGTAGGAAAAATGAAGGAATCACATCTGAAAGAAAGAACTGTTGAGTACCTAGAGGTCGAAGGGCACAGGACCCAAGGCAGCATGGATTCATAGTGGAAGGTCACGTCAGACCTAATCTAATAGATTTCTTTGACTGGGTGACCAAAGTATAGACCAGGGAGGGGCTATGGACATGGCCTACCTAGACTTTAGCAAGGCATCTGACACAGTCCCATATAAAAGATTAATAAACAAGTTAGCCAGTCTGGGTGTGGGTCCAAGGGTAGAGCTGTGACACTTGGACAGCTGGTTCTGATTACTCTATGATTTTGTAATATAAAATGTAGTGTGATGGTATGTCATGAGAAATCTTGTGCTCCTGGGATGACCCCCCAGGTATCACTTAAACTGACAGGATATGTGTTAAACAGTAGATCTCTGTAATATGATTAACTTCCAAAGACTTGCATTTTACGGTCTTGTTGAGCTGTGCTCTTTTGAAGCCAGGAACTAAAATATCCATTTTATGGCGCCTTCAGAGGAAGCCCAGTTAATTTTACCTGGTGTTACAGAGCATATTACACCTCAAGTGAGATCTGGCAGAGTTAGTCATAGAAGGTTCTTTGAGGTCTTTGAAAAGCAGGAAACCACTCCAGATCAAAGAGGCATATTGGAAATGAGTTTTTGCTTATGTCATCGTATTTAAAATACTTCCTAAGTGATAATACATCCTGGTTGTATAATTTTTAATAAACAGAGGAGGAGTTAGGTGACATCATGGAGGAGGCAGGTTCAAAGACAGTTTTTAATTATGCTGTGGCTGACCTTTAGAGACATTCTTTTTTGGACTCTCTGATGTAACAACATCTACTTCAAGCACTGTTAGATGATATACATTAGATAGACAAGTCTAATTGTCTGGTGGTAGGAATTTGTTTGCACTTTTTTTAAACCTTGTTCTTTTAAGTGATTGTATGCGTGGTGATATATTGTTCTGTATTTACATTTAACATTTTTATCTATTTTAAAGTAAACCTCTATTTTAAAGAGACTGCTTGGTGTGCCTTAAAAATTCTTTCTTTGACAAGTGAAGCATATATGGTTAAAGTTGACACTGTGCATAGTTTAATGGTAATACCAAACTGGAAAAAGGTACGAGTTTTTCATAGAGTTTTTAAGGGTTCATTTTGTACACCTGGTTAGGTGCCTGTAGGCAAAAGATATCTGGCATCCCCCGAAGAGCAGAATTATCTGAGCCTGTACATTGGGTATGCTAGCAAGAGGTTCACAGTTTGAATCCTCCAGAACATGAGACCAAAGGTGATTCGAACCCACAAAACAGACAGGAGGGTTATCCCTGTTCTGTTCCTGTTCTCACAATACTGGATCGGAGGTTGGCACTGTGGGAGCAGAGGGCCTGACCTGCTGAGTGGGGTTGTGACCGTAGCCTGGGTAAAACCTGGCTGAACAACAGGACGTAGAGAGTAATAGTAAACTGAGTCCACTCCAAGAAAGGGTTACTAGCGGAGTACCGCAGGGTTCAGTTCTGAACCAGTCTTCTTTAATGTCTTTATAGGTGACATTGTGGAGGGACTGAAGGAACGGGATGCCTTTTGCAGATGGCACAGATCTGCAAAAGGGTTGATACACAAGGGGATGGAAAGGATGAGAAGGGATGTGGAAAGGTTGGAGGAATGGTCAAGAGAATGGCAGCTTAGATTCAATGCAAAGAGTAGTAATGCACCTGGGAAACAAAACCCAGGGAAGAGTACAATGGGGGAGGTACTAACAACAACAAAAATGGAAAGGGACTTGGGGTAGTCATATAAGATGACCTAAAGACAGGCAAGCAATGTGAGAAAGCCGTAAGGAGGGCTGGGGGATACTGGGATGCACAGGGAGAGGCATCACCAGTAGAAAACAGGAAGCTGTTATCCCTCCGAACAGACAGTTGGTGAGACCCCATCTGGAGTACTGCGTGCAGTTCTGGAGACCCCATCTCCACAAGGACATAGACAGGAAGGAGGCAGACCAGAAGAGGGCAAAAAATGGTGCAGGGTCTGCACCAAGCCATACAAGAGAGACTAAAGGAGCTTAATATGTATACCATCGAGGAAGCAGGAGAGGGGGACATGATAGAAACTTTAGGTACCTCAAGGGACCCAACAAAGTCCAAGTGGGTAGCATCTTTCAGAAAAATAGATGTGCAAGAACAAGGGGCACAATTTGAAGATGGAGGAGGATGGCTCAGGGCAATGTGAAGAAGTTTTTTCACTGGAGAGGGTGGTGGACGATGGAACTGCCTTCCTGAGGAGGTCGTGGTCAAAAACAGTGGGGAATTCTAGAATGCATGGGACAGACATAAGGCAATTCTAATGGGGGTAGGAGGAAGTAGGCTGTTGGATAACTAGGATCTGTGGCTTATTCAACAGATAGGGAAATGGGCAGACTAGGTGGGCCAAGTGGTCCTTATCTGCCACCAAAGTCTATGTTTCTATGTTTTGATAGACTGAAAGTATTACAGTGCTTCCCCCTAGAAAAAGATTATAGTGGGCCTGATGAAACAGTGGTACATCTCTGGGATGCCACACCTCCCCCCAGTGTAGTCATGCTACCTATGGACCCACACTATGGCAGTAAAGTCCCCAGTAAGCATGTACCTAGCTCTAAACAGATTGCAGCAGACAATAATGAATGCATTAAGTAAATACAGCTTTATTTGGCTAGCAAACTCTGAGGGTGGAAAGAGCTGAATTGCAGTATAAGGTAGTCTGCAAGAGGCTGGTCTTCACTTGACCTATGTAGGCTCAGCACAGTAACGATCACCATTCTTCATACACCCTACGCAAATGTAGCCAAGTGAAACACTTTCCTGGGTAGTATCTAAAGATTCTCCTACAGACCTTACATGTAGCCTGCCCCAGAGTAATGCAAAATACAGTATTGATCTCACTCACCTGTACCGGATGTGCTACCCACTCCCTGCTGGTACCAATGTGATTTCCCTTTAAGCCTTTTAATGACCTCCCAATAAGTTACTGGGTACCCAGTTACTGAATCAGTGAGGGCCTAGTGAGGGCCTCTTGGTGCTGCATGTCGCTGGCTGCCAGTGGTGCTCTTTAAATTAAACAATCAGCAATACTCAGTGAAGGAAGTTAAACCCCAAACCCAAAGGCCATGCAATTGTACAAACAGCTGAATATCAGAGTTACCTGCAACTCCTTGGCCAGTTGAACAGTTTCACAACAGTCTGTGTCAAGCCCTGTTTTACTTACAGTTCTGGTGCTACCATACCTCCCTCATATAACAAGGCTCCTCTGTCAAAGCTCACACCAGTCCCTCTCAGCTGGTTGTTAATCATTCTGGTCTCTCACTTTCACCTTCTCTCTCTTTCACTCAGTCCCTCACCATGCGCAGGGGCAGTTTTAGGCACAAGCAAACCAAGTGGCCACTTGGCGCACCAGAATAGAAGGGGTACACTGATGTAGAACTTGTAGGCAGAAATAATCTTGAAATGCAAAAAGCATCAATCTAAAAACCATAGTTGTCATCACCCTTGTATTCATAGAATTCTTATCACATTTTGGATGTGGGATGGGGAAGAAGGGAGGATGGGGCAATGGGAAGCAGTGTAGTGGGCACCACATGTATTTCTGCTGGGGCACCATTAGGCCCAGAACTGGTCCTGACCATGCATCTGTGTTGTCAGTGCAAATTGGAGGTACAGATATCCTCCGTCACTCAGGCCATGTTGAATCTGCACTGATCTGCATGTCCAGGCAGCCAGACCTTCAGGGCAGTAATAGCTAGTACTGAGCTAAGGTATCCACTGTTGAATGCTGCAACAGTCATGAATGACAGTTCATATCTATCTCCCTCTCTCTCTCCCACCCCCACTGTTGATCAGAGGTTTAGCTAGGAACATAAAGTTTGTACACCATTTTGGAGACCATGACCTTCTTTGTTGCCCTACTCTTTTTTGACCCAGTTGTACTATTTTTGTTTCCCCTGCCCTGCTTGTTTCCCCCAGGTTTGCCCTAGATGTAACCTGTTTGATGCTCTACAGTTGTATACCCCAATGCTTTGTTAAGCATGGGAGAAAAATGAAGCAACAAACAGATGTATGCATTTGCATAGTGACTTGTTTACGCAGAGCGCCAACAATCATATTATAACATCAGAAGGTGGGACAAATAGTCCCCTTGGGGTCAGGTAAAATGCTGCCCCTCAAAAATAAACGTGTACACCATGGCTTACATGGTGTATGTAACTGCTTACACCCTTGCTGGTGATGTGCTGGCTTGCACAAGAATACCTCCCTTTCTATCAAGCAGTGCAAATGCTTACTGTTACAGTTTGTCAATGGCAGACATGCACTCTGTTACAGCACAGCTCTCAGACCCAAACAGCAATTTGCTCTGATGAGATCTTCTACAAATCCGCCCTAAGACTTGAATTAATATTGATGTGTGTGGGAGTACCTGAGATATGTGCTGGGAGTTAGGGACATGGTCAGGCAGTACTCCCCTCGAGACTAAAGGAATCTTCATCCATTTGACCATCCCGCCTCCGCTTGAAGTTTATAGTAGATATCATGCATTCGGCATCCTAAAGAGACAAGGGAGTGAAGGATGGAGGATCCTGGAACTACTGGGGATGGGAAAGGTGGACGGATTGAGACAGTGAGAACCAGGAGGCGCCCCGTGGTGAAATGGACACAGAATGAGGTTATCCTTGTGCCCATACTCAAGGTTCTGACTTTGTCAGGCAGGAAGTGGCCATCCTTGACTCCCATCCCTTTTTGGCGGTGTTAAGCAATGCCAGGTCAACTAAGAATAAGACTGCAGTGGTTGTGGATCTCGTGGCCTCTGCTGACCTAGCTTGCATCACCAAGACCTGGTTGGATGAAAATGCAGGCCCTATTTTGGAGTCTGTGGTTCCGGACGGGTGCTCAGTGATTCACCGGCCAAGAGAGGACCGTAGGGGTGAGGGGATTGCTGTCCATTTTAGACAGGATCTGGCGCTCAGGGAGGTGCCAGTTGGAGCAAACAACAACTCTGAGTGTATAGTGGGTGCAGGTGCAGGCTACAGGACCCTTCTCATTCACCGTCCATCAGGTGATGGAGGAGTTCCTGATGGAGGTTGCAGACTTCATCGCCGAGATGGTATTGGAGTACCCCAGATGGTTGATTCTGGGGGATTTCAATGCCTGGATCAACGATGAACTCTCGCCATTTGGACAAAACCTCCTCCAATTGATGGATTCATTAGGCCTGACATGGGTTATTACCACTGCAACCCATGAGAAGGGGCACTCACTGGACTTGGTGTTCCACCTGGGGATGGTGATCTCCAATGTGGAGGTGGAGCCAGTCGGCTGATCTGACCATCACGTCCTGAGATTTTCACAACCCCCCAAAATAGGCCTGCCCAAAAGGAGTTGGTACAGTTCCATCCTTTGAGAGAAGTTACCTCAGATGGCCTAATGACGGTGCTGGACCTCTCGTGATTTCCAAAGGATAGCACTGATCCAGGGCCCCTTGTGTTAGCCTATAATAGGGCTGTTACTGGGGCCTTCGATATCATTGCTCCAACTCGTGTTCACCCTCTTACTCTTCACCCATGTGCCCCCTGGTTTAATGGAGAAATCCGTGAATTGAATAGGCAAAGACGAAGGCTGGAGGGACATTGGCAGAAAACTCGCCTGGAGGTGGATAAACCTAGATTGATGGGTCATTATAAGATCTGCCAATCAGCAATTTCCCATAAGAAGGCAGAGTTACTATTCAGGGAAATTGCTACAGTGAAGAATAGGCCAGCCCAGCTCTTCTGGACTGTGGACAGACTGCAATCCAGCCTGTCTTCACTCTGGTCGAGTGTTGTCACAAGTACAGTGTGAGGAGTTTGCACAATTTGTTCGCTGACAAGGTGTCCACCATCAGGGATGAGATCAACCAGTGCCTTCCCACTGGACCTTGCACTAATCAATCGGGTGGTACTAATGTCCGACGAACCTGGTTCACCTTTAGTCAACCAGCAGTCATGGATATAGTGAGGATCATCCAGACTTTGCGGCCAACCTACTGTAGTTTGGACCCGGGCCCTACATGCCTACTAGTGGGTCTGTAGAGATAATCGGCCTGGTCCTTGCTGGCATAGTTGTGGTTTCATTGGAGAGAGGATATTTCCAGATCCCTTAAAGGAGGCAGTAGTACGCCCCCGTCTGAAAAAACCCTCCCTTGACCCTGACTGCACAGCTAATTACAGACCGATCTCGAACTTACCCTTTATAGGGAAAGTTATTGAGAAGGTGGTCACCTTGCAGCTGGAGGATCATTTAACCAACCACAATATCTATGACCCTTTCCAGTCTGGCATCAGGAAAAGGCATAGCACCGAGACAGCCCTGGTACGGGTACTTAATGACCTTCTGATGATGAGGTATCGAAAAAACCATTCCATCTTGGTTCTCCTTGATCTCTCAGCAGCATTTGACATGGGGTACTGCTCAAGCAGCTGTGGTTCTTCTGTGGACTGAGGGGGGTCCTCAGTTGGTTTCAGTCTTTCCTCGAGGGCAGATGCCAGCCAGTGGTGCCGAGAATCTATTCCTCGGACCCTCACTGGTTGCCCTATGGGGTTCCAGAGGGTTCGGTGCTGTCCCCCATGTTATTTGCAGTGTATATGCTCCCATTAGGGGACATTGTGAGACAGTGCGGGTTGAGTTTTCATTGCTGCGGACGATGACTTCAACTGCACATGTCTTTGTACCTGAACACGAGTTAGACTCTGTTACGGTGTTTAATAAGTGCCTGCTGGAGATACAGAACTGAATGAGTGCCAGTTGGCTTGGCTGAACTCTGGAAAACAGAGGATTGGTGGTGGATCCTGGCTATAGGACAAGAGGGGCATGGGTGGGAAAACCCTCAGGTTTACATCTTGGGGAGCCCCGCTTATTGCCTTGGGCCAGGTGCGTAACCTGGCTGTGGTATTTTTTTTTTTTATTCCCCTTTTTTCCTGGCAGAACCACCGTCTGCCCTCCGCCCTGGTCACGGCCCCCGGAGACCTCCACTACCGCCTATAGCTGCTGAGGACCCTGGTCACCCCCGGCTTACCCCTTGGAGGGTGGGGCCGCAGGCCACCTTCGTGACCCCGAACTGTGACTGGTTGGTCCCAAGAGCGCGGTGACGGAAGCAGGCTCTCCGGGAGGGCTTCATCCCACGGTGGTCCCGCCCGCCATTTTTCCGATCTTCCTCCCAGAGGAGGTGGGGACGTGCAATGACACCAGCGTCTGCCCTGCCTCCCCACTCCCACGTCAAGCGTCGGCGGCGCTGGAACTCCTGGCCTCCGCCAGGAGTTCTCAACGCCCGGCGGTGCCCGCATTCTCCGCGAGTAGGAGAGCTGTCCATCGGACGCCGATCCTACTTCCCGGCTGACTCTTCCAACGATCCGGTCCGCTTCTCAACCCGGTCGCCGGCGCAGCGGAATCCCACCGCTGCGCCAACGGGGTGGCTTGGCTGTGGTATTTGATGAAGGCCTGACACTGAGGGTGCAGGTTTCAGCTATAGTCAAATCTTCCTTTTACCATCTAAGGAACATAGGCTAGGTGAAACACTTGGTCCCGCCCAAAGATCTTCCTACCTTTGTCCATGCCTTTGTCACCAGTTGTTTTGAATACTGCAATGCCCTCTACCTAGGGCTACCAGGGGTGGATATCCACCGCTTGCAGTTAGTGCAGAACGCGACAGCCAGGTTGTTGACTGGAACCCCTAGATCCAGTCATATAACACCTGTGCTGTGTGAACTGCACTGGCTGCTAATACAGTGGCGGATCACCTTCAAGGTCGCATTGCTAACCTACAAAGCCCTACATAAGCAGGGACCCCACTACCTGAAAGAACTCCTGTATCCTTACTGTCCCATCCGCTCACTCTGATCCTCTGGTGAGGGATTGCTAGAGATTCCCAGGGTATCCTTAAAAACATCAGGAGAAAGATCTTTTGCCTTTATGGCACCACTCTGTGGAATTCTCTACCGCACTAGATACGAGATAGCCTGACCGTGGAAGGATTTAAAAAATCCCTGAAAACATATCTTTTTAACCAGGCATTTGCAGGGACCTATTGAGTGTGTGTTAATATGTTTATTTGTTCTTAATATGTAATGTTATGAATTTTTTTTTTAATGTGTATTGTAAAGGCACCCTGAGCACTGGAAGGGTGCCTCATACAAATAAAATGTTACTTACTTTTTACTTACTTATTTACTTATCAACTCAACCCTGCACTTCATGGAGGCAGTAGCAAACCCTAGTACAGTAGAAACCATTAAATCAGGACTTGCTTGAAGGGGACTATATTCCCAGGCCACCGATTAAGTGGCAGTACTATCCTATGAGCAGTGCTTCCTTTAATAGGGATGTAATTTTGTTTTAATGGGACGATTTAGGTCAACCGCCAGACCTGATATGCTAGTTTGCACCTCATTCATATCTACTCAGCTTTAAAAATGTCTGTTTCAGCCAGAGCTGCTAATCTCTACTAATCTCTCATTGTCCAGGGGTCTCTGGCAGGTCTATGATGGCAGCAAAATGAATTGATCTCCCTTTGTCTAAGAAAGTAAAAGTCAGAGAGTAATTACAACAACCTGCTGCTTCACTCTCTAAGGTTTCAAAAAGTCAGGTGGTCAAATCAGTTTAATTTAGGAACTCCTACTTGCTAAATGTCAATTTAACAGCAATCCGAACAGAAACAGAAAGAGGGAGGGAAAAGACACACATGCTGAAGGTGCTTTACATGTCTGGTTTTGACATGTGGTGAGTAAGGGAGCCCATCTGACTGGTCCTGTGCTAAAGAAAAAAGCTAACAAGATAGCAACCCACCTACAGCATGCAGGTTTTGAGGCAACTGATGAGTGGCTATCAAGGTGGAAAATAAGGATCAACACTGTGTGCAAAAGAGAACAGGGAGAGTGTATGGATGTAGATGAACCACCTGCATCCAAATGGTTAAAAAATGTTCTCCCATCCTTACATAATGCGTATACCCTGGTCAACATATTCAATGCTGATGAAACTGACGTTTTTTTACCGGGGTTATCCTGACCATGGGCATACCCATAAGGAGTCCAAACTTATTGGTGACTGTAATGGTTAGAACACCCCACAGTCCCCAGTGAGCCTCTTTTTCTGTCTCTCTCTCTCAGGCTTTTGCCACTCAGACTGTCTGACCAGCATCGCCACTGTCAAGGCCCCCTCCTTTGCAAGAGCTTAGACCCCGATGCTGTGACAGCCCTTTTTTATCACCTTCAACTCTTTACAATCCTCGTAGTGAGGGTCTCTGCTCTGATTAGGACGCACTCGACTCTCTTTAAGACCTTTTACTATGTACCCCTTTATCCGTGTACCCTTCCCTCAGAGATGTAGTCACAAACAACCAGTTACTCCAGTCTTCAGAAATATACTAATTTATTAAGTAACACTGGTTGTGTAAATACAACAGTAATAATCAGGCATAATGCTATTTAGATATAGTAAAACCACAGTAAACATCCAGGGTTATAAAAGAAAGCTTGTACACTTGTGCAGGCAAATGCCTCCGTCTTTCCCATAAGTTACAGTCTTCTACCTACTGTCAGCTACCCTTGTTCTTTCAACTCTCTCTACAGACACACAGGCTGGCTCCTTCTTGGGCATCCAGAAACCACAGCAAAAGAGGGCAAATCTCTGTGGGTTGAAGCATTTTCTCTCTCTCTCTCTCTCCTCCCGATGCCTTGGTCAAATGAGGCTGATGTCACTTCCTTGTACCCAAGTTCATTCAACTGTCTAAAACACTTCAGGCCTGGAATTTTGGGTGATGCCTACCTTGTGATATTCTCTATCCTTGGTGTCTCTGGGACCCAGCTTCCTTTTGAAGATTATTTAGCATCTTAATGTATGGGTTCGGATGCCACTGAGAAAAAATGCCTCCGATTCCTCTGTGTACTAATGAACTTATACCCCTTTCAGGAAGCCAATACTGAAACTCCACACTTATTTAAGAAACCCTGCTTTGCTACTGAGAATTTCCCACAAAGGCCAGTTTTCTCACCTTAGAAAACTCGACCTCCTGGTCCCCCCTGCTCCAGAAGTTACTACAGTAGCATTTAACAAACATATTTCAAACTAGCAGCAAAAGTCTGGCTGTCACAGTGGCAAAAAAGCTAAGGACCATGTTTCCTTCTTGTGCTGTGCCAACATGCTGGGCACTGAAAAGCTCCCCCTGGTGTCACTGGGAAAAGTAAGCAACATTGATGCTTGCCTAAGGATGTGTCCTGCCTGTAGATAAAGTACACTAGCTCTGCCAAGGTGTAGATGACTTCCACTATCTTACCCAGCTGGTTTAATTCATGGAACAGTCACCTGAAAAGGAGGTGTAAAATGCTTTTTGTGGACAACTGCAGTGCCCATCTGACCTCACAGCAAGATCCACAACATTAAAATTGTATTTCTCCCCCTCAAATACCACCAATTTCATTCAGCCACTTGACATAGGGATGATCAAAAACTTTAAAGGGCACTACAAGGCTCTTTTTTCTACGTGAATCGTGGGCACCATTGACAGCGACTCCATGGCTTTGGCATCTGCAATTGCCAGAACAGTGAATTTACTTAATGCAATTTTTATGATACACAAAGTGTGGGCTGCAGTAAAACCCAGCACTATCACTAACTGCTTTAAAAAATCTGGATTTATGATGATCAAGAACCCCCTGAAGTTACCAAGCCAACAGCCATGGTAGAGGAGGCAGAAAGCAAGAGTGATGACCCACTGGCTGATGTAAAGAGACCCTCAAATATTACTACTCAGGAGTTTAAGGACTTTGTAGACTGTGATACATGCAATGAGACAGATGGAGGTCTGTCAAAGCCGAAGGGGAGGGCGGATTGGGGCTGTGGGGTCCAGGAGACGCCCGGGGGAGAAATGGGGTCAGGATAGAGTTTATTCTTGTCTTGTCCCCATACCCAAGGGCTCCGATTTTAGTAGGCAGGTAAATACAGGTTACTCACCTGTAACAGTTCTAGGAATGGTATATGTTGTTCATCCACACTGTCTGGCAGGTATCCTTGCCACTTTAATTCTTGCCGGAAGGTCTTCAAGCTGGCTCCTCCCACCCACCCGGGTGGTAAAACCTCGGCTCCGCCCCATGACGCCAGATCTGGCCGCTGGAAGCTCGTTGTGCATGTCCGGGCCGGGAGGTTGGAGGGTCGTGTGGATGAACCACATCATTCCTAGAACTCCTGTTACAGGTGAGTAACCTGTATTTCTAGGGACATGGATATGTTGTTCATCCACACTGTCTGGCAGACTCCTAGCAGTTCTCCGGGAGGAGGGAGGCAAGCACACCCCGATACTTATTTGGGAAAAAGAGATTGGAGAACTGAGGCCCCAAAACCAGCATCCCGGCGTGACTCAAGGTCGATGTGGTAGTGGGTAATGAAGGTATGTGCCGACTTCCAGGTAGCAGCCCTGCAGATATCCTGGATAGGGACGTCCCTGGAAGCAGCTACCGATGCAGCAGTATGGTGGGTAGAATGAGCTCTTATCCCTCTGGGAGGCTCCAAGCCCGCCAACCTGTAGCAGAGATCTATGCAGGAGGTGACCCACCTGCCTATCATCTGCTTGGCTGCAGGTCTGCCAGGTGTGGCTTCAGCGTAGGTGACAAACAGCTGGCGAACCTCTCCCCGAATTTCAGCCATCCGCTCCTTATAATAAGCGAGTGCTCATCTAGGGTCCAAAGTATGGAGCCTATACTCGGCCTCTGAGGTGTGATTGGGGTAGAACACTGGCAGAGTCAACACCTGGTTAAGGTGAAACTCCGACACCACCTTCGGAAGGAATTTCGGTTGGGGGTGCAGGACAACCTTGTCCCTGTGGAAGACCAGATAAGGAGACTCGATGGAAAGCTCCTGAACTCTCCCATCCTTCTGGCTGACGTGATAGCTACCAAGAAGGCGGTCTTTCATGACAGGTGTGAAAGATCACACCTGTGCATTGGTTAGAATGGCTTGCCCATGAGTTTGGCCAATACCAGCAGTAGATCCCACGGAGGTGGAGGTTCTCGATCGAGGGGAAATGTGGTCAAGGCCTTTGAAAAGCACCCCACCACATTCTCCTGTGCCACCGACTGCTTGCTGGGTCTGCTACCGATAAGCAGAGATGGCTGCCAGGGTGCACCTTAAGGGTCGCCGACTGAAGCCCTTGCTGAGAAAGGGACCACAGGTAGTCCAGAATGCTTGCTAAGGGCAGTCGGAGGGTCCAAGCCTTCCTCGACACCAAATGGAAAACCTTTCCATTTGAAGGCATAGCATTTTCTGGTCGACTCTCGGGACGCCCCAACGATGTTGAGGACCTCGTCGGAAAGACCCAAGGCCTGGAACTCTAGACACTCAGGAACCAGGCCATCAGGTGCAGGGATTGACGGTCCAGATGGAATACCTTCCCCTGACTGACTGAGATCAGGTCCAGGTGGGCTAGAAGCCGCCTCGGGAGCCTGGAGCGGAGGCTGAGGAGATCTGGGTACCAGAACTGGTGGGGCCAGTCTGGGGCTACCAGAATCACCTGCGCCTTGTCCCTCCTCGCCTTTGAGAAGCACCTTGTGGATCAAGGGAAATGGGGAAAGGGAGAAGAGGCCCGGGCCTCAAGAAGGCATCCCCTGCAGTGAGCCCTGCTGAGGGGGGGCAGGCATGGAACAGACTCAGCTTCGCATTCTCCCTGGAGGCAAACAGGTCCACCTGAGGGGTGCCTCAGTGGGAGAAGAGATCTTGTACTACCTCCGGCAGGAGAGACCACTCGTGAGACGCAGCCCCTATCCGGCTTAGGGCATTGGCCAGGGTGTTGGAGGCTCCTGCCACGTGAATGGCTAGGAGATCTGCCTCCAGGCTGCGCACTAGGGACCAATTGCGGAGAGCTTCCTTGCATAACAGCAGGAAGCGCGTCCCGCCCTGGCGGTTCAGATAGTACATGGTCGTGGTGTTGTCCATCTGGACCTGAACCACTTGACCCCGTAGAAATGGAGCGAAGGCAGTGAGAGCTAGACGGACCGCTCGGAGCTCCAGCAGGTTGATGTGGCATTGGGACACCCGAGGGGACCAGAGGCTGTGCGCTCGGTGTTCCCCCAGATGGGCACCCCAACCCATCAGAGATGCGTTGGTCGAGAGAGAGACCATCGGCTCGGGGCGGACGAATGGGATACCCTCCTGCAGATGGGCTGGAACAATCCACCACTGGAGAGCGTTCCACATCTCCTGGGTCACTGTCACGGGCTGGTCCAACGGATTGCGGCGTTATGACCACTGGCTGGCCAGTCCCCATTGAAGGGGACGCATGTACCAATGGGCCCAATGGACCACGCTGGTGCAGGCTGCCATGAGGCCCAGGAGGCGCAGGAAGTCCCGGGCAGGGCGCAATTGCCCAACCAGAAATGATTGGGCAAAGGAGGAAAGAACCTCTCGGCCCTGTCCGCCGGGAGCTGTGCTATGGCTTGCAGAGAGTTGAGTTCTGCCCCGATGAACAGAATCACCTGCTTTGGCATGAGTTCTGACTTGGCCTCGTTGATGAGGAGGCCAACTTGAGAGCAAACCTGGAGAGCCAGATCTCTGGACCGCTCCACCTCCTGTCTGGAGGGGGCTGCTATCAGCCAATCATCCAGGTAAGGGTACACCCGTACCCCTCGGCGCCGCAGGAATGCTGTCACCACTGCCATGCATTTGGTGAAGACCCTGGGAGCTAGGGAGAGGCCGAAGGGCATGGCTCGGAACTCGTAAAGGGATCCCCTCTGCTCTGAAATGGAGGAATCTTTGATGGGACGGATGGATTGGGACATGAAAGAATGCATCCTGGAGGTCCAGGGAGCAGAACCACATGCCTCGTTCCAAGGATGGGATAATCTGAGCCAGAGTGACCATCCTGAAGGTTCGAGACCTTAGGAACTTGTTCAGGTCGTGCAGGTCGAGAATGGGGCACCAACCCCCCATCCGTTTTGGGACCAGGAAGTACCTGGACACAAACCCCGGGTCTGAAGGAGGATCTGCCACCTTCCTGATCACCTCTTTTTGGAGGAGCAGGGCAATGTCAGCCCGGCGGACCAACAGCGAGGCTGCGGACCCCGAGGCCCCCAGCGGGGTGACAGCTCGAAAAGGCGGAACCTGCTCGACCTCCAGAGGCAGGCCTTTTCCTACCACCTTCAACACCCAGCGGTCCATGGTGACAGCGGACCAGGCGGAAAGGAAGTGGCAGAGCCGCCTCCATGGGGGATCCTAGGAGGAGTGACAAGGTTGGGCAGCACCCTCAACCCGTCCACTGGGCAGGCTTGGAGGAAGGACCAGGCGGACCTCCTGGGCCTTTACCTCCTTGCTTCCTATTGGAGGAAGACGCCGCTTGGGTTTGGGATGCCAAGTGTAAGCCTGCTGGCCCTGTTGCTGGTGCTGCTGGGCGGTCGAGGAGCAGGGACTGAAGGACGAAGGACTTCTGCTGCTGACGGCAGCCTTTGTCCCTCTGGGCAGAGGTGACCGAGTCCAGAGTGGCACTGGACTTTTCGATCCTGGAGGTGTCCCTCCACCCAGGGTCAAGAGGTCATCCTCAAGAAGGGACGCTGCCAACTGTGCTGGGTATCCGCCGTGAAAGTGGATATCCTCAGCCACGCCCCGCGCCGCATGGCCACCGCGGCCGCTACTGACCTGGCACAGGAATCACCTATGTCCAGAGCAGTCTGGAGCTGCTGTTTCGCCACCACCCTGCCCTGGTCCCACACCTGGCAGACCGTGGTCTGCAGGTCAGGCGGGAGATGAGGAACAACCTCATCCAGGGAGCCCAAGAGGGTGTGGGAGAAGTGTGCCATCAGCACGGCCGAGCTGGCCTGTCGGAGGCCGAGGGAGGATGCAGCATACACCTTGTGCCCGGCAAAGTCCAACTTTTTGGATTCCTTGTCGGGGGGCTTGTCCACGTCCCGAGCGTTACCGGAATGCCGGAAGATGCTGTCGGTGACTAACCCCTCCGCGGAGGGATGTTCCGAGAAACCGGGCAAAGAGCCGGTAGGGACCGCATACTTCCTGGCCATCCTGGCCGAAGGTGCTGGACAGGAAGCAGGCCGCTGCCAAAGCTCCAAGGCTGGTCTGACAATGGCCTCAGCCACCGGAAAGGCCTCCATGGGAGAATCCCCTCGGTCCAGAATCTCCGTCAGGGGATACTTGGCCCGTTTGGACACGAGCTCGAGCTGCATCCCGGTGGACTCCGAGATGAGCCGAAGTAGAACCAAGAAGGATGATGGGCTATTGTCCACTGACTGGCCCCCAGAGGACTCCAGATCGCACTGCCTGGAGAACAGGGAGGAATCATCGTTGGATTCCGAAGAGTCTGCGAAGAGCTGCCTCGGCCCTGAGCCACCCTCCACCTGCCGAGGACGGTCGGGGGTGAGGGTGACCGACAACCTGTGGGTCAGGCCATGACCCAACCGAGAACTCTTGGTCGGTGCCCCGGACTTCGGTTGTGGAGGCAGAGGTTCCACCACAATCGGTGGACCAGCTGGTTTCGGCTTAGCAACCGGCCCTGGGGCGGGCAACTTGACTGGAGCAAGTGGTTGCTTCGGCCATTCCGGCGACAGCCACTTGATAGCCAGGGTCTTAGCCGGGGTCGGCTTAGGCCTAGATAGCAGCAACTGCTGCCACATCAAATCCTCGTAGCACCGGCGCAACTTGCGTCAAAGCCTCTCCTCCGAGGAGGAGGACGAGGAAGAGCGGCGTCGCCACTTACTTCGGTAATGAGACCGAGACCGCAGATGTCGGAGGGAACGGCTGGACAGAGAAGAGGACCGAGACCCCAAGGGGGCCCGAGGGTGGGTCTGGGAAGGGTGGGGATACCCGCTCTTCCCTCGGCTCGCGAACTTTAACCGGGGAATGCGGTCCCGAAGGAGCAGGCAGATCCTCGGTATCCACCGGGGGAACCGGTGAAGTAGGGTTGTCAGCTTCTCCAGTTGACAGCCCGTCTAACGGATCGAGAAAGATCTCGACTTCATCAACGGAAGTCTCAGCAGACTGGCCTGATGGGGGCACCGTGAAGCCAGCGGCCTCAGCCGCAACCTCGACCGAAGTCGACGGTCGGCTGTCCGAGAAGGGGGACCTCTCCCGCTCCCACGAACGCCGACGGTGGGACTTACCTTTCGACTCCTTTTTCTTGGGCCGAGAAGAATGTCCCGAAGGCCCCTCTCCTTTCGTGGAAAGGGACTTACAAAGCTCCTTGAACAAAGCCGTATATGAGGAACTCAGAGACAGCGGGATAAATGACGCAGCCGAGGAGGAGGAAGATGCGGCCCGAGCCGCCTCCTCCTCGAGGGCGATCAACTGCTCGAGCTGCTCAGCTGAGCCAGCCGCCGCGGACACGGCCCAATGAGCCTCTTTAGATTTTACTGGCGGGAAACATTTCTCGGGGTGCCCGAGCTTCAATCGGGCAGCGTGATCGTCCAGGACGTTGGCAGAAAGAGCGTACAACCGCAGGCTCGTGGTCGTGATCTAGGCCCAGGCAGTAGATGCACGTGGAGTGCGGATCCGTCCTGGACATCTTCTGCCCTCAAGGGCACCTCCGAAAGCCGGGAACAGATTTGTCCATCGCAGCCACGAGGGAAGATGAAGACCGAAGTTTAGAAAACTTCAAAACCAATTTCGGACGAACCGAAAAGTTAGGATCCAGTCTAAAACGCAGAACGCTAAGGAGGGAACCTGAGCTTCCAAGCGGTAAGGAAGATCTGGCGTCATGGGGCGGAGCCGAGAGTTTTACCACTCGGGTGGGTGGGAGGAGCCAGCTTGAAGACCTTCCGGCAAGAATTAAAGCGGCAAGGATACCTGCCAGACAGTGTGGATGAACAACACATCCATGTCCCTAGAACAAGGTCTTCCCCGACAGCTCATCCCACCTTGGCGGTGTTATGCAATGCCAGATCTATTAAAAACAAGACAGCTATTATAGCTGATCTTGCTGGATCAACTGATCTGGCTTGCATCACCGAGACCTGGCTGGATGAAAATCCAGGCCCTACATTGGTCTCGGCAACTCCAGCCGGGTTCTCGGTGATACACCGTCCAAGGCTGGATTATAGGGGCAGGGGTGTGGCCATTATGTTCAAGACTGAGCTGGGCCTTGTGGATGTTCCATTGGGAAGTACCAGATCCTTTGAATATATCCTGGGAGAGGGTGTAGGCTGCGGGATTCTTCTCATCTACTGTCCACCAGGTGACGGTGGAGAATTCCTGCAGGAGATAGCAGACTTCATCGTCAACATGGTGTTGAGATCCCCAGATTGATAGTTCTGGGGGACTTAAATGCCTGGGTCGATGATGAACTCTCGCATTTTGGTCAAAATCTCCTCCAGCTGATGATGACACTGGGCCTAACACAGGTGGTCACCTCCTCAACCCATGAAGGGGGTCATTCACTGGACCTGATCTTTCTTCTGGGTATGGAGATTGCTGATTTGGGGGTGGAACCAGTCAGCTGGTCTGACCATCACACCATAAGGTTCAGTTTCAGGGCTCGCCCTAATAGGTCTGCCCCTACGGAGATGGTTCACTACCGCCCTTTAAGGGGTATTAACCCCAGTGACCTAATGGCGGTACTGGATCTATTGGGCTTGTCGGGTGAATGCATGAGTCCAGATGATCTCGTACTAGCCTATAACAAGGCTGTGGAGATGCTCTGGACAAGATTGCTCCTGTCTGTGTTCGGCCTCTCACCTTCGCTCAAGGAGCCCTTGGTTTGATGGAGCTCTTAAAGGAGTTAACGTGTTGGCCAAAGGTTGAGAGAGCTCATGAAATCCGCCATGATGCAAACAGGCTTAGGTTGATGGCACATTATGATGGCTATCAATCAGAAATCACTGGTAAGAAGGCAGAATTCCTGTCCAGGGAGATTTCTGCTGCACAGAATCGACCAGCTCAGCTTTTCCGGACTGTTGACAGATTGTGCAATCCAATCTGTCTCCAGCCCAGAGAAGCTTTTTCTCAGCTGAGATGCGAGGAGTTGGCTCAGTTTTTTGCAGATAAGGTTGCCAGCATCAGGCCTGGCATTGGTCCGACCTCCCCTATGAGGGATTGCAGTGGTCGACAGGAAGTGGCATGCACTCGGTCTGTCTGGTCAGATTTTCACCGGCTGGAGTTCACTGACATTGTGAAGATCATCCAAACATTGAGACCAACCAGTTGTAGTTTGGATCCAGGTCGTACACCTCTTTTAGTGGGATGTGTAGAAGTTATCTGCCCGATCCTTGCTGATATTGCCTGGAAGTCTTTGGAGAGGGGGGTCTTTCCTGACCCCCTCAAGGAGGCGGTCGTTTGACCACTCCTTAAAAAACCCTCCTTGGATCCAGATTGTCTAGCTAACTACCGGCCTATCTCTAACCTGCCATTTGTTGGTAAGGTTATTGAAAAGGCGGTTGCGCTGCAATTGGATGATCCTCTTACAACTCACAATGTCTATGATACTCTCCAGTCTGGTTTTAGGAAGAAGCATAGCACGGAGACTACCCTTGTCCGGGTATTGAATGACCTCCTAATGGCTAGAGATCAAAAGGCACATACCATTCCAGTCCTTCTCAATCTCTCTGCTGCATTTGACACTGTAGACCATGGTGTGCTATTAGAGCGCCTGCGGTTTTTTTGTGGGCTGTCTGGTACAGTCCTCAAATGGTTCCATTCTTACCTCACGGACAGGTCTCAGAGAGTTGCCACTGGAATTTATTCCTCTGGTGCTCACTCCCTGCCTTGTGGGGTACTGCAGGGTTCTCTTCTAGCCCCCACGTTGTTTGTAGTGTATATGCTGCCATTGGGAGATATCATCAGGTGATACAGTCTGGGTTTTCACTGCTATGCAGATGATACTCCACTGTATTTGTCCTTTCTGCCTGGACCAGAGGATGCACTCTCCGTGCTAAACAACTGCCTTGCTGAGATCAGACTTTGGATGAGTTCCAGCTGACTGAAACTGAATCCAGATAAGACTGAGGTGCTGGTAGTGGACCCAGGTTGTCCGGGGTTGGGAGCTGGACAACCATCAGGCTTATTACTTGGTGGTATGTCGCTCTCTACCTCCGATCAGGTGCGTAACCTGGGTGTTATTTTTGATGATGGTTTGACCCTAAAATCTCAGGTGTCAGCTGTCGTCAAATCCTCTTTTTACCAGCTGAGGAATATCGCCCGGGTGAAACACCTGGTTCCTCTGGGTGATCTTCCAACATTGGTCCATGCCTTTGCCACTACCCATCTTGATTACTGCAGTTCCCTCTACCTAGGGTTACCTGGGGTTGATATCCGCCACCTGCAGCTGATGCAGAATGCGGCGGCCAGGCTTTTGACTGGGACTTCTAGAACCAGTCATATTACACCTGTGCTCCGTGAACTGCACTGGCTGCCTGTTTGGTGGCGGATCACCTTTAAGGTTGGTTTACTAACCTTTAAAGCCCTACATGAGCAGGGACCCGGTTACCTGAAAGATCTCCTGATACCCTACTGCCCCCTATGTCCTCTCCGTTCCACCAATGAGGGATTGCTGGAGATTCCCAGGGTTCGATTAAAGACACCAGGATCTCGTGCTTTCTCTTTTTCAGCGCCAACCCTGTGGAATTCTCTACCTCGTTGGTTGAGAGAATGCCCAACTGTCAATAGATTTAAAATGGAGTTAAAGACATATTTATTTTGTTTAGCTTTTCCTAGCTATGGATGATTTGTTTTAATGTTCGTTTTAAAATTTTGTCTTTATGTATATGGTTTTTATGTACAGCACCTTGGTTTCGAAAGGCGCTATAAAAATAAAGATGATTTGATTTGAAGATACTGATGTTGATGTTGTCAACAATGCTCTGCCAACAGCAATTATGAATGGAGAAGCAAAGGTACATATCTGAGCACTGAAACTTGGAAGAATCTCAGAATGGGAGCAATTATTTGATCTCATAGGGCTGGTCATTCAACAAATGGCAGCTGAATCTAGACAAAAGGAAATCAGTTTTTCATTTTTTTTTTTTTTTTTTTTTTCAACTGGACAGCAGCATGTAGAATTCTGGAGACTGAGGAAATAATGGAGACCATGGATGAGGTAACTTTTATGTCTTTGTAGTAGATCACCCAATAAAGTCAATCCCTACAACCAACAACAAGCAATCAATCACAAACAGAGTTATAATTCCCTATATTTGTGTTTGTTTGTTTCATGTTTGTCCTGTGTATACTCATGGATGTAGCTTCTGCTGTCTGCTCCTTTAAAAGTCCCGCTCATGATAATCAAGACAACCACTTAAATGGGATGAAAGGCGCTTCACCCCATTTAAGTGCCTTCTCCTGTAGTTAATTTGGGAGGGGTCAATCAGGGAGGGCACATGACAGAATACAGGTGGTTCAGAAGGCACCTGAATTAATATGAAAAAGGCAGAAACATAGTTGCTGTTTTTGCAGTCCTGAAGACAGTTTCCATAAATGTCCTGATATGCACAAAATACACAATCAAAGCATTATAATAAAACATTTGAAAACTTAATTTTTTTTTATTTTATAAAATTTGCCTAAACAATCAATTTTGTAAGTGCATTAAGACACTTCAGGGTATGGGCTGTACTGGGATAACTGCAGTTCCGATGAGGGGGAGGAGGACGAGAGTACTGGCCTTGAGCTCCTTCTCTAAGAGTGCTGCTTTCTGCTCCATGATGCAATTTTCCAGCTCCTTCAATCTTCGCCGCCAAGTGGCCTTGTTGAACTCCTGGCAATTGCCACAGGAAGTGATGTCGTGAGCACCCCTAGGCACCGAATGCAATAAGAATGCTGGTCATAGTGGTAGATCTTATGTCCACACCGACACTTGCGAAAAAGAGATTCTGAAGTTGTCATAAAGCTTAACTGAGTAAAGGCGAAGAAAAAAGGGCAAATAACTCCTGTGAGTCCTTTAAAAAGTTTATTGGAATCCTTATGGTGTAAAACACTGCTACGATGAGTTGCACGTGGTAAGAGCGAACTGGTCGACGGCAGAAAAAGAACTGAGGAGTCTTCAGGGCTGCCCACATATTTATACCCATCGCTCTGCTGACGTCACCGTGGGCGGTCCTCAGACACACTGCTCATGAAAGCTACTGTGCACAGAGTGCCCTCCGGCGGTATATCCCACGAGTATGACTTGCTGCAAGAGATACACTTGATGAAGATCTGCAGTTCCAGGGGAAGGAGGCACTTGGCTGGTCAAAATGCCTTTGATCATGCAATTATTTCAGCTGTGCCATACAACTTACACAATAAATACAATGCAGGTAGCCTGCCTGTCAGCGCAGCAGTAAGGTTACTTCTCATGAGACCAGCAACTCGCATTCATAAATGAGCCCAGAATACTGGGGGCTGTTTGGGGAGAAGCAGACTGGCCTTTCCAGAGAATACTCTCCTCCTCCAGGGAGGAAGACTGATGTGCTCCACACAACAGCTGCCACCCAGGAGCTACCTGATGGTGGTGCAGCCAGAAGGACATTGTCCGATAACAGCATGACCATGCAACCATGCATATGCAAGCTTGCCCAGTCAGAAGCATCCCAGGGAAGGGAGAAAAGTGGTGGAAAACATCCAACTGCAGTAGGATTATGGCGAGCCCTTCGCATATTGCTCACCACCAACCAGGCCACTCCTTCACTGAATCTCGTCTTTGGATGATCTGGCCAATCCCGATTATACCACCGTGGGGAAGGATAAGCCATGAGAACTCAGATAGTTAAGTCCTAGAGAGGGTGGGTGATGGGGCGGGGTGTCAAGTTGGTGACTATAAGATGAAGAGAAAATCATATACATATACAGATATATAAAAAATGCTTACAAGTACTGTGCATTATGCCTCAGGTTTTAGACTCTACCATCTAGAATTAAATTTACTTAAATTGCTCACTGAATGCTCAAAGGTAAGCCATTCCACATGGAACAACCTAAATAGGAAAAGGATTTCCTACCCCCCATGAAAGTTTTGTACATCATTGTCGTAAGTTCTAAATTAGATATACTTTTGAGATCCTGTGAGGATATAAATAAAAGTGCAGTTGCTTTGGTAAGGAGCAGTTTCTGTGCCCAAGTATTTGAAACCTTGGGCTCAATTTTCAAAGCCCCATGAATGCCGCAAACCCCTGGTGTACCAATTAATTGGCGCATGGGGATTGCGGCATTCTCCCGACAGGCAATCTGGATTTCCATTCCAGCGCCAAATGCTGCAAGTCAGACCAGCTTTACCTGATCTAACTTGCACCATTTGTTGGACTCATTTTATGGGGCTTGTGCCAAATCTTTGGCAAGCTGCTGTGACTTGAGAAACTGTCTAACTAAACCCTTATGTACTAAAATTGCAGCCAGCACTGCTGGGTTTGGCGAGGTGCACGAAAAATGGATAATGGTGGGCTTCTGATGCAAGCCCTGGATCACCCTTTGAAAATCGAGCCCCTTGTGTGCAAATATAGTATAGTGGCTAACAGAACTGAGCTATAAACTTAAAAAGCTGGGTTTGAATCTCACAGCCACCATTTGGATACTGTGTGACCATGAACACGTTATTTAACTTCCCTGTGCTCACAGGAGTACTAATCCTCTGGTTCTGCTTGCATGCATCAGTTCAAACCATCACGTCTATCTCTGTTCATATTCAGAATGCTATTTATTACCATATCCCGACCCAGCCTTTTCCTCTCTAGGTTGAATAATTTGAGTACATGTGTCCAAGCTCTCATCATAGCAATTATGCTCCAAGCCAGTACCCAGCTAAGTGACCATCTGCTGGACCCTGCTAATGCCTTCAATGTCCTTTCTGTACTGCAGTGACCAGAAAGGGACACTGCACCCCCAGGTGTGGTCTAAAATTATAAATAAACTAAATAATTATACAGGGGAGGATCACCTCACTTGATCTGCTCCTTTCCCCCTCCCAAAAGCCCCCCAGTATTACATTTATTCTCTTGGGTGCAACATCACAACGCCTGCCTGGCATCAGTTTACAGTCGACTATCACAATTACCTCCAGATCCTTTTTCTTAGCTGTTCTGCCTATTGCTCAGTACCACGCAGGATGTATTTGTGATACGTTCTCATTCACAGGTGTTAATACCTTGCAATTCCTGATGTTAATTATAAGCCCTCATCTGTTAGCCCACATCCATAATTAGAGTTATCTAGAATCTGCCGAATGGAATCAGATTCACAGAATTCAGGGCCTTTTTTAAGAATTCAGAATTCTGGTTGCTGAAGACTAAACGTCTGAATTTGAAAAAAAAATTCAGAACTGGAATCCAATTCCGTCTACTTGTTAAGCCACCCTCCTCCTAGTAAACTGAAGAAAGGAGGCCCAAAAAGGTCGAAAAGACAAAGCATAGCTATGGCAGCTGAAGGGCAAGGCAAAAGAGGGCAGGAGACCAGGAGTAGAACCTGGCAGTCATGGGGCAAGTGAGCTGGGGAGTCAATATAGGCTGCTGACGTGTAAGCAGGAAATCGTGAGTTACAGATACAGGTAACAATGCATTCTTGAGAAGGCATGCAGTCCTTTACCCAATGAAAATAACATACAACTGTCCATATTTGCTTAGAAATGACTTTCTATAAATCATATGAATGCAACTACAGTACATGTAACCCTGGCGCTGTCCATCTGAAGTGCTACACAACAAGGTTGAGGGGCCTGGGTTCCTAATTTACTTTAAAACTGGTTCTTTCCCAAGATAACATAAATGCGTAGTGCCTCCACCCAGAGTATACCTTTAAGTGGGCTAGAAGAATACCTGGTACAACCCTCTGGAATGCTATACCCACCCACAATACCATAATGCCACCCCAAGCAGGACAAATAAACATTTCCCCATATTTCAGACATTTTTGAATTATTGACTCTCTCTAATAATGTGCTCACGAGACATATGTGAAACAACAACAATTTATTTACATTGGGGTGAGGGTTAGGATAGGGAAATTGGAAGCAGAGGTCAAGCTATTTACAATTGGTTTGATTTGGCATTTGGTGTAAACGGATATTAGAAAACACATTTTGCATTTTGAATTTAAACATTAATCACAGTGGCCACCCACCAACCTCTTAAGTATTCAGATTCTTTGCTAGCTATCTAGCTAGCTGCATTAGATGGCAAAAACATTAACAAATGGCCACACTGGTATCAGTTACCAGAATGCATTAGGACCCCACAATCCCAAAAACCTTTATCTGAGTACCCAGTACTGCAGTTCTTAAAGGTACAAGCCTGTAATATAGTGGAGCTTTTGTTGGCCGGCTGTTGGGGCCCTTAAAAGAAGAAAGCAGATTATTTTCATTTTTTAACCTTAAACACATTATCTTGGCTGTAGATTGCAGAACTTAGACCCTTTTAATTTACAAGATTTTAGCTTTAGCTGCAAACTTGGCAACACTTTAAACTATTTACATGTCCCTCCAATTAACAGGGCTGGACCCTGTGTACTCACGGTTTAGAAGTTATTAATAGCAAGTCACAATCAGGCTGTACAAGGCAGTCTTGGATGATTGCAGCAGGTGGACTCTGACTCTGGAGACTGAGATACTGGGCAAATGCTTACAGCCAGTGCTCAAAACTGGCTGCAGGATCTTGTAGTTTTTGCAGATGGAAAAACACCTTTAGCTTCATTTGTAACACCACTCTCTGAGCTGAAATCACTTTCTGGACAGACCAGGCTAGGACCAGGGCCAGTATGTTTCAGACCCCATGTCTAGGCTATGCCCCTCAGGGGAAGCCCATATGGCAGTGCCCTAGGCGGCATACTACCAGGCTGTCTCCCAGGCAAGTCCGAATTGCTCTGCTGCACTCAACACATTTGCATTTACTTTAAATGATCACAGTCACTCCAACCATGTGCCAGCATGGCCACCATGGTCCTTTTAGTTTTCAGGAACAGACTTCTACAAGATGGGTGCTTGGTCCCAAAGGCTAGGGCGACCCAGATTATCACAGTCCGTTCAAGACAGTTAAGGAGCTTTGTGTGCATCTCTCACACAATACCAGACAGAGCTTGAGGCTTAGCTCTCCAGGAGGCAGTATAGTGCTGCGGATTAAGGCTCTGAGCTGTAGATCTGGAGACCTGGGTTTGAATCCCACAGCCACCTAGGTGCATACTGTGTGATCCTGAGCAAGTCACTTAACTTCCTTGTGCTCTCAGGTCACATCTGGAAACAAACTTCGGCTTAGTGTGCTACTCCTGGTTTTGTATCCTTCCCTTCCTTCTCCACCACTTGAGACACATTTTGAACTAGACAGATCTTGAGGCATGGTTCACTACCACTTAAGACACAGCTGAACAACAGGCAGAGCTTGAGGCTCAGTTCCCTACCCTTTAGCAGACTTTACTTGTTGGCAAAGCTGACCCTGTAGACTTTTTCAAACCCTAGGGTTACCAGATGTGATCTTTTACAAGGACATGTCCTCTTTTCCAGCTGCCACATATTCTTCATATACCTTCTCTATCCTGTTGTATTATTATTATTTTTATAATTTTTTTACTCTTTCCTACCCAGGACCTCCTTGTAAATGAGCTGTGAAGGTGGAGGAGACTTTAAACCTATTTACTTGGGGTCTGGCACAAGAGCTCATTGGGGGAGGGACTAAAGGACGGATATTCAAAGGGGTTGCGCCTGGTGCAACTGAGATGCACTGGCACAACCCCGCATTGTGCCCTGGCAGGATATTGAAAAGGCTGCCTGGCGCAGCGCAAATTCCGATGCACTGGGGCACAATGAAATCCTATGTGGCGCAGATGCAGGGGGCAAGCCCATGCATATGCGGCACATCCTGATATTCAGCCCGCGATGTGTGGTGCATATGCTGGCACAACCCTGCATTGTACCACACAGGGTGGCTCAAAGTTGAGCCCTGGAAAAGTAGGAGCAAGTCCTGGCCACCCACAGGCAGGTTGCTGTATTGCAAGGTGCAACACAGCAGCCGCCAGCCATGGGTGGCCACCCACCCACCCAGAACAGTGTTGACAAGCACACATACACCCCTGGTGGTCCAGTGGACCCCCACCTACCCCGTAAGCCCGATCGTGGGCATCTGTAATGTAAACCCAAACCCTGGTGGTCTAGTGGCCCCCCACCACCCGATTGGGGGCTGTTGTAGTTGCAGAAAGTCACCTGGTGGTCCAGAGGTACCCCTCCCCACCCTCCTACAGAGGACCTCTGGCCACCTGGCACCTCCCCCATCATCGGTGGGCGGCAGCGCCTCACCCGCATACCGCCCACCAGCCCACCGAATGACAGTTACAGTATACTCTGTATGCCTATTGTTCCACAGTGTAGACCAATGGGCTTGCAAAACTTACTGTACTACACAGGACCAGATATGTAAATGAATGCGTTCATTCACATGTCTGGTCCTGTGTAGTTCAATATGGTCTGCAGGCCCATTGGTCCACACTGTGGACCAACAGGCGTACAGAGCAAACTGTATCTATCATTCGGCGGGCAGCCGGGCGGTATGCGGGTGGGGCACTGCCACCTGCCGATGATGGGGGGGCAGGTGGCTGGGGGTCCTCTGTGGGAGGGTGGGTTCCACTGGACCACCAGACTTTCTGCAGCTATGACAGCCCACCATCGGGTGGCGGGGGGAACACTAGACCACCAGGGTTTGATTGTAAAGTACAGATGCCCACGACTGGGCAGCGAGGGGACTGCTAGACCACCAGGGTTTGGTCTGTTAATGTGGACACCCGCAATCATGCAGACGGGACGGGGGTGCTACACTACCCCACCAGGGAGCCAAACCCCACCAACTGCAGCATGGCAGGGCGCCAGGTGCATTTCACCAGAGTGCCCAGTGCAACACATGTAAATGGGGCCATAATGACATGCTAATGGCCCCATTTGTTCCTTGCATAGATTGTGGCCTCATTTGCATGCCCCGGCTGAATATCATGGGTGGTGCACCTAAGCGCCTTCTTGCCTAGTTGGTGCATCCCCGTCTACTCCTCTCTGTGGCTTGCGCTGGCGCAGTGCCACTGTGCTAAGGTACAGCTGCAGCATCGAATCCTGCCATATTCAACAGTGATGAGCCATAGCGCATCACCATTGAATATCACCTGGTCCTGGCCCCAATGCAGCCCAGGTGCACTGCACCCAGGCTTGCACCGCTGCCCGGTGCAGTCTAAATATCTGGCCCTAAGTGTCCTCTTTTTGACATCCCAAAATCTGGTACCCCTATCAAACCCAGAGCACTTTTCTTGTTAGCAGACAGCTTTCTGCAGCTCTCTCAGGTTCACAACACAATTCTAACAGTCTCTCGTGGCTTTGCTGGCATCAGCAGCTCCAACTTGGACATTTAAGACATTCTCTGGCAAGCCAGGCACTGTTAGGCCAGTTCCGCATGGTTAAGGAGCCTTCCTTTCAGTCCTGTTGCACTTTACACAGTCACATTCAGCACATATTAATACTGGGCCCTTTCTTGGTTACTTTTCAACAGAGGTCTACCCTCTCTTGAACATTGGTTAACTCAGGGTGCAGACAGACAGTCTCAACTTTACCTTGAATGGGCTTCTCTGCCCCGTAAAAGATTTCTAGTCCCTCAAATGTGTACCATGGTGTACTTCAAAAATGTCATAACTGTTGCAAGCAAGCATTTACTCACTCAGACAGATGTTAGCACGTTCCTTGTCTGGAAGTTGCAGATTTCTTCAGCGCTCTCACTGCTGAGGCAGAAGCATTTCTTGCAGCTCTCTCAGAACAGTAGGCTGATGCTGGTTTCTTTTCCACATTTTCCTAAAGTGGCAAGGAACTGCTAGCCCTGGAGGACAATCTCTGGCAAGCCCCAGGCTAACAACTTTCACTGCTGGAAACCACTTGTTCTATTTGGCAGAGGTAGAAGCCCCTTCCCCTGTGGAGGGGCTCACACTGGACTGAAATAGGCCCATTTTGTCTAGCTGGAGGCCTGAGCTCCCCTCCCTGTGGAAGTCCTCCCACTCGAACTGAGCTCAGCCTGAAAACTGCTGTCCTTTATGGAGTCCTTTTGGGGCTCCTGATTGGCTGAAGCCACTTGTGCGTCTGAACGCCATGGGCTAAATACACTTGTCAGTCCAAATAATTTATATTCATTAGCCTCACTCAGTGCTCAATAGGCTCCCTGTTTTGGCAGCTGCATTTCCCCCCACAAGCACCTGGCAATGTCCCATAAGTCTCTGACACTGTCCCAACAATCCTTGCTTGAAATCCTGGCTTTCTGATTGGCTGCTGCTGCACAAACATGGCTGCTTGAAATCATAGCCCCCTTGCAGTTTAACATAGTCCCTTAATTAAAGCTCTTGTGCAGACAGGATATTTATTTTATTTAATTATGTGACCCACAGTTCAGTAGTCACTTTTGTGCTCTCTTAAACACTGCCCTTAATTAGTCCATTTCTGCTGCCTTCTGCCTGTCACTGCTACCAAAATATGAAGTCCCCAGGCAGCAGACAGGCAGCTAATCAGAGTCCCAATGTAACAGTATGGGCAGCCAGAATAAACAATGTTTATTTATACTGCCACCTTTATTCGATAGTCCCCTTTGTGCCTGGTAAGCTGATGCCCTTTTCAGCACCATAGCTTTATTTATTTACATTTAGTTACAGGGGAAAACCTGTTGCTAGCACCAATATTTATAGAGTTTTTGCGCTAGGACAAGCACTCATGAATATTAATGCTGCCTCATTAATATGCACGAAGCCATTTTTCTTTAGCACACATAGCACTCCTTATTTACAATTCAGATCGGCTCCCCTGGCATCACCAGAAGTCTCTAGTCCCCCCGCAACCATTTATTTAATCTAGAGACTGGGGCCGTGCAAGCTGAGGCAGACATCAGGGGCACTTTTCTGTGCGCGAGCCGCCCACCCGCCAGGAGTCAGAAAATAGGCGGCGGCTCCACAGAATCTTAGATTGCCCAAGGAGGGCAAAATAAAAATAAGGGCTGCCTGGGGACTTTGGGGCATCTGTTTTGACCTGGGGCAGAGGTGGTGAGCACAGGGACAATCATAAGCGACACCCACAGGCATCCGGAGACAGAGCTGGAGGTGCTCCATGAACGGGAGCCATGGGCAATAAAGTTAAGCCCCCCATTGGGTGGGGTGTTACATACAGTATGTGCCTCACACAATTACCTGGAACTGGGGAGAAATGGTAATGCATGGTGAATAAGATTCATCACACATGTGTGAAGCACAACAGACTGCAGAAGTACCCTTTTAAATGGATACTTATGGTACAAGTGAGAATATTTGACATTTTGCTCCCCAAGGAACTACCTGGTATACAGAATTCCAAAGGGACACTCAGAGCTGAACGAGACAATATGAACATACAATGGTAGAGAAGGAGTTGAAAAAACCTAGTTATAAAATGTGTTGGAAACGTCTTGCTTCCTGATAGGCTAAATACATTCCTTGGCCCATGTCTTAATTCTCCACAACTGCATTGGTTAGAATAAGTTCGGGCAGTGGGATTTGGAATTTGGGCATCTCACATACAGAATTCATGAGCCACTTCACTCATTCCTGATTTCCATCACAAACATGGCTGATGTCTTTACTCATATATAAAAACCTTCAACTAGGCCCTAAAAATAAAAGCCCCTTAAACAAAATAAATCAATAATAACTGAATGTTCTTTACATTCATGGGCCCCTCCTTACACACAGAAAACAAATGAAAAAAAAAGTACTATTCAGAGTTTCCATCTCTGCTGTTTCTTTCATAACCATGAAAAACCCTCCTCCTTTCCTTAACAGTTTACTAGAGAACTCCCTGTCCATTGCCCTGCAGAAAATGAATCAGAGATTTTGGTTTCACTTGAGTGGTGGGTGTGTATGTGTGTGTGTACATGTGTTTCTACAGTACGTGTGTATGCCACAGGAATTCTGCAGAATTTTGAATTAATGTAATCCATGTTGCCATTCCATATGTGGGGGGTAGAGAGGAGGGAGCATTCTACTACTACAACACTGCAGAGTTCTGAATTCTTGCATTCCATGGAAAAAATCACACTGTGTATTGAATGTGTAGAAAGACAGATGACAGTCAGCTGAAAACCATCTGTGGAATGACTATTTTACATTTTTTCGAAATATTTTATTATATTTTTTGGCTTTTTTAACACTTTTAGAGTGCTAGTTTTTTGTTTTGTTTTTTAAGTTGCGTATGGACCCATTTAATAATCCCAATAAGACACTTTGGGAGTTGGTTTTGCTGGTCTTACCACACTTCCAGTGACTGAAGACACACTCAGCCTGTGGTCCTGTCAATGGCGGCTCTATATCAGGGCACACCAGGGAACATGCCCTGGTAAACAAATTCTGTGTACTGGTTGGCGCAGTCGTGCTTACAGATCCATCCCTAAGGAAAGTTTTTATGTCGTAAGAATTTTAAAAATTTGACAGTAATATGCTAAGAGCCAGACATAATAAAGATTCACAAATTGATCAGCAATGGTCCTGTTTAACGGGCCCTAGGGAAGGTCTGCTGCATGTTTTATAGGAGTGTCCACGGTACAACCAGGCAAAAACATGCTGGTTAGGGTCCTTTATCCAGAATCAGCCAGACTTAGACAAAACCCTGCTGACAGAAATATTAATACAAACTGAGGACGAATGGACAGTTAGGCAAATGACTTATGACAATAAGTAAAATTAAAAAGCAAAAACCAGCCAGCCCGCCGGCGCAGCAGTTGAATTTCTGCTTGCGACGCTAGCGATCCGGGTTCAGGAACAGACTCGGGTTGCTGGAGGGCTGGCCGGGGAAGAAGGAAATGAGCATCCGATGATGGCTCACCTTCTCGGGGGGAGGGTGGAAATGTGGATCAGCACCTGCTGACTCCTGGCTGAGGCTGGGAGTACGGCAGGACGTCGGCCACAATACACTAAGGGGAGTGACGGACATCGGCGTATGCTTTGATGTCAGTGGCACATTGCTTCCAAGGGGAGCAAAAAAAAAGTGGAAAACGGTGCCAGGTCGATCGGGTGACAGCCCTCCAGAACCCTCACCAACGGGCTCATATACCTCCATGTGCCATCCCAGCAGCACCCCAGGATCGTTGGTTGGCCGCCAGGGCTGTTCTGCTACGGAGGTAAGAGACCTACCCGGTGAAGGGATACACCGGGGTTACTTGGGGTTGGCTGCAATATGGGGCGGCAGGGGTCGGAGAGTAGCCACGGTGGGGAGTTCGTGTGGGGGCCTGAAGGAGAGACCGGCCGGTTGTGGGGGAGGAATATAAAAAAAAAAAAAAAGAAACCTAAATATGAATATTTCCTAGAGGACCCTGATCTTATTCAACCTGCTCTCTACTTGTACTGGCACCTTGTGGCAAGAACAGGTTTTAGGATAAGTGTGGTTTATTAGTATGCAATATGAATAACTTACTGAATGTAAGTTTTTATTTTAAGTAGAAGTGCCTTCAGGAAAGTGTTCGCTATGTGAAAATATGTATCTCATTAACGCTGCTCAATATGGTTATAGCAGTAGGATAGGATCAGCTAATTTAATGGTATGTGGTAACTCTCATTTTATGCTACCTATGTCAAATTGGGATCTCCTCACAAACCATTTTAGAAATACTAATGGATAGTTTTTTTCATATGTACTAGATACTAGGTATTTATGGGCAACTGTGTATATAACTATTTTCTATAATATGAAGAGTTATGTGTTATAATATTGTAATGACCTTTTGAGGTCGATCAATAAAAGCATTACTACTACTACTACTACTGGTTGGTGCTCCAGATGGTGCAGAGTTTCCTCTAAAGTAACAATATATCAGTGCTCTGGCTGTTGTCTGTTGTGCCCCTGCTGTGCCATGGTAAACAGTAGTAGCCAGAGCCACTTCTGGACCTCATGTGCCCCTAGGCATGTGCGAAAAGCAGCACAACCAATGTCCCATTGTGTCTCATTGCTTACTGATCAGCACCAGAGCGGGTGCAGAGGATTTTTTTTGTTTGTTTGTTTTTTGAAATAGGCATGCGAAGAACGGACATGGCGAAAAATAACAAGCAAGATAAAAGACTGAATATGATTTCTGGCACTTCAGACAGGAAAACTGTAAGGAAAGAAAAATCAAAAGTTTAGACAAAGTAGCACACATCATTCACACTGCCCTGGAAAAATTCCATTGGATACAATATGGTACTAAACCTTAAGATAATATGGCATTTTTCAGCAGGAAGTGTTACAGCTATTTTCCAGCCCTGCTTGCTTGTGAATGAGTTCTAGACACAATGTAATGTACTCAAGTCAGTTGTTGGTGCCAGAAACATTGCATGACATGGTACTGTACAGTAGCTGCTATCAGCCCAGCACAAAATAACATTGCTTACTCGGCCACAACAGGAACACTAGCACTCAGTATGTTTATTCATATTAGCTTTTCCAGGTTATCTGACTGTACACATTTCTCCTCCCTCACTCTAATGGGTGACTGGTGTTCTACTGTCCGGGGTCACACTGTTGTTGGCTCTACTGCAGTCACTGACCTTTTAAACAAGTAACTGCTAACAGATTTTGAGTACAGCACTGTCTTATGTTCTTGAACCCCTTGGGATGGCTGTGACAATCAGATGAGTATCCAAAGGGCAAAAAACACACAGCCCAGTGCTCAAGTGCCCAACAACTTCAAATCAAAATTATCAATAGTCGAAATGTACATACTAAGGGTCATCCTCTTGGCACAGCAGAGGGCCTGCCTATTGGCGCAGCGGCAAAGCCCTTTTTCAAATCAATAAATAAATAAAAATGCTGCCATTTGCAACTCTGGTGAGCCAAGTGTAAGAAAAAGCCTGGGGTGTCAGAGGGGTGGTGAGGAGAGGAGGACTGGATGACCATGGGTTGCAGTGCAAAGCAGAGAAGAGGAGATGCTTGATGTCTTAGGTTGACAGCCACACCATTTCAAGCCCACAACCATGGGGCCTGGTTCATGCCAGTATCTTGTGGGATGGAAGAACATGGAAATGGCTCCAGAATCACCAAAAGATGATGCTGCCTAGTAATCTCAGATCCTGGGCTTGGGGGGGCAGGACCTCGAAGGAGCACCGATGTACAGGATGTTCCCCAAAGAAATTGTCTACCCCGAGGAGGCTCGCCATGAGGGTCAGTTGTGGGGTAACATATCTCAATGGGAGTGGGGGGATCTGGATGATGGGGCTAGGAGGAGGCCAGGGTAGCTGATGAAAGGCCAGATCTCAAGAATGAAGGAGTAAAAACAGTGATAAAAAAACAAAAGGTACATACTAAATGAGGTATCCCTGCATAAAAAGTAGATGTAAGGACATCAGATTCAAGAGGCAGAAACAGACGAAGTCTCCCATCTGGTCCATCCCCAGCTCAGCAGATATACCCATCATGAGATTAACTGTAGCTGCAATGTACTTGTGCACATAACAGACTGTTTTTATTATGATCCTGCCACTGAGGATAGGAGAAACCATTTGTGTTGGGAACTTCTGGAAGCCCAAAACTCAGTGGATCTGCCTTTTCCTCCCTGGCCTGCATTATAGGTTTTTTTATGCTGGTTAAAATCACACCTCTTAGTTTGCTCAGTTCTTATAACCTGTAATGTTTTTTAAAGAATGTATCCAAAATAACATTAAAGGTCTTGGATCACACTGTACTCTCTTGCAGCGTCCTCACATGCCCATTACCCTCTTAAGTAAAAAAGAAATCTCTTCTGACATTTCCTCACACACATGCCTCTCTTAGGCTGTGATCCTTTATCTTACTAACCTGCACTTATAGAAACATTTTTTTGTTTGTTACTATGCTTTTTGGTGCCTAATGTGGCAGCTCATCCCCTGCTCCCATGGACCACCCCCAACCCCCCCTGGGACTTACCTCATCAGTATTCCTCCCAGGTTTGCCCCCATGGGCTGGGATGCTGAGTAGATGCACCCCTAACAGAAACTGATATCAAGGTTCCTAGCTTACCCCAGAGGGTCAGGCCATTCGCAATGGAAGATTGAACTCGGTCACCGATGGGCAGTTGTGAGCAGGTGCAGTGGGGCGTCATCAATGGGCTGGCATTTTTTAGATGCTTAAGTCCTTGGGCGAAGTGTGCAATAGCATTGATGCACAAGTACTAAAACCGCATGCCTCCCCTACATCACAGCTTTTAGCATCTCCCTGGCTCGCCAGGGGTTAATCTCATGCCGAACACTCACCCACCCTCCCTCCAGAGGAGGAGAGCAGTCCCTGGGACACTCAATCCTCCTCCCCTAGCTGGCCCTCCAACTCACCGGGTCCATCCCTGAACCCAGGGTGTCAGAAGCGGTAGCCCTATCCCTTTCATTAAAGGGTCAGTGTTAGAAATAACAAGAGACAGTGACTACAATAACAACATTAGAGTGTTGTTGGATGGAGAATTTCTAATATGTACTATAACTGTACTGTAGATCTTCAGGAGACTTTCCTCCACTGAGCCACACCTATGGAACTGTAAATCATCAGCATCAGGACCACTCAGAAGCCTTTTCTAGCTGGGACCGCCCACACTGATGTCCAGCACCACCACCTACTTTATGTAATGGAGTGGCCCCATCATTTCTCAGTTCCCAGCTGGGACAACCAGAATCAAAACCAGGCACATAGGAGATGGGATAGTACTGGATAATGCAGCCCTAATAGGGCACAAGAAGAACACACAGTATGGGATATCAGGCAGGACTTCCAGTAAACACCACTTTAGTGGAGAAGGGGGTAGGTGGGAGGGTGAGCTGTGTTGGAAGCTGAGAACCTTGCTACACTGCAAAGAACAAACTATAACTCCATTTAGGACCTGGAAACCTGGTAAGGCATAATACTGGTGGGACTTGTTAAGAAGGGGAGCTACGCTTTCTACAAAAAGTTTCATTTTTTTTTCCTTATTGGCATTAAGCAGAGAATTGCAGGATTCCATTAAAAGTGTAGTAATTTTATAACCAGAGGGAGTGAGATACAACTGAATTTGCTTGATTGTTGGGGTTGAGACCTAGGATTTGGAAGGATATTTTTGCAACATTTTAAAAGTGTCCTGCTGGCTGAGAAGTTAAGTTTTTAGCCCTGGTTTCACTGAAAGATTTTGTGTATTGGAATCAGACACAGCAGAGTGCCTACATTGAAAGGCCTGCTTACATCACAGGTGTCACTAGTCAATCAATTGGCTCTGGTTGGGGTTCCATCACTGTGCTGTCTTAGGCATCCTTCACAGTTAGAAGCCAGTCAGACTGACTTTGATTTGTCTGTTGGAAGCTGAGAACCTTGCTACACTGCAAAGAACAAATTATAACTCCATTTAGGACCTGGAAACCTGGTAAGGCATAATACTGGTGGGACTTGTTAAGAAGGGGAGCTACGCTTTCTACAAAAAGTTTCATTTGTTTTTTTCCTTATTAGCATTAAGCAGAGAATTGCAGGATTTCATTAAAAGTGTAGTAATTTTATAACCAGAGGGAGTGAGATACAACTGCATTTGCTTGATTGTTGGGGTTCAGACCTAGGATTTGGAAGGATATTTTTGCAACATTTTAAAAGTGTCCTACTGGCTGAGGAGTGAGTTCATTTTTATCCCTGGACTTAGCAGAGTGGTTTGTGCAGGAGCCGTGGTCTAGTAAATTGTGGTGTTAGTTGAATTACTATAAAGGGCAATACTCACCAGGGTGGTGGAGCAGTTGTGTATTTGATTGTTTCTAACATTCACCAGTGGCTATGGACTACGCACCCACCCTACCCCACACCCCACACCCCAGGCGTGGCATTTCCTTTACAGCCACAGTTCTGACATCACTTCCTCAACAGGTCTTGGGGCAGAACTGTCATATCCTTAATAACCCAGCACACCATGGTCAGGCGTGAACTCGTGCAAAAAATGATACTCCCGATTTTTGACAACGGGGATGTGGTCTATGGCGCCGCCTCACCGTCAACTCTGGCCAGTCTGGACACACTTTTTCACTCCTCCTGGCGTTTCATACTGGAATGTCCAAAACTGACACACCACTGCGACCTATACAGCTCCCTGGCCCTCCCCTCACTCGCGGATCTCAGACTAATCCACTGCTCCAGAGTTGCTGCTAAATACTGGTCCCAATCACTCCCTCCTTACCTGGCTTCATCCTTAACTTCTCAGCTCCCCCCGGCGTACTCGCTTCGGCACTCGGATGCTAGGCTATTCCAAATCCCTCTTATGCGCACCTCTATGGGCCAGGCAGCATTATACCGAATACCAAAACTCTGGAATGACCTCCCAGCAGATATCCGCCACTACTCCAATCATAGACACCTCAGCACCCGCCTCCTGGAACATTTCCTCACGGTCTGCTCTTGCTCCCGCCCTGCTCACTAGGAGGCCCAAATTCCTGATGGCCTACTAATTAGCATATAATAGCAGATTATAACTATCCGGCTCTGGTAAAGGTACACTTGGTGCTCTCTCCTTCTTTCCTACTCTAGCTCAGTAATCTATAGCTGCGCTCATTTCTCTACTACAAAGGTTATGTCTTGCTGTTGGTCTTAGTATTGGATATAAGTTACATGTCTACCCTAGCTACCTACTGTATAGGCTCCCTAACAGTGCCTCCTCATTTGTACAGAATGTTTGTGTAATTACTGTTCCTTCCCATATGTTTCCCCCAAGTCGCATCTGGAAACGAGTGGTCCTCCGCTCAGTATGCCTGCCTGGTTAAACTCTTGAATAAATAAATAAATAAATAAGGAGTGGGACACGTGGGGAGTGGTGCAATGCACTGGCTGTGGGGCAGCAGTTTTCCGGAGACATTCTGGAAACTGCGCTGGTTGTCCTATTTGCAGGCAACTGTCAGCTCTGAGGGAGGAGGCTGCCCACCTCCAGGCTGAACTAGCAAGGACTAAGGAGGCTCCCCCTTCCAAAGAGCACCACTGCCATAACCACTGCCTCAGAGGTTGCCAAGTATGAAGAGCAGTTGGACCACAGTGGGTTCTGGGAGGGTGCGGGTGGTGGACCAGAGGCGAAGCCCCCTAGTTGTACCTCTACAGAAATCATATGCCATTATAGCAGAGCAAGGTTCCTCTATGAAGGCACCCTCAGTGGAGACCCAGAAGAATGCTGAGGACATCCACGAGGGAGACCCACAAAAGGGTGGCAAGGGACACCACAGGGGAAGGAAACAGCTTCTGATAGGGGATTCAATTGTTAGGGGGGTAAAACTGGGAAAGGGAGAGGAGAAGGAAGTAAGGTGCCTGCCTGGTGCCATGGCTTGAAGGGACAGGAAGCGAATCCTCAGGATTGCAGAAGCAGTATCACAGGAGAGGGAACTAGATATCATAGTCCACCTTGGGATAAATGACCTAGCTAGGCATGGGATCAGTGCAGTGCAGAATGAATTTGTGGAGTTGGGGAGGGGCCTCAGATGGGTAGCAAGCATGGTAACCTTCTCAGAGGTGCTACCAGTCCATGGCAGGAGTGAGGCTAGGGTACTGCACACCATGCAGTTTAATGAATGGTTGCAAAACTGGTCAGAGCACAGGGCTTTGGCTTCATTGGGACTGGGGCCACCTGGAGAGATAAAGGTCTATACTGGCATGATGGTCTGCATCTGTCCACAAAGGGAACCAAGCTCCTAGGTGATAGGTTTAAATGCTTCCTTGGCAAGCTTTTAAACTAGCCAAGGGGGAGGCGCTGATAAAAGGCAGGAAATTTCAAGCCTCCCCCCACAAAACATGGCAGGTAGTAAGGTAAACACTGAGGTACAGAGCTCAACACAGGGCAGGACAGGGGTAAATGGAAAAATAGACAAGGACAATAAGAGCAGGGATGGGGGAAAAAAGGATAAAGCCAATATTAAATGGAGGGCAATGAGTACCAATGCCCGTAGTCTGGGAAACAAGCTTCCTGAGCTAGTAGCCCTGATGGAAGATGAACAATTGGATATTGTGGCAGTCACGGAAACATGGTACACAGAGAACCATGACTGGGATGTCAACATACCAGGGTACACAATCTACAGAAGGGACAGGGAAGGTAAAGAGGAGGTGGAGTAGTCCTATACTTAAGGGGAAGGGATCAAAGCTACAGAACTAAAAAGTAAAGGGGGGGACAAGAGGCACTCTGGGTCACCTTGGAGACAGGAAATTGCATCACAATCCGCACAGGGGTTGTATACAGACCCCCGTCTCAAGGGGAGGAAATGGACAACAAAATGATAGAGGACATTCTCAAAATGGCTGAAATAGGGGAGATACTGTTGATGGGGGACCTGAATATGCCAGATGTTAACTGGATAACATGTGCTGCAGCCACATCCAAGAGCAGGGTCATTCTTGATGCCCTGCAGGGGGCAGGCCTTAGACAGCTAGTGTTGGAACCCAGGGAGCAATACTAGACCTGGTACTCTCAAATGGAGAGAGGATCACAAATTTAGAAGTCAGTAGACATCTGGGAACAAGCGACCACTGCACAGTGTGCTTCACAATGAGCACAACCATGGAGATAAGCCATACAAAAACAAGGATACTGGACTTTAGAAGGGCTGACTTTGGCAAAATGGGTGAATACCTGAAAATGCACTAGCAAATGACCAAAAAGGAGGGGTGGAAGAACAATGGAGAAAAATCAAAACTGCCATCATAGAGGCAACAAGCCTTTGTGTGAAACAAATAAAGAAAACAAAGCAGAGTAAAAAACCACTATGGTTCTCAAAAGAGGTGTCAGGGAAGGTTAAGGAGAAAAAGGCTGCATTCAAAAAGTATAAGGAATCACAGAAGGAGCACGACAGGGAACTGTATCAATTAAAGCAGAAAGAAGTGGGGAAGGCAGTCAGACTAGCAAAGGCCCAAACCGAGGAAATAATAGCCAACTCAGTTAAGAAGGGGGATAAAACCTTTTGCAGGTACATTAGGGGGCATAGAAAGGTTAAGGGAGGGATAGTGAAGATTAATAAAGGAGAAGGGAGGTGGGCAGAGGGAGACAGTGAAAAGGCAGAGATACTGAATGAATACTTTTGCTCAGTATTCACAAAAGAAGATAAGGAGGAGTTACCTAAACCAGACAATAGAAGCACTCTGGGTAGGGGGGTTGACACCAGTCCGTTCACAGAAGAAAGAGTCCTGAAAGAACTCCTAAAACTCAAGGTGGACAAAGCAATGGGGCCTGACGGGATTCAGCCCAGAATCCTAAAAGAACTAAGGGAGGACCTAGTGACACCACTGACCACGCTTTTTAACAAATCATGGCAGGATGGGGCAGTTCCTGAGGACTGGAGGAGGGCAGATGTGATTCCCCTTCACAAAAGTGGGAGCAAGGCAGAAGCAGGAAACTACAGACCTGTAAGTTTGACCTCAGTGGTAGGGAAAATGATGGAATCACTTCTGAAAGAAAGAATTCTTGAGTACCTAGAGGCCAGCAGGACACAGGACCCACAGCAGCATGGATTTACAGCAGGAAGGTCATGTCAGACAAATCTAATTGATTCTTTGACTGGGTGACCAAAGTAATAGACCAGGGAGGGGCTGTGGATATGGCCTACCTAGACTTTAGCAAGGCATTTGACACAGTCCCGCACAAAAGATTAATAATCAAGTTAGCCAGCCTGGGAGTGGGTCCCAGGGTGGTAGCCTGGGTAGCAAACTGGCTGCACAACAGGACACAGAAGGTAATAGTGCATGGAACACATTCCGAAGAAAGGGGGGTTACTAGTGGAGTACCTCAGGGCTCAGTACTGGGTCCAGTCTTCTTTAACATCTTTATAGGTGAGATTGCAGAGGGTCTGGAGGGAAAGGTATGCCTCTTTGCAGATGACACAAATATCTGTAACAGAGTTGATACACAAGAGGGGGTAGAAAAGATGAGAAGGGACTTGGCCAAGGTTGGAGGAATGGTCAGACATATGGCAACTTAGATTCAATGCAAAGAAGTGCAAAGTAATGCACCTGGGAAACAAAAACCCAGGAGAAGAGTACACGATAGCAGGGGAGGTACTAACAACAACAAAAATGGAAAGGGACCTGGGGTAGTCATATCAGATGACCTAAAGGTGGGTAAGCAATGTGAAAAGTCGGTAAGGAGAGCCAGGAGGATACTGGGATGCATAGGAAGGGGCATCACAAGTAGAAAAAGGGAAGTGGTTATCCCTCCATACAGACAGTTGGTGAGACCCCATCTGGAGTACTGTGTGCAGTTTTGGAGACCTCATCTACGCAAGGACATAGACAGAATGGAAGCAGTCCAGAGGAGGGCAACTTAAATGGTGCAGGGTCTGCAGCAGAAACCATATGAAGAGAGACTGAGAGAGCTTAATATGTATACTCTTGATGAAAGGAGGGACAGGGGGGACATGATAGAAATGTTCAAGTACCTCAAAGGAATCAACAAAGACCAGGAGGGTAGCATCTTTCAGAAAAAGAGATGTGTAAGAACAAGGGGGCACAATTTAAAGATAGAGGGGGGACGGCTGAGGGGTAATGTGAGGAAGTTTTTTTTCACGGAGAGAGTGGTGGATACATGGAACAGCCTTCCTGAGGAGGTCGTTGGGTCTAAAACAGTGGAGGAATTCAAACATGCATGGGACAGACACAAGGCAATTATAGTGGGGGGTTGCAGGAAGTAGGCTGTTGGTTAACTAGAATCTGCAGCTTATCCAGTAGGTAGGGAAATGGGCAGCCTGGGTGGGCCAAGTGGGCCTTATCTGCCGTCAAAGTCTATGTTTCTGTGTTTCTATGACTCAGTTGATGAGATTCTCTCAGAGCTCTACTATAATGGTAAGCAAATTAACTATCTTCTTTGAAGATATCTCCCTCCATTGAGTCACACTTATGGAACAATTCCTAAGAAGTACAGTGGGCACAGAGGGAGGCATGTTGGAGCAATCTGACCCTGAGAAAGGCTGGACAAACAGCAAGGCAAAAGTCATCCTGTCTATGAGAAACAATGTCCAGACTATAATGTTTAGTAAACACGTGGACAGTACTCCAAGTAGCTGCAGAGAAGATGTCAGCAGCCAACATAGTGTGAAAACAGGCCACAGAAGTAGCCATGTCACAGGTGTAGTGGTCATGGACAGGACCCAGATGTTCCTTGCCATGCTTTCAGTAACAGATAAAAATACAGGATGCCAACCACGTTGAAAGGTATTGTTTAGAAACAGGAGAGCATGGGGATGAATGGCACAGAGTTATGAGGATTTTCGATAATCCTTGGTATGATCCAGGTAAAAAAAAAAAAATGTCCTGTGGACATCTAGGGAATGCAGCAACCATTCCCCTCTATTAGATGAGGAAGGAAAAGACAAAGGAAGTTGAATTGTCTGATTCAATGTGAAGTCAGAGACAACCTTTGGGAGAAAATGAGGAATGGTCCTTAGAACAACCCGATTCTTGTGAAAAAGTTAAAAAGGAGTCTTTGCAACCACACCTTGCAAGTCATACGCTCTACGTGCTGAAGTAACATCCATTAGGAATAGTGTTTTCCATGACAAGAGGTGCAATTCACAGGCAGTAGTCAGTTACACAGAATGCAATGTTAGGGTCACCAGAACTATGTTAAGGTGCCACATTAGAACCAGTCTACAGACTGGAGGGACAAATATGCAGGATACCTTTTAGAAACCTGCAAGAAACCTCAAGTTGGGTTTCTGACTTGTCATCTGTTAGGACATGATATGTTTAAACAGCCGCCAAATGCACCTTCATACTATACTGGAGTATTGCAGGCTCGATTGTGACAGCGATGAGAGGTAATCCAGTACATACTTCACTGGACACATAAAAAGGTCCAGACTGTAAGAGGCACTCCAAATCATTTAACACTTCCATTTCTGGGAGTCTTGCCTAGTAGATGGCTTACAGCCTACCGGCCTGGTGGCACTGAGGGTTGAGGCACTGGACACCACACCTCGCGCCACACCAGTGACCCTGGTTCAGGAATGAGCCCGGGTGCTGGGGGTCGGCAGGGGAGGGAGAAGTCTGAGCATCCATAGGACAGCTCTCCTCTCCCTGGGGAGGGATCCAGAGTCTTCCCGCTACAGTAGAAACCCTGGTGGAGACCGAGGTACTACTAGCTAGGAACAGTATCAGGATGAGCGCGGTGACATCTATGGGCTGCCCTGCTGACGCTATTGCACAGCTGTGCTTGGGGCAAGCAAAAGAGAGAAAATCCCCATCCCAGAGATAAGCAATGGCACCTCGGCCTCACGCAGGCTACACACCCAACACTGGACTCTCCTCTCCTCTCCTCCATGACCAATTGCCCAGCTTAGCTCACTAGATTTAGATAGAGCATCCTGGAGGGATACGGCGGCCCCACCTCGGGGGGCTCAGAGCCAAGGGGTTCGTCGGGTTGGACGAGAAGGAGGAGGTCACGGTGGGAGTTAGAGCCTATGGCGTGGCAGTAGGATGCTGGAGAGAGTTCTCCGGTGGTGGTGGTGCAGAAAAAGAGTTGAAACAAACCCCCCCAAAAATGGCTTACAGCCTACAAGGAGAACATAAGCAACCCCAGAGAAGACTCCGGAGTGGAAGAATTCTACATTCTCAGAAGCCAGGCATGGAGGTGCAGGATCAAAGATCTGGGTTTTTCTGAGAGACCTGCTCCTGTGGCAGAAGGTCTGCCAGAAGAGGTAGCAGGGCAGGCAAAGCCACTGTTGAAGCTGTTGTGGTGGGAACCACATTTGTCTGGGCCATTAGAATCATTCTGCCATGTTTTGTCTGAAGCTTTAACAGACCCCTGCATCGGAGGAAAGGAGAAAATGTATAAATGTACCTCTTCTCCAGGACAGGTACAACACTTCTCACCAAAACAACTCTAGGCCCTGGAGCGATTGAGCAAGAATGCTTCAGTGCTGCAATGTGTTGGGGTGAAAAATGTCCAGCTCTGGAAGATCTGATCAGTAGAACAGGTCATCAATAATGGAGTACAGAAGCTCTCACGCATGAGATAAAACTGGTTCCACCCATTCAGAGCGCCGGCGCTAGTGCGCTCGGTCACTAGGTGCCAAGTCTGGATTTTGCCGACCCCTGTTTTTATGGGGGAGCTGTTCCAGCTGCACCCCACTTCCCTTTGTCATTATTCTAACTCTGAGGGAGGGGAGCCCTCCAGCATAAACTGGAGGTACTGTCAGTGACTGTGATGCACCTTGATGTGCAGGTAAGCATCTTCATATCTAGGGTGCAAGTCCAATCCCCCTTTATAGAGCAGGAGGAGCAGGGACTGAAGAGATACATTTTTGTGTTTGTTTTACAGGTTCAATCTGCTAAGGTCCTGGACAGGATGTAGATCCCCTGTCCATTCTGGAAACTGAAAATACTGAGAACAATAACCCTGGTTTGGTTCAGCTTGAACAATGGGTTCTATAGTCCACTTGTGTAATAATGTCTGAACTTCCTCTAACAGGATAAACAAGTGACCTAGAAGATAACTACTGTACAGGGAGGAGGAGGAAGAAGAAGATGCAGTGGAGAGGTAAACAGTAACTCCAGGGCATGCCCCACCTGAATAATCTCCAGGATCAATGAATCTGTTTTGAGCTCCCTACATTTTGGCAAACAGAAGGCTAGCCAGCCTCCCACCAGGATCCCTGACTCTTTTGAAGGATCAGGGAGGCAGAAGGAAATCAGAAGGTTCTTGGGTAGTAGAGACATTACCAGCATCCACACCTTTGGGGATCCTGCATGGGCACCAAGCAGCAAGGGAGAGGGGCAGGACACACTGTAACCCACACATAGTTTTTATAGCAATGTTTATTGAATGGTGCTGCCTATTTTACTCGTGAAAACCACTGCACATTATCTTTAAACTTTGGAGAGACAGGTTCTATATGCTTGCTGACTGGGAGGACTAGACTGCGAGTTCAGGAGATGACATCATCAGCAGGTCTTCACTGAAACAGGCTTTTTTGAACAGGTAGTGATAGCAGTGTTACAAATTAGCTTCATAACCTTTAAATGAAGTAATGCAGAAACCTAATTTTTGGTATGAGATTTATTTGGGGTATGATATCAACAATAGCATCATCACTCTTAACAGTGGAGCATTAAACACTTGTGATGTACAGGGGGATGGACTGGAGAAAGGGAATTTTACCACTGATTAACTTGTGGGACCTAGAAATGTCCATCTTAGAGGTGAGAGTAAAGGTAAGGGAAGGGCATATATAGAGGGCTACCCGATCACCTCTTTTACCTCTATCCTGCCAGTAGACAGTAAGCATGAGAAGAGTTATGGCAGAAGAGGAAGTCTTAGCAGATAAGCACGTTTCAGACAGTAACAAAATGTTTGGGGTGGTCTGGTCATCCAAACCCTGATAAGGTCAATCTTAAGAAGGCTATGGATTTTAATGCAATACATCTAGAAACTAGAGCTGTGTGGAATATAAGATTCTGCCTGCAGAATGCCCACGGAATGACCATTCCATTCCACGGAATTCCACAGAATTTTCATGAAAATTCCACGAATTTAGCACAATGTTAAATTTCTGTTATTTCACTATAATTTTAAATGTACATGTCCAAATAACATCAAATGTGGAGACATTAGCAGTACACCATGGCTTACAAAGGTGTACCAAATTTCAGAGTTGTAGATTGAAAGGGGTAGAGTTATGGGTGGCCAAACATTTAATCAAAATTACATTTTCAGTTATTTTGAGATAATTTTAAAATTTCTTATCCAAATTTCTCCACAATATCAGGATTTAGAGGAGCACCCAGAATGCATATATTCACCATGTTTTAAGTATCAGGCTTTAATGGGCGCTGTTATAGGTAGCCAAATATTTTGCCAAAATTTGGATTTCTGTAATTTTAGTATAACTTTGATAGTATTCATTGAAATATTACACAGATTACCAGGTATACAGGTTATCACTATATTTCTATATGCACATAGTTTCAGATTTCCAGCTTTAAATGGGACTGCATTACAGCCTGCCAAACATATTGCCAAAATTTAACTTTTGGTTAGTTTCCTCTAATTCTAAAACTATATATCCAAATTTAACCAGAGTTGAAACATTTAAACTATTATAATTAATGGACTGCATTTTTCCCATTGAAAAAGAAACCATGTATTAAATGCGTAATACATGTATATGTGTATTACGGCATTTGTTAATATAGCTCTTGTATCAGACTGTCAGCGGTACCTCAGAAAGAGAGTGGTCCAGATCCATGCTGTGCTAAGGTTTCCTTTTTTATTTTCAAATAGCCGTCCCTCGGTCGGCAGTGCCTACAAGGGAAGCCACATACACAATCTTGCATATTCTGTCAGGCTGGACAAGACGGGAGCTTTGAGAGCAACAAGGCCTCCGAGTCATCCCTCCTACTGCCTGTCTCCAGCGCCCCTCACCAGCCAGCATTTTTTGCCTCCTCCTCCTCTAACTTCACTCCGGGCTGGGGTGGTGAGTAGGTGGTAACACCACTGGCCAGGTGCTGACTGCGTTGGATCAAAATAAATAAAAACTTTTTACTTCTGCACTGCAGTTGGTAAAAAAAATCCAACCCCTTAAATTATATAAAACAAAATATGGGGTGCAGTGTATACACTTGAACTTACCACACCCTCGTTGTTGGATGGCTACCATAAACCCCTCGGGCTTCGCTGTCGAGGTTTATGTGCCATCTAACAACACAGGTGTGTATTAAATTATCAAAACACACTGCACCCCATACTTTATCCTATATATATATCACACGGTCATTTCTGAAAAAGGTCATATTTTCAGCTTTAAATGGGACTGAATTAAAAGTAGCAAAGCCTCGCTGGAGGCGGCTTACTGCACGACTGACTTACCAACAAGATGCATTGTTAGCAACCATTGTATAGGTCCTACCTTCTGCATACAAACTGGACATAAGTTATTTGTGAATGTTGCTCGGCCTCTATTTTAGCTACCTCCTATATAGGCAATTTATCTATTGCTGATTTTTACCTTGTTGTATTCGTGTTGCCGGCAATTACCATTGTATGCATGTTATGTATTCAATCTGTATGTGTGTTTATGTATTCAGTTTGACGTGGAGCCTTTGTAAACGAGTCTTTGACTCAGAGAGTTGTAATTCTGATTCAGTAAATAAATAAATAAAATACCGTATATACTCGAGTATAAGCAGAGATTTTACACTGAAATTCAATCACCTTTTCCTTGTCTTGGCTTATCATTGGGTCAAAACTTACTAGCCAAGAAATCTCTAACAAGTAGACTTCGCGATCATGATGCTGTCTCATGCTGATCCCGATCAGTTCCCACACCCAGTTTCAGCTGCATAGTATTAATTGGTACACATAAAAGACATACACAGTGTTACTACTGCAGTTCTGCCAAAATGAATACCGGTACCGTAACTAGCAGCAAGAGAAAACGGAGAGCTTATGATGCAGCCTTTAAGCTGCGTGTCATTGAATATGCTGAGAGTTCCAATAACTCTGCTGCTGCCCGACACTTCTCAATTAATGAAAAGCAAGTGCGGGAGTGGAGAAAACAAAAAGATGGATTACTTGATTACTTGATATGCCTAAAACCAAGAAAGCATGCCATGGTGACCGACCTGCTTTCAGTCTGCTTGAGTCAGATCTAAATGAATGGGTACTGTCATGCCGCCAGATCGGCTACATCATTACAAGCTTGGCCATCCGGATGCAGGCGCTTAGGATGGCAAAGGAGCCCAAGAACCACTCCATAGGCTCTGAGTCTTTTCTGGCATCAGTGGGGTGGTGCTCACGATTTATGGAGCGTCATGGGCTAACGTTAAGACAGCGTACAAGGATATCATAGAAACTGCCACACGATCTTGAACAAAAGGTTTATAGTTTTCAGCAGTTTGCAATAAAGATGAGACAGTTACACAGTTTTGACATTTTGCAGCTAGGAAACATGGACGAAACCCCCATGACATTCAACCTGCCTGGTAACAGGACTCAGAACCCTAGTGGGAGTAAGACAGTGTTTATACGAACAACTGGGCATGAAAAGACTCATTTTACTGTTGTACTAGCATGCATGGCTGATGGTGCAAAACTAAAGCCACTTGTTATTTTCAAAAGGAAAACCGTACCCAAAAGTATGACTTTCCCCAGGGGTGCTAGTATACCCCTATCCCAAAGGGTGAATGGATGAGGAATTGGTAAAGATCTGGCTGCAAAGGGTTTGGGGCTCATATCCTGGGGTGCTGCGCTCTAAGTGCTCGTTCCTTGTTTGGGACATGTTTCGGGCACATTTAACCGATGATGTTAAAAAACAAGCCAAGAAATCAAAGGTAGACCTCTGTGTTATACCAGGTGGTCTCACATCCATACTCCAACCCCTTGATGTGTGTCTGAACAAGCCTTTTAAAGATAGGATCAGACATCTGTGGAGTGATTGGATGTGCTCTGGTGAAGTAGCTGTTACTAAAGCTGGCAACCTCAAGAAGCCTGACCTGAATTTGGTATGCGAGTGGGTCGTAGAGGCATGGGACTCAATCCCTGTCAATATGGTCCACAGATCATTTCTTAAGTGCTGCATAAGCAATTCCATGGATGGGACAGAAGACGATGCACTGTATGACGATGCAGGGGCTGACAGTTCGAGCGAGGAACAGGAGGAGCTGGACTATACTGACGATGCACTAACCGAGCAGTTCCTGTCTGAGAATCTACAGTCTCTTGGGATTTCAGACAGAGAAGTGGACAAGGAAACTGATTAAAGGATTGGAACTACCATACATTAGATAAGGCCACTGATTTTCACTTTACTTCATTGCCGAATGCCGTGTGCTGTGTTCTGTTGAGGACTGTAATGCCGTGTCTTTCACAAGTGTGTGCTTGCAAAGAAAATAAAAAAAAAATTGCACTGAGCACAGTTGTGTGTTATGTGTTTCTCTTCTCTTGTACTCTGCTTATATGCGGGTTTGTATACTTGTGGCTTTTTAAAACAGCTGTTTTGGGGGGCTCGGCTTATACGCGGTTCAGCTTATTGGTGAATATATATGGTAGTCAAACTTTCACAACATTTAAAAATTTAATTTTGCAAGAATGCAAACTACAAATTTATAAACCTCAAAAAATGTAAAACTAGAGAATGCAATGCCATTAAATTTGGCAGGTTCTTAGACCTTACAAGGAGACTTGTGCCAATTTTATTAATTGCTTGCTGCGAGGAACTGCAAAATAACATCTGTACTTAAAGTCAAATCCCATGAGTCTTTGTGTGAAAATTGCAGAATTTTGAAGAATTCCATAAAACTGAAATGTTCTAATTTCACTCAGCCTTATCCGGGGAAGGGGGGTTCTAATTAAAGGATAGCAGCATAAGAGGCAGGTAGTGCAGGGGGTTACCAGGTTCTGGAGTTAGATGCACAGTTTCACCAAGAAATGGACAGCTGAGTTGGGTAGCACAACAGTGGTAGACCCCCAGGCTGGAGCAAGAAAGCATAGAGTGTCAACAATTCCAACCTGAATGCAGGATATTTAAGGATCACATCTAGTAAATTTATGATCCAGGGAACCTGGTGTACATGCAAGACTAGGACTTAGAGGTACTCAAAAAGATGTAGGGGGAAAGACAATGTCTTGGGCTATTCCAACAGGGTAGGTCGATAGGAAAAGGAGTAGGTGACTCACGTTTTAAGGGAGTTTGTCACTGTAAAGAACAAAGAGAATATCAGTGGGATCAGTAGTTCTACTGAGGCAGTCTGGCTGTGCCAAAAGAGAAGGGGGGTGATAGGCACCCAGTGAGGAAAAGCAGGACTACAAAAAGCTCAGCCCAACTTATCAAATGAAGTAGTGATATGTGCACTATTAATGTGAAATTCCACAAAAAAAATTCTAGATGCTTCATCTACAGAATATGCTATCATAAATATGAGAAAATTTTACTAATCATTTTTTTCTTCTACAAAATTAAAACTGCTTAACCAATTTATTCCGTTGTGTTAGACACCAGGATACATGGACTATGGATATGCATATCAAATGTTAACTCTCATATGCAAGAGCAAAGAAGTTATAAACATCCACATTTCTGATAATTTTCACAAAGTTTTGCAAATATTTACATAGTAAAGTTTTGAACCCTGTAACTTAAAATCTCTTATCTAATTCTCCATATTTACATCATTCTATAAGCATTACAAAAGGTTACCCATACTAATTTACACATGTCTAGCTCCAAAGGTGCTTGAGTTATATATAAATGAAATCGTTTCATGAAAGCTCCTGAAAAAAAAAATTACAGATTTTGAGCACATATAATTTTGAGACAATGCATCATATTGTCATGAGATCTGCCACATTGGTAGAACACCTATCATCAAGAAATCATGCCAAATTTAAGATGCCGGACCCAATAGATGGTTAAGGTATATGCAGATAAATCATTTTCATGAAATTTTGCACAAACAATAAAATGGCAACATTTGAGCACCTATACTTTTGAAACTATCCCACCAAATTACATGCTATTAGCGTGTTCGTGGTCATTTACCCAAAGAGTATATATTCCAAGTTTCAGCACTCTAGCTTGAATGGTTGTTGAGTTATAACCAAATTATTACATTTAAAAACTCTGAAATTCCAATTAAATTCCGTGAAGTATCAGGGAATTTTACAAAGTTTCGTCGAAATTCTGCGGATTTGGAATTTTCCCATTCTGCACAGCTCTGCTGGAAACCCTTGGAGGGTGGCTTTAGGCAAGGTGCAGGGCGAATTTGCTAGAGAGGGCCCTGAGTTGCCCTCAATATCACCATCCAGTAAGAGCAGAAGGATTAACAGCCACTAAGTAGCATTGGTTAACATCCAGGCAGCCAATTTCATGGAATGGCCCATGCAGTGGGGAGAGGTGAATAGGATGGGGTGACTGAATAACAGGAAGAAGGAGAGGTGGTCACTATTTAATAGATCTGCATGGAAAAGGAGTAAGACAAAACTGACTGTGGCATACGCATGGAAAGACGGAACGGCAATGGGATGAGTTATAGACAGTGAGGGCAGAGGATAAAAAGACAAAGAGAAATAGCAACTTGGTCAGCTTTAGTACACACCAAGAGCCCTGACCTACAAACAGTGTTGCCTATGCATGACCGTCATTCTGCGTCACCACAACGTCTTTCTGCGCCACAGAGCGAAAATACATTTTGGACAGAATTTGAAAAATGACAGCTGTCACATTCATGATTTGGTATAAAAAATTGTCTATGTAGAAAATCTGGGGTAAAAATATTTATAATTAACAAAGTTACAAGCAAGCGTAGTAAAATGGCAATTATGCACATAACTGCCATTTTTACACATTCTGACCCCAAATTTTCAACATAGCCTTCTTACGACCCCACCTCATGAACAAGGTCAGTGAAAATTTTCTAATCATGCCTGAAAGGAGATTTTGCCAGGCTACCTCAATATTGCCTTTTGGTCCGGATTTTCGAAATTCCAGTGACACTGTTCATGAGGAGGATCCCCAAAAGGCCATGTTGAAAATCCGGTGTCAAAATATGCAAAAATGGCCAAGTTATGCATCAAAGGTGAAAACCCCATTGAAATAAATTGAACCACATTTACCTTAGCTTCTCATATTGCAGTTGGCAGCTCCAGCAGCAAGACGTGTTTTCGATTGGAGAGTGGCTCTTCACCCTGTGACCTGTTCAGGTGAGTGAGGGTGTGTGTGTGGGTGTACTGGGAAGTGTGGGGTGGCAGGTGCTGAGTGGGAGGTGGGGGTGGGTCGGTTCAGTGAAGGACCATTTTCTTTGTTGGAGGTTTTGAAAAAAAAAACATTGAGGGACCATTTTCTTTATTTCAGGCACTGTAAAATATTTTATTATGGGAACAGCGATCAGAAGGTTGGGGGGTGCCACTAGACACAAGGGAATATATTTTATTATAGGGACAGCGATCGGAAGGGTGGGGGGTGCCACTAGATATCAATATAACGAAAGGGGGAGAGCCAAAGGATTAAACTGGGACTGCCTTATACTGTGAAAATGTAACAGCAAGTTTAGCGAGCACACTTTTTTTTTTTTATCAAACATAGACTCAACAGCAAACTGTTTTTTTTTTTTCGGTCAAACCTTTTTTTTCAATTGAAGTTAGACTTAACTGCAAACTGTTTTTTTTTTTTGGGGGGGTCAAACGTCAATGTTATCCCAAAAAACATTATAATTCATAAACTGTGCAATATTTTGTAACCAAACTATCCAAAGGCACACCGTTGGCACTGGCCCCATCGTCCATGAAAATTTCTCGAAGAAATTTCAGACTGTCTAGGCTGTAGGTTAGAGCAAAAATCCTCATTGCTAAGTATAGGAAAAAAAAGTAGTGTTTTTCTTTTCACTTTTTCACCATATATATCTCGAAAACCAAACAAGATGCCATCACAAAACTTTCCACATCTTGAGACGCTGCAAGATTGACCACATGCCAAATGTTGTCAAATAGGATATTTATGCAATCTGCTACTTGGACTGACTTTATAACTGCTTACAAGTCCTGAATTACATTTTGCTACCTGGCATGGCTTCAAATTGGAAATTGTGGGTGACCCAGTGTGGTGCGCCACTCACCCCCGGCTACTCCAAAGGAGGATCGTGGTCCGAAGTGGCCTAATGTGATGCTGGACTCTCCTAAAGCTTCCACTGAAGATTTGGCAGCACTTATTGTAGCCGTTTTTTGCCAGGAGCATGTCCCTCTCCATGATTCTATAATTCGGCTGACTGATGAAGTTCACTCTCTCAAGCTTGCTCTAGTCAAGCTCACTCAAAGGGTCAGCAATAATGAATCTTGAACTGCTTCTTTGGATTCCTGGACAGAAGAACTGATCCACTGTGGTCACCCTGCAGCACAAGATGTTCAAACTACAACTCAAGGTGGAAGACCTTGAAGGAGAGTGCGTAGGCATAACCTTGTTATTCTGGGTTTACCCGAATAGACTGAAGGTAAAGATGCAATTGGATTTGCTCAAAACTTTTGTGAGACTGTTGTGACCTTCTCCAAATGGACCCAATATGTTGTGGAATTTGCCCATCAGGCTCTCAGGCCCATGCCGGGGGATGGGGAGAAGCTCCCACCACTTATCTTCAAGGTGCTCAACTTTCAAGATAAGTAGCACATACTATCTAAGGTTCAGAGCCAACCCTAACTACACTGGGAAGGAAAATGGGTCTCAGTTTACCAGAATCTTCCCTTTGAGACCCGTCAGCGTCGTGCTGCTTTTCGACTGATGATTTCTAAATTAGTAACTGCCGGCATTAAGTTCAGGTTGCAGTACCCAACTCGGCAACAGTTGCTCCATGATGGTTCCCAGGTTTCATTTGATTCACCTGAACAAGTTAAGTTGGAGTTGGCGAAACTGCTACCAGATTTGTTTAAATATCTTACATAGATATTTTATGCCGACTGTTGGGACCTATCTTACATTAAGACACGTTAGTGATGCTGGATTTTTCTCTCCGATTGTGCTAAATTGCATGTCTGAGCTACTGTGCTATTTTATATATTTGCTGCACTAGCCAACAATGGTTCTTCAGTCATGTCCCTGAGTTATTTTTTTCTTTTGGCTAGTCATCGGAGGTCAGACTGGGATTGTGACATGGACTTTTCCCCAGTTTTTGTTCTCTTGAAGGATGCCGTGAACTCCAAATTTTTTTGGCAGTCTTGATAATCTGCAACTGCATCGGTGGACTTAATGTTTAAATTTTACAGCATTCTGGGTGTACCTTGAGATGGCTGTGTTAATTTGTAATTCTGTACTGAATTAAAAGACTTGGGGCCAGATATTCAAAACTTTACCCTGGGGCAAAATTAGCACTGCCTGGTATGCTAAATTAGCGCAGACCCAACAGCCCGCTACATTCAAAAGGGATAGCCCCGGTACCAACGCTGGCCCATGTGCACTGTGTGATGTGTCCCAGCCTTGAGGCTGCACCCAGTCTGTGATGTAGCCTGGCCACTCATACACTCTCCCTTCAACACCCTCCAAGGCCACAGTGCCGCATGTGTGTGCTGGCATCTGTTGGTGTCCACAGAAGGGTGGTCTGCAGGTGTGAGCTGTGTGGTCTCACTGCCATGGTGTCCACTGAAAGCCAAGTCACCACTTATTGCCTGGCATGGCTGGGACTGGTGGCAGATGATGGCATCATTGTGATGCCATCAATGAGCAGCATGCTTCTTCTATGTCTGTTTTTTTCTATGTGTCATACTTATTGGTTAGGGTTGCGCAAAGCCACACAAAAGCCACATTAACGTTGTGCAAAGCCACAAAGTCACGCAAAGCCAGTTTGCCCAGAGTTAAGACTACCTCTTCCTGGGTGGCAATTTGCACCATGCAAAGTGTTGTGCTAAGTTGTGCAACACTGCTTTGTGCAGCGCTATTCACTGAATACAGCATTGTGCTGACAAGCCCCCTCACTTTGTCCCTTGCATACATTATACTTTTACCCAGCGCTAATGCAGTTTATGCACTATTTGCCTTTTGAATATAGTGAACCTGCGCCTAACCCGCACTAAACCTGTGCAAACAGTTTGCACCCAGCACAATGCTTTGCATATCTGGCCCCTGTTCTTTTCTACTTTTATGGCTCTGTTTTTATTTCACATTTGCCATGGAACAATGAACCTTATGTCTGGCTTCTTCTCCAGGGCAGCACCTGGTTGGACCAGTTTTTGTTATGTGGACCTAAAACTTTCTTATGGGACTAGATATGTTTTTCTTCTGATGGACACATTACATTCTTTCGAGAAGTTTCTGTGGAGATCTGCCCCATTACTGCAACAGTGGATCCCATTCCATTCACATCATTACTTTACCTCTACAAGACTTATGGCTATACTGCTGCATATGTGCTTAAAGACAAATGAGACTAAGCTATTCGGTTTGTTGTGGGATTTCCTCACTGGGCTGTTTCTTTATATTTGTATAATTATATTGTATTCCAAGGACATTCGAGGTAGATCGCTAGCTCACTTTTGTATTAAACCAGGGACTGTTTTTTCCTAATTTTATGATTTTATTGTAGCTCTGCCTGGAATATACTGTAGATGAATTAATTTTAGTTTGAATTCTTCTTTGAAATGATGCCTGAGTGGATCAGTTTTGTTATGTGGACTTGCTATGCCATCAAGGCGCTGGACATAATTTTTCTTTGGTGGATACCTTCTTCTTTTCTGGAAGATTCTATGGAGAGTTGCTCCATTATGTCACCATGGACTTTATCTCTTTATGCACTGTTCCTTTTATTTACTGTTACAAGACTTATGCTTATAATAATGCATATACAATGAGGAAGGAGCACTGTCCATTTCCTTTGTTATAGGGTTCCTGTTGGGTTGTTTTATTTATTTATTTTACCATTTGTATAATTAGGAACAGTGCTCCCATATTAATAGATTTAGGTTGATATGGTTATGGTGGGAATTCATGTTAAAACATTTGGCTATATACTTTGGGAGGTGGACGGGGGCTTTATCCTGGTTGTGACATGATGTTATTGTCTCTCCTGAATGTATTGCTATGGCTTAGGGATTTCTTTACTACTCCAACTTACCTTAGACTGTCTATTCCCTAGTGGGCTTTTGTTTGTTACATGTCTCTTTTAATTATTATTTTTATTTCTCTTTACTGTCTACCCTCTCCACCTTGTTTGTTTTTTTGTTATTGCTGTTTATGCTTTCTTTTCTTATTTTATAGAACTATTATGCTAGGACCGTATTCTTCTCCTGACATCCTTCTGGGTAAATATTACCATCCTAAGGGCTTTATTTACTTTTCTGGTCTCCCCCACTTTTTTTTGTCCAATGGGTGCCAAATGGGCAGAGAAGCACAGGTGAATCCCAGAACAGTTCAGAAAAATGGCACCCGATTTGAAAATCAGTGCAGAGGAGCAGAGCTAGTTCTACTGGGTGTACCTTGTGCCTTGATTGTGGCGTCTGGCACCTGCGGCTGGGAGGGGGACCTCTGTTGCCTAGTCATGGGCCAAAGATGTCAGCAGAAGCCTTGTTATTAATTGCGGCGGTCAGCTCCTGTGGCTGGGAGGGGGACCTCTGTTGCCCAGTCATGGGCCAAAGATGTCAACAGGAGTCTTGTGACTGATTATGGAGGCCAGCTCCTGAGGCTGGAAGGGGGACCTCTGTTGTCCAGTCATGAGCTGAAGATGTCAACAAGAGCCTTAAGGAAGGGAAAGCCTTAGCCTGAAACCCTTAGCTCTTTTCTATGTTCCTCCTAAAGCTATACCCCGCGCATTAAAATATATGTCGGTTTACTGGTCAGCTCGAGCTCATGCACAATTTTGCAGGTATTTCCGGTTTGAGGCCAGTAAGTGTTCTTCTCAACCTATTTTTGGTAACCCAGATTTTCATATTGATCAAGGCCCTATACCCACCTCTTTCCTCCCATTACCATCTTCGACATTGGTGGCAGCATTTTTGCAGTCAGTCCAACTATTAGACTTTTCTGCATTCCAATGCAGGTATGGATTAGATTCTAAGTTTTTTTTTAGATACCTACAAGTGAGTAAGTCAACTTGGACCTATCTGGGCTCCCCACCCTGTCCAGACTTTGTCTCCACTGCCTACAAGAGTCGCAGCTTGTGGCCTCTTCCCTCATGCTACCTCTAAACTGTATCGACTATATCAGTCCTTTTACCCCATGCCTCCTACTGGGATTGCATATTATTGGCAATATACATTATCATTATCTTGGAGTTCTCAGGAATGGGGATGAGTATGGGAAGATCTGTACAAAATTATTAAGTAAGATCAATATAAACAGATGCAGTTCAAGATCCTTCATAACATGTATTTCACACTGATTAGGTTGCATTGGATGGGCCACCAAGAACATTCTACTTGCCTCAAGTGTCAGCATGCAGAAGGGTCACTTTATCATATTTTATGGGCTTGTGATAAGGCTGCCTCTTTCTGGTCAGGTATAATGACGCCTAGATCCTTCTTTTGATTTGGGTCACTTTTTACCCTTGAAGTTTGCTTAGTGGGCTAGTACAGTTACATTCCTTCACTTTTCAGCATTACTATATGTCGAGATAACTGCTGCCAAAATGGTATACTCAGAGACTGGCTGGATTTAATAATCCCAATGTGGGTGGAATGGCATAAAGAACTCCTGAGTGCCTTTCAGTAAATCTAGAGCTACATATAGCCAATGTTAGACATAATCAGGCAGGGTTCCTTGTGAAATGAGGTCCTCTTTATGCATGGCTTAGTTCACTCTAACTTCTCCTTTGTTTCTTCTTTCTCCCGTTATCTTTCTTCCCTTGTACAGCACCTTGCCCACAACTTTTGTTCTTGTTTTGATAGGACTTTGTTTTTTGTTTTTCAAGGCTGTTCAAGCTGACAGACAGCATCCTATGGGGAGGATGTTTCTCTTTTCCTTTGGGTGGGGTCTGCTGTTGGTCTCCATCTCCTTTACAACTGTTGTTGGTTTTGCTTGATCATTTATTGTTATTTGTTGTTTCTGATTTAATGTGATGTATATGTTTGTATCTTGTGTCTTATTATTGATAAAATTCCATTAAAGTACATTGAATTAAATCATATATATATACACACATATTTATATAATATTTTTAATATAAATCTTTTCCACTGGTAGGGCAGATCTGACTATCTTTTGTAAATTTTCAGTCACTGTGCTGCTGTGACAGAAAGTCTTTATTGCCCTATCCAATGAGAAATTTGGTACAAGCACCGAAGTCCAGACTGCATGCCCTGCCAATAACCAAACAATGCCCTCCAATCCCCACACCACAGTTACCGTACTATCACTTGTGCACCTAAAAGTGGTGACTTCAAAGTGAGGTGTTACCTCCTTCCCTCTCTGGAGGAGGAGGAGTGTGTCCACTGTAATGCCTGAGCATCTTCCTCCCGGCCTGCCCCTGATGTCCCTGGCCTGCTCATTATTCTGTGTTGCCTGTGACACGAGCAGAAGCCCTACTGATGTAATTAGATTCATCAGTATATTTTATTGCTCTCAGAGGTTTGTAAAAGAGCTTTTATTACTAATTTAATCATTAATGACCCAAGTCAATAAAGATGGCACCTGTCAGCAATTAAAAAAAATCTCTTTCCTTGAAGTTATGTTTGAACTATACATACTAGATTCATACTCTGGATGTATTAGAATGGTGTTAGTACACATTTCTGATGGTACACAGCACAGTACCAAACCAAAATCTTTAATTTATTCATTATGGGTATGGCCCAAGAACAGGTACTTTTGGGAAACCTCATATCTTAGTTCAAGAGGAAAACACAAGGAAAAGAGAAATGGATATGTTTTGCCAGAAATACATTAAAACTTTATGACATCTAGGGCTAGATATTCAAAACTTTCAGCTGGACTCAAACCGTTTGCGCTGGGTTTGTACGGGTCCCCTATATTCAAAAGGCCAAATAGCATGGGCAAACTGCATTAGCACCAGACAAAAGTATAATGTATGCAGTGTGCAAAGAGAGGGTGCGTGTACATGAATACTGGCACTATGCTACATTCAGTGCATTAGCGCTGCGCAAAGTGTGTTTCAGCAGCTTTGAGCAACACTTTGCACTGTGCAAATTACCGCCCAGGAAAAGGTAGTCTTAACTCTGGGAAAACCAAGGATGGGGGGGGGGGGGGGGGGGGGGCATGGACACAGCAGCAACAGGGAACTAGGCTGTATGCAGCCAATGAGGAGTCAGTGTGGGTGGTTGGCCACCCTGGCCACTCCATATGCACGGGCACCCAAACTGTGGAATACAATGGAGTTATATTGCTTAGAAGCCAACCATCCTGTCATTGACAGAATTGAGCTGAAACAGCACCTGCACCAGAAATGGTTTGCAATGTGACACTATGTTGCACATTGTGAATTGGGTGTTGTTGTTAACGGTATGTATTTAGTGTACTCTGTATCATCTCGGCCGCACATGTAGTGGCTCTGGGTGGTTACTGACAATCTGCCTTAGCTCAGTGTGCTTACCCGGACAAAAAGGTGATCAATAAACATAGAAAAAAAACAGACATGGAAGAAACATGCTGCACACTGATGGCACCTCCTATGTTGCCATCATCTGGCACTGGTTCCAAATGCCAAATGGCGCAGAATCTGGGGGTCACACGACAGAATGACAGTAATGTCCACTGTCAGAACACACCTGCCACATGGGCCTGTCAATGTGTGAAGTACAGTAGACATTGATGCCCTACACACCATAGGCATTGCTGTGTCCCTCACACTACTGGCCACCTTGTTACTGTAGCGTTTGCTATGCACTGTAGCAGGAACTACAGTTTGACTATTGCATGCAGCACCACCACCTGTGCCTGTGCTGTGTAGTCCCCTGGGGCACCATAGTTTATGCAGGTGTGTACAAACATAGCCTGCAGCTACCACCATGCTCTTCCAGACTGACATACAGGTGGAGCTGTGATCAGACCCAGCCTGCCCCTGTACTTCCAGACTGACCTACAGGTGGAGCTGTGGGCAGATCCAGCCTGCCCCTGTACTTCCAGACTGACCTACAGGTGGAGCTGTGAGCAGATGCAGCCTGCCCCTGTACTTTTAGACTGGCCTACAGGTGGAGCTGCGTGCAGACCCAGCTTGCCACTGTACTTCCAGACTGACCTACAGGTGGAGCTGTGGGACCCTGCAAGAGCACTGGGCAATTTACATGCAAATCAGGCCATAATGAGATGCTGATATGGATGTTTGCCCATGGACTGCCTAAGTAGGCTCATTTGCATGTCACTTTTGCATATAGCAAATTTTTGCCCTGGGCAAACGTCCTAGTGCTGGGCAAACGTGTTAGCCGCAAATGTATTTGCGCCGTGCAAACCTGTCTGAAGCATAACACAATTCTGCAGTATTTGGCCGGCACTATTGTTTGCAGCTTTAGTGCATCCACTTCTTTGCTAGCACACACACTGGCCACGTAGTTCACCTTTACCTTCCTCCATGTCTATGTGCACTGGGCTGCTGTTGTGGTTTGCACTTCCTAGATGCTATATTCAGAGCTGTCTTATTTGCCGGGCTATTACTGCACTGCACTCACAGCCCTGTTTACACTGCATTTTTTACATGCTATATTCAGCTGCTTTAGCCCTGGGGCTATACCTTTGAATATAGCATGCAAATGGTTCCGGGCTAATTTTTTGCCCCAGGGCTAAGTTTTGAATATCTGGCCCCTTTTCTGCTAAAAAATACTACTGTTTAATTTTTGATTTTTTGTATTCATACCGTGGGATCGAGTTGAGGAAAGGAATGGGTAAGCTGCAAATGCCACAAGCCTGCAAACTTCAAGAAAAATGAAATCTTGGCTTCTTCACCAAACACGAGATCTGTACAGCAGGATGGTGTAGACCTGCATCTGGAAGAAAAGGCTGTTCAATCATTGGGCCAGAAGATGTTTCAGTTTTTCCAGTCAGTGAACAACACAGAAAACCAGACGGATGTTTATTTCATTTGACTTCCTCTTTAATTGGTGTCTTAAAGTTGGTTGCCTACCTTATGTCTCAGCACATCTTTAATATCTTTTCTTTCAGTATTGCCGTTGGACTTATCAGGACTCTTTGAGACTTTATTCCATGTTCAATGGACTTTCAATATTTTAAGTTCCCGAATGTCTAAATGGCACTACAGTTCAGAACAGCTAGTTCAGGACATTGCTGTATTTTAGCTTGCTTTACGGGATGCTTTTAAACTTTAATTTCACATGGTGAGCTAACCCTGAATACTATATATGGAATCTTGTGTTTTTACTAGTTCTGTTAGACCATTTTTATAGGTTTCTTTTAATTGCATGGTACAAGTCTACCACTGTTTGAGCTGGGTCATTGAGTTTCCTTCTCTTGAATTACAGATTTTAGAAACACATTATGCTGCTGTTGGGCTAAATTTAAATTACCAACTGTATTTGAATATAAGAATGTATTTAAGTTGTTAAGGGTTTTCCATGTTCTCCTCCAAACATGCATCTATCACCAGAGGATGCTATATAGTTTCCTGATTTAATGGGCAAGTGCAACCACAATGTGGAGTAGTGCTTGTGCAATGTGTTAGTAGCCAAAGGCTAGCTGTATGGTAGGATATTGTCTTGACATTTGTAGTTACTTTTTCCATTCTCACACTCTGTTCACTGAGGGACAACCACCTGTTAGGGTACTGGGAAGGCAAAGGAACCCTCTTTAGGAGGGTTCCACCCTTAAAGGTGCTGCAAGAATGTGACTCCTTTGGTTAAAGGTACCTTAGAAACTAGCCCACAAGAGCAGTGCAGCAAGAGCTGCAAACACAGAGGAACAAAGTGATGACAGAGACAGATGAGAGCTGGTGATGCGTGATTGCAGGCTGAAGTGCGACTTCTAAAGGACAGAGGGAATGGCATGATTGTAGAAGAAGGAAGGCCAGACTCCAACAAACATCAGAAATTCTAATAATGGGTAAATGGTACTAGGCAACTATTTTACAGCCTTTGGTATTCAGGAAAGAAAAAAAATCCCTGGTGGAAGAAACCTCTGGGGGGACCAAGGCCTTGGCCGCAATTCCTCCTGGCATGGGTACCATTAATAGGCTCACTGTGCTAATTTGGAATTCCAATTCAGGGGAAACTTTTGTTGGGATACTTCCCACACTTTCCCTCTATTGGGATAACACTATGGGAATATTGTGAGTAGATCTCAAACCCAGAGGAAGGATGTTCCACCCCACTAAAATGTGGACTGAGGAGCCAGTGACCACTGAAAGGTTAGCATCCAACTTTGAGACCGTGAGGATGCCTACCCTTTGCTGAAAACTAAAGGAAGGAGATATGGAATGGCACTAGGTGGATTCTAGGCAGATGTAGGGAGAATAGCCTTTAAATGTGCTGCCAACCAATCAATCAATCAATCAAATCTTTATTTATCCAGGTGATCACCATTGAGTAAGCTCATTTACAAGATGGACCAGCTGCTGGCAGGGAAAATTGTACAGTTACATATAAATATACATATTACAAAAGGAACAACATGTTTACAATACTGATAGGAGCAGAGTATTTACATGCCAAGTCACATGTACAAGAAAGATATACATAACACAACCTGAATGTAATATGTAAGCATTAATCACGCCTGGCTGAGGCTCTACCGTTGGATTAATGCCGCTGGGGGCGGCGTGCCTGGGCGCAGCCGGGCGCCCAGCGGGCATTAATCGGACCGGCAGAAGGTGATGACGCGCTTGTAACAGAGGCTCTGCGTGTGCCACACAACCTCTGTTACCGGGATCGCATTTGCCGAAATCACCTTCTGCCCGGTACATAAACCTTCCTGTCTGTTACAGGCGCAGCTGTACGAACACACGAGGCGGGAGTCAGCTGTGGAGAAACAATTTTTTTTATTAGCGTACAGTGCTACAAGCTAACGTGCTGGAGACCGCACCAATGATTCGCCGGCTCCAACTGCTCTCCTACTTCTCCTCGTCCCGGTGTCTGTGCGTGTAGTCGGGGAGCTGGGGGACTGTCTAAAGTCGACTACAGCTGCATCGGGGAGGTCATACTACGCCATCGCTCCTAACACATTACCAGTGCTGCGCTTTCCTGAGACCCAGAGCAGGCAGCGATCCTCTCGCTAGAGTGGCGTGCATGCGCAGCGACCGGTCTGGATGTTAGGGTCCACCAACTGCTGCCCACCGGCGTTCCTGGGGCGACATCGAGCAGGAACGCTACACAGGTCTGTTCCGGGGACAGCGAGGCGTGGCACGAACACCAGGGCAGCAGGCATTTTATCCCGTTTCATCGCCGTTGGTCACACACGGTAATCACTATCTACTCTGCTTCTCGGCGGCTCGAAGGGGAGGGAGAAGGGGGTGGCGTCCACTGCATTCTACTCTGGTGCCTTCATCCCGGTCCACAGCAGAATTGCACAGCACCATGCACCACCATGTTGTGGATTTCAACGCTGCCAGCTGGGACCTTTTGTTTCTGTCCATGCACTATGGCGATCAGGTAGGTCAGCTCGCGCTGGCTCGTGGTGTTGGTGGAGTCGCACTGCCAAGATTTGCTGAGCACGCTCACTCACCCGACTGTCTCTGCTGCTGTTCTGACTGGACAATGTGTTAGAAGAAGTCGTCCCTAGGTGGATGGGGAGGGTCCATCTGGGGCGTGGGGGCTGCTACAAGTGGAGGACGGCTGTCTGATGCACAGGGAGACACTGCCGCTGGTGTTGTGCAGGTGCAGGTTCTGCTCACTCTACTTTCACCGCTGTCAGTGTCTGCGGGTCCTCTAGCTGACATTTTCATGGCTGGGCTACACTCTCTCTCTCTGTTACTGGTGTTGTTGCCTCTGTCATGTCTCTTGCCCCTGCTACACTTCCCATGTGCACAGTGCTGTACTGTGCTGCCCTCGTTGACATTGTTTCACTATGGGATGGAAACGTTATGCTGATTTCTCCTTGGGTCACACTACTGCTCTGTGCAACTCTGCCACTTGATAGCACGCTGGACCACCTCTTCCGTCTGCTGTTGATGGTGACCAGTAACCGCGGAGACTTGTCTCACAGCGTGTCCTGTCACTGACATTATCTCCTCGTGGCTAGGCCAGCATCACTGAGCATGGTTACTGCTGTGCTCCTAATGCTATGGTTTGTATAGCGCTTCGAGAGCTGGGCATCATCAGAAATCTGCGCCATGAGACAGCCAAGGTAGTTCTTGCCCATTGGCTGTGATGTGTACCAGCATGTAGCACTTGCAATGCTTCTCTGATCTATCTTTCGTGGGTGAAGATATAGGGCTGGCGCATTTGCTGGGCAGCGTTGTGTATACTCACGAAAGAGTGCAACAATGCAGTCCCTACTGCCAGGTGTTCCATACAACACACCTCTCATATTCTGGCGAGCTGGATCACCAAGCTGCATATGATTCTTTGTCTGTTCATTAAAGGACAGAGACAGAAACTCATTGCCGTCATCATCAGTTTGGACACTGAAAGAGTCTTGGCGGAGCTCTCTTTGTCCCTCTCTGCCCCGACGCGCCAGTCCAAGCTGCAGCTCAAACCAGAGCCTCCGCACTAACCCATATGGTGTCTCTGGGCTGAGGTGCACACAGTTTCGAATCTTTGATAGGTCAGCTGCAGATATGCTGGGGTGGTGCACTGCTTTGTCCTGCCCTGATCTGCGGTACTCCTTTACAACTGCAACAAATACCTTGTTGGCAGAGATAAACTCTGGATCTGTAATCACATTCAGAGTTCTATAGTTGGGTGGCCCTGTGAGATACCGTTGGACACCTGCACGCAGCCCTACAAAGGAGCTTAGACTATACTGCGTTCTCTGTTCTGTACGAACTGAGGCATAAAAGTCTTGCAGAAGAAGTCCCAGCTCCAAGGAGGACACAGTCCTCAGGTCAACCTCATGGCGTCGTGCTGTCAGCCAGTCTAGAAGGACATTGGTGGCCCAACCAGTATTTCTGTGGGTGTTCACTTCCACATGCCTACTCTCCAGTGTGTTGAGCTCCTTGTCACTCAGCCTGGCATGCCACTCACTCACACTGCAGCTGGCTGCTGCTATTCCTGTCTCTGCCACTCTCTGCACACTCAACGTGCTTGTTGATGCTCCTGCACATTGTGCTACTCTGTGTCCTGTGCTGCACAGCTGCAGCTCATTCCACACACTGTCACTTGCTATATTGCTTCTCCGATCCACTGGCTCTGCTGTGCCTGTCAGCCTGGTAGAGGTCATTCCCCCATCGTGAGTTACACCTGCTGTTACTTGGCTCACTACATTGTGCTGTGACATCACAGTGTCAAACCCCCCATCCAGGTGCTCACTGCTGTCGCCCTTCCCTCCCTCTGCTGCGGAGTACACAAACAGTGTTTGGGGTGCCACCATGTGCCTCTCTTTCAGGACGTCATCAGGCCACGGGCTGCTGTCTGCACACTTCGTCCTGAGAGGTCTCACAGCTGCTATGAGAGGGACACCACTTTGTGTCGTCTCCTCCACAGCCTCGTCAGTGTCCAACTGTTCTGCTACCCATCGTCTTATTCCCTCCGCTCCACACAGTGCGAAGGAGATGCTGCAGCTGTCCATCTCTTCCACTGGTCAGTACTACTACCCTGTACTCCCTCGTTCACTGAACTCGATTTGCTAGCTTATCCACAGTGCGTACGTTCGCTATACCCCTTCCTGATCCCGTCCATTTACACCGTTGTACGGGTAGCTAATGCAACAGATTCTGTGCAGCAGTGTTCGCAGGCGCGCTCCCGATTTATGCGTTCGCTATATGTCCCCAGAAATTGGTACCTCACTGCTGCACCCTCCCGCTCCTGGCAGATATAGGTACTGCCAGACCGTGTTCCTACTCTGTGGAGCCTCCATGGCCACAGCTGGTACTGACCGAGCGGGCGTTACGCCTGGCTTAATACCCGCTCGGCTTCAGTCAGCTGTGGCAATTGCACCTATCACCACGCCACTTTACAGACCCCGACTCGGAGCCGTGTTACAAATATATATACAGTTCCCACAGGAGAAGGATGTGTATGGATGTCATATACAAACCACAGAAGAAAAAAAGAAAGATTATTTATATTCCTGTAAAGCAGAAACACGTTACAGGCCTGGATGGAAATTCCTAAGCTATGGAGGTGCGCATAACAGTGTGTAAGCCTTAGGTAAATTCAGCAGAAGGGGGGTGGTGAATAAGAGGGATGCAGAGGGTACTAAGGGCAAGTGGGGCAGAGGAAGGGGGAGTAGTAGTGGCAAGGGCTGATTTGGATAAGCAGCTGGGACTAGTGTTGATGAAGAGAGGAACAATAGTCAAGCTCCTAGGAGCAACAGAAGCAATTACAGATTTCAGCAAACGTTTTGTCATAGAGAGTCTTAAAGAAGGCAGGACTGACAGGTGAGCTAAGTCTCAACGATTTTTGTATCCTATTCCAAAGAGTAGGCAGGGCGTAGCTTATGGCGGCCCTTCCAAGGTGAGTGTTAGCCCTTGGGACATTCCAAGAAATCAACGATTGACTTCTTAAGGCATAGTTCCTGATAGGACTAAGGGGGAGACAGTCAACAACGTATTGTGGGAGTTTGTTGGTAAGGGCTCGGAGCGTCCATAGGGCTGCATTTCTATATCACCTGTATTGAAGGGGAGGGCCACCCTACGGCTGCGTGTAAAGAGCAGTGATGTGTGGAGTACGGGAGGCCAGTTATAAATCTCAGTGCTCTATCATGTAATACATCCAGTTTTGCAAAATATGAGGCAGGGCAATGGCCATAAATGAAGTCGGGGTAGTCAATTAAAGAAAGGAACGTAGATTGGACAAGCTGTCTTTTTGCATCTGTGGTCAAGAGGTGTTTAATTCTGAAAAAAAGACCAAGCCTCTGCCTCATTTTTTTCAGCAGTTCTTCTGTGTGTTCCACAAAAGAGAGTTTGTTGTCTAGCCAAATACTAAGGTATTTGAATTTAGTCACAAATTCAAGATTTTCTCCTAATAAAGTAGAGATTGATGGTAATGGACTAGCGACAGCAGAGTAAGCCCCTGGGCCTGATGGTGAGAAAAGAATGGCCTTGGGTTTTTTTTTTTTTTGTATTTAGTAGTAACTTTTTGCTAAGGAGCTGATACTGCAGAGTATTAAAGTTAGCTTGTAACTCAGCGCAGGCAGCTTCAGGAGATTCCCGGCTTAAGTAGAGCACCGTGTCATCAGCAAACAAGGGAATACTGGCATCTTTGATGCCTGCGTCCAAGCTGTTGATATAAATGGCAAACAGTAATGGGCCCAGTATGGAGCCCTGGGGGACACCTCTTTTTATCAGTTTAAGTGGAGAAATCTCTCCATGAGCCTTAATTTGTTGCTGTCTATCAGACAGGTAGTCTTGGAACCATCCCAGTGCAGTTGAGCCAATGTCTATAGTTTTTAAGGTGGAGAGGAGCAGACAGTGGTCGACAGTGTCGAAAGCCTTACTGAGGTCCAGAAACACAGCACAAACAAATTTTTTGTTGTCTAGGTCCCGTTGCCAATCATTAGTAACTTTTGCCAGTGCCGTAATTGTACTATGCTTAGCTCTAAAGCCAGACTGCATTGGGTTGAGTAGTCCAGCATTGTCTAAGAAAGATCTCAGCTGCATATCCACAATTTTTTCTAGAAGTTTTGAAAGCATGGGAAGAAGGGAGATTGGTCTATAGTTATTTAGGTTACAGGGGTCCCCTGCTTTAAACAGGGGAATGACGTGAGCAGTTTTCCATGCCTTGGGGATGAAGCCTTGTGCTAGGGACAGATTGAATAGGTGTGTTATAGGTGTAGCAAGTATATGGTATGCTATTTTTCAAGAAATATGGGTTGAAGGAGTTGGCCCCAGCAGTTTTTTTAGTATCTAGTCATAGAAGAAGATCTTTAACTTCTTTTATGGTGGTAGGTGAAAAGGAGAAGTCCATGTTATTGCTACTTGGTTCTGAAGGCTGGGTGTTGGTCTCAGGAAGAATGCTACTTACAGGTGTGTTATCAAACGCCAGGCCAGCAGTGGCAAAGTGATTGCTGAAAGCTTGCAGTATCTCTAATTTATCGTTAATGATAATATTATCAGTGGTAATTTTGGAAGGAAGCGCACTTCCTGGAGAGTGGCCAGATTGCTCTTTTATGGTGGACCAGAACTTGGTAGGGCAGTTTGACGCAGAGAGTAGCTCGGTTTGATAAAAGTTGGCTTTGGCCTATCTGACCAACTTAGTACAGATGTTTCTAGATGCCCTGAAGAGACACCAGTCTGCGTCGGGCACGAGATATAAGAGCCTTTTTCCAGAAGTAATCTCTTTTGAGTAAGGCAGCCTTCAGATCCGGTGAGAACCAATGACAGGTTCTGGCTTTTATTTGTGCTTTAACCAGAGGAGCATGGCTGTTTAGGGCGCTGGATATGATTTCATGGAGAACGTCATAGGCATCACTCACTGACTTAGCCAGGTAGAAACTCTGCCATAGCAAAGACTTTTTTAGATTATTGAAGTATGCAATAGGATCGAAGTTCTGTCTGGATCTTTTAGTGGAAAACTTTGATGTAGATAGAGGTTTGGTAACAGTTCTTATGCCACCAATAAAGCAGTGGTCACTAACGTCCACTACGAGGATACCAGCATGGGAAAAGGAATGAGGTCTGTTAACAAGGAAAACATCCAAGAGGGTGCTTCTCATTGGATTTTTTTTGTTGATGTGAGTAGGCTCAGTAATAAGTTGAGTGAGCCCATGAGAGTCGCAGAATTGTTTCAGGGGTAACGAGACCTTAGTCAGCCAATCATAGTTAAGGTCACCTAGTATGATTGTTTCCATTGGGGTAGTATCCAGGTGGGATGACAGGTGTGTCAGAAGTTGGTCCTGCTGCTGGAGGTCTATAGCAGCCTATGATGTGGAACGCCACTGATGGAGAAAACTCGACTTCAAGAGACAGGCATTCAAATCCACAGGCAAGGGAGGTAGCATCTAATATAGATACTGAGAATTTGTTTTTAACATAAATGGCTACTCCTCCACCCCCGGTCTGCCTGTCGGTTCTGAAGAGGAGGTAGTTAGGGATGTTTACTTCTCTGTCTGGTGTGGACACCCGGAGCCATGTTTCCAAAAGCACGAGTACGTCTGGTGCAGTATGAATAATCCAAGCCTGGACTGAATCGAGCTTCTCTTTAAAAGACTGCATACATTAGTATGCAAGAAGCTAATTCCTTTCAAAGTTGTGAGTTCAGAAGGAGATGAGAGCACTTTCGTAGGGCTAGGGTTAAGTTCGACGTCACCTGAGCATAGGAGTAGAAGCAGCACAATTTTCCTCAGGGCAGCAAGGAGAAGTTTAAAGGCACGAGTCTTTCTACGTCTGGTATAGGTTTGAGTACATGGGTCCAAAGACTGAATCATCTTATTGTGCTACCCTACGGATACATATCCTAGGATCCATGCAGAATAGCACAAAGCCATACCTAGTTTGAATAGATAGGGTATAGGACCACGTAGAGGATATTGGTTAGCAGTTCCACTTCGAGGAGATTCCACAAACTGTGAGGGGATCAAAGGCGTACAGTGGCAGCATAATTTGTTCATAGTGTTGTTATATGGGGAATCAATTCTGTCAGGTTGCCTAACCACACAGGGTATTATACAAAGACTGGCGAATAAGGGTAGCCAAACAAGGCCTGTCATGGTTGCCTTTTATGTAAGTAAGGAGTGTACTGCAGTAGCTTCTGCTATCTAAGTTATATAGGTCCCAGGGTTGTTGTTCCGTATGCGACTTGTTTGGGGAAGTTTAAAAACAGTTATGCAAAATAAATGTATACCGCCCTCGGCTAGAGAAAGGAGAGATTAGCTCGAATTAATAGTGGGGGCAATACAAAGGCTAACAGTCTGAGCAAAAACAGCTCAATTAGCAACTGAAAAGCCTGCAATTTCCTTGGCACCTTGCAGTCTGGAGAGAGCTACAAAGTCACGAAGGGGCTGTAACACTTGGTTGCTGGGAACATTTTTAGACAATAAATACAGTTTTTTGGCAAGTCAGTCACAGTTCAGTAATTTGTTTTTTTCAGTAAAAGGGATGTTTCAAGTAAAACAGTGCCTTAGCAAGACAGAATATGCTAATCAGCAGGACAGGATATGCTAGTCAGCAATAAGGAAACCTAAAGTACCAAAATAGTATGCCTCAGCAAGACAGAATGAGATAAAGCTACTAGAAGGTTTAGTTGTAAAAAAGGGATGGGAGGAATTGCAGTTGTTGACAGTAAGGAACCAATAAATTGAAACTTCAGATAGGAGTGGGTGGAGACTGTGTGCATTTAAAGGAGGCCTGGGAGGGGGAGGAGGGCTGGCACGAAAAATCAAGGGGAAGTTTGCAGAGTTAGCACTGAATCAGTGCACATACATTTGGAGAGAAACTGCAGCGGGGGGGATGGTAAGTTACTTTACACAGGCCGAGCAGAACAGGCTAAATTAAAATATATAAATTAGAAGCCGAGTACAGGGATGCAGGCTTACATTAAGCCACACGTCTCGGGTGCTCCTGTCTCAGGTGAGTGAGACCAGCCAATCAGGGAGATCTACACAGGCGTGGAGCCAATAGCGCTACCCCGAGAAGGCGCTGAAATTGAAAACAGCAAATTGCAAGTGATGATCCGGTTCAGCATTTACACAGCCCAGAGAAATTGTGGCAATTTTTCAAGCATCGTACCTTATCTCTCTTTGGGCGGTAGGTGGATCAGGCTCCTTGCACCGTGGAGGTGCTATGGCTGGATCGTGACCGCTGCCCTAGGGGGCAAGTGGCACCTGGAAGGAAGGAGACAGCAGATTAAATAGGAGCAATTGGGGGGGGTGTCTAAACAGAGACACACAAAGAGAGCTGAGCACCAACTTGAAAGACAAATCAGGGGGCAGTCTCAGACAGAGGCAAGGTGCCGGCTAACTTGGGAATCCAAAACAAGCACAAAAGAATAGACTGATGGGGGAGGGCAGGAGGGTCAGAACAGAGACAGAGGAGGACAGGGGGACAAAGGAAGATGATTAAGAATGAAAGCCAAGGGCAGAAGCCTTAGGCTCAAGACAGAGGCTACACAGATTTTACAATTCACTGAATTTTCTAAGTCCATAGCAGTAAGCATGTAAACCTAGTACAGTCTTAAATAGGACTGAAAAAAATATATTAACAAAGTCAGTAAAACTTTTTTACAAACTCAGTTCAAGGCAGTGTACAGAGTGAAAGCTTAATTGGGGAAAAAATCAAGGGGAAGTTTGCAGAGCTAGCACTGAATCAGAGCACATACAGTTGGAGAGAAACTGCAGCAGGGGGGGAACGGTAAGTTACTTTACACAGGCCGAGCAGAACAGACTAAATTAAAATATATAAATTAGAAGCCGAGTACAGGGATGCAGGCTTACATTAAGCCACACGTTTTGGGTGCTCCTGTCTCAGCTGAGTGAGACCAGCCAATCAGGGAGCTCTACACAGGCATGGAGCCAATAGCGCTACCCTGAGAAGGCGCTGAAATTGAAAACAGCAAATTGCAAGTGATGATCTGGTTCAATGTTCACACAGCCCAGAGAAATTGTGGCAATTTTTCAAGCATCGTACCTTATCTATCTCTTTGGGGGGTTGGTGGATCAGGCTCCTTGCACCGTGGAGGTGCTATGGCTGGATCGTGACTGCTGCCCGAGGGGGCAAGTGGCACCTTATCTATCTCTTCAGGGGGTAGGTGGACCAGGCTCCTTGCACCATGGAGGTGCTATGGCTGGATCGTGACTGCTGCCCGAGGGGGCAAGTGGCACCTTATCTATCTCTTTGGGGGGTAGGTGGATGAGGCTCCTTGCACCGTGGAGGTGCTATGGCTGGATCGTGACTGCTGCCCGAGGGGGCAAGTGGCACGGTGGATCAGGCTGCTTGTACCGTGGAGGTGCTATGGCTGGATCGTGACTGCTGCCCGAGGGGGCAAGTGGCACCTTATCTATCTCTTTGGGGGGTAGGTGGATCAGGCTCCTTTCATCGTGGAGGTGCTATGGCTGGATCGTGACCACTGCCCGAGGGGGCCAACATGACGCTGCCAACGTGGTCTGCACAGCTAAAGGAACCCATGCGGGCTTAGGGCCCCTCCCTTTAGCAGCTAATGTCTTAAATACTACACTGACAGGTACTGCTGACAGTGTGTCTGCATGACTGAAGCCTCCCCCCTGGGTGGTGGACCTTCACACCACCCGGAGGGATTGCAGTGCAGGAAACAAGTGGCTTGAAAAGGACCCTGGCTTGTGACAAGGAACTCATCCTCGGGATGTGGACCTCAAGAGAATTCAATGAGCTTGACTAATAATGGCCTGTTGGAATGTTTTCATAGAGCCTGATGGTATAATGCAGACATGAACTGACTGGTGAGCATTTATGATGAAGCCAACAGACAAACTTAACTTCTGCTCTGTCTCTCTATTTTTGTCTGACACCTTGTGGCCTTGCCCAATTTTCCTTACCTGCCATTTGTTAAAGTGTCTCAACCAGTCTGTTCTCTCACAGCTAGGCCTAATACTTGGGTACCTTGTATTATGTATAAATTGTAAGTGTGCCTCCTGCCTGTTTCTCCCACAGCTAGGCCTGATGACTTGTCTGCCTTGCTTTTTTGTAAAAAAAATTGTATTCTGGAATAATTCTCTACTGTTGCTGTGATCCTTGTGGTGTATTGTCCTCTGTGGCTACAGCTACCACTGTAATTGTGCGAACAGTTCTTCATCACTGTGTAACTGATTGTTTGTCACTGATGTATTTTCATGTTGTACTCTCCCAGGTCGTGCCTGAAAATAGGTAGGATTTTTGCCTAGTGCACTTACCCGGTTACCAAAAGCTAATAAATAAATACATACATACATACATAAAATGCTTGTGAGCAATGTGATGGCTAGCAGACTTATTGCTTGTTAGCAGTATGATGTGGCTGATAGGCCAAATGGTTGGCTGCAGTAGGACTGGAATGATAGAAAATGAACTGAATGATAAGGTGCTGAAAATATGAACATATATCAAAGGCCATTACCTTGGAAGACACTCAGCCATGAGCAGAAATGCAGGAGCAGAAGTACAACCAGGTCTGTTGGAAAATGCTGAAACAGACTGATTGAGAAGCCTGGTTAAAATGATTGAGTTAAGTGACTGCAGCTGTTGGCAGAGTCAAGTGGAGAAGCTGTATGCAAAGCACACAGAGAAACTGCAGTGAAACGTTTGCAAGTGTTGATTATGAACAGCACAGAAAACAATGACAATGTAGCAAGCATATGGATATGAAAAGCAAGATGGAGACCATTCTGAAAGAGAGATTGGTGAGCTTTCTGGGGCATAATGAGCATCAGGACATGAGGCAGCATGGGTTTGTGTTGGGAAGGTCCTGCCAGACTAACCTAACTGGGTCACCGGGACAGTAGACAAAGGCCAGCGGTTGATAAGAAAAAATTACTCACCTTAGTAATTGTGTTTCTTCTAATGGAGTCTTGCTGTATTCTGACATTATGCAGTTAGTCCCAGCACTTGAACTGCGCTGGAGAGAAAAGAGTTAACTCTATACCAAAGCATAGAACGTTGAGCTCAAGCTCAGTTCAAACCTCTGTCTGCTGCACTTTGAAGTGTAACCATCAGATTCTTATGAGCTAACACTAATTACCCACACTATGTGGAAATTATAAAATTTACTAGCCAAAAGGCAACCAAATATTTTGGATCACCAAAAGACTCAAGTCGAGAAATCCAAACAAAAAAACTAGGTAGTGAACTAATATAATTAGCAAAACATATAAATAACCCACTCCCCTTGTCTAAAAAGGGGACAGTGCCAAGTACACCCCTGAGGTGCAACACTGCGCCTGCCAGCCCACTTCCCAAAAACCAGGTTCTGAAAGGGGAGGCAGGAGGGAGGTCAGAATACAGCAAGACTCCATTGGAAGAAATACAATTACTAAGGTGAGTAATTTTTTCTTCAAACAACATGAAGTCTTGCTGTATTCTGACATTAATCAGACTACTAAGCAGTACCTCCCTGGAGAAGGGTACCGAACCTAGTATGGGAATAGGCTCTGCAGTACTGCTGTACCAAACCTAGCATCACTCCTAGCCTGGATATCCAGAGAGTAATATTTGGTGAATGTATGGACTGTTTTCCAGGTGGCTGCTCTGTATATCTTTAATAAGGATATATCTCTGGCAGCAGCCAGAGAAGCAGCTGTACCTCTAGTCGAATGAGCCCTCAGGCCTGTTGGGGGTACTTTGCCTAGCTTTTCATAGCCGAATTGTATACAAGAGACAATCCACCAGGCAACAGTTCTCTTAGTAGCAGGTTTACCCTTCCCCACTTCACCATAAGTGAAGAACAACTGGAGGGAGTCAAACCTAAGTGCCTTAGTACGCCCAATGTAGTAGCTAAGAGCCCTTTTAACATCCAAACTGTGTAATCTTCTCTCTCCTGAAGAAGAATGATCAGTGAAGAACACAGGAAGAAACACGGACTGGTTCAGATGAAAATCTGAAAACACTTTAGGTAAGAACCTCCTGTTGGTTCTAAGGACCATCTTATCTCTATGGAATGAGATAAAATCAGTCTCCACTGACAGAGCTTGCAATTCACTGATACGCCTGGCAGAGGTAATAGCTACTAGGAACACAGTTTTCCAAGTCAAGTACTTAAGTTCTGCTGAGGCCAAAGGCTCAAAAGGGGGTTGCATAAGCTGAGTGATGCAAACATTAAGATCCCAAGCAGGAGTAGGATCTCTAAAGGGGGGATTGGTATGAAGGAATCCTTTGAAGAATTTACAGGAAACAGGGTGAGATGCCAGTGAGGAGGGCTTTCCCACTTACAGAAATGCAGAAACAGCTGATAAGTGTACTTTGAGGGTAGCTGGTCTTAGGCCTAAGCCATTAAGATGAACAATGTAATCCAGAACTGTAGACAAATCAGCAGTATCTGGGGATATGTGCTTATTGGAACACCAAATGCTGAATTTTTTCCATTTGGAGTTATAAGTTTTTCTGGTGCCAGGTTTTCAAGAGGCTTTGAGACCATCCAGAACCCCTTGAGACAGATGCAAATTTGCATATTCTAGCTCTTTAAGAGCCATACCTTGAGACTGAGACACCAAAGGTTGGGGTACCATATCCTCCACTGAGAGGAGGTTAACAGGTTGTTATTCCTGGAGACAGACAGGGGAACATTGACTGCTAGGGACAGCAACACAGGATACCAAGGCTCTCTGGTCCAGTCTGGAGCAATCAGGATCACTTTGCAAGATTGTGACCTTATCTAGACCAGAACTTTGAAAAGTAGAGGAAAAGGAGGAAAGGCATACAGAAATTTCCCCTCCCAATCTAGAATTAGAGCATCCAGAGGGACTGAGCCCAAGACTGGGAGTCTGCAACAAAAGAGGGGAAGTTGGTGATTGTCTAAGGCTGCAAAGAGATCTATCTCTGGAGTGCCCCACCTTGAAAAGATCACTTTTAATACTAGGGAATCCAGGGACCATTCGAGATGGCCCTGGGAAATCTTGCTCAATGCAACTGCTAGCACACTGTCCTTCCCTGAAAGGTTGACTGCTACCAGAGAGGTCTGTAGAGAATAGGCCAGAGACCATAATTTCATGGCTTTCATGCACAAGGCCATAGACTGAGTGCCTCCCTGCTTGTTGATGTACCACATGGTGGTAGTGTTGTCTGTTCTGACCTGAACCACCTTGTTCTGTACTGGGTCCAAGAAGGTTTGTAGAGCCAGGTATGCTGCCCTGAGCTCCAGAAGATTGATGTGGTGAAGAGACTCCTGCGGGGACCACACTCCCTGAGCTGTGAGGGCTCCCAGGTGAGCTCCCCACCCCAGGAGAGAAGCATCTGTGGTTAGAACCACAGAATGAGACTGAGTGATGAATGGGACTCCTTGCCTGAGGTTGTCCTGATTCAACCAACATTGGAGAGCCTGGATAAGAGTCTGAGTCACTGGATTTAGTTTGGTTACAGGATCTTTTTTCTGAGACCAAAAAGCCCTCAAATGGAACTTGATGTCCCTCATCTGAAATCTGGCCCCTTGGACCACTGCAGTGGAAGCTGCCTTGTGGCCTATGAGTTGAAGGAAATGCCTTGCTGGTCGAGACACCAGAAGGTGAAAAGAAGAGCCAGCTCTATAAGGGCTTTTACCCTTGCCAGAGGGAGAAAAGCTCTTGCTTTGACAGTATCCAACTCTACCCCATGAAGGTCAAGAGTTGCACTGGTTCGAGAACTGATTTTGGAAGATTGAGGAGGAATCCTAGAGAAGTGAGCACTTGCTAGGTCACTCACAAGTTTGACTTGACTTGGTCTGGAGACTGACCCACAGTGAGCCAGTCATCCAGGTATGGGAATATGGTAATGTTTTGTCTCCTTAGAAAGGCCACTACTACTGTTAGGCATTTTGTAAACACACTTGGAGCTGATGTTAGGCCGAAGGGCATTGCTCTGAACTGATAATGGCCTGAAGGCAGTTCGAACCTGAGGTACTTTCTGTGGGAGCACCTGATGGGAATGTGAAAATAGGCATCCTTTATGTCCAGGGAGTCTAGCCAATCCCCTGGCCTTAGAGAGGGAAAAATTAGTCCCAGAGTCACCATTTTGAATTTTGGCTTTACTAGGTGCTTATTTAAGTATCTTAGTTCCAGGATGGGCCACCACTCCCCTGTTTTTTTCGGGGTAAGGAAGTATCTGGAGTACAGACCTTTGCCCCTATAAGGTGTAGAAACTTTCTCTATAGCTCTGAGAGCAAGCAGAGATGAAACCTCTGCCTGTAGGGCGAGAGTTTCAGAGATGTTTGCAGGTGAAAAAGACCTGACCCTCAGCTTTGGAAATTTTCTGAAGCTGAGGGCCAGTCCCTGTCTTACTACCTCGAGGACCCACTTGTCTGAGGTAACAGACTTCAAGTCCTGGAAGTAGTAAGCCAGCCTGCCTCCTACAGGAATTGGGGAGTCGACCTGGGCTGACACATCAGGGTGTCTGCTTGGCAGGAGCCTTAGACTGAGAGGAGGATGCAGCCCCGCTCATCCCCCTTCTGCCTCTCCCTCTGAAGAACCCCATCTGAGGAAAAGGAGAAGAGGCCTGTGCCTGGTAGAAAGGCCTGTGAAAGGGCCAACCCCTGCCCCTAGATTGCTGCTTCTGAGGAGTGGCCTACATTTCCTTGGCCTGTGCACTCCTGAAGGTGGTCCTGTATTCATCCATTTTCTTCATGTAATTCTCTGTCTGGTCCCCAAACACAGAATTCTCGATGACAGGGAAATCCATGGCCCTAGCCTGGGTGTCCTGTGATAGGCTAGTACATCTGAGCCAAGCCAGTCTCCGAAGAGCCACAGATGTAGCCATGACTCATGATGACACATCATTGTAGTCCACAGCAGAATGAAACTAGATTTTTGATGCCTCAATCCCATCAGCAGCCTCCTCCTCCAGCTCCTTGGCAAGTTGGGGGGAAGCCTGTTTAGCCAGTTCCAGAACAGTATCCCATCTGAACTTCTGGTATCTGGCTGTATAGGCCATATAGTTAGCTTGCCTGAGTCCCAAGGAAGATGCCATGTACTGTTTTTTAGCCATGGCATCCAGCTTCCTGGAGTCTTTATCTGGGAGGCGTGAAGCCAAGGGTATGTTAGCCTTACCACAGGCTGCAGTCTGCACGACCCCAACATGGCTGCATTGCTGGTACAAGTACTCCATACCTGGGTCTGACAACATATACCTCTTTTCCATTTGCCTGTCCACAGGAGGTAAGGAATTTGGAGTCTTAAGTAACTTTTGTGTCTGTTTCCCAAAAGATTTGTGAAGTGGAGCAGACAATCTCTTGGACTCTGGGATGTCCATCATCTCCACATAGTCAGGCACCTCTTGCTCCTCGACAGCTTCATCTAATGGAAGATAAAGGGTTTCTGCCACATTTTTGTAGAACATAAAGTGGGAAGGGGATTCAGAAAGCCTAGAAGGGGAAACACCAGAAGGTCTATCTGGGGAGATGTCCGGTTCTATGGGCTCATCCAGACCTTCCACACCATCATCATCATCATCCCTCTCCAGATCCAGTTCATAATAGTCTTCTGGGGAATAATCCGGAACCGGAGGAACCGACTGGACCAAACGCCTACCGGGAGGTGTCTGATCAGCTGGAACCGAACGGAGTGATTCAACTATACTGATCACCCTGGCAATTTCCTCGGCAGTTGGACAATGCAGTTCTGGACCCGAACCGGCCAATTTTTCTTTTTTCTTTCTTTTGGCCGGAACCGACCCTTTAGGATCAGCTCTCCTTTTGCCTGAGGGAGTCTCACCCAGGTCAGTGGGCACTCCCTCAGGTTCAGTCGAAACCGAACCAGGCTGGCCATCTGGGTCAGTGGACTTCTCGGCCTCCTTTTCCCTTAGCCTACCCAATCTTTTATCCAGGGTGGCCTTAGGAAAATTCTTACATGTTTGGCAGTCTGAATCAAGGTGGTCAAAACCCAGACAGTAAACACACGTGGTGTGGGGATCAGCCTTAGCAAAGGCCTCCCCACACTCACTGCAGTGTTGAAACCCAGTGGTCCCGGTTTTTCTTTTGGGTTTCTCAGACAAAGCCATCCTACAAACTTACCCTTTACTCGGCAAAAGCCAGGCAAGACCCCCTTATCGGTTCCTAACTGTGTCACGTGTATTTGAAAAAACCCCGCTAAAGATACTTTTTTTTAGAACCGATAAGGACCGGTACCTCACACTAAATTTAGAAAACGCAAAGAAAACTTAACAGAAATACAGCCAATTGGTTCAGCCGAACCGATTGAAAATATTGCTTTTACAATTTCCATAGAAAAATAGCATTATTCCACTACCTATAGTACTTACTGTACCACAGACAGGGATCTGAACCGAATAAAAATGAAAATGCGGTTTAAAACTGACATTTTACTGTACCGAACCGATAGCGAAGGAGAGATCTCCGGAGCGACTGTTCAGTTAGGCGGAGTAAAGAATCTGACAGTTATACTTCAAAATGCAGCAGACAGAGGTTTGAACAGAGCTCAAGCTCAACGTTCCATGCTTTGGCATAGAGTTAACTCTTTCCTCTCCAGAGCAGTTCAAGTGCTGGGGCTAACTGCAAAATGTCAGAATACAGCAAGACTTCATGTTGTTTGAACATAGAAACATAGACTTTGATGACAGATAGGGACTGCTTGGCCCACTTAGTCTGCCCATTTCCTTACCAACAGGATAAGCTGCAGATCCTAGTTAACCAACAGCCTATTTCTTCCTACCCACCACAAGAATTGCCTTATGTCTGTCCCATGCATTTGTGAATTCTCACACAGTTTTAGACCCCACAACCTCCTCAGGAAGGCTGTTCCATTCGTCCACCACCCTCTCTGTAAAAAAATACTTCCTCACATTGCCCCTAAGCCATCCCCCCTCTACCTTCAAATTGTGTCCCCTTGTTCTTGCACATCTCTTTTTCTGAAAGATCCTACCCTCTTGGACTTTGTTGGTTCCACTGAAGTACTTAAAAGTTTCTATCATGTCCCCACCTCTCCCTCCTTTCCTCAAGGGTATACATATTAAGTTCCTTTAGTCTCTCCTCATATGGCTTCTCTTGCAGACCCTGCATCATTTTAGTTGCCCTCCTCTTGACTGCTTCCATCCTGTCTATGTCCCTGCGGATGTAACCCCTAGGTGGTGCTATCCCAAGGGCCACTACCCCTGCCAGCTTGGCTACTGACAGGTTGAGGGGCCTAGGTTCTATGACGGGTACCTCCACACAGAGGTCAGGGTTAGTAGTGGTCAAACTAACTTGGGCACAGCCCTCCGGGACACTGTAACCCCTCTTTGTTCCCATTAGTGGCCCACACAGTACACAGGAGTTGCCTTCCCAATACCCCACATATGAACACTTTTTACACATATAGATACCACTTACCCTCGAGACTGATTCTACAGCTCGTCTCTGAGGACCCCCTGTAAAAACAAGGTTAAGCAACATACACAACACAATGCTGGTTCTACATGTACTAACACTACAGACAGTACATAGTTCAATAACAACAAATCTGATTTATTTAGGGGACAGTAACACGGAAGGGGGCAATCAGGTTGATTTGGTTTAGTAAGGTTCGAATCACAGTACTGTGCATACATATTGGGTCCAAAAAAGTCACACTCTGGGTACTCAGGATGGGGGGGGGGCGCTAACCAGGTCCATTGGCCGGCTGGTGCAGCTGGATGGGGCCCTGTAGGAAGAAATATATGCACAACACACACAAACTTGTCATCTGGAGCCGGATGGCTCAGTTCGTAGAAAGAAACAATAAATCAGATGGCACACTTTTGATTTACAAACTGTTGCAGGGGGTTGCCCTGAATTGTACTCACAATACCCCACACAGAATTCAAGCTGGAAGGTGTTGTTTCTGGGTCGCCATCATTCAGCACACAACTCACAGCAGAGGGGAAATGGAATAGTGGTCCCCATAAGCACTAGACACATTTATATGTAAAGGAAATCACTATACCACGCAGCTGCTTCTCAATCCCGATCGCAAACACTTGCAAATTACCCGGGAGCACGCACAGCATCAGCAGTCCCCGACAGGCCGACTGCACTTTAGCAAATCTTCGATCTTCTACGGGCAAGCCTGGTTCTACACACTTCTTCTTTTTTCTTCCTCCTCACACACTCAGATTCAGTCTGAATTAGCACTCAAAACGGCTGCAGGCTGACTTCAGGGCCTCTCCCGTACTTCCCGCGCGTTCTACACACCGCAGCAAGAGCAGAGCTCCTTCTCTCTTCACTGTCACTACCGAACTGGCTTTCCAGCAACAGTGCAGGGCATTTCATTTGGGTTCCATCTAGTTCAGTTGGTTCAGCTGTCAATCACAGTAGGGTTCCCCCGTTGGTGCAAAAAGGTGCCAAGGTCCAAACTACATTTCCCAGAGGCACTGGCTATACAGTACAGAGGTGGCTGGCTCCACAATGAGAGTCCAAGTTCTGATTTGCCAGCAGACTCCATTTTAACAATCCCCCCTTCATGCTGATTGGGCCAATTCAGCAGTTCAGTACCAGAATGGAGGGCTAAGCAAAAACAGTCCAGACTGCAAAGAAAAGCAGGTTAGACAAACTGCATTTTCACTAACACTCTAGCTGGTTTCAGGCAAACAGTTACATCTTTCATTTAGGCTCCCTCTGCGCTCTTAGCGACTGCAGAAACAGAGCGATTAGGCAGCAGCTCGGGCAGGATTCGAGCGTTAAACACACAGTCCCCCCATGCAAACTAATTAAGCCTGTGAGCAGGCAGCTCTTAAAGAGACAGTACCAGAGGCTCTAAAAGCACTCACAGTGCCCACATTTAAGCGGCATTATGCCGAACACCAGCTAGGCAGGGAGCATTTAGGCAAGCTCCAGGAAGGCTTCTAGGAACCCCCATTTGTAGGGGGGTTACCCGGAGACGAGGTCTCCAGAACTGGATGAAGTACTCCAGATGGGGTCTCACCAACTGTCTGTACAGAGGGATAACAACTTCCTGTTTTCTGCTGGTAGTGCCTCTCCCTATACAACCCAGTATCCCCCCAGCCCTCCCTACTCACACTGCTTGCTAACCTTAAGGTCATCTGATACGACTACCCCAGGTCCCCTTCCATTTTAGTTGTTGTTACTACCTCCCCCCATTGTGTAATCTTCCCCTGGGTTGTTGTTTCCCAGCTGCATTATTTTGCACTTATTTGCATTGAATCCAAGCTGCCATACTTCTGACCATTCCTCCAACCTTGCCAAGTCCCTTCTCATCCTTTCCACACCTCCTTGTGTATCAACCCTGTTGCAGATCTTTGTATCATCTGTAAAGAGGCATACTTTTCCTTCCAGTCTCTCTGCAATGTCACTTATAAAGACATTAAAAAGGACTGGACCCAGTACTGAACCCTACGGTACCCCACTAGTAACCCCTCTTTCTTCAAAGTGGACTCCATTTACAATTACCTTCTGTGTCCTGTTGTCCAGCCAATGTTTAACCCAGGCTACCACCTTGGGACCCACTCCCAGGCTGGTTAATTTGATTATTAATCTTTTGTGTGGGACTGTGTCAAATGCCTTGCTAAAGTCTAGGTAGACCATGTCCACAGCCCTTCCCTGGTCTACTACTTTGGTCACCCAGTCAAAGAAATCAATTAAATTCATCTGACATGACCACCCTGCAGTGAACCCATGCTGCCTTGGGTCCTGTGCCCCACTGGTCTCTAGGCATTCAACAATTCTTTCCTTCAGAAGTGATTCCATCACTTTCCCTACCACAGAGGTCAAACTAACAGGTCTGTAGCTTCCTGCCTCTGTCTTGCTCCCACTTTTGTGAAGGGGAATCACATCCGCCTTCCTCCAGTCCTCAGGTACCACGCCATCCTCCCATGATTTGTTAAAAAAGGTAGTCAGTGGTGTCACTAGTTCTCCCTTAATTCTTTTAGAATTCTGGGGTGAATTCCATCAGGCCCCATTGCTTGTCCACCTTCAGTTTTAGGGTTTTTAGAACCCTTTCTTCTGTGAAAGGACTGGGATCAACTCCCTATCCAGAGTGCTTCTGTTAATTGGATTAGGCACCTCCCTCCTCTTCTTTTGTGAATACTGAGCAGAAATATTCTTTCAGTATCCCTGCTTTTTCACTGTCCCTCTCTGCCCACCCACCGTCCTTTCTATTCAGCCTCACTATCCCTCCCTTTGTCTTTCTACGCTCCCTGATGTACCTATAAAAGGTTTTATCCCCCTTCTTAGCCGAGTTGGCTATCTTTTCCTCAGTTTTGGCCTTTGTTATTCTGACTTCCCTGCCTGCTTCCTTCTGCCTTAACTGGTACAGTTCTCTGTCCTGCTCCTTCTGTGTTTTCTTATACTTCCCAAATGCTGTCTTTTTCTCCCTAACCTCCCACGCCATCTCTTTTGAGAACCATAGTGGCTTTTTCTTTGATTTGTTTATTTGCTTCACACAAAGGTTTGTTGCCTCTGTGATGGCAGTTTTGATGTTTCCCCATTGTTGCTCCACCCCTCTTTCTAGCTTGTTTGCCAGTGCTTTTCTAAGACACTCTCCCATCTTGCCAAAGTCAGCCCTCGGGAAGTCCAGTACCCTCACTTTGTATGGCTTGACTCTGTAGCTGAGTTTATCATGAACCACACTGTTTGATGGTCACTTGTTCCCAGATGGCTACCCACTTCTAGATCTGAGATCCTCTCACTGTCCCCATTTGACAGTACGAGGTCCAAGATTGCTCCCTCATGAGTGGGTTCCAAAACTAACTGTCTGAGACATGTCACCTGTAGGGCATCGAGAATGGCGCTGCTCTTGGATGTGGCCGCAGCAAAGGTGCTCCAGTTAACATCTGGCATATTCAGGTCCCCCATCAACAGTATCTCCCCTTTCTTTGCCATCCTAAGGATGCCTTCTATCATATCCTTGTCCATTCCCTGTTCCTGACATGGGAGTCTGTATACAACCCCTGTGTGGACTTTGGTGCCATTTCCAGTCTCTAAGCTGACCCACAGTGCCTCCTCTCCTTCCTGTTTAAATCTTTTGTTCCATTGCTTTTATCCCTTCCCTTACATAGAGAGCTACTCCTCTCCCTCTTCTACCCTCCCTGTCTCTCCTATAGATTGTGTACCCTGGTATGTTAACATCTCAGTCTTGATTCTCTGTGTACCATGTTTCTATGACTGCTACGATATCCAGGCATCCCTCTTCCATTAAGGCCACAAATTCAGGGAGCTTGTTACCTAGACTACAGGCATTGGTACTCATTACCCTCCATTTCTTGATGGCCTTACCACTTTTTGCCCCATCTCTGTCCTTATTGCCTTTGTCATTTTCTCCATTTACCCCTGCCCTTCTCCCTATCGACATCTCTATCTTGGTGTTTACCTCACTTACTTCCCTGATTTTTGGGGGAGCGCTAGGATTTCCCTGCTCCTTTCCAGTGCCTCTGATGTTCTGTATCTGATCTTCAGCAAGGCCTTTGACTCTGTACCTCACAGGAGATTGGTCAGGAAGCTAGGAGACCTAGGGATAGGGGCTAAGCTTGTTAGGTGAGTCAGAAGTTAGTTGCAGACAGAAGCCAAAAGGTGGCAGTTGGGGGGTGGGAATTCTCAGAAGCTAGACCTGTGACCAGTAGGGTCCCATGGAGCTCTGTGCTCAGTCCAGTGTTGTTTAACACATTCATAAGTTACATCACAGATGGGATCAAGGGTAAGATCTGCCTGTTCACAGATGTCACAAAGCTCTGTGGGAGGGTAGAAATGGATGTGGGCAGACAAGAACTCAGAGAAGACCTGGCTAGACTACAGAAGTGGTATGGCAGCTGCCAACTGGAATTCAATGCAAAAAGTGCAAAGTTATGCACATGGGGGTGAAAAAGCCAGGGACCAAATACTGGTTGGGTGGTGTGCAGGTAACCAGGTCAGAGGAAGAAAAGGACTTGGGTGTAATTATTACAAGTGACCTGAAACACTCGGCACACTGCAGGAAAGCTCTGGCCAAAGCAAATTGAATGTTGGGCTGCATAGCCAGGGGAACTATCAGCGGGAAGGCTGAGGTCATTCTGACACTGTAGAGGTCTCCAGTGAGACTGCACCTAGAGTACAGTGTACAATACTGGTGTATTTATCTTAAAAAGGATATCAGCTTGCTAGAAACGATCCAGAGAAGGGCAACCAAGATGATCCAGGGCCAGCAAGGCAACACCTATGAGGAGAGGCTCAGGCGGCTCATCATGCACTCTCTTGAGGACCGAAGGGAGAGGGGGGACATGACCAGACCTTCACATACCATAAAGGTTTAAACATTGTGCGCACCGAGGGTCTCTTCACCCTCAATGGAAAGAAGACCACTACGGGTAACAGCCTACACCTTGTAGGAGGAAGGTTCAGGAGGCAGATGATCAGGCACTTTTTCACAGTGAGGGTGGTAGCTAAGTGGAATCAGTTGCTGGAGGAGGTGGTATCCCTGAAAATGGTGGACAGCTTCAAGAGAGGTTGAGGCAGGGTGAGGGGGAAGTTGCAGGTAGAGAAGGTGGGGTGGAGAGAGGGGAGGAGGGGGTATTTGAGAGGGGTGAAAGGGGATATGGGGAGGGAAGCAGTTCTGTCTGTAAACAGGGTGGGAACTGCACACTCAAGCAGACCTGACCTTAAGGCCTTTATCTGCTGTCATATTCGTATGTTCGTATGTATGTAGGTTATACAAACTGTGAAAACAGGCACAAAATACAGCAACATAACAGAGGCAGGCAGGACATACTGTAGAATCGAGTAGGTGCACCGAAAACACATTACAAGTAAGCACTGAGTTGCATGTGGACAAAGCAGTGGAAGTGGCTGCCCTAAAAAGGCTGAAAGTAGAAAGCTACAGCTAGATAGCGAGCAAAACAGTAAACCAGAGCTGCGGAAGGGGAAAAAAGAAAAAAAAACAGAAAGGACCTAAACAACCAAAAGGAAAGCACAGCATACCTCTCAACTTCTAGCCTCATAAATAAAAGACAAGTACTGAGAAAATCAGGGACAGAGGACCAACATCAGGGACACATCTTAAATATTGGTAACAACCGCTCAGGAAGCTAATAGAATAAGGGGCTGAGTGTGAAGTGCATTATCTGAAGAAGAACAAGTCTGTAACTCTAATGTTTCAAAGTATTTTGTGTTTACAGTCCTTACTGTTTAACCATGGAAATACAAATTTTAGGAGGGACAGAGGAAAATTCTGAGGCAAAATCAGAAATATCCCTAAAAATCAGGGATAGTTGAGAGGTACAGAAAGTAGCAACCATGGGGGGAGGGAAGGAAGCACAGCCTCTGGCTGTAGCAAAGAAATAAAGCTTCCGAATGAGGTTGGAGGATGCAGGAAGCTGTTTTATGTAGCCCAGGAAGGGGGTGTGGCTGGTTGCTCCTGCCCATCAAACCTCAGGCTTAGCCTTTTAATTATGCAGTACTCCTGTCAACTATGGGGTGTTTCGCTTATACTTTGCCTTTTATTCACAAATGTAGTAAACTATAATTTAAGTGTCAGCTATCCAACTACTTCAAGAATTCCAAAAAGACTTGCATCTTATTTTACTTAAATTAGTATCAGTGGCTCAGTACTGTAGGTAGCACACTTACCTACAGGGCTGGAAGATCAGAAGGTCAAGGCATTCTAGTCCCACAACAGACATACAATCAAATACCCAATACTGACACTGTAGTGCAGCACAAACATTACTGATACAGTAAATAAATAAAATAAAAATGAGGCCATTCTTGATTTTTGTTTATCTTCCCAAATAAATTGACACCTCTAGTTTGACCTCAGCCCCGGATCTAATTTGCAATTGCTGTCATATTGCATATTTGCAAATTGTTCTAATTTTACTTTATGTCTACACCCAGTCTGTCTTGGTTGTTGATTATTGCTATATTTATTGTATTGTAAGGTCAATTCATGCCCAAGCACCTTGTAAAAGCAATTATGATCTTAACAAATCCTTTTTCCTACATAAATAAAGGTTAATAGTGGTGCCGTAGGGCCACTACAGTTAGGGTTGAGTAGACACATTAATGTTAAACTCCAAATTTTGCACTTTAATAAATTTGCAACCGTTTAAAGGATTTGCACCAAAGTTTGCATGTGCAGTCTTGCAGGGTAGATCTCTTGACGGCCAAGTTTCATTCTTGTTGGATGTGCAGATTTCAAAATGCGGACACTGAAGAAAATGCAGAAAATAATTTTTTGCTGTTTTTTTTTTTTTTTTTTTGCCATTGGGTAATGCCCAGACAGTTTGAAATTGTTGTCTGAAAGTTTCAGAATAGAAAGGGCTTGGCCCACAGAAGTGCCTTTTTCTGGTTTGGTGAAAAAATATTAATCTGCTCCAAAGTTATTAAATTCAAAAAAATGTGGGTTCTGAGCATGCTCAGTCAGCTCTTCAAAATAGCTGTAAAAAATATTATTCATGAACTATGAGGTGTGAGGCGTCCAAGCCAGGATGCCTGGAGTTGCCTCATTGCTCATGAATAAGTAATGCACTTATTTGCATAATTTTTTTTTAATTCGGGGAACTAGAAAAATCGGGTGAAAACTACACGCTATCCCTCCTTGGAAAACTTGGTCTGTTCAAAATCACTGTTTACAACAATTTCTTTTTGGTTTCACCTGTTCACATCGTTTAATTAGTATTTCGGAAAGACCTTTGAGCATGAGCTCTTTTATAAAGGCTCCTCGTCAGGGTGGACAATAAGAAAATATACATATTCAGTGGTTACAGAGGCCTCATCACGAGGCATTAAAGAGCGATTACATGACAATTAGATAAACAGGAGAAAAAAACTGAGCAGTTGCAATTGAATACTAAACTATTTCTAATTGGTTGCCCTAGGTAGCGCACCCCTGGAAACCTCCAAATCCATTGATAGACTATGGCAGAGTAACTGTATAGGGTTTAACGCTATCCCAGATGGCGAGAGGCTGGGTGACAGTGAAACAAGGGGTATTGGGTTTGAAACCAACCACAGAGAGCGAGAGGTGGGGGATAGTGAAGCAGGGGTTGTGATGGGGAGCAGCTCAGGGGCTTTGTTGAGTATGGTGTGTGTGGGGGGGTTGGGAGGGGCAGTACCAAGTGCGTTTAAAGAGGACTGATAACTTACTTAAATACTGGCTGAGCTGGAATGGAGGCAGGTTCTCTAGGTAGCCCTGCTGGGTGTTACCCTGAGGGTAGGCCTGTCTATCAAGTGGGGCCTAAGAAGCAGGTGCATTTTGAGTTAGACATTAGGTGCTGTTTGAGACCTACTTTGAATTGAGACAGGCTGTTGTTTGTTTGTAATTTTATCGGGATTTCATTTATCCAGAGGGGGGCCCGATAGGAGAAAGCACGCTGCCCTAGTGAGGTTCGGTGGAATGGTATGGACACTGCTCCATTCTTCCTCCATTTGGTGATGTGTGTTGAGAGAGAAGCCTCAAGCAGGTTTCCTATACAGGGTGTTTTTTTTCCCGAGGAGTGCCTTCTTTCCCAGGAGGCAAGTTTGGTATTTAATCCTGTCTTTTAGGTTAAGCCAGTTTGTACGCTTATACTGGGTGCAAGTATGAGTGTAGTGATCTGCACACAGGGTGAGGCGTCATGCCTTACTGAGTGCAATTTGGACCCTTTTGAGCACTGTATCAGTAGCAGCTCCATAGACCACCGGCCCGTAGTCTATCGTGGAGAGTATGGAGCTGGAGACTGAGATTCGGAGTGCTCCCAGGGTGAGGGATTTCTTATGCCTATAGAGACCCCGATCTTTGCATTTACCACTTTGACAAGGGAGTCTACGTGGTGCATATAAGTGAGAGAGTCATCAATGGTGACTCCAAGGTACGTGAACAAGTGCACCTGCTCAATCTGCTCACCAGCCTTGTTGGTGATTACGAGGGCAGCATGCTTGTGTTTGTTGTAGGGGCTGGACTGTAGCATGGCCTTGGTTTTCTTGTAATTTAGTAGCAGCTTTTGCCTACTGAACCAGTCCTTGAGTTTATTGAAAGAGTTCTGTAGTTCTGTTTGTAGGGCAACCTGAGAGGTGCTGCTGCTCAGCAGCACGGCATCGTCCACATACAGAATAAGTTTGGTGTCATAGGCTATGGGTAGGTCATTTACAAAGAGGCTGAAAAGCAGGGGCCCTAGAATTGATCCTTGAGGGACTCCTAGGAGTACATCTCTGGAGCTGGATAACGTCTGCCCGATTTTGACTCACTGGCTCCTGTGTGTTAGGTAGTCATTGAACCAATTCACAGCATTTGGTGCCACACCCAATCTTTGGAGCTGGAGTACTAGTAGAAGGTGGTTGTCGGTGTCGAAGGCTTTGGTGAGGTCAGTGAAGATGGACCCCACCAATTTGCCTTCATCTAGCGCCTTGTGCGCATAGACAGTGTATTCCAGCAGTGCCATGGTGGTACTGTTTTTTGCCTGAAGCCATGTTGGTTTGGGCAGAGCAGATTGTACTTATTGAGGTATTCTGTGAGTTGACTTGCTGTGATTTTTTCCAAAGCTTTGGATAGTGGGGAGAGGATAGATATTGGCCTGTAGTTTGACACCAGCACCTTGTCACCATTCTTATGCACTGGAGTTACCAGGGCTTGCTTCCATACCTCTGGAAATTGAGCTAGGGCCAAGGATTTATTAAATAGCATTGTTATGGGTATGATAAGAACATCAAGGGTGATAGATAGTAACTTCATGTCTAGCCCGTCACTCCCCAGTCTGGTTTTGCCTAGGACTTTCCTGACCATCATGAGGGCCTCCTTCACCATCACCTTCTTCAAGCAGAAGGCTGGGTGGTTAGTTATGAGCAGGTTGGCGCAACCTTGGTCCTCCACGAGCAGAAGGTAGTCTGGAGGCAGCAGTGAGGACAGGTCTGTAAAGGCCTGATTAAAGGCATCAGCAATGGCTAGCGGATCTGAGGAGGATGAGTTATTAATGTTGAGCATCTTACGGTGCTGCTTTTGATCTTTACCAAGGATGTTCTTGATGATGTCCCAAAACCTCTTTCCATCTCCCCATACGTTGTTAAGCTGGGTCTTATGGAAATTGGCTTTTGCGAGCCTGATAAGTTTGGTGCACCGATTTCTAGCCATTTTGTAGCACTGTAGGTCATGCTTGTGCCTGAGTTTAAGGCTTTTTTCCCAGAGGCAGTCCCTCTCCTTTAGGAGGGAGAGGAGCTTGCCATCAATCCAGCCATTAACCTCCCCCCGAATTTTCCGTTTTGTGCGTGGTGCATTAAAAGCAGTGTCAGTGGCTCAGTAGGTAGCACACTCGCCTCTGGGGCCGGGAGATCAGAGGGCTGTGGGTTCAGTTCCCACATCTGGCACTTGGGTTAATATCCCAGGACTGACACTGTAGTGCAGCATGAGAGGGGTGCTGCACTTCTGAGGTGCCGTCTTTCGGATGAGACGTTAAACTGAGGTCTAATCAGCCTGGATTGGTGGTAGTTCAGGTAGATGTTAAAGATTCCATGGCACTTATCGAAAAGAGTGGGGGAATTTCCCTGGTGTCCTGGCCAAATTTCCCTCATTCACTAAAAATACCACCAACAGCTTAATCTGGTTCAAGGTCAGTTGGCATTCATCTGTATCCCCTTCCCCCGGGTCGTGCCTGAAAATAGGCAGGATTTATCTAGTGCACTTACCCGGTCAACAAAAACTAAATAAATAAAATAAAAATATCACAGATGGAATTGAAGCCCTCAGTGAAAAAACTAAGGGCCTGGTCCAGCGTAGGTGCCTTGTTGATGGGGGACCAGTTGTAGGCAGACAGGGCCAATTTGAGGGATCCAAGTTTGCTTTTCCGCAGAACCCTGCTGTCGATGAGGTGGGGTGGGCTTCTGGTAAGTTTAGTGGTTCATATGAAGGAGATTGGGGAGTGGTCACTTAGCACGTCCGGGAGAACTCTGAGTTTGGAGAATTGAGTCGGTGAGCTAGCTAAGACCCAGTCAATGAGGGTGCTGGTACCAGCCTGGTAGTCCTGCCTGATGGGGTGAGTTATGAGTTGCATGAGATTGTGGGAGGTGATTAGGTCTCTGAAGGGTGTTGCCTCCTTACATAACCAGTTAATATTAAAGTCACTGGTCAAGATGAGTTCTGAGCCCTTTCTGAGTGCGCTAAATTCTTCCATAACAAGAGGAAGGCCTTCCTTGGCTTTCTTGGGGGGCAGGTAGGTTGTGGCAATGGTAAGGGTCTTGCCTTTTAGGCCAACTTGTATTTTTACCACTAGTATCTCATAATCCTCCACAACTATAGAGATGCGGAGGACGGAGCAACTCAGTGAGTTTCTGGCATATAGGAGGCAGCTGCCACCTTTCCTGCCTATACTATCAAGTCAAAATGCTTGGAATCCTTTGGGGGCCACCTCACTATCTTTGATCCTACCCGACAGCCAGGTTTCAGTTAGGTAGAGTATGTCAGGGGCATGGATGGTCATCCAAGCCTGGAGCTGGTCGAATTTGGCAGTTAGGCTGCAGATGTTTAGTGATGCTCTCTTTAGGCCGTTCACTGTATGGACCCCCCTGCTCCTCAGGGTTGTTGGTCCAGGGTTTAGGTGAACATTGCCAGAGAGTAGCAGTAGCAGAAAGATAACCTTTCTGCAAGATAGGGTGATGTTTATCTTCCCTCGTGTCTTCCGTTGCCTGTGCTTCAGGTGGGGGAGGTGTCTCTACGCCTGTGTTAAATTAGGGGGAAGCTAACCGTTAAGGTTACAGTTTGGAAGGTTAGCTTTGTGATAACTGTGTATGGGAGATGCGGGAGGATAAACAGCCTATCGTTACGGGAAGTGGTAGTGGCCATGTGTATGCTTTTCTTCCAGCTTGCACCCAGTGAGGATTCAGAGTGGGGAGGTAGAGGTCTGAAATCGTATATGGTACCAGCAATTCCAAAAGAGGTAGTGAGGAGTAGTAGTAGTAGGTGGTTGCACCCCATGGTAGTTTGTTTGGTGTTGCTGGCCTGCTTAACTGCTAGCTGGTTTATAGTTGAAAGGGTATATAGTTGAATTAGGGTGAGGATCCTAACAGTAGGGCAGGTAGAGCAGTAATTGAGAGGAGTTAGATGGAGTGGCTGGAGAAAAAGTTGAGAGCAAGTGTGTGATCCTGTGGGTGGGACTGCTTTAAAAAGGGGCGGTGAGAAAGTGGGTCAAGTCAGGTATTGAAGACAGGGAGGCCAATAGCATGAAAATGTGCAGCAGTGGAGTGACCAATCAGCTGCTAGGCTGAGGAAAGAGGCGGAGTAAGGGTCTATTTAATGCTATGAGGGGTGGATGAAAAAATTCAGTCCAGAACACAGCACAGAAAGAGATTTCACTGAGATCAGGAAGCGCCAGGCACTGGAAAATTAGCCAAGGAGCAAAGCTGCCAAACAGTGCCTGGCTCCTCCACTGGGCGTCAAGTCAAAACACCGGCATTCAAAACCACGAGTTTCAGAGGTCCGGTGTGTACTTGAATCTGTCCGGGGGTCAGTCGGGTGGTCTGTTAGCTGTGGCCTGCTCGGAGAGAGCCAGGGCCACAGGAGCAGCTTGGGAAGCCTGCAGATGAGCTGTCTGTGGAACAAGGAGGGAAACACAGAGGATTAAATACAGCTAGAGTACAATAGCAAGCTCAGTGGGGAGCAGGCAATGGGGTAGGACAAAGCATGAGGTAAAGAGGTGGTAAATGCAGGAAATTATTTAGAACTAGAAGAGGAGTTAATGGGGGGTCTGTGCTTTGGCACCGGGACGTCTGAGGGGGACAGCAGCAGCAGGGGGGTGTAAGGGAAGGGTTTGTAGGTAAGGCAGAGAAGAAAGTAGGGTGTTTAGAGAGACAGCAATACAAGTGGGGCAGAGAAATTAATAATTAGCAGTGACCAGTGTGGGGAAGGGACAGGGTTTGTCAGTAAGGCAGAAATGGAAAACTGCAGCAGTCTTGCTCAGTAGCTAGGTCCAGCAGTCAAACATTAGCTACTATACAATACAGTTTGTCCAGCACTAGATTGCACAGCACTAAGTATCACCGAGTGACTAGACTAGTGGCTTGTAATAGACTAGCTAAGCTGGCAGGTAAAGTAAGACCAATTGATGCATAACATATGTAAATTACATTAACAAAAATTCAGTCCAGAACACAGCACAGAAAGAGATTTCCCTGAGATCAGGAAGCGCCAGGCGTTGGAAAATCAGCCAAGGAGCTAAGCTGCCAATCAGTGCCTGGTTCCTCCACTGGGCATTCAGTCAAAACAGCGGCATTCAAAACCATGAGTGTCGGAGGTCTGGTGCGTACCTGAATCAGTCCGGGCTCAGTCGGGTGGTCTGATAGCTGTGGCCTGCTCGGAGAGAGCCAGGGCCACAGGAGCAGCTTGGGAAGCCCGCAGATGGGCTGTCTGAATCTGTCCGGGGCTCAATCGGGTGGTCTGATAGCTGTGGCCTGCTCGGAGAGAGCCAGGGCCACAGGAGCAGCATGGGAAGCCCGCAGATGGGCTGTCTGAATCTGTCCGGGGGTCAGTCAGGTGGTCTGTTAGCTGTGGCCTGCTTGGAGAGAGCCAGGGCCACAGGAGCAGCTTGGGAAGCCCGCAGATGGGCTGTCTGAATCTGTCCAGGGGTCAGTCGGGTGGTCTGTTAGCTGTGGCCTGCTCGGAGAGAGCCAGGGCCAGAGGAGCAGCTTGTGAAGCCTGCTGATAGGCTGTTTGAATCTGTCCGTGGGTCAGTCGGGTGGTCTGTTAGCTGTGGCCTGCTCAGAGAGAGCCAGGGCCACAGGAGCAGCTTGGGAAGCCCGCAGATGGGCTGTCTGAATCTGTCTGGGGGTCAGTCGGGTGGTCTGTTAGCTGTGGCCTGCTCGGAGAGAGCCAGGGCCACAGAAGCAGCATGGGAAACCTGCTGATAGGCTGTTTGAATCTGTCCAGGGGTCAGTCGGGTGGTCTTTTAGCTGTGGCCTGCTCGGAGAGAGCCAGGGCCACAGAAGCAGCATGGGAAGCCCGCAGATGGGCTGTCTGAATCTGTCCGGGGGTCAGTCGGGTGGTCTGTTAGCTGTGGCCTGCTCGGAGAGAGCCAGGGCCACAGGAGCAGCTTGGGAAGCCCACGGATGGGAAAGAAGAACAGTTCTTTATGTGCCCATGTTTTCAAAAATGTCAGTGTAAGCCTATCTCATGAATAATCATGATCTTATTTGCATACTTTGTTTATATTTAGGGAATTAGAAAAACTGGCTAGATATTTCTCTACCCACTACAGAAATAGGAGACTACATCTCTCAATACATTTATTTATTTAGTTAGGTTTTGTTGACCGGGTAAGTGCACTAGACAAATCCTGCCTATTTTCAGGCACGACCCGGGGGAGGGGGATACAGATGGTACAGGGAGATACAGATGAATGCCAACTGACCATGAACCAAACTAAGCTGTTGGTGGTATTTTTTAGTGAATGAGGGAAATTTGGCCAGGACACTGGGGAAATTCCCCTACTCAGCTATATACTGTATGTACGATGCCTCCTTTAGAAAATATACATCTGATATCATATATTGTTGAAACCACTACAAAAATAAAGAGACTGTGCCTCCCAGTACGGAAACTAAAAAACACATTTATATTACAAGCACAATATCTTGTTATGAACTTTCACATATTAGGTGCTACATTGCAGTTACAATTAATATTACTAAAATAGGAAACTGTACCTCTGAGCAGCATTTGAAATTTAAGTAAAGTTTATAGTTTACCAAAAATTACACATTGCTATTTGTGAATCAGTTTTTTAGCTGTTACACTGTTGTAACTGTTCCCAAAAGAGAGTTACCTGATGTAACAAAAAGGGACACAGTAATAAATTATGTTTTTGAAAGCAGTTTTATGATTTTTTTTATTTTACAGATTAACAATTTTGCTACACTTGTTATAATTTATAATAGAACTTGTGTAAATTAGTGACTGCCCTACAGATGGCAGGAGGGGTCAGTTCCAGTCAAGGTAAGTGTATAATTTACAATGGAACTCATGTGTAATTCAGCAACTGCCCAACAAATGGCAGTAGTGAGCATCACATTTTGCACTTTATTATCTTTGTAACCATTCAACAGATTTGTACAAAACTATGCATGCACAGACTCACTGAGTAGTTCTCTAGATGTGCCAAGTTTGTTTCTGGTCGGATGTGTGGATTCTGAGATGCGGATAGCAAACAAATGTAAAAAATCACTGTTTTTTGGGTTTTTTTATTTTAGTCATTGCCTTGTGCCCAGACGGTTTGGAATTTTGTCTAAAATTTTCAGGGTAGAAAGGGCTTCACCCACAGATGTGCCTTTCACTGGTTTGGTGAAAAATATTAATCCATTCCAAAGTTATTATTAAGCATGTGTAAACCTCAAAACAATACATCCCTGTCATGCATTATTGCTTAAAGCAGCAGTGCAAGAATATGGTGACAATTCTGACCTATACTTTTTTATTCTATTGTAGATTGCCCCTTCTCTAATGACTTGTATGATGCCCTTCTTGCCACAATTTGTCTGCTTTAGCATTTTTTTTCACATTTGAAATAATAAAAGGAGAGTTCCTTTTAATATGGCTTGGACAAGGTTTTCATCAGTATTCTCAGCTGTCTTTGTGCATCAATTGCATAAAATCACTTATGTTGTGAATAAAATGAACCCGCATGCAGCAGGCAGTGCTCCCTGACCTTATAGAACAGGAGGTGTTCAAAAACAGCTGGGGACAGTAATGAAAACCTGGTCTGAGCCATATTAAAAGGAGCACTCCTTTTATTGTTTCAAATGTGAAAAAAGTACTAAAGCAGACTTAGATTGTGGAAAGAAGACTATCATACAATCAGTAGATAAGGGTCAATCTAACATACAATAAAAAAGTATAGGTCAAAATTTTCACCAAATTCTTGCACTGCTGCTTTAAATGGAACTCATGTGTAATTCAGTGACTGCCCTACAGATGGCAGGATGGATCAGTTCTAGCCATGTAAGTGTATAATTTATAATGGAACTCGTATAATTTAGCGATTACCCTACAGACGGCAGGAGGGTTCATTTCTAGCTAGGGTAAGTGTATAACTTATAATGAAACTCATGTAATTCAGTAAGTGCCCTACAGATGGCAGTGGTTAGCATAAAATATTGCACTTCAATATCTTTGCAACTGTTTAACAAATTTGCATGAAATTTTGCATGTGTGGTTCTATGGGGTAGATCCTGCGATGTACCAAGTTTTGCTCTGGTCGAGTGTGTGGATTCTGAGATGCCGATAGTGAAAAAAACATAACAAATCGCTGTTTTTTATCGCCTTGCACCCAGATAGTTTAGGATTTTGGTCTGTAATTCAGTGACTGCCCTACAGATGGCAGTAGTGATTGTTAAATTTAGCAATTTAATAACTTTGCAACCGTTCAAAGGAGTTGCACAATATTTTACATGCATGGTCTCATAGGGTAGATCTCTTGATGCACTCCAAGTTTTGTTCCAGTCAGATATGTGGATTCTGAGAAGCTGATAGTAGAAAAAACGTAAAAAAAATTGCTGTTTCTTTGCTGTTTTTATTTGTTATCACCTTGCATCCAGACGGTTTGGAATTTTGGTCTGAAATTTTCACGGTAGAAAAGGCTTGACCCTCAGACGTGCCTTTTGCTGGTTTGGGGAAAAATATTAATGTGTTCCAAAGTTATTAGGTGTATGTAAATCTCACAATAACACATCCCCTATCATGCATTATTGCTTAAATGGAACTCGTGTAATTTAATGATTACCTACAGATGGCAGGAGGGAATAGTTCTAGCCGGGTAAATATACAAATTATAACAGAACTCGTGTGTAAATTAGCATCTGCCCTACAGATGGCATCAGGGATCAGTTCTAGCCTGGGTAAGCGTATCATTTATAATGGAATTCATGTGTAATTCAGAGACTGCCCTACAGATGGCAGTAGTGAGCATTACATTTTGTATTTTAATTGTCAATGGAGTTACATGAAATGTTGCAAGTGCAGTCTTGTGGGGTAGATCTCTTGATGGGTCAAGTTGTGTTCCGGTCAGATGTACAGATTCTGAGATGTGGATAGCAAAAAAAAAATCACTGTTTTTTGCTGTATTTTTTTTTTAATTGCCTGGTGCCCAGACAGTTTAGAGCTTGGCCCACAGAGGTACCTTTCACTGGTTTGGTGAAAAAATATTAACCCATTCCAAAGTTATTACATTTTTAAATTTTGGGTTCTGAGCATGCTCAGTAAGCACTTCAAAATATCTGTATAATATGGCTTGGATGCCTAGAGTCACCTCATAGCTCATGAATAATCATGAGCTAATTTGCATACTTTCTTTACATTGAGGAAATTAGAAAAATCAGGTAAAAATTACAAGCTATCCCTCTTTGGGAAGCTTGACCTGTTCAAAATCACGGTTTACAACAATTTAATTTGGTTTCACCTGTTCACATTGCAAGAAGAACAGTTCCTTATGTGCCCCACATTTTCAAAAATGTCACTGTAACCATAGCTCATGAATAATCATAAGCTTATTTGCATACTTGTTTTTTAAACTTGAGGGAATTAGATAAATTGGGTGAAAACTACAAGCAATCCCTTTTGGGAAGTGTGAATTGTTTTGAAACATGGGCTACAAATCAGTATGTTAAATAAACATTAGGGCTATAAAAGGAAAGTAGTCTTTTTTTAACTTATGTTAAAATAGACATTAGAATATTGATTTTGTGTTCATGTGAACCAAAAAAGTTTCAGACAATTCAACGGTTTAGAAATATGCAAAGTTTAAAAAAGAAGACTTGGCAATACAGAGAAACGGAAAAGTATTATTGGCTGTTTTAATTTGGATCTTTCTTGACTTAGGATAAGAGAACACTGATACAGTGATATCAAAGGAGGCAATGTAGTGGCTAAGACTCTAGGCTATGATCCTTGAGACTTGGGCTTGAATCCCACAGCCCCCAATCAATATGGCCAAAGGTTTTTTGTTTTTTTATAGTAACTCGTGCATTTATAAAAGCTAATTATAGAAAAACATTCATGTGTTTTATAAAAACTACAGAAAAAGTACTATCTCAAAAAGTAAGAAAACTCATTGCAAAAAACTGTGTTAATGCACTAAAGTGACAAATGTAGGGAAATGTGGCGTTAGCATTTCCAACCATAGCAACCAACCCCCACCCTGCAGGCAGCAACAGGCGTGGGATGTGCCTGGGGGTTGTCAACCCTAATGCTCACCCCATTCTCATATACTGTACCCATCTCAGTTTACTTACTCATGGAATGGGGTGAGCGTTAGGGCTGACAACCTCAAGGTGCACCCTACACCTGCTGCTGCCTGTAGGGTGGGGGTGAGGTGTTAGGGTTGGAAACCTTAACGCCACATTTCCCTACTTTTGTCACTTTAACCCTAGGTAGTTCATTAACAAAGTTTTTTGCAATGAATATTATATATGTAAAATATTTAAATGTATGTTCCCTTCCTCATGTCAGTTCACAGCATTCTTCTTATCACAAACTACCAAGGCTCCTTATACAGTGCTGTATTGTTTCTGTTCATTGTGCAGTTTCTCCTGTTCATTTACTGATAAAGCTCATGATGGATGGTCCTTCAGATTCCCCAAAACTCAGTTTGAAGGGCCGTTCTGTAAGACCTGTATTGATAGACTAGTTTCATGTGACAAATCAATCGGTATTAGACAGGTAGAGCAGACATGAACTGGCTGTGGTGATGAGTGGAGGATAAGTACCAGCCACTGCATGGAGAGAGGGTGATAACATTAGTAACTAGTGTCAATTGAGGGTGTTACTAGTTCACTAGGGAGGTGATGCAGTCTGGATCATGTGAGGATGGGTGGTTCACTAAACTAGCAGGGGTTATATTTATTTTATTTCTAACAGGTGGGTAAACTAAACTATAGTACCAGGACCAGTAGTACACTCATATCTAATTTCTAACATGGACCAGGTGAGGGTGTGGGGTACACCAGACTACCAATGCTTGTATAATACTCATATTGAATTTCTACCAGAGATTGGGTGAGGCTTGTGGGCACACTAGACTAACATGGGAATGTCTCTTATGCAGGACTGTGGTTAGGTGAAGGTTGAGGGGCTCTGGGATTCCTCTCTGCACAATGCCTCCATGCAAACAAAGAAGCAGAGTCATTGTGCAGACATGGACACATAATTACATGTAAATAGCCTCCTGGGGCCTTGCCTGCATAATGAGGTCAATACCATGTTGAAGTTCAACCATGGCAGCCAGGAGCAGAGGCACTAACCCATTTAGGACATGCCAGCCTCCTTTGCTCACAGGTGTCCATTTGGTCAGCAGGGGGCTATGCGTTGCAATACACCCAGAAACACTGCGCCAAACAACAGCCATGGAATCAGTGATTAGCAAAAATACAAATTACTTTATTGAGGACAAACCAGCATAAAAGCTTCATCAAGAAGCTATGCTTAAAACCTAGTAACATTTTAATGGGCTTCCTGGTTCTGAGGGGGAACACAAAGAGTTGCTCTCTCCCTGCTGCCCAGCTTCTCTCAAAAGCACCACTGTTTGGGAAGGGACATGAGGGGAAAGAGAAACACTCACTCTCTCCCTGCTGCCACAGAGGTAACATTTTGATTGGCCTGCCCGATTCTGAGGGGGAACACAAACAATTGCTCTCTTACCGCTGCCCATCTCCTCGTTTGATGAGGAGGCAATGAATACCAACAGCTCTCCTCATGTGCCCAGGGATATTGCTTCATGGCAATTGACAGCAACTTTGGATTTAGTATTGAAATTAATCCACAGTCAGGTGATGTTAGTCAACCAATTATTTTCTACTTTTTGAAACCCATGTTATAAAAACAAATAATCAATACTCTGACTTATAAAATTATTTCCTGGTTATGAATTATATTACACTGTTTTGCGTGTCAGAGGCACAAGCACACAAAATGCTGTAATCCAACTGGAGAGAGCAGATTTGCCATTTTATGATGATCTACCTGAATTCTGAACAACAAATATTAAACTGGTTATTTAAACCTCACCTATTCACTGCCTATGCCAAAACATTAGAAACTGAGTGCATAAAAGGTTTTTTTTGAGTGCTGGGGGACTTCAACGTCTGGGCCAACAACGAATCATCTCGGCTTGGTTCCAACTTCCTCCGGACGATGTCTTCTCTAGGCTTTGTGCAGGCTGTGTCCTCCGTAACTCATCTCGGTGGGCACATATTAGATTTGGTGTTCTCACTGGGGCTGGAGATCACTTGTCTCAGGACTGATCAGATCGTTTGGTCTGATCATTGTACGGTGAAGTTCTCGTTCGGGGCCCCCCCCCCGGTAGCCCTCCCCCTGCTGAGATGGTCAGCTATCACCCTTTGCGGGGGTTGACCCCTGAGGGTTTTTTGGTGATAACTGATCTATCTAGTGCGGATGGTGCATACGTTGGGGGTGTGGGTGCAGCAGTGGATGCCTATAATAAGGCATTAGCTGGTGCACTCGACTCCCTTGCACCAGTCTGCGTATAACCCAGGTCTTCTCATTTAAGATCCCCTTGGTATGATGGTCAGCTCAAGGGGTTGAAGACCTTGGGTCAGAGATTAGAGCACTGCTGGCGGAAGTCCGGTCTGGAGGTGGACAAACTGGCCCTGCGTGTGCACTACCATGCATATCAGGGAGCAATCAACCGTAAGAAGGCAGAGTTCCTGTCTCAGAAGATTGCTGCCGGGAGGAACTGACCAACTATGCTCTTTCAGACAGTGGACAGGCTTCTTCATCCTTCCTGTCTACAGCCGAAGATAGCCTTTTCTAATGCATTGTGTGAAGAGTTTGTTCGGTTCTTCTCGGACAGGGTGTCCGCCATCAGGCAGGGAGCTCTGCCAGTTGGTCAAAGTTTGGCCGACAGTGGTCACCATGGGCATTCGGAGAGCTCCCCACCTGGCTGGGGCAAGTTAAGACTGGTGGAGGTGGTTGAGGTCATTGAGATTGCTTCTAAGCTTCAGCACACCTTTTGTGAACTGGATCCGGTGCCAACTCATTTCTTAATGAGATGTGTTGACTCTGTTGGCCTGGTATTTGCCTTGATTGTCTGGTGCTCCTTGCTGGAGGGGGTCTTTCCTGATGTCTTGTAGGAGGCATTAGTAAGACCCCTTCTGAAAAAAACATCATTGGACCCTGAGATCAAGGCAAATTATCATCCTATCTCCAATCTTCCATTTTTGGGTAAGATTGTTGAGAAAGTGGTGGCGCTTCAGCTGGAGAGCATCTCGTGGCCCATGATTTATATGAACCATTCCAGTCTGGATTTCATGCAAGGCAAAGCACAGAAACTGCATTGGTTCGGGTGCATAATGACCTCCTTAGGGCTAAAGATCAAGGAGAGGGGACAATTCTTGTTCTCTTCAATCTCTCTTCAGCATTTGATATGGTTGACCATCAGGGAATTCTGTGGACTCACCGGCAAGGTCATCTGCTGGTTTGAATTCTTCTTATGCAACAGGAGACAGAGGGTGGTGATGGGGAACTTTTCCTCTTCCTCTGTCCACCTTCTGTGCGGGGTTCCCCAGGGTTCTGTCTTGTCGCTGATGTTGTTTGTCGTATACATGCTGCCCTTGGGAGAGCTCATTAGGAAGTATAGTCTGGATTTTCATTGCTATGCCGATGATACCCAGCTGTACTTTTCCTTTGCTCCTGGAACATCTCACGCAGTGGAAGTGCTTAATAGCTGCCTTGTCGAAATCAATGACTGGAAGACCTCCAGCTGGTTGTGACTAAACCCCGATAAGACGGGGGTACTGGTGGTGGAGTCGAACAGAGGGCATGATAGGTTGGCCTCTGGTGCGGAGACAGGGCTTTTTCTTGGCTCTGTACCATTGAAGGCCTCCTCTAGGGTGCGGGATCTTGGCGTTATTCTGGATAGTGGATTGACACTTTAGTTTCAGTTGTCTTCCACTGTCCCTACCAGTTTTTATCATCTGAGGAATATCACCAGGATTAAGTCACTAGTTCCGCCGCAGGACCTCCCCACCTTAGTACATGCCTTTGTGACGTCCAGATTAGACTACTGTAATGTGCTCTATCTAGGGGTATCAGGGGGTACCCTGCGCCGACTGCAGCTAGTGCAGAATGCAGCGGCAAGGCTGTTGACTGGACAGTCTAATTACTATCATATTACCCCGGTCTTGCGTCAACTGCACTGGCTGCCAGTTAGGTGGAGGGTCCTTTTTAAAGTGGGTTTACTCACTTTTAAGGCCCTACATGGCCTAGGCCATGGCTATCTGAAGGACCTTCTCATTCCTGCTGTCTCGACCCGCCCCCTCTGCTCCTCCTCTAGGGGCCTCCTCGTGATTCCCAGGACAAGGATAAAAACATCTGGTGACAGAGCATTTAGCATCACCACTCCCGTCCTCTGGAATTCACTGACACCAGCTGTTAGGGAGGACCCTTCTGTGGAGGTTTTCAAAGCCTGCCTCAAGGCCTTCTTGTATAATCAGGCCTTCCCAGATTCTGTATTACAGTCCTTGCTGTCTTAGAAATTTTGATAGGATAGCATTGCATCTTAGGCACTAGCATTTAACTTTCTAAATTAATGTTTATATTTATTGGTTTTGCTTCATTTTAAATGTTTAGTACTTATTTTTGTTTGAATTTTGGTGCCCAGAGCCTCCGAGATGGGCGTCTTTTAAATAAAATTTGCCTTGCCTTTTTTTTGCTGAAGAATGTGCAACGAAGCACATAGCTTTCAAAAAATAATCAGGGTCTGCAGCATGTCTAATCCTCGCTTTAGATACTAGAATTTGAAGGAAAAGTAAAAAATATTACAGCAACCATTAAGTTTGTTTATAATCTCCGTCGACCATACAACTGCAGTATGTTGTGTTGTTTTTTTAATATGTGCTTCTTCACACATTCTTCAAAGAAAAGAAAAATGTGCACTCAATTTCTAGTGTTTTGGCAAGTGCTGTGAGTAGGTGAGGTTTAAATAATCAAAAAATTACATTTTTGTGGTTCAGAATTAGTGTAGATTGTCATTAAATGACAGATCCGCTTTCTCCAATTCGATTCCAACACTTTAGTTGCTTGTGCCTCTGACACTTGAAACAGTGCAATATAATTCATAGCCAGGAATTACCTGTATAAGTCAGAGTACTGAATTTTGTTTTTATATCACTTTGAGTCAACTGTATTGGTGGATTTTCATCACATACTTGTATGGGCCCTTTATTTTTTAAAACTTAACTTTTATTGAGAGCAATAAAGGGTGCATACATTGGTAGAGCAAGTGTCAGAACATCATAACAGTGACATTTGTATTGAGTCCATGGTGACCACAACAGTGACATTTGTTTTGAATCCACAGTAACCCATCCAAGATGGTTTTACGTGCATTCATTTTGTCATCTTCTCACTAGCAGTCTTTGTGCAGTTCTATCAGTTGCTCTCATAGTCCTGTGGAGGTCAATTACTGGAAGATGTGTCTGCCTCTTTTACAATAAGATGTCCTGGTTATCTTCATACAACAAGGTGGTTCTTAAAACTGAACTGTATAGAACTTTTTACAACCTGTAACATGTTAACAAACAACCTGTCTGTACAGAATTAGTATTAATAACCAAATAAGGCCACGGCAGTTCATTTGCACCCTGAATTAATGAATTTTGGAGTTTATATACTGTTCCCATTTACTCAATTTTTCAATACATTTTTCATGGGTTAAGCGTAGTGTTGCCGTAGTTTTTTTCTATTGATCTAGGGATGGTATTATTAACCTCCATTCAGCCACCATGGGTAGGTCCTCTGACAGCCAGTGGGTTGTAAATCCCTTCACCACCAGGAGACACATGGTGTGAAACACCTCTTGGTGACTCCTTGAGTGTAGGTGAACTAGAGGCAAGCCCAGGACACATGTCAGGAAGTTCATCGGAACCTCTGGTCCCCAGCTCTTATGTAGCTCAGCTGTGATCTGGGACTAGTATTCTTAAACACAGCTGCAGCCTGCCAAAATGTGTAAATTATCCCATCTTTCCTAACATCCCCACAGGGACCGATCTGCATGCCCCTTACCAAAGTGTGCCATGATGGTGGGGTGTGGAAATACCTGGCCAGTATTTTCCACCTGTGCTCCCTCCATGATGGGAAGCAGTCATCTTCCACCCTTCCCTGAGCATGTTGTCCCAGCCTCTCTCTTTGGTACAGATTCTCCAGGTTCCTGCTCCCATTTGCCCTTGAATCCTGTAAGTTTTGGATCTGTGGCTATGAGCAGAAGTTTGTATGTCATGGTTATTTAGTCTAGTCAAGCCGAACAAGAAATCTTCCCATTTGGTAAGCAGTTGAGACATCCTATCTATGCAATGTTTTGTCTGCAGGTAGTGCCTTACTTGCATAAAGCAGAGTTAAGTCCATGTTTTGAATACCAAAAGTGTTTTTTAAATTATCAAAGGAGACACAATGCCCTCCAGCTACCAGCTGAGTGTATTGGGTTAGGGAGAGTCTATACCAGTGCTGGAACCCTGGATCCTTGACTACATGGTAAATTCAGGGTCTTCAGTAATACTAGTGAGGGGGTCCTATGTCATTGGGTGTGGCCGTCTGAAATCTTATCTTCACTATTAGCCTCAAGGAATGCCTGGTCCAGGGGGTTGGAACTGCTCTAAGAAGAGCAGAGGTGAGCTTTACTGATGGCAGTATGAATAATGGGGCAGGAAGGGTGTTCCTGTTCTGTAGGAAATACCAGCCCGAATCTAGTCATTGATGGAGCATAGTGACTATTTGGGATGCCTGGGAGGGCAAGTGATAAAGTTCAAAATCTGGGAGTCCCCGCTCCTTTGGGAGAGTCAGGGCCTTCAGATCAAGTGAAATCCTGTAGTTCTGCCACAGGAATTTTAATTCGAACTTCTTACGTTTCCCCCCCATATTCCCTCAGGATCTTGATGGGGAGGGCTTGAAAGAGAAAAAGTAGATGTAGGAGTGCATTCATTTTCAGCACTTCTGTTCTCCCTCCCTCAGAAAAAATGAAAGTCATGACCATGTCTACAGGTCTCTAGAGAGTTCTTCCAGCAGTGGCTAGTGATTTAATTTGTTGAGTCTGGCTAACATAGAGGGGTAACCTTGATTCCCAAGTACTGAAATGTATTTCGGGGAGCCCACCTGAAAGAGAAAGTCTATTTAAAGTCTGGGGGACAGCTGCTTGACACCACCATCATCTCCAACTTGGTGTAATTTAATTTATATCCTGCGAGTCTCTCAAAGGGTCGGAGCTCCCTATTTAGTGCTATGACAGATCAGACAGGGTCTGTCACAAAAGAGTGAGTCGTCCGCATATAATGCTACCTTCTGTTATGTAGCCTCACCAGTATTCCTTTAGTCTCTGGGTTTTCTGTAACTGCCAGCAGTTCTACACATAGGGTGAAGAGCAAAGGGGAGATTGGGCACATGTGTCTCGTCCCCTACCCAAAAGAAATCTAGGTGACATTATTCCATTTACTTTTAACTCAGTTTCTGGGGCTCAAAATGGTGCATCTATACTCATCAAATGAGTAGGACCAAAACCCATCTTTTCCAGAGGGCGATGAAGGAACACTCAGTTGACCCGGCCTTTTTGGCATCCACTGAGATGGCTAACTAGAATAATTTAGTCATGCACTGGGCATGCAGGATAACCAGGAGGCACTGGATATTATCATAAGGGTTCCACTACTTGATAAATCCTGTTTGATCCGGGTTGACTAAGCTCCTCACCACTCCCGAACCCTCTCTGCCAGAATGGCCATAAAGATCTTAAGGTCTACTGGGAGCAGGTAGATGAGACAGTAGAACTTGCTTCTGGTTGGGTAGTTGCTTGGTTTTGGAGTCACTGAAATCTGTGCTCTACTCCAGGTAAGGAGTACCACTCTCCCTCCTCACCGCTTCAAACATTGGCTGCAGCTCTGGGACCAACTCCTCCCAAAATGTCCTATAATATTCAGGCATAAAGACATCTGTCCCTGAGGCCATGCCATTGTTCAAATGCATCATGACTGCATGAGTTACTGAAGCATATATAGGTGCCTCCAGGAGCTGCAGCTGCTGCTCCTCAGTGAGTTTGAGCAACTAATGTTTACCTAAGTAGGACGCTATATCTTCCTCATGTATGGGGGTTGGTTCAGTAGTACAGAATGACATGTAATAGCCTGCAAAAATGCAGGCAATGTCCCCTAGGTCCGCTGTTGTCCTATTCTGGTACTGTCCATCTTGCAGTTTTAATACTGCCCAACTGACCATCTGCTTCCTAATTTGCCATGCTAATGCCTTCCTGGCTCTACCTCCCCATAATATTTCTGCCTAGTAAAGTGCATCTGTCCCTCAACCTTCTGCTCTTCCAGCCTATGCAGAGTTTCCTTGCACTGTTTAATTTTGGGAAGGAGGGTCTTGTCCAAGATTAACTTGTGAGTGACCTCTAAATCGAATAATTCCTGTTCAGCTTGTACTAAGCAGGCTGTGTCTTCCCTTTTCTTCTGGAAGGCAAATTTGTTAATAACTCCTCTTATCACTGTTTTCAGACCATCCCATCTATAGGCCAAGGAGATCTCCCACCTCCCTATTATTTTGACAGTATTCCTTAGTCTGGTCCCTGATCAGCTCTTGGAACTCTGTTTTGTTCAAAAGGGAGTTGCTCATCTGTCATACGAGGACCTCTTTGTAGGCATAATGCTCACTGAGGACTTTACTCACTGTGATCCCCTCCCCTCGAGGATGCACTGTGTACGAAACAGGTCAGGATCTCTCACCCTACACTACTTTGGCATGTCAGCCTTGTTTTGAATAAACTATTTTTCTACAGCAGTGGTGTCTGGTGCCAGTGTGTGCTTTATTCTAGGATTGTTGTTCTGACCGTGGCACAGGCATTGAGTGGTACTGAGTTTCCTTTGCTCCACTCATAATGCTCAGTGAGACCTCTATTGGGGCATGGTCCGAGAGTGTAAATCTATGTACGTATGGCTGGTCTATGGTATGCCATGAATACACCCATTCATTATTAACCCAGATCATGCCAATACATGAGTAAGAATTTTGGGAATGGGGAGAAAATGTGAAGTTCAGCTCATAAGGATGAGCAAACTTCCATGTATCCTGAAACTGTCGGCCCTTCACCCATTTCTTTAGTCCATGCTCCTGCTGGGTTCCACTTCTTAGGCCCTGTCTGTAGCTTTTCATGTCCCAGTCTACTTCTAGAACTGAACTGAAATCCCCACACAATTACAATAAGTTTCTGAGGGGACACATCTAGGGAAGTAAACATGGTGTGGAAGAACTCTGCCCTCTCCGCCTTACTAGTTGGTAGTATAGACTCACAATCTGGATAGCGGTGCCTCTGTATAAACCCTGTATGCAGACTATTCTACCAGTGGAGTCAAATTTTACTGTGGATACTGCTAGGGAGGTGTCTCAATGGAATAATATGGCCACCCCTTCTGTGTGGGTGCAGACCATAGGAGTAGTAATCCACCCATGAATGGAACAACTTGCGGTACTCCAACCCCCTCCTGTTAAAGCAGCAGTACTAGTTAACAAAAATTATGAAAAGGGTCTGAGAAATAGAGCTTTCTGATTGGTTGTAAACATTCTATCAGCCCTATGTTAATCTTTGATTAACATACATGTACAGCCTAATCATATGCTGAACAAGGTTTAACACTATTTAAAAAAACATTTTTATTATAATAGCAATAAGGCACCCCCAGGGGTTATGTTAGTGGTCAGTTATTCACCCTCTAGGGGCATGTAACACTCAGCTATGCCTCGTGCCACATTACACCCCTAGAGGGTGATTAACAGACCATTAACATAACCGCTGGTCATGCCTTATTGCTTAAATTACGTAATTTGGTTGGCAGTTAGGAAAAACCAAAACATCAATGTATGTGATATTTGTTTTGCTTTATTTCATTTCTGAGGCAAGACTGAGGATTCTAAAGTTCTCAAAAGTTACTGGTACATTGCCAGGTCTACCATCATAGATGTAAGTAGATCAGGGTTAGGGCTGGGAGGACTGTTCCATGGGACATCTGGAACCCCTGATCGAACCCACAATCTACGGACCTGCATAAATACAGACTTTGCTGCAGAAGTCTGGTTCCGGGCCCGTGGAAGTGCCATTTGTGCCATTATGTCTATTGTTGCCATGGGGATACCATCAGCAAGCTCACTGCACGTACAGGCAGCCTGTGGCATCCAATCAGGCAACATATGGTCATGTGACACACTCACAGTAAATAACCGTGCCAAGTGTACAACGTGGCCCAGACTAGAAGAGGACGGGTCGGAGGAGCAGCTCACTTATCGCTGCAGCAGCCACCAGAAGAAGTTGCTAAAAAGCAAAAAAACACACACAAAAAAAATGATATATATATATATATATATATATATATATATATATATTATAGGGCGCAGTCGCACCCTATATTTAGGGTTGAGTAGGCACTTCTATGCTAAACTCAAAATGTTGCACTTAATAACACTGGACCCGTTCAATGGATTTGCATGAAATTCGGTATGCACAGTGGGGCATGGTAGATCTCTTGATTTGGCAAAGTTTGTTTTGGTCGGACTTACGGTTTGTGTGCACCAAAACGCTGAATAATGCACTCTTCGCCAGTGATGTAGGCAGTTTTTCAGGTTTTATCCGTGGCACTGTATGGCCATTCTGTGGTGTGCCACTCTGCAACTTAGCTCGTCTGAAAGAGCTAGGGTCAAGGAATGTGACACTTTTTGTTTGATGAAAAAATATTAATCCATTCAAAAGTTATTAAACTTTCAAGTTCCCATTGTAAGTCAATGGGAAAATTTATATCATTATTTTGCAAAAGAAGAATAGGGTTTTGGCCATCTAGTCCCTCCTCATGATCAAAGCATTTGCAGGCAAACGATCAAAGAATCTTTGATCACAAGAATTCTTTGATCGCAGCGGCCGCCATCTTGTTTTCATTTTGCTGTCGGAAAAAGTCAAATATCTCGGCTCAGGGGTCACTCCTGAAGTAAAACTTGGATGGGTTTTACTCACTGGGCTTCACTCTATCGAGCCATGGCCATGGTTTGCTTCAAAATGGTGAAAAAATAGAGTTGTAAAAATTTTTATTCTTTGATTGCAGCTCGCTAATGATCTTTGATCGCGAGCCTGCAAATTATTTGATCACGAGATTCTTTGACCGCGATCTTTGATCGCGAGGGAGGGACAAGATGGGCAGTTGAAAAAAGCAAATTTCTCAGCTCAGGGGTGGGTTATTAACAGAAATGAAGGTGGGTTTTTCTCAGAGGGCTCTGTTTTATCGAACCATGCTGGTGGTTTCATGTATTTCTGTGTAAAATTTGAATTTCACCATTCTTTATTCTTTGATTGTGAGCTGTAAATTCTTTGATCAAGAGATTCTTAGACCGCGATCTTTGATCGTGAGGTAACGACCAGATGCCCAGATGAAAAAATTAAATTTCTCAGCCCATGGGTGACCTAAAAACACAAACTAGGATGGGTTTTGCGCAGGGGGCTTCATTTTATCAAATCATGCCGGTGGTTTCATGTATTTATGTGTAACATTTGACTTTCACGATTTTTTATTCTTTGATCGCGAGCCTGCAAATTCTTTGATCACGAGCCTGCAAATCCTTTGATGGCGAGGGAGGGACTAGATGGCCAGATTTTAATGCAACAGATAGGCCAACTTTAACAATCTTTAACATTAAATATCTTGAAAACGGTTTGGTCTTTTTACTTGAAATTTGGACAGTGTTCACGGGATGTCCTGTACATGGGAATTATAATATTTACGTGTCAGACAATACATTTTTTGCAGAGATATTGTGTGGCTCAGTTTACGTTTTGCAAACAGTATTTTCCACTTTTCAGTCATTAGGTGTCTAAAATCTTAACAGGTGCGGAACTCTGCCACTCCAACAAATTAAAATCTCAAACTTTCACATGTTATATCTCGGAAACGGTTTAGTCTTTTACACTGAAATTTTGAGGGTCTTCAGAAGATGTCCTGTACATGTGAATTATGGTGTTTAGGTGTTGGAAAATTAATTTGCTGTGGACATACTGCATGACACACTTTATGTTTTGCGTATGGTGTTTTGCATTGTGGTACTGGCTTCACATTTATAGGGTGCCTAGCGTTACTGCCATGGAGGTACTTTTCAGTGGTTACGTGTCTGACATGTAAACAGGTGTTGAATTATGCCACTCTGATGACCGACACTTTGCTTTCTTTCAACATGGTGGGAGCTTTCGGGCCCCACGCTCCCACCCATATGTGCTCCCAGCAATACATATGATATTTAGTACTTGCACTCTTATCTTACGCAGACATTTACAAGTTGGTGGGCCCCGCGCTCCCACCAACGTCTGCAACTTTGTGCTTTTCTATTCTTTCTCAAAAAGTAAGGACATTCTGTGCAAAAAACTACATTAATGCATCATTTAGGGTTAAAACACAAAAAGTCAGGATATGAGACCTTTAGGGTTGCCCCTTCCCCCCTCATGGACTCACCCATCATCCCGAGATTGACAGCTGATGGGGTGCGTCATTGGGGTTGTGAGGCCTAAATTTCACCCCATTCTTCTTTCCTGTGGCTTGTCAATCAATCAATCAATCAATTTCAGTGATATAAGTGATCACTGCCTCATTACAGGAGTAAGATCTTCCAGCAAACCAACAACCCCAGCAAAATTTCTAATGAGGAGAGCCAAGAAAAACCTCAATATTGAAGGATATCTGCATGATCTAGCTCACTCTCCAAGCGGGCAAGAGTTTTATCTTGCACACTCTGTGGAAAAAGCACATCAGGTGCTAAACAGCATAATACTAAGTGCCCTTAATACATGCCCCAATCACTAGTGTCCGAATAAAAACAAATCTGCCACTGGTTTTCAGATGACCTCAAATCTGCACTGTTGGAGAGAGACAAATTATGGAAGATGGCAAGAAAAACCAAGAACCCAAATGACTGGGTGTTATTTAGGAAAGCCAGGAATAGCTGCACCAAGAAAGTAAGGGATGCAAAGGCTGCCTTTTACTTGGCTGAACTTGACTTCTCCTTTCACAATCCTGCTAGGTTCTGGGGTACCATCAAGGGTATTGTAGGGCAGGATTCTGGCACCTCTCTACCAACTCAATTGCACCACAATAATGGTTCTATCTTTGGCAAAATGGAAGTTCTGGATGCCTTCAATAACCACTTCACAACTGCTGGCCTTGCCTTTGACACCTCCCCAGCTAATCTGCTGCGTGCACAACTAAGCTCCCAGTACACTGGTGCCCAGAGAGCTGATTCTTCCTTCTCCTTCGAACCTGTCCTGTTGAAGCAAGTAGAGGATCTTTTATGGAAGTTGGATATTAAAAAAAGCACAGGGGCAGACTGTCTTGACCCCTACATTCTAAAGATTGCATTTCATGTACTTGCAGTTCCCCTAACACATCTCTTTCCACCTATCTTTAACCTCTGATTCTATTCCTACAGTGTGGAAGACAGCCCAAGTGGTTCCCTTCTAAATCAGGGACCCTATGGACCTTAATAACTACAGGCCCATTTCCATTCTTCCAGTGCTATCCAAGATGCTAGAAAATAGTGAGCATCCAGCTAAGAGAGTACCTTGATGATGCTAACCTCTTGAATCCAGCTCAATCTGGGTTTAGGGCCAGGCACAGCACTATCTCTTCACTGGCCAAAGTTACAAATGACTGGCAAACCGGATTAGATAAAAAGAATAGCGTCTGTGCAGTATTTCTTGACCTAACCTAAGCATTCGACACTGTGGATCACAAGCTGCTACTCTCTTCCTTGTATTCCATTGGCCTAGATCCACCCTCCCTCAAATGGTTCAGGTGTTACCTTATGGATAGGTCACAGCAGGTGAAAGCTGAAGGTGATCTATCCCCTTTAAAACCACTGCTAAGAGGAGTCCCACAAGGATCTATCCTGTGCCCTATCCTTTTTGCTATCTACATTAATAATATTGATTCAAATCTCACCAAAGCCACTGTCCACCTCTTTGCTGATGACACTGTTTTGTATATCAGCAACCCATCACCTGCAGTTGCCCGTGAAATCTTACAGGCAGAATTCTCCTTGCTGCAATATCAACTACTTGAGAAAAAGCTTCTTTTAAATGCAAAAAAAAAACAAAAGCAATGTTTTTCTCCAATCAAAGCTCCACCAGCACCTCCCCACTAAGCAGTCTCCCCAGCTATGCACTATCCTTGGAGAAAATCTGGAGTATGTAGAAAAATTCAAATACTTAGGTGTGTGGATTGATAACAGACTTGACTTCACACATCATACTGAAGAGCTGCTGAAAAAACTTCGCCAAAGGCTTGGCCTATTCTATAGAATTAAACATTTCTTAACAAGAGACTCAAAGATGAGGTTAGTCCAGGCCACTTTTCTTTCAGTTATTGACTATGCTGACTTCCTCTATAGTCACTGCCCCATCTCCTACCTAAGCAAGCTGGATACCCTGTACCATAGAGCAATAAGATTGATAACAGATCTTCCAGCTAACACTCATCATTGCTCTCTCTATGCTGCAGTTGGATGGGTTTCTCTACATCTCAGAAGGAACAGAAAATGCAGCACTATGGATCTACAGAGCATTGTCTAAAAAAACTTCCAAACTATATTCTAGACTGCTTCACCCAGGCCATAGCTAGCTCCTATGCCCTAGAAGCAACAACCTCATCATGCTCAAAATACCTAAAAGTCAACATCTGGCTAGGGAGGCGGCAATCAGCTATTCTCTAGCTATGGCTTGAATACCCTACAGAAATCCTAAAGCTGTCCAATCTTATACCTATAGCTTCCTTTAAACAGCTTTGCACAAGCTTTTTCGAGAGAAATGCAACTGCTACCACAAGAGCTAGACTTGCCATTTCACAACCCCCTTCCAGACAGCCACCATATATGGCATATTTTTGTTCATGAGTTTCCCTCCGGGCAGCCACCCTTTTATAGTACCCAGTTCCATTTAATTCTACCTAACTACCTACTACCTACCTAATCCTTCTCCCACTAATCACTGGCCCTTACATCATTCCTAAATGCTCCCCATTCATCCTAGTATTACATTACGCTGTGTGTATGCCTTGACTCCTATATTGGGATATGTATATACTTTATCTTTTGTACAATTTTCCTGTAACCTACCTTGTCATGTATGCCTGAATCAACTTCTTACCCTTGATCATTGTCTTTATAAATGTTTTTTTCTGTATCTGTTAAGCACATATTAGTGCATTGATGTATATGTTGTGTACCAACTATCGAACCTTGACCTTATCAGGTCCATCTTGTAAATGAGCCTTGCTCAATGATGCTCGCCTGAATATATAAAGATTTGATTGATTGATTGACCCTAAATGATGCATTAACAAGGTTTTTTTGCATAGATATATATATATATATATATATATATATATATATATGTATATGTATAGATAGATTTTGGAGGGAGGAGGAAGAGAAAAGTAGAGAGAAAGGACTCAATTTACTGGTGTGAGGGAGAAACTGATCATCGGGGAGGGTGATGGGTCGGGACTAGAGAAAGGAGAAATCCAGAGGGACTGGGGAGATAGTGTTGGCCTGGGTGCTGCTGGGGGGGGGGGGCAAAAGGCAGGCAGTGTGGCAGCATGACTGTGTACATGAGCAAGGAAATGCTGGAAAAATCTTTGACTTGTGGCATAAAAATCCAGAGGAGAAAGGGAGAGACTACTGGAGGCCCAAGATAAATTTTACAGTTACAAAAATTCCCAAATGAAAGTTGTTTTTTTCTTTTCTTGGCCTCAGACAGTGTAGCTGTGTATACATGAGCAGGGGAGGGCAGCCTGGCAAAAATTTTCACTTGTGTCATTCCAAATCCAGATCCAGAGAAGAGAGGGAGAGACTACTTGGGCCCAATGGAAATTTTACAGTTACAGAAAATCCCAAATGAAAGATTCTCTTCTTTTCTTGGCCTCAGACAGTGAAGAAGAAGAAGAAGAAGAATCATCAGCATTTATATAACGCTTTTCATACACAGTATCCAAAAGTGCTTTACAAGCAATGCTAGACTGGTAGTGAAGTGACTGAATGTGTGGTGGCGGCCATATCGCACATCATCACCCACACACAGCCTGGATAATTGCATGAACTGGTTTATGGGAAGGGGAATGTTGGCCAGGACACCGGGAATGTTCCCTGCTCTTTGCAAAGAGTGCCCTGGGCTCTTTTACTTCTGCCTGGACACCCACCAGGACAACACCAGGATGGGCAGAAGGGACCTCGGTTTAACATCTCATCCAAAGAACGGCACACCCCCGCAGTACAGCACCCCCAATACTGCACTCAGGTGCCAGTGATTTTTAGGTGCAAGTCCAATCCCAGTGTGGGACGAGAACCCATAACCTTCTGGTCCAGAGGCGGATGTGCTACCAACTCAGCACGCTGACACCTACAGTGTAGCTATGTACATGAGCAAGGGAGGGCAGTCTGGCAAAATCTTTGTCTTGTACCATTCCAGATCTAGAGCAAAGAGGGAGAGACTACTGGGGCCATGAGAAATTCAGCAGTCCCAGAAATTCAAAATAAACATTTTTTCCTGGCTTCAGTGTGGCTGTGTATGTAGGGCAAGGGCAGCAGGCTGGCAAAATATATCTTTGACTTGTGCCATCCGGGGGAGAGAGAGAGACTGCAGGGGGCCCACAAGAAATTTAACAGTCCCAGAAATCCCAAATACATTTTTCCTGGCATCAATATGGCAGTGTGCACAGGGTAAGTACAGCAGGCTGGCAAAATAAATCTTTGGCTTGTGCCATCCGGGGGGAGAGACAGAGTGAGAGAGAGAGAGAGAGAGAGAGAGACTGTAGGAGGGCCCACAATAAAGTCAGCAGTCCCAGAAATCAGAAATATATATATATTTTTTTCTGGGCTTCAGTGTGGCTGTGTGTACAGAGCAAAGGTAGCAGACTGGCAAAATAAATCTTTGACTTGTGCCATCCAGTCATGAATCATGATCACTTGTACACGTTCATTCACAATTTCATGTATTAAAAAAAATATATACAATTCAGACAAACAACATATAAGTTGATGAGCCTGTGCTGCAGACTGTGGGTGGCCCAGGGGATAATCTGACTTTATGACTCATAGAAGGCTGTTTACACTACAACACAAGTAAAGTACAACTACAGTACACACAAGTGTCATCATCATCATCATCACTCATTCTCCATTATTCATCCTTATTATCATTAGTTTTATAGTATATTGCGTTACATTATGTATAAGCATTAACCAACACCCAGTGTGGGACTGTGCTGCGTGCGGCTATGCACCAGATGTGTCTGCATCTTCAATTCAAATTCTGAGGCACACTTAACAGTAACTAACTGTACTGTAGGAGTCAGTCAGATAATCTTGAAAGCAAGTAGTGGTGGACTGCTGTGCTGTCGGTTTGCTGTGTACAGTCACGAGCCACAACAGTAAATCTGCCCCTGGCCTGTGGATTGGAAGGACATCACATTAGTTAGAGGGATCTTTTTTTTAAAAGTTTGAATACTGAGAAAAATGGATCAAAGTGTTGATGAGGCACATTCTATTTCTCAGGTGGGCAGTGGCACTGCAAAAGACAGCAATCAGCCTAAAAAAGGAAAACAAAATGAAACCCCAAAAAGTGATTTTTTCATGTCTAAAGTTTCATCTTCCAAGTGAATGCTTGAATCCAAAAAAGGTGAAAGTCTCGGATCATCATCAGTCACAAATAAAAAAAAAAAGCTATGTAGTTAAAAAAACTAAAGGCATGGTGGGTACCACCCACAGAGGCACCCAATGGTATGGAACAGTTGCATACTATGCTACTGCTAGTCCCACACCCTCACCCGATTCTCCTGAAGTTGAACCCGATGAGGGTAATAAAAATAAAGATGAAGAGAATGATCAGGCAGCACAAGGTTTACTGGAGGGGATGGAAATTGCAGATGAGGAAGAAACAGGCAGAAATGTTTTGGGTGTGGAGGGGGGCAGTGGGAATAAACCACAAGAGGAACATGCCCAAGAAAAATAAGGGGAGGGTGGACCCTGATAAGGTGACCAAGGTGTCGTGCCTTCCTGGGAAAAAAACTAAAAAAATATATTTTGTTTGGTCATACATCTCCATTAATGCTTCCAATGAGTTGGTAGCAACATGTGCTATTTGTAAATGGCCAATCAGCAGGAGTAAATGGAAACGAGCATTTGAAACTTCAGCACTGAAAAGGCACCTAGACAGATGTCATAACATTACTGAGAACTCCAGTTGTGAGTCTTGAACAGAATGTGACAGTGACAGCTCACTATACTCAGGGATAACTCCCATAGATCAAAGCAGTGGCAGCCCCCCACAACGCTACTAAAATACCTCCACCACCACTTCCTCCCATTTGAAAAACTCCTCCTACTGTTACTGAAAGTGACCATATGTTCAAAATTCCTCCTCCTTCAAGGAGACAGCTTACCATCTCAGAAACATACTGTATGAACGTAAAGCCAAATATGCCTCAACTCACCCTGTTACTGTTAAAATAACCACAAAAATTTTCAGAAATGATAGCTGTTGATTTGCTACCATATAACATGGTTGAACATATAGGAGTCAGGCGACTGCTTCAGTACCTCAAACCTTGATATAGTGTATCATCACGGAAATACTTCTCAACAACAGGGATTCCAGATCTTTATCATGTCAATGTAAAAAAATTAAGACACATATTGTGCAATGCTGTTGGGCGGGTGGTGCATCTCACAACAGATATCTGGATAAGCTGTCAGTCTGAACCCTTCAGGTCTGTCACAGCACATTGGGCATGTTTCGATAATTCACATGGGACTGGGGATAGTGAAGCATCACAGTTTGCTGTTCTAAGAATGTTTTATTATCCATCTGAACATACCACATACAACATCAATGAAGAGCTCCAAAAACCAATCCAGCAATGGCTCACTTCACAGGGACTGTCCGTTGGCTTTATAGTTGCAGATAATAGATCCAACATAAGGAAGGCCTTGGAGGAGGGGGGGCTTTGTTCACATTCGCTACTATGCGCATTGCTTAAATTTAATAGTTCACAGTTTTCTTGATGACGACAGGGAGATTAAGGCTCTCGTTAGCACTGCTAAAAGAATATGCACTCATTTCAGTTACTCAAGCAAAGTCTGCCACTTGTTTGAAAAAATACAGCAGGAACTCAGTTTACCTTTGCACAGACTGATCCAAGACATTTCTACTCAGTTAAATTCAACCTTTTATATGTTCCAAAGGCTGCTGGAACAAAAGAAAGCTGTCAGGCAATACACCTTGGAAAATAAAATTGGTGATGCAGACATCTATATTACTCAACCACAGTGGGCCATGCTGGAGTTTCTAATTTTCCTGCTCCAGCCATTTGAGGAAATCACCAGGGAGGTTAGTGCCAATGCAGCAACTCTCAGCCAGGCGATACCCGTAATAAAAATGTTAAAATTCAGATTTGATTAGGGAAACGTTAGAGAAGCAAGACAGTGCCATGATCACACAGGCCGCCAGTGGTGCTACTGACACATGCAGGTTGCCCCCCCCCAAGAATACAACAAAATCTAACGAGATGTATGATCAAAAAAGTTGAAGAAGATGACAAACTATATAAAATGCTTTATTCTGAGTACAACATTAAAGCAACAATCTTGGACCCTGATACAAATCAAAGCAACTATTGAGTGATGATGATGACACTTGTCTCAAGATAAGCAAGAAATAATTGACAAGGTGCGTGCTGTCATGGAACAGAGTACAACAGCAGCTCCACATTCAGAATCTTCCTCACGACACAGCACAGAATCAGGTGGCCCATCCTGTACTGCTGCAGCATAGTCTCCCTCCTCTTCCTCAGGCACTGCAGCCGAATCTTCTTCTTTACCACCAGCCAGGCATAGCACTGTCCCACAGTCACTTGTTTCAGCTTCATGTCTCTGGAGTCACTTAGACGATGTAAACTGTAACATTTTCTTTATCTGCCTCTTGTAAAACAGCCTCAGCACAGACCATTGTTGAAATGTACCTGGCAGAGCCCAATATCATCTGGAATGCTGATCCTTTGCAATACTGGAAATCCAAACAAAATATGTGGCCTGCTTTAGTAAACATTGCAATGAAGTACATGAATTGCCCTCTGACTAGCATCTGTTCAGAAGAAAAAATTACTCACCTTAGTAATGTTGTTTCTTCTAATGGAGTCTTGCTATATTATAGACATTAGCAGTTTGATCCAGCTCTAGAACTGCCCCAGAGTGAAATGGTTAAAACCATTCCAAAATAGAATTTTGACACGAGCAGCTCTATCTGTGTCATTTCAAACTTGAACTGTCAGATCTTTCTGAGCCAAACTCACTAAGGTCTGTGTGGAAGCTGTAACCTACACTAGCCAAAGGCTACCTAAATAATAACAACCATTGATGGGCCCAACACCCAAGACTCAAGTCAGGGGACCAGAAATACTAACACCATTCTAATAATATGAAAATGGAACATAAGTATAATAAAACACACACACGCGTACAGATACACAACCCCAAAGTCCCAAAGGGACAAAATGCTAACAGGACATAAGTAGTGCCCACACTAAGTTGCCGCACCCACCAAGTAGAGGTTCTGAGAGGGGCAGGTTGGGAGGTCTGTAATATGAAGACTCCATTAGAAGAAACAACATTACTAAGGTGAGTAATTTTTCTTCAAACAACATGAAGTCTTGCTATATTAGAGCGATACAGAATACACAGCAGTACCTCCATGGAGGAGGGGCAGAACCTACTTGGGAATAGGCTCTGAAGAACAGCTGTGCCAAAGCGAGCATCTCTCCTGGCCTGGACATCCAGGAGTAATGCTTGGTAAGTGTGTACCATTTTCCAAGTAGCAGCCTGGCAAATCTCTAATAAAGAGATATCTCTGGCAGCAGCTAGAGCAGCTGTACCCCTGGTAGAATGGGCCCTCAAACGGAGGCTCTGCCCTTTCTGATAACAAAATTGGATACAAGAGACAATCCACCTGGCTATTGATCTCTTAGTAGCAGGTTTGCCTTTCCCAACTTCACCATAGGTAAGGAAAAGTTGGAGGGATTCGAACCTGTGACCTTTGGTACGCTCTATATAATAACTAAGAGCTCTCTTAACATCCAGGCTGTGCAACCTCCTCTCACCCAAAGAGGAGTGATCAGTGAAAAATACTGAAAGGGAGACAGATTGATTAAGATGGAAATCTGAAACCACCTTAGGCAAAAACTTCCTATTAGTCCTAAGGACTACCTTATCCCTGTGGAAAGAAATAAAGTCAGTCTCCACTACCAAGGCTTGCAATTCACTTATGCGTCTGGCAGAAGTGATAGCCACTAGAAAAACAGTTTTCCAAGTTAGGTACTTAAGCTCTGCAGAAGACAGAGGTTCAAAGGGGTTGCATTAACTGGGCAATGCAAACATTAAGGTCCCAAGCAGGGCCGGTTCGAAAGGAGGATTAGTATGGAGTAATCCTTAAAAACTTGGAAAACACAGGATGAGAGGAAAGAGGGATGACTCTCCTGCTGACACAAAGCAGACACAGCTGCCAAATGAACTCTCAGGGTAGCTGGTCTGAGACCCAAGGAATTAAGATGTACCATGTAATCTAACAAAATGGGCAATTAGCAGATTCTGGGAAATATTTTTCCCAGCACACCAAATGGAAAACCTTTTCCATTTAGAACTATAAGTAGCCCTAGTGGAAGGCTTTCTGGAAGCCTTTAGGATCTCAAGAACACCCTGAGAGAGGTGTAAATCAGCAAACTCTAACTCCCAAGAGCCAGGCCTTGAGGTTGAGGGATTTGAGTCCGGATACCAAACCCTTCCCTGGGCACAAGTCAACAGATTGTGATTCCTGGGGAGGCACAGGGAAGATGGACTGTCAGAGACAGAAGGAGTGGTACCAGGGCTGCCTGGCCCAATCTGGGGCAATCAGAATCACCCTGCAAGGCTGAGATCTGATTTTGACTAGTACTTTGAATAGGAGGAAAGGGAAAGCATGAGGAACTTCCTCCCAATCCAGAAGAAGGGCATCCAGGGAACTGAGCCCAGCACTGGAGGTCTGCAACAGAACAGAGGAAGTTTTGATTGTCTGGGGCTGCAAAAGATCTATCTGAGGATGCCCCACCTGGCAAAAACTATCCCCAGCACTTGAGGATCCAGGGACCATTTGTGATGGCCCTGGAAATCCTACTGAGGGCATCCGCTGGACATTGTCCTTCCTGGAAGATGAACTGCTATGAGGGAAGTGTTCAAGGAATAGGCCAGAGACCACAACTTCATTGCCTCGGTGCACAAGGCCGAAGACCGAGTGCCCCCTGTTTGTTGATGTACCACATTGTTGTGGTGTTGTCTGTTCTGACTTGTATCACCTTGTCGTGGACAGATGCAGAAAAAGCTTGAAGAGCTAAAAAGACAGCTCTGAGTTCCAGCAAATTGATGTGGAGCAGAGATTCCTGGGGGGACCAAACTCCCTGAGTGGAAAGGTCGCCCATGTGGGCTCCCAAACCCAGAAGGGAAGCATCTGTAGTGAGAGTCAAGTCGTGAGAAGGGGAAATGAAGGGGACCCCCGCTCTTAAATTGCTCTGATCCTGCCACCACTGGAGAGCTAGGATCAAGGTTCGAGTCACTGGGACCAACTTGGAAAGGGGTCTCTCTCTCTGAGACCAAAAGGTTCTCAAAATGAAACTGAATGTCTCATCTGAAATCTGGCTCCCTGCACAACAGCTGTGGATGCAGCCATGTGCCCCAGGAGCTGCAAAAGTGTCTTGCTGGTCGAGAGACCTGCAGAGTGAAGGAAGAGGCCAGAGCCACTAAATTCCTTACCCTTTCTGGGGAAGAAAGGCTCTGGCTAGCTTTGTGTCCATCCTGCCCCTATAAAGATGAGTACCTGGACTGGTTCCAGAACTGACTTTGGTAGGTTTAGCAGAAAACCCAGGGAGGTGAGAAGCTGCTGGGTGACCTGCAGGTGAGATTTTACCTGTTCTGGGGACTGGAATACAATGAGCCAGTCGTCTAGATAGGGAAAAACAGCAATCCTCTGCCTCCTTAAGCGGGCCACTGCCACTGCTAGACACTTTGTGAATACCCTTGTAGCAGAGGTAAGGCCGAAGGGCATTGCTCTGAACTGGTAATGACCTGAGGGCAGTTCGAATCTGAGGTACTTTCGATGGGACCTTCTGATTAGGACATGGAAATAGGCATCCTTGAGGTCCAGGAGGCTAGCCAGTCCCTGGCCTTAGGAAGGTAAAATCATTGCCAGAGTTACCATTTTGAACTTTGGTTTCACAATATGCTTGTTCAGATATCTGAGATCTAAAATGGGCCGCCATTCTCCTGTCTTTTTTGGGGTAAGGAAGTATCTGGAATACAGACCCCTGCCCTGATGCAGGGGAGGAACCCTTTCTACTGCTCTGAGAGCTAACAGGGATGAGACCTTTGTTTCCAGAGCGAGGGTCTCTGAAGCACTTGCAGGTGAAAAAGTCTGCTTCTCAACTTGGGAAACTTTTGAAGCTGAGAACCAGACCCTGGCTTACTACTTCAAGAACCCACTTGTCTGAGGTTAAAGAAGCCCAATTTGACTGAAGTAAGCCAGCCTGCCCCCACTGGTACAGGAGAATGCCCTGGGCACCCCATCAGGGTGCCTGTTTGAGGAGCTTTAGGCTGGGGGTGGGAGCAGGTCTGCCCACCCCTCGTCTGACCCCTGCCTCTGAAGAAGCCCCTCTGAGCATAGGCAGGGAGGCCTGAGTCTGGTAGAAAGGCCTGTGAAAAGGACCTACCCCCTGGGGGCATGCCTCTTGAGGAGTGGCTTGCGGCTCCTTAGCCTGGGCACTCTTGTAAGTAGTCCTATATTCATCCATCTTCTTCATGTAATTCTCTGTCTGCTCTCCAAACAGAGAATTTCCCACCACAGGAAAATCCATAGCCTTAGTCTGGGTATCCTGTGACAAACTAGTACACCTGAGCCAGGCCAACCTCATGAAAAGCTACAGATGTGGCCATGACCCTAGAGGAAACATCATTAACATCTACAGCAGCATGAAACTGAACCTTAGAGGCTTCAATGCCATCAGCAGCCACCTGTTCTAGTTCACTAGCCAGCTGGCCATGGGCCTGCTTGGCCAATTGCATAACAGTATCCCATCTAGATTTCTGATACCTAGCTACATAAGCCATATAATTTGCTTGCCTGAGTCCCAGAGAGAGGCTGCCATATACTGTTTTTTTGCCATGGCATCAATCTTCCTGGAATCCTTGTCAGGAGGATGTGAAGCCAAGGGAATATTAGCTTTATCACAGGCAGCAGCCTGAACTACCTCAACATGACTGCATTGCTGAGAAAGGAATTCTGTATCAGGGCTTGACAATGTATACATTCTGTCCATCTTTTTATCTACAGGAGGCACAGAATTAGGAGCTTTTAAAATTTTAATTGTTTGTTTCCTAAAAGACTTATGTAAAGGAATAGACAATCTCCTAGACTCTGGAATATCCATCATTTCTACAAAATCAGGCTCCTCTTGCTCATCCACAGCCTCTTCTAAAGGAAGCTGGAGGGTTTCAGCAACTTTTTATAAAACATAAAATGAGATGGGGACTCAGACAGCATAGGGGAAGATTCTAAAGGTCTGTCTGGGGAGATGTCCGTTCAATGGGCACACCAGACCTTCCCAGCCACATTCATACTGTTCAATCCTCCTCCCCTCCTCTGGTTCATAAAATTCCTCAATATCATAATCCTGAACCACTGGGACCGGACAAACCGACCTTTTACCAGATAGTGGTGGTTGGACGGACCCTGAGACAGTGACTGGACAATCTGTATGGCTTTTACTATCTCTGCAGCAGTTGGAGAAGGAATTTTGGACTCCAGACCTGCTGATTTTCTTGTTTTCTTTACTGGAATTGGTTCCTCAGAACCAGCTTTTCTTTGCCGAGAAGTCTGGCCCTGGTCAGAGGGCACTCCTCTGGTCTGGTTGGCATCGAACCGGGCTGGCCATCGGGTCAGCAGACTTTTGCCTCGTTCCTGAGCCTGCCCAATCTTTTTCCAGGGTGGCTGCAGGAAATTCTTACATACCTGGCAGTCTGACTGGAGGTGGTCAAACCCCAGACAATAAACACATGTGGTGTGTGGGTCAGCCTTGGCAAAGACTTCCCCACAAACATCACAGTGTTGAAACCAATGGGCCAGTTTTTCTTTTGGGTTTCTCAGACATAATGCCAGCCCTAACCAAAACTTGCCCTTTGCGGCAGTGCCAGGCAAGACACCCTTATCGGTTCCCTAACCGTGTCACGGGTATTGGAAAAAACCGTAGCCGTCCGTTTTTTGAACCGATAAGAACTGGGAACCGCACTCTAAAATAGTAACTTTTAGTTTTAAATGAGTTTTAAACCCACTGATCGGTTCAAAACCGAACCGATAACTACAAGTTCCACACAGACAAAACCTTCATTTACTTAAGGTTACCACAGATAGAGCTTGAACTAACGGTTTTAGTGTTAAATAAAACTATTCTCGTTAAATCCAACCGAGAAAACACTTTAAAACCGAGAAATGAACTCGAGCAGAAGGAGAAATCTCCGGAGCGACTGTTCACTGAGGCGGAGTAAAGAATCTGACAGTTCAAGTTTGAAATGACACAGATAGAGCTGCTCTCGTGCCAAAATTCTATTTTGGAATGGTTTTAACCATTTCACTCCGGGGCAGTTCTAGAGCTGGATCAAACTGCTAATGTCTATAATATAGCAAGACTTCATGTTGTTTGAATGATTGTTTAGTTCAGCTGGTAGCATCATTACTGACACACAATCCTGTTTGACACCAGAAAATGCTGAGTGCCTCACATTTCTCAGATTCAACATTCCTCACTTTAATTTCAAATATGATACCTGAATAAAACACACACACTGACTGCTCTGAGCAGGCCATATCCACAAAACACTTTCAAGAATTTGTGCATGTGGTGAAAATCTTTTGTGAATAAGGTCTACTACATGAGGTAGCAATTAATTGCAACAAGTCAGGTCTGGACAGACTAGGCTAGGCCACTATTACTTGAATGATCACATGAGCAGCACAGAATAGAAAAAATAATAACATCAGTGGGTTCAGAGTCCAAATACAGCAAGCAAGTGCATTTCATGTAACAAACTTACTTGGTGGTACTTGGTACCACTATCTGATCTGGAAAGTAGGGTACTGCTGTCTACTGCTATCACTTTTTGTCCTCACGAGTCATGACTACTACTTATCACTTTTTGTCCTTACTCCCATCCTTATTACTACTATTACTTGTCACTTTTTTTGCCTTCAGCAACTGATCCTGACGGTACTGTTTTAATTTCTGTACAGTGCATGGCTTAGCAGATGCCTGAAACCCAGAAACTGGATACTCTTTGTATATTTCTCACGTCCCCATATTTGGCTGCGATTACTTCACAGAAACAAATGCTACTAAATTGAAAATTCATAACATTTCTGTATTGTTTGTGTGTGTGTGTGTGTGTGTGTGAGATGTGCTAGCCTGGTTACATCTCACTTATAGTAACTGGACTGAGATTATTGTATTACTATATTTTATTTTTGATACTTACATTACTTGGCAGTGGTTGGCAGCAATTGTGGAACTAGGAAGGATCTAATTGTGTTGTGTGTCTATCAACAGGACTTTAGGTGGCAGTGGCAAATTTTTCATGACTGCATTGCACTTGACTGATGAGATGTGTGACTGGCTGCCTGCCTGGGTGCTGGTGATCACTATCTCTTTTGTTTTTCCTCTTTAAGGATTCAGCATGTTAATCAGATTCAGTAGAAGTAGCCGTAGTACTAGAACACATTACCATCTCTTGGACCAGGTAGTGTACCATATAACACAGTACACCGAGGCATGCAAAGCAGTTGCATCATTCACATGGGTAGGGTGGGTGGGCTCTCTTAGTGCTGCTCATTTGATCAGTCATATCCATTTCTTTGGTCTGTTTGGCTCTGACTGGAACATCCATCAAAATAATACCCACACAGCACCATAAATAAAAAAGAAACCTTAACTGCCTGGCAGTGTCAGGTAGTGCTATGATATAGGTATTTGCATCTCTTTCTCTCTCTCTCTCTCTCTCGGCACACTCATGTCACGGACACGAGAAGGATATGCCACTATTATAGCCCAGCCATGAAGGGGCTAGTAGTGAGTGATTGCTTTTTTATTTAGCAGTTTTACATTAATTTTGACACAAATAATCCATTAAATTGTTTCCTTTGGGCCTCTGTGTCAAGTGTGACTGACTTTGGACACTTTTATGCATTTTTTTGTATTTTTTTGAAGATGTGTCAATAAATCAGAACAAATCAGAACTTCACTGTGTTTCGGTTCTTATTTAATAAGGATCAGAACTTCACCAAGTTCTCCCAGCCCTAATTAGGGTGGTGTTCTGCTGCTGGCCAACAGAAAATTGTGCTGGCAATACCTTGACATATCTGAATTATAAATACAGCAGGTGCAGTTAGTGTGTGATCTCTGGGGAGAAGATTTTTGAAAGTTGCTGGGGCTGCCATCTTTATTGCAGATCCATGAAAATTATAAAAATTATAATTAAAAACGATCTTAAAAATAGCTGATTGAATTTAAAATACCTAAATGAAGACTCTAAGTTTATCAGAAATTCATTACTGCTAACAAAAAACACCTGGCAGGATGACATTTTTTGCTGGCCTACTAGTACTGCTGCTTTAATTTCCTGAAGTAGACGCACCTGCTTCACAGGGTTATTGATTCCCTTAACATTGGAAGAAAGCACCTTAAGGGCTCCTGCCATCAGCAATCATCAGGAAACCTATCTCACTTCCACCCTCCCAGCAGCAGTTTTTGACATAGACATTTTAGACTCACGATGGATACAGACAGTGCAAAACGAACACTGCAACTGCATCAACAGAATGCATACTTCAACTTTGTGCAACCTACTTTCCAAACCTTTATTACTGGTGGTCTGGCTTGCTGTAGCTGCCTCCCCTGCAATGGTGTTTCACTCTGTGCACCTGCTTTCCAGCTTCAGCATTGACAGTATCCACACACCAATTAATGACCATCTCGCCAATCTGTCACCCTCCGTAAGCACCTTGCCTGAAAGTGAACTTAGAGGAGTGATGCATATTGGACAGGTCTGAAATGGGTCCCCTAAGATTGCAGCCAATACATAATGACATGGGGAGCCATCCAATAGAACCACAATCTTCTGCCACAAAGGTTAAGCCATTTAATATGTGCAGGATCCTGATTAATTGCAAGTGTTTCTACCATCCAGGTTTGAATAAACTGTTCGTGACCCTGTCTGCTCCAGGTGGGGCCAGTCAGTAGGACCCCAGCACTCCCAAGAAAAAGCTGTGAGGATTGGGATGGGTAGCCAGGGGCCAAGGGCCACAAGTTCCCCCCCTTGCCTGACCCCCCTGCCACTTTTAAGTACATGGACATACAGGAGTGTGGTCCATTTATGTGAACCTTTGCCCTCTCTTGCAAAGACCTGACAACCATGTAGTCAGTTCATAATGGCGCCAACCGAGCCTCTCTTCTCGAGGGTGAGAAAGGTCCTGGAGGAAAGTTACCATGGAACCCACTCTCCTTTAGCTCTAGAGCCTAGCAGTGTCCTGTAAGTTACTGGGAGTGTAGTGTCAAAACATACTAAACATGGCACGGGTACATTATGTCATGGACAAAACAGCGCACATCAAACCCGCACATGTAAAACAGCGTGTGGCAACAGAGTGGCGGCACATAATGTCGCCGCAACAGAAACCGCACACACCTGAATGAACTCCGTTTTCACAGGGGGCTTCATGCCTCGCAAACCCCCACACCCCTCAGAATCATTATAATCAACTCTAAGGGGGTGTGGACACAGGGGCAAGAAGAATATCCCGATCGGCACTTGTCCTCAGCACACAAACAAAAAAAAAGTATAAAGGTTCCCTAACAGGGAATCAAACCCTAGCCCTCCCCACCTTTCCACTGCTGGGTTGGGTGCTCTCACCACTCCACCATGGGAGCAGCTCAACTGAGCTCCTGACCAGCAGTGGTTACATCCACTTCCCCTTCATTTGCAGAGTGACAAGTATAGCGATATTTACGTATCGCTCATATATCCGTCACTTGGAAGCATTACGCATTATAGACCACGTGGTTCTTCATGTGCGGTTTAGTTTGCAACATAATGACCCAGCACCATAAACACTGCGGGTATAGAAGTGGAAGCAGTAGCATCACAAAGAAGTTGCCACTCAGACCATTGTCTTCCCCCAAATCCCAGCCATTTCTTCTTAGTTCAATTTAACATGTTAATAATTTGCATTAGTAACAGCATAAACTTTTAACAAAACTCTGTTAACAAAACTGTGAGGCAGTTGCAACCTAAGAAATAACATTTTGTGTAAATCAGCTGGTTTAGTGAGTCTCTGGAGTGGAAGAAAGCAGTCTGTGGGAGTCAGATTAACCTGCGCAGAGCCCTGTTAAGTAATACTCTACCCTGCCGCTGTGCTGCAGTCTTAGAGCCTAATCCCCAAACCCACAGTCAGCGAGAGATAGCACCCTTGTTAGGGCTAAGAAAAAGGGATATGTCACCTAATGGTGTTCAGTCTTGGGAGTCAGAGTATTCCAGCACTAGTTGCAGTGGGCACTTTCCCCGGTGCCAGATCGCTTTCCTGGTGATTGCCACTGAGCAGGAGGACTGACATTTCAGCCCTTTGTTCCTTGCATCCTGCAGGATTTTCCAAGTCTGCTTTCTTCATTCCCACTTGAGGGCTACTCCACTGGGGTCAGTTGGAGTAGGTGGCAGGATGACTCTGAGGCTTCAAAGAGTGCCTGCTGATTCCTCCAGAAAGCAAAAAACCTGAAGTCTTTGTCATCAGGCACTCCAAATGCACTGGAGAGCAAAGTTGTGCCTTCACCTCTTTTTCTTTCAGCTGTTTGACAAGCTCTAGTATCTTGCATCTTTGGTCCATTTGTTTAGGGGAGAAGTCATGATCTAGATACAGCAGCTTGTCTCCAAAGACAGCCTCTCATTTCTCCCATGCAGCTCAAAGCACCTGTATTTTGGTCCAAAAGTCCATAAATTTAATTACAAAGGAGTGGGGCCTAACATCCATGGCTTTTGGTTTTGGCACCAGTGTCCTGTAAGCACTTTCCAGCTTGAGGCAGGTGTCAGTAGAAAGGTTGAGGAGTTCCTTAAGAAATGAGGACATGAATGCTGTTAAATCCCCCGATTCTGTTCCTTCAGGAATGCCACATATCCTCACATTATTATGACATGAATGAGCCTCTAAATCATCTAATTAAGCTGCCATGTCCCACTCTCACTGGTACACATAGAGTAAGGCCATATGCTGATTGAATGTTGACACCTATACCACGAATTACAGTACAGCAGCACAGTGACAGGTTGCTGTACTGTCACAGCAGGACCCCAGCACTGCTTTCTTGGAGTCTTGCACCCCTCCCCGAATCAACCCCGACTTGCAATTGATTATATTAAGTATGGGGGTGCAGGGGGAAGAGCACCCTGCATGGGTAGTTCAGGGGCTAAGAAAACATAGTGTTCTCAGATGGATTTATGCCGACCACAATTGCAGTCAACATAAATCCATCGCCGTTATGTCGGTCAACAAAATATTTGTCGAACCGGCATTGTAGAGCCGAGTAAGGCAACACTATGGGTGTTAGCCTGTGCCGAGACATCAGTTAGCCCCTATTCCAACTCTGCTGTATGGGCTTGCATACACTGAATGTTGTTCTGGGTGGCAGCAGCAGTTTCTTCAAGTGGGGTGACCTTAGTGCTAATCGACTTCAGTTCTGCGATGATGGAATGGAATGTGACAATGATGTTCTCATCATCTTCTGCTTCATTGTCCACCTCGCTGTCGGGAGACCCGCTCTGAGCTGACCACTGCAAACGCTTTGGTTTCAGACAGTCTAGAACCAATTCTGTCAGTTTCTGTCTTGTAGCCATCTTTAGCCTTAGTTTTCAGTTGTTTTTGTCCTGTTTGGCAGAGTTTGGAGGGTGTATTAAAAAAGATTTATTTCCCCATCGGCTAGAGCTATTCAGCCATGCTGTGCATCCATGGTGACGTTTCCAGAAGTCAGTATGGGCCTTTCAAAAGGGTGCATTTTGCACTAGGCTTATTTATTTATTCAAGCGTTTAACCAGGAAAGCATACTGAGGATGCTAAATGCTTGATTCCAGATGCGTCCTGGGGGAGGGGGAACATAGACAATAGTTGAACAGCGTATATACAGGGGAAAATACATAGTGTGAATTCTCTAACATCTGGTCCAAGTGTCTAGGCATAGAGGTCAGGAAAAAACAGTAGAATATACAACAGCATGACAGCATAGTGCAGACAACGTGAACAGTAGATTCAGTCATAAAATTAGTTGCAGTAATAAGTGTAGACAAAATGCAGTCATTTCATATGGAGAGCAGAACTGTCTAGACACATGTGCAGGTAGGGGTGAAATGAGCTTGAAGCAAGGAGTTTAGGTGCCAAGGGGAGAGAGAAGTGACGAATGTTTGCTGGGAGGGAGTTCTACAATGTTGGTATGTGGTAGCTGAAAGTAGCCTGACTGGCAGTAGTGGACCTAAGTGGGACAGCGAGTGAACGAGAGTCCAGGTTTCGGAGAGGGTAGGACAGGGTGCAGGGGTTTCCCAGGGCAGCGGAGAGGTAGAAGGGGAGGTGCTGGGACCAAAACTTGGCTGGGATTTTGGCACAGTGGGACTGCCTGCGATTATGAAGAGAGAGGAGAGCCATAGATTGGTAAAGGGCACAATGGTGCGTGGAGTAGGGACAGTTCAGTGCAAAGTGGCAGAAGGAATGGAAAAGAGGGTCCAGCCCAGCTACGGTCGACTTAGGGCCAGCACTGTAGACTACGTCACCGTAGTTGAAGATGGGGAGAATCATTTTCTTCACAATGGCCCTCCGAGCAGGTACAGGGATGCAGTCACGATTCCGGAAAAAGTACGCCAAGCCTGGGGTGTAGCTTCTTGAGTAAAGAGTCAATGTGTGTGAAAAAGTTGAGGTGCTGGTCCAGCCATACTCCGAGGTATCTGAAGTAGGTACAGGATTCCAGTGATGTCCCTTCCAGGGTGCAGAATGTGATTGGAGAGAGGAGCCTAGAAAGTCTCTGCCTAGTGCCAAAGGTTAGAGAGACCATTTTCTTGGCATTGAGAAAGAGATGATTTGATCGAAGCCAGTGCTGGACTGAGATAAAATCTTGCTGCAGTTGGGTCATGACCTCTGAGGACGAGGGGCCGGATGCATACAGCACAGTGTCATCCGCATACATATGGATTGAGGTGTGCAGGCAAGCAGAGGGCAGGTCGTTCAGGAAGACTGAGAACAGGACTGGGCCTAGGACAGAACCTTGCAGTACGCCTGAGGTGACCAGGAGAGGTGCCAAAGTGGAGGAATTGATACGGCAGATTGGGATCTGCTGGCAAGGTATGATTGGAACCAGGAGATGGCCCTACTGGATAGACCGGCATTGGCAAGTTTGGCTAGGAGTAGAGAGTGAGTGACTGTGTCGAATGCCTTGGCCAGGTCGATGAAGATGGCTGTTGTGATGTGGCCAGCATCCATCCCAGTAAAGATGGAGTTGGTAAGCCTGAGAAGGGAGGTAATGGTGGAGTAAGATTTCCTAAAGCCGGACTGGTAGGAGGAGAAAAAAGAGAAGGAGTCCAGAAAGAGAGATAGGCGAGAGAGTACCAGGCATTCCTATAATTTTGCCAAGGACTGGTAGGAGGGAGATGGGCTGGTAATTGTTTGGGTTAGAGGGATCCCCACCCTTAGGAAGCGGAATTACGGTGGCATGTTTCCATTCAAAGGGGATTTCAGCATGGGAGAAGGAGAGGTAGAAAAGGGAGGCCAGGGGTTTGGCTATGGCTGGGGTGGAAAGGTGAAGCATTTTTGAGTCCAGCCCAGTGGGGCATTTACCCTTACTTGGATTAAGGGCAACCAGTGCTTTATATACCTCATCTCGCATGACTTGTAGGAAGGAGAAAGTCTGAGCTGGGGGGGTGTCGCAACCCAGGGGGACAGTGGGTTGGTGATGGGCGTGTGGATGTGCTGGCAGGGGAGTAGTGTGGCTGTTCATGAAATGAGAGTTAAACAGAGCGGCCACAGCTGGAGGGTCAGAAAAGGTGAGTCCTCCTGTCTGCAGGGATGGAGTGGGGGGGCTGCGAAGGGGGGCTGATAAGTGACTTAACCACATTCCAGAATTTGGTCGGGAGATGGGAGGTGGAGTTGAATGCGCTTTTGAAATAGTTAGCTTTTGCTTGCTGGATTTTCCTAGTACAGGCGTTGCGAAGCTCACGGTAATACTGGGGGGCAGATGGACAGCTGGACAACTTAAAAGTTTTCCAGGCCTTGTCTTTGGCTCTAAAAAGGGCTAGGATTTTTGGCGTAATCCATGGAATGTGAGAACCTCTGACCCTGGTTCTTCAGAGCGTAGCGGTCCCAGATGGTGCTGAAGTTGGATTTAAAAGCCAGCAGGGCCTCATCTATAGTAGTGGACTGACTAATGCACGACCAGTCAGATTTGTCTAAATAATTTAGTAAAGTGTGGAGGTCCAGGGATTCATAGGATCTGGTAGGATGATTGTGGGAAGGGGGTGCTTTTGGTCTGAAAATGTTGTGTACTGAGTAGATTCCATGGTGGTCACTAAGGGCATCCGGAATAAGGCCAGAGGCTAGGATCCTGTGGGGGTACAAGGTAAGGGACCAATCTAGGAGGGTGTGATTCTGTGTTTTGAGGTTTAAACGTGTGGGCTCAGAGATTATTTGTTTTAGGTTTAGGGCTGTCACCTTACCCTGAAACTTAGAATGAGCCCCAGCAAGCCAGTTCAGGTTGAAATCCCTGAGTATGTGGAGCTCTCCACTAGCAGCCAGGGAGTTCAGTGAGCCCAGGTGATCCAGTAGTGTAGGAGTGTTGGAGCCAGGAGCACAATAGGTACCTGCTATGAAGACTGGAATTGAGTGAGAGATGTAGAGTTTGACCATTAGGGCATCAATGGAGTCTGAGGGCTGGGATAGGGTAACCGGGGAGAACTGGATGGCAGAGGCAATGTACATAGCTATGCCTCCCCCTTTTCTGCTGACCCAGTCATGCCGGATGAGTGTATAGCCGGGTAGAGCAAATTCATTGTCAGGGTTGTGAGGCTTTAGCCAAGTTTCGGAGATAATCAGGATATCTGGGCTAAGGGTCATAGCGAGAGGTTGGAGTAGGCTCATTTTCCGTAGAAGGCTACATATATTTATGTGAACTAGTTTAAGGCCTGAGGGGAGTTGCGGTAGAGTGGAAGGGTTTGGGGTGTGGTAGAGGGTAGGTCTGGGGTTTAGCTCTATGTCCCCTGCAAGGAGTAGTAATAGAGTGATCAGGAGTTTGGAATTTTGGGCGACCCAGTGAAATTTTCTGGGGGAAGTATGTGGCTTGGGTGTAGAAGCTGTTGACCGCCAATCATGGGGCAGGAGGGCTAGATGGCTTTCTTGGAAGGTGGGTGGGAGGACACTGGAGCCGATTGACAGTGTATGAAAGTGGCATCCAGGGTGTGAGACAACTGTGGCAGCAGACCTAACAAAGTTTAGTGGAAGCCTGGTGCATAGGGCTTGGCAGATCAGCAGGGTAGGGAAGCTAGCCGGTGGGAGGGACACCCAAGGGGTGAGGCTAAAGAAAGTTATTAGGACCAGAGGCAACATCTTGGATAATGCTGCAGTGTGAGGGTTATAAAAATGTTTTTTTTTTTTTATTACAATAAGCTGTGTCCCTAGTGTAGAGACCTATAGTGGTTGATCTGTATAACCTGCAAATGGGAAACTGAGCTGATTGGTTCAGACACTACATGTGATCAACCCTATATAACTAGGAGTTGGCTATGGGTGGTGGTGGGGGTGGTGGGGAGCTGACGTAAAGCGTCAGCGGCGCTTACACACAGCTGCTGAGGCTTCTGTCTGTAGACTGGGAAAACTGGAGCCAGCCAGTCAGAGGGCAGGATTCTGGAGAGAAATCCCAGGGACTTGGGGCAGTTGAGTCAGTCTGTTGCTGAGTTCTGATCGAGTCAGGAGGGCTCAGTGCTTCATGAGAATTTATCTAAGGCCTTTCACGGGGCTTAAAGCGGAGTTTGCCAGAGGAACAGAGGAGAAATATTCTTGCTGTTCAGGGGAGCTGTGCATCTCTGCTAATCATTCCAGGCATCTTGTTGGAGTTTGCTGTTTTAAGTGGAGACTTCTGCTGCAGCCATCCTGCACCAGTTTGGGACTGAGAGAGAGCACCTCTGAGCTGGGAAAGATGCTTTCTAGAAACTTTGAGTAAGTCAGAGAAAAGGCAGAGGCTAATTTAAAACAGACAGACTTTAAGAGAGAAAAGGTGAGCAGGTGCCCTATGCTTCAGGGACCTGTTGCTGTTGCTGAAATCCAGCTGAGGACAGGAAATGTCGATCTGGAGTTGGAGTTTGGAGCCTGATGCCAAAAGGCCTGGAAAGCAGAAACTGTTCTGGTTGCACAGCGGAGCTGTTTCATGTTGAGCGGAACGAGAAACCAAGAGAGTCCCCGCTTAATATAGAGCCAGGTGGGGAACTTGTTAACTCCTACCAAGTGGGGTCTGATGGCTACAGGAGACCATGGGCATGTGCTGGGGGAGCTAGGGCACCCTGTGAGGGAGCCGGGCTGTGGAGCCACTCCTAGGTCTGGGTCCTCTGTAGTTTGGTGGGCCTTGCGTGGGAGCTCTGCAATGGGCCTTAATAGGCAGAAGGTGACAAGCGGCCAGATCTTCAATCAAAGGGAGAAGCGGACAACCTTTAATCAAGCTCAAGTCTTCAGAATACCTACTGCTACCCATTTGTTCTGCCCTTCCTGATCTGAAATCCCCTGAGATTGAAGTGGTGGAAGCCCTCTACACAAGGAACATCCTAGATCTCCAGGACCGTGAGTACCCAGGGCTTGCCCTGGCAATCAAGAGGAGTAATTGCCTAATTATTAACAGTCAGTTGCATTGTTCCTAGGGCCACAACGCCGGCCAACCTGCGGCACTGAGCAAGCCTGCAAACTCAATCAATCAAAATCTTCATTTAACTAGGCGATCACCGTTGAGCAAGCCCATTTTCAAGGTGGACCTGGGTGCATCAAATACAAGATAACAAGAAAGTACACAGTGGTTGCAATTCACTGGCAAGTCGACAACAGGCAACAACAAAAGTAAGGAAGTACAGGTTAAACGCATCAAAAATACAGAGTGAAAAGGTACGAACAACAATAGTGCAGATGAGTTAATCAAATCTTAGTGGGATTAAGGGACAAACAAAAAGGTGAACTAACTGGAACCTCAGGAGAACAAGACGGGGGGGTTTGACTAGGGGTAGAGGGAGAAGGGAGGATGAGGAGGGGGAGTAGGGCATATATTAGAAAGAGCAGCGGATAGGGGATAAGGATCTGTGACAGCAACTTGTAAGATATGATACAATTAGAGGGGCAATGGAAATTACATACCTACCGTAATTCTTGATCTTCTTGGACGAAGTCTCCACCACTCATTCACACTAATGGGAGTTCACCGGAGGTGCTAGGACCCAGTGGGAGCAAACTTTTTTCAAGAGGGCTGGCGCCAGAGAGGGAGTGGCGAGGAAGAGGCACTGCGAGCCTCGGCTCGTGAGGTACAGACTGTCTCGGCGTCGACCCTCCAACTGCCTCGGCACCATTTTTTCCGAGGAGGTACAGCATAACTAACCTAGAAGGACTAACCTAAAAATTGGACATAAGATAGTCCAAATGACCTGTGTAAGAAGGGTCAACAATAAAGTTTTCACAGCCCAGCCATTGAGAGAGTGAAGACCAAAAACCGAGAAGTGCGCTCAGGGGATGGTGGGTGGGTGTGTGAATGAGTGGTGGAGACTTCGTCCAAGAAGATCAAGAATTACGGTAGGTATGTAATTTCCATATCTTCCTGGACATAAAGTCTCCACCACTCATTCACACTAATGGGAGAGTACCAAGCTAAATAATCTCCTGAGATGGGCGGCAGGAGATAAGGAGCTCACATATTTAGGACAGAAGTCTGTTAAGAATGGCCCTGCCAAACGACAGATGTCATCTGGCATGGACATCCAGGGCATAGTGCTTAACAAAGTATGTATGGAGCTCCAGGTAACCGCATTTCAAATATCTGCAATGGGCACGTTACGGATTTCCGCCAGAGATGCCGCGACTGCTCTGGTAGAGTGAGCATATACTCTGCCTTTGAGCTTGACCTGTGTCATAAAATAGAAGTGGTGAAGGCAAGTCAGCAGCCATGCTGAAAAACATCTGATAGCAACAGGTTGACCCAGCCAGGTCTCGCTGAAGGAAACAAATAGTTGTTGAGCTTTGCAAATTTCTTTTGTTCAATCTAGATAGAACCGCAATGCTCTCTTAACATCCAGTGAAAGAAGGGTACACTCCCCTTCATTCTCGAGATTTGCAAAGTAGGTAGGAAGGACTAAAGCTTGGTTTAGATGGAATTCTGTGACAACCTTGGGGAGAAACTTAGGATGAGTCCTAAGAACCACTTTGTCCCTGTGAAATACAGTGTACGGGGTGTCAGTGACCAATGCATGTATTTCAGAAACTCTATGGGCCGAGGTGATGGCCACCAGGAAGGCCGTTTTACAAGTGAGGAACTTCAATCCGCAAGTAGCTAGAGGCTCAAAAGGTTTATGAGTGAGCACGTCTAGCACAAAATTAATGTCCCAGGCTGCGACTGGACATCTGATAGGAGGTCTAGTATGCAGAATACCCCTAAGAAACCTTTTAACCACAGGCAACTGAACCAGTGACATGGAAAGTACCGGTTCATGATACACTGAAATGGCACAAAGATGAACTTTGACTATAGAGTACTGCAGACCTGAATTTGAGAGGTCTAAGAGGTACTCCAAGACTGTATTCAGTGGGCAGGAAAAAGGATTCCAGGAGGATTTTGCACACCAGATAGAGAAACGCTTCCATTCGGCTGTGTAGGTTTTTCTAGTGGCTAGCTTGCGTGCAGCCAAAAGGATATCAGAAACTCAATCAGAGACATTGAACCTATTCACCTCTATTTTTTCAGGAGCCAAGCGTGAAGGTGAAGCGACCTCAGGTTGGGATGGACCACAGGACCCTGGTTCAGAAGGTTCATCTGGAGGGGAAGCATCTTCGGGGGAGCTTCCAATAGGTTGTTGAGTAGCGGAAACCATATTTGCCGAGACCTGAACAGGGCAATGAGAATCATTCTGCCCCTCTGAGACTCCAATTTGAGAAGTAGCCTCTGAATTAGAGGAAGGGGCAGAAAGGTGCACAGAAAGCATCTTGTCCACCGCAGCCGGAACGCATCCTGACAAGAAATGCCAGGTTCTGGATTTCTGGAGCAGAAGAGAGGCAGTTTTGTGCTGAGTGGGGACGCAAAAAAGGTCCAGTTCCGGATATCCCTATTCTTTGAAGAGTGACTGAACGACGGTTGAGTTAAGAGACCACTCGTGAGGATCCATCTCTGTTCTGCTGAGATGGTCTGCCAGTTTGTTTTTGCACTTCTGGTAGCTAAACCACCTGAATCAAGACCTTGTGTTCCAGGCACCACTCCCACATTCTCATCGCTTCCCTGCATAAAGGGTAAGAGTGTGCGCCGCCCTGTTTGTTGATGTAGCCCATCACTGCTTTGTTGTCTGTTTGAAGGAGAATGTTCTTGTGACAGAGTATGTCCTTCAAGGCTTGGACTGCATAGAGAACAGCTCTCATTTCCAGAACATTTATGTGGAGTTGGGACTCGTCCGGAGTCCATGTACCCTGAGTGTGGAGATCGTGGCAGTGGGCTCCCCAACCCATTAGGTATGCATCCATGGTAACTGAGATCTGATGATCCAGAGAGGCAAAGGGATATCTTTCCAGAAGATTGTCCTCCTGGGACCACCAGGTGAGTGACCTCTTCAGAGGCTCCATCACCTTGATGAGAAAGGACTGAGGGTGGGTGGTTGGGGACCACTGAGTACTGAGCATCCACTGGGAGGTTCTCATGTGGAGACGAGCTAAGGGTACAGTGAACATCGAGGATGCCATGAGGCCCAGCATCCATTGCATCAAGATGGCTGAAACTGAGCTGCATTCTCTGATGTATCGGACCATCTGTAGGATATCGCTCCTTCTGTCCTCAGAATGAAACACCTTCACACAGGAGGTGTCCAGAAGAGTTCCTATGAAGAGGGGCTTCTGGGAGGGCTGCAATTACGACTTGTTGAGATTCAGAAGGACTTCCATGGATGTGAGGAAGGAAGTCTGAGGCCGTGGCCACGGCCTCTAGAGTCTGTTGCCTGGAGGGACTTGCTAGGAGCCAGTCGTCCAGATATGGAAACACTTGTATTCTGATTTTCCTGAAGTGCGCCACGAGAATTGCACAACACTCTGTAAAAACTCGAGGCACTGAGGATACCCCAAGGGGCAGGACTCTAAACTGATAGTGTTGACCCAATGCCTCGAACCTTAGGTATTTGTGGTGGTTTGGGTGAATGAGAATGTGTTGGTAGGCATCCTGCATGTCCAGGGAGGCTAGTCAATCATGCTGATAAAGCAAAGGTAGCAGGGTACCTAATGAAATCATCTTGAACTTTTCCTTGTGAAGGAACTTGTTTAGTTTTCTGAGATCTAGAAGTGGGCATATGCCGCCAGTTTTCTTTGGAACCAGAAAGTAATGGGAGTAGAAACCTGTGTTTCGTTGATCCAGCAGAACTATTTCTACTGCCCTGTTTTTCAGAAGGCCTTGTACCTCGGAAGCAAGAAGGTCTGACTGAACTGCCGACAGCCTGGGCTGTCATTTGAGAGGATGATCCGGAGGGGTTTCTGAAAGATTGAGAGAGTACCCCTCGCAGATTATCCAGAGGACAGATTTATCTGATGTTATAGATTTTCACTGATTGTAGAACTGAATCAGACGTCCTCCCACCACTGAGGAGGAGTCCCCCTCGGACAGCTGAGGTGGGACTTGGGCTAGAAATTCAGAAGGTGGCACTGGGCGCTTTGGGGCCTTGTGCCTTCTGATGCTCTTTCTTCTGCAGTTGAGGGTTATGGTTTTTATTAAAACCTCCCCTGCCTTTGCTGCGAAAGGACTGATGGTTGTGAAACCGACGCTTGTTCACACTTCCTCTGGAGGGAGCGGGTGTAGGTCTGGACATCTTAATGGCCAACCTAGTCTTCTGCGTGGCCTCCAGAGCTTGCTCCACCTGATGCCTGAACAACTACATACCATCAAAGGGTAAAGCCATAACTCGCTGCTGGGTGTCATTCATGAAGCCCGAAATACGTAGCCAGTAGTGGCGGCAGGTGCAGATGCCAGCCGCCGCCGCCCAGGACACGGTATCGAAGGCATCCATTGCAGCTTTAACCTGTTGGTTATTGGATTCAACACCCCTAGTTATGGTGTGAAGCAACTCTGAGCTACCTTCCGATTCAGGTAAAGCTTCCACCATTTCTTTGAGGATATGCCAAAGTACATACTCATATTGAGAAAAATAGCCCTGGTAGCTGGCAATGCGTATGCCAAGGGCTGAGGTAGCAAAGACTCTCTTACCTAAGGTGTCTATCTTACGAGATTCTTTGTTTATTGGTTGAGTCATAGATCCTTGGAGAAGCATGGCCTTATCATTCTCTGCCAAGATCACAATGGCATCAGAAAGGCTTGTGAGGCCAAAATAGAATGATCCTTGGGAGGAGCATACTTCCTATTGATGGACTTAGCCACAGAAGGAATGAGAGCCGGATTCTGCCACACCATCTGAGAGAGAGAGAGTCTCGAAAGAAGGCTGTACCAGAGGGGTTAAATCCATAGGGATCTCCGGGACATGAAGATATTGGAGTCGTAAAAGCTTCCCAGGATCAATCTCTGAAGCGTGGACAGAAAGGGTAGAGTTTAAATTTTTGAGCAGAGACTTAAAGGACAGGCTCTGCAGAAGGATTGATTCCTGCTCCGAGGGCAGTATCATCAACATCATCACCCAGAGGAAGGTCTGGGTCAGGCTCAAAATCATCTCCTGACAGTCCGGGGGAACTGCATAGACAGAAAAGGAGAGAAAATTAGGAGGAAGAACAGAAGAGGAAAGAATCGGAGTCGAAGACCCCCAAAGACTGAGAAAAAGGAGAGGGTGCATGCCGAAGTGGCACCCCACATGGCACCAACAGCCCAGATGGTGCCGACAGCTGACACAGCACTGAGGATGGCACCGATAGCACACACAGTGCCGATGGCCCACATGGCACCAAGGACAGCACTGACAGAGAGCCCCCAGCACTGCGCATGGCACCGACAGAGCTGCCAGGGCCATGCTCAGTGCCAACAGAGCACACGGCACCGCACACAGTGCCAAATGAACCCGCAGCACCACTGACGGTGCCGAGAAGTCCCACAGGTCAAAAAACTGTGATTTGATGAAAAAGAGGTAAAAAAGGCAGGAGACAGAGACATCGGTATGGACCCCTGCGCTGCAGCCATGTGAGGGGGATGTACACCGGAGCACGGAGTCAACAGCACCGAAGAAGGTGCCGCGTGACTAGGAAGGCCCAATCATCCTACCTGTCCTCCCAGAGCTGAATGGGCCGAAGGCCCTGGTGTCGGAGTGACCGTCTCGGGCAACTGGACCAACCTCCGAGCATATTGCTCCATAAGAGCGGCCCACTGGTGAAACTGCTCATCAGAAGCTCCTCAGAAAGGCAAAGAGGGGCTCTGATGTCAAAGAGGTCGGCCATCAGAGACAGAGACCATTGACTCCAACAGAGGTGGAAACCAGTGCCTGGCCCCAACAACTGACTGTCTACGCTCAGACATACCAGAGGGTGACCTCGAGTGATGCCTTTTTCTCTTTGACCTATGCATCGAAGAGGAACTCGAGGCTGAACGGTGTCAAGAAAGGGACAGTTTCCTTTTATGCTTTCAGGGGGACCGCCCATCCCCCTGAGCACTGGACCATCCGTTGTTGGACCCCCCCCCCGGGAGGGCGGCAGACCAGACCCGTCCCAGCTTACTGAACAGCTTTCATACAAAAGTCTCCCTACCGTTACCTGACCCACTCATGGTTGACTCTGTCAATGGAGGGCAGAAGACTTAGAAACATAGACTTTGACGGCAGATAAGGACCACTTGGCCCACCCCGTCTGCCCATTTCCCTACCTACTGGATAAGCTGCAGATTCTAGATAACCAACAGCCTATTTCCTGCAACCCCCCCCCCACTATAATTACTATATAATAAAACTACAAAATAACAAATTGAACTATTACTGCTAGTGAAGTTTAACTCCCAGTGGGCGAGCAATGTCGTCACTGGTAGCACACTCGACGACGGGGGAAAAAAGGAACTGAGGCAGCTGGAGGGTCGATGCCGAGATAGTCTTTACCGCATGAGCTAAGACTTGCGGTGCCACTTCCTCACAGCTCCATCTCTGGCACCAGCCCTCTTGAAAAAGGTTTGCTCCCGCTGAGTCCTAGCACCTCCAGTGAACTCCCATTAGTGTGAATGAGTGGTGGAGACTTTATATCCAGGAAGATCTAGACAGCGGGGGCAGTGCGTAGGGGAATGCAGGTGCAATACTAGGAAAAGGACAGGTGGTAAAAGAAAAGGAGGCATGAAAGGGGGAAGGGGGGAGAGAGAGGGCCAGGCAGTAGCTGGAAGCAGTAACCAAAGGAGGAGGCAGAGGCAAGAGTAGATGAGGTACTCCTGGTTACCCAGAAAGGACAGAGGGAGGTCACTGGTACCAGTGGGGTGGGCATCTGGGATGGTCTGGCCTACGGGCCCTGATGTCATTAATTGTGCCTAACCAATTTCTAACCATTTTTACCTCCACAACTATCCCTTTTCCAGGTGCCCTGGCCCTAGCCCTTCCTCATAATAAAGCTGTGTTCTGTTGCTTGAAATTGCTGTGTGAAGGGTGTTTTGTGGGACTCAACTGTAAAGTGTATGTTAGTATATGGTATTGGGAAACTGTTTAGCTTCCAGTGGGTGGGGTGGTTGGAAGGGGAGTTGGGTAGATACAGCATCCCAGGGGACTGTACCAGTCACACACCAGACCCACTGCAACTTACTCTGGGTGGAGGCACCGCACTATTTTATTTATTTTCTGGGATAAAACCCTCGAATACTACCATAGCAGGACCCAGGTCCCTTAACCTGTGTGAAGGTCAACAGGCAGGGTTAGTAGCCCACTGGTATACGACGCCTGGGCTGCACATATATTTTGGGAATGCCCAGTTGTGAGACCCTTTTGGGTAGCAATACACTGAATTACAAACTATGACACCAGCATCCCACTTACCTTCCAGGACCAGGCCCTAAGGAGTTACAACACTCTCGAAAGGACCCAGAAACAAATGGAGGCCGGTACAGATGTTGAGGCTAGCAGCCCTCAAATACATTATACTGCACTGGCTGACCGCTACCCCTCCAATCCTAGAACTCTGGATGGTGAAGGTAGCTGAGATAGATGCCATGGAATGTACCACTGCCACTGTGCAGCTCAGAATTCCCAAATATTAAAAATTTGACAACCATGGCAGTACCAGCAGACACAGCAGCTGGAGAACATCAAGGAAAGTGATCCGTCACTCACAACCGCTCCCCTCAGGACAGAACACTGATACGCTACTTTCAGAGGAAGAGCAATAATACCGACAAAAGATTTCAAAGTTTGCCAGATATAAATTTTATTGTATGAATGCAAATGAAGTGAAGTTCTGTTTCCTTCCATTTATCTTTCCACTCTGTACATAACACAACCCTTCACAGGACAAAACAACATGGGTTGACTAACTTGGAAGCAGCTATGTGGACTAATGGTAACAGTTATACAGAAGGTTGTTTACCTTCATAGTTTTTTTCTTACTCTCAATTATTTATAAGAGAACAGTTAACTTCTTATCTGGAATTGTTGTATTGAGACAATATGCTGTATACTGTAACTTGTCTTCCTTGCTGGGGAAAACAATTCAATAAATTTAAAGTTATATATAAAAAGAACTCTTAGGACTTGCATTCTACCCATGAACTACTATCATGCGTCTCATGCAACATGAGGCAACATTTAATGGAACATTCGGACGTGGGCTGCTCTATCATGTTACTTGGAGTGACTTTTAACTTGGTTATTTATAGCCTACCAGATTCATTTGATCTTGTAAACAACAACCACTCCCTGCTACCAGCTGGCAGGCATCTTTTCTCCTTGCTGTGCATCTTTCCCCCGCTCATTCACTCAACAGCAGATTCACAGCTGTGTATACTCAGTGCCAATTTTTGCATTACAGAAGGAAAGATTACCCATTTGGGAGTGAAAGAGCATAACCCATCACCAATGCCAATAATATTCTTATAGAACATTATTTAATATTGTTTCCTCAAAAAGGCCTACATAAACTGTGTGCTGGCTCTTGGTAAAATCTTAAAGACACTGGGCCCCATATTCAGATAGTTTCAGCTGGATTCTGAATGCTGCTATGCAACTTAACATTGAACCTGTTGGCACAGCACTAAGTAGAACTGAGCTGCCCTGACATGGAGCAGGGCTGTACATCGCCCACAGGGAATACCACGACCCAAAACGGGAAAGCGCCATGGCCCCTATGGGCTAGATTCAGCCTGAACATTCAAATTAGCCCAATGGGCATACAAGGTGCTAAGGAGCCATTTGCATGCCCACTGTGAACTCATCTGCATGGGAAGCAGGTGCCCCTTCATACCCCTCACACTGTATACTAAGCCCTGGTGGCATAGTGGTCCTCAACCCCCGATCGCTCTTTTTGCTTTTCTAAAGATTCCCTTTTGATCCATTGTCTCTCCCCCTGCCCCAATCGCTCCTCAATGCTCACACGACCACTGCATTCCTTGGGGGTCCAGTGTGCCACCCTGATAACTCCTCAGAGCTCATGTAAATACTGTATTCTCTGTTGTTCCAGTGTATCCCCTTCCCCCATCACCTGTTCACACAGTCTAAATAGAGTCCCATGTGCTCCAGTGGTTCCCCCTACTCCCCCAATATAGCAACAGATAGCATATCCTAGTGGTCCAGTGGCTCCCCAACAGCCCCCGACCTGACTCGCCTGCTGACATTCCACGGCCCCACATCACCCCCCACCCTAGTTGCCTATGCTCCTCCCAGCTAGATATGACAACTGGCACAGCTGGTGAACACCTGCATCTACAGTAAGCACTCACTAGCAGCTCATAAGGTGGCTGGCCACATAGCTGAGAGAATGGCTGTGCTAGTCTCCGTATCTAGCTGGGAGAAGCACTGGCCAATGGGATGGGGGGTGCGGAGAGGTGGGATGACAGTGAGGTGGTCAAGTGGGAGGCCGTGTGGGAGCACTGGATCACCAGGGCATGCAGCTATCCTGGGGGAGCGGGGGGGGGGCCACTGGATCAGCAGGGAATCTGCTTAAACTGTGTGAACAGGTGACTAGGGTGGGGATGGCGGGACACATTGGACCATCAGGAAATGCAGTATTTACATGAGCTCGGAGGAGCGATGAGGATGGGGGAACAAACTGGACCACTAGGGAACAGAGTATTTATATGTGATCTGAGGAGCTATTGGGAGGGCACAATGGACTACCAGGGAATACAGCACTTACATGAGCTTTGAGGAGCAATTGGAGGAAACACAGTGGACCACGAGTGAAGACAGTATTTACAAAAGCTTTGAGGAGTGATCGGGAGGAACACAATAGACCACCAGGAAATACAGTATTTACATGAGCTCCGAGAAGTGATGGGGAGGGGGAGGACAGACTGGACCACCAAGGAATACAGTATTTACATGAGTTCTGAGTTGTGACTGGAGGGGGGGTGCAATGGACCACCAGGGAATACAGTATTTACATGAGCTCTGAGGAGTGATCGGGGGGGGGGGGACCACAAAGAACCTCTAGGGAATGCAGTATTTACATGAGCTTTGAGGAGCAACTGGGGGTGGGGAGGACACTCAGGACTACCAGGGAATACAGTATACAAATGAGTTCTGAGGATCATTCAGGGAGGCACACTGGACTACCAGGGAATACAACATTTACATGTGTAACCCCCAGTATGCCGTTTCCATCTGACAGCACTACCTGGTGGGCTGGGTTCAGAAAGGAATATGTCACTCGGCACATTGGCTAGGTTTGGCTACTCTGCACAGGGGCACCCAAGTAACTCCGGACAAAGGAAGCAATAACTGTAGTGTCCAATACCAGAAGTGGGATTCTAAATGGGGCTTTTATTCACATCCAACAGAATAAACAAAGCATAGATGGACCCCCACTGGACTATACTCCTGGTAAGGCAGATTTAAGGAGACCAGAACACATCCTCATCACTTTAGCCCTCAGGCTCTGAAACACACTGGGCACACAGCCCGAACCTGTACGCTGCTCTGGGTTTTCCCTGGCTCGGCTCCCTTGCCAGCCACTTGGTCACTTTCCATATAGCATGGAAACATTTACTGGTGGCTCCCTAAACCACCTATGAGCACTTCTGCTCCATAAGGGAATCTTCCTCATCAATCCCACGTCAGGGTACTTTCCTCAGGCACTAGCCAAGTACCTGAGAGAAAGCAACAGGTGCCCCAGAGCAAATCCGTAGAGGTGAATTTGGTTACTACTGGTGGGGGGGTCTCCCACCTCTCGCTCCCATAATTCATACCCGGCTATTTCTCTGGACTGTAACACCTCATCCTTTAAAACACTTTGCTGTGTAGATTAATTTTAAATGTATTCACATTCAATCTACTGTCTTTACTTCCCAGGTGTGCTGAAGTTGAACATACTTAATAAGAGACTGTGTCCATTACTCTAGACCCCTCACAGAGTTAAGCAGTCCAATCACCACATCTTCTAAACTGTACTTGGCTGTCTTTTCCTGACCCCACAGTAACAGTCCCTTTAGTTTCATCTTGATTCAGGTGAAAACACATGGCCCTTTAGCAAAGCGAACTCACCCCTTGGTTGCAGGTGCCCCACAGGCGTTTTCTCCTCAAAGAACTCTCATCCAAAACTTCTGGTGCCTCAGTACAAACTTAAATCAGGCAGCTTCTTTACTCCCTAGCCAGACCAGGGAGGTTGCCCCTGGAAGCAGGCTGATTCCTTCCCCCTATCCCTGCAGGGATGGGGCCCTGAACCACTGAAAGCAGTCTCTACCTCTTCAATGTGCTCTTCTTTTGTTCCTCTTCAGGTGAGAACACTCACCTATAGAACAAAACACAGCTCTTTGACAGAGCTTAGAGCTCTGAGGGCCTGCTTACAGCAGAGCATTTCTTTCAGACTGCACACACTCTACTGAACTCTACAGACTGACTTCAAATTCCCCAACGTTCTACTGTAACCTCCAACTGCAACATTCCAGTGTGACTTATGCAGCTGCAACAGTTCTAAATGATGTCATCCCTCAGTCTCAGCTGAGACTGAGAACAGAGTGAGACAGTGTGAAATCCATTTAACTGGAGTTTCACAAGCTGCCTTCCCTGCCTACCACTAGGTCTTACTGGGATTCTAGTAACCCTGGGTAACAGGGGGGTTACACATGCACTTGAAGGAGCAATCTGGAGGGGGGGGGAGACAACACACTGGACCATCAGGGAATGTTTAACAGTGCTTGAACAGGAGAATGGGGGGAGCTGCTGCAGTACAACCATCTTACCTTATGAGGGGCACAAGCTTAGCACCCTGTTAAGACGTGTTTTTTGGCAGCAGTAAATAGCACCGCTTGGGGGCCGTTTACCACTGATATAAACCTTTGAATATAGCTGTGCCAGTATACATGTGGGGACCTCCCTGTTTGCATAGGCTCAGCGTATTTTAATGCTTTGGTGCCACCCAGGTCTGAAGGGCACCTGGAGCTCCTGAATATGGCTGGCCAGGCGGCTCATGCAAACCCAGGTTAGCATCTGCACTAACATATTGTAGCCACTATATTACATGTAGGACGGGTTTTTTTTTTTTTAACTTTGTTTTTATTCATTTACACAATGAACAAACAAGTACAATCTTTGATTTAAGGTACAAAGAGCAACTGACACGTCAGGGAAAACTAAAAAAAAATCATACTACTTACACAATTAAGTAGTAGTATAAACTTTTTATTTTTATACTGGATAAAATACTATTACAGCCAAACCCTGTTTTTGTGTTTACATGTAATATGTACTTCAGTAAAACAATTACTAAGATTGAAAAAAAAAAATTAAATTGAATACATCTTTTACATACAGATTATGCAAAACTTGTAGTTAAACATTTTATTGTTGACTTAAGGCAGGTCATACACACATGGCAGAGTGTAACAGAGAGAATCTTACATGACAAAAGATTAGGCTTAAACAATAGTACTGAATTATGCAAAACTAAAGTAGTCTCATACGCTCCATTGACATCTGACTGAAAGTTCATGCTGGATGGCTAAATTGATGGTTTTTCGAGGAGGCAGATAGCTTGCATAAATTTAGCGGAATTGCATTCCAGGGCCTAGCTGCACTGTACTGGAACACTAGTTCACTGTAACAGGCGTTTAGTTAGGACAAACTATTTTATTTATTTTTTTATTTATTAAATTCTCGGATTACAAATACCTTTGAGCAGAAACTGCTCGTTTACAAAGGTTCCACGTCAAAGGATGAGGGTCAACATACATACAGAGGTAGTAAAAGAATGCACAATAAACAACCAAAACAACTAAAAGAAAAAATAAAGATACTCAGTTATAACATACTTTGAGATAATATTCATAAAACAGGCAGCCTGAGTAGGCAGCTAGCTGCAGTAACAATAAGAGAAAGAGGGCACCATAGGCAGTTAGTATTGCAGGCATGTGACCGGGAGAGGAAGTTGGCAGGCTAATGGGCCACTGTCTGATGGTAGTGGAAAATGTCTTGTACCAGTGGAGATGCGAAGCAGGAAAGGAGTCACAAGGAAGGCCCAGTGCCAGAGGGAATGAGATTGGGAAAGGGTGGGCTGTGAGACATGAGTGAGCTGGGAGGTGTTTAGAGAGATCTCTGTTCAACAAAGCAGTCACACTGAGTGATAGAGGTGAGGTAAAGTTTGAGATTCCTTTTGAAGGGTCCAAGTGTAGTAGAGGAAAGTGATTCTTTATTGAGGGAACTGAACCATTGAGCAGCTCTATAGATAAAGGACCGCTGACCCATGGAGGTACGACATCTGGGAACCTGAAAGGTTAGAGATTGGGCACTCGTGTTTGTTGAGTGCCACTGTAGGTAATAAGGAGTGAGCTAACACCGGAGGTGGCATGAGACCAAGAGAATCTTTTGGTAGTAAGCAGGTCTGGTATTGTATTCTTCCTGCGTGGGGGAATGCCAGCTGGCCTGTGCATAGAGGTCACAGTGTGAGTTAGTCGGGCTGCACCTGTCAGTAGTCTACAGGCTTTGTTGAGAGCAACTGAGATCCTATGGAGGCACTTGTTGGGGCAGAGCCATAGATGGCAAGGCCGTAGTCAATGATAGAGGTGACAGAGCTGTAGATGGCTAGTTTAAGGGCATCCGTAGGCATACAGTGCTTGTGTTTGTGTAGTAGTCCAACCAGAGTATTGGCGGTCTTGGTAACAGTGTCAATATGCCGAGTGTAGGAGAGGGTACTATCCAGGGTAATACCAAGGTACTTGAACCCTTGACATGTTCGAGTGGGTTCCCAGTGTGGTTCTTGATGGTGAGGGACAGAGAGTTGTGCCTGCTCTGTCAGTTACAGAAGGACATGGCTTTAGTCTTGCTGTGGTTCAGGACAAGTTTATGAGAACTGAACCAGTCTTCAATGCGATTGAAGTCCGAGCTGCAGCTGGGATTCAAGGACTGTAATGTCATGGTGGCTGGAAAACAGGACTGCATCGTCTTGCGATAGTAATATTTTTGGTGGCAGGCACTAGGAGATTGTTGATGAAGAGGAGAAGAGTAGAGGGCCCAGAATAGATCCCTAGGGGACTCTGGAGCGGACCGGTTTCTCATCCGAAGAGATCCCTGCAATCCTTACACGTTGGATCCGATTACCAAGGCAGCTGGTGAACCATGGAAGGGCATCGTTGGAGATCCCAATGGAGGACAGTTGCTTGAGCAGTAGGGGTGGTTAACTGTGCAATGCCTTGGTAAGGTCTATAAATACTGCCCTCCACAATTCCCTTTGTCAAGCGTGGCATGGATGAAGGTTGTAAATTCCAGTAGTGCAGTGGTGGTGCTGTTCTTTCTGAAGCCATGCTGCTCTGGGCACTGTACATTGTACTTATCCAGGAATTCAGCTAGTTGGTCGACACTATTCGCTCCAGTGCTTTGGATAGTGGGAGGTGAGATAGGTCTGTAATTGGTGCGTGTCCCTATCTCCGCTTTTGTGAACCGTGTGACAGTGGCTTTCTTCCAGAGAGAGGAAATGGCCCAAACTAAGCGAGAGATTAAAGATCTTTGTAAGTGGTTCTAAGATTTCATCGAGGACTTGTGCCAGCAGTTTCAGGTCAAGGAGTCACCACTGTACCCTTGTTTGCCGATGGCCTTTTGAATGTATTTTCTAGCTACTTGTGGTGGGACCTCCTTAAAAAAAAACTTTGGAGTTATGCGTTCTAGTTGGGGGTAACTTGGAGAAGCTGGAGGGAGGTCGGTGAAAAATTTGGTGGAAGGACACTGTCCAGGTTTGTAAATGCATTATTAAAAGTGCTGGTGATGATACCTAGGTCGAGTGTAGGAGTGCCATGAAGGTTGAGCATAGTGGGTGGTGCTTTAGGATCCTTGCCTGTGAGTTCTTTCATGTTGTTCCAGAATTTGTTTCCCTGGCCCCAAGAGTTGGTCAGAGCCTCTTTGTAATAGCTGCGTTTAGCATTCCGTATTCTTCGAGTGCAATCATTTCTGGCTGCTTTGTATAATTGTATGTTTACTTGCATCGGAGTTGCACGAGCACAATGCCAGAGGTGGTCTCTGTGCTTGAGCAGAGTTAAAAGGTCAGTAGTAACCCAGGGGTTGGTCTGTCCTTTGACCTTCATCTTTTTCACTGGTGCATAGATGTCACAGGCTTCGTTGAAACGTTTGATAAATAGGTCCAGAGCTTTGTTGGTATCATTGAGGGAGTCAAGCACTGCCCAGTTCAGCCTGGTTAGATGGGATTTTAACAGCTGGAGGTGCCCTTGTTTGATAACCCTGGCATAGATAAGCTTGGGAGGGGGCTTGTGGTATTTGTTTGACCAGGAACAGATGACAGGCGAGTGGTCACTTATCGTATCCGGGAGTACAGAAACATTGGAGATGCGTTCAGGGTGGTTAGATAGAATCCAGTCTAGAAGCGTAAGGGAGCCTGTCCTATAGTTACACCTAGTGGGGGCCTTGACCAGTTGAGTGAGATGATGCGCCGCGGCTGCATCCTTATAGGTAGCGGCCTCAGCAGAGAGCCAGTTAATGTTAAAATCACCCAGGATTATGGTTTCAGAATTCTGTTGCTGGACCCTTAGATATTCCATGATGCTATGGAAGCCAGCAGCCTGGTCTCTTGGGGGTAGGTAAACCGAGATGACAGTGAGTTCCTTGGTATGTGCACCAAGGAGGATTTTGATTGTGAGGACCTGAGAAGAGTTGCTCAGGCTGGGGGATGGGATGATGTGACCCATAAGGGTATCCTTAAGATAGATGATGCAGCCCCTGCCCCGTTTAGCAATCCTGTCTTGCCTGAAAATGCAGTAGCCAGGGATAGAGACTGAGGTATCAGGGATTTTAGGGTTTAGCCATGTTTCCACAACTGAGAGGACATCAGGGTTGTGCTGTAGGATCCATGTTTGGAAGGAGTCAAGTTTGTTGAGGATGCTGCAGGCATTGATGGATGCCATGGTGAGTGTCCCTGTCCTTCTGCTTGGTGCCACTGCTGGCTGCCCAGGTGGTCCTGGGTTGGGGTGAACATTTCTGAGAGCAGAAGCAGCATAAGGAGAATTTGTAGGAGAAAGGTTTCAGCATCTTGTAGATACCTGGTGGTTAAGTCATAAGCCAAAAGAAATTATCAACAGCTGAGGTCCAGAGTCACAGAATGTGTTAGAATTCCTGCAGGTGATGAACTGTGCCTGTGCATATGCAGGATGTGAAATCCTTTTGTCTGCATGCTTCTTTGTCATTCAAAGAGGTTGCTGAAAAGCCAACATACAGATGATGGAGCAGGTCAGACGAAAATGTGGATTCAAGCAAACCTAGAGTCACTGAGTTTGTCAGACTTAACTGCTTGACTTATGTTTTGCTTGGGATAGCTTCCAAAAAGTTGATTTTTAAATTAAAAATGCAGATACCTGGTTGTGATGTTTTGCAGAAATCCAGTTCAGGAGACTTTCATGGATGTAGTGAGCAAGAATGGTGTAGTTACTCCAAGCAGAAAACCATGTAAATCCACAAAAACTAAGCTACAGACACAGACAAGCAGCCACTACAAACATACCTCCAGCATAAACGTCTGCGGGGGTGTGATGATCCCCGACTCCAGAGAGATGTTAAACAGGTCGACTAGGAGATCCACCCGAGCCTCTGCCAATTCCCTTAGGACCGTGAGAGATAGAAAAATTAACAGTGACAAAGTAGAAAAATATGGCGATGAGCTGAACTGAGGTGATGCAGCTCCCACGGTGTGCACTCAATGGCAGAAAGAACAGAACAGAACTATATTCCCTGGACTTTAAATTCCAAGTCAATATTTATGCTGTGGTTTCATTAACTATTCTATTAGGTGTGGAGGTGTGTTTAACTTTAACAAACTAAATGTTGTGACCAACCACATTTTGTTTTTATCTTATGTGTAATGGATCACAATCCCACTTGGTACAAATACAGTGAAGTGTGTTAAACTTTCAGAGTACAGCAAATCTGGCCAATCTATTATATACTATGCCTGCCTTATGGAAAATTCTTTTGTTGGGCTGTCTGTAAATCAAACGTACATAATCAAACACCTGAAGAACTAGCTGACAATTTTTAATCATATTTGTTTAGGAACTGCAAATGCTGAGTGTCTCAGTGCACCAAGGGGAGCATTTATTTTTTGAGTTTTTGAAGAGCTATTATATAGTTCGGATTATAGTTTAGTGGCCTTATGGTCAGTCACTATGACTGGTGTCTGGTTGCTGTGACCACACAGTGCTACTCAAGACAGCGATCCCATTGAGATTAACAGGCCTTCTTTGCACAGCTGCAAAAGTGTTTGGGACCATGTGGAGAAAGGGACAAGGCTGGAATGCAAATAACCTGTCTCAAAGCATGGTGCTCTTCGCACAGCTGTTCAAGCGAATACAGGCAGGCAGTAAAGGTGGGACCATGGTGCTGCACCCTGAACTGGTAAGGGAAGGGGAAGGAGTCTGATGTTGCACACAGCAGCTACTGTAAGCTTCACTGGAACAGGAGCAGAGCTGCGGAGGGGTTACCAATGCACAAGGGATTTGTTTGGAATTTTGGAAACAAGTGGAGCTTGCCCTCTGGACAGCCAGAGACAAAGGCATTAGACTTCAAGCTCTAGAATTAACTGGCCCACTAGGCTATAAAGTAAGCAGGTATGGAAGGACAGATTTCTGAGTGACATGCCCATTTGCACAGAACTGCCGCATGGCATAGCTCCATCACTCTATGACTATGCCATGCTGTGACTGTGGAAGTTGCTAAGCAACATGTAACTGGCAGCAAACCTCACTTGCACCCTCTAACATCTGGTAAACCTATATGCACTGCAATCCCCCTTCCCCAACAGTAATTAGGTCATGTGTGAATAGCACAAAAGAGTGAGGGTACAACAGAGTGACAGAATGTCCTCAGTTATGTGCCACCACCCCTTCGCAAATGAGCACAGACCTCCACATGTCTCCTATATTCCCTCTCCCCATGTTCTATATTAGTAAGACCATTTGCATGAAAAAATGACCTTTATTCCTGCAGCCTATGCTCATCTGAAGTCACGCCCCATTTGTAGCAACAGTCTGTTGGAACAGAAATAAGTATCACATCACAAATGAAGGATTAAAACATGAACATCCATTTGTCCTTTTACATTTCTAGACAAGAATGATGTTTTCCCACAGGTGTCCATACATTTTTGAAGAAATACTCTCAACCCCCCTCCACCACCATGGATCGACTGTGACCCTTTTAAGCTAAAGGGTGTTATATTGCACCACAGACAGAATGTAATCTTGTATGTAAGACTTCTTAACAAGTTCTAAATATTTAAAACATGTCATCTTCCAAGGTGACAGAATGATAGCACTACAGTGTACTGCCAACTCTGTTTTGCCAACACTGCTTACATGTCAGGGGTGTATTCAGTTCTGCCGCACAAATATTTTGCTTTACAAATCAGACCTTGTCGAGAGATCTTAAAAACAGAATTGAAATTCTATATGACACCATCGTCTCCCCCACTATCAGTTTAAAAGACCGAAATCTGCCTTTTTTTGTTTGTTTGAGGTAGGCATTATTGCCCTTTGTAGAAGTATGCTATATAGAAACATTCCAATTATTAACAGGTCTTTTAATACTGTAAGACAACTATATTTAGAGGAACTGTCCTGCTGAATCTGACCTTTGGATAAGCAGAGGGTTGCCATTCTCCAGTGCTTTGCATACCTCTGCTGTCACAGGCATTAAATAAAGTGCAACCCCTTCTAGGTTTACCAAACATACAACCCATTCAGCTGCTACTGTTGTGCAGTCTTTTTGCTGAACCTGGCACCATATGATAACTCTCTCTTGGTGTAAGTATGGACTGGGCATAGCCCAGGGAGGCTCTCTGTGTTTAGGGTTAAGGTGGTACGCTCGTCAGAGGGTTCCTCACACATCAGTCACATATTTGTACTCTTTCCCCAGACTTCTGTTGTGACAGAAATGATCACAATGCAATGATTAGTCATCACTCTTTCCTGACAAGTATACAGTTATGTAAACAGGAACCCAGTCCCCGAAAACTCTCCTGGTTAGTACTGTTTAGATAGGATTGATTGGAACCCTGGACATGAGTCAGGATCTTAAGGTCCCTGGGCTAGATAGTCAAAGGTCCCCTGCATACACACGCAAATGCCTGCGCCGTGCACCTGAGATGCACCGGCCCAAAAGAATGAGATATTCAGAAGATGCGCCATGAGATGCGCTCGCACATGTCCAGCTGACTATCCTGAGGATGTGTGATGGCACACTGGGAGATGCGCAGCGCAGCAGGTGACCTCAGCCATATGCAGAGCATGGGTAAATATGCGATGCAAAGCCACTTGCACAGTGCGCAAAACTGCAATATTCAGCCAGGATATGCAAATATCCTCATTGCACATTCCAAGCCCATTGCCCACATTTGCATTACATTACTAGAATGTAGTTAGGCTATTTGCATAGCCCGGGCATGCCCAGTTCCAGCTTTGCAGGCCTGCCCCACCACTCCACAAAGGTGAACAGGAGGAATTGCAGCCTAGTAGGCAGGTGTGATGGAATGTTTGTGTGTGGGAGTGTGGACTGCATTGGCCTGGGTACAGTGCTACACCTCATAGCCATGTACAGGGCTGGACTGGGGGACAGGGGACCCACTCGGACAGTGGCCACAGGGGCCCACCTGGACATGCTACAGGGAGGCACAGGGTGACACAGTCTGATTGATATACCACATGCATGTGATACACTAGCTCCATATGCACCATAAAGTCACCTGCAGTGCCTCCCCATGAGTTGAACATGGTGATGACTGCAAGGAATGGCAGTGTGCAGAGTGTAACCAAGTACACTAGTGGGTGAGTCACACTTGTGTGCACCTATGGTGTACCACCATGGGTGTGTGCAACAGGTCAGTTCCTGACCTGTGCCAGGCTGCCACCCATCCACCAGAATACCTGGGCACAACTGCCCCAGATGGCACCCTGGGTGCATGTCACCACCAGGTTGTGCCCTGTAGGCATAATGGGTGCTGACCATGGCCCCCAGTACATTTGCTGCACTGTGGCTGTGCACATCTCTGGTGTGTCAAGGGGGCACCCGACAGCACTGGCATGTGGCTGCTGGGTGTCTATGTCCAGGGTGCGGTGTGGGGGGTTGCTCCCTGAATGGTGCCAGTGGTGACATGGCAACTGTGGCTCAGGTTCATCCATCCCAGCATGACTGTTGTGTGCGGGTGCCTGGAGCATGTCCTGGTGCACCTCCAAGGGCTGTATTTGGATGGCTTGACTGCAGTTCTGCAGCCTGCTTGTGGGTGGCTGGCCATTTATTTATGCATGCTTTTTTCATGCTTAACTTTGGGCAGCTCATCTCTGAGATGCGCAGCAGATGCACTGCACATTTTGGCTGAATACAGGGATGCACGGCACATTCATGGGAATGCCCTCTCTACATGCGTCACATACATTATAGATGTGCAATGGCTCATCCGAAGATGCGCGGCTCATCTCTCCCTTTTGAATATTTGCAGTTCTGCTCATTTTCTGAGATGCGCGGGTCATCTCCACTTTGTGCTGCGCATCTCCTTTGAATATCTAGGCCCCTCTGTACAGACTGTACCACCCCCCCAACTCACCACTAAGAAGCCTCACAACTCCTTATTTATATCTTTTAACACCGATGGGTGTGGGGGTGTGGCCTAGTCGAGCACCAAGATGGCAGCTTAGTCAGGGAGTTCCCACCCATCCACTACAAATATCTGTCATTCCATATAGAGTAGCTATATTTACAGCAGAAAACAGCAGTAGACCACTCAGCAATTTCATCTGTCACAAAATCTATCAAAAAACAGGTGCAGAGGGTTGAGGTGCTGGCACCTTACCTCACACTACACCGGTGACCCGGGTTCGGGAACGGACTCGGGTGCCAGAGGGTTGGCAGAGGAAGGAGTAGGATTGAGCATCTGGAGGACTGCTTTCCTCTCTGGGGTGGGTTGAGGATTGGCATTGCTCCATAGTGGCCCCTGTTGGAGACCAAGGGAAGCTCAGATGCATCAGGAAAACTGAAAATGGCGTCTCCTACCGGATGACGGCCGCCGGGACCAGTGCCTCCTCTAGCTCTGCTTCAGCTGACCTGACTGCAGCAGCACCCAGGGCCAATGCCTGGACTGATAGGCCGTTTCTCCTCAGAAGAGGAGGACCCACCCAACGCAAGGGTTACTTCAGGTTACCCTGAGGTGGCTGCGATGTGGGGATTGGGATCAGCGGTGAAGACGAGTGAGAGGTGAGCATCCTTGTGGCAATTGGCCTGAAGGAGAGGTAGGTGAGGGTCGCAGGGGAGATAAATAGATTAAAAAAAAAAAAACAGGCACAAATAACTTTTAAATCAACCAGAGAGGCTCCTAAAACAGCAGGCCCAGAAGCACCGACCACCTGTGCTGTGACAAAATCGGGCCATGAAGATGCCTTGGCAGCTACTACATCTACTGAACAACCTCTTGCAGATACCAAAACCATGCTAGACGAAATGCTCAGGGATTTAAAGTATGAACTTACAACACAGATGAGGGCCTGCTTTGAAAGCATAAATGCTCAAGTTTTCTCACCTGCAACATACCATCAACAGTATGGGCGATATTACTGAGAAGCATGGCACCTGTCTGAGCGAGGTGGAATCTCGACTCAGCAACCAGGAGGATAAGGTGTCTCAAGCAGAACCATCCTTGCAGGTGGCACTGAGGGAAATGGATTTATTAAAAGCGATCCTGGATGACTACGAAAATAGAGAGAGGAGGTGCAATGTCCATGTTGTTGGGCTGCTGGAAGGGACAGAAGACCGGGACGACACCAACTTTATCGGAGCTGGTTAATCAACATTCTCAAGCTTCCTGAAGACACTATGCTGGAAATACAACATTCTCATTGGCCTCAAGCTAGGCACCCAGGCCCTAATGACTGGCCCCGACACTTGCTAATAAAGTTCTTAAGGTATCAAGTTCATTAGAAAATTTTGGAGGCCGTCCGGAAAGCTGGGCCTGTCACTGTACAGAAGGCAATTCTAGTTGGAGGTAGAAGGAAGTGGCTGTTGGTAAACTAGGATCTGAGCTTATCCAATAGGTAAGGAAATGAGCAGACTGAGTGGGCCAAGCGGTCCTTATCTGCCGTCAGAGTCTGTGTTTCTATGTATGTTTTTATGTTGCTAAAATCATCATCTTTCCCGACTATTCAAGAAGGCTCCAGGCAGAACGGCACGCCTTCCAGGATTTAAAAAAATGCCTCAACAAGCTCAACTGGCTATTTGCCCTGGTGTATCCAGCTTGCCTAATTATCTGGAGACAAGGTGGTGAGCCCAAAACCTTCACGGATCCTGCCCAGGCAATAGAATTTATCACTGCGGCGTCTGCAACTAGGGAAGATCGAAAGAACCATAGCCCAGTGACCTGAAGGACTCTGCGGGCTACTGAGGTACTAATGAATGGGAGGGGGTGCTGTCACTCTCACTTTTATTGGGGAGATCAGGCGTAAGTCTATGGGACTGGAGAAAATTTCCCCAATGAACTGGGTCCAGAGCTCGGCCTTCTCAACTGGACGGTTACTGGTCCAGCTTATATGAGGGCAGTGCGTAAGCAAGTCCGCTAGGACTGCATCACAGCCTGGTTGTGCGGCCCAGTGATGGCACCCGAAGAATCTCCTCCTGTATCCGGACTCAGCTTTTCCTACAGTCTGGATGTCTGGATCTATGTACACGGATTTCCCAGGATGGTTTTCTTTTTCTTTGGCAGGTTACAACAATTAAATAGAGAGTGGCCTCCCGGATGATATATAGATACATAGATAGTGTCAGCAGATAAGGGCCTATGGCCCACCCAGTCTGTCCATTTGAGCTTGTAAGTTCAGTTTATGTTTTCCAAGAAGTCTGTTGAGGGGAAAGCGGTCATGCAAGCAACCGGCAATGGGATGCCTGTACAGCTTACTTGCATCACTTTCAGCCTTGGGTTTAACACCCGATTAGGGTTCATGTAGCCATCATAACACAAAGTGGAGGTGAACTGCCTAAGTAACTTTTAGTTCTTTTTTCTTCTTTTTTTTAAAAACATACTTAAAAGTGTCCTCTTAAACCTTTTTGCATGAGACTGTGTTAAAATGCAATATGCTGTTCAAGATAAGGTTTATGCATTTGAATTTCAACTGCCTCTTCTAAGAGTTTTCTTTTTCTGGATATACTCTGCTGATTAATTGTCAATCATGACCACAGTGTGCTAGTTAAAAATGTTTTACATGTTTTGTGGTTATTTTTCCAGCCTAATGCTCCCACTTTAATCAAATATTTTCTGCTGTTAAAGTTTCGGGGGGGAGGGGGCTAAGGGGAGGGGATATTTACTCCTGTTGGAGATCGTTACATTTATTTGATGCTGTTGGGGGGGAACTGGAAGCCAGCCCCCACCTCCAACCCCGGTTTCAGACTTATATGAGGAGGGGATAGTTAATTAATCCCATCACCTTATGTTGACTAGGGACTGAGGCATTAGGACGAGGACGAATAAGTTGGAGGGCCGGCCGGGGGGTAAGGATTGAGCATCCCAGGGACTGCTCTCCTTCTCTGGGGGGAGGAGAGTTGAGTGTCCGGCACAATGCAGACCTCTGGCAGAGGCTGCGGGTATGCTGCAGCCAGAACCACATGTCAGGGGAGGGTGGGACGGACACTGGTCATCATTGCATGTCCCTGCCCTTGGGGGTTTCTGCTGCAAAAAGAAAAAGCTGGTGCCCTGCACATGATGCCAGCTCCACCGCCTCCCCCGGTGCCTACCCGTGTCTGTCAGGGGTTCCCACTCCAGTGGCCCCGACCTGGGGGGTAAGCCGGGTCCAGCCTACTCAATGTCCATGGGAGGTGTGCCTGCCCGGTGGCCCCACCCAGGGGGATAAGCCTGGGCATTGGGGGGGGACGACGGTGGGCGAAGCAGGGATCAGCCTTGGGGATGAGGCAAAAAAAAAATAAGAATGAGGACAAATGTGCAGTTAAGGTCAACCTGAAAGATGCATAAGCATACTGGGAGGGAGACAGCTGGCAGGGCCACTAATCAGGGTGTTTTCCTGGGGCCGGCTCACGGCCCTCCAGCTTCTGCCTGAAGAAATCTTCTTTCTTACTTCCCCTCCATTATCTTTTGAGGAGATAACTGGAATGTTGGGATGGGTCCCTCGGCCTCCAACTCCATCTCTTCTCAGCTCCCCTGGACAGCCTCCTAGTGGGGACTGTCCCTTTCTTCTTTTTTTTTTTTCACCTGCTTGTTTACAGCATGCATGCATAGGTGGGGGTGCTAACAAGGCTTTTCCACAGCAAGTAATGGGTATAATAAGTATTTCCTCTTTTCAAGAAGTACTGGGGGGGAAGGGGGACATAAAGTTTGGAATCTAAGATTGTGGATATGTTTGTTGGTTGAGTTTGTTAGAGTTATAATGGGGATAGTTCTAGGGAACTGTAATTGGGGAGGGGCTAGGAGTGAAACAGAAGTTCACTTAAGGGGGGTAGGGGCTGCAGATAGTTCTAATCACGCTGCTCCTTATGGGTTTTGGGGTAGGAAAGGTGGGGGGGGCTGGGGTTAAAGGTTTTTATTGATTTTGCATGATTAAAAAAAACAGCAAACAACAAAGGAGGTATTAGAGTATGCTATAAGATATATGTGCGAGTACTAGGTGCAATCATATTGTTCTTCATTGTATCATGGGACCTCTAAAGTTTATCACTTGGAATATCAATGGCTTAAAGACAGTGATAAAGAAAAAATGGGTGTGGTCCTACTTTAAAAAAGAGCAGGGGGACGTACTCCTTCTCCAAGAAACTCTCATGAACGAAGAAGAGTCAGATAAATTGGCTAACTCATGGGGGGGGGGGCCTTTTGGCAGCACGCTTTGTGTCTAAAGCTCAGGGGGGGTTGCAATTTGGTTTCACCCAGGAATGAGGGTCACCATACATGTTTCTATATCAGATCCCCAGGGACGATACACAGTGGCTGACTCCACAGTGGAGGGAGGTAGATTTAACTTAGTCTCTCTGTATGGCCCAAATTACAAGAGTCCAGAGTTCTACCACCATATAGCCCTGACTCTTGCTCCCTACTCAGATAACATTCTTTTAGGGGGCAACTTTTTCACCTTTTGGGACCCTGTTATGGACCACTCTGGAATTCGAGCTCACCCATCCACTAAGAGTGTGGCAGCTCTATGCTCATTGGCCTAAGAAAGGCTCCAACTGAAGTATAGTGGCATCTCCATCCTCAAGAGAAAGAATGCTCCTTTTTTTCGCACACCCACTGTCTTTGTGCAAGAACAGAATATACGCTAATTTCACCAGATTTGTTGAGGGGGGTGTCAGGGCAGAATATGGGCCCATTTGCATCTCTGAACATGCCCCTCTGAGGACTGTCTTAGGGATGCCCACCAGGGACAATTCGATAAAGCAGTGGTGCTTGGACCCCACATTGTTAACAGATTTGTCCTTTAAAGAACATATGGCCAATGTGCTTACAGAATTTTTCACCTTTAATACTGTGGGAGAAATTTCAGCAATCACTACCTGGGAAGCCCTGAAAGCCTTTGTGTGTGTGTGTGTGTGTGGGGGGGGGAATCTCTTATGTGGCCCACCAGTGTAGGACAGAAATTCAAGTTGAAGGATCTGGAACACCGGATCACAGATTTGGAAAAGAAGGCAATGCAGGGAGATAAAGGGGTGTCCATGGGTGAAATGAAACAACTTAATGGAAAAGTGAACCAGAGGTCCTCTAGGCGCATTGAGAGGACACTTCTTCTGGGTAGGGCGGGGTCATATTTTGAAGGGGATAAGGCCAGGAAGTGGCTAGCATTACAGATCAAAAAACGGTAGGCAGATAGAATAATTCTTAGCATAGAAACCCAAAATGGGACCACAACTGCAGACCGCAAAGGTATAAATAAAGCATTTCAGGAATTTTATGGAAAGCTATACACTGCCGAAGACCCTCCACACTTGACCCCTCAAGTGTTTTTAAACGCTCATCCCTTACCAACCTTATTTCAATCTCTGCAGGACGAAATTTACCACCCAGTATCATCACAAGAGATTAGGGAGGCCATCTGGAGTTCCACTCAGGGCCCGATGGGATCCCGAGAGAATTTTATAAAACTTTTTGGGGAACTGCTCTGCCCACGCATGTGTCAGATGGTCGAGGAGGTGCTAGCGACAGGCCACCTGCCCGCTTCACAAACATTAGCCACCATCATGGTTGTCCCGAAGCCTGGCAAGGACCCTATTAAATGCAGTTCATACCACCCTATCTCCCTGCTTAACGCAGATTATAAAGTAATTGTTAAATTACTAGCTGCCAGGTTGGAGCAAGCGTTACTAGATTTAGTTCACCCAGACCAGGGTGGCTTTAATGAGGGTCAACAAGCAAAACATGACATTCGTTGAACTTTAAATATTATGCGGAAATGGGAAGAGAAAGGTGGAGGAGGAGGTCAGGGCCTTTTGGCGCTTGAAGTTGAAAAGGCCTTCGACTGCGTCAAATGGCCTTTCATTTTTGATGTACTGGAATAATTTGGGTTTGGGCCCCGGTATAGAGCGTTGATACAAACCCTATTTAGTTCCCCCAGAGCTCAGGTCCTAACCAATGGCCAGCTCTCTCTGCCTTTTAGCCTGACTAGGGGAACAAGGCAGAGCTTCCTCTTTCCCAGCTATTGTGCATCCTAACAACAGAAGTCCTAGCCACAGCCATGCAACGAAACCATGATATCCAAGGCTATGTCCATAAAGGAGAGCACCATGTCATCTCTCTTTCTGCTGACAATGTGTTACTGTTTATAGCTAACCCAGACAAAACCCTCCCAGCCCTGATCAACTTATTCCAGGTATATGGAGTCTATCAGGCCACAAAATAAACTGGGCGAAATGTGAATGGCGCCCAGAGGGACGAACCCTCAAACCTATCACATTCAATAACATAACTATTAATTCCTCTTTGGAACTTAAGTATCTCAGCATTCGATTCCCCAAACAATTGTCAATGATAGGGGAATTAAATTATAAACCCTAATCAAAAAAATCTGTCTGGACTGCGAGAGGTGGAGCTCGCTTTCCCTGACACTTCTGGGCAAAGTCAACTTGACCAAAATGTGTGTTTTACCTCAATGCTTGTACCCATTTCAAACACCTCCTGTTCATATTCCCAGTAAGTACCTTAAGGCCCTCCAGGGTTGTAGAACTACCTTGTTGTGGTGTGGCCGGAGACCTCAAATTCGACAAGAATTGTGATCGCAACCTATAGACAAAGGAGGACTGGGTCTGCTAAACCTCTGTCAATATTACCAGTGTCACAACTGGCCTTCATTAAGGATCTGATTCCCCAGCTGGGAACAGAATGGGCCTGAGTGACCCTGGAGGACACCCTGGATGGTCCTCCTTTCTACAGTGCTCTTTTTGCTCCTGCTTTGGCAAAGAACCCAGAGTACAGGAGTCAATAATCCATTTATGAGGGCCTCACTGAGGGCTTGGACAGTAGCCCATAGGCTCATCCAACACCCCCCCCTACTTTCTCCCCAGAAGCCAGTATTAGAAATGCCCTCTGGAATCTAAAATTGATACTGGGCCAGGTTAACAAAATCATGTGTGAATGGGAGATCAAGGGATTAAGGCTGATTGCACAACTCTTTGAAGGAGGAGATATGTTGTAATATCAGCAACTGGCACATACTTATAACTTGCAGTCTTTCAATTGTTTTGCCTACCTTCAGGTGCAGGCTAGATTAGGCAGGACAATTGCAGGTGGGCCACCCCCAAGAGATACATTTTGGAAAAGGCACTAATTGAATGCCCACGAACCCAAGAACCAGGCCCCATGACTAAGGTACATGAACTCCTCCAGGAGGCACTACCTGACCCACTGGTCAACCTTCGAGCCCGATGGGAAGGGGATTTGGGGAATCCTCCCCTCCCATCACTGCAAGTGACTGGGAGAAGGCTTTGAAAAAGGTATGACCTGCTTAGGAAATAACAGGATTAGAGCCAATAATTGTAATATCCTCCATATAACATACTTTACTCCAATACTGACCCATAGGATAGATCCTGAGATGTTGAATGTTTGTCCTAAGTGTCAAGTATTTGATATAACCTTTTTTTTCACATGATTTGGTCTTGTCCAAAAGTGAATGGTTTCTGGAAGACCATTACCGTACTACTGAATTGAGTCCTAGGAACACATAAACCCAGCTCAGCCAAAGAAGTCTTGCTAGGTGTGACTAGTAAGGTTTCTCCTAGGGGTGGGACTTAGCACACTCTTTGGTATTTGGGGATAGCTGTGGGGAAACAAGTGCTTGCACAGCTCTGGTGGTGGAGGCTGCCCTTACAATAGTGCTATAGACTAAACAGCTATTGCACTGTATGAAATTAGAACATACAATATACACTGCGTGCAATCAGCAAGAGAAATATCAACATATTTGGGGACCCTTGGAGGCAGCATTGCAATTACAGTACCTTGGTTCTCTACTTTTTAGGGTTAATATGCTCCTCATGGAAAGTCTCACCCTGTGTGCCTGAGAAGGGATGGGAGGGGACATGTGACCCAGGGATGAGATCTGGGGGATCTGGCGTAATTTGCCAGGACCGGAACATTCTAGGGCATACTCTCTAACTGAGGCCATTGACATTCATAATATGCATTGGCAGGGGAGGGGTCAGGCCCTGCCCTTTTCGGGGTCAGGCATGGGGACTCCATGGGTGGACGCTTGGGTATCTCCACCAAAAGGGGGGGGTACCGTATGGTGGCGTCCTACCCCACCCATAACTTTAAGTGATTAAAGTGAAGATGCACCTTGATGTACTCTCATTAAATTACTACCTCTAGCTGGAATTCTACTTATGAGTTGTACTATGAATTGTTTTTCTTTGTATGTTTGCTGAAGATTATATAAAGTTTACAAAAAAAACACCAATGGGTGATGTTATACATTACCTTGGGACACAGCCTATTCTACTCTGTACTGAATCACTAGAGTCCCCGCTATACACTTTGGGTTGAAACTCATTTTTCACATATTCTGTGACACCATGGTATCTTGTCAGCTGATAGAGCAAGAAGAATTACCACTGTAGGGACTTTCCCACTAGTACTTCTCTGTCCGACAAAAGCCATGGGGTGCCCTGCTCCTCTGGGAACTGCAGCTCCTTCTAGGCCAGTCTTCCCAATGAATGACTGGAGGCTGTCCCTGCGTTGGGCACCTCACATCAGCACAACTCACCGGTCAGTGTGCTTTACGCAATATGGCAGTGCATACTCTAGCCTGCTGTCTGGCAGCAGTTGGCAACTGTCCCAACTGCTTTACCAGAGATAGTTTTTCTGGGGTCCATCCCAGCACAAGATATCCCGTACACAATGTAGATTTATCTCCCGCCTTAGTCCACAACAGTGTCTCTCCTACCAGGTCTCTCTCCATCATCAGCTTAGCTGGCAGCATCTCTTAGGCACAGGGCCACAAATGCCCCCTAAAATGTAGACTATCCCATCTTTGGTGGGACCCTTCCTGAGGTGGGGTGGGGTGGTAAGGTAATGCCATATTTCCATACTTTTGTCACTGTAATATGAACCCTGATGCATTAACAAAGTTTTTTTTATATATATATATATATATATATATATATATATATATATATATGACAGATACTTTTTCCTGATTCCTTTCTATACAGTTATAAGCTAGAGATTAACATCTGATAATATGATGAAGGCAGATGGGAAGTGCCAGGGACCTTGATGAAGATTACATGTAATGTAACTCAGTGTAGCCCATCACCCACTTAGGAGGACAACACAATGTATACAGTGTGAAGAATTAATAGTACAGAGGATTGAAGCCTAAAATTAATTAAGACAGAGTTTATACAGTTGGACAAGCACAGTATACTTATCTTTAGTCTGGAGAATGAAGGGAGGTAGAAACTCTACAGATGACCACTGCAACTAGTAGCTTAAACAGTTCAACTACTATGTTATTAAAAAAGTCTTACTATGAATGTACAGTGTAATGTCTCCCTTTGTCACTCTCTTGGGTTGCACCAGAAAATGAGTCTTGGCACAGTTTTCCGATCCCAGGTACCAAAGTTTAAATAAATAAATAAATAGAATGTTACTACTGTGGCTGACCCCTGGCAGCTGGGTACAATGGGCCCTCCAACACAGGAGGTGATGGCATGGGTTATTATAGTCGATGGTGGAACCACAGGCCAATCAAAGGGGAGATGGGGCACCCTGAGTGCTTCAAACAGCAATGTAATAATTCATTATCTGCATACAATCATCTCCGGTCAATCAGCAGGGGTTTATTTAATTAGCAGATGATCCAGATGGGTTGGGCAGAATGAGAAGAGATCTGGGTAAACTAGCAAAATGGTCAGAAGAGTGGCAACTGGGATTTAATGCAAAGAAGTGCAAGATCATGCACATAGGGAAGAGAAACCCTGAAGCCACCTATAGGCTGGGAGGGGAGTTGCTGGGAGTCACAAAGGAAGAAAGAGACTTGGGCACCATCATCATCGATGACCTGAAATCATCCAAGCAGACCTCTAAAGCAGTAGGTAAGGCTAGGGGGATGTTATGGTGTATTAGTAGGGGTATCACAAGTCGTAAGAGGGAGGTAATAATCCCTCTTTACAAGACACTGGTTAGGGCCCCATCTGGAGTATTGCGTGCAGTACTGGAGGCCACACCTTCACAAGGACATTAACCAAATTGAGGCAGTCCAGAGAAGGGCAACCAAAATGGTGCAGGGACTGCATCAGAAGACATATGAGGACAAATTAATGGAGCTCAATATGGATACCCTTGAGCAAAGGAGGGAGAGAGATGATATGATCGAAACATTCAAACACCTTAAGGGCATTAACAAGGTGAAAGAGGCTAACATGTTTAAATATAAGAAAAACAGCAGGACAAGAGGACACAGCATGAGATTAGAGGGAGGCCGATTAAGGGGGAATGTGAGGAAATTCTTTTTCATAGAAAGAGTGGTGGATGCATGAAATGGCCTACCTCAGGAAGTGGTGGCTATGAATACAGTGCAGGGCTTCAAACAGGCATGGGATAGGCATAAGGGAGCAATACAGATGAGTATGAATAGATAGACCACTGATACAGCAAAGGCCGATGGCACATTTATACAGTAGAAAAAGAAATGGGCAGACTGGATGGGCCTTGTGGTCCTTATTTGCTGTCAACCTCTATGTTTCTATGTTATGTTTCTATGTTACCCACACAGAAACAAGCACAGCTGAGCTTCCTCAATTATTGTTAATTTAGCAGGACCCCAGTGGAGGGACATCAACAATTACAGTAATTCACACTTTTCCAAACTTTCACACAGTCTTGCAGCTGCTCATATCCATAAGAAATCATTGACATAAGCTTAAACTCCTTTTGGACATGCAGAATACCAAAGTAACTAATTTTCTCCAGGGTAAGGGCTAAGAAGATTACAGTTACTGGAATAATATGCTTATAGTGTATAGTGGAGTGTTGTTCTGTATAGAATTCCATCCCTTTGAAAATGCTGTTCTACCCCAGTTCCAATGTCATGGAATGCTTTTCTACCCTACTGTGGCAGAACAGAATTCTAGAACCTCTAGAGACTGCATGAGTCAGTTTCATTTTGAAAGCAAAAGAACTCACAAAACACATTTTTCACACAGTACTATACGCTATACAAAATACAGGATGAGCAACTTTATGCACAACCAGTATACAAAATACAGGATGAGCGACTCTATGCACAACCAGTGTGCTTTGCCACCTCGGGGTTCTGATTCCCATGGACCTCTCGAGCTTTGCCCTCGAGGTCAGAGGGAATCAGAATCCCTCTGTGGCAGAACACACTGGTTCTGCATAGTTGCCCATCAAGTATTCTCTATGTTTATCCTCGGTCCCCGAACCATGAATCATGCAAGAGGCAGACAGCACATTTGACAGTTTTGATACTAATCCTTATATGGTACTCTACCCTCATTTTGCCTTCCTGATCAAGCAAACCTTTTTGGAAATCCCTAGGCAACAAGAATAAACATTATCTGTGGAGCTCAGCACACGTGTGACCCCCAGTTAATATACTTGACATGCCAGACTTGGAAGATTTTGCTTTCTTCCCCCCTAATCTGCTGGACTACTCCCACAGGGCAATAATCTACAATGTCCTCAGAGCAGGATCTGACCCACAAGGGCCTCAGGCAAGCCCCTTGAGGGGTCCTACCACTCTCCTCCTCCTCCTCCTGTCATCCAAGACCTGCTTTGATTGCGACTGGACAAAACTCAGCCCTTAATATTGTTTCCCTGCCACAAGACATTAAGCAGTATTTGAGCATCAGGATGTGAGGGGCGCCTTCCTCCTCAAGAAAACTGCACTGATTCAGAAGCAATATAAACCTAGAAGTGTCAAACCCTGCTACATGCTTTTCTTAGATGCAAAAACTGTCCCAGAGTAGCCCTCCCCCCACCCCCATATTTGGAATGAAGGCTACCCTGCTTTCAAGAAGAAATGTAAACAGAAGACTTACTTTGCAAACAAAGCACTTGATATGAAAATGCTTATTCTGCACCCTTAGGGTCTCTCCTTTGCATTCATTTCCTCAGTTCTGGCACAGGATCACAGTCCCTATAGGCTTCCCGAGGGGGCTGTCCACAGCCTTTTGTTCAGATACTGTCAGGAAAAGAAGACATCAGAACAAATCCATAATTAGTTTATACTACTTTAAACCGCTTCTTCCCAAAATGTTCAGAAATTTCATTCATCTGGAAGGAAAGGAAGCACTATGATTTGATAAGGTGCTTTCCTGCGTACTGTATCCAAAAGCATTTCACAATCCATAAATAGCTTATAGCAGCCATTAGGTGTGCAGAGACAGAATAAGTATGACTGAGGGAGGTGAATAGAAGAGTAAGAGAGAGAGAGACAGAGAGAGAGAGAGAGAGAGAGAGCAGGTTAAATATTGTACAGGGAGGTTAAAGAGTAGCTGGCCCCCCCATCAGGAGCTGCCTGCTCATTGGACTAAATTAAGAAGTGACATTTTTTACCCTCAGTATTTGTACTAATTGTCCTAATTTAACTTACTTTATACAACATGTGTGGTTCTCTTCAGGAAGATAAAAAGAGATAGCTCACTGACCATATGTGAGCTATTTCTGCTATCTTCAAGTTGGGAATGTCACCAGTTGGGTATGTCACAAAAGGTTCAGAACTCATTTAGAATGTTCAGACTCAGTAGCAGTACTAACCATATTCAAATGCAAATAACTTTAAACCAAAAAATGATAGCATGGTACTGTGAGCACAAAAGTTGTTCAGCACAAAAATATCTACAAAATGAGAGGTGTTTCATTTATAGCTACCTTTTATTTTATATTTTTTATAATTGGCACGAAGCAGTAGAAAATTCAATTTTTGTTCACTTTTTCGACAACCAATTGTGAATAACTTTAAAATGAAAAATGATAGCATGGTACTGTATGCTCAAAATTTGTTCAGTACATTAAACTGTGGGTTATCTTTGCATGGTATGCTTTGTGTAACCAATAGCTCTCAAGGGAGGGAGGGAGGAGGAGTGGGTGGGTGCCATGGGGGTTGGTGGTTAGGGGATTAATGGGGGTGTCTTTTCAAAATATCAAAAAATGGCATTTCTTTGGCTATCTGGAATATACCAATTGTACAGCTACCCTGTTATAGTGTATAGTGGAGTCTTGTTCTGTATAGAATTCCATCCCTTTCAAAATGCAGTTCTACCACAGTTCCAATGTCATGGAATGCTGTTCTACCCTACTGTGGCAGAACAGCATTCTAAAACCTCTAGAGACTGCATGAGTCAGTTTCATTCTGAAAGCAAAAGAACTCACAAAACACATTTTTCATACAGTACTATACATTATAGAAAATACAGGATGAGCAACTCTATGCACAACCAGTGTGTTTTGGCACCTCGGGATTCTGATTCCCATGGACCTCTCGAGCTTTGCTCTCGAGGTCAGAGAAACTCAGAATCCCTCTGCAGCAGAACACACTGGTTCTGCATAGTTGTCCATTTAGTATTCTCTATGTATTATGTATGGAATGGTATTATTGGATCTTAATAAAGTATACTGAATTAAAAAAAAAATTATTCAGCACAAAAATACCTACAAAATGCGTGGTGTTTTATTAATAGACACCTTTTAGTTTTTATAAAATTAGCAAAAAACAGCAGAACATTAAGTTTTTTCACTTTTTGCAACAAACAAATGCAAGTGACTTTAAAACAGAAAAAGAGAGATCACACATGTTGTACAAATCAAATATATTTCTTCTATCTCACTCTCACCCATGTCATATCCCATATGTACTTGCAGGAACTTGTAACTGTCCAATATGAGCTGTGCTGCCACTAACCTCTGCAGCTTCAGAACTGAAAACAAGGTTGTGATGCTGAGTGGGAAACCGGGCTACAGCTACTTACTAGAGTTCAAGTACGATTGTGAATGAAGGGCTGTATAAACAACATAAGATTATTATACTTTGTAGGCCACTGCACAAGCTTGGGTTGGTATACAGATGTAATACTACAACCGAACACATACAGTGGTATACAGAGTTTTAATATATATTATTACATTTCCACAGGACTGCCCCATCCCACCTGAAGTCTATTAGTAGACTGCAGCCCCATTTTCAACTGAACGTCATCAAAATGCTATTTTGGCAGCCGGGGCTGTAGAGGTCAGTATCAGCATGCTTTCTTATAGGAGGTTACCAGCAGCTGTAAGCTAAATTTACTACAAATACTTAGTGCAAATAAATATCATAACTTGGTAATTTAGATTCTCAGGCAGGCAGCTCCACCTCGGTATAAGCTGGTTAAAAAAGAGCTAAAGCTGATAATTATTGGAAATATTAAATGTGCTTTGTGTAATTCAACTGCTGAGGTGTATTTATAATGAAACACTTTTTTTTTTTACCAAACAGCTAGAGTACAAAATAATCAAGAGACTAAGGATTAACAATGACATCAAAATGTGCTGGACTAGAGTGACCGGAAAAGAAGCAGCAGTGTAAAAAGTAGTGTTGCTCAGATAGTAAAAGGTAGTGTGCTTTTGTGGATCTTACCACCCTCTGTCAGATAGTGCTGGTATCCTACTTAGGATTTTATTTACTTATTTATTTATGAAAACTTCAGATAACACCTTTGAGCAAACAGTGCTCTTTTACAAAGGTTCCACGTCATGGACAATGGACAAGTACAGACAAGAACAGGCCGGGTAGATAACAGTTAATACAATTACAGTACATGAGCTGTCAGTGGCTTTGTCCATATAAGACAAATTATTTATTTATTTAGTTTTTGTTTGACGGGTAGGTGCACTAGCCATAACAATGACTACTTTCAGGCACGACCCGGGAGGGTACAGAAACAAAACATCAGAAACAATAACATTACAGTTTGGGATTTGTCAAAGAAATTTGTACATACAAGCAGGAAAACTAACAACAGTCAAGAATATAATACAGTATCAAAGATATGCATACAAACAATACATTGCAAATGTTTGGGCACGTTGATAGGAGGATAAATAGCACAATGAACAGTGAACACAATAGTAATCAAACAGGAAATAGAAATAGGAGAGATTTAACAGGAAGGAATGGGAGTTGGGTAGCTAAACGTAGGACAGTAGAAATATTGTGGAGATAGGAACAAGAATAGTGCTCCCAGGTCGCTCCTGAAAACAGGCACTTGAGCCTAGTGGGCCTTACCCAGTTACCAAAGACTAAGATAAAAATAAATAAATAAATAAAATAGGAAGTAGGTTGTGAGAAAGTGCTAAAACGTTGAGAAGGACAAGACTGTTCATGGCAAAAGGAGTACATAGTTTAAGGAAAAGTGGCTAGGGTGGTTTGAAACAGGAGCAAGTAGAGGATGAGAGGAGATGGTTATGAAGTTCCTTCTTAAAGGAGGTGTGGGATGGGGCCTGGTGAATAGTTAGGGGTAGGGAATTCCAGTATTGGGGGGCATGACAGGCAAAGGCACTAGCGCCTTTGGAGGTGGCATGTCTAGGGATGGAGACAGGGGCACTGTCGGCTGAGCATAGGTTATAGCAAGGTGCCTGAGTCTGAAAGATCCACACTAGGGGCTTGGGTATCTGAGATCTGATAATGTTGTCAATAGTGGAGCCGAGTGTACAAGACCTTGATGTGTGAGAAGGAAGCCATCCAAGGTCAAAGTATAGAAGACAGCGGTGTTTTAGCCTATGAGAGGAAGATGCATAGCGACAGATGTTGTTGTAGGTGACATCACACTTTTAAAGACTTGATTTACCTGAAGAGATATAGGTAGCAACTCCATAGGTAAGCGAAGGAAGAAGTATCTCATGGGCTATGGCAAACCTAGCAGAAAGGGTGAGGGCATAGCTTAACCGATAGGCAATACCAAATTTTGTGTTCACAGACTTGCAGGTCTGAAGAATATGGAGATCAAAATTTAGTGATGGGTCCAGTATGACACCCATATATTTAAAGGAGTTTACCACTCCAACGGGTGTGCCACTTATGGTGGAGACTTTAAACTTATGCTGGGAGTGCTTGAGTTTAAGGGTAGTGTCAAATAGCATAGCTTGGGTCTTCCACTCATTGAGGACTAGTTTGTGACTAGTCAGCCACTGTTGGGTTAATTGAAAGTCATGAGAGAGCCTCTTGGTTTATGTCATCAATGCTTTTAGCACTAGTATACAGAACAATGTCATCAGCATACAACAGGGAGGCAGTCTTCAAGAGGTTTGACGTAACGCTGTTTATGAAAATTGAGAATAGCAGAGGTCCTAGTATGGCTCCCTGGGGTACTCCAATGTTAGAATTAATAGCAGGTAAAACATTACAGATTGCATGAGCTGCCAAAGGCTTTGTTAGGATCCTACTAAAAATCCTACCTAAAATGGATGTAGGATAGGGGATCAGATAGCGATGGATCCTAAGTAGGATCCAGGGATCCTAGGTCGGACAGTGAGTATCCGAGCTAAATCTGTTGGTCAGAACTGTGGGTCTGTTGCTAGGATCCACAGGATCTGCAACGTTTGTTGCTAGGATCAGTGCACTGGATCCTAGATGGTCAGATCCATGGTCAGATAGCACTGCTATCCTACTGTAACCCCCCTGCAAATGGGGGTTCCCAAAAGACTTCCAGGAGCTTGCTTGAATGCTCCAAGCCTGAATGGTGTTTGGCGTTTAAGCCATTTATCAGTGAGTGTTTTTAGAGCCTCTGGTACTGTCTCTTTAGGAGCTGTCTGCTTGCAGACATAATTAGTTTGTATGGGTGGACTGTGTGCTTCTCTGTTTGAGTACCACTCGAGCTGCTGCCAATTCACTCCATTTTTGCAGTCACTAGGAGTGCAAAGGGAACCTATCTGAAAGATGTAACTGTATGCCAGAAATCATTTACAGTAATAATGAAATTACAGTTTGTCTAACCTGCTTTTGGCAGTCAGAACTGTGTCTGCCTAGTTCCCATTCTGGTTTTGAACTGCTGAACTGGACCAATCAGTGTGGGTAAGCTAGCTCTAAAATGGTGCCTTGGACGAATCAGAACTTGGACTCATAATCTGAGCCAGCCACAAGAGGGATTGTATGGGCAGTGACTCTGGGAGATGTAGTTTAGACTTCGCGCGCCTATTTGGACCAACAGCAGCAGTCTATTGTGAGTGACAGCCAATCCAGTCAAGAAACTGGGAGGAACTCAAAGGAAGTGCCCGGTTTTGTCTGTTGAGTTTCAGTTTAGATCTGGCAGTGAAGGGAAAAGAAACCCTGTGCTCCTTCAGTGCACAGTTTCAGTCAAAACGTGTAAGGCCCAGAGTTCCGGTCTGCAGCTTGTGTAACTGCTTGTTAGGACTGAATCCGTCCTGTGAAAAGAATCAAAGGATCTCTGAAGAGTAGAAACCAGGCTCACCCTGTAGAAGACTGGAGAAATTGTTGAATTGCACTCGGTCTGTCAGGAACTGAATCTGCTGTGTGTTCTCCCGGGTATTGTGCAGTAATTGCGATTGGGATAGAGAAGAAGCCTGCCTGGTATAGTACTTTCTTTTTTTTACCATATAAATGTGTGAAGAGTCTCATGGAGCTCAAGAGTAGCCCTGCTGATGTTGAAGGACCCTATCTTGTTTGGAGGTCGTGAGTACTAATTCAGGGTCGCTCCCTGTTGAATTGCCACATTAAATCCAAATGGAATCACTGTACTGCTGACTGTTTAAACTAATTTTTCTTTTCACTGTGTGAAAGGGCCCTACCAGCTGCCACGGTTTGGACCAGCACTAGGGCTTGGGTACCCAGGGACAGTAACTGGTAGGATAGGCCTGTGCACAGAGCCATAGGTAGATAGTAAAGTGATAAGCTAATTAACCTGATTTCCCTGTCCTTGTTATATCCCCTAAATAAATCAGAGCTGCTTGTTTCAGCAAAGTTATACTTCCTGGAGGTATTTGTCTCATGTTAAGTACTGTACTGTGATTGTTGCACTGTATCTTATTTCACAGGAGGTCCCATTGCGGAACTAGTCCTGGGGTAAGTGTATACTGTGAAGGTAATTCTGATATATTGTGTGGGCCACTAGTGGGAAGAAAGGGGTTGCAGTGTCCCAGAGGGCTGTGACCAAGTTAGTTTAACTATTGCAAATCCTGACCTCTGGGTGGAGGCACCCGCCATTGGATCCAGGCCCCTCAACCTGTTAGTGGCAAATCAGGCAGGGGTAGTAGCCCCTGGGATAGCGCCATCTAGGGGTTACATCTTGGAGGCTCACTGCTGGATTGTGTGTCCTCTAGTGGCCATATTTACTAACCACTGTTAAGAAAAAAATGGGTACCTCCACAGAAGTGGCTGTGCACCGGCTGGTGGAGTGGTGTACTGGGAGGAGATTGACCCCAAAATGCTATGCTTATCCTGGACATCCCCTGGGTATCAATACGGACACTGTACAGGAGTACTTTCCAAGGTGGAAGGTTTACAAACCCTGTGGTGGTGGGTCGGCATGCTAATCTGCTCACCCACACTTTCCTGGCCCTAGTAGAGTTTAAGGATCCCATAGATAGCTCCAAAGTGCCACAGACCATTACCCCAGAGGGAGCCCTCACTGCCTGGAGAGTGATAACTAGTACAGTAAGACCCGTGGGGAATGAGCCCCACCACTGTCTGAAACTTTGAGGAGAAATTTGCTAAATGGTTGCTGGGGAAAGGGAAACTGTGGAGGACTTGAAGAAACTATTCTTGCCACCTGGGGTGTTCCTCCCCAACACCTCTCCGCCCAGTACCCGTAATGGTGGCTGAACCAATGCAGACTCCTATTTCTGCACCTGCCATTAGTCGTGGACTTCACCAAGGTTGAGGATCTTCTGGCACCCTCCCACCCCCAAGGAGGATGACTGGGAGACCTGGATAGACTATGTTGCCCCCCAAGTGCTAGAATGGCAATGCTCGGAAGCCGAAAAGCGAAAGAGGGTTAGTGAGAGCCTCCGAGGTCCTGCCCTGGCTACCATCCGTGCTAAACGGGCCAGTAACCCTGAAGTGACTGCACAGGCCTATCTTGAGGCCTTGGAGAATGTGTATGGGAGCCCAGATTCTGATGAGGATCTATGGTGGAGAGTAAGAAATGCAGAACAGTACCAAGGGGAGTTGTTGTCTGTGTATGTATCTCGGCTGGAAAAATTGTTGCAAGAATGCCTCAGAAAGGGTAGTTTGCCAGCGATTGAACTGGACCAACCAGGCTGGACAGGATCCTTAAGTCTGCCCTTTCAGAACTGCTGTTGCTTCAGTTACGCCTGGCAAATCGACTGGAATCCCCACCTCCTATGATGAGTTAATGAGAGAAATTGAGGAGTTGAGAAAAGCACCTCGAGGGACCTGCACCAACAGCTATGCCACGCATCCGAAAGTGACTGAGGGTGACCCATCAAGTGAAGTTCAGGGCAGAGGTTGGCAGTCAATGAGTGCTCTGACAAGGAAAAGATATGCCACAATGGGGCTAACTGTTGAGAGAGATCCGGAATTCAAAACAGTCCTTTATGAAGGCCACGCCTGCAAGCACGGGCCCTGACCTATATCCGACTGCATCTCGCTATGGGGTGGGGTACCCACCATGTATCTCCTGCTGATAACAGCTCCAAACTCAATTCCCTGACCATGGAAGTGGAGAAACTGACGAGATGTCTCCAAATGCTTATCACGCCGCAGACAGAGATGGCACCAAGGTTTCCAGTTAGCAATACCCCTTCCCTGGCTCCCAGTGTGGCGCCTCAGCCAGCTCAAACTCCAGAAAGTATGTTTTGCTATAATTGTGGGAAGGATGGGCACATGAAAAGGGAATGCCGGTCCCCAAAAGACACTGACAAAGTTGCATATAGGCTACAAGGAGAGTTTCGGAGAACAAATCAGTGGTTAAGAGGTGCACGAAATGATCCCAGTGAGGGCACCAAAAATGCTAACTCACGTCCTTTTGTGGCAAGGTCAGTTGCCCAGGCCCCCACTATCGCCTCTCCAGACTGGTCCAGAATAGTGGGTCCCTCCATGGAGACCACTGTAAAGGTGAATGGAGTGTCTACAAGAGCTGTATTAGACAGTGGCTCCCAAGTGACAATTATGTTCCAGGATTGGTATCAGAAGCATTTGTCAGACGTACCCTTACAACCATTAGAAGGACTGCATGTATGGGGGTTAAGTGAGAAGGCCTACCCTTATTCCGGTATATCCGAATTTGGCTGTCTTTCCCACCTCCGTGGCTGGAGTGGCGAACAAGTAGAGACTCTAGCCTTAGTGTGTCCCCACTGGACTGTATGATGGTGTCCCTTTGTTGATTGGAACAAATGCTCATATGTTCGGAAGGCTGGCACAGTTGTGTTATGAAAAACAGGGGTCAAAACTAGTAGAGCTTTAAGAGTTCCAGCTTTAATTAAGAAGGCCTATGAGGCACAGAGAGATGCTGAAAAAATAGAACCAGAGGAACCAGTCGGAATTGTATGGAAGAAGGATCCTGAGTCTCTGATCCTGGAGCCAAATGCCAAGTGTACCTTACAGGGAGAGGTCCGTATCAGAAAGGATGTTAAGAATAAAATATTAATGTTGGATGCACCAGGCGATGGAAAATTGCCAGAGGGACTGCTGGTCAAGCCTAGTATTTTGCCCGCTAGAGCCCATGCTTATGCCAGAAGGGTAATGGTCCAAGTTCATAATGCGTCTGAAAGAGACATTCGAGTAAATAGAGGTTGCATCCTGGCTAATGTGCATTGTGCAGACACTGCAGTGCTACCCAGCAGCAAGAGTTCGAGGAAGAATGACAGAGTAACGCCTGACTTGTTTGATTTCGGCAACTCCCCGTTGCCAGCTGAATGGAAAGTGAGGATCAGTGAGAAGCTTGCCCAGAGACCAGGTGTTTTCTTTAAAGGAATGGGACGTAGGATGCGTGCAAGGAGCTGAGCACAATATCCGGCTGCATGAGGAAAGACCATTTTGTGAGAGGTCTCGGCGCCTGGCACCTGCTGACATAGATGATGTGAGACGGCATCTGCAAGAGATGTTAACTGCTGGTGTAATACAAGAATCCAGAAGCCCTTATGCTTCCCCATTGTGGTAGTGAGGAAAAGAATGGGACAGTAAGGATGTGTGTGGATTATCGCACCTTAAACCGCGGACTATCCCTGATCAGTACACAATGCCCGCATTCAGGATGCTTTGGACTGCCTAAACGGTAGCAAGTGGTTCTCTGTGTTGGATCTCCATGAGGGTACTACCAGATCCCGATGGCCCTAGAGGACCGTGAGAAGACAGCCTTTATCTGTCCGCTTGGCTTCTATGAATTCATGAGGATGCCTCAAGGGATTTCAGGTGCCCCAGCCACTTTTCAACGATTGATGGAGCGTGCAGTGGGGACATGAACTTACTAGAGTGCCTGGTATACCTAGATGATGTTATTGTGTTTGGCAGCTCACTGGAGGAACATGAGAGCAGATTATTTAAGGTATTGGACCGACTGGAGGACTTTGGCCTTAAACTGTCCATTGATAAGTGTCAATTCTTTCAAACATCAGTAAAGTATGTGGGACACATAGTATCCACCGAGGAATAGAGACCACCCAAGTAAAGTTGAGGCTTTGACCACCTGGCCACAGCCCAAAATCTAAAAGAACTGCAAAGATTCCTGGGATTCTGTGGTTATTATGGCGCTTCATCAAGGACTATTCAAGAGTGATCCGCCTTTACTTAACCTTACTCAAGGATATCCCCAACCCACAAAAATACCAAAAGTCAGTCCCTCAAGACTGAAAGAGTGTATTTTCATCCGAGTGAAGTATTTGGGGCCCGCTGGACTCCTGATTGTGAGACTGCTTTTCATGAGATCATATATCAACTTACCCATGCTCCAGTGCTGGCCTATGCGATCCAAGAAAACCTTCGTCCTGCACACTGATGCTAGCTTGCAAGGGTTGGGGGCTGTGTTGTACCAAGAGCACGAGAATGGCCTGAGACCATTGGCCTTTGCCAGTAGAAGCCTGACCCCATCCGAAAAGAACTATCCCTGCATAAGTTAGAGTTCCTAGCTTTGAAGTGGGCTATTGTTGACCAATTCCATGAGTACTTGTATGGGGCTAAAATACTAGTAAAACTGACAATAATCCTTTGACCTATGTGCAGACCTCAGCTAAGTTGGATGCCACTGGCCATAGGTGGCTTTCTGCATTATCTACATATGACTATGCTCTCGAATACCGAGCAGGTCTGAACCACATAGATGCTGATGCTCTCTCCCGGAGGCCTGTTCCCCAGAATGATTGGGTCTGATTGGCAGAACCTGACATTCGGGCACTCTGCCGGAAGTTTGACAGGGAGGAGTAAATGTCCACGGACGCAGTGGACTGCATGGTGGATTGCTTGGGACCCTCTGAGAATTGTATACCTGCTGCTTATTGCCACTTTTCTGCAATAGACATTGGTGCACTGCCTCAGCTGGACAATGACAGTATTCAGCGGGCTCAATCCCGCGATCCCATGATCAAAGCAGCTTTAGAAGCCCTCTATGCAGGAAAAGATGTGTCCAAATTACGCTCCACTGATTTGAGAACTGCACTGTTATACAAAGAAGGTCCTAAGTTGAAACTGATCAATAAACTGTTATACAGAGAAACAGTAGACAGAGGGGACAAGTAGACAAACAACAACTAGTGCTGCCCACTGCCTTCGAGACTCAGTACTGAGGTCCTTGCACAACCACATGGGGCACCTTGGTATAGACAGAACACTTGACTTGGTGAGATCCAGATTCTATTGGCCTAAGATGGGGCTGATGTGGAGCAACACATTCGAACTTGTAGTCGCTGCTTACAGAGGAAAGCTTTGCCCCAGAGGGCTGCCCCTTGTTAACATCACCACCAGTGCACCCATGGAGCTGGTCTGTATTGATTTTCTGAGTTTGGAGTCAGATCGAAGAAATATCAGTAATGTGCTGGTGGTCACTGACCATTTCACGAGATATGCCCAAGTTTTCCCACCAAAGACCAGAAAGCATCCACTGTGGCCAAAGTACTTGTAGAAAACTTTTTGTTCACTATGGGGCTCCACAAAGAATCCATTCTGATCAAGGAGAGACTTTGAGAGTCGTCCTGATCAAAGAGATGTTTCTCTGTGGGGAGTGCAAGTCCAGAACCACTCCTTACCACCCCAGGGGACCCACAGCCTGAACGTTTCAACCAACTTTGCTAGATATGCTAGGCACCCAAAGGAAAGCCTAGATGGAGCCAACAAATTAGCACCCTGATACATGCTTATAACTGCACCAAAGTGATGCCACTGGGTTCTCCCCTACCGCCTGATGTTTGGAAGAGAAGCTCGACTACCAGTAGATGTGTGTTTTGGGGTCTCTCCTGATGGGGTTCAAGCTGACAACTATTTACAGTATGTGCAAAAGTTAAAGGCCCAGCTAACTCATGCGTACCAACTGGCTCAAACCATGGCTGCCAAAAGAAATCTGGCCAACAAAGAACGGTATGATAAAAAGGTGAAAAGCACAGGAACTCCAGGAGGAGATCGGTATTGCTAAGAAATCTGGGACTGCATGGCAAACACAAGATTACTGACAGATGGCACCATCTCCTCACATTGTAGTGGGCAAACTAGATGATCTGCCAGTGTACAAAGTAAGGCCTGAGAACAATTCAAAGATGTAAAACAATGCATAGAAATCATTTACTGCCCATTGGACAAATCCTGATTGAGTCTGAGCCCCAGAAGATGCCCCTCTGGACCAGTGACTAGAGCTGCTGCTAAGAAAAGATCAAGGAAGTCTGCACCTACAGAAGCAGAGTTAAAGTGTTCCCCTGCACAAGTCCCAGTTGAGCATGACTGTCAGTCCATATCAGAAGAAAGTGAGAGTGACTTTGAATACTATCCTTCTTACGAACTGAGTCAATTGTTTCGGGCAATCCCTAGTCAATACTGGAGACAAAGCTGGGCCTTCTGGACTGTCTAAGCCCCAAGCTTCATCCCTGGAGCCAATGCTCCCAGAAAGTGAAGTGCAAAGCATCAGATCAGATGAAATGGAATCATTAGCATGGTTGAACTGTTTGAGCTTTCAGGGAGGAAATGATAGATTGGGGCAGACTGGTGATACACCCGAACAAGAAGAGTATTTTTGAGTGCCCTGACAGTCCACTGCCAGTGTCCGAAAGCTCTCCATGCGAGCCAAATGTTGTGGTGTGGACTCAGAAACTCTAACTCCTGGAGCTGAAAGTGCCCCAAGTTCTAGCCTCTCTACCCCAAGGGAGACTCCCCTGACAAGTGAGGACAATGCTGAAAATGATTCTCAGAGTGCAGAGACTGTAACAGTTCCCCCTAGAAAGACTGGTCGAGCTGTAAAGCCTGTGGTGCACCTCAGTTATGATTCACTTGGGAGGCCTGTGGACTTGCCTCTCAATGTTGTCCATAAAGGAGGTATACGTGTCCCGAGCTCATTGCCCAAACTGAGCATCAGTGCTAACTCCAAGTTACTTGTGTTGCCCTCTAAGTATGGTGCCCTTGCCCCATCCAGCCCCAAGGTAACTGATAGGGAAGGGCCCCCTCTCTTCAGGTTTCATGTACAAGAGGTAATAACTTGAGTTATGGTACAATGTGTGTGTAATACTGTGTAAAGAGTGACGTACTGCAATGTTTCAGAAATGTGTTCTTGGTAAAATGATGTATTGACTGATGATTACATGTGTGAGCCTAATGCAAATGTATATGGTTGCAGTTGAAACTTATGGGGGTACTTGCTTGATGCGGACATCAAGCTTTCCCAGGCCAGGAAGGGTGTAACCCCCCTGCAAATGGGGGTTCCCAAAAGACTTCCAGGAGCTTGCTTGAATACTCCAAGCCTGAATGGTGTTTGGCGTTTAAGCCATTTATCAGTGAGTGTTTTTAGAGCCTCTGGTACTGTCTCTTTAAGAGCTGTCTGCTTGCAGACATAATTAGTTTGTATGGGGGGACTGTGTGCTTCTCTGTTTGAGTACCACTCGAGCTGCTGCCAATTCACTCCATTTTGCAGTCATTAGGAGTGCAAAGGGAACCTATCTGAAAGATGTAACTGTTTGCCAGAAATCATTTACAGTAATAATGAAATTACAGTTTGTCTAACCTGCTTTCTTTGCAGTCAGAACTGTGTCTGCCTAGTTCCCCATTCTGGTTTTGAACTACTGAACTGGACCAATCAGTGTGGGGTAAGCTAGCTCTAAAATGGTGCCTTGGACGAATCAGAACTTGGACTCATAATCTGAGCCAGCCACAAGAGGATTGTATGGGCAGTGACTCTGGGAGATGTAGTTTAGACTTCGGCGCCTTTTTGGACCAACAGCAGCAGTCTATTGTGAGTGACAGCCAGTCCAGTCAAGAACTGGGAGGAACTCAAAGGAAGTGCCCGGTTTTGTCTGTTGGAGTTTCAGTTTAGATCTGGCAGTGAAGGGAAAAGAAACCCTGTGCTCCTTCAGTGCACAGTTTCAGTCAAAAAACGTGTGTAAGGCCCAGAGTTCCGGTCTGCAGCTTGTGTAACTGCTTGTTAGGACTGAATCCGTCCTGTGAAAAGAATCAAAGGATCTCTGAAGAGTAGAAACCAGGCTCACCCTGTAGAAGACTGGAGAAATTGTTGAATTGCACTCGGTCTGTCAGGAACTGAATCTGCTGTGTGTTCTCCCGGTATTGTGCAGTAATTAGATTGGGATAGAGAAGCAGCCTGCCTGGTATAGTACTTTCTTTTTACCATATAAATGTGTGAAGAGTCTCATGGAGCTCAAGAGTAGCCCTGCTGACGTTGAAGGACCCTATCTTGTTTGGAGGTCGTGAGTACTAATTCAGGGTCGCTCCTTGTTGAATTGCCACATTAAATCCAAATGGAATCACTGTACTGCTGACTGTTTGAACTAATTTTTCTTTTCACTGTGTGAAAGGGCCCCTACCAGCTGCCACGGTTTGGACTAGCCACTAGGGCTTGGGTACCCAGGGACAGTAACTGGTAGGGATAGGCCCTGCACAGAGCCATAGGTAGATAGTAAAGTGATAAGCTAATTAACCTGATTTCCCCTGTCCTGTTATATCCCCTAAATAAATCAGAGCTGCTTGTTTCAGCAAAGTTATACTTCCTGAGGTATTTGTCTGTTAAAGTACTGTACTGTGATTGTTGCACTGTATCTTATTTCACAGGAGGTCCCAGTGCGGAACTAGTCCTGGGGGTAAGTGTATACTGTGAAGGTAATTCTGATATATTGTGTGGGCCACTAGTGGGAAGAAGGGGGGGTTGCAGTGTCCCAGAGGGCTGTGACCAAGTAAGTTTAACTATTGCAAACCCTGACCTCTGGGTGGAGGCACCCGCCATTGGATCCAGGCCCCTCAACCTGTTAGTGGCAAATCAGGCAGGGGTAGTAGCCCCTGGGATAGCGCCATCTAGGGGTTACACTACCACAGCAACTATGTGGCCAAATGGAAGGTATCTGCTGGTACCCTAGTTTCTAGGATACTATCTGAGCAACACTAGTAAAAAGGCCATCAGCACACCCCATGCCAAGTCTGAGGAACTTATTTTGCTTGAACACAGTTTCTGTTTCTAAGTAAAAAGACAAAGAACCTCAGCACAAAAGTACTGAGGAAAGGGTTACCCAAAAAGGGAATGGTTTTGTTGCCAATGCACTTTTTGGGTAACCCTTGCCTCGGTGCTTTTCTGTTGAGGTTGCCTTTTTAACTTCTTTTCTTATTTTTGGCCCACCATGACACAAGCCCATAAGACCACTTTAGGGCTGGTCCATTTTCCCTTGGGGTGAGATACAGACATGACACATTGATGAGTCCTGTGTAGGATGAAACACGTCGGTGTCTTCTGTTCTCACCCCTATGTGGTACCCCGATGGTGGTAAACTGGATGTTAACATGTACTGGGTCTCTACAAAAATATAAAAGGGTAAGTAAAGCAACTGTGTTGTGATGACACCAGTAACTTGCACACAAATTACTAACACAGGTTCCGAGGATGTGGATGTTGGCACCTGACAAAGAGAGGCGGGAGTCAGAAATAGATTCCAAATACTTGACAGGATTTTATTGACACAAATGGGAAAAGGGAACACGGTCACAGGGAACTCTTATGCCTACTCTGTTGTTCGAGTAGAACTCTAAATCAAATTACTGTAACAGCTCCACTTTAAGAGCATTCTGTCCTCTATACCCTGTAAGAGGGTGACTTTATGCACACTTTCAATAATGAATTGTTACAGCTCCACTTTAAGAGCATTCTATCTACTAACATCAGTAAAATCACTATGCAATTTCTAATACTACCCTGAGGTGTACCTTTACCTAGGGCCTATTACCCGGAGTACTCTACTCTAAGGGACTCTATAGCATGTCACTAAATTACTCTACATATGCCATAAAAGGCAGGTCGTGCACAGTTGGGCTTTCTCTGCTGTCAAGAAGAAACTGGACTGCAGGATACAGAAACACAATGGGAACAACTTGGCTGACTGACCAAAATGATTTAAGAACTAAGGGAATGCAGAGAGGATTTTGAACAGGCCATGAGTTCTCAGTCACACCCCACCTCTCTAGGGTTGCCAGAATTTCAGAACACCACAAAGATTTCCTCAGCTCAAAATCCACTGAGGTCCACCAGAATTGAGACACAACAGATTGGCCACAGTCCACTTCTGGACTGCTGGAAGAAGGAGAAGAAGATGCTGAACAACCAGCCACAGCTCACTTCAAGACTACCGGAAGATGAAGAATATGCGGAACCTCCAGCCACAGCCCGCTTCTGGACTGCCAGAAAATGATGAAGATACAGAACACCCAGCCACAGCCTACTTCTGGACTGCTGGGAAACGAAGAAGATACAGAACACCCAGCCACAGCCCGCTTCTGGACTGCCAGAAAATGAAGAAGATGCAGAATCGCCAGCCACAGACCACTTCTGGACTGCCAGGAAACAAAGAAGGTGCAGAACTTACAGCCACAGCCCACTTCTGGACTGCTGGGAAATGAAGAAGATACTGGGAAAAGGCAGTCTTTGGAATGTCAGAGAACAACAGGGTTCTGGGCACCAAGGCTGGATGAGCCAAGGACTGACATAAAATAAGAAACAGGACGATGATGCAGGATACTGAAACAGAAGATCTGGACAGTACTTCGGTATGGATGACAAAACAAGAAAATGGACACTAAACTTTGTACTGGGCCAGGCCATATACTGGGAACTGGAGAGAGGAAAATAGTAAACAGGACGTTGCAACTGAGAGGACTGCGGCACAATTCTTCAGGAAGTTGCTGTTGGCTGCTTCGGAAATATACTGAGATGATTTCTGAACCGAGGAAGATTGATCTGGATACACGTTGGTGGAGTGGCTCTGGAAACCTGCTGAAGACCGATTCAAATACTCTATGACACTGAAATGCTGATACAAAGCAATACCAGGACAGTCTGGCACTTTTACTGTTCGTACTAATAACTGCAATGCAATGAAAGTCTCAGTTCTCACTGCAGTGGTCAATTATACAGTCTCAATGTCCAGACCACAGTAGATAAACAGGTACTTTACTATTCTGGGTGAACCCTAGCTTCAGTGGACCTAACTACCAGGGGTCCCTCTAGCTAGATCAGGTTCTCCTGCTACTGTGGTTCTGTGTGGCTAGCTAGACTCCCTCAACATCTTGGGTCACTAATGCTGCTGGGCCCCTATAAAACCTGGGGGTCTAAATGGCTAGCAGTGGCCTTAACTCACCCCTTTAAGTAGCAATGGGTCTGACTTGCCTGGTTCGGTATCAGTGTGCCTGATTTGCCCTTTTAAGTAGCAGTGTGCCTAACTCACCCCTTTACTCTGCCCAGCAGCGAAGCCTGAACACGGGGATTGCCAGAGCCTGTAAGAGGTAAAGTGTCCTGCACTACAGCCTGACTGTTGTGTAGTACTTCCCACCCGCCCAGGGTCAGCACTTCATTTATTGCTGCTGGCAGGTCATGTGTCACATCACGTGACCTACCCTCCTTTTTACTAAATGTCCACTTTCCCATTTGCAGATTATAGACACCAACCACAAGGGGTTGCTGCACTCTCCACTCTAGCTCCTCTTTCAACTCTCCATCCCCTCCTAGCAACTGTTTGCAAACCTAGCCACTAGAGGTCCCCGCAGTTCCCTTTGAATCCTCTCTGCTATCCACTTTCCTCACCCCTCCCATCAGCCTGCCATTAAGCACCCGGCAGCCTCAAACCTGGTACCGTCTTTTCCAAAGTCTACTGACTAACCACTAAGCCAATGAACCAGGCCAACATCTTCCTCTACTTAAAGTTTTACCACTTCTCTCTTGCTGCCTTTGCAGGCTTTGAACCCTGCACCCTCACTGTCTAAGTCAGCAGTTCCACTACTCAGCTAGCACACCTGTCTATTCTTTCTGAAGGATTTCAAACTCTAAAAAACACTCCAACCCTCAGACACTGCTAAATTGTTATCTGATTGTTTCTGCAGATCTTGAGCCCAACTCCCTGCTGCTACAGCCACTGTCTGAGGTCCTTCCTGCTACCCTGGGCAAGACTTGAACCTAGTGCCCTGTACACCTCAGGCACCAGCTCCACCACTGTACCAAAGCGGCAACCACCCTTAGAGGTGACCTCTCATTACTATCTCCCCCTCTATCATCCTAGTTCCCCCATTCTTCCGTCACTTCAGCTCTCCCACCCTTACCAACTATGCATGTGCACCTCCTGCCCACCTGCCTCTCTCTTCTCCTCCTCCTCCTTTTGCCTTCCACCAACCCTATTGTTAACCCTCGGCCTCACTACTCCAGTGTTCCTACCTACCCTCCTGTCCTCCCCTCCTCCTATACCACTGCTCCTCCCCTTCCCTCCTCCTCCACACACCCCATATGCTCCTCCACCTCACCCCCCACCCAAACATTACCTTTCCTCCCCCAGCTCCCTTGGGCATCTGATCACACAAGCCTTCTCTGCCTGTGCTGCCCTACCCACCCCCTGTGCTACGAAACCCCCTTTCTCATCCTATCGCTCCCGGCGTAAACTCTCCATCTGCCACCCTCTGACCAGAGCAGTTCTCCTCCTTCTACTCCTGACAGGGAACATACATCCCAACCCAGGCCCTGCCCCCTCCCACCCACCCACTCGGCCCACTGGTCTCCAAATAGCCTCCATGAACATATGCAGCCTGCTGAAAAAATTTGACGCCCTACAGTGCTGGGCCATGGCTCATCAACCAGACATCATAGCCCTGGTTGAAACCTGGCTGTCCAAATCTACCCCTGACTCATTTGTCTCCCTCCCAGGCTATACCTTATACCGGGAGGACCGAGTAGGCAAACGAGGGGGAGGCTGTGCAATCTACACCAGGGACACAATACTTGGACACGCACTCCCCACCCCTGCCCTTGTAAATGGGACCCAGGCTCTTACCCTCAAACTCACCCCGGACCACTCTAGGAGCCCTCTCTATCTCACCCACGGCCCACGTCCCCAAAGAACCAGCACCCGCCCTGGTATCTTTAACTGACTATCTGGCCTCCCTCCACCATAAGGCGGAACAAATCCTAGTTGGGGACCTTAACGTAAATTGGCTCAGGACCGCCTCTTCCATGATCAGCGATTCATTTGCCGCCCAAGACCTTATGCAACTCGTCACCCAGCCCACAAGAATAAACCCCTAAGAGAGGTACCAGCACCCTTCTGGATGTTATTATAACAAACCGACCCCAAAAAAAACAAAACATCCAGGTCCTACCAGACTCCCTAAGTGACCACTCCCCTATTCTATTTCATTGGGCAGTCCCCAATCCCAAACCCCAGACCACCCTCCGCAGGCGCCTCCACCCTGGTGGGCTGCAAAAACTTAAACTATTCCTCACCCAGATAAACTGGTCCCCCATTCATCGTGCAACTGACATTGACACTGCCCTCGCCTTCTTCACACACATCTTCAACATGGCCTGTGATCTCTTTGCACCCTTCACCAAAATCCGGTCCAAATAGCAGAATGCACCCTGGGTTAGCCCTGCCCTTCTACAATTACTAAAAAAATCGGGATAACCTCTGGCACCTTGCCACTGAAATGGGTTGGCTGTCTGATAGGCAGGCTTACAATGCAGCCTGGAATAAGTGCACTGGGGCCATCCGGAAAGCCAAGGCCGACCATTACCAGGCCACCCTTACCTCCTCCTGGGGCTCGGCCTGGACTTTCTGGGATAATATTAAACAACTAAATGGAAAATCTCGCTCCCCTGCCCCATCCCAGCTCACTAGCAATGGCACTACCACCACCGAGCCTGCCACCATAGCTAACTGGCTCAACACCGCTTTCACTGACCTTAGCTCAGTATTCCCTAGTAATTTCTTTGACCTTCCCCCCAACCAACCTCTCCCTGTCCTCCAGCACCCCAGCTTCCACCTGCGCAAGATTTCCACCCGGGAAGCCAGACCCATCCTAATCAAAGCTCTGAATAGCAACAGTCGCGGCAGTGACTCACTGGACCCCAGTATCCTCAGGCTGGTGCTAGATGAAGTCCTTGCCCCACTCACCAGCCTAATTAAACAATCGCTCTGCCTGAGACAATTTCCCACGGCTTGGAAAACAGCCATAATCACACCAATTCATAAAGGGGGCGACAGGTCGTCGGCCAACAACTACCGGCCAATCTCCATCCTCCCCCCCCTCTCTAAAGCCCTGGAGAAAGTGGTGGCCATTCAGATCACTGATTATCTGGCTAAGCATAACATCTTATGCCCAGAACAACATGGCTTCCATGCTGGTCACAGTACCAGCACTGCCCTAATTGAATTCTCCAACTTCCTACACTCCTTCTTGGATACCAGCTCCCTAGCTGGTGCAGTGTTCATCGACCTCTCAAAGGCTTCCGACACCGTCTCCCATCCTCTTCTGCTGAATGCTCTCTGCCACACTGGTCTCTCAGCTGGCCCCCTAGCATGGTGCACAAGCTATCTATCTGCTCGATCACAGTGGGTTAAAATCAATGGGATACTCTCTGATACCCGTCCCATTCACTCTGGGGTCCCCCAAGGCTCCATCCTGGGCCCCCTTCTCTTCACACTCTATCTGAACACTCTGCCCAGTGCATGCCCTGGCAAAATTCTCCTGTATGCAGATGACGCTGTCCTTTTTGCCACCACCGCAATCCCGTCTCCCTTCAGGACGCCCTAACATAGAAACATAGAAGTTGACGGCAGATAAGGATCGCAAGGCCCATCCAGTCTGCCCATTTCTTTTTCTACCTTATAAATGTGCCATCGGCCTTTGCTCTGTCAGTGACCTATCTATTCATAGTCATTTGTATTGCTCCCTTATGCCTATCCCATGCCTGTTTGAAGCCCTGCACTGTATTCATAGCCACCACTTCTTGTGGTAAGCCATTCCATGCATCCACCACCCTTTCCTCACATTCCCCTTAATCGCCTCCCTCTAATCTCATGCTGTGTCCTCTTGTCCTGCTATTTTTCTTATATTTAAACATGTTAGACTCTTTCACCTTGTTTATGCCCTTAAGGTGTTTGAATGCCTCGATCATATCACCTCTCTCCTCCTTTGCTCAAGGGTATACATATTGAGTCTGCTAATCTGTCCTCATATGTCTTCTGATGCAGTCCCTGCACCATTTTGGTTGCCCTTCTCTGGACTGCCTCAATTTGGTTAATGTCCTTGTGAAGGTGTGGCCTCAATACTGCACGCAGTACTCCAGATGGGGCCTAACCAGTGTCTTGTACAGAGGATTATTACCTCCCTCTACGACTTGTGATACCCCTACTAATACACCCTAACACCTCCTAGCCTTACCTACTGCTTTAGAGGTCTGCTTGGATGATTTTAGATCATCAGTGATGATGATGCCCAAGTCTCTTTCTTCCTTTGTGACTGCTAGCAACTCCCCTCCCAGCCTATAGGTAGCTTCAGGGTTTCTCTTCCCTATGTGCATGATTTTGCACTTCTTTGCATTAAATCCCAGTTGCCACTCTTCTGACCATTCTGCTAGCTTATCCAGATCTCTTCTCATTCTGCCCACCCCATCTGGATCATCTACTCTGTTGCAGATCTTGGTGTCATCTGCAAACAGACAAGCCTTACCCTCTAGTCCATCTGCAAGGTCACTAATGAAGATGTTGAAGAGGACTGGCCCCAGGACTGATCCTGAGGTACCCTTGTGACTTGCATCTCTTCTGACTGTATACCATTTACCACCACTCTCTCTTTTCTGCCCGTCAACCAGTTTGCCACCCAGTTGACCAACTTCTGACCCACCCCGAGCCTACCCAGCTTATTTATCAATCTTCTATGTGGAACAGTGTCAAAAGCTTTGCTGAAGTCAAGGTAGGCGACATCAACTGCTCCCCCTTGGTCCACCACTCTGGTTACCCAGTCAAAGAAATCTATGAGATTAGTTTGACAGCAGTCTTTCAATAATGCCGAAGCTTGGTTTAAGGAGCGCAGACTCGTCATCAATCTTAAAAAACCAAAGCTATGCTCTTTTCACACCCCCAAAACAAAGCTAGGAACCACCCACTCTATATCCTTCCTAGTACCAAACAGCCACTGGAACAAGTCTGCTCCTACAAATACCTTGGGGTTACCTTGACTCAGCCCTCACATTTCACAACCACATTGATGCCTAACAACAGCCACTAACACACTGACTGCATCCTCTTCCGCCATAGAACCTGCCCCTTCCCCAAATGTGCTCCGGCTTGGCTGTTATATCCTCCGTTTGCCCTTGTAGACTATGGTCTACCAGTCTATGGTGCTGCCGACTGACTGCACTCAAAAATTCACGAACCCTGAATAAAGCCTGCAGATTGATTACTGGTGCCCCAGGCTCACACACACCTGTCAGCTGTATGCGAGGCTAAACTCCTTACCCTGGATGAACGGCTCTGATATCAAACCTGCCTCCTCACAAAAACCCTACTGGCTCTCCTCTGTAACGGCATCCATCCACCAGATCCCACCCACTATTGCAACACGGTCATCCAACAAGACCACTCTAATGGTCCCCAGATCAAGAACCAGCCGTGGCCAGAGGTCCTTCTGCTACAGAGCCCCATCCTGGTTTAACTCTCTCCCTGCCCCCATCACCAATGCCACCACCATCTCAAAAGCACCCTTCGAAACCAACTCTTCAACACTCGTAGCTGCCCCTGTCTCTGACAGTAGCCTCCACCTCAACTTCTCAAGACAACGCCCACTGGGTGGCTCTCCACCTAGCCATCCCCATCACCGCTTCCCGGTACACCGTACCTATGTCTAGCCTGGCCAGTGCCAGCTATTTCATTGTATACCTATTAGATTGCTCAATGTTTGATACCAACTTGTGTAACACCTGTTCTCAATTACATGTACCCTGTAACCTAAATGTATTTTGTCTGACCTCAGTGTGACGTGGCGCCTCTGTTGATTGTTTTGCAAACCTATGCTATGTAACCTAAAACTCTATGTATGTCTTTAATGTGACGAGGTACCCTTTGGAAACGAGCCTCTGGCTCAAAGGTTGTAAACTGATTTCACAAATAAATAAATAAATAAAGTGATGTGGGCCTAACTCGCCCTGTTAGGTAAGAGTTGGCCTAACTTGCCCTTTTAAGTAGCAGTGGGCGTAACCCGTCCTTTGAAATAACAGTGGGCCTAACTTGTCCCTTAAGTGCAGTGGCTTAACTTGCCCATTTAAGTGCAGTGGGCCTAACTCACCCTGTTAGGTAGCAGTGGGCCTAACTCGCCCCTTTAAGTGTAGTGGTCCTAGAAAATGCTGGACCCCTAAAATAAATGTCTGGGCCTGACTTGCCTCTTTAAATAAACTTCTGGGTCTATGTAACTGGGCCCCTTTAAATCTCTGGGCCTTTCTTAGGCCTTTCTGTTACTCTCTTGTCTTTGACTTCAACCAGGGCCTTTTCTGCCTCTGCCCCGCCTTAACTCCGCCTCTGGGGCTTCCCTTTATTAATATTTATAACTTCTCCCTACAGATGCTCTCTACCAGGCCCCTCCCCTGGGTGTCGCTAAACCCAGATGAATATTAATATATTTAAATACAGCCCTCTGTCCTGCCCCACAGCTCTTGGCCATTCCTATGCAGTGCTGACTATGCTGCAAAATAAATAATTTTTACTTTAAAAAAAATAACTTTAGGCGGTCAGCATCTAGCTGCTGCTGCTGCCACTGACTCACTGCCCCAATCCGGGGTGAAGACATTGTTGAGGGAGGCTGGAGGTACTGCTGGCAGAGGGAAGGCTTTTCTTGCAGGTGGGCACAGGACGTCTGGGGACTTTGCAAGGTCCTAGCAGCTCGATGGCTCTATGACCGTCTCACTTTGCAATGCGGCACTGCTACTGCCGCCTTCGGGGGACAGGAAACTGTACTTTAAATGTAAAAAATAATAAACTGAGACTCCAAGCCCAACACGCTGAACAGGACGCTCTCCTCTTCTTCCAAGGTGACCTGATGGCAGTTCGACCCACACAGCTGCTTCATAGGCTGGAGGCTGGCAGGATCAGGGACCGGATGCAGCAGAGGCACACAGAGAAGCCCCCAAGGACAGCTTCAACCCTACAGGGGGTCCCTCTATGCTTTCTGTGTCCTCTCTCCTCCACAGCCACCAGAATTCACACTGTAACAACTTATTTTTCAAAGAGCAACACTCTGGGTTCTAATTCTAGTTCTGGCACTAGAATGCTAGGTATGTGCCACACAGTGGGCATTCCATCTGCTCAGTCTGGCATTCCATCCTCAGCCACTTTATATACATTTATAAAATGGGCAAAGGATTTCAAGCAATTTGATTGGTTGTTAGCCGTGCATTAGATGTGCCTAATGCACAGCTAAAACTAGAACCCCCATTTAGAATACACAGGCCCATTTTATAAGTGCAATAATTCACTCTGGGGATGTGCATTAGACAATTCTAATGCATGGCTAGGGGACTGGATGCACTCGGCCTGTGGCCTCATGCCTCACTATGTCCCCCTAGCCATGCATTAGAACTGTCTAATGCAAATCCCATTGTGTCCTATTGCTTACATGCCACTTGCAAGCATGGAAGCATTATAGCTTGGCATTTCTGGCGTAATTACATTATTTTAAAAAGGTGTTTGTGATGGCTGTATCTAAAGCTTGGGGCACCTAGGCATTTCTGTGGTATCTTATGTTTACTGAGGCACCTTTTTCTCTTTTTCTGTTGTACCCCCAACTTTGGGGCACTACACTTTGTAAACTGAGCCTAAATTGTCATGGTGATTTGCATATATATTCCATGATGCTTTGCATTATGGGGGTATGCATGATTTTGTATTTCTATTGCTAGGACATATCAGCAGTAAAAATAAAAAGTCTTTGTTTTAAATGTCCATTGATCTCAAAGGGCCCCATATTAAAAACTGAAGGGTTGCATTGCGCCACACAAAATTCCACACCTGACTGCAAATTAGCACAAGGCACCAAGGGCTCCATATTCAAAAGGTTAGCATGCCTGCACTAACCTGGGTTTACACCTGTGTTCTCGGCAGGGCTATATTCAGAAGCCCCCAGGGCGCTGCCCAAACCCAGCAGTGCAATCACACTAACCATACTGCTACACCTATGCAAATGAGGGAACACCACATGCATAACAGCGCATGAGTATATTAGAACAGTTTTGGTGGCACTGAACTGACCCCAGAGTGTTGCTAATTACTGATGCTGAAATATTTGTCTTACTGCAGCACTACAGCCACACACCCATTCCCCAAAGGCAGGGTGACTGTACTGCAGCCACCTGCCCCTTTGGGAAATGGGGGCATGGCTGTAATCCTGCAGTAAGACACATTTTTTGGTGGCAGTGGTTTGCACCATCATTCTGAGAAGGCTATATTCAGAAGCCCCCAGGGCTCTGCCCCAATCCAGCAGCTCGATCACACTAACCATACTGCTATGTCTATGCAAATGAGGGAGTACCTCATGCATAAAAGTGCAGCAGTATATTGAAACAGTTTTGGTGGCACTAAACAGATCCCAGAGCACTGCTAATTACTGTCACCAAAAAATGTGTCTTACTACAGGACTACAGCCATGCCCCCATTCCCCAAAGGCAGGGTGATGGTATTGCAGCCACCAACCCCTTTGTCCAGTGGACCCCATCCCCCCCCTTGACTACCACTGTATTTTTAATACTAAATGACCTCTGGTAGTCCAGTAGATCCCCCTCTCCTGATCGCCCCAGGTCCCATGTATATGTAAACTGCCTGGAAGGCTAGCACCCCCAACCAAGTGCCAACGACCCCCCAAGTGTAAATGATAGCCCTCATCTGCCCACTCACTGAGGAATCCTGTCCTGCACCCCTCTCCATCATCCCTGTCAACACTCATGGTACGATCATAGCAATCGGAAGTCTGCAAATCCCTCTGCTCACCTCTTCATCCATCTGCTGTCTGCAGTCACAGGGCACAAGTGTGAGTACCGTATTTACTCATGATCACATTCTATGACTGTCCAACGGCAGCCAGCTGACAAGGTGAGTGGAGGGCTTGGCTGGTTGCCGACCTGCTATGATTGTACTGTAAGTGCTGACCAGAGTGAGGGGGTTGCGGGGTGGGGGTCCTCAGCAGGTGGGGTGTGGCAGTTGCACTTGGGGCTCACTGACACTCCATGGGGAGTTGCCAGCCCACCATCAAGTTCACATATGTATGGGACCTGGGGTGCTCGGGGGGGGGGTCACTGGACTACCAGGGCTCATTCGGTATTAGCAATATGGGTTTGATTAGTGGGGAGGGCAGTCCAGTAGACTACCAAGGATATGTTACCTTTTGGCGCTAGGTATCTATTACGCCCATGCAAAAGTGTTCATAATGGGCATGCAGTTGACTCCTCCTTGCATGCCTAATGAGTTCATCTGCATGCTCAGGCAGAATATGGCCCACAGGAGCCCTAATGCTGTCCTATTTCAGGCAGTGCTATCTCCTCTGGATCATAAGCAGCCTTGGTCCATGTCAGCACAGTGCATATCCACCTAGTGCTGCACCAACATGGCCCAATACTGGGTCCATTAGCCTGCTCTATCAGTGCATGTTAACTGGCTAAATATTGCTCATACGCGGCTGTGTGCTAATGTTGGCATAGCACAACAGGCTGTGTTTTCAGCCGACTCTGAATGTCTGAATCTGAATTCACTAAAAATACTGTCAACAGCCTAATATAGTTCAATGTCAGTTGGTTTCCATCTCTATGTCCCTTCCCCCAGGGATGAAGCTGTGTCGTGGAGGCACAGGTCATGAAGCATAGAAAAACCAGGAACAGTTTCAAAATTCACAAATAGCATTTTATTTTTCTCAATAACAGCAAAATAAAAAAATAAAAATTATTTAATATAACTATTTCAAAGGCAGTGCAAACAGAGAAAACAAAGTCCGTCCTCTGAGTGTTTCTTCCCTTAATTCCAAATTTTAGCGTCTCAGTCTCTCACTCTCCTTGTCTCTCTAGCAAAAGCATTGCTGCTCTTTTTATAAGTCTGCCTGAGAACTCATTAAGAGAGCCTCCTTCTCACAGTATGTTCTTATAAGTTTATAGAATGTTCTTGTCAGTATTGTTCCTTGCAGGTGCAGCAAAACAGTATATAGTGACCCAGAACTGGCCTCTTGTTTACAGCTCTGCAAAAGGCTTATAAACTGCATCTCAGGTTAACCCCTTGAGTTCCAAATAGCTTTCTGAAATCATTTCAACAGTATAACAATATACATTTAAAACCAAAGGGATCCCAGTATCACATGCAGTTTTACACAGAGATTCACATATATTTTTTATAACTGCAGATATGCAAGGGGAAGAAAAGACAGAACAGCAAGTGAAGGCAGAGAGACAGAGGCAGAAAATTGCGAAACCATTGTAGTGATCAGTTCCTAGGTCTCACAAGAAAATTTGGCTGTGCAACCAAACAAGATAGAAAAGGAGAGGATAGAACAGACCCTTGTGTTTAAGCTCTTTCTGCATAACAAATGGGGCAGAGACTTATTCAACCCTGTCACAGGCTGAAAATAGGCAAAATAAACAGGTTACTCAGCTGTGACAGTAGTTCTAGGATTGGTTTATGATGTACAGCCACGCTTCTGGCAGTGTTCCTTTCCCTTTAAGGCTTGCTGGACATCTTCAAGCTGGCTCCTCCCACCCAGGTGGTAACTCCCTTGGCACTGCCAAGTGACGTCAGATCTTACCTGCTGGAAGCAATAATCGGTGTGCCACTCGCCAAGGGAGGTTGGGTTGGTCAGTGTGGATATAAATCACGTCTTTCAGATGAGACGTTAAACTGAGGTCCTATCTGCCTAGATTGGTGGTAGTTCAGGTGAATGTTAAAGATCCCATGGCACTTCTCGAAAAGAGTAGGGGAATTTTATTGAGAAAGTTGGACTTCATTACAGAAAAGGAAACCAAGCAGTACAACAAACAGTCATAAAAGAAATACAGCAATATAACAAAATGAAAGCAAATTAAACAGATATAGACTGTATAACACGAAAAGGAGGGAAACGCCCTTCAAACCCCAGTAAAAAGATCACAACGTGACCATAAACGAAAAACTGAGGTCCTACTAAACGCCCAAAATCCTGAAGTTTAACGTTATGAATAGCAATTCCGACATTCTTAATAACTTCAGATACACAAATACATTTTTGATGCAAAACCAGCATACATCTGGCCTGCCACAAATAATAACAGATTAACGAAAAAACAAGATATAAAGTGTCTTCAGGATATTTTTGACATAACACACCCTGCGTACAAAACATAAGATGTTCATAAGACAAATGTAACAACAGTGGTACTGACCATAATCCAGCTAACTGAGTCCAACAGGAAACAGCAAAAGGACACTCCAAAAAAAGGTGTTGTTGGGTTTCAACAATTGCAGAACAACCCTCCCTGGGGCAAAATCGAGCATCTAACGCTTTGTGCTTATGATTGCCTTTGACACTAAGACGCCCATAATTACCTAACCAAACTACATCCCACACATATGAAGGCAAACGGGAATTGCATAGTTGTTGAAGAATCCATTCAACCTGATACTCAGGACAAAATGGAAATACCACCCTATCCTGAGCGTCTTTCTGCCAAATGGTGTCATAAAGAAGCAATCTAGATAGAGTACAAAAATCCCGAGGACGGAAATCCCAAGATAACACCATCTTGATTGCTTCTTTCCCATATGAGGGAACCTCAGCATATCGAGAAACCCACCCTTTTTTCCCCAAATCCCAAGCGGGAAGGCAAGGCAGTAACCACTGTAACACCAAAGGCTTCCAACTCACCATTCCGGGTTTCAAGGCATCCCCAAAATTAGTATGAAAAAATATACTGTAAAAGAAAGCCACAGGGTTAATCATACCCACCCCTCCCTCCTTATATGGTCTATAAGTTATACTACGCTTGACAGAGTTCAATCTAGACCCCCCACAACCCTTGAAAAAAAATCCAATATAACCTGGAAAAACAATCCATAGGTGGCGGAAATACATAACAAAGATATAAAAAAAAAGGAAGAACTAAAGTTTTAAGTGACATAACACATTTTTTTTACCCATTATATGTTGTTTCCACCCCGAAATCAAACCCTCAGCCTTACCCATGGCTAAAAGCCAATTACACTGACACACCTTGTCAATCCCCCAAAAAATGCCTAAATACTTGAATGGCCGAATATCAACAGAAATCCCAGCATACCTCCCTAATCGTGGAAGAACTGAGTGTCCAATAGGAACTCCTGTACTTTTGCCAAAATTAATTCGTGAACCAGAAACAGAAGAATAAGCATGTAACACTTGTAACACTGCAGATTCAACCGTACCGATATCCACAGTTAAAACCAAATCGTCAGCATATGCAAGGATTTTAACTGGGGAGGATGGGGGGGACCCCAAACCCCAAAATCTGAGGACAACGAGAAATTGCCCGAATCAATGTATCGATACAAAAATTATATAAAAGGGGACTTAGAGGGCAGCCTTGTCTGACCCCTCTACCTAGCCTGACAGGATTACCTAACCAACCATTTACAGTTGGAAGGATTGTAGCCTCCTTGTATAAAGCTTTAATCCAAACAAGAAACTGGTGGGGAATCCCAAACGCTCCTAACACGGCAAATAAAAAATCATGAGAAACCATAACAAAAGCCTTCTCCTGATCTAACCCCAACACCCATCCTGAAACCTTACCCTGCTCACCCAGCACAAACAATTCCTGTAACAGAATTAAATTTTCATTCTGATTCCGTCCCGGACACCACAAGTCTGAGAGGGACTAAGTAGTGAGGCAATTTTTATAAGCCTAGACAATAAAATTTTAGCCAAGATCTTATAGTCCACATTTAATAAACTTAAAGGTCTCCAATTTCGTAAATCAGAACGGTCACCCTGTTTTTTTTAAAGATGAGAACTAAAATGGCTTCCTTCATAGACTTAGTAACTGTACCCTTGGTCAGCATATCAGCAAATAATAGAGATAGGGCTGGAACTAAATCCTCCTTAAATGTTTGAAAAAAACGAGCCGTAAGGCCATCTGACCCCGGTGCAGAAGCAACATTAGGAGGCAGTATAGCGCAGTGGTCTAAGGCTCTGAGCTTCAAATCTGGTGACATCCAGCAGACCAGACCTGGGTTTGAATCCCACAGCATCCACTTGCAAACTGTGTGATGCTGAGCAAGTCATTTAACCTCTTTGTGCTCCCAGGTCGCTCCTGTAAAAAAGCTTTCAGCTTAGTGTGCTATACCTGGTTAAACAACTAAATAAAAAAAAAAAAAAATTCAAACTATCAATAGCACATGCCACTTCTGAGGGTAAAATAGCACCAGACAACATTTCTTGCTCCTGCAAAGGAAGTGGCGGAAGATGTAAGGACTCTAGAAAAGATGTAGGTTCCGTACAACTCGAGGATGTGCCCAACATAGCAAGGATGTGTTTTTCCACTACCTGAACCATTACCTCTGGATCTGATACCAAATTACCACAAGGTGACTTGAGTTCCTGAATAAATTTAGAATCCACCCATCCCTTGCATTCTTTGAACATATTCAGTCCACCTTTGGTCACCTGTGTCCCAAATCATGCCTCCTGCCCCAAGGAACACGCTCTGTCATATTGCAGAGATCTCATTTGTGAGCAAAGCACTGCAATCTGTGCACTATAATCGAACTCTGTCATATCTGATAGAGAAATCAGATGCTGCAGTTGGTGCCTTAGAGCTAGATATGACAAATAAGTTGCAGTATGTTTAGCTGCCGCTTTCCCCTGAAAATGTTGCTGCCATCTGAGCTTCGAGTCATCCCACAACTCACAAGGGTCTTCATAAACATCTGCTACTGAAAGTCTGGCAGCCCATTCCTGCCTCCAAGGCTTTTGGAGGCGATGGTCCTCCAACAAAGAGTCATTTAGCCACCACTTATTTTTTTTTACATCTAGGAGTGTTCTGCCAAGAACAAATCATCTTAATAGCTAAATGATCAGAAAATTCAACACCCAAAGTAACACAAGATAAAATCCGTAACACTCTAGATAAAAAAATGAAATCAATACGAGTCCTCAGTGGCCCTTTAAAAAAGGTAAATCCCCCCCCAACTCGTGACATGACCTATATGCATCTATCAATTGAGCAGTTGTAACAACATCTTTCAAGGCGACCGAATCACAAAATAATTTTGTAGTCCGTAGCCCTCTGTCCTTCTGATGCAGCCCACAATTAAAATCTCCAACCCACAAAAGTAATCAGGACGAATGTAAATAAGGCCGAACTGACTGAAAGAGGGACACCCTCTGAGATTTTGATTGAGGGGCATAAATACCAATAATCCGAAATCTCTCCCCGAAATAAGAAAAATCCAACAATAAGGCACGACCAGGCTGAATATCAACCAACCTGGACACCCGAAAATCAGAGTTGGAAAATAAAATACCAATGCCATCACATTTGTCAGTACCCGAAGACCAAAAGGAAACCCCAGAAGTCCATGCCCGAGAAGCTTGTTGAAGCTCACGGGTAGACTTCAGTCTGGTATCCACTAAGCAAATAATGTCACAACTGAAATCAGGTAAGGTTAGATACACCCCTCCCAACTTCCTAGGTCCTTTAATACTGTTGACATTTAGAGTACATACAGATAAAGTCTCCTTCATGAGATACCAAGGGGTGACTTACTCCTCCAACTATGTCTGGTCCGTTTAGCAATGGGGTCCATGTCCCCCCAGTGTCCGTACAGGAACGAATAGACTAGCTATACGTATCCTCTCCACCAGAATCTTTATCAGAAATGTCAGGAGCTAAGACAGCAAATTTATTGCCCACTTTCCATGTAGTACCACGGATGGGGTACTGTAACAAATCCAGCTGCCTCATTGCTACACTCCATGTTAACTGGGGCGTACAGTCTCAACCCGTACTGTAGGTCCAAACAATCGTCTCAAACAGGAATGTCCTGCACACCTGCCGCCTGAACCAGCACCTCAGTCTGAGGAGAGACCCTAGGGTCCTGTTCACCAACATCCTGTGACCTAACCAAGGGTTCCCCAGATCCAGAGGTAGATGCGTCAGGAGCCTGAACATGAGCTACAGTACATCTATCCTGTACCTGTTGGGCCAAGGAAAATCAGTCCCACATGTGACGGGCAATTCTCCCTATTATGGGAAGCCCAAGGGCAGCGCCCACAAGCATGACCAGTTCGTTCGCATAAATTGCATTTAAAAAGGTTAAGACAGGCATTAGAAGCGTGTCCAAAATCAAAGCAATGACTGCATTTCAAAGTGTCACAGGCGGAGCTAAAATGAGCCCTTGAACCACACTTAAAACAGGATTTTGGTTATCCCACGTAAAAAAAAAAAAACCTTTATCTTTCCCCAAATAAAAAAAAACTAGGTAAGTGACGAGGCCCATTATTTGTAGAATACAATTTCACCCGAATCCTCCAACCCACATCCCAAATGAGTTCACTATCCAATGTGGGGGAAGGGTTATTAAGCACCTCACAACGCTGTCTTAACCAAAACAAAATATCCTCAATATGAACACCTTCATTTTTAAACATAACAGTTATATTCCTAACATCAGGTTTCGCCAAAGGAATGGCATGAAAGGGAGACCACGTAGGAGAGGCCTGACAAACACGTGATTGGGTCTAAAACCTATCTAAACTAGAGACTAGTTTAAAACTAATATCATAATTATGATTCCCCAGACTAATGAGAGCAAATATATCTAAAGAGAGAAATTTCATAGACCCTTTAAGTAAAGTCTTAACCACATAAAGCCTAGTCGGAGGATCTACCAACCCCCCTTTATATAAGAGGCGAACTGCATTCCGTCTGGGAGCAGGTTCGCCTCTGGTGGTAAACAAATCAGCTAGTTTAAAACCAACTGGTTTATCAGATACTCCATCTTGTGTCTCAAGCAACTGAGGGCCAGGTGCTATCGGAACTGGACCCACTGATTCCAGAGACAGAGATGGATCAACACCAGGAGAATCAAGCAATACAGAGTCATCCAGTAATTTTTAGATAATAACACAGGCAAAGCAGGTGTAATAACCGCAGGAACTGAAGTGTTACTATCAATAGACTGTGTAACATCATTAGAAACAATCCCAGGAAAGTCACGAGAGGACTGATCTGCCAAAGTAGCAGTGTTAACAGATTTCCCAACCTTATCCAGCATGTTTAAATAGGTTGGATCCTGCGAATCAGGGGACCATACCCCACCATCTCCCAGTTCCCATCCAGCCCCTTTAAGAGCTTTTTCAGGGGACCACGAATTCCCCTGACTAAAAAAGGCAGAGGAAGAGTCAGTAGAAGCCACAGAAACACGTTTTTTCACGGGAGTCACAGTACCTGATTTACTCCAGCCAGGAGTTTGAAAGGCAGGAAAAAAGAAAACCTCTGGTCCTTTCCGTGGCTGTTCGGGAGCAGACTGCAACACTGCAGGCAAGAAAGAAGGTGCAGCACTAGCTAAATCCTGCTGAGGCTGTAGGCACACCGAGAAGGCACCCGGACAACTGCCAGCCCCAGCTCCATCTTCCGGGTTCGACGCGTCACTCGCCAGTGAGGCAGATGGCACAGCATCAGTCTGGGTCTTCCCAGACCGAAGAGAAGGCACCAGAGATGGCCCCAACGCTGCCTGAGGGAGTGCAGCGATTTCCTCATCCAGCACCGCCAGTTTACGGAGCAAAGCCAAGCGCTTTGCCGACCTCAGCAAGTGAGTACCACCCATAATAGAACTCTTGACCACCGGCAGCTCACCGGCTAAAACAACAGCCTCTGTATCGTAGAATCGATAATAGTCGCCATCGCGACTTCTGCCACCACACACTCTTACTCCACGGCCCCTGAGAATGGCAGTACAGAGGAGGAGGAGACCCGCTCCCCTGCACTCTCACCATCCAGCGCAGACTCTGACTGCAGCATACCACCGCCATCCAGTAGGGGAATTTCCCCGGTGTCCTGGCCAAATTTCTCCTCATTCACTAAAAATACCACCAACAGCTTAATCTGGTTCAAGGTCAGTTGGCATTCATCTGTATCCCTCTCTCCCGGGTCGTGCCTGAAAATAGTCAGGATTTGTCTAGTGCACTTACCCGGTCAACAAAAACTAAATAAAATATAAAAAAAATATACCACTAGTAGAACTACTGTTACAGGTGAGTAACCTGTTTTTCTAGGGATGTGGATATGATGTACCTAGCCACACCTCTGGAAGACTCCTAGCAGTTCTCTGGGAGGAGGGGTCAAGGCACACACATCCAATTTAGGAAACTGTTTAGAGAACTAAGACCCCAAAACCAGGATCCTGAAATGACTCAAGGTCGATGTGGTAGTGGGAAATGAAGGTGTGTGCTGACTTCCAGGTAGCAACCCTGCAAATTTCCTAGAAAGGGAATGTCCCTGGAAGCAGCCACAGGGGCAGTGGTATGATGGGTGGAATGAGTCCTCAGCCCTACGGGAGGCTCCCTACCAGCCAACCTATAGCAGAAGTCAATTCAGGATACAATCTACCTACCAACTGTCTGTTTAGCTGCTAGTCTGCCAGGTGCGGCTTCAGCATAGGTGACAAATAGCTGGTGAACCTCTTCCCAAATTCCAGGCGTGCGCTCCTTGTAACAGGTGAGCGCTTGCTGCAGGTCAAAGGTATGGAACCTTTGCCCGGCCTCCGAGGTGTGGTTGGTGAAGTACACTGGGTGATTGATCACGTGGTTAAGGTGGAACTCAGACATAACCTTTGGGAGGAACATCAGGTTGGGGTGAAGAACAACCTTGTCCCTGTGGAAGACCAGATACAGAGACTCCACTGAGAGAACCTGGAGCTCACTGATCCTTCTGGCTGACATGATAGCCACCAGGAAGGCAGTCTTCCATGACAGGTGAGAAATGTCACACCTGTGCATCGGCACAAGGTCCCAAGGTGGTAGTGGTTCATGCACCGGAGGGTCATGTGGTCAAGGCCTTTGAAAAAGTGCCAGACCACCTTCTCCTGCGTCATTGACGGCATACCAGCCGGCCCCAGTATGCCGAGATGGCTGCCAGGTGCACCTTAAGAGTCATCAACCAAAGGCTCGACTGAGAGAGGGACAAAAGGTAGTTGAAAATGCTAGCCACCGGGCCAGATAAAGGTTCAAGCCTCTTGCCCTGGCACCAAATGGAGAACCCTCTTACATCTGAAGGCATAGCATTTTTAGGTCCGCTCCTTTGGAGAAGCTTCAACCATGGGGAGGACATCACCGGAGAGACCAAAAGCCTGGAATTCTAGCCGCTTAGGAACCAGGCTGTCAGGAGCAGAGATTGAAGGTCCAGATGGAGTACCTTCCCCTGACAGCAAGAGAGCAGGTCCAAGCGAAGAGGAAGATGTCACAGGAGCCTGCTGCTCAGGCTGAGGAGATCAGGGTACCTGAACTGGCTGGGCCAGTCTGGAGCTACCAGGATCATCTGTGTCTTGTTCCTCCTGGCTTTTATCAACACTTTGTGGATCAGTGGAAATGGAAGGAAGGCACAGAGGAGGCCAGGGGTCCAGGGTCATGAGAAGGCATCCCCTGAAGTGGTCCCTGCTGAGGGGAGTGGGCACTGTACAGCCTCAACTTTGCATTCTCCCTGGAGATGAACAGGCCCACCAGAGGAATGTCTCAATGGGAGAACAGGCTGTGTTCTACCTCCGGATGGAGAGACCACTCGTGAGATGCCTCGCCCACACAGCTGAGGGCATCCACCAGCTGATTGGAGATGCCAGCCACATGGATGGCAGGAGATTGGCTTTCAGGCTGAGCACAAGGGTCCAGATGCAGAGAACTTCCCTGCAAAGAGGAAGGGAGTGCATCCTGCCCTGTTTTTTGAGGTAGTACAAGGTCATGGTGTTGTCCGTCTGGATCTGAATGACCTGACCCAAAATGTGCAGAGCAAAGGCTGTCAGCACCAGCCGAACTGCCCAAAGCTCCAGTAGGCTGATATGGCATTGGGAGTCCAGAATCCATGAACTCTTTGGTTCACCAGGTGGGCAACCCAGCACATCAGGGAGGCATCAATCATGATGGTGACCATCAGCTCTTGGTGGACAAATGGGATTCCTTCCTGAAGATGTTCTGGGACTAACCACCACTGAAGGGCGTCCCACATTAGCTGGGTCACAGTCACCGGCTGGTCAAAGTGGTGCTGGTGTTGAGACCATTGGCAGGCAAGCTCCCACTGCAGACAGTGCATTCTTCACAGGGCCCAAGAGAACACAATGGTGCATGCTGCCATGTATCCCAGTAGGCAAAGGAATTCCCAAGCAGGGCGCAAGTGCCCAACCTGAAATGATCGAGCAAAGGAGGAGAGAGCCTCCACCCAGTCTGCTGGAAGCCAAGCCCTGCCTCTGCAAGAGTCGAATTTGACCCTGATGAAGTACATCACCTGTGAAGGTATGAGTTCCGACTTGGCCTCATTGACCAGGAGGCCAAGGGACAAGCAGGTCTGGAGGGACAGATCCCTGGACCACTGCACCTCCTTCCTGGAGGGACCCGCTATAAGCCAGTCATCCAGGTAGGTGTACACTCGGAACCCCTCAATGTCTCAGGTAGGCTGCAATGCATTTGGTGAAGATCCTGGGAGCTGAGGAAAGGCTGAAGGGCATGGCCTGAAACTCGTAGAGTATCCCTTCTGCACAGAACCGGCAATGGGACAGATGGATTGGGAGGTGTAAAAATGTGTCATGAAAATTCAGAGAGAAAAACCACATGCTCTGCTCCAGAGATGGTATGATCTATGACAAAGTGACCATTTTAAAAGTGTGCGACTGACGGAATTTGTTCGGGTTGTGCAGATCTAAGATGGGGTGCTAGCCCACCAACTGTTTTGGCACTAGGAAGTACCTGGAGACAAACCCTGGGTGTACTGGAGGGTCCAAAACAGGAGCCACTACCTCTTTCTGGAGGAGCTGAGCAACGTCTACCCAAAGGGCTGACAGCATGTCAGCAGACACCATGTCCTCCCGTGGGGCATGGGGTCAGAAAAGCAGGTAAGCCTCAAACTCCAGAGGCAGACCCTGACCGACCACCTCCAGGACCCACCTGTCCTTGGTGACAGCGGACCAGGCAGAAATAAAGTGGTAGAGCTGGCCACCCACGGGAGGACCCAGTGGAGTCAGGACAGGCATGGGGGAGGCACCCCCCCATCCTCTGACTGTGCAGGCTTGGAGACGGAGGAGAGACCAGCTGTGGAAGCAGCAAAACCTCAACCTCCTGGCTTCTGGACAACCGAAGGAACTGACGTTAGCCAAGGATGCCAAGCCTAGGCCTGCTGTCCAGCTGGGGGCTGGGATGACTTGGCCACAGGAGCAGACAGGGTCTGAAAGAGCTTCTTCCATTGGACCGTAGAGTCCTTGGGGTCCCTCTGGGTGGAGGTGACAGAGTCCAGGATGGCACTGGACTTCTCAGTGTCCTTCTGCCCCCCAGCCTGAACAAATCAATGCCCAAGAAGGGGACATCTGCCACCTTGTGCTGGGTATCTGCGGTAAAGGTCAAGATCCTCAGCCCAGTCCTGTAGCACATGGCCACCATGGCAGCCGCAGACCATGCACAGAAGTTGCCGATGTCCATGGCTGTCTGGAACTGCTGCTTAGCCACAGCTTGGCCCTGGTCCCAGACCTGCTTGACCATGGTCTGCAAGTCAGCTGGAGCTAGGGAAGCACCTTATCAAGGGTGCCTAAGAGGGCATGAGCAAAGTGGGCCATTAAAAGAGATGAACTCGCTTGCCAAAGGCCAAGGAAAGAGGCTGCATAGACATTTTTGGCCAGACGATTCAATTTCTTAGATTCCTTGTTGAGAAGCTTATCCATGTCTCAGACAGTGCCAGTATGCCAAAAGACTGAGTTGGCGACCAGACCCTCGGCCGAGGGATGTTCAGTGAAACCCTATGGGGAACTGGTAGAGACTGCATACTTGCGGGATATCTGTGCTGATTGTGCAGGGCAAGAGGTAGAGTGCTACCAAAGCTCCAGAGCATGGCCTTGGTGACTGGGAAGGCTTCCCCAGGGAAGTCACCCCAGTCAAGAATCTTGGTCAAGGGGTACTTAGCCTATTTCTGGACGGGCTCCATCCGAAGACCCACAGATTCAGAGATTAAGTGGAGTAGGCCTGCAAAAGAAGTGGGACCATGCTCTGTGGACAAATCCTTTCCCGACTTGGCATGCACCAGACAGGAGTGTGGGGAGGAGTCCTCAGACTCAAAGGATTAAGACTCCAAGGATTTGTCAAATAGTGGTCAGCTGCTGGCATCCCAGCTGACCCAACAGGGTCTGTCAGGAGTGACAGCGACCGACAGCCAATGAGGAAGCCTGGGAGTGGTACAGGCATCCTTAGGAGGGGGACCATCCTTCAACTGTTTAGGCAGCTCCACTTGGATGGGCAGAGAGGCTGGGACAGGCCCAGCCTGGACCAGCAGAGCCCAGGAAAGCTGAGGCTTTGGTGGTGGGAGCCATGTGACAACTGGGATGGGGGCTGGGACCAGCTTAACCCTGGAAAACATGAGCTGATGGCGCATGAGCTCCTTGTAGCACCAATACATTTTACGGTGGAGCCTCTCCTCATTCGAGGACGAAGAAGAGGAGCAGTAGTGGCAATGCCACTTGCCCAAATGCAGAGAGCATGAACGCCAATGCTGACGTGGGCTGCTTGACTCGGGGCTTCAGGATCGAGACCTCGACCTTGACCATTAGGAATGCCGATGGTGGGTCTCAGAGGGAGCCGGCGAAAGTTGAGGATCCTCTTGGATTACCAGATCCCAAGGGGTATGGACCAGATCAGCAGGCTGGTCCAACCCACCCTGAGAGGTGACAGGCAGGGTCAGAGTCCTAGAGTGGGAGGTATCAGCCTCATTTTGTGACAACATGTCGACCGGGTCAGGAAAAATCTTGACAAGTTGATCGATGGGCATCTTGACCAACTAGCCCAATGGGGAGACTGTGAAGCCAGAAACCTGGGCCGAAGGATCGACCATAGTCAAAACCTCCAGAGAAGCACAGGAATCTGAGGCCTGAGAGCTCGCGCAATCCCATGATCGATGGCGAGACTTATTTTTAGTCTCCTTCTTTCAAGATTTTGATTTTGTTCCCTTAGAAGGGCCCTTCCCAAGGGTGGGAAGGGACTGGCATAAAGCACAGAATGCCCGTGAAGGTGGTACAAAAGAAAAGAGGCACAAAGGCCAAAGCCAAAGAGGTATGCTCCGCAGCCTGAGCCGCAGCCTCTTCAAAAGCCACAAATTGTTCAGCAAACCCCACAGCCAAAGAGACCACCCAACGGGCATCCTTTGAGCGAACGAGGATCCTGTTCTGAGTACCCCAAGAGAAGCCAAGCATGCCAGTCTTCCAAAGTTGAAGGATGTAAATTACAACAAGGACCACACACCTGGGGATCATGTTCATGGCCTAGGCAGTAGACGCACATAGTTCGTCCGGGACATCCTCTGCCTACACTCACATGTCTTGAATCCTGGTGCCAACTTTGAGTCATCCATAATGGAAATTGTAGAAATCACCTGAAATCAAGTTTGAAAGGCAAGGGGCCTACTCAGCAAGGAGACTGGCGAGAGGGAACCTTCTTCCAGCGGAAAGGAAGATCTGGTGTCATGGGGCAGTGCCAAGTGAGTTACCACCTGGGTGGGTGGGAGGAGAGAGCTTGAAGACATCTGGCAAACCTTAACGGGAAAGGAACACTGCCAGAAGTGTGGATAGGTACATCATATCCATGTTCCTAGGAAGACTAGTCCTCATTTCCTAGTCGACAGAAACTAATACACAAATATGTGGTCCAGTGTTTGCCATAGTATGTTCAGACTTGTTCTGAGCACAGTTTGAGTGGAAAAGCTGGTTTAAATATAACCTCCTAGAGCACACCTTTTTCAAAGGCACTAACAGGTGTGCTTGGCACAAAGGACCCCCCCTCCACACTTTGCAAGCCACAGAGAGAGATGTGCATTTGGAGAACACAGATTCTATCAGGAAGCAATAGCAATTATGGCATCTTAAGCCAGTTTGGGCTTTTGGGCAAAGTTGCTATATTCCAATGTCCCCATGCCAATGACTTCTGTCCCCATACAATGCAATAAAACCTCATTATCTAGTTAGGTGCAAGCATTTGCTCCATGGGTAAGAAGGAAGTCCATCCCTCCCATGGTGTATGGTCCTGAGCAAGAAAACCTGGTGACAATTTCTTTAAAACCAATCTATACCCCCAGCACTAGTGCTGCCTCTCTCCCTCACATGATTCAAGTGCAAGTTGAAATATTGTATACTCTTAAGTCAGTGCTCTAACAACTAGACCCAACTGCCTTGTTATTGAAAGAAATTAATTAAACAAGACTGCAAAGCACTAAAAGGAAGTCAATTTTCCCTCTGGTATCACCCAAAGACCAAAAGCCCAGATTTCCGATAAAAAAATGTAACAAGCTCTAGCTACGGCTCTGAAGTAATAATGCAGAGGCAACATCAGCAGCCAAGCTAATCTCTGTTACATGTCTTTATCTGCATTTAAATAAAAGCCTGATTTCATTATGATTGCAATTTGAACTCTTGTGGGAATGTGAGGCCAACAGAATGAAGAGTAAGACCACATAAACCTAATTTCTCCAGATACTCCTAAGTATCATGTAACCCCTAGATGGCGCTATCCCAGGGGCTACTACCCCTGCCTGATTTGCCACTAACAGGTTGAGGGGCCTGGATCCAATGGCGGGTGCCTCCACCCAGAGGTCAGGGTTTGCAATAGTTAAACTTACTTGGTCACAGCCCTCTGGGACACTGCAACCCCCTTTCTTCCCACTAGTGGCCCACACAATATAGCAGAATTACCTTCACAGTATACACTTACCCCAAGGCTGGTTCAGGCACCGGACATCCTGTAAAATAAGATACAGTGCAACAATCACAGTACAGTACTTTAACATAGACAAATACCTCAGGTAGTATAACTTTGTTGAAACAAACAGCTCTGATTTATTTAGGGGATATAACAAGGACAGGGGAAATCAGGTTAATTAGTTATCACTCTAATAATCTACCTATGGCTCTGTGCACAGGCCTATCCCTATCGATTACTGTCCTGGGTACCCAAGCCCTAGTGGCTAGTCCAAACCGTGGCAGCTGGTAGGGGCCCTTTCACACAGAGAAAAGGAGAATTAAACAGTCAGCAGTACAGTAATTCCATTTGGATTTAATGTGGCAATTCAACAGGAGCGACCCTGAATTAGTACTCACGACCTCCAAATAAGATAGGGTCCTTCAATGTCAGCAGGGCTCACTTGAGGTACACAAACCTCTTCACATCCATATAAAGAAAGCACTATACCAGGCAGGCTGCATCTGTATCCCGATCGCAATTACTGCACAATACCGGGAGAACACTAGGCAGATTCAGTTCCTGACAGACCGAATGCAATTTTCAGCAATTCCTCCAGTCTTCTACAGGGTGAGCCTGGTTTCTACTCTTCAGAGATCCTTTGATTCTTTTCACAGGACGGATTCAGTCCTAACAAGCTGTTACACAAGCTGCAGACCGGAACTCTGGGCCTTACACACGTTTTTTGACTAAAACTGCACACTGAAAAAGCACAGGGCTCCTTCCTTCTTCACTTTCAGATCTCCAACTGAAACTCCAACAGACAAAAACCGGGCACTTCCTTTGAGTTCCTCCCAGTTCTTGACTGGATTGGCTGTCACTCACAATAGACTGCTGCTGTTGGTCCAAAAAGGCACCGAAGTCTAAACTACATCTCCCAGAGTCACTGCCCATACAATCCTCTTGTGGCTGGCTCAGATTATGAGTCCCAAGTTCTGATTCGTCCAAGGCATCATTTTAGAGCTAGATTTACCCCACACTGATTGGTCCAGTTCAGCAGTTCAAAACCAGAATGGGGAACTAGGCAGACAGTTCTGACTGCAAAGAAAGCAGGTTAGACAAACTGTAATTTTATTATTACTGTAAATGATTTCTGGCAATCAGTTACATCTTTCAGACAGGTTCCTTTGCACTCCTAGTGACTGCAAAAATGGGGTGAATTGGCAGCAGCTTGAGTGGTACTCAATCAAAGAAACACACAGTCCCCCATACAAACTAATTATGTCTGCAAGCAGACAGCTCTTAAAGAGACAGTACCAGAGGTTCTAAAAACACTCACTGATAAATGGCTTAAACGCCAAACACCATTCAGGCTTGGAGCATTCAAGCAAGCTCCTGGAAGTCTTTTGGGAACCCCCATTTGCAGGGGGGTTACAATCAGATAGCAGGGACAATCAATGCTGCACGAACTGACTTTGCAAGCAGCAGTAATGATCTGCATAGGAGCTCTAAACTCGACTGTAGCCTACTTTAAGTGCAAAGATTCTGCTAAAACTACTTTCATAAAACTTTGAAGCTGAAAGTCAATATTTACATATATGGAGTGTTGTTTAAGCTATAACGTACCTGTATATCTATTTGACATTAACAACAGACATTGAGAGTTCTGGTAATGAATGACAGCTATGCAGAAAATCTAATAGAAAGCTTTTAATTACTAGGATGTTCACTAGTTGAGACTGACATTTCATTTAAAGTGGGAACTCACTACCGCAGGAAGTAATAGCCAGACCCATTTTGGGGCCCCGTTTGGAAGCTGCTATATGCTGAGTGACTGAGGAATTGCTAAAGCAGGAGCTGTGATAAGCTTTTATTTACTTAGAAAAGGTATGCCACCTCTAAAGTAAACCGTACCTGTCTAATATTCACAGCTTTTTCCAGGCCTTCTTGTGCGTCTCGAATCCTGTGTCCCCTTTGCTGCCATCTCCTTTTCCCTTCTGTAGGCTGTAGTGCAGGAGGAGAGTAGCCTGCCCCGAAGAGGTCCGAGTAGACAGCACTGCAGGGTGCGATCGTCAGTGAAGGAGACCAGAGTGCCAGGCCATGAAGAACTGGAGGAGACTGCCCAGTTCATGTTTGCTCATTTTTTTTTTTTTACTCGGAGTCAGAGAATAATTGAAGTGGAGGAACTGGAGTAATTCTACAGCGCTGTCATGGAACAACTGAGGAGTGGAGTGGTTTTAGAAAAGGAATGGAAATTTAAAGTAGAAGTTACGAGAGAGATAACTGGAAAATAATAAAAAGGAACAACAGAAATATGTTAGGTTTGAAAGTGCATAAGAACTAAATGAGAAGTGTGTGTTTAATTAGTTTGGCGCTGGTGCTGCTCAAGAAGCGATTTTAGCACTCTGTTAGGACTTTTAGCATTTCAGTATTTGTCCTGATGCAAGATTTTAACATTTTAGCATTCAAAATTAAAATTAAAGCTAAAACTCCTTTATTTTTTGCACGCTACCATCACAGTCACATGACCTGATCCTATAAGATGCAAGCGTTGGCGCTCCCGAGTAGATTCGTTCATTTATCAGGTAGCACAGTGGGCTGTAGGTTGCAGGTTCTCCCTGCACGGCAGCTACCTTTCCTGTTAAGCTTCCTTCTTTTGAAAGTTGCGGTGTTTTTGTGGAGCCAACTCTAGCTGTTAAAAGGGTGTGCTCTGGTATTACTAAATCTTGTTATTCCTAATGGTAAATGGTAATCCAGCATAGTCACAGCCATCTATTATTCACAGCCTAGTGTAGTCTGGGCAACAAGCTCCCTGAGCTGGTGCCCTTGATGGAAGAGGGATGCCTGGATATCGTAGCAGTTGCAGAAACATGGTACACAGAGTACCATGACTGGGATGTTAACATACCAGGGTACATAACCTACAGGAGAGACAGGCAGGGGAGGAGAGGGAGGAGTAGCTCTCTATATAAAGGAAGGGATAAAAGCAACTGAACAAAGGCGAAACAGGGAGGAGAGGAGGCACTGTGGGTCACCTTGAGACTGGAAAGGGCACCACAATCCGCACAGGGTTGTGTACAGACCCCATGTCAGGGGAGGGAATGGACAAGAATATGATAGAAGGCATTCTTAGAATGGCAGAGAAAGGGAGATACTGTTGATGGGAGACCTGAATATGCCAGATGTTAACTGGAGCACATTTGCTGCAGCCACATCCAAGAGCAGGGCCATTCTTGATGCCTTACAGGTGGCAGGCCTCAGACAGCTAGTTTCAGAACCCACTGTAAGGGAGCAGTCTTAGACCTTGTACTCTCAAACAGGGCAGAGAGGATCTCAGATCTAGAAGGTTACCATCTGGGAACAAGTGACCATCAAACAGTGTGGTTCATGTTAAACTCAGCTACAGAGTCAATCCATACAAAAGTGAGGGTACTGGACTTTAGGAGGGCTGACTTTGGCATGATGGGAGAGTGCCTCTGAAAAGCACTAGCAAACAGGCTAGAAGGAGGTGTGGAGCAACAATGGAGAATCATCAAAACTGCCATCACAGAGGCAACAAGCCTTTGTGTGAAGCAAATAAACAAATCAAAATGAAAGAAAAAGCCACTATGGTTCTCAAAAGATGTGGCTGTGAAAGTCAGGAAGAAAAAGATAGCATTCCAGAAGTATAAGGAAACACAGAAGCAGCAGGACAAAGCGCTGTACCAGTTAAGGCAGAAGGAAGCAGGGAGGGAAGTCAGAATAGCAAAGGCCCAAACTGAGGAAAAGATAGCCAACTCAGTTAAGAAGGGGGATAAAACCTTTTATAGGTTCATCAGCGAGCATAGAACGACAAAGGGAGGGATAGTGAGGTTGAATAGAATGAACGGTGGGTGGGCAGAGGGGGACAGTGAAAAAGCAGGGATACTAAATGAATATTTCTGCTCAATATTCACAAAAGAGGAGGGGGAAGTGCCTAATCCAATTAACAGAAGCACTCTTGATAGGGGGGTCGATCCCAGTCCTTTCACAGAAGAAAGGGTTCTGCAAGAACTCCTAAAACTGAAGGTGGACAAAGCAATGGGGCCTAATGGAATTCACTCCAGAGTTCTAAAATAATTAAGGGGGGAACTAATGAAACCACTGGCTACTTTTTTTAATAAATCATGGGAGGATGGTGTGGTACCTGAGGACTGGAGGGAGGCAGATGTGATTCCCCGTCACAAAAGTGGGACCAAGACAGAGGCAGGAAAGTACAGACCTGTCAGTCCGACCTCTGTGGCAGGGAAAGTGATGGAGTCACTTATGAAAAAAAGAATAATTGAGTACCTAGAGTCCAGTGGGGCACAGGACCCAAGGCAGCATGGGTTCACAGTGGGAAGGTCATGTCAGACAAATCTAATAGATTTCTTTGACTGGGTGACCAAAGTAGTAGACCAGGGAGGGGCTGAGGACATGGCCTACCTAGACTTTAGCAAGGCATTTGACACGGTCCCACACAAAAGATTAATAGTCAAATTAACCAGCCTGGGAGTGGGTCCCAGGGTGGTAGCCTGAGTAAAACATTGGCTGGACAACAGGACACAGAAGGTAATTGTAAATGGAGTCCACTCTGAAGAAAGAGGGGTTACTAGTGGGGTACCGCAGTGTTCAGTATTGGTTCCAGTTCTGATTAATGTCTTCATAAGTGACATTGCAGAGGGACTGGAAGGAAAAGTATGCCTCTTTGCAGATGACACAAAGATCTGCAACAGGGTTGATACACAAGGAGGCGTGGAAAGGATGAGAAGGGACTTGGCAAGGTTGGAGGAATGGTCAGAAGTGCATGGCAGCTTGGATTCAATGCAAAGAAGTGCAATAATGTACCTGGGAAACAAGAACCCAGGGGAAGAATACACAATGGGGGGGGAGGAGGTAGTAACAACAACAAAAAGGGAAAGGGACCTGGGGGTAATCATATCAGATGACCTTAAGGATAGCAAGCAATGTGAGAAGGCAGTAGGGAGGGCTGGGGGTATACTGGGATGCACAGGGAGAGGCATCAGCAGCAGAAACAGGAAGTTGTAATCCCTCTGTACAGACAGTTGGTGAGACCCCATCCGGAGTACTGCATCCAGTTCTGGAGACCCCATCTCCGCAAGGACATAGACAGGATAGAGGCAGTCCAGAGAAGGGCAACTAAAATGGTGCAGGGTCTGCAAGAGAAGCCGTGTGAGGAGAGACCAAAGGAGCTTAATATGTATACCCATGAGGGAAGAAGGGAGAGGGGGGACATGATGGAAACTTTTAAGTACCTAAGTGGAATCAACAAAGTCCAAGAGGGTAGCATCTTTCAGAAAAAGAGACGTGCAAGAACAAGGGGACACGATTTAAAGATGGGGGGTGGTTCAGGGGCAATGTGAGGAAGTATTATTTCACAGAGAGGGTGGTGGATGTATGGAACAGCCTTCCTGAGGCAGTTGTGGGGTTTAAAACTGTGGAGAATTCCGAATGCATGGGACAGACATAACGCAATTCTTGTGGGGGGTAGGAAGAAATAGGCTGTTGGTTAACTAGGATCTGTGGCCTATCCTGTATGTAGGGAAATGGGCTGACTAGATGGGCCAAGCGGTCCTTATCTGCCGTCAAAGTCTATGTTTCTATGTTTCTATGCTGAGTGGATTCCTCAACTTGTGCCTTACAGATGCAGGTTATGTTATGCTGGCATGCTGTGTCAGAGAAGCTGTTGTGTAAAGTGAAGATGGAGTAAGTTTATATTTTACAAGCAAACAATAAATTTTCAAGTGTATTATGGACTGTGCCTTTTAAGTGAGTAAGTGAGTAAAGATTTTTTAGTATCAGCAATTAGGCAATTTACTTATAGTTTAATTACAGTTACCTATTCTATTGGAAAAAGTTTTTTAAATTTTTAAATTTCGGGTTGTCGAATATACTACTATAGAACAGACTAGTCTACTGTAATTTGTTGTAATTGTCTCACTGAGGTCTGCCTACTTCTCTTAGATGTTTTAAGTGCCTTTTGGGACATAAAGTGTATCTACATATGGTCTACGCCAAGGCAGTTATTTGATAGAAGGTCACAAAATATTTTAAGAATATTCAAGGTCCTGTGAGGGAATTGTGGATAGACTTTACACACAATCCACTTAATGGAAGAGCGCTGAAGGGTGGGAAGGCTTTCCTGAAGAGGGTTCCCTGAAAAACTTTACAAGGGACAATATTACAGAAGGATTTTTGGACCTCAGTGAGTTTGGACTTAATGAACTCTTAACGAACTTTAATGAACTCTTATGGGACTACCACGTAATAACTTTCAGAGCCATTTAGTGGTTTCTTTTTGTGGATTTAATTGTCACGAAGTATACTACACTAGATAACATCACAGCCTTATTGCTGTTAATGTGTGTTTTTGTACGCTGGTAGAACATATTTATCCTATTAGTATTGCACTTTACTCTTTGCTTGCACTTTGGTTTGCACAATTACTTGGCATTGGTTACCTTCTTCTTGTTATCTGTTGTCCATTTATTTGAACAAGTAGGTAAGCTAGAAATGAAAACTTGCTACAATAAGAATGGTTAAAACTAGGAACCAGAGATTGAGTATTAGTAAACCTTCACCTTCACTTGAAGTTCCAGCTAAAAAGCCCAAGATGGGGGGAAGGCAGATTAAAATAACAGAAATCTGGAAAAAAGGAAACTCAAATAACATAAACAACTTCTCCACTCCAAGTGGAGAATTGTCTTCCTGACCGGAGGTTATAAGAGCTCAGTGCCAGCTGGATTTGTCAATTGTACCTACAGTGGAGGATTCCCCTGAGTATAAGGGCTCTAATGTTCTGTATAACTGTAACCCCTTCCCCACTGATATGGAACCTTTGTACCTTGCACTCAAAAGTACTTGTAATCTGAGATTGAATAAATAAATAAAAAGAAATAGAAGATGATCATATTGCGGGAGACCAACACATTGAGTATGCTGAGCAGACTGTTAGCAATATAGAAATGCTATCATGTCAGAATGATAGCAAGGTTGGTTCCTTAGAAATCAGTCTAGAATAATCCCCTAGACTTTGGTGTAATAGTGTCTTGCCTGAAAACAGCTTATAGAGTATTAGACGTGATACGCTGACAAGAACATTGAACACCAAGGACAAGGAACTTAAAGGTGTGTGTGAAGATTTGCAGCAAACAATAAATGGTCTTAGGGCTCTAGAAGAGAAAATTAAGGGTGCAAATGTTAGCTGTTGTGATCACTGCAGTCTTAAACATAGCTTGTATGTTAGGGAAACTCAGAAAGAGAATCTTGTTCCCCTCGTGTTTTTTACCCCTACGCCCCTGAGTGAGGCACTGACTGCATTGTTGAAGGACCCCAGTAATGCTTTTCTTGTTATCATGGAACAACTGATAGTAAATAAAGACATAATGGAAAATATGAGGGCACATATTGCCCTTAATTAAGTTAAAATAAATTAGGTTCTTGAAAAAATTGTGCAGAAACGAGAACTGCCAGAAAATAATGTAAGTAGTGACAATATTCAATTAAGACCTGATTTTAGTACAGTTGAAATACCAGATCTTCCCACTGATACAAGGTGTAAGAAAAAGAGTTAGAATAAGAGGAAGAAAAACAATAATGAAAAATAAAATAAAAAAAAGAAAAGATCTTCTAAAGGTGATAGATGAGAATGTGGAGAAAGTAAGTTTAGATGGGCACAAAATGAGGAAGAATTATGTGGATAGTAAGGATAATGAAGGAAAGCTAGTTATTAGTGATACTAATGAACAGTTAGTTAGCCCCTCTGGTCTAGTTAGTCAGTCTGCTCTCACTTCTGAGCCAGTTCAACAGTCTAAGTTAGCATTACAACTGGCAATACTAGAGCAAGAAATTGCTGGCTTACATCAGGAACTGGGTGTTACGAAAAACAGCACCCAAGATATACGTATAGAACTGGAGAAAGAGGTGTTAAAGGATTTGAAAATAACAGGAATTGATGAAGTTGCCCCCAAATGAGGGTTTATTGGGTGATGACCTGGATTGTATAACAGTAATTAGACTATACAGTCCTAATGCATGGGACAGCCTAGAGAAGGCAAATTTGGAATTTCACGTAATAAACTATCTAAATAGGGAGTTGGATATTGTGGTGACAGAGGCGGACATTGTGAAAATCAAGAAACTAGCTTTATATGGAGCAACAATCGTTGATTTATATTTTGCCTCGCCAAGATCTGCCAATTATGTGTGGATTAATAGACAAAATCAAAGTACTGAAGAAATTTTACTACTTTATCCTAATAGAGAGAATTTCAACCAGGTACCTAATAGTACAGATACGGAAACAGGTAAAATGTTGACACTATTTGGAATGAATCCAACGGCTAATGAACCAGACATGAAGATGTCCCAGGCATTTAGTGATTTATTGACTAACTTTCTGGAAATACCAGTGGAAAAAATGGGGAAGATCTGTGCAAGACGTTCACATGAAGGTAGTCAAACTGACATTATGGTTAGTAATGAAAGACTGGCTGATCAGTTGTTAGCTCAGTCAGCAAAATTGGATAATTTGGGGCTTTACATCATTGATTGCATGTTATTAAGTGTGGAAACCTCTTGGTATGATCTACCCAATGCTGTCATAGATAAAAAACACCCATTGGCCAATAGATTCAGATTGTTGGCAGGTTATAATGATGCTTGACTACCTCTGAACTTCATTAGTTTGGGGCCTAGTGAATATAATAGTTTTATATCCTGGAACATAGCAGGGTGGCACTCTGGGCTGATAAAGATAGTTTATTGTTCCTGACAAATCACGAGGTAATTTGTCTATAGAAAACTTGGCACAATGAAGATTAAAATATTATTCTGAATAGTTATGAATTATTCAAGGCTACAGGCATGAAAAATAAAAAGTTGGGTAGACATTCCAGTGGGATTATCACACTAATAAAAGTTGATATTTTCCAGAAATCCTTGTTGTGGAGGGCTTCGAATAATTTTTTAGTTGTTCTTGTACAAGTAATAGTAAGGAACTTTTACTTATAAATTGCTACGTACCTCCAGAAAACTCTTGTTACTTTACCGAGAGGATTTGGTATGAGCTTTCAGATGTTTCAAAAGAAGTACAACAGAAATTTCCTAGGGCAGAAGTATTGTTAATAGGGGATTTTAACGCATGAATTGGCTCTTTTGACAGTCTTGTAGATCGACCCTTTTTTTCTTATAATTGTATAACAAATCAATTAAAATCTCATCAATCTAAAGATAAAATAATAAAAATGGGAAAAGTATGGTTGAAATATTAAAGGAAAACAATATGTATCCACTTGCTGGGAGACCCTGAAGGAGATTTCACTTTTGTCTCGTCAAGAGGTGCCTCAATAATTGATTTTGTTTTCTGGTCCAGACAGTTGGATTTTTGACATAATTGTCAAGTTCAAATTAGAGCAGAAAGCAATCATTTTCCTATCTTGGATGATCAGGAAAGATATGAAAAAAATACAAAACAATGATAGGGCTTGTATAACTGAAATAAGAGCCTCCCAGCGAATCATTTGGAAGTATGATTCTGAGACTAATATAAGACCTATAATACTGAGCTCTATAATATCACATCCTCTGGTGTTACTTGAAACTAAAAGTTGGGCCAAAATTTATAAGCAGTTTGGGTAGCTTCTTGAGGAGATAAAAGTGTCACTGGAGATTCTACGCGGAAAAAAATTAGAATGATTGGGGAGACTTGGTTTGATTCTGAATGTAGAAGACATAACTCAGTAATTAGGAAATGAAGTAGAGTATATAACACGTTCCCTTCTAAATCAAATTTAAAGAAATTAAATGAAAAGAAAAGAGCTTATAAAAAATTGACTATGGGAAAGAAAAAACTTTATTTTGAAAAGAAGTGGGGGGAAAATGCTAAGGGTAGTGCAGGATAAGGATTAAAAAGCTTTCTTCTGGACCTTAGTCTCTAAAGGACATAATACATTTAAGGTGAATATTGATTCCTACATTCCTGAAGAAAAATGGCTTGTACACTTTTGGAAGATTTATTTTGCACATGAAGAACATGAATTTGGTGATATTGTGGGACAGTCTAATAACCAATTTAAACCGGTTACAATGGATGACATTTATCTGGCTATTTACACTTTAAAAAAAAAAAAAGGTGGCTGGGCCAGATGGGATGGCCGCAGAGGTGTATCTTATGAAGACTCCATTTTGGTGTTGCTTTTTGACAGTATTCTACAATAGATGTATTATTGAGAAAAGTTATCCCGATTCCTGAAAGGGTGTGATCATTATGCCACTACACAAGAAAGGTCCATTGGATGACCCTAGAACGTATAGACCCATCGGTTTACTCGACATCAACTTAAAACATTTTTCTATGATAATTCTACAATGGTTAGTGGCAGAAGTTGATAGAACCGGGGGCATTTCTCCTTATCAAGCAGGATTTAGGGAAAATTTCTCAACCCTTGACAATATCTTTGTACCTTATTACTTTGTTGAAAAGTACATTAAACTACAGAGGCAAACATTGTATGTTACATTCATAGTTTATAGTACTGCATTTGACAATGTGTCAAGGGAGATTTTGTGGCAGACCCTTTTTAAAAGAGGGATAAATCCCAATTTAGTTAAAATTTTAGCACAACTAGATGGTAACACTTGGGCCAAAGTTAGACTTGGTCTGGAGCGACAGCTTTCTGAGGCTTTTAAGATAAATTTAGGTGTTTGGTAGGGCTGTGTACTAGTCCCTCTGCTGTTCTCCCTATACATGGAAGGTATACTATCCCATAGTGGCTTTGTTGATAAGGATCCCCCTAAAATTAAGGATTATGCTGTCCCTATGCTGGCTTATGCCGCTGATACTATAATCTTGTCTTTAATAAAGATGTGAATACAAAAAAAACTGGACTATATCTATAAAGATCAGGTTCCTTACAATTAACTATTAATATAAACAAAACAAAAATGATGATTATTGGGAGTTCAGATTGCAAAGAAAATTGTTTATTAGTCCTAACAAAGTGGAAGTGGTGTCAGAATATGATATTTAGGTGTAACAATACAGCAAAATGGCAAATGGAGTAAACATATTGTAAGATCCATTGAGAAATTTAAAAAAAACATAGCCAGTTTAAACAGATTTAATTATACATATGGGGGAATGACGGTCAGACCCCGGTTCATGTTATTCAAGCAAAAATCGAATCACAGTTGTTATATGGCTGTGAAATTTGGGACATAAAGGACCCTAATAAATTAATGAGTCCTTTGTACAAATCTCTAAGATATATTTTACGGGTAGGCAATTCATGTCCTTCTTCATATGTAAGGGCTGAATTGGGGCTAGTTAACATTAGAGCGCTATTAGATGTGAGAAAAGTTAATTTCTGGATCCATGCTACAAATAAAAATGAGGATTCTCTAGTTAAAAAACACTTAAAAGAAAATGAATTCTGGCAGAGTTTTGGGTACAAAACAGGCTTTTGGTTTCTATTATGCTTATTTTGGAGGAATGCAAGTTGTTACACCTAAAGAAAGCTGTCAATAAAGGCATTTTGATCAGCATAACATAAAAAAAAATACATTTAAAAAAACTAAAACACCATTGGAATGGGAGGGCTTGAATTTGATCTCAAGTTCTTGCTATTCTAAATGGTTTGCTTCAAACAATTATAACCACAGTTTTAAAAAATATTTAGATACATTAATTGACCCAGGACTACGAGCCAACTTAACTCTTCATAAATTTAAGCATTTTACCAGTAGTGTTCTGGATTTTAGATACAAAAAAGCAGGAATTACTTCTGAGGATTGTTATTGTGGGGGCGGTGGCAAGGATGATTTATTACACATTCTATGGGAATATAGATGGTACTAAATATTGCGTGCATATTGATTAGGTCTCTTTTTAAATAGTATCTATTTAATACATAGAATAGAACTAACAAACATCTTGTTTCATACAGAAAATGTTTGGGCAGTGGAAAGGCTAGCCAACTACTTCCAAGCTATTAGGAAAGTAAAGTGCAGAATAACAGTTGTGTAATGTGTACTAGGATATGAATGTTAAAGTGTTTCTTCTCCCGTATCTAAATGGATTATTTACGAATTTTAGTATGTAGGTAGGTATGTTATGTTTTGTAATGTATAAACGTTGTGAAGGTTTTTTAACCATACAATGAAACATGATTGACTGATTTCATTTAAAGTAAATTTCTAAGATTTTTATAAATGTATTTGGGCTTCATAGCCCATTATTTTAAGAATGTGCTAGCTCATTTCTGTAACAAGTTGCATTTTGTAAGCATGTCATTTTCGAGAGGGAACAGATCGTACATGGAACCAAACCCATGACCATCTAATCCTTACACTTCCTGGTCCACTGGCTCTACTCCTACACTTAGACATTCTGTGATGTTTAAGCAGGGAGAGCATGGGGGCATGCCCCGCACAACTCTATGGGGTAATTTCTCAATGCTTATTTATATACGTTTATGCAAACTTGGAGAAAAATGAAGGCTACCACTCAACTAGCAGGGGCCCTATTAATTGAGTGGTGGATTTCATTTTTCTTTAAGGTTGCATAAACATATATAAATAAGCACTGAAAAATGATCCGATAGACTTGTATGTGGTGCGCTCCCATGCTCTCCCTGGTTAGATGTCACAAAATGGCTTAACTATAAAATATCCAGTGACCAATGAATTTTTAAAAGAGATGAGACATCTTTAGGAAAACTTTGGAAAACATAATATTTTATTTGGACAAAAACCAGCTTGTATTTCTTATATCTTTTATAGTTCTCCTCATTTATTACTGAGGGAATGTGCACAAAAACAGGATCATTATCCCTTAAGAGTTAATCACCCACCAGCTTTTCCCCCACTTGGAAGTCAGAAAATCCTTTGCTGTGATGTCGCTGTCAGTTGCCATGGGAATATCTATAATGTCACAAACAGAGCAGCATGCCATCAGGTGTTGAACAAGTAATAGGAGATAATGTGCTCTCAAGAAATAAAGATCCTGTTATAATAACTGGTGACCTCTTCTATCACACTGATTATCAGTGTGATCAAATGCTGTAACAACTGGGTATGACATCACACCCATGTACTACAGCATTTGGAGAATTCAGGCTTTATTCTCCCTATTGGGAAACTTGCTTTTTATGCTCATGTTCCACAATTGGTTACTATAAAAAATAAAACATAAGTGACTGTGTGATTATGACATTTTTTTTAACACACCTTCGATGTGTGATGACCACATAAACCTCTAAAGCTTTGCTCTCAAGGTTTATGGATCATCACAATCCTTAGGTGTGTAAAAGATTTCATAACACACAGTCACCTTTGCATTATTCTCTATTTCATGCATATGAGCTTAGTAATAGATAAGGGGAGAAAAAATACAGTGCTAATGTGAAATACAGACTGAACTGTGTCCAAGTATTGTGTTACTACATCCCACTGAGCCACCAGTTGTGGTATACAGTATGAATGGTTTCATGTGCTTCCAATGGGTGAGAGAACAGTAAAGTAAAACTGAATTTTTCCATCACCCAATGGACGAAAATGAAATCACTCTTACAGTATACCGCAATGGGTGGCTCCACTGAATGTATTAATACATTATAGGTTGACATAGTGCCACTGTCTTTAAATAACAAAAATAAACTACAACTGACTCTCTGAACCTGTCCATTTCCAGGGCAGCTGCACTTGAGACACTCTTTAATGATACGAGTGTCTCGCATGCAGGGTGGTGGAGCACTCTCATTTATTGGTGGCGCTCTATCAACTTATAATAGATTTTTCCAAGTTTTGGGGGAGGTGTGGGATGCTCTTTAAATAAAACAACATGTTTAAATAGATTTGGAGTGCCTGTCTTGTAAAATATCAAGAAAAGGCTATCATTACAGGAGCTGATCAGTAAAAATGTTAGTTTGTTGGCAACATAGATACCAGATTTAGAAAACAAAGGTTTCACATCTTTCAGGCAAGACAACAGGGGTTATGCTAGCTCCTGAGAAAGGAGGATAAGAACCACCCAGTATTCATGCACTCTCCCTTTGGTTGACCAACTGGCACTGCATGCCAGCTGTTAAGCTGCTGTTCAGCCTCTCTTCCAGGTGGAGGCTACAGTGCTGATATAGTGACCCCAAAACTGAATTGGGAATAAGGGGATATAGCAGTTGTGTCAATTAAAATGCCACCAACAGCTTAACCTGATTCAGTATGTTAGTCTGCAAGTTTATGCCCCAGGGATGAGGCTGAAAATAGGATGGTTTTCCTATCCCTCTTTTCCCGGTCAGCATAAACTAAAAAAATAAACTCTGCCCATATTGTCATACACTGATGTAGGGTGGCAGGCAGCTAAACCAGAGGTACCTGTAACTTGCTGTGATATAATGGCATGGTGAATATGAACAGCGTAATTTTCTAAACAACTTCTCTAGACTGTGCAGCAACATTTGCCTTACTGCATGGCTGGTTATTAATTAAATTAGTATGTTGTTTTTATATATATAGACATACATAAATAGAATGGTAATGTGGACGTGGTGTATTTAGATGTGGTATATTTGGATCTCAGCAAGGCCCTTGGTACTATATCATAGGATAAACTTACACAGAAACTGAAACAGAGAGCAGTGCTAGCAGTGCTACCAGTTACAAAGAAGGATCAAACCACGGTTTATGGTCAGGAACAAGGAGTAAGTGTAGATGGGGGTACAATCAGATTGGCCACCTGTAAGTAGTGGAATACCACAGGGATCAGTGGTAGGGTCAACACTTAAGCCCAGCACGAGCAGATGAACAGCAGACGGTGGGAAGCATCTTAAAGGTAATAAGCTGCTTTCCTGCACTGGCCTTTTGCAGGGGGCGTTAGCCCGTCGACACTGCGCATCACCCAAACATACGTGCCCTACCAGAGACCTGGCTCTCTAACTCTATGCCCGACTCTGCAGTCTCCATACCCAGTTTTACCCTCTTCCGCACAAACAGACTGGGCAAGCGGGATGGTGGCTGTGCTGTATATATTAAGGACTCCCTAAATGCACAACCTCTCCCCACACCCCAGCTTGAATATGGCGCCCACGCCCTTACCATAAAAGCTACCACAGGAACCTCAGCTGCCCAACTCTTCATTACCATGGCCTCTATCCCTCCTAGGAACCAAAACCCAGCCTCCCATTCCCTCTTGAACTACCTCTCTCTACTTCCATCGAACTGCGAGAGTATCATCATGTAAGATTTCAATAACTAAGGATGCCACCCTCTTTCAGGATGCCACTGCCGCCCTGGACCTGACACAGGTTGTCAATAAACTGACTCACCATAACCCAACCACTGGCTCTTCAACCCTACTTGACCTAATTTTTACGAACCACCCAAACAGGATCTCTTTGGTTGCTGTCCTCCCCAACACACTCAGCGAGCACTCCCCAGTCCTCTTCACTTGGGCCTGTAAACCCCAACCCCCACCCCAAGTTCATTTACCTTAGTAACCTAAAACGTGGCAAACTAAAGCAACTAAAGCTCCATCTCAAGCGATGGGAATGGTTCTCCGTATTTTTGGCCCCAGACGTTGACACAGCCCTTGACCTTTTTATCCTAGCCTTTAACATTGCCTGTGATAAGTCTTCCCCCCTCACTAAATCTCTGATCAAAGGTAACCCACCCCCCTGGATCTCTCAACAACTCCTAGATATGATGCACCACCGTGATGCCCACTGGCAGACTGACATTGACAAAGGCAGGCCTGCAGACAGACAAAGGTATCACAAGGCTAGGAACAAATGCACCTGGGCCATATGTAAGGCCAAAGCATCCCACTACCAAACATCTCTCGCATCCTCCTGGGGTACCAGCTGCCAGTTCTGGAACAACGCCAGAGAACTCAATGGTAAGACCAGGACCCCCCCCCCCCGTTACTCCTAGAAGTTAATGGTGCCGCCACCTCTGACCCCAAACATATTGCTGATGCCCTCAATCACTCTTTCTCTGACTTAAGCCTCATCCTTCCGGCCAACTTTTTTGACCCCCCCCTCCCCCTGCTTGCCTCCTCCTACACTCCCCTTCTGCCTTAAGACCTTAAAAGGAGGAGATATCACTGCAGCCAGGAACTACTGGCCCATATCCATCCTCCCCCTCTCTCCAAGGCCCTGGAACAAATAGTGTCTGACCAGCTCACAGAATATCTCTCCAAATATAATATCCTCTGTAAGGAACAATACAGATTCCACAAAGACACAGCACTAACACGGCCCTTCTCACCTTCACTCTGCCCTTGACAAAGGACAAATAGCTGGAGCAGTCTTTGTGGACCTATCAAAGGCCTTTGACACGGTCAATGATGACCTTCTTCTAACCACCTTCCTATGCTAGGTCTCTCTCAGGACTCATATGCTGGTTCACTGACTACCTCACAGGCAGATCTCAGTGTGTTAGAATTGGAGACACCCTCTCCACTAGCCTTTTCACTAGGTCTGGAGTACCACAGGGATCCATCCTAGGCCCTCTCCTGTTCAGCCTCTACCTTACTTCCCTCCCCTTTCCATGCTCTGATAACTTACTACAGATGACACCGTCCTCTTCACGTCACACTCCAATCCCTTCACCCTTCAAAACTCAATTCAATATGCCTTCATGGAAGCCGAACAAAGGTTCACTAACCAGAGGCTGGTATTGAACTACAAGAAAACTAAGGTCGTGACCTTTGCACATCACCAAAACCCCCTTAGACTTACACGCCCCTCCATCCTCAACACCAATATGACCCCTTTAGAACCAGCAGACACCTTCAAATACCTCAGCATCACTCTGGACTCCTCCCTTACTTTCCACCAGCATATCCACCTCCTCTCCTCAGTGATCAACACCAGAACTGGCTTATTGCACCGTTACAAACACTGCCTCACCCCTGATGCCCTCCGGGTCACTGTCTCATCCTCTATTCTCTCATTTCTGGACTACGGGATACTAATCTATAGGGCAGCAGACACCACCTCCCTCAGGAGGCTGAGAGTGTTCCTGAACAAAGCCTGTCGCCTCACCCTTGGTTGTGACCATACCACACACATGTGTACCCTGTACAGCTCAATTAACTGGCTCAACTTTGATAATAGACAAAACTTCCAAACCTGCCTTGTGACCACAAAACCTGCCCTTGGCCTGCCCCCGGCTGGAGGCACTTGTCAGGCCTGCTCCAGCCATCAGAAACACCTGCAGCTCCACCAGGTCTCTTCTTCAAATCCCCAGGGGCCATACCTCCCTATTCCAGTGCTCCTTCCTGTACCATGCCCCAACCTGGATGAACTCTCTTCCCAGCTTGCTTGTCTCTAGTACAAGACTTGGAGCGTTCAAGACTGCACTAAAGGACCACCTCCATGCTGCCAGTCCCTGTGACTGTTTACAACCTCCCTCTTCACCCATATCCCCTCCATTTTCTCTGACAAGGGACCTCCTCCCGCCTGCCTCCCAGGACATCCGAGGGCGACCTGTATATTGTTTCTTATACAGGCTTATATTTTAATATTTTTTTACCTTCAATGAAACTTTGTCTTATTTTAATATATCCTGTTACCTCAATGAAACTTTACTTGCCTGTGCCGCAGCAGTCTGTAAGCTTCTGTTGCCTGTCTACTGTTTTATGCCACCTCATACTGTATACTGTTGTTCTCTGTAAACTATTCTGTTCTGTTGTATTGCCTGTCTCTGTAACTGTTTCTGACGTGGAATCTTTGTAAATGAGTCCTTGACTCAAAGGTAGTTTTCCATAGATTTCAATAAACAATAAACAACACTGTGTGTTTATTTATGTTTGTGTAACTGTTTTATTGAGAGATTTCTAACATAAAGTATCTGGCAATCATTACATTTCATACATACATCCCTTAAACTATACCATGTAGCATGACTTGACATCTTCTTCAGTAAGCATCAACTTCCTCTTGTAATATTATTCTGTTTATACACAGCATTGATTATTTGTGTTCCCTTGACTAAGAAAAAAGTACAGTGCAGTTATTTCTTCTCTCAAGAAACAAAAACCCTGTTCTCTTTAAACAGTTAACTTTTGTGAACCACAACCAGGGTGCGGTGACGCAACCAATAAACGGAACTCTTTTGTACCATGTCTGAGTGAACCATGACTCAAAGCTTTGTCATATTATAGGATACAAGATATTAAATTAATTTGGGAGGTAGGGAGAAGGGATTTCATTTATACCAGGGTTGCACTTCTTGTTTTGGGGATGTGGGGTTTCATCTTAATGGATCTGATTGTGGTACTAGCACCCCCCAGTTATGAAACCGATCTAGATTCTTAAATGGGAATGGAACTGGGGTGTCCCATAGGACTGAAATTATACTGTGTACATTAGTTCAATATTGCTGAGCTGTTGGACATTCCCAAAAGTTAAGGTAGTGGGATCCTATACTCCCACATTCCCTACAACAGAGGTTAGAGCTATTAGGGCTAAAGTTGTGGGTTATTGTGAAAGTGTGAAGAAACCTCACCATCAATTTCCAATGGTATTCTCTTTGTCCTGGAGAGGCCATGATCTTCCATCTACTCTCCCACAACCTGCACCATTCTTCTTCTGTAATTTCTAGCTGGGCCTCCCTCTCCCAATCAGTATGAATGTTAGAGGCTTCTATATGTTTGGTGCCTAGTAACGCTTAATATGCTGTGGAGCTTGAGCCTCTCCTGTCCTCCAGCATAGCAGCCCAACATCAAAATCCTTCTAGAACTGTTAAGTCTCTACTTATTCTGGTAATCCACTTTTTGGTATGAAGACAGTGCCTCATTTGGAGAAATCTAAACAGGTCTTGTCTACGAAGACCATATTTTTCTTGTAGAGATGAAAATAGAAAGCAGACTCCATTTTGAATCAGTGAATTGCATCTTGACAACGAGGCAGGGTTCCACCTAAGAAAACCTGGGTCTATGCGAGGTGGGTGGAAGTCTGGGTCACCTATTTTACTCATAAGGGAGCCAACATTATTTGAGGTACTGGAGAGGGATCTGGCTTTAAGAAGCATCTTTAAAATGTGTCTGGTCCAGATAACTTTAATGTCAGCCCATATCTTTGGTGTCAGTGTTATGTGCAGAAGAATAAATAGGAGCACAGGCAGGGGTGGTTTTGCCTCTATCTCCTGCTAGTCTGCATCTGATTTCTGCTTAGTCCATAACATTATCAGCACTAGTTGTGCAGAGATGTAAGAGAGTTTAAACTCTGGCATAGGCATTCCCCCTTGTTCAAGGGACAGTGAAAGGAGTCTCTTGTTTATAGTATGTCTACTCCCAGACCAGATGAATCCCAGAAACAATATCTGTAAGCTCTTCCAGAATGCCTGTGGGATACTTACATGGATGGCGTGGAATAAAAATAAAACAAGCATTTGCAATTGCTGAATGTTGGCTTGCTGGCACTGGCATTGGTGGTGCAGGAGTCAGAAATGCAAAACAGAAATGGCCGTGAAGGTGTGCAAACACAGGGTCAACACCACCACCGCGAACCCCAGGGCAGCGACAGAAATCACCTGTCTGTGGCGAGTCACTGTGTTGGTGCAAGGAAAATTATTGGCAGTGCATTTCCCAGTGTTGCATCCCCCATTCAGTCCAACTCCAACTCGGAGTTAGATATTTAGAGACTGGGGTATGTGTGGGGCAGAACCCCCCCACATGGGGGGTTCAGAGGGAACAGCCCCCCGACAGACATGCACCGGCATCCCGATGACACAATGCCGACACTCAGCATTGTGTCTGTATGGGGATGTCGGTGAGAAGCAATCTGGCGCTATAAGTAAAACCGCCAGTGAAGTATTGAAATGTGAACACTCTCCCCATAAAGTGAAAGGCGCTGGGAGTGGCTTTGGTCGCCATAACGCTTTATGCTATTCTGACCTCACCCCACCCAGCAGAGAGTGACTGTGTCGAGGTGTGCATTGGGGTCTTCGTCTTATTCTCACCCCATTCCATAAGGAAACAAGCTGAGATGGGTGCAGTATAGGAGAATGGGGTGAATGTTAGGGTGACAGAACCCAAGGCACACCTCACTACCTGTCAGTGGCTGTAGGGTGGGGGTGGGGTAGAATTCTGTGAACATTATTCAATTCAATTCAATTCGTGTTTATTTATAAAGCTCCTTTCAAAATCAAGGCGCTGTACATGATAATAAAACGGAGATCAACAATAAGCAAATAAACTATAAAGAAAAAGCCAAGTTAAAAAGATAAGTTTTTAAAGCAGTTTTAAAACTATCGACGGTCGGGCATTCTCTCAACCAATGAGGTAGAGCAACAGTTCTTAGACTTTGTCACAGTGAGCCTCCCCAAATCTGTGGAAAAGATTTTGAGCCTCCCCCCAAAACTGAAATAATCGTAGGCCTCCCCAAAAAAAAATAACATATTGTACTTTGCACAGTACACCATGAATAAATTGGAAGCCCTTTGAGTACTTGGCTCACTTTCAGTTCTTTGTCTTACACTGACATGGAACCTTTGAAAAGAGCTCCTGGCTCAAAGGTGTTATCTGAATAATAAATAAAATAAACAAATATTATTATTCAGCTTATTGTGCCCCTGCCAGCCTACTTGCTGCACTATTTTCATTCTTGAACCATTGTTACCCCTTGTTGCAGTACCTTCATGGGTCAGACTACTTTCTGTTTCCTCTCTACATATGAAATAACCTTCCTAAATACTTTGCCTCTCCCATCCTTCCCTGCTCATAAGCAACTTCTCTGGGATTACTTTGCTCCTTTCCGCTATTGCTTTTGGCACTTCTATGCTCAGTCCTTGTATTTGGGCTGTTCTGCCATCAGTCTATAAACTGATCAATTACCACAACTCATTATTAATTTACTGTTCATATTTGTTTGCACTACTGTTCATTGTGTGTTTCTTGATTGTTTTGCAGTTACCTTTTGAAATGTATTCACTGCTTACCCTTCCTCGGCTACACCTGAAATGAACCTTGGCTCATTCACCTTCCCTCGTCACCTATTAGTAAATAAATACATAAAATTCACCTACTATTATCCTCTTTTAGTTTGCTTCATCTCTTCACACAAAATACAGAAAACTCAAAATTTAAATACTGTACTTTTTCAGACTTGCTTGAGCCTCCCTTGGAACGGGTTGGGGCCTCCCCAGGGAGGCTGGCCTCACCATTTGAGAACCCTTGAGGTAGAGAATTCCACAGGGTAGGAGCTGAGTAAGCAAAAGCACGAGATCCTGATAACTTCAAACGAACCCTGGGAATCTCTAGCAATCCCTCATTGGCGGAGCAGAGGGGGCGATAGGGAATCAGAAGATCTTTCAGGTAACCGGGTCCCTGATCGTGTAGGGCTTTAAAGGTTAGTAAACCAACCTTAAAGATGATACCCCACCGCACAGGCAGCCAATGCAGTTCGCGAAGCACAGGCGTAATATGACTGGTTCTCGAAGTCCCAGTCAGAAGCCTGGCTGCAGCGTTCTGCACTAGCTGCAGGCGGCGGATATCAATCCCTGGGAGCCCTAGGTATAGGGAATTACAGTAGTCCAAACGGGTTGTAACAAAGGCGTGAACCAAAGTCGGAAGATCCTCCTGGGGAATCAGGTGTTTCACCCAGGCAATATTCCTCAGATGATAAAAAGAGGTCTTGACAACAGCTGACACCTGAAATTTCAGGGTCAGACCGCCGTCAAAAATAACGCCCAGATTTCGCACCTGTCGAGAGCTAGAGAGCGGCACCCCACCAAGTGATAAGCCTGATGGATTATGGCTGACGAACCCAAGTTACGTCCCCGACACCTGTCAGTCTCTACAGGGTGGGTGTATGGTTGAAAAAATTAACTCCCTGGCATGCATAGGGAGAGGCATCACCAGTAGAAAACAGGAAGTTGTTATCCCTCTGTACAGACAGCTGGTGAGACCCCATCTGGAGTACTGTGTGCAGTTCTGGAGACCCAATCTCTGCAAGGACATAGACAGGATGGAAGCTGTCCAGAGGAGGGCAACTAAAATGGTGCAGGGTCTGCACCAGAAGACATATGAAGAGAGACTAAAGAAGCTTAATATGTATAGCCTCGAGGAAAGGAGGGAGAGGGGGGACATGATAGAAACTGTCAAGTACCTCAAGGGAATCAGCAAAGTCCAAGAGAGTAGCATCTTTCAAAAAAAGAGGTGTGCAAGAACAAGGGGTCACAATTTGAAGATGGGGGGTGGCTCAGAGGTAATGTAAGGAAGTATTTTATCACAGAGAGGGTTGTAGATGCATGGAACAGCCTTCCGGAGGAGGTTGTGGAGTCAGAAACAGTGGTTGAATTCAAGCATGCATGGGACAGTCATAAGGCAATTCTAGGGGGTGGGGTAGAAAGAAGTAGGCTGCTGGTTAACTAGGATCTGCAGCTTATCCATTAGGTAGGGAAATAGGCAGACTGGGTGGGCCAAGCGGTCCTTATCTGCCATCAAATTCTATGTTTCTATGTTTGTTGGTGTTTTCACTCCAAATTTTCAAAAGTGGCTTTTTGGGACCCCACCTCATGAACAGTGGCACTACCATTTCATTACTTAATCCTGGTAGGTGATTTCACACAGTAACTGTACCACTGGGAGCCACATGTGTGGAAACACATTTCAGGAAGGATGCAAAAAATGACAGCTGCACTGTTCATGAGGAGGTATAAAAAACGGCAATGTTGAAATTCTGGAGAGAAAATATGAAAAATTTGCAAACATACGAGTGTGCACAGATACTGTGCAACGCATGCCCATAATGAAGTTATTTTGGGGATTTTTTTTCACCGAATTTTCAACATGGGCATTTTGGGATCTCTCCTCATGAACAGTGGCACTGTGATTTTGTTGGAAATCTGGAGTGAAAATATAAAAAATTCTCAGTTATGAGCATGCATGGAACTGCGCAATGCATGCTCGTGACACAGTCATTTTTTGGAATTTTCTCACCAGATTTTCAACATAGGGATTTTGGGACCTCTGCTCATGAACAGTGTCACTGTGATTTTCTTAATCTGTCCCAAACATTGATTTCCCACAGTGATTGTGCCATTGTGTGCCACACGTGCGAAAACACATTTTGGGCTGGATGTGAAAAATGACACCTGTACTGTTCATAAGGAGGTGTGAAAATGGCAGTGTTGAAAATCTGGACTGAAAATATTAAAATTTTCGGTTACTGAAGGCATGAAACGTACAACGATGCTCATAACACAGTCATTTTTGAATTTTTACACTGAATTTACAACATAGGCTTTATGGTAGCCCACTTTATGAACAGTGACACTGTCGTTTCATTAATCAGTCCCAAAAGGAGATTCTGTGCAGTGACTGCAAAATCACCTTTTGGGACCGAATAATGAAATAACAGTGACTGATTTCATGAGGTGGGGACCCAAGAACCCCATGTTGAAAATCTGGAGCCAAAAGTAAAATAAATGGCCAAGATATCCACCTAAGCTGCCCCCCCCCCCACATTGATGTCATTAAACAGCAGCTTATCGGCATTTCTTCAGTTTGCTGTCAGCTTTGAAGAGGGCAGACATGTTCCCACTCCACCAAAGATTACTGCACCGACCTCCAGAGGTAAGTATGTGGTGAGGGGGGGTGTGGGGATGGGGGGGTGCGCAGATGGTGGGGTGCGGGTTGGGGGAGGGGAGCCACAGACAGCGAGGGACTGTTTTCTTGTTTACAGGTCAAAATAAAAATAATAAACACTTTGGGGGAAGAAACATAGAAACATAGACTTTGACGGCAGATAAGGACCACTTGACCCACCCAGTCTGCCCATTTCCCTACCTATTGGATAAGCTGCAGATTCTAGTTAACCAACAACCTACTTCCTGCATACCCCCACTATAATTGCCTTATGTCTGTCCCATGCATGTTTGAATTCCCCACTGTTTTAGACCAACCTCTCCAGGAAGGCGGTTCCATTGTCCACCACTCTCCCCGTGAAAAATAATTTCTTCACATTACCTCTGAGCCGTCCCCCCTCTAACTTTAAATTGTGCCCCCTTGTTCTTACACATCTCTTTTTTCTGAAAGATGCTACCCTCCTGGACTTTGTTGATTCCCTTGAGGTACTTAAAAGTTTCTACCATGTCCCCCATCCCTCCTTTCTCATCAAGGGTATACATATTAAGCTCTCTCAGTCTCTCTTCATATGGTTTCTGATGTAGACCCTGCACCATTTTTGGACTGCTTCCATCCTGTCTATGTCTCGTAGATGAGGTCTCCAAAACTGCACTGAGTACTCCAGATGGGGTCTCACCAACTGTCTGTATAGAGGGATAACCACTTCCTTTTCTACTTGTGATGCCCCTCCTATGCATCCCAGTATCCACCTGGCTCTCCTTACTGACTTCTCACATTGTTTACCCACCTTTAGGTCATCTGATATGACTACACCAGATCCCTTTCCATTATTGTTGTCGTTAGTACCTCCCCTGCTGTTGTGTACTCTTCTCCTGGATTTTTATTTCCCAGGTGCATTACTTTGCACTTCTTTGCATTGAATCTAAGTTGCCATATGTCTGACCATTCCTCCAACCTTGCCAAGTCCCTTCTCATCCTTTCTACCCCCTTGTGTATTAACTCTGTTACAGATCTTTGTGTCATCTGCAAAGAGGCATACCTTTCCTTCCAGACCCTCTGCAATGTCACCTATAAAGACGTTAAAGAGGACTGGACCCAGTACTGAGCCCTGAGGTATTCCACTAGTAACCCCCCTTTCTTCAGAATGTGTTCCATTCACTATTACCTTCTGTGTCCTGTTGTGCAGCCAGTTTGCTACCCAGGCTACCACCCTGGAACCCACTCCCAGGTTGGCTAACCTGATAATTAATCTTTTGTGCAGGACTGTGTCAAATGCCTTGCTAAAGTCTAGGTAGCCCATATCCACAGCCCCTCCCTGGTCTATTACTTTGGTCACCCAGTCAAAGGAATCGATTAGATTCTTCTGACATGACCTTCCTGCTGTGAATCCATGCTGCTTTGGGTCCTGTGCCCCGCTGGCCTCTAGGTATTCAACAATTCTTTCTTTCAGAAGTGATTCCATCATATTCCCCACCACTGAGGTCAAACTAACAGGTCTGTAGTTTCCTGCTTCTGCCTTGCTCCCACTTTTGTGAAAGAGAATCACATCTGCCCTCATTCAGTCCTCAGGTACCACCCCATCTTCCCATGATTTGTTAAAAAGTGTGGTTAGTGGTGTCACTAGTTCCTCCCTTAGCTCTTTTAGGATTCCAGGGTGAATCCTGTCATGCCCCATTGCTTTGTCCACCTTGAGTTTTAGGAGTTCTTTCAGTACTCTTTCTTCTGTAAATGGACTGGTGTCAACCCCACTATCCAGAGGGCTTCTACTGTTTGGTTTAGGTAACTCCTCCTCTTCTTCTTTTGTGAATACTGAGTAAAAAGTATTCATTCAGTATCTCTGCCTTTTCACTGTCTCCCTATGCACCTCCCTCTCCTTTATTAATCTTCACTGTCCCTCCCTTAACCTTTCTATGCTCCCTAATGTTACCTATAAAGGTTTTATCCCCTTCTTAACTGAGTTGGCTATCTTTTCCTCAGTTTGGGCCTTTGCTTTTCTGACTGCCTTCCCCACTTCTTTCTGCTTTAATTGATACAGTTCCCTGTCGTGCTGTCTATGATTCCTTATACTTTTTGAATGCAGCCTTTTTCTCCTTAACCTTCCCTGACACCTCTTTTGAGAACCATAGTGTTTTTTTATTCCGCTTTGTTTTCTTTATTTGTTTCACACAAAGGCTTGTTGCCTCCATGATGGTAGTTTTGATTTTTCTCCATTTTTCTTCCACCCCTCCTTTCTGGCCATTTGCTAATGCATTCCTCAGGTATTCACCCATTATGCCAAAGTCAGCCCTTCTTAAGTCCAGTATCCTTGTCTTTGTATGTCTTGTCTCCATGGTTGTGTTTATTGTGAAGCACACTGTGCAGTGGTCACTTGTTCCCAGATGTCTACTGACTTCTAAGTTTGTGATCCTCTCTCCATTTGAGAGTACCAGGTCTAATATTGCTCCTTCCCGAGTGGGTTCCACCACTAGCTGTCTAAGGCATGCCCCCTGTAGGGCATCGAGAATGACCCTGCTCTTGGATGTGGCTGCAGTCCATGTCGCCCAGTTAATATCTGGCATATTCAGGTCCCCCATCAACAGTATCTCCCCTTTTTCAGCCATTTTGAGAATGTCCTCTATCATTTTCTTATCCATTTCCTCTCCTTGAGGCGGGGGTCTGTATACAACCCCTGTGCGGATTGTGATGCCATTCCCTGTCTCCAATGTGACCCAGAGTTCCTCTTGTACTCCCCCTTTACTTTTTAGTTCTGTATCTTTGATCCCTTCCCTTATGTAGAGAGCTACTCCACCTCCTCTTTTACCCTCCCTGTCCCTTCTGTAGATTGTGTACCCTGGTATGTTGACATCCCAGTCATGGTTCTCTGTGTACCATGTTTCTGTGACTGCCACAATATCCAAGTGTTCCTCTTCCATCAGGGCTACTTGCTCTGGAAGCTGGTTTCCCAGACTATGGGCATAGGTACTCATTGCCCTCCATTTAATGTTGGCTTTATCCTTTTTTACCCCATCCCTGCTCTTATTGCCCATGTCCATTTTTCCATTTACCCCTGTCCTGCCTTCTGTCAAGCTCTGTACCTCAGTGTTTACCCTACTACCTGCCATGTTTTGTGGGGGGAGGCTTGAACTTTCCTGTTTCCTATCAGCACCCCCCCGGCTAGTTTAAAAGCTTGCCAAGGAAGCCTTTAAACCTGTCACCTAGGAGCGTGTTTCCCTTCCTGGACAGATGCAGACCATCATGCCAGTATAGACCTTCATCTCTCCAGGTGGACCCCCAGTCCCCAATGAAGCCAAAGCCCTGTGCTCTGCACCAGTTTTGCAACCATTCATAAAACTGCATGGTGTGCAGTACCCTAGTCTCACCCCTGCCATAGACTGGCAGCACCTCTGAGAAGGTTACCATGCTTCCTACCTGTCTGAGGCCCCTCCTCAACTCCACAAATTCATCCTGCACTGCACTGATCTCATGCCTAGCTAGGTCATTTGTCCCAAGGTGGACAATGATATCTAGTTTCCTCTCCTGTGTTGCTGCTTCTGCAATCCTGAGGATTCGCTTCCTGAGTCTCCAAGCCATGGCACCAGGCAGGCACCTTACTTCCCTCTCCTCTCCCTTCCCCAGGTCTACACCCCTAACAACTGAGTCCCCTTTCAGAAGCTGTTTCTTTCCCCTGTGGTGTCCCTTGCCACTCTTTTGTGGGTCTCCCTTGTGGATGTCCCCAGCATTCTCCTTGGTCTCCAATGAGGGTGTCATCATAGAGGAACCTTGATTTGCCAGACTGACATATGATTTGTGTAGAGGTGCAACTCGGGGGCTATGCCTCTGTTCTACCACCCTCACCCTCCCAGAACCTACTGTGGTCCATCTGCTCTTCACACATGGCAACCTCTGAGGCAGTGGTTGTGGAACTGGTGCTCTTTGGGTGGGGGAGGCCTCCTTAGTCCTTGCCAGTTCAGCCTGGAGGTGGGCAACCTCCTCCCTCAGAGCTGACAGTTGCCTGCAAATAGGGCAGCAATGCAGGTTCCAGAATGTCTCCTGGAAAATAGCTGCCCCACAGGTTTTCTTTTCAGGTAGTACATTGGGCATGCTGGGGTGGGCTCCCAGTGTGTCACCTGTTTTTTTTTGCGGGGACTGGAGCCAGCAGAGATTGGGCACCCTGTAGGCAAAGAAAGCCTGTCTGTGTTTGAGTGGGGGAGCATGATGCCGAAGGGGACTGGGCACTCCCCTCAGCAGACAAATTAAACTAGGGGGACATTATGCTGACGGGGACTGAGCACCCCATCAGCAAACAGTTGAACTGGGATGGGGGCATGCTGACAGGGGGACTAGGCACCCCCGAAGTCGGCTTCCTAGGGATTGTGAAAGGTGAATGGCGAGAGTCGCCGCCATGTTTATTGAAGTGTTTCACCAGGCAAGGCACGTAGTGGAGGTGTGTCAGATCTGCCACTGCAATGGCGAGCCTGTCTCTCATTGCTGCGGTGGGTTTCTTTCAAGTTGGTGGCAATCTGTGAAACTGCTGTCATCAGCAGCATGCTCAATGGTTGGCGGCTGAGGGATACACCGGCTAACGTATCCCTTGGATTCGCCACAACACTGACACACCTTTGAAAGTACTAGTAAAATACTATGACCACAAAATGTTGCTTGCACATGCGTGCACAAGCCAACATAAAAATGGAGTAATATGTTCATCTTGAGGGTATCTATTCATTCCCACAATTTAAGAGGGAACAACATCAAGCCATATCCACTTTTACTTCTCCCATTAACTTGTCGTAATTAAGGGAATATAAGGGTGGATTGTTTAGGGGAAATTCTCACACTCAGATATTTCACCATATTATTGCTGGCCCACTTGAAGGGAACACTGTTTCTAAGTCCAGGTGGGCAGTGTCCACTCAATTCTGACCACCCCTGAGCTTTCATAATTGATCCTGTATCCAGAGATCTCACTGTATTGTGCAAGTACCAAGTTCCACTAGCAGTGCTGGCACTGAGGTCTCTGCAGGGGTACTATTTCAGATTTCAAAGGGGGAAGCAACAACCAGTGGAGGTCAGATGCCAGTTAGCCCCTAGAAGGCAAGCTCAGGGACATCTGAAACATCTCTAAAAGGTAAACCTTATTTGCTGTGATTCAAAAAATGTAACGCAAACAGGAAACATTCAAATGTATCAGCTTCATCTATTTACCGAGGGACAAGATCTGAGAATGTAACTGTAATCACCTGTCAAGAACCTCTGCACATTTGCACAACTGTGTGTCTGCACCTTTGAGCAGGCAGCAGCCGCCAGCCTGCTTGAATGTGCGAGCCGATTCCAGCTCGAATGCTTAGCTCTAGCAGTGCTAAAATGTGGGAGGTATAGGGGACACCACCAGCAAGAACGAGCAGACGGGAGGAATGGCCATAAAGGTAAGCCCCATAGGGGGGTTACATTTAGTATTTCCACCTTCTCCTGATCTACAAGTCCCCCAACCCTCCTGATTCTCACTATTCCTCCCCTTGTCTTCCTCTTTACCCCACATACCTGAAGAAGGTCTTGTCCCCTTTTCTGACCACATTAGCTATCCTCTCCTCTGTTAGTGCTCTAGCTGCCCTCACCCTCCTTCTTGCCTCCCTTTATTTTTCCAGATATATCTCTGTTTTCATCTTTCTGTGTCACCTTGTACTTTCTAAATGCTGTTTTCTTCTCCTTCACTGCCTTTACCACCTCCTTAGAAAACCACATTGACTGCTTCCTCCTCTGTCCCTTGCTCTCTTCCTTAAAACAGCATGCCATTGCCTAGGCTATATCCTCCTTAGTCTTTCTTCATTGAGCCTCCACTGCCCCCTCTGTCTTACCCCCCTTCAGTTTTTATCTTCTGTAGCAGCAATCTGGTTAAGGGCTGCATACTCTTTAATCCATTCCTCTATCACTGATTTGAATTCAGTATTATTTAGGAGGGGGACATTGAGTCTCCAAGTGGGGGTGTAATTGACAGGCTCCACCACGTTTAATATGGCAGGCACATGATCTAACAGGACCATTCATCTTATTTCACAGGAGACCACACAGTGAAACCAGTTGTTGGATAAGACGAAAAAGTCCAGCATGAAAAAAGCCTGACGTGGGGCAGACCAGCGGGTGTAATCCCGTACTTTAGGGTGCAAAAATTTCCAGACCTCCAGAGGATCAAATTCTTGCATCAGTCTCCTGATGCAGTTACCCAAACCAGAATGACCAGCTCCACTCCCCTGGCCTGATATGCCTAGGGTGTTGCAGGGGTTGAAACTGCCACTGGACCACTAGCCAAATGCTGGTAGATTTTGTATCAGGCTAGAAAGATGCTCCTTTAACTGGCTCTGTGGGCTTTTAATGGAGAAGGTAACATTTTAATAAGTACACTGGTTGGGCCAGTGGAAAAGTCTGTGGGGCTGGTAGATTTTCCCAGTCACTAGCCCTGCTAGCTAGTGACTGCAAAACTTAATTTTGGCCCCTGGTGTTGTGGACAACTGTGATTAAATGTGCCCCCACCAGGTATAGTGCCTCTGGCACCGGGCATGTACTAGAAGTATCTCTTTAAGGGATCTTATCCTATCTCCCTCTTGGTTAGGGGCATAAATATTTATCAGAGTACAATCCACTGACCTACAGTATATTTGGTATACCATTATGTGGGCGATGCAATTAGGGCACTGCAATCAGCTTGCGTGTCATGCTGGTGAACTGGATTTTGTGGCACTCGGCAGGGACAGTACCATCAGGGTGTTGCTCCCCTTGCCCCATACACCTCTGACCTGGAGCTTATTATACTGGAGTGCGGGGAGGATGCCGAGGGCAATGCCCACCACAAACAGCCAGAACATGCCATGGGCATTGGGTACAATGGGTGCATAATGTTCGCCATTGCGCTGGCACCCTAATGACAGTCGAAGTTTTTCTTGTCGCCACAACATGGATGAAATATATATTTCCCCTTGCGCATACGAAGCAGCCTTCTGGGTCTTGCGTCACTTCACTTACTCCCAAGGGGCAATTCTTACTTATAAGGATGGCCACTTCCCTCTGATGTGGATGTTCCAAATAAACTAAGTGGTATACCTCCCCCACCCATGATCATTTTTGATTATTGTTTTCTGCAGGGTGAGCATTTGGTAGGGATATTCAAGCCTATGATGATGTGTGTGACTACTCTAACTTCAGACACTTAATACCTTGTATCTTCTCCATTACTCCCCCCTTCCCCCAAGGTAGACTGCCCACTACCACTACTGGCCTTTTTAGCCCTAGACCACAGTACAACAGCAAGTGCATCACTGAACCAAAACAAGTAACAAAGAGTACAATTAACACTGAACTTTTCAATTGACTATTAACTTAAGACTTTTCCTGAACTCCTGTGTTGAGCCTTCTGATGTTGTTGGGGCTGCTCAGTGATGCCTGCTTGAGGCAGTTCTCACATTTTTTAGACCTATGTCTAGCAACCTTCCTATGTTAGTTCCTCCTTGCGGCTCGGAGATTAATGTCTCCTCCCACTCCATGTTACAAATCAGTATGTTGAAGCAGTCATATTAAGTAAACCACTACCAGCATCTTTTGAAGTTTGTCCCCTAAGCAGAGTTTCCACAATACCTCCCCCCGCCCCCGACTGGCATGACAGATGTCAGCACGGCTGACTAGTGGGATAGAGTGCAGTCCCCTTCAATCAGCTTGTCAGCAATAGGATAAAGATTTCATCTGATACCAATGAGCAGCTTTAATCTTACAATTGTGGCTTCATTCCCACTAACAGGGTCTGCAAATATCTCAGACCTCCTTGTGTGTACTATGTACCTGAGATCCTGGTACAGCATGATACTGTGATTTTTACTTCTGACATCTGGAACTCCCTCTCTCCCAATGGAGAGATGGTAAGGAGTATTTAGTAGCTTTTTGCTAACCTTTTATGGGGCTGATGCTAAAGTCAGGGCATTGCTTGTCCCTCCCAGCCCCGCCTACAGCTCTGAACCCAGACAACACAGCAACCTCTATATGGATCTGAAACCTTTGATTTATCCCCCATGTGATTCAGCACCCTTCTATCACTTGCTCTGGCACTGTAGATAGTGAGAGTCAACCAGAGAAACTGTGACTCATGCTGCCCTCTGTCCAAGATAACTCCTCCCTCCCTCCCCCACCCTCTCTATATTGCTCTAGGTCTCCTCTGATCTCCGTATATATTTATCCTGTCTAGGTGCCCTTGGGGTATGAGACCAGTGACTGATTCATGGGCCACAGAGGTTGTCTAGGAATATGAGAAGGATGACAGCCTTTTTCCTGGCATCCCCCTTCCCCCTCTTATCTGGCTGGGAATATGAGAAGGACCATAGCCCCTTTCCTGACATCTCCCTTCCCTCTTCACACTCTAATTTGTCCCCCAGTGGTGTAGTGTGCACACCTAGAGTGTGGACTGTTTATTCCCACCAAATGAACATGTGCACTGCCCTGCCTTCATGGACTGAAGCTCCAGAATCACCATCTTGTGAGCCATTTTGTGATCAGCACCACATGTCGGAAATTAGACTTCTATAGCTAATAACAAAGAAAGTTATGCTCGAGCTAGCTCCTGAATCCACCTCTTGTCTATTTAAACTAGATCAACAAACTGTCAGTATGTGAAGTTCATCGAAGCGGGGGCTGGTGGTAACTTTTAAGTGTACCTCAACAGCCCAGAGATCTCTCTCCTATAGAGGACCCAAGTGGGTAAATGATCTCCCTCCTGACCTTACTGAATGTAGCAAGGTCCAGCAAATTCAAAGCTGGTCTCCGAGCACTCCTAGCTCTTGCTTGTGTATTTGAGTGCCCCAACACAACCTAACCCTTATACTAACAACTGAGAGTCCCCTGAATGCTCAGATTCAAGCACTTGGAATGTCACTAAACATCCCTCCAACCTGCCACAGCAGCATTACTATATATTTATCCCTCCTGCCCTTGCACCCCCATCCCCACCCCTACCCCACCTTGGTCCCATCCTCTGCTTCCTCCTCCACCCCTACCCCCCCATATTACTGCCTCATCTTATCCACCCTCCACCTGTACTACTCTCTCCCTTCACTGCCAACCCTCCTCAACCTCCCCTTCCTATTTCTCCCCATCCCCTATCCCTCACCGCTAACCCTCCACCTCCAATGACAAAGCCCTCTCAGGCTGCCACTCAAGCACATCTTCAACAAAGCCTTTCTTTCTGGTGGCCCTACTCTACCCAAGCACGAGTTCCTGAAATCCTTCTGCTGACCTGTGCACTCAGCATAGAGCAGCTTACTTCTAGGAACAGACTTGAACTGCCTGTCAATATATGTAAGACTGATGGTTAAATTTCATTATACATTTCAAGACAAACTGTAACCAAAGTGTTACTTGACAATTAACCACAATTGTTTATGCAACCTATGTAACCTTGAAATCAAGTTATCTTTTGTACGCCAACGTATTTCTGTGTATATACTGTTGTTGCTGTTTATTCTGTTCTGTACTACGTTTGACTTGAAACCTTCGTAAATGAGCCATTGGCTCAAAGGTGTTAATCCCAAACTGAAATAAATAAATAAAATAACACCAGTGTGCCCTTATCTGGCAAATGCCCATAGAGTAGTCCTACCTTAATCAGTACATAGAGCTGTACTGCCCAGGCTGTCGTTATTCTGCTGCTAAGAGAGAATGCCACCTTTTCTTTGCAGGGTCATGGTATTTTTTCCACCAAATAATAAACACAACTTCCCTTTGCACTCTGTGCCCCTCACACAGCTCCTCTCCTCTTGCCATGTGTACACTTTCCATTAATTACTTAATTCTCTGGCCCTCCAAACAAAATCATTGGTCAGTTATTTGACCTATTTCCCCTACTATCCAATCTAAAAGATTTCTCAGTTGGGGTACCTGAGCAGATCAGCTAAACTCAACAGTGTTTTTTATTCAAAAATGATATGCTGCTGCTCGGTGCTTTCCTGAACTTGTGGCAGCTTGTTTTGTCTTGGGGCTTGCTTGAAGTGAAGTCAATTTTCCTGTCATAGATGCAGTTGAGAGAGAGAGAGAGGTTGTCCGCTGCAGTTAATCCTCTCTTTCTAGGATCTTAACTGTTGACCACAAGCTGGGCATTGCCACAAAGGCTGAGTCTGGGGCCGAGTACAGCTCTGGAGATACTCCTAACTTCTGCAGGACTGGTTGGGCCTTGACAAGGGTGTGAAAGAACTACTGGCCATCAGCAAGAAAGATCTTGAATTCTACCAGGGCCAGGATCAGCATTTTGGTGTTTTTGTCTTCCAGATGCTTCAGAATCGCTAGCAGTGTGTGTGATTTCTGAAGAGCCACTGGAGTTAGGTTGTGGTCAAAGAAGAGTCTCATGTCTCCAAAGGTAATCTGTTTTTTGTTCCAGGCAGTCAGTAGCACTTTGGCTTTGATCTTGTAGTCTAAGAATTTCATGACTATGGACCTGGGTCTTGCCTTTGGGTTTGAATGTTTTGGCCCCAGCGCCCTGTGTGCTCTTCGATGTGAAGTGGATCAGAATCTGGCCAGTCTAAAAGCTCCTTCAGGAAAGATTCCAGGAAGGATTTCATGGTATCTATTTCAGTCCCTTCAAGGGACCATGTACCCCTAATAATTTCACTTCCAGAGTGGAGATCCATGTTGTCTAACTCAGTTCCTTTTCCCTTCAATGAACGTATTTTAATAACATGTCACATTGCTCAATGGCCTCTGTGACTGTTATTAACCAGATCTGACATTCACTGAGAAACCTCTAAGAGGTTGCAGGAGTCTCAGTCACTGTTTTTTCTAGTTTGTCCGTAAAGAAGCTGATCTAGTTAAGTTAAAAAAAAATAGATGGTGTAAAGTGAATCGCTCATCTCCCTCCTTGTTATTTAATCCACTTGTGTGTGCCGAAGTGACAAATGCCAATCTATTTCTGCTTCTGCTTCACTTCCTGGTGCCTCATGGGCAGGGCCACTGGAAAACAGCACCCGCAATTGTTTTGTGGAATCCGCAATTTTCACTGTTCTCCGCAAAAACTGACATGTTCTGCAATTTTTTGCAATTTTTAAGTTTTTATATTGAACTGTGTAAAAAGTATTAACATTTTTAATACAATACTATTAAATATATTGACAGTTTTGCATGCAGACTTGGATTTGGCTGAAACAATGCAGTGCAAGGTAGGGCAAGGGTTTTATGTGAAACTGATTTCTTTTTGAATCCTGGTCTTATTTGGTTTAAAGATCCACTGGCCAAGCATAAGTACACTTAAACACTTAACATTTGTTTTGTGTTGAAGCAGTCTATCAGAAAACTTTTTGCTGCCACAGAGACTGAAACAAAAGATGGGAGAAAAGGTACAAATTATCCCATTCACTTAAATGGGATGTTAACTGTGAGGCAAAGGTAATGAGTACCAACGCCTGTAGACTAGGCAACAAGCTCCCTGAACTGGTGGCCTTGATGGAAGAGGGATGCCTGGATATTGTAGCAGTCACAGAAACATGGTACACAGAGAACCATGACTGGGATGTTAACATACCAGGGTACACAACCTACAGGAGAGACAGGGAGGGGAGAAGAGGGAGCGAAGTAGCTCTCTATGTAAGGGAAGGGATAAAAGCAACTGAACAAAAGCATAAACAGGGAGGAGAGAAGGCACTGTGGGTCACCTTAGAAACTGGAAATGGCACCACAGTCCGCACAGGGGTTGTATATAGACCCCCATGTCAGGGGAAGGGAATGGACGAGGATATGACAGAAGGCATACTTAGGATGGCAGAGAAAGGGAAGATACTGTTGATGGGGGACCTTAATATGCCGGATGTCAACTGGAGCACCCTTGCTGCAGCCACATCCAAAAGCAGGGCCATACTCGATGCCCTTCAGGTGGCATGCCTCAGACAGCTAGTTTTGGAACCTACTCATGAGGGAGCAATCTTAGACCTCGTACTCTCAAATGGGGACAGTGATAGGATCTCAGATCTAGAAGTGGGCAGCCATTTGCGAACAAGTGACTGCCAAACAGTGTGGTTCATGATAAACTCAGCTACAGAGTCAAGCCATACAAAAGTGAGGGTTCTGGACTTCAGGAGGGCTGACTTTGGCAAGATAGGAGACTGCCTTAGAAAAGCACTAGCAACTAGGCAAGAAGGAGGGGTGAAGCAACAATGGAGAAATATCAAAATTGCCATCACAGAGGCAAAAAACCTTTGTGTGAAGCAAATAAACAAATAAAAATGAAAGAAAACACCACTATGGTTCTCGAAAGAGGTGGTGGTGAAGGTTAGGGAGAAAAAGATAGCATTTAGGAAGTATAAGGAAACACAGAAGGAGCAGGACAGAGAACTGTACCAGTTAAGGCAGAAGGAAGCAGAGAGGGTAGTCAGAATAGCAAAGGTCCAAACTGAGGAAAAGATAGCCAACTCAGTTAAGAAGGGGGATAAAATCTTTTATAGGTATATCGGGGAGTGTAGAGAGACAAAGGGAGGGATAGTGAGGCTGAATAGAATGGACGGTAGGTGGGCAGAGAGGGACAGTGAAAAAGCAGGGATACTGAATGAATACTTCTGTTCAGTTTTCACAAAAGAGGAGGTAGGGGAGGTGCCTAATCCAATTAACAGAAGCACTCTGGATAGGGGTGTTGATCCCAGTCCTTTCACAGAAGAAAGGGTTCTAAAAGAACTCCTAAAAGTGAAGATGGACAAAACAACGGGGCCAGATGGAATTCACCCCAGAATTCTAAAAGAATTAAGCAGAGAACTAGTGAAACCACTGACTACCCTTTTTAACAAATCATAGGAGGATGGTATGGTACCTGAGGACTGGAGGAAGGCAGATGTGATTCCCCTTCACAAAAGTGGGACCAAGACAGAGGCAGAAAACTACAGACCTGTCAGTTTGACCTCTGTGGTAGGGAAAGTGATGAAATCACTTCTGAAGGAAAGAACTGTTGAGTACCTAGAGGCCAGTGGGGCACAGGACCCAAGGCAGCATGGGTTCACAGTGGGAAGGTCATGTCAGATGAATCTAATTGATTTCTTTGACTGGGTGACCAAAGCAGTAGACCAGGGAGGGGCTGTGGACATGGCCTACCTAGACTTTAGCAAGGCATTTGACACAGTCCCACACAAAAGATTAATAGTCAAATTAACCAGCCTAGGAGTGGGTCCCAGGGTGGTAGCCTGGGTAAAACACTGGCTGGACAACAGGACACAGAAAGTAATTGTAAATGGAGTCCACATTGAAGAAAGAGGGGTTACTAGTGGGGTTACCGCAGGGTTCAGTACTGGGTCCAGTCCTTTTTAATGTCTTTATAAGTGACATTGCAGAGGGACTGGAAGGAAAAGTATGCCTCTTTGCAGATGACACAAAGATCTGCAACAGGGTTGATACACAAGGAAGCATGGAAACGATGAGAAGGGCAACTTGGCAAGCTTTGAGGAATGGTCAGAAGTATGGCAGCTTGGATTCAATGCAAAGAAGTGCAAAATAATGCACTTGGGAAACAAAAACCCAGGGGAAGATTACACAATGTGGGGGGAGGTAGTAACAACAACAAAAATGGAAAGGGACCTGGGGGTAATCATATCAGATGACCTTAAGGTTGGCAAGCAATGTGAGAAGGCGGTAGGGAGGGCTGAAGGGATACTGAGGTTATAGGGAGAGACATCACCAGCAGAAAACAGGAAATTGTTATCCCCCTGTACAGACAGTTGGTGAGACCCCATCTGGAATACTGCGTCCAGTTCTGAAGACCCCATCTCCGCAAGGACATAGGATGGAGGCAGTTCAGAAGAGGGCAACTAAAATGGTGCAGGGTCTGCAGGAGAAGCCAGATGAGGAGAGACTAAAGGAGCTTAATATGTATACCCTGAGGAAGGGAGGTAGAGGGGGGACATGATAGAAACATTTAAGTACCTCAGTGGAATCAACAAAGTCCAAGAGGGTAGCATCTTTCAGAAAAAGAGATGTGCAAGAAAAAGGGGACACAATTTGAAGATAGAGGGGGGACAGTTCAGGGGCAATGTGAGGAAGTATTTTTTCACAGAGAGGGTGGTGGATGCATGGAACAGCCTTCCTGAGGAGGTTGTGGGGTCTAAAACTGGGGGAGAATTCAGTAATGCATGGGACAGACATGAGGCAATTTTTCTTGGGGGGTAGGGAAAAATAGACTGTTGGTCAAATAGGATCTGCAGCTTAAGCTCTAGGTAGGGAAATGGGCAGACTAGTTGGGCCAAGCAGTCCTTATCTGCCATCAAAGTCTATGTTTCTACGTTACTAAGCCTTTTCGTAAGTGGCAGGGCAAGTTTTTCCTTGTGAGCATACTTTTATTCAGACTAGCTTTGATTCAAATAGCTGAGGATATTTGGATGGTCCCACCGATTTTAAACTTTGATAAGCTAGTTGCTAACAGTGATCTCACTCCTGGCAACTACCCCTTAAATGCTCACATGCAAAGACTACAATAAAAACTGACTATAAGTCTAAAAAGAAGCGTATAAAAACACAAAATGTATCTGAACATTTACCTTTAACTAAACAAAATCATTGCAGCTAGAGTAAAACAAAGGTCACTTACAGAGTACCCTGACTACTGTATGATGCAGTAAAAATATATCGGTATTTTTTTTTTTTTACATTTTTTTGGTAACCCCATAAAGGCCTGCTAGGCACAAGTGCTTGTTTTCAGGTACAACCCAGAAGCACTGAGGAGGTTAGATAACTTGCTTAGAATCACACAGTATGCATATGGAGCTTGTGGGAATCAAACCCAGGTTTGCTAGATGTAGTCAGCTCATTCACAGTTCGTTACTCTAACCTCTAGATTATACTGCCAGACCCAATAACCCGAGATTTAATGTTTAAATATGTGATTTCAAAAATAGGGCACAGTACCTATAGTACAAATTGATTATTAAACACTTTAATAACATTTTACTAAAACTCAACTATTCACCACTAGTTTTTCTTGTACCAAAGTGGGTGAATAGCTGGCAGAGCACCGTAAACAGCTGTTGATTACTCTTGATTATTCCATAGCCAGAAACAACAAAAAAAATTTCTTCTGGCTTTATTTAATATTGATTTGCTGTGGCTCACTTTATCGAATCCATTTAGCACTGTATGAGGCAGATGCTTTTAAATTTTGGAAGACAGGCAACGCTTACGATAGCTTATCAGTTTAGTATTCTTTTTAGGAACATAAACTTTTATGTTTTAAACATATTCAGGTGTCAGTGTATTCACTTAGCAATTTATACTGACTAATACATTTTGCAGAAAACATTAAAAGATTTGTTGTAAAGCACTCTGGGTCTGTAGTAGAACCCCAGCAATTTCCCTCAATTTTTGCCAAATTCTCCGCAGTTTTTGGTAACCTTTTCTGCAATTTTCCAGTGGCCCTGCTCATGGGTCCGCTGCATCAGCTGTTTTGATAAAGTCCATTATGCTTTCTTTATTTTGTTTGTTGGTTTAGTCACCTTATTTGCCATACTGTTCTCTGAGCTTTGAACTGGGATATAATCTTTCAACAATAGGGTGGACTAAGTCAGATTTTGCTGACCGGCTATAGGAACCAAGCTAACGTACGTCCTCATGGGTGAGAGGTGGAACTGGAGGTTTGCTGCAACACCATTTAACATGCGGTATTCATCAGAAATACAGATACAGGACTATAAATCTGGATATCTGAGTTAACAGATGATATACTGACAGGAAGAACAGTAAATATTATGGAGGATATAAGGGAATTACAGGAGGATTTAAACAAACTGAGATGCCAGTAGTGTTGCTCAGATGGATCTGGACAAATCCGGATCCACAGATATCTGCCCTTTTGCGGCAGGATAGTGAATCTGCCTGATACTTCCATTATCTGTCTGTGGATCTAGCCATTGGATCCGTGGTCAGATCCTGCATTATCTAATGGCCGGATCCAAGGATCCAACACCAGATCCCTGGATCCTGCTCCGGGATCTGGCACTGGATAACGTGGGATCCAACCCGGGATCTGACCTCTGTATTCGGTCAGATCCCTGGACGTATCCAACTCGAACAGTGCTGCCATTCGCCGCATCACTAGCGGATCCATGGTAGCAATATCCAAGCAACACTTGACATCAGTCAGAATGGAAGAACTGGATATAAAAGGAATAACAGAGGCATGGTGGGATGACAATGAACTGTGGGGGAATGAAGATAGACAACTACAAACTATATCTGAAGGAGAAATCAGGCAAGAAAGGAGGAGGAATGGCATTCTATGTCAAAAGACAATTGATGGTAACTGAAACACCTGAATGTAACACATGTGAAATTTATATTTTGACTGACAGTCTAAAATGAAACTGGAGACATAACCTCCACCAGTATGTTGCTCATCAGAGGTATCAATTACCCAGACTAACTGAGATAAGGCTGATAAGACCAGGTTGATACAACCAGGTGAACTACACTATTTCTGGATATTATAGAAGACTGTTATCTGACACATTGTGTCAAGGAAGCCACAAGGGGAGAAAGAAACACCTGACCTAAGCTTTAGCAATAAGATAAGCAATAAAGAGGGGATAAGGTGTGCAAGGGAAGAGGGCGAGAAGGATAGGACAGAGGCATTATGGATGCAATTCCATGATTCGAAAAGTAGAACACTGAGGTTAGGAGTGGTGTACAGGCCACCAACCCAAGCAGAGGACTTGGACAGGGAGTTAGCGGAGAAGATTAGGAGAGTATGCAGGAAAGGGAACACCATGATCATGGGGGACTTCAATCTACCAGGAGTAGACTGGAGCACCCCGGCCACCTTGAGTGCAAGGCAGCAGGTGCTCTTGGAAGCATTCCAGGACAGCTTCCTGGTGTAGATGGTTAGTGAGCTGACTTGGTTGGAAAAAAACTCTGGATCTAGTGCTAACTAATGGGGAGGCTGTGAGGGAAGCTGGGGATGGAGGACCCACTGGCTGGGACTGACCATCACTCAGTGTGGTTCACACTCAACATGGGTGAGGATGCTACAGGAACAGGTACCAGGGTGGCTGACTTCAGGCATGCTGAATTTGACAGGATGGGGGAATTACTGGGGAGTCACCTGGCAGGAATTAAGCTGAACATGGACACAAACAAGAAGTGGGAAATGATCAAACTTGGGCTAATGGAGGCTACTGGGTCATGAACCAAGACACTGAGCAAGAAAGGAAGGAAGGGCTACAAAACCAAGCTGGTTGAATCAGGAGGTTTTGGAAAGGGTAAGAACAAAAAAAGCAACTTTTGGGAGGTTCAAGAAATCCAGAAGGGGGAGGACAGGGACCTGTATGCGGGGAACTGTATGCGAGGAATTCCAAGGAGGTAACCAGACTTGTCAGGGTGGCCAAGGCTTCCAGGAAGCAGAGGCTGGCACAGGGTATCAGGGACAGGGAAGAGGACATCTTCAAGTACATAAGGGAAGGAAGGAGCTGTGAGGACCACATAGTTAGGATTAGGAAGAACAAGGGTGGATGGAGAAGGGGGTGGAAAAGGCAGAAGCACTAAACGAGTACTTCTGTTCTGTGTTCATGAAGGAGAAGTGTGGGCACATACTTCAGGGACAGGGAAGGCGGGCAAGGGGGATTAGGGGATGACAGATGAGGTACTCACAGAGGTCAGGGTGATGGAGGGTCTGAATGCACTAAGGGTGAATAAGGCACCAGCACCAGATGGCATTCACCTCAAGGTGCTGAAAGAGCTGGTGGAGGTCTTGGTGGCGCCGCTGGCAGACCTGTTCAATACTTCCCTGAACACAGGAGAAACACAGAAACATAGAATTTGACGGCAGATAAGGACCGCTTGGCCCACCCAGTCTGCCCATTTCCCTACCTAATGGATAAGCTGCAGATCCTAGTTAACCAGCAGCCTACTTCTTCCTACCCCCACCCCATAGAATTGCCTTATGACTGTCCCATGCATGCTTGAATTCCACCACTGTTTTTGACTCCACAACCTCCTCCGGAAGGCCGTTTCATGCATCCACAACCCTCTCTGTGAAAAAATACTTCCTTAAATTACCTCTGAGCCCCCCTCCCATCTTCAAATTGTGCCCTCTTGTTCTTGCACACCTCTTTTTTTGAAAGATGCTACCCTCTTGGACTTTGTTGATTCCCTTGAGGTACTTGAAAGTTTCTATCATGTCCCCCCTCTCCCTCCTTTCCTCGAGACTATACATATTAAGCTCCTTAAGGAGGCATGCCACAAGATTAGAGGATAGCTCACATGGTGCCCCTCCACAAAAGTGGCCCAAAGGATGAACCAGGCAATGACAGATCAGTAAGCCTCACGTCCATTGTAGGAAAATGTATGGAAACAATCCTGAAAGAGAGGCTAGTGACCTTTTTTGGAGGACAATGAACTCCAGGACAGTCAGCAGCATAGGTCCATCTCAGGAAGATCCTGCCAGACCAACCTAGTTGAGTACTACAACTGGGTAACGAGGGAACTGGATAAGAGCCATGCAGTGGATGTCCTGTACCTGGATGTCATCAAAGCCTTCCATTCAGTGCCTCACGGACGTCTGGGGGGAAGGTGTTGGGGGCAGGGACAAAGATTGTAAACTGGATCATGAACTGGCTGAAGGGGAGGCAGCAATGGGTGGTGGTGGGGAACTCTAATCCTCAAGGGAGTTAACAAGTGTGGTGCCGCAGAGCTTGGTGCTGGGCCCAGTGCTGTTTGGGATATTCATAGCAGATATCTCACATGGCATTAGAAGCAATATCAGTCTGTTCACTGATGATACCAAGATGGGGGAAGTGGTGGATGACATAGAGGGGTTGCAGGGGCTACAGGAGGACCTGACAAAACTGGATGAGTGGTCGGATAAGTGGCAGTTGGGCTTCAATGCAAAGAAGTGCAAGGTTCTGCATTTCGGAGCAAGGAACCTGGGGAGGAGCTACCAGTTGGGAGGGGCTCAGTTAGGTGTCACCGAGGGGGAGAAGGATCTGGAGTGGTTATAATGGGGAAAATGAACAACTCAGCTCAGTGCAGGAAGGCTGCAGCTAAAGCTAACAGGATAATGGGGTGTATTGCGAGAGGAATCTCATCCAGAAATAGGGAGGTGATTCTGCCGCTGTACAGGTTACTAGTCAGGCCACACTTGGAGTGCTGCATGCAGTACTGGTGTCTGTTTCTGAAGAAGGATATAAGAGTACTGAAGGAGTCGCAGCGCAGGGCAACAAAGATGATCAAGGGTTTGGAAGGCACAACCTACAAGGACAGGCAGAGTGAGTTGAATATGCACACCCTGAAGGAGAGGAGGGACCGGGGGGATATGATAGAGACCTTCAAATACTTGAAGAGGATTAACAAAACAGGCACAGAAAGGGTATTTAAGTTGAGGAAGGGGAGGGACAGGAGAGGGCATGGTCTCAGATTGGAGGGTGTTAAGATACTGGAGAGAGTTGAGGAGACATTTTTTACACAAAGAGGGTGGTGACGAAATGGAATATTCTACCCGAGAAGTAGCATCCTGTAAGATGGTGGGAAGTTTTAAAAGGGGATGGGACAGGGTGCGAGGGGGCGGGCAAAGGTGAGGGGGGCAGCTGCAATGTATGGGTGCTAGTTGCGCATTCGAGCAGACTTGATAGACCATGAGGCCTGTTTCTGTTGGCAGATTTGTATGTCTATATGATGATCTGGGCAGTAATATGACAATAGGAATGAGATGCTAAGGAACAGGTCTCATAAAATCATCAGATCCACCACTGAGAATAACAAGGGGGAAATAAGGGGGTAAATACTTTATTTTATATTTGTTATTTGGGTGAAAGCTTGCTGGAGTTAAAGATTCTCCTTTTACAGGAGCGACCCAGGTGTTAAGGGTGGTTGCAAACACAGAGTAGAAGTACATCCTTGTAAGATGGCATGTATCTCATAGTACGTAAATAACACTGCAAAAATTGCAACTGACAACCCAGTTCAATAATGGTTACAGTGAGAATTGGAAGGCAAAAGTGTTTTCAATTTTGACTTAAACTGGTCATGGGATTCACTCAGTTTAAATACGAGAAGTGAGCCATTCCAGGTTTTGGCTTTTGTGCACAAGAAGATCGCTACGCCTATATTTGTCTTTATCAGAAGTACTTATAATTAGTTTTTGTTTACAGATCAAGGGTACATAGATTTATAGGCTTTAAGGAAAGAAAAAACCCTACTGGTCCATCCACTCTGCCCACTCTACCCAACTACTCTGCACTGGCCCTAGTGGCCATCCCACCCCTCAATTTCTGCCCCCAACTTCTGACTAAGCCCATATGCCTGTCCCATCCCTGCTTCATAATCTGCTTACTGATTTGGCCTTTACTACTACTTTTGGTAGCTTGTTTCACCTGTCCACCACTCTTTCTATAAAAAAATGCTTGCAGATCATCTTTCTTGAATCTTCCCCCGATAGTTAAAGTGAGTTCCCTTGGTGTCTCTGTATTCAAGCTCAAGGAGAAGAGTTCTATACCCGTGTCCATGAAGAAGAGTCCCTTGGAGTCCATCCTGTTTATTCTATGCAGGTACTTGTATTGTTCTACTACACTGCCCCTTTCACTTCTCTTTTTGAGGGTGTACATGTCCAAGTCTTGCAGCCTCTCCTTATTTGAGTTCCATCTTGGTTGCCCTACGCTGCACCGCTTTCACATTGTCGGTTTGTGTAGGCTTTATATAATACCAATAATTGTGAGTGTCACAGATAATCTTATACAGTAGAGTACACACATTTTGCAAACATTTGTTTTTGAAGGGGTGGGGTAGCCAATTTAATACAGAATATAATTTGCAATGATGTGTCTGACTCTCTGCTGACAGTGCAAAATACCCAGCTAAGGTTCTTTAGTACTGTTATTTTATGCTGAATTTTTGAGGGCTTTCGTCTTATAAGCAATCTATAATCAAGAGTTTGGTATAAACCAAATTATAAAATGGACAACATACATAATAAAATCTGATTGGCTTGCTTGGCTGTCTACCCACGAATAAATGTCACAACATACACAGATGGGTAGTGACCAGTAAGTATACAACACCAAATTACAAGAACATTCCAATCTGAAAAGCTGCCATTTTTTCTCACACTTTTGCTCAGAATTTGCACTTCTCTTTAACACAAAGCATAAGAAATGCTGCATCAAACTGTAAGTAAACCTGCCTAGTGCCACTTATCTATTTGCACAAGGGTTAATGTTCTTGCCCATTTCCAAATATCAGTTTCCTGTTATTGCAACTTTTCAGCTTTACAACAAAGTGTCCCCCTGTGGTATGCACAGTCTGTGCCAACTGGCGCAACACTTTTCCAAGTATGTTTCTTGCTTACCTGAGGCTTGTAAAAGGGACCCCAGTCCACTAAGTAATTGACTCCTGAAGTCCACAGTTTAAGTTCCGGTGTCTGAGCTTACAAGGCTCAGGCACATAAAGAAGCGCTTCTCCAGCTGCAAACAGCTGGAGGGGGCCAGCAGGCCAAGGATGGTGGTAGGGTCCTAGGTCCAGGTGTCACTGTCTCCCTTCAGTGTGGGTCTCTGGAGGCTTGGAGCCGACCTGGGATCTGGGATGAGGAAAGTGAGGACCTCACCCTTAGGCAGAACCACCTGATGGTGTCCATGCTACCATCCGATTCCAGTGAAGAAGAAACAGAAACCGAACTCCATGCCCACCTCACGTATGTGAAGGTAGCTAGTGTGTCCCAATTGGCACTGTACAAGAAAAGGAGAGGAAGACAGTGAGTGGTCTCCTCCACAGGAACACAGGGTAGCTCGGCCACAGCAGTCCCATCAGGGTGGTGCAGAGACATTTATAGACAGCACCCCACAAGTCATGCCTACAGGGTGTGGAGAAGCCAGACCTAGGAAAACTAACAGGGGTGACTCTTGTGAGAAGTTCCATCTGTATGTCCCTAGAAACAGAAGTCTGCCCCAGTGTTATTGCTCCATTGTCTCCTCTTCCCTAGGCATGTGGTAGAGGTGGCCTGTAGGTTGTTGTTTACAACATGGGCCTACTTGTCCAGGATGTGGTGATGTAAATGGCTGTTTAAGATCTGCAACACTGTGTCCATGTGAACTGCACTTGTCCAGCAAGTACCAAACAGTGCTATTTCCTATGTGACTGGAGCAAGTGTGCTTTGTGACAGTGAAGGACTTTGGGACATTTTTACATATGACACAACATAACACTCTGACCCTTCTGGAACGTGGTCCCAGATGCTAGATTTCTGGTGTCAGTTGAATTGGTGGCACACGCTTTGGTCTTGGCAAATTTGGACCCAAGCCAAGTGCTTCTCAGTGGACACTTTGAACTCTCAATGCTGAGAGCATCCGCAGAGGAATTCCCTGAGCAAACTTTTTTTTTAATCCTTGAGGAGGTCAAGCAAGCGAGAAAGGATGCTCAAGACCAACCACAACCTGTCTACCTAGCATGGGTTTCTGCTATAACCCCATTCATGTGACCCTTTGGGACTAGGGTCTAGCCTTTGACTGTGTCTCAGACTGAGCTTCTGCTTGTATGTTTGGGATGTTTTTGGTCTGTTGTCAGGAGTGGAACAAGGGTAACCATATACACAGGGTGCCAACAGACATACTTGACACCTGAGACCCTGTTTTTATGCAGGGACCTGTGTACATTCCTGGGATGATCTGTGGTGAGCTAGACTGAAGCCCCACTGTCCCACTGGGTTTTATAAAGCCAATGATTTTCCATTTTCATAAATGGACAGTTCAATTTGGCAACATCTTAAAATCCATTTTCTCCAGTTACTGAGGCAAATCAGCATGCTTAGACAAGATTTTTGCTCTAAATGGAGGGGTCTGCCCAGAAAGGTAGAATGATAGAGACATACAAGTATCTTACAGGGAGGAACAGGGTGCAGGAAAACACTATTTTTAAGCGAAAAAGATGTTCCAGGACTAGAGGGCATGGGATGAAGTTGGAGGGAGGACGATTCAGAGGAAACATAAGAAAGAATTTCTTCACAGAACAGGTGGTGGACAAGTGGAACACCCTGCCAGAGGAAGTGGTGGGGGCTGAAACAATCACGGGATTTAAGAATGCATGGGATAGACATAAAGGAATTCTGGAGGTCAGGGGTAAGGGGCAACAGACTTCTAGGAAAACAAACTGAACTTACAAGCTCAAATGGGCAGACTGGGTGGGCCATAGGCCCTTATCTGCCGACACTGTCTATGTATGTGTCTTTGTATCTATGTATGTAAAGGTGGTGCAATTTTTTTTTTTGCATGATAAAATGGTGCAATCAAAGTTTTTCATGAAAAACTGACTCCTGAGTACTGGTTTAAAATGAGAAATTCTGTTCTTTATGGGTGTTTCCTGTTGAAAAGAGAAAATCATTGGCCCTCTCTCTTAGTTAACTGGTTCTGGGGTACATTTCAAAATTATCAACCGCTATCTATTAATTTTATAGAGTAGATCACCACAAATCCCATCCTCAACTGCTTTACAGCATGTGCATCCCCAACTCAGACACAGTCCTCAAGGTTTGGGCAGTTTCAGTGTATTTTTTTCATTTGTGTGTAATGTACTGTATCACAGCACAAATTAACCCTTCGGTGCAGAGAGGTAAAGCTGACAGCGAGTGGCATCTCAGCATAAAATGTGTAATTTTTAAATGTTACTCTCTGTAATGTTTTATATACCTAAAGCATTTCTTGTTTAATTTCTTTACATGCATCACTGTTAGACAATCATGTGCAGTGTCTTTGGGCTACATCTTTTCCACAGCTGGGTGCCCAGTGAAGCACCAGGAGAACCCTAATAATAATTTTAGTGTTTACACACTGGCACCAGTAGGGAGAAGATAGTGCTCAGCAGTACAGATTGTGGTTTGGGGTGGGCTACTGTATTCTGGACTGAGCCTTGATGGGCATTGGAAGCCCAACCTGTATTGAATATAATGTCTGGCCGTGGATGGAAGAGAGACAGATAAGCAGCCTTGTGTTATTGAATGGTGGGCCTGGATGGACACCAAAGAACCAGCCAGTGACTATATAGTTCTACCTCATGCTGACAAAGCCTTTTTTTTTTTAGGGCCTAAAGCCTGACCCTAAATAAAACTCCCATTGTTCGTTTCTAATCACGGAGTGCTTACTCTTTTATAAGTTGCATGCTTTGTGGGGACTGTGGCTGCACTGTGTTGGTTCACAGATGGGCAGATCCCCATAGGCAGATACTGGGTGTCAGTGGGTGGTGTCATACTTACATCAGGCCCACTTAAAGTCTTCTCTGGGTGCAAGCACAGTGCTATTTATTTTTATGTTAATATACAAGGAGGAAGCAGTATAGTGCAGTGGTCTAAGGCTCTGAGCTGAAAATCTGGTGACATCCAGCAGACCAGACCTGGGTTTGAATCCCACAGCTTCTACTTGCATACTGTGCAACCCTGAGCAAGTCACTTAACCTCCTTGTGCTCCCAGGTCGCTCCTGTAAAAAAGCTTTCAGCTTAGTGTGCTATACCTGGTTAAACAACTAAATAAATAAAAAAATAAAACAAGCCCTACTAATCAGGAGTTTAGCCCCAGTGGTGGCACTCTCTGAAAAAAGTTGTACCCATGCTCGTCTGTACATTTTGGAAATGACCCCTTTCCTTGTTTTTGCTGGCCAAAAAATGGACCCCTTTAATACAAAAACAAGGAGTTGGCTATCGTCTCCACCCCCCCTTCACTGGAAGTGAGGAACGTGATTATCAGTTTGCATCATATGCACACATAATGTAGTGAGGCCCAGTATTATTTACTTAATGTACTAAACACCCATGTATTGAGCACGACACACAGACACAAAGAAACACACACACACACATCCATCCATCTTCTGGTATGTAGGTAAGTTTTATTGTTCAACTAAAAGTCTTTGCAGTTTATAAAAAGAAATACAAAAATGTAACAATCATTTGCTTTGCTATTACACTTAACACTGCACATGACACTATACATGTCTATTGCACATATTCCTAATTTCATCTACATCATTTTTACAAATGAATTCCTTTTAAAAAAAATTACAAGCACTGTTAATATATTCCTACTATTTGTGTTGAACAAGTATATAATTAATTGTTCAGAGGGGAGACCAAGGGGAGACCAAGGGTAGCCAATAATGGAGCCAACCATTTTTCCTAAGAGTCTCATATTTAGGACAATGTAAAACTATATGCTTGAGATCATCTTGAAATCCCAGCATACAGTTACATTCTGAATGCAATACCCCATTACGTTTCTGGTCATATAAGATATAATTAGCTTCATACAACTCAAACCTGAATCTAGTAAATATCCTTCTCTCTTGAGGATCTGTTAAAGTGATCAGATATCGCTTTAAACCACAAGATGTTTTCAGTAATTTAAACCAACGAAAGTGTCTTAAATTATTAATTTTTTCTTGATCTAATGCTATAAAATGATTTCTGAGTCTGTTTTGAATTTGTTCCACTATTTTAGGAAATGGAATACTGTAGATTTCATGCAGGATATTTGCCATACCCCATTGCAGGATATTTTCTTTTATAGTCTTAATTGTTGCAGATTTAAAGTTTAGAGAATGGTACTTTATTTGTTCTTCCAAACAAAACTTAGGTAATCTATAATTGGGGAGAAAAAACATCTGTAATACAAAAGCAATTTGCCGTTCAGCCGCCAAAGTTGCCAAAGAAAACTGTCCCAGCTCCTTCCTTAGAACTTCTGCTGGAACTGATTGCTGAACCCTTAGCAGGAAGCGATACATTTTATTTATTATCACTTCTAGAGGTTTTACAGTAAGTCAGCAGTGGTCCATATTTCTATGGCATATAAAATACTTGTTTTTATTTTTGTATTGATGACTTTCAGAAGTCCCAAAATTGAGCTTTGACCCATCTTTCCATTAAATTGTTTAAAGGCTCCAAATGCTGTTCTCAAGTTTTGTAACATGATTTTAATATGGAGATTCCAAGATGAGTTTGATGAAAATCTCAAGCCTAAATAATCATAATATGGTTTTAATTCCACTTTATTTTTCTCTATAAATAATGAAGGTATCTTATTATTTTTTTGACCAAAAACCACCATATTTGTTTCATCCATCTTCTGTCTCCAGTTAGTACTGTGGATATCTGTATATGTTTCACAGTGTTCTTCTCCAGTGGCATGTGTGCATCAGGAAAACAATGACTCTTACACTCTCTCTCTCCCACTCAAGCAGTAAGGTAATCAACCATATGCATTTAACTCATTGCTTCTCTCATTCATTCTGACATTCCCAAACTATTATCATGCCTTTTCTTCAAGTCACCATGCCCTTTTTATTACATGCAGCTCTCACGAGAACACTTGACAACCAGTGATGCCTCAATGGTGGACAACCAAATGCTAGCTCCATCTCCTTTTGCAATGACCCCTTTGCCATATTCCCCAGGCAAGACGACCATATTAGGGGCAGTAGTAACTTTTATCTTCTTGCAAAGACATTCTGTCCACATGTAAATAACACATATCACAGAATTATACCATTGCCTCCCTCTCTTTGCTGCATTTATTGTTCCCTGGATGCAAAGCATCTTAATCCTCCTTTCCCTTCCCATTTACAACACCTCTCGTTCCTGTACCAAAATACTTTTGCCAATCTACATCTCCCTCATAACAATTTGACACCGCCTATATCCCTCTACCTCTCTCCCTATTTGCTAGCCTCTTTCTAGGTCTCTTTTGCTATCCTGTGTGTATTGCTCACTCATTGGCTATCCTGTGTGTATCTCCCATTTGACAGCCTATAGCTGTTGTTCTGCCATTTGCTATCCTAAGCATATCTATCAGCTCGGGCTATCAACCATTCACAATCCTGTAATTTATTGCTCTCCCTTTTCTTATCATGTAAGTATCCATCTCCCACTAACTAGCCTGTATTATTTCTCCAATCTGCTATCCTACATTTAATCCTCTACCATTCGTATACTAAATGTATTTTCTCCTATTTATTCTGCATGGATTCTTCACCTTGGTCTACTGTCCTAAATCTATTTTTCATTTTGCATGCTTTTCCACCTGTTATCTGGTATGTATTTCATCTGCCCCTGGCATCTGCCTCTCATTTGCTCTGTCTCCTGTGTTTTCTCTCCCCCCTCCTTGGTTGCTATCCATAATACCACTTCTTCTATGCTTCACCATTTGTTGTCATCTCTTTGTTTGCCTCCGATTGGGCCTCCAGTAGTTCCTAGTGTGCTCCACCTGCTCCAGAGCCCGCAGTGCAGCCCTGAATGCAGCTGAGGGAGAGACGGACTAAACAGTCACAGAGATGGTCTACCCCCTGGGTCTACCCCCGCCCTTGTACCGCTCAACACAGCATCCTTACCTAAGCCAGTCCCTCTGAGTCCACCTCTGCCCTGGTATAGTGAGATTTTCACCTGAGGGGCAGAGGTAAATCATGGGGGTAAATTCGGGTCACACTTCAAGCTGGATAAAGACATTTAATTCCAGCTCCCGATCTCGGCATTTAATTTCAAGTGTATTTTGCAGCACAAGCCCGGAGACCCAAAAATCAAGTTAGATTAAAAAAAGATAGAGAGACTTACTGTCACTCGGGCTGTCACTTTGTCAAGGGTCCGTGCCATGGCTGCTGAAGGGACCGGTTTAGGGGAGTCGGGTCAGTCATCACTCATGCACCTGCTCACACACCACACAACACATGCCAGGACCACATGGCACCTTTTGATGATGGTCCAGCCCATGATCCAGAATGATACCTGGGATGATGGTCTCAGGAATGGTCTTCTCGACTCAAGGTGTGGCTCCTGGTCTCCATCCAGGTCTCAGCTCTTCTCTTCTAGCTCCTGCCCAAATAAACCAAAAGTGAAGCACTAACCCAAGCACTAAGCAGAACACTGGACCCCCGACTGGACCCGACAATGAAAAGCTTGCTGAAGAGGTACACAAGAGGAAGGCATGATAGGGGCATGGCCGGGGCCATGACAGTGTTTGGTTTGCTGGGGCTGTGTTTTCCTGTAATCCACATCTTCATGTTTGATGTACTGTATAGCACTCCTGGGAGAACTCTCATAGCACTTAAGTGGCGCTGGCACCCTGCAATGAATATCAAAGGGATGAACCGGGGAGAGGAGAACAGCAAACACTACACATCTAGAATTACTGGCAGAATTACCACTTGTCCTCCACTCCAGGTTCTTCCGAGTTCACCCTAATGATTAGAAATCAAGGAGCCACACTGCAGGAAAATGTAAAAAACAGGACCCTATTAAAGAAATACACAGAGGCAAGCATCTGCGTTTGCAATTTTAAAAACACCCCTTTTCTGCGATTTTTGTGATGTGGATGCATACATCATTGCCAAGAGAATGCCACCACTGGGAGTTTAGCAGACCCAGGCCCCTCTACCTTGTTGAATCTCCAGGGCAGGGGTTGCTACTGCAACATCAATGGCAACCTGGTGGCATCAGTTGCTTATAATACAGTGTTGTGCATTTAATATTAGCATGCATTTAATACTGCACTTTAGTTTTTTTGCAACCCAAACATTGACACATCACTCTGTTTCTTGCTGTACAACAGTAAATGGTAATCTGTTTTACAGCATAACTCATTGTGGATTCATACGTTCTTGTCATTATCTTTTTGTTACCTTCGTAATGTGAAATTTGAGCCTTGTTGAGTAGCTGTCCAGTGTGTAACCCTTGATGAATGCAACCTTTATTCCTGTAACAAATATCTTCTAGCAACTGGCATATGTCCCTATGTTTTTAAGATGTAAATTGAACTGAAGATGGCAAGTTCCAGTACATGCGAGTAATTGCTAGAGGCATCTCGAGCATATGTTCCTTAAAATGTTAATGAGTTCATATACATGATTATATTTGGTTAGGTGCATGTTCAGCTTCCTTGGCTGAACTTTTTAAAGGGGACAGGAAATGTTTGCTAACTGGCAACAATCAGTAATGTCCCTGTTTACAGCAATGAAATTCATACCTTCAAATGATCCCTATTTAACTGTACCCGAATAAACACTGATGTGAAAAACTCAGTTTTCAGTTGTTTTCTTTTTATAGACAACATGCTGCACAGTTCTTTTCATGGAACAGGTAGTTTGGAATTTTTATGAAAAGAAACGTGGTGCACTGAAAAAATGTCTCCTAAAGATACTGTCCATAAAGTACTAAAAAAAAAAAAATATGAAGAGCCGGCCCTGTGGCACTGAGGGTTGAGGCACTGGAAGCCACTCCTTGCCCCATGCCAGTGACCCGGGTTTGGGTACTAGCATGGGACAACAGGGGGGAGGGAGAGGAGCAGACTGAGCAGCCGGCAGGCAGCTGTCCTCCTCGGGGAGGGAAGTGGAGTTTCTCCAGTGCTTGACTGCCACCTAGTGGAGGCTAGATGGCAATGCCATGCCAGAGGTGGAACCTGGCAATAGGCTGGGAGGGTGGAAGGGGTCATCACCAGAGCTGCAGTAGGCACGTGTGCCTCCACGTGCATGCGTAACCGCGTTCTGGGGCCTCGCGGTAATGCGAGAAAACAGAGGAAAATTGGGGACTGTGGCTGGATGAAGCCCCCAGGCTGGCTCTGGTGATCCACCGGGGCATGACAGGGAAGGTGCCTCGAACGCCTACGGAGTCCGGTATGATCAGCCAACATGAGCCCGCTGCCCGCCGTGGAGGATAATCACTAGATGGAAAAAGAAAAAAAATATGAAGGATGGACGCACACACCAAGACTGGCAAGAACAACAAATTTTATTTACCACACAGCTACAAAAAACCCATGTGCACTCACCCACAAACAGGCTTCATCGGGGGGTCCCCCGATGGATCAATCAGGGGTCCCTCTCATGATCCCGGTTTGTGGGTGAATACGCATGGAGATTTTGTAGCTGTGTGGTAAATAAAATGTGTTCTTCCTGCCAGTCTCAGTGTGTGCGTCCATCCTTCATATTTTTGTTTTAGTTTGGAGTTTTTACTATGTCACTGATTGTGTACAGAATACTAATTTTGAGCTGTTGACCTATCAGAACCTTGCTTAGAGTTCTGAACACAAACTGTGACTAGAGCACAGGTGCCATGACGAGAACTGTAAACAAATGCTGCCCATAAAAACAAAACAATGCAAAATACAGGGTTTTTTTACATTCTTTTTTATTCTGGCACAGTCATGTGTGGATAATTTAGGAGAATGAATATCATTTAGGAAAATAAGAACTTTATAAACAGCTGCCAGTTAGAAATTATTTCCTGTCCTCTTTAAGTCTGAATAATTAAAACAGAGAACTACTGTAGGACTGTAGAATCTGCAAAACAGACTTGCAGAACTGATGTTTAAATTGGTGTTTAAAATCTGTGGTTTTAGAATGTACTCACTTTTTTAAGATCAACTTGCAAAAAGAGACATCTGTTAAACTGAAATAATTATTTTAAGTGTAACCCCCCTGCAAATGGGGGTTCCCCAAAAGACTTCCAGGAGCTTGCTTGAATGCTCCAAGCCTGAATGGTGTTTGGCATTTAAGCCATTTATCAGTGAGTGTTTTTAGAGCCTCTGGTACTGTCTCTTTAAGAGCTGTCTGCTTGCAGACATAATTAGTTTGTATGGGGGGACTGTGTGCTTCTCTCGAGTACCACTCGAGCTGCTGCCAATTCACTTCATTTTGCAGTCACTAGAGTGCAAAGGGAACCTATCTGAAAGATGTAACTGTTTGCCAGAAATTATTTAGAGTAATAATGAAATTACAGTTTGTCTAACCTGCTTTCTTTGCAGTCAGAACTGTGTCTGCTAGTTCCCCATTCTAGTTTTGAACTGCTGAACTGGACCAATCAGTGTGGGGTAAGCTAGCTCTAAAATGATGCCTTGGACGAATCAGAACTTGACTCATAATCTGAGCCAGCCACAAGAGGATTGTATGGGCAGTGACTCTGGGAGATGTAGTTTGACTTCAGTGCCTTTTTGGACCAACAGCAGCAGTCTATTGTGAGTGACAGCCAATCCAGTCAAGAACTGGGAGGAACTCAAAGGAAGTGCCCAGTTTTGTCGGTTGGAGCTTCAGTTGAGCTTTGGCAGTGAAGAAGGAAGGAGCCCTGTGCTTTTTCAGTGTGCAGTTTTAGTCAAAAAACGTGTGTAAGGCCCAGAGTTCCGGTCTGCAACTTGTTAGGACTGAATCCGTCCTGTGAAAAGAATCAAAGGATCTCTGAAGAGTAGAAACCAGGCTCACCCTGTAGAAGACTGGAGGAATTGCTGAAAATTACACTCGGTCTGTCAGAAACTGAATCTGCTGTGTGTTCTCCCGGGTATTGTGCAGTAATTGCGATCGGGATACAGATGCAGCCTGCCTGGTATAGTGCTTTCTTTATATGGATGTGAAGAGGTTTGTGCACCTCAAGTGAGCCCTGCTGACATTGAAGGACCCTATCTTATTTGAGGTCGGAGTACTAATTCAGGGTCGCTCCTGTTGAATTGCCACATTAAATCCAAATGGAATTACTGTACTGCTGACTGTTTAATTCTCCTTTTCTCTGTGTGAAAGGGCCCCTACCAGCTGCCACGGTTTGGACTAGCCACTAGGGCTTGGGTACCTAGGGACAGTAACTGATAGGGATAGGCCTGTGCACAGAGCACAGGTAGATTATTAAAGTGATAAGCTAATTAACCTGATTTCCTGTCCTTGTTATATCCCCTAAATAAATCAGAGCTGCTTGTTTCAGCAAAGTTATACTGCCTGAGGTATTTGTTCATGTTAAAGTACTGTACTGTGATTGTTGCACTGTATCTCATTTCACAGGAGGTCCCAGTGCCGGAACCAGACCTGGGGTAAGTGTATACTGTGAAGGTAATTCTGATATATTGTGTGGGCCACTAGTGGGAAGAAAGGGGGTTGCAGTGTCCCAGAGGGCTGTGACCAAGTTAGTTTAACTATTGCAAACCCTGACCTCTGGGTGGAGGCACCCATATTGGATCCAGGCCCCTCAACCTGTTAGTGGCAAATCAGGCAGGGGTAGTAGCCCCTGGGATAGCGCCAGCTAGGTTACATCTTGGAGGCTCACCGCTGGGATTGTGTGTCCTCTAGTGGCCATATTTACGAACCACTGTTAAGAAAAAATGGGTACCCGACAGAAGTGGCTGTGCACCGCTGGTGGAGTGGTGTACTGGGAGGAGATCGACCCCAAAATGCTATGCTTATCCTGGACATCCCCTGGGTATCAATACGGACACTGTGCAGGGAGTACTTTCCAAGGTGGAAGGTTTACAAAACCCTGTGGTGGTGGGGTCGGCATGCTAATCTGCTCACCCACACTTTCCTGGCCCTAGTAGAGTTTAAGGATCCCATAGATAGCTCCAAAGTGCCACAGACCATCACCCCAGAGGGAGCCCTCACTGCTTGGAGAGTGATAACTAAGGACAGTAAAGACCTGGGGAATCAGCCCCACCACTATCTGAAACTTTTGAGGAGAAATTTGCTGAATGGTTGCTGGGAGAGGGAAAACTGTGGAGGACTTGAAGAAACTATTCTTGCCACCTGGGGTGTTCCTCCCCAACACCCTCTCCTGCTCCAGTGCCCGTAATGGTGGCTGAACCAATGCAGACCTCTATTTCTGCACCTGCCATTAGTCACGACTCATACCAAGGTTGAGGATCTTCTCTGGCACCTCCCCACCCCAAGGGAGGATGACTGGGAGACCTGGATAGACTATGTTGCCCCCAAGTGCTAGAATGGCAATGCTCGGAAGGTGAAAAGGAAAGAGGGTTAGTGAGAGCCTCGAGAGGTCCTGCCCTGGCTACCATCCGTGCTAAACGGGCCAGTAACCCTGAAGCGACTGCACAGGCCTCATCTTGAGGCCTTGGAGAATGTGTATGGGAGCCCAGATTCTGATGAGGACCTATGGTGAGAGTAAGAGATGCACAACAGTACCAAGGAGTTGTTGTCTGTGTATGTATCTCGGCTGGAAAAATTGTTGCAAGAATGCCTCAGAAAAGGTAGTTTGCCAGCCGATTGAACTGGACCGAACCAGGCTGGACAGGATCCTTAAGTCTGCCCCCTCTCAGAACTGCTGTTGCTTCAGTTACACCTGGCAGATCGACTGAATCCCCACCCTCCTATGATGAGTTAATGAGAGAAATTGAGGAGTTGAGAAAAGACGACCTCGGGAGGGACCTGCACCAATAGCTGCGGCTACGACCGAAGTGACTGAGGGTGACCCATCAAGGAAGTTCAGGGGCAGAGGTTGGCAGTCAATGAGTGCTTGACAAGGAAAAGATATGTCACAATGGGGCGAACTGTTAAGAGAGATCCGGAATTCAAAACAGTCCCTTTATGAAGGCCACGCCTGCAAGTACGGGCCCTGACCTATATCCGACTGTATCTGCTATGGGGTGGGGGTACCCACCCATGTATCTCCTGCTGATAACAGCTCCGAACTCGATTCCTTGACCATGGAAGTGGAGAAACTGACGAGATGTCTCCAAATGCTTATCACGCCGCAGACAGAGATGGCACCAAGGTTTCCAGTTAGTAATACCCCGCCCTGGCTCCCAGTGTGGCTCGGCCAGCTCAAACTCCAGAAAGTATGTTTTGCTATAATTGTGGGAAAGATGGGCACATGAAAAGGGAATGCCAGTCCCCAAAAGACACTGGACAAAGTTGCATATAGGCTACAAGGAGAGCTTCGAGAAGAAATCAGTGGTTAAGAGGTGCACGACATGATCCCAGTGAGGGCACCAAAATGCTAATTCACGTCCTTTTGTGGCAAGGTCAGCTGCCCAGGCCCCCACTACCGCCTCTCCAGACTGGTCCAGAATAGTGGGTCCTCCATGGAGACCACTGTAAAGGTGAACGGAGTGTCTACAAGAGCTATATTAGACAGTGGCTCCTAGTGACAATTATGTTCCAAGATTGGTATCAGAAGCATTTGTCAGACATACCTTACAACCATTAGAAGGACTGCTATGTTGGGGTTAAGTGAGAAGGCCTACCCTATTCCGGTATATCCGAATTTGGCTGTCTTTCCCCACCTCCGTGGCTGGAGTGGCTGAACAAGTAGAGACCCTAGCCTTAGTGTGTCCCCCACTGGACTGTATGATGGTGTCCCTTTGTTGATTGGAACAAATGCTCATATGTTCGGAAGGCTGGCACAGTTGTGTTATGAAAAACAGGGGTCAAAGACTAGTAGAGCTTTAAGAGTTCGCCTTTAATTAAGAAGGCCTATGAGGCACAGAGAGATGCTGAAAAACAGAACCAGAGGAACCGGTCGGAATTGTATGGAAGAAGGATCCTGAGTCTCTGATCCTGGCGCCAAATGCCCAGTGTACCTTACAGGAGAGGTCCGTATCAGAAAGGATGTTAAGAATAAAATATTAATGTTGGATGCACCAGGCGATGGAAAATTGCCAGAGGGACTGCTGGTCAAGCCTAGTATTTTGCCCGCTAGAGCCCATGCTTATGCCAGAAGGGTAATGGTCCAAGTTCATAATGTGTCTGAAAGAGACATTCTGAGTAAACAGAGGTTGCATCCTGGCTAATGTGCATTGTGCAGACACTGCAGTGCTACCCAGCAGCAAGAGTTCAAGGAAGAATGACAGAGTAACGCCTGACTTGTTTGATTTCGCGACTCCCTCTGCCAGCTGAATGGAAAGTGAGGATCAGTGAGAAGCTTCCCAGAGAGACCAGGTGTTTTCTTTAAAGGAATGGGATGTAGGATGCGCAAGGAGCTGAGCACAATATCCGCTGCATGACGAAAGACCATTTCGTGAGAGGTCTCACGCCTGGCACCTGCTGACATAGATGATGTGAGACGGCATCTGCAAGAGATGTTAGCTGCTGGTGTAATACAAGAATCCAGAAGCCCTTATGCTTCCCCATGTGGTAGTGAGGAAAAGAATGGAACAGTAAGGATGTGTGTGGATTATCGCACCTTAAACCGCGGACTATCCCTGATCAGTACACAATGCCCCGCATTCAGGATGCTTTGACTGCCTAAGCGGGAGCAAGTGGTTCTCTGTGCTGGATCTCCAGGTGGGTACTACCAGATCCAGTGGCCCCAGAGGACCGTGAAGACGGCCTTTATCTGTCCGCTTAGCTTCTGTAATTCATGAGGATGCCTCGGCGATTTCAGGTGCCCCAGCCACTTTTCAACGATTGATGGAGCGTGCAGTGGGGACATGAACTTACTATGCCTGGTATACCTAGATGATGTTATTGTGTTTGGCAGCTCACTGGAGGAACATGAGAGCAGATTATTTAAGGTATTGGACCGACTGGAGGACTTTGGCCTTAAACTGTCCATTGATAAGTGTCAATTACTGTAAAACATCAGTAAAGTATGTGGGACACATAGTATCCACGAGGGAATAGAGACCGACCCAAGTAAAGTTGAGGCCTTGACCACCTGGCCACAGCCCAAAAATCTAAAAGAACTGCAAAGATTCCTGGATTCTGTGGTTATTTCGGCGCTTCATCAAGGACTATTCAAGAGTGATCCGCCCTTTACTTAACCTTACTCAAGGGTATCCCCAACCCACAAAAATACCAAAAGTCAGCCTCAAGACTGAAAGAGTGTATTTTCATCCGAGTGAAGTATTTGGGGCCCGCTGGACTCCTGATTGTGAGACTGCTTTTCATGAGATCATATATCAACTTACCCATGCTCCAGTGCTGGCCTATGCCGATCCAAGAAAACCTTACGTCCTGCACACTGATGCTAGCTTGCAAGGGTTGGGGCTGTGTTGTACCAAGAGCACTAGAATGGCCTGAGACCAGTGGCCTTTGCCAGTAGAAGCCTGACCCCATCCGAAAAGAACTATCCTGGTACATAAGTTAGAGTTCCTAGCTTGAAGTGGGCTATTGTTGACCAATTCCATGAGTACTTGTATGGGCTAAAATACTAGTAAAACTGACAATAATCCTTTTGACCTATGTGCAGACCTCAGCTAAGTTGGATGCCACTGGCCATAGGTGGCTTTCTGCATTATCTACATATGACTATGCTCTCGAATACCGAGCAGGTCTGAACCACATAGATGCTGATGTCTCTCCCGGAGGCCTGTTCCCCAGAATGATTGGGTCCGATTGGCAGAACCTGACATTCGGGCACTCTGCGGAAGTTTGACAGGGAGGAACAAATGTCCACGGACGAGTGGACTGCATGGTGGATTGCTTGGAGCTCTGAGAATTGCATACCTGCTGCTTATTGCCACTTTTCTGCAATAGACATTGTGCACTGCCTCAGCTGGACAATGACAGTATTCGGTGGCTCAATCCCGCGATCCCATGATCAAAGCAGCTTTAGAAGCCTCTATGCAGGAAAAGATGTGTCCAAATTACGCTCCACTGATTTGAGAACTGCACTGTTATACAAAGAAGGTCCTAAGTTGAAACTGATCAATAAACTGTTATACAGAGAAACAGTAGACAGAGGGGGACAAGTGGACAAACAACAACTAGTGCTGCCCACTGCCTTTCGAGACTCAGTACTGAGGTCCTTGCACAACCACATGGGGCACCTTGGTATAGACAGAACACTTGACTTGGTGAGATCCAGATTCTATTGGCCTAAGATGGGGGCTGATGTGGAGCAACACATTCGAACTTGTAGTCGCTGCTTACAGAGGAAAGCTTTGCCCCAGAGGGCTGCCCCCCTTGTTAACATCACCACCAGTGCACCCATGGAGCTGGTCTGTATTGATTTTCTGAGTTTGGAGTCAGATCAAAGAAATATCAGTAATGTGCTGGTGGTCACTGACCATTTCACGAGATATGCCCAAGCTTTCCCACCAAAGACCAGAAAGCATCCACTGTGGCCAAAGTACTTGTAGAAAACTTTTTGTTCACTATGGGGCTCCACAAAGAATCCATTCTGATCAAGGAGAGACTTTGAGAGTCGTCTGATCAAAGAGATGCTTTCTCTGTGGGGAGTGCGAAAGTCCAGAACCACTCCTTACCACCCCAGGGGACCCACAGCCTGAACGTGCTTCAACCGTACTTTTGCTAGATATGCTAGGCACCCTGCACCCAAAGGACAAGCCTAGACGGAGCTAACAAATTAGCACCCTGGTACATGCTTATAACTGCACCAAAGTGATGCCACTGATTCTCCCCTACCGCCTGATGTTTGGAAGAGAAGCTGACTACCAGTAGATGTGTGTTTTGGGTCTCTCCTGATGGGGTTCAAGCTGACAACTATTTACAGTATGTGCAAAGTTAAAGGCCCAGCTAACTCATGCGTACTAACTGGCTCAAACCATGGCTGCCAAAAGAAATCTGGCCAACAAAGAAAGGTATGATAAAAAGGTGAAAGCACAGGAACTCCAGGAGGGAGATCGGGTATTGCTAAGAAATCTGGGACTGCATGGCAAGCACAAGATTGCTGACAGATGGCACCATCTCCCTCACATTGTAGGGCAAACTAGATGATCTGCCAGTGTACAAAGTAAGGCCTGAGAATAATTCAAAGATGTAAAAACAATGCATAGAAATCATTTACTGCCCATTGGACAAATCTTAATTGAGTCTGAGCCCCTAGAAGATGCCCCTCTGGACCAGTGACTAGAGCTGCTGCAAGAAAAGATCAAGAAAGTCTGCACCTACAGAAGCAAAGTTAAAGTGTTCCCTCCACAAGTCCCAGTTGAGCATGACTGTCAGTCCATATCGGAAGAAAGTGAGAGTGACTTTGAATACTATCCTTCTTACGAACTGAGTCAATTGTTTGGGGCAATCCCTAGTCAATACTGAGATGAAGCTGGGCCTTCTGGACTGTCTAAGCCCCAGCTTCATCCCTGGAGCCAATGCTCCCAGAAAGTGAAGTGCAAAGCATCAGATCAGATGAAATGGAATCATTGTGCATGGTTGAACTGTTTGAGCTTTCAGGGAGGAAAATGATAGATTGGGGCAGACTGGTGATACACCGAAACAAGAAGAGTATTTTGAGTGCCCTGACAGTCCACTGCCAGTGTCCAAAGCTCTCCATGCGAGCCAAATGTTGTGGACTCAGAAACTGTAACTCCTGGAGCTGAAAGTGCCCCAGGTTCTAGCCTCTCTACCCCATGGAGACTCCACAAGTGAGGACAATGCTGAAAATGAGGCTCAGAGTGCAGAGACTATAACAGTCCCCCTAGAAAGACTGGTCGAGCTGTAAAGCCTGTGGTGCACCTCAGTTATGATTCACTTGGGAGGCCTGTGGATTTGCTCTCAATGTTGTCCATAAAGGAGTGTATGTGTCCCGAGCTCATTGCCCAAACTGGAGTCCAGTGCTAACTCCAAGTTACTTGTGTTGCCCTCTTCATATGGTGCCCTTGCCCCATCCAGCCCCAAGGTAACTGATAGGAAGGGCCCCCTCTTTCAGGTTTCATGTACAAGAGGTAATAACTTGAGTTATGGTACAATGTATGTAATACTGTAAAGAGTGACGTACTGCAATGTTTCAGAAATGTGTTCTTGGTAAAATGATATATTGACTGATGATTACATGTGCGAGCCTAATGCAAATGTATATGGTTGCAGTTGAAACTTATAGTACTTGCTTGACGCTGGACGCCAAGCTTTCCCAGGCAGGAAGGGTGTAACCCCTGCAAATGGGGGTTCCCAAAAGACTTCCAGGAGCTTGCTTGAATGCTCCAAGCCTGAATGGTGTTTGGCATTTAGCCATTTATCAGTGAGTGTTTTAGAGCCTCTGGTACTGTCTCTTTAAGAGCTGTCTGCTTGCAGACATAATTAGTTTGTATGGGGGACTGTGTGCTTCTCTGAGTACCACTCGAGCTGCTGCCAATTCACTTCATTTTGCAGTCACTAGGAGTGCAAAGGGAACCTATCTGAAAGATGTAACTGTTTGCCAGAAATTATTTAGAGTAATAATGAAATTACAGTTTGTCTAACCTGCTTTCTTTGCAGTCAGAACTGTGTCTGCTAGTTCCCCATTCTAGTTTTGAACTGCTGAACTGGACCAATCAGTGTGGGTAAGCTAGCTCTAAAATGATGCCTGGACTAATCAGAACTTGACTCATAATCTGAGCCAGCCACAAGAGGATTGTATGGGCAGTGACTCTGGGAGATGTAGTTTGGACTTCAGTGCCTTTTGGACCAACAGCAGCAGTCTATTGTGAGTGACAGCCAATCCAGTCAAGAACTGGGAGGAACTCAAAGGAAGTGCCCAGTTTTGTCGGTTGGAGCTTCAGTTGAGCTTTGCAGTGAAGAAGGAAGGAGCCCTGTGCTTTTTCAGTGTGCAGTTTTAGTCAAAAACGTGTAAGGGCCCAGAGTTCCGGTTCGCAATTCTGTTAGGACTGAACCATTCTGTGAAAAGAATCAAAGGATCTCTGGAAGAGTAGGAAACCAGGCTCACCCTGTAGAAGACTGGAGGAATTGCTGAAATTACACTCGGTCTGTCAGAAACTGAATCTGCTGTGTGTTCTCCCGGTATTGTGCAGTAATTGCGATCGGGATACAGATGCAGCCTGCCTGGTATAGTGCTTTTTTATATGGATGTGTGAAGAGGTTTGTGCACCTCAAGTGAGCCCTGCTGACATTGAAGGACCCTATCTTATTTGGAGGTCGGAGTACTAATTCAGGGTCGCTTCCTGTTGAATTGCCACATTAAATCCAAATGGAATTACTGTACTGCTGACTGTTTAATTCTCCTTTTCTCTGTGTGAAAGGGCCCTACCAGCTGCCAGTTTGGACTAGCCACTAGGGCTTGGGTACCCAGGGACAGTAACTGATAGGGATAGGCCTGTGCACAGAGCCATAGGTAGATTATTAAAGTGATAAGCTAATTAACCTGATTTCCCCCTGTCCTTGTTATATCCCCCTAAATAAATCAGAGCTGCTTGTTTCAGCAAAGTTATACTGCCTGAGGTATTTGTCTATGTTAAAGTACTGTACTGTGATTGTTGCACTGTATCTCATTTCACAGGAGGTCCCAGTGCCGGAACCAGACCTGGGGGTAAGTGTATACTGTGAAGGTAATTCTGATATATTGTGTGGGCCACTAGTGGGAAGAAAGGGGGGTTGCAGTGTCCCAGAGGGCTGTGACCAAGTTAGTTTAACTATTGCAAACCCTGACCTCTGGGTGGAGGCACCCGCCATTGGATCCAGGCCCCTCAACCTGTTAGTGGCAAATCAGGCAGGGGTAGTAGCCCCTGGGATAGCGCCAGCTAGGGGTTACATAAGTAATGTACCTTCTTTGATAACTGTTAGGTAGGTATACACTTTAATACTAGGCTTTTCAAATCACAGAATCCGAAGGCATGTCTTTTTATTGAGCAGCAGAACTTAATTCTAGTTCGAGGTCAAGAGAAGCAGCAGACAGGCTTCTTAATGTCTCACACACTTAGAATGCCATAGACAGCACTCCTTTAATATTGTTAAAGGATGATGCCCAGTGGCGTGGAGTTTGCACTACTGCCCACCATGCCAGTGACCTGTGACTGGGAGTGATCTCAAGTTGCTGGGGGCTGGCAGGGGGGTGAGGATGAAGTATCCGATGGACTGTTCTCCTAATGGGCAGAGGCTTGCTATTTCCATTGAATAACTGCCACCAGGTGGAGGCCTGGTGGCAGTGTGGGGCTCTGAACAGCAATAGAGGGTGGGTGCTGTGGGACCCTGTAATGTGTGTGTGCCTCCACATGTGCACATTGAGATGTGTGCCCCCGTAACAGGATCAGAAGAACACCAGGTGAAAAATACAGTGAGGCAGGTGTCTATGATGCACTGTACACTGAGCCCTCACCCGTCTCGCCACCACCAGGGTGAACTTACTGGCTGACACTGGAACTGAACTTTGGGGAGCAGGCAGCCCTCTCTCTCCTGATACTACCATAGGGGCAATCTGTTGGGGCTTCAACTGGTGAGGTAAGCCCATGGAAGGTGTTGGATGGTGGGAGTCAGTGTGGCATGGCAGTGGGGCTGGCAGTATAACCTAGAGGTTAAGAGTTACGAGCTGTGAATGAGCTTTGGTACATCCAACAGACAGACCTAAGTTTCATTCCCACAACCGCCACTTCATACTCTGTGACTCTGAGCAAGTCAATAAACCTCCCCAGTGCTTCCAGGTCGAATCTGAAAACAGACACCTATGCCTAGTGGGTCTTACCTGGTTACCAAAAGAATAAAATAAATAAAAATAAAAATTGGGAAACCTACCTTGCTTTGAGCAGGAAGTACAAATAGAATATGGAAAAATATATACAGTTGAAATAGACTGCAAAATAATAACAATAACATATAAGAACAATGGCATTTACAGTAGTATACTCAAAGGAAACGTATGTAAGAGCCAGCTGCAGGAAGAACAGTGTGTACGAACCATATAAAAATATAGGGAGGGAAAGCATGTACAAATTGGTTTCTGTGTCTCTGCCCCTACTACACATACAACCAGTCTACCTTAGGGGTAAGCCCTGTGTGGGTTCAGGTCACAGAGATTTCTGGAACTTAGGTGGTGCAACACTCAGACCTACTGTACAAGCCCCTTATCTCAGGGGGTATAAAGAAGTTTGCCATCCCTCAAAATTGAAACCAAGGTCAAGCACTGCAAAAACTGCAACAGAGCCACAGCCCCCACAGATAATGTATGTTGTGGCTGTTAGTCCAGAAATACAGTTACAACCGTCTGGACCCTGGTGGAGCTTTGCCCCACTCTATGACCTGACGCATGCTGCTCTCAAAGAGCCCCTTCTTTGGGGTTACTGGACTTGGAATCTCAGATAGGGAGCCAGAGAGATGAGGCTAGGTGCTTTCCACTAGATTAACCCCACCAGGCACCCAGTTACATAGTGGTACAGACATTAGGAGACACAGTTTTGCCTCAGACAGACCCGCATTCCACATGAACCACCATCCCTCCCAGCATGATAGCACATTAAATTAGTGACTGAATATGAGTGATGGAAAAGAAAGAACAGCGATGTCAAAATGACAAATGTTAAGACAGCATAGTGCAACAGAAAGGAGTGCACCCCCTTCCTTCTCTACTTCTCTTATCCCCATTGTAGTCTGGCATACGATCCGCAAGAGACTACAGAGGAACCCCTGAAGGAGGTATCCCTGCCACCCTCCACCTCTCCTGACTTACTTCACTCATCCTCTCCTCCCTCCCCACTCCATTCCTCCAAAATAGTGACAGGCTCCCTCTTTTTATATTGTGGCTACAGCAACATGGCAGGGAGTTGGTTCCAGTCTTTACCTTAATCCAAATACTGTATAACAACCCCTTCTTACACAAGGGGAAGGTGTTTGTTCACAGGAATGAGACACTGGAGACTGATGCTCTGTCATCATCCTCAAGGCAATAAATGGGGGGTTAACAGAGTAAGTATGTTGGGTACCCTTGTGGTGCCAGGTGAGCAGTCAGGGAATTGAACATTTTAAATGGGCTCTTTAGTACCAATGGCTGCTAGTGCCTGTGGAAGGGAATGGGGGCTGCCAGTGAAAAAGCTGGAAGAGTATAGGTGCCTCATGGTGCTACGTAGTGGTGGCATCAGATGGTACCAAGGGCAGTGGGCACATACTAGTGCTCCAAGTACCATTCATAACCAACAACTGCAGGGCAAGCAGCTGCCCCAGTTCTGGCCTGGGTGTTGGCTGGCTGCCCAGTAAAGATGATGTGCACAGGTAGCACCAGGAGAAATCTCTTGCCAGACAGTGTAGGCAGGGAGCTCCATGCCAGCCGCTCTCAGGACACTGAGGATGGTTGAGACTCAGGACACCTTGAGGACTCAAGGGCATCAAAGGAGACATCAACAGAGGAGACCCTCATAGTTGGCTAGCGAGAGGACTTAGGCACAGGGGACAAGAGACTGGGGATCTGGAGGGTTATGTTTGAGCTACCCACAAAGAGGGAGTGTGTAGAGGGCCACTGCAAGAGTGTGTAGAACCCCAGTGGGGATTCCTAACCATGGAAGCAACTTGATGGCCCTTGGGCCTGCAAAGGCTTTTCCTAATATCAAGGGAGATCCTGGGCGGGGCAACCTTAGAGATGGGTCTGCGCAGTGTAACTGCACCTGAAGACAGCATACAATGCTGCGGTGGAACCACAAGCAGCAGCGCAAGAAAATTCAGGTGATTGGGCTTAAATAATTAGTTCTATTATGTTAGGTATTTGTTAGGTGGGGCTGGGTGGTGGCAAGTTTTTAAACTTTGGTAAAATGTTGTTTTAAAGTTATAGCAAGTCAGGGGTATTGAAGTATTTTGCTTTACGAAAGTGACTGCTGGAAACCTTTTTTTTAAAACATTGCTGGAGGCATGGATTTCAAGGTGCACTGCATCCTGCTTCCAAAAGGGTTCCTGATCCAATGACTGTCACCCCATAAAGCAATGGGTTCCAAACTCTCTCAATCAATCGAGAAGCATCAAATTTCCTACCCATTTATGAACCTATTTACACAACAGGAGAGTGGGTAAACATTACCAGATAAAAGTGACATCTTAACTGATGACACCTGTAAGAGCAAGATATGAAAAATATGCAACTTACTTTTATTACAATGGATATATTGAAGGTTAGTATCATCACAATGGAATACTGAACCAATAAGAACTCAGTTTTCTCAATGCTGATGGCATCATAATGCTTAGTGCAGCACTGAAGCCAGCAGTAGAAATCAATGAGAACCAATTATATCTTCAAACAGCAGATTTAACAGTTAAACTAGAAACTTGAATTTGTATAAATTGAATATGCACTGGTTCGACTCAAAATACGCAGTTTATCATCACTTTTAAATGGGCAGGACTTGAGGCAGTACCACTCGTGAGTTATGATCCTGCCCTCTCGCAGGTGAAGATAAATTGTATATTTTGAGTCCAGATATTGCATATTCCCTGTATGTGCTACAAAATGTGTGTACTGATAAACAGCAAGATAGAAAGTGTTATCTTGACCCAACATAGCAAGATAATATTATCTTGCAAACTAGGGTATGTCACAATGTATACTGAACCAATCAGAGTGTAGCTCTAGCAATGCTGACGGCATCATGATAACGAAGTGCAGAATTACAAATACAACAGAATCAGCTGTACCGTCACACAAAGAGCATATTGAAAAGGTATAGAAACACAGACTTTGACGGCAGATAAGGACAACTTGGTCCATCTAGTCTGCCCATTTCTCTACCTATTGAATAAGTTGCAGATCCTAGTTAACCAGTAGCCTACTTCCTCCTACCCCCCACAAGAATTGCCTTATGTCTGTCCTATGCATTCTTGAATTCCCCCACTGTTTTTGACACCACAACCTCCTCAGAAAGGTGGTTCCATGCATCCACCACCCTCTCCATGAACAAATATTTCCTCATGTTGCCCCTGAGCCATCCCCCCCCCTTTCTTCAAATTGTGCCTCCCTGTTCTTGCACATCTCTTTTTCTGAAACATGCTACCTTCTTGGATTTTGTTGATTCCCTTGAGGTACTTGAAAGTTTCTATCATGCCCCCTTTTCTCAAAGGTATACATATTGCTCTTTTAGTCTCTCTTCGTATGGCTTATGTTGCAAACCCTGCACCATTTTAGTTGCCCTCCTCTGGACTGCCTCCAATCTGTCTATATCCTTGCGGAGATGGGGTCTCCAGAATTGTATGCAGTACTCCAGATGGGGTCTCACCAACTGTCTGTACAGAGGAATAACAACTTCCTGTTTTCTACTGGTGATGCCTCTTCCTGTGCATCCCACTATCCCCCAGCCCTCCTTACTGCCTTCTCACATTGCTTACCTACCTTGAGGTAATTTGATATGACTACCCCCAGGTCCCTTTCAATTTTGTTTTTCTTAGTCCCCCCCACCACTGTGTACTCTTCCCTTGGGTTTTGTTTCCCAGGTACATTACTTTGCACTTCTTTGCACTGAATCTATGTTGCCATATTTTTGATCATTCCTCCAACCTTGCCAAGTCCCTCTCATCCTTTCCACCCCCTTTGTGTATCAACCCTGTTGCAGATCTTTGTGTTATCTGCAAACAGGGATACTTTTCCTTCCAGCCCCTCTGCAATGTCTCCTATAAAGACATTAAAGAGGATCAGTCCAAGTACTGGACCCTGCGGTACCCCACTAGTAACCACCCTTTCTTCAGAGTGTACTCCGTTTACTATTACCCTCTGTGTCCTGTTGTCCAGCCAATTTGTTACCCAGGCTACCACCCTGGGACCCACTCCCAGGCTGGCTAACTTGTTTGTTAATCTTTTGTGTGGGACTATGTCAAATGCCTTGCTAAAGTCTAGGTAGGCCATAACCACAGCCCCTCCCTGGTCTACTACTTTGGTCACCCAGTCAAAGAAATCTATTAGATTCATCTGACATGACCTTCTCATTATGAATCCATGCTGCCTTGGGTCCTGTGCCCCACTGGCCTCTAGGTACTCAATAATTCTTTCTTTCAGAAGTGGTTCCATCATTTTCCCTATCACTGAGGTCAAACTAACAGGTCTGTAGTTTCTGGCCTCTGCTTTGCTCCCACTTTTGTGAAGGGGAATCACATCTACCCTCCTTCAGTCCTCAGGTACCACGCCATCCTCCCATGAATTGTTATAAAGGGTAGAGATCTCCCCTTAGTTCTTTTAGAATTCTGGGAAGAATCCCGTCAGGCCCCATTGCTTTGTCCACCTTGAGTTTCAGGAGTTCTTTCAGGACCCTTTCTTCTGTGAATAGACTGTTCTTGACCCTCCTGCACAAACTATTGTTTGATTTATAGGTACCTCCCCCCCCCCTTCTTCTTTAGTGAATACTGAGCAAAAGTATTCATTCAGTATCTCTGCCTTTTCACTGTCATCCTCTTCCCACCTCCCGTCCCCTTTATTAAGCCTCATTATCCCTTTCTTGGTCTCCCTTTTTCGCTCCCTAATGTACCTATAAAAGGTTTTGTCCCCCTTCTTAACTGAATTGACTATCTTTTCCTTGGTTTGGGCCTTCGCTATTCTGACTGCCTTCCACACTTCCTTTTGCTTTAACTGATACAGTTCTCTGTCCTGCTCCTTCAGTGATTTCTTATACTTCCTGAATGTTATCTTTTTTCTCTAACCTTCCCCACCACATCTTTTGAGAACCATAGTGTTTTTTTACATTGTTTTGTTTTCTTTATTCACTTCACACAAAGGCTTGTTGCCTCTGTGATGGCAGTTTTGATTTTTCCCCATTGTTCTTCCACCCCTCCTTCCTGCCCATTTGCTAGTGCATTCCTTAGGCACTCCCCCATTTTGCCAAAGTCAGTCCTTTTAAAATCCAGTACTCTCACTTTTGTATGGCTTGACTCCATGGTTGTGTTTATTGTGAACCACACTGTGTTGTGGTCACTTGTTCCCAGATGGCTGCCCATTTCTAAATCTGTGATCCTCTCTCCATCTCCATTTGAGAGTACCAGGCCCAAGATTGCTCCCTCCCAAGTGGGTTCCAACACTAGCTGTCTGAGGCATGCCCCTGTAGGGCATCGAAAATGACTTTACTCTTGGATATGGCTGCAGTAAACGTGCTCCAGTTAACATGTGGCATATTCATGTCCCCCATCAACATATCCCCTTTTTTTGCCATTCTTTGGATGCCTTTTATCATTTCCTTGTCCATTTCTTCCCCCTGAGATGGGGGTCTGTATACAACCCCGGTGCAGATTGTGGTGCCACTATCTGTCTCCAACATGACCCACAGTGCCTCCTCTCTTCCCTGTTTACCCTTTAGTTCCATTGCTTTAATCCCTTCCCTTACGTAGAGAGCTCCTCCTCCTCCTCTTTTACCCTCCCTGTCCCTCCTGTAGATTGTGTACCCATGTATGTTGACATCCCAGTCATGGTACTCCATGTACCATGTTTCCGTGACTGCCATGATATCCAGATGTCCCACTTCCATCAGTGCCACTAGCTCAGGAAGCTTGTTACCCAGACTATGGCAAGGCAATGGCAAGGCAATTTTATTTCTAAGGCACCCAATCCCGGAGGCTCTGGGCACCATACATAATAAAAACAAAAATACAAAATACATAAATAACATTTGTGCAGTAATAAAAACTTTAAAACAGCGTTCTTAAAATTCTAGATTTAAAATATAAAATGTGAACTAACTAAGGGTAGGGGAGAAAAGACTTAATCCCCCAAAAGCCTGGCAAAAGAGATGGGCCTTAAGCCTCTGCTTTAAAGCATCAATCGATATGGGCATTGGCACTCACAGCCCTACATTTTATGTTGGCCTTACCTTTTTTTGCCCCATCCCTGCCCTTACTGCCTTTGCCTTTTTCTCCATTTACCCCTGTACTGCTCCCTATCGACCTCTGTACCTTGGTGTTTACCTCACTAACTACCTTGTTTTGTGGGGGAAGGCTTGATATTTCCTCCTTCATATCAGCACCTCCCCTCTTGGCTAGTTTAAAAGCTTGCCAATGAAGCATTTAAACCTATCACCTAGGAGTCTGGTTCCCCTCCTGGACAGATGCAGTCCATTGCACCAGTTTAAGCCTGCATTCTTCCAGGTGGACCCACAGTCCCCAATAAAACCAAAAACCTTGTGCGCCACACCAGTCTTTCAGCCATTCATTGAATTTTATGGTGAGAGTACCCTAGCCTCACCCATGCCATAGACAAGCACCACCTCCGAGAGGGTTACTGTGCATGCTACCTAAGGCCCCTCCCCAACTCCACAAACTCCTCCTGCACTACCCTGATCCTATGCCCAGCTAGGTCATTTGTCCAATGTCTAACTCCCTCTCCTGTGATGCTGCTCCCACAATCCTGAGGATTCGATTCCTGTCCCTCCAAGCAATGGCACCAGGCAGGCAGCTTACCTCCCTCTCCCCTCCCTCCCCCAGTTGTATCCCCTAACAACTGAGTCCCCCACCAGGAGCTGTTTCCTTTCCCCGTGGTGTCCCTTGTCACCCTCCCGTGGGTCTCCCTTGTGGAGATTCCCAGCATCCTCCTTGGGCTCCACTACAGGTGTCTCCATAGAGGAACCATGCTTTGCCAGAATGGCATATGAATTGTGGAGAGGTACAACTGGAAGGGTGCACCTCTGTTCCACCATCCTCACCCTCCCTGAGCCCACTGTGGTCCAACTGCTCCTCTTTCTTGGCAACCTCTGAGGCAGCGGTGGTGGCAGTGGTGTTCCTTGGGTAGGGGAGGCGGTTTCCTTACTCCTTGCCATTTCAGCCTGGAGACGAGCAACCTCCTCCCTCAGAGCAGACAGTTACATGCAAACAGGGCAGCAACACAGCCTCCGGAATGTCTCCCGGAAAACTGCTGCCCTTCAGCCAGTGCACTGCACCACTCCCTACATGTCTCTCTCCCTTCCTGCTTAATACACATATACAATTTTTTTTGTTTTGCCTTTTTTGTTTCTGTGTATATGTGTTTACCCTCTATGCATTGTGCTGGGTTGTTAAAGATATGACAGATGTATGCCCTTGCCCTCTTGGGGAAGTGATGTCAGAACCTCGGATATAAAGGAAATGACACACCTGAGGTGGGTGGGGAGATGGGCGGGTGAGGGGCGGGGGCTCAAGCCCGTGACCTTCAGAAAACAATCAACTACAACTACACCTCTGACCCACCACCCCGGTGAGCGCTGCCCTTCCTTTCAGTAAGACAACCAGCACAATTTAACAGAGCACTCCACTTACACAAACCACTCCACTGAACCCATGAATTAAAATTAAATCAATCCTCAGCCAGCAATACAATCCTAAATGTTTGTTTCAAAAATGTCCTTAAAAATACTATGTCACTACACCAGCCAGCAGTCTACAGGAAAAAGCAAATTCAGTAGTATTTCACTTCCACTGGATATAAAAGTTACAACCTTCAAATGGAATCCTGCAAGCCCCTTCTTGATTCAAACAAGCAAAAACTAAAGTGACAATATAAATGTGTGGCCAACCTTCCTTACAGGTCCCAAGCAATATTTTGTCTTTTTCCAGGCTCCCAGTCCTCAAATATGAGTGTGCTTTCTTCCCAGCAGTATAGTAAATGACAGCAACTTCCACCAACAGCTGTTAAGGCCTATCTGTTTGAATTCTAATTGTGTAGCTTCTACAGACAGCTCTATTCTGGAAAACTCCACCCAAAACAATTGGCTAACAACACCTGTGGTGTAAGCAGACCTTTCTGCTTACATCACAGGTTTAACTAAACTGATGTTGTATAAATTAAACAACAGGCTGAGTCAAAATACATAGTTTATCATCACTTGTGTGGGGGCAGGACTTTCATAACTTACTGGTGAGTTATGGTCCTGCCCCCTCACATGTAAAGATAAATTGTATATTTTGAGTCAGCCTATTGCATGTGTGCTATGACATAAGTAATAGCGCAACAGTGGAAATATCTTCATGAGCTATACTTGACTCCTTGACTTCACAAGTGGCAATGTTGCAAATGAAGTCAGAAGAGGTCAAGTATAATGAGTAAGGATGATAATAATAATAATAATAATAATCTTTATTTTTAATGCGCCTTTGAAAAATCAAGGCACAGAACAAATTGTAAAATCACATCAGAATAAAACATCATAATAAAACCAATAGCATAAATAACATCAGAGATCATAATAAAACATTAAGATTAAACCAAGTCAGCATCGTCCCCAAATGCCTTAATCCACAAAAAGGATTTTAATGCTTGTTTAAAGCCCCCCACAGTTGTGCACTCTCTAATCCAACGGGGTAGAGAATTCCAGAAGGTCGGTGCCACGAACATAAAAGCCCGGGCACCAGAAGATTTTAAAACTACACTCGTAATCTCCAGCAACCCCTCGTTGGCCGAGCGGCGTGGCCCCTCTGGGAGGTAAGGAACTAGGAGCTCTTTCAGGTAGTCAGGGCCCAAACCGTGCAGGTTTCTCCCCATGTCATATTTGATTTATACAACAGGTGTTAGGTGGTTTTGTGATAGAAATGATAATACATCTTAAGAAGTGCGACCTAAGAATATCGGCACATGACATAAGAATGTGTTCTTCATACCAAAAACAACTTTTACTCATGACTCAGATTTCTTTCATCATATTTTCAACATGTATTTTTTGGACCCCACCCCATGAACAAAGAAGGTGAAATGTATGTAATCCGATCCGAATGGTGACTTCACAGTTGCTCTATGAAATCACCTTTCAGCAATTTTTGAAAAATTTCACCTACCAGGTTCACAAAGTGGGGGTCATAAAAAGTCTATGTTGAAAATTTGGTGTCAAAACCTTAAAAAAACATCAAAGTTATTTAGAAACGCTGACATTTTTCAGTGTTCACTCATAACTTTGGTAACGTTCAGTATTTAGACTCCAAAATTTCAACAAAGCCATTTTTTCAGCAACCTCATGAACATGACCGGTGTCATTTTTTTCAAATCCTGCCCAAAACATGTTTTCGCACTTGAGGTGCAAAATGTTTTGGACGGTATTTTATGAGACACCGGTCACATTCAGAAGGGGGGTCATAAAAAGACTGTTAAAAATTTGGGGTCAAAATAAAAAAAATGATGAAAACCTGTTGTGTGCAGGGCTAGCCATTTGCCCAGCAGGTAGTGCGTTGTGTTCCCATGCCAGAAATTAGGGTTTGGGGATGCACTCGAGGAGCCAGCTGATCAGCATGAGGACGGGGGCCAATACTGTTGCACTTTGCTGCTCCTAGCCTGAAAAGGGATTGTGCAGTGGTGGGCCTGGGAGCCTTCCCTAACAAAGAGCTGACATACATGTCAAGGCCTGACGGGGTCACATACTGCATCAAGGGAAGTGGGTTGGTATGAAAAATGGGAACACAGCAGCTGGTAGGATGATGGTACAGTCACAGCAGGCCTGCACCACTGACAGGCCGCCTACTGCTGCCACCCACCCAGTCCCATCACCCACAATGCCAGAGACTGACCTCATACCTTTCGTACCCTCCATGGTGGGGCCCAGGGTTGACTGTGAGCCAGATTTGAAGCCCAACACCCTGTCATTGTTGCAGGGCATGTGACAGCTGGTGACTTCATCCTGCCATGGTGTCAGTCGCTGAATGGAGAAATATGCCCCCCCAGGAGAGGAAAGTAGTCCCAGGAAAGCTGAATCCTGTCCGCCTCCCCCACGCTGGCCTCATTAGTGACTCAAGTCCATTCCTGAACCCAGGACACTGCTGTTGTGCCGGTATCGCCCCCTCCTGACCAACCCACTTTCAGAAATAGTATATAAAATTAGTTTCTGATTAATAATCTTTAATGTTTGTTGATGTGTAGAAACAATATTGAATGTTCGATGGTTACAGTAGTTAAAACACTATTTTAAATAGTCTTAATTACTGATATTCTTGACAGTTTGTGGTTAGAAATTTGGATGTTTGTTAGAAAAATGGAATGCACATAGAGTATATTAGACAGTGTTGCTTTATTGTATCGTTTTACTCAATAAAAATATTATTTAAAAAAACACTTTCACAAAAAAACCTTCTATAAGCTCTTCACAGCTGACCCAGTTGATCTATATTTTTATTACTCATACTAAGCCTTTTCCCCTTTTATGTCTACAGGTCCGATGGAACCATGACCTTATGGTGGAATGACAATTGTTTTATGTTTGTACTACCTAATTTGCCCTAGTTGGTTACTAAAGAGCTTCACATCCTTTGTGAGCCAATCACTATTCTTATTTTACAGATACAACTAGATGCTGTCTCAAGACACCTACCCGATCCCAGGACCCAGGTAAGAGATCTTTTACTTTTGTGCTAGGATTGTATGGTGTAATGGTGCAACTCAGAATATTAAGACACTGTTGGGTTGCACTTATTAGGTCATTTGTAATGTAGGACTTGAAAGATCTTCATTATTCAGGACCTGCGAAAATGAGGATATGACTCCAGTATCACAAAAAGAAGGGAAATTCTCTGCAAAAGACTACATCAATGTAGACATTAGGGTTGAAGAACACAGAGTGCACAAAGTAGGGATATGAAAAACATTAGGGTTTGGAGTCTTGGAAAATCGATGGTGTGGTTTTCCTTGGGGTAGTCAACTGTAATGCCCACCCCTTCCCCCAGCCCCTAACCTCTTGTCTGAAGTACAAAGTACAGCTCCAACCCAGTGCCCCATAGGCATATACTCTTTGGAAATAGAGAAGTATGGCTCAACACATGATGTAGCCAACAGAATCAGTCGTTACTTTCTTAACACAAGGCAAAGTGGTCCCTGCATGAAGCAAAGGATCATGTTTGTTTGCTGAGGGAAGGGGGTAGGTGTTACAGTTGACAGCCCCAAGATACATCAAACCACTCATTCATCAAGACCCCTGAGACTCCAAACACTAATGTTTTAACTTCCTTACTTTGTATGCTTTGTGTTCTCCAACCCTAATATCTTCACTAATATAGTTTTTTGAAACACAGACATAATGAAAATGATGGCAGAAAAAGATCATTGGTCCATCCACTCTGCCCATAAAACCCTAACAAACCCAAGATCTATTGTCCATACATAACCCACAGTATCCACTGCCAAGCTCCCCCCTAGCAACCACTAAGCCCTTTACGCTGTCCCAGCCATGTTTGAAGCCACTGACAGTTTTGTCATCCAACACATCAGCCAGCAGATTGTTCCATGGCTCCACCACCCTTTCTGTGAAATAAAAGTCTCACATCCCTCTTGAACCTTCCTTATGTCTGTTTCTATTCATAACCCTGTGTTCTTGATTTGCTACTTATGCTAAATAGTTCCTCACAATTTACCTTGTTCATTACTTTCAGAAATTTGAAGGTCTCTGTTATATCTCCCACCTCTATTGTATGGCCTCCAGTGAGTACATGTTCACTGCCTTGAGTCAATCCTCTTAAGATGTGCTTTGCTGGCCCTGAATCATTTTGGTCACCCTACACTGCACTGTCTCCAGTCTGACCTTATATTTCTTTAGGTAAGGACTCCAGAACTGGACATAGTACACCACGTGGGCATCACCAGTGATCTATAGAGAGGCAGTAATACTGCCTTCCTTCTGCTGTCAGTACCCCTTCCTATACACCACAGCATCCTGCTTGCCTTACTGTAGGCCTTATTACACTGGTTGCTTTAGGGAGTCGCTGAGGATGACCCCTAGGCCTCTTTCCTCAGGGGGCATGCCCAGCTTTACCCCACCCCCAATCCAGAACTTTGTCCTGGGGTTCTTGTTGCCTATAACCATCAACTTGTGGCATTGAATTTCAACTTCCAAAGCTCTGACCACCACTCTAGCAAGTCTCTGTGCATCTCCCTAACCCCCTCCTCATTGTCTACTGTCACAGAGCTTAGTGTCATCTATGAAAATACACATCTTGCCCTGGATTCCTTCTCCCACATCACTACATAGAAACTGACAACAGCTAAAGACTGCTTGGCCCACCTAGTCTGCCCACAGACTACCCATTTGGCAGAGATGCAAGCTGCACTTCCACGCCAACATACATATATAATGCATCTATGGAGAGATGTTGGGCCCTGCACACTGACAGGGAAATGAGAATATGATAATAGCATCTCAAAAAGAAAGGAAATTATTTGCAAAGAAATGTGGTAATGCACCAGTTAATGTAATTTACCACCACAGAAGTAGGGAAATGTGGCATTAGGGTTTCCAACGTTTCCAATGAGCCCACCATGTCACCGATGAACATAATGAAAAGTACTGGACCCAGGACCGATCCTTATGGCACCTGGCAATGATACACACACAGATAGCTAGATAGATAGATAGATAGCTAGACAGAGATACTGTACATACATGCATATATATCACCGTATATTTTATAGATTACCTATTTACTTGTAGAAATATAAAGGAGTAATGATAGGAAACTGTGAAGTACAAAAAGATAATACTATAAATGAGGGCAAATGAGGACAAGGTCGAGTGGAAAGGCACAATAACATCATTTGTGCCCCTCCCCCTTGAGATGGCATTATTTCATGAGTACACAGCACTTTCTTAGTGTTTAATAGTATACATACGAATGGTCAAGGCGACGTCTGCAGTGCATAAACATCTTTGTTACATGTGCAATTAGCCCTAATTTTTTTCATGGAATGCTAAGTTTTAATTAGTTGTTCATTAGATGTCAATTGGTTTAATCAGTTAATTTAAATGTTACTGTTTTACTGATGTGATATACAGTATAGATTTAATTGCTGTGATATATATAGCTTTATTTGCTGTGTTTACGGTTAATTGCTGCGGCATATGGATATCATTGATGAGTATATGGTGCAGTAACTATGGGGGCAAATGGCCCATCCATGTATTATAGTAATATATCTTAAGGCATGCAATATATCTTAAGGCATTTTACATTTTTACATATAGCATTTATACTTGTTTGCTTTATAATCTCAAAACTAGTGGCAAGCATCTGCAGGACTAAATGCCCTCCTAATCTAACAGCTGCCTCAAATAACCAGGAACTAGCAAAACATACTCTAAAAACAAGCCCTTGCTACCAAAGGGACAGTACGCAGAGTTTGGACAAGTGCCTTGGCTGCTGCCAACTGTGTATGGAAGGACACTGGGCAAACTAGGCTGCCACTTGACTTTAGACCCAGTAGCAATAATTTACTCAGAGCTACAGTTAGCAACAAGGAAAACAGTGATGGCAACTAAATTTGATTAACATACAAAAGGTCATTCAATGAAGAGGAGAGTCCTGTCCTTCCTTATCGATCATCACATCCTAAGCATGCTGTCAATTTACCTTAACATGAACTGTTTAACAGTCAAGTTCCACACACACACACAAATTTTTACATGCATACACACCTACTTTTTTTTATTGTATTACAATTTTATTCCATGTACATATAGTATCACATACATAAAATAGACAATACCAACATTACTCATAAGGAACATATTACAAAAACATTTCTTAATGAACGAGGCTACTCTGGCACTACTTTCTTACTCCAAAATATGGTTGTATAACCCACAACCTTGAGTATGGCTAAGTTTTAATTGACGTACTCTGGGCCTTTGAACGGAAAAGGGGGATCAATATCTACCAGTCATGTCTTGGCTAGTCTCTCTGAAACTTAAAGAGGAACTCTCAGCTCTCCTACAGAAATGCTGCAGGACCTTTAGGCCCCAGTGAAGTAAAATGCAAGAAAAAAAAAAAATATATATATATATATATCTTAGTGGCACAGTAGTGCCACTATAGTTAGGGTTGAGTACCCCATTTAAGGTTACATCTCAAATTTAGCACATTAATAACTTTGCAACCATAAAATGGATTTGCCCCAAATTTGGAATGCACAGTCTGGTACCACAGATCTCTAGATCTGGCAAGTTGTGTTATGGTCGGATGTACAGTTGTGGAGCTATAGTGCACCAAAAAACGCATAAATTACACATTTCTGCATGTTTCTTTGCTCGTGCCTACAGCCTGCATGGTTTGCGTGATTGGTCTGAAAACTTAAGGGAACATGCAGCTGGGCTCCCCGATGTGCCTTTCAAAGATTTCATGAAAAAATATTAAACGGTTCACAAGTTATTCAAAAAACACTGAATCCCATTATAGTCTATGGAAAAATTTAACAACCAATGCAACACTTTCGCAAATGCAGTTTTTACTGCTACAAATGACCCTTTTACTTTCACGAGTCAGACATTTTTTTTTTTCAATTACAGCTCAGAAAAATGCTTGCCATTTAAATGTGGGACCCTCTAGGGACACGATTCTTGTGTTCACCTAGTCGAGTCCTGAGGATGCTAGCCATGTCTTTTTTTGGGGGTGAAACACTCCAGAAATATGTTTTTAAAATTTCTGTAAAAAGCAGTGTCGCAAAATACTTTCACAAATGCGAAGCTTTCATGATTTTTTTAGTGAAAGTGTCGTGATTTGCGAAAGTAATTTGCGAAAGTATGGACAAAATAATAGGAAATCTTTGACACCCTGCTGCAAAACAACAGTTTGGTCTTTTGGGCTGAAATTTACAGTGAAGAAAGCCAACATCCCACAGATGTGCCTTTTGGTGGGTTGGTGCCAAAATATTACTGGGCTGCAAAGTTACGGCACTCCAAAGTTGACAGTTTTTCCCACAGGATAACATTACGGCATCCGCTGCACCTTTCGGGTCCCGTATCTCGAAAATGGTTCTAGATCCAGACTTTTCGTCACAAAAATGCTTAGGCCCCCATGGGGGGCTAAGTACAAAACTAGCCTGGAAAGTCATAAATAATATAAGATTTTCATTTTTTTTTTCTACGTCGCAAGGTTCCTGATATATAAACAATTTAGTATTCCAAGTGTTCATTTTCCGGTCTGAGGGCCATTATCATGCCCACATTCTTTGTATTCACTGTGCTTCTGAATGAACCTTTTTTGGACACAAAGCGTGTGCATTTGCATTACTGTTACTGTTAGCATTTGCATTTACATTTCCGCTTGCGTTTCCGTTACCGTTTGTATTAACGTTTCCGTTTGCACCACCGTTTGCATTTGCGCTAACGTTTGCATTTGTATTAACGTTTCCGTCAGCGTTAGCATCACCATTACTGCTTTGCTTTGCGTTTCTGTCAACGTTAGTGTTACAGTTAGCGTTACTGTTTGCATTTACGTTACCATTTGCATTTGTGTCACCGTTTGCGTTACAATTTCTGCTTGCGTTTGTGCTACCATTTGAATTTGTGTTTACATTTGTGTCCGTGTTAGCATTAACATTACCACCTCGCTTTGCATTTATGTCAATGTTAGCGTTATGGTTAGTGTTACATTTGCATTTAAGTTTGTGCTTGCATTTCCATTACCGTTTGCATTAGTGTTTCTGTTTGCATCACCGTTGCCGTTACTGATTGCATTTGTATTTGCGCTCGCAGTTCCGTTACCGTTTCCGTTTGCATAACCGTTAGCATTACTGCTTCATTTTGCATTTCCATTACGGTTTATGTTTGCATCACCGTTACCATTTGTGTTTGCGCTTGCATTAATGTTTGCATTTACGTTTGTATCACTGTTAGCATTACCGTTACCACTTCACTTTGCATTTCTGTCAACGTTAGTGTTACGGTTAGTGTTACCGTTTGCATTTATGTTTGCACTTGCGTTTCTGTTACTATTTGTGTTAGCATTTCTATTTGTGTCACCATTACATTACCGTTTGTGTTTCTGTTTGCGCTTGCATTTGCATAACTGTTTGCGTTTATGTTTGCATCATCATTAGCATTACTGTTTCTGTTTCCGTCACCATTACCGTTACCTTTACCATTTGTGTTTGCACTTGTTTGCGTTACCATTTGCATTTACGTTTGTGCTTGCATTTGTGTTATTGTTTGCGTTTACATTTGCACCACTATTAGCATTACTGTTACCACTTCGCTTTGCATTTCCGTCAACATTAGCGTTACGGTTTCTGTTATTGTTTCCGTTTTTTGTCACCGTTACCATTACCATTTCTGTTTGCATTTCCACTTACATTAGTGTTACTGTTTGCATTTGCGTTTACGTTTCCGTCACTGTTTGCATAACGGTTTGCCTTTGTGCTTGCGTTTCTGTTACTATCTGCGTTTATGTTTGCGTCAACATTACCGTTATTGTTACCGTTTACGGTTATATTACTGTTAGCATTATTGTTTCCTTTCGCGTTTGCATTTGTGTCACCTTTATCGTTACCGTTTGCACTACCATTACCATTTCCGTTTACATTACCATAACAGTTAGCCTTTGCATTTGCGTTGGTGTTACAGTTACCAATACCATTTGCATTTGACTCACCATTACCATTAGCGTTACTGTCATTATGCAGAAATGGGCAACCCCACCAACACATACCATTCACTATTTATTGTGCACATTCTCAAAAAGAAGGAAAATTCATGGCAAAAAACATTGTTAATGCATCAGTTACGGTTGTTCCACAGTGATAAAAGCAGGGAAATTCAGTGTTAGCGTTCAAAACCCTAACTGCATATCCCCATCACCACCACCACACACACATACATTCAAGTAGGGAAAGGACCAAGGCAACACAACCAATCATGCACAACCAGCAGCAGCTAACAGAAATAGCATACAACTATCTAAACCACAAAACCACACCCCCATGATCCCATCTTCAACACACCAACAGCTGTCGGGGTGAGGCATGGGGTCATCACTGCTAACTCTGATCCGTTCCACAGTCTGCAAAACACATATCACTATCAACAACTGGGCATCCTGGGCCCCATTCTGCCACCAACACATAACACAGACTACACATATGCTATGTTGGGGTTTACAAGCCTCAAAACAGGATTTTGGACATTATCTGAAAATACTTTTGCAAATCATTTCACAAATGCGACAGTGTCGTGCTGTGCATTTGTGACACTTTCATGTTTGCGACAGTATTTTGCAAAAATATTTTACATGCTTTCGCAAATGCGAAAGTGTTGTGTCTTCTGTTTGCGACACTTTCGTGTTTGTGAAAGTATTTTGCAAAAGTATGCTCCTGATAACTGCACAGCTTTGACATCCTCCTGCAAACAAACGGCTGGGTCCTTTGGGCTGAAATTTGCAGGATGGCAAGCCCTGGTCCCACAGATGTGCCTTTTACTGCTTTGGTGCTAAAACAGTTAAGGATCACAAAGTTACAGTGGTCCAAAATTGACCACTGTCCCACAGGCTAACATTGTGGCACCCATGATGCCTTCTGCCACCCATACGTCGAAAACAAAGTTAGGTACACAGTTTTCGCTAGTGCCATCTTGGTTCACCTTTAGGTGAACTAACATCTTGGAACAAGTTTGGAAATATTGTATTATACCTGAAGTTACATTTTTCCCTTCTTGCTATGGTAACACAGGTATACACCTTCTGCTGGCTGTGTGTGATAGGTTGCGTTGCCTTGGTTCTTCCCCTACTTGCACATATGTGTGTGTGTGTGTGTGTGTGTGGTGGGGGAAATGCGCAGTTAGGGTTTTGAACCCTAACACTGAATTTCCCTGCTTTTGCCGCTGTGGAACAACCCTAACTGATGCATTAACAAAGTTTTTTTGTCATTAATACAAATATATATATATATATATATAGATACACATATATTGTGTGTGTGTGTATATATACATATATATATATTTTTTTAGTAACTTATAATTGTGTAATATTATTTATTTGGTTGATCCTGCTACCCTCTTCCCCCCATCACCATGTTTGGGAACTATTTATCCCAGTGTCTCCCTTGGCCAGCCCTCCGATGATGCAAATGATAAGCTGAGCTGCGAGGGATCTCAATATGCCTGAAGGTCTGTTCATTTATTATCTATGTACAAAAGCACATGATCGCACTCATTCCACTGGTACCGATTGCGCTCAGCTCAGACTGAATTCAGCTCAATCAGTACAGGTGAAATAAGCACAACCATGTGCTTTTGTACACAGATATTAAATAAGCAAACCTGCAGGCACATAGAAGTCCCCCACACCTCAACCCGTCATTCACGTCTTGAGACAGCTGGCTGTGGGGGACATTGGGACATACAGTTCACTAACATGGCAGCCAGGTGGGGATGGATTGCAGGATAAAAATATATATTTTCATGTGTTTTACTCAAGCAAAACCTGAAGGTCCTGCAGCATTTCTGCAGGGAAACTGAGAGTTGCCCTTTAAAGAGATTAACAGACGACAAAACAAAAAGAACATTTAAAACAACTTTTTTAACAGGCATAGGGAATGATTATACCTCAGGCTTATCAGGAAGGTCATTAACTAGTACTATGGTCATGGCCATGTTACACTACTTGAGGGAATTTAATGCACTCTATTAAGTATTACCCTTTTAACTTGCTATATATGTATATATAAAATGGCAAGAACAAATCTAGAAACTCTTTTTTCAGAGATACTGTACAACACCTGACTACATTAAATTCCTGGTAATGCATGGTCATGTGCCTGACCTTGTTTCCCTCTCCCCAAAAAATGCCCACTTACCATACAAAAATCAATACACCTACCAAAGTAAAACACTTCAAACACTCCAGCCACCATGAAATAAAACGCAAAACAGTACTCCAGAGTCAGGAAAAACTTCTGTGCATAACTTTATTTACAGTAGCAAGGAGATGCCAAAAACAGTGGTACCCTAACGTGCTAAATAAAATTATGCATAGCAGTTTGTGATTGGTTGGCATCCCATGGCACTCCAGACATTACCTCATGGGTTACAGCCCACCTGATAGGCTAATGATGCACATGACCCAGATCAGATTTCCAGTATATCCAGGTCCCAGGAACCCCTGCTCTCCAGTTGTAATTTGTGCATCTGAATAGGCAAGAAGCATCCAGAGAACCCTGTCTGCTCTTCAAATTCTAAGGTAGGAAATGTGCCTCTCAAACAACTCTGTGGGCTTGGTTTTCTTTTTTTGAATGGTCAAAATTGAGTATACTCAAGCTATAATTAGGAAAGGAGCAGCTAGGCTCCTAGAAATTAACAGATTTAAAGCCATTATTGTCGTTTTGTTGTTTGTCTAAGAGGCAGAATACCAAGCACAGCGCTTTAGTCTAGTAAATATTGCCTGCTATCTCACAGGAGTTCTTCTCCTCTCTTTTTTATGTGTATTCTGGCTTAAATTGATTACCTCTGAGGTCCCTAGTCGTGCTGTGCGATTCCCTCGCTCCAGGGGCCGCAGCCCTGCCCTCCTGGCCTCCTGGCAGCGTGCAACTGGTCATGTAGACCAAGCGGTCTCGCCGGCCTTCTCTATCAGGCAGGCACCTAAGAGAAACTCCACGAGTCGCCTCTGCTCCCCGCGACTCCGCGGCCTGCACTGCGGCCCTTGCCCCTGAGGCCTCGGGGCCTACACCCTCCCAGTGCTCTCGGGCAATGATATCCAGGCCGCTCCTCCAGGCCTGGGCAGTTCCCTCTACCACGAGTCGCCTCTCCTCCCCGCGACTCCGCGGCATCTACTGGGCCCATACACCTCAGTGCTCTCGGGCACTGGTCCAGGCCGCTCCTCAGGCCTAAACCATTTTCCCCTACCGTGAGTCGCCTCTCCTCCCCGCGACTCCGCGGCACCACCCCTCCTCCCTACGGTGTTCCCACGCCCTAGGCCCTCCCTCCCGCGTCCCGGATCCCCGGGTGCTTCCTCGGCCCCTGCGGCCGCTATTCCTCCTCCGGGCCGCCCGCCCAGACGCCGAAAGTACTGGGGACACGTCGCTGAGCTTTCCAATCCCTGGCGCGGCCCCAGCACGGCTAATGCGGGCGGCTGCCTCCTCTCTCCCTCGGCTCAGGGGCTGGCTCCACGGTCCCTCGCTTTTGGCCGACGCCTCACGGCCTACCGACGCCTCTCTCATCCGCCCATCCTGAGGGGACTGGCGCCGGCTGCTCGATCGTCCAGGCGACCGGAGAAATGCCTTCTGGGCAACCACGCCGCGCATCGCCTCCTAGGCTGGGGCGATGCTCCTTTCATTGGGGGAGCCCCTATTAAGGGACAAAAAATAAATAAATAAATAAATTTTGTTGCAGCACAATAGAGACCGGGACTTGAATCCCCTGGTCACACATAGCACAGTGGTTTAAGGCTCTGAACTGTAAATCTGGAAGCCTGGGTTTGAACCCCACTGCCACCTACTTGCATACTGTGTCACTTCTACTGCAATTCTGTGTGCACCTCAGTCTACACCTTAAAAAAAAAAAAAAAGGAAAAAGGGGAAACATCCCTACTCCTCTCGGGTCCCTATCATAGCGACCCCAGTAGGACGCCGCAGAGCTTCTGCCTGGGTACCTCCCATAGCGACCCTGGCAGGCCCCTGCGGACCCTATCCCCTCACCCGGTGTCCGCGGCCCCCTCCCACAGCGGGCCCAGCTCCTCCAGAGCACGAACCATCTCAAGGGGATAGGCAGGTAAGGATATTGGGAAGGAGATTCCGCCCATTCAAGTCTGGCTAAGGGCCCTCACACAGCGCCCTTATCACACCATAAGCCTCGACCCTACCCCCAAACCTCAACCCCCAACCGTGGGGTGTTACCCAGGGGGCATAGGGGACAGAGTTTCAGAGTCATCTATCTTCGCTCAGACATCTCTCTTTATCATTACAGATGGTTAAGGCAAAGAAGTGCACCGCGTGCAGCGCCACCCTCCTCCCTCAAACCCCAGGCCCTCTCTGTGCAGCCTGCCTCATGGACGACGAACTGTCTTCGGTGGAGACAACACCCCCACAGCTCCATCTCTCCCCGTTCCCAGCACTTCGACGTGGGTGGACCCGGGCTCTCTGCTGATACAAAACCAACAGGCGGCGGTGGCCATGATGGAGAGCCAGCAGAACTTCATGCTGAAGATCATGGAGAAACTGGAGGCCCTCACCCAAAGCAGACCGAGACCACCCAGCGCAGAGACCACACGCCAGAGAGACCCTACAGAGGAACCGCCAGTTCCAGAGGTCCCTCTTTCTGGCACTCCCCAGGATGGCACCCTGGGGATAAAGACAAAGAGGAAGAACTGGACGAGGAGGAGGAGGAGGAGGAGCACGGCTTGGAATCGGACACAGAGGAAATCGATCCGCAAGCAACTCCGTCGTTGACATCAAAGCTGTGTGCATTTGACACAATACCCGGTCTGATGAAGGTCATCAAGGCGACCATGGGCCTACCCACAGAGGAGCAGGATGGTGACAGGACGGAATCAAAGCTGGACCCAATGATCCAGCTAAGGACCACCACGACAGAGACCTTCCCAGTTTGCCCGGCTATTGAAGAACTCATCCACACGGAATGGCAATCCACAGACCGGGCAGAATGCCAAACCGAGAACTTACACAAGATGTACCCGGTTCAGGGTGACAAGTCAGACGCCTGGTGCAAGGCGCCCTCCATCGACCCCCAAGTGGCGGCCTTGAGTAAAAAGACTGTGCTACCATGCGGTACCATAGCCCTCAAGGACCCGACCGACAAGAGAATCGAGGACATGTTAAAGAGGACTTTCGAAATTGAGGGCACCATGGCCAAGGCGATGACGGCGGCAATCTATACCTCACGGGCTCAGATCCGCTGGCTGGAGGACTTCAGGAACAGGCGAATCAAAGTCCAGGGAGGCTGAACTTTTAGACTGCACCCTCGACGCAGCCAAATACCTAGCAGATATGGCGGTGGACTCGCTACGCCTCCAGGCCAGGGCCGCCGCAATCATAAATCGGGCCCGCAGAGCGCTATGGCTCAAGCTCTGGGATGCCGATTCAGAATCTAAGAGTCTACTTCAGAACTTACCCCTTAAGGGGAGTCATGTATTTGGGGAAGGTCTCCAAGATTATCTAAAGCAGAAGGAAGAGGGTAGGGACCTCCTAAGAAATCGGTCATGACCCTCACATCTACCAGCCGCAAGACGCAGGTTCCGCCCCGGGGCCAAGTGCCAAAACCGCAGGGACTCCTACCCACAAAACCAGTCCTTTCGGAGTAGACCCTCCTCATCCTACTCACGTGCCCCCGCCTTCAACAACTACAGATCCCCCTCCTTCAGGTCCCGGGGACAAAGGTCAGGAGGCCGTGGAAGAGGGTTCAGGGGAAAGCAGTGACTCAGTTCCCCCGAGCCACCCTCGCCAGAACTCGTACCCCCCGTCGGCCAACGGCTCGCCCTGTTTGCCCATCGCTGGGTGGCCACCACGTCGGACAGGTGGGTCCAGAGCGTGGTCGCCAGGATACGCCCAGAGTTGACTCACCCATCAATCCTCAACGCTTTCATTCTCCTCGATCTCCAGGAAAAGGGCCTCACCTCATCAGGTACAGAGTATCCTGGCAGAACTGATACAGAACAGGGCCATACAACCAGTCCCAGTTCAGGAACAGGGGGAAGGCATGTACTCAATCTTCTTCCTAGTACCCAAAAGTCGGGGGAACTAAGGCCCATCCTGGACCTAAAACGACTGAACCGACACGTGATCCCACGCCGGTTCAAGATGGAGACCGTCCGCTCCACCATCCAGGGCATCAGGGTAGGCGACTTCTTGACATCGATCGATTTAAAAGACGCCTACCTACACATCCCCATCATCAGGAGCCACAGAAGGTTCCTACGATTCCACATCATGGGACACCACTTTCAATACCGGGGCGCTCCCATTCGGATTGTCCTCAGCCCCCAGAGTCTTCACCAAGGTCTCCATCACCTTGGTGGCCAGACTCAGAGAACAAGGTCTGGACATAGTACCGTACCTGGACGACTGGCTCATACGCGCCCGATCCAAGGACCAAGTGCAGGCTCACACGGAACTTGCCGTACGAGCACTGGAAGACCACGGTTGGGTGGTAAACAGAGAGAAGAGCCAACTTCGGCCAACCCAACAGATAGAACACCTCGGGGCCATCATCAACTTGGCGGAAGGCTGGGCGAGACCGGCATCAGCACGGATCCGCAGCCTCCGGAAACTGGCCGGGCTATTAAAAGCACGCCCCCGCACTACGGTGGCGAAGGTGGCGAAACTCCTGGGATGCATGGCCTCCTGCATCAACCTCATCCCTTGGGCCAGGTGGCACATGCGTCCGCTCCAGAATTACATCCTGATACACGGAGCACCCAACGAGAACAACCTACATATCGTGGTTCAGTTACCGGCCGAAGTAAGGTCATCCCTGAACTGGTGGGTCACCCCGGGAAATCTGACGAGGGGGGTCCCCCTGGAAACCCCCCACCCGATACCCATCGAGACGGACGCAAGCCTCTCCGGCTGGGGAGCCTGCCTGGGGGGACGAGTCAGCACAGGGTACCTGGTCCCCGGCAGAGTCTCTACTCTCGATCAATGTCCTAGAAATGAGAGCAGTGTTTCACGCTCTAAGGGCCTTCAGCCACGTCATACGGGGACAGTCGGTCCTAATAAAATCCGACAACCGCGTGACGGTGGCGTACATCGCAAAGCAGGAGGTACCAGAAGCAGGGCCATGTCACAGGAGACCTTCAGGGTGATGACATGGGCACAAAAGCACCTGTCACACCTAGGAGCAGTGCATTTGGCAGGAAACTAAACATAAGAGCGGATTGGCTCAGCCGGCAACAGATCCACCCGGAGAATGGCGCCTGCACCCAGACCTGTTCCAGGTAATCCAGGCGACATGGGGCCGGTGCCCATAGACCTCATGGCCTCGAGGGACAACGCTCAGGTGGACGGTACTTCTCCGATTCAGGACTCACGCTCCCAAGGCACGGATGCCCTGTCCCAAGGGTGGTCGCAGGACTACGCACGCCTTCCCACCGTTCCCCCTCATCCCCCAAGTCTTGGAAAAGGTCAGGAAATCTCGAACCACCATCATCCTGGTGGCCCCGTACTGGCCTCGCAGATCCTGGTTCGCGGCAATCATGGAGATGTCGCTAGCCAGCCTCCGGATACCATTCCGCCCAGACATGCTGATGCAGGGGCCAGTACTACACCCGTCCCCTCGAACTCAAAAGCTCACGGCCTGGCTCCTGAGAGGGAATGACTAACGGCTACCGGGTACCACGAGTCGGTCATAGGCAAGCTCCTCCAATCTCGTCGAGCCTCCACCACCTCCACCTACGAGAGGCAATGGGCCGTCTTCTCACAGTGGTGCCACATTCAGGGCGCGGCACCGGAGCAAGCCGACCTCCCCACCATCCTGTTGTTCCTGCAACAGGGGGTGGACAAGGGTCTGGCTCCCTCTTCCCTGAGGGTACAGCTGGCGGCCATCGGGGCGGCCAGAGGCCACATCGAAGGGCACCCACCGGGAGTGCACCCGGATGCCATCCGCTTCCTCAGGGCCGTGGACCTCATGCGGCCCAGGACCAGACCTAGCGTTGCTCCATGGGACCTACCTCTGGTCTTGGACTCCCTGAGAATGCCACCGTATGAACCGCTCCTCGAAGCAGACCTGTTCTGGGTAGGCCTGAAGACTGCCTTTCTTGTGGCCATTTGCTCGGCCAGAAGAATCGGGGAGCTCGGCGCCCTCTCCTGCGCACCACCCTACACCATCTTCACCCCCAAGGGGGTACGGCTCCGGACAGTTCCGGCCTTCCAACCGAAGGTCCCGACAAACTTCCACAGAGACCAACTGATAGACTAACCCACTCTGCACCGCACAGCCCCTCAGGCCGACAGCGGTACTCCAGACCCCCTGGATGCGGGATCGACCCTCTCAATCTACCTGACCAGGACCCAATCCATCCAGAAGACGGGAGAGACTCTGCCGCCCTCGAAGGCCAATGACAGGGACTGCAGGCCCAAGTCTACCCATCGCAGGGTGGATCAGACGGGTCGACTCCACGCCAGACACGTGCAAAGCAACTGACCTCCGTGAGGGGATCAGAGCACACTCCACCAGGACGGTATCCACTTCCTGGGCGGAACGAGCATTAGTATCACCGAAGACATCTGTAGGCGGCTACCTGGAGCTCCCTACACACCTTCGCGAGGCACCACAGGCTGGAACAGCTCCAGGACTTCTGGCCAGCCTTCGCCTCCCACATCCTAGCAGCAGCTCCATCCCTGGGCCTCAATTCACCCAGATCCCACCCTGAGGTTTAACTGCTACTTATCTCCCATGAGGTATGTCTGAGTGCCATGGGATGCCAACCAATCACAATGGGTGTTTACTCACCTGGTAAAGGTGATTGTGTTGGTTAGCATCCATGGCACTCCAAGGCCCTCCTCGGGAGTGATCGGAGCGTTCTCAGCAGAAAAGTCCCAGGAGGTCCCTACATCAGTACTTCAGTCTTAATTCCATTGCTATTAAATCAGTCGAACCACGGTTCGAGCTAGCGTGTACATAATAGGAAATAAACCCAGGCCTCTGGCCTTGTTAATTTTATCCTGTCATGCAGTCTTCATCCTTGCTACTCTCTACTGTGTATATTGTTGTCTTGTTCCTAACACTCTTCCTTTCAGCTATGGAAAATTCAAACTGGAGAGCAGGGGTTCCTGGGACCTGGATATACTGGAAATCTGATCTGGGTCATGTGCATCATTAGCCTATCAGGTGGGCTGTAACCCATGAGGTAATGTCTGGAGTGCCATGGATGCCAACCAACACAATCACCTTTACCAGGTGAGTAAACACCCATTTTTACTAACTCTGGAGTGTGTTTTTTGTTTTATTTCATACCAGTATTTGTGTTGAAACAATGCACTGTGGTTGTTTGAGCTGTCCTTGTCATTTCTGTTGGCATGGGGTCGTAATGTTGCAGATGAAACTGCGCATGTCACACCCGCGCATGGAAAACAGCATGCGGCAATGTAGCAGCGGCACATAATGCCATCCACATATGAATGCTGCACACCCGATCCTTCAGTTTGTTTTTTGAGGAGGGCTCTTCCCCCCACACCCCCTCACCCTTCGGAATAAATATAATCAACTCCACGGGGTGTGGACAGCAGGGCAAGTTAAGAAGCCGACTGCAGCACTTAGTCATGGCTGCACAGTCGGAACGTAAAAAAAAATTTTCCAAGCAGGGTTTCAAACCCTGGTCTTCCCCTTCACCTACTGCTGGGTCAGATGCTCTTGCTGCTCCACCATGGGAAGGGCTTGACCGAGTCCCTGACCAGCAGTAGTTACATCCACTTCCTCTTTGGTACAGAGTGACTGGGGGTAGCAACATAGTTGTATCGCTCATATGCTCCTGTTGCTCTCATATCATACGTGCTACTAACCACGCGATTCTTCATGTGCTGTTTAGTCATCGCTATACTGATCTGGTACCATTTCTGTTCACTCCAGCCACTATCTTAAAATTCCTTTCCTTTACTACCACCATATTTAAAAGTGCTCTTTCATTACAACAACACAACTTAAAAAAATAACACCAGTTCCAGTGCAACATGACATTTCCCAGTGTTCCCCATACATTCATATTTCTGTATTACCTCTCTGCTCCTCCATTTACTATCTCTAGCTTAAACAGCAGCACAAATAGCATGAGCTTAAAAGTGGGATCCAGCACCAAACACTGAAGAGAAAACATATGCTGTAACCCTGTCCCTCACATACCCCAGTTCTCTTGCTGTACTGCACCATTATATTGCTTACTCCACCATTTTGTATCACCCTTTAACAGTTGTCCAGAGGCTTCCTCAGAACAACACCAGCATTCTTTGTACATTTTTTTATAAAAGACCAAAATCAGTAACAATTCTATCTCTGCACTCCTCCATAGAAAATATGTTCAGGTTGTGCCTCCCGCTATTACCGACAGCCCCCAATACCTGCATAGCCCTATCTACAATGTCCTTTACATGACTATTGTGTTCAGAAACTGCTCCACACCATGTCACAGAAACATAAAATGTTATGGCAGACTAGGACCGCTTGGCCCATCCAGTCTTCCCATTTCTCCCTACCTGCACTATTACTACAGACTGTGCCCAAGCTACAGCTCTTTGTCCCCCCCCCCCCTTCCTTTGCACTATGATTCCCTTCTGTAGATGTGGTCTCCAGAACTGGAAACAGTACTCTAGGTGGGGCCTTACCAGTGATCTATACAGTGGTAACACCACCTCCCTCTTTCTGCTGGTGATACTCCTCCCTATGCACCCAGGCATCCCACTCACCCTCCCTACTCCCTTGTTGCACTGCCTGGCCACCTCTAGACCATTCAGTATGATTACCCACAGGTCTCTTTCCTACTTGGTAGTGATCAATACCACTCCACTCATTTTATACTCCATCCCGTCAAACCTTTGTAAGCATGTAGTAAATCTTTAATGCTGCCTCTTCAGCACTGCTCCATACAGAATGACCTTCAGCTCTTGCACAGTTAGGCGTGTCACCAAAGCAACATGCTGCTTAAATACCACAAATGAAATTATTTCATTGCTTGCTGCTTCTCTGATATTTTAAAGCACTACCAACATTTTTTAACACAAAAAAAGGTCAAAAATGCAACATTTTATTTACTATTGTTTATTATATTGTTATAGTTCTTTATCATAATTTAATTTATTATTTTGTTATATTAACAATACTAACCAGCCATATCATATAAGTGCAGTAAGCCACTCAAGGGTGTGCATTTCAGGACTTTATAAAATGAGTTCTAGTCAGTTTGGGCTCCTCATTGGTCAGAACCCAGTTCGGTGGTACTGCATTAACCTTGCACGTACCCTTGCTCCCATGACATGATAGGGGTGCATTAATCAAGAACTCAGCCTATCGGGTCATAAAGGTCAACATGCAAATTACATAACCTCAGGTTCAACAAGGTCACAATGCAACTCAAACAACCCAGAAACATCAAAAATAAATTATGCAAATAAAAAAGAACACATGACAGAGCTTTCCACTCCATGGCAACACACTGCTCAACAATGAAAACTGAAAAGGAAATCCATCCATCAACTCTAAAAAATATACTTCATACTGAAAAATTCAAATTCAGAAGCCTCACTGCTGCTCACACAAGAAAAAAAATCTTACACACCTAATGATAACATATGTTCCCACTCCACGATTCTACACAACATCAGAAACATATATACATGCAGCACAAAACCATCTACAAAACAAGTTCTAAAAATTGCTAAAATATCCAGTTATCTATCTGGCAAACAGAAGCAAACACAGTACAGCTTGAACTCCCTGCTTCAACTTCATCAACTGCATTGCAGTGCACCTGAGTTAGATCACATGGCAAATAATCAACAGTGCAGGCTTCCATGTCAGACTCGGATCACATGGAAAAGTATAGGATGCACAGCCAAAGTTTCCAGCTCAGCCTAATAGCTCACATTGGAATTATACAAAGCTAAAACTCAGGAATACCTATAGCCATGCAACTGTAAGTCACTCCCTGCAGTGCGGCCGCACTCTACTAATGATGCTGCCGGCTACAACTCAATGCCTGCTGCATATCTAATTTATGCTAACGCCCCAAAACTGCCCATTGAAAGATATAGAACCAAATTACAACACTACTACACTGCTAAAAAACTAACATTACAAAACATTTGGAATAAGGCAAGTCCATTGGAGGAATTATGCTTGTCATTGTACCTCCTGGAAGTTGAACTCCCTCACCCTTTGGGCTCAGGACATTAACACACCTGTTGGTAGATTAACAAAGAATAATCCCTTCCCCCCAATGCCTTATTCCTCAAAGCATTTCCCAGGCCTCATACCTTTCTGTGCCCCTTTGGCATACATTTAAAATCATGTAACACATTCCCAGTCTTTGCTTATTGCTTATATACAGTATAGTTATATCTGTATTATATAGGCACAGTAGTGCCTGTATTTTAGGGTTGTGTTGGGGTTTCTTTAAAATGGGCCATTTTCAAATGCTTTCAACTCAGCCGTCTTAGACCCTAGGACAGTAAAATTTGGCAAGCATCATCTCAGTCCTACTGTCTGCTAATGTAGAAAGTTATACAGAAATATATCAATTTTGGATTTATAGAGTGTTTAATTTATGTATGTTTACATGCTTTTGAACAAAATGTTTTGCCTAAGGATTAAGAAGAAACTACAAGTACAGTGATACACACAGATATACAGAAAGTGACGGCAGATAAGGACCGTATGGCCCACCTAGTCTGATCCTTTTCCCTACTTAATGCATTACCACAGACCCTAGTTGATCTGCGGTTTACCCTCTATCCACTATTGCTAGAGTACTCTTATGTCTATCCCATGCATTCTTGAATTCCCCTACTGTTTTTGCCCCCACCACCTCCACAGCGAGGCTGTTCCAAGCATTCACTACTCTTTCTGTGAAAAAGTACTCCCTCCCATTGCCCTTGAGCTTACCCCCCTCTAGCCTCATATCATGCCCCTTTGTTCTCGTACACCTTCTCTTCTGACAGATGCTACCCTCCTGTACCTTGTTTATTCCCCTGATGCACTTGAATGTCCCTATCATATCCCCCCTTTCTCTCCTCTCCTCCAGGAAATACATATTGAGGTCCTCTAGTCTTTGATCATATGACTTTTGGTGCAGTCCTTGCACCATTTTTGTTGCCCTTCTCTGGACTGTCTCTATTTTGTCCATGTCCTTCCAGAGATGCGGTCTCCAGAACTGGACAGAGTACTCCAGATAAGGTCTCACTAGTGATCTGTACAGTGGCATAACCACCTCCTTTTTTCTCCTGGTGATACCTGTCCTTATGCACCCTAGCATCCCACTGGCTCTCCCCACAGCCTTCTCACATCGTTTGGTTACCTTTAGGTCATCACATATGATTACCCCCAGGTCCCTTTCTTGACTGGTGACCATCAGTACCTTCCCCCCCATCTTGTACTCCTCCCTTGGATATCTGCACCCCAAGTGCATGATTTTGCACTTCTTTGCATTGAATCTTAGCTGCCAAACTCTTGACCACTCCTCAAGCATGTTTAGGTCCTTTCTCATTTTTCCACCCCCCTGGAGTGTCGACCCTGTTGTAGATCTTAGTGCCATCTGCAAAGAGGCATACCTTCCCCTCAAGCCTCTCTGCAATGTCACTTATGAAGACATTAAAGAGGACTGGCCCCAGCATGGGTCCCTATGGCACACCGCTGGTTACCTCACCCTCCTCAGATTGAATGCCATTTACCACCACTAACGTCTGTGTCCTGTCATTCAACCAGTTTCTAACCCAATTTACCACCTTAGGGCCTACTCCCAGGCTGCCCAACTTATTTATCAACCTCCTATGTGGGATGGTGTCAAAGGCCTTGCTAAAACCTAGGTAGGCCACATCCACCACCCCTCCCTATCTACCTCCCTGGTCACCCAGTCAAAGAAATTTGTCAGATTTGTTTGACAAGACCTTCCCTTTGTGAATCCATGCTGCCTTGGATCCAGTGCTCTGCTGGATTCAATAAATATCACAGTTCTTTCCTTTAGTAGTGATTCCATTAATTTCCCCACCACTGAAGTCAGGCAGACTGACCTGTAGTTTCCAGCCTCCTCCCTGTTCCCACTTTTAAGGAGAGGTACTGCATTTGCCCTTCTCCAATCCCCTGGAACCACCCCTGTCTCTATCGAGTTGTTGAATAGTGGTGCTGCCAGCACCTCTCTAAGTTCTTTTAATATTCTGGGATGCATCCCATCTGGCCCCATGGCCTTGTCCCCTTTCAGATTTTCAAGTTCCTTTAGGACTCTTTCTTTCATAAATGAGCTGGTGTCCACTTCTCTCCCATTGGTGCTCCTATTCCCCAATAATAGTCCTCCTTCCTCTGTGAACACTGAACAAAAATATTTGTTCAGGATTTTTGTTTTTCTAAGTCCCCCTCTGCACACACACCCTTCTTCCTTGTTTAACCTTGCAATCCCACCCCTGGTCTTCTTTCTATCACTAATGTACCTGGAAGAGATCTTGTCTCCTTTCTTGATTGCCTGGGCTATTATTTCCTCCATTTGCACCTTTGTACTCCTGACTGCTTTCCCCCACCTCCCTCTGCTTTTCTAGATACAGCTCCCTGTCTTCCCCCTCTGTGTTTACTTGTACCTCATGAACGCTAGCCTTTTTTCTCTTACTTTCCCGGCCACATCCTTTGAGAACCATAGTGTTTTTTCTTTCTCCTTGTTTTGCTTACTTGCCTAACATAAAGACTTGTTGTCTCTGTTATGGCTAAATTAAGGTTAGCCCACTGTTTCTCTACACCCTCCCTTCTCCTTTCCCTGTCTGAGCTTCCTTGAGACATTTCCCCATTTTCGCAAAGTCAACCCGTCTGGAAATCCAGGACCCTTGCTTTCGTGTGGTTTGACTCCTCCACTGTTTCACATTGTGCCACACTGTACGATGATCACTGGACCCCAGGTGACTACCCACCATTACATTGGTTACTCTGCCCCTATTAGTGAGTACCAGGTCCAAAATTGCTCCTTCTCTGGTGGGTTCTGCCACAAGCTGCTTGATGCACACCCCCTGCAGAGCATCCAGTATGCCTCTGCTCCTGACTGTGGCTACAGCCTGGGTGCTCCAATCCACTTCGGGCAAACTGAAGTTTCCCACCAGTAGGAAAGGGTTTGCGTGGGGCTGGGTCAGCTGTAGTAATATGAAACTAAGAGCTGCACAATCGGGCAGACTTGATAGACCTGTGGGCCTTCTTCTGCTGGCAATTTTGTATGTTTGTAGTAGTACTTCACCTTTGGCTGTCATTTTGTGGATGGATTCCACTAGGACCCCATCCATCTCCTCCTCTTGTGCTGGAGGTCTGTAGATCACACCTGTGTGAATGGCAGTCCCATTTCCTGTCTCCAGAATGACCCACAGTGCTTCCCCCACCCCACATTCCCTAAACTTCAGTTGTTTTAATTCCATCCCTGATACAGATAGCCACCATGCCATCCTTTTTTCCCCACCCTGTCTTTTCTAAATAGAATGTAACCTGGTATGGCTATAACCCATTCATGGTTACCCATGTACCATGTCTCCGTAACAGCGACAATGTCCAGGTCTGCCTCTGCCATCAAGGCCACAAGGTCTGGGATTTTATTTCCCAGGCAGCAGGCATTCGTGCACATGGCCTTCCAAGTTTTGCAAACTCCCCTCCTAGTAGCTCCCCTCCTGTACCCATGTCTTCCCTACCTTCCTCTCCTGTTTTTACTTCCATTCTTCCTTATCTCTGCCATTCTATCCATCTCAGTTTTAGGTTTTAGCGTCAATTTCACAACCCTAGGGTCCTCCCTACTGACTGCTTCATCCTGTGGGGGAGGGGGGGACAATTAGCATCTTCCTGCCTACTATCGACTCCCCCCTGACTAGTTTAAATGCTTGCTAATAAAGCATTTAAACCTGTCACTAAGGATCTTGGTCCCTCCCCCCCCGGATTGATGCTGTCCATCTCACTTGTACACACCTGTATCCCTCCAAGCGGGACCCCAGTCCCCAATGAAGCTGAAGCCCTCTGCTCTGCACCAGTCCTTCAACCATGCATTGAATCTCGTGGTGCGGAGTGCTCTGCCTTCCCCCTTGTCTTAGACTGGTAGCACTTCTGAAAAGGTTACAGTGCATGCTACTTGTCTAAGACCCATCCTCCACTCCCGGACATCCTACTGCACTACCCTAACCTCATCACCAGCCAGATCATTTGTCCCCAGGTGGATAATGATGTCTAGCTCTCCCTCCCATCCTACTGCCCAGCGATCCTCTGGATGCACTTTCCATCCCTCCAAGCCGTGGCACCGGGTAGGCACTTAACCCTCCTCATTCCCACTCGATCTGCCCCCAAGTCTACCCCCCTAATTATAGAATCCCCCACCAGGAGTTGCTTCCTTCTCCTCTGGGGTCCTCTGCCTCCCCCCGGGGTCTCCACCATGGAAGACACCCACATCCTCCTTGGTCTCCACTGCGGGTGCCTCCATGGGACAGTTCCACCCTGCCAGTGCAGCATAGGAGTTGTGGAGTTTAACCATAGGAGGGAAGTGCCTCTGCCCCATCACCCTCAACCTTCCTGAGCCCACCATAGTCCAGCCACTCCTCCACCCAGGCAAACGTTGAAGCAGTGGGGGAAGACTTGGTAGTCCCTTGAAGAAGGATGAGGTTCCACAAATCCTGGCCAACTCTGCGTGGAGATGAGCAACCTCCTCCCTCAGCCCGGAGAGGTGCCTGCAGATGGGACAGTATCGCATCCTCCAGAACGTCTCCCTGAAGACTGCTGCCCTACAGTCACTGCACTACACCACTCCCATCATGTCTTATTGCTGGCCCCTCTCCTGTTTCTTTGTATACTTACTCTCTCCTCCCTCTGTTTATTTATTGATTCATTTATGCATTTCTTTTTCTGCCTACTTTCCTACTGCCTTTGTGCCCTTACAGCTCCTGCCCTTCCTGTTCTGGGACAGGAACTTCCTGTATTCCTCGGTAGTCTCCTTCTTCCTTGTTCAGAGTCAGACATCCAGCAGCTGGGGGGAGGGACAGTACAATGTGCCAGTTAAGTTACGATACTTACAGGTTTTTTAGATGTTATTGAGGAATAAATAGGTGATTTTTGTGGTTTGATGAAAAAATGTTAATTCTGTAGTTATTAACAATATTTGTTTGCACATGCTCAGTTGGTTGAAACAGTACGGGGGATCTGCAGAGGTTATAGTTTAAAACTGACAGGTTAGTTAGATGTTATGTAGCTATAGGTCCTTTTGGTGCTTGGGTGAAAAACTGTTAATTCCTTTGTGAAATTATTAATGATTTATTCTTTGCACATGCTTAGTTCATTTAAAACAAAATATAGCTAAATACTATATTTCATCTAATAGAAGCTGCCCTTGAATAAAAGCCACTCTCAAATACAAGCTGCAGGTCAAAATGAATATTTTAATTGAAGTTGCCCTCAAATACAAGCCACAGCTTCTAGTTAAGGTTGAGGTCATGTCAGACTAAACACTGTGAGTGGGACTCTGAAATTGTTATCTCTGTAAATATAATCATTACTGTAGTTTTTTTTTAAACTATCTTAGTTAATGTTTCTTTTACTTATTTTGATGTGAAGTAGGCCAATAACAATTAACTTTGGTGAAAAATGTTAATTCATTTTGAAACCCTCTTGTTCCCCACACACTTCTTGACAATGCCTCCTTTGGCTGATCCTATCACTGTTCTACCCCTCTCTGCAAGCTCATAAACACATTACGTAACCTTGCGTTGTATGTAACCTGTGTTTTGTGTTTTGTTCTGTACTGTTGTATATTATTATGTACTGTGTTCTTTGTAATCTGCTATAATAACCGTATCCTAATTTTGACTCTGTATACCTCGACAAAATGTGTCATCAATTGTGTTATCTTTAATGTCTCTTCTGTCCAGTTTTATTATTGATGTGGCATCTTTGTAAATGAACCTCTGGCTCAAAGGTGTAAACAATTTCAAGATTTTAATAAAATAAAATAAAATAAAAATAAATTTAAAATGTATAATATTTTATACGTTCTGTGGAATTCTTTGCCAGCTCAGGTCAGGGAAGCCCCCACGGTGGATATTTTTAAGGCCCATCTGAAGACACTCCTTTTTTCCCAAGCCTTTGATGTTTAGATTAGTATTTATAGTAAAGTTTGTGATTTTATTGGATTTATTTATTCTTATTTTGTATAAAATTCTGTGCTGTTTTTGTGTTTGTGTTTTTAAATCCTGTTCAAAAATGTGTACGGCACCCAGAGTCTCCGGGATTGGGCATCTTTTAAATAAATTTTGCCTTGCCTTGCCATATTTTATTTTGTGCACTTAATAATTTGATTTTACAAAACAAGCCACCCTCAAACACAAGCTGCCCTTGAATACAAGTCACAGTTAAAATACTATTTTTTTTTAAATAAATGCTAGTAGTATTTAGATATCTTTTGTTCTATAATGGTGTTTATTCTCCTTGGCCACACAGGCTGGCTCCCTTCAGCTCTGTCGCTGGGGCCAGCCTGTATTTACATAGTTTTAATTAAAATACAAAATGTCTGAACATAAATCCGTCACCTTTTTTTTTCTGAAAATCTACCTCCTGCATGAATATTTCAAACATCTACACAATGGTTTTCTGCACAATGTTTTTCAAATCTATGTGGTGCACGATGGTTTCCAGTCTACTGTATTCACAAAACAGAAATCTACATGACGGTTTTGAAAATATACTGGCTGTATGATGGTGTTCAAAATCTACATGCTACATACGAACATACTGTATGAAGAAACCAGCAGAATAAGGCCATTCAGTCTATTTAGTCTGCTCATATTGCAGGGTCCACTGCTTATGCAACATACCCTGCCCCCATCCTCCTATCATTTCCATCTGCCCCTCCCATGACCCATACTTTCTCCTTATGCCTGTCCCGGCCTCTCTTGAAGCTGCCCACTGACTTCTTCGAGACCACTTCCTCCAGCAGTGCATTCCAGCAGGCCACCACCCTCTCTGTGAAGAAGTGTTTCCTAACCTCCCTCCTAACCCCCCAGCTTTAAACTTTGGCTCCTAGTACTCTGTCTGCCTCTTAGTTTAAGGAGATCCTCCATATCCACTCCATTTATTCCTTTCAATACTTGAAGGTCTCTATCTTGTCCCCTCTCTCCCTCCTCTGCTCCAGGGAGTACATATTCAGGGTCCACAACTTCTCTTCATATATTTTATCCTGCTGACTCAAGTTATCTTTGTTGCCTTCCTCTGGACCATCTCCAGCAGGTTGATGTCTTTCTTAAGGTGTGGACACCAGTATCTTACTCCATACTCTTTTTTATTTATTTCATTTATTTATTTAATTACATCTCGGATTACAAATACCATTGAACTAGGAGCAGCTCATTTACAAAGGTTCCACGTCAAAGGAAAGGGTTACAATAAGGTTGGGAGGTATAGACAACATTCATGGTATCAACGGAGGTACAGACAACATTCATGGTATCAAGTCAACTGGTAACTAAGTGGGGACAGTGCTACACACTCAAGATTACAAGCAAGCATAGAAAACCATAAGGTACATTTGAAGCAACATTTCTAATCAGAGGTGGGGTGGAAGGGGAAGAGTGAGGAAGGTGTAGGGGAGATGAGAGGGCAGAGTCCAGACAGAGAAGGAAAAGAAATTATGGCAGCCAGAGGCCTTGTCGTAAGGTGAGAGGAAGGGGAGGCTAAGGTGGGAGAAGGGGGTAAAAGAGGGAAAAAGGAGGGCAGATGAAGGGGAAGAAGATAAGGGTGAGTGGGGACCAGAGGGCCTGGACAGGTCCAGGAAGGGGGGGGGTCAGTGGGATAAGAGCAAGGAGGGAATGAGGTAAGGGAGGAGGTGGCAGGGGAAAGGACAAATTGTTCTGTCAGGAGAAGTGAAACAAAACAGGGAGCCAAGTAAGGTGCCTCAGTGAGTGAAAAACGTGGTATAAGGGTGTCTGCAGAAGTGGGAAACTAGGTATAACAATCACAAGTGCTTTTGGTTAGGAGATGCTGATCATGCATAAGTTTAAATTGGGACAGACTAGAAAGACTGCTCAGTTGGTTGCTTAGATTATTAAACCACAGGGGGCTCTGTATTGAAAGGATCGCTGGTATTGAGCAGTCTGACAGTGGGGTACTAGAAGGAGGTCAGAAACTGAGGTACGTGTGTGTTGGGTCTTACGGGATTTGTTTAGCAGGCAACCAATGCTCGGGCGTAGCAATACAAGTAGAGCATTTTTGGACCAGAGGCAGGTTTGATATTTGATCCTGTTATTTAGTTGGAGCCAGCCAGATTGAGCATATAACTCACAGGTACGAGTGAGGTACGCAGCACCTGTAACTAACCTACTGGCTTTGGTCAGAGTCACCGTGAGTCATTTAAGAGATATGGAGTTTGCAGCACAGTATATGATTAGACCATAATCAATGATCGAGAGGACCGAGCTGTGAACTGCAACCTCCAGGGCTTCTTGGGTAAGACTGTCTGTGTCTGAAGAGAAGCCCGATTCTGATATTAACATCTCTGGCAACATTTTCAATGTGAGGCATAAAGGTGAGGTGACTATCCAGGGTAAGACCTAGGTATTTGAAAAGCTGAGTTTGTTCAAGAGCGTCTCCGTGGTTGTTGGTGATAGTGAGTTGATAGGCCTTAAACTTATTCCGAGAGGACGAAAACAGCTGGACTTTAGTTTTTTGTAGTTTAGCACTAGTTTGTGATTATTAAACCATCTCTGCTTCTGTGAAGCCTTGTTGAACTGTTTTCAAGAGTGTTGGGATCCAGGTGGCTAGTAAAGATGACCGCGTCATCTGCGTAGAGGAGAGTACGCTGGTTGCAGACAGCTAGAAGTTCATTCAGGAAAATACTGAACAATAAGGGACCCAGGATTGAGCCTTGAGGTGCCCCTGATCAGACAGCCCTCTGCTCCGAAACTACATTTGGTATCCTCACACTCTGCAATCTATCACTGAGGTAGCTTCCGAACCATTTCAGGGGGTTTGGGGCAACACCAGTTTTAGAGAGTTGGCCAAGCAACAGTGTGTGATTCACTGTGTCAAAGGCTTTTGTTAAGTCAACAAAGGCTGCACCTACAATCTTGCCTTGATCGATTGCCTGTTGTATGAAGCTTGTGAATTCTAATAATGCTGTGGTAGTACTGTTCCCCTTTCTAAAGCCATGTTGTTGTGGGCACTGGATGGAGTATGTGTCCAGATAAGCACCAAGCTGGTTGGTAACAATTCGCTCGAGCACCTTGGAGAGTGGAGGGAGAATGGATATAGGCCTGTAGTTACCCTGTAAGGAACGATCACCGGTTTTATGCACCAGAGTTACGATGGCCATTTTCCAGGCATAAGGAAACTGTCCCATTGTAAGAGAAAGGTTTAGAATCTTAGTTATAGGTAGGAGAACTTCATCTAGGGTTAGGGTGATAAGCTTAAGGTCTAGTTCGCCACTACTGTGTCTTGCGTTTCTTAGGACCTTAGCTAGCAGTTTTCTAACCAGGTTGCATGATACCCTTTTAAAATAAAAAGGGGGGGGCTCAGGCTATTTTCATCACCGTGGCTTGTGGAGCGGGCAGTATCATCATCGAAAAAGTCAGGTGGGAGAACACAGCTCAAATTGGTAAAAGCATTGTTAAAGGCATTAGCAGTTTCCAGAGGGTCAGCGGTAGGGGTCCCATTTATGTTTAGCATTGTAGGCGATACTTTAGGTTTTTGCCAGTGACGTCATTTATATTAGACCAAAACCTTCTGCTATCACCCCAGGAGCTGGTAAGCATCTCCCTATGGTACTTGTCTTTTGCCTGGCGAGTCTCCCTCGTGCAGTTGTTTCTAGCAGCTTTATAGGCTTGTAGGTCCTGCTACTTACCAGTGGCTTTTGCACAGTGCCAGAGATGGTCCCAAAACTTCATGTGGGAAAGGAGCTCAGGAGTGATCCAGGGGTTAACCGTGCCAGAGACCTTAATCTTTTTGAGAGGGGCATGCGTATCACAAGCAGTGTTGAAAACCCTTATAAAGTGACAGAGGACTACATTAACATCATTGGTTGAGTCCAGGATGTTCCAATTTTGGGCACAAAGCTGTTGTTTACTCTAGATGTGGCTTCACCGGCGACCTGAACAAAGGCAATATAACCTCCTTCAGCCTACTGCTGTTTCCTCTGGCTGTACAACCCAGCATCTTGTTTGCCCTTGCTGCTGCTTTTTTGCACTGCATTGAGTGCTTCAGGTCACTAGTGATCAACACTCCCAGATCCTTCTCCTCCTCTGTTGCTGCTACCCTGACCCCTCCTAGGTAGTACTCCATCCTTGGATTCCTGGCTCCAATGGGCATAACTTTGCATTTCTTGGCACTGAAGCCAAGCTGCCAATTCCTGGACCTCCTCTCAAGTTTTCTCAGGTCTTCCTGCAGGTCCTGTATCCCTTTTACTGTGTCCACCCTTCCACACAGTTTGGTGTCATTCGTGAATAGGCACATTTTGCCCTTTATGAAATCCCCAATGTCACTGATGAGGACATTGAACATCGGCCCCAGCATCAAACCCTGCGGGACCCCACTGGTGACTTCCCTAATGCTAGATAACTCTCCCTCCACCAACACCCTCTGGGTCTCATCCCTCAACCAGCTTCCTACCCACCCGGTCATCCCTTATTGTGTGCCGCACAAACCACAACGCAGATATCACCCGCAGCAAAAGGGTGACCAAGTAAAACACCGACTGCCAAAAACAGAGATGGTCCTCAGCTCTGTGAAAAAAAAGGCAATACAATTACTTCTTTCTTGCCGGGAGGAAGCCCCTTGCACCCTCCAAATTAATATAATCAACTCCGGGGGGGGGCAGACTTAAAAAAAAGAAAGAAAAATATAGTATCCTGCTCTAGGCCCTGAACCCAGGTTTGCTTGTTTCGTAGGCAGTGGCTCTAGCCACTACACCAAATGGCCAGCTCAGCGGGATTCAGCCACACACCTTCCCATATCCTGCTATAGCGAGAGTAGTTCACTACTACACTCGCTATACAGGATCATTAGTTCTCTTGTGATGGTCACCCTAAACAAGGGCGGTATTACTGAGTGGCTCATACTGAGCCACTCAATAATATTTGCCCTTATAGGGCGCTACCATCATTCTCTCCACAACCCCGAGATCCACCAACTTCCTGATCAACCTCTTGTGAAGTAGAGAGTCAAAGGCCTTGCTGAAGTCCAAATAAAGGATGTCCACTGCCTGGGACCTGTCCTCTGATTTAGTGACTCAGTCAAAGAAGTAAATCAGATTCGTTTGACACACTCTCCCTCCCATAAACCCATGCTGCCTTTCACCCTGGGACCATTTTCCTCTAGATACCCTACCAACCTTTCCTTAAGTATGGTTTCCATGAGCTTGCATATGATTGAGGTCAGACTGACCGGTCCGTAATTCACTGGGTCATCTTTGGGACTGCTCTTATGGAGGGGAACCACATGTGCCATTCTCCAATCCTGTGGTATCATGCCTGACTGCAGGGACCTATTGAACAGGCCCACTAGTGGTCCCGCAAGCTCCCCAGCCAGCTCCCTCAGTAGCCTTGGGTGCATGCCATCCAGGCCTGGTGATCTGTTCACCTTCAATTTTAGCAGCCCTTCCCTTACTCTATCCTCCTTTATCCCCGTATCCATGCATCCTCCCCCTCTACTCCCATTCTCCCCTGTAGGCACTGGTCCATCTTGTTCTCTGGTGAAGATAGAGTAGAAGTATTCATTCAGAACCTCAGCCTTTCCCCTGTTCTCCTCCACCCTTTCTTCCCCTTTCTGAAGCCTTAGAATCCCGTCCTTCGTGTCCTTTTTCACACTTATGTAGTGAAAGAAGGCCTTATCCTCCTTTTTGATTTCCTCAGCTATCTGCAGTTCTTTTTGTGCCTTAGCCTGCCGGACTAGGTAATTTTCCCTATCCACCTCTCTCTGTCTTTCTGTACCTCTTATAGGCTGACCTCATGTCCCTCACTGCCTGGGTAACCTCAGAGCTGAACCACCTGGGTGCTTTTGTCCTCCAGTTCTTCCCCTTGGGCCTAACACACTGCTCTGTGGCAACCATTATTCCATCCCTGATGATGGACCATTTTTGGTTCACCCCCATATCCACTCTGATGCCCACCAGGTGCCTCTTTAGCACCTCACCCATCTTTCTGAAGTCCGCTCTCCTAAAATCCAGGATTTTGGTCTTAATGGGGATGCCTTCCTGCCCATATCCAACCTGAACCACACTGTGTGATGGTCACTACCACCTAAGAGCTCCTTGACCATTACTTCTTGTACATGGTTCCCATTCGTGAGCACTAGATCAAGGACTGCCCCCTCCCTGGTGGGCTCTGTGATGCACTGAGTTAGGAACCCACTCTGCATCATGTCTAGGATCACCTGACTCCTGGCACAGGTTGTGAATGGTATGCTCCAGTCCACCATGGGCAAGTTAAAGTCCACCACTATTACCATCTCTCTCTTCCCTGCAGCTTCCAACATTTGCAAACTCAGTTCACTGTTACTTTCCTCTTCCTGGTTGGGTGGTCTGTAGACCACCCCCAACCTCACATTTCTCCCTCTACTTGACCATAACTGAACCCACAATGAATGCACAATGTATCCACCCTTCACTCCACTAACTCCTCCATCATGCATGTTATAACTTCCCTGATATAACCCCCCCCATCTACCGCCGTGTCCCTCTGTACAGTTTACATCCAGGGATCAAGAGGTCCCAGTCATGGTATGGTGTTGCCCGAGTCTCGGTTATTACTGTTATGTCCACCTTCCCCTCAGCTAATAGCACCTGCAGATCTTCCATCTTGTTCCCAAGACTTTGAGCGTTCAGCGACACCACCCTCTACCTCTACTCTGTGCCTCCTTCCATTTCTTCCCTTCTTTTCCTTACATGTCTCCCTCCTGTACTCTTCCCCCCAAACCCCTGCTGCTAACTGCTCCACTTCTCCTCCACATCCACCCTCCTGACTACTTCTATCGGTATTGGGGGGGGGGGGACCTGTTGACCTCCTCTGCCCAGAGTCTTTGGGCCTGAAGGCCCAACAGCACCCCCAGTAGTTTAAATTCAGCTAGTTGGCTAGGTACTCCCCAGTCCCCCCAAGTACCCTCAAGCCTCCCTTCCGAGGTGTAACCTATCTGGTGAAAAGAGTGTTTTATTCAACCAGGTCTCCCCCAGTCCCTAATACAGGTGAACCCTTCCTCCCAGCACCAGCTCCTCAGCCAATCATTGCAGTCCTCTATCCTTTTCTTCCTGACTATACTAACTCTGGGAACTGGTATCACCTCAGAAAAGACCAGAGAACTTACTACCTCCTTGCAAGTCTTTGCTAACTCCCTGAACCCGCCTTGCACTACCTCCATCTCCACCTCCTCCGCAGCTATATCATTGGTTCCCATATAGATGACTAAGTTTGGTTTCCCTCCAACCTCCCTTACAATTTCCCTGATTCTTGGGCCCACCTCCCCTGCTGTCAACCCTGACATAAAAAAAACACCATCCTTCTTGCATTTGGGTACCTCTTCCTTACCCAGTTGATACGCTTAATTATGGAGTCCCCAAGGATTACTACCCTTGCGTCCCCTGCAACTGTGTTTCCCATCCTCACTTTCTCATCTAAGATACCATCTGCTCCCCTACTCAATTGCATCTCCTCCGACCTGGTTAACTCTCTGACGTGTCCATTACTGTTTCTCCCAAATACTTCACTGTTCCCATCCATGCCCCTTCCTCCCTAGCTAGCCATGCTTGCTACTTTTCCCTACCCCCTCTTTACCCTGTTCTCTACCTCCCCCATCTTCTGCTCTATCTTGACTGCTCCTTCTTCCCTGCTCTCCCAGACTAGCTCCCCACCCCACCCTTACCTCCAACCCTTGACTCTGGTTTGTCCCAACCTCCTACCCCACCGTCTGATTTGCCCTCCCCTATACCAGACAGTGGTGCAAACCTGTTCATTAAGGGCACCCCATCGGCAGGCCCACTCTTGTTTTTCCTTTTCCAGTCCCACCCCTTCCTGCCCCCATTGTTCCTCTCACACTCCTACCCCTTCTCCCACCACTTGCCATTCCGCCACCATGGGCTCCCTGGTTCTCTGAGGATGAGATATCCCTGGATGCTGGGTGATCCTCCCTGCTCTATTCCCCTGCCTGCCACCCTTATTCCTCTTGACACCTCCCACCAGCCCTTCTCTTCACTGCTCTGCTCCACTGACTCCCCACACACTTCTCTCCAGTTACCACCTGAATCTTACTTCTGTCCTAAGCTGTTTCAGACTCCTGCACACAAAATAGCCCCCAGCACTCCACACTGTCCCCAGGAAGACTGCAGCCCAACAACCATTACTGCTTACCATTCTCCTCTCACTACCCTGACTCTTGTACAAGCACCTGTTTTTTATTTTTATTTTATTTTATTTAGTGTTTGTTTACCGGGTAAGTGCACTAGCCATAGCAATGACTATTTTCAGGCACAACCCGGGAGGATACAGTACAAAACATGGCATGAACATATTACAAATACAGGATTATATATGATTGAAACTATTGGAATACATATGACATGATAATATTGGCTAAGTTTAACAGTATTTCAAAATACATACAAAACACAGAAACACAAAACCCTCATTGTAGATAGTGTACAGACTACCATAAATTACTGATCTGTGGTGAGAACACATTAGGTAAGTAGTAATAGGCTGATTCATAAAGAATTTATGTATGGTGGTAAGAGGGGGAAGGGAGTGGAAGTGGAACAGCCCAACCTTAGAGGAAGGCCTGTGAGAGGAAAGGAAAAGGGAAAGGACAGGAAAAACTGGGAAAGTGCTTAGTGTTGAAAGGCACAACATAGGTGACAGAACGAAAGGAGCAGAGTGAAAGGATGAAACAGGTTAAGGGGGTTTAAAGCAAGTGCAACTGAGGAAAGTGACAAGGTGGTTATATAGCCCTTTCTTAAAAGAAGCACAGGAGGAAGACTGACGCAGGGCAAGCGGGAGGGAGTTCCAGAACAGGGGGGCATGGCATGCAAAAGCCATAGCGCCTTTAGAAGAATAGTGCCTGGGAGTGAGGACTGGTGCATTATTGGCAGATCGTAGGTCATAGTGCAGGGTAACCTTAAGGAAGAGATCCGCTAAGGGTCTCAGTATTTGTAAATGGACAATGTTCTTAATGACAGAGCCATAGTTATAAAGCCGGAGTTCAGTAGGAGGAAGCCATCCCAGATCCGAGTAAAGGAGGCAGTGGTGTTTTAACCTATGAGAGGAGGAAGTGTAGAGGCATACATTGTTATATGTGACATCCCATTTTCGGAGGCTAGATTTGGACACAGAGGTATAGGTGGCAACCCCATAGGTGAGAGAGGGAAAGAGTATGCCCCGGGTAAGGGCAAGCCTAGCAGAGGGGGTGAGCATGTATCTGGTGCGGTATGCTATCCCAAGTTTAGAGTCGACCAGCTTGCAAGTCTGTTGAATATGCAAATCAAAGTTAAGCGATGAGTCTAGAGTGACCCCAAGATATTTAAATGAGTCTACCATCCCTGGAGTTGAACCACTGGAGGAGGAGGAGATACTAAATTTAGGCTGGGAGAGTTTAAGCTCGGCTTTAGACCCAAATAGCATAGCTTGGGTTTTTGACTCGTTTAGAACAAGCCTATGGCTGGTTAGCCATTGACAGATTTGCATAAAGTCAGTAGAGAGTTTTTGGTTGATGACCTCAATGCTTCTGTCACTAGTGTAAAGAACAATATCGTCCGCATATAGCAGTGATCCAGTCCCTTTGATATTAGTGGTGATGTCATTGATGAAGATGGAGAAAAGCAGTGGTCCAAGGATTGACCCTTGCGGCACCCCTATGTTGATGGAGGTTTTGTCAGAGTAGGTGGAGTTATATTTAACAGTTTGAGCCCTGCCTAAGAGGTAGCCGCCAAACCACCTAACCACGTGTTGAGAGAAACCAAGTGACTCAAGGGAGGTTAGGAGGAGGGGTGGTCAACGAGGTCAAATGCCTTGGTCATATCAATGAAAACAGCCCCCGTGAGAAAGTCAGCATCCATAGCCATAAGGGTATCTGAAGTAAATTTGAGGAGGGCAGTAGTAGTGCTACTATGACCCTTGCGAAAGCCATGCTGAGCTGGGGTAAGAAGGTCATATTTCAACAGGAAATCAATTGTTTGAGTAGCTACCAGCTTCTCAAGAATCTTATTGAGAACAGACAGGATAGCTACGGGGCGGTAATTTGTGGGGTCTTTTCGATCACCTTTTTTGAACTCGAGTAATCCTAGCAATCTTCCATAAATCTGGGATATAGCACTGGGACAGGGATAATGTGAACATTTTGGCTAGGGGACCAGCAATGAAGGGGGCAGCTAGCTTTAGGAGCTTAGGTTCGAGGTTGTCAGAACCAACAGCAGTGTAGTCAGAGATTTTATGCAGTAACTCGATTACTTCTCGCCTGGTGACAGCCTTGAAAAAGAAATGCGGACCATTAGCAGGGGATGAGGAGGGAATATTTGTCTGGATGGGGAAGGTGTAGGTGGATAAATTTGAGAACTTGTCATTGAAGAAATCTGTGATAGTAAGAGGATTGTTGCAGTGGACCCCATTTAGTATCATGTCAGTGGGGGCTGCTGCAGGATTTAGGCCGAGGAAGAATTTTATGTGGGACCAGAATTTTTTTGAGTCACCAGAGGAGTTTGCTAGTAATTCTTTACAGTAAGAGCTTTTAGCCTTTTTGATGTCCTTTCTACAGGAATTTTGCAGGGCCCTATAAGCATTTAGGTCAGAGGCTAGCCCTGATTTCTTGTATTGGAGCCAGATTTTGTCTCTATGTTTTAATTTAGTAAGTAGATCAGATTTTAGCCAGCGGGTTTGTCTATTTTTTACCCTATGAGTTACTAATTTGCAGTGCTTGTCTTGAAGAGTGAGGAAGTGAGTTATGAATAGGTTAAGAGAGGTATGAGCATCATTAGATGTTAGGAAGGAGGACCAATCACTGGAAGCAATGTCATGTAGGAAAAGTGTGGAGTTGAAGGTCGCATAGTTGCGGAAAGTGATGAGATGGGGTTTCGACGGGGTAGGCTTGCTTTTACCCCAGATACAGTAGGTAGGGGAGTGGTCTGTGATGGCATCAGGTAATACACCTGAGGCAACAATGTTTCCAGGGTGGCTAGTCAGGATCCAGTCCAGCAGCGTGCTCATATTGGAGCGGGTTTTTTTTTCTGGTGGGATCACATATCATCTGGTGTAGGTTAAAACTTTGCAATCTTGCTGGTAATGCAGATTGAGCAGCCCCCCAACCAATTTATGTTTAGGTCCCCAAGTAAGACGACCTCATATTTACCAACAATGTTGGAGGTCTGGTCTAGCAACTCTTCCAACCCTTTTTGGCTGTTTGATAGTGGGTTGTAGGCGCAAGTACTACGGAGTTTTTTGGTAACCAAGGTAAGAAGAGTATGAAGTACTTCACAGTGGGCAAGGTGAGGTGATGCAATGGCAGTGAGACGTAGATGGTTCTTGAAATAGACTGCAGTACCACCCCCTCGTTTAGGGGAAGGCCTGTCACGCCTCAGAAGGTTATAGGATGGAAGGGAGCACAGAGAGTCGGGGATGGAAGGATTTAGCCAGGTTTCAGTCAGGCATATGATGTCTGGCTTGCAAAGGGCAGTCCAGGCTTCAAGATCAGCCAGATTATGAGTAAGACTCCTGATACTGTGATGTACAACAACCAGGTCTTTAGTGTTACTGATCAAGTTGGTTAGGGCGTGTGAAGGCCCAGGATTTAATTGGACATCACCAGAGAGCAGGATGGCGATAAGAAGGAGGTACCAGAGCTTACGGTGCAGGAAGGGGCATAGGTTATAAGATCTCAAGTGACACTTCTTAAGGACATAGATAACTAGGTAGTGCCAGGATCTATTAATTAGTACTGGGGATAGGTCATATTGAGGGGTATGAAGCAGTAAAGAGTTCGAGAAGAGGTAGTCATTTGGTTGGAAGTGGGAGTTCGTACGTGGAGGTTGAGGTGAGGAGAGCATAGACAGATGAAATAGCAGGAGAGAGCACATAAGAAAGAACAGTACCATCTGATGAACCATTATTCTATAACTGCCACTGAGTCAGAAAGGAGACCAGTATAGAGCTGGGGGGCTTCAGGTAATGGTAAAGAGGGTCTGTATCTTGAAATGGATCTGGGCCAAGGTTGTCAGTTGTTAGGGGTAGGATGACCAGAAAGGTATAGACCAGACAAGAAACGAGGTAAAGGGTGAAGACACCAGCAGTAGATTAAGCCTGATGAAGATGGGTCCATTATAAAATGAAAAGGGGAGGAGGGATGTCTGCAGAAAACTAGAGGAAAATTATTTGGCTAGGTGTTTTAGTTGGGCAGCAGAAGCGGGCCAATGGTAAGAGAAGTGGGCTGACAGGGAGGGGCTAAGGTGTATTTAATGGAGGCCTGGGAGGGGGCAGGGGGGTGGGACAAAATAGAGTTCCTAAAGTTGAAACCAGCCAGGAAGCCGCCGTGCTGAGAGGGCGCCGAAAGCAGCAGTTTGAAAGCTGAAAAAAGGTGCTCCAATCGGCAGACAGCAACACAGCAGGGCAGGCCAATCAGCTTCAGGATACAGTGGCACTGCACCAATCAGGAGTTCGGTAGGCAGAGGAGCTGGATAGCAATAGGTACTTGTGCTGGGATCTGTGGAGGGGGACCAGGAGGACGGCTGCTTGTGGCCAGTGGAGTCGGGCAGGCGGCGAGCGATGCGGCGGCTGTGAAGCTCAGCCTCAGAGAAGCGGGCACTGCTCGGGCAGTGAAGCTCTAGGGAGAAAGAGAAAACAGCTGGTTAAAGTAGGGAGAGAGGACAAAAGGAGCTGTCGTCAGGCTAACAGCAGGAGGTGGGGGCGATCAAGTAAAACAAAAGCCTGGAGTTGCAAGATAGACAGGGGAGAGGTTAGGGGGATTAGTAAAATTTATAAGTGAGTACAGGAGTTGAGAGGTGGGGTGTAGGGAATTTCACTCAGAGTTCAACAGAAAAAAGGAATCAAGCAGAAAATTAGCGAAAAAGGTCACAGGTTCCAGTCAGGTTGGGGAAGGCATCAAAATAAGGCTCTGATGGGCTTGAGAAAAGAGAGGGGCAGTGGTGACTATAGAAAGTGGAGGGAGAAGAACTTAGCTTACAGGGGCAGGAAAACGGAAGGTAAAGTAGAAAACAGTATTAGCAAGGGAACAATGCAGACTCAAACTAAGGTTACCACAGAACAAAATTGGTTAAAATGCTGTAGAATACTCAGTGGTCATATAGAAGGAGGGTAAAAGCAAACAGGAGATAATAAACAATTTCTATAATTCCCAAAATAGAGTTCCTAAAGTTAAAACCAGCCGGGAAGCCACCGTGCTGAGAGGGCACCGAAAGCAGCAGTTTGAAAGCCAAAAAAGGCACTCCAATCAGCAGGCAACAACACAGCAGGGCAGGCCAATCAGCTCCGGGATACAGTGGCACCACACCAATAAGGAGTTTGGTAGGCAGAGGAGCTGGATAGTGATAGGTACCTGTGCTGGGATCCATGGAGGGGGACCAGGAGGACAGCTGCTTGTGGCCGGTGGATTTGGGCAGGCGGTGAGCAATGTGGCGGCTGTGAAGCTCCACCTCAGAGAAGCGGGCACCGCTCGGGTGGTGAAACTCTGTGCTGGGATCTGTGGAGGGGGACCAGGAGGACGGCTGCTAGTGGCCGGTGGAGTCGGCAGGTAAGTAGCAACACGGCGTCGTGGAAGCTCTTGCCTCAGAGGAAGCAGGCGCCACCGGGCGGTGAAGCTCTGTGCTGGGATCCGTGGAGGGGCACCAGGAGGATAGCTGTATGTGGCTGGTGGAGTCGGGCAGGCGGTGAGCGATGCATCGGCCCTGAAGCTCCACCTCAGAGAAGCGGGCGCCGCTCGGGCGGTGAAGCTCTGTGCTGGGATCCGTGGAGGGGGACCAGGAGGATGGCTGCTTGTGGCCAGTGGAATTGGGCAGGCGGCGAGCGATGCGGCAGCCATGAAGCTCTGCCTCAGAGAAGCGGGCGCCGCTCGGGCAGTGAAGCTCTGTGCTGGGATCCATGGATGGGGACCAGGAGGATGGCTGCTTGTGGCCGGTGGAGTCGGGCAGGCGGCGAGCAATGCGGCGGCCGTGAAGCTCTCCCACATTCTCCCTTCCCAGCTATCCTGACTCCTGCACAAGGTCCTATTCCCTCACATCCTCCCTTCTCAGCTTGACCAAGTCTACAGTTTTGTACCCCTGCATGTGACTCGACCAGTACTATTTATAGCGATCCCTCAAATACACTCTATTCTCCTAACTCTTCCCACCTTCTTGTTGCCTTAGTACAAATGTAACCTGACCTTAAATGGAGATCAGATGCATTCCCTTCCACACCCTTTGCTGTACCCCCAATCAACCTTCATGTTGCCTTGTTCAAGTGTAGGCTAACCCTAGCTAGGGATCAGCTGCATCCTCCTTTCAACCTCCTGCGGTGTATTTCCTACCTCCCTTTTTCACTTACTTTTCTTTCCGTGACCAGCGTGGCCTGTTGCCTGCAGTCTAGCCTGCAGATACCCTGCCAACGCCCCCACATGTCACTGTGTCAAAACCCACACTCCTGCGTCGTGGCGCTTTGGGGTTGCTCACACTTCGGGTTCACTAGGGATTGTGGGATTTTATAGGAACTACAGCCTCCCTAATGGAGGACTGCAGCCACTTGGCCTGCTGGGCCAACCACTCAGGCCGGCTACTCCGGCTCAACACCTGCCCTCAACCCTCCTCTGCTGACGTCCTCCCTCTACCCAATCCCAACAGCTCCTGGTACAAGTCTTCCCTCCACCCAGTCTCCACAGCTCCTGGTACAAGTTCAAACAATCACGTGTTTTACTGTTTTTTCTATACAAAAAGAGTAAGTCCCCTCAAACACACATTCCCACCACAAGCAGCTCTGCATATTTGACTGATCCTGCTCCATGTCCCCCAAACACAAACTCCTGCTGCACAATGGTTTTCAAAATCTTCCTGTTGAGTGAAGGTTTTTAGTTAGTGTTTAAGTTCAACATGACTAAAAACTTTATGGTAAGATAACTTAGTAAATACATAAATGTTGAGGGTGATACTTTAAAGTTTGTGAGGGACAGGTAGAATGAGATACACAATGACCCACATATTACGAAGGTTAGCAAAGTGTTAACAAGCATGCTACCAAGTTAACTAGACTCAATGTATCTGAGCGAGGTGGGGACCATATTCAAATGGTTACCTGACTCTGGGCACAGTAGAGAGCGTTGATACACAGACTATACTACTGCAGCCTAGCAAATGAGGGTGCTCTCTTGCATACAAGATGCACTGGTATATTCCAAGGCTTTTGTAAGTGGTAATAGGCAGGCAAAGCAGTCTTAAGTAATGCTTATGAAACTCTGCTTTTATGAATGCACACAGTGGTGTGTGACCCTTGCTGGACCGGCAGCACTGGTGCTGGTGACCCCCACTTCTATCCATTACATCCCTGTTAGTACACAGCTATATTGCAGATCCCAACCTTGGTGGTCTAGTGGACACCCCTCCCTCACTCAGTCCCTGACAGTATTGTGGAACTGTACTAAAACCCTTGATTGGCAGTCTAGTAGATCACCCTCCCTTAACTGAATCCCATCAGTATTCTGGGACTGTAGTAAAGCCCTTCCCTTGCAGCACAGTGAACCCCTTTCCTCATTCAGTCCATGCTAGTATTTGGGAACTGTACAAAAGTATTTCCCTGGCAGTCTAGTGGATTCCCCTCCCTCACCCAGTCCAGTACTGTGGAAATATACTGAAGCCCATCTCTGGCAATCTAGTGTTATCCCCGATGGACTGCTGTCAAAGCCCACCAGACTCACCCACTTTGCATCCACCACCCACAACCACTGTCAGCTACCTACTCATCCACCTATCCATAGGTGAGTCACCATTTGGTCCTCAGAAGGCAAATGGCACAGACCCTCCTCTCACCACCTCAAAAGGCCAACATCTAACAAGGAGTGAATACTGTAGAAACAACTGTTTCTACAGTATGTGCACGCTTATTACCTACCAGTCAGATGACAGGTGGCCAAGGCGATGAGTGGGGGCGGGGGGTCTGTGCCAGTCAATGTCTGAGGACCTGATGGCAGCTCACCTATGGATGATAGGTGAGTTGGGAACTGACAGGGGGTGGAGGTGGTGGCTGCTTAGTGGATGGGCTGGGAAGGGGAGCTTTGACAATGATTGGTTGGGGGGGTGACAGTACACTGTTAGGGATGGTTATCAGTACATTTCCACAACACCAGATCAGGTGACTAAGGAGGTTCACCAGACTGCCAGAGAAGGGATTTATTACAGTTCCACAATACCAACAGGGACTGAGGAAGCAGAGGTTCCACTAGAGAGCCAAGGAAAGCCTTCAGTACAGTTCCACAATGCCGACATGAATCCGGTGAGGGAGGGGATTGTGCTAGCCTGCCATGGATGGCACAGGTGGGTATGGCTCCCACGTGGAGGGTGAAAGAGAATCTGAACATTGCCTTCCATATTTGTGAATGGGCACATTGTGCTGGACACATAGTGCTGAGCTACTAATGGCCACATACAGAAATGGCATGTAAATAGTCCCTTAGCACCATGCATGCCATAAGTATGTTGTCTTTAGCATGACAATCACAGAATATGCCTTTCAGAAGTGATGTCACTGTTCCGTTTCAAATGAGCCATCTCCTTTTGCTCCTGAGAGCCTGTCACCAGCAGGGACTGTGGTAATGATGCACAAAAGCACCACACATGGTTCTTGTAGTGACTGAGTCCTGACTACATAACATAAAACATCTCCCGCTCCCATATAATCTGGTTTGGCTGCTCCACTCAGCAGGGAAGAACCTGCTGGTGGTTTCCTGTGTCTTTGGAAATCTCTGGTAAAAGGGCCTTTTCTGTGGCCACCACACTCATGTGGAATGCCTTACCAAATCAGCTGTGTCAAATCTCCGCTGCTGATGTTTTTATAAGTGCACTTAACATCCAGCTTTTTCAAGAGCATTTCAAGACTCATTTTAAATATGTTATAAATGAGAGGAATTCCACTGAGCTTGCTTTTTGATTTTATAACTCTTCAGTGCCACAGGGGTTGAGTGAGTGTCATAGAAGGAGACCGGCACCCTCCCCCTATCAAACTGAATTAATTCCATTTTCTTTTTAAAACAAGTTTCATTCGTTCAACTCGGCTAGACTTAAATTAAGACTAAAATCACTTAAATACCTATGGTTGCTGGTTAAGGTGATTTTTTTTTTTTAATTTACATTTTTAGCATTTTTTTTCCCTGATCTTGGGACCCTAGCAGGCCCAGCTGGGCATGCATGTGGGGGCACACACACATGCCGGGTACTGTCTTGGCCCCTTCTACCCCACCCTGTGGCTCTCACCTGGCTCCCCATTGCCTAAACTGCCACCTGTCCTCCACCAGGTGACAGCCAAGGGCCAAGGAAACCCCTCATCCCTCCCCGGGAAGATAAGATCCACCATGCAGCAGCTCAATCCTGCTCCTCATCCTCTCCCCCCAGCGAACCACGACAACCTGGACTTGTTCCCGAACCCGGGTCGCAGGCATAGCGCAAGGTGTGGCATTCTGCGCCTCAACCCTCAGCAACACCGAGCCAGCTGGAGGTGATTTTATGTTTGCTCCTGGACCAACGGCTGTAACATATGCAGCAGAGAAACTTGAACTGGGACCCAGTTGTCTTGCACCAGAGAAAAGGCACCAGATTTCAAATTTAAAAGATGGGCTGTTGTTCTCTGCCTCAGTCTTGCCCAGAATCTTCAGCACCATGGATCGTCGGGGGGTTGCATGAGTGCCACAAAAGGAGACCGGTACCCTCCCCCTGCATCAAATTGAATTAATTTCATTTTTCAACAAAACCAGTTTCATTCATTAAACTCGGCACAGCCGAGGTTGCAGGACATATCTGCAAATTTAAAGAAATCCTGTAATTGGGAGGGACTGTGTCGGAAGTTTGCTAGACTTAAAGACTAAAATCACTTAAATACCTACATTATGGTGACTGGTGAAAATGATTTTTTTTGTTTGCTCCAGGACCAACGGCTTCTAACGTCTGCAGTGGAGAAACTTGAACCAGAACCCAATTGCCTGGCATCAGAGAAAAGGCGCAATTTTAAATTTAAAAGCTAAGCTGTTGTTCTCTGCCTCAGTTTGCCCAGGATCTTCAGTGCTGCAGATTCTCAGGGTTGAGTGAGTGCTATAGAAGGAGACCAACAACCCCCGCATCAAACTGAATTAATTTCATTTTCAACAAAACCAAGTTTCATTCATTCAACCCAGCTGAGGTTGCGGGACATATCTGCAAAATTTAAGAAATTCTGCAATTGGTATGTAACCCCTAGATGGCGCTATCCCAAGGGCTACTACCCCTGCCTGATTTGCCACTAACAGGTTGAGGGGCCTGGATCCAATGGCGGGTGCCTCCACCCAGAGGTCAGGGTTTGCAATAGTTAAACTTACTTGGTCACAGCCCTCTGGGACACTGCAACCCCCCTTTCTCCCCACTAGTGGCCCACATAATATATCAGAATTACCTTCACAGTATACACTTACCCCCAGGGCTGGTTCAGGCACTGGGACCTCCTGTAAAATAAGATACAGTGCAACAATCACAGTACAATACTTTAACATAGACAAATACCTCAGGCAGTATAACTTTGCTGAAACAAGCAGTTCTGATTTATTTAGGGGGAATATAACAAGGACAAGGGGAAATCAGGTTAATTAGCTTATCACTTTACTCATCTACCTATGGCTCTGTGCACAGGCCTATCCCTACCAGTTACTGTCCCTGGGTACCCAAGCCCTAGTGACTAGTCCAAACCGTGGCAGCTGGTAGGGGCCCTTTCCCACAGAGAAAAGAAAATTAGTTTAAACAGTCAGCAGTACAGTGATTCCATTTGGATTCAATGTGGCAATTCAAAAGGGAGCGACCCTGAATTAGTACTCACGACCTCCAAATAAGATAGGGTCCTTCAATGTCAGCAGGGCTACTCTTGAGCTCCACGAGACTCCTCACACATTTATATGGCAAACTGCAACAGGCAAAAGTCCTTTAGTGGCAGCAGGATTCACTTGAGCTAACCAAGCCTCCTCACACATTTATATGGTGAACAGTAACAGGCAAAAGTCCTTTAATGGCAGCAGGATTCACTTGAGGTACACAAGCCTCTTCACACATTTATATGGTAAAACAGAAAGTACTATACCAGGCAGGCTGCTTCTCTATCCCGATCGCAATTACTGCACAATACCCGGAGAACACACAGCGATTCAGTTCCTGACAGACCGAGTGCAATTCAGCAATTTCTCCAGTCTTCTACAGGGTGAGCCTGGTTTCTACTCTTCAGATATCCTTTGATTCTCTTCACAGGACGGATTCAGTCCTAACAAACAGTTACACAAGCTGCAGACAGGAACTCTGGGCCTTACACACGTTTCCCGACTAAAACTGCACACTGAAAAAGCACAGGGCTCCTTCCTTCTTCACTGAGAGAGCTCAACTGAAACTCCAACAGACAAAACTGGGCACTTCCTTTGAGTTCCTCCCAGTTCTTGACTGGATTGGCTGTCACTCACAATAGACTGCTCCTGTTGGTCCAAAAAGGCGCCGAAGTCTAAACTACATCTCCCAGAGTCACTGCCCATACAATCCTCTTGTGGCTGGCTCAGATTATGAGTCCAAGTTCTGATTCGTCCAAGGCACCATTTTAGAGCTAGCTTACCCCACACTGATTGGTCCAGTTCAGCAGTTCAAAACTAGAATGGGAACTAGGCAAACACAGTTCTGACTGCAAAGAAAGCAGGTTAGACAAACTGTATTTTCATTATTACTCTAAATGATTTCTGGCAAACAGTTACATCTTTCAGATAGGTTCCTTTGCACTCCTAGTGACTGCAAAAATGGAGTGAATTGGCAGCAGCTCAAGTGGTACTCAATCAAAGAAACACACAGTCCCCCATACAAACTAATTATGTCTGCAAGCAGACAGCTCTTAAAGAGACTGTACCAGAGGTTCTAAAAACACTCACTGCTAAATGGCTTAAACGCCAAACACCATTCAGGCTTGGAGCATTCAAGCAAGCTCCTGGAAGTCTTTTGGGAACCCCCATTTGCAGGGGGGTTACAGGTAGGAACTGTGTCGGAAGCTTGTTAGACCTAAATTAAGACTAAAATCACTTAAATACCTATGACTGCTTGTGGAAGTGATTTTTTTCCCACCCACCCACCCTCTATCACTCTTTACATGGGCTTTCAGCACTGGAGGTGTTACCCTGTGCAAATAACCTGCTGTGGTAGATTAGACGAAACTGGCCTTGAAGTATAATTGTAAATCTTAAATGTACTGTTACTATTGCTCATGGTTTAAGTATGTAAGAAACCTCAGCCCCTTGAGTTATTAATGCATGTTGGGCAGTCTTTAACTGACAGACTGCTGTTGTTATTGTTATACTTAGGAGTTTCAGGAATTGTCTGAATTTCTCTCAAAGAAAAAGGGTGCCAGTTAGCTCATTCTCTTATACTATACATAAAAAATGATTGTCTTAAAGGATAAAAGGGTGCCAATTTTTTCTCTATCTCCTACTATATAGGCACAACATACCCTGCACTAAAATGAATCAGTGACTTGTATATGTATTTGTGTATATTGTGATAGTTTTACGGACAGATAAGATATCATCTCATGCACTACAGGTGTTGGAGCAGCGAGGTACCACTACACTGCCAGCATCTTAGCCCATACTCCTCTAATGTAGTTAATCTATCTATCATCAACATGCAGGGTCTCAAAAAAGGAGGGCATTTCTGTCAAATAATTGAATATCTCAGAGAGCATAAGCAAAGGACCTTTCCCTCTTTGCCTGGGTCACTAGTCAAATTCTTTTTGTGCCTAAAACTATTGTTGAGAGGCGATATAGAATTAAACCCAGGTCCTCCTCAGGCAAATGTCAGAATTACATCACCTGATATGGCAAACTGGTCCACCAGCAAGGGGTTGAAAATAACCCACATGAGTGTCAATAGCTTAAGGCCAAAGATGTATGAATTGAAAGCATGGACCAGCTTGTACTCCGCAGATGTAATTGCTATTACTGAAACCTGGCTCAAATCTCATATTCTAGCACATGAGGCTGAGGTTAATAGTTTTAAGATGTTTAGGCAAGACAGAATTGGAAAAAGAGGTTACGGTATCCTAATCTATGTTCAGTCCTCACTAAATGCATCAATGGCGGCAATACCCGCTCTAGTCAATTCTGCCTGTGAGGCAATTTTCTTTAAACTGCTGCTGGGTAGCACTAAGTCACTGGTGACAGAGTGTGTCTGCAACCCTCCCAAGGTAGCACTCGACTCCCTAAAGTCTCTAATTATTGCCCTCCTCAATGTCCCACATGAGGAGGGGGCATCACTGGGAGACTTTAACATACATTGGGGGCCTCATACAAATGGAGAACTAAAGTCCATCCTGCAAGAGGTGGATCTAACACAGTTAATCCATGAACCCACTAGGCAAAACACAAAAACAGGCAACTAAACCACACTGGGCTGGATATTGGTATTTAAACCACATAGATTTAAGTTAGCTGGAACCTTTGCTGATTCATTGAGTAACCACTCTCCCACTTATGAAGTATAGAAAAACGAAAAACAACTTCCCAACCCCCCCCACCAAAAAGAATGTTCTGGGCTCAGGATTACTCCAGCTTTGATATACGTGCATTTCTAAAAACATTATCAGAAGTGAACTGGCTCCAATTACACAATGCCCCAAGCCTAAACTTAGCGTTAGATTTCTTTGTCAACAATTTCCTGTCAGCAGCAAATCAACACACCCCATTAAAACAGTTCAGGGTGAAAGGACAAGAATCTAGGTGGCTATCTCGTTGTCTAAAAAAATCTTATAAGGGAGAGAGACAGGGCGTGGGGTACATCCACAAAGATGGTTCAGTGGAGCTGGTCAAAAACTGTAGGTCCATATCAATACTAAGCATCCTAAGTGAAGAACTAGAAAGGATAATCTACAGATGATAATTGGCTATATTGAGCAGCACAAGCTACTGACTGATCGGCAACAAAGTTTTAGGAAACATCATGGAACCAATACTGCCCTGGTCAGCCTCACCATAGACATCTACTCCACCTGAGATAATGGCCTCAAAACTGGTACTGTCTTTACTGACCTCACCGAGGCCTTTGATTTGGTAGACCACCAATTGTTCATTATGAAGTTGAAAGATCTAGGCCTTGATAGCCTGACGGTACAATGGTTCTTGGACTATCTCCAGGGACGGTCACAGCTACTGTAGTTAGATAGCAAGGCTCCATTTCTGAGAAATGTCTGCTACTTGATGGTGTACCCCAGGGGGTCTATCCTGGGACCTTTGTTATTTTTCCTATTTATGAATGACATGCCGAACCACTGTGGTGATGCAATCCTGAACTTGTATGCGGTTGACGTGGTATTATTCAAAGCCTCCCAGGACAATGCCCAATTGAGTTACTCTTTGACAAATGACTTATTACTTCTTGAGGGTTGGCTGAAGAGCAATAAACTTGTTTTGAACAGAAAAAGGACAAAGGCCATACTATTTGGCCCAAAAAACCTGAGACATTATAGATCTCAATTGCTAACACCTATTCTCACAAATGGTTCAAGGGTTGAAGTGGTTGTTACCATTAAGTATTTAGGGGTCATTCTAGACCAAGACTGAACCTTTAATGCACATATTGACCAGTTAAACAAGACCTTAAGCCAGAAGATAGGGCTACTTTATCGCCTCAGTCCTTTCCTAACAATGGATTTGTGACTAAAGGTTGCAACTAGCACTCTTCTGCCTTCCCTGACATATGGTACACCGGTCATATATTCAGTTATAGGTACAGAGATCCAGAAACTAAGAACCTTGTACCATAGAATAAGCTGGTTTGCCGCAGGGGCCCCAACCATGGAGCATCACTGCCATATGCTCCAAACCTTAAACTGGCCATCTTTAGAAGGCAGACTGAAATATCCGTCTCTATGCCTAGCCTACAGACTCAGGCTTAAAACGCACCCCCCCAAGCCTGGCTGGTATATTAAAGGACAAACAAAGCAGCAGGAATCTCAGATCACCCAGCCTCCAGCTCCTCCAAGTTCCAAAACTTAGATCCTTCCTAGAACAACGGTCCTTTTCTGCCTATATATCTCACCTTTGGAACGCTATGCCAGGAAAGCTCCAGGAATGCAACTATTTAGAGGGATTTAAGAGAGGACTCAATGCTCACCTGATGGAACATAGCCTCTGCACTTACTACTGCTAGTTCTCCATAATAGTTAGCTTAGTACTCAGGGCGGAGGGGGAATGCCTACCTTGTCTGGTACAAACACCATGTTAGCTTAGAATTCCATAAAGGAATAACTCCAATGAACATTGCCTTGAATAATGGGATTGAAAAATAGGGACCTGGTCCATGTATTAATGTGAACTTATGTTGCACTGTGATTTTTGACTCTTATCACATCCTCCTGTTAATATGGTGGTCGCTACTGATTGTCTACCAAAATTATGTACCCTATTGTTAAAACTCACAACTGTCTTGATTGTATTAACTAACTGTCCTTGACTATTGTTTGTTGTAATGTGATCTGTTTGCCATTTTCACACCCTATAAAATGTCTTTGTATCTTTACCTATAATTAATTCCATGTCACCCTTGAAAAAGGGACTGTAATGGTTCCAGTGGGCCCACCCGCTTACCAAAGTTAAAAAAAATAAATACATTTTTATTTATTTATTGAAAACTTCAGAGATTACCTTTGAGCAAAAGTGCTCATTTACAAAGGTCCCACGTTAAATACATAGTCCCAAAAACATTGCAATACTCAGTTCCAGAGAACATGCAGTCGAGTCAGACTCAAAGCACTTAAGGCAGAACAATTACGTACAGTTTTGAAAAAATCCCAGTCCATACAGATCATTGTATAATAAGCCATAGGTTATATACAGAGTAAAACTGAATAAAAAAGTTTAATGGTCAAAATTGAACTGGACTGCAAAGGCAGACCACAAAGATATCTTAAACTGATTAAACTTAAGGAGATTTAGCAGTGCATTAGGTAGTTCTTTTAATCAGTTAGCGACCCTAACAGCAAATGACCACTTGCCTAGCTGATTTCACCAGAAAGCAGGCTCAAGGGCATTCCTGGTCATGTTCAATGTATTTTATTCATTGCAGACAGTGAGGAAGCAATTTGTTTAAGAAGGGGGTGCTAGGCCCAGGAGCACCTTTTCGGCTAGCAAACAGGTCTGGAGCTTTATTCTGCTGAGTAATGGTAACCAGTTAGTGAGTGCATGAAGGGTACAACTACGAGTGTGGTTAGCTGTGCCAAGTGCAAAACAGACAGTGTCGGCAGATAAGGGCCTATAGCCCACCTAGTCTGCCCATTTGAGTTTGTAACTTCAGTTTATGTTTTCCTAGAACTCTGTTGCCCCTTACCCCTGAGGAAGAATGCCTTATTAGAGATCAGCTTTACTCTGTTTAGCACCGTGTCACAGGAAGCTGTCTAGACAGGGAGGCCATAATTTGTAAGTGCCAGAATGGAGCTGGCCACTGTAAGGTGTCTAGATGTTTTTAGTTGATTAAATGAAATGTCATGTACAGAGCTTCAATCCTTTTGGATGAGGAGCTATATCAAATAAAATTAATTTGCTTTCTATAAAAAGCCCTATTTTAAGATAGGCATAGCAGGATGGACAGGGCATGCTCTCTATTTGAATGTCACTCCCTGGCAGCCAAGTACTTTTTAGTGCGGCATTGGTTTGGTGAAGCACAAAGAACAGTGATTGAATATGAGGACCAATGTGTGCTTTTTTTAAATTAATTCATAATATTTAATTAATACTGAAAACATCTGCATAGAAATCCTTCACAAATTTTATAAAGATCTACATGCTTCATAAATATTTTTTAAGATCTATGCCATGGTTTTCAAACTCTTCATTCTGTATGACAGTTTTTAAAAGTGTATGTTGCAAGATGGTTTTTATAACATGGGTTTCAAGAAACATGCAACCCATTTGGTGGAGTCGCTCTACGTGGCCATGTGTTAAATTCTCTTTTTAATGCACAGTTGCATTGGGACTCATTGCCTCCTGCAGTCTGCAAAACAGACAGTTAGCCATGTTAAAATAGTGTAGTGGGAGACAGTGAGCTGTTACAGAGGGATGTGAGATGGAGCACACTGTACTCCAAAGGTCGCTGTCCTGAACCTACATTCTCGGCTCCCCACCCCCACCCCCCCGACGATACTAGCTGTCCCCCACCCAGATTTCCTGCCCCCAACCCCCAACAATAGTTGTCCCCAGCACACCTTGCAGGCTGGCAACAGTGTTGCAGATGAAAAGTTGTTCTGAGTCCCCCGAATGATACACAGTGTCCCCTCAGGCTTGTGTGCCCAGCACTCCTTGCAGGCTGGCAGCAGTGCTAAGGACAGAGAGAGAGAGAGAGAGAATGACACAGAGGGACAAACCTGGACCCTGCAGTGTGATTCCTGCAGTGTCCTATCTTTGACTCTCTCCAGTCCTGTTTTGAGAAACCTATTGCCAGTGAAGTGAATATCACACACCGCAACAGAGAGCACCACAGTGACAGAGAGCAAGAGACCGGGACATTAAAATCAGAACTGTTCCAATGTGCTCTACAGATTCAGCAGAAGAGAAGTCAGAGATGTGACAGAATAGGAGAGTAGGGCAGTGTGTGCTGCGGGTGAGCAATCTTTGTAATTACAGCAGCAGTATGTCCTCTGTGAAGAGTGTGTGTTGGGGGGGGGGCAACATCTTTAAACGTGTTGGCTGTATGTGTTTGGGAGACAGAGAGCACCATGGAAGAAAGAGAGAGCCAGCAGCCAAGAGAGAGACACACAGACACACCAAGCAAGGCAGACACCGAGAGATATGGGGGGGGGGCAAAGTGAGCATCCTAGGCAGTGTAGAATTCAATATTATGCACAAGAAATGTCAGACATCATGTCAGTACTGTATGTCTGACATTTCTTTGTGCATAAGAGCAATGAGATATGCATTATTTGTTAGGGACTATTTTGAAAGGTGGCAGGATACATTACATTTTTTGCTGTTTAAACAGCAGAAAACCCCCTTTCTGTGGTTTTCCCCTTGTTTAAACATAACCCATGTTATAAGTGCAATAGCTCACTCCAGGGTATGGGGTTATGGGGATTTAATGCATGCCACAGGTGCTGTGAGGACACTCACCCTGTGGTCTTCTGCCTCACAACATACCCTGAGGTGTGCATTAAATTCCCATAACCCCATACCCTGTCATGGGTTATTGCTAACTTATAACATGGGTTGAGAAAATAGGGAAGCTCATTGGCCAAAGAGCATCATCTGACCATGGATTAAACTCATTATTTAATCCATAGTTGGGGTGAGATGCCCGGCCAGCAAGATCCCTGGGCAGAGCAGGACTTGTTATGTGTGAAAGAATTTAGTGCTGATAGGCAGCCATTAAAACATGCAGCTAAGTGAAAGTCAGTTGGTAGCCACCTGTCAGTGCTGTACCCATGTCGGTCATCATGGATAATGGGGGAATTGTAAGGTAACTGGCCCCCTAATTGCACAGAGAGCTCAGAGCACAGATGTGTATGAAGTGCTTCACTGTGGCTGTGGACCCCCCCAACACACAGATAGCACTGTTGCGAGACTGACACAGCGAGAGTGTGACAGCAACAGCAGGAGCTGTAATAAGCTAGTACTGCAGTGTGCTCTGTCTGTGGCTGTCTGCTTTCAAGGAGAGGCCAGTGGAGCACAGACCCCCCCCCCACCTGACCATGACACTGAGACTGGGTGTGTATCTATGTGCTGAGGAACTGTGATAGACAACTGCTGGAGAGAGAGAGAAAGAGAGAGAGAGAGGCAGAGACAGAGACAGTGAGCAAGAGACAGCGGCTTTTATGTCCATCTTCATGGCCATGGTCCCCTGTCATGCTGCCTGAAGCCATGTGCAGAGAGAGAGGGAGTTCCGCAAACAGCTCAGCCCAGTCCCGTCACCAGAGCTGCACTTGGTACAGTATGCTGCCCATGTACCAGGGTGAGAGCATATGGAGAGCTGTGTGAGGAAACTTTAGTGACAGTGGTGCCTCTCTCTCCCTCTGCGTGTTGGTGCTCGGTCTGTCTGTGTCTCCATTGCGGGGCTGCAGTTCCCCTGCGTCTCTGTTGGTGCTCGCTCCTCTCCATTGTGGGACTGAAAACATGTGTGTGAGATGGAGAGGGCATCCTACTTGAAAGTAAGAGCAATCCCTGGCCCCCCCAAAATGAAGTCTGTGAGCTAGGGTGGGTGTTGCCAATGGGCAGCATGAGAGAGAGAGACAGTGGCAGACACAGTAACCTTGGGGGTGCGACAAAGACAGAGAAAGCAAAGTGCCGGTAAACTTATGCATGGTCAGCGTTCCTGTTGGCAACTGCTTGTGAGGGAGAAACACAGCTCGGGAGAGACAGAGTCAGTACCGGAGACAGAGAGTGACAGAGGAACAGAGAGAGAGTCACCAAGAAAGAGAGACACCCAGAGCCAGAGCACAGTCATGCATACAAAGACAGACAGAGACAGTAACTCCAAGTGCCACATGCAGAATTTCTTTTCTCTCTGTATCTCTCTCTCTGTCTATCTGTGTGATTAGCGGCTGTCAGACCATTAAGGCGATTCCCTGGCCCCACCCCTGAGGACTACCCCCAAGACCAAGTGTATATTCTGTTGAGGCACGCTGCAGGGAAACACAGTGACAGCCAGTTCATCTTGGGTTGCATGAGGATGTCTGCTGGGGGGTGGGAATGAACGTGGAAAGCATGCTAGCAGATAACATAATGTTCAAGAAATGTCACAAATCATCCCATTAGTGTATGTGTGGCATTTCTAGGAGCAGAAGAGCACTGCAGCATGCATTATTTATCGGGGACTATTTTGCAAAGTGGCAGGATGCACTACCTTTATTGGTCTTTAAACAAGAGAAAAAACACTTTGTGTCTTTTCTTGTGTTTTTGATATAACCCATTTTATAAGAGCAATAACCCGCTCCATGGTATGGGGTTACAGGCATTTAATCCACACCTGGGGTGCTGTGAGGACACTCGGACTGTGGCCTAGTGCCTCACAATGCACCCTAGGCATGGATTAAATGCCTATAACCCCATACCCTGTAGTGGGTTATTGCTAACCAATTACCCAATGCCAACGATCCTTCGTCTACAGAGCCCCTAACTGATTTAATGGACTGGGCAGTCAAATGCTTAACCTGCCACACCTTGCCCAATTTAAGCGTCTCCTGAAACAGCACATCATGAATGAAAGTGCATGCGAATGCCTCCTAAAATAGTATCCCATGCCCTCCTACTCATCACAGCAGGCATCTACTCCTATAGCACTTGCCCTGGCGGCCCCTCCCCCTCTTGCACCACCTCCACCCCACCCCCACCTCTCTCACCCCTACCACCCTCTTCAACCCTATCTTTACCCCCCGACTATTCCTCTTGCTGCCTTTTCTTCTGTCCTCCACTTTCTCTCCCCCTCCCTATCCTTTCGAGCACCCTATGCCCCCCCTGGTGACTGCTCCCTCCTTCCCTCCATTTTTCCCCCTCTTTCCCACCACTTCCCTGCCTACTTCTTTTCACTCACTGACAACACCACTTGGCTGCAAGTATTTTCCACCCCTCTGCTGTACCACTACTCTCAATCTCTAACCTCTCTTACCCCTCACTACCACTGTGTCATTTCACCCTTTTGTAAACCCTAATGTTACCGAAATGCTATTAACTATGTAGCAGTATTTTGCTTTGCACTATATTTTGAAATGTTTTCTCCTCTGTCTGTTAGTTACCCCCTCCCAATGTGACATGGAACCTTTGAAATGAGCCCCTCTGCGCTCAAAGGTGTTGTAATCTGAGAATGAATAAATAAAACAAGTACATTACATTTTGAAAACTACCAAATCAATGGAAACAGGCTAGAGTACTACCCTCATCTAAGGTGACTGTACCACACCACGAGGTGTAAAAAAACATTTTAGGCTTATCTCGCTTACCTACGTAGTATCTAAAGTCCATGAGGGTTTTATTGCAAGACAGATCCTAGAAATGATTTCTAATGAAACTGATACAAATCGATTCAGATCATTAAAATGGAATTTGACAACTTTGTCTGCCCTAAAGTTTTTAGAATTATGTATGAAATTATAGGAGGAGGGGGAGATGGTGAGGGTGGTATTGGTAGGTTAAAAGAAATGCCTTTGACTTGACAGACCATGAAACTTTGATGGAAAAACTACAGATATTGGGTATTCCACCTTGTAAAGTGAGATGAGTGTATGATTTTATGGAGGGCAGGACTCAGTGGATAGAGGCTGAGGAAGTCTGATCAGGGGTGGAGGGCATGTCTGGGGGAGTGCTGCAGGGAAAACAATTGTGACCGCTGTTGTTTCTAATCATGATAAATTACCTCAAAACTGATAGTCCTTGTATCAAGTACGTGAACAATAGATATCACCGTAATTGATAAATTTAGTGAACTGAGTCAAAGTACTATGCAGGAAGATTTAACAAAAATTGAGGAATGGTCAAATCTAAATTTGATGCAGATAAACCTTAAGAAAACAAAGCAAATCAGATTTGGAAAACAAAGAAATTGAGCCCCGTTATTTAGAGGGATTGAGGCTGAAGTGGTTGAAAGCATAAAACATTTCGGAATTACCACACAATGTGATTTTGGTCAGAAACAACAAGTTGAGGGGATGTTGAAATAAGGAAATTCGAGAATAAATTTCTTGAATATATTAAAAGGGCAGCTGTTAGCCAGGAAGATTTGGTATACTTTCATTGTACTGTGTTTAAACCAATACTTGAATACGGTCTTCAGTATGGGATGGGGTGCTTACCCAAATGGAAAACAAAGAGTTGGAGAGGATACAAAAAAAGAGCCTTACGAATAATTTTAGAGGCTGAGATCCCATATGAAGAGGCATTAAAAAAGTGTAATTTGGTGAGGTTGGATGTAAGGAGAGGAGAAATGGTAAAGAAACTGTGAAGATTTGTGGTCATAAGCATAATATACATTTCCTTTTACCACCAAAAGAAATGTCAGTGTATGGCTTAAGGAAGCAGGTTAAATGGCAAAAGTCTAGTTTTAGGACAAAAAAGTATAAATCATAATTTTTTATGTGATTTTTAGATGAATGATTTTTATTAAATGATCAGTCTGTGTGTGGTAATGCTGTTTTACATTTAAGGAACAAATGATGTACTAATGAAGTATGCTTATGATTAAAGCGCAGTTTAAAAGTGCAGCTGATGCCTTCAGGAGAACTTTAACAAAACGTAACATTTAAACACAGTTCGGCTTGTATTTTACATTAGTTCTGTATTCCTCCTCCCCATTATTTATTACTGGTGTAATCTGCATGAAAACAGGATGTTTGCTCCTGAAGAGTTCATCTATTTATTTTGCTTTCTCTCTACCTGAAGTCATAATGCACTACTTTAGGGCGGAACTTTTGCCATCGCACTCTAGGGGAGTTGCCGTGGACTGGTGTGAGACCACTGTATCCCAATTCTCCTGGAGTTCCTTTGGTCAACCAGAGTTCATGGATGTCATGGGGATCATCCAGAATATGCGCCCTACATGCTGTAGTCTGGATCCTGGACCGACTTCCCTAATTCTGGGCTGTATTGATATCATCGGTCCAGTCCTTGTGCGGATAGTCAGGTGCTCCATGGAATCTGGTGAGTTCCCTAGCTCCCTGAAAGAGGCGGTGGTGACACCACTCTTGAAGAAAGCTACCTTGGACCCTGACTGTCTCGCACACTACAGATCTATCTCTAACCTTCCCTTTGTTGGGAAGGTGATTGAGAAAGTAGTGGCAGCACAACTGGAGGACCATTTGACCATCCATGACATCTATGAACCCCTCCAGTCCGGTTTTCGTAAAAGACATAGTACTGAGACAGCAGTGGTTCGGGTGCTCAACGATCTCCTGGTGGCTAGAGATCAGAGGAGCCATTCCATCTTGGTTCTCCTCGACCTGTCCTCAGCATTTGACACCGTAGATCACATGGTACTGATAGAATGCCTGAGGCTCTTATGCGGAATATTGGGAACTGTCTTAAGATGGTTCATTTTATTCCTCACTGGGAGAGCACAAAGAGTTGTATCCGGGGTCTTTTCCTCGGATTCAATGGCTTTGTTGTGTGGGGGTGCCTCAGGGTTCAGTACTGTCACCCATGTTATTTGCGGTGTATATGCTACCCATTGGAGACATTGTTAGAAGGTACGGGCTGAGGTTTCACTGTTATGCAGATGATACCCAGCTCAACCTTTCTTTTGCCCCCGACCAGGAGGGAGCTCTCTTGGTCTTTAACAGCTGTCTAAAAGAAATCCAGGAGTGGATGGATTCTAGTTGGCTGAGGTTGAACTTGGAAAAAACAGAGGTACTGGTTGTGGACCCTGGTCGACAGATAGGGGGTCTGGTGGTGTTGCGTCCTCCGGAATTTTTCTTGAGGGCGTCTCTCTCCTGATCTCTGAATGGGTGCGTAGCCTGGGGGTGGTTCTTGATGATAGACTGACACTGCAGTCGCAGGTGTCAGCTGTTGTCAAGACTTCTTTTTTATCATCTTAGGAACATCGCTAGGGTTAGGCATCTTGTTCTGTCTGCCAACCTTCCAACCTTAGTCCATGCCTTTGTGTCCTCATGCCTGGATTACTGCAACTCCCTCTATCTAGGGCTTTCAGGGGTTGAAACCCGTTGCCTGCAGCTAGTGCAGAACGCTGCAGCCCGGCTTTTGACGGGTTCTTGCAGATCCTGTCATATTATTCCGGTGCTGCGTGAACTGCACTGGCTGCCGATTTGGTGACGGATCACCTTTAAAGTCAGCTTGCTGACTTTCAAAGCCCTACATGATTTGGGCCTGGTCTATCTGAAAGAATTTCTGGTTCCCTACTGCTCCGATCGATTGCTCTGCTCAGCCGACGAGGGGTTGCTAGAGGTTCCAAGAGTGAATTTGAAATCATATGGTGCTCAAGCTTTTTTTTTATGCTGCCCCCACCCTTTGGAACTCTCTACCCCGTCGGTTACGGGAGTGCACTTCTGTGGAGGGATTTAAGAGGGGTTTGAAAACCCTTCTTGGGGTAAAAGCATTTTTGGAATACTGATTGGCCTAATGTCTTGGTTCTGTTGAATATTTTTAATGACTTTTTTTAATTGTTTTAATTGTTATTTATGTAAGGTGCCTTGATAATTGAAAGGCGCCATATAAATAAAAATTATTATTATTACTTATGACATCACAGTTACTCCCATGGCAACATATTGTGATGTCACAACAGAAGATTATGACTTGAAGTAGGGAGTAAGCTACAGAGGCAGATGAACTTTGAGGTCTAAAGATAATGTATTCATGCAAATTTCCTCAGTAATAAATAATGTTGAGGAGAAATCTATAGAATATATATGGAATGCAAGCTAAGTTGTACCTAAATATTATGTTTTCAAAGTTTTCTTTGAGGCATCAGCAGCTGTTTAGCTTTAATATTAGCATAGGTATGTGTTAAGTAAGCTATAAGACACAATGGGGTATGCAATGAACAGATATTACCACAAGTCCAGGGGTGTAGTAAGGCATGAGGCTGCAGGCACAAGTGCCTTCAGCTCCAGGAAGTGCAGTAATACTTGTTCAATGCACACCCTGGAGTGTCTTATTGTGCTTATAAAATGTGCATTATTTTTTTTAATCTGTGTCTTGAAGTCAATAAATGTTTTTATATAGGAAGAAGCAGCTAGAATTAGCTGAATTAACTGTAAAATAGTCATTCCGCCTAGAGTTTTTTTTTTTTTTGCCTGAAGAACATTTGTCCTCTTGTCGTATCAATAGTTGTAGTTTTCCACAGCATGAACAAGCGGCTGCCCCCCCACACACACACAAACACTGTGTAGTTGTAATGTGGAAACCGGGAAAAACATGCCATACTCATTTTACTTTTACTTTTCAGTTTAAGCGCAGTTTGAATGCTGCTGATAACTGTTGCTATATTTTGAAACAGAGGGTTGTGCACTGAGTCGCGTGCATGCAGGGGACAGAGGATGGAAGACATCATCTCAAGACAGAGATGGTGAACCTACAGGATGTGTCTGGTATTACTCTAGCACAATAAAGAAACTCATTTTGGTATTTTTTTTTTGTTTCTGTGGGGATTACATTTAAAACAGACAGCGATACTACTGTTCAGGAAGCGAGCAACCAAGTTGTCAGGAGTGGCGACATGGAAAGGGGAGGGGGGTGACATGGGAGAGCGAGCAGCCTTAAACAAAATACTTGCGGAAATGGATTTTTTTGTAAAGCCAGAGTCAAACTCTATGTTTCTATGTTAATGTAGGGGGCAGGAGCTACTGGAAAGAGTGGACTCAGGCATGCTGTGGGACTGGCAGCTTGAAATAAAGGTCAGACAATGGCACAAGTCAGTAGGTTTTTGTTTTACTCTCGTCTGTTTTTTGGCTTAAAGGGGAAAGAAATGAATAAATAGGGGCACCAGAGTTTACCTGATCAGCTGCAAGTCCCGAATGAGCTGTGTTAATGAGGTAAAAATGGTGGCATTTCAAAAATTAGTGTTCCAAGGGCTCATTGACTTTCTGTTTTTTTTCCAATGCAGTCCTGCTTTGAGTACTTGTATTTACCTGTACATTGAACATATTTGATGCACAGGTAAAAAACAATCAAAACATAGGATTTACTCTCCCCTTTCATAAGATTTTCTTTTTCAAGCTTGTGTTAATTTTGTGCATGTATTATGTTTTTTTTTTTTTATTGTACTGAACTTCAGCCTCCATCCTTGGTGACTGGCTTCAACTGTGTGTAATAAACTAAACTAAAGGAGGGGGAGGGCCACCTCCCCATACACAATCCAGAAGGGCCTACCAGTTGGAATGGAAGGGGCGGGTCTAGGTGAGTCTTCAAGAAGCCTGATCTGCTAATTTTTTTCCTCTATCTTTTTTCCCCATCTGTTTCTCCCAAAGTCACAGCATGCTCAGACGATGCATACCCATGGAACTATGCATGTGCTCTGACACCATGACTTCTTCCACCCTCCATGACATTTTTTAGCCTTCTGTGCATCAGCACAGCATCCACCTGGTGGCAGCCAAGAGCCAGTAAGGCACACCACCCCAACCCGTGAGAGGAGAGCAGCCAGTCAGCTACTCAATCCTCTCTAGACCCACCCCTCTGGCAAATCCTGGCAGCCCAAACACAGGTTGCCGTTGTGGTGAGAGGTAAGGTATTTTTATTTATTTATTTAGCTTTTGTTTTCCAGATAAGTACACTAGGTAAAAAAAACTGCCTATTTTCAGGCATGACTCGGAAGAGTACAATTACAGGTAACATACAGTAGTACAGTGAACTGAATACAAGTACTTAGAGCAAACAGTGTATAAAAGACCCATAAAATACACTACAACTTGAATAAGCAGTTGTACTGTGATCAAGATATACTGTAGTAGCTTATAATAAATAATGAATAACCAACATACAGTGATCAATATATAGTGACAGAGTAAACAGTAAATAGCCTAGAGCACCAAGAACAACGATGGATGACAAAGGGAAGAAGTGTGAATCACCTGGTATGACATAACAAGTATGAAGGACAAAGAGAAGAAGTGCTCAGTGTATGATAGCCAGATTGCAGGTAGTATCAAGGTAAAACTGAGGAAAGGGGAGAAGAGAAGGAAGGTATGGACAGTAGGAACTAGCAAGACAAATATTAATTTAGGTACAATATAAAACAGAGTGGAGTTAAATAGGCGTGCAAGATTAAATAAACCTTGAAGATGAATCAGAGATGCTTACTGCAGAGACCAGTAAGAGGCAGAGGAGTAAGGTTAGCAATTAGGCTTAGAAGGATTAAAAACATGAATATGTACCATGAGATCTAAGGTGGTGGTGGAATAATTATTTTTTAAAGATAGAGTAGGATATTAAGCTCAGAGGTGATGGGGTAAGGGGTTCCAGAAACTGGGGGCAGAGTGGGCGAATGCCTGGCTGTCCATCTTAGTACAGACTTTAGGTAGGATCAGAAGGTTCTGGGAGGAAGACCGTAATGTATAGAGATGGTCTACAGTAGAAAACATTGTGGCCAACGAGGCAGGTAGTTAGCATCTGATGATGTTTTCAGTGAAACATCCAAAGATGTAGGATCGCCTGGAGGACGGGGATAACCAGTTATGGCCTATGTAGAGTAAACAGTAGTGGGTTAGTCGAGGGGCAGATGATGTGAACCTGCACACATTATTGTAGACAACATCTCATTTCTGAAAACAACTGGTGCTGGCCTGATAAAATGAAGGTAGTGCATAGCATATCTTGGGAAGAAGAATACCCTGTGCTAACAGTGCCTCAGCCCTGAGCTCCACTGGGCCAGCCTAACACCCATAGCCTTTTTAGTTTTTTATTATTTTTGGACTAAATGTGAGAGTTGGGGTTATTACCATCACAATCCCACATGAACACCTGATTGGCTTTTTTTTCCAGTTTTCCCAATGACTGCATTTTCCCTGCGACTGTTTTCAGACACATATTTTTCCTTTTAAAAAATGTGAGTCCCAATTTTTTGTACTTAGGTTTTTTTTTCCTATTTTTGTTATTTCTTACATGCAGGAAGAAAAGCATATCAAGGGACATTAGGAATCAACACATGGGGAATTGAGTAATCATGCTGATGGAGCTGATGACACCGACGAATCATGATGAGGGATGTGTTGGCACATTAGGGGGGGAGGAGGGTGGCGTGGGTGCAAGAGGGTGAATGAGGGTAGGGATTGTTTTGTTACATATGATGGGTTGGGGGAAGAGGGTGGATAGTATAACTTGGTCAGTGGGTAGGGGGAAGGATTTTGCAGTGTGTGGAGTCTGCGGGGTCATACTGGCAGTGGAACTGGACACCCCTGTCAGCTTTTTTTAAATCCGTGCAGCTAGGGGATACTGGAAGTGTAGTTGGCACCTGCTGCTGTTCTGGTGGACACACAAGAAAGGGGTACAGCACCATGGTTGGGAACCTGCCGATGGTTATTTTAAAGTTTCAGCGGGTGGGAGGGGGGTACTAGTAGCAGGGCTGAGCACCCTCTCATGGTTATTTAAATGTCTGCACAGGCAGGTGTGTGCCAGCAGCAGGGTAGGTACCCACAGGCAAATTTTCAAGAGTTCAGATGGGTGTGGGTTTCTGGCAGCAGTGATGGGCTCCCAATCGCTGGACAAACATGGGGGGGGGGTGATCTGGTGCCTGCAGTGGTGCTTGGTTCCCAACTACCAGCAATCTGAAGACAATGGGGGCCATTTTTGTGAGTCAAAACTTTCAACATGGCAGTTTTATGTCATGCCCTCGGAAACCCCTCACAAAACTGACATACATCCGTTTTGCAAAAATCCAGTTATCAATAGAACATTGAAAAAAACATTCTGTATGTGCACGAAAATGCACTTTTTCTTTGATAATTTAAAAACTACACATTTCCATAATGCCATCTATCAAAGAATCATACTTGGGCCAAACCCTAACAAACCTGAAAGCTGCAGGTTTCAACTTTCAGCCATATTTGTGCTATCAATGAGAACAAAATCAGGTCTTAATTTTGGGTATTTTTAAACTGATCTTTACCAAGTTTACAAGATCCAAAGCTCTGCACTTGCTAAATGTCATGCTAGTCTGTCCAGGGCCAGCTGCATTATTAAAGCAGCAGTACTGAATGGTCAGGAAGTGATTATCAAAACCATGCTTTTTGGCTGGAAGCATGCAGACATAGTTCCGGTTTCCATATCTGTAAATATTTTTTTATAGTGATTTCTAGTTTTTTAGATGTTTAAAATTTATTTCCATTGCTGTGGATCCACAGTAAATATGGCCAGTCCCTAATTTGCAGCCAAGCTCCCCCTCACGTCCCACCACGTCTTTTGTTTACTTCCGTGGAACCCTGTGCTGTGCATTCCTGCTGTCCCTGCATAGTACTGCCAGTCATGCACATGTGTGGTTGGCAGCAGAGTGTTCCAGTTCAACATGGCAGGTGAGAGAAATGTAAACAAAAACAAAGAAGAACAATTATGGGGTGATACAGCACAGTATAAACAAGAACGATTACCAGGTAAGTGCTCAGTAGAGCACAGGAAACAAACTGTTGCAAAAGATCCAATTTTTTTTTTAATCTAGTACTGCTGCTTTAAGGTGCAAAAATCAGGCTTTAAAAGTAAGCTGCTTAATCAGCCCTTATAAAAGTGCACAACAGTTCCTGCCTGCCTATTTACTTACTAACTATCTATCTATCTATCTATCTATCTATCTATCTATCTATCTGTCTCTACCCACCCACCAACCTATCTACAGTATCTATCAATCTAGTTGTATTTTACTGTATATATACACAGATACATATGTATATATCACTATTTTACAGAAAAATTACCCACACAGATACAGTGGTGTGAAAAAGTATTTGCCCCCTTCCTGATTTTCTCTATTATTGCATATTTGTCACACTGGATGTTTTCAGGTCTTTAGACAAAATGTAATATTAGATAAAGGGAACCTGAGTGAACAAATAACACTTGTTTTTTTTTTTATATTTCACTTATTTAATGAAAAAAAGTTAACCAACACCAATTGGCACTGTGTGAAAAAGTAATTGCCCCCTTACACTTAATAACTGGTTACGCCACATTTAGCTGCAATGACTGCAACCAAACACTTCCTATAATTCAATATCAGTCTTTCACATCGCTGTGGAGGAATTTTAACCCACTCTTCCTCACAGAACTGCTTTAATTCAGTAACATTTGGTAGGTTTTCCAGCATGAACTGCTCATTTCAGGTCCTGCCACAGCATCTCTATTGGGTTTAAGTCGAACTTTGACTAGGCCCATAAAACTTTAATTTTACTTCTTTTTCGCCATTCTGATGTGGACTTGCTTTTGTGTTTTGGATCATTGTCTTGCTGCATGACCCGACTACGCTTCAGCTTCAGCTGACGGAAGGATGACTGGACATTCTCCTTAAGAATTTTCTGGTACAGAGCAGAATTCATGGTTCCTTTAATTATAGCAAGTCATCCAGGTCCTTAGGTAGCAAAGCATCCCCACACCATCACACTACAACCACCATGTTTGACTGTTGGTATGGTGTTCTTACTGTGGAATGCTGTGTTTGCTTTATGCGAGACATTATGGGATCCATGTTGTCCAAAAAGTTCCACTTTGGACTCATCTGTCCATAGAACATTTTCCCAAAAGGCTTGTGGATCATCCAGGTGCTTCTTGGCAAATGAGAGACGAGCATTTATGTTCTTCTTGGTTAGCAGTGGTTTCTGCCTTGCTACTCTCACATGAAGCCCATTTTTGCCCAGTCTCTTTCTGATTGTGGAGTCATGAACACTGACCTTAGCTGAGGCAAGAGAAGCCTGCAGTTCTTTGGATGTTGTTTTAGGATCCTTTGAGACTTCTTGGATGATTTTACACTGCGCCCTTGGAGTAATTTTGGCAGGCCGCCCACTCCTGGGAAGGTTCACTACTGTTCCAAGTGTTCTCCATTTGGAGATTATGGCTCTCACTGTGGTTCGATGGAGTCCCAGAGCCTTAGAAATAGCTTTGTAACCCTTTCCAGACTGATAGAGGGCAACAAATGTTTTTCTGATCTTTTCAGGAACTTCCTTTGATCATGGCATAATGTGCTTGTTGAATCTTTGTCCTGGCAATGTGACTCTGATGGTAAGGGCCAATATAAGTGAGGTTTATATTGAGCAGGGCTGGCTGTAATCAAGCCTGGCTGTGTTCAATCAGCTGACTCTAATTATCCTTTAATTGGGTTGATTTAACTAGGGGCAATTACTTTTCACACAGTGCCAGTTGTGTTGGTTAACTTTTTTCATTAAATAAATGAAATAAGTAAAAAAAAAAAGTGTTATTTGTCCACTCAGGTTCCCTTTATCTAATATTATATTTTGTCTAAAGACCTGAAAACATCCAGTGCGACAAATATGCAATAATAGAGAAAATCAGGAAGGGGGCAAATACTTTTTCACGCCACTGTATATATGTATATATCACTGTATTTTACAGAAACATTACCAATTAATTTTTCTTAGATATATATTAGTACATCTCACTGTATTTTACAGAACATTTATCCATTAATCACTGTGCTTTTGGAGTTGGAATTTCTATTTCATGCTCTGTCAGTTTTCAGAAATTCTACAAGGCTTCATGGTACAAATCTATTTTAAATAATTCTGCTATGGATAAAACAGACGCAGATAAAAATAAACAAATGAATTCAATGTTGACAGTAGCTACGCTGCTCATACTGTGCCATACAGAAAATTCCAGATCTCAAGTAGCTATGTCCTGGCAGACGGATCCTAGCATACAACACAAATAATGTACCTGTTTCTTCCGGCATTCCCAGAACTGATGTATCAAGGTGAGAGTCTAGCAGATTTCATGCAACTCCAATTATAATATTGCTTCATCAGTCTCCATATAGTGAGCACGGAACCTATAAGCATGAAAGAACTTCAGCAGAGGAGAAAAAAATCTGCAGCAGAGCTCTGCCACCGGAGCTCCCTCCTGACAATTTAGAAATGAGCATAGGGTCATATGACTGCTGCAGTTCTTACACACAAACAGCCTGAGATACTGCCAAGCTATTACGGCCATCCCTTTATAAATAGAACCCTTCTGTCCAAAATGAATCTTCACATCATCAGAGTATTAATTGTGAGGCTGAATATTTGGCAGCGTATGTAAGAAAGGAGAAAAGGGTTTTATGTCAGGTCAGGAAAGGAGTCCAGGTAAAATCAGAACTGTGGGATACAATCAGACAGGTAACACAATACTTTACCTGGGCACTAATCAAGTCTAAGTGCTGCCCCATATGAGCTAAACGGAAGTCATTCTGGTCTGAAGACTATAAAAAGTTGCATGTAAAATGATTCTGTTCACAGATCCCAGTTCCCATGGCTGGGAATTCTCAGCTCTGATTGTGAAGAATATTAGTGCAGTACTGGCAGCAGTATTACTATCTCTCATCTTAAGGAGCCCTGGTGAGCACTAAGAATGTGAATGCTGCTTCAGTGACAACTACTTGTGCGGGTGGTAGCCTGTACAATTCAGGTAGGAAAATTCTAAATGAAACCAGACTCCAAGTGAGGGTTCAACATCCTATACAAGCAATTCAGAGAGTACCATAGAAGCAATTTATTGGTGACCATATGCTCTTTTATTTTATACACAATATAGGGTGGGGTTATTTCTTTTGTAAAAAAAAGTATATATTTATTTATTTATTGTAATCTTGCACTGTCTGTTTTTGTAACATTAACTGTTACCTGATTCTATGTATACTGTTTGTTTCATGTTATGTACTCCCACTTCCCTTCCCCCAGGACATACCGTGAGACAAATATATTGTTGCTCAGTGTAATTTTCCTGGTGAAACATTTCAATAAATAAATGAATACATAAATTTGGTGACCGGGTAGGTACACTGGTCCCAGGGACCATTTACAGGTATGACCCAGGCCATAAAGATGGCACAATACGGTACAACAACAGGAGCAAAAGTAACCTGAGCAATACAAAATATACAGTGCTGGAGAATGTAAAACACAAACGGTCCAACTTGAGCAACACAAACATACAATGCTTAAGAATTCAATACACAAGGTTTAGCAATACACTGTGCAGGTTCTTACAGAAGAAAATACAAGGTACAGCGTATACAAGGTTCAGCAATACAAACATACAGTACATATGTATGTAATACAGTTGTTTAAATCTCAATTGTATTATAATTTTGTTGAACTAATTTTTGGATGTACTTTGCAACTGTATAAATTTATCTGCTGAACTATGTTTTGAATGTAACCTCCTTACTCCCTTCCCCCCGGATCGCATCTGGAAACGAGCTCCAGCTCAGCAAGCCTCTCCTGGTTAACAACTTTAAATAAATAAATAACTGGCCGGCCCAGTGGTGCTGAGGGTTGAGGCGCTGGATGCATTACATCACGCCATGCTGGCGACCCAGTTTCAGGAATGACCTCGGGTCATCGAGGAGCCGGCATGGGGGGGGAGGGAGCAGCATTGAGCCACCTAATGGCAGCTCTCCTCTCCCAGGGAGGTGGTTGCCCCTCCGTAGTTCTGTCATTGCTGGGTGGAGGTCCAGTGATTGCACAGGTAGGAGGGGGCGACGGGAAGAGAGAGTTTCTCATAGCACGGCTGCATGCACTCCACATGCACACGCCTGCGCGTGAGACAAGGGATAGGGCGGAGAAAACCCACAAACTATGTACAGAAAAAAAATAAATAACTAAATAAAATATACAGTGCTTAAAAATTAGATACACCAAGGTTCAGCAATACATTATGTGGGTTCTTTACAGAAGAAAACTATAAGGTACATGGTTGAACAAGTAGTACGCGGGTGAAATAAAAATAGTATGTAGTGGCAGGAAAACATGTAGTAACACTCTAGGTTAAAATACTGTGTAGTGGCAGCAAAAAAATCAGTAGTAACATATCAAGGTCAGAGCAAAACAACAGTATATAACCAAAATGGGGACAAAACACAGTCAGCAGTTGAGGTCAGAAACTCAGCAGTTGGCAAGAGAAAATGGCACCCACCAGCCAGATTGGGTTAGAGTCCAACCAAGATATCCATCCAGGCTGAGGTCAGGAAGTGCACTTGCAGGCCGAGGCAGATAGCAGGGCATTTTTCAAATTGATTTTAAAGGCATGAGGGGAACCTAATGAGGAGATCACGTTTGGTGGGCTGTTGCAGAGCCTGGGGGCAGCTATGGAGAAGGCTCTCTGTCCCATGTCCATAAAGGTCTGAGGATAGTCAAGCAGACATTGTGATGAGGACCTCAGTTCCCGTGTGCTGCATTTAGTGATGAGGAATCTAGTTAAGGGGAATATACACCATCATTAAGGGATTTATAAATAAGAGTCCTCTTAAGGAGGTCTCGACGGGCCCGGGGGGGGCACCCTAGTGTTGCATATAATGAGCATGATGGGTATTGTACGGAGCTAGCAGGACAAATCGAAAAATGTTACTGAAGGCAGTATTTAGGCATGTGAGTTGGTGAGACAAGGTTTGAGAAATGCTGTGGGAGCAGTAATCCAGTAATGGTAGGAGCATGTCTTGCTCAATAACAAGGCGCACATCAGGGGTCATGAGATGCCACAGGCAATACCAGGCACCCAGCTGCTGGTTAACCCATTTTACCATCAGCCCAATATGATCTCTGAACTTTAGGGAGGGGTCAAGGGTGACACCTAAGTATTTGAAAGTGGAGACCTGTTCAAGGAGGGTCCCATCCAGGGCCAGGATACAGATGGAGTTGTTATGGCCATCAGAGCATTTGGCAAGCTTATGCTTACATTTTCTCATGATTTTTGGGAGAGAGGACCACAAGGTGAAGCTGAGCATTTCTATAAGTCCAAACAGCAAGAGAGAGCATTTTATACTTCAATATACATAACACTTGCTGTATCACTGCTGTCCTGCACTGCTGAAGTGGAATGTTCCACTTTAAGCTGCTGCACAAGTCATTAATGCTGGTCCTATGATTCTCAAAGCTGATTGGCTGAAATCACACACGAGCTTAAAAATGTCACACTGATGTCTCATGCTAGTATTCCAACAGTAAAGTACTCTAATGATTTGCTAAGCTGGTAATATTTTGCACAACTTTTTGCATAGGAACAGATTATCAGAAAAGTTCAACGTTATGGTAAATTAAAAGAACACGTCCACAAACCTAGAAAATTCCAAACTGTGTTGCCTCGTCAACGTCCACGTAAAACTAAATGTAAGGGAGGGACTTGGAAGGAAGGGCCTGTGGCACTTGACTCCCCATCTCCCAGGGTCACCAGAGGGCCAGTCACAGCACAGCAGTTGCCACTGCCCCTACCTAAAGGCACACATTCCTCCCACATGTGGAGACTACACACACACTGACCACTAATCAATGGGACCAGCCATACTTTACCTTACAAAAGTAAAGTAAACACATTTCAGATAAATGATTAATGGTCCCATATACAGAGCTGACTGTAAGTGACACACACACAAGAGCGCTGTGCAGGAGGTAGCGTGTGGCCAGCTAGGGGGCTATATTCAGAAAGTTAACATACTCCAAATAGATCTCACCATACCTCTCAACCTCCTGCCTTATAAATCAGGGACAAGACTTAAAAAAATCAGGGACAAAGGACCAAAATCAGGGACACATCTTTAGAATTAGAGATATCCACCCAGAAAGCTAGTAGAATATGGGGCTTAGTGCAAAATGCATTTTCTAAAGAAAAACAGATCTGTAACTTTAATGCTTGACACTATTTTGTGCTTAAAATTCCCACTGTTTAGCCACAGAAACACAAATTTTAGGAGGGAAAGAGTAATATTTTGAGGCAAAATCAGGGACATCCCTGAAAATCAGGGACAGTTGAGAGGTATGGATCTCACTGTCTTGAATATGGGGCTGTGTGAGCACAGGTCATAGGGATTATGCACTATGCTGACACAGCCCTTGACTAAATACGACCTACAGGAGCTGACAGGAAATGACACTTCCCATACAGGATAATATCAATGCTCCTTTCAGCCATATTAAGCCTTAACTTCCTAAGAACAGCTAATATTTTTCAAATCAAACTACTTCTTGCTGGGAGCTGCAATACTGAACATAGGATTTGCAAGAAAGCAAGTTGTGCTCACAACAGAGGGAGGTGAACCTTACAATTGTCTTTGGTTTGTAGCAGATATTCTGCATGTGGAGGCTACTTCTAACTGAAAGGTGAAATAAGGAACTTAGAATTAGCAGGAAAAGACAGTCTTGTTACAATTCTTAAGATTTTCAGTACAGAAGAGTTTAAAGCACAGCTGACTTATTTGGGGTCTGACTGCTTTCAGAGCACAAATCACCAGGCTGTTTTGGGGCTGGGGAGGTTTACCTGTGTCCGACTTGGATGTCTGGATTTTTCTCTGTTTGATTAGCAGGGGATTTTCTCTGTCAAATTGTTGTGTATGGTATCTTGCTGACAGGAAGGCACTCATCGCAGCGGTGGGTCAGAGCTCTTAGCTGATTGCTCTGTGAGGCACACCCAGTCAGTTGTTCCACTCCACAATCCATACACCATTCTGGGGGAGCACAGCTCCCCTATGGATGCACCCACAGAGGAGATTAAGGAGGCTGAGGACACCTGTCACAAGGGAGGCCCACAGGAAGGAGGCAGAGGACACCACAAGGAAAGGAAGCAGCTCCTGGTGGGGGACTCAATTATTAGGGGGATAGAACTGGGGGGAGCAGGGAAAACTGAAGTAAGGTGCCTGCCTGGTGCCATGGCTTGGAGGGACAGGAAGCGCATCCTCAGGATCACGAGAACAGCTGCACGGGAGTCTGAGCTGGACGTCATTGTCCACCTTGGGACAAATGACTTGGCTCAACATGAGATTAGAGCAGTGCAGAAGGACTTTGTAGAACTGGGGAGGGGCCTAAGACAAGTAGCACACACAGTATCCTTCTCAGAGGTGCTGCCTGTCAATGGCATGAGTGAGGCAAGGGTACTTTGCACCATGCAGTTTAATGAATGGTTGAAAAAATGGTGTGGAGCACAGGGGGTTTGGCTTCATTGGGGACTGGGGTTCCATCTGGAGGGACACCAGCCTATACTGGCAGGATGGTCTGCATCTGTCCAGGAAGGGAACAAGTCTTTTGAGCAATCGGTTTAAATGCTTCATTGGCAAGCTTTTAAACTAGTCAAGTGGGGAGGCACTGATAAGCAGCAGGAAAATCCCAGCCTCTCCCTACAAAACAGGGTACTAAATGAGAAAAAGACCGAGGTAGAAAGGTCAGTGGGGGATGCTGCAACAGAAGGTAAAGCCATCAAAAAATGGAAAGCAATGAGTACCAATGCCCGTAGTATGAGTAACAAGCTTCCTGAATTAGTGGCCTTGATGGAAGAGGAACATCTGGATATCATGGCAGTCACAGAAACATGGTTCGCACAAAAACCATGACTGGGACGTAAACATACTAGGATACACTATCTACAGGAGGGACAGAGAAGGTAAAAGAGGAGGAGTAGTAGCTCTTTACATAAGGGAAGGAATCAAAGCAACAGAACAAAAGGGAAAACAAGGAGGAGAAGAAGCACTGTGGGTACATTTGGAGACTGGCAATGGCACCACAATCCGCACAGGGGTTGTATACAGACCCCCTTCTCAGGGGGAGGAAATGGACAAGGAAATGATAGAAAGTATACTTAGTATGGCAGAAAAAGGGGAGATATTGCTGATGGGCGATCTGAATATACCAGATGTTAACTGGAGTGCAGTTGCAGCAGCCACTTCGAAGAGTGGGGTTATTTTAGATGCCCTACAGGGGGCATGCCTTAGACAACTAGTATTGGAGCCCACTCGAGAGGGAGCAATCTTAGACCTGGTTCTCTCAAATGGAGATGAAGAGAGGATCACAGATGTAGAAGTGGGTAGCCATCTGGGAACTAGCGACCATCGAACAGTATGGTTCACAATAAACACAGCAATAGAGTCAAGCCATACAAAGGCAAAGGTACTGGACTTTAGGAGGGCTGACTTTGCCAAAATGGGTGAGTGCCTAAGGAATGCACTAGCAAATGGGCAGGAAGGAGGGGTGGAAGAACAATGGGGAATAATAAAAACTGCCATCACAGAGGTAACCAGCCTTTGTGTGAAGCAAATAAACAAAACTAAACGATGTAATAAACCACTATGGTTCTCAAAGGAAGTGGCAGTGAAGGTTCAAGAGAAAAAGAAAGCTTTCAGGAAGTACAATGAATCACAGAAGGAGCAGAACAGAGAACTGTATCAGTTAAAGCAAAAGGAAGCTGGGAAGGCAGTCAGAACAGCAAAGGCCCAAACCAAGGAAAAGATAGCCAACTCAGTTAAGAAGGGGGATAAAACCTTTTATAGGTACATCAGGGAGCAAAGGAAGACCAAGGGAGGGATAGTGAGGCTTAATAAGGGGGGGAGGGTGGACAGAGGGTGACTGTGAAAAGGCAGAGATACTAAACAAATATTTTTGCTCAGTATTTACAAAGGAAGAGGGGGAGGGGTACCTAAAACAAACAGTAGAAACACTCTAGATATAGAAGTTGATACCAGCCCATTTACAGAAGAAAGGGTTCTGAAAGAACTCTTAAAACTGAAGGTGGACAAAGCAATGGGGCCTGATGGGATTCATCCCAGAATTCTAAAAGAACTAAGGGTAGAACTAGTGACACCACTGACTACCCTCTTTAACAAATCATGGGAGGATGGGGTGGTACCCGAGGACTGGAGGAGGGCAGATGTGATTCCCTTCACAAAAGTGGGAGCAAGGCAGAAGCAGGAAAATACAGACCTGTTAGTTTAACCTCAGTGGTAGGGAAAATGACGGAATCACTTCTGAAGGAAAGACTTGTCGAGTATCTAGAGGCCAGAGGGGCACAGGACCCAAGGCAGCATGGATTCACAGCAGGAAGGTCATGCCAGACAAATCTGATAGATTTCTTTGACTGGGTGACCAAAGTAGTAGATCAGGGAGGGGCTGTGGACATGGTCTACCTAGACTTTAGCACGGCATTTGACACAGTCCCACACAAAAGATTAATATACAAGTTAGCTAGGCTGGGGGGGTCCCAAGATGACAGCCTGTAAAAATTGGCTGGAGAATAGGACACAGAGAGTAATAGTAAATGGAGTCCACTCTGAAGAAAGGGGGGTTACTAGTGGGGTACCGCAGGGTTCAGTATTAGGACCGGTCCTCTTCAATGTCTTTATAAGCCACATTGCAGAGGGACTGGAAGGAAAAGTATGTCTCTTTGCAGATGACACAAAGATCTGCAACAGAGTTGATGCACAAGGTGGGGTGGAAAGGATGAAAAGGGACTTGGCAAGGTTAGAGGAATGGTCAAAAGTATGGCAGATTAGATTCAATGCTAAGAAATGCAAGGTAATGCACCTGGGAAACAAAAACCCAGGGGAAGAGTACACAATGGGGAGTGAGATACTAACAACAACAAAAATGGAAAGGGACCTGGGGGTAGTCATATCAGATGACCTAAAGGTGGCAAGCAATGTGAGAGGTCAGCAAGGAGGGCTGGGGGATACTGGGACGCATAGGGAGGCCTCACCAGTAGAAAACAAGAAGTTATTATCCTCTGTACAGACAGCTGGTCAGACCCCATCTGGAGTACTGCGTGCAGTTCTGGAGACCCAGTCTTCGCAAAGACATAGACAGGATGGAAGCTGTCCAGAGGAGGGCAACTAAAATGGTGCAGGGTCTGCACCGGAAGACATATGAAGAGAGACTTAAGGAGCTTAATATGTATAGCCTCGAGGAAAGGAGGGAGAGGGGGGACATGATAGAAACTTTCAAGTACCTCAAGGGAATCAACAAAGTCCAAGAGGGTAGCATCTTTCAAAAAAAGAGGTGTGCAAGAACAAGAGGGCACAATTTGAAGATGGGGGGGCGGCTCAGAGGTAATTTAAGGAAGTATTTTTTCACAGAGAGGGTTGTGGATGCATGGAACGGCCTTCCGGAGGAGGTTGTGGAGTCAAAAACAGTGGTGGAATTCAAGCATGCATGGGACAGTCATAAGGCAATTCTAGGGGGTGGGGGTAGGAAGAAGTAGGCTGCTGGTTAACTAGGATCTGCAGCTTATCCAGTAGGCAGGGAAATGGGCAGACTGGGTGGGCCAAGCAGTCCTTATCTGCCGTCAAATTCTATATTTCTATGTTTCATTGGGTTTGCAAGGTGCTGAAGGCTATTTTCATGCCCATTATGAAGCCATTAGCATTGTTGCACATCCTCTCCCCCCCCAATCGAGTTACACTGTAAGCACTGGACATAAGAGAAGGACAGGATAAATATGTATAACAGTCTCACAAGTGAACGTAGGGCAACCCAGAGCATAAGCAGTGCAAATGCTTAACCCCTATCAGTTATGTGTACAAGGGAATTCTCCATGTATGCCCCATATGCATATACAGTAGCCCTAGCATGTCTAGCACCACCCCACCCCGGAAGATCATCAGCCCCCCTCAAGCCTGTCCACTCAGGTCCCACCTCCCAGCACCCCCACCTGGTCGTCAGTGTTGTTCGATATCCATTGAAAGGGGGATCGGCATAGCCCTCCACTCACCTCCTCAGCTGGCCACCATCTGACAGGCATACCAGATCATGTATACTGTAGAAACAGCCTGTACAGGTGATCATGAATTCCTGTCAGACAGTGGCTGGCTGAGGGAATGAGTGGAGCACTGTGCCAGTTGTTGTCTTTTATGGCCACTGAATGGTACTGGCGACCAGGTGGGTGGTACGGTGTGGGGAGGTGGGGTGTGAGCAGGTGGGCAAGACAGAGGCTGCCGACCTTCCACTGGGGGGAGGGGACACCAGACACGCTGGGGCTACTGTATATGGATAGGGGGGAATATGTAAACATTGCCTTTATATGTGCAAGGGATGGGGGTTAAACATTTGCATTTTCCTATGCTCTATGTTGCTCTATATTCACTTGTGACACTGTTATAGACAGTCATATTGTTCATCTTCTGTCTGTCCATGTACATTGTAGGCTGATCAGGTGGGTATGCACCAGTGTGTGGGGTTAAGGGCAGAGTTTTGACAGTATTAAACAGCACTGTGATGGTGGCTGTTTAATGCTGCCAGAACTGTTGAATATACCGCTGTGCTAGTTATGAATAAGGAATCCCTTATTTGCGTAGGCATAGCAGTAAAGTCTGCCCAGGTTTGTGCGGCACACCAAGGGCCTTTGAATATGGCTACTACTAGCTGTCGCTGTTCACAGTTAGCATACTGATATCCCGACAAGTGTTGTACTAACTGTTTGAATATGGGGACCCTTATTCTTTCAGATAAAAAAATGTGCTACACATTCTGATAATTTTCATCGATTTCTGAAGACCAGTGCTATGCATTTTAATGCTGAGAAGTTGAGAAGTACAATTCTGGGAGTTGCAGTGCCCAAGATATTGGATTTTACAGTGTCAGATCTCATATGAAAAACCACTGTTTCCAGAGCTAATCAGATATCAAAGGAATCCATACCATTGCAATGCCAGTTACTTTGGTAACTGTAGTTCCTTAGAGTTGGCAAACTACAGATCCCGATCACAAGCAAGAAGCTAAACATTTTTTTTAGATGTTATTAATACTGCTACAGCATAGCTAAGAAAATAACACCAAAAATCCATGACTCCAGACGCTTTAAAACTGGTCACTTGCTGCTCAGTACTTTCCACTGTGGATTAAGACCTCGTCATCTATGGTGTTGGCTCTGACACAGCACTGAAAAGGGTCAAAACCCTTCTTAACAAGGCTTGCCGACTGGTCCTGGGTGCTCGACACCTTACACATTCTTGTATCCTCTATAAAGAAACCGGCGGGCTGCTCCTTCATCTCAGGATACAATACCAGGCTTGCCTACTAGCAAAAAAATCCTTGCTGAGGCTCACGCAGGAGTCTACATCTGCCCTCTTTGAAACCGCACAATCCCCCATCAGCACTAGAAGTGCCACCAGGGGAGGGCTGCTAGTACCCTTTAAGCAAACTACCCTGGTCCAGAAAGCCCTCTCCTACTGTGGTACAATGACCTGCCTGCTATGTTAGCAGAATGTACTAGGCTCAGCCAATTCAAAACTGATCTACGGTCTCACCTTGCTGACAAAAAAATGCTTCTGTTAGCTGAAAAGGACAGCCTGATTTCCAATCTTGCTATTGTCCAATCCTTACCCTATCATCTCTCCTCTTGCCACCCCCATCTCGCCTATCATTCCTCCCCCCCCACCCCTCTACTCCTCCTGCTCTGGCTCTTACACCCCTCATTGACTACCCTGCCCTCCCTCCCCCGCTCCTCCAACCAAACCTCACTATACACCTTTCAACGTGACAAAGCCATCCATGGCTGCACCTAACTGCCCCCCTCACCCCTAGCTTACTTGAGCCCACATGCCTCTGGTCACCCTTGATACCTATTAAACACTGGACCGCACTCTTGTAGTGCTGCTTTTAAGGTTACTCCACAATTGTAGACTGTTCTCTTCCTTGCTGTCCTAGCAACCATGTATGTGTAGAAACTGCACTTATTGACCTGTTGTTAAATAGTGTTTTTAACATGTATGTACCTACTAATGTTATGTCATGTTGTGTATCTTCTACGACTTGGGAGTCTTTGTAAATGAGCTCATGTCTCAAAGGTAATAATCCTAAACTGAAATAAATAAATAAATAAATTAATTAATTACACATAAAGAGGAAACATTCCCTAGCATGAGAAGCAAGTCTGCATTGTGAATCAGCACAGTAAGAAGACAGAGTAGCAGATAATTATGCACAATGCGCTCTGAAATGCATTTTTGCAGTAATTACTGCCTCTGGGGCTAACTGTGGACTCAATGCACATTATAACAAGTGGAGACCTGCTTAGCCAAAGTGCTTATCTAGTGTGCCTTTATCAGCACATCAGATATGTTAGTCTATAAAAGCACTCCTGGTACACTAATCAGCTCTGATCTAAAGTTCAGTGTATGAATGATTTGTCAACAGTAAACATATCCCTTCCCCTTAAGGTGTCGCCAGCAAGGTACGAACTCTGAGAAAACAACAATGACAGTGCATGTAGTTGGTGTTCCATAACTTTTATTAAACATAAAGTGCTGGAGAGCTGCACAGGACACGGATGGGGGAAACCCTTACGTACTGTGATTAGACTTTATCAGGGGGTGGTGTCCCTTAACACATGGTGAGTTTAAATTCCTATCCCTAGCTGCACATTTATAAATACAAAATATGACTTTATAAAATTCATACCATAAAAAAACCAGGAAATGCAAATTGCAGAAGTGCAATGGACAAGTAGATCATGTGCAAAACAAGCTACATATTTACAAGTTTAAAATAAGGTGACTCAGTTCACAAAATGGGGTGTTTACATTCACGGGCTAAACATGCAGTATGCCCAATGCAGTGTTCCACAAAGTCATATTCTTTTTAAATATAAGATACCCTGTGATATAAATGTAACTACTCTTCATAGAAAAATACATTAACTAGAGCACATCCAGGAGTTCCTGTATAGTCAGTATCAGTTGAAGGAACTGGATTTGCAATTGAAACCACAGAAAAAAAGCAGTCAGTGGAGGCTATCAGAAATGACCATCAGTGATCGCTAATTCAAAATGCAGGATGACCAGAGTTATGTGAGGCATACGGGCTTTAATATGCAAAGGCTAACTTAGTACATTTATTTATTCCTTAATTTCCCTCATGTATTTTAAGTAAGTATGAATTACAAAGCTGTTTTAACCAACTTGATTTAGACAAAAAAGGTCTGAAGTCAAGGTTTTCATAAAGATCACGCAATGACAATGATTTCAATTTATAAATCCACTTTGATTCTGCTTCAGGTAGCTTGTGCAGCTGGTCTCCACCTATGTCAGCTGCAGGAATGCACTCCAAAACTATGAAAAGCAATCATTTAGGGTCACAATTATGAAACATCTTGTAATGTGCCCCCAAAGCATTTTCCTTCTGACCATGTGTAATTGCACCCAAATGATCTTGGATACATTTTTAACTGATATGCTGTCTGAACAGAGACAATTGCACAGCGAACGATATTACAGCGGCAATTCGCTGTTGCCACTGTAATGTACCTGCGGGACCCCAGCACTGCTTCAACCAGGTATTGTACCCAACCCGAATCATCTCAGACTCAGAGTTGATAATCCTGAAGGATGGGGGTGTGGGTGGCAGAGCCCTCTGTATGGGGGGTTCAGGGAGGGCAAAGCCCCCCGGAAAAAAAGACAGTTTACTTGACGGATTTATGTTGACCGCAACTTGCGGTCGACATAAATCCGTTGCTATGATGTCGGTCAACAAAATTTTTGTCGATCCAGTGTCATGGATCCTTTTTAACCATCATGACAGTCCTGCTGTTTTTTCTCCAAATTCTTCAAAATAAAAATAATTGTTCCATCCTCTAGAATTTATGCAGTTGTCTGGTGTCACTTTCTGCAGGAATACAGTGTCTGTAGCATTTCTTTGACTCCCACCACTTTTTAATCTCTAATCTGGCCGTGTACAATACTGCAGTCTTGTAGTTCAAGCGGTATCGATTTGCTGAGGTCCGGGTAGGGGGGACATTGGACAAGACCCAGGATCCCCCCCAAAAAAAAATCTATCTGGGAGGACAGGGGATGGAATGTAGGCAAGAAAATGGCTGTGGTGAGGAGGGGGTGGTAGCAAGGAAGTGCCACACTCCAATTAGGATCACCACTGCAATGAAAACACTAACTCCACAACTGGGGCACCTGGACAATGTATGGTCACCACCATATTTTACACTGATTCCAGTACACAGCAGCACACTTTTATTTACATGATAAAATAATAAAGCGCTTACTCGACACGTTTTTGAACAGAAATGATCCTTTATCAAAGCTTTTGATAAAGGAATATTTGCAGATCCAAAATGCATCAGGCAGGCACTTTTCTATTATTTTATCATGTAAATAAAAATTTGCTGCTATATATTGGGGTTGGTGTATAATGTGATGGTGAGTGCTCGAGTCTTTGAATATTTTAATGAACTATTTACTCGTGAGCACCACAAATCCTTGTGCGCACTTTCTGCAATACAATGTGTGGTTGGCTGTGCTTTTTCACTATTATCTACAAAAAATTCATTTCTTCTCTTTGTACTATTTTGAACTGCTTACCTTGTGCCTGCACCTGGGGTCTTGCACCACAGACCAGAAACCCATTCCAGACTGCCTTTGCCACCTGAGAGGGTTAGAGATTTTTTTCCAAATTGTGTTTTGTTTTTACTGATAAATACGAATAGCTGAGTAATGAACAACCAGCTATCTGGGTTACTGTGTAAAGGCAAGGCAAGGCAATTCTATCTGTGGTATACTGCACTCTATCCCTAGGGTTCCGGATGTTTTCCGAAGAGTAGTACAGTACTTCCAAAGGCATAAAATATCACAGCAAGTTACATTTAGCAATGCTAATGTAACCCCTATGTGGCACTATCCTAAGGGTAGCAGGTTAAGGGGCCTGAGTTCTGAAATGGATGCCTCCACCTAGAGGTCAGGGTTGGTAGTGGTCAAGCTAACCTGGGCACTGCCCTCCGGGACACTGTAACCCCCCTCTTTCCCCTCTAGTGGCCTGAACACTGTACAATAATCACTTTCACAATACCTCTGGTACACTACACAAGTACCCACACTGTTTGCATTTACCACCAGGGCTGGTTCCTCTGGCTCGACCCTGGGGACCCCCTGTAAAACAAGGTTAAGCACAGCAAATAGCAACAGTACAGTACTTTGAGCACAAACTGGAACCACAGTCAGATTACATGCAGAAAAAGTTAGATCTGATTTATTCAGGGGACTTGAACAAGGGAGGGTCAAAATCAGGTTAATTAGCTTAAAGATTATATCAATCAAGCAGCTGTGCATGCACTTTGAGTCCGTCCACACAGTCCACCTCTGGGTACCCAGGTGGAGAAGAGATGGGCTAGCCAGGACCGATGCCCGGGGTTGCAGCTGGTTGGGGTCCTGTGATGGAAAACACAACATGCACAGTACACAATATTTGTAATCCAGAGCCAGAGGGCTCAGTTCATAAAGGAAACGAAACAACAAGACAATCAGATGACACACTCAGATTAAGTTGTTGTTGCAGGGAGCTACCCTGGTATTTACTCACGATACCCAAGACTGGACATAGGCTGGACAAAAATCAAGACTGCAGGTGGTTGATCTGGAATGCCAGGAGAAGCAGGGCCCACATGAGTCGCAGAGGCATTATTCCTGTTCAAGCATGGAGCAGGGGGCTGATCCCCAGGCAAGTCTATCGTCGATAGCTTCTTTGTGCAGTGGGTAGTCTGGCTGGGCCAGTCTGGCAAGGCCCAGACTGCATGGAGACAAATTTGGATGCAGTCCGTTTTGGGCTGAATACAGCTTCCAGCAAACAGAACACAGTTCACAGAGTGTGGGACTAACTCACGACCCACTAGCAGCTCATAGCACATTTACATGTGAGGGAATTCTACTGTACCAGGCAAAGCGCTCCTTGGTCACAATCGCAAAATCTTTGCACACACCAGGAGCTTAGGGGTAGCTGGAACTCCTGACAGGCCGATCACATTCAGCAAAATCTTCGGTCTTCTTCAGGTTGAGCCTGGCCCACTTCAGTAGCTTACTTTAGTCACACAAACTTGGGATTTAGTCCAAAATAATTCTCTTCTCTCCCTCTCACGAGCAGCACACCGACATGCAGGCCAAAAACGTAGCCTTTTCACAGTTTTCCCATGCGAATCCACTCAGGATTGCTGCCCAAAATCACTTCAACTCCTCTCATTTCACTTTCCAGCTCAGAACTAACTGAAAACTGCAAGCAGCCTGGGACTTCCCCAAGATCCAAAAGGTTTGGTTAGCTGATTTGGCTGTCAGTCAAAGCAAGAGCTCCCCCTTCAGTGGCAAAAAAGGCGCAAAAAGCTCAAACCACAGTTCACACAGATTTTGAATTCAGACAGCTCCTGTAGCTACATTTTAAGTCCCACCAGAACTGACTGGTCCAATTTGCAGTCCAGGACCAAGATAGTGGAGACAAACAAAACAGTCCTTGCTACAAAGAAAGCAGGTTAAACAAACTACATTATCATTATCACTCTAAATGATTTTCAGGAAATAGTTACATCTTTCAACAGAGCTCCCGCTCAGATTACTTAAACTGCAATTAGGCAGCTCTTAAAGAGACAGTACACAGAGGCTATACAGGCTTTGGTAATCACATTTAAACTGCTAAAACGCAAGACACCAGTCTGGCAGTGAGTATTTAGGCAAGCTCAAGGAAGACTTTTTGGGAACCCCCATTTGTAGGGGGGTTACACTAATAAATTAACACTCTATATAAACATTAACTATATAGAGCCATAAAACCAGGTTCCCCAGATATAATTACCAGTTAATCCAGCATCAAAGGCATCAATTAAAAGCCCCTTCTTAAACACCTCCATCAAGGATAAGCCCACAGGGTAATATGTCGCATGTAACAGGGCCTGCCACCAAAAAAGCTCTATCTTCTGTCTCTTAAGATAGTCATTCACATACGCTTACTAAGGTCATTCCCCTTCACAAAATGTGTGTGTGTGTGTGTGTTTCATCCAACTAACTACTACCCTCTTTGCCTGGTCCTGGCTACAGCCAGGTTATTGGAGTATTGACCAGCTCGAACATCTTCTTCAAAGACTCGAAGTTCCTTAGTCCCCTCCATTCAGGCTTCAGGAAAAGCTACAGTACAGTAACACCCATGCTTAGATTTACTTGCAATGCCCACAAAGTCATGGAGGAGGAATCTAATGGCTGCCATCTTTGTTGTTATGGCAAAAAGTTTTTCATATAGATTTTTATTCCTGGCCAGCATTATGTCCCCCTCCTCGGGGACCAGCAACCACCCAGCCCCAATGACCCACCGACCCATTGTATCTGCTGCCATTGTTTCCCTGATGGCTTTGCCTTCTATGGCAGGGCTCCAGGGGAAGATGAGCTTCAAGATCTGATGTCAAGCTGCTGTGCAGCAGGCATTAAGGTGTGGGGCCTGGAAGGCCATCATTTCAAAGGAAGCTGGTGGTTTTGCCATTTTTCCTTTCCTTCCCTCCACCCACTAGAGAGCACCAGCAGCCCAACAGCAGCCTCGGCTGCAGCAGAACGTTTGGGGCAAGCAAACTCCCCGGCCCACAACAGCAGTCACAGTATTAAATATAGAAACATAGTAATATAGAAGCTGTTGGCAGCTAAGGACCTCTTGGCCCACCTAGTCTGTTCAGGTTTCCCTATCTACTGTGTCACCACAGACCCTACTCGATCTCCAGTCATCTCTGCCCCTTACCTTACTTCCAAGGTCCCTTTGTATCTGTCCCATGCATGTTTGAATCCTGTAACCATTCTGGCACCCACCACCTCCGCTGGGAGGCTATTCCAGGTATCCACCACCCTCTCTGTGAAGAAGTATTTCCCCACATTTCCTCTGAGTCCCCCCCCCCTCAGCTTCATAGTGTGACCCGTTGTCATCTAGCTTCTTTTTCTATAAAAAAAATGTTACCTTCCTGTACCTTATTAATACCTGTTACAGTAGGTATTTGAATATTTCTATCATATCCCTCCTTTCCCTCCTTTCCTCTAGAGATTACATATTTAGTTCCTTGCATCTCCCCTCATAGGGCTTTTGATGCAGGCCCTGCACCATTTTGGTTGCCCTCATTTATACCGCCTCTACCCTATGTCCTTCCAGAGATGGGGCCTCCAGAACTTGACACAGTACTCAAGGTGGGGTCTTACCAGTGATCTGTACAGGGGTAATATTACTTCCTTCCTCCTACTGGCGATACCCCTCCCTATGCACCCGAGCATCCTGCTAGCCTTCCACATCGCCTTATCACTTTGCTTGGCTACCTTTAGGTCATCAGAAATGATTACCCTTAGGTCCCTTTCCTGTTAGGTGGTTGCCAGTACCTCCCTTCCCAGCTGATACATAGCTTTCTGGGATTCTGTGCCCCAAGTGCATGATTTTGCACTTTTTTTGCATTGAAACCCAGCTGCCAAACCCTTGACTATTCTTCCAACTTTTCCATATTATCCCTCATTTTCTCCCCCCCCCCGTGTGTTTACTGTGTTGCAAACGTTTGTATCATCCGTGATCAGGCATACTTTCCATTCTAGCCCTTCCAAAATGTCACTAATAAAGACAATGAAGAGGACCAAGCCTAGTACTGACCCCTGAGGCACCCCACTGGTCACCTTGCCAATTCCAGTGTGGACTCCATTTACCACCAACCTCTGACTCCTGTTGCTTAATCAACTTCTTACCCAGTTTACTATATTCTGACCCATTTCTGGACAGGCTAGCTTGTTCACCAGTCTCCTGTGTGGAACAATATCGAAGACCTTGCTGAAATCCAGGTAGACCACATCTACCGCTCCTCTGTGATCCACTTCCCTGGTCACCCAGTCAAAGAACTCGATCAGGTTTGTCTGACAAGACCTCCTCCTGTGAAACCATGTTGTCTTGGATTATGCAATCCACTGGTTACAAGGTATTCCACTATCCTTTCCTTCAGTACTGATTCCATTACTTTACCCACTACCAAAGTCAGGCTGACAGGTCTGTAATTTCCTGCCTCCTCCTTTTTTCCATTTTTGTGAAGTGGGATCACATCTGCCCTCCTCCAGTCCCTTGGAACCTCCCGTTTCTAGTGATAAGTTGAACTGAGCTGTCAGAGGTGCAGCCAGCACCTCTCTGAGCTCCCTCAGTATCCTAGGGTGAACCCCATCAGGTCCCATTTCCTTGCCGACTTTTGACTGTGCTAGTGCTTTGAAGACTTTCTCCTCTGTAAAAGGACTAGTGTCCACCTTCTTACCAATTATGCCCTTGTCCCTTATCGTTGGCCTATCATCTACCCTTCTTTTGTAAATACTGAATGAAAATATTTGTTCAGTATGTCTGCCTCCTTTTGGTCCTCCTCCTCCTCGTACTGCCCACCTGGTGCTGGGGACTGGTGCACCTATGGCTGGGCTGTGTGTAGCTGGGGCTGGGTTCCACCCTGCCAGAAAGTTGCCTTTCCCTCCTTCCCACAGGGTGGGAAGCCCTGCCATGGCAACATTATCTCCCAGCCATGGCCCCCCTCATGTCCCATTCTGCTCCCAAATCCAGGTCGCCAGCATGAAAATGCCATATGCTGATGCTAGGACAACAATAAACCCTGGGCACAATTTTCAAAGAGCCCTTAGGTCACCACAATTTGCAGTGATCTATGGCTGTGGCAAACCCTGGGTACATCAGGGACCATGCACCTTATTTTATAAAAAAAGTGGGTCCCTGCACCAAAGACCTGAGGGTTGCCACAGTCACAGGGTTGCATCAAACATGTGGTGCACCTGCGGGATTTGATGGAGGGATCCATCACTCCCTCGCCCAGTGCAACTCAAGAAGGCCACGAATTGGAGGGAGAATTTGCTGGCAAGGAGGGGACTGGAGGTAGAAGGAGCACGGGGGTGCACTAGGGAGGGAGGGGGCATGGCGGCAATGTCAGGGTGCTGAGGAGGAACCCAGCAGGGAAACCATATGCACTTCCACCCGCAGAACTGTCACTGAGCATGTACTGAATACTGTACGCACTCATTGATGGGTACATGCACTTTACAGTATGTGTTTAGTCACACTTCAGTCAGGGGCTGGTCATGGTGGTGTGAGAAGGGCTGTGCTGGTCGCTGGCTCTGTTACGGGAGGGAGGGAGTAGGGTGGTGGGCACTACCTTCTGGGGGGGGGGGCCACTGGACCACCAATGAAAGGGGCTGGATTATTTGATTTACTAACGGGGACATCAGGGACTGGGGGTGCACTGGATCACCAATGAAAGGGGATTGACTTTTGATTTACTAATGGGGAAATTGGAGATCAGGGAGGGAGGCCATTGGATCACCAATGAAAGGGGCTTGATTATCTGATTTAATAACAGAGACAAATGGGATTGAGGAGGGGGGCCACTGGACCACCAATCAAAGGGGTCGTGATTATCTTATTTAATCATGGGTATAGGGGAGTGGGGCCACTGGACCACCAATGAAAGGGCTTGATTATTTGATTTACTAATGGGAACATTAGGGATCGGAAAAAGGGGGCCACTGGATCACCAATGAAAGGGGCTTGATTATCTGATTTAATAATCTGGACACTGGGGATCAGGAAGGGGGGCCACTAGACCTCCAATGAAAGGGGCTTGATTATTTAATTTACTAACTGTGATATCGAGGATCGGGGAGGAGGGACAGTGGATCACCAATGAATGGGGCTTGATTATCTGACTTGATAACAGGGACATCAGGGATCGGGGAGGGGGGCTACTAGACCACCTCGTTGAAAAGGGGATAGGGGCTGGCAGATGGCTTGCCTTTGCTGCAAGGAGCCTGTGGCAAACCCTTCAGTGTGCCATGTGTTTGCTGCATGGGAAAGGTTGCCACAAATGTGGGGACTTAAGCACCAGGACCCGTCCTGTACCAGAATCTAGTGCAGGGTCCCTGGCGCACCAGGCTTTGGCACAAACTGCTATTTGCCACAGCTTGCACTGACCTGAGCCCATTTTTAGAATTGAGCCCTAAGTCTTTTTCTTCTGACACCAATGCTTCATTTGTCATCACAAGGGAAATTCATTTTTTCCTTGAAGAAAAATCTTGGTGAACAGAAGTCATCTAGGGAAATATACAGAGCTTTAGAAATCAGTATGATGCAGACAGGGACAGATGATTTGTTTTCAGAACTAGGGAGGTAGGAAATTAAAGAGTTGAAATATGTGTACTGTGATGATAAATACTGTATCTGAGGAGACATTTCAGCAAATCTGCGAAAAGGTAATACCAAAACAGCAATACCTCATCAGTCAACAGGGAGACAGTATAACCTAGAGGTTAGAGTACCAAGCTGAAAACTGGGAGACCCAGCAGACCTGGGGCTGAAAACCCACATCCATCCCTTGCATACTGCATGACCATGTGCAAGTTACTTTGTCTTCCCATGTTCCTGGGGTGCACCTCAAAATGAGTTTCAGCTCAGTATGCCTTTCCCAGCAAAAAAAAAACTCTAAAAAAAAGAAGAGATGAAAGAAAGAAAGAAAGAAAGAAAGAAAGAAAGAAAGAAAGAAAGAAAGAAAACTGAAATTTCACCACAAAACTTATCTTTTGAAGTGTGCTGATCTAAGTACCCTGCCTCTTTTTCTAGATTACTGCTAAACTCAAGCTGTCCTGTAATGCACTGCCATTCTCGTTATACCAGAGATTATGTCTGTATAAAACAGTGCAGATGACAGAAGGTCCAGACTCTCACAACACTCAAACTAGAAAGATATTTTTTTTCCCCTATTTTCATGCAAAACCTGTATTACTGTTGTTCAAGTGCTTTTGCTTTTAATTTATTTGGCTGTGCAGTGCAGGCATGAAGGCCTTATTCACCGACAGTCTCTGGAGCTTCTATGATGGCTCATAATTTGTTTTCCCATTACCCATATTAGTGTGATTCTCAAAGCTGATATGGAAAGGTTTACATTTATTAATAGTATCAACATTAAAAAACAGATTACTTTTTTTAACTTATATTGTATTCATTTTGCATCGGACAAATCGATGCAATGATACAGCAAGAACATGATCACAAGTTTGTACAGCATTTTAACAAGTAGGTTAATCTTATGCCTTTGCAAGTTGTTACTACAGACAGGGGAAGTAAAACTATAAAATACAATCGTTCAGCATGTTACTAAATAAGCCACAGTCGCCATGATTGGAGATTCCATTAAACTGCATAGCCATAGTGCACCCAACCATCAGGGTATAACATCTCCTAGCCCTGAAAGGGAAAGTGAATTAATAATTTGCAGGAACTTAATTCCTAATAAAAACTTCAAAGCCAAAGCAGACCCCACATCAGTTACTCAAACTTCTCTGTATAACTGAACAAACAGTTCAAACAGAATTTTAAACTGTGCTTCAACAATAAGCACATTACAGGTAAGCAATAATGCATGACAAAGGAGGGCTCTACTAGGGAATTAATGCCTGGTTGGGGGGGGTTGGGACACGAGGCCACAGACCGAGTGCCTCCAGCCACCAGTCAGGCATTAATTCCCTAGTAGAGCCTGACTTTGGAGTGGATTAATGCACTTGTAACATGGCAAGTGCAGAGAAAAGACTGTTTTTATTTGAATAACTTTGCTATATAAATGAGTAGAAACTGATAATATTGCCTACCAAGGCATTTTATTGTGCTGTGTTGTATGTGGAACTCTGCACGTGCACGTTCAATGTTCAACATTCATTTATATTGTGACTGCTGTTTACACTTTGCGCCATTCCTTTCTCTAAACCAGCACAGATAAAATGTTAAATAATGTACCTGCATTGCTAGAAACACTACTGTGGCAACTCGTCACTTTTGCTTCTCCTTTCCACTCAGTACTGCATCCAGGGTAAAGTATGAAGATTTGCATGTGTCTGTAACACGTTATATGCAAATCTTACTACCATACCCATAATACACTACTGAGTGGGGAGACAAAATCAAAGGTCGGCACTTCAGAGAACACTTGTTTTGTAACGGAGGTACCTTTCTCTGTCTTGTTGAAAAATGCTGCAAGCTGGTGGTTGTGCCTACGGCTCTTTATCTATACACTGACACAGACTACGGGCGTACTGTGAGGAATCAGGTTCTCGGTGTCTGACGTTCTGGCAGCTCAGTAAGAAGGGACTTTTCTATGCTTACTGCTTGTCTGTTACACTACCTACTCAGTGCCGGAATTCCACGGAGTGGGTTGGAAGCCACATAAATACTCTCCAGGAGAAGCTATGGCAAACAACAGAGTGCTCCACTTTGTACACACAGTGGCTCAGGTTTTCCTGTGTCTCCCTGGAGTGTCACCTATAGGTAGGAATTGGCCGACAAGAAAAATCAACAATCACAGGCGGGCCAAGGAGTGATTAATCTTTGTCTTTTTTTTAAGCGGGCTCCCCCAATGACAAGTGGGCATTTCTAGGGAATTAATCCCCGCTTCAACTTGGGTCATGTGTGTTACTTTAATGAATCCAGTCACAGTATTCTGGTACAGTAGATACTGCCATGTTACAAGAACACTTGATGTGCAGTGACACTATAATTGCCATGTGGCCTGTGGTAACCTGAAAGGCTAGCACTATCCTGATATATACATATATATATTTGAAGCAATGGTTTAAACTAAACCAAAAATGGTACCTACATTTTGAAAATCCACGTCAAAGTCCACTGCCACTAAAGTTCATGTTAGCTCAAGTCTCTGGAAGTCTTGCAGTACTCGGCAGCATATGTGCAGGTATTTGCCTTCAAAAAACTGTAAATTCCAGAGGGCAAGAAATCCTCTGCAGTCAGACTGCACAGTGGAGGTTGCTGATGAGTTGCACCACAAGGTGCCATATTTGCTCCCCTGGAAAGACAGGTGATGGCACTAATGTAACAGGTATTTTTGTGGGTGTGTTTTTTTTAAATAACTGCAATTGAAGTAGCTATTAGCCCATAATTCTGTAAAATAAGATTATGGGTATTTTATGCATTACAAATCATGGTCATGACTACATTTCTCATTCCAGTGGTCCTCTGCAATGTAATTATGGTATCTGATAACATCTTTTAAAAAATTCAGTGAAAGTGTTAATACTACCAGCTATTTATAAAAATTGCTAAAATTTTTTAGCGGAAACTTTTTTTTTAACCAATGAGGATATCTCTCAAGCACTCCTAATGGGGTGAACATTCTATGTTTCCACCCCCTAAGTCAGTCTATTCCATTTCATTCTTTATGGCAGTACTTGCTACATAGGTCTCTTCAATGAGGAGAAAAGTGGTTTATCAGTGGTTACTAATGCGCACCAGTTTGCAACCTAACAAATATAGAAACACAGAGACTGTTGGTAGAAGACGACCATTGCTCCATCCAGTCTGTCCTGTTTTACCCTATTCTACCATGGGATCTATTGTCTGGTCAGGGTTATTGCCCCCCCCCCCCCTTTCCCTACTGCCCCCTGTGAAAATATTAATCATTTTACTCAGTTCCAGCTGTGTTTGAAACTATTAAAGAGCACCTTTAATTCCCTTTCTAAAATTGTCTGCCAGAACTCCAGAAGTATCATTGGACTCCCCTGACTTGCATGCTGGATTTTAAAATATTTTCTGATAGCAGGCTTTATGGAGGGAAGAGATCATATTTTGGCTCAGTGGAGCTAAGAACCTGATCCCTTCCACTTCCCTATTTGGAGTGCCACTCCCACGTAAGCACGTTTTATGATGTAATAGTTGGGAGAGTGTAGGGGTGCACTCCACTGACTTCAATGGGGCTTCTTATTTAAAAACTTATTTTGATGTTTTAATGGCCTAATATGAACTATAAAGGCCACTACCCAACTAAGAAGGGCCTTCTTTGTTAGGCCGAGGCCTTGATTAGTTCATATCAGGCCACTAAAATATCAAGATAAATCTTTAAATAAGAACCCATTGAAGTCAATGGAGCACACACCTGTGCTCTCCTATTACATCACAAAATGTGCTAGTGAGGGACAGTGCTCTAAACAGGGATGTGGAAGGCATCGGGCTCTCAGCTCCACGCAGCCAAAATAGGATCCCTCCTTCCCTAAAGCCTGCTATGAGAAAATAATTTTTAAGCCAGCATCCAAGTCAGGGGAGCCTAGGGATCCTTCTAGGGTGTGGAGATGAGTACCAGAAAAGGTACTCTTTAGTTTCTTGCATCCACCACCTTTACTGGTAGGCTATTTCATGGCTCTGTCACTCCCTCTGCCAAATAAAACTTTCTCAAGTCCCTTCTGTACTCCTCCCCCACCAGCTTATACTCATGTGCCCGTGCTCTACTTTTTTTTATTACTTTATTTTTTTTTTCAGTTTCACGGTAGCAAATATACTGAGAAAATCCACCTTGGTACTGAGTACAGCAATGTGCTATAGACAAGGAGTAACTTGGATAACATGCTCTACTTCCTTTGCTATGCATATCGGAGCCATTCTTGCATAATCATATAGTAGAAATAACTTCTGCAAGTACCATACAGCAATGAAACATGGACACTTCTTGAAATATATAAAGGTCTGTAAATCGAGTCCATGTGCATATGCTGCACAGCAAAACACTGCTATGTACAGCGTTATGATTCATGTACCCCTAAAGAAAAAATCATATAGTTTACAGTACCAACATGACCTGCAGATGCTCTTGCAATAGCCCTTTTTTGTTCTTCAGACAAATCTGTAGAGACCCATATAATACCCTTTTCTGTTATTATTGACATAGCTGATTGTGCGTACCTATTGCCACCCTAGACCTGACTAAAGCAAATTAAGTGTTAGAAACACATTTTGTAAGAACAGCAACTGTGCTTAATAGTTTGTAACACAATACAGTACATATACCCTGCATTGCCGAAAACTCACACAGACAAAAAACACATTTTTTTTAATCCAAGTTTACTCAACAACTTTGCTACACTGTCACTTGGTACTCATGCCCAGCATCAATGTGCCTGGCACAGTGTTACAGGTTAATACATCAGAAACAGGGTTAGCTATCAGTCTCAGTTAGTCTGCCTCCTTCCCCAAAGCTCAACCTGTTACATCCTGGTACTCCGTTTCAATACCTGTTTTCCCTACTCTCTGTCTGCCACTCAGAGTGGCTTCTTTGTCTAGTATTAAACCAATTGTGTCACATTATGCTCACCCTGAGCTTTAAACTGTAAACGTCAACTCAGGCTGCAGTGTGAAGCTTCGTGAGAACTACTGTGTAAGCGTATACTGTAACTTGCTCACCTCATGACTGTGGCCATCTTAAGATCCCTCACTGCTAGATAATCTTAATCAACCACCCCAAGGCCACCAAATCTGAAACCTTTAATAACTTGATCATAGCTTCCCATCCCATATCTATGTAACATCACAGATCTGTGTAATATCAGCGCATTAAGAAAAATATCATAACAGACCAACATTTCTCTGCAGTACTTAGTATATGTAGCATTCAGTATATTTTATCAGCAGTGTCTTTACAGATAATGAGACATTCCCATGCCTTCAGCCTCCCTCCTCCATTTTTGACTGCTGCTGGACAAATTCTTTTTTAATGCTATCCAGTCATTTCTCTACCTTGGACAGATATAAGTAATGTTTTACCTGGGTAGGAGATCCATAACCAAGCCAGGAACTGAAAATTGTGGGTGACCCCCAGGGTGCGCAAGCCTGACCTGACATAATGGAATGCTTTGAGCCTCTGGTGGGTCACATACAGTAACTTATGTCTGGAAAGCAGTGAACAGCTGATCCATCTTCCAGGTGCATTTGCCCCTTGGTCTTTGCTGCCACCATCACTTTGTCCTTAATATGAGTCCCGCTGGTCACCGCCAACACTGTCCATTGCTGATCCAGTGGAGAACAATGCCCTCTAGGAGTTATTTGGTATGCTTCCTCCAGGTGTCTCGAAATGTCCAGTTCCAAAATATTTTTAAATGAGTTCATGATAAAAGATTCAATGTCTTGTCCCTCCTAGTTTTCTGGTATGCCTAGAAAGCGAAAACTTGCAAGGCACACACTGTTTTCCAAGTGCTCCCTACTGTGGCAGCATTGTTTGCCGTTTCAGCTGCTGATTCTGCAGTTGTCGTCGCTTTTTCTTCCTTGGTGTCTGGAGCAGAGATTTTAGCCACTAGGTTATCCACTTTTTGTCTAGGTCTCCTATGGCCAGAAGCACAACCATGTTCAATGGCTCTCCACTGCCCTCTGCCATGTGGCTAATCTCTACTGCTGCTGCTGCCTGATTCAGCAGCTTGCCTGACCTTGTTCTACCACCCATCTTGAGGAGTCTTCTTCCTTTGCTTTACCAAGCTGGCTGTTGATAAGGTATCAAATCGATCCTCTCGATGAGCTGAATCTGTTGGTTATGTGAGATTTAGCTTCTGATTACTTTTTAAGGAGATTTTAGCAATTTATCTGAACTCCTCAGAGAGCTCCCAGCAGAGTGATTGTTTCCTTCAGCTGTTGCATCTGCCCCCCATGTCTCCATGTTCTTGATTCACCACCACTACTGAATAATTTCTCACAACCTACTTGGAAGGCTACAGCCTGTAGTTCAAGGGGTCACTGGTACTGGCCACACATCCTTTTTGGCCTATTTAAGGTCTGCTCTTCTCACTCCAGACACAAGTATTTTTTCCTTGCCCCTCCATCCACCACTCCTCCTCCTCCTCCTCCTCCAGCGGCATGCCCCTCTCTCTCTCTCTCTCTCTCTCCCATGAGCTTCTTCCTAAGAAACCTTTAGCCAAGGGAATCACTCCTGTGGCACCTCAAGGCGTAGCATTCTTCCCTAGGGTTACTTGCCTTCGTACTCCTACAGGTTGGTATATCCCATGGATAGAGAGGTGAACAATCAAAGTTTATCTGCATTAAACAAGCACAAAACCAACTGCACAGGTACACTGAACTTGCTAATTCCTTTCAGGAACCTGAGTGTCTCTATCATATTATCCCTCTCCAGTCTGATCTCAAGAGAGTACATGTTCAGAACCTTAAGCTGATCCTCTTAGGATCTCCTCTGCTGGCACTGAATCATTTTGGTTACGTGACACTGCACCATCTCTAGCCTGTCTTTGTCTTTTCTTAGGTGGCACTCCAGAACTGGGCACAGTATTCCACATGTGGCCTCACCAGTGATCTGTACTGAGGCAGTATCACCTCTTCCCTCCTGCTGTTGAACCCCTTTCAATACACCACAGGGTTGCCTTGTTGTAGACCTTGTTGCACTGGCTAGACTGTCTTAAGGATCCACTTATAATAACTCCTAGGCCCCCTTTCCTCAGAGGTACAGTAGTGTCTAACTTAAGCCATCCCATTCAATAATCTGTCCTGTGGTTCTTTTACTGTAAGTGCGTCACTTTGTACTTCTTGGCACTGAGTTTCAACTGCCAGACTTTGGACCATCTCTCTGATCTTTGCAGGTACCTTCTGCAGCCCCCAAACTCCTTCTTCACTGCCTACCCTGCTACAGAGCTTAGTGTTATCTGTTGAGTCACATCTTGCCCTGTATTCCTTCTCCCATGTTACCAATGAACCCACCATGGAGCCGCAAATGGAGCTAACCTGTACTCCCCAAGATACTGGTACTGGAGTGTGAGAAGCACTGTTGTCCTGCCCCCCCCCCGGCAGGCATTTGTTTTACAGGTAGCCTGGGTCATGTATCTATGTCACGTGATTGTTACAGCTAATTTCAATCTCTCCAAACTCCCCGTAGTAGCTTATACTTCTAAGCCTCCAGGGGATGCTGAGTTTTCCCACCTTTCAAGTTTAAATAGAAGTTGTAGTTGCCCTGTCCACAGCTGCCTCTCTGCGTATCCCACTTTTTTTTCCCTCCTACCCATGTAATCTGCCCTTCCATTGTATCACCTCCCTCCTTTCTCTTTTTTTGTTTTTCTCTCCCCCAACGAGTACTGAACTCAGGCCCGTGGTGTCCAGTCTACTCTGAAGCTCATAGCTACATCCTCTAGGCCACTCAGCCTGTTACTGTTTTCACCTGCTGCTTATCAAAAGTACCCATGCCCCCCTCCCCCATACACTTACTTGGTAAATCTTATCCACCCTGCTCTATCCCGCTCACCTGAGCCCCGCAATACACTGATTTGGTACATCCCATCTGTTCTGTGCTATCTCTTCCACCTGGGTCCTAGAACTCCCCCTCAACTTCACTTTCTTGTAATACTGATCTGAACAGAGGTAGTCCTTACCTGAAGCCACTCTACTAGTTATCCCCTAGCGTTATCCCCAGTTGCATATCCTCTATATGATTCAAGAACCTGCCCAATTACTAAGTCCCAGTTCACCCTATGCAATCCTGTTAAGACACCTTAAAGCATTAGAGCAATTTATTTATTTTATTTAGTTTTTGTTGACCAGGGAAGTACACTAGACAAGTTATATGCCTATTTTCAGGTACGACCCAGGAGAGTACAATTAAATACAGATACGGTGAGATGCAGGTTCATACAGAGGACAACATGACACAAGTTAGGCAGTCTACAGGGTCAACTATAAAAGTATATGTAATGTATATGACCCTGTCACTCTGTACAATGTATATATGAACCCCTGTCTGTATTTCTCTAAACAAATGTTTATATGAAAGCCTTGACTTCCCCAAATGTTTCTGTTTATTGTATATATCCATTTATGTAATTATGGGTCTCAGCCCCCCGGTCGCATCTGGAATCGAGCTTTTAGCTCAGTATGCTTTCCTGGTAAATCTCGTAAATAAATAAATAAATAAAATAGAACCATGTGAACATAACCAGTAGACAGTAAGCACAGTTAAGATATGTACAGAAATATAAATATATATTCATAGAGACACCAAGGCTAAGAACGGTACAATTTTACAAGAGGGACCTGTCTAACCCTCCTTATTAACATGTTGTCCATAACAGTACTTGTGCTTGTGTCACTCCGTTATCATACATCATACACCGAACCATTGATGTCTTTACCAACCACTATGAACCATCTCAAGCCCTTTTTTATGGCCAACCCACATCCTCATTGGGATAAATCTTCTGCTTTCCCGGCAACATCCCTTCTCCTGCCTCAAAAACTTGCTATTCAAGCTTTCTTGTTCTCTTATGCAAATGCCCCATTCTGTTTATACCATAGTCTAACTCATTTCAATCCACTACTGCCATGCAACCCTATTCCCTATAAGAAGGAGAAATTATTTATGAGATACAGGCTTAAAAAAGCTGTCGTGGAAAAAATATACGTTCTTACACTTTAGTTTAAAATCATACTCAGGACCACTGCATAGTAAAAAGAACGGTTTATTACATATGCATATGGGAGTCTGCTTCCAAAAATCATGCAAGGCTCCCTGAGTTTCATTAGTCAATCCCTTTTATACACTTATTATCAAGGCGTTGTTAGGCATACTCTTATCTTGAAAATTACCAACATTGCAGTATTAACCAATCATGAATTAGAAAAACATGTTGATTCCAATGTAACAGAAAAGCATACTGATACCACCATCTGGGGTACATTTCCACTGTTTATTTCATCTCTTTCCCAATACTTCTTGATACATATGCCTGGGTCAGTCTGACCTGAGTGAAACAGTGAGTTTCACTCACACCGTAGCAACATACAGCATGCCGTTATCTTATATTCTGCCCGAGCTTGTTATGCAGGCTGGTACAACCAGTTCTGCCCAGTTTTATCTTGCTTTCTGTTCCTACAAATGTACCTCAAGTAACCTCAGTATGATACCAGACATTTCTACTACATCCATTATGACTTTGTTACAGCATGGCCTACAAAGCAAGCATATATTCAGGGCATATAATAGCAAATAGAGTTATAGTTTTATGAACTCAGAAATTTCTACTACATTCTCCCCCCTTTTGATACTTTGTATCAACTAACCACCCCCCTTTTTATCTATATGATTTAAAACTGGTTGCCAGCATACAGATAGTTACGGCATTTATAAAAAACATGCTGTTCTGGAGTTGATACAGAGGTAGTTACAGATGGAACACAAAATGGTGAGTTTGTAAACACAATACAGAACTGAGGGATGTCAACACCACAACTGAAATATGTGAAAAAATGCTAACATGTGATACCATATATAACACAATATAACATAACAATTTTGTTGATGAAAAAGAGTTTATGGAATCCACTTTGAGAGTGAATAAGGTAGATGCTACCTTGTGTTGAGGTGTGGCACACCCTTGGAGCTTGATTGAAGAATCTGTTGATAATGTCTCTTGACAGATAAGTCCTTATAAAACATAACAGTCCATGAAGTTAACAGTCCATAAAGTTTATATAAGTAAGCACAGGTTGGTGTAACTACAATACAGGTGAAATGTCATTTGCAGAATGGTGGTAACCCCACAAGGCACATGGGGCAATGCAGACAGTAATTTAAAAACAAACACCAGCACAGTAGAAAAGTCAGTGTTCACATTGGTGGCTGCTGGATGGCTGATTGGCAGACACACTGGCCAGGGGTGCATTAGATTATGCATTGAGTTCACGGAGTTCTTTTAATGGAACCACACACACACACTTGCATGGCATTTGTGTCGTGATAGTTGATTACACTCCGGCACAAAGATTAACAGTCCATAAAAAGGTAACAATTGACAATAAACCATTAAGAATACAGTCCATAACAGAGCAATAGGGTTGTAGAAAGTACTAGCCATGTTTGGAACAAGCGGCAGTGAAGAAAATGGATGTATTGCTTGAAGGTCAATTGAAGCAGAATTTTCTCGCTGGAGTTAGGTGAGTGCCCCTTCCCCAGACTTAACTTCATAGTAAGCAGAAACAATAAGCTTGATTGCAGAGTCTGAACTGACTGGACCTTCTTCAGTTGATTTAAAGTTCTACAAATAGGTGTAATTTTGCTGAAAACCTTACCCTTGCAGAGGTAATAATAACTTGATTCATGCAATAGTCCTTATATGGAACTAGTCAGGCACAAAGATAGTGATGACATCAAAGCTGTGGCAGTTGTTTTCTTTTCAGGAAAGTTTTACTGCTGTGGAATGTGGAGATCTTATGTGTGCCACACCGTGGAAACCTGCAAACTTGCAAAGTGTGTTAGACACTGAATTAAAAACACATAAACAATCTTGTAAACCATTTGGCTTTTTTGTTTTGTAAAGAGTGGTGTGACAGAGCCTAAATTCTGGCAATTTGAAAGAGACAAATAAAAATGGAACATCAACCGCACACCCTGGGGGTGCAGGCCAAGGTTCAATTATACCATTTGACCATCTGTAAATCATGACAGTGTTATGGTTACACCCCTGCTTTTAAATCACAGAAGCAGTTATGACAGTGATGAACATTATTTCCCTGTCTGTTGCAAGCAGGCCTGACTTATAAAATCTCGTAATGTTACAATACATAGATACATAGACAGTGTCAGCAGATAAGGGCCTATGGCCCACCCAGTCTGCCCATTTGAGCTTGTAAGTTCAGTTTGTTTTCCTAGAAGTCTGTTTTTCCTTACCCCTGACTTCTAGAATTCCTTTATGTCCATCCCATGCATTCTTAAATTCCGTGATTGTTTCAGCCCCCACCACTTCCTCTGGCAGGGTGTTCCACTTGTCCACCACCTGTTCTGTGAAGAAATTTTTTCTCATGTTTCCTCTGAATCGTCCTCCCTCCAACTTCATCCCATGATCTCTAGTCCTAGAACATCTTTTTCACTTAAAAAATAGTGTTTTTCTGCACTCTGTTTCTCCCTGTAAGATACTTGTATGTCTCTTATCATACCCCTCTCTTCCTCAGTAAAGACTGAGCAAAAATACCTGTTCAATATGTCAGCTTTACTGTTGTCATCCTCCACACGACTCCCATCCTCCCCCTTTAGTCTCACTGTCTCTCGATGTATATCAAAACATTATAACATAAACATGAAACATAAGCATGTTTGTAATAAAACAATTTCAGTATTGAGCATAATGCATAAAATACATTTTAAACAACAAATATAAACTGTAAACTTAGCTTAGAGTCCAGTAATGTTAGAGTACTGTGAATTTACTGGTTGAAAAAAAAAATGCATTCATTGCTGTAAGGCTATGACAAAAGTTGTTTTGCATTTGTTTTAACAGGATAAGAAAGCTGAAAAGACAATCAAAAGTATGAATATGTGTGGACATACATACACAACTTCACCCTCCAGCGTAACTGATTACTTGCTGAGGGCAGAAACCCTTGTACCAATAATAGGTGTGAGATTTAACTGTTTGCACTAGAAAAAACAGAAAGGCTTGGGCTGGGTTATGCTGTTAAAATACCTTGGATCTTTTTAAACCTGTAAATAAGAAACAATTATTGGCAAATATACTTTTTCTTTATTTACCCCTTTGGGGGACCAGTGATGTACCTTGCAACCTTTGTGGGTACTACACTGGAAGGGACAGAGGAAGGGTAGCTTACCCCCTCCCTCCAAGCTCCTACTGGTGGAAGAGACAGCTCAAATACTGTAGCAATAAAAAGGTTAGCTGTGGATGGTGACATGATTCCCACCTACTACACTTTAAATTATAACAAGATAATATTACAATTAGTTTAGTAAGTTTCATACCTTACTATAAAGATGGGAACTTCTTTCTCAAGAAGAAAGAGAAGAAACACAGACAAACAACAAAAACAAACACACACCAGTTTAAAAATAAAACAAGATTATTTCCATAGGATAAAAGAAGCCAAGCGTCCCTGGGTTCCCTTATCCTAAGCATGACAAAATGTCAGCTGAGTTTACAAAAAATCCAGATTGATGGTAATACCGTACGTACTTATCTCTTAGAATGCATTTTAAAAAGGAAAAAAAAATGATTACACCATGGTCACACATAAAAACCAAAACCATTGTTTTTTAACTGTAGAATGGTAAACTCTCAAAAACAGCTGTAACAGTCCTTTTTTTCAAAAGCGTAGTGTATATATATATAATAAAAATATGGGGAGATGATGAATAATTCTCCCCTTCCAGCTGGAGTATTGCCTGTGTTGGCTGCAAGTCAGAAGCAGTGAGAAGAGAAGAAAAGTTTGTTCCTCTTCACTTAGAATACTAGTTTTGCAATAAAAAGTCAAATTCTCTCTTGGTGTGCTTTCATGAAAACATACATTTTGTGTGAAAAGTTGTGCTTTAGGTATGGAATACACATCAAGTTTGAACTGGTAGTAACATAAAATGTTGAAACACAAGAAGGTCAAATAACGTGCAAATGGTCACAGTGTGCATGCAAGGGTCGTTCAAACCCAGTTATTTTTGTAGTGTCCTTGAACACTACTGATATTAAAATATCTTTAAATAATAGAGCACACAAAAAAAAAACTGCTGGTCAAGACAGTACACACACATACACATACACAAAAAGAAATACTTAACACAAAATAAGACTGATATTATTTGACACCAATTTGCTGAGGTAATGCCCATAGTTTTATTAGAAAAATGTATGTGTTTTAGATATATGTGCTGCCTCCCCCTGTCTTGTAACACTGACAATTTTTAAACCAACACATTTATACATATTGCCATGCCAAATCTTTCCAGAACAAAACACTTTTTAAACACATTCTAACTCCATTAAAACACAGCCCAACATACCATCTGTAAGTGAACACATCTAGTATAGTATGGTTACACCTTCTGGGGCATAGCCAAAATATGGCACTCTGCCATTTTGCAAAAAGTTTCTGGTTTTAACTAGAAGTATGATAAAGCCATTTATAGCTGTTAACACATTACATTTTCACCTAGCAGTGGCTTGGCACGTTGCTTGCAAACTACAAATCTTTCTGCACACTGCAATTTATGACGTCATATCTCTTCACCTTCAACACTACCTGCTTCACCCAACAACTACATACAAAAGTTCTTCACTGACCCTATCTAGGCAGCACAAATGTTCCATTAAAAATAAAACCAATTAAAACAGTCAGATATGAGGCAAAGAAGCTTCCTCTTCCTTTTTTACTGTAACATGTTGTGCACTGAAGGCAGTCAATCCTATCTCGCAACCTTGACAACAGAACATAATTACAGAACACAGATATACGCTGGAAAATACGCACAAGAGAGATGGAGCATTACCTTGTTTAGTATATGTATTACAGAAATAAAACAGACATAAAAAAACTTTAAATAATAAAACAATTCAGACTTACCAAGGTATTTTCCTTTTCCTTTTTTGATACACTGGTCCGATTGAGAAAACAGACTGCAGGACCTTTATGATAATTTTCAAACACTGTAGCTATTAACCCTTTTAAAGGTTTTAACCCTTTTAAAGGCTTTTTTTTTGCCATTTTAGTAACCTGCCAAACCAAGTCTTTTTTCAGAGCTCTGGTTTGCAGTTTAAAAACACAACAAAAAAATCTCTAACAGTACTAGGTTGAGATCCATCTGGTAGAGGTCCCCAGTACTTGGGTTTGGAATCAAATGTTTCAGCCTCTATAGGAGGCAAGGGAACTTGAAATTGATACAAAAAACTTGAAACTATACAGATAGGCAACATGGGAAGGGGGAGGATTTTCAAATCATCCCGTCTGTAGTCACCTACTGTGTGTACATCCACAGTAGTTTATTTTCTTTTTAAATGTTGCTTATCTAACGTTACTTAATCAGCCGCTGCTTTTCTACTAAAAACAGCCTGAACTGTGAAAGCCATCATTGACTCTAACAGTATATACTTGTAGCAAGCACAAATTACAAGGGCAAAGGGCAGTTGCCCTTGCTTGTTTGAGAGACTTTTTCTTAATACATCTCTCCACATATTCTTCCACAGTTTCATCAAAGAGAAAAGATAAAATAAAAATAAAAAAAAAACAACCACCGGGAGTTACTGTTGCCTGCCTCCTCCACCTTTCCTTTTCCTAGCTTTCTAAAGGTGCTCAACCCACTTAAAGGTTCTGTTGCTGGGGTGCTCAACCCACTTAAAGGTTCTGTTGCTGGGTGCTCAACCTACTTAAAGGTTCTGTTGCTGCCCCCCCTTTTGTCTGTCTTGTGCTCACACACTGTCAAAACAGGCTCAAACGTACCTATTAACTTGTTTACCGGTTTACTTTATGGCGCCTAGTCCCTTTTGCCACTATTTCAGGCTCAGACTTTTAGTCCCTTTTGCCACTATTTCAGGCTCAGACTTTTAGCTTCTTTTGTCACTATTTCAGACTCAAGCTATCCTGATATCAGTTACAACTTATACAAGCAATTTTTGACCTCAGTTACAGTGACTCATTCTTTATAACATGCAGTCCAAAAGGCAAAGGATACTTACAGATCAGCGCTTGAGCCCAGGGGAAAAATCCATCACGATCGGGGCCGTCCCATTTTAATCTCCCCCTGGCTGTATCTTTGAGATTTTCCTTCAGCATTCCCCTCAGCATCAGAACTTCTCCTCCAAGTGGGAGACCTGGGAAGCAGTCCCCGACCGAGATGACTGAGGTCCGAGCATGCTGATCCTGCCGACTACGCCAAATTGTCGTGGAAAAAATATATGTTCTTACACTTTAGTTTAAAATCATACTCAGGACCACTGCATAGTAAAAAGAATGGTTTATTACATATGCATATGGGAGTCTGCTTCCAAAAATCATGCAAGGCTCCCTGAGTTTCATTAGTCAATCCCTTTTATACACTTATTATCAAGGTGTTGTTAGGCATACTCTTATCTTGAAAATTACCAACATTGCAGTATTAACCAATCATGAATTAGAAAACATGTTGATTCCAATGTAACAGAAAAGCATACTGATACCACCATCTGGGGTACATTTCCACTGTTTATTTCATCTCTTTCCAATACTTTGATACATATGCCTGGGTCAGTCTGACCTGAGTGAAACAGTGAGTTTCACTCACACGCAGCAACGTACAGCATGCCGTTATCTTATATTCTGCCCGAGCTTGTTATGCAGGCTGGTACAACCAGTTCTGCCCAGTTTTATCTTGCTTTCTGTTCCTACAAATGTACCTCAAGTAACCTCAGTATGATACCAGACATTTCTACTACATCCATTATGACTTTGTTACAGCATGGCCTACAAAGCAAGCATATATTCAGGGCATATAATAGCAAATAGAGTTATAGTTTTATGAACTCAGAAATTTCTACTACAAAGCTTATCATACTTCTACTCCTTTGGTCAGGGAGTATCAAAATGAACCCAGGCCCTATCTCATTCATAATTTTCCTGTCTGATTTTGCATCAGCTTACGGCATAAAGCTGATGTAAATTAATGTTGGCAGTCTCCTGAAGAAAACTGACATGGTGAAAACAGGGGTCTCCCATACAAGTCCTGACATTTGGGTAATTACCATATCATGGCTAAAGAGCACCACTACTGACCAACAAATAGCACTGCCATCCTTTAACACCTTTCAGTTGGACACACCCACTAGAGGAGGAGGGGTAGTCATATATGTTCATGCTAAATACCCTACTACTAAACCCAAATAATTTTAATGCCTAGCTGTAAGACTCTCATTTTCCCCAGCAGAAGCATTCAATGTAATTGGCTGCTACAGACCCCCATCGGGGGGGGGGTCAGAACTATTCTCAATACTAAGGGACTTTACTGACACCCATTCCAATGAGTCTATTATCCTTGGAGACAAAAAGCAAATGCCCTAAAAGAACTGTGTGACGAACTGGGTATCTCTTAGCTCATATCTGAACCTACCAGAATCAACTCAAAAAACCCTGCTAGTAGCTCTGTACTGGACTTGATAATGACTAATAGACCGCACAAAATATTGTGCACAGTTGTATTTCATAATGATCTTAGCGATCACAATATAGCTGTCTGCCTAAGAAGTTTGGAGAAATGCACCCCTTGCCTTACGTTTATCACCAAATGAAGCTTCCTTAAGTTCAAATTAGTACACTACCTAGCTGAGCTTAGGAGCATCAACTGGCAAAGCTTCTACTTAGCCCCCTCAGTGGATGAGGCTGTTGACATAGTTAATAAAACTCTTCTACATATTGGTAATAAACATGCCCCATTCATAAAATGCCGTGTTAAAAAATCCTCTTGTCCCTGGTTACCCCTGAACTGAAAATTGCTTTAACTGAACTGGACAAACTATGGGCTACAGTCAGACATACCAAAGCCCCATCAAACTGGACAGTTTTAGAGTCTCATGAAATTGTTGTACTAAGCTCATTAGAACCATCAACACCAATTATTATGTATCTGCCCTCGAAGGTGCCAAAGGCAACACAGTTAAGTATGGCAAACAATCAAATCTGTTGAAGGCCATAAATTCCCCCATCAATTCCAATAAAAATCACACCACAAGGAGCAACGATATCTGAACAAGACACTGTATTTGAGAAACTAAACACTCACTTCACGACAGCGGGTCTAGCTTTTGTCTCCACCCAGCTGCTGGACTAGTAAACTGCCCCACACCTAAGAATGCCACCATTTAACAGCAGGATCTAGAGTCCTTTAGCCTTTCTCCAGTAACATTTAAGCAAGTAGAGGATCCACTAATACAAGGGTTCTCAAATGGTGAGGCCAGCCTCCTTGGGGAGGCCCCAACCCGTTCCAGGGGAGGCTCAAGCAAGTCTGAAAAAGTACAGTATTTAAATTTTGAGTTTTCTGTATTTTGTGTGAAGAGATGAAGCAAACTAAAAGAGGATAATAGTAGGTGAATTTTATGTATTTATTTACTAATAGGTGACGAGGGAAGGTGAATGAGCCAAGGTTCATTTCAGGTGTAGCCGAGGAAGGGTAAGCAGTGAATACATTTCAAAAGGTAACTGCAAAACAATCAAGAAACACACAATGAACAGTAGTGCAAACAAATATGAACAGTAAATTAATAATGAGTTGTGGTAATTGATCAGTTTATAGACTGATGGCAGAACAGCCCAAATACAAGGACTGAGCATAGAAGTGCCAAAAGCAATAGCGGAAAGGAGCAAAGTAATCCCAGAGAAGTTGCTTATGAGCAGGGAAGGATGGGGAGAGGCAAAGTATTTAGGAAGGTTATTTCATATGTAGAGAGGAAACAGAGAAAGTAGTCTGACCCATGAAGGTACTGCAACAAGGGGTAACAATGGTTCAAGAATGAAAATAGTGCAGCAAGTAGGCTGGCCGGGGGGGGGGCACAATAAGCTGAATAATAATATTTGTTTATTTTATTTATTATTCAGATAACACCTTTGAGCCCAGGAGCTCTTTTTCAAAGGTTCCATGTCAGTGTAAGACAAAGAACTGAAAGTGAGCCAAGTACTCAAAGGGCTTCCAATTTATTCATGGTGTACTGTGCAAAGTACAATATGTTATTTTTTTTTGGGGAGGCCTACGATTATTTCAGTTTTGGGGGGAGGCTCAAAATCTTTTCCACAGATTTGGGGAGGCTCACTGTGACAAAGTCTAAGAACTGTTGCACTAATAAAACTGGATATAAAAAAAAGTGCTGGTGCCGATGGCATTGACCCTGTATTTTTAAAATTAGGGTATTACTTTCTAACAGCCCCATAACACATTTTTTTAACCTGTCTATGATGTCAGGAATGGTTCTCTCTCCTTGGAAAACAGTCTTCATACTGCTCTCATTCAAGTCAGGCAATCCAAGTGACCTGAACTATAGACCCATCTCTATTTATTTATTTATTTCTGATCTCAGAATAACCATTTGACCTCAGAGCTCTTTATATAGGTTCCATGTTAGTACATTTAGAACAAGTAGGTGATTATACAGAGGATTGAGACAAACAAGGCAATAGGATTAGAATGAGAACATTTAGGTACATTTGTTCTTTAAACAAAGGAATGCAAAAAAATACAGCAAAAACTAAAACTGGAATAAGTAAACACAGTCAGATACATACAGGAACAGACTAAATAACTGTGCCCAACAGGGAGCCTGTTAGTTGTCAGCAGCATGAGGGGGTTAGCGCATAGAAGTGCTGGAGAGACAGGGTGGGGGGGTTGAGCCCCAAGTGCAGGGTGTCCAAGAGAGAGAGAGAGAGAGAGAGAGAGAGAGAGATCTGTTTGGCAGAAGGACAGATGGTAGGAGATGCCTTTGCTAGGTGCTAGCAATGGCAGACACATTGAGATTCCTGTATTAGACGGTTCTTTAGGTTCTTTTTTAAGGTTCACAGCGTGACAGGCTAATAATGTTCTCATGGAGGGCGCTGAACCACAACGAAGGACCTTTGCCCTTGAGATGTCCGACATTTTGGAGTCAGTAAAGACTGCAGTTCTGAATTTGGGGTGGGCCTGGTATTACTGCTGGGAACTAGGAGTTGTTGAACCCCAGTTGGGAGCTGACCAAGGCAGATCTTTTTGGCCAGGAGGCAAGATTGATATTTTAAGCAACCAAAGAGCGTTAGCCAGTGAGCCTTTGCATAGAGATCGCAGGTGTGGGTTAGTCGGTGTGCCCCTAAGGTAAGCCTGCAGGCATTGTTAAGGACAGGTTTTATACATCAGAGGGCAGTATCTGTGGCAGAGCCATATATTGGCAGTCTGTAGTCCACTTTAGAACCCACAGAACTGTGCACCACTAATGCTGAATGCTTCAGGGGTCAGGCTCTGCCTATGGCGATAAAGTAGCCCTAAGCGTTTGTTGATTGCTTTAGCTGTGATGTCTATGTGGAGGGCATAGGACAGCGAGTTGTCAAGAGTGATTCCGAGATATCTGAAGTGATGAACATGTTCAAGAGGAACACCACTCCTATCACATATTGATAGCGGGTAGTTTTTGTGCTTGTTCTTAAGGCTGTGAACAACATGGTTTTTGTTTTTTTGTAGTTCATTATCAATTTATGATTTCTGAACCATGACATAATGCTGGTGAAGTCACGCTGTAGCTGTTGCTTAAGAGCAGTGGGGTCAGAGTCATTAGAAAAGATAACTGCGTCATCTGCGTAGAGGAGGATACAGCACTGACTGGGGAGGCAATACAGAAATAGGCTAAAGAGAAGGAGGCCCAGTACTGACCCCTGTGGAACGTCTGAGCACACAGAATTGGTGTTAGAGATAAAGGTATCTATCCTGACTTGCTGTGAATGGCAATGTAGGTAGCTGTGGAACCATTCAGCTGCCTCGGGGGCAAGCCTTATGGCAGTGAGTTGGTCAACTAGGGGGGCATGGTTGACCATGTCAAAGGCCTTTGTTAGGTCAATATAGATAGCCCCGACTAGCTGGCCAAGATCAAGGGATTTGTGGATGAAGCCTGTGTATTCCAACAGGGCTGTAGTGGTGCTATGCCCAGCCCTAAAGCCATGTTGCTCTGCGCATAGGAGCATGTGCTTGTCCAAATAATCGACAAGTTGGTTGGCAATGATTCATTCAAGGGCCTTCGAGAGTGGTGGTAGAATAGAGATAGGTCTGTAGTTCCCAGGGAGGGCACGATCCCCACTCTTGTACACAGGGGTGACTACTGCAGCTTTCCATTTTTCGGGGAATAATGTGAGATGGAGCGAGAGCTTAAGGACATGGGTGAGAGGGGTCAGGATTTCTTCGAGTGAGAGCGAGATTAGTTTCGGGTTGAGGTTATGCCCACTGAATCTCCCCTTCCCAAGCACTTTGTGCAGATATTTTCTGGTTTCTCTTGAAGTGAAAGGGGGATGTGATGGGGATTGCATTGGTGCAGCAGGAATGGCGGAAGAGAAGAAGTCGGCCAGGAGAACATGCTGCAAGTTGGTGAAGGCATTGTTAAAGGTGTTGGTGATAGATTTAGGGTCTAGGATGGGGGAGCCATCAATGCAGAGCATGGTAGGGGCCGTTTTGGGTTCTCACCCGGTGACCTCATTTAGGTTTGCCCAGAATTTGCGCCCACCCATCATTCCAGTTCTTGGTTAGGGCATCTTTATAGTATATGTTTTTGGCTAATCGGATGGTCCTGGTACAGCTGTTCCTCGCAAGTTTGTAGTTCAGGATATCAGACTGCTTGCCAGTGGCCCTAGCTATGTGCCAGAGGTGGTCTCTGTTTTTCATTAGTTCTATTTTGCCTGGTCTGTCAAAGTTTCTGGAAAAAGTAGTTAATAATCAGCTAAAAGACCATCTCAAAAATTCAGACCTATTTAATCCATTACAGTCAGGTTTCCAGAAAAAAATCAGCATGGCTTCAGCACTTGCCACAGTAACAAATGATTGGTTTACTGCCCTTAGTAATAAACTAAACACCAGAGCTGTTTTCCTAGACCTAAGTAAGGCATTCGACATGGTCAACTATGACCTACTGCTTATTAAGCTCAAACAGCATGGATTAAACAACTTTTCATTAAATTGGTTTTCCAGCTACCTTGCAGATAGATCGCAGTGTATGAAAGCTGATGGGCTTCTATCCTCCCAATTACCAGTTACAAGAGGTGTACTGCAAGGCTTCATCCTTGGACCACTACTATTTTCAATATATATAAATACCCTAAGCGACAATATCCACAATTCTAATATCCACTTCTTTGCTGATGACACTGTTCTCTACACTTCTAAACCCACCCTAGCAGACATTAGCACTGAGTTACAGGCCGACTTCAATCAAATTGCAAACACAATCTAAGAAATTTTAAATTATTGATAAATGCAAAAAAAACTAAAGCTATGTTCTTCCTACCCCACAATCCTCCCACCTTGTTCTGCAATCAAGCCACTCCTGTACCTATCACAATGTTACTAGGGGACTCCCTAGAGGCTGTCAACAAATTGATTCAGTACCCCACATTGGGCTGCTAACAAAGCTGGGGAGGATGGGGTTGGGGGGCAGTTGCTCAGATGGGTAGAAAATGAGCTAATGGGGTGAGTACAGAGGGTAGTGGTTGGTGGGATAATCTCCTCCCCCAGGAAGGTCATCAGTGGGGTCCCCCAAGGTTCGGTATTGGGGCCACTCCTGTTCAATGCCTATGTCTCTGATATGAGGAGGGGAGTTAGGATTAGAATGAGTCTCTTTGTGGATGACTCAAAACTAGAAGCACTGGTGGAAGGGGACAAAGCGAGAGAGACAGTCCAGAGGGACCTGGATACCCTGGAGGGGTGGTCAAGGAGGTGGGGACTGAGGTTTAATGCAGGGAAGTGTAGAGTGCTGCATCTGCGGGCCATGTATACACCGGGGTGGAATCACACTTAGAGATGCAGCAAATTTAAATTCCTCGGTGAAGTGAGCTAAAGTGGGCACCTGGCCACTCTGCTACATGGAGGGGGCAATGCAAAGTGCTCACTCCGCCTTGTCATTACCACTTCGCGTTAAGGTGGATTGGCAATGCGAAGTAAGGCAAAGTCATTGTTTTTAATGGACTTCCGTTCCTCATTATGATTCTAAGTGATCCACTTGGTGTTTTCAGATTTGCAGCCCCTCCCCATACACACATCACATGGCTTACAGTACTGTAAGACACATGCTGTTTAGCTAGGCAGGAAGAAAGTGAGTCATACAAGCAGACACTTTTACTTTGTCCTGTGCAGACGGAGAGAGAGTAGTGTGTGTTGTGACTGCTGATACTTTTAGATCAGAGCAAGGAGGAGATTTAAACTTTGATTTAGACCCAACAGCTTTTTTAAAATCTACATTTATTTGTCTTTTCTGTACTCTTTTTTACTTAATTTGTTCTTTCTGTAAATTTTATTTTTCTTACCTTTATAAGTAGTTGTTTGTCTGTGTCTGTGTGACTGTGTGTGTTTGCTGTGCGACAGTGTAAGTAGAGTAGAGGGAGTTCAGTAGGAGAGATGGACCAGGGTGAGGGAATATCTGGGGCGGGGCAGCTCTGGGACAGCGTGGAAGTGGTAAGCATCGTACTGTGCGCATGTGTGGAGGGCATGGGTGCCCTTCCTGTTGGATCGCTCAAAACTTGTGAGTGCCCCCCCCCAGAAGCAGGACCAGCACTGCCTCCTGTCCTGACTCTGAGGCAGTTGAACCACCACCACCAAGTCCAGCACCAGGTCCTCTGGAGCAGGATGAGCCTGTTCCCCCAGGCCCAGGTGTGGATCCCACCCCTGTTCAGCACCGTGACCAGCCAGCTGCCAGTTCATCTGGCCATCCCCTACCTGTGCCTGGTTCTCCCCGCACCTCCATTGTTTGGCAGTTTTTTGACAGTGTCGGGGGGGGCAGCAGTGTGGTCAAGTGCTGCCTATGTGAGGTGGAGGTGTGCTGTGGCCCCGGGGGACTCACCTGGGGAATGGGAGCCAGCACACCCATATGCTCAATCACCAGCAGCAGGAGTGGCAGGCTACCACAGAACAGACCATGCCTGCACCTGCTTGCCATTCTGTGTTAGAGGGTGCAGCTGTGCATTGCGACATCCCTAAGAAGAGAAGGGCCACAGCAGCACCTGCTGCTCCACCAGCACCACCACCACCACCAGCAGGTCAGTGTGTAGAACGTGTGGACCCCAGAGAACTGCATGTAACATAGGCTGACTTGGCAGTTCTCTGGAGTGCTGTCGAGGAGAACAACAAGAGGGTGAGTGCTGTGGAGCAGCAGCTGGATCACATAGAGGGACATCAGTTGCAAATTATGTCCATGCTGGTACTGCTGCTGGATCACCATGGGATCCCACATTAGTTTTTTTTTTCCTCACACCATGTGCCCCCCCACACCTTCCTTGCTGTGTTACAAAATGTATTCCTCCACCATCCTCGACCCTTGTATGTAATGATGCCCTTTTTTTGTTGTCTTCCGTATTCGTGACACTTTGTATTCCGAGCAGTGCAAGTTTACTGTGCTAAACTGCATGTGTGCAGTCAGTCTTCTTTCCAGTCTGTGTATGTACTGCAGACACTGTCCAACTCCCTGACTTAAAAACAAACATTAATGAGTACAATGGTGGGGTGGTGAAGCATGAAGAGATACTACAAAACAGGCTTACAATACATCCAAGTAACAATTAAAAAAAATTAATGATGTGATTTGTGACGTGATCGTAAATCGTGATTTGTGACTGCACTTGTGACCGTGATGATGAAGAAACATGAATGCCTACAGCTGTACTTCCCTGGGCCCCGATGAGCTGTAGCTTAAAACTCCCAGACTTAAAAACACATATCAATGAGTACAATGGTGGGGTGGTGAAGCCTGGAGAGATACTACAAAACAGGCTTACAATACATCCAAGTAACTAGTAAAAAAAATTTATGTTGTGATTCATAATGTGAATGATCGTAAATCGTGATTTGTGACTGTGATGATGAAGAATGTGATTTGTATCACGAGTGACTCATGATGATGGTCCTGACTTAAAAATGTATATTAATGAGTACAATGTTCATGCAGAATCAAGCACCACACCTGTCCAGTACTCAGAAGGGAAGCCAAAGAAACAACTGTGACTTAAATTACTGATGGAGATTGGGCCTAAAGAGATGCAAATGCACAGACAGATTAAGATTAAGTTGTGCACTGAAGAGATGCAGACACAAAGGTACATCACCTAACCAGTGCTTACCTTCAGAAATTCAAATCTGAAATTAATACCTTTGCCAGTTGGGGTGGGTCACAGGGTTGCAATGTACTGTACTATGCGGTAACAGTCACTAGTACTAGTACCAATAAATATACCACAAAGAAGTACAAAAATCACACAGCTGCAGTGGACAGCAGCTTCACATTGCTGAAATTATTATGTGGCACAATAAGAAGTGTCTGATTTGATGACACGCTTTACACACACACACTAAGTAATGCATAGCAAATTGAAAACTTCAGTAATATAACTACATATTTTAAACAAACTAAAATTATGCACTGCGGCAGTAACAGTCACTAGTACTAGTATCAGTAAAGATACCACAAAGAAGTACAAAAATCACACAGCTGCAGTGGATAGCAGCTTCACATTGCTGAAATTATTATGTTGCACAATAAAAGGTGTCTGATTTGATGACACGCGTCTCACACACACACACTCACACACATACTAAGTAATGCATAGCAAATTGAAAACTTCAGTAATATAACCACATATTTAAAAAAACTAAAATTATGCACTGCTGCACCACAACAATCAGCAAAAAAAGGCAAGAAATATTGAAAATATTGTACATTAACGTAGTTATACAAGGAAAATATCACCAAAACAGGAAGCACTGTCTTTTTCTCCTAGTTAATCTACCTACACCACAGATACATCCCTCCCCCAAAGCACACTTCCACTGTCTCTCAGTACACAGACTGAATGTTGTACATTAACATTCAAAATCCATACACAAACAATAAACGCTCGATGATATGAGCACAAGAGGGTTTCCTATAATCAATGAACTAAAGTTTCAGCAAAAAATGACTCAAAAAGACTTTTTTAACAGCTTTTTGAAGGTTTGAATCGCAGAGAGCTCTCAGAGCAGATTGTCTCCTACAGCTTCCTACACACACTACCCCAAACTGAGGCTGTGCAGAACAATCTAGAGCCCATGTGACCAGAAATCCCATGAATCACTGCAAAATTCACCTTTGGAGCTTAAAAACAAGGCGAAGTCAGGCAAAGTGGAAGGTGGAGTAACGCAAAGTCAATGATTTCAATGGACTTTGCATTACCCATTAAAACGCGGAGCACTCTGCTGCGTTGGAGAGCACTCACGACTACCTTCACTCCGCGGAATCACTTCATGGAGCGTAATTAGGCCACTTCGCAGATCACTAGTCACACTGCAAGTCACAGCGAGTGAGAGGGATCTAAGGGTGGTGGTAGACGTCAAAATGAATAACACTGAAAACTGCAGAAGAACTGCGGCAAAAGCAAACAGGATACTGGGCTGCATAGCCAGGGGATTACATCCAGGAGGAGAGAGGTGATCTTCCCTCTGTATAATGCCTTGGTCAGACCACATCTCTAGAACTGTGCGCAGTTCTGGAGACCTCACCTCAAGACAGACATAGCACTGCTGGAGAGGGTACAGAGGAGGGCAACCAGGATGATTCAGGGCATGGAAAGGAGGCCCTATGAGGAAAGACTGGAAGAGCTGGGGCCGTACTCGCTGGAGGAGAGGGGAGATAGAGGGGACATGATAGGAGTCTTCAAATATGTAAAAGGAATAAACAGGGGCGGAGCCAAAGAGATGTTCAGACTAAAGAAGGGGGAAACAACCAAGGGGCATGAGTGGAAGCTGGAGGGGTGGAATGCAGGAGGCATTACTTCACTGAGAGGGTGGTGGAGCCATGGAATGCACTTCCCAAGAGTCTGGTGGAGGAGGGCACAGTGGAGGGCTTTAAGAAGGGGTGGGACAGGTACAAGGGAAAACTGAAGTCGAAGAGGACCCTTTCTGGTGCTGGGGGGTGGAAAAGCGAGCACCCATTAGGAGGCTGGCTACCGAGTAGACCATCAGGCCTATTCTGCTGGCTTTTAGTATGTTAATATGTTAGTAAATACTTAGGAATTTGGCTCAACAGTAAACTATCCTTTTCGGAACATATCGAAACACTTGCAAAAAAGCTAAAAGCCAGATTGGGCTTTTCTTCAGGAACAAAAGACTATACCCCACAGACATCAGGATTAGGTTAGTTCAAACAACCTCACTTCCCCTTCTGAACTATGCTGACATAATTTATAATAGTTTAGCTTCTAACCTGCAAAGCTAGATGTTCTGTATCACTGTGTCCTACGTGTCATAACTAATGCACCCATCCTTTTAGAGCCCACCTCTGTGTCCTTTATTCTTTCGTTGGCTGGATGCCCCTGGCCTCTAGATCGATGCTTCATACCTGTACATGGGTCTACAAAGCACTGCTGAGCAAACTTTCTACTCGTATCACATTCCTGCTCCATCGCTCCAATAGTTGCTACTCCCTTAGGAAAAATACCAGCATCCTGTTAGTTGTGCCCAAGATCCACACCCGCTATGGTAAAGCAGCTATTCAATATGTCATTCCATCAGCTTGTAACAAACTCTAGTCATCACTTAAGCTCTTCAAATCCATAGCCAAAACAGCTGTTCAGGAAGCTTGTTGATGTTACAACAGTTAGCATTCCTTTTCTAAAGTTTTACTTTTTTATGTGAGCACTTAGGTACATTCTTTGGTTCCCCCTCCCTAACACTTGCAAGTCTATTTTGCCTTGCATGTACTGTATGTGTAAATGTTATGTTATCTAGATTCAAAGCCTGTAACTCAAATGCCACGGTATGCTTTCTTTGTTTTTTCTCAGAATGTATGTGTAACCCCTCTACCAAATAAAGGCTTACCTGAAGCCTGCAGCCCTTGTTACTTCTCTCCTCCTGGGTGCCCCCGAGTCAGCCTGCATTTTTTTTGGTCCCCTGGTCCTGTTTCTGCCTCCTGGTGCCCCTTTCAGCCCCAAAGAAGCAAATTCAGCACTGTGGGGCTTGAACAGTGCAACCACAATCTCCCACTACAAAGCATGCCCTCGGGGCAGAGGGAATTGCTCAGGGCACGAGTGGCACCTTTGATCTCCAACCGCTTTGGTTTGCAGTCAATCCGAAGAGTGTTCCGTTGATCCTGGAATCCCCATCAGTTAAGTGGGACCTGGTGACCATGGACATGCCACTGAGAGGGGTGGAGATCCACGAGGGAGTTTCAATCGGGGCTCATTAATATTTATGAGCCAGGAGCCCTGATCATTTGAATATTCATGAGGATCTGTCTGCCCTCGGGGCAGCTGTACCTCAGCTGCGGCTGAAAAGGGAAAAGGAAAATGTTTAAAAATAGTAATGAAACTAAGGTGTATGTTTGGGGGAGAATGCTTGCAAGGGGGAAGAGTGTTTAAAACAAAATGAATGCTCTACTCCTGGCTGCACCAGTAAAATATTGGGACTCAAGAGCGATAGCCTGTCTATTGCTGCATGTCAGGGAGTTAAAACATCGGCAGCAGAGACAGGAAAACAGACTGAGCAATTAGGTATCTCTATGCAGTGACAGCAAGTACATGTGCAGGGCTAATGAACTGTGGGGCATTGGGGCAGATATTCAATTATTTCTGGCTGCACCAGGACTTTAATTTGAGACTATTACTAATCTGCTTAGGGACAGTGGGTTAAGCAACCATTGCCAGCAGCCACAGCCAATCAGAAAGCCAGGATAACAAAGCCTAGACTTGTGGGACATTCACAGAAGCTCAGGGGGAAAATGCCTAGTGCTCATGGGGACTTACAGGGACCTAATTCTAGGAACAAAAACAGCAGACCAACAGTGCACTGAGTGGGGTTCATACATTATTCATTTTCCTGACTGACAAGTCCTCCAGCAAATTGGAGGCCCTGCAACAAAAGCCACTGCCAATCAGGAGCCTCAGAAGAGCCCTATAAGAGACAGTGTTTTCCAGCATTTTGCTAGATTCAGGATGGAGATCGAGAGAGATGCGAGCAGGAACCCCACCCCCCGGGTGAGGGCTCAGGCCCCAGCCATGCTGCCAAGCCTGGAGAACTGGTTAATCCTCTCTAGCCTGGAGGGGGTTTGCAAAGTAATGTAGTTTGTTGAACTGCTAGTCTGGTGGTTGCAAGAATGTCCTCCAGGTGCTAGCCCTCCCTTCCATGTCAGGAGAAGATGTGGACCGACCAAAACCAGATGACATCAAGCAGCAGTGAGAGCGCAGAAAAGAACCTCATTTGTAAGAGGACTGAAGATCATCAGGAACCTTCTATAGCGGGGTCATCTGTGAAGGACCTGAGTACGTACCCTTGTACCCACCGGTGCAAGAGATAAAGCAATCTAAGTAAATATGGGCCATCATGCCCCCATAACTGTTCAAGTGCCAAGAAAGCAAGCTAAGTAATTATGGGATGTCATGCCCCAGTAACTGTTCTAGTGAGAGAAAGCAAGCTTAATCAATCTGGGTCACCTTGCCCAAAGTGACTGTTTGATATACAGTAAGTAGTTCTTCAGTTCGCACCTTGCCCTGCTGCCCTGTCTGGCCTAGCACGGGTGGATCTCTGGAACTGTGTTTGCAGATTGTAGCTGTTGCTGGGGACCCAAGAGAGCCCAAACAGCATCTAACTATTGGGGAACCCATTGGAGACTAACAGTGTCAGAAATGTGCCGAGATGCACCCATGTCAGGAAAAAAAAATCATATGAATGTGCTGTGATGCACCTGTGTCCACCATCTGGTCAAGAATGTCCTGTGGAGCCGCCAGCCCTAGCTGCATTATCACATTAAGGGACTGAGACTTCAAAGTCAATTAAGTTTGACTTATGATATCTGGAAATAAAGGTATTCCACCTTTCTTATAAATGTACTGGAGGTAATAATGTATTGGGATATAAATGTACTGGTTGTGACCACCATGTAAATGTGCTGAATATTCAGGATTGCAAATCCAAGATCTAACCAAGGTAACCTGGCCAGTTACCTCCTTCTGAACTGTTCAGACTGTCAATGCAGGGCAGCCACTGCTTTTCTGCGACAACCAGGGCAACCCCTGCTATTCTGCCAAAAGCAGGGCGACCCCTGCACCTCTGCTAAAGAAATGGAATGTTGTTAATCTGTCTTCCAAGTTAATCCCTTCCTTTTAAGTCAAAGCCGGCCAATGCCATCGGCTACAACACCCACCAGCCATGCAACCATCCAGGACTTTGGAATCTGGGTACCCAGAGAATAGTGTGAGATTGTGGGGTTTCACATCTATCTGGACACTGGTACCAGTGTGGGAAAACATATGTGTAACATTTGATTAGTTGGCAGCTTAGATAACCAGGGCTCTGGATATCTTTTGGGTTGGTGAAATGTGATTCTCTTGTCTGCTTAATTGGTACTCACCCAGCTGGATGGTTTCACCAGTACCAACAAAACCAACCACGTGTACATTTGTAAATAAGAATCACAGCATATCCTCTTTTCGGACTGTTTCCCCATCCTAACTCCTATGTCCCCCAAATAAATATTATTGTTACTGTTTTTGAAAGATGGTTGTGAGCATATTATTAGAGAGAGTCTTTGATTATAAAATGCTTGACATGTGGGAAAATGATAATGAGTCATGTCTTGTGGTGGCAATATAGTAATTATGGGTGGTATGACATCTCTGGGAGTTGTACCTGGTAACAGCTTGCCCACATTAAAGATAAACTCTGAGTGGAGGCAGTGCGCATTTTAGAACCTAATGTAAGTTTTAGAACCCAAATCCCTCAGCCTACCTTGTAGGTAGTAGGCAGGGGTGTAACTCTAGGAGTAACGCCACCTAGGGGTTAAACATGTACCAGGCCATTTCTTATATTGCATTTATTTTCGTTATCATTGAACTTTGTATATTGCACTTGTATTACTGTATAACATCTTAAATTCACACTCCATATATTTAGCGCCCCAAGCACACCAGACATATTCACCACATCTTATTTTCACTGGTGGAACACTAGTGCTGTTATTATATAGTGCTTCACATAATATTCACAGTCTTTTTATTTTCACTCTAAAATGAAACCAGCGAATATAGTGAAAATAAACATTCAGTGAATATTTGGTCTTATACAGTATGTTGTCCTTGACAGGACCTCCTTGTTAATGAGTGTGCTCTATGGAGTGTTCCTGAAAATGAACTGGAAAAAAAAACATTAACTACATAATTCAACTCAATTCAATTTTATTTATAAAGTGCCTTTCAAAACCAAAAATTTATACATTACAAATTTAAAATCAACCAGAGCTAAAAACACAAGAAAAAAACATTAAATCTACATTAAGCAAGATGTTACAAATCACTTATAAAACGATAATTCAATTTAAAAATGCTAACTCAAAAAGATATGTTTTTAAGGCGACCTTAAACTTATCGACGGTTGGGCATTCTCTTAACCAACGAGGTAGAGAATTCCACAGGGTTGGTACCGCAAAAGCAAAGGCACAAGATCCTGATGACTTCAGATGAACCCTGGGAATCTCCAGCAATCCCTTGTTGGTGGAACGGAGAGGACGAAGGGGGCAGTAAGGAACCAGGAGATCTTTCAGGTAACCGGGTCCCTGATCATGTAGATCTTTAAAGGTTAGTAAACCAACCTTAAAGGTGATCCGCCACCAAACAGGCAGCCAGTGCAGTTCACGGAGCACAGGCGTAATATGACTGATTCTAGAAGTCCCAGTCAAAAGCCTGGCTGTCGCGTTCTGCACTAGCTGAAGGTGGCGGATATCAACCCCAGGTTGCCCTAGGTAGAGGGAATTGCAGTAGTCCAGATGAGTAGTGACAAAGGCGTGGACCAATGTTGGAAGGTCACCCGGGGGAATCAGATGTTTCACCCGGGTGATATTCCTCAGATGGTAAAAAGTGGATTTAACAACAGCTGACACCTGAGATTTCAGAGTCAGACCGTCATCAAAAATAACACCCAGATTTCGCACCCGTTCAGAGGTAGGGAGCGGTACACCACCAAGTAATAAACCAGATAGTTGTCCAGCTCCCACACCCAAACCCAGATGACCTGGATCCATCACCAATACCTCAGTCTTGTCTGGATTGAGTCTCAACCAGCTCGAACTCATCCAAAGTCTGATCTCATCAAGGCAGTTATTAAGTACAGAGAGTGCATCACCCTGACCGGGGAGAAAGGACAGATACAGCTGGGTATCATCTACATAACAGTGAAAACCCAAGCTGTATCGCCTGATGATTTCTCCTAATGGCAGCATATACACTGCAAACAACATGGGGACTAAAATGGAGCCCTGCGGTACCCCACAGGACAGGGAATGAGCGCCAGAGGAATAAACTCCAGTGACAACTCTCTGAAACCTGCCTTTGAGGTAAGATCAAAACCATTCGAGGACTGTACCAGACAGTCCACAAAAAACCCGCAGACACTCCAATAGCACTCCATGGTCTACAGTGTCAAATGCAGCAGATAGATCAAGAAGGACCAAAATGGTACACGCCTTTCGATCTCTGGCCATAAGGAGGTCGCCCAATACCCGGACAAGGGCAGTCTCTGTACTATGCCTTTTTCTGAAACCAGACTGGAGAGTATCATAGACATTGTGAGATATAAGATGATCATCCAATTGCAATGCAACTGCCTTTTCAATTACCTTACCAACAAATGGCAGGTTAGAGGTAGGCCGGTAGTTAGCTAGACAATCTGGATCCAAGGAGGATTTTTTAAGGAGTGGTCGACCTACCGCCTCCTTAAGGGGTCAGGAAAAAAAACCCTCTCCAAGGATTTCCAGACAATGTCTACAAGGTGTAGGACCCGGATCCAAACTACAACTAGTTGGTCGCATTGTTTGGATGATCTTCACAATGTCCCTGAAATCTGGCCAGTGAAAGTCTAACTAGACAGATTGAGGACAAGCCACTTATAGTCGACCACCACAATCCCCCATAGGAAAGGTTGGACTGATACCGGACCTGATGTCGGCAACCTTATCCGCAAAGAACCAAGCAAACTCCTCGCATCTTAGCTGAGAAAAAGCTTCTCTGGGCTGGAGACAGACTGGATTGCACAGTCTGTCCACAGTCCGGAAAAGCTGAGCCGGATGATTCTGTGCCGCAGAAATCTCTCTGGACAGGAATTCTGCCTTCTTACGAGTGATTTCTGATTGATAGCTATCATAATGCGCCATCAATCTAAGCCTGTCAGCATCAAGGCCGATTTCCACCAAACTCTCCAACCTTCGCCAATCTTGTTTTAACTCCTTAAGGAGCCATCAACCATGGGCTCCTTGGACGGAGGGTGAGAGGTCGAACACGAACAGGAGCAATTTTGTCCAGAGCATCTCCTACAGCCTTATTATAGGCTAATACCAGATCATCTGGACTCATGCATTCACCCGAAAAGCTCGATAGATCCAGAACCGCCATTAGGTCGTTGGAATTAACACCCCTTAAAGGGCAGTACTGAACCATCTCCATGGGGCAGACCTATTAGAGGGGGCCCTGAAGCTGAACCTTATGGTGTAATGGTCAGACCAACTGACAGGTTCCACCCCTAAATCAGTGATCTCCATACCCATGAGAAAAACCAAATCCAATGAATGACCCCCTATATGGGTAGAGGAGGTAACAAGCTGTGTCAGGCCCAGCGTATTCATTAGCTGGAGGAGATTTTGACCAAAAGAAGAGAGTTTATCATCGACCCAGGCATTGAGGTCACCCAGAAGTATCAGTCTAGGAAACCTCAGCACCAGGTCGACGATGAAGTCTGCTATCTCCTGCAGGAATACTCCACCGTCACCTGGTGGATGGTAGACAAGGAGAATCCCGTAGCCTGCACCCTCTCCCAGGATATATTCAAAAGAATTGATATTTCCCAATGGCACATCCACAAGGCCTAGCTCAAATTTAAACATAATGGCCACACCCTCGCCCCTACAATCCAGCCTTGGCCGGTGTATCACCGAAAACCCGGCTGGAGTTGCCGAGGCCAATACAGGGCCTGGATTTCCATCCAGCCAGGTCTCAGTGATACAAGCGAGATCAGATGATCCAACAAGATCAGCAATAATAGCTGTCTTGTTCTTAATTGATCTGGCATTGCATACATACTGTATTCCTACCATGTATAAAACACCTTTTACCCTATGTATAAAATAGCCTATAAAAGCTTCAGAAATGACAAGGAGAAATCCATTAACAGATTCTATGCAACACACTCAGATCTGGAAGTTCCACATTTTGACTATTTGTTCCACATTGCCCTACAGTGGTGGGTTATGAGCTTGATGGGTACTGTACATATGCAAAACTACATAAGCACCACATTTGTGTGAGGGTTGATAACCTAAAAGAGTAAGGTTTAAATCTTTTATTTTTTCAGTTTCTTTTCCCTACAAAAGTATCTTAAAAATTCATATGTTTACTGTTTTGACAACCCCCCCCCCCACACATGAAAACAACTTCAACAAATGTTAACATATTTACAAGATTCTGAGATCTGCTGGAAACAGTGAGTATGCCAAATTTCAGCTCATTAATGCAAAGGACAGCCGAGTTAGCAGCAGCAGTAAATGAGTGCCTGCTCAGCCCTAAAACTACCTCTTAACTGTCCCTGATTTTTAGGGATGTAACTGATGTCCCTGACAGTGCCTAAAAGCTTTCTCTGTCCTTCCTAAAATTAGTTTCTGTCACTGAAAAGTAGACATTTGAAGAGAAAATACTGCCAAACATTCATTTTTAAGTCTAGTTTTTCATCAGAAAGTGCCACTCATATTAAGCAAAACATTGTAGGAGGCTTCTTGAGCTGATATTGCAATTTTTACGTGGCTTGTGCTTGTGCATGAAACGTTTTGCTAGAGAGAACGGCATTTCAGAGGTGCTGTCACTGACTAGCCTAATGCAGGTCAAGCTGCATTGAGCTCGTCCTTGACAGACCAACGATCATGTAAGCTAACTCTGACAATGGTTCACAGATTATGGGCAGAAACATTGTGTAGTTGAAACAAATGAACCACTCAAATGAGAGAGCACTTCACCCTTTAGTTTGTGGCTCTCTCATTGGAGCGCGTTATTTGTTTCAACTTCCCCTGCCTCTCTGGTCTCCATTTCTCCTGTCTTTTCTTCCCTTGCTCATTATGCATTTCTCCCCTCCCATCCATCGCTCCATTTTCCTTGATGTCTCCCCCACCACCCCCCACACAGCTTTTCTGCAGGAGCGATTTCACCAGCAGTAAATGGTAGACAGTACAACACTACTCCCTCCTTCCTACAATTTGAAGTAGTCCAAGCCCAAAGATAAAGTTTGGCTGCTGGCTACACTTTTACCTTGTCACATGCAACAGAGTCCAGACAGCAGGAGCCTATGCCTCTTCCAATCACTGGTTCTGCAGTTATTTAACTTTTCCTGTGGCTCAGACCCCATTACAGGCTCTCCTTCATGGTTGCCGTCCTGTGGTCAGTATATACAGCCCCACAAAGCATAGCTGAGCATTGGAAAAATAGGTGTAATAATACTAGGTGACAGTGCTATAATAATAATAATGATAAACGTTATTTTTATGGCGCCTTTCAAATGCCTTTCAAATGCCAAGGTGCCTAACAAATTTAAAATCACAGAACAAACATCTCAACAACATTTATTATATATAAAATCATTAATATCATTAATATCATCAAACAGTTAATCACTGAATGCTATTTAACTTTTCCTGTGGCTCAGACCCCATTACAGGCTCTCCTTCATGGTTGCCGTCCTGTGGTCAGTATATACAGCCCCACAAAGCACAGCTGAGCATTGGAAAAATAGGTGTAATAATATTAGGTGACAGGGCTATAATAATAATGATAAACTTTATTTTTATGGCGCCTTTCAAATGCCAAGGTGCCTAACAAATTTAAAATCACAGAACAAACATCTCAACAACATTTATTATATATAAAATCATTAATATCATCAAACAGTTAATCACTGAATGCTTGGTGCCATAAAAATGTTTTCAAAGCTTGCTTAAATCCCTCCACGGTCACGCACTCCTGTAACCAATGGGGCAGAGATTTACAAAGGCTTGTGGCCGCATGCATAAAAGCTCTGACCCCAGAAGATTTCAAACACACCCTTGGAATTTCTAGCAACCCCTCATCAACTGACTGGAGCGATCATTCAGGGCAGTAGGGAACCAGAAGCACTTTCAGGTAGTCTGGGCCCTGTCTGTGTAGGACTTTAAAAGTCAGAAGACCGACTTTAAAGGTGATCCATCACTGTACTGGCAGCCAGTGCAGTCCATGTAGTACTGGCAAAATATGACAGGACCGAGACAATCCCATAAAAAGCCAGGCCACCGCATTCTGCACTAGCTGCAGGCGATGGATTTCCACCCCCGGTTGCCCTCGGCACAGGAAGTTACAATAATCTAAGTGTGAGGACACAAAGGCGTGGCTCAAAGTAGGAAGGTCGCTGGACGGAACAAGGTGCTTAATCCTGGAGATATTTCTTAGATGGTAAAAGGAAGATTTAATGACAGCCGACACCTGAGAATGCAGGGTCAGCCCTTCAAAAATTACCCCCAGGTTTCGCACCTGTTCAGAGGTCGGGAGAGATACGCTCCCAAGAAAAAGTCCGGAGGGCGAACCCACCCCCAACCCCCCTGCAACCCAGATCCACAACCAGCACTTCAGTCTTACTTGAGTTCAACCTCAACCAACTGGAATCCATCCATTCCTGGATTTCTGTGAGGCAGCTATTAAAGACCGAGAGAGCTCCATCCTGGTCGGGTGCAAAAAAAAGGCAGAGCTGGGTATCATCAGCATAGCGGTGAAACCTCAGCCCATACCTTCTTACAATGTCTCCGAGGGGCAGCATATATACTGTGAACAACATGGGGACAACACTGACCCCTGAGGAACCCCACATGACAGAGAAACTGGATCTGAGAAATAAACCCTGGACACTGCTCTCTGAGTTTTTCCCATGAGGAACAATGTAAACCACCTGAGGACTGTGCCTGACAGTCCACAGATGAACCTCAGATGGTTAAGCAGGACCCCATGGTCCACAGTATCAAACACTGATGAGAGATCTAGAAGAACCAAAATGGAATGTCTCTTCTGATCTCTAGCCATCAGGAGATCATTGAGCACCCGAACCAATGCTGTCTCAGTACTATGTCTCTTTTGAAATCCAGGCTGGAGGGGTTCATAGATGCCATGGATGGTCAAATGGTCCTCTAACTGTGCAGCCACTATTTTTTCAATCACTTTCCCTAAAAAGGGGAGGTTAGAGATTGGTCTGCAGTTTGCAAGGCAGTCTGGGTCCAAAGAAGCCTTTTTCAAGAGTGGTGTCACCACTGCCTCTTCCAGGGAGCTAGGAAACTCACCTGTTTCCAAGGAGCACCAGACTATCTGAGCTAGGACTGGACCAATACAATCAATACAACCTAGAATCAGGGAAGTGGGTCCTGAGTCCAAACTACAGCACACAGGGCACACACTCTGGACAATCCACATGACATCCATTAACGCCAGTTGGTCGAAGGTACTCCAGGAAAACCGAGGAGCAGTGGCCTCACACTGATCAAAAACAACACCCATACAGTGTGCTGGTTGGAGTACCACCCTGATGTCAGCCACCTTATTCGCAAAGAATCGGGCAAGTTCATTGCACTCTACTTGTGAAAAAGCTTTCCAAACTTGTAGACAGGCTGGGTTGCACAGTCTGTCCACAGTTCGGAACAGCTAAGCTGGTCAATTTTGAGCAGCTGCAATCTCTCTGGACAGGAACTCTGCCTTCTTACGGGTGACTGCAGATTGATAGACTTGATAATGGTCCCTCAATCTAAGGTGGTTGGCATCAAGGGCGGATTTCCGCCAGCAATGCTCTAACCTTTGTCCTAGTTGCCGCATCTCCCTCAAAGTCCCATCAAATCATGGGGATCGAGGGCGAAGAGAGAGAGGACAAACTCGGACAGGAGCAATGACATCTTGGGCCACTGAAATGGCCAAATTATAAGCCTTCACGAGAGCCTCTGGGTCATTGTTTGCCATTGAGAGGGGTGAGAGGTCAAGCACTGCTGCTAGGCCTTGAGAACTTATATCTCATAAAGGACGGTATCTGACCATCTCCACAGGGGTAGGCCTAAGAAGGGAGGCACTAAAACTGAACCCCGCGGTGTAATGATTGGACCATCCAACTGGTTCCACCCCCAAGTCAGAGGCTTTGATCCCCAGGAGGAAGACTAAGTCAAGAGAGTGACCGTGTTTGTGAGTAGCAGTAGTAACTATCTGTGTGAGGCCCACCGATGTCATCAACTGGAGGAAGTGCTGACCAAATTACGAGAGTTCGTCGTCGACCCAGGCACTGAAGTCACCCAGGATCATCAGCCTGGGTGACTTGAATGCCATGTCGATGATGAAATCTGCGACTTCCTGAAGGAATCGCTTCTCATCTCTGGGTAGATGGTAGATGAGGGCGATCCGACAACCTACACCTGCTACTACAGTACACTCAAATGACCCAGTCTCCTCAACTGGTACACTCGTGAAGTTAAGTTCAGTCTTGAAACAGACTGCAACCCCCGCGATCCAATCTCGGACAGTGTATCACTGAATACCCGGCCAGAATTACAGCCTCAAAAATGGGGCCAGAGTTCTCATCCAACCAGATCTCGGTGATGCAAGCCAGGTCCACCTTCTCAACAAGATCTGCAATAAGAGCAGTCTTGTTTTTAATGGACCGGGCATTGTATAACACCACCCGAGTTGGATAAACCTCTTGAGCCACCTGGACCACCTGCCTACCACAACTGGTAGTGCCCTTGGGTATGGAAACCAGACATGGTGAACCATGTTCTAGGTTCCATTTCGCCCCAGGGCATCTTCTGGATCTTACCACCCCAATGCGGTGGCCCCTCTCATTCACCCTCCACTGTTCACACCCCCCTGCTCCCCTCCCTCCCTCCTCTACGCACAATACTCAACGCCCCACAGCATTGGTAAGTTGTAAACTGAAGGGGCAGAGGGGTGGAGAGTGGGGGGTGAATAGCTCACAACCGTGGGGGCAGGCCTCCAACACATTCTCGTATCCCAAACTGCACTCCCCAACTATCCAATTATATACAAAAAAAACACCCGGAATACTAAAAATAAAATAAAATATGCAGTCTTACTGAAACCAAAGAATTATGGTTACAAAAAGCATGTGAAGCTGAGTAAACTAGTGATGGCGTTAGGTAATTACTTATTACAAATTGCAAAAGGCAAATAGAAGCAGCTGAATGCTACAGATATACCAGTAAGTATGCACTGCACTAATGACCATATAACCCAGTATTATACATTTCACTGTTGGAGACAGGTCTCGTAAGTTAGAGTAGCTTGAAATAAGTTTTTTTTTTTTAAAAACAAAAAGATACTTGCAGAACTGGGTTGAATTCAAATGTTTACACTCACAAGTCTCCAGTTATAACTAGGTTTTCAGTTCTCCAGTCGTAATCCTATTTAGCAAGGCTATGAAATGGTTGTAGTAGAGTCCAGGTAGTTAAACACTGTATGGCAGTACAATTATAGACTTACCAGGTGGTGGGAAAAAGCAGACCTGGGAAGATGGGCCAAGCAGTCCTTATCTGCTGGCAAATTCTATGGTTCTCTGTTTTCCTTCTGCTTTTACACACTTCTTTCGCACAGAGGTTGGCTGTTTTAATTATGCCCTCCCTCAGTTTTCTCCATTGTACCTGTACCCCTCCCTGGCAATCCCCCCAACAAGGCAGTTTCTGATGCAGTCTCCCATTTCTTTAAAATCTGCCCTCCTAAAGGCTAGGACCCTCCTCTTATGGTTAGCCTCTGTTCCTTTCTTTATATTAAACCACACTGTACCATGATCACTGATACCCAGTTGATTACTCACTGTGACATCTACAATGCAGTCCCTGTTTGTAAGCACTAGATCCAGCACTGCCCCATCCCTAGCAAGTTCTCTGACTAGCTCCATGAGCAAGTCAAGGATGGCCCTATTCATAGAAACATAGAATCTGATGGGAGATAAGGACTGGTTGGCCCACCTAGTCTGCCCATTTCCCTACCTAACAGATAAGCTGCAGATCCTAGTTAACCAGCAGCCTACTTCCTCCTACCCCCCACTAGAATTGGCTTATGTCTGTCCCATGCATTCTTGAATTCCCCCACTGTATTTGACTCTACGATCTCCTCAGGAAGGCTGTTCTATGCACCTACAACCCTCTCTGTAAAGAAATACTTCCTCACATTACCTCTGAGCTGTCCCCCCTCTGTCTTCAAATTGTGCCCCCTCATTCTTGCATATCTCTTTTTTCTGAAAGATGCTACCATCTTGAACTTTGTTGATTCCCTTGAGGTATTTGAAAGTTTCTATCATGTTCCCCCTCTCCCTTCTTTCCTCACGACTATACATCTTAAGCTCCTTTTAGTCTTTCCTCATATGTCTTCTGGTGCAGACCATGCACCATTTTGGTGGCCCTCCTCTGGACAGCCTCCACTCTATGTCTTTGTGGAGACGGGGTCTCCAGAACTGTAGACAGTACTCCAGATGTGATCTCACCAACTGTCTGTACAGCAGGACAACAACTTCCTGTTTTCTACTGGTGATGCTTCTCCCTATGCAACCAAGTATCCCAGTATTCCTTCCTGAAGCTGCAGCTGAAAGGCTCCACTACATGTCAGGCATATTGAAGACATCAACTAGCAGCACCTTCTCCTTACTCGCCAGTCTGATGATGACTTCCCCAAGTGCCTTATCCAACTGCTCACCCTGTGCTGGAGATCTGTACTACCCTGGTACAGACAGTGGCCGCTAAGCTGTCTCCAGGGTAACCCATAGCACCTCTAGCACCTCCTTTTCCTCGTGGTGCCCCTGTACCTCCATGGCTTTGATTCCCTCTCTCAGCAGTAGCGATATTTGTTTGCAAAAAAATTCATACCGCCTTTTAACAACTCATGTCAATAAATACTGCTGCCACTTTCAGGTTTTAAAAATCTTTTCTGTAGAGACTACTTCTATGTATGGTTTTACCATGTGGTATGATGGTAAACAGCACAGCATCGAACCAAGAAATCACATTTCTTATGGCGGATTTGGTACAGGAGAGGGAACTTTCAAAAACTTTAAAATCCCTTATCTTGGTTCAGGCTTGAAAGAAAACAAAAAGAAACATAGAAGTTGATGGCAGATAAGGACCGCAAGGCCCATCCAGTCTGCCCATTTCTTTTTCTACATTATGAATATGCCATAGGCCTTTGCTCTGTCAATGGCCTATCTTTTCATACTCATCTGTATTGCTCGCTTATGCCTATCCCGTGCCTGTCTGAAGCTCTGCACTGTATTCTTATTAACCACTTCCTGAGGTAGGCCGTTCCATGCATCCACCACCCTTTCTGTGAAAAAGAACTTCCTCACATTACCCCTTAATCGGCCTCCCTCTATTCTCATGCTGTGGCCTCTTGTCCTGCTATTTTTCTTATATTGAAACATGTTAGACTCTTTCACCTTGTTAATGCCCTTAAGGTGTTTGAATGTTTCGATCATATCACCTCTCTCCCTCCTTTGCTCTAGGGTATACATATTGAGCTCAGTTAATCTGTACTCATATGTTTTCTGATGCAGTCCCTGCACCATTTTGGCTGCCCTTCTCTTGACTGCCTCAGTTTGGTTAATGTCCTTATGAAGGTGTGGCCTCCAGTACTGCATGCAGTACTCCAGATGGGGCCTAACCAGTGTCTTGTAAAGAGGGATTATTACCTCCCTCTTCCGACTTGTAATAACCCTACTAATATAGCCTAACATCCCCTCTAGTGTTACCTACTGCTTTAGAGCTCTGCTTGGACAATTTTAGGTCATCGGTGATGAAGACGCCCAAGTCTCTTTCTTCCCTTGTGACTGCCATCAACTCCCCTCTCAGCCTATAGGTGACCTCAGGGTTTCTCTTCCCTATGTGCATGATCTTGCACTTCTTTGTGTTAAACCTCAGTTGCCACTCTTCCGACCATTTTGCTAGTTTATCCAGATCTCTTCTCATTCTGCCCACCCCATCTGGATCATCTACTCTGTTGCAGATCTTAGTGTCATCTGCAAACAGACAAGCTTACCCTCCAGTCCATTTGCAATATCACTGAGGAAGATATTGAAGAGGACTGGCCCCAGGACTGATCCCTGAGGTACCCCACTTGTGACCTGCATCTCTTCTGACAGCATACCATTTACCACCACTCTCTGTTTTCTGCCCATCAACCAGTTTGCCACCCAGCTGACCCATCCCGAGCCTACCCAGCTTAATAATCAATCTTCTATGTGGAACAGTATCGAAAGCTTTGCTGAAGTCAAGGTAGTCAACATCAGCTGCTCCCCCTTGGTCCACCACTCTGGTTACCCAGTCAAAGAAATCTATGAGATTAATTTGACAGGACCTTCCTTTTGTAAACCCATGCTGTCTTGGATCCTGTGCTCCTATGGATTGCAGGTGTTGCACTATCTTTTCCTTAAGGAGTGTCTCGATAATCTTGCCCACTACTGAGGTAAGACTGACTGGTCTGTAGTTCCCTGCCTCCTCCTTGCTACCACTCTTGTGCAGCGGGATCACATAAGCCCTTCTCCAGTATTCTGGAACCTCTCCTGTGCTCAGAGACTCACTAAACAGTTCTGATAATGGCTCTGCTAGTTCCACCCTTAGCTCCTTTAGTACACTAGGATGTATGCCATCAGGTCCCATTGCCTTGTTCATCCTGAGCTTATCGAGCTCTTGTAGGACCCTTTCTTCTGTGAAGGGACTAGTGCAAACCTCCCTCCCACATGTGTCCATGGTGCACAGCAGTGGGCCCTGCCCTACCTTCTCTTCAGTAAATACTGAGCAGAAGTATCTATTTAGGATAGATGCTTTTACATGGTCCTCCTCCTCACATGCCCCCCTTATCCCATCTGATCTTAGCAATACCCCCTCTGGACTTTCTCCTTTCACTAATGTATCTATAGAAAGTCTTGTCACCTTCTTTTACTATTTGTGCTAGTGTTTCCTCTGTTTGGGCCTTTGCCTGCCTTACTGCCTTCCCTGCTTCCCTTAGGGAAGTTTGGTATGCCTTCCTATCTTCACTCTGCTGCGTTTCCTTGTATTTCCTAAAGGCCAGCCTTTTGGCTCTGACCTTTTCTGCTACTGTGTTTGAGAACCAAAGTGGTTTCCTTCTTCTTTTGCACTTCCTTTTCTCACAAACACAATGGGATGTTGCTTCAAGCATTGCATCTTTAATGCTTGCCCACTTTGCCTGTACCCCCTCATCTGTATTTCTTTTTGCCAGGGCTAGCTTAACTCTGTTGGCCATCTTATCAAAGTCAGCTCCTCTGAAGTCCCATATCTCTGCCTTGGAATGGGATGATTTTGTTCTAGTGGCCAAACTGAATCATACCATGTGATGGTCACTGGCACCCAGGTGACCTTCTACCTGGAGATCTGTGATCCTTTCCCTGTTAGTCAGTACTAGATCTAGGATAGCCCTGTCTCTTTTGGGTTGTTGTACCAGTTGTTTGAGGCCCTCCTCCTGCAGGGAATCCACTATGTGTCTAGTTCTGGCAGATGTCCCTGCTGGTATTGACCAATCTGTATCTGGCATGTTAAAGTCTCCCACTATCAGAACCTCCCCTTTAGCTGTCATGTTTTGTATATCTTCTAACAGTAACATGTCTATGTCCTCTCCCTGGTGTGGAGGTCTGTACACAACCCCAGTTTGCATGACTGTCCCTGTTCCTGTTTCCAGGGTGACCCACAGTTCTTTTGGCTCCTTATGTATATTCTGAATTTCTGTAGCTTTGATATTTTCATTGACATAAAGGGCCACTCCAACCCCCCCCCTTTTTGTACCTTGGTCTCTTCTGAACAGTACATAGCCAGGTACTAAAGTCTCCCAAGTGTGGTTACTGGTAAACCATGTCTCACCAATGGCTACTATGTCCAGTTTAGCCTCTGTCATTATTAACTGCAGGTCTGGGATCTTGTTTCTCAGACTGCGAGCATTTGTGTACATGATTTTCTATTGGTCAAATTTCGGTGGGTTAGTTGTTGGGCAAGGTCTGGCATTTTCCCTGTGTGCATTGTATGGAGAGCCGCACCTTTTTCTTTACCTGGTGATGCAAATGAACTACAAGCATGCTGAACTCCTGTTTGACCACTAGCTGGGGGGGGGAGGGGTGTTCTTCCCATTCGACGTATCGGGTGCTGCACCCCTCTCCTCATTTGCTAGTTTAAATATTCTGCAAAGACATCAAACTTCTGCCCCAATGCACTGACTCCCTCCTTAGTCAGATGCAGTCCATCAAAAATTTAAAGAACTTTCACTCCCAAAACTGTTGCCAGATCCTTACAAATGTGTGTCCTTTTTCCTGGCACCAGCCCTTGAGCCACATGTTTAGCTCTCCTATCTCCCCTTCTCTGACCTTCTGTCCATCTGTCCCCCTCTCTCAGACTGGCAGGATCTCAGAGAAGGAGATGCCGGATGAAATGGGTGATAGTTTGTCACCCAGCCTGGTCAGGTGTTCCTTGGTCTCCATAACTGACTGGCTGGTGAGATCGTTAGTCCCCATGTGTACCAGGACATTAATGTTTTGTCCTGCTTCCTGAACAATTTTAGCAATGTGGTCAGTGTCTCTCCATGCTGATGTACCTGGGAGACATCTGACCATTACCCCTGGCTGGAGATATGTATCAACTCCCCGAATCATGGAGTCTCCTACGATCAGACGTTTTTTGGATTTCCTTTTTGCCTTTTTTTGTTTTGGTTCTTGTTTTGGGCTAGTTTTGTTGTACTAGCTCCTGTGCTGTGGTGTCCTGCTCTGCAGTGTCCCCTGCCCCTTTGTTTGATTTCGGAGACAGAGGCAGATACCTGTTTGCAGTTTTTATATGGTTTGTGGAGGTAATATGTTGCAGAGCACCAAGTGATGGGGCACCCGATTAGTCCTCCTAACCACCTGCCAACCTCCAGCACCAACTACCCTCTGCGGTCGAGGTGTTTCTGTTGGATGTTGGGGAAATTGCAGGCAGTTCTTATATTTCCTCTTGAATATGCAATCTGAGGCGCGCAATCTTTGCCCATGCTGCCTGGAGCCGAGCCCTTAGCTCTCCAATGGCCCAGCATGTAGGACAGTGTCCTAAATCCTGTAAAACTGCCCTTCTGAAAAATGTTCCATGGTACCTGCAGTTAATGATATCCATTCCAGGTAAGTTACTGGGTTTATAACCTGGTCAGAGTAATTTGAAGGAAGAAATGAAAGCAGAAGTTTGATTTTGTGTTTTGTTTGTTTGTTTTTATATAACTTGTTATAACAAGTTGAATTACTAGTGCCCCTGTGAATTAGGTCACTGTGTGGATATCCCTCTGATCCACCCCTTCCTGCTTTGCTACAGGAAATGTCATGACTGTGCTGCCCTATAAAAGGAGTATAAAATTAGGTATTTTTTTTTGTCAGAAAAATATTATTGCTGAAAAAATCTTTATGGTGATTAATAATCTAATTAATACTACTGCCTTAATATTTAAGCAATAAGGCATGACCAGGGGTTATGTTAATGGTCTGTTAATTACCCTCTAAGGGTGTAATGTGGCACGAGGCGTAGCCGAGTGCTACATGCCCCTAGAGGGTGATTAACTGACCACTAACATACCCCTGGGAGTGCCTTGTTGCTATTACAATAAAAATGCTTTTTAAATAGTGTTAAACCTTGTTCAGCATATGATTAGGCTGTACATGTATGTTAATCAAAGATTAACATAGGGCTAATAGAATGTTTACAACCAATCAGAAAGCTCTATTTCTCACACCCTTTTTATAATAAAAAATAGAATGAAGGATACTACATCAGACAATTCAATCTGATAGAGCTTTAATAAATAATTAAAAGTCTTCAATACGAGTGGCATAGAATAAAGATATAATTGCCATGGAGCCTTAAACCATTTTCTACAACCAGAAGAAAGGATAATTTTTTCGATCCATAGATTTGAATTATATGACAGCAATTTTCTGAAGGTCAGATACAAAAAGGATAATGTAGTAAACTCTTACTGCAAATGTGGGCTCGACCTTAAAGATGATTTGTATTATACTGTACTAATTTGTCCTATGTATTTAACCTTGAGAAATGTGTTCCTTGGTTCCTTTCTCTCCAATATGTTTCAGTCTCCTGATAAATTACTGAAATGACTAATGACATCAAATGATAAAAGTGTTTTGAATGCTGCATAACTTACATCCATCTTAAAAGTCTCAGAAAGACTGGTGCAATAACAGTCTACTGTAGTCTGGAATGGTATTTATGATTATAATTTTATATGATGGTTGTTTTTATGATAGCATATTTTATTTTCTGTGCTAACTCAGTTGAACAGAATAAAATAAACTGAAACTGAGAAAAAGAAATATAACCACCATTGGGACTGGTGTCATATGGTGGTGGGTCAAACAGATTCTGGTCAGAGCTGATATGGCTGTGGAGAGCTTTTGAGATGGTTTTACCCATTATTTCTAATTATTTTGCACAGTGCAGATCTCAGGGGCAATTTCAATGTAGTCTTCTTTTTACTCATTTTACAATGTATTTTCCTAGAATGTGCCTGCTGATTACTATATATTTTGCCTGGATAGTTCACAGGAGACACATCATCTTATTTTCAGTGGGGCTCTATATCTACACAATATTGTGCTGCATTGTGTAAAATCAGAACACGCTGAAAACAACATATTATATCTGGACTAGGCTACCCTGAATAAATACATTATTCAAATGCTAAAATCATGATCCCATTGAAAACAAGATATTGCATCTAATCTGGGACATCCTGAGTAAATACAGTGCAAAAATGTGTAAAATGAAGATCCCTGTGACAATGAGATGTACCATCTCCCCTGCGCTATCCAGGATACAAAATATTGGATAAGAAATATTTAAAGGACATGTACTGTAAACTGAACTTCACTGTGTTCACTGACATAAACGGTTTATTTATTGTTTTATAACATATTCGATTTCAGTATTTATTTTGAATGTTGTAGCCATGAGGATGGTGTGTGTGTTTGTGTTTGCTGTAGCTTAATATATCCCCCCCTCCAAAAGCATAGTAAAAAATGCCTGCTCGTTGCTATATATTTTGCTTGGATAGTTCACAGAAAATTTGGCATGTGCCTGAGACAGTGTTTATCAGATAGTCTTAAGAGGTTAAAAAAACAGTGTAAATCTTTCGTTGCTAGGAAAGGGTGACATTTATGAGGTATGCATTTTTCTTGAATGACAATAACTACCCAACTGAAGCTACTGTAGTACCAAGAACATATTTGAATGCTAAGTATTTAAATGTGCAAGTTGTTGCATTTTGAAGGTGGTAAACAAATCTCCAGTTTACTAGGCAACCAGTATTTGACAAGCTGTTTCAGTTTCCTAATGGCCATCTGATAAGCAGCTTGGAGTTTTGTCTTCATTATTCTAAACAGAAAGAAGGGAGTATTTTATTTCAAGTGGCACAGTGATTTATAGGTGTGGAAGGATACATTGAAAACTCCAAAAATGTGTTCCACAGTATTCCATTTTTCCAGCTACAGACTGCAAGATGGCTGTAGGCTCTGCCCACAGACATAACAATGGGCAATAGTAAAATATGTTTTACCAGAGGTCACCCAGTCTTGTATAAGAGTTCTGAAATAAGGCCAAGAAGCAAGTTAAGCAAAGCAGTAATTAGCCAAACTAAGGTTTTAAGCACACACAATCTAATATAGGGATACAATAACTAGTTCACTTAATGCAAAGAGTTTATTACAGATGCTTCAAAATATAGTCCCACCTGACATGTTTCAGACCATAGTCCTTTATCAAAGCAATAATTTATTTTGAAAAAAAAAAATTATTAACCAGGAAAGGCACTCTGAGTCAAGGCTCGTTCCCAGGGGTGACCTGGGGAAGGGGAGTATAGAAGGAATACAAATTTCAAAATTACAAAACAATAGATTGTGGCTGCATGGCAACAACACAGATGTTGGAGCTGTGTGGTGACCAAGCATATTAAACAATGGCCTAGGCTGAACACAGTGATGAAGACCAGGTGTATTAAACAATGGCATAGGCTGAACACAGTGACAAGTGGGCACTCGTGCAATAATACAATAAAGTGTGCAGTGCCTGTTGGGAGGTGACAGTGCTAGTGGAGTACAGGAACAGTACAGTAATGGTCAAAAGAAAAGCTTTCATGGTATACAAGAGGGAACCAAATAAGATCCACAAGGCCACGTACAATAGAAACTGGCTATCTGTAAAGACACCAAAAGGAGGATAAAAGCAAGAATGATGCAGAAAAAAGGGAGTTAAAAATAATGACAAGACCTTCTACAGATCTATAAGGAAAAAAGGAGTACTGTATAATGGAACACATGAGAGAATCAGAAAGGATGGGATGAGCACTGAAAATGATATTGAAAAGGCCAACATATATGAGAATTCCGACTCAGTATTCACAACAGCAAGTATGGGGCCACTGCCCGAAAGCAAAAACAAGTCCCAGGGTAGTGAAAATAGAAGATCAGGGAAATAAACAGTTACTAAGGAAAGGATTCTGGAGGAATTACAACAAGCAAATATGATCAGATCTCCTGGGTCCTATGGGATACATCCAAGGGCACTTAATGAGACAAGCCAATCAGTAGCAATCCCACTGCAGATTGATTTACAGAATCAACTAGCATTTTGGAAGGTTCCCAAGGATTGGAGACTGGAAAATGTGGTATCCCTACATAAGAGTGGGGATACAGAAAACCTGAAAAACTGTAGGCCTGTAAGTCAGACTTCAAATAGCTAGAAAATTAATGGAGTTAATGATTCAGCAGCAGATAGTGGACTTTCTGGAAGAAAACTGGCTCATGGATGGAAAAGAACGTGTTTACAATGGAGAGGTTGTATCTTATCAATCAGATTGACTTCTTCAACACAGTGACACAGATGGTAGATAGGAACCTGGCAGTAGATGCAGATTCAGTCCCTCACAGAAAATGAATCCACAATATAGGGAGATAAGGACTTAGACATTAATTAGGTGGACTGATAACAGATTGGCAGAGCCTAAAGACTTGTCCTAATTGGCAAATTATCAGATGTCAGGAGGGTCCTGAGAGGGGTACCTCAGGGTCATTGCTTGAACTAATACTGTTCAATATGTTTGTAAGTGACATACTGTACAAGTGAGGTTGCATGGAAAATTAAGTCTATCTGCAGACGGTACACAGATCTGAAGAAGGGTGAACACTGATGGGGGATTAACAACGTCAATAGAGTCATGGAAAGATGAAACAGTGGTATGGAGCATAGCAGTTGAAAGTTCAACACCAAAAAATGCAAGTTAATGCATATTTGCAACAGGAATCCGTGAACAGAATGCAGAATTAATGGGGTTAAGTTAGAAACCCTGTTGGGCATCATAGTAAACATCAATATCACACCTTCATCTCAGTGTGAGAAAGCATGTGGAAATGCAAACAGGATACTGGGATGCATCAAATGGGGCTTCATTATCCAAGACAAGAAGGCGAGCTTGCCAATGTACAGGCCGCTGGTTAAGTCATAACTGGAGTACTGTGTACAGTTTTTGAACCCTCATCTGAAAAAGGATAAGGAGAGGCTGAACAATATGCAGTGGAGGGCAACAAAAATAATTAACAGAGAACAGTGAAGGACATATTCAGAGAGGCTAGAGAGCCAAAACATGCAGTCATTTGCTCTATGTACTGTTTTGCACTTTGCCTCTGCATTTTATTCACTGTATTTGTCATCATTATGCTCTGTATTTCACTTTCTGTGTGACATGGAGTCTTTGTAAATGAGTCCCTGACTCAAAGGGTTGTAATTCCTAGACTTTTAATAAATAAATAAAAAAATAAAATACATTTGAGAACAGGAAGGAGATGGGGGACATGATAGAAACTTACAAACAAATACAAGGGTATAGCAAGATAGATACCGCATATTTATTTCAAACAAAATGACAACCAACTGGGGTCACTGCCTCAAATTTTTTTTGTTGTTACAGAAATGGTTAGAATAAAATGAGACAAGCTGCCCAAAGATGTTGTCATTGCCAGTACATTCTCAGAGTTCAAAAACCAATGGAATAGATATGGGGGATTTAAAAGAAGCAGAAGAGTAAAGGGAGCACAGGGAGCTTCAAATGACTGAACAAGTCTAGACTGGTAAAACAGGGCAGACTGGATGGAGTTTTGTCTTTGTCTGTCCTCAGTCATCTATGTATCTATGTATTTGTGGGTGGTAGTGGGGGCATGCCATTAGTGTCAGCTCTGGTGGTCAACTTTGTGTGGCACTTGGTACTATGTGGTACTCACCATCTAATGTGCTGACATTGTTCTCACCATCGATCAACTGCTGACTGAAGGTGTCAGTAACAACAGTATGTCATCTATTGGGATGAGCTGTGCCACATTGTCTCACCACTGGCAACGTGGTGATAGCCATACCACTTATGTTTAATGGCAGTAATTGTTCATGGGGCACTGCTGGTCAAAATCATTGGCACCTCGATGTCTTCTCACACCTGGCTATGGGCGGGGTGGGCATTTAAGGACTCCAGCTTCATAGACAGTAGACCTCTGAGGCCACGACAGCTGTCTCCTTCACCCCAAAGATTACAGTCCACAGTTATTTCTATAAAAGACACCCATAATTTCCTCACCTGAGGTCTGTGGGCCATTGTTGGTAGGGCTAAGGTCAGATGAGATGATTCCTAACTCCCCTCCTGCTGTTTAATACCCTCTGCCATTTCTAGTGCTTTTGCCATATTCACATTTGATATTTCTGTGCTGAATCCTCGTGGAGCCTTACAGTACCATATTTGGTGGGATCATGGGGAGGGGTGAAGGCATGTGATCTTCTCCACTGATCCAGCTACTTACCCGTAGGCATAGCTTTGCACATGCGCACCATGGGACTTCCCGTATCCACTGTGAATGCTGGCAGGTGCATAGTCAGACCACACCATGTAATTACATACCTGACTTGCACTGCTTTTATGCATACCCCTTTTGCTTTGGGATAGTGTCCTTAGTATACAATTTGTTTTGTTTGATTGTGTATGTTCATTTCCAAATGACTGTCCATTGTTTGAAGAAACACAATAGACTTTTTTTTTTAACTCTGTGTATCAGTCTTCGAAAAACTACCTTTGAAAGGTACATAAACCCAGAAACACAGTGCAACAGAAAAAGTCTACTGGTCCATCCGATTTGCCCAGTTTTACCCTAATTTGGAGTTTTTACCCCACCCCACCCAAACTCTCTGCCCTATTGCTACCCCCTTAGTAAATATTAAGCTCTGTACCTTATCCCAGTCATGCTGGAACGTGCTATTTTTTTTGGTACCCACCACCTCTGTCCGTAGGCTGTTCCATGATGCAACTGTAAGTAAATGGAATTTCGAATGTCACTTGGCTAATCAAGAATGTCATATCAAGACACTCTCTAAGTAAATTGAAATTCCTGTATACGTTTTTGTCTTTGTAGTTTTTGAACCATGTGTCTGTATGAAGTGTATAATATCCACCACTGTAAAAACCCTAAAACTGGACGCTTGTGAAAATGGGTATTTTTGCCCACATGCCTTTCCAGTATAAAATAAAAAAGAAATGAAGACACATATGTGTTCAAAAACTGCATTAGAAACTTTTTCACAACCCTCCTGAATCTTTCTAATTAAGTAATTCCTTACTGTACATAATCCCAGTAATCAAAGAACATGTGTTAAGTGGGGTTTAACAGGTCACATTTGCCACAATAAAATATGCTAACTATACATACATACATAGAAACAGAGAATTTAATGGTAGATAAGGACTGCTTGGCTCACCTAGTCTGCCCATTTCCATACCTAATGGATAAGCTGCAGATCCTAGCTAACCAACAGCCTACTTCCTCCTACCCCTCACTAGAATTGCCTTATGTCTGTCCCATGCGTTCTTGAATTCCCCACAGTTTTTGACTCCACAACCTCCTCAAGAAGGCTGTTCCATGTGTCCACTACCCTCTCTGTGAAAAAATACTTCCTCACATTACTTCTGAGCCGTCCCCCCTTTATACAACCATACTAAGCGCATTAGGACTGCAACCTGACTAGCCATTTCGTAACTGTTATCTACAATGCATTGGTAAAGTTAGCATCCAACAAAACAGGGTCATTCAGAGGTGCCACTCTTTCTAGTTAAAGGATCCTAAATCACAGGGAGTTAAACACAGATGTATCATTGTGGAAGCACCCTAGGCAGTAAAAGCAATTAGTGAGTACATGCAATGCCTGTGCAAGCCCAAAAGACAAGAATATATTGATAATATCAGAGTCCAACACAGAATCTGAGATATTTGTGGTGGCTGGCACCAGCAATAATATTGTTTGTTTATTTGTTTAGTTTTTGTTGACCGGGTAAGTGCACTAGACAAATCCTGCCTATTTTCAGGCATGACCCGGGGGAGGGGGATACAGATGAATGCCAACTAACCTTGAACCAGATTAAGCTGTTGGTGGTATTTTTAGTGAATGAGGGAAATTTGGCCAGGACACTCTTTTCAATAAGTGCCATGGGATCTTTAACATCCACCTGAACTACCACCAGTCCAGGCAGATGGGACCTCAGTTTAACGTGTCATCCGAAAGCATCCTGCATGTCCAGAGAGGCCAACCAATCCTGGGGTTTAAGGTATGGAAGAGAAGGGCCCATGGACACTATTCTGAATTTTTGGCACCTCAGGTACTTGTTCAGTGACCTGAGGTCAAAGACTGGGTGTATACTGTGATGTAGACAGCCAGCTCTGAGTGCTCAAGTGCTGTATTAATTTTTGTTATTACATATAAAATATGTGAAGGGAAGGGTCAGTTCAAGGAAAAGGCTGTCTTACTGGAACTGACACATAAAGATCCCCCAGGGATAAGTTCAAAGAACAGGAGGTATTTTAAACTGCAGAGATCTGGGGTGCAATTACCTTGTCAATTTGCTTTTATCCCAGGAAATAAGATTAGCCATTCATAATGCCCTCAGGGAGATCCTTTGACTTGCACAGTTGCCAGGGAAGGACTTGTGGGAAGGGGTGTCGAAGAGAGGCCAGAATGGACATTGAAGAGGTTTGATGTCTGGGCGAGGGAGGACCCAGACGATTCTAGAAGGTCCAATATACATTTTCAGGGAACCCTTGAATTACATGAATACCCTTTGATGTGTAGATACCCAGGGCCCAGATGAGGTTTAGGAGTCAAATACACTTCTGATTTGAATACAGTGACTTACATCAAGACTGTTTATATGTGTGTGTGTGTAGCAAAGCACATACCAGTTCTGACCAGTTAACATGTGGAGAGGAAAGTCAGTGAGGTTATCTCATATGTTTGTTTAAATATTTCATTTGGAGACCCTGTATTGTAAAATATAGAGTTTGATTCACCAAGGCGGAGTTAGTAACCTCATGAGAAGGCTGGCTCAGAAGTGTGTTTAAGTGCTGAAAGAACCTGACAGAGGGACACAAGAAAATATTTCTGACTGACACAAGAGAATATTATCTGACTGAGGGAGAATCATCACAGCACTGAAAAAGAGTAAGATTAGACCAGTTCTAAATGTATGTATTGTAGGAACTGTACTTTTTCCTGTTTGTTTTAAGGCTTGTGTGTTGGGTATATATATTTTGTTCTGTAATTATTGTTCTGTTTTGATATTTTTAAAGTAAAGATATTTTTTTACAAATGAAACTGCTGGAGTGCCTTGACAATTCTTTTTATTTTAAGTGGAGCTTTTAAAGGTTAGAAGTACACTGTGTATGGACTTATTGTATACCAAACTGGGAAATGGATAGTGTTCTCTAAAAGTCTTGCACTGAGTTCTAAGGGTTCATTTGAAAGACCTGGTTGGGTGCCCGTAGGCAAAGATATCTGGCCCCCTGAAGACAGAATTATCTGAGCCTGATAATTGGGTACGCTAACAAGAGGTTATCAGTTTGAATCCCTTCAGAGCTTGAGACTAAGGTGACTTGAACCCACAAAATAGACAAGAGGGTTACCTTGTCTGTTCACTGTACACAAATCATACGCTCAGAGGTTGGCACTTTGGGAGTAGAGGGCTGACTGGCTGAGCGAGATTGCGACACACACTACCAGTCTTCTTAACAACAAGGAAATACTTAAAGTAGAAACCTGTACCATAGTTTGACTCTGGAAATTTCTCTACTTCCCTGTTGTGTAGAAGCCCAACATTTTCAAAGAGATCATATTTACCACAGGACCTGGCAACTTATGCAGTTTATCTGGAAGGTGATCTGGAGGTTGCTCTGTTTGTTCCAGCGAGCAACCATCTCCAATAATTTGCAAGACCCACCTGTCCACGGAAATCGTTTCCCACTGATGATAGTATAGGGCTAACAGTCCCCAGCCAAAGAAGAGTGATCCACCTTGGGCAGCTGAGGTGGAAGTGGGGCTAGGGTTCCATAATGAGGTAGCGCTGGGTACCTTTGCCATCTATGCCTTCTGCTGTTGCTTGGGATTAGGTTTGGTCTGTTGTTTGAAGCCTCAGAGGGTAGGCGTACCACAAACTGGCTGCTGCTGGCAGAAGGAGCCATGTCATCTACCTCTCTTAGAAGAGGTATGTAAGTTCTTCATAACCTTAATGGTCATCTTCTATGTATTAGAATCCTTAAGGGCCTCCCTCTCATGTTGTCTGAAGAGAAGGTTTAACGGAACAATCACAATCTTCTGCTGAACATCAGAGGCAAACCTTGCCATTCTCAGACAGCAGTGCCTCTGGACACCAATACCAGAAGTGGCTACATGGGGTGCTGTATCCAAGGCATCCAGAGAAGTCCTCAGGTGGCAGCTAATGGAATTAAACCCTTACGTAGCAATTGCCAAAAGGTTCTGTTTTGAGGGAGACTCATGAAGGCTCTCTGTAAGATCTCTGAGTTTGTTCCATTGGCAGTAGTTAAACCTCAAAATATGGGATTGGCCTGGAGTAGCTAAGGTGAATGCCCATTCACCATGCTGTAAATCTTGTGAGACTCTTTGTCAGGATAGTATGCAGCAAATTATTTTGGAGTGAGTGACTAATCGTTGGTAGCCATGATAACAACAGCATCTTCTGTAGGCTGGGTATAGCAAACCAGTTAGGTGTGGGATGCCATATACATTTTATCTGGGGGCTGGGAAACTTCCAGAATAGAAGTTGGTTTGCTCCAAGCTGCTTCTGTAAGGGTCTCCAGGGCAAGCTGGATAGATGGCACATACAAGGTGTGATGATATATAAAGATACTCCATCTGAATTTTCTTAGCTTCATCTACAGTCATCTTTAAGTTCAGAGCCTTATGCATATTCTTCAGCAGTGACTAGAAAGAGACATCTTTCTGAAAAATCCACGTTGTCTGCATACATACTATTACAGTAGCACTTGGCCAGAAAGATAATATTCAGAATTCTCCATCTCTTTGTCAAGGAGATCTGGATTATACACTCATTTATCATCCAGTAAGGAAGATAAATACCAGGGCTCTAGCATCTGTGATAAGTTCAGAGCTAAGGAGCACCTACGGGAGACAGCTTCCTTGTGGCAGAATAACAGGAACTTGACCTGGACCTGTGTGTGTGTGTGTGTGTGTATGAGTGTAACCCCTACGTGGCACTATCCTATGGGCTACTACCCCTGCCTGCATGACTATGCACAGGTTGAGGGGCCTGAGTTCTGTGAACGGGTGCCTCCACCCGGAGGAATGGTATTGGGGTAGCATAGCTGCCTTGGTATAGCCCTCCAGGATGCTATAACCACCCACCAACCCTTCTAGTGGCTTGAACAGTAAAACAATAGAGAATTCACAGTTATCAAATAACAGTAATAATATGCTCACATCCCTTGCACTTACCACCAGGGCTGGATCATCTGCAACTGCCCTGGAGACACACTGAAAAATAAGATCAGTGATGCAACAATACAATAGTAATATTGTGACCCAACCAATAAGGCATACACTAGTCAGGTTAAACATGAACACCTACAATCGGGTTTATTTAGACTACAGTCCTAAATTTTAACAAAGCAGGTTTTACCATCATACGGGAACCTATGGCATCTTGGAAATGGGAAAAGGAATTTGAAGGACTTTCTATAGATGACATGTGGGAGCTATTTGTAAAGAGGCTGAGATCAACAACAGAAATAGGTATACCCAAATATATAAAATATGAACATACAAGGAGTACTCCAAAATGGTTATCACCAAAAATAAAGAAATTAATAAACAAAAAGTATAAACTGTATAAAAATACTAAAAACCACAACAATATACAGGCTTTAAATAAATATAGAAATATGGTTAAAAAAGTCAAATGGGAAATTAAAAGGGCCAAAAAGGAATATGAATATAAACTTGCAACTCAAGTCAAAGGAAACTATAAGGCTTACTATTCATATATAAAAAATAAACAAAAAAATAAAAACACCATTGGACCTTTTAAGAATGCACAAGGGGATATATTAAATAATAAAGAAGCCACAGAAACCCAAAATAAATACTTTTGTTCAGTTTTTAACCCAGCTACTTCAGATAAGGAAGAAAATACATTTAACTCTATACCTGGACATACACAGATTACAGTGAAAAGTGTCCTTGATAAACTAAAAATGACAAACAGAAATAAATCACAAGGCCCTGATGAAATTCATCCAAGGGTATTGTATGAACTGGCAGAACCATTAGCTTCGCCACTAACTTACATTTTTCAAACTTCTGTAGATTTGGGACATGTTCCACAAGGGTGAAAGGAGACATTAGTGATACCTATATTTAAAAAGGGATCAGAAACTGATATACAGAATTACAGGCCAGTCAGCCTAAAATCAGTTGTGGGAAAAATGATGGAGTCAATATTAAAAGATTATATAATGGATTTTCTAGGTACTAGAAAAATGCAGGATCCAGTACAACACGGTTTTAAGAAAAATAGATACTGCCAGACAAATTTGCTAGTGTTCTATGAGAAAGTGGGAAAGGCATTGGATGAGGAAACTAGTGTAGATGTTGTCTTCCTGGATTTTTCCAAAGCCTTCGATATACTCTCACATCAGGAACTAATAAACACACTTAAAGATTATAATTTTAACAATAATATAGTAAATTGGATTGATGCATGGCTGAAGGAGAGAAGACAGAGAGTGGTAATTAAAGGAGATACATCTGACTGGGCGGCAGTGACTAGCGGAGTCCCCAAGGGATCAGTTTTGGGCCCCTGTCTCTTTAACATCTATAACACTTCATTAACTGTACAACATGAAAATATATGGGTAACGAAATCTGCAGATGACTGCAGAACTGGAACCATAGTAAATAATCAAAAGAATACAAATGATCTGCAGGATGCACTAAATACTATACAAAAGTAAATAAATTAGAATTAAATAGAAACAAGTGTACTGTTATGCATTTAGGAAACAAAAATAACAACTCATCTTATAAGATAGACACCACTGAACTAAGAAAAACAACAGAGGAAAGAGACTTAGGGATTATAATTACTTCAGATCTAAAATTTAGTTCTCATTGCGATTAAATAGTGAAGAAAAATAATCAGATATTGAATTGAAAATTGAGGCATATTGCCAGTAGAGATAGGCAAGTGATTATGCCCCTCTATAGCGCCCTAGTGAGACCCAACCTGGAGTACTGTGCTCAGGTATGGGCTCCATATAAAAAAGGGGATGTTCATAGCTTGGAGCGTATTCAGAGAAGGGCTACTAGATCCATCAAAGGGTTAGGAGACATGTCATACTCTGAAAGGTTAAAGGAGCTAAACTTGTTTACTCTGCAGCATAGAAGAACTAGGGGAGATTATTTTGTGTTATTTAAGTGCTTACAAGATGATGTTCTATTAGCCGACCTAGGGTTGACCCCCAAAAAATCAAAATATGAACCTGGGGTACATCAGTTTCAATTAACAATTCAAAAATGGCATACTCTTCTGAGAAAGCATTGGTTTAGCCAGAGAGTGGTTCCTGGCTAGAACTCTTTACCAGCAGAAGTGGTAGCCAGTACTAATATGGATATTTTTAAATCTAGATTAGACAAGTATCTTCTTGGTAAATAAAAGACATGATAGATTATTGTTCAATACATAAAATAAAGGCAAGCTCTATGGAGGCAAGTCTAACTAGCTTGAAATTACCTATGAACCTATGAAGTGAACAAGGGTGGTGTGTGAATCTAGCAAATGATTGGCACTTCTGAATTGATTCAGATTGATTAAGCATGCACTGTAAGTCCCTTTGACACAGTCCCACAACCCTGGGTACCCAGTATGTTAAAAAGGCTACCCTGAAGCATTGCTTGGGGTAGGCCAGTGTTGTAGCTGTAGTTGGGGCCCTTAGGAAGGAAAACAGTTAACATGTACACAACCCAAATATTTGTAATCTGGAGCCAGATGGCTCAGTCCACTGCAATAAACCCAGAACAAGAAAATCAGCTGGCGCACTATGATTGTAGCTATTGTTGCAGGGAGCTACCCTGATTTATACTCACGTTACCCAGACCAGGATGCAGGACAGGCGAGATGAAGACCTCGTTGTGTTGTGCTGAATTGTCAGTAAGGGGAAGCAGGGCCTACACGACTCCCCTCCTGGTGGTTGCCACCTATTCAGTGGTGTTGAGCAGTGGGCCGAATCCCCAAGCGAGTCTTTCGCCGAGAATGTCTCTGAGTTGGGAGTAGCAGCCAAGGTTGAGATGGAAAGGCCCAGGCAGCAGAAACAGTTTGGAAAATGTCCGTGGTTGGATGCTGGAAAAGCCTCCAGTTGGCGTAACAAGACTTGCCATGGGGAACCAAATCGTGACCCAAGAAACACATGCAGCACATCTCCAACAATTAGCTTTCTTAGCCATAGTTTGGATAAAGTCTTTTTGCCCAATTACAGCTTCACTGCGCAAACCTTTCGATCTGAGGCTCTCTTCTAACATCAAGTGGGTCGATCACTTTTGGAGCAAGTCTTCGGTCTACTTGCAAATAGCAACGACACACTTTTCTCTCCTCTGCTGATGCAGGTCTTAACCAGTAATCAGAAAAGGCCGACTTTCACACTCAAGGCTGGAGAATGTGATAGGCAGGCCAGCAGAGCCTTCCCGATGATCCGACTAGGAGCAGCTGTTCGACAGCTGAAGCTGTTCACTCTTCAACCTCCAACTTTCAACTGACTTCTGTTTCAGACAGTTCTGGGTATTTCCTCTAAGATCCAAAAGGTTCGGTTGGCTGAGGGAACTGTCACAGAAAGCGCTCCCCCTCCAGGTCCATTTTGGCGCCAAACCCTCAAAACTACAAATACTACAGAATTTCCTTCCCACAAGACCTCTGCGGACAGCCTCTATTTTAGACCCCTTGAGGTTTGATTGGTCCAACACTGGAAGTCCAGAACCAAAATGGTGGCTTCTATTCAAAAGTTCAAGCTGCAATTTAAAGCAAGTTAGACAAACTCCTCCATCATTATTATTGTAGCAGATAAACAGTAAGTAATCACTTTCCCTAACAGGGCTCCTTCTGCATAAGTAGCAACTGCAGAATGAAGCAGAACAATGGACTGCCTGGCTGGTCACAAACTGTAAATCACTCGGACCCAGCTCAGACTGATTTTCTAATACAGGCTAGACGTTCTCTTAAAGAGACAGGCATGGAGGCTTACTAAAGCACTCTCATGCAGACAAATGGAGCTATTGCAGACAGGACACCATCCAGACAGTTTGCATTTTAGGAGCCTAGGAAGACATTTTCGTAACCCCTATTTGTAGGGGGGGTTACATGAGGTTTAGCAGTCCCTGGAACCCTACATCAGACCTGAGAGGGTCTGGGACTAGTACTTTTACAACTACAGGAGAACTCCCTATCCTCCCAGTTGACAGATTTTCCTGTACCAGAACACCGAAAAAATGAAGAGAGATCTGAAGAGGCTAGAAAACTGGTCAAAGGAATGTCAGTTGGGTTTCAATGCAAAAATGCAAGATTATACACCTTGGGTGATAGAATCCTAGGACTGAGTATGAACTAGATGGGGTAACACTGGAGGCTACCACAGAGGAAAGGGATCTAGGGGTAGTCAAAGAAAACAACCTCAAAGTGACTAAACAATGCAACAAAACCATCAGAAGGACTAACAGAATAGTAGGGTGCATAGGGAGGGGTACTGTATAACAAGTAGAAGGAGGCAAGTGGTGGTCCCATAGTACAACTCCCTAGTAAGACCTCATCTGGGGTACTGTGTTCAGTTCTGGAGGCCCCATCTTCAAAAAGACATAAACGGGATGGAGACGGTACAGAGGAGGGTGACAAAAATGGTGTCCGTGATGCAGCATAAGTTGTATGAGAAGAGACTCAGGGCTCTTAATATGTATTCCCTGAAGAAAAGGAGAGAAGGGGGGGGACATGATAGAGACCTTTAAGTATCTAAAGGGGATCAACAGGGTACCAGAGGGGAGCATCTTTCACATGAAGGAAAATAGCAGAACAAGGCGGCACAGCATGAGACTAAAAGGGGGAGAACGTAAAGGGAACTTGAGGACATTTTACTTCACTGAAAGGGTGGTGGAGATATGGAACAGTCTTCCCCAGGAAGCGGTAGGGCCGGCCACGGTTCAGGTATTCAAGAATGCGTGGGATAGGCACATGGGAATTATCAAGCTAGAGCAAAAGGGGGGGACTTGTAGCATCTAGGTTACCTTAAGCATTAGAAAGAGGGATAGGGCAGACTGGATGGGTCACAAGGCCCTTATCTGCCAATAGCGTCTATATATCTATTAGGGTGGTTGTTGGACACAACCTCATCGACTATCGACTGAGTAACCAATGTCAGGTGCCCTACCTGCTATAATGGTTTTTCAACGTTGTTGAATGTGGTAGGGCTATGAGAAAATATGATGCAAAAACTACCAAAACTGTAACAAAAACAATAAAATAGGCAAATACAGAGACGGAGTTGCGACATACTAGACTAGAATGCTATTTGTACGCAAACTGATATTTTGGTCCCCAATGAGGAAAGTACTGTGCTTCTACTGCGGTAAAAATGGAAATGAGTCAGTTGAGGCTATCACTTATTTTTTACCTATGTGTAAGTGCATGGCATTGACACATCTGGCCCCAAAAGTTCTGGTTCCCTTTGGGGTTCTGTCATCTCCAGGTCTAATATAAGAGTGGAACTCTATGAAGAAGACTGATTCTTCGAAGATACTGTCAAGGGTTCAGTTAATTTATTTTTTGTGGAAGTCAGATACTTCTTTGGGTCAAAATCTGGAAGTCACTCAATTTTTGGGAAGTCAAAATATTTCCCAGTCCCACAGTTTGAAAGACAGTATTCTAAGAAGGGTCAAATTTATGGATGTGAATACAAATATTAGTGGCAAACTACAATTTCTTTTAGAACAATCTATAATTTCTTAGCTACTGTGCCTTCAGTTTTGGAAGTCATCCAGTTTTGTTTTTTTTACAACTGGAAGTCAATGACTTCCTCCCTCTTTATTTTGGAAGTTTTTGTCTTATTTTTGAGAGTCAAATACTCCCAGAATGGAGTTAACTGAAGCTTTGGATACTGTTTATATTTCATGGGGTAAACTACTGAACAGCCCATTTTCTGCCTGATGGGAATTAGTTGGGGAAGCTGCTCTTTGAAGGACTGCCTAAATTTTAATTCAATCCCTTGACTTCTCCAAACACACAATGTGTTTCTTTTACTTTTTTATTCATGACGTATATGTTTTAATACCTGGTTGGTCCGAGCTTACCTTCTGTTCTTCCCAGCCTTTGTTTCTTACCTGGAAACTAACTGTGAACCTCTGATGCCTCCTTCAGCCGTTGACCCAAACATCCCTGTGATCACCCCCTTCATAGCAAGGTGCTAGTTTCTCTAACCAAATGCATAATCACAATAATCACAATGGCTGCTCTGCACGAACTGGGCAGAGGTATGCGCAAAAGGCACGTACCCCACCTGCGTAACTCCAGACCCACGGACGGGTGCATACATGCTGGTATTCACAACCAGCAGCCACCTGTCAGTGGCCTTGTGCCCCCCTGGCTTGCAGAACCATGCAGGGCAGACGGAGGTCTCATTGCGGACCCATGCATCAACCAATGGGATGCCCATCCTGGGTCCCACTGTGAATCCCTTATGTGGACAGGCATGGGTCCGGGTGCATGAATTCATACCACAGGCATGCGGACACATGCAGCATGGCCCTGTCATCTGGTGTACCCCATGGCCCATCCCTTGCTACACAGTGCCCTCCCAGCACATCGCAGGACCCCCAGCAAGAGGACCCTGCCCCCATTCCATGGTCGATGTGGTCACTTACCCTGAGTCCCCCGTACCCCATCCCAATGGGGTATTCCGCCATGGGCTCCACGTGAATGCCCTGTCACTGACAGAATGGAAGGCACACCCGACCCCCATGCACCCATACCCCCAGTGGTAGCAGTGTCACACACCCCCACTAGCACGGCTGCCCATTCCATCCCCCTTCCTGCCAGATTGGCTACCCCAGCCCTCTCCTGCTGCCTAATGGGCTGGGGCAGCATGGAGGGACTTCGCCTGGTCCCACCGTGACCAGCAGGACACGCCTGTTGGGGCACGCAGTGGGTTATGGCATAGGCCCCACTGTCGTAACTTGTGCCCTTCTCTGCACCCTCGTGGGCTGCATAACATGCCTTTGTGAATGACACGTATTGCTACCACACCCATGACTTGAAACATTGCTCTCCGTGCTGCCGGAGGATCAGGCACGTAACTGTTGCATGCCATGATGGTGCATGCCATGTGGGCCCCACTCCACGGCATTCCTGCATATGGTCCCTACTCACCCGGTTCCCACGCAAGCATTGGGATCATGCATAGGGTACATAGTACAGCCATCTTCTCATGTCTTAATCCCTTGTCTGCTTACAAATTTAACCGACACCAACACAGATCTTCATTCAAGTGAAACTTTAATTCAAAACAGAATTTTTCATAAATGTATGCTTTCCTGTTACGGTTTGAACCTAGGTTCGGCAGTGTAGTATACACAGATGAGAACTAGTGCATCTCTTACTTTCCTGAGGTTCCATGATTAGTTTATGATGGGTTTGGTTGGAGAAAGCAGCCACAAGTACACCCCCCCTGCAGTGGACCTTCCTTCCTACAATCTAAGTCCTACCTGCTCCCATCATTATATTGCTGCCCATTTCTATGTTGGACCTTTAGAAGGGAGTGCCAATGTACTGTACGGTGTCTTTACTATAAATGTATCCTGAAATAATTAAAGGAAGAGGGAATGGATAAAGGTGATAGAAAGCAAACAATCAGGAACATGCAGTGCGAGCAGCAGCAACTTATTTAGCAGGTGAGTACAGTTATAAAGACCAAAGCTTGTGGCGTGCTGTGTCAGCAGCGAAGTCAAGTAAAATAAGACAGTCAAAGGTACAATAACTACTTGTACAGTAACGGAAAAAAATATGCATCAGAAGCACTGTTTTAACTCAATGCTTTCATCAGGAAGAATCTAGAAAAAGTGTCGATCAACATTAGCTAAAAGTTAAGCGTTGGGTTATTTCAGCATTGTTGTATGAAGAAACATTTAAAGTTTAAAAGGTCAACCCATTCTTTGTATGTCAGTTAACTTTAACATTAACTAAATAATGAATAAATCATTTTGTAAAAAGGCACTTTGTCCAGTTACACAAAACACTCTGTCAACAGTCTGCAGCAGTTTAGGAATATTGAGTTTCCTATTTAGCACTGAATGTGCTGACTCACTGAAAGGACTGGAGCCTCTTTCAGTTTTAAGAAACTAAAGAATGCAACTCAAAACATAAAAGACACATTCAAAAGTTACAGACAGGCTGAAATCCTCTCCATGAATAAAAATATCATACAGTGTTTCTAAACAGAGTCTGAGTGAGTACTGCATTGTCAGAGGCTCCTCTGTGACAAAACTTTGGTAACGTGTACTTTTTCTCAAAAGAATATTGCACTTTTTAAAGTTCTTAAAATTGTGGGGGCCAAATCCAAATTGTTAGCCACAGTCAAACAGAAGCAATCTTGTCTAATCGCCTGAAACCATGACATGCACGCAAGGCTAGATACTGGATGTGGGATTCCACCCCAACCCCTATATTTGACTTCTTGGCAGTCCAGTGGACCCCTCAGAATCCAGAGATCAAAATCCCTGGTGGTTCCTTGGTTCCTCCCTCCTTTGCCCCATCATCCTACCCAGCCTAGTGGCCATTGCTCCTCCTAGCAAGAGAAACAGACTTCTTGGTCTTTGGGCAATGCATGAGCCTCTGTGTACTCTAGCCCTGTACACGGGTGGGAGGCAATGACATGTGTCCAGTCCTGCAAGGACTAACATGTTTTTGAATGGCTATGTGGAGCTATCTGCATGGTAGTCCTGCCTCCCTCTCCAAGTGTCTGCAATAACTTCTGTGGGCAAATGGAAGGGAGTTGTAACTTGAGAGCCGCATTAAGCTTTAGGGGATTAGAGTGTACAGTAATAGCCTGTAATAAGTGGTCTTTAGGAACGGAATTCTGTAGTGTGAACAAATGTCATCCTGCTCAGTAACCTAATAGTATAAAAATTGCAAAAGGAATTCCAAAAAAGATCAGGGGCCCGATTCACTGAAGGTTGGGAATGGCACATGGTGCTTGCGCCAACAGTGACTGGTGCAAGAGGCACCATGTGCCACACCTTGTGCCACTCCCAGTTCAAAAATGTGGCATGTGCTACATAGGGGTCTGCCTGCACCAGCTGGGCTTGTATCACTGTAGCAAGCAGAAGCATGGCTGCACTGTGACAGACGGAGGCTTGTGCTGTGGCAGTACTGCACTATTCCCATACATGAGATTCACAAAGTGCCACAATGGACGTAGGGTTTACCAGGGCTGAGACCAGCCCAGAGCTGGTCTAACAGCCTGTGCACCACTCTAACAGTCTGTGCCAGGTGGGGTGGGAAGGGATGGCCCCATGCAGCCCTGACACTGGCCACCCTGCCGGTGAGTGACGGGAAAGCTGTGATGTGTGCTCCAGGTTCACTGTGACATGTGGCCTCCCTGTTGCACCACTTTGTTGCAGGGTGACTACTGTCATTGATGCCATGTCCTGTACCCATGCCTTACATGCCAAGGAGATTTTAACATTATTCTGGGACCTCCTGAGAGGGTATTATGCTCATAGCAGGCTGGGGCCTATGACACAGGGGGCAGTAAATGGGCACAGGAATTATGCATAGCTGCCAAACAGCAACTTATGATCTCTGCTATCATGAGTGGCATGGATGTGGGAGCACCTCACATGCCCTGTAGGCTGCAGCATCTGTCACACCACTCTGCGGCACTTGTCCCGACACAAGGTTTTGTTGGTGGCATTGCTGCCGGCCGGCCCACAGCTTGAGACATTCCCCTCCTATGTGCCTTTACCTTGGCACATGGGAGTGCGTCCCACAAACTGCAGGAATTTGGCGCCAGGATCCCTTCTGTTCATGAATCGGGTGCAGGGTTCCTGGCGTACCGGCGATCAACGTAAGCTGCTGTCTGCTGCAGCTTGTGTCGATCCAAGGACAGCTTTGAGAGTCTGGCCCCAGACCTGTTGTTTACAAGCAGTCATTCTGTACTTACTAGTTCCACCTCTCCTCTCCTAGTGGGCGTGGCTCAGCTTCAGCCCTTTCACAAGCCCATAGTCCCACGACACCTGCAGCGGTTGCCATTGACTTCCAGCTATCAACTACCTACTCCTGTTGAGTCCCAGACTCACTCCTCTGGGTGGAAACAAACAACTGATTGAAGCCAACCAGAAGTTTTCCTGCCATTTAAAGTGGACAGAAAACAATCTAGAAATCCAGACACTGAAAATGGGTTAGGTGAGTGTAGTGGTGACACTTGCATGCATCACCAAGCAGGGTTGGAAACAGAAGTTACACACCACACAGTATTTGCAATATGTAAGAGGGTTTACTGGCACTCTGAATTCTACTGTTGCCTGTCAGTATGTTATTCCAATGTTCTGTGGGTACCCCTTCCTCATCAGGGAACAACTTTAATAATCTTGGTCCAACTACAGATATGACCAGTAAATATTTACATTGTATTTCTGTAAAACAATGTCATCTGGTAAGGTAAAGACCTGGAAGTTTTCCAGTTTTGTAGATTTCTGGGAGGCATCTTCCCTGTTCTGTAGCTTTCCTGTTTGAGGCTGTCAGAACACAGCTGAGGATCCCTAATGTCAGGACATACACCTGCAAGTGTATCATCTTGTTTTTCATGGGTCTGATTATCCACCCAAATCTCTCCTCCACCCTACCTCATGCAGCATGGCCTGAGCTGAAGGCCACGTACTGCACAATTGCTACAGCTGGCACAAGACCGGATAAGTGATGCTGTCTCACCATGCATCAACATCTAGTATTGTTACGGTGATGACATTTCATTAGATCCACAAATTCCTGCCCACATGCCTCCCCTCCAGACCACACCACTGTCCCTCCACCCAAACTATCCCCCCCTTGGCGGGTGACTCTCTGGAACTCCTCTTTCTCCTGCCAACCTCCCGCTGTTGCCACACTACACCCCTTCTGCCCCCAACCTCACCTACTCTGCCTAGCAGCCCCGCTCACCCTGAAACTGCCAATATCCACCATGGGACCCCCCCTAGCCTCTCCGCCAAAGGCTAACTACTCAAGCAACTAGATATTGCCTTAGATCACTCATACTTCTTCTGCTCCTGTCGGACAATGTCCACCCCAACCGCAGACCTCAGAATCCCACACAGGCCCAACCATCCCCAGGTAATGGACTATGTATTGCCTCGCTAAACGTCTGCAGCCTTCAAAAAAAATGGATTCTTTCCAGGTGTGGGTACAACAGCATCAACCTGATGTCATTGCAGTAAGCGAAACCTGGCTCTCCCCTACTGTCCCCGACTCAGCAGATCACCTCCCTGGATACCACCTCTTCCATGCAGACCGTGTGGGAAAGAGAGGGGGAGGCTGTGCCCTCTATCTTGAGAACTCACTCTCTGGACATCTACTTCCTCTGCCCTCACTAGCTTCCAAGACGCAGGCCCTCACCATAAAATTAGCACTAGGAAAGTCTGCCGCCCCTCTCCTCCTCACTGCTGCCTACGTCCCACCCCTAGACCAGAAACCAGCCTTCCAAGCCATCATGTCCTATCTCGCTACCCTACCCCTGAAGCATGAAAAAATTCTCCTGGGGGACTTCAACATTAACTGGCTGACCAAGACAGCCACCTCGTTCATTAATGAGGCGGCGGCCCTCGATCTCACACAAATCATCAAAACCCCTACCCGGGTGAACACTCACACGGGGACATCCTCCCTACTAGACCTAGTATTCATTAACCGTCCCCACGGAATTACCAGTACCCAAGTCCTCCCTGATGCGTTAAGTGACCACTCTCTGGTCATATGCAGCTGGTCTGGAACTTCCCGCAAAGCCCCTCCTAAAATTATCTCCAAGCGCAAACTTAGGCCTGGGAAACTAGCTCAACTCAAGGCCCACCTCAGAGGCTGGGACTGGACTCCTCTAACTAACACCCTCGACCCAGACCGAGCCCTTGACCTATTCATCCCCCCTTTCAATACGGCCTGCAACATGTTTGCACCCCCTACCAAAACTATGATCAAGGGAAACCATGCCCCCTGGTTCTTGAACCACCTCCTAGGCCTCCTTCGACAGCACAACGCCATATGGCACCTAGCAAACGAGACCCAGCGACCTTGTGACAGGCAACGACATAGGGAAGCCAGAAACAAATGCACCTGGGCCATATGCTCTGCCAAAGCAGACTACTACAAAGCTACCTTAACCTCCACTTGGGGCTCTGGGCACAAATTCTCGGAAAACATTAAGGAGCTCTGTGGTAAAACCAGTAATCTGCCACCTGACCAAATACTAATTGGGGGTAGCCTCTCTACTGACCCCTCAGTATCACCTCAGCCCTAAACTCAGTCTTCACTGATCTCTCCCAAGTACTCCCCCCAAACTTCTTTGACCCCCTAATGGCCAAAACCCCTCAACTCCCCCTCACTCCGCCTTTCTATCTATAAGCCCACCACTGCAACAGCAAAGCCCTACCTTACCAAGGATATTAGCCACCATCACTTTAGCCATGACTGCCTGGACCTGAGACTTCTCCACCTCACCCTCCAGGAAGTCCTAGCACCCCTTACCCACATACTAAACTGCTCCCTCTATCAAGGGATTTTCCCACCCTCTGGAAATCGGCCCACATCACGCCCATACACAAAAATCGGGACCGCACATCTGCCGACAGCTACTGCCCCATCTCCATTCTACCCCCCCATCTAAAGCGCTAGAACGCGTAGTTGCCGACTAACTTACAGATCACCTTAATAAATATCACCTGCTAACCACTCAGTAACATGGCTTCCGAAAGGGCCATAGTACCACCAATGCCCTTCTCCCACATACACTCTGCCTTGGACAGTGGCCATCTCTCTGGGGCCATCTTTGTTGACCTATCCAAGGCATTTGACACCGTCAACCATGCCCTCCTACTAAACGCTCTGGCCTACACAGGTGTCTCCAAGGATGCTATGAACTGGTTTACCAGCTACCTCTCGGATAGAATGCAGACGGTCAAGGTTGGCATTGTCCTATCCCCCAGCCTCACTATCCGCTCCGGTGTCCCACAAGGCTCCATACTGGGCCCCTTACTCTTCAGTCTATACCTTAACTCCCTCCCATCTGCCTGCACTGGCAACCTGCTACTGTACGCGGACGATGCCATCCTGTACGCCTCTGACCTGGCACCCTCCAAACTCCATGAAACTCTCCAACAGTCATTCCAAGAAATCAAACAATGGCTTACCACCCAGTGTCTTACAATAAATTACAATACAACGAAAGTCATGATTTTCTCGCATCCACAGAATCCCCTCAAAAACCACTGCCCCAAGTTTCTCACCTCTAAACTGGCACCCCTAGAACCAGTAAGCAGATTTAAATACCTACGGATCCCACTTGGCCCTGCCTTCAACTTTAACCTGCATATCCAACACTATCTAATGCCCTTAGCTCCAGACTAGGAGTTCTCTACAGTTACAAACACTGCTTCACCCCTGAAGCACTGCAACTCACCATAAACTCCTCTATCCTCTCCCTGCTGGACTACGGCATCCTCGTCTACGTGCAGCAGCCTCCACAGCCCTAAATTGTCTCCGGCTGGTGCTTAACAAAGCCTGCTGGCTCATCTTAGGATGTGACCGCCTAACACACACATGCTCCCTCTACAGTACAGCAAACTGGCTAAACCTTGACAATAGAATTAGGTATCACACCTGCCTCATGACCAAAACAATTGTCCTTGGCCTCACCCCCCCACCCCAAACCAAATTATCCTCACAACATCACCTGGCAGAACAACTCGCAGCTCGAACAAACCACTGCTAAGGGTACCACATGGCCGGACTGCCCAATTCTAGCAAACTTTCTGCTACAAAGCCCCTTCCTGGACGAATGCCCTCCCCAGCGAAATTGCGGAAGAAACCAGGCTCGGCCCTTTCAAAACCAGACTAAGGAATCACCTACAAGCCTCAAACCTATGTGACTGCACCTGACCCTCCCCCCTGTTGACCCCCCAACATCTCTGACCCCCTATAGCATAATGGCCCATCTGTCAAAAGTTCCTTTGACAAGCAGCCTCCTCGGTAACTCTCTACTCCGCTATGGCTGTGTGACTCTCGTGTTAAATCATACCTACCCTAGAAGGGTAGCTCACCCTCTAAAACAAATGTACCACCATGTGTAGAAAAGAAAAAAATTGTTTTTTCCATTACTGTGCATGATCTTTGTTATATGCTAACATCCTGTAAAACATGTATTGATTCCCTGCTCTATATGTATGACGTGGAACCTTTGTAAATGAGTCTTTGACTCAAAGGTCTTTCTGGTAATCTCAAATAAATAAAAAATTAAAAATAAAATAGAGATATCATCTGTTGGCTTGCAGTCAGAAATCTGTAATTTTGTATTTTTTTCCAAGTTTTGATGACTATCAAAGATGTCAGGCCCTCCTCTCTACTGCTGTATCTTGTTTGCCACCAAAGGTTGCATTACTTATGTAGGACTAACCCCATAGCTGTAATGCGGGATCTAATGAATGTGGTCTGAAGGGCAGGACATGGGGTGAGAGCCTGTCCTTTTAAGCTACTTGCTTCTCCCCAACTGTATTCCATCCTGATCTCAATGTGCAGACTGACTCACCACTGCATCATGTTTCTGCACCTTCATGCCACAATGTCAAAGCCACAGAGGAGCTTGACAGTAAACAAACAGCCTAATCACTCCCCGTCTAGAACAGAATAAAACATGTGTCACACTGCTCAAGCTCCTCCTGGCTGAAGTGTGGGTGACAAAGAGAAAAATCACATTAACCACACGTTTCTTTGCTGTAACGATTTTGAAGGTAATATCAATTACTAAGAAAGAATATACTTATATGGCACCCTTCTGGTCAAGCCCACTCTAAGTGCATTACAGTTAAACAACACAGGAACGTCAGTCTAAAGCATATTCAAAAATAATGTTTTTAGGCAGGATGTAGAACTTTCCACTGACAGGGAAGCACTGTACTAATATATGGGGGAAGTACATTATATAAGCAGTGTACAGCAGACACAAAGAGGGGTGCAGCACATACAAAAGGGGGTAGAACTGACTCAAATACAGTGCAGTAGACACAAAGGCCTGCCACTCCATAGCCTACAAAGTGTGAGTGTGTGTGTGTGTATGTATGTGTGTGCGTGTGTGTGTGTACACGTGCATGCATGCTTGCGTGCGCGCGTGTGTGTATCTGTATATTGATTTTACCAGTATACAAAGACATAGATAAAAAACACTTGGTTCCACGTACAGTTACAAGGATCAGCAATTACAGAGAGTAGTAAATTACACTCTTCATCCATTGTAAGCACCTGTGGACAACAAATGAGAAGCATACATATTAAGTACCTCAGTGGAATCAACAAAGTCCAAGAGGGTAGCATCTTTCAGAAAAAGAGACTTGCAAGAACAAGGGGACACAATTTAAAGACAGAAGGAGGGCGGTTCAGGGGCAATGTGAGGAAGTATTATTTCACATAGAGGGTAGCGGATGCATGGAACAGCCTTCCTGAGGAGGTTGTGGGGTCTAAAACTGTGGGAGAATTCAAGAAAGCATGGGACAGACATAAGGCAATTCTTGTGGGGGGTAGGAAGAAATAGGCTGTTGGTTAACTAGGATCTGCGGCCTATCCTGTAGGTAGGGAAATGGGCAGACTAGATGGGCCTAGCGGTCCTTATCTGCTGTCAAAGTCTAGGTTTCTATGTTTCTATACTGTAGTAGTCCACATATTCCTAAACAAGCCATTGCAGCAATGGCCATAGACTGGAACACATACTGTGTAAGTGTCCAAAAAGTCAGTGCTTGTGCACAGGCACAAACAGATGTCACCTTGGTGAGTAGGAAGGCTGTGTAACATCTTTCAATAAAATGTATGTAGTAGTTGATCCTTAGGAGCTCCAAAGGGAATACTCCAGTGCAGTCCACAGTGGCCTGCTAGTGTTCGTATATGTTCAAGGTAGGTAGCAAACTGGATCTAATTTTCAAGAACAGTTCAAATCTGGTACAGAAAAAAGCACCTCTTCTCCAGTAATGTGAACAACTCAGTTTCTGAGCCCAATGTGAATGGCAGGATTCCACGGGAAGGAAAGGCATTGCTAGGTAGTATTATCAAAGCTTTGTGCTGGGAAACTGATCTTAACATACATGTAGTATGCTACTCCTCTGCAATCTACATGGTAGAGGCCATTTTGTTGCTTTCAGATCACCAGTGGCACCAACTACTTCTGCATAGAGGACTGCCAGTTGTAAACATGTGATTAGCTTTAAAGGGTCACCTTCCCCAGCATCCTTGTATTCACAAGGAAAGACAGAGGGCCTCTGCCAGAGAGTGGCATTAAGGCAGCTGTAAGGGGGATCCCAAGGATTAGGCAGCAAGTATTTACCAGTGACAGGGTTTGGAAAGGTCTAGCACCCCTGAAGATATATAAGGCCATGGGGCTGGATGTGATGATCCAATGTGGTCAAGGAATTGGCAGCAGAACTAAGTGAATCCCTAGTAGAGCTATTCAATAGCTCAATTCAGATCAGGGTAGTTCAAAGGACTGGAGTGTAGCAGATGTAGTCCACCTTCATAATGGAGTAGGAACAATGAGCTAATGCGTAACTAAAAAACCTGTCAGTTTTACCTTTACTGTGGGTAAACTGATGGAGACAGTAGTCAAAGAGGACCCTGTGGACTACCTGGAGTGCAGTGAACTCCATGACAGTAAGTGGCAGGGAGGTATTGTCAGGCCAACCTGATGGCATTCTTTGACTGGGTAACAAGAGTCGTGAATAAGGGCCAGGCTGTGGATTTACTCTACTTCAATTTCAGCAAGGTTTTTGACTCAGTGTTTCACAGAGGTTTCCTGAAGAAGCTAGCAGATCTTGATGCTGCACAGGACACAGTTAGATGGGGAGAAACAGAGTCAAATTAGAAGAGAGGGAGGTCATCAGTGGGGTGCCACAAGGATCAGTCCTGGGTCCAGTCCTTTTCAATATTTTCATCACCGACATGGGAGGAGGAGTCAGAGCTAGATGTGTTTCTTTGCAGATTACACTAAGCTCAGTGGCAGAGTAGACAGCAAGGATGGGGTTAGGGAGATGCATAGAGACTTGCAAAGACTAGAGAGGTGGTCAAAGGTTTGGCAGTTGAAATTCAACACCAGAAAGTTCAAGGTAATGCACACAGGGGACAAGAACCACAGAACAGAGTAGTAGACAGTGGGGGTAAAGCTGGGCAAGACTTCTTAGGAAAGTGACCTATAGGTCGTAATCAATGATTTCTCTAAAACAATCAAGCCAGTGCAACAAGACCTACGGTATGGCAAAATGGTCGCTAGGGTATACAGGAAGGGGTACTGAGAGCAGAAGGAAAGAGGTATTACTACCTCTCTATTGATCGCTGATAAGGCCTCACCTGGAGTACTATGACCAGTTCTAGAGTACACACCTAAAGAAAGATAAGGACAGGTGAGAGAGTGCAAAGTATGGTGACCAAAATGATTCAAGGAAAGCAGGGCAGGTCTTACGAGGATCAACTCAAGGCACTGAGCATGTACTCGCTGGAGGCCAGATGAGAGAGGGGAGATATTCCAGGGACCTTCAAATTACTAAATGGAATGAGCAAGGTAAACTGCCAGGAACTACAGTATTTAGCATAAGTAGCAGATCAAGAACATGGAGTCATGAGTGGAAACTGACAAGGAGGAGGTTCAAGAGAGAAGTGAGATCATTTTATTTTTCAATTTTTTTTTATATGTATGCACGTTATCCTCCTAGGAGACTCCCTGAAATGCAGCTTCTGCCCTCCTAATGGAGGGACACTCTCTCCGGACCGCCCGCATCTACACTTACTTACCCCGGTATTCCCCCATGGATTGTTCCTCACGGCAGGGCCAGGAAGTAGGCTGTGCACTACACCTCCCCCTGGAGACGTAATCCAGAAGCCGGGGTCAGCCCTCGGGTGCAGCGGCCATCACTGAGCACCTGCCAGGGAGCTCCTCTTTTTCCTTTGCTTTTCTCCCATGCCCCCTCCCTACCGATATAGGCAGATAGGAAACGTGCCTCATAGAAACATAGAATTTGATGGCAGATAAGAAAAGCTTGGCCCACCTAGTCTGCCCATTTCCCTACCTTTTGGATAAGCTGCAGATCCTAGTTAACCAACAGCCTACTTCCTCCTACCCCCCCCAACTAGAATTGCCTTATGTCTGTCCCATGCATTCTTAAATTCTCCCACTGTTTTTGACTCCACTACCTGCTCAGGAAGGCCGTTCCATGTATCCACAACCCTCTCTGTGAAACAATACTTCCCCACATTACCTCTGAGCCATCCCCCCCATCATTGGGACCCCTTGTTCTTGCACATCTCTCTTTCTGAAAGATGCCACCCTCTTGGACTTTGTTGATTCCCTTGAGGTACTTGAAAGTTTCTATCATATCCCCCTCTCCCTCCTCTCCTCGAGGGTATACATATTAAGCTCCTTTAATCTCTCTTCATATATCTTCTGGTGCAGACCTTGCACCATTTTAGTTGCTCTCCTCTGGACAGTTTCCATCCTGTATATGTCCTTGCAGAGATGGGGTCTCCAGAACTGCATGAAGTACTCCAGATGGGGTCTCACCAACTGTGATACAGAGGGATAACAACTTCCTGTTTTCTACTGGTGATGCCTCTCCCTACGCATCCCAGTATCCCAACAGCCCTCCTTATTGCTTTCTCAAATTGCTTGCTAAACTTTAAGTCATCTGGGGAACACGACAACTCGCTCCCAACATTTCGCCTCCCCCACAATACACTCCTGACTACGCTCCGGCGACAATGTGCTCCTAAAATAAATCGCTTCTGCGACAATTTGCTCCTTCACCCTCTCCCGCTTCCATTCTATAACTGATAGCAACATCAGAAACCAAATCCCAGAGGGGATCTTACTCAGAATGTGAAATTTGTCTACAATATGATACAAGGATATAAAAGACCTGCTGGAATGCATTACATTTAAAAAGTATGCAGGTCATCACTGCCCAGTGTCAATCCTGATTCGATTCAGGATTTTACATCGAAGCAGCTTTTATTTTTTTTTGAAATGGAGCAGCTTCACTTTGAACAGCCCCACAGTGCACTGGGGGGGGGAGAGTGTGAGAGCAAGGAGCGAACACGCTCCCCCTTCTTCTTATAATTTTATACAGTCAACTCCCTCTCTCTCTTTGTACTGTACTTTAGACCCCATAAGGTATTTTCATTCAGAAGGGGCACCAGAGACACAGAGCACTGACAAAGAAAAAGGAAAGTATTGCAGCCCTTTGTCAATCCTGATTCGATTCAGGATTTGCGCCATCTTACATCGGAGCAGCTTTTACTTTTTAAAACAGAGCAGCTCTTCTCAGCTGCAATGTACATGTATTCTCCGCTGCTTGACTGGCATTACTGTTTAATCCTGATTCACTGGCGAGCCAGAGAAGTTATTTCTTAAATGCCTTCTTTAATGCCTGTACTTATTGACCGAGAGTAAACTGACTCAGTAGTGTTGCCGGAGCGAGTAGTCACCATAGCCTACAGACTGAGCGAATCGTCGGGGAGCGAAAAGTCTAGAGCAAATTGTCATGTACCCGGTCATCTGATATAATTACCCCCAGGTCCCTTTCCATTTTTATGTTGCTTGCACGCATGTGCAAGAAACATAGTGCCATCATCGGAGATTTCGGAGGTGTGTCACCTCCTCCTCCAATTCAGTCAGTGAGCTGGCAGGCACGGCCCCTGTAAGCCAGTGCATTTTGGAGCTGTCTATGACACGCTCCAAATGCAGTAACATACAGTTGAAAGGGGAGCTATGCTTCAGTGACACCGATAAAGCTAGCTCCCCCCCTGCTGCGAACATCTGGCGCCCTGCATGTACTGTGTAGCCGGCGGTGCCCAATCCCGCCGGCCTGAGCTCGTCATCCCCCGTGGTTGGTGCCAGCCCACCCCAGCGTGGCAATCAACTCTGGCCGGCGGGGTGCCCAATCCCGTCGGCTGAGCGGCCCCGCACCTACTGTGTAACCCGACAGGGTGCCCAATCCCCCCGGCTGAGCTGCATCGTCCCCCATGGTTGGTGCCACGCTGGGAGCCCACCCCAGCGTGGCAATTAGTCCTCTGGCTGACGGGGCCCAATCCCCATCGGCTGAAGGCCCCTCATTCGTGCACGCTGGGAGCCCACCCCAGCGTGGCAAACGTCCCACGTCTTTTTTTTTCACCTATAAAACAAAAGCCCGCCGGCGCGCCTCCTGACCCCTCCCACAACCCGCACCCACCCACTGCACACCCAGCCTCCCCACACCCCCTCACCCATACCTTCTACTCCGGACTCCGGCGACAATCTCGTGGACCGGGAACACGTCTGCACTCTTCAAAGCTGACCGCGAACTGAGGAAATGCCGGTAAGCTGTATAATGGGCTAGATAGTGGGGTTCAACTTTATTGCATATCTCAGGCATTTTTGGGAATTTTTGCACCAAATTTTCAACATGGGGTTTTTGGGACCCCTTCTCATGAATGATGTCACTGTCATGGCGTTATTCGGGCCCGAAGGGTGATTTCCGCAGTGACTGCGAAATCACCCTTCAGGCCTGAACACCACCATGACAGTGACATCATTCATGAGAAGGGGTCCCAAGAACCCCATGTTGAAAATCTGGTCCAAAAATTCCAAAAAATGACTGTTTTACGAGCGTGCGTTGCGCAGTTCCTACGCAGGCTCGTAAGTTCACGAAATTTCGATATTTTCACTCCAGATTTTCAACATTGCCATTTTACCACACCTTCTTATGAGTAGTACAGCTGCCATTTTTCACATCTCACCCAAAATGTGTTTCCGCCCTTGTAGTGCAGAATGGCGCAGTCGGTGTGCAAAATCAATGTACGGGACAAATTAAGAAAATCACAGTGACACTGTTCATGAGCAGAGGTCTTAAAATGGCTATGTTGAAAATTTGGTGAAAAAATTCCTAAAAATGACTGTTTTACGAGCGTGCATTGTGCAGTTCCTACGCGGGCTCGTAAGTTCACAAATTTTCAATATTTTCACTCCAGATTTTCAACATTGCCATTTTACCACACTTCCTCATGAGCAGTACAGCTGTCATTTTTCACTTCCTGCCCAAAACATGTTTCCGCCTATGTAGCGCACAGTGGCGCAGTCGGTGTGCTAACTCAGTGTATGGGACATTATTAAGAAAATCACAGTGTCACTGTTCATGAGCAGAGATCTTAAAATGGCAATGTTGAAAATTTGGTGAAAGAATTCCTAAAATGACTGTTTACGAGTGTCGTTGCACAGTTCCACTGCCTTTCGTGAGGTTGCGAATTTTCAATATTTCCACTCCAGATTTTCAACACTGACATTTTACCACACCTCCTTATGAGCAGTACAGCTGTCATTTTTCACATCCTGCCCAAAACGTTTCCGCCCATGTAGCACACAAATGGCTTAGCTCTGTGTGCAAACTCAATGTATGGGACACATTAACAAAATCACACTGACACTGTTCATGAGAAGAGGTCTTAAAATGGCTATGTTGAACATTTCATGAAAAATTTCCTAACAATGACTGTTTTACGAGCGTGCATTGCGCAGTTCCTACGCACGCTCGTAAGTTCGCAAATTTTCAATATTTGCACTCCAATGACTTCCAAATACCTACACAGCACATAGAAGCAAGCAACATTCAGCATTGACAAATGCTTGTTGTTGATGTTAGTATCTCAGCCCCCATTGTGTTCTCTTCCCCTGGGTTTTTGTTTCCAAGGTACATTACTTTACACTTCTTTGTGCTGAATCTAAGCTGCCATACATTTGAAATTCCTCCAACCTTGCTAAGTCCCTTCACATCCTTTCCACCCCACCTTCTGTATCAACCCTGTTGCAGATCTTTGTGTAGTCTGCAAAGCGGCATACTTTTCTTTCCAGTTCCTTTGCAATGTCACTTATAAAGACATTTAAGAGGACCGGTCCCAGTACTGAACCCTGCGGTACCCCGCTAGTAATCCCCTTTCTTCAGAGTGGACTCCGTTTACTATTAATCTCTGCGTCCTGTTGTCCAGCCAATTTTTTACCTAGGCTACCACCTTGAGACCCACTCCAAGGCTGGCTAGCTTGTATATTAATATTTTGTGTGGGACTGTGTCAAATGTCTTGCTAAATTCTAGGCAGGCCAAGTCCACAGCCCCTCTCTGGTCTACTACTTTGGTCACCCAGTCAAAGAATCTATTAGACTTGCCTGACATGACCTTCCTGGTGTGAATCCATGCTGTCTCCCTAACTTGTACTGCTCTTTGGCCATTGCCAGAGGGCAGTCAGCAAGTGAGGCAGGTCTCTCCTCCCCCCAGATAGGAGAGCAGTCCTCCAGATGCTCAATCCTCTCTCCCTCTGCTAACCCTCGAGGCCCAAGCTCATTCCTGAACCCAGGTCCCTGGCATGGTGCAAAGTGGGGCATCCTGTGCCTCAACCCTCAGCACCACTGGGCTGGCTTGAGATCATTTTATTGTAAAGAAAGGGTGGTGGAAACATAGAACAATCTGCCAGCTGATGTTGGCACCAAAACAATCAGTGGTTTCAAACATGGCAGGGAAAGAGTGAAGGACTTAGTGGTTACACAGGGTGGTTGTGGTAGGGTGTGGTGCATAGGGTGGACAGTGTGGGTTAGAACCCTGTATAGACAATGGGTCCTGGGTTTGTTACAGTTTTATGGGCAGACTGGATGGACCAATGGTCGTTTTCTGCACCATTGGCTATGTTTCTGTCAGTATCACCAGTACTAAGTAAACCCACGTTTAAACTCCCAACACAAGCAGCCTATACATTTATTAGTGGTACAAATGGCCTAGTCAAGCACTCTCTGCCATTACATACAGTGGCCAGCTGAGATGGTGAGAGGAAGGCTGTGCTACTCACTGTATGGGCTCCCCACCTGAGTAGTCTCAGTCTGGCCAATGACTATATATAGAAGGGAGGGTGACAGATTGATGTACTCAACCCAATGTGGATGGTGTGGAGGTGTCCACGAGACACCAGGGACTTAAACGGTTATGGGACTTAAACAGTGGCACCAGCGAGTGATCAAAGGATGAGGGTGCTACTAAACACCAGGGAAACAATAATCACAGGGTGAGCGATCAGAGGTGGGGGGCGCCACTAGATACCAGGGAAACAATAATTATGGGGCGGGTGATCAGAGGGTGGGGGTGCCACTAGACACCAGGGAAACAATAATTATGGGGCAAGCGATCAGAATGTAGGTGTGCTACTGGAGAACAGGTAAGTTTTTTTTTTTCCCCTGGGAGGCAGTGCAAAACTGATCACTGAACTGAGGAATAATCTCATGAATTGTGGATGAATGTATTAGTTCTGCATTTCATGCATTTTATTCCACAGTTAAGTGAGATAGAGAACATTCTGTGGTACAGGGTGAAAATTCACCAAACACTTTCAGAAAAGTTCAGATTTCGCCAAAGGCGGAAGTTTGGAAAATGCTGCGAAAGTTACGAAATTTCGGGAAAGTTCCGCTAAAGCAGAATTTGCTACTTTCACCAAGCCCTAATCTCTTCACAGTTCTTTTTTAACTATTCTTTGTTTGCCATTTTATCACCTGATTCCCTCTGCCCCCATCCCATTGCTGGGTTTGTTGTGCCAGTATGGTTTTAACTTTCCGCTGACTCGGGTGGGGAAGGGGATATTTGAGTGGCTGCTATCACAGCCAACACCAATGCCATTCCATGATCCGCTACTAAAGGGTGTGCAAATGCTGAGTGTCCAACATCCTCCCTTCCAGGGAGCCAGTCACCCCACCTCCATAGTGCTTCATGTCCTCCCTGGTTCCTTAACCCCTCTGCTCTTCAGTCACCTTCCCGCTTTCCCAACCCTAGTCTTTCTTTGCAGGTTTTGTTGAAAATGTGTCTGTTTTCCAGCAATGTAAAAAACAAACAAACAAAATGCCAACAACAAAAAAACAATTGAATCTAAAATGAACCTTTTTTGACAAGGTTCCATTTGGGCATAGTGCACCACAATTCCATAACATCTGGAAGGGCCAGATTTGCATCCAAACTGGATGGTTATCTCTACTTAAAGGGGACATGAAATTTGTGTGCTCTGCAGCTGCTTGTCATGTTCACATTTTCAGAAATTATATTCATACCCATGCCCCCCCCAAATGATCCATATGTAACTGTTCCCTAAACTGAAGTTCCAGAAACAAATGATTTGATGCCTTTTCTTGGACCAGCATAGATGTAACAAAAGAAAACAGTGCTTAAGCTTTCGGACCAACCAAGTCCTTCCTTGGAAACTTATGGCAGCGGTTTGGAAAATCACATACTATTACTACCCAGATCATATATATAAAAAACAGAAGGAATTCTCATTGGTTTAAAATGCCTTTTTAAAAAAAATAACAACTGAGATTTAAATGCAAGAAATCAGTTTTAGTCAGCTGCCAACTATGAAGTACTCCAAGGTCAAATGTCAACAGAGGCAGATAAGAGGAACAGTTAATAAATAATAAACTCAATAAACTCCATGTCCCCCCCAAGGGTCAATCCTAGGCCCAATTTTATTCTCCCTTTTCATCAATGATCTTCCTGCAGTCTGCGCAAGGTCCCATATACGTATTTATGCAGACGACACTATACTTTTCGCATCGGTCCCTGTTCTAAGTGGTGTCCACTCTGTACTACAACACGACTACAACAACATGCAGTCTTGGTTTTCTGCAAACAATCTGAAAATAAATACCTCCAAAACTGTTTCCATGACCTTCAGGTCAGCCCAAAAACTGGCAAGAACACCCAGCTCCCCTGTAATCACCACCCTTGATTGAAACATACTAAACACCATCTCTTCCTATAAATACCCAGGAGTATGTCTAGACCCCTGCTAAACTATTCAAGCCACACAGATGCCATCATTTTGAAGCTCAGCCCGAAAATTTGTCTTCTTTACAGAAACCGTGACTCTCTCCCACTACCTGTTAGATGCACACACTGCAAACAAAAATTATCCTTCCCATCTTTGATTACGTGGATATTGTGTACAACACCACCCCCTCCACCTCACTATCCAGGCTGGACTCCTAATTCCACACTTTTTGCCATTTTGTAACAAATTCCCCTTTCAGAACACACCACTGCACGCTCCTTTCCTCCCTCGGGTTAGCACCCCTCTCCCATTGCCATTTTTGCCACTCGGTTTCTTTTATTTCCAAAGTTTGGTTTGACCTACTATCCCCCATCTGGCTGAGAAACTAACCCCTGCAGCCTTTTCTCCTTACTCGTTGCACAGGGACTCCTGCTCCTTCTTGCTCCCCCAAACCATCCTCATCATCTGTCAAATCTGCCTTCTCCTACTATCTCCCCTACCTATGGAACCAGCTTCCCCAGCCACTCGGAGACTCACCCTCACACAACTCCAGTAACTCTCAACTTCGTCATCTCCCCTTTCCCACCTGTAACTGCAAATAGTCAGCCGTAGGCTATATGAACATGGTTTAAACTTCAAAACTTCTGTACTGCATATTATTGTATTCATGTAACTGATTGCAAATAACTGAACATATGCAACTGAATGTAAATAACTCCTTTGTACAAAATTATGTGATAGTATGTAATATTCTTATGTATCTATTCTATGTATGTATACTGTTTGTAACCCCTTCCCCCTCACCATTAGGTCACACCTGGAAATGAGCCTCGGCTCAGTGTGCTTTTCCTGGTTATCAAATGTTTAAATAAATAAATAAAATAAAATTTTCCAAGATTTTCCGAACTTAGACTCCATGTCCCGAAGTTCCGACATGCTTGCTTCTTTTACAGATTTTTAGAATGCCACTGTAAGCCTAGCAGACCTGTTTAACCCTTAGGCTAACAACAGAATTAGCAAGTACAGTATAGGAATTCTGGACTGATATGTATTTAGTTATCAGTCAACAACACAGCAAGGGTTAAACTGAAATGATATATCAGTCAACAACACAGCAAGGGTTAAAGTGGCCCAAACAGACAAAAGCAGTTTGAAGGAGACAGCCCTCCCCCAGCATTCCACAGGCTTATCTGTTTCTCTAATGAGACTGAGAGAGAGAGAGAGAGATACACACACACACACACACACACACACATATACATATTGTATTCCAATACAGTATATTTCTGTTCAGTTAATTCTGGAAATTAATAACACTGGATCCTTAAAGAGACTCATCAAGCTAAATATATGTAGCTGAGCACCACGCAGTTCAGTGCATTGCCTCCCAGAATTGCCTTCTACGTATAGCTGACCTGAAAATATGCTATTGTATTTTAGTTATAACACTCGTAAAATCATGTTTACTAGGGCACAGGCACTTCTCCATTCTAAGATTCACCCCTTGCACCTCCCCGCACTCAGGAAATTTCTGATGTGATGACAGGGAGAGCGTGGGGACGTGCAACATTGTAATCTGTGGGGGACAATTTTATGATCTTTTTTTTTATATTATAATGGCCGTTTGGCAATGAAACATGGGCACTGGTCGACTAACAAGGACTTTGTTAGTCAACGATTGCCCATGTTTCATTGCTACTGTGTCCTGCCACCTTGCAAAACAGTCCAACAATAATGCAGCCTACACATATCTGACTGCCATTATGCACACACAAATATCACATATACACTACCAACAGGACTTGTGACATTTGTTGTGCATAGTACTGTCTATTCAGTAGAAGTTGATGCTTCCACACTGATTAATGACTTGCGCTAAATGCTGCAAACATTTCTGTCATTACTGTGCTGTGGAACCCAGTTTGGAGAAAATACTGTCCTTGCAGCAATTATTCCTGCCCTTGCAACGGACTTCTGCACCCCTTGGTGCTCTCCTGTTTTTCTTGAATGGATCTCAGGTCATCTGCAGCTGCAGAAAGGTGAAGCAGGAGAGACAGGCACTCTGTAACTGAAAATTACTCTCTCTTTTGTATCCTTGCAAACATTTGCCCATGACCTTGCACTCTGTAGGGCTTTCCTTTCATAGGATCTGACAGCTAAGCACTACCTCAGCCTGACTGAGAAAGACAGAGAGAAACAGAGACAGAAACATACAGAGTGCAGCAAGTTTTAATTAAACAGTTTGCACCGAGACACTCTCTCTCCCCCCCCCCACCCCGCACTTGTGCTACTGCCAGTACCGCTATGACCTCGGGACACTCTAACACTTGCTGCATGAGGGACTGGACATTGTCAGCGTGAGCTACGGTGGTGGGGGGACATGAAGGAGCAAAGGTACACTGGCACAGGGGAACAGCAGGGGAATTCAACATTAGAACAGACAGAGAGAGAGAGAGGGGGGATGCTGCAGCACAAGAACTCCCTAAGCACTCTCCCTCTCTCTCTCTGCCGCTAACATTCCATCACTCTCTCCCACCTTGGGACACACACAGGGTCACTGTCTTCTCCCCCATGAGGATCTGCTGGGAACATCACCTGTTGTGCTCTTGCTCATTGTTGGGCAGCTGCAGGAAGGTGAAGCAGGAACTATGGAGCAGGAAATATGGACACTCTGTAACTGACAACAGCTCAGTCTTTTGCACCCATGCACACGTTTTGCCACGAACTTGCACTGAGAGACAGCGAGAGAGAAAGCAAGTTTGAATTAAACAGTTTGCACTGGGTCTCTCTCCCTCAGCACTTGCACTGCTGCCAGTACCACTGTGCATTCGGGACACTCTAACGTTTGCTGCATGGCTCCGACTGTTGAAAGGGGGACCTGACACTGTCAGCGCAGGTTGCAATGAGGGCATGAAGTAGCGGGGGTACACTGGCATGGGGGAACAGCAGGGGAATTCAACACTGTAGAGAGACAGAGAGAGCGAGAGCGGGCATATTGCAGCAAAAGAAGTCCCAAATCTCTATCTCTGCCGTGAACTTTCCGTCACTTTCTGCTGCCTCGGGACACACAGACACATACACCACATTCGGCACACATCGGGACACTGTCTCCCCCCCCCCCCATGGAGGATCTGCTGGGAACATCATCTGTCGCACTCTTGCTCATTGTTGGGTGGGGTGGGGGAAGGGGACTTATAGTGGTGTGCTACATCTGGGGACCTCACTGTACCCTAGGTGTTCGGAGAGCCATGGGGCAGGTAGGTGGGTATCCATACAGTGATGCTGGGACAATAATGTTAAGCTCCCATTTTACGCTGTCTACACGTGTTGTCACTGTTTCTGTCTCCTGCATTTGCCACTTACCAATGACACACAGACACAGTAGGGACTCGGTGCTCGGAACAGCAATAACTCAACTGCAGCCGATGGGGATCTCTCACTTCCTCACAATTACAAATGACTGCCGTTCACTTTTAGGATGTGAGGAATATAACGGAACTGGTCTGCCCACTGATACTGCTGGCTGCCCCTTCACAGCAACTGTGCATATATTGGGGATTAATCAATAGCCACGCAGTGGAACTCAACAAATGGGAGCCAATGTTTTTACTAACTTTCAGCAACCCCTGTTATAATGCACTTTACTATTGCAGCCTATGTCACTTGTTCTTCATTTACTTTGGCTACTTGTCTAGAAATGGCAACCTAATCCTTACCTTATGACATTACATATGGTTGCTGTAGAAATTATTATGCCACTCCTCAGTTTATGGCTAGATGTCACAGATGGTTGCTATAAAAATGATGTCACTCCTCAGTTTATGATATCACGTATGGTTGCTGCAGAAATTACTATAACATCAGAGGCAGAGGATTAGGTCATTTGCAGACAAGCAGCAAAAGCAGATGGAAGTTCAAACAACAGAGATCTGCTTTCATGCAAATGTTTTCAGTAATAAGAATAAGAGAGTGTACATTTTCAGGGAATCTCAAAATTATAAGCAACAAATAAGACACAAGGCATGCATTATACTGATCTAACCGCACACCCAGTGTTGTGAGGCAAGACAATGCAGGTGGAGTGCCTTTAGCTTCTGGAAGTGTTATTAGATCAGCATAATACACACCTCCTAATTGCCTTATTGTGCTAATGTGCTTATAAAATGAGTAAACTGAAAAAATTAAAAAGGTCATTTTTTTCATTAGAAACAAGTATTTTCTTTTGTTAAAAATAACTAGTAAAATGTAGTCCCTCTGCAGCTGTAAAGCAAGCCACACATTCAATACATAGAAAGTTTGCTAGTCTTAGAGGGCTGGAATTCAAATTTCTGAAGAATTCTTTTGGATGATCTGAATGTTCACCACATACACACACACACAAAATAGAAGACCTCAGTAAAGCCAGGAATTCAATTTTACCTGTGCCAGGGCAAGCAGTGAATATTTCCCTGACAATGGATAAGGATAGGAGAAAGTATCCAGTGAAGATAGCGAGGGGAGAATAGCGCAGACAAAAAATCACACGGAGATGGATCGGGATTACAACGCGAGACATGACAGCGCTAGTCCTGTAGTTGTTGCCATGCAAGTGGTGCATAAGTGGACGACTTCAGGACCATGAGTGTGTGCCCCATGCACAGCTTGCCACTGTAGCGGCTACGGTTACAGGTTGCAGTGCAGCTGACCTACGTTCGAGGCTGCCCTGAGTCATTTTTGTGGACAGTGTTCACTGTTGTTTTTCTGCCCCCCCCCCTGGACTTTCACACACCTCACAACTTGTTATGACCCTTGGGGTTAGTTATATATATTTTAGGGTGGTGTGGGGGGCAAAGCTCCCTGCATGGGTGGTGCAGGGGGTGTAATCCTCAGCAAAGAATTTTATTCCACTGTGCTCATGCCCCGTAAGTCCCCCGCTCCACCGGCTGGCATCCACCACAGAGTTTTTGTGGGCAGTTGTGTCTGCTTTGCTCATGCCTGACTTTCCAACCCACTGGCTTCCATCCCTCGCAGTGAGTCTCTGTGGCTTGTTCTGCACATTTCTGGGGCCCACAGTTTTGCATATGCGGTTTTCGTCCGCACTATTCTCCCCAGGCTGTCTTCGCAGTAACCCATAGGAGAGAGTCCTAGTCAGAAAAGAAGCTCCAAAAAAGCAAAACTGTGAGTAGCACTTCATTTGTTTTATTTTGTGTATGTGTTGAATGAGGGGAATACAAAAGAGAAATACATTTAATCAATTTGTTTGTTCTTTTTATGTTGTGGTAGCTTTACTTTAAGGGCCTACATGATTTTTTTAAGTGAGTAAAGGTGGCAGCCATGTTTGTAATGACAATCAGAAATTTTTGAAAAAAGCATAGATATTGTTAGTGTACAGTGTCCTAACTGCCATCACTTTTTCACCCATACACTGTACTGTCCCAATGCACAGGCTCTGACCAACCAGGAAGCAGTATTTGCTCGATCCATTTTATAAAATGGATTATATCTAAATTTTCATTTTTTTCATAGTATTCCCTGTAATGTCAAATGCTCTTCATTTAGGCTGATTCTGCAGTGTTCTGTCAAATATGCAAGTGTTAGTAAATAACTTGCTAGAATCTAGGGAAAATGTTGATGAGAATACTGAAATGACAACTAGCTTTTTAGTGTCATAAGGCTGACACGACCTTCAGCGAGCCGTTGACATCTTGTAATGCTTTCATCTGTGCTGAGATGATAAGTTCATAATTACTGAACTTTGTAAATGATGACGTGAAAGATGATACTTTGAAGTAGGATTAAAAAATAATGAAAAGGTCAGTAGTAAAAAGAAAGAAGGCTGATTAATTGTACAGTATATTAGTGAAAGCCAGCAAGAAGGAAGAAGGATACGATTGGGGGAGGAGGAGGAGTTTAAAGCTGTTTCCATGAACTTACTGAAATGACAACCACTATTTCAAGGTCAGAACATGTTCTCTGTTCCACTCTGTTACGTTTTTCAACAAAGTACTTTCTTTATTTTACTCTGAGAACAATGATCTTTTATTGCTATGAGAGAGAGAGAGAGAGAGAGAGATGTACTGTCTCACATGAATAAAAAAACATTTATTATGTATTTGAAAATTGGTAACTGGAAGAAGCACACTGAGCTGAGGCACGTTTCCAGGTGTGACCCGGGGGGTGAGGGGAAGGGGAACAGGAGAAACAGCAATACAATGCACAATACAAGTCACCAGAGCAACATTTGGTAAATAAGTTGGTATAAAAAGGAGCGGGTGCAAAAATAAAATTGTTACAGAAAAATAAAGTGCAGTTTCAGCTCACTATGAGACACCAGTTCAAAGTGCATAATAAAGCAGCAAGACTCAGCATGCAGTTACTAAACTGACAACAGACGAGATACCTGTAGAATCATGAGCTTATAACTAACCTCATGGTAAAGGGATGAGCAGTGGTAGTGAGGAAGTGCAGCCAGAAGTCAGCTAGTGGAGACCCACCCAGAGGCCCAACAAAGAGTGTCTGAGGCAATTAAAGCCAATGTGGTGTCAGGAGGAAGGGTGACAGCAGCAGGAAAGGTGGCGTTGGAGTTTCAGCTAGTGCCTGAGGGAGCCAGGGGAGCAGGCCAGGTGGAGGGAGGAGGAGAGTATGGTCCAGAGTGAGGGAAATCGACAGGAGAAGGCAGACTGCCCAGCACAGGAGTGAGGGTAAGTAGTGGAGAAAGTGCAGTGATCCCTAGAACAGAGAGAACAGGAGGCAGTGCAGAGTTGGGAAAGTAGAGGTAGGAGGGAAGGAACCAAACCAGTATTTGGATATAAAGGAGGTACAGTGTGTCTATCATATTGGAAAGGAGGACTCCATTACCAAAAATAGATTGTCAATATGTTAGCAATGAGAAATGGCAGCATGTTTGGTTGTGTTGGGATAGCCGCACACCCTGGGGGGGTAGTGAGACACAAGACCATAGGCAAAGTGCCTTCAGCCTCTGGAAGTGTGGTTATTCCAGCGCAACTAACACCCTGAAGTGTCTTATGGTGCTTATAATATGAGTTCCTGTGGGGCTGTTCCTTCAGCTTAGTGATAGGGCTACTGCATGTGATGCTGGTGACTCAGGTTCAGGAACAAACCTAGGTGGTTGGGGGGCCAGCCAGGTGGAGGAGGATCGAACATCCAAAAAGGACACTCTCCTCATCCAGGTGGGAACCTGCCTGCTCCTCACAGCAGAAGCATTATCTAGGGATGCCTAAGCAACATGAGCCAGCTGGGAACAGCAGTGGGAGGGGAGATGCATAACTGCCTTGCTGCACTCACACCCCATATGTTCATGGCCCCAGCACCTTGGGGAGGGAGAAACATTGAGAGAAAATCAGCCATTACAGAATGAAGCCCTTGCTGTCTGCTGGGGAGAAGTCCTCCACCACCCATGGTGGGAACGATATGGGCGGTATGCCGGGGTTGGGGGTTTATTTGAGTTCCAGATAAGTCTCAAGGAAAGTGGGTGGTAAGTCTGGGAGGCAAGGCTGACGTGGCCTGTAGGCTGCAAGTAGAAGACAAATAATTTAAAAACATTATTTTGTAAATTTTTGTAAAAAAAAAAATCTGATACTAAAAAATTAAACATTTTTAATAAAAATTCTTGTAAAAAATAATGTAAAATAGTCCTTCTGCAGCAGGGTGCCAGAAGGGGATGCTAACATATGTACAAACACACTGGGAACTGCACACCAGGCCAGAAAATTAAAAGAAACAAGCTACACCAGTGAAGGGTCACTAAAGCCAGAAAATTAAAGAGAACAAGCTACCATTATGAAGGGTCATGTGTAGACCTGAAGCACTGGGATTCAGTACCATGCTTTTGTTTAGAGAACCGAATAAACCGTGAGTTTTTGACCACGTTTTTGTAGCTTGTTTCTTTTCATTTTCAGGCATGGTGTGAAGCTCCATGTGTGTCAATGCTGCTATTTCTGTGTTAGCTTGCTCCCAAGCCCAAGGAGCTAAGCAAGCACATGGAACTTGTGTTTGCTGTTAACATATGTAGCCTAATGTTTAGAGAATTGATTAATGGGTTGCACTGACAAGAGCTCATGTTTACAAAAGAAAGTGACCTAGGTATTTTTGTGTGGGTGGTTTATGTTAAGTACAGCTGTCCATATTTAGAGGTCTACTCGGGTGTCCGGTTTGCTGGATAGGGAATGTGTGTGAGCAGCAGTAAATGGTTTGACAATCAGACAGCGTGATGAGATGCCTGTAATTTTTTTTAAAAACAAAATCTGCAGTTCTGCAACATGACTGGACATTTGTATTGATGGATGAAAAACCTCTAACAAGGAACTGCATGGCTGAACTTCGTTTAGCCTGGCCGGCGAGGAGAAATGTTGGCGCGCCGGCAGCAGGAGAGTGGGGACTGCGCTGGCAGCCAAGAGGGAGCTGTACCGGCAGCAGTGGGGAAACAGTAATTGGCCGCATCATCGGCAAGCAGGGAAGACCGCAAAAGAGGTTGGAGCTGCTCGTAAGGGACCGCAAGGCTGACACAGGAGGTCGCCAGCCAATCACAATCCAGGGAACCAAACTTTGAATTTCTGGCCGAGCTTAAATACGGGGAAGCCCGGCCACTCCACTGAACTGCATGGCTGAACTTGGGCTGGCCGCATCAGCGGCAGGGAGAGTGACTGGCCGCATTGGCGGCAGGGAGAGTGAGAGCTACATTGGCAGCAAAGAGAGAGCTGTACCGGCGGTGGCAGGGAGACAGGAATCAGCTTCATCGTCGGCAAGCGGGGAAGACCGGAACAGAGCTGCTCATGGAAAAAGCCCCACCCCCTCCTCCAACCTTAATTAAATACAGAAAAGGCAAAGGGCAGGGCCTGAAGGGCTGGAGGGAGAAGGCTCAGCTGCAGCTGACTGAACATAAGGACAGAAGGGGGGTGGAGCAAAGAGGTTAAAACTGAAAGAGGATCTTAAGGCACATCATCTTATGGGGGGTATTGCTGCATTGTTAGTGAAATGTTATTGGGGGGTTTTGCTGTATTGTTTGTGAAATGTTATTGATTGCTACTTTGTTAGTGTAATGTTATGGGGGTATTGCTGCACTGTTAGCGAAATGTTATTGATTTATGTTATTGATTTAGTATTGTTTATGAATCTTAGTGGGTACATTGGTGCAGTGACATTTTCTTAAGAGTTTTAGGGTTTCCTGCACTTAAATCAGACTGGGCACAGCTAATAGCTTGTGGGAGGGGTTAAATTAGTTAGAGTGAGGTGCTAATTGGCATTAGTTGGGCTTCATTTTCTCTACTGCATTAGAAGAAGACAGGTTCTGGCAAAGGAGGGAAATTTACTGTGGACATGGAACCAGGAGGGCGAGGAGGAACTGGCCTTGTGGGCAGAAGGGGGTTGGAGGGCAAGGAGGTGTGGGAATGTTAGCCTGGAGAGGGGTCAGGGACAACATACTGGGATGGAGCAGGAGGAGGCACAACAGGTTTGTGGGGAAGTGGGGGCATGGGGGGGGGGCAGTGGAAGGAGGGGAAGAGAGCACACGTAGGTGGGAGGGTCATGGGATGTAACAATCTGTGGGTGGCAGTATTCATGAGTACTCTGTGGAGACTGGGGACATGTCCAGTTTGTCAAAGGCTGGAAGGCTGGGAGACCGAGCAAGCATGACTATAAAGAGAGCTATCCTGGACAAGGAGGACATAGTCAATAACTTTGTGGAGGGCAACCAGGAAGGACGGGGGGAGGCAAACCAACCGGGTGGGCGGGGGGAGGGAGAAAGTCGCACAGGGGGACATGGTAGGAAAGAGCAGGTCGGAGGACAGGGACATGATGGGCAGGAGCACCAGGTCAGAAGACAGGGACACGATGGGCAGGAGAACCAGCGCTCTTGAACATAGGTACACAGTGGGTTCCAACAGATACTGGCCCTTTACAAGGACACTGGAGCAGGAGGATATGTATGGGATGGAGGCAGTAGGGAATGAACAAGAGAACCAGGAAAGGAAGGAGACATTGGTAGAAAGGAATGAACTAGAAGGTCAATAAAGGCAGGGGAGGTCGGGAGAAGAGGAAGATGGACCCACTGGACCCAAAGCAGCATGGATTCACAGCAGGAAGGTCATGTCAGACAAATCTAATCGATTTCTTTGACTGGGTGACCAAAGTAATAGACCAGGGAGGGGCTGTGGATATGGCCTACCTAGACTTTAGCAAGGCATTTGACACAGTCTCACACAAAAGATTAATAATCAAGTTAGCCAGCCTGGGAGTGGGTCCCAGGGTGGTAGCCTGGGTAGAAAACTGGCTGCACAACAGGACACAGAAGGTAATAGTGAATGGAACACATTCTGAAGAAGGGGGTTACCAGTGGAGTACCTCAGGGCTCAGTACTGGGTCCAGTCCTCTTTAACGTCTTTATAGGTGACATTGCAGAGGGGTCTGGAAGGAAAGGTATGCCTCTTTTCGGATGATCTGTAACAGAGTTGATACACAAGGGGGGGTAGAAAGGATGAGAAGGGACTTGGCAAGGTTGGAGGAATTGTCAGACATATGGCAACTTAGATTCAATGCAAAGAAGTGCAAAGTAATGCACCTGGGAAATAAAAATCCAGGAGAAGAGTACACAATAACAGGGGAGGTACTAACAACAACAATAATGGAAAGGGATCTGGGTGTAGTCATATCAGATGACCTAAAGGTGGGTATGCAATGTGAGAAGTCAGTAGGGAAAGCCAGGGGGATACTGGGATGCATAGGGAGGGGCATCACAAGTAGAAAAAGGGAAGTGGTTATCCCTCTATACAGACAGTTGGTGAGACCCCATCTGGAGTACTGCGTGCAGTTTTGGAGACCTCAAATATGCAAGGACATAGACAGGATGGAAGCGGTCCAGAGGAGGGCAACTAAAATGGTGCAAGGTCTACATCAGAAACCATATGAAGAGAGACTGAGAGAGCTTAATATGTATACCCTTGATGAAAGGAGGGACGGGGGGGGACATGATAGAAGCTTTTAAGTACATCAAGGGAATCAACAAAGTCCAGGAGGGTAGCATCTTTCAGAAAAAGAGATGTGTAAGAACAAGGGGGCACAATTTAAAGTTAGAGGGGAGACGGCTCAGGGGTAATGTGAGGAAATTTTTTCACGGAGAGAGTGGTGGGCTATGGAACCCGCCTTCCTGGAGCGGTTGTGGGGTCTAAAACAGTGGAGGAATTCAAACATGCATGGGACAGACATAAGGCAATTATAGAGGGGGGGTTGCAGAAAATAGGCTGTTGGTTAACTAGAATCTGCAGCTTATCCAGTAGGTAGGGAAATGGGCAGGCTGGGTGGGCCAAGTGGTCCTTATCTGCCGTCAAAGTCTATGTTTCTATGTTTCTATAAGATCAGGCTATGAAGGCCAGGAAGGGGAGGGGGGATAGTAAGGGGAAAGGGAGGGATAGTATGGGAGGACAGGGTGTAGTGAACAGGGGAGAGAAAGGGGGGGAAAGGAAGCAAAAGGAGGGTGTCGCAAGAAAAGGCCGGAGAGGGATTGGCATCCATGGAGAGGAAGGGTGGGAGAGGGATAGGAGTGGAACAGGCAAGAGTGGGAGGGAGCCTGGGGGGAGAGGCCAGAAGCCTCCAGGCTGGGCAGGGGGACAGACGGACAGGGAAAGGAGAGGTGGAAAGTATACATGGGGAAGTTGGGAATAATGGGAGAAGTAGCCAGGCAGGTGAGACAATGGCACCCTTGGGGGCAGCACACGAAAAATCAGTGCTAGTGTATGGAGACTCCATTATTAAAGGGATCCACTGTTTAAGGAAGGGTGTAACCTTCAAAGGGAGGTCAGTTTTCTGTGAACCGGGGATGGAAGTGAGCAGGACACTCCCAAGAATTAAGGAATGCATTAGGCTGGTTTGGGGGAAACCTAACCTGGTTGTACACCTTGGCACAAATGATCTGGCTGGAGAAGAGGTCCAAGAGGTACAGAGGAGATTTATGGAACTAGCCAGGGGGTGCAAGAGGATAGTAGACACCATAGCCTTCTCAGAAGCCCTGCAAGTTCACTGCACCAGTACAGTGACACAATTGAGAATCAATGATTTTAATCAGTGGCAGAGGCAGTGGTGCAGGAAGGAGGGCTACACATGTATAGGGGATTGGGGAGACACATAGATAGACCAACATCTGTATGCAAGAGACAGGTTGCATATAAACGATGATGGGGCCAGGATTTTGAGGGGGAAGCTACAGGGATATATAAATAAAATACTAGGGAGGGATTTATACTAGGAGCGGGGGAGGGCGAAGCTAGGTATAGCCCACTAGGAGGAAGGAGAGGATCAGGCCTAACTAGCTCTCCCCCACATATGGGGCAACAGAAACTGACAGCGGGGGAAGCAGAAAGGGAGTGGCGGTGGAGGGGTTTGCTGACCAATGCCAGGAATCTGGGTAATACATTGGGAGAACTGTAGACGATAGTGGTGGAGGGTAACCTGGACCTGGTGGCAGTCATGGAAACCTGGTGGACTGAGAACCACAGCTAGGAAGTGGAAATACCTGGGTACATACTGTACAGGAGAGACAGGATAGGAAGAAGGTGGGGCAACCCTTTATGTAAAGGAGGGTATAAGGGTGTTGTTGTGGGGGGGGGGGATGGACCTGCGGAGATCCTATGGGTGTCCTTAAGCAGAGCAGGTGAGAAGGCAGTGAAGGTAGGGGTGGTCTACAGGACACCAAATCAAGAAGAGGAGATTGACAAGCAGATGTGGTTAAAGAGATACAGCACATGGCCAGCACGGGAGAAATCGTGGTACTGGGAGACCTAAATCTGGACACAGTGCTCTCTTTCAATCTTCATATCTCCAACATTATCAGATCTATAAACCAAAAGCTTGGGTTGCTCTATCGAATCCTACCGTTTCTCACCCCTGCCTCCAGCCTAAGAATTGCTTCCGCATCGCTCACTCCCCTCCTGACCTATTCAGTCCCTCTGCTGCTTACTACTAATTCCTCCTCTCTCTCTCTCTCCTTTCCCAGGCCTACCATAGAATTGGGAGGTTCACGCTGGGAGCCAACTCCCATTTACACCACTGCGAAGTCCTCTCCTCTCTGGGCTGGTTAACCTATGAATCTAAATTGAAGTATTTCTCCGTGTGCCTTATTTATAAATTTGTCCACTACTTCACGCCCCAATGCCTAAGGGATTTAATAAGCCTAAAACAAACTCCCCGCACCCTCCAATCAGCATCCCTACCCCTCCTGGATATACCCAAACTGTGCCTAACCTACACTAGGAGATTCTTCTCATTTGCTGCCATCTCCAGCTGGAACTCTTTTCCTCCATGTGTCCTGAACAGTACCTCTCTTCCTCTATTTAAGTCCAGCCTATATGCCTCCCTTGTCTCCCCATCTCCTGCTCCTGTTTTCACTGATGCATCTCTACCTCTCCATTCCTGCCACTCTATCCTACTCCTCTTCCCTTCCTTCTAACTCTCTCCCTTTATACATTTATAGCACTATGCTCATATCCACTTGTTATAGCACCCAGCCTATGTAGCATCTATGTCTGGGTAAAGCTCGATATGGCTATATACCAATTGTACATGGAACTAATGATGCTTCACTGATGTCTTGCATTTACCTGTCTGTACAATCTACCACTCTGTGATACTTGTTGTACTGCTCTGTAAAACTTGGTGTACTGCTGTGTAATATGTGACCCTGGGTCGACCCTGAAAAAGGGACTGTAATTGTCTCAGTGGTCTTACTCGGTCAACAAAATTCAAATAAATAAATCTATCTGACGTAGACTGGATCATCCTGGCAGCAGCCACAGTTAGGAGTAGGGGGTGCTGGAAGCCATGCAGGAAGTATTCATCAGCCAACTGGGGATGGAAACTATTAGAGGGTGGGCCATACTTGACCTGGTTTTGACAAATGGGGACAGTGTCGAGGGGGTGAGGGTTGGGGAAAATCTGGGTGACAGTGACCATAGGATGGTGAAATTTAGGATCAACAGGGGTCAGGTCAAGGACAACTTGAGCACTAGGATGCTTGACTTTAGCAAGGCAGACTTTGGGAGGATGAGAGTAATGGTACTGGAGGAGCTGGAGGGGACGGACGACCTGGAAGACACGGAGGAACTATTGGGGGAAATTAAAAGAGGACTACTGGAGGTGATGGACCTTTGTGTTAGGATGGTGAGCAAGAAAAAGAGGAGTAGTAATCTGCTTGGTTCACTACTGAAGTGAGAGAAAGCAGACAGGGAGAAAAGGAGGAGACGTCCCGGGGTTTATAGGCTACAAATGAGGTGGGTAAGGGGGTTATATAGAATAAACTGAGGGAAGCAGGGAAGGTGATCGAGAGGGCCAGGGCAGAAACAGAAGAATGTACAGCAAGGGTGGTGAAAAGTGGGGACAAGAGGTTTTTATACATATAAGCCACATAAAAAAGGGGAAGAGAGGGATAGTGAGGCTCAAAGGTGGGGCACTTGGGAAGGGAGACACAGAAAAAGCTGACGTCTTAAACATATACTCTGCATCAGTCTTTACAGTGGAGGAGGAAGGGGGGCCAAAACTGGAAAATAGGGGGAGGACAGTTAGGGAGATTGACTCCAGTCCTTTCACAGTAGTGAGGGTACATGAGGAAATGAGCAAGCTGTGGACCGATAAGGCGATGGGGCCAGATGGGATTCACCCGAGGGTGCTTAAAGAACTGAAACAGGAATTGGTGACACTACTCACGAGGCTATTCAACTTGTCATTGCACAAGGGTAAGGTTTCTGAGGACAGAAAAGTGGCTGAGGTAGTACCATCACAAAGGAAGGGAGGAAATAGCCAGGAAACTACCACCCAATAAGCCTGACCTCTGTGGTCGGCAAGCTGATGGAGGCACTGATTAAGGAAAGACTGATTAAGCATCTAGAGGGGGAGGGTCTACTGAATGACAATCAGCATGGATTCATGGGTGGCAGGTCTTGCCAGCCCAACCTGATTGAATTCTTCGACAGGGTGACGGAGATATGGGACCAGGAAGGGGCGGTGGACATGGCCTACCAGGACTTCAGGAAGGCATTTGACACCGTCTCCCACGGGTGCAAGGTGGAAAGCTTCTGGATGGGAAACAAGCTCATTAGATGGGTGGAACATTGGTTGGAGGGGAGGACTCAGAGGGTCATAGTTAATGGGGAGCACTCGAAGGAGGAAAGAGTGAAGAATGGGGTTCCACAGGTGTCTTTGTTGGGACCCATACTTTTTAACATATACACAGGGGACATCATGGAGGGTCTGCCCGGGAAGGTGTGTCTGTTTGCGTATGACATGAAAATCTGTAGTAGCCAGGTGGAGACAGCGGTAGGGTGGGTGGAGGATATGAGGGAGGATTTGGCCAGGTTGGAGGAATGGTCAGAAAGGTGGCAATTACGGTTCAACACAAAAAAGTGCAGCATTATACACATAGGGTGTAACAACCCAAAGGCAAAATACCGACTGGGGGGGGGGGCAGAGCTTGAGAAGACAGAGCAGGAAAGAGACCTGGGGATAACCATCTCAGACAATCTGAAAGTCCGGAGTCAGTGTGACAGAGCAGCAGGAAAGGCACTAAGTATGCTGGCATGCATAGGGAGGGGTTTCACAAGCAGGAGGAGGGAGGTGATCCTGTCACTATACAAAACCATGGTCAGACCACACATGGAATATGGGGTCCAGTTCTGGAGGCCATACCAGCAAGGGGACAAGGACCGGCTAGAAAGGGTCCAGGGAAGAGCAACCAAAATGGTGTGCAGGATGCAGGAGAGGACATATAAGGAGAGGCTGGGGGAACTGGACCTGTACTCCCTAGAGGAGAGGAGGGAGAGGGGGGTTATGGTGGAGACATTCAAATATATGAAGGGCATAAACAGGGTGAGAGTCAACAGCATATTCAAACTGAGTAAGAACAATTCCACTAGGGGACATACCCTCAAACTGGAGGGGGGGAAGGTTCAGAGGGAACATCAGGGAGGAGATTTCTCGGTGAGAGGGTGGTACAGCCATGGAACAGGCTGCTGGAGTGGGTGGTGGGGGTGGATACAGTGAAGAATTTTAAGGGGGCCTGGGACACGTACATGGGACTGGTGGGCAGAGTGCAGGCTGCAAAGGGATGGAGGGAATCTTCTGGGGGTGGGGGTTACGGGCAGACTGGTTGCGCCCAGGGGTCCTTTTCTGCTGGCAGCTTTCTATGATTCAGTGATTCTATGGAAATGCATTAGAAGCCACATTTAAAATCTGTGATCTGTGCTATCTGAGTTTGCTGTACTGCACCAGCATGCAGTTCAGAGTATGCCTCTTTTTTTTCTGTCCCAAGATTCAGCATCCTGCACTACTCTACATTAAAGTTCGGCCCCAAACTCCACAACCCAGTCTCTGAGCATGCAAATATCCTCCATCCACCCCATGGTGGATTCCATCGGGGGCCTGACAGGGAAAGTGCCCCTCTCTGGTTTGCGAAGTGTGAAGGACACAGGTCTGCTGGAGTGAAGAGGCCTAGATGTTCCACTGTCACAGACATGGCATATAGGTACATAAAACAGCACTGGGCATGGGAAATATGGAGATTGTTTAATCTTCGTACATATGGGCAAAATACCGGAAGGGCCAAAACTGTGTCAGCATATCACATTTTTTGGCAGCGCAATCTCTGGGGCTCTGTACCCTGTTTAACAAAATGCTGGCTAGAGGGAATCTAAGTTTACGAGCAATAAAGTATTTTTTACTACAACATATATATGGGACTACATGGGGGATCGGGGTACTCGAGCCACAATGTATGCTGCAGTGGCTCTGCTAAGTGTGCTGGTTGTTCTCCTTTAAATAAGGTCTGATGCTGATGAGAGCGAGGGAAGGGAGATGCCCAACTAGGTGGAATATTAAGTTGATGAAGGTATTATGAGGCTGAAAAGGAGGGTGACTGTATGAGTAGGTATGGATTATGAGTGCTGAGCCCAAAAGGGATATGGAGGAACTGACACAGCACTATGCCACGTGGGCAGGACTGAGAAATGAGGAGGGGAGTGGGCAGGGGTCAGCAAGAGCTAGGCAGAGGATGGCCAGCAAGCGAGGGCAAGCAGAAGCCAGGCAGAACAGGAGCAACTAGGCTGAGGCAGCAGTCAGGGAGACCAGGTGGCAGCACCTACAAAAGGTGGAGCCAAATTGCAGAATCCCAATAGGGCACAGCTTCCAATGACAGAACCAGAACTTGTGATTTATTTTATTTTTATTGACCAGGTAAGCGCACTAGACAATTGCAATGCATATTTTCAGGTATGACCTAGGAGAGTTACAGAATATAAAGTAATGTGACAAGCATCATTCAAAATAATACATGAGTCCAGACAAGTATAACCAGCCTCTCTCCTTTGCCGGCTTGAGGCAGCTTACCAGAGAGCACTAGAAGGTTAAGCCAAACCCTAAGGCTGTTCTATGGGAGGAATTACCTTGAGACAAACAGCTCGATGTTCATGCTGTGAGTGGGATGACATAGCTAAGAGCTGGAACCTGGAGCATGAATATGTATGGTTATGCCTTTCCCCAAAAACCTACAGTATATAAGGAGAATGCACCAGGGCACTGGTGCACTCTCTTCTTGGGCATCGAGAAAGAGGAACAGACAGAACTCTCTGGCTGAGACTGGGTTGAGGGGGCCTGTGACCCCAGGGATTGTGCCAGAGTTCCTGGGATTGGGTGGCATTGGTCTCCTCATGCCTGGTCTCCAGAGAAGAAGAACAGGAGAAGCTAGAGGGTTGGAGACCCAGGTAACTTGCCTTGAGAGGAGCGGAGATCAACACCACCTGACAGGCACATTGGGAGAGTGGTGGGCCACCCCTCAAGGGAGGTTGCCAGAACACTTGCAGGTTCACTGCCAGCATTTTGGCCACTAGGACCATCAGTGTGATGCTGAAGGGAAGCGTGTACTACTGCAGCAACCATGCTTAATGAACTTAGTAGTGCTATCATGCACTGGGAGTTTTGCATGAACAATGTACAGGGCAGGGCCCAAAAAGCAAGGAATAGTAGTGTGATCATGTACCATCATAAATATATATGGCCAGGGAATACCCGGAGAGCTGTGTACCACCTAGGCAGCCAGTAACAGAGCCCCCATGCTTGATCACATAGAAACATAGAAACTGTCAGTAGATAAGGACCACTAGGCCCATCCAGTCTGCCCCTAGGCCCTACACATTGTATGTGGCCACTGATCCTATGTGATCAATGGCTTGTCATCACTCCCTCCCCTCTCAGGCTTCCCTTATCCCAAGCATGCTTAAAACCCTCCACTGTGCTTGCCCCCACTACCTCCTGTGGCAGACTATTCCATGTGTCGACTACCCTTTCTGTGTGGAAAAAACGTCCTCACATTACCTCTTAATCTACCCCCCTCCAATTTCATATCATGCCCCCTTGTTCTAGTACTTTTTCTACATTGGAAAAGCTCCCCTGCCTGCACCTTATTTATGCCCTTAAGGTACTTGAAAGTTTCAATCATGTCCCCACGCTGTCTCCTCTCCTCCAGTGGGTACATATTGAGGTCCCTTAGTCTCTCATATGTTTTGTGGTGTAAGCCCTGCACCATCTTTGTTGCCCTTCTCTGGATAGTCTCCACCTTATCTATGTCCTTGCGCAGGTGTGGTATCCAGAACTGCATGCAGTACTCCAGGTGAGGCCTTACCAATGTTTTATACAATGGCATCACCACCTCCTGCCTCCTGCTAGTGATACCTCTGCCTATGTACCCCAGCATACCACTGGCCCTCATTGCTGCCTTTGTACACTGCTTTGATACCTTAAGGTCATCAGAGATGATAACCCCTAGGTCCCTTTCCTCCTTGGTGACAGTCAGCTCCTCTCCCCCCAACCTGTAGTTCTCCCCAGGGTTCCTGCTACCCTGGTGCATCATTTTGCACTTCTTTACATTAAACCTCAGTTGCCACATCTCTGACCATCTTTCAAGCTTCTCCAGATCCCTCTTCATTTTCTGCACCCCTTCTGGAGTATCCAACCTGTTGCAGATCTTGGTGTCATCTGCAAACATGCAGACCTTTCCTTCCAGCCCCTCTGCAATGTCACTAACGAAGACATTGAACAGGACTGGTCCTAGTAATGATCCCTGAGGTACCCCACTGGTCACCCCCTCTCCCCAGATTGTACTCCATTTACCACCACCCTCTGTCTCCTGTCTGTTAACCAGTTCCTAACCCAGTTCACCAACTTGTCTCCCATGCCCAGACTACTCATCTTGTTAATCAGGCTTCTATGTGGGACAGTGTCGAAGTATTTGCTGAAATCCAGGTAGGTGACATCTACTGCCCTTCCCTGATTAAGTTCCCTTGTCACCTAATAAAAAAAAAAACTATTAGATTCATTTGACATGACCTTCCTGCTGTGAATCCATGTTGTCTCAGATCCTGTGCACCACTGGAATCCAAATGTATCATTATCCTTTCTTTCAGCAGCATCTCCATGATCTTTCCCACCAATGAGGTGAGGCTGACTGGCCTGTAGTTCCCCACCTCCTCCCTACTGCCACCTCTGTGCAGTGGGACTACATGTGCCCTCCACCAGTCCACTGGTACGACACCCTTGTTGAGTGAATCTGTGAACAGGGCCGCCAGAGGCGCTGCTAGTTTCTTTCACAGCTCCTTTAATATCCTCTGGTGGATGCCATCTGGCCCCATGGCCTTATCCACTTTCAGCTTTGTGAGTTCTTCCAGAACTCTCTCCACTGTGAATGGACTAGTGTCCACTCCCCCCCCCCACCACTGCCTCTGCACCCCAACTGTGGTCCTTGATCTGCCCCCTCCTTAGTGAACAGTGGGCAGAAGTATTTGTTCAGTATTTCTGCCTTGTCCAGAGCCCCCACCTTATACTCTTCCCTCCTCCCCTTTGGGTCTCACAGTCCCTCCCCCCAATTTTTTCTTCTTTCACTAATGTACCTATAAAATGCCTCATCCCCTTTGTTTACAGACTGCGCTAAGCTCTCTTCTGTCTGCGCCTTGGCCCTCCTAACAGCCTTCCCTTCTTCCCTTAGACATTCAAGGCACACCTCTCTGTCTTCCTCCCTTTGCTCCCCTTATATTTCCTGAAACTCAGCTTTTTAGCCCTGTCTTTGCCCCTCACTTCTTTGGAGAATCATAGTGGTTTCCTTCTTCTTTTTCCTTTGGTCACTATCCTAACACATTGGTTTGTTATATCCATTATGGCTCCTTTCAGTTTCTTCCACTGTTTTTCTACCCCCTCAGCTATCTCTCCCTTCCCCAGGACTGCTTGTATACAACTACCCATTTCAGTGAAATCTGCCCTCCTGAAATCTAATGCTCTTGTCCTTGTGTGGCTTGATTGAGTCCATGTCTCCATGCTGAACCACACCATGTTGTGGTCACTGGACCCCAGTTGCCCTTCCACCTGTATTTCTTTGATTCTGTACCCATTGGTCCATACCATCACAGCACCTGTACAGACATTATCGTTTGTGTGTGGTCTCATGTTATTACCCACAGTACTGTTTAACATGCCCCTGCTCCTCACTGCCATAGCCCATGACCTAAAAGGGCAAGGTAGCTGTCAGTGGTGCAGAACTAGTGTTTATGTCGTAAGGGTGCGACCGCTCTCCTGGATGAGATACAATCAGATACCCCTAGACACAGGGGAGTGACCCATGACACCCTTACACATGGTGGCTCATCTGCTGGGATTTGGGGGATGGTGGAATTAAGAGTCCACTGTGCTCTGGGTACCCCATGGTCTCCTGCACCTTTTTCAGTGGTGCAAATCGGTTCAGAAACTGCTAAGTTATGGGCCTCAAAAGCTGTTGCTTTGAAAGAAAAGTGTAATTTTATGCAATTTATCTTCCCATCTGATTACCTGCATGTGTTTTAAAGAAAAGAAAAGTTGGTGACTGCAGCTGCATTTGAATGGTGTCAAGTGACTGCTGCTCACATATGAAACCTCCCCTATGTATATGAATAGGGCTAGTAGAGGGCCTGCATGCTGGTCGCGTGCATGAGAAGCAGCTCCCACATCAGAGATGGAGCACAATGATTGTGGCAGCAACACAGAGATGGAGGAAAAAGGCCCCCGTGGATCAGAGAAAGCAGCAAGACCACTGAACAGCAGTACACCCTCCAACCCTTCCAAATAACCCCTGAGGACAGCAAGGATCCAACTGTGCCTCAGGATTCATGGACCTGTGGATCACCCCTTACCCTCACCGCCATTTGCCCTGTAGAGGGAAGCCCACCCAAGGACTCCTACCCACCTTTACAGTGCAACTGCGACAAAGGAATCCCACATCAAGTCTGCTCTCCATGAATTTGAACCAGTTACATTTTTATTTTTACTTTCTGTTTATGCTACCTCTCTCAACTGGCATCTGGCCCCACCTTCAGGCTCCTGCATCTCCCCAACCCCATCACCCTGCCATCTCCTGGATATTTCTCCCACATTACACTCGTGGCTTACCCCTCATCTTGGGATCTTCAGGCTGGGCCAGGTCCTTCAGAAGCTTCCATTAGCATTGCCAGGAGAGAACCAGATCGGTGGGTGTGAGTCTGAGGGGCAGCAGGGCCAACATTCTGCTCTACCAATTGTCCTTTTCCCTTTTTTTGTCCCATCCCGTCCCCTTGGAAGTGCCAGCTGAGAGCTGGTGTGCACATGTAATGTGTGGAGCTCCACCCAGCCAATTAGCTCTCCTGCACCCTGTAGTGCACTCATAACTGCACCGCCACTTGTGAATACACAGGTGGCAGTCATGCAGTAGCAGTGGTCTCCTTCCCTCCCTCACTCCCCGGAGGACAGCATCCTCTTGAGACGTTCAATCCTCCTCCCCCTGGCCAGCTACCGACGACTCGGGCTTGCTATTGGAACCCAGCGCATCACCGCCGCGTGCGGTAGTGCTACCACTGAGCCAATCTGCCGGCCTCGAACCAGGTACATTCCAGCAAAATAATAAAGGGAACCATGGCAGGGACACAGGCTGAACAACAGTAATTTAACAAGTAACTGCATCTAGCCCCAGGTGTGCAAATGGTACAACTGTCTACCAAACTTTACAGAACTCTGTAACAAAAGCACAGTACTAGACAATACCATGGCCGAGTGACTGCACCATCAGCATATGTGGGTCCTCCAAATGCAGAGGAAGGGGAAGGCCCTGGAATGCACATTGGATGAACAGACTACAGTCCTTGGGGGTGGTCGCTAGCAAATGCGCCCCCTTAGAGTACTCTGACCACTGCTTTGGCCATGCATGTAAGGTATGGATAATAATATGTGACATTTGCTATGACTATGCCATCCTGGGAGCAGATGTTGCTACTACACCTTGTTCCCCCAGTGGAAAGCCTAGACTGTGGACAGTAGAAAATCATGCCCAGAGCCATGCAGCCACTCAGATCTTAGAAGACACAGAATTGTCACCTACAGATATCAAGGCCATAGCTGAGGACTTGGATGAAGCCAAAAGAGCCTTAGCTGAAGGCCAGCACCAAGGAGGAGACTACATCCAGCCGGATCACCCAGGATGACAGAAGCAACCATTGAGATGCAGGGGTGAAAATCAACCAGTCCCCTGGTGATTGCTGTAGTCCCAGAGGTGATCTGGAGCATCCTCCCTGGCCAATTCTGCCCTGGAAGCAGAGTCTGTTGAGTTTGCCAGTGTGAGTGGATTGTGGTCAGAGGTAAGTCTGAATGGTAATCTGGAGTGGTGTAGCCACACACACACCAGGCCTGATGACTACCTCTGATTTCATGGATTTACCCATGGGTGCAACTGCCATTCATGTGACTTGTAAGATGATGGGTCCCCAGTTGGCCCTGCCAAAGCATGAGAACATTGACAGCAGCCAGACTGTCAGTGAGGAAGTGGATGTTGTCATAGAAGCTGAAGAACAAGAAGAATAAAATAAGCTGCTCAGCAGTAATTCTCCTTTAAGATAACCTACGTCCTTCCCTGTACCAAGCTCTACCACTCCAGAGGTCTCCAAACAAGTGCCTATGACTGTCCCAACAAGTGTGCCACCAGGGCCCTAGGTAGACCATAGGACCAAGGAACAGCTGGCCCTACAGGACAATGAAGAACTGGTGGCATGGATCTTGGTTGCCACCTGGCCTAGCAGATGTGAAAAGGTTGGGGGAAATGTGTCAAGCTGATAGAGTTATCAAACAATGTGTGGAAATAAAGAATGAATATTATACACAACTGCCTGGATCTGGGACACAGTGGAAGCTCACTGTGAAAGAATCCTCCTTACTATAGCTAAGAATGACACTGCTAGAGTGGATCACATGTACTTTACTATTTGCAACATAAAGAACAAACTTACACATAGCTAAAACCAAAGTTTCCACATGGGGCACTGGGATGAGAATCTAGAGGAATGAAATTATGTATACCAACAAAGATGAAACTGGCTGCTTTGTCTGGGTGGTCAGATTCTATAGAGAATGATTTTTGAAGACCCATGCATTTCACTATGCATAGGAAAAAATGTTGAGACTTTTGTGAAAGAAAGCTACTGAACTGGGAATCAAAAGGTCATCCAAGGTCTGAAGGATACTGGCTTCTGCCTGAGGAGCACCAATTTTGTGAATTTTCAAAATTTCACTTGTGCCTTCTTCCCTACCAAAGGTCAGAGAAAGAAATCTACTATTCCACCATGGGAGTAGTGCATGGCCTTTAGGTCCAGGGGGATATGGCTTGCCTGATGCACTCCACAAAAGACAATGCTGGAGATGGTCACTTTGAACTACCTCTTGTTAACTTTATTTGAATAGCACTTACTGACCTCTGAAAGGAGATCTGCCTGACGTGAGTTGCTGCTCTCACAGCAACTCTGCACAGTAATGGACTTCCTCATTTACCCAGTTGGAGACTATTTATTTTATTTATTTCATTTTGTTGACCAGGAAGACCCACTGGGCCCAAATGGTCCCTTTTTCAGGGGCAACACGGATTTAGTTACACAGAAACCTGCAGGACACAGGATACATCAATGATACATACTGATGACATAAACAGTTTTAGAACAATCACTGTAAGACAATCACAGTAATTCCATAAGACTTTCCCTCTAGTAGAGCATACATAGGTAGTTGTAGTTACATATGTTTAGACAATGGGAAGCTACAGACATTTACAATAATGGTATTACAAGTTGCTATGGATGCAGGCACAGGACAATCAGACACAAACGGCCCTTTTCATATTATACAGTTCATGCAGAAGTACATTTTGTCCTGAGGTGTTTCCCTCACAGACACTTGTGGAGGAAACTAATAATTTAATTTTTGAAAAAAGTAACCACAAGTAGTTTTGGGATGAGGCTGTGTATGTTTCCTTTTCTTCTGTCTTCTTGTAGGTGGAGTTGGGCTTCAACATTATGGCCGCCACAGGGGTTGAGGATGTGCTTAGCCCTATACGTTATTCCAAGTTTGCAGTTAACTGCCCTGCACATATTAGGGATGTTCAGGGAGAAGTCAAGCTAGGGGTCATGGGTAACTCCAAGGTACTGAATGGAGTGAGTAGTGGTAACAGAAGTCCCAGCTGAACTAGTCACTACCAGGGGCTCAGGGTAAGACCTGAGTTTAGCAAGGCACACAAAGAGCATGGCTTGAGTCCTTTTTGCATTAAGGACTAGCCTATTAGCAGAGAGCCAGGGTTGAATACATCGTAAGCCTGTATTCAGTTTAGAGTTGACAGGCACAATTATCATTAGATGTACACGACGCCCAAAATCACTGATGTATTGGGTGGAACTGCAGTCTACAGGGACATGGGGCAAGTACTTTATAACCAGAGAAAACAGGATGGGTCCTAGAATGGAGCCCTGGGGGACACGACACTTGACAGGATTGAGCTCAGGTAGGGTCCTATTAAATTTAACCATCTGTTGTCTACCCTGCAGGTAATTCAAGAACCAGGCAACAGCATGGGTGGACACACCTAGGAAGTGGAGCTTGGCACAAAGTAATATATGGTCAACCATATCAAATACTTAAGAGAGGTCATCAGAGATTGCCCCAACTACCCTGCTATGATCGATGGCAGCCCTAATGTCACAGGTGAGTTTAGCAAGTGCAGTGCATGTGTTAAGAACTTTCTGAAAGACGTGATGCTCTGGGTAAGACCATAACTGTATAAATAGTCTGTTTGTTGAGAGGACAATACCTTCTCTAGGAGTTTATTAAGAGAAGATAGGGTTGCAATGTGGTGGTAATTCTCATAAACTTCAGATCACCTCATTTGACTATAGGGACAACTCTGGCAACCTTCCATATATCAGGAACAACCCCCCAAAGCAGGGATAGGTTGAAAATATGGGAGATGTGGGCTGCAAGGAAGGAGGCACCTACTGTAGATGTATAAGTTTAGGCTCCATGTTGTCAGTGCCAGCACTGGTATAGGAGAGGAGGTTAAACAAAAGTCTCCTAGTCTCACCTAATAGAACAGTTCTGAGGTAGAAGGAGGGTGGATGGGGATGGGGGGTCTAGAGACTCCAGAACAGCAGGATATGATAATTGAGAGGTAAGGGCAGTAAGGTCAGGAAAATGCCTGTTGAAAGCATTTGCAGCTGTTAGAGGATTATTATAACTGACCCCACCCAGGAGAAGGTCATTAGTGTCCTGAAAAAGTGAGTCCCCAACCACACTCTTGCTACTGCACCAGAAACTCAAGGGGTCTCTCGCAGAGGCAAGGAGAGTGGATCTGCAAAACTCACACTCAGTTGCAGATATGGCCTCCTTACATATGTTCCTGAATCACCTGTACTAATGGAAGTCTGTCATAGCAAAATGGCCTAAAATCTAGCCCAGCACTTTCCCCTGGCTTTCATGAGGGATAACAGGTCACAATGACGCCATCTGGTAGCAGTACCACCTACTCTCATTTTCATTAGAGGGGCATGTTTATCCTGCTGGGGGTAAGATGGTAAGGAAATCTGTAAAGAGAGCTGAGGCATCAGCAGCAGACAATACAGCTGACGAGCTGGAGAGAACTAGGTCATTATGGAAGGAGCATACATCCAGTTAAGAAAGGTCTCTCAGGAGAATAAACTTGGGAAGAAATTTTGGGCAGTTTAACCTTTCACACGCAGTAAATAGGTGAATGGTCCATGACAGCATCTAGGAGGGTGCCAGCTAGAGGGATCCCCTTGGCTCAATAAGGCAAAAACCAGTCTAACAGGGTGTGCTAGCCTGTTAAGAGATAGTCTAGCTGGGGAGGAGGTAAGTTGCTTGAAGCCCAGCAAGCAGAGACTCATATTGCTTTACATTTAACCCCCCCCCCCACCACCATCTACAGAGGCAAAAGAGTATGAAGGAGGCCAGCAGGTAAGAATGCAGTGCTAACAGATGGGACCAGAAGTTCACAGCAGCCAACTGCTTGAAGAACCAGCAAGGAAAACAGCCAGAGCCATGGATGGCTGTAGCTGCTCTGCATACCAAGAGGAAAACGGGAGATTCATCATAGCAGAGTAGGAGGAAGTGGGCAGGACATCATGAGGCAACAGCCATGCTGAAGCAGTCATCTGGCAGGCAAACAGTGGAAAACTGAGTTGGTCAACGACAGCAGAGTAACTGCTGCTGCTGCAAAAAAAAAAGGATACAAAGGATGTTTAGGCATGTGCTGTTTAACTACTGCTCGTTGGGAGGGAAGGGGGCTGGCGATGAATGTCTCCCACCGCTCTACAGAACTGTGGGCATAAAGCCCATTATATATGAAACTGCAACAAATGAATAAGTTAGTAGTTTGGTAGTATACCTCAATATGCCATTTTTTTGTACTCTTTGAAGAATATTAATAGAACATGGCAATACTTCATTAACTTCTGACGGAACTTACAAAAAATTCTGCTATGTGCCTTCTTAGTAGTGATGTTCTTGCAGTAAAAGGCAAGTTGTACCAGACACTAAATTCTTCTCATTCCCAAATATCTACCTACCAGAATGTTCAAAGTAACAAAGTAATACAAAAAAAAATAAGTACAATAAGGTTAAAGGGCAAATTATTTAATACACTTCTCTCATCAAAACTGTGGTATCTGTCATAGTTTTGTTTAAGATTCGTTGGTGGCTTCCAAATGGCTGAATAACTAGAAACAGATGCCTGATGTTAAGGATTTGGACTTACATGCCTGTATTTGTTTTTAAAGAAAACAATAGCATTCAAGAGGCAGCTGAAGCTAATAAGGGTGGATCTGAATGTACAGTATTTTCCCAAATTCTTTATGTATTGAAATGTTTCATGTGCTGTGCTTTTCTAACTACAGTACTTTGAAGGGGAAGTGAAGTTTGCTGGACTTCTTCTCTGAAAGCCCTGACAGCAGAAAGTGGCAGGGGCAGCACCCCTTAAAGAGATCCACCAGCCTAGACCTCTGCAGACCATAGTTCGGTGCCTTACCTCTTTGAACCACTGCTGAGGTATATTACATGCAAAAACATTCAGTACTTTTCCTGGTAGAACACTTGCAGAATTGGTTTAACTGGGACACAGGCACTTCCCGGTTCGAACATCCACCCCCATGCCGCCCCGCACTCAGCCAACTATATAATGTGACCTCACAGAGAGAGTGTGGGGATGCATGACTTTATAGTCTATGGGGGTAACTTTAACATCAATTTTATACATTGCAGTGAGCATGGGGTTATTAAATGAGGGCACCGGGCACATAACAAGGCCCTTGTTAGTCACCTGATGCCCTCGTTTAATAACCACATGCTCACTGTAATATATAAAATTGATGTTAAAGTTACCACCCATAGACTAGATAGAGACACAGGATCCACAGAGGGTCCCGACGGAGAGGTCGTGAGGGCCATTGAACTTGCCCTCCCCCACCCCGAGAGAAATTTGCCAGAGACACAGGATCCACCGAGGGTCCCAACGGAGAGGTCGTGAGGGCCACTGAACCTGCCTTCCCCCACCCCGAGAGAAATTTGCCAGAGACACAGGATCCACCGAGGGTCCCAACGGAGAGGTCGTGAGGGCCACTGAACCTGCCCCCACCCCTGAGAGAAATTTGCCAGAGACACAGGATCCACTGAGGGTCCCGATGGAGAGGTTGTGAGGCCACTGAGCTTGCCTCCCCACCCCCCGAGAGAAATTTGTCAAAGACAAAGGATCACCGAGGGTCCCAACGAAGAGGTCGTGTGGGCCATTGAATTTGCCTCCCCCTCACCCCCGAGAGAAATTTGCTAGGTAATTCTCTGAAAGAGCCAGCACCAGTCCGTGGTGTTTCAGGCCTGCAGACTGCTCTTTTGCCTTGAACTCGTTGCTGTGAGACTATCGCACACTGAAACTGCCATCAAATCTGAATTCGGACTTGGCACCTTTTTTCTTGAACTCTTTGTTAGACCCATGCACTATTAACAGTTGGCGTGGTGATGGAGATAGTTTATTTCACTCAAAAATACCACCAACCTAATGCATTTATATTAAGCAGAATAGAGGGTACCTTAAGGATTTTTTGCCATAAACTAGCTTTCTCTCAAGTTACAGTGTTACTTTAAAGATGTCCTTGGCTCCCACTGTCTCTCACTGCTTCTGTAGTATTAAAATAGGCATTTTTAATTAAAGGCATCTCATATGCAGGCTGAACGCTAGTTAATGTTATTTAAAAATCAAAAAAAAACTTGGTTAAAGTCATTCCACTTGTTATATGCAGCCTGAAGTATATGTTTAACTTTATTTAGAGCAAAATTAACTGTGCTGTACCTGGCTGAAATCAACACTGCATATTAGAACTATTAATGCTGAGTTATGGAAGCTGTTTTATCTGTCCCCACTTCCTACCAGCACAACCCCCATTCTTCAACTCACTAATCTATCTCCTCCCCCTACAAATGTGTACTTAAACCCTACCTGCCTTTCTATTCTCCACAGAGATACAGGATCCACAGAGGGTCCCGACGGATAGGTCGTGAGGGCCACTGAACTTGCCTTCCTCCCCCCCCCCCCGAGAGAAATTTCCCAGGTAATTCTCCAAAAGAGCCAGCACCAGTCCATCATGTTTCAGGCCTGCAAACTGCTCTTTTGCCTTGAACTCGTTGCTGTGAGACTACTGCACACTGAAACTGCCATCAAATCCGAATTCGGGACCCTGCTGATGCGTTGTGTTGGCTCCCCACCACCACCCTTGCTCAGCTTGTCCTTATATAGGCGGCGGCTGAACCACCCTGCTGATGTGTTGTGTTGGCTTCCCACCTCCCCCACCACCACCCTTGCTCAGCTTGTCCTTATATAGGCGGCGGCTGAACCAATCAGCCCACTTTTCCATCTGCAGCCTATACTCTGTCTCCACTAGAGGCTGCTCAGCTCTATTTTGTTCTCTTCTCTCTCCTACTACTGGCTATAACTCACACTACCAACTCTCCCCACCACACCATGCTCCTTTTTATCCTTTCTCTCTCTTCTGCACTTTCCCTTGTGCTCACTCTCCCCCCCTCCTCCTCTATTTCCCTCACCAGTCAAAATTCTGGAGCCATGGACTACCCTAGGGCCAGCCGGATTCCACCCCCCACCATCCACACTGCCTGGCATCCAGAGATTCCAGCAAAGCTCACCAAGGAGTATCCCATCTGCTCTGCATCCCCCCTCCTCCCAGGTGATGGGGCCTTCCTCTCGCCCATCTATACCACATGCTATGACCACTGCCATATACGGACAACCCTCCTTAGAACATCACTTCATCGAGTACCGTACCCCATGAAAAATATGAATTCTCCACCCCTCTCTCTTCTCACCCTCTCCTCCTGTCAGCCCCCTGTGCTCTATCTCTCCCTATTCCCTCCCTGCCCAATGCTCCCTGGACCCCTGCACGCGTAGCTCATCGAATCAAAAAATCAACCTGGAATGCTGTGCTCAGATCCCTACTCCTACTACTGCTCCTAATATCCACTAATATCCACCCCAGTCCTGGCCCAGTTGTAACCCCAACGCCAAACCATGCCCCCCTCAGCGGACTTCGCATTGCTAGCCTCAATATCTGTAGCCTGCTAAAAAAGTGGGACTTGTATCAGGGATGGCTACACCAGCACCAGCTTGACGTCACTGCCTTGAATGAAATCTGGCTCTCCCCCTGACTCCGGACTTGGCAGTTGCCCTGCTCGGGTTCAACCTCTTCCGAGCCGACTGTCAAGGAAAACATGTCGGGGGGGGGGGTTGTGCCATCTACGTGAAGGACTCAATACAATGCCAGCTACTCCCCTTCCCCTCGCTGGTATCCGGACCTCAGGCCATTACACTCAAACTCACATGGGGTCACTCTCAAACACCCCTTCTTATCACAGCAGCCTACATTTCCCCTAGAGACCAGAAATTAGCCTTCCCCTCGATCCTGTCCTATCTTACCACCCTCCCACAACAAAACAAAAAAATTATCCTTGGGGATTTCAACACCAACTGGCTGTCAAAGTAAGCCTCCCCACTTATCAATGCAGCTACAGCCCAAGACCTTACTCAAGCAGTCCCCTCTCCCACTCGTCTGGACCCCCACACTGGAGCCTCCTCCCTACTGGACCTAGTCTTCACCAACCACCCCCAGAAAAATAACTAGCACCATGGTTTTACCAAATGCACTTAGCGATCACTTCCCTGTTTTCTGCATGTGGTCCTGCAAAATGCCCAAGATCCCCCCCAAGGGTAATCTTCCATCGCAAACTTGGCCCAGCAAAATTTGCCCTACTAAAATCGCATCTCAGGACAGTGGACTGGTCCTTCTTAACTAATACCCTAGACCCTGACCTAGCCCTCGACCTCTTCATTCGCACCTTCAATCCCATCTGTGACCAATTTGCCCCGCTTACCAAAAGGATGGTCAAAGGCAACCCTGTCCTCTGGATCTCTGACTGTCTCCTTGCCCTGATGCGTACTCGCGACTCCGTTTGTCACCTCTCAAACGAGACCAGCCATCCAGCTGATAGGCAGAGGTATAGAGAGGCCCAGAACAAATGTACATGGGCTATATGAAAAGCTAAGGCCGAGCACTATAAATCTGCCGTTACCACTACCTGGGGCACAGGGCGCAAATTTTGGAACAATATCAAGGAATTTGGAGGAAAAAACCCTACCACCCACCCCAACCTAATAGCTGTTGATGGGCAACTAACCTCTGACCCCTCCAGAATAGCTCCGGCCTTCAACCAAGCTTTCACTAACCTCAGCCATGTCCTCCCTCCCAACTTCTTCGACCTACCCCCTGACCGGTCTCCCCCTCCCAGCCTACCCCTCCCTTTCATTTACGGTGCATCACCTTCAAGGCTGCAGAGCCCTATCTAAAAATGCTCTAAGGCATGCTCACTATAGTGGTGACTCCTTGTATCTGAGACTTCTCCGGTTCACCCTCTTTGACATACTCTACCCCCTCACCCACATTCTCAACCTCTTTCTCTGCCAAGGCAAATTCTCCTCCCCTTGGAAATCTGCCTCCATAACCCCCATATTTAAGAGTAAGGGCCGTACTGCCACCAATAATTACTGGCCCATCTATACTCCCCCCATCTAAAGCTCTCGGCTGCTTGTTATGATCAACTCACTGTCCACCTCAACAAACATGATCTTCTCTGTAAACAGCAACATGGCTTCCGCAAAGGGCACAGTATGACAACAGCCCTCCTGGAATTCACTACACACATCCACTCTGCCCTCGACAAAGGCCATGCCACTGGCGCTGTATTTGTTGACCTTACTAAAGCATTTGACACCGTGAATCACTCCCTCTTGCTAGTCATTCTTTCCAACATTGGCTTCTCTCAGGATGCCCTACACTGGTTCACAGACTACTTATCGGGTAGGTGCCAACAGGTCAAAATCGGCACTACCCTATCTAATAAGCTCCCAGTTCTCTCAGGGTTCCCCCAGGGGTCCATCCTTGGTCCACTTCTATTCAGTTTTTACCTTAACTCCCTCCCTATCACCTGCTCAGGCAACCTACTGCTATGTGCGGATGATGCTGTCCTTTATGTTTCCAGCCTCGACCCTCAGCAACCCCACCAAACCCTCCAGTCCTCCTTTAGTGAAGTCGAACAGTGGTTCTCTGCACAGTGCCTCATACTGAACTACAAGAAGACCAAGTTCATGATTTTCACCCACCCCCAGAACTCTAGGAAAAACCTTTGCCCCCAGGTCCTTACTGCTGACCTAACCCCACTCGAGCAAGTGGAATCCTTCAAATATTTAGGAATCACCCTTGATCCTGCTCTCAATTTCCACCAACACATGCACCACCTGTCTACTGCCCTTAATGTCCGCCTTGGCCTGCTCTACAGGTTTAAACATTGCCTAACCCAAGACGCCCTCAGACTTGCAGTCTTGTCCTCTATCCTCTCCCTCCTCGACTACGGCGTACTCATATATAGCACTGCCACCACCTCGGCCCTCAATAGGCTCTGTCTCTCCCTTAACAAAACCTGCCACCTTGTACTGGGCTGCGATCATCACACTCATACCTGCTCACTTTATAGCTCCACTAACTGGCTTAACTTAGACAATAGAATCCAGTTCCAACACCTGTCTTATGGCCAAATAAATCACCCTAGGTCTCTCCCCCCTGGCCCCACCTCCTTAATCCATTTGGTTACAGCCCCTAAAGTAACACGTAGCTCCGGCAAGAAGCTGTTCACAGTTCCCCGATGTCAAACCTCCCTATTTCGAAGGTCTTTCAGCTTCAAGGTCCCCTCATGGATGAACAGCCTACCCAGCTTCATCACAAACGAAAACTCCATCGGCCTCTTCAAAACCCACCTTAAGACACATCTCCAGTCCTCAAACTGCTGCGACTGCTATTGAACCAATTTCTCGACCATTCCCCCACAATGACAATGGCCTCGGGCCAGCTTACCTCTCCCCTTTTCTTACTATATACTTGTCTGTGTCACCCTAAGTTTCTCAGGTTCTGATTGTGACTACACCTTGTACTTTTACCGTATTCTAGCTTATTTTGTACTTTTACCATGTATTCAGCTGTTCTGTTTTTTACACAGAAACACAGAAACATAGAGGTTGACGGCAGATAAGGACCGCAAGGCCCATCCAGTCTGCCCATTTCTTTTTCTACCTTATAAATGTGCCATTGGCCTTTGCTCTGTCAGTGGCCTATCTATTCATACTCATCTGTATTGTTCCCTTATGCCTATCCCATGCCTGTTTGAAGTCCTGCACTGTATTCATATCCACCAATTCCTGAGTTAGGCCGTTCCATGCATCCACCACTATTTCTGTGAAAAAGAATTTCCTCACATTCCCCCTTAATCGGCCTCCCTCTACTCTCATGCTGTGTCCTCTTGTCCTGCTATTTTTCTTATATTTAAACATGTTAGACTCTTTCACCTTGTTAATGCCCTTAAGGTGTTTGAATGTTTCAATCATATCACCTCTCTCCCTCCTTTGCTCAAGGGTATAGATACTGAGCTCTGTTAATCTGTCCTCAATGTCTTCTGATGCAGTCCCTACACCATTTTGGTTGCCCTTCTCTGGACTGCCTCAATTTGGTTAATGTCCTTGTGAAGGTGGGGCCTCCAGTACTGCACGCAGTACTCCAGATGGGGCCTAACCAGTGTCTTGTAAAGAGGGATTATTACCTCCCTCTTACAACTTGTGATACCTCTACTAATACACCCTAACATCCCCCTTGCCTTACCTACTGCTTTAGAGGTCAGCTTGGATGATTTCATGTCATCGGTGATGATGATACCCAAGTCTCTTTCTTCCTTTGTGACTGCCAGCAACTCCCCTCCCAGCCTATAGGTGGCTTCAGGTTTTCTCTTCCCTATGTGCATGATCTTGCACTTCTTTGCATTAAATCCCAGTTGCCACTCTTCTGACCATTTTGCTAGTTTATCTAGATCTCTTCTCATTCTGCCCACCCCATCTGGATCATCTACTCTGTTGCAGATCTTGGTGTCATCTGCAAAAAAGACAAGCCTTACCCTCTAGTCCATCTGCAATGTCACTAATGAAGATATTGAAGAGGACTGATCCTTGAGGTACCCCACTTGTGATGTGCATCTCTTCTGACTGTATACCATTTGCCACCACTCTGTTTTCTGCCCGTCAACCAGTTTGCCACTCAGCTGACCAACTTCTGACCCACCCCGAGCCTACCCAGCTTATTTATCAATCTTCTATATGGAACAGTGTTGAAAGCTTCTTGCACTGTATGTTTACCTAATACTGTACTGTCCATTATTTGTGACATGGAACTTTTGTAAATGAGTCTGACTCAAAGGTACTTTCCGAATCCTGAATAAATAAATAAATAATGTAGCATGTCCGCATGCTCTCCCCTGTAATCACGTCATAAAGATGGCTGAGCGCAGGGGCAGATCTTAGAACCGGGGAAGTGCCTGTGTCCTGGTTAAACCAATTTTTGGTGAGTGTTCTGCCAGGAAACATACTGGATAGTTTTGCATCTAATTTACCTCAGCAGTAGTTCAGAGAGGTAAGGCACTGAACTATAGAGTGCAGATCTACATTAATTTAACTTGGGGAATCTCTTTAACAGGTTTAAACATGGTTCTGACAGAGCAAGGGGACTCACAGTCCTAGAGGAGGGACAACACTGGTTTGAGGAGTGGTGGGACAGTGGGTAACAGGACAGCCCATCAGTACAGCAGGCCGGAGAGGTGAGGTAATATACTAAGGGTAATATAGTAAGGGCAGTCTCAACAGGCATTTTGTCTCCTTCTGCCATCAAATACTATGTTTTTATGTTTGTATAAGGCTTTTCAAACAAGGTATTGGGCTTCCCTGTTGTGTTTTTATATGTCAGTTTCAGATTGGAAAAGGCAGACTGAGCCAAGACTCGTTTTCAGTTGTGACCCAGGGGAGGGGGAACAGGAGGTAAGAACAGATACAAGCAGATTGAGGTGGCACAACTACAAACAAGTATAACTACGGTACTGTCAACAACACCAACATAACAATAATTTAACTTTGATAAGCCCCCATGATGGGAATACACAGTAGAGCAGACACCACCACCAAAAGTTCAACATTTCACGCTTGGTGCAAAATGTTGCACTGTAGTGCTTGCTCTTTTATGCATAATGTTAAACTTTTGGTGGAGCTATTTTTTCTTTTTTTAAAAGAAACATATCTACAGTTTGTCATTTAAAGATGCTGGACTGCTTAGGACAATAGTTAAGATTTTCAGGCAACACAGTACCAGAATTCTATTTAATTTGTGGCAACATTAGCCATTTGAAATGTAAAGGTGAAAACTAGTGTTTCATTACACAAAGCAATGTTTTTATAAAACAAGAAAGTCTTCTACTAACACATTAAAACACAATCTCATAAAATAACAATTGCCTGTTTAACAGAAGTGACACCACAGCATGTCTAACAGTAACATCATTTATTTATTTACTGTGTAACCCCTATCCCAAGGGCTACTACCCCTGCCTGTTTGGCTAGTAGCAGGTTAAGGGGCCTGAGTTCTGAAATTGGTGCCTCCACCTGGAGGTCTGGGTTGGTAGTGGTCAAGCTAACCTGGGCACAGCTCTCCAGGACATTGTAACCCCCCTCTTTCCTTACTAGTGGCCGGAACAATACACAATAATCACTTTCACAATACCCCTGATTCACCACACAAGTACCCACACTATTTGCGCTAACCACCAGGGCTTTCCTCTGGCCCAGACCTGGGGACCCCCTGCAAAACAAGGTTATACACAGCAAATAACAGCAGTACAGTACTCTTGCACAAACTGGAACCACAGTCAAGGTAAATGCAAAAAAGAGTTGGATCCGATTTATTTAAGGGGCTTGAACAAGGGAGAGGCGTAATCAGGTTAATGTGCTTAAAGGTTCTATCAATCAAACAGTTATGCATGCACTTCATGGTCCATAAACAGTCATACACTCTGGGTACCCAGATGGAGAATGGTGGGCTAGCCAGGAACGTTGCAGCTGGTTGGGGCCCTGTGATGGAAGAAAACATCATGCACAACACACACTATTTGTACTCTGAAGCCGGAGGGCTCAGTTCATGGAAAGAAAACAACAAGACAATCAGATGACACACTTTTAGATTAGGCTGTTGTTGCAGGGAGCTACCCTAATGATTACTCACGACACCCAAGACTGAACACAGGCTGGATGAAAATCGAGACAGCAGGTGGTTAATCTGGAGTGCCAGGAGAAGCAGGGCCCACAAGATTCGCAGAGGCATCGTTCCTGTTCAAGCGTGGAGCAGGGGGCTGATCCCCAGGCAGGTCTCTTGTCGGTGGCTTTCTCTGTGCAGTGGGGTAGTCTGGCAGGGCCAGCATGGCATGGCCCAGGTCGAATGAAGATGAACGTGAATTCAGCCCGATTAGGCTGTATAAAGCTTCCACCAAGCAGAACACAGTTCACACAGTGGGGAACCAAATCACGACCCACTTTCAACACACAGCACATTTACATGTAAAGGATTCTATGGTACCAGCAAGCAGAACACAGTTCACACAGTGGGGAACCAAATCATGACCCACTTTCAATACACAGCACATTTACATGTAAAGAAATTCTACGGTACCAGGCAAACCACTGTCCGGTCACGATCGCAAAATGTCTGTACAAACCAGGGATTCAAAAGCAGCTGGAAATCCTGACAGGCCGATCGCATTCAGCAAATCTTCGGTCCTCTTGGGGTTAAAGCCTGGTCACAGTCAAGTGGCTTAAATAGTCCTCACAACTCAGATTCAGTCCGAATAAGCTCTGTTTTCCCTCTCAGGGACAGCAGGCAGACAGGCGGGCCACAACTCAGCCCTTTCACAGTTCTCCCATGCAAAACTACACAGAACTGCTGCTCAAAATCACTTGAGCTATTACTTCTTCACTTCTCAGCTCAGAACTGAAACTAGCTACAGCATCCTGGGAAATTCCCCAAGATCCAAAAGGTTCGGTTGGATGAGCCTCCTGTCAGTCACAACAAAGGCTCCCTCTTCAGGTGCAAAAAGCCCAAAACTACAATTCCTACAGATTGGCTCCATTTTAGGTCCCACCAGTACTGATTGGTCCAATTTGCAGTCCAGGACCAAGATAGTGGAGATAAACAAAACAGTCCTTGCTGCAAAGAAGTCAGGTTAGACAAACTACATTATCATCATCACTCTAAATGATTTTCAGCAAATAGTTACATCTTTCAACAGAGCTCCCTCTCAGATTACTTATGACTGCAATCCAGGCAGCTCTTAAAGAGACAGTGCACAGAAGCTATACCGGCACTCTCTGGCAATCACATTTAAGCTGCTAAAACACAGGACACCAGCCTGGCAGTGAGCATTTAGGCAAGCTCAAGGAAGACTTTTCAGGAACCCCCATTTGTAAGGGGGTTACAACTGCATTTTTTATTTTATTTGAAAGGTTTCACCAGGAAAGGCATACTGAGCTAAAAACAGCTTGTTTCCAGATGCATCCTCAGTGGAAGGGGAAGTGAATACAGTATATTTTACACAACTGTGCTTAAATCTCACATACATGCTAACATTATATATTTACATTATATACTTCATGAGAGATGAACAGCAATGCACAGAGGAGCATCAGTGTGCAATAGGAAGTATGGAGCTGTGGAAGGCTTAAAAGGAAGCCCAGAGGAGAGCGTTGGTGTAGAGTAGGACCAGGTGATAGAGTAAGCATATAGCAGAACCAGGAGATACAGCAGAGATAGCGTGAAGAAGACTGGAGCGAATTGGACAGTGGGGAGAGAATTAGAAAGATAAGAAATAGGTAGGGAAAGGCAGAGGAAGGAGGGTGAATGGGGGGCAGGGGAGAGAAGAGACATAGGTGAAGCAAACCTTCGACCTCCCTGGGATGCATACCTCTCAAGGGCCAGAAGCGGCTTGGTGCACACGATGGGGGGGTGGGGGTGGTGGTAGGGGAAATGAGGGGGAGAGGAAGGGGAGATAAGTAGAGACAGAGAGGCATACCTTTCAACCCTCTGGGATGCATCCTCCACAAGGGCCAGATGTGGCTTAATGCACACCCAGTCCATATCTTGGGTTGCCAGGAAAGTGAGGGAGGAAATGGGGTGGTATAGGATCACAGGGGAGAAATAGAGATGCGTGAGAGGAAGAGGCAGAGGGGATGGAATGGGGAGAGAGGCACCAGAGTAAAGAAAAGATAAGAGAATGCAGAGGTGAAGACAGATGGGCCAGTTACAATTACAGGAGGGTGAGGTGAAGTTAAACAGAAGTGAGGCTAGTGTGCGGGGGAGGTGCAGATTGGATGTGTAAAGGCAGTGAGCCCCAGAGTTTAGAAAAGTGATAAGAAAAGGCAGCCTGGCCAGCTGAGGAGGTCCTTGGGGGAGAGCAAAGGAGCAGAAGTTAGAGCTGCGAAGGGCATATGAGATGGGTTGGGTAGGGAGGGGATAGAGGAGAGGTAGGAAGGGAGAGTGCCAAGCCAGTATTTGGCTAAAAAAGAGGAACAATGGGCTAGGAGCCTGTCCTCAAGGGAGAGGACGGAGAGAGAGGTGTATGGAGTGCAGTGGTGTGTGCAGGGTGGACAATTTAGCACAAAATGACAGAAGGAGTGGAAGAGGGAGTCCAGTCTGGATAGGGTGGATTTAGGTGCAGCACTGTAAACTATGTCACCATAGTCAAATGCAGGAAGGATCATTATCTGAACAACAGCTTTGTGGGCCTGCAGAGGGATGCAGCCGCAGTTTTGGTACAGCGCTCCTAGTTTGGGGTGCAGTTTTTTGCAACTAGCATCAACATGTTCAGAAAAGTCGAGCTGCCTGTCAAGCCAGATCCCAAGCTATTTGAAGGAAGGGACATGTTCAATGGTGGAATCATCCAAGGTGCGGAAGGAGGGGAGACAAGCAATCCTAGTGAGTTTTTGCCTTAAGCCAAAGGTCATGAAGACCGTTTTCTTAGCGTTTATAGCCAGTTAAATAGAGTGGAACCAGAGCTGAACATTATCAAAGCCAAGCTGGTGTCTGGACACCACATCAGTGGCGGAGGGGCCAGAGGCAAATAGGACTGTATCATCATCGTACATGGGAATGGACACTGTGGTGCAGGCAGCTGGAAGGTCATTTAGAAAAAACTGAAGAGAACTGGGCCGCCACCTCCTATCTGAAGTTTCCATGATATAGCTTCTGTGTAAGGGACAACATACAGCACGGTATGCAATCATTGAAGAGTACACGTGTAACCCCCCTACAAATGGGGGTTCCCAAAAAGTCTTCCTTGAGCTTGCCTAAATGCTCACTGCCAGGCTGGTGTCCTGCGTTTTAGCAGTTTAAATGTAATTACCAGGGCCTGTATAGCCTCTGTGTACTGTATCTTTAAGAGCTGCCTGACTGCAGCATAAGTAATCTGAGAGGTAGCTCTGTTGAAAGATGTAACTATTTGCTGAAAATCATTTAGAGTGATAATGATAATGTAGTTTGTCTAACCTGCAAATTGGACCAATCAGTTCTGGTGGGACCTAAAAATGTAGCTGGACTACAGGAGCTGTCTGGAGTCAAAATCTATAGGAACTGTAGTTTGAATTTTTTTGCACCGTTTTTGCAACTGAAGGGGGAGCTCTTGCTTTGACTGACAGCCAAATCAGCCAATCAAATCTTTTGGATCTTGGGGAAGTCCCGGGCTGCTTGCAGTTTTCAGTTAGTTCTGAGCTGGGAAGTGAAATGAGAAGAACTCGAGTGTATTTTGGGCAGCAATCCTGAGTGGATTCGCATGGGAAAACTGTGAAAGGGCTGAGTTTTTGGCTTGCATGTCTGCCAGCTGCTCCTGAGAGGGAGAAAAGAGAATTATTTTGGACTAAATCCAAGTTTGTGTGATTAAAGTAAGCTACTGAAGTGGGCCAGGCTGAACCTGAAGAAGACCGAAGATTTTGCTGAATGCGATCGCCCTGTCAGGAGTTCCAGCTACGCCTAAGCTCCTGGTGTGTGCAGAGACTTTGTGATTGTGACCGGGGAGTGCTTTTCCTGGTACAGTAGAATTCCCATACCTGTAAATGTGCTACGAGCTGCTAGTGGGTTGTGAGTTAGTTCCCCACTGTGTGAACTGTGTTCTGCTTGCTGGAAGCTGTATACAGCCCAAAATGGACTGCATCCGAATTTGTCTCCATGCAGTCTGGGCCTTGCCAGACTGGCCCAGCCAGACTACCCATTGCACAGAGAAGTCATCGACAAGAGACCTGCCTGGGGAACAGCCCCCTGCTCCACGCCTGAACAGGAACGACACCTCTGTGACTCATGTGGGCCCTGTTTCTTCCTAGCATTCCAGATCAATCACTTGCAGTCTCGATTTTCGTCCAGCCTGTGTCCAGTCTTGGGTATTGTGAGTAAATACCAGGGTAGCTCCCTGCAACAACAGCTTAATCTGAGTGTGTCATCTGATTGTCTTGTTTTTTCATTTCCTTTACGAACTGAGCCCTCGGATTACAAATATTGTGTACTGTGCATGTTGTGTTTTCCATCACAGGGCCCCAACCAGCTGCAACCCCGGGCAACAGTCCTGGCTAGCCCATCTCTTCTCCACCTGGGTACCCAGAGGTGTGACTGTGTCGGGGGACTCAAAACGCATGCATAACTGCTTGATTGATATAACCTTTAAGCTAATTAACCTGATTTTTTCCCTTCCTTGTTCAAGTCCCCTGAATAAATCAGATCTAATTTTTTCTGCATGTAATCTGACTGTAGTTCCAGTTTGTGCTCAAAGTACTGTACTGTTGCTATTTGCTGTGCATAACCTTGTTTTACAGGGGGTCCCCAGGGACAAGCCAGAGGAACCAGCCCTGGTGGTAAGTGCAAATAGTGTGCGTACTTGTGTGGTGTACCAGGGGTATTGTGAAAGTGATTATTGTACAGTGTTCAGGCAACTAGAGGGGAAAGAAAGGGGTTACAGTGTCCCGGAGGGCTGTGCCCAGGTTAGCTTGACCACTACCAACCCTGACCTCTGGGTGGAGGCACCCGTTTCAGAACTCAGGCCCCTTAACCTGTTAATAGCCAAGCAGGCAGGGGTAGTAGCCCTTGGGATAGCGCCACCTAGGGGTTACACATGAACCACTTGGGTGATTTACAGTTAACCACCCAAGAAGAGTATATATTCCCTACCACTCACCGCACACCCTAAAGTATGGAATTCCACTTATGAAATGGGTAATTTAAAATTAAAACTTGATAAAGATTGGCATGTGCTATGTTATCCAACACAAACCCACAAAAAAAAAATCAATAATGGATATTTTTTGTTAGGGAAATACGGTATCTTTGTTAGGCTAACAAAAACATATAAGCCTTCATGGCTTTAGTGCCTCTTCATCAGGTATGTTAGACAATGTACCATCAGGTATGTTAGTGTAACCCCCCTGCAAATGGGGGTTCCCAAAAGACTTCCAGGAGCTTGCTTGAATGCTCCAAGCCTGAATGGTGTTTGGCATTTAAGCCATTTATCAGTGAGTGTTTTTAGAGCCTCTGGTACTGTCTCTTTAAGAGCTGTCTGCTTGCAGACATAATTAGTTTGTATGGGGGAACTGTGTGCTTCTCTGAGTACCACTCGATCTGCTGCCAATTCACTCCATTTTTGCAGTCACTAGGAGTGCAAAGGGAACCTATCTGAAAGATGTAACTGTTTGCCAGAAATCATTTAGAGTAATAATGAAATTACAGTTTGTCTAACCTGCTTTCTTTGTAGTCAGAACAGTGTCTGCCTAGTTCCCATTCTGGTTTTGAACTGCTGAACTGGACCAATCAGTGTGGGGTAAGCTAGCTCTAAAATGGTGCCTTGACGAATCAGAACTTGGACTCATAATCTGAGCCAGCCACAAGAGGATTGTATGGGCAGTGACTCTGGGAGATGTAGTTTAGACTTCAGTGCCTTTTTGGACCAACAGCAGCAGTCTATTGTGAGTGACAGCCAATCCAGTCAAGAACTGGGAGGAACTCTAAGGAAGTGCCCGGTTTTGTCGGTTGGAGTTTCAGTTGAGCTTTAGCAGTGAAGAAGGAAGGAGCCCTGTGCTTTTTCAGTGTGCAGTTTTAGTCAAAAAACGTGTGTAAGGCCCAGAGTTCCGGTCTGCAGCTTGTGTAACAGCTTGTTAGGACTGAATCTGTCCTTGAAAAGAATCAAAGGATCTCTGAAGAGTAGAAACCAGGCTCACCCTGTAGAAGACTGGAGGAATTGCTGAAAATTGCACTCGGTCTGTCAGGAACTGAATCTGCTGTGTGTTCTCCGGTATTGTGCAGTAATTGCGATCGGGATACAGATGCAGCCTGCCTGGTATAGTGCTTTTATATGGATGTGTGAAGAGGTTTGTGTACCTCAAGTGAGCCCTGCTGACATTGAAGGACCCTATCTTATTTGGAGGTCGGAGTACTAATTCAGGGTCGCCCCTGTTGAATTGCCACATTAAATCCAAATGCAATTACTGTACTGCTGACTGTTTAATTCTTCTTTTCTGTGTGAAAGGGCCCCTACCAGCTGCCACGGTTTGACTAGCCACTAGGGCTTGGGTACCCAGGGACAGTAACTGATAGGGATAGGCCTGTGCACAGAGCCATAGATAGATTATTAGAGTGATAAGCTAATTAACCTGATTTCCCTGTCCTTGTTATATCCCCTAAATAAATCAGAGCTGCTTGTTTCAGCAAAGTTATACTGCCTGAGGTATTTGTCTATGTTAAAGTACTGTACTGTGATTGTTGCACTGTATCTCATTTCACAGGAGGTCCCAGTGCGGAACCAGACCTGGGGTAAGTGTATACTGTGAAGGTAATTCTGATATATTGTGTGGGCCACTAGTGGAAGAAAGGGGTTGCAGTGTCCCAGAGGGCTGTGACCAAGTTAGTTTAACTATTGCAAACCCTGACCTCTGGGTGGAGGCACCCGCCATTGGATCCAGGCCCCTCAACCTGTTAGTGGCAAATCAGGCAGGGGTAGTAGCCCCTGGGATAGCGCCATCTAGGGGTTACATTAGACAATATACAGTAAAGGGAACATTGTTTAACCAGGAAAGGGAACATTGTTTAACTATGAGTAGCACACTAAGCCAAAGCTTGTTTCCAGATGTGACCTGGGAGCACAAGGAAGTTAAGTGACTTGCTCAGGATCACACAGTATGCACCTAGGTTGCTGAGGGATTCAAACCCAGGTCTCCAGATCTGCAGCTCAGAGCCATAATCCATTGCGCTATACTGCTGTAAGCTGAAACTCCATTTATAGAAACATAGAATTTGAATGCAGAAGGAGACCGATGGTCCATCGAGTCTGCCCTTAACTATATTACCTCACTCTACTGACCTACAGTGCGGCTGGGCTATGCCCCCCACTCCTGCTCCCCCAGCCCTAGAACCCAACCTCCAGTCATGCCCCCTAGTGATTGCGCCTCTATTTCTTACAAATAGGTCCTCACCGTTTACCTTGTTTACACCCCTCAGAAACATATACTGTCTTTTTCAGTCATGCCCTCATGTACCTGCCTGGTCTCCAGCAAATGCATGTCACAGGTCTCAGGACAATTCTCATGGGATCTGCCCTGCTGTCCATGAATCATCGTGATGACTCTTCACTGTTCTGACTCTAGTCTGCCTATGTCTTTTCTTAAGTGAGGACTCCAGAACTGGGCACCATACTCCAGGTGAAGCCTCACCAGGGATCAGTACAGTGACAGAATCACCCTTCATGAAGACTGTGTCGGTTGCCAGCTCAGGGTCAGGATGAGGGGTAGGGAGCGGGGTGGTGGGGCACTGCCTGCCAGGGTGGGGTCCACTGGACACCAGGGATATGTTGAAATGTAGTACACAGGGGATCAGGAATAGGGAGGGGGGTCTGCTAGATGCCAGGGACTGGGATGTTTCTTTTAATAGTGGACACCAGGGAATGGTGTCATTTTTGTCTACAGTGGATCGGGATGGGGGACCACTGGACACCAGGGAATATGTGTTTTGACATGGGGCATGGGTGCAGGTGGAAGCAGGGACCACTGGACACCAGTGAATATTTATTTATAATTTTGGGCTGGCAATTGGCGGTAGGCGGTGGGGGGACAACTAACACCAGGGAAACTGCAACTGTCATTTAGTGCTAGCGATCAGTGGGGGATGGGGGGATAACTAGTATCAGAGAAAATTGAATTGTCATTTTAGGCTGGTGATCAGGGGGAGAATTAGCACCAGGGATTATTTATTTATCATTTTGGGCTGGCGATTGGTGGGTGGCGGAGGGGATCACGAGATGCCATGGACACAAGGTTGCCTCCGGGGAAGGGGCTGACGGGCATGCTACACTCCATCGCAGCCCATGTAAATGGGCCATTAATGGGCATGCAAATGGCCACATATCGCCTTGCATGCCCCATGGGCTCATTTACATGGCTGATTTTGTGAATTGGAAATAGCGCACCTTCACTATTCATTGCACAGCCATACTCTTGGCTGCATGTTGAGGCAGCACTAGTGGGGTTAGCACTGCAGTACTATAGTTAGTGCTGACTCAACCTGGCCCTATTCTCAGTTGGATAGTGCAGTGCATTATCTGAACATGAATAGCAACATTTGACACCTGGGCAATCGCAAACCTTTGTGCTGTGCTTTGTGATTTTTTGTGAATCTAACCCCTGGTGGATCTCCTTTAGAAACAGTTATGAGCTAGGAGGAGGAGTTGGACATTCCCCACTTGGATCAATTGTGGCACAAAGGTTGTTGCCACGCATCTAAAATAACCAGCTCACATCAGTGAAGATATATAATTGGAAGCATCTTTTATTACAGTAATTTAGAACACCAGTGATAAGCGCTCATTGCTCTGTGACACATGATTCATCATGCTGGAAGGGAGGTGGCATACCTGGAGCACACCTCATCCACATCATGTGGTCCAGTCCGATTCTGACTCCCTTTTTTAAAGATTTGGAGAGGGAACTTGAGGCCCTTCTGGGGCACCTTGCGCCCTTACAGTGGAAAGATTTCTCCTTTTAGATCACCTTATTTAACTGTGTGACCCTCTCACCTGCTATTCTCTGGGCATCTGCCTCACAGCAAAGATGATCGCTAAACTCTGGCTTACCTCTGAACTCCCTCCACTTAAAAAGTAGTGGAATATTATAAACCAAATTTATTATCTGGAGAAAATGACACACTCCCTTAATGACAGTTGGAATGGTTGCTGGAATGGTTGAGTAATATATATCATGAATAAGGACCCGCACTTTGTTCCCTGAAACTGCTCAGGGTGTGGCCTTTGGCGAATATGCCGCTTATGCCCCTTCTCTTTTTTCAGTCAGTTGACCACATGGGGAGTACAGGGCCTTGTTGGTCTAAATCGGAACAGTTTTCTTAATTTGCTTATCGGGCTGTGGCTGAGAACACTTAGTGGGTGCTAGCCAGGTTCTTCCCTCCCGACCTTTAAGAGTATATTGATAATGCACAGTATTCTAAAGTACAATTCACATATTCAGTTGCAGAGGTTTAGATGGCAGGAAATATCGCCCCATACTTTGGGCCACGAGGGAGTGCCATGCTGTGGTCACTTGTTATGTTTTCAGTTGTGATGTGATTCTCTTCAGCTCCCTAAATACCACACACTGCGGTTTTTGTGGTTTTTTGAAGTACTTTCATTGCCTTCTGACTATGCACAGGAATGTTAATGAAAATATAATTACAAAACCAAAAAATTAAACTGCCAAATCCTTGACCACTCCTCCAGCTTTTGCAAGTTTCTCTGTATTTCCTTTATTCCCTTATCACTATCCACCTGCCCACAGAACTTAGTGTCATATGCAAAGAAATACAACTGGCCCTGGATTTCCTCACCAATGTCCCTGATAGACATGTTAAAGAAGACTGGACCCAGGACAGATCTTTGTGGAACCCCACTTGTAACCTCCCTCTCTTCTGATTTAACCCTATTGACCAATACCCTCTGCTGCTTCCCCTTTCAGCAGTTACCCATTCAGTTTACTATGACCTTAGCAGCACCCAGATCCCCCATCTTCTTCAGCAAGTATCTGTAAGGCACCAAGTCAGAAATCTTGCTGAAGTTGAAGTACAAAAATCCACAGCATGGCCCCTATCTGATTCCCTTGTCCCTTGACCTCCCTGACACAAATCAGTGCTGTTTACTATCCTGGAGACCATTGCTCTCCAACTAGTCCACAAGGTCCTCTTTGACCAGTGACTCCATCAGCTTCTCTACAACAGAGGCAATACTGACAGGTCTGTAGTTCCCCGTTTGTTCCTTGACCCCGGCCCTCCACTCTTTTGGAACTACCCCTGACCTTAGAGAGCTGTTGAACACACCTACGAGGGGATCAGCCAGTTCTGCTGCCAATTCCAGGAGTATCCTCGGGTGCAACCTGTCTGGTCCTGGGCCCTTATCAATCTTTAGGGCTGCCAGCCCTTTCAGGACCTTTTCACTAGTAAATGTTGGCTGCCTCATCTCTGAGACCCCGTTAGTATCTGCTCTAATGCCACTCTCTGGCAAAGGCCTACTGTTCTCCCCAGTGAAAATTAAGCAAAGATAATCGTTAAGGACGGAGGCCTTTTGCTTGTCCACCTCAGTCACCCTACCCCCTCAATTAGCCTTATGATGATTCCCCCTCCTTTCTTCACCAATATACCTGAAGAACTGTCTTCTTCTCTACTCTTGACCCCCTCCACAATATGCAGCTTTGTCTGTGTTTGTCTCCCTCACTGCCCTCTTTGCCTCTCTATTTTCAGCAAATATACTCCCCATTCTTCCTCCCTCTGCTTTTCCTTAAATATGTAGAATGCATTTTTCTTGCCCCTCACCACTTCCCTGACCATTGCTAAGAACCACAGTGGTCTCCTGAACCTGCTCTTTTTGGCTGCTGTTCTCATGCATACCTCAGATGCCTTGAGAATAGCCCTCTTAATTGCACCCATCTCTCTTCCACCCAATCTGTGTTGTCTGTTCCTATTAACTTATCCTTAATCAGCTCCCTCACCTTGTTGAAGTCCACCCATCTAAAATGAAGGACTTCAGCTCTCAACTGTGGTTTACCAGACTGGAGAATCAGTTTAAACCAAATGGAGTGATGGTCACTGTTACCTAGTGGCTCCCTTACTCACACAGTTACTACCACCACTGAGTTGATAAGCACCACATCAAGAATTGCAGTCTTGTATGGTGGGTTCCTGAACTAGCTGTACCAGCAAACAACCTTGGAACAAATCCAGCAAGAACTGACTTCTGGTGCTTCTGGCCACTGGAACATCCCAAACTTCAGTGATGTGGTGAGACACTATCCCCAGCTGTACCGAAATATCTTTCACAAGTGACCAATGTTGTAAGGCATCCAAGAAAATACAAAGCCACTTTAGCTGATAGTAGTAGTAGTAGAGTTTATTTATTTGGGACACCTTTCCCCATAGGCTCAGGGTGCCCTTACAACAAAATATACAAACATACAAAGACAGCAATAAAGGACAATCAGCACACAATACATAAAAATTTACACAAATCCATTAAAAATCTAAAAACAGACTGATTCCCAGGCTGTCTGATGGTCCCAAAATACATTCCTCAGGTCCCAAAGGCCTTCTCAAACAGAAAGGTCTTCAGATGTTTTTTGAAGAACTCTACGGATGGTGCCTCTCGGAGTTACCCCAACAGTGAGTTCCAGAGGACCAGGACTGCCACTTCGAATGCCCAGTCCCTGGAAGATTTTAACCTAGTCCTGGGGACCTCCAGGAAGGCCTCTCCAGCTGATCTGATAGAGCAATACGGGGAGTAGGGATGCAGGAGCGCCTTCAAGTAGGCTGGACTCAATCTGTGTAGGATCTTGTAGGTCAAAAGACCTACTTTAAAGGTGATGCACCAGTGCACCAGCAGCCAATGCAGTTCGCATAGCACCAGTGTAATGTGACTGAACCTCGAGTGTCCAGTCAGCAACCAGGCTGCTGCATTCTGCAGAAGCTGCAGGCACTGAATCACACCTCCTCTGACCCCAAGGTAGGGTGCGTTACAGTAGTCAAGCCTTGAGGTGATAAAATTACATCCTTGTCTTGCCAGATCTTGTTTGAATATCCGCTAGACTGGAGCCCTGCTAGATCAGCCAGAATCACGTACTCTGGTTAACACGTCTGAGTCTTCCAAAAAATGTCAGAGTGGTGTAGGTTATTCAGTAACAGAAAGCTCCCAAATGTCCTCAATTGACTCATAATTCTCATTATCCGAGCCTTCAATGTAATCATGCTCACACCTTGTACTGGCACCATGAGAAGACAGCAGAAGGGGAGGAACAGAAGGAGCAGGAGGATGTATATGCACATTCTTGCTTTGACATTGCATTTAACAAACACAGTTCATCAGAGGATGAGTGGGACGTGATGAGAACTAGTACTATAAGAATAATATAATTTTTTATTACTGTACATTATTTATTTATTTATTTATATGCCCAGAAAACATGATTTGTGATTGAGGGTGATGACTGAAGTGTTGTATTCAGAACCAGTCGATTTTTTGGTTTTTTAATGTAATTACTACTGTATTTCTATTTATTTACAGTGACATCCACCAGGACCAAGTGCAGTATCACAGTTTTTGCTGGGATATCTTGCAAGATATTGCAGTAACACAATGTAATCCAATGGTAATTACTCTACTTTGTCATGTAGTAAACTGTGCAATCTCATGCAAACAGCTTGATCCTGGTGGATGGCACTAAAGATGGTAAGAAAACATAATTCATTAAGGAGAAAAGATTATGTGGAAGTGGATGTACTGTTTTCAGAACAGTTGACTTCTACAGTTTTTATCTTAATGCTATTATTATAAGTTATCATCTCATGTGTTTTATTTATATGCCAAAAGACGTAATTTGTGATGGAGAGAGGATGTTGTGGAAGTGGATGTGTTGTATTCTGAACCAAGTCAGCTTTTATGATTTTTATTTTAATGTTATTTTTTATTACATTATTACCCATCACCCACCACTGCTCCCTGTACTCCTCCCACTTCCTCCCCTCCCTTGAAGCCAGATGTCTTGCTCATTGTGCCTCATACATCTCTAAATACTGGCTAGGCTCCCTTCCCTCTTACCTTACCTCCCCCCCTTTACACCATTTGCAACTCTGACTATTGTTCTCTTGTGCTCCCCTCAAGAAAATCCTTTGCTGGTCAGGCTGCTTTCTCCTACTACTTCCCCAAACTATGGGATTCGCTCCCCCTAACCATCCACTCAGCCTCTTCCCAATGCTCACTCTCCTTTCTTCTCTGTGGTTTCACTTCTTACACCTGCACTTGCACCTGATACCCATCTCTGGTCTGCTACTCTCTATCCACTACCCCCTTTTACTCCTCTCCCATACTTCCCACTCTGCACCTGAATAAGCCCCCCTTCACCCTACCTAACAACCCTTGCACCTTCTGTGAACCCTTCAATATCTCGGTACTTTGAATTGTCCTTCTCGAATTGCATTCCCTAACGCTGTTATCCCCTCCAGAACCTCACTGCATAGTTCACTTTTCCTCATTCCTTGCTTCAACTGCCTACTAAATGTTGCTTAGTTATGATGCTTGTTCTTATTTTATCTATTATGTAATGTTTTATTTGATGTATTTTTACTTTTAATTTTGCAATTCATTTTTTGCTTTTGATTTCTTCATTGTCCTCCTCTCCCCCTCACCCAAGACGCACCTGGAAACAAGCTGTTGTGAGCTCAGTATTTCTTTCCTGCTGAAATAATTAATAAATACGTAAATAAATTATTTGTTGTTATTATTATTTTTTTTTCTTTTTTCATATGAAGAGAAAACATGGTTTCTGACTGAGGAAAGATGATGTGAAATTCGATGTGTTGTTTTCTGAAGCCAGACTTAAGACAAGATGGATGATCTAGGAAGGCTACCTATAGTGTGAGAGTGGAACTAACCAATGTCTGGGTTTTTTCTTTTTATTTTGTGTTATTTAATTTGAATTTGGGCTTCACTTTCTTGCAAAGGCCTTTGAAAGCCAGCATCTTCCACCATGGAGAATGGCTAACATATTCAAGGCTTCTGATTTTCTTTTTATAGCAGAAAACCCAATAAAATTCCAGAATTATGACTTTTTAGACACTCATACAAACAAAGGAGTTACTCAACTTTGGCATTACAGTATTCACCAAATAAGTGAATTTTCATAACTTGTATTTTTCTATAAATGTTTTCTGGTACTGTTTTCATTCTGCTTAATTTAATTTGATTCACACATAGCCTTCTTTTATTCTGAATATTTATACACATATTGGACCCTATGCACGGATTCAATGCACTGTGGAAGCCGGGCATGTTGGCATCACTACGCATGAATGCAGTGGAGTGGTGTCCACACGGCATTCATCAAGGGGGCATGCAACAGTTACATTGCTGATCCTCTGGCTGCAGGGACAGCAATGCGCTGGGGCGGGCGGGGGAATGCCAGGGACATGCCAGCACTAAGCGTCATTCACCACATATGGAAGTGCTGGCCACCAGGATGCAGAGGAGGGTGCCAGTTACACCAGGGGTCCCTGCCATAACCGCCTATGCATCCTGCCCCGCTGCACACAGAACCCCCACACAGTCCCTGCTCAGAAGCAGTCCCATGTAAGTAAGCGACACTGCAGAGACCTCTCTCATTTCCTCACTCTAGCAGTCAAATCACCAAGATTCCCTGCAGCAGGATGGCACCCCACCACACATACGATCACCCGGTCCCGGCAGTACAGTGTAGCTCTCCCACATGACTGGAGCCCTAAACCAGACCTGTATGGCAGCCCCCCCCCACAGCTGCCCCCTCCTCAGCTGTGTGCTGTAGCCAACACCATCCTCACATGCACATCTGTGGCCCGGCCCAGTAGTGCAATAGCATACTCCCAGCACACAAAGGTACCCCGGTCCACACTGGGCAGATCTTGACACTAGTACCCCCAACCCTCATTGGTGGTTGGTATAACCCCACCCCCCGTGTCACTGACACCCCCCTATAGGAACATGACTTATTTGAGTTTAATATTTTATTATAATATTATATTCTTAATTGCTATTCTATATCCTTATATTGGCTTAATTATTAAGTACTATAAATGTTTCTGGTCAAATTAATGTCTAAGTGAACTCTAAAACAAGGACATAAGGCTGCATAAGGCTTGAATACTGAAATGGAGGAATGATGCCATGAAAAGGGTATACAGCATATATGATCAACTTCAGGAAAAAAATGTTTCCAGGATAGTCTGTTTAAATTGAATGGCCTCTTCCAATTAGTAGCAGAACAGCTTGAAACTTGACATAATTTACAATCTTGTTTTTCAGTACCAGCCAGAGCAAATCTCAGAGGTTAACGTAGATTCAGACTGGCTTTAAGAAATTAAGACTTTTATTTATAGAAAATATATAAAAACTCTGATACTTTTCAAAATTATATAGGTTATTGGAAATGCATGTACCTGCCCAGTGAGTAAGTTTTAAACCCATCAACAAAGTGTATTGTGAGCTATTTACAAAAATCTGTAGCCCCAAAACTGTTTAACATATATTGACAAGTTTGGTGTCTATAGTAAGCTGACCTTGCCACATTTTCAATGGAATGAGAGTTGAAGTGTTTATCTAATAGAAACAACTAGGGTGGATTATAAGCCTCTGGATAGCTACATGAGATCACGTTTCATTTACTTTGAACAAAGGAGATCCCTGTCTTAAAGAAGTTTGCTAAATTTATATAGTTCCTAATTATAGCAGGTATGCCAAAGTAACATCATTTTAAACAGGAAACAATGTACTTCTAAAATCTGTAAATACTTTTTAGATATTTATAAAGGAAAAAGTTTTATAATGCTTTTATAAATTATAGATTTTATATTAGGATTGACACCATCATGTTTGGTCTCAAATTAATCCTCTCGTTAAGTTGCATCTAAAAATGTGAATTTAGTATATGTACAGAAGTGCATATAGATGCAAGAAAGAACAGTTGTTTTATATCAAAAATAGTATTTCAAGATGAGGTCATATTGATAAAAAATGGCTTACGAGGGGTTAACAGTAACACCCTCAAAGAGTACTCAGACCAATCATAACTTGATGTTGATGTCACCCAGTAAGTGGGACATAAATGGGATGCTGGGAAAACCAGCCCAGAACTGCTTAATTCTTTGGTGTGTGAAAACCTGTGTTGGATGTCCTGACAGTTTTGGATGAGCTTGGACTTTTACTAGGCCAAAACCCTAAAGCCATACCTGCTTGGAACATTATTTGGGCTTTAACATTGCCAACGCAAGTGGGTGCTAAACCAGCTGCTGAAACTGACTGTTACAGAGAGGACTTTCTTCCAGTATTGGATTAAGCAAGGTCTATGTTTTGCATACTAAGAATTTGGACTAAAGGTAATGTTTTGGAATTTCTGTTAAAAGCCTGAACAAGAGACTGACTTTGGAATTCACCAGCCAGCACGCCTGCAGTGATGTTAAATAGCAGTGAGTCCAGAGTTGCTGGTTCAAAAGCAAAAAAGTACTGAAACAGAAAAGAGTCACAGAGTCCAGTTACCCAAAACAATATTGCTGTCCACAGGGAGAGATCTTTCTACAGACTGTGCTGAACTGCTGAAATCTTGTTGTCTAATTTTTCCCACTAAATTCTGAAGTGACTTTTGATGATTTGTGACGTCAAGCAAGAAGAATCCAGCCTGCATTGCTTCATTGATGTCAAAAGACTCTACAGTTCCAGGTTCAACGGAAAAAGGCAGCAGACTAAAGTCAAACTCACCACAAATGACATTTGTCATCCAAAACCAAAGATTCTCACCAAGACTTTGAAAGCTAAAAAGTATAAGACCACATTGACAGATAACTAAAACATAAGTATTCCTTTATCTTACTATTAGTATTTATTTGGCTATCTGGGGTGATAACTTAGTGCATTTTAGCTCCAAACCCTGGGTTTATGGTTAAGCTTGAATTTAAATCTAAAGAAAATACCATTCACATACTATAAAGCTTAAACAAGTATCATATCACGATAATCTGAAACACTAGTGTAATGAGTTGCAAGTTCTCATAGTAAAAAAGAAAAGGTCATGCTATTTATAAGTATGCTAAAGAAATAGTATAAACTGTCATTTATTATGCTGAATATTGCTTATTTACATTGCTTATTGCTGAAATTTGTTTTGCTTTATATGATTTACTTGATTTTGTAAAATCTGTTCTGTTTACATTACAGTTTATGTTTACATTACTTTTATTATGCTTGATATTTATGCTAGTTATGAATATTTAGGACTTGTACATATGTGAATAAAACATATTTATCACTTATATAATCCAAAGTGTGGCAACAGTGTTTTTCACCGTCATTTTTGAATCTGGAGAACGTAGGATAATATCACATGAGAATATTTATTTTTAGTAATTTATGAAATAATTTTTGGGTAAGGCCTGAGGTGAATCTAAGTGCATCATTATAAAAAGTGATATTATAAGCCTTTGTTCGGACATTTTTGGAGTTCTTGCTCACGAGATTATCGTTAGCGAATAACATCCCACACTTAAGTTGTATGAGAAATAAATATTATTACAGTTATTGTTTGCAAGTTACTAAATGGAATAAGTAATATTTTTCTGTTCTTGTTTCTCGAGGATTTAAAGCTAGAATTACCCCATACAGTGAGAGAAAGACCAAAATAAGTCATTATCTGGCAGTAAGGCTGCAAGGAAAAGGACTTCTGAAGTATCTCAAGGAAAGATTTGATTCTTTAAATTGTGCTAGATAAAAGGTTATTGACATTTCACGGTAATTGTTATTAAAGTTTAGTAACAAGAACTTGAGACATGGCAGCTGCTATTGCAACTGTAGGTATGGTTCATGCAGATGCAGGGGCAACACTTTTAGAGTTGCCAATATCTATCATCAAGGAGGAGCCATTGATACCTCTGCCTCCAAGTTGTAGACCAGAAGAAGAAGAAATTAAAGAATTAAATGAACAGAATAAGTAGTATGTTCATATGATTGAGAAGCTATGTATTGACAAATTAAGGTTATGTAATGATGTAAAACAGTTAAAGCAACAACTAGAAGAGAGATCTCATGACTGTAGTAGACTTGCAGGCCAGATGCAATTGCTCAAAACACAGTTAGATGAAGTAATCTGAAAACATCTGATGGAGACTGTGTCCTAATCAACTTAAAGGCTGACAGTGCTGCCCTGAAAAACTCGAATGAACAGGTAAGAGAGCAGTGCTCAGCTGCTGAGGTAGAGAAGGCCAAAATATTAAAGACTAATGAGAAGCTCAAAGAGTGGGGCACAGCTTTAGAAAGGGAAAAGCAAAATTAGAGCATGCTAATGAACAGGTTACCAATGAGCTAAATGAAATGGTATAAATGTGTAATGATGTAAGGGAGCGACATGAAAGGGATAAGAAACAGTGGTCAGACAGGGAAAGACACCTCTTAGCCAAATGGAAAGAGGAAACCTCGGAACAAAGAAGCATAAGCTGTTCACCCCTAGGGTATCTACCCCAGGGTAATGAACAAGAGGATTGTCCTTCTTGGGATTTCCATGATGCAGGACCCACAAAAGGAACAGTCCCTGGCCAACCACACTCACCTGTTCATTCTAGTGTTGAAAAAGAGTTAAAACAAGAAATAATGCAAAAAGAGAAAATACATAAAGACAGAGAGACCAGTGCACAAACAGAAAAGGAGGATAGCCAATGGAAAGAGTGGTGTACCCGTTTGGAGTAACGCCTCTATAAACTAGGAAAATAAGTCAAGAGATTTACAGGCCCAAAATGGTGATACCAAAAGCAAAAGTAAAAAACATATAAGAATAAACACATCTGAGGAATCTGGCCCAGATGACTCCTCCCCTGAAAAGGAATATTCCTGTTCAGAAGAGGAACCATGTGATAAGCATAAAAAGAGATATAAAATTAGGCAAAAAGCAATCTCTGATTCGGAAGGTGGTTCATCTGATGGGTCCAGGAAAAATTAAAAGATTTCTGAAAGGAACAGGGGTATTTAAAATCAAAAACTGTCACACATGCATTGAAACTGGTAGGTGAGAGGTATAATTCTAAATCTGCGAAAGGAGGCATTGAGCAGCATATTCGAAAAATAAAGTGTTTTGAATCTGTGTGCATAACTGATGAGGGAGAACAGAGCTTTGTGATTAGGTGGTCTGTTGATAATCCTCGAGCAGAGTGGTCAAGAATGTCTAGAGAAAGTAGGAACAAACCTGACAAACTGTATAAATTCCTAAAAAAGGAGTTTGGTAAATATCACACTAAGGAGGCAGCCAGACATGCAGCCTACCAAATGCGGTGTGGGGCTGACCAAAGTCCTAGGGATTATTATTGTAGGCTATAGGATGTGTACTTTGGAGCAGAAGATCACTCAGACAGTGATTCAGATGACTTCCAAGATGCATATTACCAAGGTTTACCCCCTGCTATCAGGACACAATTGGCACTTGAGCTTAACAGGAGGTCCAGGGTCATTCACATATCTGGACTGAGTAGTACAGTATGGGCTGCATGCCCATTGGCTCACGCTATGAACCAATGGGCATGCAGCCCTACCGAGCTGTCAGTCGGCGGGCGGTGGGGCGGCAGACGGGTGGGGTGCTACCACCCGCTGGCTGACGGGGGGAAGTGGGGTGGTAGGGCTCAGTGGATGGGTGGGGGGGGTACACTAGACCACCAGGGTAATAGGAGTATTTTATGATTTACAGATGCCCGCGATTGGGCAGTGATCGGTCCACTGGACCACCAGGGATACTGGATGGGGGGTTACTATACCGATGCCCGTGATCGGGCACATAGCAGTCCACTGGACCACCAGGGATATTGGACATGGGGGGTTATAATACTGATGCCCACGATCGGGCAGAGTGCGGTCCACTGGACCACCAGGGATACAGGAGGGGGGATTTAGCTACACGAATGCCCATGATGGGGCATGAGGGTGCCACCAGGTGCAGCAGGAGCGTGAGTGGCCACCCACAGATGGCAGCTGCCTTGTTGTGCCTTGCAATGCGGCAGCACACCTGTGGGTGGCCATCACTTGTACCTTTTTTTTTTGGCTTAACTTTGTGCAGGCGCAGGTAGGGGTTGCACATGCATGACTCTGCACATCCCGGGCTGAATATCGGGCTGTGCAGGTTATGCATGGGCACGCCCCCCCCACATGTGCCAGCATACATTACTGATGCACCCCGGCGCATCGCGATTTGTGCGGCGCACTTTTCCCTTTTCAATATCACGCCGGGGCGCATCAGTGGGTTGTGCATGGTACAACACTGTTGCACCATGTGCAACCCTTTTGAATATCTGGGCCCTGGCCTTTAATTTTGACCATTGACTGCTGAGTTTTGAGTTTTTTCTAAAGATTTTTAACATTTTATAGTTAAGGGGAATTTTATTATTATTACTATCTGTTTTATTTTTTACTATTTGGTTTTTACGCATTTTAGTCACATGACCCTTTGCGACTCAGCCTAAAAAGGCACATGCATTGAATTCCTCTCCAGCTTGCTCAGAACGAAAGGGGCACTTTGAGTCGGTACGAGCAGTGTTGTTTGTTGTTCCTTCTGCTCCCCAGCCCATACCTAGTTTTTAATGCAGCTGCTCCATTCTGTTTTAGGTTAACTGAAGCTACTATTTGTGCTTAAAAACTTTTATTTAAGAAGGGGATAGTGCTAATGGAGGTCAGCTTATGAAAAATAGTGTTTTGGGATAAAACACCACAAGTTTTGGCATGCTGCCAGTGGTTGAGTGCGCTCCTGGCCTTCCCCTCGGATCTTCTTTTTGCACAGTGGCTTCATATAGTTATACAAAGTTGAACTCAAAGTTAGACAAGTAAATCTTTCTCTGTTAATGAAAAAGCTGCTAGGCGGATTGTTTTTAAGTTTATAAACATAGTTATTTGTCTTGTGTTTTCCAGTCGAGATTATTTTTGTTGGTTGTTGATCAGTTGAAGCCTTTTTTATTCAATTTGCTGGTATTTGTGATATTTTTATTTTTAGTAATTGGACAGTATCCACAGACCAGTGTACAGATCTATCGATTGTTAAGGAACCATTGCTTATTTATTGATATGAACATAAAGAAAATAAGGAGGAGTATAAGGAGAAAACGTGGACATCACTACTGTACATTTTCCTTTCCATCTTTCCAATGGTGAATTGTTTGCAATTTTTGTTTGTAAAAAAATGGGATATACAAAGGCTTGAAAATTGTAAAAATCAGGAAGAAATCTTTGAGAAGAAGTGAAGATATAAAGAAAACTGGAGAATTTGGTTGGAAAAAGTTATAATTATTAACTGTGAACATTTCAGTATTTTCCTACATGCAGTGTTGGTACTTATCTACTCTGAATTGATTGAATAATTGATTGAATAATAGACTGATTAGTGAATTGACTTGTTCACTCTGGGGATCATTTGATATTATAATAAGCATTGACTGATATATGGAAGATATTAGAGGTATCAGATTTAACATATCTAACCCTTTGATAAATAGGGGTTATTTTGATGGTATTAGAGTTAAGGAGCTGACAGTTAATCATTTTAACAAAAGTATTATTTTGCCTAATCAGAATGATGCAAAAATCATTCTATTAGACAACTATAGTATGACTAGTTGATCTGAATGTTCCAGGTTAGATGGTATTTTATCCCAGTATATTCCAGCTAGCCATAGTCTTGGGTATTCTTGGGAAACAACATCATCCATTCCATGTCAGAATAGTCCAACATTAAGGTTGGACTCGTCCTTGACTGAAAAAAGCAACTTTGTAACAGATGTAGGCCTGGATATAGGCCTGGACAGGCTAAATGAGGAAAGTACTAAGGATATTGAAGACACTGAACCTCCTGATCATACTCTCTCATGAATTTTAAGAGAGTTGAATCATACATTACATAAACTAAAACAATTAGAAACTAGTGGTGATATATCGAAATTCGAAATTCAGAAGATTATAGCTCAGGGTCATATTCCCTCAGATTTTCCCCTTCTTCTGCGACCTCCTTACTGGAGCAAAAATATAAAAGCAAAGGTGTTCAAGGAGAGGAGATAATATACACTAGACAGTTCTTTGCAAATAAAGGAGACGTTATCTCTAATTCACCCCTTTCCTCCCCAGATATTGGAAATGATTAAGAACCAATATTACACTAATATAATAATACTGGAAAATATCTGGACTGTTAAACAGGAATTGGATAATTTGAGAGGGGAGGTGGCTCATAATTGAGCTCTTTTGGATTTAATAGCTAGGCCTAATTCTAATAATATAGTGGATTCTATCGAAGTTTCACACGATCATCAAAATTTGCCCCAGATCAGCACAAGTTATAAAGCTGTGCAAGCAAATTTACCACCTCCTTTCCAAAAAGGAAGGGAAGTGATACCTGAATTAGGGAATCCTGAAAATGTAGGGCCTTCCTGGGAAGTTGATATTAATAAGGGGAAAAAGATTAGAAATAAGACACAGAAGAGCAAAAAAGTCAAACAAAGAATTTGAGGAAGAAAGAAACAAGGAAAAACAGGAAAAGAATGTAAAGTTTATTCAGTTAATGAAGTTAACAACTAACAACCAAAATAATCATAGTCATACTAAGAGCGATGGCATGGAGGGAACCCTTGAAGCAGAGGATCATGTTTTAATAGTAGAACCTCTATCGAAACCTGAATTAGATAATGGGACAGATTTTGTACAGTGTCTAGTAGGGGAGACCAAGGGGGCTAATGATGGGCATCAAACAAAGTCTTCTAATATGACACATAGGGGACTTCTAATAAAAATTTCTCTCAAGCTGATGCTGAGGAATTTCTGATTGACATATGTGGGGTCAATAGATTAAGTAAGGAAACTCCACAGTTTTTAACAGACTGGATATTAAAACTCCTTCAAATATTGTTGTTTAAAGAGGAGGTTTTTGTTAGAAGACCCCCAAATATAGATTATAAAGACTGTGTTCTTGTATACTGTGCTAGAGAAGTGATAGCTACACAAATTTGTAATTTACAAAATAACTTGTCTAAACGAGGCATCTATATACTTCCTCCATAAGCCATCCAAATATTGACCTATGACCAACCACACATAAACAGGCTGGAAGATAGTGAAAATCCAGGTTGGTTTGATGAGGTTAATCGAACAATCTCAAAATAAAATTTTCCAAAAAAAAAAATGATTTGGAGAACAAAAACTTTGTCTATTTTTGGGTGGGAAATAACTAAGGGCTATTCAATTGGAGCCCTAAAAAGAGAATTGGGAATTTTTCTCTCCTATGTATTAGGATTAAATATAACTAGGAGTGCTATGACATTTATACGGATATATGACTTTGACTCTAAAATATCACAAATTGATATTACATTTCAATCAAGTAATCCGGCTGCCCTTATATTGCAGGTCTCTAAGGTTTTAGATGGTCTAGGGTTCTACTTTGTTGATGTTGAGACTTTAGATAATCAATCAATCAATCAAAATCTTTATTTATCCAGGCGAACATCATTGAGCAGAGCTCTCTCATAAGATGGACCTGGTTAGAACAGGGTTGGGTAACATTCATCATAAAAACATATAAATACATGTAAATAAGTATATAAACAAAAACACAATGGTGCAGTAATAGGGGAGTCAAATGATAAAAGGAAGACAAGGCAAGCCATAACAGAGGAGGATTCAAATACAAGGGGGCAGGTCCACCACTGAACCATGCAACTGTATATAAATCATGTTCTCTGTATAGAAGTACCAGTTAGTTCATTTACCGGGGGCAGTCACTAGTACTAGCCATGAAAATGGCTTGCAGAACCACCAACTAATGGCAGATGGGGTACCAGGAGGGGTATGTAATAGGTAAGCAAAGTCCCAAGGATAGGTCGGTAGAACTGATGCAGCAGTGGGGGTCTACGGGGAGAGGGAAAGGGTAGTTAGGACTTTTGTAGTATAATTATGTGTAGATTGTGGATGAGTGCAGTATAGCGTTGTGAAAAGAAGGCTGGAGAAAGCGAAAAGATTGACCAGTATCAAAGGGAGGACAGAGGCATCAAGGTGTTACATGAAAACATGATGACAGACCAGGGCCAAGGAGGAGACAAGCACTAGAAGTAATTCATTCATGGTTAAATGGTCCAGGTTAGCATGATGGCAATTCATAGTCATGGGAAACAATTGCACTGATCATTTCTGAGACATGAATATAAGACCTTGAAAGATGAGATACCGATGGGTGACTACATTTTCAGTTTTTGTTTTGCAATTTATTCCACAAGGAGGATAGTGTAAAGCTTATAGCAGCCCTGCCAAAGTGAGAGTTAACTTTGGGAACCATCAGTAGGAGAGATCTGCAACTTCTCAGGGCGTAATTGCCTATTGGTTTTAAAGGAAGACAGTCTGTAATGTATTGGGGCAGTTTTTTGGAGATGAACCAGGATGGTTAAAAAATAGTAATGATTTGCCATCCTTGGAAGTATCTAACTTTTTTGCTCCTCTTGATAATATAAGTACAAATTGACAAATAGGAAGGAATGAGCTTGTTACACTTAATGAGGCAATGACAGTAAAAGAGCTAAATATATTGTCTTGGAATGTGGAAGGGCTGCAATATAGACTAGCAGATAATGATTTCCAAAATTTAATGCATGGTTTGGATATCATCTGTTTTCAAGAGAAATTACTACAAGGGAAGTATCCCCCTCTGATCCCAGGCTTTTCAGGATTTATGCTTTCAGCAACAAAAGTTAAAAAGACTGGAAGGCCAAAGACGGGAGTGGCTTGCTATGTTAAAACTAGTCTAGATTTTAAAGTCACACATCATAAAGTGGATTTTCCAAATTGTCAAGTAATAAAATTAGAAAATGCAATTTCTGTCTGGTTAATTTGTAATGTTTATGTTTTTCCATGTAAGAGTAAGGCTCAAGAGGAGTACTGGAAAACCTTCAAAGTAACTTTTTAATCCTTAGCTAAGGAAAATGAAAATTGCATTATAATTGTCCTAGGAGATTTTAATGCAAGATGTAAAGAAGCAGGGGAAAACAAATTCAGAATTGAGGGATGGTATAAATATAATAAATTAAAATTTACTTAGGCAATGATCTTCAAAAGATAAAATGAATAACAAAAATGGCAAATACTTGGGTAAGATTTTGTCTGATTTAGATTATATAGTTTTCAATGGCAGAACCAAAAATGATAAACAAGGAGAATACACTTTTATTGGCCCAAATGAGTCATCTGTTATAGACCTTGTTTGTGGAAATATTGAAGCAGCTGGTAGAATAATAGATTTGAAAGTAATTCCAAGACCTGAGTCAGCGCATTTACCAGTTCTGACAAAATGGCAGCTAAGAATGGTATTGAAAAGACAAATAATGAGCAGAATAAGATGTGTATGGAGGTGATAAATCAAAAAAGAATAAGGTGGTGGAGTTCAAGTATCCCCTGTTTTGGTGAAATTCTGTATGGGGCCTATATGGAGAACTATAGGGGCAAAATATTGAAGAATGAGCTTAAGACCTATTTAATATCATTATGGGAAGATATGGTCCTTTATTTGAAGCCTGTCTTTTTTTTTTGAGCCCCAGCTAAAAAGGGAAAAAAAAGAACATGATTTAATTTAAGATGCAAGAATAGTAAACAAAAAATGAATAAAATGATTTGTCTACATAAAAGGGGATGAAATAAATAACATTTTAAATAAAGAAAGGAAATATTATAAGGAAATTTTGACCACTGAAAGATTACAAATTTAAAAAAAATTATGTTGGAAAAATTAAGACTTTCTATTGTTAATAAGGATACAAAACAATTTTGGACTTTGGTTAGTAAGGGACATGACAAGTATGCCACAGAGACTGAAGCAGGAATTACCCCTCAAATCTGGGAACAATATTATTTAGATCCCTATTTTTCCCAAAAAGAACATGGACATTCATACTGTTCTGGGGAAAGAATTGCCAAAGTAAATTTTCCAAGACCCCTACTGATAACCCTTTCTGAGATAGCAGAATCATTAGATCAGATTGCAGCAAATAAGGCCCCTGGACCCGATCAGATTTTGGCTGATATATATCGTTCATTTAATGAATGGCGGATTTTAGTTTTTTATGTTTTGTTTAAATATTGTATTCAATTGGACCAAATCCCAGAATCATGGAAGAGCAGTATAATCTGCCCAATTTATTAAAAACAAGATACTAACAGCCCTGCAATGTACCACCCTATTAGTTTGATAGATACTTCACAAAAAATATTTACTAGGATTATCTTAAATAGATTGCAACAGTGGGTGGAGGAGAATAAATTATTAACAGATTTACAAAATGGGTTTAGAGCAAAGAGATAAATGGTGCAACATTGTTTTGTGTTACAACACATTATTTGGAAGTATGTACATATAAAAAAAGGGTAAATGATATTGCTGTTTTGTTGACCTCAAAACTGCATTTGACTATATAAGCCAGAAATTATTATGGTTAAAGTTAGAAAAATATAATATTGATGCTGCCTTATTGAATATTCTTATTCGGCTCCATGATAACACCTGGCTTAAAGTTAAATATAATCAACAAGGGGATTTAACAGATAAAATACATACTTATGTGGGGGTACATCGGGGTGCTTGTTGGCTCCTATGTTATTTAATTTATATATCAATTCTATCTTGCAGGGCCTAAATAATCTGGATTTTCATTCCCCGAATGTATTTGCAGAAAAAATACCTCTTTTAGCCTATGCAGATGATGTCGTTCTTATATCTCATCCCTGCTTGGCCTGTAACATAAGGTTAATAGAGTTTCAGAGTTATTCGATGAGGATGGATTAAAAAGAAATCTCCCCCCAAAAGAATTGGTAGTTTTTGGATAAAAAAATTGTAGGACACCATCATTATTTATTGGAAAAAATAAAATAGCACTCAAATCATTTTATGATTATTTCGGTCTGACATTTTCATCAAACTTTTTATGGAATTTACACATCAAAACTATGATTCAAAAATTGAGAACAGTGTTTGGAACTTTTAAACACATTAGTGGAAAGATGGGTCATAGCTCAATATTGGGACTACTAAAAGTTATTAACACAAAAATAAAGACAAGCATTTTGTATGCCACAGAAATATGGTTTCCCCATTGATTTAAAACCTTTAGAAGTGATAGTAAATAAAATGCATCGCTTCTTTTTAAGAGTGCAACAATCTGTGCCAGCAGAAATTCTAAGAAAGGAATTAGGACAACTTTCTTTGACAACCTTGGCAGTTGAACACCGAATCATTTTTATATTACAGCTATTTCTTCTTCCATAACATAGATTGCCAAAACTGTATTTGGAAGAACAAATACAATATCATTCTTTAAATTTTACATCGGGGGACAATTAAAACTATAAAAGAAAATATTTTACAATGGGGAATGACAACTGTATTGTATGAAATCTATAGCACTCCTTTCTTTAAAATAGTGGAACAAATTAAAAGTAGAGTCAGAAGTCATTTTATGGCATCAGACCAAGAAAAGATCAATAAATTGAGACATTTTCATTGGTTTGAAATACTGAAAATCTCACATGGTCTGGAACCTTATTTGACTATCCTGACTGATCCACAGGAGAGGAGAATATTTACTAGATTTGGATTAGAGCTATATTCAACTAAGTATATATTATATGATCAGAAACGTGATGGGGTATTCACTCCAGAATGTAATTGTATGATGGGATTTCAAGATGACCTTAAGCATATAGTATTGCACTGTCCTAAATATGAAACTCTCAGGAAAAAGTGGTTGGCTCCATTATTGGCTACCCTTGGTCTCCCTTCCGAACAAATAATTAATAATTGTATTTTTAATATAAAAAATAGAAACATATTAATGAAGCTTATACATTTCTTAAAATGGGTTTATTTATAAGATTAACAGGTTGAATACAGGAATTTTATTCTAAAACTGGTGTATGAACTCATGGAGTCATGATTATTTTTGTGCAATAGATATGTACAGTGTTATATGAAATATTTTATGCAATAACAATGTTTATGATTGTGTCAAATATTTTTTATAAACTTTTGTAAAGACTTTAAGTCGAACAATAAAAGATTACCTACCATGGAGATAAGGACTACTACAACAATTCCCTTATTTCCCAAAATAATGGTCAGTAACATTAAGAAGCCACCTCTACAACTGGAGGAAACAATAGACCTACAGATTTCTATAGAAAATATATCAGAAATGAAACACTTAACTACTTCTCAAGAAAAATCACAGGGACTAGGTAACTTAGATCTCAAAAACTTACCATCTCAAGATAATGATAGAGAAGTTAACCCACTATTTAAGCAATCCACTAATATAAAAAATGATGATCTTATCACCCTTTCTGGTGAAGAAGTAACTCATAAGTTTTCTGATATAAACTTAAAACATTATGAGACAAAAGAAACACTCCTGGAATTAATGCAGTATTTATTGAGAGCAGAATGTCAAATCCCTCAAGCCAGTCAAACTATAAAGGCAGTTTGTGTGGACAAATCTGACCCTGATCTACCAGATTATATTATGATCAGTAATATAAACTATGGAAACCTCATCTGGTCTAAACAACAACAAATGATGGCTTTAGGACTAGAACTATTGGCCCCAGTTACATGGACCACTATCTGTGTCAATCTAGGGACTACTCTAGAAACACAAGACAGCTTGAGTTGGGATAAGTTCAGTTCTCTCCTTGTTAAACTACAATGGAAGTTTAACTCTAAAAATAAAGATTCCAAAACTGCAACAATGCCACCGATTTTATATATTTTTGGCATTGCACATTTCCAAGAATAAACAGAGGAGATGTAACACTGTAGTTAATATTAATGGGTCTGTGCCCATATTCTCCACAGCAATCAAGATCCAGAAATCTGGTAGACCAAAGGAAGTACTGATGACTTACATTAAAATTAATAAAGAATTAACAGTCGTGCAATGAAGTATAATTAAAAACAACTATCTTCGTGTGATAATAAACTGGTCTTCAATAACATTACTCGTTGCTAATATTTACATTCCTCCAAAATATCTAATTTCTCAAAATGATAACATTTGGCATGCTCTTTCTTCTGATTTAGAAACATTTACAATCAAATTATCCAGAATGTGTGACTTTGATTGTTGGAGATTTTAATTCAAGACTTGGGGGTTATGATAATCTGGAATTTCTGCAAGAACATATTTACCTGGGACCTTTAGATAATCGATCCAGTATGGATGGTCAAATCAATGATTCTGGTAGAAATTTCATCCAGTTTATAGAAAGTAATAACTTTCTTATTTTAAATGGAAGGCTGCATGGAGATGAATCTGGAAATCTTACCTATTTTTCCGGTAATGGTCAGAGCACCATTGATTTTGCATTATGCACCCCCAAGAGCTATTCATTTTTCACCTCACTATATATAAATATGAGACTTGAAAGTGACCACACACCTTTATATCTTAAATTTAACTTAAAATCAGATAATCAATATTCTAACTTGGAACATATTTTCCTTCCAGTATAGCTCACAAATAAAATCAAGCTGGTTCTCACAGTTAAGGTCTGGGTGGATACTGACAGAGTTATTTGCAAATTATTATGGGACCAAGATTCTGCTCATTTAACAACTCTTACTCCTATTGGCCGTTTTTTTTTTGCACACCTGCAAGAAACGATTAAAGGTAAAATTTATATCACACAACCAATTTCTAATAAAAGTAAAAACTTGTTTGACAGCTCTTCTAAAAAAGCTAAAAAAGACAAATCAAATTATCAACTATACAAAAAAAATCCAACTAGAAGTAGTTTTGTATTATTGAACAATCAGAGGAAACAACATAAAATGTTTTTAAAACAAAAAAAGGAGAACTTCAAACAACAGCAGTGGATATAAATGTATAAGGTCATAGAAAACAAGTACTATTCAGAATTATGTAAAATGGCTGCAACAGGCACCAGTGACCATTCTCCTTCACTGGCTATCTACATCCCCAAAGAAACATGGGTTCAACATTTTCAGACTATATTTAATAATACAACTTCTCTTTCCACCCCAAATGAAATAATAACACACATTTTGGTTACTGATTATGCACCATTAACCATCACTAAGGAATAAGTTGAAAGTGCAATAAATAACTTGGCAAATAACAAGGCTCCAGGACCAGACCTGATTCTCGCTGAAATTTATAAAAAATATATTCACTTTTGGACTCCCTTTCTTACACTATTTTTTAATACCTGTTTGCATCACAAGTTTTGTCCCTCTACCTGGACAGAAAGCATTATACTGTAGTTCCGACACATAAAAAATGATCTATGACCCAACAAATTTTCATCCCATCAGCTTATTAGATGTTAGTTCCAAAATATTTACCAGAATAATACTTAACAAGCTTCTGAACTGGCTTGATACATATGTCCCTTTATCTAAGTTTCAGACTGGGTTCCGTTATGGTTTTTTGATCATTGATAATGTTTTCTGCCTTGCACATCTTATAGAAAAATATGTCAAAATTAGAAAATCTAAACTTTACGCTTTATTCATCGATTTTATTGTTGCTTTCAACTCTGTCAGCAGAGAAAAACTATAGTATTTATTACTACTACAAAGAAATCTTCCTACAAGTTTGTTCCTTTGCATTTATCTCCTTTACTCTTACACTTCTACAGTGATAAGATACAATAATCAAGGACACATCACTGAGTACTTTAGATCAATGAGAGTGGTCAAGCAGGGTTGTTTATTGGCCCCAGTTCTATTCAACATTTACATCGGTATACTCTTACGACCCACAGAATCTGCTCCTTCAGAATCCCACCAAAATAAATAATTTCCCATTTTATACTGCAGCCTATGCTGATGATATTGTGTTACTTTCATTAACACATTTAGGAGTACAAAGACATCTGAAAGAATTACTGGAAAAATGTAAAGCTCTAGACCTAAATATTAACCTTAAAAGACTAAAATTCTAGTTTTTGGAACCACTAAACCTAAGTGCAATCATTTTCTTCATACAGATAAAATTGAAACTGTCAAGGAATACACCTATTTAGGGATCGAATTCACTGTCAATGGCAACTGGAATACACATAACAAAATTCAATGCACTAAAGTCAAACATGCTCTTAAAGCACTCTCAAGATTCAATCATAAGTTAAGTGGTAATTCCCTTCTACCTGCATTAAGAGCAGGTGAAGCCAAAATTAATCCTATAATACTCTATGGTTCTGAAGTATGGGGCACTAAAACATCCACGGAAACTGATAAACCAATATTATATTACTATAAAATTGTACTTCAAGTCCCCATTTCATCGTCCTCATCTATGGTTCACACGGAATTAGGTTGTTATTCTATGACGGCCTTAGCAGAATCCAGTATAACATCATACTGGCTAAGACTTATTAACAATAATCATAATTCTTTTCCCGCTGAGTTTCTAAAAGAAAAAACTAAGTGGCACAGAATGGGGATCTCCTCTATTTGGTTGAACAAACTATTGCACTTACTTCAAAGAATGAACTATATGCATCTTTGGACAGAATGCCAAAGAAATATCAAAATAGCTCTACAATATAAGTTTAATATTAAGAAAAAAACTCCTATATTTAGCACAAAAAAATTATCTAGAATCAATTAAAGCTCAAAAGCAATCTAACTGGTATGCAGCAAATAAGAATATTTATGGAATAGAGGAATATTTATTACTTCCAATAATACCAGCATACCGAAAATTAATCACCTGGGCCAGATTTGGAATGATCACCTCTAAATACATATTTTAATAGATTACCAATTAACATACCATCATTACATGAAACATGTTTATGTAACCGTGAATTTAAGGAATCTGTTGAACACATTATATTGCAGTTCCCTTTATACAATTCCCCAGGAACTCAGTACTAAAAGATTTTCTAATCAAGTGCACATCCTTGAGCTATGATCCAGTATTCATCCTCCTTCATCCACAAACAATAAAAGACTGTGAATTAATATACACATTTTTAAAAACTGTGATTAATAGTAAAAGATAGTCTCCTCTGTCACAGCCCACTTTATTTCTTAAGGGATTATCACTGTTAGCATAAAAAGTATCTTCTACACTTTTTAATGTTATTATTCAATGCATTTTAATCTATAATGATTCCATAACTCTGACACTTAAGCTTTTTAATAACTGTACTTGATATTGTAATATCCAACAATGTCAGGCAGACAAACAATAAACTTGAGATTATGTCAGCAGATGAGGACCACCTGGCCCATCTAGTCTGCCCATTTACTGTACTTCTGTTAAATGGTCAAGACTTTCTGGTCTTTAACTAAGCATAACCCCCCAGAGATAGTACAAGACAAAGACAGGGAGGTGATCTGCCCAGTATTGTTATGGGAAACCATTTAAATTGCACTTTGTTGGGAAATTATTGCTTTATTGGCAAGGGGGAAAAAGTAAAACAAGGAGAGGCCAGACTGGAAGGTTTTACAGGGCAGATAAAACTACTCCACAGGCTTCATAAACAAGGGAATCACTCAGTACTGCCTCATATAATGAACATTATGGTGGAAATTTAAGAGAAACTAGATGCAAAAATGGAACTAGATCTCCATTATTTAAAGTAAAAACTATTATGAACGAGGAGCACAAATGACCAGACTCTTACTGGCTGCATCAGTGACAGAAACAAGCTAACATCATGAAACTCAGGGACTCCATCACCCAACAGATAGTAAAATAAAAATGGAAAAGACATTGCAGGCTCTGAATGCTTATTATCAGCATCTTTATTTACAGCCTCCATGGCTACTACTTTCCCGATATGCAGAATGTTTCAGTAAAATTGACCTTCCACCAGGTACTCTCATAAATTAATCAGGTGATAACCAATCTGACTCAGCTATTGCAACCTTTAGAAATCCTGCCTAAACCAAGATCACAAGAAAGTTTTGGTGCAGGCTACATTCCTTCCATTGCTGGATTACTGCGACATCGTCTATAGAAGCTACGTACCTGAGTAGATTAGATGTTCTTTACTATAGAGCTGTCCACTTCATCAGTGAGCTCCCCGCCCTCACACACCACTGCCTCCTACATAAGGAAGTAGGCTGGCCATCACTTGGAACTAGAAGACTAAGACACCGAAATCTCTGGACCAACAAAGCCCTAAGTAACTCTTTACCTAGATACATCTCTGCACTCCTCCACAGGGCCCAATGTTCATATGCACTTAGGCTCAATAACGTCATCATGCTTGATATCATGAGGCACTTTACAAAACATGGAAAAATGGCCTTTAGCTGGGCAGCCCCTACAGCTTGGAATGCCCTTCATAAACTGTGTAAATTACCCTCCCTGGTCTGTACCTCCCACTTTCAAACTCTTCTACACCAGCACTGCACTGATAAATGTGTATGCATTTGATACTGGCATTATGAGTAGCAATCACTGTGGCTACCTCTCTCCTCATGTATTAAGCTACTTCACTGTCTGTTAACTCTATGCCTTTGTACCAAATAACTGACACTCAGACTAAAACTTGTTATCCCTCTCCCAATACTTCACTGTTATTCCACTCCTATTTTCTGCTTTTGTATACAGTCCCCTATGTTGTATGTATTATGTACCATCAGATGATCATTGTATCTGTATACTGTAATTCCAGATTGTATGTATTGTTTCTGCTGTCCTATCCAAGACTGCCTTCAAATGAGCTTTTGCTCAACGGAGCTTTTCCTGGTAAAACAAATAAAATAAATAAATATTAGGCTCAAAACTGTAACATGTCCAGGGCATAACTGCAGAATATCCCCAAACCAGCACCCTTGCATAGGGCTCTACTTTGGTCCCTTGATCATTACCTAAGGGCAACTACCAGCGAGAGCACCTGGACTGTAATGTCTTCTCCCGAACACTCCTGGGCTGGCTAACCCTTCTCCCTACACATGCCAGCTTCCCAACAAAAGCCCACCTCACAGATCTAAGGCCATAGGGGCCCCATATATATTGAAAAAAGTGCCAAAAGAGTGCACACCACAGCTAGCGAAGGTGCCACAGCCAAAAGAATGCAACAGTGGGAATGGAAAGAGTTGTGCACATGCCCAGTTATTCATCCAGGGACAGAATAGAACATCTTTCTCTGATGATACCCCTAATACTCATTGATGAACTGTTGTAAGTGGTAACAAAAATGGTAAACCTTATGTGTTGCTGCTTCATTCATTCTGGGTTTAGGCTGCAAAAGTGTGTTTATATCCAAACACACACTTACTGAAAGCATTTTGAACCATTTTTGCTGAATATCCTCATTCCCAGAACCTGACTGAAAACAACTGGGCTTCAGTTAAAAAAGTTTCATTGGAACTGCAGTTCCTCTTAATACTTAAGAACTTCCCAAAAGGGATGCTGTCAACCAGGTTCCAGGCATGACAACTATCTGCTCTGAGAAGGCTAGTTCCAAAAATGGGTTTACAGTAGGGGGAGGTCATGACTTTATCACATAACTGACAAAACGTTTCACATCTAAGAATGCAATGCACTGAAAGTCTGTTCTATAAAAGCACTGCAGGTTCAAATTGTTGTTTAGCCCATTCAGGAAGGCCTCCACATTATTAACATCCCTACCCCACACACAGACAATATATCATCAATAAAATGATACCATTTCGATATGTCTGAGGTGGGGATTGTTGTAATACATGACAATCTTTTCTTCCCACCATGCTAGAAAAAGATTAGCATATGAGGAGGCAAGTGCTGCCCCCACTGCAGTACCTTGCTGTTGTGAGCACATTTTACTACCAATGCAAAAATAGCTCATATTCCAGTTCCCTCACGGCATTATTCATAGTTGGTTCTATGCTCAGAAAGTGGTGGAAGGCTGCTAGGTCATTTTCGTGTCTGATACATGTATAAAGAGGGGTGATATAAAGGCTAGCTGGCAGTAGTCTGACTATGACATGCCTTCCACTTTGTTCAGAAGGTCAGTTGTGTCCCTGATGTAGCTGAGTATCTAAGATACAAATCATTTCAAAAAAATATCTTCTGGTTACTGCAGCAATAAAAGGAAATAGTAGCCAAGGTGGAGAGGGGAAGGATGAAGAAAGTGAAAGAATAAAGACAGGTAGTGGAAGGGGAAGGTAATGTAACAGAAGAAAAGGAAGAAAGGTAATCAGTCATTTACATTAGTACTAGGGATACTGCAAAAATAGAAAAGCAGTTAAACAATTTCACCTGTTACTGACGCCTCACCTTTAATCCAACATCGAATTTTAAGAATGGACTCTGAAACTGTAGAAAGAGCTTTCTCTAACATTGGATAGAGAAGGATGAAATAGTTTTCCTCAAAAATGATTTTCCCATAACCCTGACACTATATAGGCTTCCAAATGTAAACAAATCTTTGGTGGACCCTCCTGGGTAAGCCACTGTGTCTGGCATGGGTTTGCTTAGTGATGATCCATCAAGATTTGTTGATCATTTTTTGAAACAACTTGTCCACAACTTTGTGGTTTAGTGCTATCCTGCTGTGTCTACAATAAACCCCCTATTTTACAGCAGTACTGAAGTGTGTTGGCTTATTTTTGTGCACTCTGTCCCTCGTTTTGCATTTACTGTTGGTTTTTGCTGAGTGTTGCACCCAACAATTATGTGTGCCCGGCTAACTTCCTTTGTTTTCCCTGTTTGGTGGTGAAGAACCCAGAGTGAGTGCTGGGCTTTTAAATGACTCTTTAGGCCTACACTAGCCAGGGTAAAGCTCATCCTTTGTTAATATTAATCAGCCTTGGTGCCTCTGCTCCCCTTGGGTCCACCTTCACTGAATATTAATGAGGGCCAATGGCCCCAAATTTCTTTGTTCCAGTAATGGCTGCCCCATCCTCTACTAAATATTGATAAAGTGGCAAAGTCCAACCCCCTTCCCCTCAGCAGAGGAGGCACAAAGAACACCATGAATTGAAATACAATGGAATTTCTGGACAGTAATGCAGTTAACGTTCTGCCTCTGTGTTTCAAGAATCAGCCCAGGTTGTGGCCAAACAGCTGAGGACTCAAGTTGAAGAATCCTTCCCCTTCCCACAGACAGTTCCCTGTTCTAGCTTTAATCAGCAGTCACTGGCTTTTTGTCATGACATTAAGTGCAGAGGTGTCTCTGCTTTGAGTACAGATTGGCTGTGAATCAATAACTCTGCCTCCACTCCCTCAAGTGTCTCCTTTTTGCTTGGTTAAATTAACAAAGATCCCCCCATAAGCTGAATTTATAAGCACCTTATTTTTCTTTCAAAATTATTTGGTTTCACTCTTCTTGGCTTCTGATTGATTCCCCTCTTCTTTTTCTCTCCCAATAAACCTGGACAGAGCAAACAACTCTCCCCTGCCCGAAGGACTAGCTGATCAAACAATTCTCTCTTACTGGAGAAGACTGGCTAATTATGAAAAGAATGTTGGGCAACAACCCTACTCACCCCTGAGCTGCCACTGGAGCTCACCCAGGATTCTCTGCACATGGGGATAGCCAAACTACAAAGGAAAGATAAGATCTCCTCTGCTAGAGACTGCTGCATTGAGGGTTCACCAGAACTCTTACCTGGCCAGAGGGACTTACCGCACTGGTGGACCTAACTAGATGAAGGATTACTGCTGGGGACTGATGGTGGCTGCTGCTGGAGATCTTCTGAAGGGGAGCTACACTGACAGGGCTAAGGGACTCACGTCAACCTTCTACAGGTAAGCTGGCATCCACCCTTGCCCTGTGTCCTCCACCCTCACTGGCCACACTCTCTCTTCAGGCTGCCTCTGCAAAGCCCTTTCTAGGCTGGGGTCAGTCCTGGCTACTTGCCAGGGGATTGTACCTTTTGTCCATGGGTCAGACTTCTGAGGCTGGGTCGGTGTATAAGGTGCTTGTAAATTCAATAGGTGGGAAGGCCTCAGGCTTGGGACCATCCATGACCAAAAAGACTCCAAGTTTGAATTTAAACAGGGCCAGGGGATTGGCTGAGAAAACTCTGCTTGGCCTCCTGCTCCCCAGCTGGGACAGGAATGTGGCTGAGCTGGTCTCGGATGGAGCTGTCCTGGGGCATGGATGGAGGGGAAAGGGAGAAAAAATGTTGGTGATCTTTTAAAACTGTGGTTTAAAATTGCTGGATCTGCCTGCTGGGGGCGGGTCTGTCCTATGCTTCCTAGTGCTCCCCACGAAGCTGCCAGGGTCCACATGGCTGTCTGTCCCCAAGAATTCCCTATTTGCTGTGGTGCCCCAATTTCTCTGGGGCACTACATAAAGGGAAAAGAGACACAGAAACAGAGAATCTTTTTTTTCCTCATACAAGTATTTCTGCTCCTTGTGGCCAGGACAATCTGGGCTCCCTTCTGCTCTGCCTGCTATACTCAACCATCCTACGTCTCCCCAGGACTTACTTGAAGACTGATCACCCCACGGATTCCCCCCAATGGAAGGATCAAGAGGGGGAGGGCTGCCCCCCCGATGCACAATCCAGTCTCCTGGCCTCTGGATCCTGGTGATGCGTTGGGTGAGGTATTAACCATTTTCCTCTGTTTTCACCCCTCCCCATGTTGGGGTGAACACTTCAATGTGCATGTGTGGAGGCATATGCATGCTGCAGAGTCCCACAGCACATCCATATTTCTGTTGCCCCTGTTCCGCACTACCACCAAGCCGCCACCTGGTGGAGTCCTTCTGCAGAGCACACAGCACCCCCCCCCCCCAGAAGAGGAGTGCAGTCCTTCGGATGGTCAATCCTCCCCCGCTAGTCCCCGCTACCAAACACAGGCTGCCAAAATGGAGCAATGTGTGATGTCCAGTACCTCAACCCTCCATGCCACTGGGCTGGCTAGAAACATAGAATCTGATGGCAGACGGAGACTGTGGGTCTAGGAAGTCTGCCCATACTATACTACCTCACAAACCTGAAACCATAGAACAGAAGGAAATTCAGTATAAAAAGAAAACAGACCGGTATAAGAAAATAACGAGAAATAAGAAGCTGTAAAAACATTTAGGCATTAAGAATAGAAACTACTGAAGGCAAAACAGAAACAGCATGCAGTACACAGCAGAAGTAATCAAGGGATTATGAAACAAACTGAATACTGTTAACTAGAGAAAGGAAGACAGGATGCACTTTTTATACATGTTAGAGTGCTGAAACAAATGCTAAATGCTGAACTAATTAGTTTTTAAACACCACTACACTCTATGAGCTCAACCCCAGGAGTAATTTAGTTTCCATTAAAACCTCATTTACTGTATTGGTACTGAGGGTATTAGTTAGATATTTACAGCCCTTTTAGGAGTAGTTTATGGGAGGGGGCATTAACTTGCTAGTCAGTTAACAGACAGTGGGGTGATGCTGTGCTATGCTGGCTATGGTGGTTAGCTCTCCTAAGGGCTACTTGTTGTTAAAGCACCTGTGTTTTTTTTTTATTATTATTTTTATTAGACATCCTCTATACTGAAAATGGTGTAGGAAGTAGGGGATTTCTTCAGCCTGCCTGCCTCTTAGTTTACGACTCCAACTAACATTTACAGTGTGGTGTGGTGATGTGCCCCATTGGCTAGTTATTGCTGCTGTTAAAGTACTTTTTCATGTTTTCTTTATCATACAGTAGCAATAATATAATTATTCAGTACCATTTTATATATATTATTAAATATATAGTACATAAATGGGTCAAGATGACCACCACGACATTTGTTCTCTGGATGAACCAAGTCACTGGCCATGCTCATATGTACTCACAAATGCACAGTGCTGCATTTTCTAAGCTACAGCTTTATATCATTCTGTAAGTGAAATAACACACTCTAGGGTGGTATTTTTTTTCCCAATTGTTTAACCAGGTGAGACACACTAAGCTGAAAACTTGTTTACAGGTGCAACCTGAGAGCACAGGGAAGTTAAATGACCAGCTTAGGGTCACACAGTATGCAAGTGGGGGCTGTGGGATTCAAACCCAGGTCTCCAGATTTGCAGCTCAGAGCCTTAAACCACTGCACTATACTGCCTCTCTATTGGAAGATTCATACAGTATAGGCACTCCTCTGTTGCATATGGAGGACCTGTTCTGTAAATTCACATACTGGTGATGTCTCTAGTTTAGTTTGAGTGCATGCTGCTGCTTTTATTGTGTGCCTGTGCACATTCCATTCTTCCCTATGTGACTCTTCTTCTTCACTGGTCTGTTGGTGCCATTGTAGTGCCCACACTACTGTCAATCTTTTTTTCACTGTTACTTAAAATTATACAGTAAATCATGACACTATTCCTAGCCAGTCAGGACTGCTTATTTCTAAACAGGCCATGTAGTATTTCACCCATAAGAGGATTTCTCGTACAAACCGTTCTAAAATTCTGAAGTGCTATGTTTATCTGGCATAGTCCGTTTACAACACTCACTTGGTTCCCAGTTCTTTCACCCAAATAACAAGCAGGTACTCTTATAACCATAAGAGATGCTGGAACTGTGTATATATATATATACATATATATATACACACATATACACTCTCTGGCACCATCCGGGAGAGGACCACTACCCCTACCTGGGTGGCCACAAGCCAGATTAAGGGGCCTGGGTTCCCACAGCTGAACTAAAGGGGGTTCTTTCTCAAAAATTAGCAATAAAATGGTGGTGCCTCCACCCAGGGTACATATTTAGTGGGTCTGATTAATTGCGGTATATTCCCCTGGGATGTTGTACCAATCCATCTCCCCAACATGGACTTACCACGTTCAGACCTCCCCACATTCCGTTACACCATTTACATTTTCCATTTCAGACAACAGAGAGGCTCACTAAAATTAAGCTCTAAGTTAATCTCTGCTGCAAAACAATAACTTCATGATTTATTTAGAGGGAGGAGGGCTTAGGATGAGGTAAGTGGAATAAAGTTTAAGCATTTTTAATATTTGCATTTTCCCATAATCACATTTCCCTTTCTGATTCAATCCCATATTTTAATCATTGCAGTCACTGGGTCTATCTATCTAACTGCTGCAGATGTACTCAAACCCAGACCCACAGGTTCCAGTCCACCTCAATCCCCAAAGTCCATTTACTGGGTACCCAGATTGAAGTTGCAGGCCTGAAATGCAGCTGGTAGCTGGCGTTGGCGTGCTTGAAGAATTAAACAACTTTTTTACATTTCCCTCTCTTGTTTAGACCTCGGCCCTATCTCCAGCCCCGATACGCGTGCTTAAACTATTTACAGTCCACAGGTGCAGGGCAGTTCCTGTGATTTACTCATGGTTCTGTAGAATCAGACCTTGCATGGCACAGTTCACTGAAGTCCTGGGGATGGATGGCAACACAGGCAGAACCGGGCACAATGCTTGAACAAGGGGCACAGAGGCTGTAGCTTGCTCTCTCTTTCTCTTGCTTGCAGATCTTGTAGCTTGTCCCCTTCAGCCCATTACAGGCCTGTTGCAGGGCATGTGCACAAGATCTGCAAACTACAGAAGACCCAGACCTGTGAGTGGCCCCGCAGCCACTTACAGAGCACCCCAGCACTCAGGTGCAAGACCCGTGATCCCCAGCAGTGGCAGACCTCACTCGATGGGATTTATCGAGTTCCCTACCTGGCCCTGGGTGTCAGCAGAAACCATTCAGCAAATTCTCTTCTGCTTCTCTGTCTTTCTCTTTCCTGCCATGGTGTGTAGCCACAGCAATCTGTTGCTCTCTTTTTCTTGCTGTATCTCTGGGGCAGACAACAGGTACCCAGCCCTGAAAGGCACCTGTCCATCCTTCTGCTTTCACAGTCTCTCAGCGTTAACACAGCCACATTCTCGCTCTAGTTCACACATATCACTTGCACTCAAAGTCCCTTTTCTCACCGTGCAGGTACTTAGCAATTCTCTGAGTTGAAGAGGCTCACTCTTCCTTTTCTTCTCTCAGAACATTTACATTCTCTTGTTTCTCATCATTCCTCTGCATTTCCATCTTTTCCCAGGCTTAGACGCAACCCTTTGTCCTTTCACCAGGTTCAGGACACAACCTTCATCCTTTTTCCAGGCTCTGGATGCAACCTTTGTCTTTTTTCAGGCTCAAGACACAACTTTGCCCTTTTTCCAGGTTCAGGACACAACCTTTTCTCTCTTCTTCTTTTTCTCACCGCTGTGGTGCAACATCAGAACAATGCAGAACATTCATCATCCTGCAGCTTTCCTTTTCTCTCTGCCAAGCTGCTTCTTTAACATCTTTTCTCTCTCTCTCTCCAGCTTTTCCTTTCCTGATGGGGAGGCACTCCCTGATCTAGGGGACACATTGCTGGCAGCCATCCTGCAGCCCCATTCTCCAAGGGTAGGAGCCCCCCTCCCTCTGGAGGAGCTCCCACCGAACTGAACTCAAACTCCAACTGTCCTTGGTTTTTGGGAGCTCTTTGGCAGCTCCCCATTGGCTGGAGCCACAGTCCTTCAGAAAAATTAATATGTATGAGGCTCCATCGATCCCTCATTGGTGCGCAAAAATGTGCCTAAACATTCCTCAGTGTTTTCCCCAAAAAATCTGTTCACACAATCCTAGAGTCCCTGGCAAGAATCTTGGCTTGGTAGTTGGCTGGCTGGTGTCACATGGCTGCAAAACATGATGGCCAATGTAAACAGTGGCCAAACATTTCAACAGTGTCCCAGGTTTTAAAGTTCCTGTGGCCAAACCCTTTACTTCTAATTTACATTGACCCCCACCATTTGGTAGCCACCACTGTGCCCTCTTAAGTGACTGCACCATTTACATTTCTGTTTGCCCTATTCCCTGTCACTGCTGCCATTCTACATTACCCCTAGGCAGCCAAGCACAGTCCCATTACAGTTATGCAGTGTCTTAGCCTCAATCTCTGGCTGCAGTCCGTGAATACACTTTATTTTCCCCACAAACTGGCAGCCTTCCCTTTTTCCTTTCACACCAGTACTTCTGTCACTAGTGCCACTAACCTGTGCCCCTAGGTGCTGGACAGAACTTCTGTGGCTTTAAGGGGACGCCACCTCATTAATATTCATGAGGTGGCTCACATTCTCCCAAGCACGACTGCTGCTCACAAAAATGTCTCCTTCTCTTTTCCTGCTGACTCTCCACCATAACACAGGTCACAGGTCCCTCTCTTGCTTTATACTGGGACCGGAACCACAGAGAGACAGCTCAAAATAGCCCCAGAAGAGCTAAAAGAAAATGCGCTACTGAGCATGCACAGATCTCGTTTTTTCCAAACAAGCGGCTCCAAGAACTTGCTCCTCCAGCTCCACTCTTTCCAAAAACCATGCGGGGGGGCCAGCAGGGGAGAGACCAGAGGAGAGGACACAGGCGAAAATCAGGACCTGGACTAAAAAAGATGGGGGAGGACCAAAAACCCAAGGAAAATTAGCCTTTTTTGGGGGCTCACAGGTAAGCCCCTGACAGGGGGTTACATATATATATATATATTAGAGGAAAAAAACTCTAATGCATCAGTTAGGGTTTGTTCCACAGCAACAAAAGCAAGGAAATTCGGTGTTAGGGTTGAACTCCCCTTTGGACACCTCCAGCCCACCCCCTCAACTGGCATTGGGGTGCGCATTGGAGTCATCAGCCCTAACTCTCACCCCATCACATGTGTAATGAAGCTGAGGAATAGGAGAATGGGGTGAGAGTTAGGACCAACGACCCCAACACACACCCGATGCTGGTTGAGGGGTGGGCTGAGGTGTCCAATGGGGTTCAACCTAACACCAAATTTCCTCACTTTTGTCGCTGTGGAACAACCCTAACTGATGCATTAAATGGAGTTTTTTGCTTCTAATTTCCCTTCTTTTTGAGAATGATGACGAGAAACAGTGAATGTAATGCAGCAGCGGGAGCCCCGCGCTCCCACCACGTGATGTCTTGTGACATAGTAACAGGAACAGCAATGCAAACAGAAGTGCCAACAGTGGCTCACGTGGTAACGGAAACGTAAATGGTAAAGGAAACAATAGAAATGCAAGCGCAAAGTGACATTGAAGCGAACAGTGACGCAAATGGACACTGAAGCGTATACGGAAACACAACTGGTAATGCAAACAGTGATGGGAGCGGTATTTTAAATGGAAATGTTAAGAGTCACAGCAAAAAGAATGCGAAAGGGAACAGAAACGGAAACGTGAACGCAAGCGCACACATAAACGCAAACCGTAATGAGCACAGGCATGGTACCTCAATTGTAAATGCAAATGGTAAAGTTAACATGAAGAATAACACCAAAGGAAACAGAAACAGGAACAGAAGCGCATACGGAAACACAAACCAAAATGCACATGGGCACAGTAATGCAATTGTAAACGCAAATGGTAATGGTAATGAAAACGCAAGTGCAAATGACAATGCAAAGGGTAACGCACACGGTGTTGTACACAGGAATGGTAACACAAACGGGGACATAAACGCAAGTGGAAATAGTAACTGTAACAGTAACGGAAGCGCATACCCTCTTGTTGCCAAACAGCTGCATAGAGAAACAGAAAGAATGTATGCATTGTAATGGGCAACGAAGTTTAAAACGAGCATTGGAAGTACTTAATTGGTAATATCTCAGCAACTGCACCACGTAGAAAAAAAATTTAAATTTCACAAAAATCACGATTTTCCTGGCTAGGGTTTTGCTGTTACATAGCCCACAGAGCTATGCAACTCGCAGCAAAAAATCTGTATCTCGCATCGTTTTTGAGATATGAGCCCCGAAAGGTGCAACGTATGCCACCATGTTAGTCTATGGGAGAAAACGCCAACTTTGGTGTACTGTAACTTGGCAGCTGTGTAATATTTTGTCACCAAACCACCAAAAGGCACATCTGTGTGATATTGGCTGCCTACCCTCCAAATTTCAAGCCAAAAGACCAAACAGGTCTTTAGCAGCACAGTGGCAAAGAACCAGTGTCATTTTGGCCATAGTCTGAAAAAGTACTGTCAAAGTTTGCAAAAGCTTTCGCAAATTCATTCGAGAGCATCACAAGTGCGACACTACTTTGCAAAAGTACTTTTTCCAGAAATTTGAAAAACATATTTCTGGGGTGTTTTACCTCAAAATAAAGACATGCCTAGCATCCTCAGGGTCTGACTAGGTGAATACAGAAATAATTAGCTTGCTAGCGGGTCCCGGATTTAAATGGCAAGCATTTTTCTGATCGTTAACTGAAAACAAAATGGCAGATTTGCGAAAGTAAAAGGGCCATTTGTGACAGTAAAAACTACATTTGCGACACTTTCAAACTTTTTGTTAACTTTTCCTACTGACTTATAATGGGAACTTCTTTTTTGAATAAATTTTGAACCATTTAATATTGTTTCACGAAATCTTCGAAAGGCACACCGGGCACCCCGGCTGCATGTTCCCTGAAGTTTTTGGACCGGTCGCACAAACTGTGCAAGCTGCAGGTGCGAGCAAAGAATTCACCAGAAAGCGTAAACATGCACGCAGATCTGACTCAATAGCTCTGCTGCTGTACATCCCACCAGTACAAAAGTTGGCAGACCCCAAGATGTATGGTTCTTGACTGTGAATTCCAAATTTCAGGCAAATCTGTTGAATGCTGGCAAAGTTATTAAAGTGCAAACTTTGACCCTTTAACCTTAAAAGTTCTACTCAACCCTAACTATGGTGGCACTGCATTGCCACCATTATATATATATATATATATATATATATATATATATATATATATATATATTTATATAAAATATTATAGGGGCATGGTCGCGACCCTATAGTTAGGGTTGAGTAGGCACTTCAATGTTAAACTCAAAATTTTGCACTTTAATAACTTTGCAGCAGTTGAATGGATCTGCACACAATTTGGTATGCAACATCCTGTGGGGCAGATCCCTTGCTCTGGCAAGTTTTTTTCTGATCAGATGTGCAGTCTCTGAGTTACGGAGAGGTGAAAAAACATGTTTTTACCCTTTGACTTGGTTGGGATTTTTCTTTGAACTTGCTTACAGCCCAGAGAGTTTGGTTGTTTGGCATGAAATTTGCAAGGTAGAAAGGGACTAACCCAAAGATGTGTCTTTTGCTAGTCTGGTGTGAAAAGAATAAGTAGTTTTTAAGTTATCGCAATTAAAAAATTTGAAAAAATGATTTCTGAGCATGCTCAGTAGGCACTTCAATATAGCTGTATGAAACGAAGGAGGAATCCTACTCCATATGGAGAAATTCCTACTTTGTATGGCCGCCATCTTTTCAGTTTTGCTAAAAAAATTCCCAAAATGATATTCTTGGAGGGAACCAACACATGTAGCTTGCTTACTGGGACCCCCTTTGGTGCATTCTGCACTTTACAGGATGAAATATGCCCATAAAAGGTGTTTATTTAATCATTTAAATCCTACTTTGTATCCGCATAATACGACCTAGGATCCTAGTTCATATGGATGAAATACAAGTTAGAATCTTAGGTCATGAGCCAAAAATAGGATAAAATAATTAAAAAAACAGTTTTTGCCGAGATGGGGTACTCAATCCCCATGTCAGCAGTAAAAGGACCCCCCCAACCAGTCTGTGACACTGGGGAGCCCACTCCCAGTGTCCCCAACAGAAACAACCATGGCCAACAATGGGGTGCCCAATCCCCGTGTCGGCAGTAGCCCCTACAAAACTTAAAACATGTCCGACAATGGAGTGCTCAATCCCTGTGTCAGCATGTATGCCCTTCTACACTAATATGGCACACTGGGAGCCCACCCAGTGTGCCCAAATATGTATTATTAAAAAAAAATACCTGTAAATAAAGAAAACCATCCACTGACATCTTTAATTTTTTTTTTAAACCTGCAAAAATGAAAACGGTCCTTCGTCATCGCACTAGTACCCCCTTCCCCCATCCACACCCTCCCACTGAGCACCCACCTCCCTGCACCCCCTCTTACCCATACTTACCTTCAGAGGTCAGGAGCAGCGATCTTTTCTGGACCGGAACACGTCTGCACTCTTCAAAGCCGAACCGCAAACTGAAGAATCAAAGGCAAGCCGTATACAGCCAATCAATTGGCGGGGGGGTTCAACTTTTATTGATATCTTGTCCATTGTTTGAGATTAGCACCAAATTTTCAATATGGGTTTTTTGGGACCCCACCTCATGAACAATGTCGCTGTCATCTCGTTACTGGGTTCCAAAAGGTGATTTCACAGTTATTGCGCTGAATCACCTTTTGAGACCAATTAATGAAATGACAGTCCCAGTGTTCATGAGGGGAGGTCCCAAAAAGCCCATGTTGAAAATCTGGTGCAAAAAATCCAAAACACGGCTGTGAGAGTCAAGCCATACAAAAGTGAGGGTACTGGACTTCAGGAGGGCTGACTTTGGCAAGATGGGAGAGTGCCTCAGAAACGCACTAGCAAACAGGCTAGTTGGAGGGGTGGAGCAACAATGGGGAATCATCAAAACTGCCATCACAGAGGCAACAAGCCTTTGTGTGAAGCAAATAAACAAATCAAAATGAAATAAAAAGCCACTATGGTTCTCAGAAGAGATGGCTGGGAAAGTCAGGGAGAAAAAGATAGCATTCAGGAAGTATAAGGAGACACAAAAGAAGCAGGACAGAGAGCTGTACCAGTTAAGGCAGAAGGAAGCAGGGATGGAAGTCAGAATAGCAAAAGCCCAAACTGAGGAAAAGATAGCCAACTCAGTTAAGAAGGGGGATAACACCTTTTATAGGTACATCAGAGAGCGTAGAAAGACAAAGAGAGGGATAGTGACGCTGAATAGAATGAACAGTGGGTGGGCAGAGGGGGACAGTGAAAAAGCAGGGACACTGAACGAATATTTCTGCTCAGTATTCACAAAAGAGATGGGGGAAGTGCCTAATCCAATTAACAGAAGCACTCTTGATGGGGGGGGGGGTGATCCCAGTCCTTTCACAGAAGAAAGGGTTCTGCAAGAACTCCTAAAACTGAAGGTGGACAAGCAATGGGGCCTGATGGAATTCACCCTATAATTCTAAAAGAATTAAGGGGAGAACTAGTGAAACCACTGACTACTCTTTTTAATAAATCATGGGAGGATGGTGTAGTACTCGAGGACTGGAGGAAGGTGGATGTGATTCCCCTTCACAAAAGTGGGACCAAGACAGAGGCAGGAAACTACAGAACTGTCAGTTTGACCTCTGTGGTAGGGAAAGTGATGGAGTCACTTCTGAAGGAAAGGATTGTTGAGTACCTAGAGGCTAGCGGGGCACAGGACCCAGGGCAGCATGGGTTCACAGTGGGAAGGTCATGTCAGACGAATCTAATAGATTTCTTTGACTGGGTGACCAAAGTAGTAGACCAGGGAGGGGCTGTGGACATGGCATACCTAGATTTTAGCAAGGCATTTGACACAGTCCCACACAAAAGATTAATAGTCAAATTAACCAGCCTGGGAGTGGGTTCCAGGGTGGTAGCCTGCGTAAAACACTGGCTGGACAACAGGACGCAGAAGGTAATTGTAAATGGAGTCCACTCTGAAGAAAGAGGGGTTACTAGTGGGTACCACAGGGTTCAGATTGGTCCAGTCCTTTTAATGTCTTTATAAGTGACATTACAGAGGACTGGAAGGAAAGCATGTCTCTTTGCAGATGACACAAAGATCTGCAACAGGGTTGATACACAAGGAGACGTGGAAAGGATGAGAAGGACTTGGCAAGGTTGGAGGAGTGGTCAGAAGTATGGCAGCTAGGATTCAATGCAAAGAAGTGCAAATAATGCACCTGGGAAACAAGAACCCAGGGAAGATTACACGGGGGGAGGTAGTAACAACAACAAAAAAGGAAAGGGACCTGGGGGTAATTATATCAGATGACCCTAAGGTTAGCAAGCAATGTGAGAAGGCAGTAGGGAGGGCTGGGGGTATACTGGGATGCATATGGCGAGGCATCACCAGCAGAAAACAGGAAGTTGTTATACCTCTGTACAGACAGTTGGTGAGACTCCATCTGGAGTACTGCGTCCAGTTCTGGAGACCCCATCTCCGCAAGGACAAAGACAGGATAGAGGCAGTCCAGAGGAGGGCAACTAAGATGGTGCAGGGTCTGCAAGAGAAGCCATATGAGGAGAGACTAAAGGAGCTTAATATGTATACCGTTGAGGAAGGAGGAGAGGGACATGATAGAAACTTTTAAGTACCTCAGTGGAATCAACAAAGTCCAAGAGGGTAGCATCTTTCAGAAAAAGAGACGTGCAAGAACAAGGGGACACAATTTAAAGATGGGGGGGTGGTTCAGGGGCAATGTGAGGAAGTATTTTTTCACAGAGAGGGTAGTGGATGCATGGAATAGCCTTCCTAAGGAGGTTGTGGGGTCTAAAACTGTGGGAAAATTCAAGAATGCATGGCACAGACACAAGGCAATTCTTGTGAGGGGTAAGAAGAAATAAGCTGTTGGTTAACTAGGATCTGCGGCCAATCCTGTAGGTAGAGAAATGGGCTGACTAGGTGGGCCAAGCGGTCCTTATCTTCCATCAAAGTCTATGTTTCTATGTTACAAGCATGCATTGTGCAGTTTCTATGCACATGCGGAACTTCGCCAATTTTTAATATTTTCACTCAAGATTTTCAACATTGCCATTTTGTCATACCTCCTCATGAATAGTACAGCTGTTATTTCTCACATCCTGCCCAAAATGTGTTTTTGCACCTGTGGCATAGAATGGTGCAGTCGCTGTGTGAACTCAACTTTAGGGGTGGATTAACAAAATCACAGTGCCAGTGTTCATGAGGGGATTTCCCTAAAAGCCCATGTTGAAAATTTGGTTAAAAAATTCTCATAAATGGCCACGTTACAAGTGTGCATGTGCAGTTTCCACGCGCGCTCATAACTTCACCAATTTTTCCATATTTTCACTCCTGATTTTCAATATTACCCTTTTCCATACCTCCTCATGAACAGTATACAGCTGTCATTTTTCACATCCTGCCCAAAACATGATTTTGCGCCTGTGGCACAGAATTTATTTATTTATTTAGTTTTTGTTAACTGGGTAGGTACACTAGACAGCATAGTTGCCTATTTTCAGGTACAACCTGAGAGATTACAACAAAGGGTGCATAGACAATAGCAGATACAAGAAAACATCATGGGACAAGTAGAAGTCAGACATAGTACTCTTATACAAAATTTTTAGCAAATTACAGTACATTTGCAGGAATCTATATGTAGTAACAAAACAGAAATATAAGTGCAAATAACTAACAGTCATGAGTCATACAACTAGTGAGTAAATGCTAGAAGAGAGGAAATGACAAGATTTCCAGGCAGGTTTGAGAGTAGTAGAGGTTGGAGCCAGTAGGCAACTAGGAGGAACCAGTACAGGAGTGGGTGGATAGAGGACAGGATAAGGGTTCAGAGCTTAGAAGAGCCATGCAAAGCTTCTGTTTGAAGCTGTGTGGAGAAGGGGAGTTCTTAGACTCAGTAGAAGGGATTCCACACTTTAGGGGCCCTGCTAAAGAAAGCATTCTCCCCCATTTTGGTTTTACATCTTGCTTGGACAAGAAGGGATTTGTCAGCTGATCTCAGTGGGTAGGCAGAGGTCACAGGTTTGAGCAGTAGAGCCAGTTTGTCAGGTATCTGGGAGGAGATTATATTCTTTATAAAACAGTAGGAAGTAAACTATCGGAAGGCTGAGGGGGTAAACCATCCCAGACTGGAGTATAGTGTGCATTGGTGAATAAGTTTGGGCAAAGACAAAGCAAAACGGCAAATACTGTTGTAGCAGACATCTCACTTTTGGAGGAGCCCTCCAGTAGTTGCTGGAAAGGCTATTAACCCATACGCTAATTTGGGTCTCAGGATCCCCTGTGCAATGGCCATCCTTGCCGTGGATGTTAGGCTATGTCTCATCTTATATGCCAGTTCAAGTTGAGTATTCACAAGATTTAATAACTGAGGCTAGGTGCAGGTCAAAATCCAAGGCAGGATCAAGGGTTACTCCTAGGTATTTAAAAGAGGTAACTGTGTTAAGGGGAGAGCCATCAAGCGCTCTGATACTTAATGGCTGGGTGCAGGATCGAATCTTTGAACCTGAACCGAAGAGCATAGTCACTGTTTTATTTTTATTTAAGACAAGCTTGTTTTGCAATAGCCAGCTCTGAAAGGTATTGAAGTTTCTATTGAGATTCACATTGATCTCTGAGAGGTTTGAGGAGGATGAGTAAAGAACAAGATCGTCTGCATATAGCAGACCCGAGCAAGCACCAGTGTGTGGTGGGATGTCATTTATGAAGACTGTAAACAGGAGAGGACCAAGAATCGAACCCTGGGGTACTCCGATCCAAGTAGGAGCAAGAGGGGACTTAGCATCTCTGATCTGGACAAATTGTTGCCTCTCTGAAAGATAATTTTGGAACCAGGTGGTGATAGAAGGTGAGAAGCCTAGGGATGAGAACTTTGATAGGAGCAGTGGGTGGTCAACTAAATCAAATGCTTTTGTAAGATCAACAAAAGTAGCCCCAGTGAGAGAGCCTTTATCCATAGCAAGTCTGACATCATTTGTAAACTGTATGAGAGCAGTGGATGTACTGTGCCCACGTTGAAAACCATGTTGGTCAGGGGTGAAGAGTTTGAAGGAGTACAGGTAAACCGAAACCTGGGTAGCAACAATTTTCTCCAGTATTTTAGAGAGGGTGGAGAGGATGGCAATAGGGTGGTAGTTATCCAGGTTAGTGGTGTCCCCCTTTTTGTAGACTGGTACAACTCGAGCAAGCTTCCAGAGAGAAGGGACATGACCTGTAAGAAGAGACAGGTTGAAAAATCTAGTCACTGGAGAGACTATAGATGGTGCAACGGTTCTAAGGAATTTTGGTAAGAGTCCATCTGCCCCTGCCAATCCAGCAGGAAAGATGGACTTAAGTAAGCATAAGATTTCACTCTCAGAGACTGGGCGAAGGGTGAAAGATGGCTTGGAAGGCTTAAGGTTATCCTGCAGAGTGACAGGTAAAGGCCCAGGAGGTGCAGTATAGGAGGAGAGGTCAGTGAATCTGGAGTTAAGAGCCTCAGCAATAGTGAGCAGGTTATTGCAATTGCAACCATCCACAACCATATCAGAGATTGTATTGCACTTGTTTTTCCCTATGATGGTGTTAACATGACTCCAAAAACCACGAGAGTCACTGACAGAGGTACTAAGGAGCTGCCGGTAATAATTGCCCTTAGCAGATCTGATGGAAACCTTACATAGGTTTCCGAATCTTCTGTACTCCGCCCAGTCTGATGGGGACTGGGTTAGCTTAGCTTTGTTCCAGGCTTCATCCCTCTTTTTGAGAGCGGACAGGAGTGAAGAAGTTAACCAGCGGGTAGCAGATCCCTGGATACGGTGCCTCTTTACTGGAATATATTTGTGTTGAAGGTTCAAAAGCGTGGTAAGGAGATATTAAGCAGCACGTTCTGTATTACAAGTATTATATAGAGGTGCCCAGTCCATGTTCTGTAGCTCCAAGATTAGGACTCTCTTATCCAATTTTGAAAAATCCCTGAAAAGAATTTCTATAGGGGGTGGTTTAGGGGCCCTAGCCTTCCAAACACAGTAAACTGAGGAGTGGTCACTGACTGAGTCTGGTAAAACTCCAATAGCACTGATCCTCTCAGGCCTGTTGGAGATGATCCAGTCTAGAAGAGACTGGAGACTGCTGTTACTAGCATGTCTGGTCGGGACAGTGACCAGGTCAGACAGGTGTAACCTGCTGAGTTCCACAGCATAGGGATTAGAGTTTTTCCCTAGCCAATCCAGGTTGAGGTCCCCCATAACAATGAGCTCTTGTCTACTCTTTAGCAAGGAAAGATGGTCAGTTACCTTAGTCAGGCCTGTTAGTCCATTTTTAGAAGGGTTATAGATGTACACTACATTTAGCTTCTTAGTGAGACCTAAGGTAATAACTGTATTAATAGTTTCACATAGACAGGTAGTGTTGACCGGGAGGACTGTAATGTCAAGGTCCTGCCTGATATAAAACAAAACATCACCACCCTTTTTAGCATTTGGATGATCACATCTGTGATGTTTATATCCATTGATCCTAAATAATGAATCTGGTATATGGGGTTTTAACCAAGTCTTGGTTAGACCTAAGACATCAAGGGAGTTGTGAGCAATCCAGGCTTCAAGCTGTGCAAAATTAGCGGACAGACTTCTAATGTTCCTATGTGCAAGATTAAGCCCCTTTTCTGTGAACCAATAAGATGGGTTCTCGGGCGCGATGCTATCAGGAGGGCCCGGGTTAGGTTCAATATCACTGAAGAGAGAAAAAGATGACATAGGGGTACCCAGGTCTCAAGGAGAGGGGTTTGCAGTTTTCCCTCAAGTGGCATAGAAAAAGGGGAATGACTTAGGTAGTCAGCTATACTAGCAAATGGGATAAGCTTTAGGAGCCATGTTTCAGGGATAGCGGTATTATCCCTGATTATTAGGTTTGAGAAAAAATAGCTCCAGTCCTCAGCATTATTTGAGTAGCCAGAGTCAGCAGATGGCTGGCAGAGAAGATCTACTAAGAGTTGGAGGGCTAGCAGAAGGAAAAATACTCCTACAAAGCTGCAGTGAAGTGAGATCACCCCCATAGTGTACACTAGTAAGGAAAAGAAGGGAACGTAGAACTAGGAAAAAAGAGAGAGAAAGCAGCTAATTCAGGACTAGAGATGGGACTAAAGCAAATGTGCAGCTGACTGCAGGAGTGAGACAGTAACTAAGCCCAAGGATGAAACTATCCAGCGGGCAGAGATATAGAGCTGCAACTAGAAAACTTATTAAGTCTTTTGCTAAGTGTGGACATATTCACCAGGTTCCTGGGGCAATCCAACAATGAAATTCACAAGCTAACTGCCTTGAGATCCTCACCCCAGAAGAAATGGTCCAATCACTAAGGGAAAAAAGAATATCCGCCCTCACAGAACAAGCATTTAATAAGATGTGGGGAAGGGGGAGAACATTTGACTTCAGTGTCTCTCACAGGAAAAATGGCTAGGAGCATACAATTAAATCAGAAACAGCGCCCTAAACTCTGAGATTGCAGTGCACACAGAAATGCCATAAATATCAGGCACAAATTCAGTTTACAACTCTACTGGACAGAAGCACATTTAAGTCAGTCTGTACACATTTTTTTGCAGTCTCCTCTACTCTGCAATAGTGCAGAGGTAAGTTGAGGTAGAAATTCAGCCACAGCTTGGAAGGCAGGGAGCCGCTTAGAAAAGGTGCCAGAATTCAAAGCTAAGCTGCCTGCGGACTTGAAATGGAACCTGCTGGCTACAGTACCTTGCTGGCTTCGAGGTGGGCTGGTGAGGTCCAAAGAGCCATGGGAAGCGCAGCGATGACCCCAACAGGGGTGATTAGGAGCCTTGCTGGCTTTGAGGTGGGCTGGTGAGGTCCAAAGAGCCATGGGGAGCACTGCAGTGACCCCAACAGGGGCGACTAGGAGCCTTGCTGGCTTTGAGGTGGGCTGGTGAGGTCCAAAAAGCCATGGGGAGCACCGCAGTGACCCGAACAGGAGCGACTAGGAGCCTTGCTGTCTTCGGGTTGGGCTGGTGAGGTCCAAAGAGCCATGGAGAGCACCACGGTGACCCCAACAGGGGTGACTAGGAGCCTTGCTGGTTTGGAGGTGGGCTGGTGAGGTCCAAAGAGCCGTGGGGAGTGGGAGCCTTGCTGGCTTGTCCTCTGTGTGAACTCAACTTTCAGGACAGATTAACAAAATGACAGTGACATTGTTCGTGAGGTGGGGTCCCCAAAATGCCATGTTAAAAATTGGGTGAAAAAAATCCTGAAAATGTCCAAATTACGTGTGTCCGTTGAATTGTAGAGCCCGTATCTCGAAAACTATTCAAGATACAGATTTTTCTATCTGCTCAGCTTAATCGGACTAAGCACCCATGGTAGTTTCAATGTCATGACTGCAACTGTAGTGGAATTTTTCCCATTGTTTCTACGGTTACTGAGATATTGCCAAATTAGTGTTACAAGGGTTACTTTTCATGGCTATAGGGCTGCGGCATGTCCATACTTATGTGTAAGTTGGAGCGCAGGGCCCAGAGGGCCCGTGCTCCCACTTCTGCATATCATTATGCAACAATGGGTAGTGTGAGGGAAGCGTAGGGCCCAGAGGGCCCACGCTCCCAAAACCACATACCAGTTACATTACACTTTTTCAAAAAGAAGGGAAAGTAATTGTAAAAAAAATATGCATCAGTTAGGGATTTTATTAAAGCATAAAAAGCTGGGAAATTTGATGTTAGGGTTATCAGGTCTATCACCCCACCCCCACACACCAACAGGCATCATGGTATGCCTTGGAGTCATTGGGCCTAACTTTCACCCCATTCTCCTATACTGTACAATCTCATGTTGTTTACACATGGAATGGGATAAGAGTTAGGGGCAACGACCCCAAGGCACTACCCCAACGGATGTTGGTGTGTGAAGAGTGGGGGATGGGGGGTGGTAGGGTTGGTAACCCTAATGTCGAATTTCCTACTTAATAAAAACCCTAACTGATGCATTAACATAGTTTTTTGCAAAAAAAAAAATATATATATATGTGTGTGTGTGTATATATATATATATATATACACATACACATAGTCCCTCATCATCCTCCTCCGCCAGAGTCCCTTCACGCTACTCTCACCCTGGGAGCCAAGAAACTCCACATTGTCTGCGCCTACAATCCCTCAAATGGGGGTACTGTAGGTCTGCAGGAATTATTTGATCAGACCTCTTTGCACTCCAAACATAATGAGGTCATTATATTGGGTGACCTTAACCAAAATTGGCTAGGGACTACCCATAGCACGCTGCTCTCTCTGGTACAAAATTATAACCTCCACCAGCTGTTAACTGAGCCTACCAGAGTTACTCCTTCACTTAAATCCTCTACCCTTATTGACTGAGTACTGGTAAACCGTCTGGATCGTGTACACCAAGCAGGCATCTTGGCAGATTCGCTTACAGATCATTCCCCTGACTTCTGCATCTGGAGTCCTGAGGCAGCTCCATCCCCTCCACTGCGCTATGTCACCTTTACAAATTTTGCCAACCTGGATATTGAGGCTTTTTGTCATGATGTCTTGATCATAAACTGGTCTGGTATTTACCTTTCCCATAATGTTGAATCTGCAGTAAGTATCTTCCTTAATGAATTCTTGGCCATCCAGAACGAGCATGCCCCCAAGGTGCATGCCCCCAAGGTGACACGGAGGGTGAGGGGTAAACAAACGAGATGGCTTCACAAAGAATTGCTGAAAAATCTACACTCTAGGGACAAATGCTGGAAAAAAGTACAAAGCCTCAGGGCTACAATCTGACTATGCTACCTACAGAACCCTACGTAACTTCTGTAAAAGACAGATCAGAACAGCTAAGTGCCTATTGTAAAGAATTGCTGCTAAGCTCTGCTGGGGACCCTAGGAAATTCTGGCCCATGTCAAGACCTTTCTCAATGTGTCCCAGTGAACTACCCCCAGTGACATGGTATTAAATGGAGTACATTGCAAAGACTCCAACACTATTGCCAATTCTGTCAATCAAATTTTCTCTGACCTGTCTCAGTATACCTCTGCCTTCCCATCTTCTTAGGCAGTCTCTCCGCTTTCAACATCAACACAGTCCTCTACCTCCAGCTATCCTTCCCAACAAATGTCAAAAATTCCCCCATTCTACTTTAAAGCAATCTCAAGGACTGAGGTCTTAAAACTATTACGGACTGTCTCTGACAACACTAGCTCTGGATCAGATACACTTGAGCCTCGGCTCCTGAAACCAGCAGCACCATACATAGCCTCCCCTCTGGCTAGAATTTTCACCTTGTCTTGCTCCAATAGCCAAGTTCCTGACCTCTGGAAGATTGCTCATGTGACACCTTTCTTTAAAAAAGGTAATCCCAAGGAGATTACAAACTACAGGCCTATAGCCATCCTATTTGTCCTAAGTAAAATTCTGGAAAAACTTTGTTGTAAATTAAACCATTGACTACCTCACAAAGTACAGTCTTCTCTCTGACACTCAGCATGGTTTCTGTAAAGGTCATAGTACCTCTACAGCACTTCTCAAATTCACTACCGATGTGCTTACCAGTATGGGCACTGGTCAGCTGACAGGGGCAGTTTTTATAGGCCGGGGTCATAATGTCATGCGACGAGTTACATGGGCAAAATCAAGACTGCCAACACAGCGATTGCTGCCATGTGGTATCTCTTTTTCAGCGGGGCTCTGCCTCCCATTACGGGCAGGCTGCGTGTTAACCCCCTCCATAGATTCTCAACCTCTGGGGGCCGGCCAGGAAATGCAAAAAGTGTAAAAAAAATAAAATAAAAATTTCTGGGACCAGGATTCAAACCCGGTCCCAGAAGCACTGCCTGGGTTCCCAGCTGCTGTAGCTCAGTCCATTGAGCCACAGCAGCTGGTCGGCAGAACCCACTCCCAGCAGAGGTCTTATCCTCTGCCTGGAAGAGTGTGAATGGTGCAATACCACGTACAGTAGTATACGCAGTATTGCACCATTCACTCACTGGTGCAGCGCTGTACCAGGTTAGCCATAATGTCGTACGTTATTAAGCCTGCAACATTATGATCTGGTACCGTTTTTATAGACCTTACAAAGGCCTTTGATCTTGTTGATCACCCCCTGCTCCTCTCCACTCTTTGCAATCTGAGCTTTTCACCCCAGTTGTCGCCTGGTATGGAAGCTATCTATCATAGAACTCAAATTGTGAAATTCAACTCCCCTTTATCTGATGGTGCTACCATCAAGACTGGGGTTCCCCACGGCTCTATTCTGGGACCTCTTCTTTTCTCACTTATCAATAACACAGATGAGGTTATTCTTTCATGCTCATCTATTCTCTATGCAGATGATCTTGTACTCTATTCAAGTTCTGATAAGGCCGCCAGCATAAATGCATCCCTTTCTTCAGATTTCACAAATGTCCAAAATTGGCTTTCTGCACATAAGCTTGTACTTAATGCTGAAAAAAAAACAAGCAATGTTACTTGGATCTGCCCCTAAACTTAGGACATGTCAAACTCCCCTATTGGTGCAAGACCACAGTGGCACACAAATAGAATGCGTTACATCTTGTAATTACCTGGGAATTCTTCTGGACCAATCCCTGGACTTCAGCCTGCATATACAGTCTGCCTGCAAGGCAGTGAATACTAAACTGGGGGGTCACTTACGAGTCCAGCTTCATGCTGACACCCTATGCTAAACTTGCTATTGTCAGAGGCATATTACTTCCTGTCCTCACCTACGGCATGCAGACATTTGCTGCCGCACACAAAACCATCCATCATAAGTGGGATGTCACTTATAATAATATCTGTCGATACGCCTCCTCGTCACTACGGCTTAAGCACCATTGTCAACTGTACAGGGACCTGTGCTGGTTATCCCCCTCAGCTTGCCGTCAATACTCTCTTGGCTCCCTGATTGACCTTATACTCAGAAACCTGACCCCTTCAGTGTTCGCAACATTGCTGGTACCTCAAACCTCCTCCTATAAACTGTGCTCGGTAGATAAATCCCTGCTGAATGTACCTAGATGTAAAACATCAAAAGGCTCTGTTGCTTCAATCACTCTGCTCCTAAGCTTTGGAACTCTCTCCCACAAGCACTATGAATATCTGAATCCCATGACAGCTTCAAAAAGGAACTGTGCCTACATCTATCCCTTGCTGATCTCTGCACTTGTTTTAATCCTCCTTAATCCACTCACCTGTCAGATGCCTCCTGGCCTAACTTTAACCTCCCTACCTCATAGCACTTCTAACACTTACTATCTCCTTGAGAGCTAATCTACCCTAACCCCTCCCCCCACACCTGAGTCTTGTTTCGGAGGCTGTGATAATGCATCCTGCCCAGTCAGAAATTTATCCTTGCCTTGTTTCGCTGCATATTTGAATCTTCATTGTTGTGGCTAATTTGAACAATATTTCTTTGCTGCTATGTTGTGGTATCTCCTCCTAGACTACGTAGGTTTTTTATGCCAAAAATTCTATGTGAACTTCATTGATTGTTATTGTCCTGGCTGCATGTATTGATTACTACTGACTGTTTTGGCCTATACTATTATTTTATTTATTTTTGAAAGTCAGATTCGCAACCTTTGAGTAAGGGACTCATTAACAAAAACACCTTATCGCAGAGAGGGTAGACATGGTTACAGTGTGAGCTACAACAGTGGTAACATACAGGTGCAATACAGATAACAAAAGAACACAATATAACAGTAGTTTACTGAATAAAGTTACATGCAGTAAATAGCAATCGTATAAAGTATAACAAGAGTAGAAGTCACAGCCCTGGTCATACCGGGGAAATACCTGTGGAAGGGTTGGGGGGATAGGGGTGAGAAGAAAAGAAAAAAGAGGGGGGGGCGGGAAAGCAGTCCAACGGACATTGTCAAGGTTATGGGCCAGAAACAGGGAGGGACCACAAAATTAGGTTGATTAAGGGCAACTACAGCTTCAGGTGCCAAAGAGGTGGTTACAGAGAGCGACTTTAAAGGGACCAATTTTGGTAGACTTAGTGACAGAGGGCGGGAGGGAGTTGAACCATGTGGGGGCGCGGTAGTAGAAGGACCTTTGGGCTAGGGAGGTCTTGGTACGGGGCACCAGAAAGGTGGCCTTAACTGAGCTATGGGAGGCAACAGATGGGGATGCAAGCCACAGGGATGCGGTGACCCCGTGGGGGAGAGTCCTAGCAGGGATTTTTTGGCAAGTAAGCAGTTTTGGTAGCGCAGGCGCTCCTCCAAGGTAAGCAGGTTGGCGGTGGAATAGAGCAGGAAAGTATGAGTGCGGAGTGATGCACCAGTCAGAAGCCTGCAGGCGTTGTTTACTGAGGTCTGGATTCTGGTGAGGGCAGTACTGTCGGCCGCAGCATAGATAGGTAGGCCGTAGTCCACTGGGGACAGGACGGAGGAGTTGAATGGCCAGTCGGAGGGCGGTTTGGGGGAGGCAATCTCTGTGGTGATACAGAAGGCCAATCCGAGAGTTTATGGCTGAGGACAGGGTATTGATGTGGGTGTGGAATGTAAAAGCTGAGTCAAAGGTGATGCCCAGGTACTTGCGTAACCCCTAGATGGCGCTATCCCAGGGGCTACTACCCCTGCCTGATTTGCCACTAACAGGTTGAGGGGCCTGGATCCGATGGTGGGTGCCTCCACCCAGAGGTCAGGATTTGCAATAGTTAAACTAACTTGGTCACAGCCCTCTGGGACACTGCAACCCCCCTTTCTTCCCACTAGTGGCCCACACAGTATATCAGAATTACCTTCACAGTATACACTTACCCCCAGGACTGGTTCAGGCACTGGGACCCCCTGTAAAATAAGAAGATACAGTGCAACAATCACAGTACAATACTTTAACATAGACAAATATCTCAGGCAGTATAACTTTGCTGAAACAAGCAGCTCTGATTTATTTAGGGGATGTAACAAGGACAGGGGGGAAATCAGGTTAATTAGCTTATCACTTTACTCATCTACCTATGGCTCTGTGCAAGGCTATCCCTACCAGTTACTGTCCCTGGGTACCCAAGCCCTAGTGGCTAGTCCAAACCGTGGCAGCTGGTAGGGCCCTTTCACACAGAGAAAAGAAAAATTAGTTAAACTGTCAGCAGTACAGTAATTCCATTTGGATTCAATGTGGCAATTCAACAGGGAGCGACCCTGAATTAGTACTCACGACCTCCAAACAAGATAGGGTCCTTCAACGTCAGCAGGGCTACTCTTGAGCTCCACGAGACTCCTCACACATTTATATGACAAACTGCAACAGGCAAAATTCCTTTAATGGCAGCAGGATTCACTTGAGCTACACAAACCTCCTCATACATTTATATGGTAAACAGTAACAGGCAAAAGTCCTTTAATGGCAGCAGGATTCACTTGAGCTACACAAGCCTCCTCACACATTTATATGGTAAAAAGAAAGTACTATACCAGGCAGGCTGCTTCTCTATCCCATTCGCAATTACTGCACAATACCCGGGAGAACACACAGCAGATTCAGTTCCTGACAGACCGAGTGCAATTCAGCAATTTCTCCAGTCTTCTACAGGGTGAGCCTGGTTCCTACTCTTCAGATATCCTCTGATTCTCTTCACAGGACGGATTCAGTCTTAACAAGCAGTTACACAAGCTGCAGACCGAACTTGGGGCCTTACACGCTTCTCCGACTAAACTGCACAACGAAAAGCACAGGGCTCCTTCCCTCTTCACTGCCAGAGCTCAACTGAAACTCCAGCAGACAAAACCGGGCACTTCCTTTGAGTTCCTCCCAGTTCTTGGCTGGATTGGCTGTCACTCACAATCGACTGCCCCTGTTGGTCCAAAATGGTGCCGAAGTCCAAACTACATCTCCCAGAGTCACTGCCCATACAATCCTCTTGTGGCTGGCTCAGATTACGAGTCCAAGTTCTGATTCGTCCAAGGGACCATTTTAGAGCTACCTTAACCCACACTGATTGGTCCAGTTCAGCAGTTCAAAACTAGAATGGGGAACTAGGCAAACACAGTTCTGACTGCAAAGAAAGCAGGTTAGACAAACTGTATTTTCATTATTACTCTAAATGATTTCTGGCAAACAGTTACATCTTTCAGATAGGTTCCTTTGCACTCCTAGTGACTGCAAAATGAAGTGAATTGGCAGCAGCTCAAGTGGTACTCAAGCAGAGAAACACACAGTCCCCCATATAAACTAATTATGTCTGCAAGCAGACAGCTCTTAAAGAGACAGTACCAGAGGCTCTAAAAACACTCACAGATAAATGGCTTAAACGCCAAACACCATTCAGGCTTGGAGCATTCAAGCAAGCTCCTGGAAGTCTTTTGGGAACCCCCATTTGCAGGGGGGTTACACTTGTAGGACAACACCTGCTCAAGAGGGTGAGCATTACTGGGGAGAATGCAGAGGGGGGCATTTTTGACCTTATTCTGGTGATGCAAAAAAAGCATAGATTTGGTTTTTTTGAGGTTAATGACCAGCCGGTGGTCAAGGAACCACTTTTTGGCTTGTTTGAATGTGTGCTGCAGGGATTCCTGTAGAGATGCGGGGTCAGGGTGGGAGGCAAGGAGAACTGCATCATTGGCATAGAGTAGCATATTGCCCACGCAGGAGCTGGGGTGGGTGTTGAGAAATAGGCTGAACAGAACAGGGCCCAGGATGAAACCCTGTGGGAACCCCGAGCGAATGAGCAGGGCATTTGACAGGGTGCCATTTACCTTCACGTGCTATGATCTGGTAGAGAGGTAACTGGTGAACCAAGCCAGTGGGCCTGGGGAGAAGCCAAGTTGGTGGAGAGAGTCAAGTAGGAGGTGGTGACAGACAGTGTCAAAGGCCTTGGAGAGGTCAACAAACACTGCACCCACAACATGACCAGAGTCGAGAGCAGAGTGGAGGTGCTGGGAGAACTCCAAGAGGGCTGTAGTGGTGCTGTGTCCAGGGTGGAATCCATGTTGTTCTGGACACAGCAGGTCGAATTTGGCCAGATACTCAGAGAACCGAATGGCCACTATTTTTTCTAGTGCTTTGGAGGGAGGGGAGAGAATGGAGATGGGCCTGAAATTGTTAGGGGAGGTTCTATCTCCACTCTTATGGATAGGAGTGATTTCTGCAATTTTCCAGGCACTGGGAAATTGACCAAGATATAGTGAACGGTTTAAAAGGTTGGTGAGAGGGGCTAGTATAGTATCTAGGACTAATTGGAGAATCCTGGAGTCCAGGGGATCACAGCTGGGGTTGTTGCTAGTTAAGGCTTTTTGCAGATGAGGCCTGGCTTCAAGGGGTGATATGGCACACAGGTAGAAAGGGGGGGCAATCCGAGGTGGAGGGGTGGGGGCAAGGATAGGGTCGAAAAAGCAGTTTGGGAGAACAGAGCTTAGATCTGAGAAAGCCATATTGAGGCACTCAGCTATGCGGGGAGGATCAGTGGTGATGGTACCATCTATGGAGAGTAGTGATGATGGGGGGGAGCAGGTTTTTCCATTGAGCTCTTTCATATTGTCCCAGAAGGCACGGGATGAGCTCCAAGTGGATTCAAGGGTAGCTTGATAATAGTCAGCCTTAGCCTGTCTTATAGCCCAGGTGTACTTGTTATGTGCTGCATTACAGGCTTGTCTGTCACCCAATTTGCCTGTCTCGACAGCAATATGCCAGAGATTATCTCTTTTTTTCAGTGTTTGGATGAGGGATGGGGAGATCCATGGGGCATTGTGTTTCTTGGTACAGATTCTGGTCAGGGGGATGAAAAGGTCACAGTCCTTGCTGAAGGCACTGGAGGTATAGGCTAGGGCAGAGTCAATATCCATTGCGAGTAGGACTGGAGACCAGTCAAGCTGCACTAGATGCGTTTTTAGCTTTCTGAGACCCATGGAGTGAAAGCGCTGGCGCAAGGTGACCTTGGACACTGGTTTTGGTGTGGGTGATGACCAGTGACAGAGGACAGGAGAGTAGTCACTAAGAAAGTCTGGTAGTACATTAATATCCCTGATTTTATGGGGGCAGTTCAACAGAATTACATCTAGGAGGGTGCTGAAGCCGCCTGACTGGTTAAATCTAGTGGGTGAGGTAACTAGTTGGGTCATATCTAGGGCAGAGGAGGAGTCCCTGATTTGGGGGGTAGTGGTATTCAGCCAATTGACATTAAGGTTACCTAGGATGAGGTGCTCCACCTTGTGTAGGAGTGTGGTGAGGTAGTCAATGAGGGAGTGAACAGCAGGTCTCTGGTCCCTCGGGAGTATGTAAGAGACTGTGAGAAAAAGAGGGCCCTAGCTGGGTCAGGGGTAACCTTAAGGGTGAGGGCTTGGGCACTAAAACCAAGCTTGGGGGCAGGGAAAGCATGGTCTAAAAGTGTGTCACACATAAAGACTGCACACCCACCGCCACGTTTGCCTATACAGTCTTCCCTGAACAGGTGTAGCCAGGGAGGAAGATAACCGAGTCGGGAGTTTTTCTCGAGAGCCGGGTCTTGACTAGTGCTATAACATCAGGACGGTGTTGTACAGCCCCACACTGGAGAGCAGCGGATTTTTTTAGGAGGCTGCAAATATTCATGGATACAATGCTGAGGCCAGTACCAGAGTGGAGTGTGGCGTGGCTAATTAACAATGGCCTGGTGTTGGGGTGTATGTTCCCGGAGAGCAGAAGGAGTAGAGCAATTAATCTAATGAGCTATCTGTGGCAACCAGGACCCTTAGCCAGGTACCAATGCGAGGTCCTACTAGTAGGGGTACAAGGGATGGGTAGGGAGCAGAGGGTAGGTACGGCAAGGAAGGGGTGGGCCTAGGGTGTCCCAGTGGGGAAGGAGGTATTGGTTGGAAGTGGGTGCCATGGAGAAATAGGGGTGTCCAGGGTGGGGGGAACGGTTGGCTGCTGTGGGGTGGTAGAGGGGGGTGGTGCTCATGGTGGAGGGTAGAGGAGCAGGATGGGACATGGGCAGAGCAAGAAAGGTAACCATGAGTAGGCTAAGTGCAATAGCCATGGTGCCAATTGCTATTTCTTATTGGGGGGGGTAAAGGGGATAACTGACTTCAGTGAGGGTGACTGCCTCTGTGAAGTATTTTTTTTTTTCTTCAGAGTACAATATGCTAACAGTGAGAACAAGGCAGGGGATAACGGTGATTAGAACAGGAAAAAGGCAGAGGCAAGGTTGGAGGATTAATAGGAAAAATAAGATGCCTCTAGTGGCAGATCAGTATACACTGCAAATGGGAAAATGGGAAAAAAAAAAAAAAAACAACTCTCTCAAAACTTATATCAACGCTAAGAAATCTCTACATCAGACTAAACATTACTTACAGTGAGAAAACAAAACATTTCAAGTAGAGATTAGTCCTAGCATTCATTTATTGGCTGCAGTTCCTAGAAGACTTTTGGATTGCTGCACATAGTGTGAGCAACACTGGCAAACAGGAGCAAGTGAGATTCCTCCAGGGGTAGATGCCAAAATTCAGAGTTCCAACCCGTACCTTGCTTGGAGGGTGAGCTTTAAGCAGCTTCTCCTTAGGCAGGTTCTGAAACTGCAGAATGCAGTTTGCTTGAGAGGAAACAGCCCGAAAGGGCACAGTAGTCCCCTGGGGAGATAAGGTGAGAGGAGGAAATTAAATAGCAGGCTTGGAGGGGAGGGCAGTCAGAAAACAAAAGAGAAATGAACAGGTTGGGAGGGGCTGAGAATTAAACAGAGATAGTTTAAGCAGGGAAGTCCTGAAGCAGGTTGGGTGTTGGGTATGATATTGCAGTATGCTCAACAGGAGAGAACAGTAGCCTCAATACAGTTGTGGAGGGGGCTCTGATTAACACTGGGGCACAGAGCTGAAAATTAAAGCGAGAACAGGCAGGGAGGTTCTGAAGCAAGTTTTGGTCGGGGCACTGCAGCAGCCTCTATGGGACACAGAGGTCAAGGGTGCAGCCCACAGACTTATAGCTCTAAGAGAAGGGGCACAGACTCAGGGCAGATAGCATCACACTACAGTAGAAACCTCTCTCAAAATGTATATCAACTCTAAGAAAGCTCTTCATCAGACTAAACATTACTTAGAGTGCAAAAACAAAACATTTCAAGCAGAGATTAGTCCTAGCAATAATTTCTTGGCAGCAGTTCCCAGAAGACTTCTGGATTTCTGCACATAGTGTGAGTAACACTGGCAAACAGGAGCAAGTGAGATTCCTCCAGGGGTAGATTCCAACCTGTTCCTTGCATGGAGGGTGAGCTTCAGGCAGCTTCTCCTTAGGCAGGTTCTGAAACTGCAGAATGCAGTTTGTTTGAGAGGAAACAGCACGAAAGAGTACAGTAGTCCCTTTGTAATTTGTACTCATGCTATGTACCTGTCTTTGATTGTTGTACTCTCCCAGGTTGTGCCTGAAAACAGTCATTTCATGGCTAGTGCACCTACCCAGTCAACAAAAACTAAATAAAATAATACATAAACCAAGACAACAAGGTGCAGGACTGGCCATGCAATTACTCTTAGAGAGAAACATAGTGCTTATTATGTTTGCACTGTGCAGATTTTCCATTCTTTCTTTATTAGAATTAAATCTGTTTGATCAGTCAAACATATTACATACATGTGAATGATCCAGTGGAGTAGGATGGGCGGGATGGAACAGATGGAGAAGAAAAAGAAGCCACCTGTTGTGTGGTGCAGAGCTGCTTTGTAACATTACTATGTGCATTTGAATTGATTGCACCATTTATTTTGACCATACTGTATATTACGTTTTTGGTTCTGGTTCCAAATTACCCCAGTCCTACCCATCAGAATAGGAAAGGCTGACATACACAAACCTACCACCAAGTTATTATGGCACACAGAGCACCAGTTCCCCCACAACCCACCTTAGTTTGGAAGGTTACAGCTGCCACCCCTACCTGGCTACCCAGCACCACCTGGAGAAGAGAAAGTCCAAGGCAGGAGAGGAGCAGTGGGTACCTGGGGGGCTAGTGCTATCCTCTCCAGAGGTCTGGTGATATGGTTGCAGAATGGACTGAAGGGCTGCCTGGCTCCACTTCAAAATGCAGAAAAAATATGAGGGTCCCGGGATAAAAACAAAGTTCAACAAAAAGTACATTCACATGAGGAAACTAGATGGGAAGCATGGTGTTCATCCCTCAGGTTTTGTCACTGTTTAAAGTACAGTTACTGCTGTGACAGTAAGCTCTCCATCTTTTGATTGAAATTTCACTTTTTCTTCCTTCGGACATTTAGTGACTAGAAATTTATAAGCTCAATAACAGTATATTTGCTAATAGCTTCTATTCATTTCTACACAATATTAATCACACTCTGTGAAATGTATTTGTGTGTTAGCTGTGAACTAAGATTAATGACGTGTTAAATAAACACAAACAATTTTAGCAACAAAACTAACACAGAACACTTCAGTGCTCTGATTAGGATTCTGATCAGTTTGCTCTCGTCCACCCAACAGGATCTAAACAAGTCAAAACTATATTCTTCAATCTGTGTACTTCCACTCAATGACTACTTCATGACTAACATAAAATCTGTTAACATGGACTTTTTAGTTTACAAAAGCAACTAAAAACATGATGCAGGTCTGCAACCATGATTTTATAAACAAGGTTCACATGCACACTTTAGTTAATAAAATATTAATTGACCCATTCAATTCAGTTTAACTTCCTTTGAATTTGGTGACAGATGTTTTAACAGCTGATAGAAAGAAGCTTTCCAGGTCAGTCACCTGTTTTACATAAAACATTTCCAAGAACAGTGGAAACTAATTAAGTCTTTTATTTCCATACTAGCTCCACTGAGATCAATCCAGTAGTTAAAAGAAGTACAGCAGCGGTAAAAGTCACTAGGAGGTTTCCACTTGAAAATCCTTTTGATTAAGCAAACTGCTGTATGCTGTACGCTGCATGCTGGCAAAATTGTACAAGCAGTACTGCGTTAATGAACTTTGCCACTTTCCTGATCAGCAGTTTAACAGGCATACAGTATGCAATCACAATGTGCAGTAATGCTAATGCAACTTGTTGGTAGCTTGAAGCTTTTTGTATGGTTAGGTGCTGACTTGTCACTCGTAGTTACTTTGGTCATCTACACTCTCTGTCCCCCTGAGGGACTACCACCCTGTTGGGGTACCAGGAGGCAAAGGACCCCTCGTTAGTAGGATGGAGAAACAGTGGGCACTCCTAAAAGGAGCCATAGTGAAGGTACCAAACCAGTGTATTAGGCAGAGCGACAAGGGCAAAAGAAGGAAAAAGGCACTGTGGTTCTCAAAGGATGTGGCTGAGAAGGTAAGGGCCAAAAAGCTGGCTTTCAGAAAATATAAGGAATCACAGAAGGAAGAAGATAAAGTGGTGTACCTAAATAGACAGAAGGAAGCAGGGAGGGCTGTCAGGAGCGCAAAGGCACAAACAGAAGAAAGGACAGTGCAGACAGTAAGGGAAGGGGACAAGACATTTTCTAGGTACATCAGCAAAATAAAGGCCAGGGGTGGGACTGTAAGGCTCAGAAGGGAAGAAGAGGGAGTGTGTGGAGGGTGACCGAGAAAACCTGTCAATACTGAATGAGTACTTCCGTTCTATATTCACTGAAGAAGGGGAGGAAAACTAGCCACCAGAATCAAAGGGGGAGGGAGGTAAACACCTGTCCTTTTACAGATGAGAGTCTCCTAGAAGAACTCACAAAATAGAGGGTGGACAAAGCAACAGGTCCAGATTGCATACACCCTAGGATATTAAAGGAACTAAGGATGGTGCAAACAGCACTGCTGGCAGACCTGTTTAACGAATATCTGAGGACTGGATGAAGGCGCATGTAGTCCCTCTTCATAAAAGCGGAAGCAGGGAGGAGGCAGTCAACTACAGGCCGGCCAGCCTCACCTCAGTAGTGGGGAAGATTATGGAGGTGCTTCTTAAGGAAAGGATTGTGGAACACTTGGAATCCAGCAGAGCACAGGATCCGAGGCAACATGGATTCACAGTGGGGAGATCATGTCAGACAAATTTGAGAGAATTCTTTGACTAGGTGACAAAGGAGGTGGATCAGGGGGGAGTGGTGGATGTCACCTACCTTGATTTCAGCAAGGCCTTTGACACTGTTCCTCATAAAAGACTGGTAAACAAGCTAGGGAGCTTGGGTGTGGACCAAAAGGTGGTGAACTGGGTCAGTAATTGGTTGAGGGACAGAAAGCAGAGAGTGGTGGTAAATGGGGTCAAATCTGAGGAGCGGGGGGTGGCCAGTGGGGTACCACAGGGATCAGTCCTGGAGCCAGTCCTTTTAATGTCTTCATTAGTGACATGGCTGAAGGACTGGAAGGGAAGGTTTGCCTATTTGTGGGTGACACCAAGATCTGCAATAGAGTAGACACTTCAGAAGGGGTGGAGAAAATGAGGAGGGACTTAGAGAAGCTGGAAAAATGGTCCAAGGTATGGCAACTAAAATTCAACATGAGGAAGTGCAAAATCATGCACCTGGGGTGCAAAAAACCTGAGGAAAGTTACAGGATGGGGGGGGGGCAGTTATTGGAGGTCACAAGGGAAGAAAGGGATTTGGGAATAATCATTTCAGATGATCTAAAGGTGGCCAATCAGTGCACAAAGGCAGTTGAGAAGGCCAGTGGAATGCTAGGGTGCATTGGAAGGGGTATCACTATCAGAAGAAGGGAGGTGGTGATGCCACTGTACAGAACACTGGTGAGACCTCATCTGGAATACTGTGTTCAGTTCTGAAGGCCACATCTGTGGAAGGACACAGACAGGGTGGAGGCGGTTCAGAGAAGGGCAACTAACATGGTGCAGGGCTTGCAACAGAAGGAATATGAGTAGCGATTAAAATACCTCAATATGTGTACTATGGAGGAGAGGCAAGAATGGGGGAATATGATTGAAACCTTCAGGTACCATAAGGGCATCAACAGGGTGCAAGTGGAAGACATATTTCAGTTTAGGAGATGTACAAAAATGAGTGGGCATGCTATGAGATTGGAGGGGGGCATGATAAGGGGAGAATGGGAGGAAGTTTTTCATCACAGAAAGGGTGGTGGATGCATAGAACAGCCTACGCCAGAAGATTGTAGGAGCAAACACAGTGGGGGGATTCAAAAATGCATGGGATAGGCACAAGAAAACCCTAGAGGTGGGAAAGAGAGGCTAAAGCTGATGACCATGTTGGGTCAGTGGTCGCTGATACAGGTAGGGAAAATGGGCCGACTGGATGGGCCTAGCAGTCCTTATCTCCCGTCAAATTCAATGTTTCCATGCTCTACCCCTATCGATACTGTGGAAATGTGATACTTTAGCTAAAAGTACTTGGGGGGAGGGAGTGGTGCTGGCAGTATAGCCTAGAGGTTAGAGTAACGAGCTGTGAACGAGCTTGGTACATCGACCAGACCTGGGTTTGATTCTCACAACTTCCACTTGCATACTGTGTGACTCTGAGCAAGTCACTTAACCGTCCCATGCTCTCAAGTCGACCCTGAAAACAGGCACTTGTGCCTAGTGGGCCTTACCTGGTTACCAAAGACTAAATTAAAAATAAAAGAGAGCTTTCGAATGAGGCTGAAGAAAACTGGTTGATGTATCTCAGAAAGGGGAAGTACCTGGCTGCTCCCACTTATCAAATCACAGGCTTGTCTTTTATTTTAATGGATATAACCAAATACAATATGGAATAATGCTTATGCAACTCATTGGTAGCTGAAAGCTATTTGTGTGGTTGGATACTGACTGTCAACTGTAGTTACTTTGGCCATTTGCATTCTCTGTTCTCTGAAGGACTACCATTCTGTTGAGGTACCAGGAAGGCAAAGGAACCAAAGGAGTGTTCCACCTCTAGAGGAACCATGGGCACATGATTCCTTTGGCTAGAGGTACCACAGGAATGAGCCCAAAAGAACTGCATAGCAGGAGCTACACACAAAAAGCGCAAAGTGATGACAGAGACAGCTGGTGATGAGTGATGGCAGACTGAGGCATGACTTTCAGAGGAGAGAGGGAATGGCAGGATTGTAAGAGAAAGTTGGCCACCATCCGACCCCAACTCTCAGAGGAAATTTCTAAAACTGAGAAAATGGTACTGGACAACTACTTTATGGCCTCTGGAACTCAGGAAAGCCCCGTGGAGGAATCTTTAAGTATCCATGGCCTTGGCCACCATCCCTTCTGGTGTGGGTACTGTTACTAGACTTACTGTGTTTATTTGGAATTCCAACACAGAGGAAGCTTTTAGAGGGATACTTCTGACTCTGTCCCTGTAATAACAGTTTATTTTTCTGCACTGTGTTGAACAAAATGTATAATGAAGAATTTCATCTAACCAAAATTGGTCAAAGAGTATTATCCTATTTGGCTTATGCCGATGATGTAATTTTATTTTCAACTACCCATCTAGGTCTAATAAGAAGTCTGGATAATTTCTATGCAAATTGTTTCAGTGCAGGTCTCCACATAAATTATAAAAAAACTAAAGTATTGGTATTTGGTGAAAATAAGAACAAATATAAATATTATATAAATCACAAAAAAATAGAGGAGGTAAAGAGTTTTTGTTACCTAGGCATAACCTTTAGCAAACAAGGGAATTGGAATGAACACTAGAGGGAAATCAAGATAAAGGCAGAGAAGTTTGTCCCTGCTATCTTGTCCTTTTTTTCAAGGTTTGGCGAGAATTCTATTAAAGGGAATTTGATGGTCATTGATGCTAAAATTAGATCCCAGCTTCTTTATGGAGCTGAGATCTGGGGAATTAATTACAGTAGCAAAAGGGGACTTGACCCGACCCTGAATAAACTTCATAAGAAGATGTTGGGACTCCCAATCTCTGCCCCATCTTCGTTAGTGAGGACAGAGTTAGGTAAGGTCTCAATTGAATGTTATATCCAGCAAAGGCTGGTAAATTACTGGTTAAAAGTTTTTAGAATGAGCCAGAATAGACTTTCCAGGATTTGTTTCGAGGAAGGTCTAACATATTTTTATTCTTATAAAATCTTCCCCTGTATGCAAGTGGTAGAAGAAATTATCAAACCACTAGGTTTAATGTCAATTATAACAGATTGTTTAAGATTTTCACCAGTTCAAATAAAAGAAGAAATTAACTTCAGGATAACTAATATATATATGCAAAAGGACCTGGAGTTTTGCAGATTGTCAAAAGCGTGCCCATGGTTTGCTGAAAATTTGAATCATATTAGGAAATATTATAAAATCCCAAACACAGGAAAGCAGTTACCAGATTTCGTTTTGAATGTTTCACTAGCAATGTTAGGAAAGGAAAATTTGAGAAATATGAAAATATGGATACCAACTGTAAATGTGGATTAAGTGAAGATAATCTATTACATGTAGTCCTGCTTTGCCCTCTGTATAATAAAATGAGGACTTCTCTCTTGGGTGGTTTAATCGAAAAACTTACATATCAACCAGTCCATATTCTGAATTTCTTATTAAAAACACAGAAAAAAAAAGCGCTTGTCCCTGTGGCCTCCCTCTTAAGATATATGGAACTTAAATGTCTCCATTTAAAAACGTTACCTATGTGAAAGAATGTGACTTTGTGCAATTGATGATGATAAAAACTATATATATTTTGTATGTTTAATTGAATTAGGATAAATATAAGAACGTTATATGGCAAATGGATTTAAATGTAAAAACGGAACTGTAATGGTTCAGTGACAACTTGATACCATGCGGTTCTTAGATATTGCTGATGTATTTTTATTATTGAGAATTGTTTTTATAATATGTCATTTTAATATGATTTTTATTAATCTGATATTTATGTCTTGATTTGTAATGGCATAAAATGGCGAGCAATAAACTTAAACTAACTAACTAACTGTCCCTGTAATGGGATAATGTTGTGGGAGTGCCACGAGTAGATCTTTACACCAAAGGAGGTACCTCTGGGAAGAAGTCCCCCCCCCCCACACACATGCAAAAACAAGGACTGAGGAGACAGCGACTGCTGAAAGGCTAACAACCAGACTTGAAACTGTGAGGAGGCCTAACCTTGACTGGAAACTAAAAGAAGGGGATATGGAATGAGACCTAAGTGGGCCCTAGGCAGACTCGGAGAATAACTTTCTGAGGTGCTGGCGACATGGTCTGATCAACTAAAGGAACCCATATGGGCTCAGGGCCCCACCCTCAGGCAACTGAAGTCCTAAAACCTAGACCATCAGGTGCCACGGACTGAGGGTCTACACAGCTGAAGAGTGCTCCAGAGTGGTGAACCGTCTGGCCAGGAGGCACCGAGGGTGACAAGTGGCCTGAAAAAAGATTCCCCCCCCCCGCCCATGAGGGACTCACCATTAAGATGCAAACCTTGAGGGGAGTGAGACTGGCTGCTAATGGCCAGCAGGAAGGCATTCATAGAGCATGCAGGTATGATGCAACAATGGACTGAGTGGTGAGCAGTATGATGAAGCTGACGGGCCAAAGCTTGTGAGCAGTATGATGGTCAACAGGCTGATTGCTTATTCGCAGTAAGATGTGGTCAACAACTGATTGTAAAGGGCTGGCATGCTAGAAACTAAACTGAATGACAAGACACTGAAAATATAAATGCATATCAAAGGCCATTATCTTAGAAAACACTAAGCCATGAGCAGAAATGCAGGAGCAGTAGTACAACTAGGTCTGTGGGGAAAATGCTGACACAGACTGATTGAAAAGGCTGACTTGAAGGACTGAGTGAAGGTTGCAGCTGTTGGCAGAACCAGGCGGAGTACTGAATGCAATGCATGCAGAGAAAACTGCAATGAAATGTTTGTAAATGTTGATTATGGACAGCAGGTAAATCAATGAACAGATAACGTATCAGGATATGAAATACAGGTAAAACAGACACAAAATCCTGCAGCATAACAGACACAGGTCACATAATTTTAGATATTTATTTTATTTTATTGAAAGTTTCGGATTACAACCTTTGAGCCAACATGGCTCTTTTGCAAAGACTCTAAGTCAGACATTTGGACAAGACAAGTACAAGTAGTTACAGTCAGTTTCATTAGGTTGCACAGATACAGTACACTTACAATGAATTAGTGATTTATCTCATTAATCAGGTATATTTAGACGAACAGTAACAATTCATGACAAAGTTTTTAAGTGCAGCAAGGGTCAGGGCCGAGGAAAATATGAGGTAGAGTGTTATTAGAGTATAAGTGCAGATGTTGTAGGGAAAGGAGGAGATTAGGTGTTGGATTAGGGTAGGACAAAGGACTGAAAGCAGCCGAAGGGGTCATTATCAGTCACAGCCATAGGATAGTTGGCAGGGGTTTGTCTTATTAGTGATGGAGTGTGCGGGAGAGAAACATTAAGGAGCAGGATTGATTCCTAGGTATCAGGCCTTCTTGGAATGCAAGAGAGACCTAGTGTAGAGGCTGGCAGTCACAGTCATTTCCTGGTGATAACCAGGCACAGAGAGCCTTTTTAAAAGGACCTATTTTCATGCCTTCTTGGAGGACGGCGGGGAGGTTATTGTGCCATTTAGGGCCATGGTAGATTAACGATCTCTGGGTAAATGTAGTGCACATCAAGGCACCTGTAGCAACCCCTTAGCTGTACTCCTGGTGTTCTTTGTGGAAGTTGCCATTTTAAAGAGCTTGCTTGTGGAGTAAGGCATGTGGCTCAGCAAGGCTTTTTTTTTCCTGTAATGCAGGTCTGGTATTTTAGTCTTTGTTGAAATGGGAGACATCCAGTATCCTTGTAGAGTGAGCAGGTGTGAGTCATATAGTCAGCCCCTAGGGCCAGCCTGCAGGCCTTATTGAGTAGGGTTTTTATCCTTTTCAGGGCGGTTTCAGTGCCTGCCCCTTAGATTACCAGTCTGTAGTCTACTGTTGACAATATGGAGGTACTGGTGATTATTTTTAGAGCATCCAATGTCACAGTATGTGCCAGTATAAGATCCCTAGCTTAGTGTTGGCTGTTTTTATGATACGTTCGATATGCGTGGTAAAGGTCAGGGTGTCAACAATGTGTATTCCGAGATACCTAAAGGTGGATATCTGCTCTAGTGTTTCATTTTTTGGGATCATGACTATAAGAGGTCCACATTTTTTCTTATTATGGGGGAGGGTGAAAAGCATAACTTTTGTTTTTTTATAATTTAGCAGGGGCCTGTTTTTTTTTTTTAACCATGATTCTACTAGTTTGAAGTTAGCTTGGAGATATGTGGTGATTGGTGACATACACTTGCCAGAGACTGAGATAACAGCGTTGTCGGTGTAGCATACCATTCGAGCCAGGCATGCAAAAAGAAGGGTGTTTATAAACAGGCTAAACAATTAAGGACCTAATGTGGATTCCTGAGGCATGCTGAAGGTAATTTCCTTAGGTTCAGATAGCTGACTGGATATCCTGACACACTGTGATCTGCCAGAGAGGTAGCTTGCAAACCAGTCCACCATGTCTGAGGACAGACCTATTGAGAGCATGTTCTTGAGGAGGAGGCTATGATTAATGGTGCTGAATGCTTTGGTGAGATCAATGAATACAAAGCCCACCAATTTTCCTGCGTCCAGTGAATCATAGAGTAGATTGGTGAAGTCAGCTTGGGCAGTTAGTGTACTGTGCTTCTTTTGAAAGCCGTGTTGCTGCAGACAGAGAAGACTGTATTTATCTAGATAGTCAGTTGGTCCGAGACTATTCTCTCTAATGCTTTAGAGAGGGGAGGTAGAATTGATATCAGCCTGCAGTTCGATAGGTTAGATCTTACTCCACTTTTGAATACTGGTGTCACAAGTGGCAATTTCCATTTACTAGGGAAGACTCTAGAGCACAGTGACTTGTTGAATATTGTTATGAGCGGTAAGGAAACCTCTTCCAAAGTGAGTGCTAACAACTTCATGTTGATGGGATTGCTTGCCCTCCTAGTCTTCTCCAGTACCCTCTTGATAGAAACAAAGAATCTGATGGCAGATAAGGACCGCTTGGCCCACCTAGTCTGCCCATTTCCCTACCTAATGGATAAGCTGCAGATCCTAGTTAAACAACAGCCTACTTCCTCCTACCCACCACTAAAATTGCCTTATGTCTGTCCCATGCATTCCTGAATTCCCCCACTGTTTTTGATTTCACAACCACCGTCTTCAGGAAGGCTGTTCCATGCATCCACAACCCTCTCCGTCAAAAAATACTTCCTCACATTACTTCTGAGCCATCCCCCCTCTATCTTCAATGTGTGTCCCCTTGTTCTTGCACATCTCTTTTGCTGAAAGATGCTACCCTCTTGGACTTTGTTGATTCCTTTGAGGTACTTGAAAGTTTCTATCATGTCCCCCCTTTCCCTCCTTTCCTTGAGGGTATACATATTAAGCTCCGTTAGTCTCTCTTCGTATGTCTTCTGGTGCAGACCCTGCACCATTTTGGTTGCTCTCCACTAGACAGCCTCCATCCTGTATATGTCTTTGCAGAGATGGGGTCTCCAGAACTGCACACAGTACTCCAGATGGGGGTTTCACCAAATGTCTGTACAGAGGGATAACAACTTCCTGTTTTCTACTGGTGATGCCTCTCCCTACGCATCCCAGTATTCTCCCAGCCCTCCTTACTGCCTTCTCGCATTGCTTGCCCACCTTTAGGTCATCTGATATAACTACCCCCAGGTCCCTTTCCATTTTTGTTATTGTCAGTATCTCACTCCCCATTGTGTACTCTTTCCCAGGGTTTTTGTTTCCCAGGTGCATTACTTTACATTTCTTTGCACTGAATCTGAGCTGCCATACATTTGACCCTTCCTAAGCTACTTGTCCCCTAAGAAGTTGGAGATGACTGCACGGGGCTGCATAACTAGTTAGCATGGCGGAGTCTTGTTCGTTATCGGAATTAATGATATACCGAATAGTATCAGTTCTGCTGATGCATTTACAATAGAAAGGCGGTGTGTTGCTTGTCGACTCGGTGGGCTGGTTTGGTTGTTCTTCTATGAGTGGAACTAGGTACAGTATGAGCTTGGAGAACTGAGCTGAGGTCCGTGAACGCCAAGTAGAAAGCGTTGGCGATGTCCTTGGGTGGATGCAAAGTTCCTGATTCAGTGACTATCAGGTCCGGTGAGGATTTTGACTCCTTTCCTGTTACGGATTGTATAGCCTTCCAGAATTCCCTTCTGTTATTCCATGTTTCACCTAATAGGTCTTTATAGTACTCTGCCTTGCCTTTCCTGATGAGCTTCGTGCATTGATTTCTTGCCATCTTGTAGTTAGCCAAATCGGTAGGTTTTCCGTGGCTATAGCTTTATGCCATAGATTATCCCTATTTTGCATCAGATCTAGTAGAGAGCCAGTGAGCCATGGTGTAGAGCATCCTTTTCTTTTCATGGCAGTGATAGGGGTGAAAATGTCACATGCCCTGGTGAAAATAGTGCAGATGTTTTCCAGGGCTATGTTCACATCCTAGGCATTTACTACCTTGGACCACCCAATCAACCTGAGGTATTGCTTAAATGCCCCCAGCTGTCCTTTCCTGAGACAGACATTCTTAATGATTTGTGGCAAGGGTTTTGAGAAGATGTTTGACCAGGTGAACAGCACAGGGGAATGGTCACTGAGTGAATCTGGGAGCACTGTCACCTCAGTGATGTGCTCTGGGCGGCAGGTGATGAGCAACCAGTCTATGAGTGTGCATGTACCCATTTTATAGTTCTGTCTTGTGGCCTGTGTTACCATTTGGGTTAGATAGAGGCTCGCGATTAGGTCTTTGGTGAAGGCTGTGTCATTCAAAAGCCAGTTGAAGTTAAAGTCTCTGGCCATAATATGTTCCTAGTTCTGACCGTTTCCTGTGGTTATCAACAAACTGTAATAGTCTAGCGACTTGCTTGCTTGCTCGGTGGGATGTACATGGTTGATAGCACCAGTGACTTGTTTTGTAAACCCACTGTGATCTTGATAGTGATCACCTGCATGTCACACGTTTGCAGGCTACTTGGCAGGACCTGTCCTTTTATGGTTTCACTGAGGTAGACTAGACAGCCACCACTTTGTTTGGTTAACCTATCTTGGTGGTATATGTTGTAATTAGGTGGGAACACTGAAAACACGTTGCAAGTAAGCACTGAGTTGCGTAAAGACAGAGCAGCAGGAGTGGATACCATAACAAGGTAGAAAGTAAAAAGTTACAGCCGGAGGAGCAAATAAAATAGTAATCAAGAGCTGCAGAAGGCAAAAACCCAAACAGGAAGGCTCTAAACAACCGAGAGAAAAGCAACAACCAAGGTGGGGGGAGAAGCGGAAGCAGAGCCTCCAGCCGCTGCAAAAATAGGGAGCTTCCAAATGAGATCGAAGGATGCTGGTTTATACAGCCTATGAAAGGGGTGTGGCTGGTTGCTCCCAGTTCTGAAAAACCTGTGTATTCCATACATGTATGGTCCTCGCTACAGGGGCTGTTTTGCATGGCCTTGTCACAGAAACAGCTAATTTACCAACACTAGCTCATAGACAACACAATTTATGCTCTTCTATACCACCATCATCCTCCTTCAGTCTACCTCTACTCCCCCATGGGATCACAAAAGGCCTCAAGAGCAGGACAATGGGGAAATCTTCAGACCGCCCCCCCAAGTCAGGTAAAAAAATCCACATCCTTAAACTAGGACAGATGCAGAATTTTTTAAAAGAAGTTAACAGTTTTTTTGAAAGGGTAACACCAGAAGCATGTAAAATGTTCCCTTTTAAAACACAGAATAAGCTAAAAAAGCTACTGCTTGCTGGCCTGAGAGGGTTGTGGGTGCCACTTTGCTACAATACATTCACACATCCATTTCAGCCTTTGGTAACTAAGTACAAACCAACACTGGCCACACCCCCAATAGGTCCTCACTTTTCAACATGCACAAAAGTTCTACATACAGTAGGTATTGCTGACGTCCATGCAAGTCAGAGATATATACCACAGAAGTGTCTGGCTGCTTTGTGCAGTGTTACACGTACGGCCCCTAAAATGTTTTCTAAAACTTCTACTGAGCTCAAACAGATGACAAGCTTTCATTTAAATATACTGTAAAGAAAAAAAAAATGTTGTTCTCCTCTTCTGGAAAACTACTAGCATCTTCTTGGATCCCTATTCAATGGCATCCCCAGTTCCGCCCGGTGAAACTAGATATTGGGTTTCATCACTGGGCTCAACAGGGTCTTGCCCTTTTTCCCAGTTGACTGCGGATGGGAACATCCTCTTTTTTCAACAGTTACAAATAAAGTTTTAATGACCTACTTCCAATTTTTTTAAGGTAACTACAGGTTCAGCATTTTATTAATACAGTACACACGGCCGCTTTGAGGCTATGTCCCAACCACCCCCACCTTTATGTTGTTGAAGGAGGCCTCAGAACGCCCTGACAGCTCTCATCTTATATCTCCGTTTTATACTTTTTTGAATAAGTGCTCAGGCATTTCTCAGGTGAGTTGGATACAGACTCTCTGGGAACCTGAGGCTAGTATTTCCTTGGCAGAAGAACAATGGGTAAGGATATGGCATTTGGCTTGTACAACTTCTGGATCTGCCGTGTGGTGAGAATTTAAATAGAAAGTTTTGATTCAATACTTCTTTACCCCTGAAAGAACTTTTCATATGGGCTCTATAGCCTCCAACTGTTGCTGGCAGAATTGTGGCCAGAAGGGTACCCCTTTTCATGTCTTTTGGGATTGCCCCAGTTAGCTCCTTTTTGGTAGGAAGTCTGCTGTTTGATTTCTACAGCTTTACAAGTTACTTCCTCTTTAGGGTTTGCCCAAGTTGTCCTTGGGCTTCCTCCAAAGGATGTTGGGTTCAGGAGACAAATGTTACCTTTTTCCTATACTCTCTGTAGCAGCCCTTAAGGGGATTACTCAGTTTGGTTATAGCCATCTCTCGCCACTTGATTATCCAACTGTAAGAAGATTAGATCTACAGAAGCCTTCACAGCTCATATACATTTCTGATTCAGAGGTTTTATTCTCAATGGTATCCCTTTACTGCTGTTGCCAAAACTTTGGAGGGTAATTTAGTAATAGATCAAATAGCATGGAGAGATGAATGGTAACAACTTTCGTGAACTTTTGAATGTGTTTTAGCATAAGAGTCTGACATCATTCTAAGTTCAATCAATGACTGCTTAATGTAATCATGATATACTTTTTTCTATTTTTAAGTAGGGAACACTAAGCTTTGGCCCCTGTTACTTTTTCCTGTTTTCCTTATTTTTGCATTCTATGTTGATTGAGATGTAACCACCCAGTCCCCTGGGTTACTAGAATCCCCCCAAGTTACAGTGCTAGGCAGGGAGAAGCAGCTGGTGATTAACTAGTTAAATGGGTTTTTCATGTGCTCACCCTTCTGTTTACTTGGCTTTAGTTGAGATGGAAGTGATGTGCTCATTTGGAACGCCTGCAGCAGCATAAGCCTTTGCCAGCTGTGAGAAAGGAGATTAGAATGTTGAGATGAGAGTCAATGTGAAGTAGTAGTTGGGTGTGGCAGCTTGATGTGGGAGGAGTGAGAACTGCTCAGCTGAGGGCTCTGAGTTGAGGGCCCTGCATTCTCACCCCAGGCATGGTATTCTCCAGTTTGCCAAGACAAGTGGTGGAAGCCATTGTCTACAGTAGGATCTCCTGATTTTCATCCCTGGAGGACTGAAATGGACTCTTAGTGGATGGATCCAAGGGGGCATCCCCTTTTTGATCCAGGATGTTTTGAAGCTGCCTGAAATGTTTAATAGTGAGTAGGATCTGACTTTTGCTAAAGGAAGCAAGTACCTGTGCTGTTGTGTTCTCTGGGTAAAAGGGAAGTGCACAACTTTTCTGTGAATTCAGAAGCGTGAGTTTGTTCTAATTTAAAGTTGGCTGAAGTGTATGATGTCCAGTGGTATGACTATATCACATTGTTTGGGACTTTAGTTTTTCTACTACCAGTGTAGTGATTCAAATGCTGGATGCCAATGTTTCATTCAAATAAGCATTTCCAAAGTGTGTTTCTGAAGGTTTAAGGTGCAACTCTGAAAGAATGGCTGAGTACGGATTTGGGAGCAAAGAGTGGGCAGAGCCCCATCTGGGGAAACTAGTTCAGGACTACAGGTTCAGTAAGGGCGTCTGGTTACTTTAGAAAAAGGGCCAATGTCTGAAGATAATTTTACTCCCTGAAGTCGGTTACAGTTTCTTCTCTGGTTATGAAGAATGGTGCTAGTTCTTAGCAAAATGTGTGTTCAGTTGTGGCCAGTGCTACTGGAAGCATTGTTCAGTGTCCTATGACAGGTAGGAATCAAAGTACAAGTGTCCTGTTAGCAAATGTGTTTTCAGTTGTGGCCAATGCCACTGGAAGAAATGTCCTACATCCTACTACAGTGGGAATACAAAGAGTTTTCTGTCAGATACAGCTGATTTGTTGTTCTGCAAGTTCCTAGTGACAAGATGTGTAAACGTTGGGGGTCCACCCTTACTTTAGAGAACATCTTTTGGAATAAAGTTACACTCTAGAACCCCAACTATGGTCTGAACAGTTACATTATTGCTTCCTGTGTGGAGTTACTGGGTACCCCTCCAGAAGTTAGGTCTGGCATAGCCCTTGCAAAATGTTTTTACCTCAGGACCTGGTTTTGTAAAATACCAAACAGGTTAATTTGCTTTTGTATACCTCCATCCCTTAATCTCTAGAGGAATGAGCCTGGTATACATTCCCAAAGCTAGGGGTGGCACCATTTCTAAATGTTTTTGAGTCAGTGCCCAGTATAGGTGCCAGGGGTAGCTAACTGTGTAAAGTAGCTGGGGAGGATAAAACAATGGGGGCTTGTCTGGTGATGTTTAATTTGGGGAGCGAATCAGAGAATTTTTTGCTGTGGGTATGTCCAGCATCTTTCTGTCTGGTAGCGGTGTAGCCCAAACAGAAAGGAAGCTTTGGATAAGGGATTTGTACCCAGAAAAATGCCACCCAAATGTGCTGCTTGTGTGCCTTTCTGTACAGTGAAAGAACAGAGTGCTGCTTGTGTGTTTTAAATGTGTTAATGGACAGTACAGCACTGAAGTGTGTGTCCTGGTGTCTGCATCAAAAGTGCTTACAGAACTTTTAAAATGCCATTTTCAAGTGCCAAAAGTATTGTGGATTTGAGGAACAGACTCAGATATGTGCCCTGAAAGTTTCATGTACTTGGTGTGCAAATTGGGGGAGTCACTAAAGAAAATGTCCTGAAACTGTGGTAAAAAAATGATCAAAACAGCACTCAAAATGCTGAAATTGTAGCCGAGAAAATAAAGTTAGTTTCCAGTTTAAATTTGATCCTGCTCGACGATCACCATGAAGGAAGAGCAACTGAGGCGAGAGAGAACTCATTTGCATGGTGTCAAGTGATTTGTGCGGCTGCATTCAGTCCTGCCCCCTTGCCGGCATCTGTGTGCTGCAGAGTGTTCAAGGAGGACAGAAAGAGTGGTATGCAATCTGGTAAGATCAGGATCAACCATTGAGGCGCTTGTGAGTGTTCTAAACTTTAGTAAACAGACTAGTACAGTGTAATTTCAGGCTCAACCCATTGTCCAACCAACTGGAGAGTGATCGAGGCATTCATGACTCCAATCAACAGGACTGCCAGCCATTTCACCCCCGAGGCCTTCCTAGAATTGGAAGAAGGCCGAAATTTTCCATCAGAGGGAACCAGCTATTGAATTTGGTGAGAAAACAAGTAAACTGTGCAAATAAACTGTATGTGAATGTCAAGCCAGCTAAACCTGTGTGCAAGCAGTGTGATTTCTGTGCAAAAAAGGACTGCAAGTTGTAAAGACAGGTGCAAAAAACAGAAAATTCTGAGAATAGACTGTGAGCAATTGAGGAATGGGTTCAGCAACAGTACATTTTTAAGCAGCAGGACTGTGAGTTGTATATGGTGGATGCAGCAAACAGGCAATCCAGTACAAAGAAAAGCAGTGTGGCTTACAAATGACTTTGAGCATGTGTAAATAGATTTTTTTCCTGAACTATGCTTAACGCAAAGTCAAGTCACCAGTTTAAAATTTGTATGAATGTGCTGAAATGTACCATCAGAGACAATCATATGCAGTTTAAAGTATTTTCAGTACACAGAAAGGTTGGAAACATAGTTTTGAGCAAGTGAACAGATTTTGATGTATGAGAAAAATTACAGATGCCATGGCAGGGCGGGGTCAGTAATGTAAGCATCAGCAGGGAGCCATTTTGTGAGACAATATGCGACTAGTGAGCAATTCAATAATGAAAAGTTTGTGTGTCTGCTTTCAGACATGGCTTCGGGAATGCCCCACTATTCGGATCATGCCCAAGCTAAGATCTCCGAGGAGGTAGCCATCATAAGAGAAGTTGAGAGAGCCTACTATGGTGAAAGGCTATCTCTGGATGTAGCAATCCCTAGCTATCCAGTGAGACTACGCCTTGTGTGTTTAAAGGCTGGAAGGGATGTGTTTTATTTTTTTTTCCCTGGCAGGTCCTCTTTCCATCAGGCTCTGCCCTGGTCATGGCCCCCAGACTCCCACCAACTGTCAATTTCCTGCATTCTCCCGGTCACCCCCAGCTTGCCCCCCTGAGGGTGGGTCCGTGGCACTGGTTCCCCTAATTCCAGTGCTGCGGAACCAGTAACTAGTTGGGAGTGCTAGCGATGGTGGCTGATTGAAGCCCAACAGAGGGCTTTATGTACACGGAGGACCCACCCCTCCTTTTTCTGTTTTTCCACCGGGAGGTGGGGATATGCAATGACATCCAGCATCTGTCCCGCCTCCATTACGTTCAAGTGCCAATGGCCGCATGACTCATGGCCTTCTCCAGGGGTCCGTCTCGTGCCAGGCACTTCCCCACCCTCCCCCAGGAGAAGGAGAGCAGCCCATAGGATGCTCTATCCTTCTGTCCCTCGCCAGCCCTCCAGCGACCCGGGTCCATTCCCGAACCTGGGTCACCAGTGTTGCAAGTGGAAATCCAACCACTGCACCGGCAGGCCGGCTGGAATAGGTTTCTGATATCCCATTGCTCAGACTGCCTTGTGAAGTTTGCAATGAGAAGGGTTGCGTGCCAGAGAGGGCAACAAGGATTCGATTGGCTCACATGTGGACCTAGGCAGGGGACTCTGTCTGCAGCAGTGGCAGCACACAGCACCAGGATGAACCAGTTGGGGAAAGTTCTTCAGAGTGTGTTACAGAAAGAGCAAGTAAAATTGATGTTGATCCACTGCAAGGGCAGGAACAGAGACAGGTTTCCACACCTGTGTCCCAGATGGACAGTGCAAAAGAGGGATCAGTAGACCCGTGGAATCAGGGTCCGAGCCCTAGCCTAGTGGGGGAGAACTAATTGCAAGAGACATTGAATTGGAAGGTGTCTACCTCCATGCCCAGTGAGGAATGGAATGTCTCAGAAGTGAGGATGTTTGCTCACTCTTGGGCACAGATCATGAAAAGAGGAAGAGGAGGATGAAGAAGGGTATCTTCATGTTGAGACCTACTGTGAGTCACCTCAAGCTCTTGCCTCAGAGGAGTCAGAGACAGTTGGAGGAGGCACTAGCAACTTGTCCACGGAGATAGTAGTGGAAAAGTTATTTTATTCCTTAAGTTTGAGACACTGGCTCGACCAGGACTGACCACTCCAAAGACAGGCCATGGGCCGCAGACTATTAAAAAGTAGTAAAGGGAGAGACTGATTCATAGGAGGGCTGACGCCACATATGGGAAGTCCTTTCCTACTTTTCCTCACCGAGTCTGGGAGGAAATTGAACAGAACAAGCTGTCATGGCTAATGAAAGAGGCATGTAAGAATTTGCACCCAGGTGTGGCAGAATGTGTAAGGGATAAAATCATCAGTGGTCATATGTCTACTTCCATTAACTCATTGCCTCCACAGGCTCACTCTGAGATTATACCACTTGTCTCCTGAATCTCCTGTATTCTTTTAACAGTGAATCCTGGGCCTTTCTAAGCAAATCAAACCATAGTCAGCGTGTCTCAAATAAATTCTAATAGCTCAAAAACCGTACATGCTAGACACAAAGAATGAGTGTCAGAGTTATTCAGCACAAAATTGCCTTTCCAATGGTGGTATGCATGTAATAAGTAATTTAGTTTTGTTTCTATGCTGGCCGAAACTGGAAAAAAAAAATATTTTTTTTTAACTAAAAAATGCAACATGAGCCATTTTTTTATTGGAAAATATGTCAAATATCAACACCAAATTAAGCATATGGCCATTAGATGGTGTTTTATTATTATGTTTGTTAAAAAAAGATATCTTTTTACTATAAAACATAAGTTTTCCCCATTTTAGTTAAGGTGCTTTGGTGAGATTTGTGGGATGAATCTCAACCACACACACCATATCATAAACAAATGCATGTAACTCCAAAAGTATACATGATACACACAAAGTATCAGCATGAAAGATGATCAGCACAAAACTGCCTTTCCAACGATGCTATGCGATCAATTGTAATCAATACTTTTTTTTTATGCCTGCTGAAGTGTCAAAAAAGTGCATTTTATTCAAGCTGCTTAGGTGAGTCTTGATGGAAAAAATGTCAGCCATACACACCATATCATAAACAAATGCATATAACTCCTAAAGTATACATGACACACACCGTATCAGTGGCACAGTTGTTCCACACAAAATTGCCTTTCTAATGATTCTATGCAATCAGCTGTACTCAGTTTGGTTTTTGTTTTATACTGGCTAAGATACCCAGAATGTGTGTTTTTTTCACAGTGCTTACTGTAGGTGGTTCTAGATTGACAAAATGTCATAAACAAATATGAATAACTCCTAAAGTGAACATGATATACACAAAGTGTCAGTGGCAAGGTTGTTCAGCACAACATTACCTTTCTAATGGTAATATGCAGTCAATTCTAATCAATTCTGGCTGGCAAGTAATATTAAAATATGTGAGTGACTTCTCCAGACGTTTCTAGTACACACAGGAAGTCTGTAGGTGACTTCTGTAGGCTTTCTGGGACACACTGTAGTTAGATTTGCTGACGCCTACAGGCGTTTCTAGGCAGCAATGTTAAATGTCTACTCCAGCAACAGCGTTACCTTGTACTGTGGCGCTGCTACACAAACTTGCCAGCGGTCTACAGCTTTTGGCACTGTGAGGTGCCGACATTCAGCTTTCTGCTGTGCCCCATGGACTTAGGCTTCACCTGCCTGCAAAGTACATTGGTTTACTGGCCCAGTAAGTGGGGGGGCTACCAGGGGGGTAAAGCAGGTGAGGTGACTCAGGGGTGGAGACTCTCCACACTTAAAAGTGCAGCCATGCTCCAGAACGTATGTGTCTACTTCCATTAACTGTCTACTCCAGCAGTAGCATTACCTTGTACTATGGTGCTGCTACATGAACTTGTCTGCGGTTCCCGGCTGTCGAAATTTCGAGGTGCCAACATTCAGCTTTCTGCTGTGCCCCATGGACTTCAGATTCACCTGCCTGCAAAGTACATCAGTTTACCGGGCCAGGTAAGAGAGAGGGCTACCAGGAGGTACAGCAGGTCAGGTGACTCAGGGGAGGAGACTCTCCACACTTAAAAGCGCAGCCACACTCCAGAACGTATATGCCTACTTCCATTAACTGTCTATTCCAGCAACAGCGTTACCTTGTACTGTGGTGCTGCTACACGATCTTGCTGGTGGTCTCCAGCTTTCAGCACTGCCAGGTGCAGACATTCAGCTTTCTGCTGTACCCCGTGGACTTCAGCTTCACCTGCCTACAAAGTACATTGATATACCAGCCTGGTAAGTGGGGGGGCTACTGGTAGGTACAGCAGGTCAGGTGACTCAGGGGCGAAGACCCTCCACACTTAAAAGTGCAGCTGCGTTAGTGACTACCTACGGAGCAGCTGTAAGCGTGAGTGGCACACACAGGAGTGGCATGAGTCACCCATGTGAGTCTACCATGAGAGGCTACTGGGAGGCAATAAATAACTTAGGCACTGACGTATACCTGTAGACTGTGTATAGGTACTAAAACTAGAGCAAATAAGGGGCTTACTGTGGTAGTTTGGGTAAAGTTATATGTGAAATGTGAATACCACTTCTGTTTTAATGCTGCTACTAGTTTTTTGGGGGGGTACACTCATGTTGACTGTGGGGCCTATCAACACCAAACCTGGTGTTGTGCTGATGTTTAGAAGGAATATGGGTACAGACAATCAAAGGTGGAGGTTGTTTGCAAGGGAAGATGTTGAGATTAATCCCACAATGACCACATCCTCTAGTTTTAGTGGCTTTATTAGGGTGGTAACTGTTGTGGGTGGTCCAGCATCAGCCAATGTGTAGGTCAACATCCAGGGTTGCCCAAATAGTAAATAGGTTTTGGTCATTGGTCCAATAGGCCCCAGGGGGAAAACTATGAGAAGGGTGTTATATTTATTTAGGCACTTGTTGATTCTGCATCTTATGACATGTGGTGATACACATCCCAATCCAGGCCCAGGTTCTCCTGAGTTTCTGGATGGAGACATGTACCATAGTGGAGAATTTAATATAGTGTATTTCAATGTCAGAAGTATAAAAGGGAAATCTGACCTCATAAAGGATTGGGTGGTGGAGTATCAACCTCAGATTATTATCATCACAGAGACATGACTAAGCCAAAGAGTTAGTGATACTACCTTGGAACTGAAGCAGTATCAAATATTCAGAAAGGATAGAAACAAGAAGGGTGGAGGTATTCTACTCTATGTGTGTTCAATGCTGGAGACAGGGGAGTCTGAAGACATTAGCATAGACGGGGACCTGGAAACCTTACCTATAATGATAACACTTCCACCTGCAAAACCACTCCTGTTGATAGGAATTTATAAACCACCCTAAGTAAAGAATGAGGCTTTTAACATGTTGCTGGATTATTGTACAGTATATAGGGATACACGTGAAATTCTCCTTTTAGATGACTTTAATGTGAACTGGGCCCAGATAAATCCAACACATCCCTTGACTTAATTATAGGAGGTCTTGGGCCTTGCTCAGATAATTGAGGACCCAACCAGATTAAATATGCAACAGTTGCAGAACTCCACAATTTTGGATTTTAGATTTACAAACTGCCCAGAAGTTTATGGAAAAAGAGGGGGTATTGGCAGAAGCTTTTTCAGATCATCAGGTTATTTTTGCCACATGTAATGATATGAAGGTCTCACATAATTCCTCTTTCATCATTAGGAGAAGCTTTAAAAGCTTTGATTATGTGAAGTCTGTGCTATATGTAAAAAGCAGGTGGTGGGATAGAATGGAATTGATCCCAGATGCCTCTGGGGTATGGTCATATCTTCAAGAGGAGTTTCTAAGTATTTGTAGCTCTCACGTCTCACTTAGATGTAGGAAGGTTAGATCCTTGAATGCTAGATGGCATAATACCTCCCTGTACAAACTTAAAAAAGCAAGGAATAAGAGTTGGACAAAAGCTAAATGAACTGGCTTGACTGGTGACTGGTTGTCACACAGACAATTAAGAAACCAGTATACCAAGGAACTCAGAAGGGTTAAACAGGAGTATTTTAAGGATAAGCTCCACTCGAACTATAATTGTAATCCAAGGCAATTTTGGTGTACAGTGGCAAACCTAATAGGGAATACAAATAGCCAATTAATAAAAAGAATTGAGTGTGAGGAGCAATCAGTACCTACTAGTAATAACGTGGCAAATTTGGTCAACAAATATGCTAACAACATAGGAGTACAGACCCAAAATTCTTACTCAACGCATGTGGTTAGCATGAGTACTGGCTTGCCACTGCTTGCTTCCTTTAGGCATAGATAGAGCATAAGATAGGGGCTAAAGTTTCATCAGCCAGTCTCTGTTCCTTTAGTGTTACCTGCCAGTGCCTGGCACATGGTGGGGAGAACTAGCGCTACCTCCCCGTAGGTAACACAGAGGATAGGATGGCCTAGTGCCAGATGGAGATATGACTGCGGACAGTCATTCATCTGCTTGCGGTGAGTGTAACCACCAGACCCCTGGGGTTACTAGAATCCCCTTAGTTACAGTGTTAGGCAGGGAGAGGCAGCTGGTGATTAACTAGTTAAATGGTTTTTTTCACTTGCTCACCTTTCTGTTTGCTTGACTTCAGCTGAGATGGACATGATGAGCTCATTTGGAACTCTTGCAGCAGCATAAGCCTTTGCCAGCTGTGAGAAGGGAGTTTAGAATGTTGAGACAAGAGTCAGTGTGAAGCAGTAGTTGGGTGTGGCAGCTTGAAGTTAAAGGAGAGAGAACTGTTCAGCTGAGGGCTCTGAGTTGAGGGCCCTGCATTCTCACCCTAGGCATGGTATTCTCCAGTTTGCCAAGACAAGTGGTGGAAACCATAGTCTACGGCAGGAGCTCCAGATTTTCATTCCTGGAAGGGTGAAATGGACTACTAGTGGATGGATCCATGGAGCCATTCCCTTTTTGATCCAGATGTTTTGAAGCTGCCTGAAATGTCTAACAGTGAGTAGGATCTGACTTTTGCTCAAGGAAGCAAGCACCCGTGCTAGTTGTGTTCTCTGGGTAAAATGGAAGTGCACAACTTTTCTGTGAATTCAGAAGTGTGAGACTTCTAATTTAAAGTTGGCTGAAGTGTGTGATGTCCAGAGGTATGACTATATCCCATTGTTTGGGACTTTAGTTTTTCCACTACCAGTGCAGTGATTCAAATGCTTGATGCCAAAGTTTCATTCAATAAGCATTTTCCAAAGTGTGTTTCCAAAGGTTTAAGGTGTAACTCTGAAAGAATGGCTGAGTATTGGAAGCAAAGGGTGGGCAGACCCCCATCTGGAGTAACCAGATCAGGACTACAGGTTCAGTAAGGGCGCCTGGTTATTTTAGAAAAAGGGCTAATGTCTGAAGATAATTTTACCCCCTGAAGTGGGTTACAGTTTCTTCTCTGGTTATGAAGAATGGTGCTAGTTCTTAGCAAAATGTGTGTTCAGTTGTGGCCAGTGCCACTGGATGCAGTGTTCAATGTCCTACGAAATGTGGGAATCCAAGTCTAAGTTGTTCAATGTCCTACGACATGTGGGAAACAAAGTGTAAGTGTCCTGTTAGCAAATGTGTTTTCAGTTGTGGCCAGTGCCACTGGAATAAATGTCCTATGTCCTACTACGGTGGGAATACAAAGAGATTTCTGTCAGATACAGTTGATTTGTTGTTCTGCAAGTTCCTAGTGCCAAGATGTGTAAACCTTGGGGGTCCATCCTTGCTTTAGAGAACATCTTTTGGAATAAAATCACACTCTAGAACCCCAACTATGGTCTGGACAGTTACGTTATTGCTTCCTGTGTGGAGTTACCGGGTACCCCTCCGGAAGTTAGGTCTAGTATAGCCCTGGCAAAGAGTTTTCTCCTCAGGACCTGGTTTTGTACATACCAAATAGGTTAATTTGCTTTTGTACACCACCACCCCTTAATCTCTAGAAGAATGAGCCTGGCATACATTCCCAAAGCTAGGGGTGGTACCATTTCTAAATGTTTTTGAGTCAGTGCCCACTCCAGTATGGGTGCCAGGGTAGCTAACTATGTAAAGTAGCGGGGGAGGTTACGGAGATATTATAAAATACTGTTATTAGGTACTTGCTTGATGTTATGACAATCAGGACACAGTAATTTTGGTTGCATGTTTTTTTTTGCTTTGTATCATTTATGTTTGTTTGCCATTGTGACAGGGAGAGCCTGCCACTCTTGAGGACCAACTTTTTCTTAAATCTGTTGCAACAGTTCTTCTGTTTCTTAGCCTAATCTATCCTTTACAATTTCTAGTCCATACGGTTGGCCACCTATGGGTCCCCCCCTCCCCTTTCTTGACTAGGCTATAGTGTCCTTTCATTTTCCTTTTCCCGCTCAGGTTCTTGTAAAGGGAAGTTATTGTGGTGACCTTAGAGCTTATGTAAAACAACAGGCTGTGTTTATTGTTGTTGGATTTAGTATGTAATAGCACTATGTCATAAAATACCTTATTGTATCTACCTTATGGCCCAGATATTCAGAAGGGTTGCGCCCCGTCGAGATATTCAAATGGGGATTGTGCCTGGCACAAATCCCGATGTGCCAGAGTGCATCAGTAATGTCTACGGCACAGGTGGGGCATGTCCATGCATACTCTCTGCACACCCCAATATTCAGCCTGGGATGTGCTGAGTCCATCCATCTTATAACCGCTGCACACAGGTAAGCCAAAAAAAAAAAAGGAACAGCAGCTGGCCACCCACAGGTGAACTGCCGTATTGCAAGGCGCAACATGGCAGCTGCCACCTGTGAGAGGCCACCTGAGCTCTGGCTGCACCTTCGTGGCCGTGCCCCCCATGCCCGATAGCGGGCATCTGTTGAAATAAAAGCAGTCCCATATCCCTGGTGGTCCAGTGGACCATTTGCAGCCCGATCGTGGGCTTCAGTATGAAAATGGTTCGTCCAATATCCCTGGTGGTCCAGTGGACCGCTTGCAGCCCGATCACGGGCTTATGTTGAATTAAAGTAACGTCCTATATCCCTGGTGGTCCAGTGGACTGTTGCAGCCCAATCGCGGGCATAAGTACAAAAACAGGAGAGGTCCAATATCCCTGGTGGTCCAGTGGACCACTCTGTGTCGGGACTTCAGCATGAATAATACGCCCAATATCCCTGGTGGTCCAGTGGTACCCTCCTCCCACCACTGAGTCCCACTGCCCCACTCCCACCCGCCAGTGGCAGGTGGCAGCACCCACCCGCCTGCTGCCCTGCCGCCTGCCGACTGACACCGTCACGGTAGGGCTGTCGTCCACTGGTCCACAGCGTGAAAGCCAAGGGCATGCAGCCCGTGCCGTACTACACAGTCTAGATCTGTGAATGGATCCATTTACAGATCTGGACACTAATGCAGTATGGGTACCTGCGCCGTTTGACTCATGCTGTGGACCAATGGGCACAGCCCTACCATATGATGTGAGTTGGCGGGCGGTGGGGCAGCAGGCGCAGTGGGGTGCTGCTGCCTACCGCTGACCGGGGGGGGGGAGTGGGGCGGTGGGGCTCAGTGGGCAGGTGGGGAAGGGGGTACCGCTGGACCACCAGGGAAATTGGACGTATTATTTTCATACTGAAGCCCACGATCGGGCTGCGAGCGGTCCACTGGACCACCAGGGATACAGGACAGTATATTTACATACTGAAGCCCACAATCGGGCTGTGAGCAGTCCACTGGACCACCAGGGATATTGGACAATTATTTAAATCTACATATGCCCGCAATTGGGTAGAGGGGCGTATTGCCGCGCTGTGCAGGGACAACGGTCCTCGACGGCTGCTGCCTGGCAGGGCACCGGGTGCAAGTTGCCAGGGATTGGCGCACCTGCATGCAAATGTGGCCATAATGACATGCAAATGGCCCCATTTACGCCTTACGCTCCACGATTATAGCACCATTGCATTATGCATTTTGAATATCGCTGTAGTTGCATAAGCGCCGTGGAACACTAAGCGCATCGCCCTGCTCCACTCTGGCCATTTGCGCAGGGCCATTGTACCATGCGCACTGCGGGTGGCCAGGGTGCAATATTCAACAATGCTGTGCCATGGCGCAGCTCCGTTGAATATCACCCTGTCAACACCCCTGCGCAGCGAAGTTGCACTGTGCCCAGGCTTGCGCCACAGCCTGGCCTAGTCTGAATATCTGGGCCTATGTGTATAACACCTGTAAATGTTGAAAATACCGTGGCACTAGGCATTTTTGAAACAGGTAAAACGTTACTAGGGGACTGTATGATAAAAATTAAGTTAATCATGCTATTTAAAATGCATGTAGATTGCTGTAAGTGTAAACTGAATAAGCCTGAAATGTCATGGTGATTTGCATATATGCCATGATGCTTTGCATTATGGAAGTATGTGTGATGTTGTGTTTCTTTGAAACTTGACTTATCGCCAACGCCCGTAAGGGTAACCCTTGTTTCAATACTTCTGCATCGAGGTTCTTTGTCTGTAGCTTGTTTGTTTGTTTTTCCTTTTTGAGCCCCCACCACCCAAGCAAGCAAAGCAAACATAGGGATGAAGGGTTTTCTTTGAAAAGATAAGATCAGAGCTCAGTGAGTCAGCAGGTGCTGTCTAAGTGTGGAGGAAAGACTTGCATAGTCTGTTACTACAAACTGATGTACTGAAGAAGGGATATGCCATTGCTGAAGGTTATCTCTGCATTTTGAATAAACATCACACCAAGATTGAGTTGAAATTGAAGTTCGATGTCTGGTTCGATGGTTCGATGTCTGGTCCATCTGTTATCCCACGTCCCCTCCGCAGCCATCATGTTCCGGATTAGTATTATTTTTATTATTTTTTTAACAGCTTCTGGCTCAGTCTACATTGTTAACAGCGATCCCTTTCGTGGTGTTTATAATTTGTAGTTATTTTTGATTTTTCTCCAATTGTTATGATGGGTGCCCATTGTTCTTTTGTACTGTTGTTAAATTTTTCAATTAAAAAAACTACTAACATCTTCTGAAGCCACAGTCTTCCAGAATGCATGAAATATTACCCAGTTATATTCTGCCCTCCAAACTGCATGTATTTTCATACATGAAATTGTTAAAAAAAACTGAAGTTGTCAGCCTCTAGCATGGTGCCCAAAGCCACAGTAGTCCAATGCCAGATTAATTCAGTGGATGCCCCCTCTGTAACCCATAGCATGCTGTTTGTAAGTCATATCATCATGGGACATCTGCACCCAGGGTGACAGACTCATGCTAGTGGTGATGCCAGAACTTATCAAACTGGGCTACTTCAAAGGGGCCAGGAGAACCAAACACTAGAACTGTGGTCATAAAAACATTTTAAAATTCAGTGCAATATGTTTTCCTCAAATGACATACATTGCTAGAAAAGGCAACTACTAAACATGTAGAATTTGTCAGCAGAGAAGGACTTCTTGACCCACCTACCCCTTTTCCCTGCCTATACTGTCACCATAGACCCTACCTGATCTCTGGCTACCTACCCCTCCCCCTGCTTCCCTACTAAGATTTCCTTGTACCTATCCCATGCTAGCTTGAAGCCCACCACTGTTTTCACTCCCACTGCCTCTGCAGAAGACTGCCAGGCGTCCAGCACTCTTTCAGTGAAGAAGTAGAGAGGAAAGAGAGGAGGGAGGGGGAATATGATAGAGACCTTTACATACCTCACAGGGGTAAATAAGGTACAGGAGGGAAGTATTTTTCAGAAAAAATGTGCTCAAGGACAAGGCATGATAAGAAGCTGGAGTGGGATAGATTCAGGAGAGACTGGAGGAAGTACTTCTTCACAAAAAGAGTAGCAGTTTCTTGGAACAGTCTTCCAGAGGAGGTAGTGTGGGCAAAAACAGTGGTGGGGTTCAAGAATGCATGGGAAAGGCATACAGGACTGTTAGGAAAAGGGAAGAGAAGGTTGGTGAATGGGCCAGAGATCAAGCAGGATCTGTGGTGATACTACAGGCAGGGAAAAATGGCAGACTAGGTGGGCCAAGCGGTCCTTATCTACTGGCAAATTCTATGCTTCTGTGCTTCTGTGTAAGTACTTCCTCACATCCCTGCTGAATTTCCCCCTTTCAGCTTCATTGCACACCCCCTAGTTTGGAATATTGAATTCTCAACTGTTAAATGTGTTACGTATTAACTGCTTAGTATGCATTAGGCTATGCAAACAAAAATTTTGCACAGAACTATTGGTTGAACATTGAAATAAACTAAGGTAGTAAACTGTTTATACTATAGCTATTATCAGCTTGGCTATATGCCAGAGGGCCTGTTTGGTGCATATATAGCACATTGCTCCACGCCACAAGGTGGAGGCCATCTTTGCACTGTCTGCGCCATCCTGTTTCAGCCCGTCCTACATGGCGCATACCCAATTTAAACTTTATTGTACATTTAAGTAACAGATCCCCAGCATCTGTACCTAACCATACCATCTCAAACAGAAAAGGTAATACTGTCCATATATAATACAACAAGCATTATTCACAACACAATATGGATTGTGTTTAAGAGGCAAGCATAGGCATTTGCAAGTTCATTCTTCGTCCCTGGAAGCACTTCCATGTTCTTTTCTGAAAAGTCTAGTCTGGTTGTTTCCAGTCTTTTATCAGCTTCTGAGGGCCAAGAGAAAATAAAAATTTTCCTTGCATAACTAATGCGTTGCCGAGCAGGGAACTGCATCGTATGGCAAATCCCAAGTGTCTGCAGACTTGTTCTTACAGCATCAAAACCTTTTTTTTCTTTGTTGCGTGGCAAAAAGTAGGTCCAGAAAGCAGTGGATCATGGAAATGTCTGTGGTGAAAATCTGTCCTCCTGTTTCATCATGCTCAATACAAGGTGTTTAATGTGTGGCCCTGCGGTGATGATCAAATAGCCTGATGCTACTCTGTGTTCATGGGTCTCCTCTTCGGTGTACTGTATATTTTTAAGATGCTGGGAGTTATGGAAAGACCCAAGGTTGAGTCTATAAGTTCACATACAAAATGGAGCAAATCTGCACCCTCAGAGTTCTCTGTTACTTCCAAGAGTCGTATATTCTCCAGTCAAGCATTATTCTCCAGATGTTCCAGTCTAAATCTCATTTTATTGTCTGCTGTAAGTCTGGTGACTGCTGTAGCCGATTTTTGGGCAGTCTCAGTGGCAGATTTGGCTTCCTCTGAAACCAGTGTTTATTTTGTTGCCCAGCAGGTTGAATTTAGTGTTAAGGGACTCAACCTTTTTGTCAAAGTCCCTTATTGTCTTTAGTAAAGCTGTGTTCATAGGTTCTTCTCCCTCAGTGGCCTCGTGGCTTTGGCCGCACCACTGCAATGTCTCCTGTGGGTTACGTGACTTGCCTTTCCCAGTCTGAGGCACAGTCTGCCTTGGCTTCACCATGTTCAATCTAAGTATGCCTGACATCAGACTGCTCGGTTTTGCTTCCTCTATCAACTAATGCTAATTTCAAGAAGTTGAGGTTGGGTTTGAAGAGATTAAAAAAAAAAAAAGTCTTGTATACAGAAGATCCTCATTTGAGTGTCTAGCTCCATCGGCTGCTAGCCACAAGATTTTGAAGAAGTAGAAAAGGTTTAACATTCACTGGCATGACTTCCAGGACTCTTCATTTACCATACAATACATTTTTTCCAAAAGCGATACATTGTTAAAAAGGACAGCTACAAAGCTTTAATTAAATTCTGGAATTTACTCCATCTTTTAGTATCCGACAGGTCCTGGGGCCAAAAGGGAGTACCATAGGACCCTAAATGGGAGTAATTCTTCCCCGTCTTTTAGCCACCATAAGAACTGTGCACTGTTTTTCAGTCTTAATTGACACTGCCAGTACTGTCTGGCAAGTCATCTCCTCAGCTGCCATTCTGCATAGAAACATACACTTTATCAGCAGAAAAGGATCACTTGGCCCACCTAGTCTGCCCATTTTTTTCCCCTGCCTATTCTATTCCAACAGACCCCAACTGGTCTTCGGTGACCCTCCCCCCAACCTTTTTATTCACTAGTATTCTCCTATAATGGAAAGGGGAAATTGTTTAACCAGGAAAGGCACACTAAGCTGGAGCCTGTTTCCAGGTGCGATCTGGCAGCAGACAGAGGCATACTTCTCAACTGTCCCTGATTTTCAGGGATGTCCCTGATTTTGCCTTAAACTTTTACTCTGTTCCTCCGACTAAATGGTGGGGGTTGTAAGCACAAAAGAATGTCAAACATTAAAGTTACAGATTTGTTCTTCCTTAGAAAATGCATTTTACACTAAGCCCCTTATTCTAGCAGCTTTTTGAGTGGATATCGCCAATTATGAAGATGTGTCCCTGATTGTGGTCCTTTGTCCCTGATTTTTTTAAGCCTTGTTCTTGATTTATGAGGCAGGAGGTTGAGAGGTATGGACAGAGGTTAAGTGGCTTGCTCAGGGTCACATGGTATGCAAGTGGGGGCTGATGGGATACAAACCCAGCTCTCCAGGTTTGTAGCTTTGTGTCCTTAACCACTACGCTATACTTCTATTCTCCTATGTCTAACCCGTGTATGTTTGAAATCCTCATGGTTTTGGCCCCTACTACCTCCACTCTTTCAGTGAAGTAGTATTTTCTCGCATCCCTATTAAATTTTCCTGCTTCTAGTTTTGTTAATACCCTCTTGTTCTATTGCACTTTTTCATTTGAAACAGGCTCCTCACCTGTACTCTGTTCAGTCTCATGATGTACTTGTAGGTCTCAATCACATCCCCTCTCTCCCTCCGCTTCTCCACGGTGTAAATATTGAGATGCCTCAGTCTCTCATTGTACAGTTTTTCATTTGAGTTGCCCTCCTTTGGACTGCCTTTACCATGTTCCTGTCTATTCTGAGAGCCAGCATCCAGAACTGTAGACAATATTCAAGGTGTGGACTAATCAATGATCTATACAGTGGTAAAATCACCTCCTTTCTCCTGCTTGTGATGCATCTCCCTGTGCACCTCAGCATTTTACTGGCCCTGCCCACTGCTTTGTCACACTGCCCTGTGACTTTGAGGTCATCAGATATTGTAACCACTAGGTTCCTTTCCTTCTTAGTGACCAAAAGTACCCCCCCCCCATTTATTCTTAGCTCCTGGGGTTCGGTGCCCCAGGTGCATGATTTTACACTTTTTGGCACAACCCCAACTGCCATACCCTTGACTACTCTTCAAGTTTCCTAAGGTCCCTTCTCATTTTATCCACCCCATCACAAGTATCCACCCTGTTGTAGATCTTGGTGTCATCTGCAAAAAAACATACCTTCCCTTTAAGCTCTTCTGCAATGTTACTTATTGAGATATTGAACAGGACCGACCCCAATGCTGAATCCTGCTGCACCCCGCTGGTCACTCTCCACTCAGAGTGTCATTTACCACCACCTTCTGCCACCTATCCACTAACAAGTTTTTTACCTAGTTTACAATTGTGGCTCCCACCCCAAGACTAACCAACTTCTTTATCAGTCTCCTACTATATGTGGCACTGTGTCAAAGACCTTGCTGAAGTTTAATCAGGCCATATCCACTGCCCTTCCCTGATGTATTTCCCTGGTCACCCAGTCAAAGAAATCTATCAGATTTGTCAGACAGAACCCCCTCCCCCCCATGAATCCCTGATGCCTTTGGTCTTGCAATCCCTTGGATTCAAGATATTCCACATGCCTTTTTTTTTTTTTAATCAGGTTTTTCATTAATTTCCCCTCCATTGATGTGAGACCAACCAGTCTGTAGTTGCTAGCCTCTTAACTGCTGCCGCTCCCTGCTGCTGCTTTTATGAAGCAGAATACATCAGCTCTCCTCCAGTCTACTAGAACCTCTCCTGCTTCCAGTGACATGTCGAATAAGGATGACAGTGGTGCAGCAGACTCCTCCATGAGTTCCCTTACCACCCTTGGATGTATCTTGTCTGGTCCCATGGCCTTGTCCACTTTCAGATTTGCAAGTCCCTTCAAGACTCTCTCTTCTGTAAAGACTCTTTCCTCTATAAATGGACTTGTGCTACCTCCCCCCACCTTCTCTTTTTTTGCTGCTTCTTGTTGATCCATCTCCCTCCCTCTCCACTATGAAGACTGAACACAAATTTCTGTTCAGGATGACAAGCTTTTTCCTGATCCTCCTCTGAGCTGTCACCACTACCGACTTCCTCATCTTCACTATCCCTACCCTTGACTTCCTCTTCTCACTTAAGAAAATGAAGAAAGTCTTGTCCCCTACTGTGACTCTTTTGGCTATATGTTACTCTGTTTGCGCTTTCTGCGGCCTCACTGCCCACCCTGCATCCCTCTGTTTTACCTGGTACTTCTTCCTATCACCCTCCCTCTGTGTTTCTTTAGGCCTCTTAAATGCCATCTTTTTTCCTTAACTTTCTTGGCCATTTCCTTAGAGCACCATAATGGCCTTTTTTTTCCCCTTCTGCTTTTACTCACCTATTTCACTCACAGGCTAGTTGCATTCACTATACATTCCTTAATTTGTCTCCATTGTCACTGTACCCTACCTTGGTCATCTGGCCTCACTACTCAAGACTGAAACTCACAATACTGAGTGTAAGGATCCCAAGACTGATTGCCTGAAACTCGCAATCCCGACATCCAGCAATTGCCCATGGCAGAGTTTGTTATATTAAGTGGGGGTTATGAAGGTGCGGGGCAAACCCCGAAACATGGGAAAAAGGTCTGCTGCGGGGCAATTACCAAGTGTCGGATTCTGAGTTTTGGGTGATCAGTCTCAGGATCCTGGCACTTGGTATTGTGGGTTTCAGTCTTTAGTAGTAATCCAGTCATCTACCTCTGTTAGACTGTTTCTAAGACAATTTACCATTAGTTTAAAGTCTGCTCTTTTAAAGTCCAAGACCTTCATCTTTGTGTGGTCTGCTTTTGTGCCCATACTAAACCACACTGTACTGTGATCACTGGCCCCCAGTGAACTGCCCACTGAGACATCAGTTACTCTGTTTCTGTTAGTGAGCACTAAGTTCAGTATTGCCTCTTCCTTACTGGGATCACTTACTGTCTGCCTGAGAAACATTCCCTGTAAGGAGTCTAGAACTGCCTTGCTTCTAGTTGAAACTACTGGTGGAAGGCTCCAGTCCACATCAGGGAGAGTCACGTCTCAAACCAGCAGCATGTCCCCCTTAGTTACCATTCTGCCAATGTTTTCCCATAATGCCTTGTCCAATTCCTCCCCCTGTGCTGAAGGCCTATATACCACCCCTGTGGGAATAATGGTCCCTGCTCCTGTCTCTAGTCTGACTCACATCACCTCGAGTCCTTCTGCTGCCTCTGGGTCCCTTGCAGCTCCGTTGCCCTGATTCCCTCACTCACATACAGAATGACCCCTCTACCCTTCCCAATCACTTCTGAACTGAGTGTATGCTGGTATGGCCATATCCCAGTCATGATGGCCACTATATCTAGATCCTCCTCTGCTATTAGGGCCTCCAGATCCAAAATGTTATTTCATATACTTTTTGCACTGTCACACATTGCTCTCCAAACCTTGTTCCCTTCCTGCTTGCAACCCCTCTTACCTTCCCCCTTTCTGCCTGTGGTGTTTCCTGTGACTTCACATAACTTCCCTCTCTCTTCTTTGCTCCTTGTGTTTCTTGTCCCAATTAATCTCCTCCTTAACCTGCTCTGATGGTGGTGGGGGAGGCCCGATGGCCATCCTCCCAGAGACTATGGGTATGAAGACCCAGTCTGCCCTCCAGTCAGTTAAATTAAGGCTCCTGGTTATATACTCACCCAGCCTATTCCCTAAGGACCCTAGAACCCCCTCTGCCAAGGTGCTGCCTATCTGGTGCATATAGAGTTTTGTCACTCCAGATTCCCTCCCATCTTCCTATGCAACCATAAACCTCCCCTCTACACCATTCTCAAAGCCAGCTGTTGAAATCCTCAATCCTCCTCATTCTAGCTATTCTTGCTCTAGGTACTGGTAGCACTTTAGAGAAGGCTACCGATCTGCCACCTCTTTACAGATCCTACCCACTACCTTAAATCTCTCCTGCACTATATCCACCTCATCTCCAACTAGGTTGTGTGTTCCTAAATGGAATATTACATGAGGTTCCCCCCAACTCCCTGTTAAGGCTGCTCAATCATTGGGCTCACCCACTCTACAATCACCACATCATGCACACCACATTCCTACCTATGCATGTATCCCCCTTCCCTCCTCAGCATATTCGCTACACTATTGAGTTCCCCATGATTACAACTCTGCCTCCCCTATCCTCACCACACTACCCTTCACCAAGATCCCCCCTTCCAGACTACCCCCCTCAGCCTTGCCCTCCATCCTTCCATCCTACCCTTCCCCACAAGCCTGACCTTCCCCCAAACTGCTCTCCCCAGACACCCCTTCTGGCTCCCTTCCCATGGCCTATTTACTTGTATTCCTGTTCTCTTTTCAGTTATCCTCCCAATCCATTATCCCCCCATTCCCTTCTCCTACTCTCTCTCTTCCCTAGTCTTTCAACCCCTTCCTCTACTGCTGCCATACAGCACTCCATGCCCCTCCACTTGTCTAACATCCCTGGTTCCCAAGTCCTGAACCAGATCCCTCTCCTCATCTCTGTCTCCCCCTTTCCCTTTCCAAAACAGTGGGAGGAATCTATTCCATACAGGTACCATGTTAGGTTCTCCCATTCCAGTCTCCTCCATCCTGACCGCAGCCCTTCCTCCTCCTACCTCTTTTCACCCTCCCCAGGTTTTCTTACCCCCTGAGGTAGAGAAGCCCAAGACACATGGATCTGCCCCTCTTCAAACCTCCCCTGCTTGTCTGCCACTCTGCTGGGCCATCCCACCCATCCTCCCTCTTCTCTGCCTCATGTTCCACCCCCCCACTAGCCTACCTAACTCCAGTCTAAGTTGCCTCACTTTTACCATCAAGTGATTCAGATTCATTCAAACTGGACAACCACCTGCATCTTAGAACATTCCAAATAAAACTGCTTTCCCACACACCCCTACAACTCATCACCCTACTCCTGTCCTGCTTCTGTCTAAGCATGTTCCCACCCACCATATGCTACCTATGTCTGTTCAAATCTTTCTGTTCTAGTGTATTATTTATTTATTTCAAAGGTTTACCAGGAAAAAACGTAATGAGCTGCTATCAGCTCATTTCTAGATGTGTCCTGGGGGGAGGGGAAGAGACAAGGAGGGAACAGATACAAACTACAGTGTAAAAAATACAAAGAATGGAAATACATATATCAAAATAAACAAGACAATAATGCTCAAGAATAAATTAACAATCAGTAAGTTACATACAGTAAAATGTAATATTGGCAAAAGAGCAATTAAATAGTAATCAACATATCAAGATAAGAAACAGAGGGGAGGACTGATGCTAGGGAAGTAGAAAGGCCGAAGTCAGTGACTGGGAGTTACAGATGTAGGGGTTCAACCCGGTGAAACCCCCCTGCAAATGGGGGTTCCCAGAAGTCTTCCAGGAGCTTGCAGGAATGCTCCAAGCCTGGAGGTGTTCTGCATCTAAGCTGTTTAAATGTGGTTCCAAGTGAGTGCTATTTGAGCCTCCACGTACTGTCTCTTTAAGAGCTGTCTGCTTTGTAGACATAATTAATTTAGAAGGGGGATTGTGTGTTTCAATGCCTGAGTCCCGCGCAGGCTGCTGTCAACTCGCTCCATTTCTGCTGTCGCTAAATGCACAGAGGGAGTTCTTTCAAAAGGTGTAACAATCTGCAAGGAATTGTTTAACGTAATAATAAAAATACAGTTTGTCTAACCTGCTTTTCTTTGCAGTCTGAACTGTTTTTGCCTAGCCTTCCATTCTGGTTTTGAACTGCTGAACTGGACCAATCAGTGTGGGGGTACCTTTAAAATGGAGCCTGCTGCTGGCAAATCAGAACTTGGACTCTCATTGTGGAGCCAGCCACCTATGTACTGTACGGCCAGTGCCTCTGGGAAATGTAGTTTGGACCTTGGTGCCTTTTTGCACCAACAGAGGGAGCCCTATGTGAGTGACAGCCGAACCAGCCAACCGAACTGGGAGGAACTCAAAGGAAATGCCCTGCTCTGTTACTGGAAAGCTCAGATCAGTAGTGACAGTGAAGAGAGAAGGAGCCCTGCTTCTGATGTGGTGTGCAGTTCGCGCGGGAAGCTCGTGGGAGGCCCTGAAGTTGGCCTACAGCCATTTGTAAGGGCCAGTTTGGACTGAATCTGAGTTTTGAAGAGAAGGAAGCAGTGTGTAGAACCAGGCTTGCCAGTAGAAGACCGAAGATTTGCTGAAGTGCGATCGGCCTGTCGGGGACTGCTGATGCTGTGTGTGCTCCCGGGTAATTTGCAAGTGTTTACGATCGGGATCGAGAAGCAGCTGTCTGGTATAGTACTTTCCTTTTACATATAAATGAGCGTAGTGCTTGTGGGGGATCGCGGTGTTATTTCCCCTTATTCTGTGAGCTGTGTGCAAAAGCTAGAAGCAGATCCCAGCTTGAGTCGGACTAAATCCGCTTGCTATCAACTGCAGTTGGGTCCAGCCACAAGGACCCTGTCTCTATACCTTGTTTTTCTGGCAATCCAGCTAAAACATCCTCCATCCAGCTTTCAGCTTTGGTATTGTGAGTACAAATCTGGGTATCTCCCTGCAGCCTTTTATCGATTACAAGTGTGTCATCTGATTATTGCCATTTCATTTCTTCACGAACTGAGCCCCAGGGCTCTGGATTACAATTTGTGTGTGCATGGTGTTTTTCCATCAAAGGGCCCCAACCAGCTGCACCGACCCTGGCTAGCCCCCCCCCCACCATCCTGGATACCCAGAGAGTGACATTTTGGACCCTATATGCATGCACAGTACTGTGATTTGAATATTTCCAAACCAAATCAACCTGATTGCCCCCTCCTTGTTACTACCCCCTCTAATAAATCAGATTTGTTGTTATTGAACTATATGCTGTCTGGTGTCAGTATATGTAGAAAAAAACATTGCATTGTGTTTGTGTATATTGCCTAACCTTGTTTTACAGGGGGTCCTCAGAGACGTGCTGCCAGACATCAGTCCTGAGGGTAAGTGTTAATGTATGTGTAAGAAGTGTGCATTTGTGGGGTATTGGGAAGGTAACTCCCGTGTACTGTGTGGGCCACTAGTGGGATCAAAGGGGGGGTCACAGTGTCCCAGAGGGCTGTGCTCAAGTTAGTTTAACCACTATCAACCCTGACATCTGGGTGGAGGCACCCGCCATAGAACCTAGGCCCCTCAACCTGTCAGTAGCCAAACAGGCAGGGGTAGTAGCCCCTGGGATAGTGCCACCTGGGGGTTACACCAGGATCAGCAGCAACTGCAGGAGTGAGTGAAGAAATAATGGAGGAGTGATTTAAGAGCAGGAAAGGAAGGAGAACAATGAATAGAAGGGGGAAAAGAACCCCATATTTTAGGGAAATTTAACAAGAAGGTAGATTGGCCAACAGTACAGTAGATTTCATTTGAGGGAGAGCAAAACAGCGAGTGCAAGCACTGCAGATAGAGTAAGAGGACAAAGGGGGATGGAGAGAAGAGATGCAAGATATTGTACAAGGGGAGAAAGCCAAACCAAAATTTGGAGATAAAGGAAACACAGTGGGTAAGATGCCTGGTGCCAAGAGATAGGGGAGGAAGAGGGAAGAATAAAGGGTACAGTGTTGTGAATGCATTGGTTTACCAAGGGCAAAGTGAGACAAGGCATGAAAGAGAGGGCCAAGTCTGGCTAAAGTGGACTTCGGAGCAATACTATAAACAATGTCTCCGTAGTTGAAAATATGCAGAATCATCTTAGTGATGGTTACTCTGTGCACAGGAAGCAGAAAGCTTCGCTTATTTCTGTATAGTGCCCCAACCTTGGGGTGGAACTTCCTGCGGATAGCATCCACATGAACAAGAAAATCTAGATGGTGATCAAGCCAGACCTTGCTGTACTTGAAGGGGAAACATATTCAATAGTTGCACCATCAAGGGTATGAAAGGAAGCAAGGACTCTAGCAAGTCTCTGCCTAGTGCCAAAAGTCATTGAGACTGTTTTCTTAGCATTGAGGGATAACTGATTATCTCAGACCATATATATATATATATATATATATATATATATACATACACATACCTCTTACCATTCTTTCTGTGGGCCTACTCTAGATAGGGTGTGGTCGTAACCTCTTTATTACCTTTGTCAACGTACCCTAGATATTTCAATTTGTCTTTATAGGTCTACCCCAGATAGAGATTAAGTAACTTTTCAATCCTACCCCAGACAGGAAATAACTTTAACTCCAGTTTATCCTGCTTCCACAGGTCTACTGCAGATAACCACAGCAGTACTACTAGATTTGATTCTGCTCAACTCTATTGGCTCCCCTCTTCATTATTTTAGCACACTTATAAGTTATTGACAAATGTTACTCTTTGTCAAGCCCTAATACTAGACATTATACACTGGCAAGAAAGAATATTGGACTGTGATTGGTCAGTCTGGGGCTGCGGTGTGCTGGGCTGTGGAGTCGGGGAGCTGCGAAGGGTGTTTTCGTTTATTTATCCAGTGGCTGTGTTGCTTGCACCCCTTTAGGCTGTGGGGTCTCTGTCTGTTGGTGCTGCCCCTCTCCCCCAATGAGCCTTGGTGTTCGTCTGACCGCTTACCACGCCGCAGTGTGGCAGACTGAGTCGGAGAGTAGTGGAGAGGATTCTGCACCATTTCTCTGGATGGTTTTGCTGCTTTTTACTGAACGGACTGAATTAGAACTGGAGTGCTCAACTGTGTTCGGGGATTCGTGAACAATTGGAGGATTAAGCTTCAGTTAAGGACCCTTCAGTCATAATTTAATTTTATTGTGGTACAGGGGTTCTCTTGACTTGTGCTGCGGTTGTTTATAATCTGCAATAACAGGAGATTTGTTTTAATTTGTGGGGAGTGTTGTCCACTTACTGGTCTCCAGCCGGGCAGGAGTCGCCCTGGGTGCTTCCCAGGGAGCTGGGGGGACTAGGGCCTCTTCTAGGCTGCCTCGGGGTCAGCTGTTTGGGCTGACCTGCGAGACAGCTTTAGCAGCAGGTTGCTGACTGAGTGAGGGTTATACTCCCTGCAGAAACATATTTCTGCCTCCTGAAGTACTCTGTTGCCTTGGATAATTAACTATTAGAATTGTTGGCATTTGAGGAGCAGCCGCTGGAAGATTTTTCGGACATTATTTAAGTTTCCTTGTTTGCTTGTTTAAATATCCTTGACTTTCTGCTGAGAACTCTTTGACCTGTCTGGATTTTATTTTTTGGATCACCAGAGAACTGTCTCTCTAATCTTTATTAATTCCTGGACTAAAGGTGGTGAGAGTGATGGATATTTATTTATTTTAATTTTATTACAAATCTGAATTATTTATTTGACTCCCTGCCATGCGAGAAGTGGTATTGGGAGATCATATAACATCCTCAACAGTGCTGCACGTGAGAGGTGCCACTGTTTTAAATAAAATCTGCTTTAAAATTCAAATCTATTTAATATTTAATAAGCTATTTTATTGTATTTTAGATTATTGGATTTCTATTTTAATTTTATTGCTTGGTTATTTCTGAGTTGATTTTTGGTTTATGTTAGTTTATTTGTTTTACTCGCCCTCCCTCTGTGAGAGAGAGTGAGGAGAGTGTGTTAGTGAGTGTGGTACTTATAGGTTTGATTTTTAGGTTTATTTTTGTGATTTATTTAATTAATGACGGTTGGGCATTATTCCCCCACTAGGCTCAGGGAACTTCGTCCATTTGAGTGCCCACCATTGTCATCCGACACCTATTTTAGGTGTCGAGCATTGGGCATTCTGAAGAGGCGAGGACGAAGGTGGAAAGCTGGGCCTTGGGGGACAGGAGAGGGAGGCGGGATCGGAGTTTTAGGGTCCAGAAGGCGTCCTGTAGAGAAATGGGGTCAGGATAGAGGTTGCTCTTATCTTGTCCCCATACCCAAGAGTCCCAAAGATATCGGACAGGTGCCGAGGTCTTCCCCGACATCTCATCCTGCCTTGGCGGTGTTGTGCAAAGCCAGATCTATAAAAAACAAGACAGCTATTATAGCTGATCTTGCTGGGTCATCTGATCTGACTTGCATCACCGAGACCTGGCTGGATGAAAATCCTGGCCCTATATTGGCCTTGGCAACTCCAGCTGGGTTCTCGGTGATACACCGTCCAAGGCTGGATAGTAAGCGGAGGTGTGGCCATTATGTTTAAATGGAACTGGGCCTTGTGGATGTTCCACTGGGAACACCAGATCTTTTGAATATATCCTGGGGGGTGCAGGGTTGTAGGATTCTCCTCAGTCTACCCGTCCCACCAGGTGACGGTGGCGAATTCCTAGAGGAGATTGCAGACTTCATTGTCGACCTTGTGTTGAGGTTTTCCAGATTAATACTTCTTGGCGACTTCAACACCTGGGTCGACGATGAACTCTCTCATTTTGGTCAAAGTCTCCTCCAGTTGATGAATACACTGGGCCTGACACAGGTTATTATCGCCTCTACCCATATAGGGGGTCATTCATTAGATCTGGTCTTTCTCTTGGGTATGGAGATCACTGACCCGGGGGTGGAACCAGTCAGCTGGTCGGACCATTACACCATAAGGTTCAGCTTCAGGGCCCCCTCTGATAGGTCTGCCCCTATGGAGATGGTCCAATACCGCCTTTTAAGGGGTATTGGCCCCAATGACCTAATTAATGGCGGTGTTGGATCTATCGAGTTTGTCGGGTGAATGCATGAGTCCAGATGGTCTTGTACTTGCCTATAATAAGACTGTGGGAGATGCTCTGGACAAAATTGCTCCTGTTCGTGTTCGGCCTCTCACCATCCGTCCAAGGAGTCCATGGTTTGATGGCCCCTTGAAGGAATTAAGGTGAGTAGGCCGAAGGCTGGAGAGAGCCTGGCGGAAATCGGGCTTTGATGCTGACAGGCTTAGATTGCTAGGCCATTATGATGGCTACCAATCAGAAATCACTCGTAAGAAGGCAGAATTCCTGTCCAGAGAGATTTCTGCTGCAAAGAATCGACCGGCTCAGCTTTTCCGGACTGTGGATAGACTGTGCAATCCAGTCTGTCTTCAGCCTAGAGAAGCCTTTTCTCAGCTTAGATGCGAGGAGTTTGCTCGCTTCTTTGCAGATAAGGTTGCCAGCATCAGGTCCGGCATTGGTCCGACCTCTCCTTCGGGGGATTATGGTGGACGATTGGTGGTACCTAGTCCTCGGCCTGTCTGGTTGGATTTTCACCGCCTGGAATTCGTTGACATTGTGAAGATCATCCAAACAATGCGTCCAACCAGTTGTAGTTTGGATCCGGGTCCTACACCGCTGTTAGTAGGTTGTGTAGAAGTTATCTACCCAATCCTTGCTAACATTGTCTGGAAATCCTTGGAGAGGTGGGTTTTTCCTAACCCCCTTAAGGAGGTAATAGTTCGACCACTCCTAAAAAATCCTCCTTGGACCCAGACTGTCTAGCTAACTACCGGCCTATCTCTAACCTGCCATTTGTTGGTAAGGTTATTGCAAAGGCAGTTGCACTGCAATTGGATGATCATCTTACCTTCCATAATGTCTATGATACTCTCCAATCTGGCTTCAGGAAAAGGCACAGTACTGAGACTGCCCTTGTTCGGGTATTGAGCGACCTCCTAATGGCCAGAGATCGAAAGGCTTGTACCATTCTGGTCCTTCTTGATCTTTCTGCTGCATTTGACACTGTAGACCATGGGGTGCTACTGGAGGCGACTCGCGGGTTTTTGTGGGCTGTCTGGTACAGTCCACAATAGTTTATTCTTACCTCACGGTAGGTCTCAGAGAGTTGTCACCGAATTTATTCCTCTGACACCTTCTCCCTACCATGTGGGGTACCACAGGGCTCCATTTTAGCTCCATGTTTTTGCAGTGTATATGCTGCCATTGGGAGAAATCATCAGGAGATACAGCTTGAGTTTTCACTGCTATGCAGATGATACTCAGCTGTACCTATCCTTTCTCCCGATCAGAGTGATGCACTCTCCGTACTTAACAACTGCCTGGATGAGATCAGAATTTGGATGAGTTCGAGAGCTGGTTAAAACTTAATCCGGATAAGACTGAGGTATTGGTTGTGGATCCAGGTCATCCTGGGAGGGTTTGGGTGTTGGACAGCCATCGGGTTTATTACTTGGTGGTGTACCGCCTCTAGCTCTCGACAGGTGCAAATCTGGCGTTATTTTGATGATGGTCTGACCCTGAAATCACAAGTGTCAGCTGTTGTCAAATCCTCTTTTTACCATCTGAGGAATATCGCCCGGGTGAAACATCTGATTCCCCAGGAGGACCTTTCGACTTTGGTCCACGCCTTTGTTACCACCCGTCTGGACTACTGTAATTCCCTCTACCTAGGGCTACCAGGGGTTGACAGAACGCTGCAGCCAGGCTTTTGACTGGGACTCTTAGAACCAGTCATATTATGCCTGTGCTTGAACTGCACTGGCTGCCTGTTCGTGGCGGATCACCTTTTAAGGTTGGTTTACTAACCTTTAAAGCCCTACCGATCAGGGACCGGTTACCTGAAAGATCTTCTGGTTCCCCTATTGCCCCTCCGCCCCTCCGCTCCACCAATGAGGGATTGCTAGAGATTCCCAGGGTTCGCTTGAGTTGTCAGGATCTCGTGCTTTTGCCTTTTCAGCTTCCTACCCTGTGGAATTTCTACCTCATTGGTTAAGAGAATGCCCGACCGTTGACAGTTTTAAAATTGCTTTAAAAACATCTCTCTTTACTTTGGCTTTTCCTTTATAGTTGTGATTGTTTAATGTTGGATTTTCCTGTTTCATTTAATCTGTACAGCGCCTTGATTTTGAAAGGTGCTTTAAAAATAAACATGAATTGAATTGAATTGAATTGAACCTGTGGTGTTATCCCAGCATAACATCACGGGTCTAGTCTCAGCACTATGAATCTTTTGACCGATTGTTTGCATTAGCATTTGCATTGTCTGCATCTTCTCTTACAAAACAAAAATATTTTTCCACACTAACAAAAACATACATTTTTTTTTTTATTCTGTATATAACAACAAGCCATTGTATCATAGGAATAATGCACTCCAGGGTGTGTGTCGTGCTGGGATAACATCATGCCTAGGGCATTGGACGCACTCGGCCTGCGGCCTCGTGCCCACCCCCCCCCCGGCTTGCCGTTATATGAACATACCAAAAGGCCAGCAGAAATATGCCTCATGGCCTGCTCGTAGTCTGCTCGACAGTAGCTAGCCCCTCAGCACCACAGTTATCCTAGCACAACACACACCTGTTGTGCATTTTTCTTTATTAAATAACCTGTACCATGCTATTCACATTTATGTGAATTATTACAAAAATAAAGAAATGATACCAGGGGGTCAGCTAATTTATTTTCACTGGAAGTCTAAAACTTCCAGGAATCAAAATCTGCAAGTTATTCCATTTTTTTGGAAGTCAAAATACTTCCAGAATCCCATCTTTGGATGTCAGTATTTTAAGAAGAACACATTTATGGATGTTAATGTAATATATTAGTGGTAAAATACAGTTTCTTTCAGAAAAATCCATAATTTCTGACTTCAAGCATGCAATTTTGTAAGTCACCTAATTTGTGGTCTTACATCTGGAAGTCAATGACTTCCTCCCTCTTTATTTTGGAAGTTTTGGCCTTACTTTTGGAAGTCAAAGACTTTGAAAATGGAGTTAACTGAAGCCCTGAATGATACTAAATTTCCCCTTTAATCCTGTTTGTAAAGGAAACTACCAGCTACCAACTCCTAACTGTATGCAGTGGAGCCCGCTTATAAGAACACCCCATCTGCCAAAGAAAAATGTTCTTAAAACAACGCTGTAAGATTAAGAACACCCTATTTGCCGAAGAAAAACATTCTTATAACCAGGCTGTTCTTATATATGGACTTGCTGTAATAAATGCAGGTGAACACATGGTGCTACTACAGTATCAAAATAATACAGGAAACACTTAGATGGCATGGTTTTTATTCAAGTTAAAAACTGTTAAAAATGATAAAATAAACTTTAGAAAGTTATTTTTGCTGAAATAATCAAGGTATGAATCAAATGCTTAAAAATGCCTTAGATCAGCCGACTCCTTACTGAGAATGTAATGCTGCAATTTTCCCCTGAGCTCAGTTACACCACACATCAGAAAAAAAAATAGGTTTGACAGAGTCAGGGCTCTTCTGCAGTAAGCCGAGGTCTTGCACGGCATGCTTTTTCCATCCTGCCTCCGAATAGTCCATCAAGGGAAGGTGTTTCTATTTTCAGACCCTGCCAAAACCCTGAAATGGGCCCAACACCATGTCCCACCTCAATGAAGGAGAGACAAACCGTTTCAGTCCAACAAGGGGGGAGAAGCAGACGGAGGTATCTGAACTGATCAGTGGGACAGTGCATTCAGGTTTAACTACTAACACTCTGGAACAAACTACCACAGACCACAGTAGACGTAACGAAAGCTGAGCAGTTCAAAGTTGAATTAGATAAATATTTAGTGGGCATCTAATATCATTTCCCACATGATGTGGGGAGGTAGACTCGATGGGCCTTTGGCCTTCTTCTTCTTCCTTAGAAAACTGAGTAAACATTAACTGTGTAGTCTCGTATCCAGCAGAATGTTTCAGACTGACTCTCATATAACATACTTTCTTTTAAGGGCAGCATAAAACGAAATTTAAATACCTGTAAATTTTCTTTCTCCAACTGCTGGTCTCCAGGCTTCATTATTACTGGGAGGCACCTCCTCTTGCCATGTGACAGGCAGGAATACAAAGCTCTGCAACTTGGACATCCTCCATCCCACTTCCTGTGACCGCCAGTTCTTCCTAAAGCAGTTCCAACCTGACAGTATTGTACAGACTTGGAAACAAGTATTATATAGACTTGGAAACAAAAGAGACACCATTATCTTGAACATTCCACCGGCTGATCGCAAGCTTGTTACATTCTGGGAGGGAAGAAGCCCGGAGACCAGCAATCAGAGAAAGAAAATTTACAGGTATTTAAATTTCATTTTCTCTCTCTATGCTGGTCTCCATGCTTCATTATTACTGGGATATACTAAAGCAGTACATCCCCTTGTTTCTTGGTTGGGAAGAATGTAAATACCCCTTTAAGGGATCACTACCATCTGAAGAACCAAAATGCCTCTGTCGAGGAAGTCAAATCCAGCTGGTAGATTTTGGAGACGGTGTGAATAGGTGATTAAATAGCCGTCCTGCATATTTAATTGGTTCAAGTAAAGACATACCCACTTGCTGGCAGGCAGTGATTATGGATGAATAAACACATTTGTTGATAGAGCTTAGGGGCTTCTCTTAATGGTTTGGCCTTGGTGAGGATGAGTAAGCTGGAAGCTTTAAGTATGAACTCAGCTCATTTAAGGTAGTGCTTCACCACTCTTTTAGCATCCAGAGCATGAAGGTCTTTCTCCTTGTCTTATTTGGGAGAAGGGTAGCAGGAAGGAAGGCTCAACCCCTGGTTGCAGAGAAACATTATCTTCGGTAAAAGAAATCTGGATCTATTCAGAGGACCATTGAGCCTTTATGAAAAAGTATACAAAAATGCTATATGAGGATCCTTATGGGAGATATCTCCTGGCTCACTGATGCGATTGGCTAAAGAGGTAGCTATGAGAAATGCAACTTTCGTTATCAGGTGTGTGATGGTGCCTCTTTGACCCAGTTGAGTCTCCAGCTGGGTTGAAGGGCATTTTATGGTTGCCGCCCAAGAGATTGTCTCACATGGGGATGAGATCACAAGGACTCTCCTGCATCTACCAATAAGAATGCTCCCAATGCGGAATCTGCACCAGCCAGGAGGCTAGTTGTAGCTCTTTCTCAAATTCTATTGGAGGAACTGAAGGATGATGAGTAGGGATACCGCCTGGTCTACATTTGCTGCAAGTGAAACCAGAAAGGAAATCTGCGTCATATTCTGAATTAGACATTAGATGAAGAGGAAGCATCATTTCAATGCCATATCCTGTGTCAGCCCTTAGATGAAGAGGAAGCATCATTTTGATACCAGGAGGAAGAAATCCTATTGCCTTGAGAGGCTCCTGCTCAATTTCCCTACTGAGAGAGAGCCTGAACAGACTGAAATGCAGTACAGGGCCTGAGCAGAAGGTCCGGTCTGATTTGTGAATGAGATGCATGAACCGTGAAAGCTGGGTCCAGTACCGGCAGGCCAGAAACAGTTCTGCCAGATCCACAGTCACCCTGAGCTGGGCCCAGAAGAGTAGCGAAATTGGGAAAAAGGCATATGGGAGTTTTGTTGACAGGTGAGGAGATCTACCTGAGGGGTGTTGAAGGCATTGTCCTTCTGCTCCCATTCCCCTGTTAGAGAGTCCTTGTGACTTAGCCAGTCAGCCAGGATGTTTTTCTGAGCTAGAATGTATACTGCCATCAGGCTTGCCAGGCATCATACAGCCCATTGAAAGAGCAGAAAGAATTCTTACGCATCCATGAGCTCCTTGTTCATTCCTGGTGACCAATACAAGTTATCATTGCTCGGCTGTCCATGATGCTGGATCTGGACTTTGTCAGGGACCACTTGCCTAGTGCAGAGACCTAACATATATGAACTCCCCAGCCCCCTAGGCGGTCATCGATAGTAATTCTTGCTTAGTGAGGGAGCCCCAAATTGTGACCTCTCATAATATTGGTCCGCCGAGCCCACCACAGATGAGATGCTCCCCCGGTGAGGAATTAGGAACTTCTGCTCCTTTCCGTCTCCAGATTGAGATCACAGGTTAAGAGCGCTTGCCTGGATGGGCTGCCTGTGGATCAGTGCCCAGGAGCCTATGTCTACAGAGGAGAGCATGTCCCCTATGAGTGTTACATAACACTGAGCTGTCAGGAGGTGAGCAGATTGAAAATGTTGAAGAGGCTCCAGAGGTCCATGGATTTCCCTTCTGTGTGAAACACCTGACTTGTGTTTCGAAGCTTGCTCCCACATGGGGTAGGGACTGGGGTGGAAATAAAGAGCCCATGTTCCTGTTCAAGATAAATCCATGCCTGTAGAGGCACTAGATGACCTCCGCTACTGCTGGCACTGCCTGATCGAACTAGGGGGCCTTGAAGGATGTTGACCAGGTAGGGAAAGAGCTGTATCCTGATTGTGTGAGGCGAGCAATTACCATCACTAGGAGCAAATAGCACCCCTATGACTTTGTCCAACCCTCTGGGCTCGAAGGGAAGCATTGTGAATTTGAAAGTGATGTTTCCCCACCTTGAATCTAAGATATCACGCGACTCCCAGATGGGTATAAGCAGATAGGAGTCTTGTCAATCTATTGATGCCAGGAAAATCCCCCTGGTGGAGTTTCGTGCTGGTGGGTGACATCATTTCCATCATGACGGAGCTGTTGCACATAAAGCGGTGCCAAAATTTCAGGTCCAAGACTGGCCTGAATCCTGCAGTGCATTTGGGCATTATGAAGAGGAGTGAGTAAACATCCCTATTCCAGTCTATGGGGGAACCTGCTCATTAACCACTGCCGGAAGAAGATTAGCAAGTGCTTGAACTTTGCCAGGTCTGTAATTGCTTGGGACATTGCCAATCTACTGGTAGAAATTGGCAAGGAAGCCATGTGGGGCCAATGGTGGCTTTGAGTTGAATTTGTTTGGGTATCAGTGATGTACTATTTTCCAAACCTCTTTGTGTGTCTTGGTATGGACATGTTTGCCCCTCACTCGAGGGTGGGCCAGAGTGCCTCCTTGTGAGTTTTTGTTGCCACCCCCCTCAGGTGCCATCTTGTCCTCCCCTGCTATTACATTGGTTGCGGGAGGAGAATCATGTGAGTTTTCCTGTAGAAATCTCATTCTGCCTTTTGCTGTAGTTGTGGGCATAAAAATCCTTTCCGGAGCCTGGTGACCAGGATTTGTTTCTGACCCTTGATGCAGCATGTGTACCTGTCAGATTCCTTGAATTCCGCTATCACCTCTTTGAGGGTGGATCCACACTGCAGGTTTCTGAATTTCTGATGATGCATCCACTTGCCGAGGTACATGGGGCTGAGGTTTGGTAAGACCTGGAATTTGATGCACGGTTGGCTGCTTTACTGTGGCATGACTGCTGAGTGAGCAGAGGCTAGACACATGAGTCGGAGTAGTTGCCAGATCAGCTTGTTTTTCACTGAAACTTGAAGGGACTGGCTGTAGTTATATAGAGCTGTGCTAAATAAGAAACGATTGTCCGTCACTGCCGTGAGTGATGTTGTGACCCAAACAGAAAGTGTCCTTCGTAAGGAGAATTCACCAAGAGAACCTTGGAGGAGGCGTCCGCCTGCCATGCCTGCAGCCATAGGTTGCGACGAGCTGAGGTCTGGTAAAATATGGCTCTTACTGCACACCTGACTGCCTCCTCAGACACATCTGCTGAGTAGGTAGAAGCTAACCCCATGACCTGAAGTTGCTGCAGGGCATGTTTGTTTTTCTCTGGCTCATCAACAAGCTGGAATGCCAGGTCAGTGGCCCAAGATAGCGCGGCTCGTGCTGAGAACAGATTGGCTGTAGCTGCTTTGAGAGAGGTTGCAGCTGATTGGAACGCCTTTTTTCGTGAATGATTTTGATGAAAAAATCTGGGGCATCCAAGCAAAGTTTCTGGAAGGCGAGGCATCTGAATTGGAGTCATCGTCCAAAAGTTACCACGTCTGAATCGGAGTCGTCATCCAGAAGTTCCCCCTCTTCTGGGGAGGAGTAACTGTACTCTGAGGGGTCTGGGGACCTATCTCACTGGCGTTTCCTGCTTCCGGATCTGGACCTTTTTCTCTTCCCGTCATGCCACGAGGAATGGTGCTCCTCCTCGTCGGAAGATGGGGTTGTGGTTCATTTTCAGGGTGGCTTTCCTATGGGTCCTGCAATCCAGAGATTGTGGCAGCCAATCAAAGTATGATAGGTTGAGGGCAAAAGCTCAATTTAGTCTGGACGAATGGAGTTCCTCCGATGACCATCTGAGGTGGAGGGGCCCTCCGACCCCATGGCCAGGATGCGCTGCTCCTGAGACTCAGACACCAAAGCTTCAATGGCCTCCTCTCACCTTGCGGCCGCTGCATTGTCACACTTTAAGCAGAACAAGCTTGCAAAGGTGGCCAGCAGGGGAGACCTGCATTTGTGGCATTTTCTGCCCCTTGAGGACTTGTCCATATCCCCTGAGGACATTCTTGTGCCTGGGGTTCCCCCTGAATGGGTTATATGCCCTGGGGCCCCACTCTTCCAGCCCTCCTTATTGAACTGCCCCCTCTAATGGAATTTGTGTGCCGCTGCTATGCTGTGGTGGGGGGGGGGGCGCTCCTCAATGTGAAGCGTCAATGAGCAGGCCTCAGGATTTTGATGCTCATTGATGTATAATAGTGCTGCCACCAGATTTCTTTGTGGCTGCCCAGCCGCTAAGTGACACTCTCGGATGAGCTGGTTCATCGAGGGACCGATGCTTGTTGAGTGCTGCTCCTTTGCCTGTCCCTCAGGTCTCGAGGTGCTGAGGGGATGCTCTGAAGTGGAAGCACTGTAGTGCTGAAGACCCATGCCAACAAGCAGGCCTCTGGATTTTGATGCTCGTCGATGTATAATAGAACTGTCCCCTTCTTGTGGCTGCCTCAGCTGCTGGAGACTCCTTCGATGAGTTAGTCTGCTGTCCCTGCTGAGTGCTGCTGCTGCTCAGTACTCTCTGCAGCTCTGATTGTGCACAATCCTACTACGCGTCTGCCGATGAGCAAAAGGACCAGGAGCCTGTCGACAAGAAGTAGTGATTGACGCCCATGCTGCATAAGGACCGGGGCTCACAACGAGGAGCGTATCAAGGGGCCTGAGCTGCTGAGGTCATTGGTGGACAATCCATGCACGGCTCTTCCGCTGCAAACTAATCGACACCTAGTCTTGGGTTGCTCCCTGTGGAGACAGGGAGGCTGAAGGTGCTGCACACGTGAAGCTCCTCAGAGCGGGAAAAAAGGGGAAAGGGGGGTGTCTGTAGCATGCAAGGCTGAGACTGGAAACCCCATGATATAGAGAGCCAAATACCACAAGAGGAAATAAATCCTTGCTCTCCTGATAAGATCCTTCAGAAAAAATTTCCAGACTTACAGTTTGATGTCTTCAGCTCTGTCACTCCTATGACAGAGCCCCTGCAGAGCACCTGCCTCTTGCCAAGCAGGAAGTAAACTGGTGGTCACAGGAAGTAGGAGGAAGAAAGTCCAGGCTGCAGAGCTTTGTATTCCTGCCTGTCACATGGCAAGAGGAGGTGCCTCCCAGTAGTAATGAAGTCCGGAGACCAGCATAAGGAGACAGAATTCCTATTCTATTTAGTTATACCCTTGGCTGGGGGTGGACTTTCTGACTTTTTCCTTCAGCAAGTTTTCATTTTACTCCTCATCAAGTTGTAAGTGGTTGGTGGCAATGTTTTAATGCTCAAAATTTCCTCTTTCAGTACCTTTTGTCTTTATGTAACACCCCTGTTACCCGGGGTTACTAGAATCCCAGTAAGACCTAGTGGTAGGCAGGGAAGGCAGCTTGTGAAACTCCAGTTAAATGGATTTCACACCGTCTCACTCTGTTCTCAGTCTCAGCTGAGACTGAGGGATGACATCAGTTAAAACTGTCACAGCTGCATAAGCCACGCTGGAATGTTGCAGTTGGAGGTTAGAGTACAACGCTGGGGAATTTGAAGTCATTCTGTCAGAGTCTGTGGGACAGTCTGTAGTGCAGCAGAGTGTGTGCAGGCTCTCAGAGCTTTAAGCTCTGTTAAAGAGCTACTTTTGTTTTAGGTGTGTGTTTCCACCTGAAGAGGAACATAGGAACTGCAATTGAAGTGGTGGAGACTGCTCTCAATGGTTCAGAGCCCCATCCCTGCGGGGATGGGGGAAGATGTCAGCTTGTTTTCCAGGGGCAACCCCCCTGAGTCCGGCTAAGGGAAAGAAAAGCTGCCTGTTTGAGTTGTGCTGAGGTACCAGAAGCTCTGAAAGGAAGATTCCTTGAGGAGGAAATGCCTGTGGGGCACCTGCAACCGAAGGGTGAGTTCACTCTGCAAAAGGGCCAAGTGTTTTCACCTGAAACAGAATGAATCTAAAGGGACTATTACTGTGGGGTCAGGAAAAGACCGCCAAGTACAGTTGGAAGATGTGGGGATTGGACTGCTTAATTCTGTGGGAGGTCTAGAGTAATGGACAAAGCCACGTATAAGTATGTTCAAGTCCAGCACAAATGGGAAGCAAGACAAGTAGATTGAGTGTGAAATACATTTAGCAAGCATCTACACCACAAAGTTTTAAAGGATGAGGTGTTACAGTCCAGAGAAATGGCCGGGTATGAATTGTGGTAGCGAGAGGTGGGAGACCCCCCATCAGTAGTAACCAAATTAACCTCTACGGATTTTCTCTGAGACACCTGTTGCTTTCTCTCAGGTACTTGACCAGTGCCTGAGGAAAGTACCCAGACATGAGATTGATAGGAAGATTCCCTTGTGGAGCCAGAGATGCTCTTAGGTGGTTTGGGGAACACCATAAAATGTTTCCACGAAGTATGGAAAGTGTTCAAGTGGCTGGCAAGGGAGCTGAGCCAGGGAAAACCCAGAGCAGTGTACAAGTTCAGGCTGTGTAACCCACAGCAGAGTACAAGTCCGGGCTGTGTGCCCAGTGTGTTTCCGAGCCTGAGGGCTAAAGTGATGAGGATGTGTTCTGGTCTCTTTTAATCTGCATTACCAGGAATGTAGCCCCGTGGGGGTCCATCTCTGCTTTGTTTATTCTGTTGGAAGTGAATAAAAGCCACACTTTAGAATCCCACTTCTGGTACTGGACACTAAATTTATTGCTTAATTTGTCCGAAGTTACTTAGGTGCCCCTGTGCAGAGTAGCCAAATCTAGCCTATGTGCCAAGTGACATATACCTCCTCGAACCCAGCCCACCTGGTAGAGTTGTCAGATACAAACGGCATATCAGCTGGGGTTACATTTAATTGACACATTTCTTGCCAGAATGTTTGTTTTATTGAGTACATAAATGCAGATTATCCTTTCTAGGAGATACCTTTGTGGTACTAACTTTAGGGATATGCATGAATAACTCATTTCTTTGTTTTAGGAAGCAGAGACTGATAAACCTCAAGGAATTCCTATGGTTCTTAATGTATTCATGCAGCTCATGGACTCTATATAGCAGCATTTACTGGGTTAATACGATTTCATGGTTTATTATGTATCTTTCAGATTTACCTCCAAAGATGTATCTTATTAATGGAGCACGTCCTTTTTCACGGCATGCATTAAGAGGTTTGGTGCACTCCCTGGATGAAGTAGTTTCAGTCCTTAGGTACTGCATCCACACTATTCATTGTATGTTCATTGTTAACGCAATAAACATAAAGTTTAAAAAAAAATTAATGCATGCTGGAATGTGCTCAAAAGGATGTGATTAACATTTAACACACCACCTGAGCAGGCACTAATGAGCATGACGATAGGTGCAACTCCACTTTGATTACTGCTAAGAAAAAAATGTTCCTATAACCAGGCTGATAGTTCTTATAAATGGGCTTTAAGGCCACAGGAATACACTGGGAAAAACTGGGACATCAGAACAGTGTTCTTATAGCCAGGATATTCCCTTAACCCATGTTCTTATGAGTGGGCTCCACTGTATTGCTTATAATTCGTATGAGTTACTGTAAGCCCACTTTTTATGTTTGCTTACACGCATGTGCAAGAAACATAGTGCGGCCATACGAGAATTCGTAGGTGTGCCTCCACCACTTCCAATGCCCTGCTCCCTTTTGCAGGCGTAGCTGCACCACGCCAATGAATGTCCGAGCTTGCCTATGACAGCCTGCCCACATGCAGTGGGCGACAGTTGAAAGGAAAATACCAGAGACAATGCATACTGTCGTCAGCAGTATGCAAATTGCCCACGCCAGCACTGCAGCTGAACTGTCCATAACAGACAGTCCCCCAACAAACACATAGGTGAATGCTGAAGCTTCCACCTCAGTGTGCTCATGCGCCTCCCCACAGCCGACGAGGATACCAAATTCACCTACAGCCAGCGCCCCCAACATTATTTTCCAGTTGCCACACTGGGAGTCCACCCCAGTGTGGCAAACATCTGTCTGCTGCCCCCCAAACACACTTCCAGGTGCCACACTGGGAGCCCACCCAGCATGGCAAACCTCTGTATGGCCGACGCTGTGCCCAATCTCGCCGGCCCACTGCCCCCTCAAAACAAAAGTTCCAGCTGCACGCTGCAAGCCCACCGCAGCGTGGGCAAAAGTCCAAGGCCGCCTTCCTAAAAGAAAAAAAGACCTTAAAACAAAAACCGGTCCCTCGTTGATTGTCTTGCCCCCTCCCCACACCTGCGCCCACCCTCTGCACACCCCACCTCCCCACACACCCACTTCACCCCATACTTACCTCTGCGACGATCTTCGGTGGACCGAGAACATGTCTGCACTCTTCAAAGCCGACCACAAACTGAGGAAATGCCGGTAAGCTGTATAATGGAATAAATAGGGTTTTTTCAACTTTGATGCATATCTCAGGCATTTTTGGGAATTTTTTCACCAAATTTTCAACATGAGGTTCTTGGGACCCCACCTCATGAATTCTGGCACTATCATTTTGTTATTCTGTCCCGCAAGGTGATTTCGCAGTCACTGCACAGAACCACCTTTTGGGACCGATTTATGAAATGACAGTGTCACAGTTCATGAGGTAGGCCCCCAACCCTCTGTTGAAAATTTGGTGAAAAATTTCAAAATGACTGTTTACGAGTCTGCTGCACAGTTCCTACGCACACTCAGAAGTTCACAACAAATTTTTAATATTACTTCCAGATTTTTAACACTGCCATTTTACTGCACTTCCTTATGAGCAGTACAGCTGTCATTTTTTCACATCTCGCCCAAAATGTGTTTCACGCGATATAGCGCATAATGGCACAGCTGGTGTGCTAAATCAATGTTCAGGACAGATTAAGAAAATCACAGTGACACTGTTCATGAGCAGAGGTCTTAAATGGCTATGTTGAAAATTTGATGACAAAAGTCCATAAAGTAACTGTGTTACGAGCATGCATTGCGCAGTTTCCACGCACCCTCGTAAGTTCACGAATTGGTAATATTTTTCAGTCCAGATTGTTAACACTGGCATTTTTCCACACCTCCTTATGAACAGTACAGTTGTCATTTTTCACACCCTGGCAGAAATGTGTTTTCGCACTTCCGGTGCAGAAATGCGTGGTCGCTGTGGGAAATCAGTGTTCAGGACAGATTAAGAAAATCACAGTGACACTGTTCATGAGTGGAGGTCCCAAAATGCCTGTGTTGACAATCTGCTGTAAAAAATCCCCAAACTAATTATATTTCGGGTGTGCTTTGCACACATTTCTATGCACGCTCATGACTTCACCAGTTTTTTTTATATTTTCATTCCAGATTTTCAACATTGCCATGTTTTACACCTCCCAATGAACAGTACAGCTGTCATTTTTCACATCCTGTTTGAAATGTGTTTTCGCACCAGTGGTGCAAATGGCGTAGTCGCTGTGCAAAATCAGCTTTCCGCTAATGAACTGATATTGCCACTGTTCACGAGATGGGGGTCACAAAAAACCCATGTTTAAAATTTGGAGTGAAAATACCAATGAATACCTGGGATGTTAAGGTTTCCTGCCATAATGCCCCACCCTATAGAGACTGACAGGCATGAGGGGTGTGACTTGGGATTGTCGCCTGTAACACTCCTATCATTCCACCCCCACCCACACCCTGCAGTCAGTGACAAGCATCGAGGTGTGCCTCAGACTATTTGGCCCCAAAGTTCACCCCATTCTCCTATACTGCACCCATCTCACCGTATTTCTTATGGAATGGGGTGAGCATAGGGCCCAAAGACTCCAAGGCACACTGTGACACTTGGTGGTGTCTGCAGGGTAGGGTGTGGAGAAATGGCATGGCCGGTATGCCTGATGACCCAAAGGCACACCCCAGTGCCTGTCAGTCTCTGCAGGGTGGTGGTGGGGTAGGCTTCAGTTCAATACTTCACTGCCATTCCTATTATGCATCTCTCTAACTCCTACACTACCAATGCCAATGCCAGCAAGCAAACATTCAGCATTGACAAGGCGTCAGTTGTTTTGATGCTGGATGTTTCTCTCCTGTCACTTAAATACCATCTAGCATAACTTATACAGATTTAAATAGATAAAAGGGCAGCTAAGTATTTTTACACAGGGCACAGTGTCTCCTGCTGACTGCTGCCTCAAGTGTGTCAGCCTTAAGACATGGCTCTTTACCTCAAGGACCACAGCAGAGGACCTCTAGGCTGAAGCCAAGAAATACAGTTAGTCCAGACATGCCCCCTCTCAGCAACTAACTCCCAGCTGGAGCTCAGAGGACAAGGTAGAACAAACTCAGAATAGGAAGCCTGCTGCTGTTTGTGAACAGCAGGCGCAAACCCCTTGCTGCTGTTATTGTTTTATAAAATCCTGCTTGGTAGATGAGCCCTGCTAGTCCAGAACAACGTCATTCCTTTGGGTCAGCTTATTTTACTTGGGCTTGGAACTCGGTGGTGCTTTCAAGAGCCAGTTTCTGTCAGTCCAGACATACCCCACTCCCAGCAGCAAACTCCCAAATGGAGCTCAGGGGACAGGGTGGAGAAAACCCAAAACAGGAAACCTGTTGCTGTTTGTGACTAGCAGGCACAAGTCCCTTGCTGCTGTTAGCATTTTATAAAATCCTGCTTGGTGATGAGCTCTGCTGATCCCAGTCCACGTCTGTCCTTTGTGGATAAGCTGATTCTACTTAGGCTTCAAACTCGGTGGTGCTTTCATAAGCTGATGTCAGTCCAGACACGCCCCCCCCCCACACACACACCCCAAGCAACAAACTCCCGAATGGAACTCGGGACAAGGTGGAGCAATGCCAACACAGGAAGCCTGCTGATGCTTCCGAACACCAGACGCAAGTCCTTCATTGCTGTTAGTGTTTTAGAAAATCCTGGTTGGTAGATGAGCCCTGCTGGTCCCAACCCACGTCAGTCCTTTGGATCAGCTGATTTCACTTCTGTAGTGTGATTCAATATGCTTCAACAATATCAATGGAGTGTTGACAGTCAAGCAAATCAGTAATACATGTCACCAAGAAAGTTTCAATGCATCCCCCCTTACACATATTCATGGACATCAAGAATGTGTACATGAGATGCCCTCATGGCATTCCAGAACCTGCCTGACTTTTAAGGACTCCATTTTCCTTCACTATGTCTCTCTCTGCCCTCCTTGAATTCACTGGTGCAACCCACAGTTCCTTGGACAATGGCCTCCTTGCTGGGGTCTGTTTTTATAGATCTAACAAAGGCCTTCGATACCGTCCATCATAGTCTTCTAATAGAGCAGCTCTGGTTAGCTGGTCTCTCCTCTGTCTCTTCAGCATGGTTTGAAAGCTACCTTGAAAACTGCTCCCAAAGAGTCAAAATTGCTGAAGTCCTCTCTGATGCAAGACCCGTCCGATCAGGAGTTCCACAGAGATCCATTCTGGGGCCCCTCCTGTTTAGTCTCTTTCTGAACAGCCTTCCAGAATCCTGCACAGAACAAATCCTCCTTTATGCTGATGATGCCGTCTTTCATGCCACCCATAAGGATCTCCTACCCCTCCAAAACAAACTTCAGCATGGCTTCGTCTCAGTTGAAAACTGGTTTAGCAAGCATAAACAGCTACTTAACTATATAAAAAACAAGTCTATGCTTTTCTGCAGCACTCACAACAAATACAAGCTGCAACCTTTGACTATCACAAACTGACTTGGAGCTGCCTTTGAGCAGGTTCACTCCTTTAAATACCTTGGGATCACCTTAGACAGTCACCTCTCTTATGGAGCCCACATCGACAGTGTTGCCAAAGCTGCTAATACTCGCCTTGGTCTCCTCTACAGGCACAGAGAGCACCTTACACCAGAAGCCTTAAGGGTCACTGTTCAGAGCTCAGTTGTCTCAATTATAGACTATGGCCTCATCATCAACGGCTCCACCTCATAAACAGCTCTTAGGCGCATATCTACGATGCTCAACAAAGCCTGCCGGCTTATCACTGGCTCCCACTGTCTCACACATACATGTGATCTATATGCACAATCTGGCTGGCTTCAACTCTCAAACCACAGTAAATACCTGACCTGCACTATGGCAAAGAACATCACCTTGGATCTTGCGCCACCTGGAGTCCAAGCTCTCCTTTGCCCTAGCAGCAAGCTTAGACCCACAAGAGACTCTGCAACCTAACTCTTTCAGGTTCCCCACTGCCGTACTTCTCAAGGTCAAAGATCCTTTGCCTATAGGGCCCCAAGCTGGATGAATATGCTCAGCAGTGATCTCTCATCTGTACCAGTGCTTGGACCATTCAAGTCCAAACTCCGCCTCAATGCCTCCAGCACCTACGACTACCCCACTTAATTGTCTACCTCCCCCCAACTCCCTACTGCCTCTTTAACCCATCTCCCCCCCACTCTTAGCTGCCCCTCTAGTCCCCAACTTGTACTCTCCGCAACCTCTACCCCCGCTTCTATTCTTTCTTATTTCAGTCTCATTTTTCTTCTTTTTTCTTTGCCTCAGCACTTCTACCTGTATTATGACAATGCCTCTGGCTGTTCCCTCAGTTAGTTCCCCCCACTTGTTCTGTTCTCCTTCTGCTGCTGCTCAGTGCACTAGCTCTTGTTAGCCCGTGTGTCCATAACCACATACTTGTATTTAGTGTTATGATGTTTACCTCGCCTATTGTAACTGAATGTCTTGTCTACTCTGTATTGTACCTCCTTTGACATGGAACCTTTGTAAAAGAACCTTGGCTCAAAGGTACTTGTAATCCTAGATTCAAATAAATAAATGTCAGTTGTGGTAAGTAGGGCTTTTCCTGTTTAATCAGTTGTTGACTGTTCCTCTTTCTGGACTATGTCTATTGAGAGACTCAGTACAGCTTGCAAAATTGAGGCCATAGATGGCTCCAGCCCCAGTGTTGCAGCCCACTTCCTTTCATCTACTGAAGTTGTTGATTTGTTAGGCTACCCATCAAGGACTCATAGAAAACCAGTATCTATCAATCTGGTTTGACTCACACAGTACGAATATGTAAGATGTTCAAAGAGTCTGCAGATATAATTTATATAAGAAAATCTAACAAACCTACAGGTTCTGCTGTAGTTTTTGAGTACCCACATCTACTCAGCACTACCCTTGGCTCACCACTAGTGTTGCTCAGATGGTATCCTAGAAATTGGGATACCAACAGATACCTCCCATTTTATTTATTTTTATTTATTGAGTTCTAGGATTACAAATACATTTGAGCCAAGGCTCTTTTACAAAGGTTCCATGTCATGAGGTACAGTTAGACAAAACGTTACAGGCAAAACAGTAAACGGATGTACATACAAAATTGCATACGAGAAACATACATTGTTGCATCTTTAATGAAAAAAAGAAAAGAAACGAAGAGAAAAGAAAAGGAATAGAGGGGGGTGGGGCAGAGGAAGGGTGTGGGGGACAGCAATGGGAGATTTGGTGGGGTAGAGCGAAGAAATGGTAGGGTGGTGGAGGAGGAGGGGGATGCAGCCTGGGGGGCATTGTCAGAGAACACTAGAAGAGCAGGAGTTGGGCAGGGTGGTGTCTGCAACTGCTAAGAGGCTTAATTTGGCCAGATAGTTGCTGTGGTAGGATAGTAGTACTATCTGATCATGGATCCTACCCTCTAGGATCCAGCTCGGATCCTAACCATCTGACCTAGGATCCCTGGATCCTAACAAGGATCTCTAGCTCCTAACTAGGATCCATCGCTATCTGACCCTGGATCCTATCTGCCCTAGGACCCATGGATCCTAACCAGGATACCTGGATCCTATCTAGAATCCATCACTATCTGCCCCTGGATCCTACATCTGTCTTTGGTAGGATTTCTAGTAGGATCCAAGGTAGGATACCAGCACTATCTGACAGATAGTGGTAGGATCCACAAAACCACTATCTGAGCAACACTACTCACCACCTTTGAAAGGTAGAACAAAAAGCCAAAAAGGGGCTATAACATGGCTGGAGAGGAAGTGCAATGCCATATACAGAATAAGTAACCCCCCACTTTGTTGAGAACGATCAGATTCTCAGTGCCGAGTTAGTATGGTGACATTTGCTTTCATGCCTTCCTGATGTCATCGAACTATTGAGGTGTTGAGAATCTAGTGAGTTCTCAGACAAGGGTTGTTATTTTTTATAATGCAATATGAACCTGTTTTTCAACACTGACATTATTGACAGCATGCCCACGGACCTTCTGAGAGTCACCGATCGACAGCATAAAATCTATAGGTCTTCCACACACCAAGAAAAATAAACAGGAACAGCCTCATGTCATTGCTGTCTTTTTCTCTGTGTGGTACCTGATTATATAAAATATTGTGTTTAATGTTTAAACTGCTGCCATTGTGGTTGTAATGAGAATGGTTTACTGAAGTTCAAACTGCCAATTTTTAATCGGTGTGCAATGCTTTTTGCTGCCATGACAGCTGAGCTCAGCTCGCGGTTCCATAATAGAACTTGTGATCGCTGCTGTAATTGGTTTAGAGATTACAACCTTGTTCTTCACATTCCAAAATATTATGAAAAACTGGTGCATTATGAAACGTGAAGAACAAGCTTTAGGAAACACCAGAAAAACAGTCTCACAATGTAGCATATCACTGTTCTAGACAGAAAAAGCATTCTTGAACAGTTTCTGGCTTGATGCAACAAGAGGATGGCAATCCACATCTGTCTTACTAGCTAGTGAGTACATTCCTTTTCACACGATAATTCCCTTGTGAGTGCACACTCTTGTAGGGAACTGGTACTCCATTGTTTCCTAGTTTTCATGTACTGAATTGTATCCCATCTGTTTTCTCTGGTACATTAAGTGGCTCACAGCACCAAATGTACATTGAAACAAATAACCTTTATATCACATTATCTCACTGTCAAAACAATATGGTTTTATAAATGTAAAAAGTCAGGAAACACAATCAGTAACTGAATATACTGTATAAGTACTTTGCTTGTAGACCAACAGTGTTGTCAAAATCACCAGACTGTCTAGAATCACTAATAATCAGCAAATTTTGTCAGCGCCACCACTCCGTACATCGGCGACCGAGATTGGGAATGGACTTGGTCACTCAGTTGCTGGCCAAGAGCAGGAGGATTACGCACCCCATGAGCAGCTTTCTTTCTTTGGGAGAACGGAAGCCGGGTGGCAGCACAAGTGGAAATTCACACACTTAGGAAGGGCATACCTTTCAATCAATCAATCAATCACTTTATTTAACCAGGCATAAACACCATTGAGCAAGCTCATTTTCAAGGTGGTCCTGGGCATAAATACAATACAGTACACTTCATAAGATTACAATTACGGTGGATAATGGTGCAAAAAAAAGAAAAATCATTGTGAAGGTGCCGGTTAATATGGGCCTATACATACCGGTCAACATAATTAACATGCAAACCTTTGGATGCTAATAGCACACATCACTGCATGCTGGCAGCCCCAAGGGGAGAAAAAAACAGGGCCTCACCTCCAAGCCAGCAGAATCAGATTGGCACCCTCACAGGCCACACAACACTGGATGCAGCACTGACCTACCAGAAGCTGGTCCTGAATAAGTGACCAACTAAGTCCTGGAGAAGACGGGAGACAGGGCTGGAGGGTGTGGCAAAAGGGGACAACTTGGAAGACAGATACATGAAAAAAAAATTCAGCAAATTTAGATTGCTATGCTCTCTATTTCTCTCCCTCTCTCATAATATGTAGTTGAAAAGTTAAGTGATATGAGCTTTTGAGGTCTATTGTACTACCTCTTCTTCAGATATATAAGAGCATACCTGAAGAAAAGGCAGTACTGTAGGCCTTGGAAGTTTGCATCTTTAACATTTATTAGCCAAATAAAGGTATTATCTTATCAGTACCTTTATTTCTCAGTGCATGTGGATGCCATCCATAATATGCTAAACCCCAATCATGGTGCCCTTTACAGGAATTAAGGGTGTATTCCACCTCTTGCACACTGAGAGATCAACTCAAAGATAATATTCCCCAACTTCAAATATGGCGACATACTATACATTGCTGCTCCCAAGTTCACCCAGGCCAGACGGGATCCCCTTTTTCACTTCTTTTGCCACTCTGATGTGGACTGTCCCCCCCACACCCACCACTGCTTCCTGTTCTCCTTCCCCTTCCTTGAGGCCAGACACCTCACCCATTGTGCTTCCTTCATCTCTAAACACTGAATTGGCTCCTTCCCTTCCTACCCTGCTTCCCTTCTCTCTTCCACCAAACCACTTTCTACCCCCTTTGCAACTCTAGCTATCATACAATATGTTTTATTAATTAGGTATAAATGATTTTCTGGACGGGAGGTCTAAATAGATAAAGGTATGACATCCGGTGTGGCGTCGGTCTGGGGAGGAGTCCTCCAGAGTACCAAATTGGGGCCACTACTGTTTTTAATTATGATAAATGATTTGGTTATGAAGGGTCCATGTTTAAGATATGAGGATGACAACACAGTTTTAAATATCTGGGAAAAGGCAGAAGAAAGTACCATGCAAAGTGGCTTGGATTATAAGGAAGAGGGTCAAAAAACAATTTTATGCAAATAAATCCAGGAAAAACTAAGGAGATACACTTTGAGAAGTAGAGTAGATGGGAGGGAGTAAATCAGTTAGATTTGTGGGGGGGAGGGGTGAAGTTGAAGAGATTAATAAAGTAAACTTATTAGGTATTATTTTTCAAAATGATTTTAGTTTGGCAGGACAAGTCTCATCCATGGTCAAAAAAGCAAACAGGTTACATTTTTTGACTATTTTGAAAAGGGCTGGACTAAATCTAACTGATTTAGTATATTATTCTACAGTAGTTAGACCTGTGGTGGAATATGGGGCAGTTGTGTGGCATGGAGGGCTTGCAAAAAATGAAACAGAGGAATCGGGATACAGAAAAATGCACTCAGAATAGTGTTCGTGTGTGAAATGAGTTATAAGGAGGCATTACTTAAGTGTGGCTTAGAGAGGTTAGAGGTAAGACGGGAAAAGATGGCAAGAGGTATGTGTAGAGAGGTATAGTATGTGATACAATGCATAAACTTCATTGTCTGCTTTTAGCAAAAGATATTACTGAATATCAGTTACGTAAACGGTCAAGGTGGGAATAACCATTAGTGAGAACTCAATCTCAAGCAAGTCTTTGTGCATTAGTTAAGATATAACTTAAGTACTGCTTTTGGTGAAGTAAGAGCAAACATGCGTATTATGTTTTATGTAATGTTAGCTGTTGTATTTTTTATATTTTGATTTTTGGGGGATGGCTATGGGACTCAGGTCAGTGGTCTAGCTCCCTGGGCTGTCACGGCTTCAGGAGTAGTGGCAGTGCTTCTGCAGAGGAAGGGGGCTGGTGGCAGCCGTCTCCTCCTTTCCCAGTGGCAGGGTGGTCCAGGCATAAGTGAAGGGGCTGAGGGAGCCTTTACCAGATGTGGAGTCTATTTGAAGGGACAGGCCCTAGGGCGCAGGATGAATTTGCCCAGGTGGGTTCTCCAGGGTATGGAAGCCCTTTAGGGCTCCCCATGCTGGTTAGCTCTTCTCAAGCACAGGAGGAGTATGTGAGGGAGATTTCTTGTGGCTGATGGAACTACCCAGGTCAGTGGGTGGAGCATGGGAGGCCTTGCGGTGGTAGCCAAGAGATCAAGAGGCTGCAAAGAATAAAGTGGGCCTGGGTGAGCTGGTGTAGGCAGGACAAAGACCAGGGCTGGCAAAGTGTTTGGTGAGGTATGGTGGCAGCTGGGGTATTAGCAGGCTGCACCATCCATGTCCCTTGGGCTGGGAAACAGAGCCAGGGAACAGGTTATGGAGAAGCTTTTCACTTCTCAAGGAAGAGAGTGGGGGAGCTCCTCGCTGGGAAAATTGGAGAGCCCTAAAGAGAATAAGGTGAAGCTTTAGGGCAGGTACTTACCAGTGCTGTAGGGATTTGGGTTTATAGAGCGTCATGTTCCAGATTATCTAAGAATCTTTGTGTCCTGGGTAAAATAACTGCCAATGTGTCTTTAGCTGTAACAAATCTTTCTCTGCCAAAGATCCATTCTGAAAGTAATGCCTTTCTCCAAAAATGGGATCTTATAAAAAGTTTAGCCCATGGAGCTGTGAGCTTTATTTTTAAGCAAATGGACCCCTGAGCACCGCTGATTATTTGGGGGCTCAGGTGAATAAAACTGACTGTTTGGGGAAAGAAATTTGGAGTCCCAGTTTTTTTTTTTGTAAATAAAAATCTAATGAAATAATAATACTTAAGTTCCTGTGAGTTTGTTTGCAGAGGCTTATTTGAGATCCTGCAACCTTACATCTTTGGGGCCAGAGAGGATCTAAGAGGCTAAGATATGGAGAAGAACTAGAGTGGCAGTCCCTCTTTCAGTGAATCCTGGGGATGTAAGTGCCAGATCCTGCCGGAGAAGCCTTGGGTCCAGGTGATCAAAAGATGTCCCAAGCTACATAGAAACATAGAATTTGACGGCAGATAAGGACCGCTTGGCCCACCCAGTCTGCCCATTTCCCTACCTACTGGATAAGCTGCAGATCCTAGTTAACCAGCAGCCTACTTCTTTCTACCCCCACCCCCCAGAATTGCCTGATGACTATCCCATGCATGCTTGAATTCCACCACTGATTTTGACTCCACAACCTCCTCCGGAAGGCCATTCCATGCATCCACAACCCTCTCTGTGAAAAAATACTTCCTTAAATTACCTCTGAGCCCCCTCTATCTTCAAATTGTGCCCTCTTGTTCTTGCACACCTCTTTTTTTGAAAGATGCTACCCTCTTGGACTTTGTTGATTCCTTGAGGTACTTGAAAGTTTCTATCATGTCCCCTCTCCTCCTTTCCTCGAGGCTATACATATTAAGCTCCTTAAGCTCTCTCTTCATATGTCCTCCGTGCAGACCCTGCACCATTTTAGTTGCCCTCCTCTGGACAGCTTCCATCCTGTCTATGTCTTTATGGAGATTGGGTCTCCAGAACTGCACACAGTACTCCAGATGGGGTCTCACCAGCTGTCTGTACAGAGGGATAATAACTTCCTGTTTTCTACTGGTGATGCCTCTCCTATGCATCCCAGTATCCCCCAGCCCTCCTTGCTGCCTCTCACTTGCTTGCCCACCTTTAGGTCATCTGATATGACTACCCCAGGTCCCTTTCCATTTTTGTTGTTGTTAGTATCTCACCCCCATTGTGTACTCTTCCCTGGTTTTGTTTCCCAGGTGCATTACCTTGCACTTCTTAGCATTGAATCTAAGCTGCCATACATTTGACCATTCCTCTAACCTTGCCAAGTCCCTTCTCATCCTTTCCACTCCACCTGTGCATCAACTCTGTTGCAGATCTTAGTGTCATCTGCAAAGAGACATATTTTTCCTTCCAGTCCTTCTGCAATGTCGCTTATAAAGACATTGAAGAGGACTGTCCTAATATTGAACCTCATGGGTACCCCGCTAGTAACCATCCTTTCTTCTGAGTGGACTCCATTTACTATTACTCTCTGTGTCCTATTCTCCAGCCAATTCTTTACCCAGGCTGTCATCTTGGGACCCACTCCCAGGCTGGCTAACTTATATATTAATCTTTGTGTGGGACTGTGTCAAATGCCTTGCTAAAGTCTAGGTAGGCCATGTCCCAGCCCCTCCCTGATCTACTACTTTGGTCACCCAGTCAAAGAAATCTATCAGATCTGTCTGGCATGACCTTACTGCTGTGAATCCATGCTGCCTAGGGTCCTGTGCCCTCTGGCCTCTAGATACTGACAATTCTTTCCTTTAGAAGTGATTCCATCATTTTCCTATCACTGAGGTTAAACTAACAGGTCTATAGTTTCCTGCTTCTGCCTTGCTCCCACTTTTGTGAAGGGGAATCACATCTGCCCTCCTCCAGTCCCTGGTACCACCCATCCTCCCATGATTTGTTAAAGAGGGTAGTCAGTGGTGTCACTAGTTCTACCCTTAGTTCTTTTAGAATTCTGGGATGAATCCCATCAGGCCCCATTGCTTTGTCCACCTTCAGTTTTAAGAGTTCTTTCAGAACCCTTTCTTCTGTAAATGGGCTGGTATCAACTTCTGTATCCAGAGTGTTACTACTGTTTGTTTTATGTACCTCCCCTTCCTTTGTAAATACTGAGCAAAATATTTGTTTAGTATCTCTGCCTTTTCACATTCTCCTCTGCCCACCCTCCTCCCTTTATTAAGCCTCACTATCCTCCCTTGGTCTCTCCTTGCTCCTGATGTACCTATAAAGGTTTTATTCCCTTCTTAACTGAGTTGGCTATCTTTTCCTCGGTTTGGGCCTTTGCTGTTCTGACTGCCTTCCCAGCCTCCTTTGCTTTAACTGATACAGTTCTCTGTCCTGCTCCTTCTGTGATTCCTTGTACTTCCTGAATGCTTTTTCTCTTGAACCTTCACTGCCACTTCCTTTGAGAACCATAGTGGTTTCTTACATCGTCTTGTTTTGTTTATTTGCTTCACACAAAGGCTCGTTACCTCTGTGATGGCAGTTTTTATTATTCCCCATTGTTCTTCCACCCCTCCTTCCCACCCATTTGCTAGTGCATTCCTTAGGCACTCACCCATTTTGGCAAAGTCAGCCCTCCTAAAGTCCAGTACTTTTGTCTTTGTATGGCTTGACTCTATTGCTGTGTTTATTGTGAACCATACTGTTCGATGGTCGCTAGTTCCCAGATGGCTACCCACTTCTACATCTGTGATCCTCTCTCCATCTCCATTTGAGAGTATCAAGTCTAATATTGCTCCCTCTCGAGTGGGCTCCAGTACTAGTTGTCTAAGGCATGCCCCCTGTAGGGCATCTAGAATAACTGCACTCTTCAGTGGCAGCTGCAACTGCGCTCCAGTTAACATCTGGCATATTCAGATCACCCATCAGCAATATCTCCCCTTTTTCTGCCATTCTAAGATACTTTCTATCATTTCCTTGTCCATTTCCTCCCCTGAGAAGGGGTTCGTATACAACCCTGTGCGGATTGTGGTGCCATTGCCTGTCTCCAAATTTACCCACAGTGCTTCTTCTCCTCCCTGTTTACCCTTTGTTCTGTTGCTTTTATTCCTTCCCTTATGTAAAGAACTACTCCTCCCTCTTTTACCCTCCCTGTCCCTCCCTGTAGATAGTGTATCCTGGTATGTTTACGTCCCAGTCATGGTTTTGTGTGTACCATGTTTCTGTGACTGCCACGATATCCAGATGTTCCTCCTCCATCAAGGCCACTAATTCAGGAAGCTTGTTACCTAGACTACGGGCATTGGTACTCATTGCTCTCCATTTTTTGATGGCTTTACCTTCTGTTGCAGCATCCCCCACTGACCGTTCTACCTTGGTCCTTTTCTCATTTAGTACCCTGTTTTGTAGGGAGAGGCTGGGATTTTTCTGCTGCTTGTCAGTGCCTCCCCATTTGACTAGTTTAAAAGCTTGCCAATGAAGCATTTAAACCGATTGCTCAAAAGACTTGTTCCTTCCTGGACAGATGCAGACCATCCTGCCAGTATAGGCTGGTGTCCTCCAGGTGGAACCCCAGTCCCCAATGAAGCCAAACCCTGTGCTCCACACCATTTTTCAACCATTCATTAAACTGCATGGTGCCAATTACCTCGCCTCCCCATGCCTTTGACAGGCAGCACCTCTGAGAAGGATACTGTGTGTGCTACTTGTCTTAGGCCCCTCCCCAACTCTGCAATGTCCTCCTGCACTGCTCTAACCTCATGATGAGCCAAGTCATTTGTCCCTAGGTGGACAATTACGTCCAGCTCAGAATCCCTTGCAGCTGTTGTTGTGATCCTGAGGATGCGCTTCCTGTCCCTCCAAGCCATGGCACCAGGCAGGCACCTTACTTCAGTTTTCCCAGCTCCTCCCAGTTCTATCCCCCTAATAATTGAGTCCCCCACCAGGAGCTGCTTCCTTTCCTTGTGGTGTCCTCTGCCTCCTTCCTGTGGGCCTCCCTTGTGACAGCTGTCCTCAGCCTCCTTAGTCTCCTCTGTGGGTGCATCCATAGGGGAGCTATGCTCCCCAGAATGGTGTATGGATTGTGGTGTGAACAACTGTGACTGGGTGTGCCTCTGTTCTCACCATCCTCATCCTCCCTGAGCCCACTGTGGTCCAACTGCTGTGCTTTCTTTGCAACCTCTGAGGTAGTGGTGGTGGTTCTGGTGCTCCCTGGATGGGGGAGGTTCCCTTCCTACTGTCCATTGTGGCCTGGGGGAAGGTCCCCGTACTACTGTCCAGTGTGGCCTGAAGATGGGCAACTTCCTCCCTCAGGGCAGAGAGTTGTCTGCAAATAGGGCAGCATCTCAGCCTCCAGAAAGACTCCCGGAAGACTGCTGCCCCACAGCCATTACATTGCACTACTCCCCACATTTTTTTTTTTTTTTGTGTGTGATTGGTTTGTAATGTAGAAATATATATTTATATTATACAATGTTTAGCTTATATTGTCAGTGCAGTGTGCTAGAGAGGATATGACAGTGACATGCACCTTGCACTCTTGAGGAAATGATGTCAGAACCCCAGGTATAAAGGAACTATTTCCAGGGGTGGGTGGGGTGAGGGGTGGGAAGGGGTTGGGCCTAAACTGTGCCCTCTCAAAACAATCAGCTAGAAGCTCTGACCCACTGCTGCAATGAGTGCCTTCCTGTCAGCAAGATGCCCTACACAACAATTTGATAGAGAAATACCCTGCTAATCAATCAGAGAAAATCCACACATCCAAGTCAGACACAGGTAAACCTTCCCAGCCCCAAAACAGGCCTGGTGGTTTGTGCTCTGAGAGCTGTCAGCCCCAAAATAAGTCAGCTGTGCTTTAAACTCTTCCTGCACTGAAAATCTTAAGAATTGTAACAAAAAGCGTAAACCTTAATCCACCACCCTCTGTTGCTTGAAAGCCGTCTTTTCCTGTTTCACACTGCAGGTTTTTCTGTGACCACTCCTTAACCCCAGTAACTCTGTTTAAAAAGAGTTTAACTATCACAAACTCTACGCACCAGTAAATTATTTAAAAATAGTTTCAGTCCCAAAATCCTAGTAGTCAATCCAGTTACCCCAAGGGACAACCAGAATGAAGTATTTAAACACTTATGAGGTTACTTCCAAGATAAGCAGAGTTTGCAAGTTTCTTTTTCAACTGCTCAGCCACCTGAAATTTAAAAATAGTTTAACTGTCAGCAAATCCTAGTAGACAATCTAGCTACCTCCAAGGACCTACCCAAATGCAGTATTTAAATCCTTCTGAAGTTACTAACAAGATAAACAGAGTTTACAAGCCCCTTCTTGGTTAAACCCTAAATAAATATGTGAATAAAAAGCAATTACCAAGGGTAGTTAGTTTCACCTCTCACAGAATTAAGCAAAAGTGCACGTTTGTTGCAGATATCAAATGCAATATAGAATTTCTCACACAGCTCGCAGTTGAAGAAAGCAGTATCCTTCCAGCTCCAGCAAATGTGCTAGGCTGCACTTATTCCATGAATTTTACTGAGAAAGTCTTGTGAGATTTCTGTGCTGTAGCCCCCCTTCCCCAAGAACAGCGGATCCCTAGATGATTGGGGAAGGGGGGTGACTACACTTGGGGGCTTGTCCGGGATCTTCTCGCACCCCCAAAAGGTGAAATCTGCCCGAAATTCCTGGAGTGGATGTGCTATTGTGCCACCCGCCATTTCTAGGCCATGTGGCACATTAAAAATACAATGGTAGCATGGGGTTTAGGTCTAAACCGAAGGTAGGCCTCAGCTCTCCTGGTGTGATGACCAGCTGGTGACGCTTTCCAGCCTCTTGATTGGCTGGTGGCCTGTGAGGAGTAGACCAGACCAATGGTTCAGGTGCCATTTTGTTTTGCAGTAGTGGACCGGAGAGAAGGTGGTGGCTGCTTGGACAGCTGAAAGAGTAGAAAGAGCAAATCAGATAACTGCTTGAAAAAAAAAGTAGTAAAACCAATTTTCATTGCCCTTCATGGGAGGAAAGTTTTGAGAACTGTTTAGAAGGCAAAAAGAGAGATCAGTGGAGCAATCGGATGGAACATTATTATAGGATGGCAGGCCGGGGTTTCAAAGTGGAGGAAGAAGCTTCCCCCCTGGAGGAACTGTTAGCCACGGTGCCGGTGTCACTCCTGTCATAGGTATGGCAGGCAGAAGGAAAGGGACAGGCAGAGGAGTACTGTCTCAGATGTGGGTACAGGGGGGGAAGGCATAGTGAGACTGCCTGTGTGTTCATTATGCTCTAGTTCTGCCCCGGAGGAATTTTCGACCATGCACCATCAGTTTCCTTTTGGGGTTATCCTCCCAGCATTTTGGAAGGACCTCCTATGGTGTAGTCACAGGAAAGTGTGCAAGCTGTGGTTATGGAAAGGCTCTCTCTTCAGGATCTGGCCTAGAAGGATCCTAGGCCCAAAGAATCTTCTCCAGATGTGGTGGTGGAGACAGAAGAGGGGGAAAGTGTGGCTGAGGCAGTGAAGTCAGGGGGTGGTGAGGAGCACAGCCATCTGCCCCACTCCTCGATGCTGGCTGCCAGCTATCCCCATGGCAGAGGGAAAGCAGGGGTCTGAGAAGTCCTAAGGGTGATCCCCCAGGGCCCAGAGGGTCCCCTCCGTGGCCCTTGTCCAGTGGCAGCCAGTGGCCTAGTCGGAGAAGTCGGAGGCCTCAGCTCCACCCAAGACTTGAGCAGTGATTAAGCTGGGTGGACCACATTGTGAAATGCCAAGCATGTCCATCGAGAGGAAGGAAATGCCAGTGGATGAGGAGGACCTTGATGATGGAAAGTGGCTTGGTAAGAGGTTTCAGTTTTCTGATTACGAGCTCAACAGAGCCATCCCTAAGCCATATCACCACCCTGTGATCACATCAGCTGACAGCACCCCACGCCTCCCAATCTGTGCTAAGGCCCTCCGGACCAGGATGGATGGATGGTCTGAATAGGAGTGACCCCTTAAATACTGTTTACTGAAAGGGGGTCTAGCTAGAACCAGGTATGGCTCATAGGATCAGCGTGAGAGATTTGCCAGAGTGAAGCCAGGCAGAGAGATCGGTCAGAAGGAGAATGCATATTGAGTACCCATCTCTGGACTATCCCTATGTGTCCAAGCGCGTACGGGACATAATTGAGGAGATGAGAAGAGAATGGGTATATAAGGAACAACTGGAAAGACTCAAGCATCGCCCTGGATATGGAGGTAGTCCTTCTCAACAACTGTTCCAAAAAGCACGGGCAATGTGCCATACTGCACCATGGTCTGGACTGACTTTGTTTAAGAACTTTGCCTTGGTGCAGGACTTGGCCTGGAGTCGTACAAAGCACTATATGGTGGCCAAGGATTCTTTTGGAGACATCACCACCAAGACAGATCCGGACTTTTATTTTCCACTTGGTGGGGGTCCTGCCACCTGAGCCCCTGTAAAAGACTCATAGACTGTGCCAGGAAGACTGCTCACCAGAGCAGGCTTATGGTAACTGCATGGTAACAGACTGAATTAATAATGAACAGACTGATGATTGTCCATATTGTTAAATTAAAATTTAATGATAACTTTAAAATCTTTGCATTTAAAATGTTGTCTGCTTGTGTGCATGTGAGTAGGAATGTGTGTGTGCATGGATAATGGTTTCTGAAACTCTTTTATTATAGATAGTGTAACATGTTTGTATTGGTGGGCGGTATAATAAGGAGTTTAAGAGAGAAGTGTTACTACAAGTTTCTACCTCGCATTGTGTATATAAATGTTGATCAAGATGTTCTTCTTAGAGCTAGATGGTAACTGTCTTCTTAAAAGTGGGAAAATGATTTTTCCTTTTTTTTTTTCAAATGTTTTACAACATCCTGGCACAGGTAAGATAGGGCATATTTTTAGACAGAGTTAAGGAAGTACAGTAGTGTCAGGGAGGGGCCCCCCTGGGCCAAATTGTAGTGGGTACCCTTTCTGGCAGGCTGGGGAGATGCATACCTGGTTTGTTGTTTGGGGCCCACTTTGGCCCTCTGCCATCATTCCCAGGAGGAAATGATTTCTTGGGTGGGGGAGAGGTAAGCCCTCTCATTTGAGAGGGATTTGTGCTCACCTTAGGAACCCCAACTCTCTTTCCTTTTTCCCTGAGTGTTACACCTATTGTGCCTGGGGAAGTAATTCCTGCTTGTAGCCACTTGTCTCAGCAAAGTAGTGGGTATATATAGAGGAGCAGTATATAGAAGGAGCAGAGAGATGTTTGAGAATTCAGGGGAGAGAGAGAAGAGACTCGTGGGCACTGCAGCAGGACAGTGTGAAGGAGGGTTCCCCCTTCCGTTAGGCAGGTTGGCCAGTTCAGCAGTGAAGCGCCAGGTTCCTGGGTTCTGGGCTTCCGAGGGTGGTGGTAGGTAGCCATAGATGTGGTCATTTGAGTCCCAGGTCCCTGGGGTGCTGGGGTGGAGAGAAATTTCAGGTAGGGTAGGCCCTGGGGGGATGGCTATGGGACTCAGGTCAGTGGTCTAGCTTCCTAGGCTGTCAGGACTGCAGGAGTAGTGGCAGTGCTTCTGCAGAGGAAGAGGGCTGGTGGCAGCAATCTCCTCCTTTCCCAGTGACAGGGCAGCCCAGGCATAAGTGAAGAGGCTGGGGGAGCCTTTACCAGATGTGGGGTCTGTTTGGAGGGATGGGCCCCGGGGCACCAGATGAAAATTGCCTGGGTGGGTTCTCCAGGGTATGGAGGCCCTTTAGGCTTCCCATGCTGGTTAACTCTTCTCGAGCACAGGAGGAGTGTGGAGGGAGACTTGTTGTGGCTGGCGGAACTACCCGGGTCAGTGGGCTGAGCATGGGAGACCTTGCAGTGGTAGCCAGGAGATCAAGAGGCTGCAAAGAATGGAGAGGGCCTGGGCGAGATGGTGTAGGCAGGACAAAGACCAGGGCTGGCAGAGAGTTTGGTGAGGTATGGTGGCAGCTGCAGTATTAGCAGGCTGCACCATCCATGTCCCTTGGGCTGGGAAAGAGAGCCGGGGAACAGGTTATGGAGAAGCTTTTCACTTCTCAAGGAAGAGAGTGGGGGAGTTCCTCGCCGGGAAAAGTGGAGAGCCCTAAAGAGAATACAGTGAAGCTTTAAGGCAGGTACTTACCAGTGCCGTAGGGATTTGGGTTTATGGAGCTTCATGTTCCAGGTTATCTAAGGGTCTTTGTGTCCTGGGTAAATGAACTGCCACTACGTCTGGAGCTATAACAAATCTTTCTCTGCCTAAGACCCATTCTGAAAGTAATGCCTCTCTTCAAAAATGGGATCTTGTAAAAAGTTTAGCCCATGGAGCTGGGAGCTTTATCTTTAAGCAAATGGACCCCTGAGTCCCGCTGATCATTTGGGGCTCAGGCGAATAAAATTGACTGTTTGGGGAAAGAAATTTGGAGTCCCAGTATTAATTTGTAAATAAGGATCTAATGAAATAATAATCCTTAAATTTTAAAAGTCCCTATGAGTTTGTTTACAAAGACTCATTTGAGATTCTCCATCTTCATGTCTTCAGGGTCGGTGAGGGTCCAAGAGGCTGAGATATGGAGAACTAGAGCAGCGGTCCCTCTTTTCGGTAAATCCTGGGTTTTAAATGCCAGTTCCTGCCAGAGAAGCCTTGGGTCTAGATGATCAGAAGACGTCCCAAGGTAGGCTGCATTTATTCCATGAATTTTATTGAGAAAGTCTGGTGAGATTTCTGTGCTGTAGGCCCCTTCCCCTGGAACAGTGGACAACTAGATGATTGAGGAAGGGGGGTGCCTACATACATCAAATGAAAATATGTATTTCTTGTGATTTTATGAATAACGTGTGTTTTATTTGAGACTGTATGCAAGTTTCAACCTGCATTTTTGTGTATGGTTGCAATATAATCAATCAATCAATCACTCTCATACACTACACTAAAGGAAATGGTTCTATGTCATAATGGCGACCGCGTTATGGCAAAGTCAGAGCGCCGAAAATAAATTTTGGTGCTCTGACTCCTAACACACTAACAACACGGTGCTGGGGACTTGTTTTTTACATTTATGGGAGCTGCACCCCCAGGGGATTCACCCCACCCCCTACTAAAGATTCTCAACTCCAGGGAGGTGCATGTCGGGGCCCAAACAAAATAAAAAAAAAATGCGGCTGGGTGCAGCAAAAAACAACCTGCGCCTGGATCAACTAGCACCCTAGCTACCAAGGCCGCGAGATGACCCACTACACCATGGGGCCGGCTTGGCAGCCTACCGCAGCGCCACCCTCAAATCCCCTCCCACCCCTCGCCGTGCATGCTCGCTCCCTACGTGTACCTGTAGCGACTTCCACTCCCCCTCCAGTCGCTGTCCCTAACCGGTAGCCCCTGTGACGGGCGCCACAATTGAGTTGCCCTTTAACAGGTCACTCAATTGCGGTTGTCCACATCACGGGCTACCAAGGAAATCCACTGGTGGTCAAGCTGCCTTCTCCTTTTTCTCCAAATTACGGGGTTCTCTCCCCCTTACAACCCACTCTGACTGTTCCCACCACTCACTCTACTCATTCCACCATGACATTACTACACACTCCCACAGCTGCCCCGATACTGGTCCCTGGGCTGCTGCCTACCTCTGCCCCCCTTCACCTTGTACCTACACTACTACAATCCCTTCTTCACTCTCCCCTATCAACAACATTTGCTCCCACCCTGAACTCAGTACTGCCTCTGTACATTGCACATGTCCTTATCCTCTACCACGTTATTGTGTCGTAATTGCAAATGTGTTCTTCCTTCAGCACTTTATTGTATTATGTATTTTACTTCTGGCAGTCCTTGTCTTTGCACAATTGCTATTTAAGACACTTCTTTACCTAGTACTGTTCTTACTGTTTCTTATTGTCCTCCCTGCCCCCCTCTACTAGGACATGTACCCCTGGAAATGAGTGGTTACCAGCTCAGTATGTCTTTCCTGGTGAAACTTTTTAAATAAATCAATAAATTTTCTTCACCTAACAAAAAGATTCTCTTTTTGTTTTTCTCCTGATTTTGTGTGGGCTATCAACGTAGACCCCCACCATAATGTGCATTATAAATCATGCACAATTTTTATACTCACTGGCAAAGGCCCTGCCATCTACTGGTATGCATCTCCCAAAATGTACTACTTTAAAACAAATTCTAAGTATGAAACAATTGTTTTTATGATGGTTGTGAAATTCCCAACAAAAAAAGTGTTAATTAAAAATAGTTCATTCTTTTATTTCTGTTGTAAAGGGAGTACTTTCCATACATTGTTTGATAATTTCCTAGCAGACAGCAGCTAATGTTGGGGGCTGGGGAAGCAGAGAAAAAGAGAAAAGGCTGAATTGAATAGTAAGACCTATCTTCTCTTCCTGCAAAAGACAAATATTTCCCAGGAATCCACATTCCCACACCTGGTGCATCAAAACAAAAGGCCTGTTTACAGTTCAAATTCTGCACTATGTGAGTGGTGCAGAACTGCTGATCCACAGCCAAAGGATAAGTGCAGACACATCCAGGAGCACTTACTGGGAGCTGAAGTGCTTTGGCTCTTGTGAGATGCTGTAGTGTAGGGAGCTTCAACAGTGCAGGAGTTTTCAGTCTACATGTGGACATTCCCAGCCACCTGCAGTGTTGGAAGACAGCAAAGGGACATAAATATAACAAAGGAGGGATTCTGAGCCAGACTGCCTGCAAAACTCCACAACTCCTGCAGCACTCCACAGCTCGTTTGTGTGAGCACAGTGGAAATGGCTACAGCAGTGCACTTCACACACAAGAGCTGTAACTATACCGAGACCCAGTGTGTGTAAACACACATTTAGATATTCTCTACAAATACTGTATGGATGGAGAACATCCACTGCATCAGCACTTCTTATGGTGACTGACACAATGCCACTGATGGCATGGGTAACCACATGCTGTCGCCCAGGCCACAGTTAAAGGATGATCCACTGGCAACAGGTGCCTTTCTGCATGGAGTGGAGGATGGGAACTTAGGGTAAAACAAGTGCATGGTGCATCAGATGATGGCTGCTAAAGCCATCCCCTCATCGTATGCCAATTGCCCACATATACTCTTGGACTATCTCTCACATTTACACTGAACATCTCCCTAATGGCAGCAGGGACACCCCACAATTGGACCCACTGGATGCTTCTGAATGGTGGAGCACCTAATGATATCTGGAGGAAGACAGCAGAGAACACCAGACTGACTTGAAAAGAGAGGAGCTACAGCAGGCCCAACAAACATACAATGAAACATAGAATTTGACGACAGATAAGGATTACATGGCCCACCTAGTGTGCCCCTCTTTTCCCCGCTTATTCTACCCCCCAGACCCTACTTGCTCTCCTGCCACCTCCCCCCACACACACTTTAATACCATTTTTCTTTATACCTATCCCATGAATGCTTGAAGCCCACCACTGTTTTTGCCCCCCACCATCCATGCTGAAAGACTGTTCCAGGCATTCGTCACCCTCTCAGTAAAGACATACTTCCTCACGTCCCTCCTAAACTTCCCACCCTACAGCTTCATTGCATGCTCCTGCTTTCTGTACACCTTATTTTCTGATAAATGCTCCCTTCATGTACCTTATTCACCCCTGTGAGGTATTTAAAGGTCTCTATCATGTCCTCCCTTTCCCTCCTTTCTTCCAGTGTGTACATATTTAGATTCCTCAGTCTCTCCTCATAGGACATTTGATGTAGCCCCTGTACCATTTTTGCTGCCCTTCTTTGGATAGCTTACACCCTATCTGTCCTTTTCGAGGTGTGATCTCCAGAACTGGATACAGTACTCCAGGTGTGGTCTCACAAATGACTGATACAGTGGCAACAACACCTCCCTCTTTCTGCTGGTGATATCCCTCCCTATGCACCCCAGCATCTCACTGGTTTTCCCTACTGCTTTGTTGCATTCTCTTGCCATCTTAAGGCTATTCATTATGATTACCCCAAATCCCTTTCCTGTTTAGTGACTGTCATTACCTCCCTCCCCTCATTCTGTACTCTGACTCTACGTTTTTAAGCTCAAGGTGCATGACTTTGCACTTTTTGCATTCAAACCCAGCGGCCATACCCATGACCATTCCTCAAGCTATTTTAGGTCTCTATTCATTCTTTCCACCCCCTCTGAAGTGTGCACTCCATTGCAGATCTTGGTGTCATCTGCAAAGAGACACACCTTTCCTTCCTGTTCTTCTGCAATGTCACTTATAAATAAATTCTTATAAATCTTATAAATTCTTATACTCTATATATATTATATATATATATTCTATATATATATATATTCTTATAAATTCTTATAAATACATTCTTATAAATAAATAAATAGACTCCCTGGATCCCTACTTTCTTAAAGTAGCACTGCACACCTTAGCTGCCCCCCTCACTCACCTCTTCAATCTTTCCCTAGCTACTGGTTCCATCCCCTCTATATGGAAGACAGCTCAAGCAGTTCCACTACTTAAATCAGGTGATCCCATGGACCTTAACAATTACAGGCCCATTTCCATCTTACTGGTACTGTCCAAGATGCTTGAAAATTAGTAAACTGCAGTTAAGGGCCTATCTGGGCACCAACAACCTCCTAAATCCAGCACAATCTGTTTAGATCAATGCATAGCACCATCTCTGCCCTAGCCAAAGTCACTAATGATTGGCAGACTGCCTTGATAAAAAAGAATAGTACCTGTGCTGTGTTCCTGGATTTGAGTAAAGCATTTGATACAGTGGATCATGACTCATTAATATCCTCTCTTAGCTCCGTGAGCCTTGATTCACTCTCTCTCAATTGGTTTAGGTGCTTATCTCTGGAAGGTTACAACTGGTAAAAATGAAAATTACCTATCTACCTCTAAACCACTGCTAAGAGGTGTCTGCAAGGCTCTATCCTGGGCCCCATCCTCTTTGCCATTTATATTAATAACATTGACTCAACCTCTCTCAATCTAACATTCACCTGTTTCCTGCGATACTGTACTATATGTCAGCAATCCTCACCATCAAAAGCCTGTGAACTGTTACAGTCAAATTCTCCATCCTACAACACAACCTATTGGAAAAAACTACTTCTAAATGCAAAAAAACAAAAGCTATGTTCTTTGCACCAGAGTTGCTCTTCCATTACCCATCATTCACCACCCAAAATTATCCACCTTATTTGGAGAAAATTTGGAATTTGTGGATAAATTCAAATATCTTGGAGTCTGGATTGACAATAAGCTTGACTACTCTGTCACGTTGAAGAGCTACTAAAAAGTTGAGACAAAGACTTGGCCTATTTACAGAATAAAACACTACCTTACCAGAGACTCCAAACAAAGATTAATCCAGGCATCATTCCTATCCCTCATTGACTATGCTGATTTCCTCTACATCATTGCTCCTCTCCCTCTTAAATAAGCTGGACACCCTGTATCATAGAGCCATTAGATTTATTACAGACCTTCCTCCAGCACCCATCATTGCTCTCTTTACATGGCAGTCAATTGGACATCCTACAGCACAGAAGAAAAAGAATGCTGCAATCTGGATCTTTAAAGCTTTATCAGACAAACTCCCTCCTATATCTCAGACTGTTTCACCCGAATCACATCCAGGCCATACACCTTAAGGATCAATAAGCTCATTATGCTAAAGATTCCCAATATCTGCACGGTTTGGGAGGCTGCTATCAACTATTCCTAGCATTTATCTAGAACTCACTCCAAAATCTATGAATCTGAATACCCTCTTACCCTTATCATCCTTCAAAAATTATACACCACCCTATTCCCAGAACTGTGCAACTCTTCCATAAGCCTAGTCTCACAACCTCCACCCCTCCCTTCTGTAATCCACTATGTTTAGTTTCCATTCTTCTACCCAGTCAGTTATCACACTTCATATAAAAAGCCTATAGAAGCCCTACTATCTGAATATTATCCCTTCTATATCGAATGTCCTCTTCATTTTTACAGGTTTAAGTTATTGTTACTGTGCCTTGTATATCTGTAAATTTTGTATATATCTCTCAGCTAATTGATTGTATTAATGTTATGTTGTTCTCATGTCTTTGTACAAAACTTGTATCCTTCTTTGTATGACCACTCAGGTCCATCTTGTAAATGAGCTACGCTCAATGATATTAGCCTGAATAAATAAAGATATTGATTGATAAATTAAAGAGGACTGCACCCAGTACTGAACCCTGAGGAAACCTGCTGGTCACTATCCCTTTCCCTGAGTGGGTGCAGTTAACTAGCACCCTCTGTCGCCTATCCATCAGTCAATTATGCACCCAGTGTACCACCTTGGTTCCCATCAACAAGCTTCCCAGTTTTTTTATGAGCCTCCTATGTGGCCTTGCTGAAGTCTAAGGAGGCCATGTCAACCACTCCCCATGATCTATTCCTCTGGTCACCCACTCAAAGAAATCTATCAGGTCTGTCTGACATGATCTTCTCCCTCCTGTGAATCCATGCTGCCTTGGGTCCTGTAACCTGCTGGATGCAAGGTAATCTACTGGTCCTTCCTTTAGAAGTGACTCCATTAGTTTCCCCCACCACTGATGTCAGATTAATCGGTCTGTAGTTGCCAGCCTCTTCCCTGCTGCCTCTCTTATGGAGTGGGACTACATATGCCCTTCTCCTGTCTTGTGGAACCACCCCTGTATCTAGTGAGTTATTAAATATGGCTGTCAGAAGTGCTACCCGTACCTCCCTGAACTGCTTCATTACACTTGTATGTACTCTATCCAGCCCCACAGCCTTGTCCACTCTCGCATTCGCAAATCCCTTCAGGACTGTTTCCTCTTTGAATAGACTTGTGTCTACGTCCCTCCCTTCAGTGCTTCTGTAACCTATATGTGGCTCATCCCCTTCCCCTTCCACTGTGATGACAGAACAGAAGTATTTGTTCAGGATATAGTACAGGTTTGTAAGAACTCACTGTAACAGTAGATCTTCGAGAGAATCTCTTGCAGAAGGCCACACCGATAGGACTAAGCTGTCAGGCGTCAAGACCAGATGGAAAACTTCTAGCTAGCAGTCTAACATGGGGGACCACCCACTGCTGTCAGTCAGCTGATGTCAGCCTAGCCTATATAGGTGGGCGGTCCCCCACACCTGCCTCAGTTCTCCCACTGGAGACCCCATATGAGCAGCTGAAGGAGAACTGAGGAAGTTTCCCGACAGCCAAAAGAAAGGCAGAAGTAGTGCAAAAGACAAAAAGCAACAGGGGGAATGGAGGGAGGGAAAGCAGGGCCTGCTGCTTACGTAACTGTACTATCTTACTTCGAAGAAGGCTCTTGCAGCAGGCCACACCAAGAGGACTGAGTCCCAAGCAGCACTAAGTATCACCAGGGTGACACCACCTTGAGAAGAACAAGTCAGCAGTAAAGAGCTCATGACAGAAGGCCCTGAAGAACTGCCAGGCTGAAATTGGCCCTGTGCCTTGAGGCAATGTAATGCTTGATGAAGGTGTGGACAGACCTCCAGGTGGCAGCTTCACAGATGTCAGCAGCAGACAAATTTTTGAAGCAAGCTGTGGAGGCAGTCATACCCCTGGTGGAATGTCCCTTGACCACCCCGGCAGGGTTTTGTTGTACTTGTGGTAGCAATAAACAATGCAATTTGCTAACCACTTGGACAAACACTGGTTGTAAACAGGAGCACCCTCTCTCTTGGGAGTGAACGAAACAAACAGCTGGTCAGTTTTCCTCAAAGACTTGGTGTGGTTCATGTAATACCACAACATTCTGTGAACATCCAAAGTATGGAGCAATGCCTCCCCCTGATTAGAACACTCAGGAAAATAAACTGGCAGGTGGATGGATTGATTTAAAGTAAACTCCGATGCCACCTTAGGTAAAAACTTAGGATTAGTATGCAAAGACACCCTGTCTTTGTGAAAAACCTAATAACGGCTCCTTACACAAAAGAGCCTATAGCTCAGAAATCCTTTGAGCAGAGGTAACAGCAACTAAAAAACTGCAGGTGTCAACTAGCGGCCAGCTCAAAGGGAGGTAAAGTGAGTTTCTCCAACATAAAGTTGAGATCCCATGGAGGGTCCGGGTCCCGAATGGGAGGTTTCAGATGCAAAATGCCCTGCAGGAATGTGTGGGACACCTCAAGATGGGTGACAACTGTGTCCTCAATAGGTGCATGGTACGCAGATATGGCGGAAAGGTGCATCTTAAGTGAGGAGTACCCCCGACCTGAATCAGAAAGGGAAAGGAGGTACTCCAAAACTTTATTCACCAGGCAGGTGAATGGATCCAAATGGTGTGCAGTGGCCCAAATGGAGAAGCACTTCCATTTCCTAGCATAAGTGGCCCTGGTGGAGGGTTTCCTGGCCACCACAAGGATGTCACTGATCCTAGAGGATACCCCAAAGCAGGCAATAGCTAGGTCCGCAGGAGCCAAGCATGGAGCTGCTGGGACTTGAGTTCCCAGATGGACCAGTCTTTCCTGGTCGTGGGAGAGCAAGTCAGTGCACAGGGGTAAGGGCACCGGAGGTTCTGCTGCCAGCTGTTGTAGCAGGGGGAACCAAATCTGGTGTGGCCAGACGAGAGCTATGAGGATCATCTCCATTCCTTCCAGCTGGAGCTTGAGCAGAACCCTTTGCAGGAGTGGGAAGGGAGGAAAGGCATACAGAAACCTCCCCTTTCAAGAGAGGGACAATGAGTCTCACCAGAAAACTCCAGGCCCGGGGTCAAGCGAGCAAAAAAGTGGCAGTTTTGCATTGAGCGGGGATGCAAAGTGGTCCAACACTGGATGGCCCCACCTATCGAAGAGATCTTTGACCACTGAGGTTAGAGGTTCCCATTCATGAGCCAGCCAAGACGTTTTGAACACCTGGAACATGCACTGCCGAGAGCTCCAGACTGTGCTCGATGGCCCAGAATCAGACTCTCACTGCTTCCCGACACAGGGTGTAAGAATGGGTCCCTCCCCCCGCTTGTTGATGTAATACACTGCACACATGTTGTCTGTCTGTACATGCAGTGGACCGGGGAGGAGGTGAGTCTGAAAGGCCTGCAGGTCATAAAGAACAGTCTACATCTCCAGGATGTTGATGTGAAGGCCCTGCACCTCATCTGTCCAGGTACCCTGGGTCTGATTTTGGGCCAGATGGGGACCCCAAGCCAGATGCATCTGTCGTGACAACCTGTCGGGGAGTCGAGAGCCAGAAGGAGACTCCCGAATGGAGGTTGGCTGGGTCCAGCCAACATGATAGAGCCCTCCAGTCCGAGTCGTGCACCAGGACCAATTGGTCCAGGTTGTCGGTATGCTGGTCCCACTGGACCCTAAAGGTCCACTGAGGGACCTACATAATCAGACAGGCCAAGGGAACCATGGCAATTGCCACTGCCATGTGATCCAGAAGGTGTAGGAAAACCTGAAGAACCAAATGACCTGCACTATCAGTCACTCTGCTGTCTTCGGGCAAAAAAGCCTTGCCCCGACTGGTGTCCAGGACTGCCCCATGTACTGGAGGTGCTGGCAAAGAGAGAGGAAGGACTTCTGTAGATTTAAGGTGATCCCCAAGGCCTGGAAAAGACTGAAGGTTGATTCCAGGGTTTGAACTAAGTGTTCCCTGGAGGGGGCTACACACAGCCAGTAGTCCAGGTAGGAAATTACATAGAAGCCCTGCCTCCTCAATGCTTCTGCCACCACTGCCAGACATTTAGTAACTACCCAAGGGGGGGTGAGGATAGGCCAAAAAGGAGGGCCTGAAACTGATAATGGGCTCCCTGAAAGTAGAAGCAGAGGAAGCAACAATGGGCAGGAAAGACCTGGATGTGCAGTAGGCATCCTGCATGTCCCATCCACAGAGCCAGTGCCCCTGGTGCAAAAGGTGTAACAGTCCCTGAAGGGTGACCCTCTGGAAGCACTTGTACTCGATGTACAAATTCAGATGACTCAGGCCCAGGATGGGCCGAAGATCCCCAGTCTTTCTGGGGACAAGGAAGAAGTGGGAGTAAAATTTCCTTCCCCATTGAGCCTGAGGGACAGACTCTATGGCTCTTTTTGTAGAAGGGCCTGAACTTCCTCCCAAACCAAAGACAGGTGTGCAGGGAGGAGGTAAGTGGAGGGAACTGGAGGGTTTTCTGGTGGCCATTCCAGGAACTCCAGAGTGTGGCCGTGTTCTATGATCTGGAGCACCCAGTTGCCTGTGGAGATTCCCTGCCACCCTTCCAGGTCGAGGGAGAACCGACCCCGACCATCTCCTTCAGATTCTCGGTTGGAGGGAAGGGGTCAGCTAAGGAGTCGGGAGGTGGGTGCAGGTGCGGGCAGGGGGGCTGCGGGAGCCCTGGAGGCTCTGGCAGCGGCAGGAACAGGGACCGGTGGGGTCATATGTTTGTGCTGACCTTTGGTAGGCTGGGTCTAAGATTGCTTGTGGGAGGACTTGCAAAAGGGCTGGTGTTGGCTCGCTCTAGGTTGGCTGTGATAGAGCAAATGGACCAACTTGAGGGCCCGCCCTGACTCCTGCAGGGAAGCAATGATATCCTGGACATCTCCCCCAAAAAGTACTGATCCCCAGAAGGGGGTGTCCATAATGCTAGCCTGCACATCGGAGGTAAAGCCGGATACCCAGAGCCAAGAATGGCACCAGAGACAAACCCCAGCAACTGCCTTATGCCTGGAGGCATCCATCACATCATAGGCAGCTCAGAGAACACGACTGCCAACGTCAGAGTCCGATTGCATGAGTTGGGCGCGCTGCGTCTTAATGGGGTCCTGTGGAAAAGTCTGTGCCAGGTCCCTGGCTTGGTCCCTAAGAACATTCTGGTACTGGACCACGTGGGCCAGATACGTCATGGCCCGTATAGCCAAAGTAGTAGAGGCAAACATACATTTGCCAAGGTGATCCAGCTGCCTGGACTCCTGGTCCGGGGGGAAGGGTATTAAGGTGCTTGGGCTTCTTAGTACGGTTGTGTGTTGCATTAATTACCACCAAATCTGCCTTATGGTTGCTCCCCAGAAAAGGCCTGCCCATTGGGGTGTGGTAATGGTGGTCAGCTTTTTTTAGGCAGAAGAGTGGTAATAGATGGTTGTTTCCAGGCCACCCCAGTGACATCCTCATAAGAGTCTATCAAAGGGGGCACCACTACTGGGAGGGTATCCCGCTGCTGGGGGTACATGGCCAAGTGGCATCTCTCCAGGTCCTGCTGCTCCATATCCCAGCCCATAATGGACTGGATGTGCCGTATAGCATTCATAAAGGATGGATCATCGGGGCGGGGGGACTTGGGCACCTCGTTAAGTTGGTCCTCCCCTTCAGAAGAGTCGCCAGGAGAGCATGAAGACCCTGAAGAATCTGAGTCATCCTCTGTAGCATCAGAGTCTGGGACCGATGCAGGCTGCTGGTGTTCATCCTGCCTAGAACCCAAACCAATGTCGGGTTGAGGCCCTAAAGACCTCAATGTACAGGGATTACTAGGACCAGCCCTGTCTGGATCCTATGTCTGAGAGTCCCGTGGTGGGCAAAGGGGAGAAGCCGGCAGCAGTCGTTGGGGAGCGTGGGTCTGGCTCTGCATAAAGGACCACCACACAGAGAAAATGGCATTGTAATCTACCTGGGTGTGATATTATACACCGGCAGGAAAGGCAAAGAGGGTAACGATGGCTGAGGAGCCAGTAAAGGGTATCCTGGTGAAGGGCCACCCGGCGCCGGTTGAGGATTTGACGTTGGCCTGACGGGTGTCAGCTGTGGCGAAGGATGTGGCAGGGACAGTGATGGAGTCGGGCCCACTGGCTGGGGCTATGGCAGCATTTGTGGCAGCCTCAAAGGTGATGTTCTGGATCATTCAGGAGACTGAGCCCCCGATGCTGGTTCAGCTGGAGAAGCTGGCACCTGAGGGGATGGAGACCCCAGAGACAGAGGCAGAGGCGATGCTGGAGTGGAGGAGACAGTGAGCACCTGTTGTGGGCATTGCCTATTAGGGCTAATGTCAGTCCCAGCAGTGGGAACCAACAAAGGCAGCGCTGAGGCTGGGGGGGGGGTGACGGTGGTAGAACTGACACCCGAGGTACCAACACCAACTGAGCCACCTGGCTGAGAGCCTGTTGAAGATATAGGCGTGAACTTCAGGGGCTGGGGAGCAGAAGACAAAGTCCCCAGTCCTGAAGAGCCGCCGCCTGATATGGAAATAAGGGCGGCAGTGGAGCCACCAGGAGCCCGGAGGAAGAGAGGGATAGCGGGGCTGACGAGGTCGACCCCCTGTGGAAGAATGAACCAAACATGGCCGGCAGCCTAAGAGGCAACCGTGAATGGGAAGATGACTGGTCCTGGTGTTTGCTCCAGTGTTTGTGCTTCCCTGACTTCTCCTTGTGGGAAGAAGAAGAGGCCCCGGAGGACTCGGCAGGCGAGGCCAAGGAGCTCCTGGCATGCAGTTCCTTCTCCATCGTGACCAACTTCTGTTTTAAAAGATGGCTGTGCAGTGATTTTAAACAACATCTTCGGGTGGCCTGATTGAATTTCTGGCAATGCTGGCAGGCTTCAGTGTTGTGGCTGGGGCCTAGACAGAAGAGACATGCCGAGTAGCAGTTCCTTCCAGTGATTTGTTTGCCGCAGGCACACTTTGTGGAACGGTTGGAAAATGAGACTGGTGGAGAAGACATAAACTCGTCAAAGAAAACACCAACATTTCGATGTTTAAGCAAAATAGAACTAAAAGGAATCAAAAAATAAAAAAACTGCGGCAAGTGCGGGTAATGGTGGTTGACTGTAGCTGCAGCGTCCGCAAAGGTCCAACATGCGCAGGTCAATGGCAGGAGAAGAACTGGGGTAGGTATGGGGGACCGCTCACCTATACAGGCTAGGCTGACATCAGTTAACTGACATCGGCAGTGGGCAGTCCCCAGTGGTAGACTGCTAGCTAGAAGTTTTCTGTGTGGTTCTGGTACCTGACGACTTAGTCCTATCAGTGTGACCTTCTGCAAGAGCCTTCCTCAAAGTAAGATCTGCTTTTTCCTCATCATCCTCTGCACAGTATCCTTCTGCACCCCTCAGCCTCACAATTCCTCACCTTTTCTTTCTTTTTTCACATATATACTTAAAGGTCTTGCCCCGGTCCCTTTGTTTCTCCCCTAGTTATTCTCTCCTCAGTTTGCGCCTTAGCACCCCTTACCACCTTCCCTGCTTCCCTCTGTTTTTGATAGTACATCTCTCTATTCTCTTCCATCTGCATCTCCTGCTGCCCTTTTTGCCCTTATGCTTGCTGCCACCTCCCTTGAGAACCACACTGGTCTTTTTTTCATCCAGCTTTTACTCACCTCATTTGCACAGAGGTTTACTGCCAAAGTGAGGTACCAATGGACCATGGGAGCAAAAAAAAAAAAAAAAAGGTTTCTCCGGTCTTGCTCCCAGTTACACAGTTTTGAAGTCACATAATTTCAGCCAATTTGTGTCACTTACTGCAAGAAGAACCTCTTATCCTGCATACAGCTGTCATTTTATGCCAGTGTGAGAGGCAAGCACTCTATTACAGAGGCATGGGGGAGAAGTAATGATATTATTTATCAAAATAAAAAGGGAACTTAAAACTAATAAGTTACTCTAGTAAACACATGTGATACTGTATGTAATTAGTGGGTCTGTTGTGGACTTTGTGGACTGTGGTACAGTCCTCAACTGGTTTAGATGTTACTTCACCGGCAGGTCACAACATGTGGTGTCTGGAGTCTTTTCTTGAGTACCTGTGTCCCTGCCGTACGGGGTCCCACAGGGCTCTGTCTTGTCCCCCACATTGTTTGCGGTGTACCTGCTTCTGCTAGGGAACATTATAAGTAAAGCTACCAACTTTCTGAGGCCTAAAACTGGGACAGGGTCCATCCTGACCATGGCCCTGCCCCCACCATGTCACTCCCACGGGCACCACCGCAGACAACGCTGCACACAATTAAATGTTGCTGCTTGCTCTGGCCATGCCGCCCCACAGTAACATCAGCAGCAAACATCAAGATTAAAACAATACATCATTATGCTGCAGCAAGTTCCAAATCATGATGTACAGAAAGTTCATTAGAAACAAACGTGTTAAATTGTGTTCAGACATTCGAACTGCATGTGTTGCTCCTCCTGACAGTCCCATCCCAATCCACTTACACTACCCTCATTTGCTGAGCAAACTTCACTTCAGTGACTCCCACCACCACACCAAATTGTTTTCACACACTTCCCTGCAGCTGATCAGGTTTAGGTACCTTAGTTCACTGCTGCTGGTCTCCTGTCTGGAGTCCTTCTCCGCTGCTGGTAGGCAGATGTCCACATGCACTTGTTTGCACTACTACCCAGTCTAACCTAACAGGAAGGAACATGCTTTACCAATCTCCCGCTGACATGCTTGCAGTGCAACATAGGCGCAGAGGTTGAAGTTGCAAACTGTTGTCCAGCTCAAGCAGCGCTACAGTGGTGCTGAAATAACTGTCACTCATGGATTAGCAGTCAGCAAAAAAAGGGACAAAACTGGGACAAGTAAGCAAAAACCAGGACAAAAGTGACATTTTGCAAAACTTGTGGGGACACTGGGACATGTTGCCTAAAATAGGGACTGTCCTGGGAAAATAGGGACTGTTGGTAGCTTTAATAATAAGGCAGTATGGGCTGAATTTCCACTGCTATGCAGATGACACTCAGCTCAACATGTCCTTTGTGCCCAAGCAGCAGGAGATGGTCTCGGTATTTAACAACTGCCTGACTGAGAATCAAGACTGGATGAGGGCAAACTGTTTGAGGTTGAATCCAGACAAGACAGATGTACTAGTGCTGGAACCTGGTCATCAGGGGGCAAGGATGCAAGCTGGTCAAGCCACAGGGCTTAGGCTTGGACACTCCCAGTTGCTTACCTCAGATTGGGTGAGGAACCTTGGCACTGTGTTGGACTGCAGTCTGATGCTTAGATCTCAGATGTTGGCCATGGTCAAAACCTCTTTTTACCATCTGAGAAACATTGCCAGGGTGAAACACCTGATACCCCGTGACAGAAATCGGAAGGAAGGAGTTAATGGCTTGGATTTTTGGCTGGTATTTTTTTAGCAGTCTGAAAAAAAAAAAACACACACTGGGATTCCACTGTCCACCAGCTTATAGATAAGGGCTGAATAATAAATCTCAAACAAAGTGACCAAGTGGGGGAGTGGACATACACACACACAGACTCAAATAGCTTGAAAGGACTGGATCACTCAAATATAAACTGAAGGTTAAAAATGAATATAATTGGACACTGATAGGAGTTCAATCTGATTGGAACAATTAAATACATAGATGGTAACTGGTTGGTGCATTCAAAGGGGGAATAAGAATCACCTATTCTCAAGAGAGAATATAAGAGGCTGAAAGACAGTTATAGAGGAGTTGCTCTTGGAGTTGCTGGAGAAGTTACATCTATGAGGCCAGGCTTGGGGCCTACACTTCTAGCTATGTCCGTGGGAGCTGGCAGATAGCATAGGGCCCAGTTTCTCTTTATGGATAGGGAAGGGTAAGAGTTTAATAGCATATCTCAGTGTGACCGGGTGACCCCTGTCATGGAAGGGTGCCCTGAGTCTGTTCTAGATCCCCCAAAGACTCACTAAAATGCTTAGGAAGCACAGAAACAAAAAGTAAAAGTGCAGGACAGGAACAGCAGTTCCCCTTGTGTTCTGTTCCCTGTGTTTGCTAGAAACTGCCCTTGGCAAAGGGACAAAATGAAAAGTAAAAGCTGATGGCTGCACTTTACAGCTGTAGGCAAATGTCGAGAACTGTTTTCTACAGCTCTAAATAAGAAACAGTTAATTAAGCAGCTTGTTGCTGCTTTACTAAAATACACCATTCTGTGTGGTATAGGGTTTTCATCTGCTCTAATGAAAGTTTAAAAGAGCAGACAAATACCTCAAACAATAATAACACAGTTACAATGACAGTAGGACTCTGGGGCCCCATTAAGATTATCTGTGGTGTTTAGCTAAACTCCTAGTAAGGTACACATTGCTTTAAGTAGAAGAAAATAAAATACATGTTTGGGCCTTGTTTACCAAAGGAAATTTACAAGATGCTTACCTGAGTTTAGTGCAGGAAGAGTGCCAGTTTGTAAGTCAGAAAACACAAGAAAGCTAGATAAAGCTCTAAGGATAACTTTTATGAAACAGTCATTCTTTACCTGTGGGAGCCCTTTGCTGTATCACAGTGCTGTTATAAGGCTGGCAGCCCACAGACTGTCTGATTTTGTGGAACTCCCAGTTAGTGAGGTCATCAGCTAGAGGTGGAGCTAGGGGAAATTAAGTTCCTCATAGCTATAAAATTGTGTAGCCAGGCCAGAATGAATATTATGTTAATGTTGCTAGGACTCCTATTAACCAAGGCTTGGAAATATCCCTTTTTCTTATGTTTAGGCCGGGATATGAGCCTCAGAGATGTGTTTTTAGTTAAAAGACATAATGTGGGTGTTTCCCAAGGAAGTGATGTCACTAGGACACAGGATAAAAGATTGCCACTAGAGGCTTTAATTTAGATAAGGCGTCAGTCTAGAACTGACTGTGAGAGGTGTAAGACCTTAAGTTTAGAAGGCTTGTGTCTATACCCTAGACAGCACTGATGTTATTGACTTAATGACAATTTTCTTATTTTCTGTGTTTAATTATTATCATTTTATGCTACAAATAATAAAATGATAAATGCCAGCCTGGCACTTTTTATGCACTGATTTTGATGTCTGCCTGCTAATTGTCTCCTGAACAACAACCCCGCTACACTCAGAATAGTCTTTTTCATTTGTCATCTGTTATTTAAAAATATTTGTTGACTTTTCCTGTATCAGTGTTATTTTTTTGTGTTAAACATATATATCCTGTAATACTACGTTTGACCTTCTGTTAAGTAAACAGCTATTTATTTACTCAACAGTTGTGGTTGTGACTTAAATTATTTATAAGGTATTTGAATGGTTTCCACTGGCTGAGGCAAAACTCTGTTTAGCATCTGCCACCCGAGAGACACACTACCAGGCTTTGATCTGTGCAATTACAGGTTTGACCTCCCAGTTCTGTGCAAGTGGGAATTCAGTGCTGGGCAAACCCAGCTGGTGGCAGCGAATACCCAAAGACAGACACCTCTCTGAAAGCTGTTAAAGCCCAGAGAGAGAGAGGTGGGTTGTCACAAATTGGTTGGCAGTGGTGGGGTGACTGTAGACTTTCTAGCACACTGAGATACAGAGTTTGCCAGTGGAACGTTTACCTTAGCAGTTACAAAACAGGATATATGACAGAGCACACTTGTGCAACAGTTTTTTTTGTTTCTAGTTAGCACAGTTTAATGTAGGTTGAGAGAATGAGCTCCATGGAGTACGACTCACTTACTGTGCAACAGCTTTGTGACAAGTGCCAGGAAAAGGGGATTAAGCTTGAACGTCTAAAACAGAAAAAAAAGGCAGACCTCATAGCTGCCCTGGTGGTACATGAGCAGAAGCAGATGGTCTCTGGGGGTGAGTCAGGAGCTGGTGTAGCAGACCTCCCAAATCAGCTTGATGCCCTGCAACTGCAGCTGGTGCTGCGAGACAAGAAGTTGGAGACAAAGAAGCTGAACTTTGAGACAAGGAGACTAGAAGCAGAAGCAAAAACAAGAAGACGGGAAGCAGAGGAAGAACTGGAAGAAAAAAGACTGGCAGACAGAGAAAAAGAATGTCAGGAAAGAGAAAAAGAATGCCAGCATGAAATCCAGAGACAGCAGCATGAGAGGGAAATCATGACCCTGCGCAATCAGCAAAATGTGAGTAATGGTAGAGTGAGATTTCTTCATGAAGCCAAAATTAATTCTAAATTGTTTCCTCAATTTAGAGAGGGAGATGATCTTGATCTATTTTTAAGGTCATTTGAGAGAGTATGTGAGCAATTTCAATTGACAAAGGCTTCGTGGTCAACTTATCTCACACCCTTACTTACGGGGAGGACTTTGCAGGCATTTACTAAAATGCATGATGAAGACTATGTTGATTATGTTAAGGTTAAAACAATGTTTGATGTGCTTACGCAACTGGATGAGATAATATGAGATGATGCTTGTGTAACTTGATTTGCTTTGTGGCTTTATGACTCTCTATCTGTGGGATATACCACCCTGTAGGGCTACGATGCAAGGAACCCTAGAGGAGGGTTCTCTCCTACAGGTGCCAGGAATGAATGTGTCGGGCAAAGGTAGGTTAGGAAGAAGCCCACAGGAAAGAAAGACAAGCCGCTGGAGGAGGAGGGGTGGATGGTGGGCAACGAAAAAGAATCCTGGTGAGGCCCAGGATGTTGTGACCTTTTAAGCTCAATGGGGGTGTGCCGCTGTTGCTCCGCCCATCGAACCTCAGGCTTAAAGCCCTCCCATTCGATGTGCTTATGCAATTGGATGACATAATAGGAGATGATGCTTGTGTAACTTGATTTGCTTTGTGGCTTTCCGCCTCTGTATCCGTGGGATATACCACCCTGTAGGGGTACGACACAAGGAACCCTAGAGGAGGGTTCCCCCCTACAGCTGCCAGGAATTAATGCATCGGCTAAAGGTAGGTTAGGAAGAAGCCCAAAAAGAATACCCAAAGATGTCAAGCTTCGAAGAGGCAAGGATGATGAATGAATTCTGTGAAAAGAAGGGTTAACTTCCTAAGGAGAGAGGGGAAAGCCAGGGCCACCATCCGCCTCCATCCAACAGCGGAACCTAACTAACTAATGTGAAGAAAGCACTAACTCTAACTAATATTATGACCATTGGCATGGAAGAGAGGAAAAACCCCCTTTGAGGAGGAAACCTCTGGGGATCCAAGGCCTAGGTCACCTTCCCTCCAGGCTGACAATGTTAGATTTGAGGACGTATGCCAGTAAAGAGAATGGTTCATAGCTGCGGGATATTAGTAGGGAGGATGATGATGGGATAGGGAAAAACTCCAAAGAAGCACAGATTAAAAAAGGAACATGAGGTAGCAGGGATCCAAGGAGGGTATGTTCGAGTAGTCAATGAGATATAGTAGATCAGAGGAGCAAGGGGTATCCATATGTGCTCATGAGGAGGTTCCAGATGTGCTGATGAGGAGACTGAAGATAATGCATTGACTTGATTGAGCGATGAGAGTGAGCAGACACTGAGGTTGAAGAGGTATGCTTGATTATGCGATGTGAATGATTAGACCCTGGAGTTGTAGTCAATGAGGCAGCATAGGATACAATGATAGGAATGCATTCAGTGATAGGAATGTTCGAGTAAGCGATGGAAATAGATAAATGTTGAGGTACTGCTGAGTGAATGGTGACTGGAGGTATGAACATGATACACGCAGCAGGATGGCTGCAGGTTGATAAGGTGGCAAAGGAGTCATGACAGGTACGCCCAAAAAGAAATATTGATAGCAGGCTATGAGTGGAGGGAATCCTGGATGGCCAGTATGGGCTGGCCCATAGCAAAGAGTGACAGATAGGAAGGCATGGGCCAGATGGGGACATCCGAGGCATACTGATTGAGCAACTGAAATAGATAAGCAGATCAAGGTAAGGTATCGAAGACCAGCACATCCTTGACTGGATATCAAATCGATTTGAGGTAGCATGGATATGAGGCGGCATGGGAGCCATGATAGGTATGCCCAAAAAGAAATATTGAATACAGGCCACGATGGGAATTAGACCCTGATGTTGAGGTTGCTGAGGTAACACAGGAGTCAATAGAGTGATGCAAGCAATGAGGCTCCTTGAAAGGAGGGATACTCTGAAGCCAAGGAGGCATGTTCAGCGAGGCAGGATAGCAAAACTGGACGATGGATGAGGAAGAGAGAAGCCAAGAGTGGAGAGAATTCATGATGGCTGGTATGAGAAAAGGCATGATGACAGATGGAGCCATGATTGGAGTGAATCCTTGATGGCTGAAGATGGAATGAAGCCATGACTGGAGGTTCGATGAGAAAGAAAAGGGTAATGAGGACTGGAGTCAGGAACCTGATACATGCAGCGCTAGGCTGAGGAAGGTAAAAGAGGAAATGGATGAGGTACAATGGTGGATTGAAGCCTTGGAGGCTGGTATGGGAAAGCAAGGCATGAAAGGGCGGAGGACGGGAGATAGGTCAATGGGGTAGCGTAGGACCCAGCTGCTACAGGATAACTGCAGTAGGGCGAGTTGGATGAAGTGGCAGAGGAGCTTATGATCCAAGATAGGCATGCCAAAAAGAATTAGCCAGACAGAGCAAGGGAAGATTGTAGACCTGGCAGCGAACCACAAGAGCAAGGCGGGGGAAGTGGACTTCGAATCCACGGCAAGATGACGCCATCCAGAGGCTAAAAGAGGCCATGGCAACTAAAATAATACATGGAAAATACAAGAGAGTCTCTAGATATGGCAGTGTTAGGTAAAGGAGAGGGAGCAGCAGAATGGTAGAACTTGCCAAAGGTACCACCACCAACCAGGCAGCACGGAACAGTGAGACCACGCTAGCCAGAAAACAGCTCACACCAAGAATAGAAAGGAAAAGGAGAGCATCCTGATCACTCCCCGGGGAGAGAAAATTTAGGTAGAAAAGCAGGAACTGCAGTCAGGCAGCGGGCAGAATCACGGGCACACTACTGCAAGGCATAGAGGGTCACCTGCAATGCAGACATTGGGAACACAGAGCAGGACAAGTGCACCCAGCAATACACAGGAAGAACAGGGGGCATGGCAAGGGTACACAGTAACATGCAGGAGAGTACAGCAAAAGCAGAGCAGCACACAGGTCCTTTGAACAAGCAGGAATAGGAAGGACCACAAGAAAAAGCCGCTGAAATGTGAGAGCCACCACTCACCATGGATGGCACGCCACAAGCGCAGCATGTAGCACAGAAGCAAGTGAGAAGCGAAGTCGAAGAGGAGATGGGAGGAAATGCAGTGAGGGAGGCCAGATGGGGTAGTTGAGGAGGTGATGGTTACAGGAGAACAGAGGCATGTACAGCAGAAGGGAAGGCCCACCAGGAGAGGAGGGAGGGCCGAGCGGCGAATGCAGGAGACTCTGAGCACAGAGATGAGCGGCAAAGCTCAGGGCAGGGGATGAGATGCCGGGAGGGTGGAGCAGAGCCAGCGACAGAGGTAGCCAGAAAGGAAAGCCAGGGAGACTGAACCAGCAGGCAGAACGAGGGGGCAGGGTCTAGAGAGGCAGCGCGGGTTGGAATGAAGACGAGGAAGGTGGTAGAGTGGTGGCTGATGTACACCCGAAAGCACCGGGGAGTACACGGAGCCGCTGTGTTCAAAATCGCATTGCTGAGTCATGGAATCCCCCGTGGCAGCATGCAAGAGACCATAGTAACAGAGACCTGAACAGCCCCTTCTGCAGCTTGGCAGCATAGTCGGATTCACTGAAAAGCAGGTCCAGTTGAGCGGCTGTACCCGGTGGATCACGGCAAACCCGGAAGTGTGGGTGGAGAGCAGGAATACAAATGAAACATGAAATGGTAATGAGGGCGTATGGGGGAGATGAGCGAGCAGGCAAGCGGACGCAGCCGGAGGCCACATGAGGAAAGAAACGGAGCAGGAGAAGCCGCAGCTGACCTGGCAGCCAATATGGCCTCCGGCTGCAATGAAAAAGAATCCTGAGGAAGGTAACATAGGAACGGATGAGGTATGATGATGGACTGACTCCGTGAAAGCAGGTACTGGAAAGCGAGGTATGAAAGGACGAAGGATGGTAGGGAGGTCAAAAAGGGTGGCATAGAACCCAGACGGGAGTAAGCAATGGAAATCAATGAACCATAAGGTAAGGACGAGGGAATGATGACCAGATTATTCAGGAACTTGATACATGAGGCAGAAGGGCCACAGTTCAATGAGGTGGCATAGGATTCATGAAAGGTAAGCCCAAAAGAAATATCGATTGCAGGTCAGACATAGGCAGCCAGAGACAGCCACAGATGAGGATGGCAGAGTAATCAGGCTTGCATGCCACTGCATTGGAAGGGAGGCACCGACAGCCATGCAGAGAGGGCGTGGTGGGGTAAGAGAGGTAAAATGCACCCAGAGGTACTGGCAGCATAACAACAGGAGGGCGAGAACAGCCAAAATGGGTCACAAAGGATCCAACGACATACAGGGCACAGAGAGCCAGGTGAGTAGGAGCCCTGCAGAGCAAGGCAGCAGGGGAGGTAAGCGATGGACGGCCTCAGGCCGAGGCAAAGGAGAGGACAGAAACATGAATCAGGCAGCAGAGCAGCAATGACGAAAGCTCCGAAGTCCTGAAAAAAGTAGAAGGAACGAGGAGAAGGCAGGATAAGCGCCCTTGAGGAGGGGCGAGGTACCAAACCGAGAAGCCCTGGGGTGGCAAGCGAGAGATGACTAAAAGTGAGACAGCCTACTAGTCTATGACACACTGCTACCCATGTATCCTATAATGAGACCAGAAGTGGGACAGAACCATGGGAGTTCATGATGTTGTGTAATACTGGGTAGCATCTGGCCCCACTCAAGCAGGTCTGCTATAAGACTGCTACGGGCTTGTTAAGCAGGAGGTAGCCAACCCAGGTAGAAAACAGAATGTATAGTAGAGAGTAGCATTGGAAAGGCAGAACAAAAATAATAAATAAACAAAAAATTGGTACTCACTGCTGCAGTAACACACTTGTTTCCAGAGGGGACAGGTAGCAATGCTGGGAGAGACGTGGCAGCACAAGAAGGTGGGAGCGAAGCACCGACCACTACCACACCAGCCAGAAAGGCAGAGGAAGGAAGGAAGGAAACCAGAAGGTAGTGAAGCAGACTGTTGCACAGCACAGCACTGAAAAATAATATAGGCAAGGTAGCCGCAGTTATAAGGATGTCAAAAGTGAGATGGGAGGAATGGACCCATGCAGCCGGAGAAACCCACCAGCAGAAGTGTGCAACACCCAACGGCTGGTTCAAGCGGGGCAAACAGGAGCCAAAAGCATGAAAACTGAATGGCATGACCAAGCTCACAGGTACCACCCAGGAACCCACAGTACTAGTTGTAGTGATGCACAGAGAACTAAAAAGATAGGAGCATGTGGCCCTAGCAGAAGTGGGCAAAACTTTTTTTTTAATCCCTTTTATTTTCTCCAGAAGGCTACTAGGTGATCAACGAAACAGAGGCAGGTGCCCCAAGCGGGAACATTGAAGTAAGGTGTGTACTTTAGGTAAGGGGGCCAAAGACCGAAACTGTCTTGCCACTGGGATCCTAGGAAAGCTAGAAAAGTACAGTAGAGTACTGTAAGGGCCATGGATGGAGCTCCGCAGGTCAGAGCAGGCAGCTGAGGACTGATGTTATGGCAGAAAGGGGACATACAAGACATGTTAAATGAGCTCCGGAGCAACCTGACAGGCAAGTGCTGAAGTGAGAAGCAGCAACGTAGGCAGAAAAGGACAGTCTGGAAGGACAGGAGAGACTGGGACCACTTAGAGAAGAGGGGGGCTAGAGTGAAGACAATTGAGAGGACAGCTGGGGAGCGAGCAGCATGATGAGGAATGAACGGGACGGGGTGAGATGAAGAAATCGGAAGGGGGGGCATACTGAAATGGAGAGATGAAATGAAACAGCTGTGGGCAGCAGCAAGGATGTGGAACAGAGGAGCAAGGTGAGTGGAATCGGGAGAAAAAGAGACAGGATAAGGAGGGGAGACTGGCAAGTGCTGTGAGCAAGCGGGAACAAAAGGAACGTAGAGCGAGAGAGAAAGGTGGGGAGAGCTGGAGGCAGCAGAATGAAATGGGAGGCAGAACAGGGAGACAGCACAGCCGACAAAGGCTCCGGCTGCAACGCAAAAGAATCCTGGTGAGGCCCAGGATGTTGTGACCTTTTAAGCTCAATGGGGGAGTGACGTTGTTGCTCCACCCATCGAACCTTGGGCTTAAAGCCCTCCCATTGTTAAAATGCTTTGAATTCACTCCTGAGGCTTACAGAAGGAAATTTAGGGAGTTAAAGAAAAGCTCAGAAGACAGTTATGTGGAATTGCAGGTTCGATTGTGTACTTACCTTGACAGCTGGGTGGCCGGGGCAAAAGCAGACACTGTGGGACTAATCAAAGATTTGTTTGTGAGGGAACAATTTTTTTAAATTGTACCTGAGAATATGCGTGTATGGCTCCTAGACAAGGCATGCTCCTCCTCAAAGGAGGTGGCAGCAAGCGCTGACATGTACATGGCTAGCAGGCCATACACACAGCATAAGTCTCATGGTGGTGGTGGGGGGGGGCAGCACAAGGTTCTAAGGGGTCCCATGGGAGGCAGCCTAAAGGAAACCTGCCTACACCTGAGCCCAAAGCAGAACCCTCTGGTTCTAAAGGGACTCAAGAGACAGGACCCAGGAAATGTCATATTTGCGATCAAGTGGGCACTTGAGATATAACTGCCCTCAGAAAATGGTTAAGGGGCAAAGGCCTGGGGATGGGGGTGATCAACATAGTACTGGTCTGTTGGTGGGGTGTGTGCAGCCTGAAGAACCACTCTTCTCTGACGTGACTATGCACCCCATTGTAGTTAATGGGACAGTAACCCAAGGACTGAGGGACACAGACTCTTACATCTCCCTGGTGAGGCAGGATCTAATCCAGGTGGAGCAGATGTTGCCAGGGAAATACTCCAAGATCCGGAGAGTCACACGGTCAGCAGTCCAAATACCAATGACTCGAGTCTTCCTGAGCTGGGAGGGTGGCCACGGAGAAAAGGAGGTGGGGGTGATAGAGGACCTCCCTGTATATGTGATCATAGAAAATGATTTTGACCACAGGGAATCTCTGGTGTGTGTTGCAACCCATAGCCAGACAAAAGGGCAAGCTTCTGAGGGTGAAGAGGGGGTGATTCAACATGGTCCAGCCCCTTCCTCAGCAGCTGAGGAAGTGGCTAGCATGGAGGAGGGGCTGGCTAGAAGCAGTAGTCCTGAACCCCAGTCACAAATGGAGGAGCCCACAGGGCTTCCTTCTGCAGGGGCACTGGGAAGGGTCAGATGAGGGGTTCTGAGCGCTGCACAGCGGACGGATCCTACCTTGTAAAAACTGAGGGAAATAGCAAATAGGGCTGAGGGTCCTCAGGGGGGTAAAGAGTCAGTTTATTGTGATAATGGGCTGCTGTACAGAGAATGTACAACAGAGGAAGTGCTAGATGGTGAGGTGCTTCAGCAGCTGGTAGTCCCTAAGGTTCACCACCAGCAGCTTTTGGCCCTTGCCCATGATATCCCTTTTTAAGGCCACTTGGCTGTGAGGTGCACGAAAAAGCAGCTGACCAACAATTTCTTCTGTCCTGGTATTGGCAAGGATGTGGCAAATTACTGTAGAACTTGTCCACAGTGCCAGAGGGTGGGGAAAATGGGGGATATGGCCAAGGCAGCTTTAGTGCCCCTGCCCATTATTAATGAACCTTTCAAGAGGGTAGCTGTGGACATAGTGGGGCCACTAAGCACCCCAAGTCGCACTGGCAAGCGATATATTCTGGTGGTAGTCGACTATGCCACAAGATACCCAGAGGCAGTGGCTCTATCGTCCTCTGAGGCAGAACCTGTGGCTGATGCACTGCTTGGAATATTTAGCTGGGTGGGCTTTCCCCAGGAGATACTGACTGATCAGGGCACCAGTTTTATGTCGGGGTTAATAAGTAGTTTGTGGGAGAAGTGTGAGGTGAAACAGCTCAAAATCTCCCCATATCATCCCCAAACTAATGATTTGGTGGAGCGATTTACTTCAGCCCTTAAGACCATGTTAAGGACTTTTGCTGACCAACACAAGAGGGACTGGGACAAATATTTGCCTCATCTCCTATCTGCATACAGGGAAGTCCCTCAGGAATCCATAGGGTTCTCACCTTTCAAGCTCCCGTTTGGCCATAGGGTGAGGGGGCCCCTAGATTTGATTCAGGATGAATGGGAGGGTGATTGTGCCTCCCAAGGGGAGTCTGTTGTGGAGTATATCCTGAACTTCAGGACCCACCTTAACGAGCTCATGGGACTTGCTCCGGAGCACTTGGCCACTGCGCAACAGTGGCAGAAAGTCTGGTATGACTGCGGGACCTGAGCCAGAGAATACGTGGTGGGATAGTGAGTGATGGCACTCATCCCTGTCCAACAGAATAAACTACAGGCAGCATGGGAGGGGCCATTCTCCATTGTCCAAAAGGTTAGTGATGTCAATTACATGATAGAGCTACCGGGCAGGAGATGGAAGCGAAAGGTGGATCATGTTAACATGCTGAAGCCCTACTATGACAGGGAGGAACTGGTCCTTGCTGTGTGCAGCACCCCAGAAGAGGAAACTGAGGCTGATCCACTGGTGAACCTGCTTGGGGAGGCCCGGGCCACATCCTCTGTGGACAACCTTACCCTCTCCGAACAGCTGACACCAGCCCAGGTGCAGGAGATTTGGGGTGTGCTGGGAGAATTTGAGGACATGTTCACAGGGAAGTCGGGGTACACCACGCTGACAGAGCACCATGTGGATATTGGGACCCAGGTACCCCTGAAACATTCTCCCTACAGGGTACCCGAGCAGATTAAGCAGACCATGAAAGAGGAGCTCAAAGAGATGTTGGAACTTGGAGTAATCCAGGAATCTAGTAGCCCCTAGGCCTCGCCCATGGTACTGATCCCCAAGAAGGACGGTACCACATGATTCTGCGCTGACTACTGGAGGCTTAATAGCTGCATGGAGTCTGACGCCTGTCCCATGCCCAGAACAGATGAGACCCTGGAGTGACTGGGGGAGCCAAGTATCTGACCACAACAGACCTAACAAAGGGCTAAAGGCAGATACCTCTAACTCCTGCAGCCAGGGAGAGATCAACTTTGATCACTCCATTTGGCTTATACGAATTCAAGGTAATGCCATTTGGAATGAAGAATGCACCTGCAACCTTTCAATGGCTTGTGGATCGCATTCTGACTGGGGCAGGTGAGCTTGCATTGGTGTGTATGGACGATATAGCCATATACAGTCAGACCTGGGAGGAGCACATCAAGAATGTACAGGACGTGTTCCACAGGCTGAAGAACACAGGTCTGACAGTCAAGGTGGAAAAGTGCCAGATAGGTATGGCAGAAGTGTCCTACCTTGGGCACTGGGTGGATAACGGACACATCTGCCTAGAGCCTGCCAAGGTCAATGCCATCCTGGCCTGGCCCACTCCTACCACCAAGAAACAGGTAAAGGCATTTCTGGGGACAGCAGGGTACTACCGTAGGTTTGTTTCTCGCTATAGTGATCTGGCTAAGCCCCTGACAGACCTAACTAAGAAGGGAAAGCCAGATAAGGTGCAGTGGACAAACGGCTGTGAGGTTGCTTTTCAGGAGCTAAAGAAGGCCTTAAGCGGGCCAGCTGTACTGGCCAGTCCCAACTGCAGTCTAAAGTTCATTGTCCATGTGGATGCCTCAGACCTTGGGCTGGGTGACGTGCTGAGCCAGGTTACCCAGCAGGGAGGAGAGCACCCAGTCATGTACCTCAGCCAGAGGCTTCTGCCCAGGGAGGAGGCCTATGCCACCATTGAGAAGGAGTGCTTGGGAATAGTGTGGGCCCTTCAGAAGCTGCAACCTTACCTCTATGGAACAGAATTTACTGTGGTCACAGAGCATAATCCCCTGATCTGGCTTCATAGGTCAAGCGGGCAAAATGGGTAACTACTACATTGGAGTTTGGTACTGTAGGCATACAACATGACCATCAAGCACCACAGTTGTAAACAAAATGCCAATGCAGATGGGTTATCTAGGCAGATCTAACAGCATGGCTGGATACTTTGGGCACTTCCCAGCAGTTGCATGAATGGCTGTGTCACTTGGGGTGGCCCAAAGGACGCATCTTCATCACCTGGGGGGGGGGAGGGAGATGTGACAGAATTGGGAAGGAAGGAGTTAATGGCTTGGATTTTTGGCTGGTATTTTTTAGCAGTCTGGAAAAAAAAAACACTGGGATTGCAGTGTCCACCACCATATAGATAAGGGCTGAGTAATAAATATCAGACAGAGTGACCAAGTAGGGGAATGGACATACACACACAGACTTGCATAGCTTGAAAGGATTGGATCACTCAAATATAAACAGAAGGTTAAAAATTAATATAATTGGACACTGATAGGTGTTCAGTCTGACTGGGACAATTAAATACATACATGGTAACTGGCTGGTGCTTTCAAAGGGGAAATAAGAATCACCTATTCTCAAGAGAGAATATAAGAGGCTAAAAGAGAGTTATAGGGGAGTTGCTCTTGGAGTTGCTGGGGAAGTTACATCCAAGATGCTAAGCTTGGGGCCTACCCTTCTAGCTATGTCATGGGAGCTGGCAGATAGCATGGGGCCCAGTTTCTCTTTATGGATAGGGAAGGGTAAGAGTTTAATAGCATATCTCAGTAATAGTATTTGTCTTTTGTCATCTGTTATTTAAAAACATTTGTTTACTTTTCCTGTATCAGTGTTATTCTCTTGTGTTAAACATACTGTATATATCCTGTAATGCTACTTTTGACCTTCTGTTAAGTAAAAAAACTATTTATTTACTCAACAGTTGTGGCTGTGACTTAAAATATTTATAAAGTATTTGAATGGTTTCCACTGGCTGAGGCAAAACTCTGTTTAGCATCTGCCATCCGAGAGACACACTACCAGGCTTTGATCTGTGCAACTGCAGGTTTGACTTCCCAGTTCTGTGCAAGTGGGAGTTTTGTGCTGGGCAAACCCAGCTGGTGGCAGTAAATACCCAAAGACAGACACCTCTGAAAGCTGTTACAGCCCAGAGAGAGAGGTGGATTGTCACCCCGACTTATCTGCCGGCACTGGTGCATGTTTTTGTGACCTTGCGCTGAATTATTGCAATTCCCTGTACCTAGGGCAAACTGGGGAGATCTCGCTGCCTGCAGCTGGTGCAGAATGCAGCGGCCAGGTTGTTGACTGGCTTGCTTCGGATGTGCCATGTCACACCTGCGCTGCCCTCTCTGCACTGGCTGCCAGTTAGGTGGAGGATCTCCTTCAAGGTCAGTTTGATATCTACAAGGCCCTACACAATCAGGGGCCCGGTTACCTGAAAGACCTCCTGACTGCCAACTGACCCATCCACTCCCTGCACTCTGTAGACGTGGAATTAATGGAGGTTCCCAGGATTTATTTAAAAACATCTGGGGTCCAAACTTTTTCTTATGCGGCCCCAATCCTGTGGAACTCACTCCCATGCTATATTCATGAGACTCCAACAGTGGACATTTTTGAACGGGTGCTCAAAACCTTTCTGTTTGAACAGGCTTTTATGGGAAGTTAGAATATTCTTACAGATATATAGCCAGAATGTATATGCCTTTTGTACTGTACTGTGCTGTTTAAATTTGTTTTTTAAGAATCTTAAATTGTGAAGCACACCGAGTCACAATGAAGAAGTCTGCTATATCAAATAAAGGATTGATTGATTGATTGAGCTCATATGTGCTAGGTAAGATTATGGTTTGAGACTAATTTCACAGTTTGGGCAGACGACACTATTCAGCTTCACTTTACATGGTCCACTTACCCAACTGCACAGGAAGGGACTTGTATACTACAAGAGACAGCTCTGAGGACGCATACTGTGTAAACTTATATTATAGCACCCAATAGGTTGTGGAGACAAAAACAGTGGTGGAATTCAAGCATGCATGGGACAGTCATAAGGCAATTCTAGGGGTTGGGGGTAGGAAGAAGTAGGCTGCTGGTTAACTAGGATCTGCAGCTTATCCATTAGGTAGGGAAATGGGCAGACTGGGTGGGCCAATCGGTCCTTATCTGGCATCAAAATCTATGTTTCTACGTCTATGTTTGACTACCAGAGCAACGTTACAGACGGGGCCCATATATTGGAAACACGAACTGTGAGCATACAGTATGTGCAGAGACAGAATTTGTACTGCAGGAACTTGGGACCATTTGCATTGGGTCACTCTGGTATTTGTGTGTAGTAGTCTCAGTTCTATCCCTGACTTAGTTTTAAAATGTAATCTCTTCCAAAACAGCCCAAATGATCAACTCTCTGGGCAGTAATAGAATTCAGTCTTGGAACCAAGAGATGTAGTGTGTTATCAGTGCACTAAACATGCTACAGTCAGCAGAGTGAATGTTATTTATTTTTTGTATTTGAAATTTATTGACAAGGAACAATACATTAAGCCAAGGCTCATTTCCAGGTACAGCCTTGTACTATTTAGGTTCCTGTTCACATGCCATAAACTCTACTGTAGGAAAGGAGGTAATACCATTAACAAAGGGCACAAGCAGCAGAAATACCCTGGACACAGTTTTGCTAGCGGTTAAGTCCATTAAATGTTACCATTTTATTAGTGTTCTGATTTACCCACTGCGGGGAAGCCATGTGATCAGACATTTCCTTATAATTATTTACGGTTCCTGGCTGATAGAGTGCTATGCCATTTCAAAAACAGCATGCTCTGTCCACTTCTGTAGTGCAGGCGCATTACATCAGAGTTTGCTCTTGGCTAACCTGGCTCTGCTTCTCAGACTTTTTACACAATCATAATTAAAAACACTATGAACATAAAAGTTTCTGGAAACAGTGTGCAGATCTACTGCATGCATATGGCTAACAGCTGCTTCCTGACTTAGGTACACCTGATGACTTGCAGTGTTAGCGCCTGGTCAAGTATGGGATTTCTCTTTGCAAGTGGTATGCACAAAATTAGGATGCAAAATAGACACCTGGGGCCCGATATTCAAACATGCGGCCGGCAATGGCGCAAGTGGTGTACAGCACAACTGAGTTGCGCTGGAGCAACTAAGGGAGATATTCAAAAGAGATGTGCTATGTGGCATTCCTTCTGAATATAGCATAGAATGCGCCCTGTGCAAATACAATGTGCCGGCGCATCCCCCCGATGGGTCTGAATATCAGGAATGGTCAATGCACCAGCACATCAGAGATACGCCATGCACATATTCCTGATATTCAGACACCAATATGCAAATGGGGCCATTAGCATGCAAGGTGCAAATGGGGCCATTTGCATGTCATTATGGTCCCATTTGCATGAGTTGTGCAGGGCTGGGCGGCGAAATGCACCTGCCGCCCTGCACATCATGCGATGCTGGTAGTGGAGGTCCAGAGGTACCCCCCCCAGCCCGTAGCAGCTTCACCATGTAGGCAGTACTGGCCATGTTCCCGGTAGCTAGTGTAACCCCCCACCCCCTCCCGTAGCAGTGATCGCCATGACAGAATACATGGCAAAGTCCCTGGTAGTCTAGTGGCACCCCCTCCCCATCCCGACCCTCTGATCGCCGGCACCGTAATGTTATAATGATCCCTGGTGGTTCAGGGGTTCCCCCCTGCCTGGCCGAATCCCTGATCCCTGTCGAAACCTGACACAATGACCCCCTGGTGGTCCAGTGGTAACCCCCACCCACACAGGATACTCTTTCAGTGCATGCTGCAATATTCACATCTTTGTGAATTAAGTCATTCATTCACAAAGATGTGGATATTACAGTATGCACTGCTAGCCCATTGGTCCACAGTGCCAATGACCGGGAGGGAGGTGGGGGGGGCTGGGTGTCTTGTGTGGGTGGGGGGCTGGGGTTACCACTGGACCACCAGGGGGCACTGTGTCAGGTTCGGTGCTGCGATCGGGAGGGTCGGAGATGGGGAGGGGTTATCACTGAACTACCAGGACTTTGCCATGTATTTTGACATGGTGATCACTGCTACGGGAGGGGTGGGGGTTACAGTGGACCACCAGAACCTTGTGAGGGTGCTTGTGCACGGTGTTCGGGGGGGGGTGCCACCCATGGCTGGCGGCTGCTGTGTTGTGCACTGCAGTACAGCAGCACACCTGTGGGTGGCAGGCACTTGAGCCATTTTCTGCGGGCTCAATCTTGAGCCTAGGTATGCAGCACATCTCTGGGTTGTGCCAGCAGATGTGCCGCACATCCCGGAATGAATATCGGGATGTGCCGCATATGCATGGGCATGCCCCCTGTAGATGTGCCGCATATATTATCTTTGTGCCATGGTGCATTGGGAATTGTGCTGCACAATTCCCACCTTTGAATATTACCCTGGGGTGCAGTTCTGGGGTTGCGCTGGTGCAACTCAGATGCACCAGGTGCATCCCGTTTGAATATCTAGCCCCTGGTGAAGTAAACTTTTTTTTTTTGTTTACAATTTATTTACCCAGGAGAGCACAAATGAGATGCAACATCTTGCTTTCAGTGGGGTCCTGATTCTATCCATATTAACAGTTGTATAAACTGGAGCACTAGAACGTTAAGTGGCTTGATCATGTCACACACTGAGTGGCTCTGGTGAGGTTTAAATCTGTGATTTTGAAGCTGGCCAGGTAGCACAGCACTAGGGAATACATTCCCTACTTCAGCGATCCAAGTTCAGAAACAGACATGGGTTACAGGGTGATGGAAGGAGCAATGGACATGGCATTAGATGACGCTCTTCCTTCTAGAAAGGGAGATTCTATCCTCTGCTGCTGTTTGACCACTGTCTAGCAGAAGCTGGGCAACAGCACATGCAGTGGCTGCTGCAAGGACTGGGGGCTGCTGCAGATGCCAATGCATGCTCATGTACAACTTTGTAGGAAAAGGTGGAAAACCCACTGCAGCGGCAGGATGGAGATCAGTTCTTTGCAGGCCCTTCCCTGCAAACCAGGCCCCTACCTCCCAAATGGATCTTGTACCCAGTGGGAAAGTTGCACTTCCCGGGGAATCCCCATGGGGGGAAGCTGTGGAGAAACTATGGAGGTACCTGGGGATATCAGGTAATGGGCCTGGAGGGGATGGGCAGATGGGGGCAGCTGGTAGCCAGGAGGAGAAACAAAGCCTGATACACAGTTACAGTTCTGATAACTCAGAGGCCGAAAAGTAGCCTGTGTGAGCAGAACAAACTGTGGTGGATTTGGCATGTGCACAGTCGCAGTTGGTGGGGGTGCAAAATTTGGATGCATGACATTGAAACACAGAAGTGTGTTCTCAGAAAAGGACTCCATCGGTCCATCTAGTCTGCCCCATCCCTTCCCCCTTCGTGTCTCAGTTCCTTTCACCCTTTTCCTCATCCCAGGGCCCGCCCCCAAGTACCTACTCCTCCCCTCATTCTCTCCATGTACTTGTCCCTCCTTTTATTGCTAAATCCCATATAGTTTTTCCAATGCCCTCTTGAACTCCCCCACTGATTTTGCATCCACCACCTCCTCTGGTAGTCTATTTCATAGTCATACCACCCTCTCTGTAAAGTAGTGTCCCCTCCTATTTCCTCTGAATTTCCTCCATCCAGTTTTAAGATGTGCCCCCTAGGTTTTTGTATTCTCTTGCGTCTTAAAGATACTCCCTTCCATTACCTTGTTTATTCCCTACAGATACTTTAAAGTTTCTATCATATCCCCCCACTCCCTCTTTGTTTCCAGTGAACACACATTGAGCTCCTCCAACCTCCCTTCATGTGTCCTCTTGTGCATGTCCTGTACCATTTTGGTCACGCTCCTCTGGACTCTCTCCACTGTAGCTATGTCTTTCTGTAGCTGAGGTCTTAAAAACTGTACTCCATACTCCAGATGTGAATGAACCACGGATCTGTAAAGGGGCACAATCACCTCTCTCCTCCTACTTGTAATTCCCCTCCCTACACAAGCCATCATTCTGTATGCCTTACCCACCGTTCTGTGTATAAGTGGCCTTCAGATTCTTGTGCTCTATGTGCTCTGTTTTGCATTTCTTAGCATTAAATCTCAATTGCCAACTTTTTGACCATTTTTCCAGCTTTATCAGATCCTCTCTCATATGCTCCTCCCCCTCTGGTGTGCCCACCCTATTGCAGATTTTCATATCGTCTGCAAATAGGCACACCTTTCCATACTTCATGGAGTCATTTGTGGATATTTTACGAGGATTGTGAGGGGTGATATTCTCCTGGAAGAGGACATCTCGATCCCTCATTTGTTTCAGTGGCTTCTTGGTGGAATTCCAGAGCTGGGAAGGTAGGGGGGGACCCTGGAAGGTCTGCCCGGTGCTGGTGTGGGAGGTGACCACTTTAGGGTGGTCCCGCTATGGGAGATGCTGGTCTAGAATCCACCAGAGGGTGGATGCAGTCTACTAGCATCTCCTAGGATTTCTCGGGTGGCTGGCTGTAGGGCAGGCCGCTATCGAGCAGACATAGTGGTAGGTCTGCCTGGGTGGTTTAGATTACTTCCTGGGTAAGCGAGGGTTTGACTGCCTGTAGTTCCCTGATAAACAAATTCCTCCCTAGTTTGGAGAAACTTTTTAGACTGCTGAAACTTTTTCTCATTAACATCACAAGGAAAATCCGGCCCAGGCAGCGAGAGTGCCTGGAATTTTGCTTATTGAGTTAGTGTACGCATTCAAAGAGAAGGTGAGAGCTGACTTTGTTTGAAACGCTGGTTGGTCTTATTTTTCGGAGGTGAGAGCTCTGATGGTCATCATTTCTTCAAGACCTGACAAGATCTGACTGTCTCTGATTGGATTTTCCCATTGTGGAATACAGGTTGAAAAAGTGACTTGGGCTGTATGCTTAGTTTTCTGGATTAATTTGAGGGATTTAAAAGCCTGCTTGAATCGAAGGAATTGTGTTTATATATTTAAATGTTTCTGCTTAGACTCTCCCTCGCTACGTGAGAGGTGGGGGGGGGGTTAATTTGTTAGAAGAAAGAGAGAATTTAAAATTGGCTTAGTTATATGGTTTAATTTTAGTTTGATAGAGTAGTGGAACTGATTTTGATTTTATTGATAGTAAGTTTTTAAATAGGCAGCATGTGTTGGGATCGTGTTTCGGTGGGCAGGCGCTATTCCCCTTCCAGGCTGAGTGACCTGCACCACTTCCATAGTCCCTCTTTGCAAGCCGAGGTATATAGGCATTGTCATGCCTTGGGGATGGCATGTAGGGGGCGGAGGGGTGGCCCCACGGCCAGGGGGAAGGAGCGGGGTGGATGGATAAGGGTGGTGAGGTCGAGGAGGCACTCTGGGGCAAAATGGGTTCAGAATAGGGGTTCTCAATGCCTGGTACCCATACCCAAGGGTTCCACTGATAGTGGGTAAGTTGTCCGTTCCTCCAAGGCCTCTCATCCAACTCAGGCAGAGTTATGTAATGCCAGGTCAATAAAGAACAAGACCGCAATTATTGTTGATCTTGTCGAGTCATCTGACCTGGTCTGCATCACCGAGACCTGGCTGTACGAGAATGCTGGTCCCACATTGAAGTCAGCTGTTCCAGCCGGGTACTCGGTGATGCACCGCCCAAGACTGGAACAAAGGGGCGGGGGTGTAGCCATTTGTTTTAAGATGGAACTGGGCCTTGTAGAGGTCCAGTGGCGACCACTAGATCCTTCAAGTGTATCATGGGAGCAGGTGTAGGCAGCAGGATCCTACTCATCTACCGTCCACCCGGTGATGAGAACGTTTTCCTGCAGGAAGTTGCAGACTTCATGGTAGATATGGTGTTGGAACCCTCCAGGTGGTTGGTCGTGGGGGATTTCAATGCCTGGGTTGACGATGAACTCTCGCATTTTGGTCAAAACATCCTCCAACTGATGATTTCATTGGGCTTCACACAGGTAGTCACCGCTGCAACCCATATTCAGGGTCACTCCCTGGATCTGGTGTTCACCCTGGGGATGGAGGTCGCTGACTTGGTGGTGGAACCACTTGGATGGTCAGACCATCACCATATCAGGTTCAGTTTCGTGGCTTCCCCTGTGAGACCAGCCCCTTTGGAGATGGTCCAGTACCGCCCTTTGAGGGGAGTAACCCCAGAAGGTCTGGTGGCAGTACTGGACCTATCGAGTTGGCCATTGGAGTGCTTGGACCCAGGTGACCTCGTAGTGCACGATAGCAACATGGTGTTGAGGGCCCTGGATTCCATACCTCCTGTCCGAGTTCACCCCCTCCCTCTCCGCCCTCGGCCCCCTTGGTTTGATGGGACTTTGAGGGAGTTGAGGAGAGTGGGGTGAAGGCTGGAACGCTGTTGGCGGAAATCCAGCCTGGAGGAGGACAGACTTACGTTAATCGCCCATTATTCGGACTATCAATCAGAAATCTCCCGTAAGAAGGCAGAGTTCCTGTCCAGGGAGATAGCTGCAGCAAAGAATCGACCAGCTCAGCTCTTCCAGACCGTGGACAGGCTGTGCAATCCAGCCTGCCTTCGGGGTCGGAGACCTTTTTCACAAATAAAGTGTGATGAGTTTGCTCGGTTCTTTGCTGATAAGGTGTCCTCAATCAGGTTGGAGATCTGCATAACGCATTCAAATGAGTATGGTGGTGGTCGATGCGAGGCCACAGGCACTCGGTCTGTCTGGACAGATTTTGACCAGCCAGCGATCATGGATATCATGAAGATTGTTCAGGGCTTGCGACTGACTTACTGTAGTTTGGATCCTGGTCCTACATGCCTCTTTGTGGGGTGTATGGATGTTATTGGACCGGTCCTTGCTGAGATTTTCTGGTGCTCGTTGGACCGGGGGTGTTTCTGGAACCCATGAAGGAGGCTGTTGTGACACCCCTTTTAAAGAAACCTTCCTGTGACCCAGACTGTCTTGCGAACTACAGACCGGTCTCTAACCTGCCTTTTTGGGCAAGGTTATTGAGAAGGTAGTCGCATTGCAGCTTGAGTTTTCTTACCCCCACATGAAGTCTATGATCCTCTCCAGTCTGGTTTCAGGAAGAGGCATAGTACCGAGACGGCACTGGTTCGGGTACTTAATGATCTCCTAACAGCGAGAGATCGGAGGAGTCGTTTGATCTGGGTCCTCTTTGATCTCTCTGCAGCATTTGACACCATGGACCATGGGATGTTGCTGGAATGCCTGTGGCTATTCTGTGGACTGTCAGGGACAGTCCTCAGATGGTTCCATTCTTTCCTCACAGGCAGGACTCAGAGGGTGGTGTCAGGAATTTTTTTCCTTGGCCCCCTTCGTCCTGCCTTGTGGGGTGCCGCAGGGTTCTGTGCTTTCCCCCATGTTGTTCATGGTGTATATGTTGCTGTTGGGAGACATTATAAGGCGGTATGGGCTGAGTTTTCACTGCTATGCAGATGATACTCAGCTCTACATGTCCTTTGTACCTGAACAAAATAATGCAATCTCAGTCTTTAACAACAGTCTCACTGAAATTCAGGACTGGATGAGCGCTAACTGGTTGAAACTAAATCCGGATAAGACTGAGGTGTTGGTGGTGGACCCTGGTCAGCATGTAGAGAAGTTGACTCCTGGGCAACCATCTGGCCTTGTGTTAGGGGGTAACCAGTTGAGACCTTCTGAATGGGTGCGGAACCTGGACATGGTGCTTGACAACGAACTGACGCTTAAAGCACAGGTGTCAGCGGTTGTCAAATCCTCATTTTACCTTCTGAGGAACACTGCCCGGATAAAGCACCTTGTTCCGCATGATGACCTCCATATATTGGTTCAAGCCTTTGTGTCCTCTCGTCTTGACTACTGCAATGCTCTATACCTAGGGTTACCGGGGGTGGATCTCTGTCGCCTACAGCTGGTGAAGAATGCTGCAGCCAGGTTGTTGACCAGGTTTTCAAGAACTTGCCATGTCACACCTGTGCTGTGTGAACTGCACTGGCTGCCAGTGCAGTGGAGGATCACCTTTAAGTTTGCGTTGCTGACCTGTAAGACCCTACACAGAAAGGGACCGGGTTACTTGCAAGACCTCCTTCGGCCCTACTGCCCCCTCCGTCCACTCCGCTCCACCGACAAGGGACTGCTAGAGATTCCCAGGGTCTGTCTTCAGTCATCTGGGACCAGGGCTTTTTCTTTTGTGGCCCCGACCCTATGGAACTCTCTACCTCGTCGGATTAGAGAGTGCTTGTCCACTGAGACTTTTAAAGCCTCTTTGAAAACGTATTTATTTACTCTGGCTTTCGGAGACGATGCTTAGTTATTTCTGCTGCCTTTTTATTTTTCATATATATGTTTTATTAATTGACTGTTGTTTGGTCTATAATGTATTCGTGCTTTGATTTTTGAAAAGTGCATTATAAATAAATATTGATTGATTGATTGATAGATACAGTCCCTCCGCTATATTCCCAGTGTAAATGTTAAACAGTACCGGTCCCAAAACCAACCCCTGGCTGTATCCCACTTTTCACCCTTTCCTCCATTGAGTGAACCCCATTAACAACTACCCTTTGGCCCCTGCCCTCAAGCCAATTTTCCACCCAATTGGTTATTTTCTCCCCAACCCCGAAGCTGTCCAAATTGCTCACCAAACTCCTGTGAGGGACAGTGTCAAAGGCCTTGCTGAAGTCCAGATAGGTCACATCCACCGCCCCTCCCTGATCGATCACCCTCATCACCCAATCAATGAATTTGACCAGGTTTGTCTGGAAAGAGCTTCCTTCTGTGAACCTGTGTTGTCTGTCATCTTGGAGACCCCCTTCCACAAGGTATTTTACCAACCTTTCCTTAATGAGTGTTTTCATAAGCTTTCCCACCACTGAGGTAAGGCTGACTGGGAGCTAGTTTCCCGGCTCCTCCTTCTCCCCTGCTCTCATGCAGTGGCACCATGTCCACTCTTTTCCAGTCCCTTAGAACTCTTCCTGTTTACAGAGACAAGTTAAAAAGCCTCATTAGTGGTGCCATCAGCTCATCCCTAAGCTCCTGGAGTACCCTGGGATGTATGGCGTCCAGTCCCATCATCTTGTCTATCTTTAACTTACCCAGTTCCTCCATTACCCTGCTCTGCCTGAAAGGGCTAGTGTCCACCCCCCTATTTTCCTTTCCCTTCTTCCTCAATTTTGGTCCCCTCCCCTTCTCCTCCACTGTGAAAACCGAGCAGAAGTACCTATTAAGTAAGTCTGCTTTGTGCTCGTGCCTGTCCACCAAAGCCCTTCCCCTTTAAGTCTCTCCCCTTGGTAAGTCTCATTATACCCTGCTTATTCTTTCTTCTTTTTCTTATGGATCTTAAGAGCTTTTTGTCCCCCCCCCCATCTTGTCTCTTTTGCTATTTTCTCCCCTGCCACTGCCTTTGCACTCCTGATTGTTTGCCCTGCCACCGTAAGCTCTTCCCTGTATTCCTTCCTTTCCTCCTTTCCATGTGTTCTTTTGTATGCCCTGAAAGCCTTCCTTTTCTCCCCTATTGATCTTACCACCTCCTTAGTGAACGGCTTTCTTCCTCTTTTGTTCTTTCCCACCTTTCTAATGTGCCTCTCCGTTGCCCTCAAAATTCCTCCTTTTATTGCCCCCCACAGTTCTTCTATATCCCCCAGAATTTCCTTGCCCTCCATTTCAACCCTGAATGATTCCTTCATTTTATAGAAATCCACCCCCCTTAAGTCCAGCACCTTTGTGTTGGTTTGACTCCCTTCTGCACCTCTCCTAAGGCTAAACCTTACTACTTTGTGGTCACTAGCCCCCAAATGTTCTCCCACCGAGACATCTGCTACACTGTCACCATTTGTGAGCATTAAGTTCAATGTAGCCCACCCCAAGTCAGTTCCCTGACCAGCTGCTGCAAGAGTGCTTCCTGTATCCCTTCCAGCATTACCCTACTCCTTTCTGATGTTGCTGTTGGAATCTCCCAGTCTACATCTGGGAGACTAAAATCCCCTACTAGTAGAAGCTCCCCCTTGCTAGCCAACTTTTGAACCTCCCTCATTATCTCCTCGTCTACATCCCCTCCTTGATTTGGCGGCTTATAAATCACTCCCAGGCATATTGCCCCACCATTTCCCTTGACTAATGTGACCCAGAGGACCTCTGCTGATCCCAACCTATTCTGCCCTTCTGACATCTTTATCCCTTTCCTGACATAAACTGCCTTCCCCCCCTTTTCTCCCCAACCTATTCTTCCTAAAAAAGCTATACCAAGGGATAACCACCTCCCAGTCATGATTTTCTGTCCACCACGTCTCCGTTATGGCAATTAGGTCCAGCCCCTCCTCCTCCATCATGGCTTCTAGCTCTCCCAATTTATTTCCCAAACTTCTAGCGTTCACCAGTATACCTCTCCACCAATTTTCCCCACTCTTGGCCAGCCCAGTGGGGTGGAGAGCTGAGGCATCCTACCTTACCTTCTGCCACGCCAGCGACCCATGTTCACAATGCAAGCAGGTCGCCAGGAAGGAGAAAGATCACGTGTCCCAGGAACAGCTCTCCTTCTCCGGGGAGGGGGGGCGATCAGCTGTCAGTGCTTGCCTGGCCCCTAGCGGAGGCTGGGGGCTGGCACACTGATGCTGTCCACGGTGGGCAGAGGCGGGGCAGATGCCCGACAGGATGTGTACTAAAGTGTGTGTGGCACCGTCCTTGGTGCATTGCAAGCCCCACGCGAGGAAGAAAATCATGGAAAAAAGGATCTCCTGGGTATATGAAGGAGGGGCTTGCAGGTCTCACTCCCTGAATAGCCATGGAGCCGACCAGAACTGGATCTGGTCTTCGGTGGGGGCTTGGGGTATCCCTGATGACCACACCGGGGGGGGCAAGCCCTGGGGGAAGATGGTCAGCGCTGGCCAGTGGATGTCGGGGGGACAGGGCTGGGGCTCCTTCCCGAATGTGGGCAGAGTAGTGGGGGATAAGAGAACAAAAAAATATCCCCCCCCCAGTTTTTTTCCTTGATTCCCTGCCCCCTCCTGCAGGAGAGTGCTAAGTAGGCTAGATCCTCCTTGTTTTTTCTCTACCTCTTTCCTAGTCACGTACTCCCCCCTCTCCTAGTTTAAATCCTTTCCTAGGATCCCATCTATGTAACCCTGCAATTTCCCCCTTAACAACATTCTTGAACTCACCAATCATTTTAGCCTGTACAACCTCTGCTGGGAGGCTGTTCCATCATGCATCCACCACCCTTTCTGTGAAAAAAATACTTCCTCACATTTCCCTAGGCCCCCAGCTCATATTGTGACCTCTTGTTCTTGCACATCTCTCTTTTTGAAAGATGCTGCCCTTCTGGACCTTGTTGATTCCCCTGAGGTACTTGAATGTCTGTCATATCCCCCCTCTCCCTCCTTTTCTCCAGGGTATACATACTGAGGTATTTCAATCTTTCCTCATATGTTTTCTGGTGCAATCCTTTCACCATTTTTGTTGCCCTTCTCTGTACCACCTCTATTCTGTCACTGTCCTTCCAGAGATGCGGACTCCAGAACTGAACACAGTATTCTAGATGAGGCCTAACCAACTGTCTGTACAGTGGCAAAACCACCTCCTGTTTTCTACTGGTGATGCACCTCCCTATGCACTCCAGCATCCCTCAGGCCCTCCCCACTGCCTTTTCACATTGCTTGCCCACCTTCAGGCCATCTGTTATGTTTACCCCCAGGTCCCTTTCCAGTTTTGTTGTTGTTAGTATTTCCCCACCCCCACCCCCATTTTGTATTCCTCTCCAGAATTCCTGTGGCCCAAGTGCATGACTTTGCACTTTTCGGCCTTGAATTTAAACTGCCACTCTCTTGACCACTCCTCCAATTTGCCTAGGTATCTTCTCATTTTTTCCCATCCCATCTGGAGTGTCTACCCTATTGCAGATCTTAGTGTCATCCGCAATCAGGCACACCTTCCCTTCTAGCCCCTCCGCAATGTTACTACTGAAGACACTGAAGAGGACCGGCCCCAGAACTGAACCCTGTGGCACCCCACTGGTCACCTCCTTCTCCTACAAACATAGAAACATACACTTTGATGGCAGATAAGGACTGCTGGACCCACCTAGTCTTCCAATTTCCCTATATATTGGATAAGATGCAGATCCTAGTTAATCAACTGCCTACTTTCTCCTGCACCCCACTATAATTGTCTTATGTCTATCCAATGCATTTTTGAACTCCCCCACTGTTTTTGACCCCACAACCTCCTCAGAAAGGCTGTTCTATGCATCCACCACCCTGTCCATGAAAAAATACTTCCTCACTTTGCCCCTGAGCCGTCCCCCCTCTATCTTCAAACTGTGCCCCCTTGTTCTTACACATCTCTTTTTCTGAAAGATGCTCCCCTCTTGGACTTTGTTGATTCCCTTAAGGTAGTTGAAAGTTTCTATCATGTCCCCCCCTCTCCCTCCTTTCCTTGAGGGCATACATATTAAGCTCCTTTAGTTTCCCATAGTATGATTTCTGATGCAGACCCTGCACCATTTTAGTTGCCCTCCTCCGGACTGCCTCCATCCTGTCTATGTCCCTACGGAGATGGGGTCTCCAGAACTGCACGCAGTACTCCAGATGGGGTCTCACCAAATGTCTGTACAGAGGGGTGACAACTTCCTGTTTTCTACTGGTGTTGCCTCTCCCTATGCATCCCAGTATCCCACAGCCCTCCTTACTGCCTTTTCACATTGCTTGCCTACATTTAGGTCATCTGATATGACTACCCCAAGGTCCCTTTCCATTTTTGTTGTTGTTAGTATCCCTCCCCATTGCGTACTCTTTCCCTGGCTTTTTGTTTCTCGGGTGAATTACTTTGCACTTCTTTGCATTGAATCTAAACTGCCATACTTCTGACCATTCCGCCAACCTGCCAAGTCCCTTCTCATCTTTTCAACCCCCCTCCAGTGTGTACCAACCCTGTTGTAGTTCTTAGTGTCATCTGCAAAAAGGCATACTTTTCCTTCCAGTCCCTCTGCAATGTCACTTATAAAGACATTGAAGAGAATCAGCCCCACTACTGAACCCTGTGGTACCCACTAATAACCACCCTTTCTTTGGAGTGGACTCTGTTTACTATTACCCTCTGCGTCCTGTTGTTCAGCCAATTTTTTACCCAGGCCACCACCCTGGGACCCACTCCCAGGCTGGCTAGCTTGTTTATTAATCTTTTGTGTGTCAAATGCCTTGCTAAAGTCTAGGTATGCCACATCCACAGCCCCTCCCTGGTCTACCACTTTGGTCACCCAGTCAAAGAAATCTATTAGATTCATCTGACATGACCTTCCCGCTGTGAATCCATGCTGCCTTGGGTCCTGTGCCCCCCTGGCCTCTAGGTACTCAACAATTTTTTTCTTTTAGAAGCAATTCCATCATTTTCCCCACCACTGAGGTCAAACTAACAGGCCTATAGTTACCTGCCTCTGCCTTGCTCCCACTTTTGTGAAGGGGAATCACATCTGCCCTCCTCCAGTCCTCAGGTACCACACCATCCTCCCATGATTTGTTAAAAAGAGTAGTCAGTGGTGCCACTAGTTCTCCCCTTAGTTCTTTTAGAATTCTGGGGTGAATCCCATCAGGCCCCATTGCCTTGACCACCATGAGTTTTAGGAGTTCTTTCAAAATCTTTCTTCCGTGAATGGACTGGTATCGACCCCCCTATCCAGAGTGCTTCTATTGTTTAGTTTAGGTATCTCCTCCTCCTCTTCTTTTGTGAATACCGAACAAAAGTATTCATTCAGTATCTCTGCCCAACCACCTTCCCCTTTATTAAGCCTCACAATCCCTCCCTTGATCTTTCTTCACTCACTAATGTACCTATAAAAGGTTTTATCCCCCTTCTTGACTGAGTTTGCTGTCTTTTCCTCAGTTTGGGCCTTTGCTATTCTGACTGCCTTTCCTGCTTCCTTCTGCTTTAACCGATATGGTTCTCTGTCCTGCTCCTTTTGTGATTCCTTATACTTCCTGAATGCTATCTTTTTCTCCCTAACCTTCCCCGCCACCTCTTTTGAGAACCACAGTGTTTTTTTCCTTTGTTTTGTTTTATTTCCTTCACACAAACGGTTGTTGCTTTTCGGATGGCATTTCTGATTCTTCTCCATTGTTCCGACGCTCCTTCTTCCTGCCTATTTGCTACTGCATTCCTTAGGTGCACTACCATTTTGCCGAAGTCAGCCCTCCTAAAGTCCAGTGCCCTCACTTTTGCATGGCTTGACTCCATGGCTGTATTTATCATGAACCATACTGTTTGGTGGTTGTTTGTTCCTAGATGGCTACCCACTTCTAAATCCAAGATATTCTCACTGTCCCCATTTGAGAGTACCAGGTCTAAGACTGCACTCTCCCGAGTGGGTTCCAATACTAGCTGTCTGAGGCACGATCCCTGTGGGGCATTGAGAATGACCTTGCTCTTGGATGTGGCTGCAGCAAATGTGTTCCAGTTAACATCTGGCATATTTAGGTCCCCCATCAGCAATATTTCCCCTTTTTCTGAAAAAAACACTATGGTTCTCAAAAGAGGTGGCAGGGAAGGTTAAGGAGAAAAGGATAGCATTCAGGAAATACAAGGAAACACAGAATGAACAGGACAGAGAACGTTATCAGTTAAAGCAGAAGGAGGCAGGGAAGGCAGTCAGAATAGCAAAGGCCCAAACTGAGGAAAAGATAGCCAACTCTGTAAAGAACGAGGATACAACCTTTTATAGGCACCTTAAGGAGTGAAGAAAGACCAATGGAGGAATACTGAGGCTTAATAAAGGGGAGGGAATGTGGGCAGAGGGTGACAGTGAAAAAGCAGGGCTATTGAATGAATATTTCTGCTCAGTATTCACAACGGATGAGGAGGGGGAGGTACCTAAACAAAACAAGAGAAACACCCTGGATAGGGGAGTCGATGCCAGTCCATTCACAGAAGAAAGGGTTCTGAAAGAACTCTTGAAACTGAGGGTGGACAAAGCAATGAGGCCTGATGAATAAAAGAACTAAGGGTTGAACTACTGGCACCACTGACTACTCTCTTTAACAAATCATTGGAGGATGGGGTGGTACCTGAGGACTGGACGAGGGCGGATGTGATTCCACTTCACAAAAGTGGGAGCAGGGCAGAGGCAGGAAACTACGGACCAGTTAGTTTGACCTCAGTGGTAGGGAAAATGATGGCATCACTTCTGAAGGAAAGAACTGTTGAGTACCTAGAGGCCAGTGGAGCACAGGACCCAAGGCAGCATGGATTCACAGCGGGAAGGTCGTATCAGACAAATCTAACAGATTTCTTTGACTGGGTGGCCAAAGTAGTAGACCAGGGAGGGGCTGTGGACATGGCCTACATAGATTTTAGCAAGGCATTTAACACAGTCCCACACAAATGATTAATATACAAGCTAGCCAGCCTTGGAGTGGGTCCCAAGTTGGTAGCCTGTATAAAAAATTGGCTGGACAACAGGATGCAAAGGGTAATAGTAAACGGAGTCCACAGTGATGAAAGGAGGGTAACTAGCAGGGTACTATAGGGTTCAGTACTGGGGCCAGTCCTCTTTAATGTATTTATAAGTGACATTGCAGAGCACCTGGAAGGAAAAGTATGTCTCTTTGAAGATGACACAAAGATCTGCAACAGGGTTGATACACAGGGTGGGATGGAAAGGATGAGAAGGGACTTGGCAAGGTTGGAGGAATGGTCAAAGGTATGGCAGCTCTGATTCAATACAAAGAAGTGCAAGGTAATGCACCTGGGAAACAAAAACCTGGGGGAAGAGTACACAATGGGGGGTGAGATACTAACAACAACAAAAATGGAAAGGGACTTGGGAGTAATTATATCAGATGACCTAAAGGTGGGCAAGCAATGTGAGAAGGCAGTAAGGAGGGCTGGGGGGATACTGGGATGCATAGGGAGAGGTATCAACAGTAGAAAACAGGAATTTGTTATCCCTCTGTACAGACAGTTGGTGAGACCCCATCTGGAGTACTGTGTGCAGTTTTGGAGACCCCATCTCCGCAAAGACATAGAGTGGAGGTTGTCCAGAGGAGGGCAACCAAAATGGTGCAGGGTCTGCATGAGAATACAAACGAAGGGAGACTAAAGGAGCTCAATATGTATACCCTCGAGGAAAGAAGGGAGAGGAGGAACATGATAGAAACTTTCAAGTACCTCAAGGGAATCAACAAAGTCCAAGAGGATAGTATCTTTCAGAAAAGAGAGATGTGCAAGAACAAGGGGGCGCAATTTGAAGATAGAGGGGGAACGGCTCAGAGGTAATGTTAGGAAGTATTTTTTCATGGAGAAGGTTGTGGATGCATGGAACAGCCTTCCTGAGGAGGTCGTGGAGTCAAGAACAGTGGGGGAATTCAAGAATGCATGGGACAGACATAAGGCAATTCTAGTGCAGGGTAGGAGGAAGTAGGCTGTTGGTTAACTAGGATCTGCAGCTTATCCATCATGTAGGGAAATAAGCAGACTAGGTGGGCCAAGAGGTCCTTATCTGCCATCAAATTCTATGTTTCTCCCATTGTAAGTATGCCTCCTATCATTTCCCTGTCCATTTCCTCCCCCTGAGATGGAGGTCTGTATACAACCCCCATGCGGATTGTGGTGCCATTTCCTGTCTCCAGGGTGACCCACAGTGCATCCACTCCTTCCTGTTTAGCCTTTAATTCTGTTGCCTTGATCCCTTCCCTTACATAGAGAGCTACTTCTCCTCCTCTTTTACCCTTCCTGTCCCTGTCCCTGTCCTGGGATTGAACTCCATTCACCACCGTCCTCTGTGTCTTGTTGCTCTGGCAATTTCTGATCCATTGCACCACCTTGGGATCTACTCCCAGACTGTGCAACTTGTTTACTGGCCTCCTGTGTGGGATGGTGTCAAATGCCTTGCTAAAATCTAGGCAGGCCATGTCCACTACCCCTCCCTGATCCACCACCTTGGTTACCCAGTCAAAGAAATCTATCAGATTTGTTTGACAAGATCTTCCTGCTATGAATCCACATTGCCTCGGGTCTTGTGGCCAACTAGCCTCCAGATTGTATAGTGGTACCACATTTGCCCTCCTCCAGTCCTCTGGCACCACTCCCTGCTCCAGTGATTTGTTAAATAGGGCTGTCAGTAGTGCCCCTATTACTTAACATACTAACATACTTGACGCCAACAGAGTAGGCCTATTGGTCTATCAAGTCTGCTCGTGCTTCAGCACCCTGATTGGGTACTGTAGCCCTCTAACTGTCTCCTTCCACTGTTACTCCATCCCCCAGTTCTGCCCCCCCCCGGCAAACCAGCCTCTGCTTCACCCCTTGCCTATACCTGTCCCACCCTCTCTTGAATCCCTCCACCGTAGCTGCTTGTACCAGTTCCCTGTGCAGTGCATTCCATGGTTCCATCACTCTCTCGGTGAAGTACCTCCTCCTCCTCTTCCCCCTAATCCTACCACCCTCAATCTTCCAGCTGTGTCCTCTGGTGATTCCACCCTCCTTCAGTCAAAAGATCCCATCTCGGCTTACCTTATTTACTCCCCTGAGGTACTTGAAGACCTCAATCATGTTCCCCCGGTCCCTCCTCTCCTCCAGGAGAACAGGTTGAGCTCCCCTAGTTGTTCCTCATATGTCATATCCCCCAGGCCCCAGATCATTCTGGTTGCTCTCCTCGGAACCCTCCCCAGGAGTTGGGTGTCCCTCTTTAGGTGCGGCCTCCAGAACTGCACACAGTACTCAAGATGTGGTCTAACCAGGCTGTTGTACAGTGGCAAAATCACCTCCCTGTTCCTTGAGGTAATCCCCCTAGCGATGCATCCCAGCATCCTATTTGCCCTGACCATAGCCCTTCTGCACTGCTCTGAATTATTCATGTTAACATCCACCAAGACTCTTAGGTCTCATCCCCTGCCGTGGCCTGCAACTCATCCCCCCCCCAGGGTGTACACATAGCTGGGGTTTTCCTGCCCTAGGTGTAGCACCTTGCACTTGGAAGAATTAAATTTCAATTTCCAGGTGCAGGACCACCTATCCAGAGTATCCAGGTCCTCCCTGAGTTCTTTCAATATTCTGGGATGCCTCCCATCTGGTCCAATTGCCTTGTCCACTTTTAGTTTCGAGAGTTCCTTTAGGACTATCTTCTCTGTGAATGGACTGGTGTCCACCAACCCCCTGTGTGTGTTTCTACCCCCTGATTTTGGTCCCTCCCCTTCCTTTCCTTTGTAAATACTGAGCAGAAGTATTTGTTTAGAATTTCTGCTTTATCTAGGTCCCCCTCTGCACACGCTTCCCCACCCTTTTATTCAACCTCACAATCCCTCCATTAGTCTTCTTCCTTTCCCTGATATACCTGACGAAGGTTTTATCACCTTCCTTTACTGAATTTGCTATCCTTTCTTCAGTCTGTGCCTTTGCACACCTGACTGCCTTCCTAACCTCCTTCTGTTTTGCCTGATACACTTTCCTGTCTCCCTCTCTCTGTGTTTCCTTATACTTTCTGAACACCTGTTTTTTCCCCCTAACCTTCCTTGTTACCTCTTTTGAAAGCCATACTGTTTTTTTCTTTCTTTTTGCTTTGTTATTAGCTTTACACAGAGGCCCGTTGTCTCTGTTATTGGTCCTTTAAGTTTCTGCCACTGTTCCTCCACTGCTCCCCCTCTCTCCCCTTTGGGATTTTCCAGAGGTGTTCCCCATTTTGCAAGTCTGCCCCTTGAAGCCCAGGATATTTTTTGTTGTATTTTTAACACGAAATTATTTGTGCCATCTCCATGGACCTGGCAGGCTACCCCCTCCACCCTAGGGGTACATCCTTCGGCCCATCGAGGTCATCATGGTCCTGCCGGGTCCCAGTATTTTTCCTCCATTTTCTCCCCCATGCCCTTGCCCATGCAATGGGTGCAGCAGCTGTCTCCACCTCCGCAGAGGCAGCCAAGCACCCTTGGTGAGGGCCGAACCCCTCTTGTTGTGCTGACACATGCAGCACAAATCCCCAACCCCGAGGATGGACAGCAGTCCTCCGGATGCTCAATCTTTATCTCCCTGGCTGACCCCCGAATGACCCAAGTCTGTTCCTGAACCCAGGTTGCCAGCATGGCACAAGGTGTGGCGTCCAGCGCCTCAACCCTCAGTGTTACCAGGCCAGCTAAGTCCAGGATCTTTACTTTTGAGTGGCTCGACTCTACTACTGTCTTCACCTTAAACCACGCTGTATGGTGATTGCTGGTCACTAGATGGCTGCCCACTGATAGATCTATTATTCTGTCACTATTTGTGAGAACCAGGTTTAGTATTGCTCCCTCCCGTGTGGGCTCCTTCACCAACTGTCTGAGGCATGCCCCTTCCAGGACATCAAAAATGTCTCTGCTCTTGGTAGTAGCTGCTGCATATGTGTTCCGCGGAGGCAACCAAGCACCCTGGGCGAGGGCCGAACCCCTCTTGTTGTGCTGACGCACGCAGCACAAACCCCTCACCCCGAAGAAGGAGAGCAGTCCTCCAGATGCTCAATCTTTACCTCCCTGACTGACCCCTGAATGACCTGAGTCCATTCCTAAACCCGTCAACCCTCAGCGCGACCAGGTCAGCTAAGTCCAGGATCTTTACTTTTGACTGGCCCGACTCTACTATTGTCTTCACCTTAAACCACACTGTATGGTGACTGCTGGTCACTAGATGGCTGCCCACTGATAGATCTATTATTCTGTCACCATTTGTGAGAACCAGGTCTAGTATTGCTCACTTCTGTGTGGATTCCTTCACCAGCTGTCTGAGGAATGCCCCTTCCAGGGCATCAAAGATGTCTCTGCTCTTGGTAGTGGCTGCTGCATATGTGTTCCAGTTAACATCTGGCATGTTTAGGTCCCCCACCAGCAACACCTCCCCTTTCTCTACCATTTTGTGTACGGTTTCCACTAATACCCTGTCTATTTCTTTCCCTTATGCTGGAGGTTTGTAGACAACTCCTGTGCAGATGGTTGTGCCATGTCCCATCTCTAATGTGACCCACAGAGCCTCTTCCCCTTTGTGTCTTCCCCCTATCTCCGTTGCCTCGATCCCCTCTCTGATGTACATAGCCACTCCTCCCTCCTTTTTGCCCTCCCTGTCTCTCCTGAAAAAAGTCTTGTCAACTTTCTTTACTGCCTGGGCTATTTTTTCCTCCATTTGTGCCTTTGCGCTCCTGACTGCCTTCCCTGCCTCCCTCTGCTTATCCAGATATACTACCCTGTCCTCCTCCTTCTGTGTTTCTTTGTTCTTCCTGAAAGCCAACTTTTTCACTCTTACCTTCCTGGCCACTTCCTTTGAGAACCATAGTGGTTTCCTTTTTTCTCTTGCCTTTTATTTGCCTAACACAAAGGTTTGTTGCTTCCACTATGGCTCCTCTTAGATGGGCCCACTGTTCCTCAACTCCCCTCAGTCCTCTCTCCCTGCTAGGTTTTTCTCCTGAGTCACACCCCCAACTTTGCAAAGTCTGCCCAGCTGAAGTCCAGGACCCTTGCTTTCATGTGGCTTGACTCTGCCACTGTACTCATATTGAACTACACCATGTGATGATCACTGGATCCCAGGTGTCTACTGACCATGACATCTGCAATTCTGCCCCTGTTGGTAAGTACCAGGTCCAAAATTGCACCCTCACGGGTGGGTTCTAGCACTAGCTGCCTGAGGCATGCCCCCTGCAGGGAGTCCAGTATGTCCCTGCTCCTGGCTGAGGATGTGGCTGGTATGCTCTTCATCTATCTCATCTATCTTCATCTACAGTACCTCCATTTCCCCTCACCCACAGGATGCATCTGGAAATGAGCTGTTAGCAGTTAGTATGTCTTTTCTGGTGAAACTTTTGAAATTAAACAAATAAATTTACCAGTAACTTGTGTCAACATATAATGCTAATAACATAACCGAGCAGCTACAGAACATTCATTGAAACTTTATTTTTGCAGGAGGCGGTGCCCCCCAAATACAGCAAAAATAAAATCACAGCAAATATTTCCCAGTCTACTGTACTCTTGTAATTTATTTTAAGACCAAGGTACTATAAGCCTGGAGGTGAAAGCTAACTATGTTATTGGGCAGATACAAAAGGGGGTAGGGTGGGAGAGGCAGGCTTTCCATAGTGCTTTGCAACTGTACTTGAACCCTAGCCTCAACCGCACATCTTCTGAAATGAATGAGGTTTGGAGCATTGGACTTTGACTGGCATGTTATTAATTCACTCTGTTACTGAGCTACTTGTTGTGCCGCTGTTATTATTGTTCTCAACCTGCTTGTTAGCTACAGTATATCCTTATGCAAGATTACATACTATTCTTGTGCACCTAGACCACACTTGGAAACAAGTGGTTTCATCCACTCAACTCATCTTTCTAGAGAATTACTTTAATTGATACATTAAAAAGGTGAAGACTGCCCAAATGTACAATATGTGATGGTTTTTCTCCCTTTTTTTTTTTTAACTCATATGGTGTAAGCCATACTCATACTATTTCATGGATATACTGAGCTTACTTTTTTTTTTGCAGTTAATCTTTTTATTGAACTACAGAGACATAAATCAATAACCAACACTGGTCATATCTTAGGTTACATCTTTAGAGCTATACACATTTAAAATGAATCTGTCCATACTTTCACAAAGCTTCGCCTAGAAAACACACAGGTGATATTACAAAATGAGAACTGAGTACATACAATTGCCCCCGAGGGGTTCATTTTATACATTGGTAACATACAGTCTGTGTGGTGGCTCTATGATGCCGGTTCAACAACTAAGTTGTCGACTGCCATCAGAGCGATGGATTTATGTCGACCACAACTTGTGGTTGACATGAATCCTACTGGAAACCCCGTCTGTGTTTTCATTAGGGGCCTCTGCAGCCTGAACACCCCATGTGGGGGGCTCTGCCCTCCCCGCACCCCCCAATCTCTAGGATTCCAACTTTGAGTTGGAGTTGGATCAGGGAGGGGGTGCAGGATCTGGAGATAGAGTGCTGGGTTCTTGGGCGGACTATTAAAGTGAAAACACCAATGTTGTCAGCATCAACGTTTTTGCTGTAATAGTGTCACTGTACAGGGGGCATACCAGTATGGCTCAGTCTATTGGGGAGAGTTTGGGGGGGGATTTCCTTAACCTTGTTTAGTTCCTGGGAGAGTATCATGAAAGAGGCCTTTTGTTGCTTCTAAGGAGGAGTTATTGGGAGGCACTGCAGTATTTACCCATTAGGCCCATCATGGGGGTTTCAGCAAATCTTTACTCTGCGGGGCCCCCAAGCTTCTGTTTTTATTTGTATATATTTATTGGATGAAAGGGGGCCATCTGTCTAATAATGCCTGATTGGTACGAGCCACAAAATGTGTCATTCTTGTGTAGGTAGCTAGCTTCTCCATGGCTGTGAGCCATTTTCTAAGAGTTGGGATCTCTCTGGTTCACCATCCTCTCAAAATGAGCCTCTTAACTTCCACTGATGCTTGCATCAGCCATAGTTTCTGCTGGGTTTTAAGTGGGAGATTGGCCAAAGGAATGCTGAGGATCCATAAAGCTGAAGTGGATGGAATCTGACACACTAATATCTCAGAGCAGTAGGTAATTACAGAACTTTGTTCCAAAAGGGACAAATGAGGGCACAATACCATAGTATGTGAAGTAATTCTGCTCCTTCAGCATCACACCTCCAGCACTCATCCTCCTGCACCAACCCCATAGTTTTGAGTTGCACTTGGGTACGATACCACAGGTGTTATATCTTATTTTGAATTAGGAAGCTATGGGGTCTCCACATGCCGTGTGTGCAGTGGTCCAGCGCTGCTCAATTCTTCATCAGAGATGGGACTCCCTAACATATTCTGCCACTTAGCTTTAGCTGATTGTGATGGGCCTGGGGCCTCTTTCCTCATGTGATGGTATATTATCCCTGCTAGGCCTTTTGGCTTTTTCAGCCATGTGTCTATGGGGAGCTTCCTATCCAGTTCTTTCCCAGAGGCCTGACATCTAACACTTATGCATCCTTTTTTGACCCATCTGTGATATGTGTCTGAGCTGTAAGTATTTGCAGAGATTCCTTTTCCCCAGCTGATATTTCTCCTGTAGTGAAGTAAAATGGTCCAGTGTGTGCATGTCAGCTAAGAGAATGCCTTTTAACCTAAGGATATGATTTTCCCTCCATTCCTTCCACAAAAAAAGGCCTATCTATCTATCTTCCATTGGGGGTTATTCCAAAAACGTGTATATATCCCTGGGTTGATGCATGCTTTGGTGATTACTCCAACTTTCTGTCATGCAGTGTGAGCTGCCTTCACTGTAAGCACGAATTTGAATGGGGGTGGTAGGGGGTGGCCTAAGTATGCTGTGAGATCAGTGACTTGTAGTGCATCTTTCTCGAGGTCAACCCATGCTGGTCTGTTGTGGCCTTTACTTTAGAACACCCTACAGGTTCTGGCCACCGAGAAGGCGTATGAGTATTGTTGGAAGTGTGGGAGACACCATCTTCCTCTACTCCAGGGGGGCTCTTAGCTTGGCCCTACCGTATCTTGGAATTTTGGCTTCCCATAGGAAGTTGCCTACCATGGAGTCCAACTTCTGAAACCATTTCTTCGGTATTTCTACTAGTATGTGGGTTAACAAATAAAAGACACTGGAGGCAATCATCATTTTGATTACAGCAGTTTTACCAGGCATCGAGAGGTTCAGTTGTTTCCATCATTGTATCTCAGCCTGCAGACCGGTGATGATAGGGGTTAGTTTTTCATCCATTAATGTGTGAACTTTTAGGGTAATTGTAACATCCAGGTATTTAATTTCCCCCTTGATTCATGATTGGCCCACATTGGTGGTTAATTCTGGGGTTAACAGTGCATTGAGGAGGAGTGTCTCTGCCTTGCTCCTGTTAATGCGGAGCCCTGAGATGGCTGCAAAAGACTGCAATAGTTCAATAATATGGGGGCACTTGTCTGAAAGTCACTTGTTAAGATAAGGCAGTAAACTGCTTACAGCATTGCATGGTATGCTTCCCCTTCCATCTCTAGACCTTGTATCCCTGGATCTTATCTTACTGCATTTGCTAAGGCTTCTATTGCCCACACAAACAGCATAGGTGAAAGCGGGCAACCCTGCCTTGTACCTCTGTGTAAGCTAAAGGGTTCTGAGAGGGTGTTATTTGTTGATTCTAGCCATGTGCTCCATATAAAGTGTTTTAATCCACCTTCTGAAGGCAGTGCCAAAGTTGCAATGCTTAAGAATCACATGAAGGAAATCCCATTCCAGCGAGTCAAAAAGCCTTCTCAAAATCAACCAAGATGGCTGCTTCTGGAGTGGAGAGGGAGGCTGCTCCTTGCATTAGTGTAACCTAGGCTTGCAGGTGGTCAGCACTTGTACGTCCCTCGACAAATCCCCCCCTGGGAGAGGTGTATTAAGGACAGGAGGACCATTTCCAGGTGGGTTGCTAGGACCTTTGCCAATACTTTAGTGTCTGCATTTATGAGAGACCTTGGCCTATAACTCGCCAGGAATATAAGGTCCTTTTCTTCCTTAGGGAGAATCATGATAATGACCTCTCTCAAGGTCCCTGGCAGCGTCTCCTTTTCTAAGGCCTCACTCAGTATTTCCAGCACTGGTGGAGCAACTATCTCTGGTATTATTTTGTAGAAGTCTAATGGAAAGCCATCCCCACCCGGGGCTTTGTGAAGGGCCATGCCTTCAATTCTTGTTCACTGAGAGGGGCCTACAGAAGTATATTTTGGGATTATGAGAGTTTGGGGAGTTTGAGACCAGCTAGAAAAGCAGCAGACTTCAGTTCATCCCTCTTTATGTGTGAGCTATATAGGGCTTCATAGACTTCAAGAATTGCTTTGTTGACCAGTTTAGGTGTGTTCTGTCCCTCCTCCTTGCTGTTTTGTAACTGAGCAATACGCCATTTGGCTTCCTGCATCTTCAGTCTATAGGCCAACAATTTGCTCAACTTTTCCCTTCCCACTCAGTATTTGTGCTGCATCTTCTGAATTTGGAGTTTGGCTTTTCTGGTGGCTAGGGTATTTAGTTTTATTCTTAAGAACATTATCTCATAGATCAGTTCCTGTTTTTTGAGCTTTCCCAGGTCCCTTTTATATAATTTATCCTTCTCCCCCAGTTGTTCTTCCAGCCTACCTGCCTCTCTTTCCCTTTGTTTCCTGCGATGGGAAGCATAGCTCATTATTCTGCCCCTTATGCTTAAATGCTTCCCCATATGGCAGCTGAGGGTGCTGTTCCTGATGGATTATCTAAGAAGTAGTTTGGCGCTTCTGATGATAGCCATCCCTGGAATTCTTCATCTTGAAGCAACAGAAGGTCTAACCTCCAGTTCACCGACCTGGGGGGGGGCTTACCATTAGGGACACAGTTAAGGGGGCATGGTCTGATATGTACAATGGTGCTATTGTAGCATCTATCACTTGCAGGGTGAGGCGTGGGGGGGTGAACTGAACCAGTAGTCCAGTCTGCTGGCTACTTTTCTCACTTCGGACTCTCTGAGAAGTATGAGTAGTCCCTTTCAGCTGGGTGATTTAGCCATCAGGTATCCGGCAGCTTGTGCAGGACAAACAACTCCTTCAGTGCCTTGATGGAGCGTACATGTGGCTTTGGTTTAGAATTTGATCTATCTAGCAGATAGTCCATTGCTAGGTTGCCATCTCCCCCCATTATAAGATCCATCTCCCCTGTTGACATGTCCATCAGAGCTTGGGATAACCTATGAGAGAACTCCGGGGAGTCTTCATTTGGTGCATATATATTTTCCAGCAAGATCTCCCCCTAGGGTGTAGTCACTCTTACCAAGACCCATCTCCCTTCTGTGTCTGCTTTTTGTTCCAGGAGTTTCCACTTTAGCATTTTGTGACATATTATGGATACCCCCTTTTGCTTTATCTACTATGCTATGGACCTCCCATCCCACCCATTCTCTGACCATTTTCTGTGCTTCTGTTTTGTTGAGTTTTGTTTCCTGTAAACAGACAATTTGTGTTTTAAGTTGCTTCAATCTGGCAAGTACTTTTTGCCTTTTAATGGTCGAGTTCAGGCCCCTCACATTCCATAAGGTGGCTGTTAAAACATCTCTGTCAGCCATAACTATATCTTGTATTCTTGAACTGCCCCTGTTTCACTTCATTTCTCGATCGAAGCCTGTGTGCAGGAAAGGTTCTCCACCTTTCTGTCTGTCCCCATCCACATCTGCCCTCCCTCTCTTCATGTCGTCACCCCTTGTTATGCTGTATACAGTATTTCTGATGTGGCTGCACCATTGCATCCCTGCAGTAACATTTCTCATCACACACAACGAAACTCCATCCCAGAGTTGGGGTTGGCCCTTACCGTACTGGTTAATGCTGTAAGTGTAACCAGACTTTAACCATGGACCCTCTGTGACTTTTGTTTGAATTTGGCTTATAACCCAGCTTATCACATCGTTCAAATTCATATCTTCAATAACTTTATAACCATCAAAATTCTTTCTTATTCCTAAGGGGTCCTCCCACATCAACCAAGCAAACTTATTTGTTGTTAGCCAATGGTTTGGAAAGCCCCTCTGGGGTGGGAACTGTGTCGCCAATTGTCCTATGCAAGTAAGCAATAATACCTGACAGAGTAGGTGGTATTGGACAATATCCAGACCACCCTGGGACATAATGAGGCCCAACGCCAAGGCAGAGGGCCTTATAGCCCCTGGAAGGTCCGGTATTGCCCAATACCACCCACCCTGGAGGGTATTATTGTGCTTAGGAAATGGGCTATAGGTAAAGTTTTTGTTTGTAATGTTAAGCAAAAATGTAAAATAAAAAGAAAATCACTAAAAATACCTTAAAATGTGGCAGAGATACTAAACAAATATTTTTGCTCAGTATTTACAAAGGGGGGGGGGTACCTAGAACAAACAGTAGAAACACACTGGATACAGAAGTTGATACCAGCCCATTTACAGAAGAAAGGGTTCTGAAAGAACTCTTAAAACTGAAGGTGGAGAAAGCAATGGGGCCTGATGGGATTCATCCCAGAAATCTAAAAGAACTAAGGGTAGAATTAGTGACACCACTGACTACCCTGTTTAACAAATCATGGGAGGATGGGGTGGTACCTGAGGACTGGAGGAGGGCAGATGTGATTCCCCTTCACAAAAGTGGGAGCAAGGCAGAAGCAGGAAACTACAGACCTGTTAGTTTAACCTCAGTGGTAGGGAAAATGATGGAATCACTTCTGAAGGAAAGAATTGTCGAGTATCTAGAGGCCAGGGGGCACAGGACCCAAGGCAGCATGGATTCACAGCAGGAAGGTCATGCCAGACAAATCTGATAGATTTCTTTGACTGGGTGACCAAAGTAGTAGGTCAGGGAGGGGCTGTGGACATGGACTACCTAGACTTTAGCAAGGCATTTGACACAGTCCCACACAAAAGATTAATATACAAGTTAGCTAGCCTGGGAGTGGGACCCAAGATGACAGCCTGGGTAAAAAATTGGCTGGAAAATAGGACACAGAGAGTAATAGTAAATGGAGTCCACTCTGATGAAAGGGGGGTTACTAGTGGGGTACCACAGGGTTCAGTATTAGGACCAGTCCTCTTCAATGTCTTTATAAGCGACATTGCAGAGGGACTGGAAGGAAAAGTATGTCTCTTTGCAGATGACACAAAGATCTGCAACAGAGTTGATGCACAAGGTGGGGTGGAAAGGATGAAAAGGGACTTGGCAAGGTTAGAGGAATGGTCAAATATTTGGCAGCTTAGATTCAGTGCTAAGAAGTGCAAGGTAATGCACCTGGGAAACAAAAACCCAGGGGAAGAGTACACAATGGGGGGTGAGATACTAACGACAACAAAAATGGAAAGGGACCTGGGGGTAGTCATATCAGATGACCTAAAGGTGGGCAAGCAATGTGAGAGGGCAGCAAGGAGGGCTGGGGGGATACTGGGATGCATAGAGAGAGGCATCACCAGTAGAAAACAGGAAGTTATTATCCCTCTGTACAGACAGCTGGTCAGACCCCATCTGGAGTACTGCGTGCAGTTCTGGAGACCCAATCTCCGCAAAGACATAGACAGGATGGAAGCTGTCCAGAGGAGGGCAACTAAAATGGTGCAGGGTCTGCACAGTAAGACATATGAAGAGAGACTAAAGGAGCTTAATATATATAGCCTCGAGGAAAGGAGGGAGAGGGGGACATGATAGAAACTTTCAAGTACCTCAAGGGAATCAACAAAGTCCAAGAGGGTAGCATCTTTCAAAAGAGGTGTGCAAGAACAAGGGGCACAATTTAAAGATGGGGGGCGGCTCAGAGGTAATTTAGGAAAGTATTTCTTCACAGAGAGGGTTGTGGATGCATGGAATGGCCTTCCGGAGGAGGTCATGGAGTCAAAAACAGTGGTGGAATTCAAGCATGCATGGGACAGTCATAAGGCAATTCTAGGGGATGGGGGTAGGAAGAAGTAGGCTGCTGGTTAACTAGGATCTGCAGCTTATCCAGTAGGCAGGGAAATGGGCAGACTGGATGGGCCAAGCGGTCCTTATCTGCCGTCAAATTCTATGTTTCTATGTTTTGGTAGTAATGTAGTCCTTCTTCTGGTGTAGTAACTAGTGGATACCAATAGAGGGCATTGCAGTGTTTGAAAGTTGTTTTTACAGTTGTGTTTGTTTTATACTGAGTATGTCCCCTTGGCTTTTGGACTGCCACCCCGTGCCAGCTCTGTGGGTTAGTGTTTTTTTTTTTATTTATTTATTTGAGGTTTGGATGTGTATCCTTCATGACACAAGTACTTTCCTTTATTCATTTATTCTGTGGAACAGTGGCAGTGACAATAGGAGTCCATTGGGATTGAGATTGTGGATACAGGCTGCAGGAGTGGTACAGTTACAATTACAAGGCGTTGGTTTGTTTAAACGAAACAGCACTAGAAGAGTTGTAGAAATGTTTTAATGAAATGGGAGTGGAGTTGGGATGTGCGAGGGAGCTGGTTTGCGGAATTGCTGTGCCAAATGTCTCAGGAGCGCTGGGCACGTGGCATGCTAGTGCTAGTAATTCAAAAAGAAAAACTTTTTTTTTCATGTGGAAGAAATGTTTGATTAGAGTCATTTTGCATGTGGCATGTGTATATGGAGTATGTGGGGAGGGGGCTTAAGAAGTGGTCGGGCTGATGGCTGCCAAGTTGCCCATTAAGCGGGATAAAAAAATGGTGTTTAGGAAAGTGAAAATTCAGGGTGCCCCAGGATATCCTAAGTAATGGGTCACCCCGAATTGACGCTTGTTTTTTTAGCGAGCTCTATCGAAAAATAACCGCCCACTAGTCCTACTGTCTTAGCTAATCAGGAGCCTAGGATTTCCTTGCACATTTTCTAATTATTATTAATCATTTTTAGTAGCAAACCGTTAACTTTAACTTTACAACAGTGAGACCTAAGGTCTCTTTATTATCTGACATCATGTATGCCCTAATTTCAGCATCTGGAGTCTTCTCATGTGTGCTCTAGTCCTTCATAGTGGGGGCCTGAGGATGGAGTTCTTCCATGCAGCATCCGAAAATGGTGGGGGATAAGTTTCGTCTCTTGCTCCCACATTGCTTCTGAGTGCAGTAATTGATGTTGGGGGGGTAAAACGACCGACTACTATACATTTCTGTAGAAGCCTCCCCATCCCTCATTTAGTAATAGCCTGGTACCCCTTACAGAGCAGAGTTCCCCACTCAGCGGTCACTTTAAACTGCTGCCCTTGGTGCGCAACATCCGGGATTTCTCTCTCCCCTCCCTTCACCTGAGTTTTCAGTATTAGCCCTACTGTTTCTAGAATGCTGCATGGTGCTCACCCAGATCCTGCTCCCATAGGTAAGAGGTTTTAAACTCAATCATTAGTCTGGAACTAGGGTCTGAGGCATTTTTAAGCCCCGGCTGCTATCCATTAGGGGAGTATGCCCAACAAGGCATTAACTGGTGGGGTAGCATCAGGGCCATTTCAAATACAGCGGCACCCTGTTACCTTGCTCTAGTGGGGTGTCATTACCCAACTCTCCTCCTTGGTTATATTTTTTCTTGTACTGCAGTGCTAGCCACAATATCTATATACAGGGTGGATGCTTATTTATATAAGACTGCGGCCACTTTGGCGTGTTAGCTCTAACTGCCTCCCCTGACAACCATGCTGGTGTGTAAGGGGTTTTGTGTCATACTTTAGTCTGGAGTAAGGATCATTGCCATTTTAGAGCCCTCTGCTGCTATCAGCAATAGGAATACGCCCAACCGGGTTTCAACTTGTGGGGTTAGGTCATGGGCATTTCAATTTGAGCAGCACCTTGTTTGCCTAAGACATCATTACCCAAAATCAGGGTTACCTTTTTCCCTATACCACAGCACCGGCTACTATATCCATAAACAGGGTGGCCATTTGTTTATACAAAACTGCGGCCACTTCAGTGTGTTACTTCAAACGGCATCCCCCTGGACATAATGTCACTCTCTGATCACAGGGTTGTTCATAGTTGACGGGGGTGCAAGAAACGGAGGTTGGGAGTCTGCTGTTTTTGGATCCCTATCCCTCCTTCTCATCTTTTGGCAGGATTGCACCAGGGGTTCAGCGGGGCTGCATTAAGTTCTTCCCTCAGTTTGTTCTCTGATGCTGCCAAATTAACTTACATTCCTGACTTCAGCAACAGCTCAAAACACACACAGTAGCCCTCAGTTCAGTCTCTGAGGCCAGTGGAAACACACCAGCCATGGACATCATTTCAGTCTTTGTTCATTGACGATCTCTCTCTGCAGGCAGGAATTCTGTCTGACCATGCAGCGTACTTTCCTATATTGCTTCCCCCACATTCGCCCATTCTTGGCACAGAAGTGCCCAGTCTATTAGTAGGTCTGGCTCTGGGGCACGCTCCTCGGTTAATTGTTCTTTCCTGCAGGACAGGTCAATTGAAGTCAGCATTAAGTCCCATAGGGGTTCATATTGATCTGTGAGCTTCACTGATGTATCTCCTGGGGAGTCTGTGCTGGCATCAGATAAGTTCTGCAGTCGCTGCTGGCTCCTGGATCTGTTCCTCCTCGGTGGGGTCTTTTTGTTGGCAGCATTTCTGCTGGGTTGTTTTGCTCTTTCCTTCTGAACTTTTTGCCATTCTTCATCTTGTTCCTTTTCCTGCTGTTGATTATTCTTCATCACCTCACTCTCTTCAGTGGTGACTTCCATTGCCTGCCATGCGGTGCCTCATGCAGGACATGGGGACTGCCGTGACAACCTCTCTGCTCACTGGATGCTCTGTATGAACTTTTCCATTTCACCAGGCACATTAAACGTCAAGTATTCCCCATTGTATTGAACAAGTAGTATCTTAAAGAGGCTGATATATTCATTTGATATGATTAGAGTTTCACCCCCCGCATATGCCCGTCTTTTCCATGACAGCTCAGAGGAATAATCTTGAAACAGCTGTACTCAGCATCACTGCCATTTCAAATATTTTGTTTCTCTCATCACCCTCAAGTGTCTCTCTTTTGTGGGGTAGTGCAGAAATTTACACAATATTGGGTGAGGGCGATCCCTCGGTTTAGGTTTGGGGGCCAGTGTGCAGTGCACCTGTTTAAGTTCAGGTGGCAGTTCACTGTTAAGCCGCAGTATGCCCGGCAGTGCATTTTCTAAAAAATATATTATATCCCTTCCCTCCATACCTTTAGAGATACCTATAATTCTTATGTTCTTCCTCCTAGTCCTATTTTCCATATTGTCTACTTTTGTGAGCAAGTATTGGATGTGTCCCTGCTGCTCTCTGAGATGCCCTTCATACTGCTACAGCTACGCAGCATGTTGTTTTACCACATTTTCTGTGCCCTCCACTCTTGCTGCTAACCCCCGTAAATCTTTGTTTGTTCTGGCTGTGGTAGTTTTTAATTCTGCTTTATCTTGTAACACTTTACTTAAAATCTGGGTTATTCTCTCAATGTCCTGTGCCGGGGAGGTGGGGCTCCGCGCCCGGCCATGTTTCACTGTGTCAGTTCTGCTCTTGTTGCCTGTTTGTAGTGCCTCCTAGGTGGCCGTTCATTCCACCAAAGTACCATTGATCAGAGGGCCTGCCAGGCAGGAGCCACGCGATTGTGCCAGGCAGTCTTGCACATGATTCTTCTCTGCAATGCCCCATTCGATTTTTGTTTAAAACACCTCTTTTTTTCCTCTCAATATCTGGTTTCAGAATATATTTTTAGACTTCTCATGATGTTAGTGAGATTTCTGGATGGCCGAAAAGGGTTTATTCCAGGTCTGCTCTACTGAAATTAACTTGTCACCATTTTGGATGCCATGCTCCACCCCCTAGCTTACTTGTTTTTACCTCAGCTAAGAAGTCCTTCAGTGGTGCCTTTGAAAACATGGTGTAACAAAGAAATTTTAAATAAAAATGGCCTACTGACTTATACTGAGTGTGCCCCCGCCTCTCCATGGCCAGATGTCATACAATATATGAGCATGACTCTAGGGCTGACACACCCGGCAGAGGTAGAGATCAGCTGGATGCTTCCTAAGGGACAAATTGCAATCACATCCCTCCCAAAGGGAACTGCATTAAAAATTATACTTGGAAAAATTAACATTTATTTAGTGCTTTACATACACATTGTATCCCAAAGCACTTTACAAGCAAGGAGAGACTGGTAGTGAAGTGACTGTAAATGTGCAGTGACAGCTACAGTATATTGCACATCAACATACACACACAAACTTGGATAATTGCATGAACCAGTTTTATGAAAAGGGCAACGCTGGCTAGGGCACCAGTGAAAACCCCCTACTTTTGCTAAAAGTGCCATGGGCTCTTTTACTTCCACCTGGACACCTTCACAGAATGGACAGAATCGACCGTTGTTTAATGTCCCATCCAAAGGACAGCACTTACCCTCTAGTACTGCAGTCAGGTGCCAACATTTATGGTTTGAGCCCAATCCCAGTGTGGGACTAGAACCCATAACCTTCTGGCCCAGAGACAGATGTCCTATCATCTGAGCTATTCTGACTCTTGGGATATGTGATGGACTCCCACAAAGGTAAGGGAGTTTAGCATTTCTTAGAAAAAGCACAGCAATTTAAAGTAATGTGAGATTTACTACTCACTTAAAATATCTGGAAGCCTATGTCAGCGAATGTCTGTTAATGTACATCTTCAAATGAAATTACAGTCCAGTAGTAAAATAAAAGAGATCGTAATTTCATCCCCGAAAAGTTGACAGCAGCTCCCTTTACTTCCTAGTAGTGGATATCCACCCCCACGCTCAAGCACATAATGACGTGTGACCAGGGAGAGCATGTGGGCGCACCCTATTAAAGTCAATGGGGATCACTTTTACGCCCAGTTTTTAACATTACCATGGCCAGTTTGTGATTGAGGAAAGACATAGAAACATAGAAACACAGAATTTGACAGCAGATAAGGACCGCTTGGCCCACCCAGTCTGCCCATTTCCCTACCTGATGGATAAGCTGCAGATCCTAGTTAACCAGCAGCCTACTTCTTCCTACCCCCACCCCCTAGAATTGCCTTATGACTGTCCCATGCATGCTTGAATTCCACCACTGTTTTTGACTCCACAACCTCCTCTGGAAGGCCATTCCATACATCCACAACCCTCTCTGTGAAAAAATACTTCCTTAAATTACCTCTGAGCCGCCCCCTTCTATCTTCAAATTGTGCCCCTTGTTCTTGCACACCTCTTTTTTTGAAAGATGCTACCCTCTTGGACTTTGTTGATTCCCTTGAGGTACTTGAAAGTTTCTATCATGTCCCCCCTCTCCCTCCTTTCCTCGAGGCTATACATATTAAGCTCCTTAAGTCTCTCTTCATATGTCTTCCAGTGCAGACCCTGCACCATTTTAGTTGCCCTCCTCTGGACAGCTTCCATCCTGTCTATGTCTTTGTGGAGATTGGGTCTCCAGAACTGCACGCAGTACTCCAGATGGGGTCTCACTAGCTGTCTGTACAGAGGGATAATAACTTCCTGTTTTCTACTGGTGATGCCTCTCCCTATGCATCCCAGTATCCCCCCAGCCCTCCTTGCTGCCCTCACATTGCTTGCCCACCTTTAGGTCATCTGATATGACTACCCCCAGGTCCCTTTCCATTTTTGTTATTGTTAGTATCTCACCCCCATTGTGTACTCTTCCCTGGGTTTTGTTTCCCAGGTGCATTACCTTGCACTTCTTAGCATTGAATCTAAGCTGCCATACATTTGACCATTCCTCTAACCTTGCCAAGTCCCTTCTCATCCTTTCCACTCCACCTTGTGCATCAACTCTGTTGCAGATCTTTGTGTCATCTGCAAAGAGACATACTTTCCTTCAGTCCCTCTGCAATGTAAGCTTATAAAGACATTGAAGAGGACCAGATCCTAATATTGAACCCTCGGTCCCACTACTAACCCCTTTCTTCAGAGTGGACTCCGTTTACTATTACTCTCTGTGTCCTATTCTCCAGCCAATTCTTTACCCAGGCTGTCATCTTGGGACCCACTCCCAGGATGGCTAACTTGTATATTAATCTTTGTGTGGGACTGTGTCAAATGCTTTGCTAAAGTCTAGGTAGGCCATGTCCACAGACCCTCCCTGTTCAACTACTTTGGTCACCCAGTCAAAGAAATCTATCAGATTTGTCTGGCATGACCTTCCCGCTGTGAATCCATGCTGCCTTGGGTCCTGTGCCCCTCTGGCCTCTAGATACTCAACAATTCTTTCCTTCAGAAGTGATTCCATCATTTTCCCTACCACTGAGGTTAAACTAACAGGTCTGTAGTTTCCTGCTTCTGCCTTGCTCCCACTTTTGTGAAGGGGAATCACATCTGCCCTTCTCCAGTCCTTTGGGTACCACCCCATCCTACCATGATTTGTTAAACAGGGTAGTCAGTGGTGTCACTAGTTCTACCCTTAGTTCTTTTAGAATTCTGGGATGAATCCCATCAGGCCCCATTGCTTTGTCCACCTTCAGTTTTAAGAGTTCTGTCAGAGCCCTTTCTTCTGTAAATGGGCTGGTATCAACTTCTGTATCCAGAGTGTTTCTACTGTTTGTTTTAGGTACCTCCCCCTCTTCCTTTGTAAATACTGAGCAAAAATATTTGTTTAGTATCTCTGCCTTTTCACAGTCACCCTCTGCCCACCCTCCCTCCCTCCCCTTTATTAAGCCTCACTATCCCTCCCTTGGTCTTTCTTCGCTCCCTGATGTACCTATAAAAGGTTTTATCCCCCTTCTTAACTGAGTTGGCTATCTTTTCCTCGGTTTGGGCCTTTGCTGTTCTGACTGCCTTCCCAGCTTCCTTTTGCTTTAACTGATACAGTTCTCTGTCCTGTTCCTTCTGTGATTCCTTGTACTTCCTGAATGCTTTCTTTTCTCTTGAACCTTCACTGCCACTTCCTTTGAGAACCATAGTGGTTTCTTACCTCATTCGTTTATTTGCTTTACACAAAGGCTTGTTACCTCTGTGATGGCAGTTTTTATTATTCCCCATTGTTCTTCCACCCCTCCTTCCTGCGCATTTGCTAGTGCATTCCTTAGGCACTCACCCATTTTGACAAAGTCAGCCCTCCTAAAATCCAGTACCTTTGTCTTTGTATGGCTTGACTCTATTGCTGTGTTTATTGTGAGCCATACTGTTCGATGGTCGCTAGTTCCCAGCTGGCTACCCACTTCTACATCTGTGATCCTCTCTTCATCTCCATTTGAGAGAAACAGGTCTAAGATTGCTCCCTCTCGAGTGGGCTCCAATACTAGTTGTCTAAGGCATGCCCCCTGTAGGGCATCTAGAATAACCCCACTCTTAGAAGTGGCTGCTGCAACTGCACTCCAGTTAACATCTGGCATATTCAGATCACCCATCAGCAATATCTCCCTTTTTCTGCCATTCTAATGTAACCCCCTGCAAATGGGGTTCCCAAAAAGACTTCAGGAGCTTGCTTGAATGCTCCAAGCCTGAATGGTGTTTGGCATTTAAGCCATTTATCAGTGAGTGTTTTAGAGGTACTGTCTTTTTAAGAGCTGTCTGCTTGCAGACATAATTAGTTTGTATGGGGACTGTGTGCTTCTCTGAGTACCACTCGAGCTGCTGCCAATTCACTTCATTTTGCAGTCACTAGGAGTGCAAAGGAACCTATCTGAAAGATGTAACGTTTGCCAGAAATTATTTAGAGTAATAATGAAATTACAGTTTGTCTAACCTGCTTTCTTTGCAGTCAGAACTGTGTCTGCTAGTTCCCCATTCTAGTTTTGAACTGCTGAACTGGACCAATCAGTGTGGGGTAAGCTAGCTCTAAAATGGTGCCTTGGACGAATCAGAACTTGGACTCATAATCTGAGCCAGCCACAAGAGGATTGTATGGGCAGTGACTCTGGGAGATGTAGTTTAGACTTCAGTGCCTTTTTGGACCAACAGCAGCAGTCTATTGTGAGTGACAGCCAATCCAGTCAAGAACTGGGAGGAACTCAAAGGAAGTGCCCGGTTTTGTCGGTTGGAGTTTGAGTTGAGCTTTGGCAGTGAAGAAGGAAGGAGCCCTGTGCTTTTTCAGTGTGCAGTTTTAGTCAAAAACGTGTGTAAGGCCCAGAGTTCTGGTCTGCAGCTTGTGTAACAGCTTGTTGGACTGAATCCGTCCTGTGAAAAGAATCAAAGGATCTCTGAAGAGTAGAAACCAGGCTCACCCTGTAGAAGACTGGAAGAATTGCTGAAAATTAACTCGGTCTGTCAGGAACTGAATCTGCTGTGTGTTCTCCCGGTATTGTGCAGTAATTGCGATCGGGATACAGATGCAGCCTGCCTGGTATAGTACTTTCTTTTATATGGATGTGTGAAGAGGTTTGTGTACCTCAAGTGAGCCCTGCTGACATTGAAGGACCCTATCTTATTTGGAGGTCGTGAGTACTAATTCAGGTTGCTCCTGTTGAATTGCCACATTAAATCCAAATGGAATTACTGTACTGCTGACTGTTTAATTCTCCTTTTCTCTGTGTGAAAGGGCCCTACCAGCTGCCCGCGTTTGGACTAGCCACTAGGGCTTGGGTACCCAGGGACAGTAACTGATAGGGATAGGCCTGTGCACAGAGCCATAGTGAGATTATTAGAGTGATAAGCTAATTAACCTGATTTCCCCTGTCCTTGTTATATCCCCTAAATAAATCAGAGCTGCTTGTTTCAGCAAAGTTATACTGCCTGAGGTATTTGTCTATGTTAAAGTACTGTACTGTGATTGTTGCACTGTATCTCATTTCACAGGAGGTCCCAGTGCGGAACCAGACCTGGGGGTAAGTGTATACTGTGAAGGTAATTCTGATATATTGTGTGGGCCACTAGTGGGAAGAAGGGGGTTGCAGTGTCCCAGAGGGCTGTGACCAAGTTAGTTTAACTATTGCAAACCTGACCTCTGGGTGGAGGCACCCGCCATTGGATCCAGGCCCTCAACCTGTTAGTGGCAAATCAGGCAGGGTAGTAGCCCCTGGGATAGCGCCATCTAGGGGTTACATCTTGGAGGCTCACCGCTGGGATTGTGTGTCCTCTAGTGGCCATATTTACGAACCACTGTTAAGAAAAAAATGGGTACCCCGACAGAAGTGGCTGTGCACCGGCTGGTGGAGTGGTGTACTGGGGAGGAGATCGACCCCCAAAATGCTATGCTTATCCTGGACATCCCCCTGGGTATCAATACGGACACTGTGCAGGGAGTACTTTCCAAGGTGGAAGGTTTACAAAACCCTGTGGTGGTGGGTCGGCATGCTAATCTGCTCACCCACACTTTCCTGGCCCTAGTAGAGTTTAAGGATCCCATAGATAGCTCCAAAGTGCCACAGACCATTACCCCAGAGGGAGCCCTCACTGCTTGGAGAGTGATAACTAAGGACAGTAAAGACCGGGGAATCAGCCCCACCACTATCTGAAACTTTTGAGGAGAATTTGCTGAATGGTTGCTGGGAGAGGGAAAACTGTGGAGGACTTGAAGAAACTATTCTTGCCACCTGGGAGTGTTCCTCCCCAACACCCTCTCCTGCTCCAGTGCCCGTAATGGTGGCTGAACCAATGCAGACTCCTATTTCTGCACCTGCCATTAGTCCGACTCTTACCGAAGGTTGAGGATCTTCTCTGGCACCCTCCCACCCCCAAGGGAGGATGACTGGGAGACCTGGATAGACTATGTTGCCCCCCAAGTGCTAGAATGGCAATGCTCGGAAGCCGAAAAGCGAAAGAGGATTAGTGAGAGCCTCGAGGTCCTGCCCTGGCTACCGTCCGTGCTAAGCGGGCCAGTAACCTGAGCGACTGCACAGGCCTATCTTGAGGCCTTGGAGAATGTGTATGGGAGCCCAGATTCTGATGAGGATCTATGGTGAGAGTAAGAAATGCACAACAGTACCAAGGGAGTTGTTGTCTGTGATGTCTCTCGGCTGGAAAAATTGTTGCAAGAATGCCTCAGAAAGGGTAGTTTGCCAGCGATTGAACTGGACCGAACCAGACTGGACAGGAATCCTTAAGTCTGCCCCTTCTCAGAACTGCTGTTGCTTCAGTTACGCCTGGCAGATCGACTGGAATCCCACCCTCCTATGATGAGTTAATGAGAGAAATTCGAGGAGTTGAGAAAGAGCCTCGGAGGTACCTGCACCAACAGCTGCGGCTATGACCCGAGTGACTGAGGGTGACCCATCAAGTGAAGTTCAGGGCAGAGGTTGACAGTCAATGAGTGCTCTGACAAGGAAAAAGATATGCACAATGGGGCGAACTGTTGAGAGAGATCCGGGAATTCAAAACAGTCCCTTTATGAAGGCCACGCCTGCAAGTGCAGGCCCTGACCTATATCCGACTGCATCTGCTATGGGGGTGGGGTACCACCCATGTATCTCCTGCTGATAACAGCTCCAAACTCAATTCCTTGACCATGGAAGTGGAGAAACTGACGAGATGTCTCCAAATGCTTATCACGCCGAGACAGAGATGGCACCAGGTTTCCAGTTAGTAATACCCCGCCCTGGCTCCCAGTGTGGCGCCTCGGCCAGCTCAAACTCCAGAAAGTATGTTTTGCTATAATTGTGGGAAAGATGGGCACATGAAAAGGGAATGCAGTCCCCAAAAGACACTGACAAAGTTGCATATAGGCTACAAGGAGAGCTTGGAGAAGAAATCAGTGGTTAAGAGGTGCACGACATGATCCCAGTGAGGGCACCAAAATGCTAATTCACGCCCTTTGTGGCAAGGTCAGTTGCCCAGGCCCCCACTACCACCTCTCCAGACTGGTCCAGAATAGTGGGTCCCTCCATGGAGACCACTGTAAAGGTGAATGGAGTGTCTACAAGAGCTGTATTAGACAGTGGCTCCCAAGTGACAATTATGTTCCAGGATTGGTATCAGAAGCATTTGTCAGGACGCACTTACAACCATTAGAAGGACTGCATGTATGGGGTTAAGTGAGAAGGCCTACCCTATTCCGGGTATATCCAATTTGGCTGTCTTTCCCCACCTCCATGGCTGGAGTGGCTGAACAAGTAGAGACCCTAGCCTTAGTGTGTCCCCCACTGGACTGTATGATGGTGTCCCTTTGTTGATTGGAACAAATGCTCATATGTTCGGAAGGCTGGCACAGTTGTGTTATGAAAACAGGGTCAAAGACTAGTAGAGCTTTAAGAGTTCCGGCTTTAATTAAGAAGGCCTATGAGGCACAGAGAGATGCTGAAAAACAGAACCAGAGGAACCGGTCGGAATTGTATGGAAGAAGGATCCTGAGTCTCTGATCCTGGCGCCAAATGCCCAGTGTACCTTACAGGGAGAGGTCCGTATCAGAAAGGATGTTAAGAATAAAATATTAATGTTGGATGCACCAGGCGATGGAAAATTGCCAGAGGGACTGCTGGTGAAGCCTAGTATTTTGCCCGCTAGAGCCCATGCTTATGCCAGAAGGGTAATGGTCCAAGTTCATAATGTGTCTGAAAGAGACATTCGAGTAAACAGAGGTTGCATCCTGGCTAATGTGCATTGTGCAGACACTGCAGTGCTACCCAGCAGCAAGAGTTCAAGGAAGAATGACAGAGTAACGCCTGACTTGTTTGATTTGGCGACTCCCGCTGCCAGCTGAATGGAAAGTGAGGATCAGTGAGAAGCTTGCCCAGAGAGACCAGGTGTTTTCTTTAAAGGAATGGGATGTAGGATGCGTCAAGGAGCTGAGCACAATATCCGGCTGCATGACGAAAGACCATTTCGTGAGAGGTCTCGGCGCCTGGCACCTGCTGACATAGATGATGTGAGGACGGCATCTGCAAGAGATGTTAGCTGCTGGTGTAATACAAGAATCCAGAAGCCCTTATGCTTCCCCCATTGTGGTAGTGAGGAAAAGAATGGAACAGTAAGGATGTGTGTGGATTATCGCACCTTAAACCGCGGACTATCCTGATCAGTACACAATGCCCGCATTCAGGATGCTTTGGACTGCCTAAGCGGGAGCAAGTGGTTCTCTGTGCTGGATCTCCGTGAGGGTACTACCAGATCCCGATGGCCCCAGAGGTCCGTGAGAAGACGGCCTTTATCTGTCCGCTTGGCTTCTATGAATTCATGAGGATGCCTCAAGGATTTCAGGTGCCCAGCCACTTTTCAACGATTGATGGAGCGTGCAGTGGGGACATGAACTTACTAGAGTGCCTGGTATACCTAGATGATGTTATTGTGTTTGGCAGCTCACTGGAGGAACATGAGAGCAGATTATTTAAGGTATTGGACCGACTGGAGGACTTTGGCCTTAAACTGTCCATTGATAAGTGTCAATTCTTTCAAACATCAGTAAAGTATGTGGGACACATAGTATCCACCGAGGAATAGAGACCGACCCAAGTAAAGTTGAGGCCTTGACCACCTGGCCACAGCCCAAAATCTAAAAGAACTGCAAAGATTCCTGGGATTCTGTGGTTATTATCGGCGCTTCATCAAGGACTATTCAAGAGTGATCCGCCTTTACTTAATCTTACTCAAGGGTATCCCCAACCCACAAAAATACCAAAAGTCAGCGTCCCTCAAGACTGAAAGAGTGTATTTTCATCCGAGTGAAGTATTTGGGGCCGCTGGACTCCTGATTGTGAGACTGCTTTTCATGAGATCATATATCAACTTACCCATGCTCCAGTGCTGGCCTATGCCGATCCAAGAAAACCTTACGTCCTGCACACTGATGCTAGCTTGCAAGGGTTGGGGCTGTGTTGTACCAAGAGCACGAGAATGGCCTGAGACCAGTGGCCTTTGCCAGTAGAAGCCTGACCCCATCCGAAAAGAACTATCCTGTACATAAGTTAGAGTTCCTAGCTTTGAAGTGGGCTATTGTTGACCAATTCCATGAGTACTTGTATGGGCTAAAATACTAGTAAAACTGACAATAATCCTTTGACCTATGTGCAGACCTCAGCTAAGTTGGATGCCACTGGCCATAGGTGGCTTTCTGCATTATCTACATATGACTATGCTCTCGAATACCGAGCAGGTCTGAACCACATAGATGCTGATGCTCTCTCCGGAGGCCTGTTCCCCAGAATGATTGGGTCCGATTGGCAGAACCTGACATTCGGGCACTCTGCCGAAGTTGACAGGGAGGAAAAATGTCCACGGACGTAGTGGACTGCATGGTGGATTGCTTGGGAGCCTCTGAGAATTGCATACCTGCTGCTTATTGCCACTTTTCTGCAATAGACATTGGTGCACTGCCTCAGCTGGACAATGACAGTATTCGGCGGCTCAATCCCGCGATCCCATGATCAAAGCAGCTTTAGAAGCCCTCTATGCAGGAAAAGATGTGTCCAAATTACGCTCCACTGATTTGAGAACTGCACTGTTATACAAAGAAGGTCCTAAGTTGAAACTGATCAATAAACTGTTATACAGAGAAACAGTAGACAGAGGGGACAAGTAGACAAACAACAACTAGTGCTGCCCACTGCCTTCGAGACTCAGTACTGAGGTCCTTGCACAACCACATGGGGCACCTTGGTATAGACAGAACACTTGACTTGGTGAGATCCAGATTCTATTGGCCTAAGATGGGGCTGATGTGGAGCAACACATTCGAACTTGTAGTCGCTGCTTACAGAGGAAAGCTTTGCCCCAGAGGGCTGCCCCTTGTTAACATCACCACCAGTGCACCCATGGAGCTGGTCTGTATTGATTTTCTAAGTTTGGAGTCAGATCAAAGAAATATCAGTAATGTGCTGGTGGTCACTGACCATTTCACGAGATATGCCCAAGCTTTCCCACCAAAGACCAGAAAGCATCCACTGTAGCCAAAGTACTTGTAGAAAACTTTTGTTCACTATGGGGCTCCACAAAGAATCCATTCTGATCAAGGAGAGACTTTGAGAGTCGTCTGATCAAAGAGATGCTTCTCTGTGGGGAGTGCGAAAGTCCAGAACCACTCCTACTACCTCCCAGGGGGACCCAAGCCTGAACGCTTCAACCGGACTTTGCTAGATATGCTAGGCACCCTGCACCCAAAGGACAAGCCTAGATGGAGCCAACAAATTAGCACCCTGGTACATGCTTATAACTGCACCAAAAGTGATGCCACTGGATTCTCCCCTACCGCCTGATGTTTGGAAGAGAAGCTCGACTACCAGTAGATGTGTGTTTTGGGGTCTCTCCTGATGGGGTTCAAGCTGACAACTATTTACAGTATGTGCAAAGTTAAAGGCCCAGCTAACTCATGCGTCTCAACTGGCTCAAACCATGGCTGCCAAAAGAAATCTCCAACAAAGAAAGGTATGATAAAAAGGTGAAAGCACAGGAACTCCAGGAGGGAGATCGGGTATTGCTAAGAAATCTGGGACTGCATGGCAAGCACAAGATTGCTGACAGATGGCACCATCTCCCTCACATTGTAGTGGGCAAACTAGATGATCTGCCAGTGTACAAAGTAAGGCCTGAGAATAATTCAAAAGATGTAAAAACAATGCATAGAAATCATTTACTGCCCATTGGACAAATCTTAATTGAGTCTGAGCCCTAGAAGATGCCCCTCTGCACCAGTGACTAGAGCTGCTGCTAAGAAAAGATCAAGAAAGTCTGCACCTACAGAAGCAGGTTAAAGTGTTCCCCTCCACAAGTCCCAGTTGAGCATGACTGTCAGTCCATATCGGAAGAAAGTGAGAGTGACTTTGAATACTATCCTTCTTACTAACTGAGTCAATTGTTTGGGGCAATCCCTAGTCAATACTGGAGACAGAGCTGGGCCTTCTGGACTGTCTAAGCCCCTAGCTTCATCCCTGGAGCCAATGCTCCCAGAAAGTGAAGTGCAAAGCATCAGATCAGATGAAATGGAATCATTGTGCATGGTTGAACTGTTTGAGCTTTCAGGGGAGGAAAATGATAGATTGGGGCAGACTGGTGATACACCCGAACAAGAAGAGTATTTTGAGTGTCCTGACAGTCCACTGCCAGTGTCCGAAAGCTCTCCATGCGAGCCAAATGTTGTGGACTCAGAAACTGTAACTCCTGGAGCTGAAAGTGCCCCAAGTTCTAGCCTCTACCCCATGGAGACTCCCCTGACAAGTGAGGACAATGCTGAAAATGAGGCTCAGAGTGCAGAGACTATAACAGTTCCCCTAGAAAGACTGTCGAGCTGTAAAGCCTGTGGTGCACCTCAGTTATGATTCACTTGGGAGGCCTGTGGACTTGCCTCTCAATGTTGTCCATAAAGGAGTGTATGTGTCCCCGAGCTCATTGCCCAAACTGAGCATCAGTGCTAACTCCAAGTTACTTGTGTTGCCCTCTAGCATGGTGCCCTTGCCCCATCCAGCCCCAAGGTAACTGATAGGAAGGGCCCCTCTCTTCAGGTTTCATGTACAAGAGGTAATAACTTGAGTTATGGTACAATGTGTATGTAATACTGTGTAAAGAGTGACGTACTGCAATGTTTCAGAAATGTGTTCTTGGTAAAATGATATATTGACTGATGATTACATGTGCGAGCCTAATGCAAATGTATATGGTTGCAGTTGAAACTTATGGGTACTTGCTTGACGAGGACGCCAAGCTTTCCAGGCCAGGAAGGTGTAACCCCTGCAAATGGGGGTTCCTAAAAGACTTCAGGAGCTTGCTTGAATGCTCCAAGCCTGAATGGTGTTTGGCATTTAAGCCATTTATCAGTGAGTGTTTTAGAGCCTCTGGTACTGTCTCTTTAAGAGCTGTCTGCTTGCAGACATAATTAGTTTGTATGGGGGACTGTGTGCTTCTCTGAGTACCACTGAGCTGCTGCCAATTCACTTCATTTTGCAGTCACTAGAGTGCAAAGGAACCTATCTGAAAGATGTAACTGTTTGCCAGAAATTATTTAGAGTAATAATGAAATTACAGTTTGTCTAACCTGCTTTTTTGCAGTCAGAACTGTGTCTGCTAGTTCCCATTCTAGTTTTGAACTGCTGAACTGGACCAATCAGTGTGGGGTAAGCTAGCTCTAAAATGGTGCCTTGACGAATCAGAACTTGGACTCATAATCTGAGCCAGCCACAAGAGGATTGTATGGGCAGTGACTCTGGGAGATGTAGTTTAGACTTCAGTGCCTTTTGGACCAACAGCAGCAGTCTATTGTGAGTGACAGCCAATCCAGTCAAGAACTGGGAGGAACTCAAAGGAAGTGCCCGGTTTTGTCGGTTGGAGTTCAGTTGAGCTTTGGCAGTGAAGAAGGAAGGAGCCCTGTGCTTTTTCAGTGTGCAGTTTTAGTCAAAACGGTGTAAGGCCCAGAGTTCCGTCTGCAGCTTGTGTAACAGCTTGTTAGGACTGAATCAGTCCTGTGAAAAGAATCAAAGGATCTCTGAAGAGTAGAAACCAGGCTCACCTGTAGAAGACTGGAGGAATTGCTGAAAATTGCACTCGGTCTGTCAGGAACTGAATCTGCTGTGTGTTCTCCCGGTATTGTGCAGTAATTGCGATCGGATACAGATGCAGCCTGCCTGGTATAGTACTTTCTTTTATATGGATGTGTGAAGAGGTTTGTGTACCTCAAGTGAGCCCTGCTGACATTGAAGGACCCTATCTTATTTGGAGGTCGTGAGTACTAATTCAGGGTTGCTCCTCTTGAATTGCCACATTAAATCCAAATGGAATTACTGTACTGCTGACTGTTTAATTCTCCTTTCTCTGTGTGAAAGGGCCCCTACCAGCTGCCACGGTTTGGACTAGCCACTAGGGCTTGGGTACCCAGGGACAGTAACTGATAGGGATAGGCCTGTGCACAGAGCCATAGGTAGATTATTAGAGTGATAAGCTAATTAACCTGATTTCCCCTGTCCTTGTTATATCCCCCTAAATAAATCAGAGCTGCTTGTTTCAGCAAAGTTATACTGCCTGAGGTATTTGTCTATGTTAAAGTACTGTACTGTGATTGTTGCACTGTATCTCATTTCACAGGAGGTCCCAGTGCGGAACCAGACCTGGGGGTAAGTGTATACTGTGAAGGTAATTCTGATATATTGTGTGGGCCACTAGTGGGAAGAAAGGGGGTTGCAGTGTCCCAGAGGGCTGTGACCAAGTTAGTTTAACTATTGCAAACCCTGACCTCTGGGTGGAGGCACCCGCCATTGGATCCAGGCCCCTCAACCTGTTAGTGGCAAATCAGGCAGGGGTAGTAGCCCCTGGGATAGCGCCATCTAGGGGTTACATAAGTATACTTTCTATCATTTCCTTGTCCATTTCCTCCCCCTGAGAAGGGAGTCTGTATACAACCCCTGTGCAGATTGTGGTGCCATTGCCGGTCTCCAAATTTACCCACAGTGCTTCTTCTCCTCCCTGTTTACCCTTTTGTTCTGTTGCTTTGATTTCTTCCCTTATGTAAAGAGCTACTCCTCCTCCTCTTTTACCTCCCTGTCCCTCCTGTAGATAGTGTATCCTGGTATGTTTACATCCCAGTCATGGTTTTGTGTGTACCATGTTTCTGTGACTGCCACGATATCCAGATGTTCCTCCTCCATCAAGGCCACTAATTCAGGAAGCTTGTTACTCAGACTACAGACATTGGTACTCATTGCCCTCCATTTTTTGATGGCTTTACCTTCTGTTGCAGCATCCCCCACTGACCTTTCTACCTTGGTCTTTTTCTCATTTAGTACCCTGTTTTATAGGGAGAGGCTGGGATTTTCCTGCTGCTTATCAGTGCCTCCCCCTTTGACTAGTTTAAAAGCTTGCCAATGAAGCATTTAAACCAATTGCTCAAAAGACTTGTTCCTTCCTGGACAGATGCAGACCATCCTGCCAGTATAGGCTGGTGTCCTCCAGGTGGAACCCCAGTCCCCATTGAAGCCAAACCCTGTGCTCCACACCATTTTTTCAACCATTCATTAAACTGCATGGTGCAAGTACCCTCGCCTCACTCATGCCATTGACAGGCAGCACCTCTGAGAAGGATACTGTGTGCTACTTGTCTTAGGCCCTCCCAATTCTACAAAGTCCTTCTGCACTGCTCTAATCTCATGATGAGCCAAGTCATTTGTCCCTAGGTGGACAATGACGTCCAGCTCAGACTCCTGTGCAGCTGTTCCGTGATCCTGAGGATGCGCTTCCTGTCCCTCAAGCCATGGCACCAGGCAGGCACTTACTCAGTTTTCCTGCCCCCCAGTTCTATCCCCCTAATAATTGAGTCCCCCACCAAGAGCTGCTTCCTTTCCTTGTGGTGTCCTCTGTCTCCTTCCTGTGGGCCTCCCTTGTGACAGCTGTCCTCAGCCTCCTTAGTCTCCTCTGCGGGTGCATCCATAGGGGAGCTATGCTCCCCCAGAATGGTGTATGGATTGTGGAGTGGAACAACTGACTGGGTGTGCCTCTGTTCCACCATACCACTCGAAGTAGGAAAGCCCTTGTTAGTCGAGCAGTGTCCTTCATTAATCACAAACTGGCCATGTTTATGTTAAAAGCTGGATGTAAAAATTACCCCCATTAACTTTAATGGGGCACCCCCCCCCCCGCACTCTCCATGGTCACACGTCATTACATGCCTGAGCGCAGGGACGATCTCCACTACTAGGAAGTAAACAGAGCTTCTGGTTAACTTTTCGGGGACAAAATTACGATCCTTTCTATTTTACTACTGAACTGGAATTACATTTGAAAATGTACCTTAGCAGACATTCGCCGACATAGGCTTCCAGACAGAGTAAGTGTTGCTCATCACGAAGGGGGCTCACAACATACCTTTAACTCACGTAATTAATCTGCAAACAGCTAACTGTACTGCTGCAGTTCTGAACTGCTTACCCTTTTAAACAAGTTGTTTGCACACTTAAATTATGTATCAGCTAAACTATGTGCAACCTAATAGATTCATGTCAACATGCCTATAATGTCACTCTCGTCTGTTAATCACTGCTGCATATCACTACAGCTTTTGCTAGGATGCCCTATCCTGGTTCAAGATATATTTAGCTTGCTAAGGCATTCCTTGTGAAGTATTGTCAAAGTATATTATTACACATGGGTTCCCTGCAGGGAGACAGTGTTTCTAGTTGGGTGAAAAGGCAGATTAAATAATAATGTTATGGATGATAAAACCTTTACGTATACAGGTAAATGATCCAACTGAGATGAATATCTTTTTTACAAGGGGGAACTTTGTCAAAAGATAAAAATATACCTTGGAAATAAAAACAGTGGTGGCAATAATGCTGTCTCTAACTTGGACTACTGCACGACATTAAAAGAAGTACATACTGCAGTATGGGAGACAAGTTTGGGGTAATCATTTTGAAGTGTCCTGCATGACTTTTTTTAACAAAGGAATGGGAACTTTTTAATGATGTTAAAGGAACACTGTCAACCTTTTCTGCCTCAAATTATTTCTAGTTAAAACACCACATTTTATGAGTGCTTACCTACACTAAAATCTGCTGCTGTTGATGTGTTTTGTATCTGCCTTTTTTGCTTAGTAGGACTGAAATGCATGCCAATGTATAGTTATAAACAACTGTGTTTTGAACCCTGGATCTGTTTTTATTGCATACCTCCTGAACAATAGAAACACCCCCAAACAGGGTAGCCACTCATGATACAATTGTCTTCTCTACTACCACTGCATAATAAGTGGCTAGACCATGTTGGAGGGTGGTCCTGGGTCTAGCAACAATGCAGTGGGATTTGATCAAGGAATGTAAACAAACATGTTTTGGTGTGGTCACACCAGTAGGGTGGGCAGTCTGTTTTTCATTGTTTAAAAGGAAAAAAAAAAGAATCAGAATCAAACAACCAGCTACATCAGCAGTCTCTGCAGAATGTGAACCGTCATAAGATGTGCTTTTTAACTAGGGACACTCTGAGGCCTAAGGGTTGACAGTGTCACTTTAAGGTAAGAGGGACAAATTCAAGAGCTTGGTGATTGTGACAAGGCAGGGAGAGGGGATAAATACACCCTGTCAGGCAGCAGGTCCATGAGACAATAGGTAGCAACTTAGGGCAGACTAGATGGACTTTGAGTCTTTCTGAATTGACTTTCTATGCCCTGTTTTGAAACTACACAGTTAGGCATAGTTTATTTTCCATGACATCACAAGGCTTCAAAACTGGTAGTAGTATAGTATGAAAAATAGAGTAGACTAAAACAGACTAAAAGCAGGATAACTCCAAAGTGCTGCTAGCTACTGGTAAGCCCAATACCCCATTTAAAGTAATTTATGTAATAGGTGCTTGACCTATGTGTGGCACTGTTCATCATGCAGCAGCGGCTGGCAGTATAGCCTGGAGGTTAGAGCAACAAGCTGTGAATGTGCTTGGTATATCCAGCAGACTTAGGTTTTATTCCCACAACCTTCACGTACATACTGTGTGACTCTATGCAAGTCACTTAACCACCACACTGCTTCTAGGTCGCTCCTGAAGACAGGCACTTGTACCTAGTGGGCCTCACCTGGTTACCAAAGAAATTAAAAAGCTCTCCTTTAAGAGATACTTGGCTACTCTATCAACACTACCTGATATTAGGTAATAAAGACTTAAGACAAACTTTTTTTTTTTATCTGGAAGGGAGACTCAAAGTGCTTTTCTAGGATGTGGTGTGCATGATCTGAAGAGAGAGGGGGTGGACTGTCTGCATTAATTCGCACCAATATAGTCACAGGATTAAGTGTATTAACTGGAAGATGACATACTGCAGATTGGGGAGAAGGAATCAGACTAGCAAGCCTGGATTTTGGACTACCATGCCCCCCACCCCACCACACACACTATGTGTACTGGATTGCCATTCATTTTGATACTACCCCTGCATTATGGGCTGAAATAAGCTTTAAAAGAGAATTGCACTGGACATGCAAGTCATTTGTTCCAGTAGAAGCTGTTTTTTTAAGTACTGGTTTCAGTTCTATTATTGTTCCATCTATATGGGCCTATTAGTAACCACAGAAAGAAGTTTCTGATTTACACACTGCTGATAAGTACCATTTCAGAAATGTATGATTTAGTTGATGTCCCTTACAAAAACACAGTTTTACAGTAGAACATGAATGCATTGTGCCAACAATGGAAGAGCTGAGCAAGGATGCAAACTATGTCATATTTTGTTTATTTGAATCTAGAAGTACAAGTACCTTTGAGCCGAGGCTCTTTTACAAAGGTTCCACGTCAGATGGAGTACAATACAACACAGAACAATTCAGTACAAGTTGCGGATAAACATTGGGTTACAGAAAGAGTAGGCATAACTTATTTTGTCACTGAAAACAAAAATACCGAGACAATACTAGGTAAGGATACAGAGGTAGGAACAGTCACAGGCATATGGTCCTAAAATTGTAATTATTATTACCTGTGTGTAAATCAGAAGTACCCACTAGTATAACATAAAAATATAGAAACACAGACTTTGACAGCAGATAAGGACAGCTTGGCTCACCCAGTCTGCCCATTTCCCTACCTACTGGATAAGCTGCAGATCCTAGTTAACAAACAGCCTACTTTCTCCTACCCCCCACTAGAATTGCTTTATGTCTGTCCCATGCATTCTTGAATTCCCCCACTGTTTTTGATCCAACAACCTCCTCAGAAAGGCTGTTCCATGCATCCACCACCCTCTTCATGAAAAAACACTTCCTCATGTTGCCCCTGAGCCATCCCCTCTCTATCTTCAAATTGTGCCCTCTTGTTCTTGCATATCTCTTTTTCTGACAAATGCTACCCTCTTGGAATTTGTTGATTCCCTTGAGGTACTTAAATGTTTCTATCATGTCCCCCACCTCCTTTCTCGAGAGTAAACATATTAAGCTCCTTTAGTCTCTCTCTCTCTCTCTCTTCTTTAATCAAAAATGCCTCTTTAGTCAAAATCGCCTTCAGAGATGGAATAGTAATGGAATTGTAACCAATATTTCAAAATCATCTTCTACAGTGGAAAATGACGTACAGACTCAGAGTAGTTCTCCTTTAAGGGTCTGGGTCAATAGCTTCCGTGGGGATTCATTACCAAACATGATTAGTTTGAATCTGTGCAGGGGAGATTCAGTGGGCTAAATAAGCTAGTATTTCTGCCCACACAGCAATACCAATCCACTGTGGTCCCCACTGGTACAACACACCTGCTTCTGTTTTTTTTGTTTATTTAGTATGCTTTTATGTCTGCACCCAGCCTGCCCCTTTCTGCCTCTCTTCCAGTCCTGTCACCCCACCATCTCTGGGACTTACATGACCAGTCCAAAGTGCCCCATGGTTTACCCCCCCATGATAGAGCCTCCTGAGGGAGCCCCACTTGCCTGGGAGGAGTTTAGCTCAGATGAAATCAGGGCGCCCTGTAGGCAGGTGTGGGGCCTGTGAAGAGGAGGCATCATCCTGCAGGCTGTGAGTTTTTCCCTTTTCTCCTCGGGGAGACATGGTGTGCAATGATGTCATCAATGCACATGCCCCATGTCCGGCATGCTTCCCAGCCAGATACAGTCCCAGTGGCCAGACCCCCGACCTCCACAAGGAGTCAGTACTGCACCAGTGACCTCCCCACCCTCCACCCCAGAGAAGGAGGAGGAGAGCAGTCCTTGGGATACTCAATCCTCCTCCCCTGGCTGGCCCCCAACTCCCGAGATCACTTCCAATCCCAGGTCATTGGTATCGCAAGCAGTAGCAGTACTGCTGCGACAGCAGCCTGGCCAACACACCTGCTTCTTGCCGAATGAAAGCAACAGTTTACTTAAAATTCAATAACTTACACTTTACAAATTATATGCTCACACTACAGATAATATACTCGTAAGTCAGAAATGCAAAAAACAATAAGGGTGTTCTCAGGAGTAAGGCAAATAACAATCACAACAACAGTAGCTGGTGGCTGCGTAGCTGTCAGGTCTTCCAGACCCTGGCATAGCCCTCCCATGGCCACAAATTGTGTGGCTCAAATGTACTGCTGGGCCACTACAGACTCCACACTGGTACCAACTGTGCCCTTAACCCTTTATGAGCTCCCTGTACAGTCATTAAATGCCCAGGTATTGGATTATTCCTGGCCTAATGGTTGTAGTGCATATATAACCCCCTTACAAATGGGGGTTCCCAAAAAGTCTTCCTTGAGCTTGCCTAAATGCTCACTGCCAGGCTGGTGTCCTGCATTTTAGCAGTTTAAATGTGATTACCAGAGTTTGTATAGCCTCTGTGTACTGTCTCTTTAAGAGCTGCTTGATTGCAGCATAAGTAATCTGACATGGAGCTTTGTTGAAAGATGTAACTATTTGCCGAAAACCATTTAGAATGATAATGAAAATGTAGTTTGTCTAACCTGCTTTCTTTGTAGCAAGGACTGTTTTCTTTGTCTTCACTATCTTGGGCCTGGACTGCAAATTGGCCAATCAGTTCTGGTGGGACCTAAAATGTGGCCGGACTACAGGAGCTGTCTGAATTCAAAATCTATAGGAACTGTGGTTTGAGTTTTTGCGCCTTTTTTGCAACTGAAGGGGGAGCTCTCGCTTTGACTGACAACCCAATCAGCCAACCAAATCTTTTGGATCTTGGGGAAGTCCCGGGCTGCTTGCAGTTTTCAGTTAGAACCAAGCTGGAAGCTGAGCAAGAAGGAGCTGAAGTGTTTCTGAGCAGCTATCCAGAGTGGATTCGCATGGGAGAACTCTGAAAAGGCTAAGTTTTTGGCCTGCATGCCAGTGTGCTGCTCCTGAGAGGGAGAGAAGAGAATTATTTTGGACTAAATCTAAGTTTGTGTGACTAAAGTAAGCTACTGAAGTGGGCCAGGCTCAACCTGAAAAAGACCGAATATTTTTGCTGAATGCGATCGGCCTGTCAGGAGTTCCAGCTACCCCGAAGCTCCCGGTGTGTGCAGAGACTTTGTGATTATGACTGGGGAGCGCTTTGCCCGGTACAGAAGAATTCCCGTACATGTAAATGTGCTATAAACTGCTAGTGGGTTGTGAGTTAGTTCACTACTGTGTGAACTGTGTTCTGCTTGCTGGAAGCTGTATCCAGCCAAAACGGACTGCATCTGAATTTGTCTCCATGTGGTCTGGGCTTTGCCAGACTGGCCCAGCCAGACTACCCACTGCACAGAGAAGTCATCGATGAGAGCCCTGCCTAGGGATCAGCCCCCTGCTCCACGCTTGAACAGGAACGATGCCTCTGTGACTCGTGTGGGCCCTGCTTCTCCTGGCATTCCAGATCAACCACCTGCAGTCTCAATTTTCGTCCTGCCTGTGTCCAGTCTTGGGTATCATGAGTAAATACCAGGGTAGCTCCTTGCAACAACAGCTTAATCTGAGTGTGTCATCTGATTGTCTTGTTGTTTCGTTTCCTTTACGAACTGAGCCCTCTGGCTCTGGATTACAAATATTGTGTACTGTGCATGTTGTGTTTTCCATCACAGGGCCCCAACCAGCTGCAACGCCGGGCAACAGTTGGGGCTAGCCCATCTCTTCTCCACCTGGGTACCCAGAGGTGTGACTGTGTGGGGGGACTCAAAGTGCATGCATAACTGCTTGACTGACATAACCTTTAAGCTAATTAACCTGATTTTGCCCCTTCCTTTTTCAAGTCCCTTGAATAAATCAGATCTAACTTTTTCTGCATGTAATCTGACTGTGGTTCCAGTTTGTGCTCAAAGTACTGTACTGTTGCTATTTACTGCGCATAACCTTGTTTTACAGGGGTCCCCAGGGTTGAGCCAGAGGAACCAGCCCTGGTGGTAAGTGCAAACAGTGTGGGTACTTATGTGGTGTACCAGGGTATTGTGAAAGGATTATTGTACAGTGTTCGGGCCGCTAGAGGGAAAGGGGTTACAGTGTCCCAGAGGGCTATGTCGCCCAGGTTCAGCTTGACCACTACTCAACCCTGACCTCCGGGTGGAGGTACCCGTTTCAGAACTCAGGCCCCTTAACCTGCTACTAGCCAAGCAGGCAGGAGAAGTAGCCTTTGGGATAGCACCACCTAGGGGTTACATATATTTTAGGGGCCCCAAGGAGGACAAGTAAGTAAGGATTGGTTTAAATGAAGCTTTTTTAAAATATCTCTGAGAGGATATGCTAGTAGGTGGAGGGTGGAAAATGACTGAGGGTTGGGGAAAGGATATCCAGGCACAGGCACGTGCGCCGCACACACACACACACACACACACACACACACACACACTCACACACACACACACACACACACACACACACTCACACTCACACCTCCCATCACCACTTGACCACTGGAAAAGCAGATGACAGCAGCTTCTGTAAGTAGGACTAGCTGGTCAAGTGAGGCTTGAAGGATGATCTAACCATTTCAGTCAGGACTGGTGAGTAAACCATCTTGTGAACCAGACTGTAGGTGAGTTAGTAAGGAGTGTAAGTGGGGCTGGTCAGGCCTACATACACAGCCTTCCATCCCAACGCTTCCTAAAAAAAGGGCAATGATGTAGAAAAACAATGTTAATGGGGAGGGAGATTGAGATAAATACTGATGATTATTTTAAAAAAAATTATTGGCTTCCACCTGAAATTACAATATGCAAAGACCCTTCACGTCTACAACTAGAGCAAGACATATATGTTGAAGAAATCCATGCAATTACTGTTTCACTGGTACTGTATGTGACCCTTGGCCAGCTGGTTATGATTGTTCTTTGACATTTGTAATATAGAATATGGGACGTGATTGTCTCACATGAGACATCCTGTGCTCCTGGGTCACCCCCCCCAACCAGGTTTTAGTGAGAATAACAGGATAGATTAAACCAGGAGGTCTCTGTAATGTAATTAACTTCCTTGAGAAGTTGCATTTTATAGCTTTTTTATGACCTCCTGCCTCTGAAGCTGGAAAACTAATATATACATTTTATGACTTCAGATAAGCTGATTCCTGTAAAGCTATATTGCACCTAAGTGAGGTATGGCGGCAGAGTTGTATAAAACCTTTGATGTCCTTGGGAAAATAGGAAGCCAGCCACCAGTTCAAAGGAAAGGGCTTAATTAAAGACTGTCATAATTTGGGAAATTAGTTTTTGCTGAAGTCACAGTATTTAATATACCTCCTAATAGGACATCTGTTTTGTATATTTTTTATATTCAACAAGGAGGAGCTAGATGACACACAACAGGGGTGGGAGAGAGACACAGTTTAAACTAGGACTTGTATCTGATCTTTGTGGCATTTCTTTTTGGACTGTTAAGAAACAAGATCTCAGATCTAACTTAAGCACTGTAAAGAGGTAATACATTAGATAGAAAAAGTCTAATTATATTGTGGTAGGAGTTTATGTTTTGTACTTTAACCTTGTTCTTTTAAGTGATTATATGCTTTTTGATATAGTGTTCTGTGTTTACATTTTACATATTTTTATCCATTTTAGTAAAAATACTATTTTAAAAGATTGCCTGGGTGTGTCTTCAAAGTTCTTTTTGCATGTGACATATAGAGGGTTAAGACTGACAAAAAACTGTTTAAAACTTGATGTTACTAAACTGGGAAAAGGTAAGAATAAACCTAAGGTCTTTTATAGAGTTTTAAAGGTTCATTTTTGGATACCTAGTTAGGCGAAAGATATCTGGCATCCCCTCCGAACAGCAGATTATCTGAGCCTGTACATTTGGGTATGCTAGCATAAGGTTCACAGTTTAAATCCCCCCAGAACTTGAGACTAAAGGTGATTTGGACCCACAAGCAGACAGGAGGGTTACCCTGTCTGTTACCTGTTCACATTACTGTGCTCAGAGTTTGGCACTGTGGGAGCAGAGGGCCTGACCTGCTGAGTGTGTTTGTGACACTGTACATTAGTCAACTTGCATAGTAATGCTTGGGCAACATATCTGAAATGATTAGTAGGAAGTCTGATTATAACATTAGCTACTGAATATGTCAAACTGGAGTAGTTAAGGGAATGAGTACAGTTGTACGGTAGTGATGTCTGAATGCTTATGTTGCGTAGATTTTACTTGCAGTCTCTCTTTCCCTGTTACAGGAAATCCCCCTCCCCCCCCGTGCTATGAAGGCACAATAGAGGAACCCTCTTCAGGAGGCTTTCACATCTAGCAGTGCCACAGGAATAAGATCCCCTTAGACTAATGGTACCTTAGTGAAGAAAGTCCAAAATAACAAACGTACAGAACGTTCTGAAACTCTGACTTCCTGTAAGGACAGAAGAGATGCAGCCTTGCTGGTAAAGATGGCACTGTTGGCGATACACAAAACCACCATCCAGCACCAACTCTCGGCAGAATTAGTTATTTAATATTGTATGATGCCCTTTGTCATCTAAGAGATTCAGAAAATAAAAATAAACATTGGAGGAAGCTCCCTGAGTAGCCAAGGCCTAGGTTGCCATCCCTCCAGGTTTAGGACTTTAACATTATAACTGGAATAAGGTATGAATGGTGACCCTCATTACAAGAGGGCTAGTGGACATCATTAGAAAGTGAAACAGCAATTGAAGGGCCCAAAAATCCAAGATGCAAAGCACAGCCACCGTACACATCCAGGAGAAGCAAACAGCCAGCAGCCAAGTAAAAGAGGGCTAAAGCAGTAAACTGACAGTAGGGGGGCCTCCAAGACAAGGCAGTAAGGGTGATGGGTCTGCCAAGACAATGCAGCAAACTGAGGAAAGGGAAGAGTCTACTAATATAGCGCAAAATAAAGGAGGGGGGATGTAAAGTTGAGGCAGCAGAAAGGGTGAAGGCCTCTGAGACAAGAAAGCCAGCTCAAGAAGGAGCAAGGTTCACAATGACAGAGGCAGCAAGTGGCAGGGGAGTCCTCTGAGGCAAGGCATTCACCAAAGGAAGAGGCAGGCCCATTGCAGCAAGGAAGCAAGTGTAGGGGGGACCTGCAATACAAGGCAAAAAGCAGAGGATGACGATAAGGTACTCGATGACAGAAAGCATTAAACGGAGGGGGAAGGTACTTCATAGGAAAAACAAATGACACCAGATTTACAGCTAGAGCCATCAGGAAGGGAAGCTGCTGTCATGCTGCCAGACTGCAACAAAGTGCCTGAAGGAGGCTTAAGCATGCATAGTTTAAGTACCGTTTGGTGGGGGATGAGCATTGCCTCTTCCTCATTAAACCACAGTCATAGTTATAGCATTATTGTTGGAGAACAGATATTTGACTTATTTCACTTACTATACTTAGTCTTTCAGTAATATACTGTATATTCTCTTTAGTAAGCTGCTTGGCAGTTTTACCAGGACAACTAGCAATGTAGCTGGGTTGGGGGAAACGATGTCTGCTGAAGTTTACATGCTTAGAGGTTAGTCTTCTGCTCTGCAGTGCTTCAGTACACATGCTGCACACTAAGCTGCTCTCAAAAGTAAGTGTAAAATCTTAATGGCACAAATCAGCCAATAAAAGAACAGTAAAACTATCATGGGGAGCACCATCTTTGATACAGAAAATATAATCTCAGGTTGGTATGAGGGATTTGGGGGCATCTTCCCTCATATGATTTTAGTGAAACAGTAATATAGTACTGTAAGGACAGAAGGGATGCTACGTCCATTATGCCCACCCCACTTCATAAGCAGGGATGAGTAAGCATATTGTTTAAAGGTATGCTGATTTTTTTTTGTAAGTCCCCCAAATGGGCTTACCTTTTGGAGCTTCAGCTCCCAGCTCCTCCACATTGCTGCCAGTGGTCCTTTGTGAGATTCAGGCCTGGCGGTGCCCCATTTGCTTTGTGGTTTCAGCGACATGGATTTCCTGGTTGCCTAGGCCTTTAGTGGGTGGGCAGAGTACAGGGTCCGTGTTTCCGTGCCTCCAAGCGTATTCTGGGTTCAGCGCCCGGTTCTTGGGGGGTTGGCCGAACTCCGTGTTTGAAAAAAAAAAAAAAGCACATGCATGACCGACAAGTGAGAAAATTTAAAGGAGCAGCTGCTCCAGTTGTGGGGGAGGTAGTTCGACACTGGCTGTTGGCAACATTGGAGTCCACACTAAAGTGGGGGTGGTTGCCTGCTCGGTTGGCGAAATTTGCCTTCCTTAATTTTTTGTATGTGGTAGTGAAGTGTCTGGAGAGTTAGAGGGATGTGGCAGTGGCCATCTAGTGTGGAGCCCTGGTTCTGGAGCCAGACTAAAGATCAGTCCCTTGGTGGATAGAAGGAGATGGCTTTGAGATCTGCAGCATGGGGTAGGCTGAGTTGCTACCAGACTGGAGGACCGCTGCTGAGCAGGACACCCAAGCGAGAGATTGCCTCCTATGACAGAATGCTGGAGGGGAAGAAAGAGACATTGGGCGGACTGAGAGAGAACAGAGGAAGAAGAATGGAGCCTGTGAGGGGTGCAGTAGTATGGATTGGGGGGGTCCAGGGACAGCCCCCTGGTCCCGTATGGCCCAGAGTTTGGGACTGCCCAGTTTTGAGTGCAGGGACAGGTGAGGACATTCACCTTTGCTGACTGAGGTGGAGTCACTGACCCGGGTCCCCGAATCCCGAAGGACCTGATGATGAGGGTGACCCTGGTCTAGTCGGCCAACCCTTGAGAGGTCTGTGCTTCCAACCTGCGAGAGAAGGAGGGAGTGGAGAAAAGGAAGACTATTGCTTCCTACAGTTAGGGCCTGATTCAGCCTCAAGTTATGCTGCCTGGGTGTAGACTTCGGCGCCTAGACTTTGGCTGCCTAGCCACAGAGGTAGCTGCCTGGATGAGATGCTCGAATGTGACCTTCCTGGTCCTGAGTACCTAACTAGCTTTTGATGTGCCCTCTAAGTCCAGAGCAACCAGTCTGTGTGTTTTACTGCTCCATGGAGTGACTGCTACCTGTTCCGAATTACTTGCTAATTAAATGGGATCCCCTGTTCCTGCAATTTGGAGATTTGCCTTGTTGGTTTGGATGAACTGTTTTGCTGCTAACAAGAACTTTGCCTCCACAGCTCAGCACCCAGAAGTCGGATGGCACCCAGTTCCAACAAGGCCTGGGAAATGAGACCAACCAGATATTTGACTCTTCTGCTGTATACACCCCACTTCCCATGGACTTCCACCATCATAGTAGACAGGGGGAAGGGAGGCCTAAACATGGGAGCTCATCTGGGATCTGATTTTGGGGTGCTCTAACCCGTGGCTGACTCAAAATTGGTGTGCCAGGCAAGACTGTGGAAGTCTCCCATCAGCTGGATTAGTTATTGCACAACCAAGATGGCGCATGGGACTGGGACAATTCGCACCTTTTCCTATGGAGCTGCAGTTGCCATTGCTTCTGTCTGCGTCCAGGGCTGGAGCAAGAGAGGACTTGGTGGGAGCAGAGACTGTACTGTGGGAGATGCCCCCAATTTTTCTTAGGGCCCAGGTTTGTGGGTGGTCTGCTCAGCGGTTATTTACTGCTCCACAAACTTGGACTGGAAAGCAGCCCCTAGCAAAGACTCATGAACTGGTCCTATTCGGGACAATTGCTTTTGAGGGGAATGGTATCTCAATGACAAAAGAAAAAAAAGAAAGGAAAAAGAGAGACTAGTTATAACTGCCTGAAAAAGGGCCTTTGGCTCATGGCACCTACCCGGTAAACAAAAGTTAAAATAAAATAAATAAAAAAATAAATATAATGCTACAGTTTGTATATCAACTGCCTATGATGTTGCATTTTTATGAATGAGTTTGCACACTGTTTAAAGGTATTTTACTGTTTCAAGGGGGTGTTTAATCAGGGAAACAAAAAAAATGTTGCTATGTGATAATGTTTGGGGTCAGCTAAACTTTTCTTTAGTTGTAGTGACTTCCTGTTGGATATCAGAGAGTGAGAAAATGTTTATAATGCTGCTCTTTTATTGTAGTTTGGTGATTAATGTTTAAAGTTTTGCATCTACTATGTCTTGTCTTCTATTAAATGTTCCAGACAGTCCATCCAGGCAGCTGGCAGCATTAAAGGGTGCTTACCGGTGACTTTGTTTTAGAGTATGGGAACCTGGGATGCCATCGGGTAGGTCTAGCAGTGGGTGGCCAGGTAGGGACTAGTTAATGGACTGGGGATGCCACTGTTTAGGCTGAAAGCAGGTGTTCGTAGGTCTGGTGGTGAGGGGGAAGAAGTGATCCCAGGGGCTTCTGGAGAGCCAGGTTAGTGCTGGTTTAGGTCTAGTGTAACAGTTGTGTAAATAATAGTGATATGTGTTTGTTCTGAATTTATTACCACCTTGGTGGTGTTGGCCTTCAGACCCTCCATGGTTGGGCGGTTTGGGGAAGACACTCATCCCCTATCTGCTGGGCCATGGCTGGGGTGGTTTTTATGGAGCTTTTTTGGCTCACCAGGATGGCGAGCATTTGACAGGAGGAGTGTGTAAGCCCCCCAAAGGGGCTTACATTTTGAAGCTTTGGCTCCCAGCTGCTCTGTGTCACTGCCGGTGGTCCCTGGTGGGATTCAGGCCTGGCGGTGCCCCATTTGCTTCACAGTTTTGGCTGTATGGATTCCTGGTTTTCTTGGCTTTTAGCGGGCGAACTGAGCACCGGGTCTGCGTTTCCGCACCTCCGGGCACATTCTGGGTTTGGGACTCAGTTCTATGGGGGCCAGCTGAGCTCCGTATTTGAAAAGAAAAAAATATAATAATAATTTAAATATCAATATGGTGGCCTGCATTATAGTGCATGTGCGGCCACCAAGTGAAAAATTGAAGAAGCAGCCACTTCAGTTGTGAGGGAGGTAGTTCAGCGCTAACTGGTGCAGACACTGGAGCCCGCTGTAAATATTTTTTCTATCAGGACTACAGGTTCTAATAGTCTTTGGGAGTACAGGGTTTTTTGACACATTCTGGGGAAGGAATACAAGGAAGGAGATTGTGGGAGTTGTGTTTTTTTCCAGCCAAGAAGGGTTGGCAGGACTGAGCGGGGGCAGTTGCCTGCATGGTCGGCAAAATTTGGCCTTCCTTTATTTTTTTAATATGCTAGTGAAGTGTCTGGAGAGTTAGAGGGATGTGGTGGTGGCTGTCTAGTGTGGAGTCCCAGTCCTGGGTCCAGACTCAAGACCAGTTGATTGTTGGACAGAAGGAGATGACTGAGACCTGCAGCATGGGGGTGGGCTGAGTTGCCTCCAGCCTAGAGGACCACTACTGAGTGGGACCCCCAAGCAAGAGACTGCCTCCTATGAGAGAATGCTGGAAGGTAAGGAAGAGACATTGGGTGGACCGAGAGAAAACAGAGGAGGAAGAATGGAGTCTGTGAGGTGAGAGGTGCACTAGCAGGGATCGGGGGGGGGGTCTGGGGACAGCCTCCTGGTCCCGTATGGCCCAGAGTTTGAGACAGCCCAGTTTTAAGTGTGGGAACAGGTGGGGACATTCATCTTTGCTAATTGGGGTGGAGTCGCAGAACTGGGTCCCCTGATTCCGAGGGGCCTGATGATGATGGTGGCTCTGGTCTAGTCAGCCAACCCTTGAGAGGTCTATGCTCCCAATCTGAGAGAGCGGGAGGGAGTAGAGAAAAAGAGGACTGCTGCTACCTACAGTGTGTGCCTAATTTGGCCTCAAGCTATGCTACCTGGGTATGGACTTTGGCTGCCTAGCCACTTAGGTAGCTGCCTGGATGAGATGCTTGAATGTGACTGTCACAGTCCAGAGTACCTAACTAGCTTCTAATGTGACCTCTTGGTCCAGAGCAATAGTTTGTGTGTTTTACTGCTCCATGGAGTGACTGTTACCCATTTCGAATAAACTGTTCATTAAATGGGATCCCCTGTTCTTGCAGTCTGGAGTGTTGCCTTGTTGGTTTGGATGATCTGTTTTGCTGCTAACAAGAGCTTTGCTTCCACAGCTTAGCACCCAGAAGACAGGGCAACCTGGTTCCAACAAGGCCTGAGAAACAAGGCGGACCAGATATGTGACTCTTCTGCTGTGTTGGCCCCCCTCTCCATGGACTTCCACCATCATACCCCTAGACACGGGGGGGGGGGGGGCTACATTGTTTTTCTTTTGCTAACTCTACTTTTTCACCCTTCGCTATCAGCAAGCTCTGCCTCCTACCACTGCCAGTACCATCTAACAGACCTTGGAACAGCACCTTCCTTGATCCGCTGGAACCCTAAGGAAAATGCATGACACTGTGATTTACCCTCATCCCCCCAAGTCACAGTCCTGCCTTCTACTCTGTGGCAGTATACCTTTTCTATGTCCAGTCTTCATAACAAAGGTACTCCTGAGGCCATTCCCAATGGCAGATAAGATAACAGCTCAATACGGGAGAAGCTTGATCTCTTTTATTTTTTATTTATTATTACTAGGAGAAAACACCTTTGAGCTAATAGCTCATTTACAAAGGTTCTGCATCAAAACAAAGACCAACAGAGAAATATGCAAAGCTACTTTGTTAAAGTGAGATTGAACAATTATGGTTAGGCAAAATTCAGTATCAAAAGGTACCATAGTCATTAGGCATATCAATAATAACAAACACTGTCAATACTTAAGGAGCCAGGGGAGAATGGAGGACAGAGAGGAGTAAGGGGAGGAAAGGGGAAGGGGAGCAGCCGGAGAGGCCTTGTCTAGGGAAAGGGTCATGGGGGTGGTGGAAGTACGTCAGTCAAAGGAAGGAGATTACGCACTAAGCCCACAGCCACACTTAGAGTTGCTGGATGCCAGGTGGGCCCTCAGCAAAGATTGGAAGTGGCCAATTTTTGTGCAGGACAGGAGGTCTGTGCTGAGGGAGTTTAGCCAGGTAGGAGCCCTATAAGCGAAAGAATGCAGCTTAATTAGTGCTGATATTTCCCTTTTTATTCCATCCACCTAAGAGTGCGAGACATTGTCAGGTGCTAGCATGCTTGACATAGTGACTCAAGCTCTCTCCCCTCTGTTGTGCATATGCATGCCTCTGAGACTGCACCACCCTGTGGCCACAGAGGCAGCAGGACCACAGAAGGATGCAAAACATTCCCTCCCCGGAGGAGAGCCTCACATGGGAAGCTCAATTCTGATACTGCAATGGCCCTCTGAAGGACCTGGGCCTGTTCCTGAACCTGGGTCATCACCATCGAGAGCTCCAATGCTGTTACTGCACTGACTGACCAGCTAGCACATATTAATGTATAGGGTAGCATCTATATTTAGGTGACCGATACAGTGTTCAACTTGAAACACTTTCCAGCAGATGATGCTGTCCTAAAAATGTCTACAGGACAACTACTGGGCAGTTAGCTCATTTTGAAATGGTATGCTGCCTTAGCACATTAATAAAACAAATCCTTTTGACCATCGTTCTGCACAAAAGTATCTACTGGTAGTACTGTACGTAAGCAATAATGCCCAACAAGGTGGGTGTTATTGGGATACAATAACTGGTTACAGGTTTATTTCCCATAGGGAAACTAAGTTATAATTCTGTCATTATAACCAGCTGGTTATAACGACAATCATGCGGCCTGGTTTCCCTTGTACTGGGCATGCGCTGTTCCCTTCCTCCCTGCGGCTGCCATTTCTCACGCTGGAATATTCACCATCTGCAACTTGGCGTGGGCATGTGCCCTGGGAAAAAAAAAAAATTATTTCCACAGTTTTAAACAATGCGGCTTCCAAAAACAAAATAAACATTACTTTTATGAAGTATGGCGCACTACCCGTGAACTTCTGCTTCTCTGCCGTCCCACTCCTCAACACTCTGTAGGACTCGGCGGTAAGTTATTTTTTTTAAAACAAATCACTGGGCACAAAGCTGTATTTTTGGTGAGAAATGTTAAGACAACAACAAAAAAAAAGTGTAAGCAATGCTTTACATCAGGAGCTCAGCTGCCACAGACCACGCTCAGCTCCCAACAGTCCGCAGCTCAGCACTGATCACAGATACATTTATCTTGTGTAATTGCTGTGGTGAAAAAAAATGATCCCCAGCAATTATACAAAATAAAGGAAGGGTAGGTGTGTAAAACTTGGATTTTACACATGCCCCTGGGGTGGGATGCTTAATAAACCCCTCGAGGTTACGCTCTCGGTTTATGTGGCATCCCACCCCTCAGGGGCATGTAAAATCTATAACCACCTACCATCCATTATTCTCTATATAATGGATTCACCCACCAGGACGAATGAGGCCCGACAAGGCAAGCGGAGGGCCTTATAGCCCCTGGAAGGTCTGTTATATCCCATAACACCCACCCTGAAGGATACTATGATATATGGTTGGGGCTTATTGTGGATGGAAATCGGCAGCTGCTAAAACCTTGTTGTAGGACAATTCAGAGGTCAGAAAAGTTGTTGTACTATTGTTCTGCCGTCACATCGATAGTACAACAACTCTTTGGCCCTGAACTGCCACCCAATTAGCTAACTGAACCGGCTCCAACGGGGAAAAAAAATGAAACATGGTGGTGCGATTTAGTGACGGTTGATCAGTGGACCCACCTAGTTTTGACATAAAGAGCCACACATGGCTCCGTGTCACAGTTTTTTTGTTTCAAATTTAAAAAACGCAGTGCTGAAAAATGAAAATGGTAGCCAGAGTGAACAGGAGCAGAGAGAAGCTGGAGCGAGTATTGGAGACGGGGAGAAGCAAGCAGGAGCAGCAGCAGCAGCTAAAGCAGAGCGGAGATAAGTAAACAATGGGCTGGGGGGGGATGAAGTGAACAAGTCAATAAGCCACGACCATATACTATATAAAACAGTGGATGGGTGACCATCCACAACAAAGCCGTTTTTCCATCTCGGTAGTTGATGACATCAGTGAGACCTCTCGAGTGTTGTTCTCAAGGTCTTTATGATGTCATCAACTACTTAGATGGAAAAATAACCTTGTTGTAGATGGTCATCCATCCACTATCCTATATATTGGACTTGGAAAATGGGCACTGACAAAAAAAAAAAATGATAAGAAATTGTTAATTAAAAAAAAAAAAAGATTAATAATAAGTTTTGTAATTAAATACTTCCTCCACCTGTACTGGAATGAAGGAGATTTTTTTTTATGCCTGCTTCTGCCCTCCCCACCATTGGGGTTCTGGTCCCCTGTTCCCCTCGTGGCCCCCCATCCCCAGGCTTCCCCTCCTGGTGCCAGGCAGGCACCCCTCCAGGAAACTCAGATCTCTAGCCCTGGCTTGGCCCCCAGGGTGGGGTTGTGGGAGCGGGACCCTGCCCCAGCGGACCATGGTCTGAGCAGGAGTGGTGGTGGAAATGGGGGCCATCATTAGCCACCAGCATTTTTTTTGCAGCTATTTTTCCTTGGGGGTGGGGACGTGCAATGACGCCAGTGTCCGTCCCGCCCGGCCCCCTGATGTCTGGTGCTGGTCGCGGCAGTACCCCCAGCTTCTGCCAGAGGTCCACATTGTATTGGACACTCTCCCCCCACCCCCGGAGAAAGAGAGCAGTCCCTAGGACACTCAATCCTTCTCCCCCCGGCCGGCCCTCCAACTCCCGAGTCTGTCCCCAAACCCAGGATGTCAACGCTGCAGATGGATGCCTTGTCGCTGCTGCGGCGGGCCAGCTGCAGAATGAAGGAGTTTTGTCCTAATGGAGACTCCATAGTTATCAAGAAACAAAAAAGCTAGTTGTATGCAGTTAACTCCACATAGTAGTTACTGTTTCTTTATTGGAACCCCCCCACCCATCATGCAACATACTTTTTTTTTGTGACGTACTTGCTGTTTCTTTTTTATTTCCAAGCAAATTCTTTTTTCTCACATCTCTTTTAGCTCTGGGGCTGCAGTGTGTAATGATGTGCGCGATTTCAGAGTGAGCGTGGTTGGGGAGGTGGTCTTTTTCTTATTGCTGCAGGTGAGAAACATGTGGGTACAACAGATTTTGTGGAGATACTGTTCGACTCAAACTCTTCTTGGTACAGCTCTCTCTCTCTCTCTCTCTCTTTCTCTCTCTAGTGCGTGGCAGTGGGGAGTCAGAAACTACTTTGGATAGAGACAGGAGTCGCTCTAGTACTAGCACACAGAGAGGAATTGCACTTTCTGTTTTCCGTATGCAGATGGACGCCCATCTGCGGTATGGAAAACCAAGGTAATGCCACTCCTCTCATGCCCAGTACTAGAGCTTTGTCTTGACTGTGACACGCACTAATTTTACTGTTAATGCTGCCCATTTTGTGGCCCATCTGTGTTTTTTTTTCTCTTATGGCTGCCTATTATGTTGGCATGGGTTTTGCAGGGAGATCGGCCCAGGCACCAGTTTACATCTGACTTAGTGAGGGGCAAAAAATGGCAGCCAGCGGGTTTCGAAATTCGGGGTGCCCAAGGATACTCTTAGTAATAGGGCACCCCAAATTGGTACTTGTTTTCAACTGGGCATTGTTAAGAAATAACAACACCAGTGCCATGTTGTTTTAGCCAATCAGAGTGCAGCTTTTCACTTGCCCATTTTCTAAATTTTCCCTTCCCGCTCCCATCACTGTGAACTCTAGCGCTCCCTAATCTTCCTTCCACTATCTCACAGACGCATCTCGCACTGTGTCAAACTAACCTCCAAATTCTGGTTCGGGGGGGGCTCCCCTCCTATCTCTCATCTTCTCTCTCCACTCCACCTTCCCCCACCCACTCTCTCAGATCAAATGTTGCCCGCACCTTGACGATCCCTCGCCACTCCACCCTCATCAGTCAGACTGGTTTCGACCATCGTTTCCCTAAAATCTGGATTTCCCTCCCTCCTGAAATATGACACTCCTCCTCCAACTACTCCCTTACCTCTGCCCTACACAGTTACCTTTCCCCTCAGCTGCTCCTGCTTTAACCCACCTTAATACCTATCCCCAGTTTCTGCCTTCCTACCATGATCCCCCCCGCAGGGTTCTCAACATCCTGAAGGGGGAAATCAGGAAATGGCTACCCCTTCTCCTCATATTCAGTTCTTGCCTCTCCCCCCTCTTTTCTCCACCTGCCCTTCTGGGTCACCAGTGTGCACAACCTAACTCCATCCTTTTTACTCCAACAGCACTTACGTACTACCTCGAGCCTGCTCCTGGTATACTCATGCACTATAAATGGTTCTATCACATTATTACTGTTTTGTACATTCATATGTTCTTTTGTATGATTTTGGACATGTATTGTAATTTGCTCAATGTTCCACTACTGTTTATTGTACAATACCTTGTGTTCCAACTGTTGCACAATCTTACAATGTTATATTGTTTGTACTACCCACATACTATTGTAACTGATCATCCTTCACAACCCTTTGTAACCCCTCCCCCCAGGTTGCACCGTGAGACGAGCAACTTGTTCAGTGTGCCCTCTTGGTAAAACATTTCAATAAATAAATAAATCAAAGCAACACTTAAACGGGTAATGTTTCAGACAGAGAGTGGTAATCACAGAAAGTTTCTCTTACTGCAGATTACTGCAGCAAGTCAGGCATTGCATGCTGCAGCACCTCTATTGTTTTCAATAAGAGTTCAATTCCACTAACTTACCTGTCTTAAGGGATACTGAGGGAGGGGGTAACATTTTCATGATAAGCACAACAGATAGACAGCCCTAAAGGCAGACAGAGGTTCATGATGACGTGTTAGTCTGAGGAAATTCAGCTACATTTTTACTTGATTAATACCTTTCATGAGATAAAATACAATGAAGACATTCATAAGCTTTTTGGACTTTTACTGACCCTTTATCAGGTCCCTGAAGACTTCAAAGGCTAGCCTGTAGTTCAGTGGCTGAAGCAACATCCACGCCCCCATGCCTGACCTATTAAACTCTTCCTTCCTGCTTCATTCAGAAACTTTTTTCTTTGCAGCCGGAGGCTCTGCCGGTCTGTCTTCTCCCCGGGACCTGCTGGGCTTGCCCCCCACCCCAGCCCTGCTTGTGTTTTGGTCTCTGCTTCATTTGTGCTGGACTCTGTTATTGTGCTTCTTCTGCTTCGGTTGGTATTTACTGCCTCCAGCTGCTCTCTGCTCCTTAAGTTGCTCATTTTTCAGTTTGCATTTTCATGTGGTGTTTTCTTTTTGGGGCTTTCTAGTTTTCCTAGCATCCTGTTGCTCTTTGTTTGTATTGTGCTAATCCTGTGCCTGTGTTCTCAGGCTTTTCTTTTACTCACCAGATGTTTCAATCTCTCAGTCTACTGCAATGCTATATTTATGCTTCAGTTCAAGCCACCAACTCTCAGTTTTCGTCCAAGTGTTATTGTATGCTTCAGCTTCCACTGCTGTATTTCTGCTGTCTCCTGTGCTCGTACCTTAATTGTCTGCACCTGGTCCAAACTCGTATTGCTCAGCATAGCTGCTACTTCCTATGTTTGTGTTATTCACATTCCTTTATTGATATTTCAGAATAGCCTCTTACCTTTCCTAGGCTGCTAGCTTAACCTGGTCTCCTCATCATTAACCTGTTACCTATTCTACAGTCCCAGTAATTTACCAAACCATAATTTTACCAAAAACTTTTCAGTCCATATCGACTTTTGTCTTACTGAAACTTTAACCATTCAATTAGGTCTACTGGAGGGGTTCTACCCTACCAACATCACAACTGCAACTTTCAGTCATTAAATTAGCTTTTGGTCTCATGGTGCACAGCTTGTGGCTTCCCTGTCATGATGGGGCATCGTTGGTTCAGACAGCAGGAGCAAACTTTTATGTAAGCTAAGTGAATCCTGCTCCTTTGCCTACATGGTTTCTCAGTTATCTATGCAGAAGTATATTAACCTCACAGCCTACATGGCTTTCACAAAATTCATCACATGGATTTCAAGATTTTCATTCCATTCCATTACCATGTTGCAAATGCTCCTTACTCGAATAACCTAACTCTGCCTTAAAGGCATTTAAGGTATTCATGCCACTCATATCAATCCTCCATTTTTGCTGCAAGCATAGCAATCATTGCTAAACCTCGTCGATCCAATGTATCAGACCTCACTGAATCAATTTTCTGGCATCAAAGCATATCAGTGCCTAATGGCTTCACAGCCTCTCACTACTTGATCACTTACAGTACCTTACATGGCACCATTAATTTGACTTCTGTAGTGGAATTGGCTGGCTGGCTTGCTTTCACTGGCTTTGCTCATATCATTCAATCATATTAAACATTTCTATCCATCAGCCTCACCAGGCAATCAATCATATCAGTCAGTCATCTCAAACAAACATTCCATATACCAATACCTAACCGATGGCTGCTGGCTTCACCCGGCCACCTCATATGCAGCACTTCATGGTTATCTGTCTGCTCTCCTTTTTAAATTGGAGGCTTGCCAACCATGACCATTACTTCCTATGGCTCAGGGTTTCCTTGCAACCAGTGGTCTCGCTCTACCCCAAAGTCCGCATCCTGAGCATGTGAAACTCTGGGCAGGGTCCTTCTCATCTGGCCCATAGTAGGAATGCCCTCACTCTGGGTGGAGCTTTAGCCATGTCTGCCATCGATGGCACCTGTTGATGTACAATTTAAGAATTTAGCTATAAGGTATGGGGCCCTCACGCTGTGGCACAGGGTGCAGGAATACACTATGTTTAAGCGAAAAAGATGTTCCAGGACTAGAGGCATGGGATGAAGTTGGAGGGAGGACAATTCAGAGGAAACATGAGAAAGAATTTCTTCACAGAATGGGTGGTGGACAAGTGGAACACCCTGCCAGAGGAAGTGGTGGGGGCTGAAACAATCACAGGATTTAAGAATGCATGGGATAGACATAAAGGAATTCTGGAGGTCAGGGGTAAGGGGCAACAGACTTCTAGGAAAACATAAACTGAACTTACAAGCTCAAATGGGCAGACTGGATGGGCCACAGGCCCTTATCTGCCGACACTGTCTATTTGTCTATGTATCTAAGAGCACTCCTTTAGCTAGCCGAATTAGGTTCGGTGGCATCCTCTACGCTATTCTCCCCATGACTACCTCTGGTTCACCTGGTTTGATCTTAGTCGGTAGGCCGGCTGAGTACCTCAGCAGTCGTTGCTTTCCTCCTACCACCTTGAAGGTCCCACTCTTTACAGCTTCTGTTGTTGCAGTGGTGTCGCAATCCTTCATGGCGTTCCTGTTAGAGAGATCATGAGAGCTTTCCACCAAACTGGAATATTTTCCTCCCCTTGGATTGGGTTTCTAAATTGCAACAGCAGAGCTGTCACTAAATAAAACACCCCTAGCCTGCAGGGAAGGTGACCTAGGCCTCGGATCCCCCAGAGGTTTCCCCCTCAAAGGTTTTTTTTCCTCTCCACAGTGCCAAAGGTCACAATCTTTAGTTACCCCCTAGAATTACCTGGGTAGTTTCCACAGTTATTTAGGTAGTTTTCCGCTGTTGGATGGAGATGGATGGTGGCCCTCCTTTGCCATTCACTCTCTCTTTGGGAAGTCATGCCCTCTTGTTATAATTCATTCAACCTATGTTAAAAATGTTACTCATTTCAGTTATCTCCAACCATTACCCTCATCTCCAATGACCATGTATATATTCTAGTATCAAGATATTCCAGTCTCAATACCAACTTGTACCTCTGCAATGTTTTCTAATCTACTTTCTTTTGGGGCTTTTCCTAAGCTACCTTTAGCATAAGGGAATCCTTCCTGTAGCACCTCTAGGGGTGTAACCCTCCTTCAGGGTTCCTGCCTTCGGCATCCTTATAGGGTGGTATTCCCGAGGCACAGAGAGGTGAAAGGCCACAACAAAGTTTATTCAGCAGCTACAACAAAGTTTATTCAGCAAGTTGCATAAACAAAACACCACACTAAGTTGCGCAGGCACATTGAATTGAAAGGCTGTAGCCTGTAGTTCAGTGGCTGAAGTAGCAGCCACGTCCCCCGCCTGACCTATTTAAACTCTTCCTTCCTGTTTCATTCAGAAGCTTTTTGCTTTGCCCCACCATCCTCCCTTCCTCCTCCAGTGGCTAGCCTATCTCATTGAGGGCTTTTCCTAAGCTACCTTTAGCCTAAGGGAATCGTTTCTGTGGCACCTCTAGGGGTGGAACCCTCCTTCAGGGTTCCTGCCTTCAACATCCCTATAGGGTGGTATTCCTGAGGCACAGACAGGTGAACAGCCACAACAAAGTTTATTCAGCAGCTACAGCAAAGTTTATTCAGCAAGTTGCATAAGCAAACCACCACACTAAGTTGTGTAAGCACATTGAATTGAAAGGCTGTAGCCTGTAGTTCAGTGGCTGAAGTAGCAGCCACGTCCCCCTGCCTGACCTATTTAAACTCTTCCTTCCTGCTTCATTCAGAAGCTTTTTGCTTTGCCCCACCATCCTCCCCCTCCAGTGGCTAGCCTCTCTCCTCGGGGGCTTTTCCTAAGCTACCTTTAGCCTAAGGGAATCGTTCCTGTGGCACCTCTAGGGGTGGAACCCTCTTTCAGGGTTCCTGCCTTCGGCATCCCTGCAGGGTGGTATTCCTGAGATACTGAGAGGTGAACGAACACAACAAAGTTTATTTAGCAAGTTGCATAAGCACAATCCCACACTAAGTTGCGTAAGCACATTGAACTGATGACTGTCTTCAGAGTTCCCAAAAGCTTGTGTAAAAATACTTCATTTTATTTAGTATCTTCTGATGCTTTCAGCATAGGAAGATTTGGGGTTCCCTAAACAGGAAATTAGGATTTTATATAACAAGGAAATACTTTAACATGTCCAAGTTTATGCCATTACTGTTCTTTTTATTTATTTTATTTATTTATTGAAATCTCAAAATTACAACCTTTGAACCAGGGGCTCATTTAAAAAGGCTCCACGTCGTAACATGAGGGAAACAAGGACAATATCAAGGTACAGTAACAAACATGAATTGGTTACAGGGTACAACAGTGAAAAAAAAGAAAATGCAAATTAAGTGCTACAAGGTTCCAGAAAATAACATGGGACAGATTAAAAGGAACAAGCTGCAAAGGATTCAGAAGTTACATTGGTACCAAATTGACAAACAGTGAATGAGCGGCCTAAGGGATGACCTTGTCAAGGATATCTAGGTTGAAATCCAGGAGTAGGGTAAGGGAGTATGTAGATCCCAATGGGGGTGGAAGAAAGTTGGAGCAGCCCGAGAGAGGCATTGTGCTGAGAGGTCCTAGTCCTAGAACCCACTGACAAAGTGCAGAGGGATAGGAGGAGGGTTGAGGAAGAAGAAATGCGTAAAAAGGAGGGAAGTTCACCAAGAAGCAGGAAACAAAGAAAGGAAAAGAAGGATTTTGAGAGGGAGTAAAGAGGGGGTAGGAGGCATATGTAAAAGACTGGGGAAGGGGTAGGACAGAGAGGAACGAAGGGTCAAGGGGGGACACAGTACTGTATGGGAGAAACAGGGTGAGGTAGTCCAAAGCTTGGGGGGTATCAAGAGGAGTGGGTGGGAGGGGACATTAGCTGGGGAAAAAGGTACAGGGTGAAAGAAACAGAAAGGGAGTAGGGAGGAAAAGAAGGGGTTGGAGTAGAGGATATGTATAGTTAAGCTTAAGTTTATCTAACAAAAGGTATTAACCCGCATGTGTCCTAGACAGAGACAGCAGACAGAAGAAAAAAGCTTGTATCAGCACTGGCTAAATGAGTCAGTTTTTCCAAACCCATACTACTCCGTATGGGAGTCTGTCCTGAATCTCTTTGATTTTAGACATCTGCTGAACATCTCCATGCTGCTGTTTCCAGCTGGTCATACTCTCTCTTGCAGACCTTTCAGTGAGCCAGTTCTATTTATCTGCTTCAGAACTAAACCTCTTTGAGGATGTCAGACAAGGGGATATGTCCATAACCTTTCTTTTTGTTAAAATAACATATCTAATAATATACCACTTGCATTTACTTTTGCCACATGCTTCACAGTGAATTGACTAATAACAATGATGCCCATCACTTCTCCTGATTAATATTACAATAAGGTTGGCCTGCCTATTTCAATTGAACTGATTATGATGCTAAAAATTGCATATGGTAATTACTGGGAAAAGTTCTTGTTTTTGGAGCACTAGGCAAGCTCAGCTAAATTCATCACTGTTAACGTTACATGCAGGCTTCAACAAGAAAGTTTCCTTTGCCGAAAAAGACACAATTGATCACACTGCAGCCAAGAACATCCATGAGATTTTTCTCCTGCATCAAATCACATAGTAACTCTGACCTCAACCTCACAGCTACTTCTCTTCTTTTACACTGTCAACTCACTCTGATCATTTTGACACTTTTCTTGTATATCTAGGGTGACTTTATCACATTTTCCTGTTAATTTCTTGCCCCTAACTGTAACTTATGGAGCTCAGACCTCCCAACCTAACCACAAGCCCCTTGGCTAATCACTGGAGACATCAGTCCCCCTTCATGATTTAATGAAGTCTACAGGCATTTTTTCCCCTCTCACTTGGGGTGCTAGTTGGAAGTGCATGCAGCGTCCTTAAAAAAGGAGAAACCACAGAAAATGGTAATGAAGATAAAAGACTTTGCAGGTGCTGACAACCCCTGGATGTCCAGATCTCTAGGAAGAAAATAATGCAGGGTGGGTGAGCAAAAAACAGGCTAGCTACACCAACTATGTTGAAGGCTTTATTCAGTTTTCACAGTGTCATAAACTCCAACACTTCACCCTATATTATGTGGCCTTCTTCAGGAGTCTGCTTATATTAAAAAAAAACATACAACACAAATTCAGATTCAAAAAACACTTTTCCTCATTTGATAGAAAATGTCTTCCAAAAGAAAACCAGAGTGACCATATTTTGACATATGTTTTCATTAGCCTTTTCTGCATGATATAGTTAGGCTTTTTTATAGATATTTTTGAAGCAGTATGTATCTTAAAAACAAAAGACATCAAAATATAACATTTACATTTATGCATATTTGAACCAGCATATTCAAAGTTTCAAAATCCTTGTGCTATCGAGTGTGAACTCCCCTACATCACAACACCTCCAAATGTTCCATTCAAGTCGAACAGGAGTATACAGTATATGTATATATACTCCTTTTATACGTTTTACACCTCAGTAGGTAAGCAACAATAGCTGAAGCACAGCAAAGACCACTCAACTGTAAAGAGTATGCCAGGTGTGAAAATATCAGAGGCAAGCAAGCAAACACCAGCACCACTCTACTATCGCAAAGAAAGCTTTATTACAAAAATTGTTAAAACAAAGACCAAACAGAATGGTCTCAAAATCCCTGACCGAGTTTCATTCCCTGCATCATCAGTGGGGAATGATGCAGTGAGCAAACCGCGTCAGGATTTGCAGTGACCGTATCTGTTTGGACCATTTGTTTTTAACAATTTTTGTATTAAAGCCTTCTTTGTGATGGTAGAGTGGTGCCGGTGTTTACTTGTTTCCCAAGCCACAATAGCTACTGTAGCTGCAGTTCTTTGCCACTATCTCCTTACAATATTTTCTTTGGCCACTCAGGGCCTGTTTGGAAAAAATACAGAGCTAAAATTAGTGCCTTCATGTAATTCAGAATGCTCTGTTATAGGCTGCTTTAATGAAATAATGTAAGAAATCTACTTAACCTTTGTATCTTGATATAGATGCTAATACTGCATAAGCCTGCAGCATTTTTTTGGCAGCCAGCCTGAGGTGCTATCCTTTCAGTCTGATGTAATCTCCGCCACTTGCTGACGTGCAAGACATCACTGGAAAACATTTTCTATCAACTGAGGGAAAGCGTTTTGGGATCTCAGTTTGTGTTGTACATTTTGTACGTTTTTTAAGAAGCCCTCATAATACAGGGTGAAATGTTAGGATTTATGATGTTAAAAACTGAATAAAGCCTTGAACAGACATGGTTGGTATGACCAGACTGTACTTTGTGGCATCCCTCTCAGCATTTGTTGGAAGGAATGCCAGTCGCATGATAATAATACACAGTACAGCTCAGTGACTCCTCCAGCCAGCATCGGCCATGAGAAGATATGTTCTCCTTTGGACCACCAGTGTGCAATCAAACAACTACTACACACCTTGTCCATTAGGATGCTATTACCATCTCCAGCCAGTCTGCAGACACAGGACTGGAAAACAAACCTGGGTCACCTTCACAATAAGTGGCATCACATTTCAGTAGCTTCTATTCTCTCCTTCATATAAGAAAGCAACTCCACTAAAAATACATCCTGTCCTGTCCTCTTTTACAACAGTATTCCATTGATTTTTCTCCTCCTTCCACGTCTTTGTGATACAGTACTCAGTATATCATATATAGAGAATAATGGATGGGGAAGGGTTTGATATGAGAATTTAATGCACACCTGAGTCGTGGGATGCTACATAAACCCCAAGGGCGAAGCCCGAGGGGTTTATCAGAGCATCCCACAACGAGGGTGTGCATTAAATTCTCATATGAAACACCCTCCCCATCTTTTATTTTTTATAATAGCAGACCAGCAATTTTTCTCCAGCACTTTGTGAGACTGTTTGGCCCCGCCCACATACAGAATGTTGGCCAATGAGGCAGCAGCATAGTTTGACTGGTATGGCTCATGAATGTCATAACAACCAGCTGGTTGTTATGGAAAATATCAACCTGGTAAGTACATTGAGAGAAATTGCTGACCAGTTATTATACTCCCATATCTGCTAGCCCCTTCAGTTCCCCTGTTTTTACCTTTCAGCCATTGTGTTTGCATATGCACTCTTCTGCTCCCCTTCACTTATAGTATCTTGTTCCCTGTCCCTCCCAAATTAGCTCGCTGGAAAGCCAGTTAGTCTTCTTCACAGAATAGTCTCCAAACCACAGAGACTCTAAGGGATTTGCCTCATGGTCTCAGGATGGTAAAAAAAAGAGTGAGCCCAGCATTCCCTCAACAGAAAACTTCTATTTTAAAATTGGGACTTGATTTTGAACACTTTTGCCCTGAAACTCTGGAGTCACTATCAACCATGACTTGCACAATGTAATGACAAAGCTGAGCTCTGATGTTGTATCCCAGCACCCATACATACTCTGCTAGTTTTACCCGTGTATTTACTATTGATAGTTCCCTTGGTCCTGAATGCGATGATTCTTGTCATCCCTTTGACTTCCATGGGATTCGGGACAACTCAATGTCATGTCCAGCAGTACAACCCTCCAAGATCTGCTGTCTGTAAATGGATGCTTGAAAATGAAACTCTAGTCTGGTCGGTGGGAGCCCACATCCAGGCTCAGTTTTAGTAAAACCAAAAATTGTGCAAGTTAGCTTTCTTGGACACTGCACGGTGTCAGGGTGGTAGTGTTCAAATTTGAGCCAAACCGGGATATTTCAAGCATCGGATGAGTGCTACGTTAACCAAGCCTTAGCCTACCACTACTGTTGCTCAGATAGTATCTGATGGGAATTGGATACCGTTGGATACCACTGATTCTGGATACCAGGTGGCTCTGCATACAATTGGTATCCAACTGTTAGAACCTATCACCTAGGAGCCAATCAGACACCAACTATTTGATGTGACTACCTAGGATCCGACGCAGACATCTGATCGAAGATCCCACTATCTGACCTGCAGATCTGAAATCTGAACTGGTTCTGAAAGGATCTCAGATTCTGATTTGGACAGATTGACTATCTGTCTGACACCATTCAAATAGCCAGAAGAACTACCTGAGCATTACTACCTCCCACTTTATTTGGAAGGAAAAAAAGTAAAACTGTTTAACTGTTCTCAGTCAAGCATTCATGGTTTTGAAACCGTTTTTGAATAGTGTCTTCTAATAATCTGGTACTGAGAAAACAAAGTTAAAAGATGTTTATGACCATACCGAAATCTTCAACATGAAGGGCAAGCCATCCCATTCTATAAATTCTCAAGGTACTGTGGTTGGAGTTTTAGAACAGAAAATCTCAGTATCCTCACCATCAATTATGTTTTACTGGTTCAGCTGGCAACCTAAGTACATATACCCCCCAACTTGTTCAGTGTGCTTTCCTGGTGAAACATTTCAATAAATAAATAAAAAAATTAATAAAGTATACGTATAGTTATGCAAAGAAGGTTGAATGCTTGCATAATATAAGCTTTGGCCAGTCCTGTCTCTGTCCCAGGAGGAGGCCACCACTCATTTGAGATACCACTGATGTGGCAAAGGAACTCTCTGGAGAAGAGTTCCACCCCAGAGGTGACACAGCAGAGGTAACACTTGCATTTTTTCTGCACTGGCCAAGCTGAGAAAATGGTACAAGTTTGCACTGGCCCTCCAAGATTTACACTAGCCCCAAGCTATAATGGGGATTACTATTACTCCCTGTTTTCCAGTGGCACCTCCCCCCCTTCCCTTCCTATAAGCCCTCACTGTCCAGTGGCAACCTTTCTCTGCTCTTCCCTATGAGTTCTGCCTGGTATCAAATGGCACCCCCTTAGGGGTGGGTGAAAGCTGCAAATTCCCCTTTTGTGGAATGTCCGAGAAATTTCAGAAATTTCACAGAAATTTGAGAACTTTCGCCATTGGCAAAACTGGGATTTTCCACGGATTTTCCCCGGGTTCCGTAGACTTTTTTGTGAACTGTGGAAAAATGCATATAAACTGTGGAATTTATTCTATCCACAGTTTAATGAACTGTCAGTGAATGAGTGCCTGCTTGTACAACCATGCAGTCATTCACTGACAATTCAGTGGGCCACTGGTAGTGGAGGAGAGAGGAGGGCTGCGCTGGTGGCCCACCAAGGGGCAGGGTGGGTAGAGTGGGGTGGTGGCATATGAACTGTTAGGGTGGGGGGGTCCACCAGACACCAGGGAATTTGGATTATTTTTTTTTATAAGGGAATACTGGGAATAGAGGGGGATGAGTCGGTGGACTACCAGCTGTTTTTTTGTGGATTAAGGAATCCAGGATAGGGAGGGGGTCCACCAGACATCAGGGAAATAAATGTTTTGGGGGCCATGACGTGGGGGGGGCACTAGAAACCAGGATGGTCCAAGGAAAGGATTGGAGGCATTTATTTATTTACTGGGACCCCTGATTAGTGGGGGGTGGATTAATGAATTAAACTGCAGTTAAAAAAAGCCTCAGAACTGACCACTGGCAGTGAGCCTTTCTGCGGATTTTTTTCCCACAGTTTAATAAATTAACCTGCAGTTTGTATATTTATTCTGCAGTTTTAAGGCAGAATTTCCATGAAAGTTCTGAAAATAATTTCTGAACTTTCACAGAAGTAAAATTTGCACTTTCACCGAAATTCCACCAGTGGAAATTTTTTTCTAAACACCCCTCGACCCCTACCTTTCCCCTTCCCCATAAGTTCTCCCTGGTGTCCACTGGCACCTCCCCCATCCCATCCCTATAAGTTTCCATGGTGTCCACTGGCTCCCCACCCTCTTCCCTTCCCTTCCCTATAAGTTCTCTGTAATGTCTGGTGGCAACCCCCTCTCTCTCCTCTTCCCCATAAGATCTCTCAGGTATCCAGTGGCAATCCTCATACCCTCAGAGCCCCCAGTCCCACAGTAGTTGCTAACTGCAGCCAGCACAACTCTCCAGAAACCTCATTGTCCGGGTACCATCTAGCTCTCACAACTAATGCTCCCCCATCTCTTTCAGCCCCACCGCCCTCCCCACCCATGTCTCCTTAGTCAGCAACTCACAAGAAGCTCTAAAGTATGTGAATTAAATCTTCAATGAAGCATGTTGCCTGTAGTATCATAACAGCCTCACTGCAGGGCTCAAATGCCAACAATCCCTCCCAGTAGTGCTTTACGGTATCACGTGAGGGAGAGATTCCCGGTATTTGGACCTGGTGGTGAGACTGTTAAGATATTATCAGTGGTGTACTTCTTTAAGGATTTTATTTGTTTACTTTTGAACTTTGGTGAGTTGCTGACAAAGGGGACATAAATGGGGAGGGTGGTGTGGCTGGAATGGGCAGGAGGATTTTTTTTTTCACAGTAGCCCCAATGGGAAAACCAGAGGGAAACTGTACTGTCCTGAGACAGTTTGCACTATGCCCCCGACCAGAAAATTAATGTTAAGTGTGAACCCTGCGACAAGGACAAGGTCCCCTTAGACAAAAGGTACCTCCGAAAAGTATAGGAAAAAACTCCCCAAAAGTCAAAGCCAAAAGTACAGCAGAGCATGGACACATTTGTTGCATGCTGTTCTGTAAGGAGAGAAGGAACAAAGAACTAGCACTTGACAAATGGGGACACCATCCAGACCCAACTCACAGAAGAATCTGTTTTGTCCTTTGTTGTCGAGGCACAGGTAAGGAAGCACAGGAGAACCAGAAGCAGTTTCAAAATTTGTAAATAGCATTTTTTCTCAGTAACAGCAAAATAAAAATTTGTTCAATATAGCTATTTACAAAGGCAGTACAAACAGAGAAAACAAAGTCCTTCTTCTGAAGGTATCTCTCAATTCCAAGTTTCAGTCTCTCAGTCTCTCACTCTCCTTGTCTTGCTAGCAGAAGCATTGCTGCTCTTTTTATAAGTCTTTGTCTGGGAACTCGTTAAGACAGCCTGCTTCTCACAGAATGTTCTTGTAAGTTTACAGAATTTTCTTGTCAGTTTTATTCCTTTCAGGTGCAGCAGAACAGTATATAGTGGCCCAGAACATACCTTTTGTTTACAGCTCTGCAAAGAGCTTAAGAACGTCATCTCGGGTTAACCCCTTGAGTACCAAATAGTTTTTGCAATCATTCCAACAGTATAACTATATACAGTTTTAAACAAAGTGATCCCAGCATCAGTGGCATTTCCACATAAAGATTCACATATATTGTTATATCCGCAGATATGCAAGGGGGAAGAAAAGACAGAAATAGCAAGTGAAGGTAGAGAGACAGTGAGGGATGGAGAATTGTGACCTTCAAAGTGATCAGTTCCTAGGTCGCACAAGAAAATTTGGTTTCGCAACCAGAGAAGAGACAGAAAAGGAGAGGATAGAACAGACCTTTGTGTTTAAACTCTTTCTGCATAACAAATGGGGCAGGGCCTTATTCAACCCTATCACACCCTTCAGCACAGTGGGGAGAAAACCCTCCCAGTGGAGAAAACCTCTGAGGATCCAAGGCCTTAGGTTACCCTCCTTCTAGGCATAAATTGCTAGTAGTACTTAACGCCTCATAGGACATTTATTTTATTTAAAAGTTTCACCAGGCATACTGAGTGAACTGGTCATTTCCAGATATGTCCTGAACATACCAAGGGCAAGGACATATATGAGTTTGGTAAGGGCCGATGACCATCGAGCATTCTGGATTGCAGAATTCTCTTTTTGTAGACAAGTAGTGGATCCAGTGCGAGTTTAGAATCCTTAATAATGAGAACATTTTAGGCAGCTCTAGGCTTTCCAAAACTTCTGAAATTAATGGTCGGTTAGGTTATATACTGTATGAGATAAGATTGTAGATTATAGCACTCAATGCATTAAGAAAGGCAATGTGGAATGAGGTGGACTAAGCCACTGTTGTTTGAGTGTGCTGAGCCAGTGTAGTAGAAGTTGTGCTGATGTCCTTTAAGTTGAAGTAAGTAGCTTCTGACATTTGTTGAGGTTTAAAGGGGAGATTCTAAGAAAGTTGAGTGACAGAGGTTCAGAAAAAGAGGGTGCACAAGTTTACAAATACCTAATTGAAACAAGTGCATAAGTCAGCAAATTATGAAATTCCTACAGTTTTCAATGAGACAAGAAGTTGTTGACATTAAGACATTTCAGATTTGGGTATGGATTTGACAGATGACAGTACATTTCTGGATGATAAGTTACTTTAGTAGACTGGTGAGCAGACCGGGATTGGTTTGTCCATGGTGTACTTTTGAAGGTAAAGAAAAAACATGTTTTTTTGTGATGAAGGGTGGTGAACTATAGTTTGAGTCATAGATTCTGAATGAGAGCAAAGCCTTGATTTTATGAGGCTCCAGGAACAGGAAACTGCATTTAGGTGCAGATGTATGAACTGTAGAGTGTGTAGAGCCCTTGAGTAGAAATAGCTCACAGCATTAGAATGTAGTTGAGATTCTTCTTTCTTCAGATGCTGCTAGTGTGCGTTGCTGGCCCTATGGTCTCGTCCTCATGTGTTGGAGTGCACTGACAGCCCTGTGGCTTTTTCATCAGAACATATTACAACTGCACCCTAACCTCTGCCACCCCCTAGAGCTCACATCAGTGTAGAACATAGTTGCAGTACATCACTGTTATAGTCTGGTTATGTTAACTTTTAATGTACACCAGCAGAAGGTATGAATGAATGATGCAAGCCTTCAGATAGTTCTTTCATGAGACAGGAAGACAGAATGTAGATATCTTGAGTTGGTCTGAAATTTGATTCAGGAGGAGAGACTGGAGTAATAAGATGCTGACAGCACTACAGAATTAGAGCTGTTAATAGACAGCTTCTGATGAGCTGTTAGGTTGTGTCTGTATTATGAAAGGCTCCTGAGCAGGTATTATACAATATGGAAAAAGGCTGCAGCATCTAAGTGTTGGACTGAAAGGTTCATGTAGAAGGAGAAAAAAAATTATTAATGGATGTGGTGCTGAAAAAATGACAGCATCAGAGTTATGAATGGTGGGCACACAGTAGTTGCTGGGGTGTTGGTACCATAGTATGAATGATTAGTAAGCATGGTAGGACAAGACATTGCCCTGTACGAATGTATGACTGAAGTACAGCTGGAGGAAAATACAGATTAAATGAATGGGATACTGAAGCACTAGAATATCAATAGTATTACTGGACTGCCTCTTGCCAATTTTTAGTTTAGCTCCATGGGTGATAAATCCTCCAGTTATTTGTTTAAAGAGCTGGTGACACATTCAGGAGAACTTAACAAAACCTTATATTTAGACACAGTCCAGCTTGTATTTCCCATTAGTGCTATATTCCTCCTTCCCATTAGTTATTACTGAGGTCATCTGTATGAAAACAGGATGTATCTTTAGTCCTGAACAGTTTGTCTATTCTTGCTGCTTTCTGCCTACCTGAAGTCCTAGAACACTGCCTGTGATATCACAGTTACTTCCATGTCAACAGACTGTGATGTCACAACAGAGGGTTGTGACTTGAAGTAGGAAGTAAGCTGTAGAGGCAGATGGAGTCTAAAGGAACTGTAAGGGATAAAGATCATATACCCATGCAAATTTCCTTAGTAATAAATAAAGGGGAGGAGACATACATAAAATATAAATGGAATGCAGGCAGTATTGTATCCAATTATTATGTTTTTTAAAGTTTTCTTTGAGGCGTCAGTAGCTCTTTAACAGTAGGGGAATGATGAGTTGTTGCTCAGTAAGACAGCAGGCAGAAGATACAGTAGACTGAAATGTCATAGCATAAACATAGAGAATGGATAAGTTGATGTGTAGTACTAGCCTTGCCATACTGGGGATGCAAAGCCTCTGATAAACCAGTTGTTAGTTGCTGGTTTCAGCAGTGTGAATTCCTAGTGACTAGATCTTGCACTACACCAGTCAATCAGAATAGAAAAACTGAGTCACGTGGATGCAGGTAAATTCCATGGGCCTTTTACCTGTTAACCAGATGAAGCTGTTGCTAAGTCAGCTGGATTCCAAAGAGATGCTCATGAACACTGCTGCCCAACTCATACAAGGGCTAGAGTCTTAATAGGAGGAGGTATGTAGATTTTGGCAGCAATGATAACTCAGGCTTAGGAAAATGCATCAGGCTTTGTTCTTTGAGACTGCAGCTGGCCATAGCCATGGTTAATGTGTCAATCAATGTTCTGGTGGACACAGGTAAATACTACAGGTGAATGACCAATTGACCTTCCACCCTAAGGCTACTGACCCACAGGAATATGTATGCTGTTAAGTAATCATTTCACAAAGGGGAATCAATCAGCAAGGACCTCAGAAACTCCTGGGCTCTAGACAAGTGCTTAGGAGGCCCTGGGACACAGATGTTGGCAGAAGTGATGAAAAAAACAGTCCTAGCAATTGTCTGCATGAACATCACTCCTGGTAGCATCAGGAAGAAGTGCAGTCCTGCAACCACCATTTAGAGGTAAATGCTGAAAGCAATTGATCTGCTTCAGTGACTTGAAGGAAGAGCTTCATGGCGGGAGGTCCTAGTCAGACACAGAGGTAGCGCAACAACAGGTAGCAGGAGCCAAATAGAGACTCCAGGGCAGTGGATGTAACTGGCCAAATCCTTATCTGATGGATCAATTAATGTTCCATGAGGTGCAGGTAAAGGTGTGGGTGAATGACCTGTTGACCATCTTAAGGCTACTGAGCTATTAGAAGGCTGTATGACAGTTCTTTGGGATAGTAATGTGTCAAGGCTTTGGTTGATGAGTCAATTAGTGTTCTGTTTGATGCAGGTAATGGGTATGATTGAATGACCTGTTGCTTATCACAACCTATGGCCACTGACCTCATTAAAAGCTGTATAATAAAGTTGAGCAGCAGCGCAATGCAAACAGGCCTAAGTAGTGCTGCAGAGATTTGTTCCCTAGGTTTAAAGAAGTAGTCAATGTATTTCTGATCCAGGTATGAAGTAAATGCAGCCAGCATTTGACCCTGCCTGGGCCCATCATTAGAGGTGTCAATGCTGAAGATGATAGGTAGGGACTGCAAGATACTTCAAACATAAATGCTGAGTGGAAACCCAGAACTAGGAACCAGATGTTATGCCACAACATTGGGATTTCAAGGATGCAGTCAGATCATACAGGGTGTAAACTGAATAGGAGACTGAAGAATGCAGAAATCAAGTCAAGTAGAACACAGACAGCAGGCAAGGAATAATAAAATAAATGTACATAGAATATAGCCCAAGTCCTCTCCAGAGCATGCTAGTTTTACTTTTAGCAATATCCATTCCATGTTTCTTTGTAGTCCAGTCCAGGATTTCTGGTAAGGAATGTAACAGGTGTTGTAAGTTTGAGAATTGAATGAGAAATACGGTAAAGAAATCTGTCTGAACTGATGTGAAAAATTAATGTTTGTGTCTAGGGTCTTTTGAGATAACTGTTCACATGTAAGCTGCTAGAAGGTATCTTCTTTTCAACAAAATCTCTGATGAGTCAGATGTTGGCTATGGGAAAATTTAAAGCACATGAAGCAAAGCCTGCAAGCACATATTTGTTGAAGAAAAGGGGAAACATCTGTGAGCCTGGGAACAGGGTCTGATTTCTCTCCTTTAGTCTTATACCTAAGCAACCCAGCTCTCTTGGGAAATGCTAGGAATGAATTGATTTGTGTCCTAGTCAATTTCCAGCCAAATGAAATGGGAAACATAAAGCAGGAGTTCTATGTTGCTCCATCATAAGTTCAAGTTTATTCACCAGGAAAAGACAAGAAAGGTCTATGCACTATAAAGAAATATAGAGATGCACAGCAATGCTTAAGCACATGCAGGCTGAAAAACAAGCAAAAGTAGATAAGCAAATATGCCCCACAAAAAGCAGAAAATAAAATGAACTGGAACCACAAAAAATGAAATGCAGCCACAGGCCAGAAACAGCAACAGCAGAACAGGAGCAAAAGAAGCAGAGCAGCCTTGCCAACTACATCACAGACAACGAGTATCAAATAATATTTTGAGGTGCACAGCAAGTAGCCCACTGTCTTACCAAAGCACAGGAATAGCCTCTTAATTATTAAAAAAAGGAATGATGTTACAAACCCTTGAAACAAGGTTTATTTTCAAAGGTAAGCTATTGTATCCCACAAATATTTATTTTAAATAAGAATATAAAATAGAGAACAATTCAAGTGGTGGGGATTACGGATGTCATGATTCCAATAAATTATAATTAATGGGAAATATTGTGATATAATGTCATATGATGTTACTGTCACATCCCCAGCTGGAGGAGGTGTTTTACTGTATGCTTACTGGCATATTGGGCAACATACGTAGGAATGCATAGAAATGCTTAGGGATTACCACTGAAGGACTTCTCTGGACCTGAATGGAATCAACCTCCTGCTACTGAAGTAGCTGACTTACTGCTCATAGAACACCTTTGTATTTATATATTGTTTCTTGCCTCAGATTGTACATATAATCTATATATTTTGTCTCTTGCTTCCAATTGTACACTGTTACCACCGCACTATTTCATGGAATGTCTCTATTCCCTGGGTCGCCCCTGAAAAAGGAACATGACTGTCTCAGTGGGCCTACTCAGTTATCAAAATACAAATAAATGAAACAGGAATGATTGTTAGGAACATGGAAATGGTTGGTACTGTAAGATTTATTTATTTTAAAATTGGTGATCAGGAAAGGCACACTGAGCCAAGGCTTGTTTCCAGGTACAACCTGAGGGAAAGGAACAGGGGAGGCAAATACACAGCATGGGCATAGTACACAGTTATATGCAATTACATGCCACTGATACAGTTCACAGTTACAGTAAACAGGAAGAGAGTACATGATTAAAACAGGAGTAAGTACAATAAGAGAAAGCAGCAAAAATCAGGCAATTCAGCTACACCTACGCAGGGGGTAGGAGGCAAATGTAAGGAGGCAGTTAAGTAGGGAGAAAACAGGAGCAGTGGGGAGGTAAAAAGTTTCAGCTGGTACCTGAAGGAATCAGAAGTTAGTGAAATAGAAGAAGGATGGGAATAGGTTTCAGAGTGAAGGGAGACAATAGAAAAAGGCTGACTGCCCAAAAAAGGAGGAAGGATGAGGAATGGCAAAGTGCAAGGATCCCTGGAGCAGAGGGAGCAGGAGGCAGAGGGAAGAGAGGAGAGGAGTGAGGCGAGGTAATAAGGAAAGGACCCAAACCAGTATTTGGCTATGAATGAAGCAGCGTAGTTTTGGCGACACGAAAGTAGAGAAAGAATGAATAAGGAGGAATAGAGTAAGCAATGGTGGGTATGAGAGGGGGAGTTGGTAGCAAAATGACAGACGTGTTGTACAGAATGTCCAGTTTGGTCAGAGAGGTAGAGGAAGCATTGCCATAGACCACATCCACATAGCCAAAGACCGGGAGCACCATTTTGGTCAAAAGCTCATGGAGTACCTGAGGAGAGACAGTCATTATTATGATAGGTACTGGAACAACTGGTAGACAGGATGTCTGATACGGAGTATCATTGCACTTAAGTATGTAGTTTGGGGCAGGAGCATAGTTGATGTACAGAACTGGACTGAATGCTTGTTATGTTTTATGTATGTATAGTGTTTGCATCTGTATGTATTTAAAAATGAAACTGATATTTTTTTGTACAGTATGACCCCATTGTAAATTAGCTGATGCTAAATTGAGTTTTATCCTGTTTCTGATATCAGAAATAAACGTTTTACTACTACTACTACTTGAGCAATGCAGGTTTGGCCATTCATTCTCTTTGTCCCTGCTGCAGGCATTACCACCATTCTGAAGTACCAAGAAGACATAAGGACCCTACTAAAATGGGTTCCACCCCTAAAGGTGCCACAGGGATGAGGTCCTCTTAAACCAACACTACCTTATGAAACTAAAGACATACAAGATTCCCATATGAAAAGAGAGGAGGCACCGGAGGAGGTGGAAGCATATTGGGAGCAGTGAAAATGTGTGTCCTTGGATATGTGCTGTTTATTTTTAATTTAGAATTTGCACATCAGGACAGCCTCATTTAGGTGCATGACCTATTTTTTTTAAAGAGGGTCTCATGGACAGTATAGCAAGAGAACTATTACAGATAAACTGCAGTGCTTAGAATAAGTTGCAGTAATAAATATACATTTGAATCGCTGTATACAAATATATAGAGTGCCACAAGAATGGAGAGGAGCACCAGACTGCAACTAGACCTCGTCTGGTAAGCCCTGGCTAGATAGAGGGATAGCTGGCATAAGTGCAGGGTAGTGCCAGTCAAGCGTATCTCCCTAGCACCCAGAGGCAGAGAACCACAGTGCTCTCAAGCAATACTGCCAGACACCTGAAGAGAGGAGGAGTCCTTACAAAAACAGTCCTGTACCACTGCTATATAGCAACACAACTGTGCACAATGCTGCCTGGTTTTGTGGGGCGAGGAGGAAGAAGACTGGTTTGGCACAGTACACTGGAAGAGAAGCCTATGCCCCTGTGCTACAAGTCTACTTCCTGTCTTTACAGAAGCCTGGGAGGGAAGATCCCAGTAGTACCTGAGCCCTGCCACCAGCACTAGGAGTGGAAAGTTGCAATAATACACATACATTTGAGTCACTATATACCAACATCTAGATAATTATTTTTTGTGATGCAGTAGTATGTATGTATTAATGCAAATGCGATTTACTCGGTGTTCAACCATGGCAACCATACAGGTGCTGTCTTTATTGATCTAACAAAGGCATTTGATACAGTAAATCACTGTATACTTCTAAACAAACTTAGATCCATAGGAATCTCTGATCATGCCATACCCTGGTTCTCCAGCTATCTCTCTAATAGGCACCAGCGAACCAGAACTGGCTCCACCCACTCTGATTATCTCCCCACCTCCCTGGGTGTCCTCTAGGGATCCATCCTTGGCTTACTGCACATTAACTCTATCACCCATTGTTTTAAATATACTACTCCTATCCTTTATGCAGATGACCTTGTGTTTTTCTGCCACTCCCCGGTGTAGCCAACTTTAACCATGACCTTGAGGCTGACCTAACCTCTGTTCAATCCTGGCTCAAGGTCAACAAACCCCTTATGAACTATCCCAAGTTCCAAGCCATGCTCTTTGGAACCCCTCACAAACTAAAAAAGTTACCCACCCCATTAACCTTCACAAGTGAGAATGGCACTACGCTTGATACTGTTACCATGTTCAGGTATCTTGGAATCACACTTGAGCCATCTCTTGACTTCTTGTCTCAAATTCTCTGTGTGTGTAAAAGCATTAACTCCAGCCTAGGCATTGCATACCAAGCCAAAAACAATCTCTCTCCCTCTGCACGCATCACAGTAGGTCGCTGCCTCCTTCTCCCTAAATTGTTCTATAAGCTACCCATGTTTGCCCACTCCTCCAATATCCTGCGTCGCAAATGGATGGTATGCGACAATAACTTATCTAGATTTGCCTATCCTGCAATCATCTCATCCACCACTGCTCCCTTTACAGCAAACTAGGATGGCTCTCCCCCACATCCCTATTTGACTCCTGACTAGGCAAGCTGGTGCATAACATCTTCTCCAAGCAGAAATCAGACTCCTTGGTCTCCCTCTTGGTACTGTACCTAGGTCGCACAGCTACACCCTCAGATCCGCTGATGCTAAGCAACCAGTAATCCCTAGATCTCACAGTAAATATGGCTCCATGGCCCTCTCTTCTGCTGCTCCTACACAATGGAATAGTTTCTCAGTTACTTTGCGCTCCTGCTAAGTACCTAGCATTTTCAAAAGACAGCTCCATTCCCTTTTAATGGACCATTCCATATGTACCTGTCCCTAGCCAGTTGCCCCATCCCTATTCAGTTTCAGTTTTATTATTACACTGGAAAGATATGTGAGCAAAAATTGCCCATTTTCTCAAGCGTCCTGTTAGGGACAACATATTATAAGAGCTACAGTGCAAAACATGGGTACAAAAAATATGGATTGTACACATAAAGTCCTATTAAAAAACAAATACAGCATAATAAAAGGGTTACAGTGCATACAAGATGGGTATAAGAGAGAGGACAGTATATAACCACTTAACAAATGATCAAAGGCAAGTGCTAAGGTCAGGCATGGTGCCAAAAAGAACCAGGTAGTCACAAAACAGTTAAACTAGCTACTGGGGAGAGATGGCACTATCCTGTCGGAGTTAGCAGGAGAAATGAAAGAGTATTAGGGTTCAGACAGTCAAGACTGGGGGCACCTGCACGTGATGGAGAAGGACAGATTCATTCATTGCCCCCACACTCCCTTTTTTCCTAGTTCTTCCTACCCCTTAACTACTCACACCTCTCCTCCCCCTCTAGTCATCCACTTAGAACTTGCCTTGCTCTGCCACTTACTAGTCACATATTGTCTTTGGAACATTGTATAACAATTATTATACCATGGATGTCCAAGAACAGCCAATCGGAACAGCAGGCTGGCACCTTACCTACACTGTAAATCCCTTGATAATCACCCCAAAAGGTGCCAGCCAGCCGCATCGCTAAAAATTATCTGACCCATGAAATTCAAACCGGAGATCCGCCATATTGAAATGCATGCTAACCGGTGGTCTCCGACTCCCATGACATTCTACTCAGCAAAGCACACAGTGTCAGTAACACAACCTCCCCCAAGAAAGTGGATCTGCACTTTAAAAAAAAAACACAACATGCTTCAGCATGTATTTTCCCATAACTGCCGAAAAGTCTCCATGTCCAAAACAGTGCTTTAGCCCTCACTCTGTCTCGTTCTCTCTCTCTCTCTCTCTCTCTCTCTCTCTCACGGTTCGCTGCTGGTGGCATGAAGGGGAAGGAACTACATTTTGTGCCGCTGCCTAACAATAAACTTAAAATAATTAATATAAACTGGAAAAACAGCTTCCCCACATTTTTTTCTTACAAAAATGACACTACTTACTTGGTCTAATTGCAATAAGCCACTCGGTGGGATCTGGGTTATTGGGGGATTTACCACGACTTTAGAGGTCTATCCACTCATTTTCACCTTGTAGGCAAACCACTCTAGCGATGGTAAATCCCTCAATAACCCACAACCCCTCGTGACTTATTGCTTAAGTATGTCAGCCTCTGTATTATTTTATCCTAGTGAGTGTCTCATTGCTTCTCTTATACTGCCTTATTGTTCAATTGCACTGTTGCATGTACTTTTATTGTCCTAATATTACTGTAATTGTACTATCATTGTGCTCATTGTATCCCTTGTGATGTACTGTATTACTCCTGGGTCACACCTGAAAATAGGCATATGTTTGCCTAGCACACCCCACCCAATAAACAAAAGCTAAATAAATAAATATGTGGGAATCACAGTACTGTAATATGTGTGTACAGAAATAACATTTCGGAGTAATGAAAGTAGTTAAGTGACAGAAATGGAAATGCAAGGGAGTGTATGAAAATAGGGAGTGATAACGTAACCTAGCTTATGCCAGGTAGCCCACAGGTGCACGGATTTTATAGGTTGGTAAACAAGGCTCACTTGAAGATCATAATAATCCTGTATTTTTTAATACTGTCCAGTACGGAGTTCCAGATGACCAGAGCAGCAGTTGAACTCTTGTAACGTAGAGTAGGTGATTGGAAATTGACCGGAGTTAGCAAGTCTGTCTAGGATTTGCTATTAAGTTGCCCAGGTAACCAAGATACAGTCCATGATTGTAATGTAGATTAGAGAGGCCCACTGAAGTTTCCATCACCTACTGGGGGGAGGAGGGAGCAGAGGCTATTAAGTGCAGTGCTGAGTAGTCTTACATCCTAGTGCAAATCTGCATACACTGTTGAATGCAACTTCACCTTTATGCCACAATGAAGCAATTGCTCTCCTATTCACTTCTATATTCCAAGGTGGGTAGTAGGGATTGGCAAAGTAATATTTTTCTGATTTAAATAGTGCTACTTGGGGGTGGCATAGCATGCATTGATTGCTGCCCCACCAAACCATGGGCAAAACCCTAATATTCATTGGTACCTTGGGTGACATATGTAGGAATGCTTAGGCAACACAGTAGGAATAATTGGTAGGACAAAATAGGGAATAACTGATAGAACACTGGAACATCTGATAGACAGGATGTTAGGTACTGAATCATTTATACTGAAGTAGGATAGGGTAGGAGTACAGCTGGTGTATGGTATATATGCAAATGCTTCTTAATGTACTGAAGGCTTGGTCATTCACACTCTCTCCTTCTCTGCCCCTGCTATAGGGACTATAAGTCTTTTAAGGTACAATACAGGCACAGGAACCCTGTTGTGGAGTGTCCACCTTTAGAGGTGCTGCAGGAATGCTGTCCTCTTGGGCAAAAGATATGTCAGGAAAGAAACCCAAAAATACAAAGCCAAAAGGTTAAATAAAACATCGGAAACACACGTATCCCATAAGAGGGAAAACAGCCTATGATGGACAGTATACTCTTATAGGGGAAGTAAACATAGCAGGGGTCTCTCAAATTGTGAAAGCTCATAAAAATATATTTCAAATGAGGTATGGAACTTCCTTGTAGGTGCCAAGAGTCCTGAGGTATGAATATCTAAATATTCTGTAAATCAAAACAGGCAGCAGCCATTTCATGGGATCCTGAGACAGAAAGTGATGTCACTGAGGGGCAAGTTATAATGAACAACATAGAGCTGGCCCCTCAGTGACATCACTTACTGTTTTAGGATTACATGAAATGGCTGCTGCTTTGTTTTCAATTACAGATAATTTGATAATCATATCTCAGGACTCCTGACACCTACAGCTAAGCCCAGCACCTCGTTTGAGTGGTCTTGCCTTGCGCTTTCATAATTTGCGTGACCTCGGCAATGTTTACTTCCCCTTTAAACTCTGTATTTTCCCTGTTAAATCATTTTTGCTGTTGTAACTCAAGATCCCAGTATGGGTCTCTGGACCCTAAACAGTTAACCCCGGAAGCTCCCTCAGCCTCCTGAGTCAGCTGACTTGGGCATAGGAGGTAGGGAGTATGGCCAGCTGCCTGGAGATGGACAGTTCCTGGCAGTTGATGGCAGTTTGCAGTTGGAAGCTGATGAGAGAGCAGCGTGCTCTCACAGCAGGCTATGTAACCCACTTCTAATGGGAAATAAAAATCACATATCGTCTGGGTTGTAGAGGCTGCCATACCTCAGCCATGCCTGCTGGGGTGTTTGCCCTAACAAATCTGGGGTTCCTAAGTACAGAAATGAAAACAAAACTTAGAGAATTTGGACTGTGTTAACAAAAGACTGTGAATGGGCATCTCCTGGTGCCGCCCTTTGCTGCAAGATGCAGGAGGATTAAGATTATCCTCCAGGCTTTCCTTTTAATTTGGACTGGGACCCTTCACCTTGTGGAGGCTCCTGGTAAGGAGGACGGTGGTGGTTTGGGTCCTGAGTCAGCAGCAGTCCTCTCAGCAGGACCATATCAACTTTGTCCTACTGAACTCTAAAGCTGTATCTCCTTTTCCACAAAAGACTGTAATGCTGCCATCTTTTGCACCAGATTTGTAAGTGAACTGGACTTAATGTAAAACTGGTTCCCACTGCAGGCTTGGCAGTGCATGCAGGTGCCTACGTGTGAGCTGGAGGTGGAGAAACCCTTAATTCACCCTCCTGTATATGCCCTTGCTAGAGATAGGAGCTAATCCCTCTTAATGGTTAACTTACCTCTAGACTATGGGTTTTGCGATGGATGGAGGCTCCTCCAGAGCAGCTCCTTTATTGCAGGTTACATCCTCTGGAATCCTTCCTGAGTTCAGGCTCCCCTTTGTACCAGGCTCCAAAATGTTTGGCGTCAATAAGCTTAATGTTAAATATTTGCCTTTGCTAAGAAGATGAAGTGTATTCAAAAATGTGTCCTAGCCTGTGTGTTCCCCAGCTGTGGCTATGGAAAAGTAAGATTAGAACTGTAAACCACTGCGCCTATTGTACTGGGTTGCCAGCGCAGCCCCATATCAGATGAACGTTGGAATGAAATACATACTGTGCCTTGATGAAGGTCTTGCCCCTCTTGAGGAGTTAGTTCTCTAACAGCAAATATTGTGGTTTGATGCTAATAATTAATTGTTATGTGATGCTACCCTGCCAGTAGGCTAAACAAAAAAGTATGAACTGTCAGATAAAATGGATACATAATTAAGATTCTACCCCACCATTGTGGGCCTCAGTTTGTGCGTTATGTCTGCTGCATTTCACCAACCCTTCCTTTTTAGTCCCATTTCCTGTGACCCTGTTCATCAAGCTCATAGGAGTTCACGCCAATCCCAGAGCTCAAATAAGGGGTAAAAGTTTGCTGTATACACTCTCTCACTGAATAAGACTTGTCACCCGAATACCCCTAGACATGGGGGAGGAAGGATACATTATTTTCGAGCAATGTGACAACTGCACAAAAATAGAATGGTGCTAATTGGCCAAAATAGTGCAGTTTCAACAGAAGAGAATAAGGAGCTAATTGCTTAGTACAAAATTTAACTTGTACAATTTTGGTCGATTAGCACCAGATGCAAAATATAACTTTGACTAACAAACAGTTCTAAAGTACTTGAAAGGAAAGCACTGACCAGGCCAGCCTGCCAGTTGGTGGCAGGGATGCTGTTCACAACACAGGTGACCCAGATTGGGAAACTAGCCCAGGAGGTGGGGGACCGATTTGGGGGGGGGGGGGGGGAGATCGAGCATCCCAGAGGATGTTCTACTCCTCTAGGAAAGGGAGCACAGTATGCTGCATTGCAACAGCGCCACCTATGTAAACACAGGGTGCAGTGATACTGGAACCACTCAGAGGAGGGAGGATGTCAGCTTCTTGTGAGTGTTGTCACCTTAGACCTCTTGCTAGTGCATCCTGATGAGTGAGTAAAACACAAGGCAGAAACACCCTGGACGTGCACAGCATGATGCCAGCACTCTCAAACCCCACCAAGCTGACTGCCCTGCCACCTTCACACATCAAAGGACTCGCATTGGATGCTGCCCAAACATCCCAAGTGGTCTGTGGACCACTAGAAGGTGGTGTAAGTTACAGAGAAAGTAAGGACAGGACTGGGAGGTGGCCATGCAGAGGAGAGCTGCACCAAAGACAGGGAGATGAAGAAAATATTGAAATAAAAGAAAAGCACTTACCAGGAACAAACAGAGTCACCATTCAGGCCCAAATGATGGCAGAATTATATTTTTTTATAATATTATAAGCTTTGGCATGGAAAAGATGGCAATCCCCATGTGTAGGAAACCACTGGGGATCCAAGGCCCTTTGTCACCATCCCTCCTGGTGTACTATTTCATTTAATTATTGACAATTTAATATGAGAATATGAAAAAAAAATCAGATTAAAGAACACCAAGGACTAATTCCTCTGATGGCCTCCTTCAATTAGATTGTCTTCTTCCTCTGTCTTGAATGAGGCTTCCACCATTGAAGGTATTACAAGACTCGGCCTTGCAACCAAAAATGTCCACCATGCTAAGTCTCCACCAATGGACCTGCTCAGAGGCAGATCTGTATGCTAAATGAATGGCAAGAACCCTGAGAAAAAGCAGAAGACATGCATTATAGCTGCTTTGACCTGGCTGCCTAGATGATCTCTTCTGACTTGAAAGGACCATAGGTGGAGATATTTGAGCCAAGCCCTTGGGGGACAAATTCTGAGGTAACATGTAGTCCTTGAGGGACAAGATCAATGTTGGTTTGAAGCCTGATAGTAATTCGGGCAACAGCCCAGCATTTGTTGGAGCAAATGGCCAGAGTTGTAGGGATGAATGCCCAGCCGTCATTGGTGTGAGTGCCCCAAACAATTAAAGTATGGTAGCATGAAGGTGAGGGAAAAGACTGGGTTTGGCAGTGCCTAATCCAATGAACAGAAGCACTCTTGATAGGGGGGTCAATCCCAGTCCTTTCACAGAAGAAAGGGTTCTGAAAGAACTCCTAAAACTGAAGGTGGACAAAGTAATGGGGCCTGATGGAAGGTGGATGGTGTAGCCCAGCATCAGTAGACCTGTATGAGTGTTGAGATCTGAGGAGAGGACCTGGACAACTGACTTGGCATGCAGATAAGTGGTTTTAAAATGGAAGAAGCAGAGAACTGAAGTGCCAAAAAATCCAGGAGGGTGAAGTCACCAAGGCATATGAGAGCCAAGGTGCAGCACAGGCAGCCAGGATAGAGAAGTAGCTGCCAGTATGGCAGGAGAGGGGCAATGAGGGAGCACAGAAGCAGAAGCCCATGAAAGCCACAGCAGCAAAACATAGCCAAGGCAGCAGACAGGTGGGGAAGCACAAAGATGAGGCAGGAAAGGCATCCCTAGATGGAGGTAGAGGGATGCCAGGGGACACCAAAACGTGGATGAAGAATACTGGCAGAGCACAGCAGCAGCCACAGCCAGCAGGAAGGGGGCAAGGAGCACAACAGGAGGACCACAGCAAGGCAAGAACCTCCAGCAGAGGCTGACAGCAGAAGACTGAGCAGCTAGCAGAGGGTGCAGCAGCAGCTGGACAGGATGCCAGAAGGCATCAGGGCATGGAAGGGGAGAAACACAAGGGAGGATGCAAAGCAAAAAAAAAAAGAAAAACAGCAGCTGGAATTGGTGGTCATAGACCAAGAAACAGAGAGGGCAGCAAACAAATCACACCAGAAGGAAAGACAGGAATAATGCAGTACTGTCAGCAGAGCAGGTGCCAAACCAGCAGATCCCAGGAAAAGGGCACAGGGGCGCACAAGAGAGGCAGAAGGCAAGATAGGGTGGAGAAATAAACTGAATCCTGTGTGAGGAAACAACACTTGGACCAAGGAGCCCAAATACAGGTAAATCCCAGCTTGGGGTGGGGGCTGGAGGTACTGAAAATATGGTGAAAGAAATAGAGGATGTTATGCAGCTACAGTAAATGGAGAGAACAGCAGCTGACTCCAGAATGCGTGCTTTCAGTCGAGAGAATAGTCAGTATCTTGAAAGTCAGCTAACAGCTTCCAGAGGTATTCTGTAGACAACAGAACTGTGAGTAACTTTTTGGGTTCGACCCTATTGCTTGGAGTTGGAAAATTGGTATTACCCTAAGGTCTGGGTAACAAGCTCCCTGAACTGGTGGCCTTGAAGGAAGAGGGATGCCTGGATATCGTAGCAGTCACAGAAACATGGTACACAGAGTACCATGACTGGGATGTTAACATACCAGGCTACATAACCTACAGGAGAGACAGAGAGGGGAGAAGAGGGGGAGGAGTAGCTCTCTATGTAAAGGAAGGGATAAACGCAACTGAACAAAAGAGTAAACAGGGAAGAGAGGAGGCACTGTGAGTCACCTTAGAGACTGGAAATGGCACCACAATCCGCACAGGGGTTGTATACAGACCCCATGCCAGGGAGGGAATGGACAAGGATATGATAGAAGGCACTCTTAGGATGGCAGAGAAAGGGAGATACTGTTGATGGGAGACCTGAATATGCCAGATGTTAACTGGAGCACATCTGCTGCAGCCACATCCAAAAGCAGGGCCATTCTCGATGCCCTACAAGTGGCATGCCTCAGACAGCTAGTTTCGGAACCCACTCGTGAGGGAGCAATCTTAGACCTCATACTCTCAAATGGGGACAGTGAGAGAATCTCAGATCTAGAAGTTGGTTGCATCTGGGAACAAGTGACCATCAAACTGTGTGGTTCACGATAAACTCAGCTACAGAGTCAAGCCATACAAAAGCGAGGGTACTGGACTTGAGGAGGGCTGACTTTGGCAAGATGGGAAAGTGCCTTAGAAAAGCACTAGCAAACAGGCTAGAAGCAGGTGTGGAGCAACAATAGGGAAACATCAAAATTGCCATCACAGAGGCAACAAGCCTTTGTGTGAAGCAAATAAACAAATCAAAATGAAAGAAAAAGCTAATATAGCAAGAGCTGCCAATATACAGATTGGCCTGCTCCACAAGCACAAGCATTGCCTGACCCCTGAAGCCCTTAGACTGGCTGTCTATAGCTCTGTCACCTCCATTATTGACTATGGTCTTGCCATCTATGGCTCTACCTCCCCTACGGCTCTCCGGAAGATATCTGTGACTCTCAACAAAGCCTGTAGGCTCCTTACAGGTGCCCACTGCCTAACTCACACCTGTGACCAATATGCCCAGGCTGGATGGCTACCTCTCCAGAGCTGAATACAGTACCAGACCTGTCTACTCACAAAAAAAATTCTCCTTGGGCACATGCCGCCTGGAGTTGCAAACTCCTCACTGCCCACAGCAGCACCCAATCTACACGAAGAGCTCTGCAACAGATGTTGCAGATCCCCAGGCGCCGGACCACCATGGGGCAGAGATCATTCTCATACAGGGCACCTCAGTACTACAATACCCTTAATAAAGAAGCAATACAAATACGACTTTTGGTCCCTTTAAAAGGGAACTACAACGCTCCATTGCCTCAACCACGCAGTGTAACTGCCTCTCCTAAAGCATGGTTTTCACATAGTATCGGTGACAGTGGTTCATGCATCCTGTGCCTCCTTTGTCACCCACCCCGCCACTCCTCCGTTCACCCACCCCTCCCCTCTCCAATCTCATGCCACTCGCCACTTCTACCTGACATTGGCGTTGCCTACTCTTTCCTTTCTGCCACTCTCTACTCCAAATGCAGTTCACCATCAAAACTTACTCATACTGGCTATTGCTGTATCTCTTTGCAAATCACTGTACATGCCATGCTTAATTCAACTTCGAAATGTAATATATGTATAAATTGCTTGCTTTGTATTGTTGTTCCCCTACATCCTCTGATGTGGAACCTTTGTAAATGAGCAGTCCCTGCTCAAAGGTACTTGTAATCCTGGAGTTTACTAAAATAAAAAAAATTAAAAAATATTTCTCAAAAGAGGTGGCAGGGAAAGTCAGGGAGAAAAAGATAGCATTCAGGAAGTATAAGGAAAACAGAAGTAGCAGGACAGAGTGCTGTACCAGTTAAGACAGAAGGAAGCAGGGAGGGAAGTCAGAATAGCAAAGGCCCAAACTGAGGAAAAGACAGCCAACTTGGTTAAGAAGGGGGATAAAACCTTTTATAGGTACATCAGGGAGTGTAGAAAGACAAAGGGAGGGATAGTGCAGCTGAATAAAATGGATGGTGGGTGGGCAGAGAGGGACAGTGAAAAAGCAAGGATACTGAATGAATATTTCTGCTCAGTATTCACAATAGAGGAGGAGGAGAGGGAGGTGCCTAATCCAATTAACAGAAGCACTCTTGATAGGGGGGTTGATCCCAGTCCTTTCACAGAAGAAAGGGTTCTGAAAGAACTCCTAAAACTGAAGGTGGACAAAGTAATGGGGCCTGACGGAATGCACCCCAGAATTCTAAAAGAATTAAAGGGAGAACTAGTGAAACCACTGACTACCCTTTTTAACAAATCATGGGAGGATGGTGTGGTACCTGAGGACTAGAGGAAGGCGGATGTGATTCCCCTTCACAAAAGTGGGACCAAGACAGAGGTAGGAAACTACAGACCTGTCAGTTTGACCTCTGTGGTAAGGAAAGTGATGGAATCACTTCTGAAGGAAATAACTGTTGAGTACCTAGAGGCCAGTGGGGCACAGGACCCAAGGCAGCATGGGTTCACAGCGGGAAGGTCATGTCAGACAAATCTAATAGATTTCTTTGACTGGGTGACCAAAGTAGTAGACCAGGGAGGGACTGTGGACATGGCCTACCTAGACTTTAGCAAGGCATTTGACACAGTCCCACACAAAAGATTAATAGTCTAATTAACCAGCATGGGAGTGGGTCCCAGGGTGGTAGCCTGGGTAAAACATTGGCTGGACAACAGGACACAGAAGGTAACTGTAAATGGAGTCCATTCTGAAGAAAGTGGGTTACTAGTGGGGTACCGCAGGGTTCAGTACTGGGTCCAGTCCTTTTTAATGTCTTTATAAGTGACACTGCAGAGGGACTGGAAGGAAAAGTATGTCTCTTTGCAGAGGACACAAAGATCTGCAACAGGGTAGATACACAAGGAGGAGTGGAAAGGATGAGAGGGGACTCGGCAAGTTTGGAGGAATGGTCAGAAGTATGGCAGCTTGGATTCATCAGGGCTAACCGACCCCCCCCCCATGTCCCGATCCCCAAAATATGTGTAAAAGCCCTGCAGAGCTAGCAGACCCCCAATGCCCTGATCCCCCAAATATGCATAAAAATCAGAGGGCTAGCAGACCCCTCCAATGCCCTGATCCCACAAAATGCAGTAAAAAGGCCCTGCAGGGTTATCAATCATCCCATGCCCCAAACCACCCAAAATTCAATTAGACGTTGGCCCACTGCCGAGGGTCTCCTCCCCCTCCCACGGACTGAACTCAAGACTTCTTACCTCGGGGTTCAGGCGCTAGCTCTGGCGGACCTCCCCTGAAGCCTGCACTGAACTTTCAAAGCGGAATCACCGATCGGGCAATCCAGAGACAGTAAAAGAGCGCTTACTGTCTGGAAGGACTTTCTCTCCTGGGCTGCTGCATCAGGTCTGCTGAATTCTGCCCTAACCACCGGGGCCCACTGGGTAGCTTCTCTAAAACGACCGGCATTCTTATCGCATACCTCAGAGCACCAAATTTGAAAAAGGCACTCCGAGCCAATTGGTCCCTGCATCCTGTGACGCTCCTGGCCGCTAGACTTATAAAAAGGACTGAATCCTCACCTGGGCTAGTAGCTCTGGGCCCGTGGAGATGTTGGCTCATGGCCGAGGGTCTCCTCCCCCTCCCACGGACCGAACCCAAGACTTCTCACCTCGGGGTTGAGGCGCTACCTCTGACGGACCTCCCCTGAAGCCTGCACTGAACTTTCAACACGGAATCACCGATCGGGCAATCCAGAGACGGTAAAAGAGCCGCTTACCATCTGAAAGGACTTTCTCTCCTGGGCTGCTGCATCTGCGCTGCTGAATTCTGCCCTAACCTCCAGGACCCACTGGGGAGCTTCTCTAAAACGACCAGTGTTCTTGTTGCATACCTCGGAGCGCCACATTTGAAAAAGGCACTCCTAGCCAATTGGTCCCTGCATCCTTTGACATCCTGGCCGCTGGACTTATAAAAGGACTGAATCCTCGCCTGGGCTAGTAGCTCTGGAAGGACTTTCTCTCTGGGCTGCTGAAATTTCCCACCCACCCACCCGTTCCCTCCTCCCGTTAAATGGTCCCAATCCCCACCCACTAACTCGATTATCCAATCCTGTCTACGACAGCCCTGGAATCCTGATACGATCAGCCTGTCATATTCCTTTTTAACCCGGTATTTTCCCACACCCCGGAAAGCCTGATGTGCTGATTACTCCATCTGATTGTACACTTATCCGAAAAGCCTGATGTGCTGATTACTCCAACTGATTGTACACTTGTCTCGGCTAATTTCAAGTGCCTTAATTATTTCTGTCTTGCCAGCTACGTGAACTTAGCCTGGAATACTTGCTATAGAATAACCTAACTTGTTATTAACCAGACCTATTTATCCCTCTGGAGGTAGAGGTACAGCTGATATCCTCTTGTCATATTCATAATCATATTGTTTACAGGTTCTCAAACTGTATTTGTTATGCTGGTGCTCTCTGTTTGAATGATTCCTCCTTACAGCTCAGCTCCTCACCACTATAGCCTCTAGCAACACGTGGACAGTCTTGGCTGCTCCTATTCTCCTGCCCTACCTATCTGACCCGGTCCTTCCCTGAGTCTGGTGTCCCCTCTCAGATCTGAAAATATGTGGAGCTTGACACTTATGGCGGCTCCCACATACATAGCTCCGGTACTGGGGACTGACCAACTCTTCCACTGGGGCCACCTCTCCCCAGAACCAGGCTGGAATACCATTCGCCCACTTCGACTCCTCGATCCTCGTGAGGAGGGGTTTAGCATGCTAAGCCTACCCATGCACGGACTATCCTGGAAGGGTATCTGTTATACTCTGTTTTTCTACCCCAGCACGTATGACCAACGGAGGCTCCTCCACATCCCCTCCAAAATTATTGGCTATCTCGCCAGGCTTAAAGCTGGCACTGGGGGGGACACTGAACTAAACCCTGGTTCCCACTCCCCTAATCTCACTCTCAGTGACCCTATCAACCCCCTCCGGGCCAATACTAGAGGACTCAAGCTGGCGCACATGAACATCGGTAGCCTAAGGCACAAAGTCCAAGACTTGGCATGGACAGCACTGTACAAACCTGATGTACTAGCTGTGACTGAAACCTGGCTCAAGCCATAGATCCTCCCTCACGAAGTGGATCTAGTTGGCTATCATGCTTTTAGAAAGGATAGAGCAGGGAAAAAAGGTGGTGGGGTTCTCATCTACATCAGCACTGCCTTGCAAGCTTGGCAGTTTGATCACCCTACCCTCTGTGGATCGGTAAGTGAGATCCTATTTGTTAAAGTGCTCCTCAGAGACACCAAGCCCCTGTACATAGGGTGTGCCTACCTCCCGCCCCAATCGGCTGCTTCCTCCCTAGAATCCCTAACCCATGCCCTGGTTGAGCACCCCCTGGGGAAGACTATTCTCCTTGGGGATTTCAATCTAAACTGGCTTGCCTTGGGGACTTCCACCAGCAAGAATCCTTACTGGACTTCTCATTAACCCAAGTCATCGATCTGCCTACTAGGCATAATGCTAAGTCTGGCAATCATTCCCTACTCAACTGGGCACTAGTTTCCTGCCCATATCGCATACTGACAGCTGGGATCATGGCTGACTCTCTGAGTGACCACTCACCAATTTTCTGCACCTGGTCCAACGAGCCCCCTAAAACTGCTGCTAGGGTAATAGAAGCCAGGAACTTTAGCAGGCTCGTACCAGCAGACCTCTGCTCAGACTTGCGGACCATTGACTGGGATCCTATTGTCTCCCTCCCCTCACTTGATGAGGCACTTTACTACTTCACCAATTCATTCCTGTCTGTGGCCAATCTGCATGCCCCGAGAAAGAAGCTCAGGGTACAGGGCAACTGCCACAAATAGTTGAGCCCTGGCCTTAAGCAAATTATGCTACTCCGCAACAGGGCCTGGGGACTCTACAAATCCTCAGGCAGTATATCTGACTGGGAGAAGTATAAGGAGTTGAGGAACCAATGCAAAAAAGCTTCCAAACAGGCCAAGTCTAAGTACCTACGAGACCTCCAAACTAGTCACTTACGTGACCCTAAGAAATTCTGGGGTCACATTAACACCCTTCTTAAGGGTACCACTAATGCACAAGAAGGTACACTACTGGTTGGGGATACCCTGACCAATGACCCCTCCACAGTAGCTGAAGCCTTCTGTGCCTCCTTTTCCAATCCTAGTGGACTCTCTCCCCCCGTCCTCTCTGGGATTCCCTTCAACACTAGTACGGACTGGGTGCTTCCTCGGCCCCAGTTCCACCTGAAACTGGTCGAACCGTCTGCTGTACTTCCTCTTCTACTCAAAATAAACCCTAACTCCTCCCCGGGACATGACCTGCTTGAACCTTGGCTGCTGAGGGCCACTGCCCCTGCTACTGCCTACCCTGTCACCCTTCTCATCAACAGGTCCTTCCTTGAAGGAACAGTCCCAAGTAAATGGAAGGTACCGACTATTGTCCCTGTCCACAAAAAAGGACCCAGGGACAAAGTGGGGAACTATAGGCCTATCTCCCTACTCAGCCCTCTAGGGAAAGTGCAGGAGTTCAAGTTCAGTTTATTGCAGGAAAGACTCTGTTGAGCAAGCTCATTCACAAGGAGGTCCTGAGGCACATACATGTACAGTTCGCAATTACATAGACAGGAGATATAAAATGTAGAACAACAAAGAAAAAATATATATAATACAAGAGGTATACACAATAGAAGTCCTTATGCTATACATGCAGTACATTCCAGCTTTAACCTTGTCCTAAATTATGCAACACATTTCAGCTTAATAAGTAGAGGGCCAGTTGGTACCTAGGAAGTTGACTTGGCGTTGGGGGCCTAGTAGCACCTACATATGTCTACATAGGAGAGACTGGTATAGAATCAACTGCTGGATTATCTCGAGCAGCACCTACTCCTTGCCGACGTACAACATGTATTTAGGAAAGGTCACGGCACTGACACTGCCCTTATCCGGATCACATCTGACATCCTCAAGGCCATGGACCAGGGCTCCCCGATGGGGGCACTATTCATTGACCTGTCCAAGGCCTTCGACCTGGTCAGCCACAAACTTCTCCTTTCCAAACTCCTGCGACTAGGGCTGGATGCGCACTCACTCTCTTGGTTTGAGAGCTACCTGATCAATAGAACCCAAAAAGTCAGTTGGAGAGGAACACAATCTGGCACTAGACCCGTGGTCTCTGGGGCACCCCAGGGCTCGATCCTGGGTCCCCTGCTATTCTCACTTTTTCTCAATGACATTGAGGGGGTCTGTGGGCTGAGCAACCTCATCCTATACACGGATGACACTCTTGTCTACTGCAGTGACCCGCTACCCAGTGTCATCTCCACCAAACTGCAGGCCTGTCTCTCAGCTCTCGAGGCCTGGTTCACCACCAATTCTCTAGTGCTGAATGAAGAAAAAACTAAGGCTGTTCTGTTTGGGACTAGACGTCTGGGCACTGAGAGAAGCGAGCTACTCCAGCTCAACACAGCCCAAGGAAAGAGAGTAGAGGTCATAGACAGGATAAAGTACCTCGGGATCCTCCTTGACCAGGAGCTGTCCTACAAACCCTACATTGACTCCTTAACAAGATCCATCCACCAGAGGCTTGGTTTCCTCTACCGACTGGGCAACTCTCTTTCTGGTGAGGTACGATGTGCCATAGCCAACTGCAACCTTCTCCCTTTCATCCTATATGTTGCCCCCATGCTACAGTTCCTCCAGGAGAAGGAGCTCAGCAAACTTTCTGTGCTCTACCACACGGTGGCTCACTTTGCAACAAACTCCTCCCCCAGGAGGCATCACTGCAGACCTAAACTGGCCCACCTTACGCCACAAGTTGGCCTATTCCTCTGTTTGCCTGGCCTTTAAATTCACCTCCTTCGGCCCTCCTCCACATCTGAGTAGGCTGCTCACTCCGAAAGTCCAGTGCCGTACCCTGCGATCCTTGGCAGGTCACCCCTTGACATCCCTCATGTTCGCACTAATCAAGGCAAGTGCTCCTTTCAGTATGCTGCTCCCTACTTATGGAACGCCCTCCCAGCAAGTCTGGTTGACAAGCCTACTCTCCTAGGGTTTAAGTCAGGCCTCAAAGTGTACCTTCTGGAACTTAGTCTCTGTGGTTGTAATCGCTAGCCTCCTGCCCGGGCGCCGGTTGTCATGCTATCACTAATTTAGCCACGCCTGCTTACCCCAGGAATCTCTTATGCAAAATTGTTAAATGTACTGTGCACCTGTTTAATTCTGTGAGCCTTGTTATGCCTGCTGTCTCTGTGTTAAACACTTGATACCAATTTCCCAATATGTATCAGCTGTAAATACTGTATATTGATACCAATGTATGTACAGTGGCGTGAAAAAGTATTTGCCCCCTTCCTGATTTTCCCCTATTATTGCATATTTGTCACACTGGATGTTTTCAGGTCTTTAGACAAAATATAATATTAGATAAAGGGAACCCGAGTGAACAAATAACACTTGTTTTTTTTCACTTATTTCATTTATTTAATGAAAAAGTTAACCAACACCAACTGGCACTGTGTGAAAAAGTAATTGCCCCTAATTAAATCAACCAATTAAAGGAATAATTAGAGTCAGCTGATTGAACACAGCCAGGCTTGATTACAGCCAGCCCTGCTCAATAAACCTCACTTATTTTGACCCTTACCATCAAGTCACGTTGCCAGCACAAGATTCAACAAGCACATTATACCCACGATCAAAGGAAGTTCCTGAAAAGATCAAAAAAAAGTTGTTGCTATCTATCAGTCTGAAAGGGTTACAAAGCTATTTCTAAGGCTCTGGGACTCAATCGAACCACAGTGAGACATAATCTCAAATGGAGAACATTTGGAACAGTAGTGAATCTTCCCAGGAGTAGGCGGCCTGCCAAAATTACTCCAAGGGCGCAGCGTAAAATCATCCAGGAAGTCTCAAAGGATCCTAAAACAACATCCAAAGAACTGCAGGCTTCTCTTGCCTCAGCTAAGGTCAGTGTTCATGACTCCACAATCAGAAAGAGACTTGGCAAAATGGCTTCATGGGAAAGTAGCAAGGTGAAACCACTGCTAACCAAGAAGAACATAAATGCTCATCTCTCATTTGCCAAAAGCACCTGGATGATCCACAAGCCTTTTGGGAAAATGTTCTATGGACAGTTGAGTCAAAGTGGAACTTTTGGACGACATGGATCCCATAATGTCTGGCGTAAAGCATACACAGCATTCCACAGTAAGAACATCATACCAACAGTCAAACATGGTGGTGGTAGTGTGATGGTGTAGGGGCTGCTTTGCTGTCTCAGAACCTGGACGACTTGCCATAATTGTAGGAACCATGAATTCTGCTCTGTACCAGAAAATTCTTAAGGAGAATGTCCGGTCATCCGTCCGTCAGCTGAAGCTGAAGCGTAGTTGGGTCATGCAGCAAGACAATGATCCAAACACAAAAGCAAGTCCACATCAGAATGGCTGAAAAGAAGTAAAATTAAAGTTTTGGAGTGGCCTAGTCAAAGTCCAGACCTAAACCCAATAGAGATGCTGTGGCAGGACCTGAAACAAGCAGTTCATGCTCAAAAACCTACCAATTTTACTGAATTAAAGCAGTTCTGCGAGGAAGAGTGGGCTAGAATTCCTCCACAGCAATGTGAAAGACTGATATTGAATTATAGGAAGCGTTTGGTTGCAGTCATTGCAGCTAAGGTGGCGTAACCAGTTATCAAGTGTAAGGGGGCAATTACTTTTTCACACAGTGCCAGTTGGTGTTGGTTAACTTTTTTCATTAAATAAATGAAATAAGTGAAAAAAACAAGTGTTATTTGTTCACTCAGGTTCCCTTTATCTAATATAACATTTTGTCTAAAGACCTGAAAACATCCAGTGTGCCAAATATGCAATAACAGAGAAAATCAGGAAGGGGGCAAATACTTTTTCACACCACTGTAAATTTACTGTAACTAACTATGAGTTGCCCCTGAAAAAGGGATCTCTGGTCTCAGTGGGCTTACCCAGTTACCAAAATCTAAATAAATAAATAAAAAGCCCTGCAGGGCTAGAGCCCCCTCCTCCCCAAGCCCCGATCCCCAATCCCTGCACCAGTCTTGGCAGCAATTGGAGTTGTCAAAAAAAAAAATCCCCGTTATTCCTGTAGTCTAGTGGCCTGCACCCACCACCTGGCAGTGCCAGACTACCCTGCTCCCCCCTGACTAGTACCCAGCCGGCGACTGGCAGAGCTCACCTCTCACCACCACGGCCAGTCGCCGACAGAGCTCCATATGAGCACGTACTACTGTAACTAGTAAGCTCTCAATGGATGACAGCTCATTCACTGAGTGCATACTATTTCCAGTAGTATGTGCTCATACGGAGCTCGGTCGGTGGCTGGTCACAGTGGTGAGAGGTGGGTTGTACCAGCCGCCTGGGTATGGGTCAGGGGAGTAGGTGGTTCAATGTCAGGTGGGGAAGTAAATACTAGACTATTAGGATAATGGATTTTTTTTGACAAATCCAACTGCCACCCAACTGCCACCCAGACTCGGAGCTTGGGGAGGCGAGCCCTATGGGGCTTATTTAACTGAATTTTGGGGTTTCAGGGCATGGGGATTGATAGCCCTGCGTGGCTTTTTAACTGCATATTTGGGAGATCGGGAAATGGGGGGTCTGCTAACCTGGTTTTACACATATATGGGGGATCGGGGCATTGGGGGGGTACATGTCATGGGTGATGGGCTGGCAAGCACATTGGCACAACCCCCTGTGGACGCAAGGTACACTTACACCAGGTGGTATAAATGTACTTTGATGGATGTCCTCCGGGGGTTGTTTCAGAATTGCAAATTTTGGGATCTGCCTGCCAGCCAGCCACCCTTCCAGAATAGGGCACAATTGCTGCCGTAAACCCCACTGCGCCATGTCACAGGGGGTTTATGGTGTAAATGGTGGCGTAAATCCACTTTGGCGCATGTCCCAGGCTGCTTTGCTGAATCCTGAATGTCGCAATTCATGGCTCAAAGTGCTAGCTGCACCATTCTTGTTGGCGGAAGTCACTGCTCCATGCTTAACCCTTTCTAGAATCGGGCCCCTAGAATGTAATGCATTTGATAAATTTTTGGATTATCTTATCAAGTATGACATTCTGACCCCAGCCCAACACGGTTTCCACCCAGGTCATAGTACAACATTGGCCTTGGTGGGATTTATGCAGGTGGTACATGAGGTCCTTGATAAGGGACTCTGTTCTATGGCTGTCTTAGTAGATAGAAACAGAAATACATAGAATTTGACAGCAGATAAGGACCATTTGGCCCACCCAGTCTGCCCATTTTTCCCTACCTATATTATGCTGAGTGAATGCTTGTATCTAGGAGACCTTGTACTAGCATATAATAAGGCAGTAATAGAGGCCCTGGATTCCATTGTTCCTTTTCGTGTTCGTCCACTCACCCTTCGCCCCAAGTCTCCTTGATTTGATGAGACCTTGAGGGAGCTGAGGAGAGTTGGACGAAGGTTAGAGAGGCGATGGTGGAAGTCGGGCCTGGTATGTGACAGGCTTAGTTTGATGGACCATTATACGGTCTATCAATCAACAATTTTCCATAAGAAGGCAGAATTCCTGTCCAGGGAACTTGTTGCTGCGTGGAATTGACCAGCTCAGCTTTTCCGGACCGTGGACAGACTGTGCAATCCACTCTGTCTTCAGCTTGGAAATGCTTTTTCTCAAGAGCGGTGTGAGGAGATTGCTTGATTCTTCGTGGATAAGGTTGCCACGATCAGGTCTGATATACGCCTGACCCTCTCTCAAGGGAGTAGCAGCGGTTGGCAGGAGATGTCGGACACCCAGTTTGTGTGGTGCGACTTTAGCCGCCCCACAATTAGAGATATTGTGATGGTTATCCAGTCATTACGTCCTACCAACTTTAGTTTGGATCTGGGTCCCACGCGCCTGCTGGTTGGCTGCATGGATGTTATCGGCCCGGTCCTTGTTGTCCTTGGAGAGGGGGATCTTTCCAGATCCCCTTAAGGAGGCTGTGGTTTGGCCCTTTCTTAAGAAGTCCTCCTTGGATCCCAACTGTCTAGCAAACTACAGGCCTGTCTCTAACCTACCCTTTTTGGGTAAGGTTATTGAGAAGGTGGTGGCATTACAGCTGGAGGACCATTTGACCAGCCACAATGTCTATGATTCTCTCCAGTCTGGTTTTAGGAAGAGACATAGTATCGAGATAGCCCTTGTTCAGGTACTAAATGACCTCCTGATAGCAAGAGATCGAAGGACTTGTTCCATCTTGGTTCTTCTTGATCTCTTTGCAGCACTTGATACTATGGACCATGGTGTGCTGTTGGATCACCTGCGGCTCATCTGTGGACTCTTGGGATCTGTCCTAAGATGGTTTCCATCTTTCCTCATGGGTAGGACTCAGAGAGTGATGTCTGGGTTTTTCTTCAGCACCATTCTCTCTATCCAGTGGGGTACTGCAGGGATCCATTTTGGCGCCCATGTTGTTTGCAGTGTATATGCTGCCATTGGGAGTGATTATTAGACGGCATGGCTTGAGTTTTCACTGCTATGCAGATGATACTCATCTATACATGTCTTTTGTGCCTGGTCAGGATGATGCTGTCTCGGTGCTAAACAGCTGTCTAACCGAAATCCAGGCCTGGATGAATGTGAGTTGGCTACGGTTGAATCCTAAAAAAAAACAAGGTGTTGGTGATGGACCCAGGTCGTCGTGAGGCAGGTATGTTGGCAGGTTCTCCTTTAGGTTTATGGCTTGGAGGTGTCCGGTTAACTACCTCAGACCGGGTGCGGAACCTGGGTGTTATGTTTGATGACTGTCTGACCTTAAAGTCGCAGGTATCAGTGGTTGTTAAAACTTCTTTTTACCATCTGAGAAATATCGCCTGGGTTAAACACCTGGTTCCTCCCGATGATCTTCCAACGCTGGTTCATGTTTTCATTACCTCCCGCCTTGACTACTACAATGCCCTTTACCTAAGGCTACCGGGGGTTGATATCCGCTGCCTGCAGCTGGTGCAGAGTGTGGCAGCCAGGCTACTAACTGGTACTTCTAGAACCAGTCATATAACGCCTGTGCTCCACGCTCTGCACTGGCTGCTGATACAGTGGCGGATCACCTTCAAGGTTGCATTATTAACCTGTAAGGCTCTACATGATCAGGGACCGGGTTACCTGAAAGATCTCCTCTGTCCCTACTGTCCCCTCCGTCCTCTCCAATCCACCGATGAGGGATTGCTAGAGTTACAGGGTTTGGTTACAAACATCTGGGGCAAGGGCATTTAGTTCCTCGGCCCTGACCCTGTGGAACTGTCTACCTCATCGGGTACGAGATTGCCTGACCGTCCAGAGTTTTAAGATTGCTATAAAGACATACCTTTTTGGTTTGCCATTTGTTGATTACTGTAGCTGCTACTGTATTTTATGTGCTTTATTCCTTTTGGGATAAATATTTTATATGTTTTATTGTACAGGTGCCTTGGTTTGGAAAGGCGCCTTTTATAAATAAAGATGATTTGATTTGATTAGATTACCACAGATTGTACTTGATCTACAGCTCTTTCTCCCTTCCTTTATGAACATACAAAATTGCCAGCAGAAACAGGCCATTCGGTCTATCTAGTCTGCTTGAGTGTGCAGCACTTCTGTCCATTAGAATGCAGCTGCTCCCCACCTTCATATACCCTCCCCCCATCTCCGGCCCCCTCCTAGTTTGTACCCTCCCCATGAACTTGTCCCACCCCCTCTTGAAGCCCTCAACACTCTGCAGCAATATGACTTCCTCTGGCAGAGTGTTCCACCCTGCCACCACCCTTTCTGTGAAATAGTGCCTCCTCAGTTTCCTCTTGAACATGCCCCCTTCCAACTTCATAGAGTGTCCCCTGGTCTCCGTTCCGCCCTTCAGGTTGAACATACACCTGGTGTCTACTCTGTTCAAACCTTTCAGGTACCTGAAGGTCTCAATCATTCAGTCTTTCCCTATATGGTCTGTCCCCCAACGCCAGGATAATTTTTGTTGCCCTGCATTGTACCCCCTCCAGTAGTCTGATGTCCCTTTTCAAGTAGGGGTGCCAGAATTGCACGCAGTACTCTAGGTGCGGTCTCACCAGGGACCTGTACAGGGGCAAGATGACTTCCCCACTCCTAGAAGTAATTCCCCTTGCTATGCACCCTAGCATCCTGTTTGCCTTCACTGCTGCCTTCCTGCACTGAGCAGAGTGGTTCATCTCCCCAGTTACCAGCACTCCCAGATCCTTCTCCTCCTTGGATTTTGTTACTGGAACACCCTCCAGCCAGTAATTGTGTCCTGGGTTCTTGCCTCCTAAATGCATCACTTTGTACTTCTTGGCATTGAAACCAAGCTGCCGCCAAGTGTAAGACCATTCCTCCAGTTTTGCCAAATCCTCCTGAAGTACTTTTGCTCCTACCCCCCAGCTACTTGGCTGAAATCTTTGTGTAATCTGCGAAGAGACTGATCTTGCTCTTAATCCCTAATGCAATGTCTATGAAAATGTTACACAGAACCGGTCCCAGCACCGAGCCCTGTGGTACACCACTTGCTACTGCCCTGGCTTCATATGCCCTTCCCCCACTACTACCTTCTGCTGTCTACCCTGCAGCCAGTTCTTGACTCATCTGACCAATTTCCTCCTGGCTTCCAGACACTTCAACTTGCAGGTCAGCCTACTGTGTGGCACCGAGTCAAAAGCTTTGCTGAAATCCAGGTAGAGGACATCCACCGCATGTCCCCTGTCCAGTGTCCTCATAACCCAGCCATAAAAATCAACTAAGTTCATCTGGCAGGATCTGCCCGAGACAAACCCAAGCTGCCTGCTGTCCTGGAGATTGTTATCCTCAAGAAATTGCACCAGTCTTTCCTTGAGGATTGTCTCCATCAGTTTTCCCACAATTGCAGTAAGGCTCACCAGTCTGTAGTTCCCCAGTTCATCCTTTGCCCCCTCTTATGGAGAGGTACCACATGTGCTTCCCTCCAGTCCCTAGGCATGCACCCAGAGTTCAGAGAGGTATTGAACAGGTCCGCCAATGGCCCTGCCAGGACCTCTGCCAAATCTTTCAGCACCCTGGAGTGGACTCCTTCTGGGCCAGGTGCCTTGTCCACCTTCAGGGACTTAAGGACCTCCCTCACCCTTTTCACTGTGATTTCCCCATCCATGGTTGCTTGTCCCCCACCTTCTCCCACATCACCCTTACTCTCAGATATGGGCCCATCCTTCTCCTTGGTGAAAACTTAACAAAAGTATTCATTACATACTTCTGCCTGCTCAGCCCCCTTTTCTACCCACCCACTTCCCCTCCTGATCCTAACAATGTGATCCTTGCTCTTCCTTTTCTCTCTGATATAGCTGAAGAAATCCTTTCTCCTTCTTTGATCTCCTGCACTAATTTCAGTTTTCTAGCTGCCTTTGCTGCCCTTACCACTCTCGTCACTTCTCTGGATTTCTTAACATATTCTTTTCTGTCTTCTGCTCTATTGGATCTCTTGTAGGTACAAAATGCAATCCTCTTTTCCCTCAACTTCTCCACTACCTAGCTACTCATCTAACTTGAGTTCTTGGTCCTGACTTTCTTGCTCTGGTTCTTGACACAAGTTTTAGTGGCTTCAGCCAGTCCTGCCTTGATGACTGCCCATTTTTGTTCCATGTCCATTTCTGGGCAGATGCTTGCCATATGACTTTCCAGTATGTGTACCATCCTGCCAAAGTCCGCCCTTTTGAAGTCCAGGACCCTAGTTTCTGTAGTGGCTACTTCCCTACCCAGATTGTTTGAGAACCACATTGTGCAGTGGTCACTGCTTGCCAGAGGTTCCTCCACCCTTACATCACTGACCTGTTCCTCATCTTCCAGTACCAGGTCTAGTATATTCCCCTCCCTCCCTCCCTCATTGGCTCCATTACCCTCTGGGTAAGGAAGCCATCCTGGAATGCTTCCAGGAGGATCTGCTACCTGGCACAAGTTGTTGCTGGGATGCTCCAATCCACCCCTGGTAGATTAAAGTCTCCCACCACCACTGTGCTCCCTTTGCCACTATGCCTCCTTATCTGCTCCCCCAGTTCCCTACCAATGTCCTCCTTCTGGCCTGGAGGTCTATAGACAACCCCAGACAGATCTTGGTCCCTTTCTGGCTGTGTAGTTGCAACCACATTACTTCTGACCTGCCCTTCCTCCCTTCCTCCCTATCACATCTGATCCCTTCCCTTACGTAAATGGCAACCCCCCCCAGCCTTCCCTTTATCGCTATCCCTCTGGAATAGTTTGTACCCTGGAATGGTTAAGTCCCAGTCATGGTGCCTGTTTGCCCACATCTCAGTAATGGCAGCTATGTCCACCTTTCCCTCTGCCATCGATGCCTGCAACTCTGCCAACTTATTTCCCAGGCTCCTAGCATTTCGTGAAATCATTCTCCATACTGCTTCTATCCTTCCTGCTTCTTTACCCTTCACTCCAACCCTTATTTCGCTTAAGGTCATATCTATCCCTGTGGTGGGGGGGGGTCCATGGGACCCCCTCTCCTGGTGATTCCCAGTTCCAGTGCCTCCCTACCTAGTTTAAATGATGCTTCTCGTTGATTAAATCCCCCAGCTTCTACTTCAACACCTGTGACCCTGCCCTGCTGAGGTGTAACTATTCCCTGCATAAAGATCTGTGTTATCCCATTTGCTACCCCAGTCACCCATCAATCCATACCCCTTGGTCCCACACCATTCCCTCAGCCACTTGTTAAAATCACTGATTCTTCTCTTCCTGTCTGTACTAGCTCTTGGCACTGGCAGAAATTCTGAGAAGGCTACCATTGTTCCCTCAATGCTGCATAGTTTTCCCACTTCCCTGAAGCTGTCTTGTACCTCCTCTATCCTTCTCCCTTCCAGATCATTCATTCCCAGGTGCACCACAACATGTGGCTTCCCCCCACCTTCCCCACATATCTGCCCATATGCTGCCCCACTCTAGTCACTGTCATGCCTGGCATGAATTCTACCCAGTTGTTACTTTTTCTGGCACCCCTTCCCCCCATCTTATACCCTTAAGTATACAATCCCCTAGGACTATGACTCTCTGATGCTTATCCTGCTCCCCCACTTGTTGTCCTCCACTCCCCTGCCCCCCCCAACTTACGAGGCCCTCTCATCCCCCATGTCTCACTTCCCCTTTGCCTCCTTTAATCTTTGCCCTGTCCTCTCCCCCCCTCACAAATATGACAGGGCCACTGACCTCCACCTTTCCATTATGATTGCGGATACAAGTCATCTGATTGAGTACAGCACCTGTGACTAAGTTCAACCATTCAATCCAGCATCAGCTATAGAAGAACTAGTGACCATGAGTGGATAACCCTCCCGAATCAACTGTTGTGTGCGTCACTTATGCCGCTTTACTTGTGAACTGTTTGCTGCTGTGCTATGTGATCTGGACTATATTGAAAGTGTTCTGCTCTGTCAGTCTTGTCGCAAACATTGTAATTAAGCTCTTATTTGCTACTGCTAAGATATTAACTACCTGCTGCTTTGCTGCTGCTCATTTTCAGTTATTGCTGCTGTTTGTGAACTTTAATTGGGGAGTGCAGCATTTAATTGGAGAGATGCTGCTGTGTTGATTCCCTCATGCACCCAACGTCCCATTGCTTAAGTCACTCCTTAGCCATCTCAACTCTGAGCTGCGCCTCCCTCCCCCTGATTGGTGGTGGTAGTCTAGTCAGTTGGGTTGTGGGCTTTAAATTCCGTACTGCTCAGATGTGGCGGCGTCTGTAATGGCAGCTCGTTGGTGGCAAAGTGTGGATAAGTGCAACTGGAGTTGGTGGAGGATGGTAGATTCCCTGATTCCATTGCTGCCGCTTCTGTCCACAGCTGACTGTGGATACAAGTCATCTGACTGAGTACAGCACCTGTGGCTAAGCTCAGCCATTCAATCCAGCATCAGCCACAGAAGAACTGGCGACCGTGAGTGGATAACCCTCCCAAACGAGCTTCACTTATGCCGCTTTACTTGTGAACTGTTTGCTGCTGTGCTATGTGATCTGGACTATACTGAAAGTGTTCTGCTCTGTCAGACTTGCCACATACATTGTGATTAAGCATTTATTTGTTGCTGCTAAGATATTAACTGTCTGCTGCTTTGTTACTGCTTATCTTCAGTTACTGCTGCTGTTTGTAAACTTTAATTGGGGGGTGCAGCATTTAATTGAATTTCTGCTGCTGTGTTGATTCCCCCATGCACCAAACTTAAGTCACCCCTTAGCCATCCCAACTCTGAGCTACACACACCCCCCTCCCACGCTTGGTGGTGGCAGCCTAGTCGGGTGGGTTGTGGGCTTTAAATTCTGCATTGCTGAGATGTGGTAGCATCTGTAGTGGCAGCTCTTTGGCGGAAAAGTGTGGATAAGTGCAGCTGGAGTCGGTGGAGTCCATGGAACACATGGGAGACTGGGACAGGGCATGCTGCACGACAGGTTGGATGTTAGCAGTAGATTAGACATGGCTGTGCATAGTAATATGAGGGGCTTATGTGGTCCATTGTTTTTTGGTTATATTGCACACCGAGTAATGTTTTGCCCCTTAAAGATCGTATTCCCAAGCCAGAGGTTAGTAATTTATTTGATTTTAGCATGTCTGAATTATTAGTATGATCGCAATGCGTGATTAATTCATTTTTATTACTATTATTAGAGAAGGAAGTATTACGTGTTTGTGGGTTTGCTCTTTTTGGTTATTCCTCGTTTTGTTATTAGAGGGACTGAGTGGCATGCTGCAATATTGGAAATTGGTGGTTTTGCTATTTTTACTTTTACCGTCTGGAGGTATAGAGTTAAATCCTGGTCCTATAAATGTTGGATTGAGTATGAAAACTGTTTCTTCTCAACCTTGGCAGAAAACCCACGGAGTAAAAATTTTCCATGTTAATGCTAGGAGCCTTGTACCAAAACTAGCTGACTTGGAGACTTTGACTTGTTCCTAAAGGCCTGATGTTGTTGCAATTTCCGAATCCTGGCTTAAACCGTCAATTTCGGATAGTATGTGTGCCCTCCCCAGTTATAGTATGGTGAGAGCAGATAGAAAGGGTAAAAAGAAGGGCGGGGGGGTAGTTGTCTATTTTTAGAGTACTTAGAAGCTTCTGTGTTGGTATCTAATTCTGATTTTGATTTTGCAAATAATTGTGTGGTGTTACATTTAATACTTGGTGGCTACAAATTTGTCACCATTGCTTGTTTATACAGTCCTCCCCAGTTTAGAACTGTGGGTCTTGAGGAGTTTCTGGGGGGTAGCATCTGATTTAATGTCTAATCTTGACTTTGTTTTTGTTGGAGATGTCAATTTGGATTGGTCCAGGAGTAATTCCACGGGTTTTGAACCCTTATTAAATTCTTTTGGGTTAGTTCAGTTTATTAAGGAACCCACTCAAATTAATCCATCATCTAATAATCACTCAATTCTGGATTGGGTTGTCTCTAATAACTCCAATATTGTATCATTCTTTGTAGTACTGGATGATGCAATAAGTGACCATCAGGCCATATAGTGCACCTTAAATTTTAAACGTCCTAGGATCCCATCTCGGACCATCCAATTTCAGAATTTCAAAAAGTTTCAGTATGACAGTATGAGAACTGAATTACTGAAGATAGATTGGTCGTATATTGTTATTCCAGATCCTGTTTGTGCTATTGACTAATTTTTCAATCATTTACTGGGTGTTCAAGATGTTTTACTCCCATTACGAACTCTGAGGGTTAGAGGTTCTAATGTATGGTTCTCCAAATATATTAAGATGTGGGTTAAACAAAGAAAGTTGGCTTGGAATGCTTATAAACAGTCACCCTCCTCCACTTAATTGTCAGCCTACAGGTTTCTGCGGAACAAGGTCAGTAAGTTGATTAAACAAGCTAAACTTGATTTCTTTAAGAAGCAATTCGAGGCCTCTATGTCTGATTCCAAGGGCTTTTGGAATACAGTTCATTCTTTACTTTCTCCTAAAGAAAAGGTTACGATAAATAGGTTACATACAACTGATAAGGAGTTCACCGAGATTCCCAAGATTGCGGATTTGTCCAACTATAAACTTGATGGTCAAGGTTTAGCTCTGGGTTTGGCTGATGCTGGTCATGCACCACCTTGTCTGAAAGGAAATAAGCCATCTTTCTATTTTCGTGAGGTGACTAGGGCTGAAGTGTTGAAGTTATTACGTTTGTTATCTAGTAAGTAGAGTGACTGTGGTGGGGGATTGGATGGTAGATTTATTAAGTTGGCAGCCCCATTTATTGCTGGTCTGCTTTGTACTATTCATGATCTGTGTTTGACTTCCCAGATATTTCCCTCAGTTTGGAAGGGCACAAGGATTGTGCCAGTTCCAAAAAAAACATCCTGCTAAATTTGCTGAAGATTACCGACCAATTTCAATACTGAACCCTCTAACTAAAATCTTAGAAAAACTGGTTGCTAATCAACTTACTGGCTTTCTTGAGATCAACAATATTTTGTGTGATCAAACAACATGGTTTCAGGCGTGGTCATGGCTGGGACTGGTACAGCCCTGGTAAGGTTCACAAACACTGTCCTACAGGGCTTTGATAGGGGAGTTTTGACTGGGGTGGTGTTTGTAGACCTGACCAGGGCATTTGATCTGATAGGTCATTCCTTGCTCTGCCTTAAATTCATGGATTTGAGTATCTCAGAGAATGTTGTGACTTAGATGAGGGATTATCTGACAAATAGACTGCAATATGTCTCTATTGGCTCTGTCTACTCTAACATGAGTTCTATGGAGTGTGGTGTGCACAAGGGGCCATTCTTGGACCCCTGTTGTCGTCTTTATTTATTAATCACCTGCCTTTAGCCTACAGTAATTGTCAGAGTCTTTTATATGAAGATGATCTTATTTTATTTTATCAGGCTTCTTCTGTTACACAGCTTAATCTTGTTTTACAACCTGAGTTCTAGCGTTTATGTTTTTAGTTGTCTAATAATTTAATGATTATGAATGTTAAGAAAACAAAGTCTATGATTTTTGGTACAAAGTTCTTGCTTAGGGATAGTCTTTGTCTATCAATATTTGATGGATTAGATAACCCTATTGAACAGGTGAATTAATTTAAATACCTTGGGTTTTTATTAGATCTGTCTCTGACCCTTCATTCCCAAGTTAAGTCTGTTAGTACAGTTATCAACCAAAAGATTGGCATGTTGTATAAATTTAGACATTATCTATCTTAGAATACATGGCATGCTACTGTCCTTGAAATATTGTTGCCACATATTGACTATGCTTCTTCACTGTATCATAATCTGGGCTCAAGGGAAAGTCATATTCTTACTGTTGTTTTTAATAACATGTGTTGTTTTGTTCTTTATCACCTCTGAAGACACATCACTGCACATTATATTCTACTCCTGGGTGGTTGTGTCCAAGACTTAAATTTATTTATTTCCTGAGTTGTATGGTTCATCAGTCTATTTACTCCGCTCATTCTTACGCCTTCACTGATTTAATAACTCTTAGAAGTACTACTAACAACCTCTGTTCAGCTAGGGGTATCACTCTTGATGCAAGCTCTCACAAGAATAAATTTGGTTTGCGTTCTTCTTCTATTGCAGCTCCTAAATTGTGGAATGATCTGCCAATTTTACTATGGTCCATTGCTTCATTATCAAGTTTTAAAACACATTTTAAGAATTATTTGGTATCCCTGAATACGTGTAATTGTAATATTTAATTTGTATTATTGTATGTAATGATTCTTTGTTTGTTTGTTAAAATGTTTTGTCTTCATGTTCTGGGTCGGTCCTGAAAAAGGGCAAATTTTTGCCCAGTGCCCTTAGCCGGTTAACAAATTTAAAATAAAATAGAAAAAATAAAAATAGATTCCCTTGTGCCTATTCCATGCATTCTTGAGTTCCACATCTGTTTTCACCCCCAACCACCTCCACTGGAAGACTATTCCAGGAATCCACCACTCTTTCTGTGAAGAAGTACTTCCTCACATCACTCTTGAATCTACCCCCCTCCGGTTTCATAGCATGTCCCCTTGTTCTTCAGCATTTTTTCCCCTGAAAAATACTTTCCTCCTCTACCTTATTTACCCCATGATGTATTTAAAGGTCTCTATCATACTCTCCCACATCTGTTCTAGTTTGTACAAAATGAGGTCCTGTAGTCTCTCCTCATAGGGCTTTTCATGCAGACCCTTTCAGTTGCCCTCCTCCAGACCACCTCCACTCTATGTCCTTCCAGAGATGTGGTCTCCAGAACTGGACACAGTAATCTAGGCAGGGTCTTACCAGAGCTCTATACAGAGGCAACACCACCTCCCTCCTTCTGCTGGTGATACCCTCCCCATGCACCCCAGCATCACAGTAGCCCTCCTGACTGTCACCATGAGGTCATCTGATATGAGTACCCCTAGGTCTCTTCCCTACTTGGCAGCTGTCAACACCAGTCCACCCACTTTCTACTACATCCCTGGTTTTCAATGCCCTAAGTGAATTATTCTGCACTTTTCACATTGAAACCCAGCTGCCATACCTTGACCACTCCTTGAATTTTCTCAGGTCTCTGATCATCCTTTCCACCCCCCTACCTTCCGGAGTGTCTACCCTTTTGCAAATTTTGGTGTAATTCACAAAGAGGCAGACCTTCCCTTCCAGGTCCTCTGCAATGTCACTTACAAAGACATTAAAGAGGACTGGTACGAGCACTGATCCCTCGGGGCACCCCACTGGTCACCCCTCCTTCCTCACAGTGAAAGTACAGTTATGCAAGAACTTACCGTAACAGTAGATCTTCGAGAGAGGCTCTTGCAGTAGGTAATTACATGTAGGACTGGCGCCCCCTGGTGTCAGGACTACACGGAAACTTTTGCTAGCATAGTCTGACAGAGGACTGCCCACCGGACATTACGTGACTGATGTCAGTGTGACCCTATATAGTGGGCGGTCCCCACGTCTGTCCTCCAGTTCTCCCACTGGAGACCAAGAAAAAGGAAGTGACAGGAGAAGAAAAGAGGCTCCAGGATCCCCTGAAGAAATGGCTTATTGGAGAAAGAGCATGAATCTAAACCCCAAACAGAAAGGGGGAAGGTGGGTGGGAAAAGGATTACCTACTGCAAGAGCCTCTCTCGAAGATCTACTGTTATGGCAAGTTCTTACATAACTGTACAATCTTACTTCAAGAGGGCTCTTGCAGTAGGTAATTACATGTAGGACTGAGTCTTAAGCAGTAAATTGTTCAAGGAACAAGAGAAACTAGGGAGGCTGGAACATAACCCAGTATAGCCAACTGAGGAAGTTAGGACAAGAGCCCTTGGAGGACTGCTAGTCCAAAACTAGCCCTGTGCCTAAAGACGATGTCCAGACTGTAATGCTTCGTGAAAGTGTGGACAGAACTCCATGTCACTGCTGCATAAATATTTGCAGCAGAGACGTTCAGGAAACAGGCTGTGGAAGCAGCCATTTCCGTGGTAGAATGTCCTATGACTTGACCCAGAAGGACCTTACCATAATTCTGGTAACAAAAAGCAATGCAGTTTGCCAGCCATTTGGAAAGACACTGTTTGGAAACTGCCACACCCTCCCTCTTTGGTGCGAAAGAAACAAAAAGTTATTCCATTTTATGGACATCTTTTGTCCGATTCGTGTAGTAACAAAGAATCCTGTGCATGTCCAACATATGCAGGATGGCTTCACCCCGACTGGAATGCTCGGATTAATATACCAGCAATTCTAAGGACGAGTTAAGGGTAATTTCTGATATGACCCTATGAAGAAACTTAGGATTTGTACACAGAGCCACTCTGTCTCTGTGAAAAATCAAATAAGTCACCTTGCACATCAGGGCCTGAAGCTCAGAAATTCTACGAGCTGAAGTAACTGCAACCAAAAATAATGCTTTCCAGGACAAAAAGCTAACTCACAAGAGCTTGCAGGCTCAAAGGGAGGTAAAGTCAATTTTTCTAACAAACAATTAAGGTCCTACGGTGGCGCAGGATTTTGTACCGGGGGTTTCAGATGCAGGATACCTTTCAAAAAGGTTTTGGAGAACTCTAACTGAGCCATTGTCTTGCCTCCTACTGGATCATGGTAGGCCAAGATGGCTGCTAGATGCACCTTCAATGAGGAATAACTCAGGCCCGGACAAAAAGAAGAAGCAGGTACTCCATGACCTGGGGGGGGGCGGGGCACGAAAAGGGTCCCGATCTTTGGCAGTGGCCCAAATAGAGAAATGCTTCCTCTTCATGGCATACTGTAGGTAGTTCTGGTGGATGGGTTTCTCGCTTCCACCAGAATTTGATCTACCCTGGGGGAAACCCCAAACCATGAAGCAGCTATGTCCTGAGGTGCCACGCATGAAGATGAAGGGACTTCGGTCCTGGATGAACCAGTGCGCCCTTTTCCTGAGTGAGAAGGTCGTAAGACAGAGGTAGCAGAATCGGAGGTTCCACTGCAAGATGCTGAAGCAGGGGGAACCAGATCTGTCGAGGCCAAAATGGAGCTATCAAAATCAGACGAGCCCCGTCCAAATGAAGCTTGGTCAACAGTCTCTGTAACCGTGGGAAGGGAAGAAATGCATACAGAAACCTCCCTGTCCAAGAGGGCGACAGCGCGTCTAGCCAGAAAACACCATGCCCAGGATCGAGCGAGCAAAACTTTGGAAGTTTTGCATTTGATGGGGCTGCAAACAGATCCACCTCTGGATGACCCCACAGGTCGAAAATGTGATCTATCACCTCTTGTTTTAGCTCTCACTCATGAGCTCTTACCCTGGTACAGCTTAGACCGTCTGTGAGAACGTTCTACACTCCTGGGATGTGAACTGCTCTCAGATGAACTTTGTGCAGAACCGCTCAATTCCAGACCCGCATCACTTCCCTGCAAAGGGGGTACAAGTGAGTGCCTCCCTATTTATGTGCCACACTACACACATGTTGTCCGTCTTACTCAAAAGGACGGCTTGAAGAAGCATGTGCTGAAATGCTTGAAGAGCATAAAGTACTGCCCTCATTTCCAGCACACGGATGTTCAAGTGCATTTCCACAGGGGACCACAGACCCTGGGTTCTGAGATGTCCCAGATGGGCACTCCAAACCTGTCCCAATGCATCTGTGGTTTGAACTTGGGAGTGGGGAGGAGCCTGGAAAGGAGCCCCCCACAAAAGATTGTGGGGGTCCTGCCACCACAACAGGTCTCGTTGCATTGAGGTGGAGATGAGAATTGGGCAATATAGATTGTCCTCTTTCTGATCCCACTGAGAGCTCAGAGTCCATTGCGTAATTCGCATGTGGAGTCTGGCCAATGGGACTATGAGAATAGCCACTGCCATGAGGCCAAGAAGGTGGAGAACTGCTCTGGCTGAGATATGACGATTGGAAGAAACCATCTTGGCCTGACCCACCAGGGTATCTGCCCTGTCCAGGGGGAGAAAGGCCATGCCCTGCACTGTGTCCAAAACCACCCCAATGAACTGAAGGCGTTGGGACAGGACCAGCTGTGATTTGGGGTAACTGACTAGAATACCCAATCTCTGGAAAAGGTGCAGGGTAGCAGAGAGGGAAGATTCCAACTCCACACTCGATGGAGCTGCCAGAAACCAATCATCAAGATATGGAAAAACAGTGTGCCCCTGGTACCTCAAGTTCCCTGCCACAACTGCCAGGCATTTGGTAAAAACACGCGGGGTGGATGACAGACCAAAGGGGAACACTTTGAACTGATAATGCTCCCATTGGAAACAGAACCTGAGGAATTTCTTGTGAGGGCCAAAAATGGGGATGTGGAGATACGTATCCTTTATATCCTGAGTGCAGAGCCACTGGCCCTGGGACAGAAGAGGCAGCAGATTTTGCAATGACAGCACCCTGAACCTCTTGTACTCTATGAAGAGGTTCAAAGCACAGAAATCCAGTATCAGGCAGAAATCCCATCTTCTTAGGAACCAGAAAGAATTGGGATTAAAATCCTATCCCTATCTGGTTTGCCAGCATGGGCTCTATCGCTTCCTTGAGAAGAAGAGCCCTGATTTCCTCCATTAAGAGTGGGATATGCACCCTTGGATAATGAGAAAATCTCGGTGAGTGTCCGGATGTTTTTTTCAAAATTCCAGAATGTGACCAAGTCTTATCAGTTGGAGCACCCAAGCATCAGACTCGATGGACTCCCAGCATCCCAGGTACCTTGTGAATCTTTCGCTTACCTGCTCTTCCAAAGGAGGAGGAGGAGGAGAAGGAGGAGGGGCAGTCACCAAGTCAGGAGTGGGAGGGCAGGTTGGGAGAGCTGTGACCGCAGCTCTTTAAGACTTGGCTTAGGGGCCAGCGGTGGCTGTGGGAGCCCTACGTTTAAACTGGCATTTGGGAGCTTGCTGATTTTTTGCCTGGCATTTGTTTTGCCGATGAAAAGGATGCTTTTTGTTGTTGTGGTTTTGGACAGTACATAGTATGGACAGACCGAAATGCTGTGCCCTTATTCTGCAGGCTAGTAATGATGTTCTGGGCATCCCTGCCAAACAGGACAGATTCCCTAAAAGGGGCATCCTGGATAGCTGACTGGACATCAGGGGCTAATCCTGATACTCTCAGCCAAGAGTACCTTCAAAGGCTAACAGCTGTGGCCACACCTCGAGTGGAAGAATCCACTGCATCGTAGGTGGCCCATAATGAATGGCATCCAGCCACCTTGGCCATTTTTTAGAGTAGTAGCCAAGGACGACTTGGAGTCGGAGTCCGGTAAGGCCTCGACAGCAGGTTCCAGCTAGCAGAACAATGTCTTCTGAAATGTTAGCATGTGCAAGACATAGTTTAAAGTATGGATTGTCAGAGTCAAAGATGAATAAAATTTCCTCCTGAACTGGTCCATTTGTTTAGACTCCTTATCGGAAGGTGAGGTGCTATGGTGTTGTTGCTTAGCGGATCTATTATGGGCCACTGTAATGATCACTGAGTCCACATTACAATGAACGCTCAGATGGTCTTTCCTCTCAGGTGTCCTGTAGACCTGGTCAGCTTTTTTGGCCATCGCCGGGATGGAAGAGGGTCTCTGCCAAATGGCTGAGGCTAAATCCTCATGGGGTTCCAGCCAGGGAGGGGTGAGTGCTGGACGCATGTCAGGGAAGTCCAGATGCTCTGCTAACCTATGCTTTTTGGGGTCCACAGCCTCTGACTTCCACCCTTGGGCCTCTGCCATCTGCTTGAGGAGGTCCATGAAGGAAGGATCTTCGGGGGGACTTGGGAGATTCCCAAGGGACCGGATCCTCATGGGGAGGGGTCACTAATCCTGAGCTGTCATCTGAGTTATCTGAGTCCAGCTCAGAATCCCCAGAATCCTCCATAACTTTTGAAATTGGAGGATCTGGTTTCCTGGTGACAATGTCCAGTGTCAGGTGAGTAGGCGCAGGTGGACAATCTGACGTGGGAGGATGAGTGCCCACCGACAAAGGCGCCCTAGGCGGAGGAGCTGGGTGGCTAACAATCGGTGGTGCAGGATGCCTGCTGTCCAGTTCAGAGACCAACTGACTCTTGGTCATCGACCACCATAAGTTAAGAATTTCCCCAGAAGTCCACCTGTGACTGCTGAGGAGGTGGAGTGGGAGGAGATGGATATTGATAGAATCCAGGACCCTGCCCTCCAAAATAGTGTGCAGGATAATGCGGGTAACCTGGTGAAGAATAAGAACCAGGGTAGCCATGGTAAAAGTAGTCCAGCATCGGGGCAGACGGAGGATACCCCGATGGAGGATAGGCTGAAGACGGGAAACCCGACATAAGGCCGTACTGATGGAGGGACACATGGCCTGATGGCGGGTAAACCGACGGCGGTCCCAACGGAAGGAAGCCTGAAATACCTGACTTGGCATAGCCAGAAAAATGTCTCACTGGGGAATAGCCTGTCGGTGGCCCCAATGGAGGGAAGTCTGACGTCGGCCCTGATGGTGGAAGGGCTGAAGACATCCCCAACGGGTGAAGACCAGATGGTGGACCTGACGGAGGAAGACCTGATGGACCTGCCATTACTCCCAAAAGGATGGAAACCACTGATGAAGGGGGCCCCCGTGAGGTGTCACATTTGAGGAATGTGAGGAGCACCTCATGGTGGGAAGCCCGATGGTGGACCCAAAGGAGTTAAGGGTACCTGCAGGCATTGAGAAGCTGGGTCAGGTGTTGTCAAAGGTGGCGTAGGAGCCACAGTAAAGCCAGGTAGCCTGCTGTCATGGGGAACCCCCGGCGATGGGTGGACTTGTGTCAGAGCTTGCAGTTCTGGTGGAAGCTCCGATGGGTCAAGTGACAGGGGCTCAGGAAGTGCACCTCTTGGAGAACCCAGCTCTCCAGCCTGGACAATTCCAATGTCTGGCAGCATCACGTCAGGGCCTGATGGACGCAAAGCTGTCGGGCGATCATCAGAGGAGCCGACGATCGACTTATTGACTTGGGCTGCACAGGAGATGGAGGAGCTGGCTCCTGACTTATCAACCCTGACTGGGCATTCGTTGAAGGGGCCAACGAGTGACTTACTGGCCATGACGGCCATCTTACAGCCTGAGGTGGTATTGGGCCCATGAGTGACGGAGGCCTCGGAAGAATCTGAGGGGCCCACCATTACCGAGACCAGTGGCGGGGGAGGGACCAAGGCCTGCTCGGTTGGCAGGAGCGCAGGCATGGTCATGGTGCTTTACCTTCTGGCCAAAAGGGGGCCGGTCCTCCAACGAAGGTTCTGTGGACATCTTCGATGGAGGGTGGGAATGCTCCTGTTTCCTATGTTTCTCTTTGTCCCACTTCTTCTTCTTTTAATGAGGGTCTGTGGGTGAGGAAGATGTGCTCTTCAATTTCTTCAACTTCTACTCCATTGAAGCCATTTTTTCTTTTTGGATGTGGGCCTCAATGGTTTGCTGGTATCATTTCTGCATGGCCTGACTGAAGTGGGTGCAGGCCTTGCACTCCTCGACCTTATGGCTAGGCCCGTGACAGAAGAGACACAAAGAATGTTGATCTTTGTGCGGCAGCTGTACTCCGCATGAACCACACTTGTTTTTATGCGGATCTGGAGAGGACGACATACAAACTACTCGAAAAGTAACAAGAATAAGCAAATACTTATCAGAGGGCATTCTATACTGTGGCGACAAGCTAGAGTCAGTCCGACATTGCGCAGGTCGATGGCAGGAAAGAATTGGAGGGCAGACGTGGGGACCAACCGCTATATAGGGTCACGCTGACATCAGTCACGTGATGTCCGGCGGGTGGTCCCCCATCAGACTATGCTAGCAAAAGTTTCCTTGCGGTCCTGATGCCAGGGGGTGCCAGTCCTACATGTAGGGGTTGTCAGTCCTACATGTAATTACCTACTGTAAGAGCCCTCTTGAAGCAAGATCTCTGTTTACCACTACCCTCTGTTGGCTATTATCTAACCAATTTCTTATCCAGTGAGCCACTTTTGGACCCACTCCTAAAATACCCAGCTTGCTTACTAGTCTCCTATGTGGAACAGTGTTGAAAGCCTTTCTGAAAACTAGGTAAGCCACATTCACTGCTCCACCCTGATCTAATTCGTTGGTCACCCAGTCAAAGAAATCTAACAGATTCATTTGGCATGACCTCCCCCTGTGATCCCATGCTGCCTCAGGTCTTGTAACCCACTGGATTCAATGCCTTTGATCTGGTTAAAATCATCAGCTCCTCCTTAGGGCTTTGGGAGACCTGTGGTTTTCAGGCAATGTTGCGGGCTGGTGCTAGAACTATCTACAAGATCGTAATCAAAAAAACTAAAAGTTCCAACGTTTTCTCTTCTCCCGTCCCAGTTATAATAGGAGTTCCTCAGGGATCAGTTCTGGGACCCCTTTTATTTAGTTTATTTTTAAGTTTCCTTCCTAAAGTTTGTAAGAAAATCAATATACGCTTATACGCCCATGATGCAGTAATCTTAACAATCTTGTCTAATCTCTAAGATCTGAAGGAGACAGTACAAAATGATTTTAATTATGTCCAAGATTGTTTTTTGTCACATAAATTGGTATTAAATGCTGCTAATACAAGATCTATGGTTTTCTGTAATACTAGAAAAAAGTTGCCCTCATCTGATTTTACCGAGTTATTTATTTTTATTTATTTAAAATTATTGACCGGGAAAGGCACACCGAGCCGAGGCTCGTTTCCAGGTGTGACCCGGGTGCATCATACATCAGGGAGACATAGATATAGACAGAAATAATAACAATTTGCAATAAAGATGGTACAGTATTGTAAATACATGGAGGTTTGTAGTATGGTTACACTTTTGAGGAGCATAAAAGTGGAAATAACAAATTATATATTTCATCACTAGACCATAAAATTCCCTAGACTATCAGATATGAGTATAAATGTGTTTATTACTGCAGAGGACTTCTCAGGAACTTGGGGTATCACTAGGTCCAGGTGGGGGGAAAAAGGGTGCGCAGCTGAGGCAGGGAGTGGGTGGGAGGAGCCTGAGAAGCTGTTTGAAGACGGACAGGGAGGGGGCTAGGTGGAGGTTGGGAGGGAGGTTGTTCCATAGGAGTGAGAGCCGGTAGGAAAAGGCAGCTTGCCCGGAGGCTGAGAGGGGACGTGAGAGGTGGAAAGTACGAGCATGTCTTTGACGAAGTGAGTAGCCAGAGGGGTTGGCTTGAGAGACGCGGGAGGAGAGGTAGAGGGGAAAGGAGCTGAGCCAGTATTTCGCTATGAGCGAGGCGCTGTGTTTTCCGCCTATGTGAGAGTGGCATCAGTGATAGAGTTGAGAGTAGTTTGCAGTGATGAGTGAGTAGGGGGGAGGCAGCGGCGAAGCGGATGAAAGAGTTTAGCAGGACATCAAGCTTCGCAAGGGAGGAGGAAGAGGCTGTGCCATAAATGATGTCCGCGTAGTCCAGTACCGGTAGGATGCTTTTTCATATGAGTTCACTCCGAGTAGGGAGGGGGAGGCAGGCTTTGTGGCGGTAGAGGATGGCAAGTTTGGTGCAGATGGCGTTGATGTGGTTGGAGAAATTTAGGTTTGAGTCCAGCCAGACACCCAGGTACTTGAATGTGGGTACGGTTTCGAGGGGTATTTCTTCCAGAGTGTAGATCGGAGGGGGGCAGGCAGGGAGGCGAGTTTTTGTCTTGTGCTGAAGACCATGGAGACTGTTTTATTTGCATTTAGTTTTAGCTGATTATTCTGGAGCCCAGTTTGTACTCGGTTGAAATCACTTTGGAAGTTGGGGAGAATGCTGCCATGGGAGGGGCCTGAGGCATAGATTATGGTGTCATCAGCGTATAGGTGCACGTTGGAGGTGAGACAGGCTGAGGGGAGGTCGTTTATAAAAAGGGAGAAAAGGATAGGACCAAGGATGGAGCCTTGAGGGACGCCCATGAGGATGGGTCGGGGGTTAGAGAGGTGTCCCAGATTTGGACTTGCTGCATCCTGTTTTGGAGTAGGAGTGGAACCAGTTTATGGCCTGATTTCCAAGGCTGAAGGAGCGCAATTTGCCTAACAATAGAGGGTGGGAGACAGAATCAAAGGCTTTGGCTAGGTCAATAAAATGGCAGTAGTTGTGTGTCCCAAGTCCATGGCCGGAAAATATGGAGTCGGTGACTCGTAGTAAGGCGGTGGTGGTGGAATGAGATTTTCTGAATCCTGATTGATAAGGGGAGAGGGAGCTGTTTGTAGAGAGAAAAAGGGACAGCTTTGATAGCATGAGGGATTCTTGGAGTTTGGCAAGGGAGGGGAGGAGAGAGATGGGCCTATAATTTCCAGGGAGGAAGGGGTCGCCACCTTTAAGGAGAGGTAGGATTTAAAACTATGGTGGGGGGATTCACAAAGCATTCACACTCGGCGCATCTCAGCTGGCCCAGCACAAATGAGATGCACCAAGCCCAAACTGTGGTATTCACAGAAGATGCGCAGGAGGTTGCTCCCAGTGCATCCCCTCTGTGAATACCACAGTTGTGCCCAACCCAAGATGCACCGGCACAACCCTCTGGTTGGGCTGGGAAACCAATGGGGCAGCTCATCTTCAGATGCGTTGTGCCCAAGGTTGGGATTCACAGCCTGAGACATGCAAATGGGGCCATTAGGCATGCAAGGTGCGATAGGGCCATTTGCATGTCATTATGGCCCCATTTGCATGTATATTGCAGGGATGCACCTGGCAGAATGCGCCAGGCACCCTGCAAGTGCGGCAGTGCACACAAACACAACACCCTAGACTAGTGGCCCTCCACCCCTGCCCATAGCCCCATAGCTGCTGAAATACTGTCAATGTAGCACTGATGGTATAGTGGAACCCCCCCCCCCCGTATCCCTGTAAATGCAGTACAGCACACCAAGAAGCACTGGTAGTCCAGTGGTACCCTACCACCCCATATCCCCATAAATGCAGTACAGCACACCAAGGCCCTGGTAGTCCATTGGCACCCCCACCCTGTCCATATCTCTGTACTGTCAAAAACAGCACCAGGCATCCCTGGTAGTCAAGCCTCCCCCCCCCCGCTGTCTCCGTGATGTCATAACAAATAGCAGTCTGCCCTGGTAGGCTATTGGATCCCCGCACCCTGCAACCCAATCGCATTGACAAGCTGATACCAAAGTATTCTCGGTAGTCCAGTGGCCCCCCCACCCACTCAGGTACTCTCACCCCACCCCGCTCCCCTGTCCCAGCATGTGCCAAATGTCGGCAGGCAGCTCAACCAACCCGCACACCACCACGGCTGCCCGCCGACAGAGCTGTCTGTGAATGAAAGTGTACTCTACTACTGCAAGCCATTTGGTAGACCATGTCGACCAATGGGCTTGCAGTGTGTACTGTAAGCTATCATTCACAACCTTGTGAATGAGACAGGTCATTCATAAAGTTGTGAATGACAGCTTACAGTACTTACTGCAAGCCCATTGGTTGACATGGTCTATCAATGGGCTTACAGTTGTACAGTACGCTATCATTCACAGACAGCTCTGTCGACGGGCAGCTGTGGTGGTGTGTGTGGTTGAGCTGCCTGATGACATTCTGCACTTGCTGGGATAGGGGAGCAGGTGGGGGTGCCTGAGTGGGTGGGGTGTAGGGGTCCACTGCACCATCAGGGATACTTTTGGTGTCAGCTTGTCTGTACGATCAGGTTGGGGCAGGGTGGGGATTCCAATACCTACCAGGGCTGACTGCTGTTTTCATGACATTACAGGGATATGGGGGGGGGGTGGGATTGACTACCAGGGCTGCCTGGTGCTATTTTTGACAGTATGGGGATACGGGAAGGGTGGGAAGTACGACTGGATTACCAGGGCTTCTTGGTGTACTGTACTACATTTACGGGGATACAAACGGGAAGGGGACCGCTGAACTGCCAGGGTAGGCAGGCTGCCGTACTGCTGTCTGCAGTACAGCAGCCTTCCTGTGGGCGGCCATCCACTTAAGTCTACTGTTTATAAACTTATCTTTTGGAGGCACGTCTTCGGACTTGTGCCGGAGATGCACCTCCAAAGTGGGTTGTGAATAGGTCTGCGACCCATATGCATGGGCACGCCCCCTGCACAACCCCTCCAGATGCACCACAAAACATTATGGGTGGTATGCGGCACATCTGCGATGCACCAGTGCATCACTGCCCTTACAGAATCGTGACTGAGCGCAAGTCAGAGATGCGCCAGTGCATCTCAGATGCACCGTGCCCACCTATTTTGTGAATCCCACCCTGTCTAGGGTATTGTTACAGAACAAGTCTCTAATTTCAAGTACGTAAGCCTCACCCAGGACAGCACACTCTCCTACGACTTGCATATTTCCATTTTGGTAACAAGAAAATAAAAGTGCATCAGCGATTGGGTGCTCTTTATAGACTGAATTCTTTTTTTTTTTTTTTTTATTTGCTTCCTTCCACTTGGTTATTAGTTTCTCAGCATTTCTTGATTGCTATCATTGACTATGGTATTTTATTTTTCCACCGGGGAGGGTCTGTTTGTTGTCTAGGGCCACAGTCTTGTATAAAGAAACAGCTAGGTTTGCTACTCAGCTTCCCAATTAAACAGATCACTGTATTGTCTTCAGCACTCTTCACTGGCTTCCATTAAACCAGAGGCTTAAAGTTCATACAGGAACTTTGGCCTGGAAAAATTCTTCTTAAAAAAAAAAAAAAGAGAACCTGAATTATTTCATTGTTTTTTCCAACAGCAGCCTTCTTTGACATGCACTCGTTCAACTTCACGTAATTAATTCCATACTCCAACCACGAGAACAACTTTAAGTCAGAGATCACCGTTATACCAGTTACCATATTTTTATAACTTGTTGCCTCAGATGGTAATCTCTCTTACTTCAAGTACTTCCAGTTTCAAACTTGGCACTTAAAAGTATTTGATGGGTACTGAGAGTTGTCACTGCACGTGACTCTTAATGCTATATGTATATCAGATTAATTGAAAATTATGTAGAGGACTGTATTTTATATTACTTGATTTTTTTTTGTTCTGTATTGTATTTTTATTGCATTCTACTGCATGATGTTTATTTGTATTGTATACATCATGCTTTTCTGTTTCTGCATCTGGTCACCAATGAAAACAGGATTTATGCTCATGGATTTGCCAGATTTTAAATAAACAACTAGACCAAACCATATCATTATAGTCCCAATTTAAAAATTTAAAAATTCAATGTTCGGTTTAGGGCATTAATGTCCTCATTTGCTATATATAGCACCACCACATCATCTGCATAGAGCATTATTTGTGCTGTGCTGCAAATTTGTGGCAGATCACTGCAAATCATGCAAATCACTGCACATCATGCAAATCATTGCACATCATGCAAATCATTGCAAATCATGCAAAATTGCACCTGACCCCCTTCTCCCTTGGCACTATTCTGTTGTATTTCCTCACTCTCCTTTAATCTTGTATGTATTCATGTTTTCATGCATAGCGGCAGATGCTATTGTTGGTGGTGTCCCATCTGAGGAGCGAGGTCTTAGAAGCTCCTAGGTATGTGACCGAGCCATAAGCCAGAGCTGGAAGCAGAAAACCTTGTGCCACAGCAAGCCTGGCAAATGGCGTGAGGGTATAGCTTGTATGGCAGGCTCCTCCAATTCTTACATTGATCGAGTTGCAGGTGGTGGTGATGTGGAGGTCAAAGTCCAGGGATTCATCAAGGAGGATGCCCAGGTATTTGAAAGATAATGCAAAATTGCACCTGACCCCCTTCTCCCTTGGCACTATTCTGTTGTATTTCCTCACTCTCCTTTAATCTTATATGTATTCATGTTTATATCCATGCATATGTCTATGTTAGTGTAACTGAGTATAAATGTATGCATGTGCACATCGAAATGTAAAAGAAAAACAATATGACATGTGCTGTATATATGTACTTGGTAATATGCACATTGTTATTTTATTCTACATAGTTATTTTACATAATTATTTTATGTGTGTAAGCACTGCCTGAAATATCCTACAGTATATTGTATATACAGTATATAGCCTCTTGGGCTGCTTTGACCTCCCCTGCCCTCTCGCATTTCTTTGGACTCCTTTCTTACATCCCTCACTACCTGCTTCTCGGGCTCTCCCATTTGGCTATTGTCTTGCATGTTTTCTTTTTTTTTTTACATCATGCATTAATTTGCACTTATCCTTTGTAAATAATTGTACAATACTTGTTGCTTATCATGATGTATTGATTGTTTTTGTTTAGTCTGTCATTAATTTTATTTCCTATGTTACTTTCTTTGTTCACCAATGATGTCTGTATATCCACTTTGTTCGGCAATGATGTCTGTCTATCCAATGGCTTGTACTCATTGTATTATTTGTCACTACCCCTGTAACTGTCACCTGTGTGGCCCAGGTCGTGCCTGTAAAGGGTTCCCTGGATCAGTGTACTTACCTGGTTACCAAAGACTTAAATAAATAAATAAATATTATGTTTGATGTTTACTTTAATGTTTTTGTATAGACTTAATTCAATGTTCATGTGTATTTTCTTTTTTCATCTGTTCTTTATTCAATTCAATATTGTACCCCCTCTTCCCCTTCCCCCAGGACGTACCTGGAAATAAGCTTTTAGCTCAGTGTGCCTTTCCTGGTGAAACGTTTCAAAATAAATAAATAAATCATTGATAAATAATGAAAACAAGAGGGGTCCAAGTACAGACCCCTGTGATACCCCATATCCGATGTAATGTAAGTCAGATACTACTGTTGACTCTGACCATTTGGTTTCTGTCCTTCAGGTAATTTGTAATCCAGTTTACTACAGGGTCATCCAGACCTATTTTGCTCAACCTTAGCGTCAAGAGGGAGTGGTCCACTAGACCGAATGCCTTGGTCAGGTCCATCAACACTATCCCTGTGAACAAGCCACCCTCCTTGTTTACATGCAGATCATGCATGAACCCAAGGCAACTGCTGTGCTGTAATCCCTCCTGAAGCCATGCTTTGCCTTTGATGTTGTATCACAATTGTCCAAGTAGTCTGTCACTTGAGTATTAGTAATCTTTCTTGGATTTTACCTACCAAAGATAGACTAGAAAAAGGGCTATAGTTCCCTACAGATATTCGAGGACCTCCCTTATGAATCGGGACCACATATGCCTTTTTCCATAAATCAGGAACCACTTGTTTGCATAATGATAAATTAGAAATGTTTTCTAATGGCAGAGACAATTGTGCTGCAGTGGCTTCAGAAAGCAGGCCTCCAAATGATCTGCTCCTGGCACTTTTGGTAAATCTAACCTGGGTAGCTGTTTAAACACCTCATTTTGTGTAATCTTTTTAAAATAGAATTTTAGTATCCATAACACTTATGTTAGTAAGTTTAACACAGCCTGATAAATCAGTAAAAAGCTCATCTACTGTAAGTAATGTGGCTGGCACCCCGCTGGAACTAGTCCAACACTTTAAATACTTAGGGGTTATGATGGACAGCACCATGTCTTACTCACAACACACTGATAATACTGCAAAGGCAGTCAACAGGTGCATTGGTATGTTTCATAGACACAAGCAAAGTCTCCCCCCTGAGGCTCTTAATCTGGCCATCCATAGTTCAGTGATCTCGCTTATTGACTATGGACTAGTAATCCATGTTTCATCAGCAATGACCACGACCCTCTGCCATATCATAGTAGCATTAAACAAAGCATGCCACTTGGCTACCAGTTTACCAAGGCTAACACACACTTGCTATTTGTATGAACAGGCAAACTAGCTCCAGTTCGATAGCAGACTTAGGTACCAAACCTGTCTATTGGCCAAAAAGATTAGGAAACGCCTGGTTCCCACTGGTGTTCAGAAGCTCCTCACCCTCTATGGACATAGCCGCTGTACCAGAAGCACTGCCAGTATGGTTGTCAAAGTTCCTCGCTGTTGCACCTCTCTAGATCAGAGGGTATTTACTCACCATGCTCCTTAATGGCTGAACTCTCTGCCTCAGGATATCTCCTTTGTAACTTCATTAGGCTCCCTTAAACAAAAGCTTAGGAATCATCTTGTTTCAAAGGCCTGCTCTGACTGCTCTCTCTAACTCTGACTGGTTCTCAACGGCGGTTTTCCTATCTACTCTACCCCCGGAGCATACATCTTACAACCCACTACCTAGCAAAATTCTGTCCGATTCCCCATAGATAATTTTAACTTGCCAGAAACTCTCTTGGAATCCTTCGCTCCTCCAAATTACCCCCCACCTGTTCCTCCACAATCATGCTACTTCTCCCCCAACCCCCTCTCTCCTCACTAGTCCACCCATTACCACACCCTCCCTACTTGACAGTCACTGTGACAATTTCTCAGACAGTCTCATTCCCCGACCCTCTATTGATGAGGCCCCTTGAGCTGAAGTATCTCTTCACCCTGCAAACATATCTATTCACTCCACTGACCCTCTATTGATGAGGTTCTGCGCTGAAGTATCTTCACTCTGTACACATACCCTTTACTTTTCACCCTGTCCATTCCTTGAAATATTGTCATATATTGTGCATTGCCTGCACTGTTATTCTTTCTATTGTTCTGTCATTCTATAATGTATAGCACTGTATGTCTAGTCTTTGAATTACCTGTTTACCTGTAAAACCGACTGTTGTCACTGTTATTGTTTTACATGACGTGGAACCTATGTAGTGAGCTTGTTCTCAAAGGTGTTAATCTGAGATCACAATAAATAAATAAACAGTAGTTTATTATATTCAAACTTCCCCCTTAAGTCCTGGTCATCCTTTTTGAGGCATCCAATATCCTCCCTTTTTCTTTGGTTTAATTACTCCCTCCCAGAAGAGGTTTTGTTACCAAAGGTACTTCCCTGCTCTTTTTATATAATAGTCTGTGTTTGCTTTTTTATTAGTTTTTTTGCATCTATTTCTTAGTTCCCTAAAGATGTTCCAGTCCACTTTTTTTTAGTGCATTTAAGTTTTACCCAAGCTGCATTTATACTCTTTAATAATCCATTAACTCTCTATTTAACCAGCTGTTTTTTGTGCTGCATGTTCTTTTTAATGGAGCATGTTTGTTAATTACATCATTATACAAAGCTAATTTACTTCTTCGTAACTGTCGAGGGCATCCCAATTAACTAAACTAAATTCTTTGATTTTGTCTAAAATCTCTTCGGTGACTAATCTAATGGTTATTATTCTGCCTTTTTCCTTGGGTCTCTTGTTGCTCAAGATACAGACATGAAAGTGGTCACTAACTGAACTGGGCATTGTCCCAGCACTCAATACATTTCTAGTAATATTCCTAATACCCAGTCAATTAGCAAAATTAGCCAGTCCAATTGTTTATTCTTGTTACGTCATCTATAATCTGGACAAGATTCGCTTTCTGCAGAACATTTCTGAACTTACTATTTTCAGAACCAACGCAATTTAAATTTAAGTCCCCATGTAATATAACTTCCTTATTTTTAAAAATTCCCAACACATGTATTAATTTCTCAAATCCAAGTATTTTAATCTTTGGGGGATTGTAAATATAGGCAACTATAAATGTTTTCATGTTACCTAATAATCACATCAATAAACATGCTTTCACATCCCAAAGAAACTATTGTTATAACAAGCACTTCAGCCTTTATATTATCCCTGACATAAATAAAAAGCCTGCTATGCCTGTCTGAACACTGGGCTTTAATAGCAATCAGGGCAGTTTTATTTGATACAGCTCCTCATCCAAAAGTCTGGAAGCTCTGTAAATGCAATTTCATTTGATCAACCAGAAACATTTAAAACATTTATAAAATCAAATAATAAGCACAGCAGAATCCCTCTATTTCATAACATGTTTAACATGAGTCCTTAGATGCCAGGGAAAAAATATGGGTGTTTAGAGCCCTTTTAAATCTTCAACAGAGGAGATCTAAAAAAAAACTGATTTGGTAAGGTACAGTATTCCACATGTGTGAGCTAGTAACAGAAAAGATCCTTTAACTGAGGATTTCCAAAGGACACAGGAAACCATCCGCATATTTTCCCCTGTAGAGCGGAGCAGCCAAACTGAAGTATATGGGAGCAGGAGTTTTTTTATGTAGTCATGAGCCAACTGCTACAAGGGACATGCATGGTGCATATATGCATCATTACCACAGCCCCTGCTGGCAATAGTCTCCCAGGAACAAAGGGAGGTAACTCACCTGAAATGGAACAGTGCCATCACTTCTGACACACATATTCGGTGACTAGCATAGAAACAGAGAATGACGGCAGAAAAACACCCATGATCCATCTAGTCTTCCCAAGTTCCCTAAATCCCTGGAATCATCCTTGTAACCTAATGTTCCCCCAGGGAACTAACCCTCCCGGACCTTTTCTTATAATAAAGACAACATACTTATGGCATGCACGGGGCTAAGGGGCATTTTGCATGTCATTATGTGGCCATCAGCAGCTTGACACAATGTGTCCATGCACAAATGTGGGAAGCATTATACAGAGTCTCGGCCACCCCCCTACACAGGAGCCCTAACCACCTATGCCATCCCTGGCAGTCTAGCAGAACTCACTCCCTCACCCAATTCATGTTGGCATTGTGGAACTGTACTAAAGCCCTTCCTTGGCCATCTAGTGGATCCCACTACCTCACCCATTCCCTGTTTGTATTGCAGAACTATATTAAATCCCTTCCCTGACAGTCTATTGGACCCCCTCCCTCACCCAATCTGGTGTTGTGGAAGTGTACTGATGTCCATCCCTAGCTGATTAGTGTTTCCCCCCAAAGAATCACTGTCAAAGCCCCCTTCCCCAGCCTACCCACTGAGCAACCACCACCTCCACTACTTGTTAATCCCGAATCTATCCATGCATCTATAGGTGAACTGCCATCAGGTCCTCAGACACTGACTGACGCAAATCCCCGACTCTCCACCTCGGCCATCTGCCATCTGACTGCCAGGTAGTGAATGCATGCATTCTGCAGAAACAGTTGTTTCTACAGTATACACGCATTCGCTCCTTGTCAGTCAGACAGTGGCCTTCTGAGGTAGCAAGAAGAGGGTCTGTGTCAGCTGTCTGGACCAGAAGGGGGCTCACCTATAGACATGTGGGTGAGTAGGGATCCAACAGGGGGAGTGGAAGGTGGATGCTCAGTGGGTGAGCCATGGAAGGGGGCTTTGACAGCGAACTGGTAGGGGATAATACTACATGGCCAGAGATGGATTTCAGTACATTTCCACTATTCCAGATTGGGTGACGGCAGTCCACTAGGCTGCCAAGAAAAGACTTGTACAGTTCCAAAATATGACAGGGATCAGATGAAGAAGTAGGGTTCACAAGGTTGTAAAGGAAGGGTTTTAATACAGTCGCACAATACTGGCAGGTTTCAATTAAGGGAGGGTGGGGTCCACTAGACACATAGAATTAGCTGGCAGAAAAATACCACTTGGCACACCCGGTCTGTCCAAGCGTTTTCTGCCTATTCTGCCTCCTGTTTGGTCTCCAGTGACTCTTCCCCCTTTCTGCCTCTGTTCTAATATAACCTTATGTTTATCCCATGCAAGCTTAAAGCCTTCCACCATTCTAACCTCCATCAATTTGGCTGGCAGTCTGTTCCATGCATCTACCACCCACTTAGTGCAGAAATATTTCTTCATATCCCTCCTGCTCCAGCTTCATCTTATGCCCCTTGGTCCTGTAGCTCACCCTCATGTGGAAAAGGTTCCCCTCCTGCACCCAGTTCACCCCTGTGAGATATCTGTAGGCCTCGATCATGTCACTTCTCACTCTCCTCTCTTCCTGGGTGTACATGTTCAAATCCCTCAGTCTCTCCTTGTGCTACAGGGCTTCCCTTACAACCCCTACACCATTTTGGATGTCCTCCTCTGGACTGCCTCCATCCTTTATATGTCCTTTCTGAGGTACAGTCTCCAGAACTGGACAATGTATTCCAGATGGATGCATAGCAGATGGTGACACAGCTGCAGCATCACTTCCCTCCTCCTGCTGGTGATGCCCCTCCCTATGTATCCATGCATCCCACTAGCCCTGCCCATGGTTTTGTCACACTGCACTGTCACTCTGAGGTCCTCTGATATAACTCCAAGGTCCTTACCTGCCCATTGACTGATAATACCTCCTGCCCCATCCTATACACAGCACTGGGGTTCCTATGCCCTATATAAATGATTTTGCACTTTGGCACAGAACCCCAACTACCATGTCTTTAAACATTCCTCAAGCTTCCCTATATCTCTGTGCATCTTCTCCACCCACTCCTGAGTGTCCACCCTATTGCAGATTTTGATGTCATCTGTAAAAGGGCATACGTTCCCCTCCAGCTCTTCTTCAATGTCCCGCTATGAAGACACTGAATAAGAAGAGCCTCAGCGCTGACGCCCATGGTACCCCCGCTGGTCACGCTCCCATTCTTAGAGTGTGTGTCATTAACCACCACCCTCTGTTTCCTATCCTTTAACCAGTTTCAAACCCAAATGACTAATTTGTACCCCACTCCTAAGCTGATCAGTTTCCCAATCAGCCTTCTGTACAGTACTGTGTCAAAGTCCTTGCTGAAGTCCAGATGTGCTATGACCACAACCCTCCCATGGTTTATTTCCCTTATAACCCAGACACTAAAGCCCTTGCCTGACACTAGATTGTCCCAAGTAACCAGGCATCTGATAGTCCAGTCTCAGGCTTGCTCCATATCAGGCTGGGTTATCTCATTCTTGTAGATGAATCAATAGAGCAAGGGAACACAGGTAGAGTTTCTGTTTTTTACTTTCACTTGAGCAGCATAAAGCATTCAATTTGTTGTCACATAACTACCTATGGTATATACTACACAGATATGATATTCCTCCAAGTTTCATTTCCTGGCTTAAATGTTTATATTCTGACACTATGGTTGTTACAGTTGTAAACGGTTGGTTAGGCTCTGTCTGTAAGATCTTAAAAGGGGTATGTCAGGGGTGTCCCCTTAGCCCCATTCTTTATATTTTATATTTGGCTCTCCTCCTACAAAAGTTGGACGGTGATCAAGCCATTTTACCTTAGGTAAATGATGATGGGGTTGACTGCTGCAAAGCAATAGCCTAAGCAGATGGCATTTGTTTGTCTGAGACAGTGCCTCTGCTAAGCTTGCTTGACCTGGTTTTGCCATGTTGGCCTCTTCTCTGTAAGTTTCCTAAACTTACAGAAGTGTGCGAAGGGCCATGGGTGACCATTCACCACATACGGGTCAGTAACTGGGGTACGTATTTCCAGAGACCCTATAAAAATTTTAGGTCTGAAATTTGGAGGTGGTGATTTGGCTAGACTAAATTGGGAGGACAAAATTAACTTACAGAAACAAAAAATGGCATACTGGAATATATGGAAACTAAGTAAAAAGGAGAGAGCTTATTTAATCAAAATTTTTTAAAAACCCATTTTTATGGTGATTGCGCGCATGTGCAAGAAACATACTGTGGCAGCTTGCTGCAGAAGCAGGTTGTGGAGGCATGGGCACTGTTGTGGCCAATGGCCCCACAGCCTTCGGAGGCTTGGCCCGCCTCTCCCAATAGGGTGGCATGCTGCTGCTGCTGACACTAAGTCAGCCAGCGTGCCACAACCTTGTAAGGTTACAGCTGCTGCAATAAGGGGATGCCTTGTCACTGCAGCATAAGCCATTCCGCTGCAATGAGGGAGCGACCCATCATTGCTGGGCGGAACCTTGCTACTGTGATATTGTTTGTGAACATGGTGGCAGCTTGCTGCCCTGTTCTCAAACAATATTAGTGAGCCCCCAGTGCTGAGGGGGTGCCCAATCCTCCTCGGCAGCATGTGCCCCCACCACAACAGTGGTTGTTTGCCGATGGGGGCCCCAATCCCCGTCGGCTTCAGCCCCCTGCATGTGTTCAGGTTGCCGATGGGGGAGCCCACTCCCCATTGGCATAATCTCCCCCTTCCCAGTTTGATTTGCAATGGTGAAGCCCACTCCCCATCGGCATCGTGTCCCCCTCACGACAAAACATAGGTGCGTGCCGAGAGGGGTGCCTAATCCCCTCGGCTATTATTGCCCCGTATATGCCAATGGGGTTGCCCAATCCCCATCAGCTACATCACCTCCCCACACACAACAGTAAGTGGGCACGCTGAGGCCCACCCAGGCCGTGCCAAATGTCAAAATGTCCCTGTAAAAAAAAAAATAGTCCCGCGATGTTTATTTTTTTTACCTGTAAAAGCTAAAACGGTCCCTCGTCGAGTCGGCGACCCTCCCCAACCTGTGCCCACCTCTGCATCCCCCACTCCCCACCCCATACTTACCTCCAGAGCCCAGCACAACGATCTTCAGTGGACCAGGAACACGTCTGCACTCTTCAAAACTGACTGCGAACTGAGGAAATGCCGGTAAGCTGTATAATGGCATAAATAGGGTTTTTTCAACTTTGATGCATATATCAGGCGTTTTTTTGAATTTTGGCACCAAATTTTCAACATGGGGTTTTTGGGACCCCTCCTCATGAATTCAGCCACTGTCATGGCATTATTCGGCCCCAAAAGGTGATTTCGCAGTCACTGCACAGAATCACCATTCGGGACTGATTAACGAAACGACAGTGCCAGTGTTCATGAGGTGGGCTCTCAAAAAGTCTATGTTGCACATTTGGTGGAAAAAAATCCAAAGAATGACTGTTTTACAAGCGTACATTGCACAGTTGCTATGCACGCTCATAACTTCGCAAATTTACAATATTTTCACTCCAGATTTTCAACATTGCCATTTTCCTGCATCTCCTTATGAACAGTACAGCTGTCATTTTCCACATTCTGGACGAAATGTGTTTTCACACTTCCGGCGCAGAATAGTGCGGTCACTGTGGGAAATCAGTATTTGGGATAAATTATGAAAATCACAGTGACACTCTTCATTAGCAGAGGTCCTAAACTGCCTATGTTGAAAATTTGGTGATGAAAGTCCATAAAATGACTGTTACGAGCATGCGTTGCGCAGTTTCCACGCATGCTCGTAACTTCGCCAATTTGCAATATTTTCACTCCAGATTTCCAACATGGTCATCTTTCTGGCCCTCTGTATGAACAGCATAGCTGTCATTTTTCACATCCTTGCCAAAATATGTTTTCGCAGTTCCTGCGCAGAATAGCGCGGCTGCTGTGGGAAATCAGTGTTCAAGACACATTAAGAAAATCACAGTCACACTGTTCATGAGCAGAGGTCCTAAAACGCCTATGTTGAAAATTTTGTGATGAAAGTCCATAAAATGAGTGTGTTACGAACGTGCGTTGCGCAGGTTCCATGCACACTCGTAACTTCGCAACTCTGCAATATTTTCACTCAAGATTTTCAACATTGCCATTTTTCCACTCCTCCTGATGAACAGTGCAGCTGTCATTTTTCACATCCTGGCCGAAATGTGTTTTTGCACTTCCGGTGAAGAACAGCACAAGCGCTGTAGGAAATCAGTGTTCGGGATGCATTATGAAAATTACAGTGACACTGTTCAGGAGCACAGGTTCTAAAATGCCTATGTTGAAAATTTTGTGATGAAAGTCCATAAAATGACTGTGTTACGAGTGTGCGTTGTGCAGTCTCCACGCATGCTCGTAACTTCGTCAATTTGCAATATTTTCACTCCAGATTTCCAATATAGCCATCTTTCTGGCCCTCTGTATGAACAGTACAGCTGTCATTTTTCACTTCCTGGCCCAAATGTGTTTTCGCAATTCCGGCGCAGAAATAGCACGGCCGCTGTGGGAAATCAGTGTTCAGGACACAGTAAGAAAATCACAGTCACACTGTTCATGAGCAGAGGTCCTAAAATGCCTATGTTGAACATTTTGTGATGAAAGTCCACAAAATGAGTGTGTTGCGAGTGTGCGTTGCGCAGGTTCCATGCACGCCCGTAACTTCGCAACTTTGCAATAATTTTCACTCAAGATTTTCAACACTGCTATTTTTCCACTCCTCCTTATGAACAGTGCAGCTGTCATTTTTCACATCCTGGCCGAAATGTGTTTTCGCACTTCCGGCGCGGAATAGCTCGGGTGCTGTGAGAAATCAGTGTTTGGGATGCATTACGAAAATCACAGTGACACTGTTCAGGAGCATAAGTCCTAAAATGCCTATGTTGAAAATGTTGTGATGAAACTCCATAAAATGACTGTGTTACAAGCGTGCATTGTGAAGTTTCCTCGCACCCTTGTAACTTCGCAAATTAGTAACATTTTCACACCAGATTTTCAACACTGGCATTTTTTCACACCTCCTTACGAACAGTACAGCTGTCATTTTTCACATCCTGGCCAAAATGTGTTTTCGCATTTCCGGTGCAGAATACTGCAGTCGCTTTCAGAAATCAGTGTTTGGGACAGATTAGGATTGAGCGAGTGAGAGAGAGGGAGTGACCGAGCTCAACTGAGCTCTGTCAGGATTGCTGCGGATTTCTTTGTGGGCAGAAAAAGATGCCAATGCAGGCAGGAGCCCAGTACAAAAGGGCAGCCTGCAGCGCCAGGAGAAAGAGAACGAGCGAGTGAGAGAGGGAGAGTGAACGAGCTCAACGGAGCAAAGCAATCAACATTCGGCATTGACAAATGCTTGTTTTGTATACTAGTCAAGTTTTTTCTCCACCAAGGGCTTTAGAAGCCACTTTACTAAGTGTCTTTTTTCAAGCTCTCTGAGGGAGTAGATTAAACCACTTAAAACAAAATATCATGTATAGTTCAATTAAACATGGTGAACCCATTAATTTCCTTTTACAGTATTTTTTTGTCTTCTTTAACAGTTTTTTTTCAATTTCAACATTTCACCTTTGATTTTGAACCTAGCAAAATCCTGGACTCAATGGATGTCCAGTTTAATTCTCAATATATTGAGGGCATGGGACAACCTTAGTGGACACTGCAGATCTATTTTAAGGAGGCCTTTGATAAACTCAAAGCATGAGATATTTCCTATGCTCAGTTTATCGATAGGCACAGGAAAGCTTTATACTATCATATAATAGACACTAAATATTCTGAAACACCCATTTTCAGCTATGTAACAGAAGTACTAAGTCACTGTTTGACACAAAAATTGATTAATAAGAATTCCCCTAAAAATGTGGGACGCCATTTGGTTATGTTGCCATAAAAGACTGAATGTCAAGAGCAACCAGAAGCATAAACAGTTAGGGGAAAGAATGTGTACTAGGCCAGAATGAGTGAATGAACTGGAAACAATGGGACTTTTGCTTTTTTCTTGTTCCTTTATTACAGATTTCAGGGACTCGATGGCTGATCAGTGGGCTGAACATCTAACTCACTGATGACGTACTGGTATATGGACATTATAGCTCATCCTGGATCAAATCTGGGCTGGCAGTATAGCCTAGAGGTTAGAGGAACGAGGTGTGAACAAGCTTGATGCATCCAGCAGACCAGACCTGAGTTTGATTCTCACAACCTCCGCTTGAATACTATGCGACTCTGAGCAAGTCACTTAACTGCCCAGTGCTCCCAGGCTGCCCCTGAAAACAGGCACTTGTGCATAGTGGGCCTTACCTGGTTACCAAAGACTAAAATAAAAAAATAAAAAAACGGGACTACAGTACACTAGAAGTCATTTTCACATGTTTTAGATGGCAGATGTGGCTACATCGGTGCCAGTATGTTCTGCAACAGAAACTATTTTCTCAGAATGATGTATTCACACAAGTGGTTGCAGTTACAGAGATCTGAGCTATTTACTGTCATGATCATAATTCTGTACAGCTATTGAAGGATAAATGAGAAAACGTACATTGGTTGCCCAGAAATGTGTAAGCATGAGACTATTGCTGTTTCTCTTACTTTTGTTTTGCTATGTTTCTTCTCATTTTTTTTTTTTTTTTTACAAATTATTTGGACTTGCATGTTTGATTTCTAGAGGTGCATGTATTAACATCAGTCTTTTTATGAGAATTATAATGTTTTTTCTGCTGTTTGTATTGTTTTATTGTATAGTCCTGTTTTATTAAAAATTCCCCCTCTCATGCAAAATGTGCCTTGGGTTCTTTTACTTCCACTTGGACACTAACCAGGACCGCACCAGAGATGGTTAGAAGGGACCACAGTTTTATGCCTTATGCAAAGGATGGCACACCCTGACAGTCCAGCATCCCCCTGGTGCTGCACTCAGGTTTCAGCATTTATGGTATGAGACCAATCCCAGGGTGGAATTAGAACCCACGATCTTCTGGCCCAGAGGCAGATGTGATACCCAGGAAGCCACTTCCCAAGGACCTGTACCAATCCAGGCAAAGCCAGCTAACAGATAATCTTAAAAAAACTGATAAGGCCAAAACATTCTAAATTTTAGTTATGAGACAGGCTAAAGTCAAGCTGAGGTCAATTAATTGGAACATTAGACAAAAAAAAAATTGTCTGCAAAACATTTCTAATAAGCATTCAGCAGAACTCATGAGAAACATCTTGATACTGTACAGCGGCTACTGACCACAGAGTGATAAGATCTTATTTCCTGTGACCAAAAAGGAGAAAAAAGGAAATGACTAAGTGTTAGACCCTGAACTAACCATGTTTTATTTATTTAGTTATTGGAATTTCAGAAACAACCTTTGAGTAAGAACTCTTTTACAAAGGGTCCAAGTCCGTTAAACAGTACAAATACAGACATAGTTGAAATATCAGTACATAATTGAGTTCACAGTACAAATACTACCATAGTTGAATTATCACTACAGAAAGTAGCAAAAACATAGAAAATAGCTAAGAGTTTCTTATGAGTTTCATTAAGGGTTTAATACTAAGTGCTGCATGGCATAAGGAAGTATGTGAGAGAGAAGAAAATGTAGGATAGGGAGAGGGTGGTTAGTGAATGGAGCGTGGGGATAGAGCAGCCCAGGAGGAGCATTATCACACTGCATTACAGCTTTGGAGCTGAGGAGCTGGGACATTGCATGTGAGGTGTGTGGTAAGGTGGGAGAAGGTGGTGTGGGGGAGGGGAGAGAGGAAGGAGGAGAGACCAAGCAGGAAGGGAGGTATCATGAGAGTGGAGATTGATGGAGAAAAGGGGGTGAGGGGAGGGAAGGGTGGAGAGAGTGAGAGAGAGGGACGATGAGGCATGAGACAAATGAGAGAGTGCAACCACTAGCAGAATAAGAGTTATGAAGCATGAGGTGCCAGAGTCTGGGTGGCAGGGGTAGGGAGTGGGGAGGGATGGCCCGTGTGAGTGAGTCCATGAGTAGTTGCTGGTAGACAGGGTTGGTGCAGTCTCTGGAGACCCGCTCTGAACTGTTTAGCACTCACAGACATTCTTTTGCAGTAGAAACTGCTTAAGTTCGTCTTTGAAGGTTCTAAAATTAGCAGTATTTAAAGTGTTAGCTGGGATCTCACTAAGCCACAGTGGGGCATGGTAGGAGAAAGATCTTGCACAACAGCTGTCCTTCGGAAAGAGGGACACAGAATGGGTGTAGTTCTTCATTCCTGGTCCTGTACATGAAGTTGGTTACGGTAATCAGATCGGTGATACAGGGAGGAGTTAGGCCTAGCATGGCTTTCATACCTAGGAGGCACGTCTGGTATGAGATTCTATTCTTGAGGCTTAACATGTTTGCTTTCTCATAGAGTACACAGGTGTGCATAAGCTGGTCAGCATCCAGTAACAGTCTACAGGCTTTGTTTAGAGTTGTGCCTACCCACTTGAGTGCGGTATCAGTTTCTGCTCCATGGGCCACCAGGCCGTAGTCAACCACAGAGAGAATGGAGCTGTTTATGGAGAGCCCCGAGAGCATTGGTAGTGAGTTTTTCCTGTGCCGATACAGTATCCTGAGTTTAGTATTTACTGCCTTCACAACCTGGTCAATATGCTGGCCATATGAGAGAGTATCATCTATTATCACTCCTAGGTATTTAAAGGAATGAACCTGTTCTACACGGGCCGACCTGTTGTCGGTAACTGTTAGTATGGGGTACCTCCTCTTTAGCTGAGGGCTAGAAAGGAGCATGGATTTTTTTTTTGTAATTGAGTAACAGCCTATGAGAGCTGAACCAGACCTCCAGTTGTAGGAAGGTAGACTGCAGCTTGGCCTGCAGGGTCTCAATGTGGGCACTGCTGCTGAGTACCACTGCATCATCTGCATAGAGGATAATTTTGCTGGCACATGCCTCCAGGAGTGTGTTCAAAAAGAAGCTGAACAGCAATGGACCCAATATGGACCCTTGTGGAACTCCCAGCACTATGTCCTGAGAGGTAGGAACTGTTGGTCCAATTCTGACTCTTTGAGACCTTCCGGATAGGTAATCTTGAAACCACTGGACGACGTTGGAGGCCAGCCCAAGGCCCGTAGTTCCTTGAGAAGGAGGGGGTGACAGACCATGTCAAAGGCCTTCATCAGGTCAATAAAGATGGATCCAACCAGTTTACTCTTATCCATAGCCTTGTGAGTGTAATCCGTGAAATCAGCCAGGGCCGTGGTGGTGGTGCTGTGTTTTTTTCTGAAACTATGCTGCTAGGGACACTGCAACTGGTATTTCTGGATACTGTATATTCTGTGATTTGGTCTGCTATGATCCTCTCTAGTGCTTTGGATAGGGGGAGATGATAGAGATGGGCCTAAAATTAGCTGTGCATCTCCAAGCCCCGCTCTTGAAAACTGGGGTGCCAGTGCTTGTTTGCAGAGGAAGGGGAACTTAGCCAGGGTTTGGGACTTATTAAAGATTTTAGTGATGGGGACAATAAGCACTTCCCACCATCTGTGCTACCAGTTTCATGTCGATACTATCACTTCCGATCCTAGTGTTTCCTAAGACCTTTTTGACATAGCCCATGTGCCTGCCAGCAGCATCTCAAGTACAGTAGGTCCCTGGTTCCCTTTTTTGAATTTCATTCTGGAAGGTCCCTACTGAAAATAAGCCCATACAGCCAGATTACAAAAATCCTATACCTTCTGTCAGCAGGAGGGGACTCCAAGCAAGCACTTGGGGAGAGACTGCTGGTTGTCATAGTGGGCATTGCCTAGAGCTGTTGACAGGGCCCCACAAAGTGGTAAAAATAGAATAAGATCTTTGCCTCTAGCATCTATGGCCTTTCATACAAAAATTAAGTAGTCAGGACTACAGGTCTAGTAAGGCTATTTTTTGGGGTTAGCTTTATACCATGCATGCAAAAGTTATAATACAGGTCAGTTTCAAGCAGCTGCTTTGTAATAGGGATACTAACACTGTTATGTAGTTTAGTTAGGCTAACTTGTTCTGTATCTCGGATCAGAAGTCTTTGTTAGAAGCCAAAAGGCTGCTGGGCTTAGAAAATAGCTATTTGCTTATTGCTTTTGCTGGGTAAAGAAGAGAATAATTATTTTCATGACAGTTATAAAATGAATCTTTCTGATATGAGATTGCAAACATGTTTTCATATGTAGTTTGGTGGTATGGAAATACCATAATAATAAAAACTGCTTCAGTTATGCCAGCATGCCTCTGGTCTGTTCTGTATTATACATGTAAATTCAGTACACATATTGTGTCATATGAACCCTGGCATCAGCATCAGTTTTGGTACCAGTTCTGGTTCTGGTACTGGTTGTGGTGACAGATGGCCTACCAACTGAGCCACACTGACTCTGACAAGGTAGGAAGGTCATATGAAGACAGATGCTGGTGCTGGGGAAAGCAGGAAAAGATAAGCCAGTTGGAAAGATGGGCACAAATAGAAGGTAAAAAAAAAAATAACACCTTTCTCTATGTCAAGTGGTTTTATAACAGCTTGCTATTTGTACCTTAGAAGAGTGCTATGATCCCACCCCCAGCTAATCGAAATCTGGAATGTGTTTTCTTTAATTCATACACAGAAGGGATTTCTTTCCAGCTAGCTGATCTTCACCAGCTAATTAACAGCATAACCAGAAAAGCCAGGATTTCCAATACTGCAGGCGAATGTGAATCCTGTGTGTTAATTACGTTGATGGTTAAGCAAAGCACAGCAAATATGAGCTCACTACTTCTAAATATAGACTTTGAGACATTGTGAGTCCACATTCCAGTGCATCACATAATTAAGTCACGCAGACTCTTTATATAATTGTTATAAAAGGCTGCCTAGGCTAGCTGAATGTGCATTAATGAAATGCATGGTTTCATAAAAAACAACTGTGTATTACTTTGTTACAGTAGGTAGAATAGACCGATTCACAAATGAATATTAATGTGGCATGCTCTCCCCTAACAAATATGTTCCGTTCCTGCACATCTTTTTGTTATACAGTATATAGGTGTTTATGCTCCTGGACAGTCCCCACCCTCCACATCAAGTCTGGGCACCTCCCAGCCATGACTACCCCACTTACCTACACTTATAAGTGTGGGATCTGGGGGTGCGGGAACCGGGAGTACTGAGGCCATCACCCTGGCACCTGCCCTTTGTTCCTACTGAATTTCTTTTCATGATTCCCCATCCCTCCCTACACCCATAGGCACCACGTTGGTGCCACATAGCCTCACACATACATGTTATACACTATACAGAGTAGCAAGATCCCCAGCCCACTGCAGGAGTCATTGCAGCAGAATATGGTGCCACTCTCTCTGACCTATGGCCACCTTTCTTCAATGCCTCAAGTCTACTCCTGAAGCCGGGTTGCCAGGTGGCCACAAGACAGCCCTTCTGCATGGACTTCTGACCAAAATATTTCCGATCCAGTCTAAGAACTGAACTGTACTGGCTCAGATATAAAAACAGTTACATCAGTGTTACAATAAATTTCCAATATACTGCATAGTGGATGGGGAGATGCGCACAACAGAACTGCTACGATTCCATCAAGGGATGCTGATGAAATTACAGACCCTGAGAGCAAAGATAGAGTGGTCTGTGCTGTCATCAGACTCCTGAGATGGAATCACAGTTCTGTTGTGTTCCCCCAACCCCACACTAGTTTTATAGTGTATGATAGCCTGGGACATTTGTTTAAGCAAAACTAATGTTAAACATTATTCAGATAACATTTCTGTAGACCAAACAGTGAGGGAAAAAAAGATTTCAAATTATTAAACTAGAACACATTCAGACTACATACAGTAAAACACAGAGGAAAACACGATATTTAAATCAGGAAAAAGGTTACAGAAAGTGGTGAGGGGAATTTCTCCTCCTGCCCTATGTCTCTTCCTTGTGGAGTGCCCCAAGGGATGGTGCTCTCACCCATGTTGTTTGCAGCGTACATGTTATCCCTGGTTAGGACCATTAGATAGTATGGTTTCAGCTTTTATTGTTATGCAGCTATACATTTCTTTTGCACCTGGGAAATGGAATACGAGGATGTGCTGAATAAATGTCTGGCCAAGATTCAGGATTTATTTATTGAACATATTGGAATTACAAACCTTTTGAGTCAGAGACTCCTTTGCAAAGGCTCCACATCAAAATACAAGTTAACTGTACAATACAAATTAAAAGAACAAGTGGATACATGCGGTACAGAGCTGGGTACATATCACTGCTGGCACTCCCTGCGCTGGACCGAGTGCACCTACCATTAGGGCACCAATTTCCAGGGTTCACCGCCCCTTCCCCAATGTCCGCCCCCTTGGAGTTGGTATCTTTAGTTAAGGGGGGTGTGTGGGGATGCAGCTCCCCACAATACAACAGGAATTCACTGTGAAGTCCCTGGCATCCTGATGGTGAGCGTACTCAGGCCGGCGCTATTACCACCCAGAACCGGTACATGACATACAGGGGGGTAGACAACTACACCCTGAGTCATAACAAGCAGATAAGCAACAAACTGTATACTACATTAGGATAGTAGAATAAGTAACAGAGCAGCAATATTTTTGAGAACACTCAGGAACAGGTACAAGGTTTTGATGGCACCGAGCTGGCTGAGGCTCAACCCAGATAAAACTGAGGTTCTGGTGCCTGAGTCAGGTCTGAGGAGGGAAGGGGTGGCAGCTGACAGGGTGACTGGTCTTAGGCTAAGTCCCCTGTGGCTTAGTTCTCTGTGAAGGTGAAGAATCTGGGGGCCTCTCTGGATGAGCAGCTGACACTTAAGGCTCAGGTGTCGCTTGTTGTGCGCAGTGACTTTTACCACCTTAGGAAAATCAACCAGATCAGGTCCTTTACCCCCCCCCCCCAAAAGACTTGGCCTCACTTTTTCATGCATTTGTGATGTCCAGGCTTGGCTACTACAATGCCCTCTACCAAGGAGTCAATGGAGGTGTCCTGTGGTGCCTGCAGCTGGTGCAGAATGCGGTAGCACAGTTGCTGATGGGTCAGTCTAGGTCCTGTAATATAATCCCTGTTCTGCATGACCTGCTGGCTGCCAGTGAGGTGGTGTATCACCTTGAAGGCTAGCTTGCTAACCTACAAGGCCCTGCATGGATAGGGGCCTGGCTACCTCGTTAACTCTTGATGCTTCCACTTCTGCTCACCCTCTTTGCTTCTCCAGGGCTAGCTTAAAGTCCTCAGCAGCTTTCGAGGTTCTGGCACCGATTCTAAAGAAATCACTCCCGAGGCCCCCTTGGTTGAGGCCTTTAAAAGTGATTAAAGCACCACCTATTTATACAAGCATTTGCATTATATGGATCTATGTGATAACAGCGAAAGCCTAAAGGCGATCACTGTTATCCAGAAATCTAAAGTGACAAAAACTTATTTCGGCACTCTGGCACCCCGGTGCACAGCAAAACAGCACCGGGGACTTAGGTTTTTAATGTTTTATGCAGGGAGACCCCCCCTACTTAAGGATTCTCAACTCTGGGGGTGCATGTCAGGGAGGGGGCGAAAACATTAAAAAAAGGTTTGGGCCAGGCGCAGCAAAATACACTAGCGCCCAGACCGAACCCAGTACCCTGCCGACCAACGCCACCAACCCACCACCACGCCACGGCGTCGGCCCAGCAACCCCCATGGCACCACCTTCACATTCCTCCAGCCCTCTGTGTGTTCAACTCCCCATGCACGTATAGCGACATCCCGTCACTATATTGCTGACCCCCCCCCATTCAGCTGCTCTACCCTACGGTAACCCTCGACACATGCGCTGGGGATTGGGTCGCCACTATTGTAGGTGCCCAATTCCTAGCGTTATTATGTCATGCTACCCATTATATCCTGTCACCCTGCTGTAGGGTTTTAGAACATATAGGTTTTTAAAACAAATTTTATACAGTATGACTGATATTTACTAGCAGTATGTATATGTATGCATCCAGCAGTGCTTTTGTTTATTTGAGACTGAATTGTACGGCACCCTGGACCTCAGGATAAGGGTGCTCTATTAAATAAACTCACTACTACTACTTAAATGCAAACTATTAGACTTTATGGAATGCTGCAGAATGTTGATGTTCTGCCAAGCTGTGGGATGCTAATGTTCTGCCAACTGGCTGTTGTATGATTCTGATTGGCTAAGATACCCATGCACAGCAGTAGACCATTCCCATACACAACAGGTGACTGACAGCAAAAATCATGCAAAACAGCCTTGTGCTGTCATTGAATTCTTGTAACTAATTTATTCATTCATTCATTTATTCATTACAAATTGGGTTTACAACCTTTGAGTCAGAGAACTCATTTACAAAACGCACCTTGTTGCGGGGCAGACATCAAGACAGTTATTACAGTGCAGATTAAAACAGAGGATAACATTACAAGTGCAGTAAAAGGAACATTTAACATAGATACACTTAGATTACATAATGTAGTAGTTTGTATGTTACTTAGGTTACATAATGTAACAAAACTGTGAGTTACACTCATGGATATAGTAGGTCCTCAGAGAAGACAGTAGGTTACATCCCTGCTTGGACCTAGTAGGGAAGGGGTAGGTCTGGGGGAGGGAGAGGCTGTCCAGTGGACGTTGTCGAGCCAGGGCGCAAGGTAGGCAGGAACCACAGGTTACAACAGGGGGTTAGTTGCACCTACAACAGCGGGTATTAAAGATTTGGTTCCGAAGGGTTGTTTTGAAGGAGCCAATTTTGGGCAAGTTGGAGATGCAGCTAGGGAGGGAGTTGACCCAGGTGGGGGCACGGTAGAGGAAGGATCTCTGGGCAAGAGAGGTCTTGGTTCTGGGCACCTTGAAAGTGGCCTTAACAGAGCTACGGGTGGTGACGGACGAAGATGGCTGCTGTAGGGAGGTGGAGACCCCGGGGGGAGAGTTCTAGCAGAGATTTCTTAGCGAGAAGGCAGGTCTGGTAGAGCAGTCACTCCTCAAAGTTGAGAAGATTGGTGGTAGTATAGAGAAGGCAGGTGTGAGTTCAGCTGGGGGCACCGGTCAGGAGCCTACAGGCCTTATTGATGGAGAGTTGGATTTTGGGAAGGGCAGTGTTGTCAGCTGCAGTGTAGATGGGCAAGCCATAGTCCACGAGGGACAAGATGGAGGAGGTGATGGCCAGCCTGAGGGCAACCTGAGGCAGGCAGTCCCTGTGCCAGTACAGCAGGCCAATCCGAGAGTTAATGGTGGCTGACAGGGCATTAATGTAGGTGTGGAAGGAGAGGGCAGTATCGAACGTGATGCCTAGGTACTTGTATGTGGTCACTTGCTCTAGCGGGTGCAGAGTGCTGGGGATAATCAAGAGGGGGTATTTTTAGCTTTATTTTGGTGGTGGGAGAAGAGCATTGATTTGGTTTTCTTTAGGTTAATGACCAGTCTGCGGTCTCTGAACCACCTTTTGGCTTGGTTGTAAGCTTGTTGGAGGGATAATTGGAGGGAGGTGGGATTGGGATGTGAGGCAACGAGGACTGCATCATCCGCGTAGAGGAGCATTTTACTGGTACATGAGCTGGGAAGGGTGTTGAGGTAGAGATTAAAAAGTATTGAACCCAGGATGGAGCCCTGAGGGACCCCGGAGCGAATGGGAAGAGTGCTGGAGAGGGAGCTGCTGATCTTGACACGCTGGGATCTAGCAGAGAGGTAGCTAGAGAACCAGGAAATGGGACCACCAGAGAAGCCAAGTTGGTGGAGAGAGTCGAGTAGAAGGGGATGACAGACAGCGTCAAAGGCCTTGGAGAGGTCAATGAACACTGCTCCTGCAAGGCTCCAGAGTCGAGAGCAGCATGTAGGTGTTGGGAGAATTCCAGGAGAGCTGTGGTTGTACTGTGTCCTGGGCGGAAACTGTGCTGCTCTGGGCACATAATGTCATACTTGGTTAGGTATTCAGAGAGCTGGATCAACACCACTTTTTCAAGGGCTTTAGAGAGTGGGGGGAGGATGGAGATGGGCCGGTAATTGTTGGGGGTGGATCGGTCCCCACTCTTATGTAAGGGTGTGATTTCAGCAGTTTTCCAAGCACTTGGGAACTGACCCAGGCATAGAGACCAGTTTAGAAGGTCAGTCAGGGGGACTAGGACTTCGTCCAAGACCATATGGAGGATCCTGGAGTCGAGGGGGTCACTGCTGGGGTTATTGCCGCCTAAGGCTTTTAGCAGGTGCAGCCTGGCTTCTTGGGGGGATAGGGTGCGCAGGTAGAATGGTGGGCAATACAGAACCAGAGGGAGAGAGGTGAGGATTGGGTCAAAGAAGCTTCTGGGGAGGACCGAGTTTAGGTCAGAGAAGTCAGTGTTAAAGCAATCAGCTATGAGGAGTGGATCTTTGGTGGAGGTGCCATTGATGGAGAGCTGAGATGGTGGGGGGGAGCGGGACTTCCCATTTAGCTCTTTCATATTATCCCAGAAGGTCCGGGCTGAACCCCAAGTGGAAGTGAGGGTGGTCTGGTAGTGCTCTGCCTTGGCCCGCCTAATGGCCCAAGTGCACTTATTGCATTCTCCGTTGTAGGCCTGTCTGTCAGACACCTTTCCAGATTCTACAGCAATGTGCCAGAGATTATCTCTGTTTTTGAGTCTCTGGAGGAGGGGTGGGGTGATCCATGGGGCACTGCATTTTTTGGAGCGGATCCTGGTTGGGGGGGGCGAAAAGGTCACAAGCCTTATAGAAGGCATTTGTGAAGTGGTCAAGAGCTGAGTCAATGTCAGGGGCGTGCTGGATATGGGACCAGTCTAGCTGGGATAGGTATTGTTTTAATTTTCTGAGGCTGCCAGGGCATAAACGGTGGCGTAGAGTGGCCTGGGACACTGGCTTCAGAGTGGAGGATGACCAGAGACAGAGGACTGGGGAGTGATCATTAACAGAGTTGGGGAGGACAGTGACATCCCGGATTTTGTAGGGGCGGTTAGATATAACAACATCTAGGAGAGTGCTGGTGCCAGTAGAGTGGTTGAATTTGGTGGGCTGGGTGACTAACTGGGACATATCCAGGGCAGCAAAGGAGTCCCTTATATGGGAGGCAGTGGAGGAAAGCCAGTTAACATTGAGATCACCTAGGATGGCTTGCTCCACTTTGTGAGGGAGAGATGTGAGATAGTCAATGAGGGACTGGACCGCTTGGTTTTGATTCCTTAGGGGTATGTAGGAGACCGTGAGGAAGAGAGGGCCTCGGGCAGGGTCAGGTGTGATTTTTAAAGTGAGGGCTAGGGCTCCATAATCAAGTTTAGGAGCTGGGAGTGCCTGACCTATAAGGGAGTCCCATACGAGCAGTGCACAACCACCACCGCGTTTGCCTACTCGGTCTTCCCTGTAGATGGTATATCCAGGGAGAGTGATAGCGGAGTCAGGGGTGGATTTGGAGAGCCAAGCCTCTACCAGTGCAGTTATGTCAGGTTTATGTTGAATGACCCAGCACTGGAGGGCAGCAGATTTCTTTAGGAGACTGCAAATGTTTAAGGATGCAAAGCGGAGGCCAGTTATAGTACAGGGTTTAGATGGGCTAGAAGCAGTAGGTCCTGGGTTTGGGTGTACATTACCAGATAATAATAATAGCAGTGTAATTATTCTGGTTAGTGGCTGGTGGCAATGGAGACCCTTGGGTCGACACCCAGCTGAGAATGTCACTAATATTTGAGGAGCAGGCAAGGCACATCGCCCATGGGTAGCTCCTTATAATCCAGTGTAATAATGAAACTTTCCTCCATTTTCTATATAATTATCTAATCTCCTCTTAAAGGTGTCCTTTGTCTTGCTTACAACCACCTCCTCTGGCAGACTGCTCTAAAGATTCACCACCCTCTGTAGGTAAAAATACCCTCTAGTTGTTGAGTTATTGTCCTTAAGTTCGATATTCATCTAATATTTTAGGTGGTTGTTGTGCATTACATCATAAAAGAGTAGTAGGTCACCCCTCTTTCTACAGATCTCAAGTGAATGTAAATTTAGCTGCTTCAACTTGTCTTCATATGGGTTGTTCCTAGTTTCATAGATAATCTTAGTCATTCTCCTCTGGACACTCTCTACTCTATTTATATCGGTCCTCCTGTACGGGCACCAGAGTTGGCTACAGAAATCCAAATGGGGTCTGACATAAGATCCGTACAACAGCATCAGCACCTCCATCTTATGACTCTTGATATTCCTTTTATGGCACCAAATACTCTATTGGCCCTTGAAACAGTGTAGGTGCATTGTTCCTTAAAGGTGACTTCTGAATCTATGACAGTTCCCAGATCTCTTTCATTAGTGGTTTGGTTTAGGATGGTGTTAGAGAGCACACATTGGTGCATAGTGTTGTTTTTACCCATATGTAGGATGCAACATTTGTCCATGTTGAAGGACATGCCCCATCTATACGCCCATTCAGAGACAGTGTTGAAATCTTTCTGAATCGATTTAAAGTGGTCTAATGTGCTACATAGTCCTCCTAATTTTGTATCATCTGCATACTTGATCATATGGTTTTGTATGTTCTCGCTAAAATCGGCGAAAAATTACTGGAAAATGATGAAGCCCAGGACAGAGCCCTGTAGCACTCTACTTGTTACTCCACCCTCCCTTGACAGAAAGCTTTTAATGGATACTTTTTGTTTCCTGTCTGTGAGCCAGTTGGTCATCCCTGGTCACCCATTTCACAACATGGTTGTCTATGTTGGATTTTAGCAATTTTTCTACTACAGTCCAATGTGGGACTGTATCAAACACCTTGCAAAAATCCAGCATGACCACGTTGACGGCTTCCCCACTGTCTAAGTAGTCACTTATTTTCTCATAAAAACAAACAAGATTTGTGGTGCACGACGGCCCCTTTGTGAAGCCGTGCTGTTCCTTATCTAGAACCAGGGTAGATGTGGTTTGTGATGACAGTCTATCTTTTATAGGACTGAAATTAGGCTTATGGGACAATAATTTCTGATGTCCTGTTTATTTATTTATTTATTTATGTATTCAATTTTGGTAACCGGGTAGACCCACGGAGCCCAGAGGGTCCCTTTTTCAGGGGCGACCCAGAATTAGTTACAGAAGGATACATGTACAGTAATGGAACAAGGTCACAGTGCAGAATAACATAAGAAAGAATCAAGTACACGGATAAACAATGCTGACATTGTGACAAAATTAGTTACAGGAGAAGACAATTAAAGGAATAGGCAAGGGTAACAGTGGTGCAATCAGAAGAGATGGTAATACATAATACAGCAGTGCATGGCTTACACTATTTCTTGTGGATTAGTGTGACTAGTGGGAAGGTCATGTCAGACAAATCTAATAGATTTCTTTGACTGGGTGACCAAAGTAGTAGATCAGGGAGGGGCTGTGGACATGGCCTACCTAGACTTTAGCAGGGCATTTGACTCAGTCCCACACAAAAGATTAACATACAAGTTGGCAAGCCTGGGAATGGGTCCCAAGATGGAAGCCTGGGTAAAGAATTGGCTGGAGAACAGGACACAGTGGGTAATAGTAAACGGAGTCCACTCTGAAGAAAGGGGGGTTACTAGTTGGGTACCGCAGGGTTCAGTACTAGGACCGATCCTCTTTAATGTCTTTATAAGTGACACTGCAGAGGGGCTGGAAGGAAGAGTATGTCTCTTTGCAGACGACACAAAGATCTGCAACAGAATCGATACACAAGGTGGGATGGAAAGGATGAGAAGGGGCTTGGCAAGGTTGGAGGAATGGTCAAATGTATGGCAGCTTAGATTCAATGCTAAGAAGTGCAAAGTAATGCACCTGGGAAACAAACACCAGGGGAAGAGTACACAATGGGGGGTGAGATACTAACAACAACAACAATGGAAAGGGACCTGGGGGTAGTCATATCAGATGACCTAAAGGTGAGCAAGCAATGTGAGAGGGCAGTAAGAAGGGCTGGGGATACTGGGATGCTTAGGAGAGGCACCACCAGTAGAAAACAGAAAGTTGTTATCCCTCTGTACAGACAGCTGGTGAGACTCCATCTGGAGTACTGCATGCAGTTCTGGAGACCCAATCTCCACAAAGACATAAACAGGATGGAGGCAGTCCAGAGGATGGCAACTAAAATGGTGCAGGGTCTGCACCGGAAGACATATCAAGAGAGACTTATGGAGCTTAATATGTATAGCCTTGAGGGGAGGAGGGAGAGGGGGGACATGATAGAAAATTTCAAGTACCTCAAGAGAATCAACAAAGTCCAAGAGGGTAGCATCTTTCAGAAAAAGAGGTGTGCAAGAACAAGGGGGCACAATTTGAAGCTAGAGGAGGGACGGCTCAGAGGTAATGTGAGGAAGCATTTTTTCATGGAGAGGGTTATGGATGCATGGAACAGCATTCCTGAGGAGGTTGTGGAGTCAAAAACAATGGTGGAATTCAAGAACGCATGGGACAGTCATAAGGCAATTCTAGGGGGTGGGGTAGGAAGAAGCAGGCTGTTGGTTAACTAGGATCGGCAGCTTATCTATTAGGTAGGGAAATGGGCAGACTGGGTGGGCCAAGCGGTCCTTATCTGCCATCAAATTCTATGGCCCAGCTATTCAAAAGAGTTGAGCCATGCACAATAGGGTTGCGCCTGCGCAAGTCTGAAATGCGCCATTCTGCGATATTCAGCAGGAGGCAGTTGCGCCCCCCCAAATCATGCTGAGCAACAGCGCAATGCTAATGAAGGCATGCGCAACCGAAGGGGGAGGAACCATGCATAAACTGCACAGCCCGATATTCAGCCGGGCCGTGCAGGAGATGTCTAGGCGCAACCTACCTGCGCCTGCACAACTACGCCAAAAAAGGATCAAGTCGAGGCCACCCACAGGTGAGCTGCCACATTGCAGGGCGCAACACAGCAGCTGCCACCTGTGGGTGGCTCCTCCCTCATTCCCAGCGGCGCCCCCATGCCCTGATCGTGGGCTGAAGTGTCCCTCTCATTAGCCCGATCGCGGGCAGAACATTATTACACCTCATTAGCCCAATCGTGGGCAGAATGAGATGTCCCCTGAGCAGCCTGATCGCGGGCATCAGACTTCCCTCCCCCAAAGTCCAATATCCCTGGTGGTCCAGTGTGACTGCGAGAAGCCCGATCGCAGGCATAAAGTCAAACCCCTCCCCCAAAGTCCAATATCCCTGGTGATCTAGTGGCCCCCACCCCTCCCACCCACGGAGCCCCACCACCCGTCCCCCCGTCAGCCGGTGGGAGTGCCAGCACCCCACTCCGCTTGCCACCCCACCGCCCACCAACTGACAGTTTCGGTAGTGCTGCACGCCTATTGTTCATATAGGCAAAGTTCAGATATGTGAATGAAAATCATTCATTCATATATCTGGACTGCCTTATGAGCGATGCACGCCCATTGGCTCTTGCTCTGAAACCATCGCTGCAGCCCTACCGAGCTCGTCAGTCGGCGGGCGCGGGCAGCAGGCGGGTGGAGTGCTGCCGCCCGCCAGCTGACGGGGAGCGGAGTGGTGGGGCCCGTGGGTGGAGGGGTGGGGGCCACCAGATCACCAGGGATATTGGACTTTGGGGGAGGGGTTTGACTTTATGTCCGCGATCGGCTTCTAGCGGTCAACTGACCACCAGGGATATTGGACTGGGGGAGGGAAGTCTGATGCTCGCGATCGGGCTGCTCGGGGACATACCGCTCTGCCCGCGATCGGGCTGCTCGGGGAATACTGCCTGCCCGCGATCGGGCAATGGGGAATAACGCTCTGCCCGCGAATCGGGCTAATGGGGAATGATATTATGCCCGCCGATCGGCCTACGGGAGAATACTATCATGCCCGCGATCGGGCTGCAGGGGGCGTCGCTCCCCGATGGCTGCTGCCTGGCAGGGCACCAGGCACAAGTCGTCGGGGATAAGCGCACCGGCATGCTAATGGCATGCAAATGGGGCTGTAATTAGATGCAAATGGCCCCCCCAATACGCCTTGCATAAATTATGACCCTATTTGCATGTCACCATTTGAATATCTCAGGTTTGAGCATGGCGCAATGGAACTTGCGCCACCGCATCTGAATGCTCCACTCTGACCACTTGTGGTGGCGCAGTTCCACTACACCATGCACAGTGGCTGTGGCCAGGGGCGATATTCAAAGAAGTTGTTCAATAGCGCAACTCCGTTGAATATTGCCCTGGCCACACCCCTGTGCAACCTTTTTGAGCAGCGCAAGGGCTTGCGCCACAGAATGGCGCAGTTTGAATATCTGGCCCTACGCTTCTATGTTTCTCCAATCTCTTGGGATCTCTCTAGTGTTTAAAGACCTCTCGTATATTAGTTTAAGTGGAAGACAGATACTGTCCTTTAGTAGTTTTAGCATTTGTGGTGTAATGTTGTCAGCCCCAAGAGCTCTAAAGGGTTTTAGGTCATCAATTTTCCTTTCAATTTCTGTACTATTGATAAAATGTTCACCTTGTTTCGTTGAGTTATGCTGGGAGTTTACTATACTTGGTTTAGAATAAATGGAACAGAAGCAGTCATTGAATGCATTGGCTATTTCTGTAGGTTCATTGATTGTTTTGCTGCTGCTGTTTATTACATTTAGTGTGGAATCAGATGTTTTAAGGGAATTGATATAACTATAAATTTCACATGTCCACACAATGCAAAGCATCATGGGCTGCATATGCAAATCACCACAGAATGTTATGCTGGTCCAACTTTAAGCAGAATTGCATGGTGCCGAAAGGCCTCTCACACAGTTTGCAAAGAGTGCTAACAGAAGACATAGACACGTGTTTCATCCTACCAGGACTCATCAGTATGTCTCACCTGTTTGACACCCCAGTCGAATGGACCAGCTACCCTAAGACAGTGTGTCTTGGATATGTTGTAGTGAACCCATTAAAATAAAAAAATATTTAAAAGACAAAGAACCTCTGTGCGCAAACACTAAGGCAAGGGTTACCCCAAAGGGCATTTGGCTGGGAAGCCAAGTTTCAAGAAAATACAAAATCACACATGCCCACACAATGCAAAGCATCATGGGCTGCATATGCAAATCACCACAGAATGTTATGCTGGTCCAACTTTAAGCAGAATTGCATGGTGCCGAAAGGCCTCTCACACAGTTTGCAAAGGGTGCTAACAGAAGACATAGACACGTGTTTCGTCTCTACCAGGACTCATCAGTATGCCTCGTCTGTTTGACACCCCAGTGGAATGGACCAGCTACCCTAAGACAGTGTGTCTTGGATATGTTGTAGTGAACCCATTAAAATAAAAAACTATTTAAAAGACAAAGAACCTCTGTGCACAAACACTAAGGCAAGGGTTACCCCAAAGGTTCCCCCATGGGTTCACTACAACATATCCAAGACACACTGTCTTAGGGTAGCTGGTCCATTCCACTGGGGTGTCAAACAGACGAGGCATACTGATGAGTCCTGGTAGGACGAAACACGTGTCTATGTCTTCTGTTAGTACCGCTTTTGGTAAACTGTGTGAGAGTAGGCCTTCGGCACCATGCAATTCTGATTAAAGTTGGACCAGCATAACATTCTGCGGTGATTTGCATATGCAGCCCATGATGCTTTGCATTGTGTGGGCATGTGTGATTTTGTATTTTCTTGAAACTTGGCTTCCCAGCCAAATGCCCTTTGGGGTAACCCTTGCCTCAGTGTTTGCGCACAGAGGTTCTTTAACTATAAATTTGCTTACTGTTATGTTTTTCAGCAGTAGCAGCCAATTGTGTTTCAAAATGTCATTTTGCCTTGTTTATTGCACTTTTACAGATTTTTTGTGTGTTTTTAAACCTTTCCCAGTTAGATGTTGTTTTATGTTTCTTATATATTGCACAGCATTTGTTTTTGTTTTTTTATTGGTTTTAGTATTTTGTTTAATCCTTTTGGTTTAATCTTTCGTTGTACTTCCTCACACGTTTAACATGCTTGTTCATCACCATCATAATTTTTTGTTTTAGGTAGCTCAAACATTCTTCTACTGTCCTGTCTTTAAACTGGTTACTCCAGTCAGTTTTAATAAACTCAGCATTTATTTCAGTTTTATTTGCTGTGTTATACAAGTAAATTTCCATACAGCCCTTAGATCTATGTTGTGTGCTTTGTATGTTAAATAATATGGTGTCATGATCACTATTTCCTAAGGGTGGGGTCATTTCAAAGTCAGAGATGTAAATGGATTCAGAAGTAATTACCAAGTCTAAGAAACTATTGCCCCTTGTAGGACTTTTATCATGTTGTGTTAGGTTATGTTCAAGGCAGATGTCAATAAACTCGGTACTTTGCTTGGAGGATGCGGTCATGTTTTCCCAGTTTAAGTAGGGATAGTTTAAGTCACATGTAAAAACTACTCGACCTATGTCACATGCCTTCTGTAGTTCATTTATTAGTTCCTGATTTGTTTCGTCTGAGATATTTGGTAGTCTGTAACATAATCCAAGGATGAAATTTTCTTTTGAACTAGGTTTAATAAGTAGCCAGATGGTTTTGGTGTTAGAAGTCTGATTTTTATTTTGTTTGATATGTCAATTGCTACAGTAGGGTTCGGGACCCAGCAATACCTTTGACCTTTTTTTCTTTCGGTCTTTTCTGATTGAGTACCCCGGGATATTTTTGTCCCATGAGTCAGCCAAGTCCCACCCAGTTTCTGTAATAAGCACTATATCAACGTTGTTATGAGTATTTAAAACTGCATATAGTTCTCCCATTTTATTATTTAAACTTCTTGTGTTACTTAATAGGCATCTTATGCTGTGATTACTTGTATCTCTATGTATATTGGTCCTCACTGTACATAAGATGTTAGTTCTTTGTTCAGTCACCCTCCCCCCTTTCAATGTTAATTTAAATGGCCTGTTCCCATGTGAGCTTTTATCAGTCTGCCAAGTATGAATGCTCTGTTGTTGTTTAAGTGGAGACCGCCCTTACCGTACAAGTGAGTTCTTTTGTAGAAGTTTGACTAGGTGTCAATAAATCTTATACCACTCCTTTCATACCAGTTTTTTAGTCTGGCATTAATCCTCATAACAGTGTCATTTTTTCCTTGAGTGGCTCTGGGGATTGGGGGAATTCCGGAAATAAGTACATCTGCTCCTTTGGTTTTTATTTCTAAGGCTGCTTCAATGAGTTCATGGCAAATGTTCTTTTTGTGGTCATGTCCAACATTGTTTGTTCCTTTCTGTACGGTTATTGGATTTATTTCCACAGTTTTTTAGAACACCTGGAGCCCTTATTCTGATATCATTGGTTTTAGCACCAGGGTAACATAAGAGCATTCTGTTAAACTTATCATTTGTTTGGGGTTCTGAACAGTCTTGTCACTGGTCTGGGTGTTAAGATTGTCATTAGATGTTAGTGCACTGCATCTATTAGATAATGTCAGGTTGGGATTTTGAGTTGCCCCTCTACCTTTTTAAAATCCTTTGCTTGGTTTTACTATATACACCAGTTGTTGTCATTAAGGTTCGTTGATTCCTCCCTGCCTTTCTTCCTAGTATTCTCTTCCATGGTATTTATGCTGTTATTTAATCCCTAATCTCTTATTCTTTTCTTGTTAGAACTTTGGTTATCCCCTAACACAGACATTGTCTCCACCTCTAGGGCCAGATATTAAAAGCTTTGCGCGGTCCGCAAACAGTTTGTGCGGGTTTAGCGCAGGATTAGCATGGGACTGCCATATTCAAAAGGCCACATATCGCGGGCAAGGTGCATTAGTGCTGAGCAAACCATAATTATATGCAAGGGGCAAGGTGAACATGAATACAGGTGCTATGAGATATTCAGCGACTAGCGCTGCGCTGAGGTGTTTAGCGCGACATAGTGCGACCCTTAGTGCAGAACAAATTACCGCCCAGGAAAAGCTGGTCTTAACCCTGGGCAAACAGCTTTGCATGTCATTGGTGCATAAAAGTATGCTTTGGTAAGGGATTAGCGCGGTTGTAATCTCAACATAAGAGCATGACACTGAGAAAATGGCTCGACATGGAGGACACATGCTGCTCACTGCTGGCACCACCGTGATGTCAACAGCTGCCACCGGTCCCAGCCAAGCACAGACAGTAGGGGGGATCTGTCCCACAGGGGTCAGCTAGGTAGTGTGGCCATATGGCACACACCTGCAGACCATATGTCTGTGGTGACCAACAGATGCCAGCACACACATGCAGCACTGTGGGCAAGGAGGCCATTGAGGGGAGGGTGTATGGGTGGTCAGACCTCACCACAGCCCAGGTGTGGCCACATGGGTGGGACACATCATGTAGTGCACATGGGCCAGTAGTGGGAATACCCCACCACCTGAGTGCCTGTCGGAGCATACATGCCCCCCCAGCCACATACCGCACAACTGTACAGAAGCCACAGCACACACAGCCGACCATGCAAATGTCACTGTGAGCATCCCATGCCACAGGTGCAGCATTTTTGGAACACACAACAGTGAAACAGTACTGTCCACTATCAGTAATCACCTGCATGCTGGGCCTGTCACTGTGTACAGTGCAGTGGTCATCATTGCCCCACATGCCATAGGCATTGCTGTGTCCCTCACACTACCGGCCCCCTTGCTACTGTAGTGTCTGCTGTGCATTGTAGCATGGCCTACAGTGTGACGGTTGCATATAGCACCACCACCACCTAACTGTCTTATGTATTCTCCCCTGGGGCACACAATGCTATGCTGTACTGCATACATGTAGTCTGCAGCAACCATCATGCACTGTCAGACTGACCTACAGGTGGAGCTGCGGCCAGACCTGGCCAGCCCCTGTACTTCCAGACTGACCCACAGGTGGAGCAGTGAGACCCTGCAGTAACGCTGGGCAAACTGCATGCAAATCAGGGAACAATGAGATGCTAATCTGGCTGTTTGCCCAGAGACTACCTAAGTAGGCTCATTTGCATGTCACTTTTGAATATGGCAGATCTTAGCACCGGGCAAACGCGATAGCACCGGGGCTAACAGCTTAGCTCCGCACTTCTGCCGGCACACACATTGGCCACATAGTTCATCTCTACCTGCCCTCACATTGCTGTGCACTGTGTTGTTGTTGTGGATTGCACTTCCTGGTTGCTGTATTCAGTGCTATCATATTCCAGGGCTACATTTGCCCTGTACTCTCAGCCCACTTTGCACAGCCTCTTTACCATGCTATATTCAGAGGCTGTTTGCCTGGGGCTATTCCTTTTGAATATAGCTTGCTTTGTGCTCCAGGCTAAGTTTGCCCGCCAGGCAGTGTTAACTTATCCCAGGGGCAAAGCTTTGAATATCTGGCCCCTAATGAGTTAATACATTTTTCCATATGTTTAGTGTCTTGTAAGTTCGTAATTCAGTTATGGTATTGTTCAGTTTTTGCTGGAGTTTATCATAAGCCTGACATTTCACACATAAAAGCCCCTCAGTGAACATGGGGGAAGCGTTTTCTGCGTACATTTTACATTTTGAACATTGGACTAAAGAACCTTCATTACACATAAGCTTTAGTTGTGTCTAGTTGTGTCCATTTTAGATTTTTGGTGGTGCCTTTCAGTGGTGAACTGACCAGTAAGTGGTGCAGGTAACTTTCTAATGATTTAGTTCAGAGTTGCAACAGACACTGTTTGGTCCTGGCTAAGGGTTCCCAGTGTGTGACAGAAATGCAGGTGCTGTAAGTAAATCTACCTGTTTCGCACTACTGATGTATCAACTCTTTAGGACATTTAGTGCAGACTACTACTGTGTGGTTTCTGTACCCTAGATTAACTATACTGAGCTTCAGAGTTAGATATAACTTGTTTAGTGTAGTTGTACTTTACACAAGTTTAACCCTTTTGTAGGTACTTTCTTGTAGTCTTCTGTGCCTCCTACCCTGACTTCCCCAGCTGACAATGGCAGATGCTGCTTGCCACTGCCAGCGTTGCCTCCGCCCAGAGCTCGCCTCCACTCACTAGGGCAAGTAATTCATAGCCACTGGAGCCCGGATGAGCAGTCCGTCCCACACAGGTGCTGTTTTCTTAGTTTAATGACTGAGTTTATCACTTCAGAACTATGGCAATTAAAACTGCAGTTAAAATGGCAATCAGGTAACCACTGGATGGCACTAAGGGGCCAATTGAACCCTGATAATCAGCAGTAGTTGTAATATTCCTCAGCCCCTCGTATCGGGGGGGGGGGTGAAAGGACTGTTTTTACCCTCAGCTACTCCAGAGTTAAAAGTTTAAATGAACAGGTGCTTCCCCAGCACTATGTACACTGGTATCCTGCACCAAGTGTCCCAGGCTCTTAGAGCTGACTCCACTCGCTAGGGCAAGTTATTTATATCCACTGGAGCCCGGATGAGCGGTCTGTCCCACACACGTCCTGTTTTCTTAGTTTAATTACTGAGTGTATCACTTTAGAACTAAGATAATTAAAACTGCCATTAAAACAGCAATCAGTTAACCATCGGACGGCACTAAGGGGCTAGTCTAACTGCTGATAATCAGCGGCAGTTGTAATATTCCTCAGTCCCTCATATCGGGAGGTCAAAGGACTGTTTTTACCCAGGGCTGCCCCGAAGTTAAAAGTTTAAATGAACAGGTGCTTCCCCAGCACTACGTGCACCAGTATTCTGCACCAAGTGTCCCAGGCTCTTAGAGAATTCTTGTGTTCAAAATGTTCCACTGAAGAGTGGCCCTGGTTGCTGCACACCCAGTCTCCGCTGGGTGCCGCTGGCATGCCGGGGAGCCCCAACGCTTCCCCCGAAGGAGGACAGTTGTTTGTGGGACACTCATCCTACTTCCCCCAGCTCACCCTCTGACACACCACACTTGTTCCTGAACATGGGTAATCAGTGCTGCAGGTGATAGCACTACTGCTGCGCCGGTGCATCAATCATTAAAGATTCTAGTCAGTAAGACATCCTAACTTCTGCTTTTTACAACAGGGGCCCCAATTTGTGATAGGAAACTATCATATTTAATGAAAAGACCATACTGTATACAAACCCAAACAATAATTCAGTTCCCAACCGGACACCCTTCAATAATATAATTCTTCCTTCATTATTTTTGTATTGGGCCAACATTTTAACGTACAAGGATTGCTACTCTGCAACTATTTGAATTTCCAGTTGAATAAAAAACTTCACCAACCAAATTGAGAAAATTGATTTCAAAAGGTGCCAGATCCAGTTGAATAAAAAGCTTGGGCAACCAAACTGGAGCGAGGGGAAGCAATCTGCCTCTCAGGGCACCTTTGGACAATGCCAGTGCCATGTGAGAAAACTGTGTCTTTTCTTCAAACCTGAACAAGGAATTGTGTCTCTGTGCTGGATGCTGAACTAATGCTTATACTGACTCCTACCTTCCTGCCGCTTCCTATCCGATGCTCAATATGCTGAGTTAATGGCAAGCCCACTGAACCCATAATGAGAGAGCTCTGAGTCTGGAACAAGTTCAGGAACAAAACTGTCTCTTACACTGGTTTCCCCTCTGTTGCTTACTATCAGGCATTCGACTGCTTGTGAACCCACTATAACAGAGTAAGAAAGCTCTACAGCTTTCTAATGACTTAGTTCAGAGTCGCAACAGGCACTGTTTGGTCCTGGCTAAGGGTTCCCAGTATGTCATAGAAATGCAGGTGCTGTAAGTAAATCTGCCTGTCTCATACTACTGATGTATCAACTGTTTAGGACGTTTAGTGCAGACTGATACTGTGTGGTTTCCGTATCCTAGGTTAACTGTACTGGGCTTCAGAGTCAGGTATAACTTGTTTAGTGTAGTTGTACTTTACACAAGTTTAACCCTGTTGTAGGTACTTTCTTGTAGTCTTCTGTACCTCCTATCCTGACTTCCCCAGCTGATGGCGGCAGATGCTGCTTGCCTCTGCCAGCGTTGCCTCTGCCCAGCCGTCACCTGCGCTCATTAGGGCAAGTTATTTATAGCCACTGGAGCCTGGATGAGCAGTCCGTCCCACACAGGTGCTGTTTTCTTAGTTTAATTACTGAGTTTACCACTTCAGAACTGTGGCAATTAAAACTGAGATTAAAATGGCAATCAGGTAACTACTGGATGGCGCTATAGGACCAGTCAAACCGCTGATAATCAGCGGTAGTTGTAATATTCCTCAGCCCCTCATATTGGGGGTTTCAAAGGACTGTTTTTACCCAGGGCTGCCCCGAAGTTAAAAGTTTAAATGAACAGGTGCTTCCCCAGCACTACGTGCACCAGTATTCTGCACCAAGTGTTCCAGGCTCTTAGAGAATTCTTGTGTTCAAAATGTTCCACTGAAGAGTGGCCCTAGCTGCTGAACACCCAGTCTCCGCTGGGTGTTGCTGGCATGTTGGGTAGCCCTAACCCTCCCCCCCTCAAAAGAGGACAATTGTTTGTGGGACATTCATCCTACATCCCCCCAGCTGATCCTCTGACACACCACACTTGTTCCTGAACATGGGTAATCAGTGCTGCAAGTGATGACACTACTGCTGCGCCGGTGCATCAATCATTAAAGATTCTAGTCAGTAAGACATCCTAACTTCTGCTTTTTACAACAGGGGCCCCAATTTGTGATAGGAAACTATCATATTTAATGAAAAGACCATACTGTATACAGACCCAAACAATAATTCAGTTCCCAACAAGGCACCCTTCACTAATATAATTCTTCCTTCATTATTTTTGTATTGGTTCAACATTTTAAAGTACAAGGATTTATGTATCAAAATTGTGACTCTGCAACTACTTGAATTTCCAGTTGAATAAAAAACCTCACCGACCAAACTGAGAAACTCGATTTCAAAAGGTGCCAGATCCAGCTGAATAAAAAGCATGGCCAACCGAAGTGGAGTCAGGAGAGGGGGAGCAATCTACCTCTCAGGGCACCTTTGGACAATGCCAATGCCATGTGAGAAAATCGTGTCTTTTCTTCAAACCTGAACAAGGAATTGTGTCTCTGTGCTGGATGCTGAACTAACGCTTATACTGACTCTTACCTTCCTGCCGCTTTCTATCTGATGCTCAGTAATGCTGAGTTAATGGCAAACCCACTGAACCCGTTATGAGAGAGCTCTGAGTCTAGAACAAGTTCAGGAACAAAACTGTCTCTTACACTGGTTTCCCCTCTGTTGCTTACTATCAGGTATTTGACCTCCAGTGAACCCACTGTAACAGAGTAAGAAAGCTCTACAACGATATAGCATGGTTCGGTGCATAAGTTGCCAACTGAGTGGAGCTGATTTGGTGAGTTTATACACCTGAAGCAAAACTCACTAAATATAACTTCCAGTGCAATACTTAGAGCTACTAAGCTGTTTGGTGCCTGCTTTTTTCATAACATTAGCAAAAGCTGGTAAATGCCAGTTAACTGGAAGACTTCTGAACAGAGTCTAGCATTCTTTTCAAAACCTCATGTTGGATTGTGTTACCTCAAGTGGGTGGACGCCATCGGGACCTCAAGCCTAGCTGGGGGAACACAAAATACAAATGCTGTACTATGAACAGTGGAAACATCAGCATTAACCTCACAACTGGCACTCTTCACTGGGCACAGTATTTTCATTGGTCAATTCCGGTCTGAGAATTGAGAGACAACGGGAACAGCTTAATAACAAAGAAACAGCACTTAGTTTTTCAAATCTGAGCAGTTCGCTGGTTATGCCTATGCAAATGGGGAAGTGACTTCACATCTCTCAAGGGTGGGATACCAACAACAAAATAAACCACTGAAAGCAAAACAGGAATCTCTGAGGTGCTCCATACTAGAATGCACCTTAGCCCTGACCTACAGTACAAGACACATTAAACTCAGTGGTTCGGCATTTTCAAATGGGCTGCTTAATGTGTGCACTGCTCGCTGCACTAAAATAACATTTCCTAACGGTTTGTCTCTAACTGCTATTCAGCTTCAGCTTACTTTGAAGCTCTCTGGAAACTTTATTAGTTCAGTGCAATGAACAGTGCACATATTAAATAACCCACTGAAAATGCTAAACCACTAAGTTGAAGCCTGATTTCACTGCAGTACTGTACAGTACAGTATTTGAATGGGGCATTTGGATTTGTAAGACTTATTGATCCTGAGGGACTGGTGTGCCATTCCCAATGTATTGGTATTTACAGTTCATAAATGGCCTGCAATCTGCCCAATATCATTTATATTCAGCGTTTTTTTAGCAGTGTAATTCCAGGAAGTCCGAGCTCATTGCCTGTGACCTTTGCTGTACTGCAGCTAGACTTATGCTCCCTGATGTTTTTCTTTTAAACTTTATGTTTATTGTAGAAAAAACATAAGTTAATATACAAGCATTGAGCTGCAATATGGTGTAAAACAGAAGCCATGAAGGTGGCACTCCTCTAAATATTCACAATGAACTTTGTCAAAATTTTTAAGGTACATCATTGAGCTGGCCCAGTAGCACTGAGGGTTGAAGTGCTGGACACCACACCTCACGCTATGCCAGTGACCCAGGTTCGGGAACGACCTTGGGTCGCCGGGGTGCCAGCATGGGAGGGGGAAGGGTGGGAGCAGGATCAAGCATTGGCTCTCCTCTCCCAGGTAAGGGTTGGGGTCACCCACCCGTAGTCCCGCCATCACTGAATGGAGGTTCGGTGCTGGCGCAGGCAGTTAATGGCATGAGTAAAAAGGAGGGGCATCCCGTACAGTATGTGCGCGCATGCCTCTGCATACATGCTACATTGGGGATACGTGGGTGCAGGGCTGGGAGAAAACCCGTAAAAACCCAGAAACTGTAAAAAAAAAAAAAAAAAGATACATCATCGAGGAGTTAACAAAAGAGAGAAATTAACTGTCACAATAACTTTGTCAGTATGCTGTATAATGAGCCCATGAGCTGCGTGGAATATTACCTTAACAACAGTCTATCGGCATTGTTCAAAGAAAAGTCCTCCTCTGCCAGGGGGTAGACAGTTTCCACCATGCATGAACCAAGAGTGTACTGCATGAAATGTGCAGTTTTATCATTTAGATTATTACCAGGCTTGCTCCATTGCCTAAATTAAAATAAATATAGCACCAGTCTAACATTTTATACCAACCAAACGTTACATTCCACATATAGTAATGACTCAGGATGAACAAAGTTAAAGCCACTGTCTGAGCTACAATATGTTCTGCCTTAAACCCAATAAGGAAACAGCAACAAATGGCCATTAACTACAGCATTAACCACATTAAACTTAGATTTAGCAAAACTACCAGCTCGGATTAAACGTCTCAAAGTCTCAATAGGGCACACTGTTCCAGTTGTAGAAATGGCAAAAAAAATCCACAGATATTTAGTCTGAAGTGTCACCATACCTGGAAACAGCTAACTACCCCTGAAAAACTTTGCTCAAGGTACTTGCTTTCCCATAAGTTCAGGTGTCCTCCTCTTCTCCCGAAGAAGACTCCTCATGGTCCGCTGCTCTGGGTCGCACCTCTGCTTGTTTCTGCACCCACTTCAGGGCCTTCTGTGGGTCTGTAAACAGGAATATCTTGCCCTGATGAGCAATCCAGAGTCGGACCAAGAATATCAGGCCATGTGAGATGTGTGCCTCCCACAACATGGCTCGTATCCCATCAAATTTTTTCCATTTCTGGCGGGTTGCGTAGGTGATATCGGGGGAACAGATGAATTTGCTCCCTGTCCTGAAGAAGGATATTTTTCTGTTGGGCCAGGGCCAGTGCCAGCACATAATCCCTGGAGTGCAGTCCATCCATCACCACCACAACTGATCGAGGTGCTTCTGGGTTTTCGGGCTGACCCCTTGGTGTCACTCAGTAGGCCTTTTGAATTTGCTGGGCTCGAGGTGTGACTTCCTCCCTGAGTTGTTAAACTAACCATTCTTATATAAAAAGTAGCAAATAGTTGCCCTCACAGCCCTCCAGCAAGCCCAGAATATGAACATTAGCCGCCCTTGTCTGATTTTCAAGGGACTCCAGTCAGGTTTTTAGTTGGTGATTTTATTTTATTACTGTATAGATGTCTCCCACAGCTGTGTTGGCTCTTTTCTTGGCCTCGACCACTGCTCCCTGTACGGACTCCACTATAGACTCAATGCCAGCCACACGATTTGTCAGGGAATTCAAAGTTATCAGATACTCCAGTGACCGATGCAATGAGTCTATTTAGTTTTGACCCCAAAGTCTGAAGGGTCTCTTCTCCTGAAGATTCTGCTTGTCCTGCAGTGAGGCCTTGATTAGACCTTGTGGCAAGTGCTCTGGAGGGTGTATTGGTTTTAGCTCCCTCTCCCGTTTTCTCCTTACGAGGATTCCCCATTCTCCTCAGGTACCTCTTAGCTCTGTGTGGATTGTTTAAAAGCTTTATGTCAGTTTAAAAATCAACATGCTCTAAATGATTTGTTTGAAAGAAATGTAGAGCATTAATTTGGAGCAGCCATCTTGCTCAGGTGCCAGAGCGCACCACCCCCTCGATATTTTTTATTAACTGTGAAACTAGGCAGAATTCTTTGTTGATATGTGCTGCTTACATCTAAAAACAAGCATTTTAACTCCTAGAAAGAAAGCAAAACTTCTAAATCCTTGGCTCTGCACATGTGCGTTGTGTACAAAGTACACTGCACATATCTGGAGCCAAGGAATCAGCAGCTTCTTATCTTTCTAAGGGTTAGTTTGCTCAATTTTAGATGTAAGTAGCACATAACTAAGAATTCTGCCTAGATTCACAATCAATAAAAATATCAGGGGGCATAAAAAAGTTCACAACTTGTGCATCCACGAGTCTATCTGCAGGACGACGATCAGTGGTCAAGCTCAGAGGCAACGGGCGTTAGCTGTCTGGAATTACACTGTTAAAAAATGACTGGATAAAAATGATATTAGGCAGATTGGGAGCCATTCATGAACTGTGAATGCCATTACATTAGAAATGGTGCACAGGTCCCACAGGATGAATACTGTAATTCTTACAGAACTGTAAATGAATTAATACTGCATTGAAAATGCATTAGAAAATGCACTGCATCAACACTGGGAGGGAGATGAAGGGATTTTGTACAATAGTTAAAAAAGCACTGTGTGTGAGTTGATGGTTGGTTGAAACTGAGTTTATATATTAAGCAGTTAAAAGCTGCACTGCATTGTCCGCACACAAAAAAAGAAAGAGCAATGATTTGGGGCAACAGTTTAATGTGACTTGTACCGTATATCTCCTATTCCAATATCCCAGATGGGTTAAGGGGAGGCATGTGAAATACTTGCTGGGTATCATGCTTGTAAAAGTACAAAAATGCACTACCAGAAGATGGATCTCTGCCCTCCCCAAGACTGCCCAGTGGTGCGACATGGTCAGGCCTGGACATGGTAAACAGAATATACAGTACACTATGGAAAGGATAACATAATGGCTGAGTGAGAGGTCTGAGATATTTACCTCACGCTGGAATGTGTGGGCAGATCCTTTATGTAATGCAGCATGTACCCTCCTTTGTACCTTAGGGACCTGACAACACAAGGGGGTGGGAGACCGGGGATCAGTAACCCACAAGGGAACAGACAGAGGAGGAAGGGAGTGAAACTGACATCCCCAGCCCCCCACCAGCCAAGGTCAGATGGGGAGAGCACCAACACTGCAGGCAGGGTAACTAGAAAGATTCTTCACCACCCCAATGCTGTACTGGGGAAGAAGGCAATCATGGCTAATGAGAACTGTAAGAGTTTATCAAATCACCACTTCCAGCGTCAGTAAAACCACTATCCTTTTCACCACTCAGCCCAGCAGAGCTAACTGATGCCTTCCCAATGACCACCCCCAAGGAAGACTGAAGATTAGCAAAGAATGCCCCCCCCAAATAGACCTGAAAGTGCAAGAACTCTACCTGAAAAAGCTGGCTTCACTGCAAAAGAAATCTGAATAGTAAACAAGATGTGACTAGAAAGGGGAAAGGCATGGTAGAGGCATGAGGTAACGTGGATCTGGACACACCAGATGAAGCAACTAACCATGGAAACCAGTGATGCTCCTCAGCCTTAAGCAGCAACAATGTAACACTGGAGAACCATTCTGGAGAAGAGGACAATACCAAGAAACCACTTACCACAGGAAAACAAACTTACCATAAAAAGCTAGCTACATTTTGCTTTGAAGTGCAAGGACAAGCTACTCAAGATTAAGTGTACCGTGCAGACAAAAATGATGGGGTGGATATGGACCTGGAAGAAAGCACTGATGATTAGTTCCTGGACTCCTGTTAACTGCCAACCCAGGATAATGGTGACATAACAGATACTAGAAATGAGCTCCTGAAAAGGAAATGAATAAACGTGCTGCAGGGGATGCACATGAAATTGGTGGTACAGATGAGGGGGATGGGGACACTGGCTTGGCAAAAGAGACCACTGAGACTAAGGCCCTGTCCACACTACACCGCTCCGGCCCGGTAACGGATACAATCCATTACGGCCAGGGAGTGGTGCAGTGTGTCCACATTGTGGCGGTGTCCATTATGGGACCAGTACCGCTGGTCCACACTAGGGGTGCCAGTGACCGTTACGGCGGCACCCGTTCCCAGAATGCAGCTTCGGCGCTGTATCCAGGCCCTGCGGGGACGCGTTACCATCATCCACACTTCGCCTGGTAACGTTACTGAGGCGTAACTGGTTTCATAACCGTTGTTGAAACCACCTCATATGTGGTTTCAACAACGGCTACGAAAACGCCTTCTGTAACATTACAGGTGTAAACGCAAACCGTTGCAGTAACGGTTTGGGCACCCTGTAACATTACAGAGGCGTAGTGTGGACAGGGCCTAATGAGCAAGGTGATAGAGTTCCTGAAATGCAGGCAACATGGTGTGGAACTTGTGATACACATTCTTCCCCTAAAATGCACATTAAGGTACCACCCCCTAAAGACTCTATAGGGGTCCAGGAAGGGAACAAACAGAGAAAACTGTGGAGCCAAATGACACTAATACCACTAATACTAGCAACCCTTCTCTGTTCATCAACCACAGAAGCTGCAGATAACATACCACCTGCATGGGCTACTTTAATATGAATGTAACCCCCCTGCAAATGGGGGTTCCCAAAAGACTTCCAGGAGCTTGCTTGAATGCTCCAAGCCTGAATGGTGTTTGGCGTTTAAGCCATTTATCAGTGAGTGTTTTTAGAGCCTCTGGTACTGTCTCTTTAAGAGCTGTCTGCTTGCAGACATAATTAGTTTGTATGGGGGACTGTGGCTTCTCTGTTTGAGTACCACTCGAGCTGCTGCCAATTCACTCCATTTTGCAGTCACTAGGAGTGCAAAGGAACCTATCTGAAAGATGTAACTGTTTGCCAGAAATCATTTACAGTAATAATGAAATTACAGTTTGTCTAACCTGCTTTCTTTGCAGTCAGAACTGTGTCTGCCTAGTTCCCCATTCTGGTTTTGAACTGCTGAACTGGACCAATCAGTGTGGGGTAAGCTAGCTCTCAAATGGTGCCTTGGACGAATCAGAACTTGGACTCATAATCTGAGCCAGCCACAAGAGGATTGTATGGGCAGTGACTCTGGGAGATGTAGTTTAGACTTCGGCGCCTTTTTGGACCAACAGCAGCAGTCTATTGTGGTGACAGCCAATCCAGTCAAGAACTGGGAGGAACTCAAAGGAAGTGCCCAGTTTTGTCTGTTGGAGTTTCAGTTTAGATCTGGCAGTGAAGGGGAAAGAAACCTGTGCTCCTTCAGTGCACAGTTTCAGTCAAAAACGGTGTAAGGCCCAGAGTTCGGTCTGCAGCTTGTGTAACTGCTTGTTAGGACTGAATCCGTCCTGTGAAAAGAATCAAAGGATCTCTGAAGAGTAGAAACCAGGCTCACCCTGTAGAAGACTGGAGAAATTGTTGAATTGCACTCGGTCTGTCAGGAACTGAATCTGCTGTGTGTTCTCCCGGTATTGTGCAGTAATTGCGATCGGGATAGAGAGCAGCCTGCCTGGTATAGTATTTTCTTTTTACCATATAAATGTGTGAAGAGTCTCGTGGAGCTCAAGAGTAGCCCTGCTGGACGTTGAAGGACCCTATCTTGTTTGGAGGTCGTGAGTACTAATTCAGGTCGCTCCCTGTTGAATTGCCACATTAAATCCAAATGGAATCACTGTACTGCTGACTGTTTAAACTAATTTTCTTTTTTCACTGTGTGAAAGGGCCCCTACCAACTGCCACGGTTTGGACTAGCCACTAGGGCTTGGGTACCCAGGGACAGTAACTGGTAGGGATAGCCTGTGCACAGAGCCATAGGTAGATAGTAAAGTGATAAGCTAATTAACCTGATTTCCCCTGTCCTTGTTATATCCCCTAAATAAATCAGAGCTGCTTGTTTCAGCAAGTTATACTTCCTGGAGGTATTTGTCTATGTTAAAGTACTGTACTGTGATTGTTGCACTGTATCTTATTTCACAGGAGGTCCCAGTGCGGAACTAGTCCTGGGGTAAGTGTATACTGTGAAGGTAATTCTGATATATTGTGTGGGCCACTAATGGGAAGAAAGGGGGGTTGCAGTGTCCCAGAGGGCTGTGACCAAGTAAGTTTAACTATTGCAAACCCTGACCTCTGGGTGGAGGCACCCGCCATTGGATCCAGGCCCCTCAACCTGTTAGTGGCAAATCAGGCAGGGGTAGTAGCCCCTGGGATAGCGCCATCTAGGAGTTACATGAAGAAGCCAGCAGAAGAAGGCCATTTGGTCTATCAAGTCTGCTCATGTGCAGGGTCCACAGCTTGAGCTAATGTCCCTGCCCTCCCCACCCCTCCCATCCTCCCTATCCATGATCCTTACCTTCCCCTATGCCTATCCCAGCCTCTATTAAAGCTGCTTCCACTGTCTTTAATGAGATGACCTCTTCCGGCAGCACATTCCAAGTTTCCACCACCCTCTCTGTGAAGAAGTGCTTCCTGATCTCCTTCCAAAACCTCCCACCCTCCAGCTTAAGACTGTGCCCCCTCGTGTTATGGTTGCCACTCAGCTTAAGGAGACTCTCCTTAACCTTATTTATCCCTTTCAAGTATGTGAACATCCCAATCATGTCCCCTCTTTCTCTCTCTCTCTCTCCTGTCTTCCAAGGAGTACATGTTCAGTGCCCTCAACCTCTCCTCATATGCCTTACTCTGCTGATCGGCTATCACCTTTGTAGCCCTCCTCTGGACCTTCTCCAGCAGGTTAATGTCCTTTTTGAGGTCTGGGCACCAGTACTGAATGCCATACTCTAGATGCGGCCTTACCAGTGACCTGTACAAAGGCAGTATAACCTCCTCTCTCCTACTACTGATCCCCCTAGATATGCATCCTAGCATCTTGTTTGCCTTTGCTGCTACTTTCTTATATTGTGTGGAGTGCTTCAGGTCACTAGTGATCATCACCCCCAAGGTCTTTCTCCTCCTCTGATGCAGATACTCAGACTCCATCCAGGTGGTTCTCTGTCCTGGGATTCCTGGCTCCAATATGCATAACTTTGCATTTCTTGGCATTGAAGCCAAGCTGCTAGATCCTAGACCACCTCCCTAGCTTTTTCAGATCTTCCTGTAGGTCCTATATCCCTTCAGCTGTGTCCACTCTCCCACAGAGCTTGGTGTCATCCATGAATAGACATATTTTACCCTTAATGCCATCTCCAATGTCACTTCAAGCACCTAAAGTCACCAACTCTCACATCTTTACACATTTCCCCTTTACTACCTTACCTACGCACCCTCTCCCTTCCTCTTTGTTCCTCCTCATTAGTTCTCCTTCCTCCTTATATCTTACCCTCTTCCCTTCTCTACTGATGCACTTCCAGCCCATCTCCTCTTCCCTTCTTCTGTGCCCGATCTCTTCCCTACACTTTGACAATGGTAGTCCTATTTGCTTCCCTATCGGACATGTAATCTCAATGTACATGTTAACCATGTCACCTATTGTAAATACCTCTGTTTAGTACTTTATTTTTTGGATGTTGACTTGCTGCTAGTAGTTGTGTAACTGTAGTGGCTTTCATCTACTGTATTGTCTGTATTGCTTTCAGTATTTGTATTTGTCCCTCCAGGACCTCTTTGTAAATGAGTTGTCTCAATGGTGTTCTCTTGGTAAAATAAAAACTGAAATTGAAAATTGAAATTGAAATTGAAAATTGATGAAGATATTGAACAACACCAGCCCCAGCACAGAGCCCTGTGGGACCCCACTGGTTACCTCCCTGGTGCCAGAGAACTCTCCCCCCACAGCCACCCTCTGGGTTCTGTCCCTCAGCCAGTTTTCCACCCATCTGGCCATCTTTTCCCCAACCCCAAGATCCACCAACTTCCTGATCAACCTTTTGTGGGGCACAGAGTCAAAGGCCTTGCTGAAATTGAACTAGAGGATGTCTACTGCTTGGCCCCTGTCTACTGTCTTAGTGACACAGTCAGGCGTACAACTATCATAATCCATGTGGCTTGTCATCCCTTGAAGCAGAAAAGGCATTCGATTGAAAACTGTAACTGTAATTTGCAAATTGAATGCACTTCTGATGGTATATTTGTATTTATTACTGAATTATTGTGTTAATACAAAACAATAAAAATCTATTGAGAAATAAAAGTGACACAGTCAAAGAAGTCAATCAGATATGTTTGATACAATCTCCCCCCCATGAACCCATGCTGCCTATCATCCTGGAGACCATGCTCCTGTGGATATTCTACCAACCTTTCCTTTAGTATGGTTTCCATGAGTTTGCCCACAATGGAAGTCAAGCTGACTGGTCTGTAATTCCCTGGGTCATCCTTGGGACCGCTTTTGTGAAGGGGCACTACATGTGCTGTTCTCCAGTCCTACGGTACCACGCCTGACTCTAGTGAGCTATTAAATAGGTCTGTCAGTGGCCCTGCCAGCTCCTCAGCCAGTTCCTTTAGTACCCTTGGATGTACTCTGTCTGAGCCTGGTGATTTGTCCACCTTCAATGCCAGCAGTCCCTGCCTCAGTCTATCCTCCTCTATGACTACATCTGTGTTTCCCTCCCCCCGGCTCCTCTTTTCCTTCCTGAAGGCACTGGTCCATCCTTCTCCCTGGTGAAGACGGTACAGAAGTATTCATTTAGTATCTCTGCTTTTCCCCCATTATCCTCCACCCACTCCACCCCTTTCTTAAGCCTAACAATCCCTTCCTTCTTGTCCATTTTCTCACTTACATAGTGAAAGAAAGTCTTCTCCTCCTTCTAGAATTCCTTCACCTATCTGCAGCGCCTTCTGCGCCTTTGCTCGCCGGACTTCCTTACTTGCCTCACTAGCCAACCTTAGGTTAATGCTAAAACAAATTGAAGACATCTTATGGAAGTGAAATAATTAAAAAAAAAGTAGAAGACATTTATATCACAATTAATGAAGTAGCTGAAGAAAGGAAAACCTTGAGTGAAAGAGCAGCTAAAATGGAAAAAAGAATTACTGCTCTAGAAGAACAAGTAGCTCCCTGGGCACGCCAATCAATAAATAGTGAACAAGAAATTGATGAGCTACAGAAAAAGGTGCTTGACTCAGGGTGAAGAGCTCCAAGGAAAAACAGTCATGTAATAGGTATCCCTGAAGAATGGGATAAGACATCACCACTTAACAGAACAATGCAAAATATATTCAATGCTTTCTTAGGCAGCCATGAAGCTACTGGAAAAAATGTCCTGGAGCTTGACAGAGTACACAGAGCCACTAGACAGAGGCTAAATGAGGGGCAATCCCCATACACAGTTATAGTAACATTTCTGAGAAGTGGGGGCAAGGAACTGCTGATGTCTGCAGTCTATAAAAAGAAACAGACCGTGTTTTAGGGAGCCACATGATTTGCTCTGAAAACTGTTGTGTGATCACGCTCAGAAATCTTCTGAGATTTTTCCAGCCAGATTAAAAGTAATCTAAATTATCAAATTCTGAAGCTTCAGAAGATCTAAGTAGGAGACTGCAACAGCTCCTTTATGGACAGCTGGAAGGGGAAGAAACCTAATAAGGAATGATTATGCAGAACAAATGAATTTCGTTTTCTAACTAGTTCTTAATGTTTTGGGTTAATCCATACAGGGTTCCTCAGATGGTGAAGCCAGCCTCCCTGTTCCAGGAAAGGTTCAAGCAAGTCTGAGAAGGTATTGTATTTACTTCCCAGCCAAATGCCCTTTGGGGTAACCCTTGCCTCAGTGATTGCGCACAGAGGTTCTCTGTCTTTTAAATAGTTTATTATTTTAATGGGTTCACCACGACACATAACCCAGACAGAACGTCTTAGGGTACCTGGTTCATTCCACTGGGGTGTCAAACAGACGAGGCATACTGATGAGTCCTGGTGGGACAAAACACATGTCTATGTCATCTGTTAGCACCCTTATCAAACTGTGTGCGAGGCCTTTTGGCACCATGCAGTTCTGCTTAAAGTTGAACCAGCATAACATTCTGTGGTGATTTGCATATGCAGCCCATGATACTTTGCATTGTGTGGGCATGTGTGATTTTGTATTTTCTTGAAACTTGGCTTCCCAGCCAAATGCCCTTTGGGGTAACCCTTGCCTCAGTGTTTGCGCACAGAGGTTCTTTGTCTTTTAAATAGTTTTTTATTTTAATGGGTTCACCACAACATAACCCAGACAGACCGTCTTAGGGTACCTGGTTCATTCCACTGGGGTGTCAAACAGACGAGGCATACTGATGAGTCCTGGTGGGACGAAACACGTGTCTATGTCATCTGTTAGCACCCTTTGCAAACTGTGCGAGAGGCCTTTCAGCACCATGCAGTTCTGCTTAAAGTTGAACCAGCATAACATTCTGTGGTGATTTGCATATGCAGCCCATGATGCTTTGCATTGTGTGGGCATGTGTGATTTTGTATTTTCTTGAAACTTGGCTTCCCAGCCAAATGCCCTTTGGGGTAACCCTTGCCTCAGTGTTTGCGCACAAAGGTTCTTTGTCTTTTAAATTGTATTTACATGTTGAGTTTTAGGTATTTTGTGTGAATGGATGAGGCAAACCGAAGGAGGAAAACAGTAGGTGAATGTATGTACTTATTTACAGATCAGTGACCAGGAAAGGCACACTGAGCCAAGGTGCATTTAAAGTGTACCTGGGGAATTTCCAGCCCTTTCTTTCGGCATTGCCTGGTTTTTTGATTAAAGCTCGAGCAGATCTCACAGGTTTTCATGTTGTGAGGGAGGCCTAGGCAGCAGACACACACCTTGTATTGTGTGTGTGATCTTTGAAAATGTTGTCTCCACACTCACAACAGTGGCTCAAACCTTCCTGGGTCACCCAGCAGAAAAACTTACAGATGGAGTACTTGACTGTCAATAGTTTGAGGTACCAGAGGGGGAAACCTAATACTGACATATACAGAAAGCAAAACTCCATTTAACAAATGAGCACATTGCTCTTGGCCTTGTATTAATATGGTTTTTGATCCCAAACGGTCACTTCTTAAAGCACCTATTGTATGCAGACAGTAAAACAGGTTCCACCTCAATGTTTTGTAGTTTACAAACTACCTTTGTGTTGGAGTTTGTTAGATTAATGTCTCTAACTTATCCAGGTTTTTTTTTTCAAGTTTCTATTTTTGCTCCTACATTCATTGACCATGGGGCAACTTATCTGGTCCCCTGCAGCATGCCAGCCCCATCATCATATCATCTTCCATCAGGGCTTACCTTCTCCCTTGTTATTCCTAGGGCTTAACCCCCTATGGAGGGCCTTTGGGGAGCACAATCCACTTCAGAGAAGTGCTTAGCCTGTCATAGGAAAGGCTGCCTTAGTAGGTAGTTCTGGAACCTGCAGGTACTGTTGGGCATTATCAGGCTGCACAAACAGGGAATCCTTATTTCTCTGAGCCCTTAAGGATGCCTCACTAAAGGACATCATAGCACATGTGCACTGTGTTCATGCATGCATGTTGCCAGTAATGTCCTCCTCTCTTGATATCTAAGTTCCTATCTGCACCTCCCCTGGTGGTCACCCAGGGAGCAGCAGCACAGTGGGACTTTGTGCCCTCTTACCATGAGGGAAGCATCCTCTGGACTGCTCAGCCTCCTCCCCAAACCAGCTATAATGACTCCTGTTCAATCCCAAACCTGAGTTGCCAGCATCACTAGTTGTAAACGTACTGCTGCTCCTGAAGATCTAACCCCTTTGACTTATTACTGAATCTCTATCAAAAGGTGTTGTTCCCTCCAGTTGAAAGGAACCATTTGGCCTCCATAATACTTTCTGTCACATGGTTAACTTGACAGTTTTGTCAGGTGACTTCCTGCAGCCCCCCCCTCACTGGCCAGTTGCATTCCTCCCATTCCTCTATCTTGTACTCAATCTCAGAGCTAGTGTCAATCCCTGACTCAGTTGGTCCCCTGCTTGCCAGGGCCAGTCTTCCCAGAGGCACTGCAGTGGCAGCTGCTTGGGGGGGGCTGAAGAGTCAGGCACAGGCACCACTGCCTGGAGGGACATGCAGTTGGTGGGAACAGTCTTGGGTTTTCTACAGGGTGCTGGCTCCATAGGCAGCAGGGCAAAGGCTCATATGGGATGTTAGTGGTAATCTCCTACTTGTAAGTGTACGAGTTCAGAAAATGCACTGCTTTTACATCCACAGCAATGCCCAATACCTTGGTACTACCCAAAAATAATCTGAGTTACTAACACAAGCCAACTCAATGGACTTTTCCCCTTGGGCACCTTCCCTGGGAGTGGCTCTCATTCACCTTGGCCCATGATGTCAAAGGCATCCATGAGTCTTACAGGTTCCTGGGTATGAAAGGGCATGTATGTTGGATGCATTTACCTCCTTTCCTTTGAGGAGTGATGCTATCCCATTGGTAGGGGTACAGGCAGGCAGTTCACTTGGGGCACTGGCCATCCAGGGGGTAAGCACAGACATCTGCACAGGCCACACAAGCATCGAGGCCAGAAATCAGTCCCTCTCCAATCACAGATCTTACAAGAGGGACTTATCTCAGTTTCTCACACAAGAGAAGAAACTCCAGTAGTCAGTCCTAATGGCTCTGCTAGGCCACTTGCTGGTCTCACTCTACCAAGCAACTCTGTATTCATTTGACCAGCTGCCCCACCTGGGGATTCATGATAAATTTTTCTGCAAAAGTGAGGATAACTTTTTTCTCTGAACACATATGCTGTTTTTATGGCTATGGGCAGACCCTACTGCCATACTGCTTTAGCTTGAAAAGGGGTTTCCGTGGAACACATTCTTTTAGTAGTTTTCAGTGTAGCCTTCCATAACACCGCAAATCCCTATGGTAGTTAAAAATAGTCCCTTCTTTCTTTTTAGAATGATGCACACAAAACTCCAAGCTGCTTTTCTCTGAGAGCAAATGTGCACACCTTCCAAACAAATATAAATATATTTAAAACTATTCAAGGTGCACAAAAACAACCAGTGTGAAAGTTGTTCAGGGCAAAAAGACCTTTCAGATGAGGGTAGTCACTAATCTGAATTATTTATTTTTTGTAAAATATGGTCTTCCAAACAACCTCATGTTTTTTTCTCACTGAGCGAACACAGTAGGAGTCATGCCAAACAAATGTAAATATCTCGGAAAGTATACAAGTTACAATGTACAACTAACATGAAAGTTGTTCAGGACAAAATTACCTTTCAAATGAGGGTAGTCACTAATCTGAATTCATTAGATTTTTTTTAAATATAGCCATCCAAAAGGTGAAACCTGTGAAGAAAAATGAAAATTCAGGTAATTAGATGGCCATAGTTTAAAAAATATAATCAGTGCAACTTAATGAATAGGCTCATTGGAAAGGTATTTTTGTCCTGAAAAACATTCACGTTGATGGTTTATGTGTAATGCATATACATTTAGAGATATTTACATTTGTTTGACATAACTCCTATGACAAATGTAAACTGAGGTAATCAGATGGCCATAGTTTAAAAAAATATAATAAGTGCAGCTTAATGAATAGGCTCATTTGAAAGGTCTTTTTGTCCTGAACAATGTTCATACCTATTTTTATCTGTAACTTGTAAACTTTTAGAGATATTTACATTTGTTTAGCATAACTCCTATTGCATTTCTAAACAGCCTCAGTTTCACAAATTACTAAGCCTTTAAAGGAAAACTATACTCTTATATCTTCTAAATGTTATTTGTTTCCATGTCAACAGACAACTCTTTTCATGTAGCTGTTAAAGATATATGCAACTGCCTTAGTCAGTTTTTACAGTTCATACTAGGCCCTGTTACTGGTCTGGTAGGAGCCATTTCATGGTTGTTAAAATCTCATTATCCCTAAGAGCTGCATTAGCATATGAGAACATGATGCGTAATCACCATTTAGTCTTAAAAGAAACAAGCTGCAAGAAGGTGTTAAATACCACATTCACTTTCAGTGAACTTTGCAAACCATCTGAGTTATAATGCAGGTTTTTTCCCTTTAAACTCCATTCAGTTTATGAGTTTCCAGAGAGTTCTTATTCTTTCAGCATAGAGATGCATGATATAAATGGTTGATCTGACATTGTGTTCTCATATGCTAATGCAGTCCTCATGGACAATGAGATTTCAACAACCATGAAATGGAGACCCCCAGGGCAATCACATGGGCTACCATGAGCAGTGAAAACAAACTAAGGTTAGCATGTATAGCCTAACAGCTACAGGAAAGGAGTTGTCTGTTGACATGGAAACAAATAACATTTAAATGATATGAGGGTGTAGTTTTCCTTTAAGTGAAATTCTAAACCAGACCAAAGATAGGGGGGCGGGCGGTTCAGGGGCAATGTGAGGAAGTATTATTTCACAGAGAGGGTAGTGGATGCATGGAACAGCCTTCCTGAGGAGGTTGTGGGGTCTAAAACTGTGGGAGAATTCAAGAATGCATGGGACAGACAAAAGGCAATTCTTGTGGGGGGTAGGAAGAAATAGGCTGTTGATTAACTAGGATCAGCGGCCTATCCTGTAGGTAGGGAAATGGGCAGACTAGATGGGCCAAGTGGTCCTAATCTGCCGTCAAAGTTTATGTTTGTTCATCTCTTGTCGTGCCTAATTTAAAGTGGACATGAACTGATTACTTATGTGCAGCTGTTTGAAATGTCTCTATTTTCATAAATTACATTTATACCTCTAAAGGATCCCTATTTAACTGTGCCTGAATAAAAGCTGAAGCTGTCAGCTGTGTTTTGTATTGTTTTCTTTGTAGGGACAACATTCTGTGCAGTTCCTTTCATGGAACCAAGAATTTGGAGTTTTGACTACGTCACTTCATGGTTTCAGAACTGTGGGCACTGAACTGATAAGGTCCTGCTAACATTTCTGAAACCATGAAGCCACAGAAAAAAACTTGTTGCTGTATTGGTCCTTACAACACAAGATCCACAGAAACAAATGATTTGAAACATTTTATTGGACCAACAGAGTTGTTACAAAAGAACACATGTGCTTTTAGCTTTTGGATTACACAGAATCCGTTGTCAGAAACGCTGGCAGTTGTTTTAGAAGTACATACTTTCTCAAAACCCAGATAACACAAAAACAACAGATGAAAAGTTGTTAAAGACCCCACTAGTTAAAACTGCATTCAAAAAAACAACATGCCCATATGAAGACAGCAAAAGTTCCATCAAAAGAAAGCTATCCCACGGTCAAATGACACTGACTTGAAAGTTTACTCCCTGAGAAAAGCTATAAACTAAATTAAGCTTCATTTTAAAACCCTCTGTGTGTGTCTGTGCTAGCATTAGTAAATGACAGTGATTAAAAACCACATGGAAAAATAAGCTTAAAGAGCAGCTGACAACCTCAGGAGAACTTTAACAAAACATAATATTTAAAGTTCAGCTTGTATTTCACATTAGTTCTTTATTCCTCCTCTTCATTATTTATTGCTGAGATCAACTGCATGAAAACAGGATTTTTGTTCCTGAAGAGTTCATCTATTTCTGTTGCTGTCTCCCTACCTGAGGTCATAATGCACTGCTTGTGACATCACAGTTACTCTCACGACAACAGATTGTGATGTCGCAACAGAGAATTATGACTTGAAGTAGGGAGAAGGCTATAGAGGCAGATTAACTTTAAAGTAATTGTAACTGATAAAAATCATGTATTCATGCACATTTCCTTAGTAATAAATAAGGGGAGGAGAAAATCTAGAACATATATGGAATACAAGCAGAATTTTACCTACTTATTATGTTTTTCAAAGTTTTCTTTCAGGCGTCAGTAGCTTTCTCAGCAATACATAGTAAATAATGTTAAAAGTCTTATACATATGAAAATATCTATGTGTTAAGTAAAAATAGGTTAGAAGACAACCTGTCCTAGTGTACATTAAGCATTCACCAGCCGTTTCACACAGTGATGTCAATCAAATTTTACACAGTGTACTGTCCAGATACATTTTTCTTAAACTCTGTATACAATAAGTCCATATTACTCATGAAAAGTCAAACTTATACTGTCTTAAACATGATATACTTGCAATTCTGTAACAAGTGACTAGTGTATGTGTATATTCAAAATCCAAACCTAACGCAGACCCCCTCATAATTGAGATACTGTTATCCTAATATGTTCATGTATCAACACGTGTCCGTGTGTATTTAATCTGCTGTTGTATTAAATAACAGTTCCATACATCTAAAACCAAAACAAAACTGAGACCATGTAGGAGTGTACTGTATATTGTGGGACTATGGGAGTAGAAAATATATACCTCTAGCCAAGTGTGACTGTTTTGGTTTTTTTTTCTTTTAAAACTGGAGCCCTGTATTCCAGATACAGAAAACAGGAAGACGGTAGTGTGACAAACTGGGAGAGAGTCACCTACTAATAGCGCTTTTTGTAGCGTATTTTTACTACTTTTCACCATCAAGCAACTTCTAGAGCCTAATAAACATCACTGGGGCTTATTTTATAATTTAGAAGTGAAATTTTAAACTTTGGGGCTACAAGTGTTCCCGTGACCCCACACAGCTACTTCCGGGTCAGAGACAGCATAAAACTCACCCTTGCAGTGAGCAGGGTGAGTGTGTGCAGGGCACGTGTTGTCATGCATGGAGACACGCGCAGAGACACATGTGTCTGCGCGTGTCTGCTGTGTCTGTTGGGACCATGGGATACAAGGCAAAATAATATTAAAGAACCAAGGCAGTAAGTACCAATTCAAAAGAATAACAAAACAAGGTTATACTCTAGCTCTATTTAGATATCTTTCAACATTGTTAAGACCAAAGCTAAGAAAAAAATCATTAACCATGCATATCTTGTAAAATGTATACTGAAGAAGAAACAGTAGTGGAATTTACATGTGACAAATGTATTCAAATCCAAGCCTTACAAAATGAAATTGAACTAATAAGGCAGAGGATTGACGGGAACAACCAAATTCAATTCAATTCAGTTCAACTTTATTTTTATAGTGCCTTTCAAAGCCAAGGCGCTTAACATAAAAACAAAGGGCAATATAAATACCATTAAAACATAAAATTTACATTATCCATTATTAGGGAAGGCCAAATCAAATAAATAAGCTTTAAGCTCAGTTTTAAATCTACTGACAGCTGGGCATTCTCTCAACTGACGAGGTAGAGAATTCCACAGCGTCAGAGCAGAAAAAGCAAAAGCACGAGAACCATCTTTAACCGTACCCTGGGAATCTCTAGCAATCCCTCATCGGTGGAACGGAGAGGATGGAGGAGGAGGATGTAAGATACCAGGAGATCTTGCAGGTAGCCGGGTCCCTGATCATGTAGGGCTTTAAAGGTTAGCAAGCCAACCTTAAAGGTGATCCACCACTGAATAGGCAGCCAGTGCAGCCTGTGGAGCACAGACGTAATATAACTGGTCCTAGATGTGCCAGTCAAAAGTCTGGCTGCCACGTTCTGCACCAGCTGCAACCGGCTATCAATCCCAGGAAGCCCTAGGTAGAGGGATTGCAGTAGTCAAGATGGGTCATAACAAAGGCGTGAACCAATGTTGGAAGATCATGTGAGGGAACCAGATGTTTCACCCGGGCGATATTCCTCAGATGATAAAAAGAGGATTTGACGACAGCTGACACCTGAGATTTTAAAGTCAAGCCATCAAAGATAAAGCCTAGGTTACACACCTGGTCTGATGTTATGAGTGGCACACCACCAAGTGATAAACCTGATGGTTGTCCAACCCCCAAACCCGCCCTCGGATGACCTGGGTCCAGAACCAACACTTCAGTCTTGTCAGGATTCAGTCTCAACCAGCTGGAACTCATCCAAGATCTAATCTCAGCAAGGCAACTGTTCAGCATGGAGACTGCATCATTCAGTCCAGGCAGAAAAGACAAATATAGCTGAGTATCATCTGCATAGCAGTGAAAACTCAGACTGTATCGCCTGATGATATCTCCCAATGGCAGCATATACACTGCAAACAACATGGGGGCTAATATAGAGCCCTGCGGCACCCCACAAAGCAGGGGATGAGCGCCAGAGGAATAAATTCAAGTGGCCACTCTCTGCAACCTGCCTGTGAGGTAAGAATGAAACCATTTTAGGACAGTACCAGACAGTCCGCATAAGAACCGCAGGCGCTCCAATAGCACACCATGGTCTACAGTGTCAAATGCAGCAGAGAGAGCGAGAAGGACCAGAATGGTACATGTATTTCGATCTTTAGCCATTAGGAGGTCACTCAATACCCAGACAAGAGTCATCTCCGTGCTGTGCTTCTTCCTAAAACCGGATTGGAGAGTATCATAGACATTGTGAGTTGTAAGATGATCATACAGCTGCAATGCAACCACCTTTTCAATAACTTTACCAACAAATGGCAAGTTAGAGATAGGTCGGTAGTTAGCTAGACAGTCTGGGTCCAAGGAGGATTTCTAAAGGAGTGGTCGAACAACCGCCTCCTTGAGGGAGTCAGGAAAGACTCCCCTCTCCAAGGATTTCCAGACAATGTCAGCAAGGATCAGGCAGATAACATCTACACAGCCCACCAAAAGCGATGTAGGGCCCGGATCCAAACTACAGCTGGTTGGACGCAATGTTTGGATGATCTTCACAATGTCATTGAACTTCAGCCGGTGGAAATCTTACCAGAGAGACAGAGTGCCAGTCACTTCCCATTGATCACTACAATCACCCATAGGAGGGGATGAACCGACACCAGACCTGATGCTGGCCACCTTATCTGCAAAGAATTGAGCAAACTGTTTGCATCTTAGCTGAGAAAAAAGCATCTCTGGGCTGGAGACAGATTGGATTGCACAATCTGCCAACAGTCCAGAAAAGCTGAGCTGGTCGATTCTGTGCAGCAGAAATCTCCCTGGACAGGAATTCTGCCTTCTTACAGGTGGTTTCTGATTGATAGCTATCATAATGTGCCATCAACCTAAGCTTGTCATCATCATGGCCGGACTTCCACCAAACCCTCTCCATTCTTCGACCAACTCGCATCATCTCCTTCAACGAGCCATCAAACCATGAACTCCTTGGACAAAGAGTGACAGGCCAAACACGAACAGGAGCAATTTTGTCCAGAGCATCTCCAACAGCCTTATTATAGGTTAGAACAAGATCATCTGGACTCATGCATACACTCGACAAGCCCGAGAGATCCAATACCGCCGACAGGTCACTGGGGTTAACTCCCCTTAAAGGACGGTACTGAACCAACTCCATAGGGGCAGACCTATTGGGGGGAGCCCTGAAACTGAAGCTTATGGTGTGATGGTCATACCAACCGACTGGTTCCACCCCCAGATCAGCAATCTCCATACCCAGAAGAAAGATCGGATCCAATGAATGACCCCCTACATGGGTTGTGGAGGTAACTATCTGTGCTAGGCCCAGTGATGCCATCAGCTGGAGGAGATTTTGACCAAAATGCGAGAGTTCGTCGACTCAGGCAATGAGTCCCCCAGAATAATCCATCTGGGGGACCTCAATACCACCTCGATGATGAAGTCTGCTATCTTCTGCAGGAATTCTCCGCCCTCTCCTGGTGGACGGTAGAGGAGGAGAATCCCGCAGCCTACACCCTTACCCAGGATATATTCGATGGATCTGGTACTTCCCAATGGCACATCCACAAGGCCCAGCTCAGTCTTAAACATAATGGCCACACCCCCGCCTCTATGATCCAACCTTGGACGATGTATCACCGAGAAACCAGCTGGAGTTGACAAGGCCAATACAGGGCCTGCATTTTCATCCAGCCAGGTCTCAGTGATGCAAGCCAGATCAGTTGTTGCGATGAGATCAGCTATAACAGCTGTCTTGTTTTTAATCGATCTGGCATTGCATAACACCACTAAGGCATGATGAGCTTTCGAGGAAGACCTCGGTGCCTGCCCATTAATATAGGAGCCCTTGGGTATGGGGACAAGACAGAGAGAACCCCTATCATGACTCCATTTCACCCCAGGGCATCTCCTGGATCTCACAACCCCAATCCGCCCTCCCCCTTCCAGTCACCCATCATGCCCAGCTCCCCCCTTCCTTTTCCGTTTTCTAAGTATGCCCAAAGCTCGACACCTGAAATAGGTGTCAGATGGCAAAGGGGGCAATCAAAAGGGCATAATTCCATGAGCCTAGTGGGGGAATAGTGACCAACCATCACTAAACCTCCCCAACATATTATAAAAATAAAACCAGTAATTAAAATCAACCAACCTAGCTAAAGCGGTGACTCAAATCTTAATAATACTACAAAATTAAATATGCATTAATACTCAATAAAAGAAAAAATATAATAAAATAGTATAAACTAATAAAAATAAATAAATAAAACAAAACAGAGACCAGTTCACTTTGGGATGGCGAATAATTCCTCCTTCCACTATCTCTCACAAAGTGAAAAGCAGGAAAGAGAGAGGTCAACAAATAGAGTCCAACAACTGTCTCTCACACAGGAGGGGAGGACAAATAAAGAAAACATAAAATTAAAGTCCAAGTTCAAATTAACTTTGTCCAGTACTTCTTTAGCCAGAGGCTCACACCTCCAGAGAACCAGAAGCACTGTCGTTTAATCTCTCCAGTGGGCTCTCACCTCCACCCAGGACCAACAAACAGACACAAATCACAGCAAGCAATCGGTTCTACAACAAAACCACTTTGTAGTTCAAAACTTTAGGGTGAATCACACATAGTCCTTCTCCATACTGACCGTTGGTACACAGACTAAGGGAGTGAGGCAGAGCAACAAATAGAGTAGGCAAAGGATCAACGCTCTGTTTCAGCAAGTTCTTTACCTGACAGGAATCGGGCATCCACTCCAGTACAGGCACTGAAGTCCACAGCCAGGCACTGAGAGAATCTGGCCCTGCCCCAGTCCTACCACACACCACCAGGTTTGGGCCAGAGCAGGGAAAATCTCCACACCCAGCAATTCACCCGACAGCTGCTACAGAGCAAACTTCCTCCAGTTCCACCTCTCACTTGTTCAGCCCATACAAGAGCCTGAGGCCGACTCCATCTCTCCTTGCGAATTCCAACAAAGTCAGGCACCAAAGCTCCCAAACTCGATTGTGGTCCTCCCAAACCATTCTCCACAGTAGCCGGATCACCAACACATGCCAGCTCTCAAATCAGTCTGAGGCAGACCTCTCTGATGCCGTGCAAACACACCAATGCAAAGTCCCGTACACTACAATGAACAGTCGCCAGCAACCGGAGAGCACAAACAATCCCAACAGGTGAAAATGCCGGGTAGGTCACTATAATAGGGTCTGTAACCCCCCCCCTTTAATGTTTCTATACTCCTGGATAGCGTTCAGAATCCTGGAGTAGTATTGGATTTATAGGCTGAGATTTTGTTTGGTTACTGGGACTATAAATATCCTTAGAAATCTGTTGCAACAGTGTCTCCTTTTCTCTCTGTCTGTACTTTCCCTGTTACCTCCTTTATCCTTTGTTTCCCCTACCATAGGATGGCCTCCTATGTGTAGTCTTACTATCGCTAGCTTTTTTCTTTCTTTTCCTGCGGTATTTTAAGTCCCATGCCACTCAGAAACTCAGTTTGATTCTCAGAAAAGTAATTTTTCAGTAAAGCTGCACGATCGTGTGCACATTAAATTGCTGACGTCCGCATAATGTGCGACAGGTGGACGCACTCAGCGATCATGCACAGATGCCGAAATCGCATCAAAAAGCTACTTTTGTCAAAATAATGAAAAACAAGCAGTTCTTGCTTTCCCTGGCTAGCGATAGCATTTTTAGCAAGAAGAACACCCATGGTTCATTTCTTTGAGGGTTACAAGTAGAATTAAAACTGCTGTAAACCCTATTCTAGAAATTCAATTTAAAGCAGTGTTCTGTTGTTTCAAAGTGTAGCCATTATGCCTAGCTGCTTAGACAAGCCTGCAAGTAGAAATATAAGCTAGTATAGCTTTCAAAACCTCATTATTTCAGCTTAGTTGCTGCAGCATTGAAATGCAGACTTGTACTGCTGAGTTGTTTGATGCATACAAATGTCTCTATTGAGATTAAAAGTAAAGGATAAAACTTACTTTCTGTAGGTATGTGTGTAAGAGGCTTCCAGACCCTTCCCTCAGCATTCCATGTTTGTTATAGAGCCGGCTGGCCCCCTCTTTCCCCTTTTTATAATGAATGCTGTTGGGAGGACCCCGGGATACACAGAAATATTGTAAATAAAAGAAATAAAGGTTTCTTTTTTGTTTGCTTTAAAGCTGATTATGATTCATCTAACTAAAGAATGTTTATTTTAGTTTTGTAATTATATTTAAAGCTGTATAAACAAGTTAAAGTTCTGTTAGGGAGGAGTTAGCCCTGTCATGTGACCCTCCTTCTGTATAAAAGAGAGGATTACAAGTGACTAGATCAGAGTGTGGCTGGAAGGTGTTCCTGCCAGATGCCTAGCTGCCTTCTAGGTATAGTTCCTGTGGAGATGAAAGCTGCTGGATTATTATAGTTTATGTATTTTTATTTATTTTCCATACTAAGTCCGTCTATGTTTGCCTGCTTAAAGGAATACATTTATTTTGGTTTCTTCACATCCTGACTGCTTTGTGGACTCCTTTTTGATCCCATGTGTACCGTCACAGTTTTTACAGAAGCCAGCGGTCGAAACTGAAAACAAAGCTGACTGCAAGTTGCACTATCCTTGCTACAAGTATTATAGCCAATGGACTGATGAATGATATTGAACAAAACAATCAAAATGTATTAAAAACATTAAAAATGCAACACACTACTAAGCTAAGTTGATGAACACTAGAAGTCCAAAAAGAGATTGGTGAACTAGAAGCCTATATAGATTCATTTATAGTGGATAATGATATAAACCAATCAAATGAAGGGGGTTCAACAACAGATTTTGGTTGAGTCAGTAAATATCCATGATAATAATCACTGGGAGAATACAGTCAAACATTTTACTAAGTTAGAGGGTACAAATCAGATGTCAAAACACTATCCAGAATTAGAAAACAGATACACTATATTAGATCCGGATAGACTATGTATGCAAGGGCTTTTAGAAAACAGCTCGGATGGAGGTGAAGGACTGGACGTTACTAAACAAGATCCAAAAGTTTACAGTAAAGGCAAACAATTGGTATGGGATAAAGAGAAGTTTAAAGAAGACATAGAGAACAAGCAGGGAAGTGTCTACCAAAATAAGAAGGAAGCAACACCATTTAAATCAGACCCCATAGTAGCAAATGGAACCACAAAATTATTAAAAGAAAAGGATATTTTAATAACAGGAGATTCCATAACAAGATTGATTGATTCTGTAATATGCAAAGGTAGAAAACTACACACAACAGTGAGCTCGTTACCAGGGGCAAACATTTCAGACATAGGTCACTTACTAGATGGACTTATGAAGGGACTACAGGCACCTTTAGTCATACTCCATGTTGGTATAAATGATGTGGGGTTTCGTAGCACAGATGCTATCATACAAGATTATCAACATATTGTGAATACAATGAAAGAAAGGGGTTGTGACATAATTATATCAGGTTTGCTTCCAAGTCATGGGAGATATGAGTTCAAAAATTCAGGAATAGAAATGCTTAATATGCGACTGCGGACCTTTTGCAGGTACAATAACATCGGATTTATGGATAACTCAGGGACTTTTAGAAAACACATCCTTTTTAAAAGTGATGGATTACATCTAAACAGAGCAAGTATTAGAATACTCAGTATGAGAATAAATAATGTTATTTTGTTCCATTTAAACTGGATAAAAAGTGGAGGGAGACTAACAACATAACACACAAAACTGTGGATCTTCAGGAAGGATGGAAATGTACATTAATAAATGCACGTAGTTTAGTAAATAAATTTGAGGAATTACAATACTTGCTACAAGATAATAATGTATAAATTGCTCTCATTATAGAGACTTGGTGGACAGCTGAAGATAGATGGGACAAAGAGATAACTGGCTATAATTTATTTTATTTATCAAGGGAATTGAGAAGAGGTGGGGGTATTGCAATATATATTGATCATTCAATAAAATGTGAGGAAATATCAAGGACAATGGATGGCCTGGAAATGATATGGTTAAAACTTATACCCAAAGGACAAGCACAAATTAAATTAGGTCTGATTAAATAGACCACCCTCAATAAGTCTGGAAGGAGAATTGGAATTATTAAATATCATCAGAAATTTAGATCCATCAGAAAGAATTATATTGACTGAGGATTTCAATTTTCCAGATATTGATTGGATAAAGCTTGAAGGTAAAAGTAAGAAAAGTATACAATTATTGGATGTAGTTAACCAAATATGACTTGTCCAACTAGTAATTGAAAATACTAGAGGTAGTAATACACTGGATTTGATTTTAACAAATTTGGATCAATCAGTACAAAATGTACATACAAGTAACCCATTAGGAAATAGTGACAATCAAGCTGTCCATTTTCTAATTAAAGATGTGGAAAAAGCACCAAGGGAGGGAAAGACTATGGTCTTAAATTTCAACAAGGCCGACTTTCCCACTATGAAGAAATCTCTTGAAACCTGGAATTGGAAAAGGGAATTTAAAGGTCATACAACACATGAAATGTGGGAATCTTTGGTCAAAAAGTTACATAAAACAATACATTTAAGTATACCCAAGTATGTGAAGTATATAAACAACAAGGATACTCCTAAATGGTTAACACCAAGAATTAAAGCACTAATTAATAAAAAAAAAACAGATGGCTTAAAAAAATCAAAAATTACATAAATATACAACCCAACTTACAATATAGGAATTTTGTCAAGAAAGTCAAATGGGAAATAAAAAAAGCAAAAAAAGATTATGAACTTAAAATGGCATCATTAGTTAAAGACAATTATAAGACCTTTTATTCCTATATAAATAATAACCAAAAATGTAGCAACATCATCGGACCCTTTAAAAATGAAAAAGAGGAAATATTAAGTAACAAAGAATGTGCAGAAATACAAAATAAATATTTCTGCTCTGTCTTTAATCCAGCTACTTCATCAAAGACTAATGTTATAACTAGTTCTAGTCCAGGGTGTATACAGATACATGTACATGATGTTCTTGATAAATTAAAAGCAGTACATTTAAATAACTCACAAGGACTGGATGAAATTCATCCTAGGGTGCTGTATGAATTAGCAGACCAATTAGCCCCACCTCTGACTCACACTTTTCAAAATTACTTAGATACAGGACAAGTCCCTCATGGCTGGCAAGAAGCACTGGTAATTTCTATATATAAAAACGGATCAAAATCAGACTTAAAAAATTATAGACCAGTTAGCCTAACATTTGTTGTAGGGACGATAATGGAATCTATCTTAAAGGACCATATAATAGAATACCTTGAGACAAGGGAGCTGCAGGAACAACATGGTTTTTGTAAAAAACGCTCTTGCCAGACAAATCTTTTAGCTTTTTATGAGAAGGTTGGGAAGGCTTTGGATGCAGAAAATTGTATTGACGTTATTTTCTTGGACTTTTCTAAAGCTTTCGATAAGCTTCCACATCGAGAACTGATAAAAACTCAAACAGTATGCATTAAATATTAGTATAATAAACTGGATAGATGCATGGCTAAGTGAGAGAAGGCAGAGAGTGGTGATTCAAGGAGAGAAGTCAAAATGGGTGACCGTGACTAGTGGAGTACCTCAGAGGTCAGTTCTAGGACCCTGCCTTTTTAATATTTATATAACCTCCTTGAAAATACAAAACAATGATATTTGGTTAACAACATTTTCAGATGATTACAGAATTGGAGCCATAACTAATACTACAAAAATAAAACGACTTACAAGAGGCATTAAATAGTATATACAATTGGACTATAGAAAGCAAGCTTGAACTGAATAAAAATAAGTGCATAACTATGCACTTGGGTAAAAAAAATAGTAACAACAACTTTCCTTATTATTTGGATAATATAGTACTTAATAGCACTAATGAGGAAAGGGATTTAGGGATTATAATCAGTACAGACCTAAAATTTAACACCCATTGCAATAAATTAATAAGGAAGGGCAATCAGATATTAAACTGCATCCTGAGACATATATCAAGTAGAGACAGGAAGGTGCTTATGCCCCTCTATAGTGCCCTGCTTAGACCTAACCTGGAGTACTGTGCTCAAGTGTGGGCCCCTTATAAAAAAGTAGATATCTATAATATAGAACGAATACAGAAAAGAGCGACCAAGTCGATTGTAGGGCTTGGAGAGAAGACATACCCTGAGAGATTGAGGGAACTAAATCTGTATACCTTGGAATATAGGAGAACTAGAGGTGATTACTGTTTATTATTCAGATGCCTACAGGACCCTGCATTAATATCAGAATTAGGTTTCTTTGCAGGAAATCTAGATACGAAACATGGGGACATTCTTTTCAGTTTGAGGTTCAAAAATGGCAAACTTTACTTTGTAAACACTGGTTTAGCAGTAGAGTCGTGGCTGGATGAAACTCTCTACTACTAGATGTTGTAACTAGTAAGAGTATGGACTCTTTCAAAAATAAACTTGATACATTTTTTTGATAAATAAAAAACGATATAAAAATAAAGTGGCAAGCAATATGGACGAAAGCCTAAGTCAGCTTGAAATCACCTATGAACCTATGAAACACAACTGACAGCTTCAGCTTTTACTCAGGCAAAGTTAAATAGGGATCCTTTAGAGGTATGAATATAATTTATGAAAATAGAGACATTTCAAACACCTGCACACAAGTAATCAATTTCTATCCCATTTAACTCATTCAGACCCATTGTTTGTTTACAACATTGGAGACAGAACTCCAAACTACTTTTCGTTGAGAATCTTTCTAAGGTTCTGTGCAGAATTCTTAGCAAATGTGCACACATTCTAAACAAATCTAAATATCTTTAAAACTATTCCAGGTGCACAAAAACAACCATTCTGAAAGTTGTTCAGGACAAAATTACCTTTCAAATGAGGGTAGTCACTAATCTGAATTACTTATATTTTGTAAAATATGGTCATTTTGTTACCTGTATTTCCATTATTGTTTTTAAAAAATTCACATTTCTGATGGCAATTAAAAAAAAAACAACTATAAATAATTTAGATTAGTGACTATCCTCATTTGAAAAGCCTTTTTGTCCTGAACACAAAAATGTAAAATAATGCACTTGGGCACAGACAACCAGGGGCAGCGTAAAAAATGAGTGGAGTAGTATTGACAAAATTAAGAAAGCACACATTAAAAAAAACAACTTTTACATACAGTTGATTACTGTTTAACATTATGCATCTATGGCTGCCACTATATATTTGATGCAAACTCATAATCACATTCCTCACTTGAAGCGAAAAGTGTGTGTGTGTGGGGGGTGTGGAGGCCATAACTAACTCCTTGTTTTTGTGTTAAAGGGGTCAGTTTTTTATAGCCAAAACAAGGAAAGGGGTCATTTCTAAAATGTGCAGAAAAAGCATGGGACCACTTTTTTTCAGAGCATGCCACTACCGGCAACTACCACTTCAAGACTGCTACTACCCGCAACAAATACAATCAGTGGAAAACCAGAAGTAGTTTACCAGCACTGAGATCAATATGGTTAAGGCACATTTACCAGAAATTATTGCTTAGAACATTGAAACATAGAATTTGATGGCAGATAAGGACTGCTTGGCCCATCCAGTCTGCCCATTTCCCTACCTGATGGATAAGCTGCAGATTCTAGTTAATCAACAGCTTACTTCCTCCTACTCCCCACTAGAATTGCCTTATGTGTGTCCCATGCATTCTTGAATTCTCCCACTGTTCCTGACTCCACAACCTCCTCAAGAAGGCTGTTCCATGCATCCACAATCCTCTCTGTGAAAAAATACTTTATAACATTACCTTTGAGCTGTCTTCCCTCTATCTTCAAATTGTGCTCCCTTGTTCTTACACATTTTTTCTTCTGAAAGATACTACCCTCTTGTACTTTGTTAATTCCCTTGAGATACTTGAAAGTTTCTGTCATGACCCCCCTCTCCCTCCTTTCATCAAGGGTATACATATTAAGATGCTTTAGTCTCTCCTCGTATGTCTTCTGGTGCAAACCTTGCACCATTTTGGTTGCCCTCCTCTGAACAGCCTCCACTCTATGTCTTTGTGGAGATGGGGTCTCCAGAATAGCATGCAGTACTCCAGATGGGGTCTCACTAAATGAAACAGAACAGAATGAGAAAGTGACTGTGATGACGAGCATATCCCAGACCAGATCTCTAGTTTGATAATAGTCTCCTGAGTTTGATTTTTATGGCTGTGTGGGCAAAGCTCCACAGATGTTATGCCACCATCAGATTTGTATAAGAGCACTGTGTACGCATGTAACTGGACCGCTGTTTGATGTTCTGCCACAGTGCTCCAGCATAGTTTCCAGTGTTTCTGTTTATGCAGCCCTTCACCTCTGCAGGCCGCATAAACATACCCACTTCCTGGCACACTACTTTTCCTTTCCACAACTGCAGAAGTGACGGCCGCTGTGAGCAACATGGTAGCACTAACTTAAAATGTGCATGCATGAGCGTCGTGCATACGTACAGTGGCAGTTATAGGAAAGTTTCTCAGTATTGAGGTATACCTAGGTAAACTGAAGCAGAATGAGGCAGAATCACACTACAGTCAATGCAAATTGTAACTTGAGTGCCTCAATGGTAACTCAGTGGTACCTCGAGGTAGGCAATTTTTAGATAACTATCACTTTATGTAACCCTCATGCCACCTTTGGCTAGCTGGCACCCCCCTTAAAAGAACTACTGCCAACTACATAGCATACAATTTTCTTTGGGCAGAACTACATTCATGGCACCGCCCCTAGTGCTGGAGTGTATACCAGGCTCATTATCTAGAGGATGGGGTGGGAGTACATACTAAAATGAACCTTTTTATTTACAACCAGGTCCGGGGGAGAGGATGCTAGGCATATGCTAGACCTAACTGCTGAGGGGCCCCAACAGTGTTCACACTAGATGCAACAGGTGGAATGTCCAAAGCGGTAACTGGGATTTTGCAGTATGCCTTTATTTACAGATGTTACTTAAAGCAAGGGTGGCCCAACAAAGGTTTGTCATTGCAATATAGGCACACTCTCTTTTGCAGAACACTTTGTTAGGCAGTACTGTTTTTCACAAAAACATCTCTATTTCTCTTCCAAAGTGTATATCTGTGGAATGTGCCACACACTTTAAAAATCCTCCTGGTGTATGGTCTTTGCCCAGGCAACAGTGGTGCCCATCCATGAACCACTTAACCCTGCCTAAAACTCCAGATGGCATTCCTCTCACTCTTTGCCCCAGACAGCCTCTGCCATTCCTTCAGGGTTGCACTAAATGAGTCTCCAATCCCCAATGGATTGCTAAAGATTCCCACCTTCAACTTTAAATTCAGCACAGTTGTGGTGAAAGAGGTCCTGACTGATGTGATCTAGCCTTATGTAGGGCACCCACACCTCAGACAACTCCCTCAGAGAACAGTCTAAAATTCTGTATTCGCAGATTAGTTGTTTCTTCCTCCTAGTCATGGAAAGAACAAAAGGCACCTTTCTTTCTCTGGTAGCTGTCAGATTCTACTCATTGTTCTTCTTTCAGGCAGCTGTGAACTTCAGGAACTTCAGGGGCTTGCCCCTTGGATCCACAAGTATTACATTCCCTCTCACTCCCCCTGGAGTGAAACTAGAGTCCTGCAGGCAAACTGAAGATTTTATCAAATTAGGGGGAGAAATACCAGGGCTCCCTTTGACAGAGCCCCAATGGCAGACCTCCTGCAACTCTGACTACCACACTTGAACTTACTGATGAACATTCTAAGCTCCCGGAAAGCAGCCGACTCTAAAATGGTTATGCTGCTGTGAGAGTTCCAAATGACATGATCATCCTTCTCTCAGGCTAGCTGAGTAAACAATGATGTCATTATGTAGAAAGCCCCTAATGAGCTCCCCACCAGTGTTATGCCTGGGTTATATGCCACCAACTGACCCACATGTAACCGTAACCTTATATTGCTACAAGTATTAGTGCCTTACACAGTCTTGTAATGTTTTGTCTTGTTTTATTACTTATATTAGTGTTCTTTATTGTATTTGCTATGCCTATAGCGGTCTGAAATACTGTATATTTACCTATATGCTATGCTTCTGCCTTATATTCTGCTATAGTCATAATCACTCATATTTTGTAATTTTCCACTTGTATGACACGTAGTGTGCTTTTCTGATTATGTTGCATATATTTCCATACAATCTGGAAATAAGAATAGATAACACTTATTCTAGCTGAGCTATAATTTTCTAAGATATATGCCAACCATGCACTCTTGCTTCCTGGGGTCCACCCAGATATACACTCTGTATACTATATCCAATTGTATTTGTCTGCCTTATCCAAATGTTGCATTCATTTCAGCAGTGTATATATGTAACTGCCAGCCAGCCCTTCCCTAGTCTCTGAGATCTTAGTATTCTTTCTGTATGTTTGTTTGTTTCGTGTTTAGATTTATTTAGTACATGTAACCCCGGGGCTGACTGGTGGAAATTATACTTTTTGTAAGTCCTTGTTACATGCTTTGGCATGAGTATGTAATAAATATTTCCTTTATTACTTGTTTGCCCTGTGTTTTCCTTACTCAGCACACGCATACAAGAACCTGAATTATAAGCTGGACTTATAATTAACATTATTGGCAACCATGGCTGATGCTGTGACTAGTGAGGAATTCATAATAGGCAAGTTGCTGACGCTGTGTGTGTTTAATTCTTCTCAGTCTGTGTTTTTCCAGTGTGACATATAAGGCACTAGGGACCTCTGTTTTTATTCAGACTGGCTGCCTTTGTCTACTGGTTACAATAACAATTGAGTAAGTAAGAGAAACAAAAAGAAAAAAACACAGCTGTTTGTGGTAACTTTTTTCTGTCTTTTAAAGTTATCCACACATGTTTCCCATTTGCCAGTGTTCATTTACTGTGATTCTGAACACAGCAGTTGGCCAGCAAATGGTTAAAGGTTTCCCCAGCTTAACAGACATGTCTATGGTAATTAGCAAGGAGCTGAATGAAGATATCTCACGTTTATCTCAAAATACACAGTGGTTGGGAATGCTATAATGTATTAACTAAAGATGAGTTAATCAAAAATGTTTCGGATCCGATCATGTTGATATGTGAGCAGTATATTACACTGAGACAGTCAACTAACAAGCAGTCTGCTAAGGGCCTGCTCCTAGCAACGTTGTTAGCATCATTAGAGGCTTCATTGCAGATGTTGATTTCTGTGAGGTCTAGTTTTACTGACTATAAGAGATCAGTTGGTGAGAACAGTGCAGAACATTCTAGGAATGTAAACGTACTTCATTCTGAGCTGCAGGCATTACGTCAGCAGTGTGACTGCCAGTGAGCTACCTCAGATGAACACACTGACATGAAAGTGCATGAGATGAGTGAACTTTGTGATAAACTTCAGCTTGATAGACAGCAAGTTTTACAAATGAATAATATACTGTCTAATGCTAATGAGTCTTTGATTCAGGAGAATGATGAATTAAAAGCTGATTGCAAACAGGAGAGTCATGATTTAAAACAACTGAAGCTAGATCACGTAGATTTATCTGCCGCCTACAGGGTGTTACAGAAAGATGTGTCTAGAGGTTTGTTTGCTACAAATGCAAAGGTTAATCAAGATAAATGTTTTGCTAAAATGGCGAAGTTGCGCCAACATTTGTTCCTTTTACAAGGTCACTTTAATGCTATGAAGGGCTTTAATTATGTCCCCATTGACGTTTATTCTTCTGGGGAAGAGAACTTTGATGCAGAGAGTTCTGTAGATCGATCACTACAGGCTCGCTCCATGGCTGTCGCTGTTCCTGTTTTGTCACAAAATGGTGGATGTTCTCATTCACAAAACGGAGGTGAATGTCAACATCTTGTGCAGCAGTGCCATTCATAAAATGGCGCTGACCTACAACAAGATGGCCACTCTCAGGGGGTCCTCCTCCAAGATAGCTATGCCCATACTGTCCTACAAAATGGCCACACCCATACAGCCTATGCCCTACAACAAAATGGCTGCACCCATACAGCCTGTGCCCTACAACATAACAGCCAATGTCAGCAAGCCAAGGATAACTTAAAGCTATTCTACCCCCCTGCAATTGCTGTTTTGAATTTAAAGGACAAAATAGAAATTAATGCTATGATTGAAGAGGCTATACAGAGGCTGGATATCACTGATGAGCAGCAAAACAGATTGCACAAGGAGGTTAGTAAAATGATTAAGGAAGCTAGCTCACTGGAAAGTGTACTGAAGTCTAAAGCACAGACTGCTGCAGACATTGCAAACAAAACCTCCAGAGCAGTAGCTATAGAAGCTGACTAGAAACCACCTACAGGCAACCCCATGCAGGTTGCTCATTCAGCACAACAAATTGCTGACAGCGTTGGGCGTATGCTGCCTAATGATAATTTGAGCGGTCATCTGGCAAATGTGAGCTCACACTGTAAAATGCTTAGCCTTTCAGAGGACTGTAAGGTTGAAGTCTTAAGGTTCACAATCGAACCTGGTCTCTGGTCCAAACTTAAGCTAGCTGTATGGAATGGTGCTAACACGGATTTTGATGATATCTGTACTAATTTGTTAGCTGCTGCCAACCCAGGAGTTGTGGGTGTGCTTTTAGCCTTGAATGTGAGACAACAAGCTAGAGAATTCCCTGCCTCATACCATTCCCGCTTGTGGATGGCTTATCGCTCAGGCAAGCTCCTTGCAAAGGAGGAGTATAGCACTGAACAGACTGAATACAAGGTTTTGTATATCAGAAACAAGACACTAGCCCTACATGAGAGGGCTGAGTGTGCAGCGTTCCGAGAAGAGGACACATTTGATAAAATTCAAACGGTAACCGAGAGGCTGTGTCAGATTTATATCTGGTCTCTCAATTATAAAAACAAAAACAAGGTTGCTGCAATTCAGTAGCCTACTGGAGACTACACCACTGATGTAGTGGAAGGAGGGAAGGCACCATCCAGCTCAGCTGACACCACTACCCCAACCGGGGGGAGGGGGAGATACAGAAATGGGCATAAAAGAAAGCATGATGAGAATAACTATCAGGGTATGGAGTTTAGTAATGCTAATCAATATAGGGCTACTAAAGGCAGCGGGAATTACAAAACTAGAATAAACAGATTGGCTGAGGAAAATAAAAGGTTGAGCTAGATGTTAGATCATGTCAGATCTGCTAGAACTCCTGGTAGTGACTACATCGTGGAGGCAATTGTTCCAGCATTCCAACCCATGATGGGTGGGGGGGGATACAGGACCTGAAATAGTCCAGGTCTTGCAGCCTCTATTTACTGCTCCAACACCTCCCCCATCCCCCACATTAACAGCACCAGCTCCACCTACCATGCAGCCCTCTCCACTGACACCTGCCACTGTAGCATCACCTGTGGCAGCAGTGGCTACTACTAGCCAAAGTCAGTTATTTCCAGCTTATAATGTGAATGAAGCCAGAACTGGTAAGAAAGTGCAAGCAATGGTTGCACATCTCACAGGGGGAGTCCTAATATGTCACAATGACAATTAGAGGCCGTAGTCTGCATTGTTTCCCCTTTGGTTGTGGATACAAGTGGAAGGCCTTGTGTAGATGCCATGGTAGGGGGCTGCTGACAGGTAATGCTGCTTGATACAGGAGCACCAATGTCAGTACTACATGATGAGGACCCAGATTCCTCATACTGGTACACCGGAAGGTTGACCAGTGCTCAAGGTATGGATTGTACCATATTGCAGACATACAGGTCCATCCCCATTCCAGTGGTAGTGGGTATCCTAAACACCCAATTCACTTTTGACCTCATGTTATTATGTCATCATCCCAGTATTTTAGGGATTGATTTCCTTGCACAGCATGGCTGTGTTGTGGATTTATCCAACAGGCTAATGATTCTGATTCCAGGCCAGTACCATACTATCATGATATGTGATTCACATGTCCTGGCTGCCATTACACACAATGACACTGAGTATAACGTCATAGATATCCAGAAGGATCATGACTCATGTAGTGAGCTGAAGCATATACTTGCAAAACACCAAGATGTGTTTGCAACAAACAAACATGATTGTGGCAGGATGAAAACATCCATTTAAGTAACAGGCCCAGACCCTATTAGACAAAACAATACCCTTTTCCTGCAAAAGCCCTGCCATTATTGAGAGAGACTATCCAGTCTCTGCTCCAACTGAGAGTGATTAGACCATGTGTTTCAACCACAAGCACCCCCACCAATCTGGCCTGTGAAGAAACCAACTGGGGCTTGGAGACTCACAACTGATTATCAAAAACTTAATCAAGTAACCCCAAGCTGTGCCCCAACAGTGGCATCAGCACCAGACGTGTTAAGGATGTTAACACCTTACCTCAAATGGTTCAGTGCATTGGACATTTCCAATGGATGTTGGTCTTTACCATTGGCTAAGGAAAGCCAATACAAATTTGCCTTCACTTTTGAAGGGCATCAGTACACATGGACATGCCTCCCTCAGGGGTTTCATAATAGCCTCTCCCTCTTTCATATACACATGAAATATGCATTATGGGGATTTTCAGCCCCTGAATGCCTTCTGCAGTATGTGGATGATTTGCTCTTGCCCACAGCTACCAAAACAGAACATTTGGTTCTACTTGATGAGCTACTGACCCTCTTACAGAGGGCAGGCCTCAGATGCATCCCTTCTAAAGCACAACTGTGCCAGAAAGAGGTCACCTTTCTGGGCCTCTGCATGACTGAAAAAGGCAGAAGCCCAGACTTGAATAAGATTCAAGGACTACAAGACTTGCCCCTACCAAATAGTGTGGCAACTCTCAGACGTTTCCTAGGCATGGTAAACTACTCTAGGAATTTTATTTGTGATTTCGCACAGAAGGCAGTGCCTCTGTATGAGCTACTGAAAAAGAATGTCCCCTAGACATGGGGTCCAACACAGACAGCAGCTGTAACCACCCTAAAACAGTTGCTGGCCTCAGCTCCTGCTTTGGTTAATCCAAATCCATCTTTGCCTTATAATTTGGAAACAGCAACTACAAATGTCGCCATTTCATCAGTTCAAGCACAGAAATCTAATGGGCACATTAGGCCTATTGCCTATGCATCACAAATGCTTTCTTCGGTGGAGAGAAAGTATAACCTCTGTGAAAGGAATCTTCTTACTACTTTCTGGGCTGTGAAACACTTTTCATACATCATTGGTTATGCTCCTATTGTTCTGCATACCGATCATATGCCCACTAATTTTCTGTTGTCACAAAGAGTCAAAGACAGCTCTGTCTCTAACACCAGACTTACACACTGGTCTCTTCTTTTACAGGATTGTCACATTACAGTGCACTCTACAAAATTACCATCCCTGTTGGCCCATGGCCTATTATATACAGGTGATGCACGAATGTTCCTTCCAACCGCCTGACCTGCCCGACCCACGACCCTTTCTTCCTGCAACGCCGGAAGTACTAAATGACACCAACTTGTGTCATGTTTTCACTGATGGTTCAGCCTCATACAACAATGGGGATCAGATAGTGGGATCTGGGGTATTCATTGTGCTCCCTGACAATAACAGTCCACATTGCTCAGAACTGTACTGTAATTTCCTCACAGTATGCCAAATTGGCAGCTGTCACCTGTGCTCTGGAGTTGCTAAGACAAGACACTACAGAAACAATCATTTTCACAGACTCTGACTGGGTCTGTTCTTCCCTGCATAAATTCTTACCAATTTGGGAGAAAACAAACTTTGCATCCTCTGATGGTACACCTGTAAAATACAGAGACTTGTCAGTGTATATCGTAACACTAGCACAACAGTTTAAAGCATAAACTGTACATCCATAAAGTTTGTGCCCACTTTAAGAGTGAGACGTACTATTCTTTCAATGACCAGGCTGACTCTCTTGTGAAAGCTGGTGCTCGAGGAGGGGACAAATGGGAACTGAAAACCCCCTCTATTACAGGTACTATATGCATTGCTGCTGTGAAACAGCAAACAACATTTTTTGTGCTGCTAGATCTAGCATCCGCTCAAAAACAGGACCCTCATCTGAGGGCAGTATTCAAATTCCTTGACAAAGGAGCTAAGGAACACCTTCCACCACACAGTCCCTACAAACGAGTAAGGGATCACCTTCACCTCTCCAGTGATAATCTACTCATATGGTATCATAACCCCAGCAATTCTGAGAAACTGTGGGTAATTTCTGGACAACTGAGGACAGATTTTATCGATCAAGTGCATGACACTCCTACTGGAGGGCATCAATGAGTGGACAAAACCCTAGACAGACTAACTACTTTTGGATGGTGGCCACACATGAAACATGATGTGGAACACTACATTGATAATTGTTTGATCTGCGCACAGAATAACCTGATTTTAGCCAAGAAAAATGCCAAATTATTACCCCAGAGGCACTCAGACCCCTGGAATTCCATCCAAATGAATTACATTGGGCCACTCCCAATAACCAAAAACAACAAGTTTGCATTGGTGGTCACTGATACGTTCTCTAAATGGGTAGAAACAATCCCAACAAAAAACAACACTGCAAAAATAACTTCCAGGGTTCTGGCAGAACAACTTTTCACCAGATGGGGTTTCCCCTTGAAGGCAGACTCTGATCAAGGTTTGAATTTTACAGGTGAACTGATGCAGGAAACTCTGAAACTCCTAGGAGTCAGTCAGAAGTTTCACATCCCTTACCACCCACAATCATCAGGGCAGGTGGAAAGGGCAAACTGGCAGATCAAGCTTATGCTATTCAGATTTTCTAAGGACAACCCCAAGAACTGGAATTCCTTATTGCCTTTGCTCCTTATGGCAATAAGGGCTACACCCTCAGCGAGTACAAAATATACTCCGTTTGAGGTCATGACCAGAAGGTCGATGAGATTACCAGAACATCTACTTCTGGATTTGTGTGCATCTACTACTAATGGAGTATTAGTAGACAAATATGTCCAAAATCTGAAACAAGATATCCAACTGATACACTTGTTTGCTGCAAAATGCTTGGGCAAGGCCCAACAACAATCAAAGATACAATTTGACAAGACAGTCCATGATGTGGACTGGCAGGTCGGAGATCAAGTGATGGTTCTCAGATTTGCTGCTCCTACTCATGCTTTCAAAAACAAATGGGAAGGTCCCTATCCTATTGTAAATAAGCTCAGTCCTTCAGTCTACCAAGTTAGACTGCCACATAATAAGAAGCTCACTGACAAATGGCTACATGCCAATCAGATGAAGTTATATAAAAGAAATTAAAGTACTTTTCCTAACCCCACAGGGCAGAATAATACTGAACTAATCATGTTTTTCTTTTCTTTTTTTCTTCTAGGTACCTAACTGAGATGGTGACCCGACACCTACTCCTTTATGGAGTTTTGTTCATGACCTCACATTGTGTGGTCTATCATAAATCTCCCCATGACCCAGATTCTGGGATGCCCAACATCAATGTCTAAACCAATGAGGTGATGTCTCGTGGAACCCAAATTGATGTCACAAGTCCAAAGATCATCGTTCAGGAGGGCGAAGAAGCACTACCTAATGTTATGGTTACTGCCTCGGAGCCAACCAGCCTTGATATTGTATGGCATACAGATCGCAATGGAAAAAAAAGTACAAGTAGTCCGCCTGGTTAATAGTACTTTTGAAGGATTGCCCAATACCAAATTGGCAGCTAACGCTACTCTTTTCGACCATCATGCAAACCCCTCACATTCTAGACTGTACAACATTACAGCTTGGTTCGATCCCAGCGCATACAATAATTTTAAAACTGATGATGATCGAAAATTCTGTGTCTTATATTTCCTGGCACATTCTAGTATTCAGCTAGAAGTTATACCTAAAATTGAATCTATTAGAGATCAAGATTGGTTTATCAAGGCAACTGATTGTCCCAAACAAGCACCGGGTCCACCCAGTGGCTTAACTGCTAGTTCCTTAGCGGGTGCCTTGATTAATAATGTGTAATTCATGCACATTCCTGTTCTTTTGAATCTCTCATTGTGGGACATGTACTTGTCTGGTTTACATTCTGAAACAAATGTTTCAAGCTTTTTCCACATTTTACTTACTGATATTATTGCTGCGTATCAAACACGCATTAGTGACCCCTTAACTGGCATCCTTAGCACTGAACTTAGGGGAGTCCTTAGACCCCACCCTAAATCTCCTGTGGAAACAGGAAAACCAAAATTTTATAAACATTTTGATATGACATCGGCTGGTACAGCTACCGGCACTGTCACAGGCCTCTTTGGTTCTGGTATAACTATTTGGAATAGGGCTGATATAGCCAGTTTGAAATCCCAAATGTCTAAAACTGATGAAGCTTTTAAAAATAACATTTTTCCACCATTACATGGTGAAGATGGTCTAAGCTGGGAAGAACGTTTCGCAGTTTATAATATGTAAGAAATATTTGAAGTGTTTGAGGACACAAGATTAAAAATTAATCAACTGATTTCTGTTCACAACAAAGTAGCAGAAAAGCATTCAATTGGAAGAGAAATTTTATGCACTGCATATGGTTCCCACATCGAAACTATGATTAGGGGTTTGTTACTTGATCTGGAATCTGGACGTATTCCAGATCTCATCCATGATAAACATCTTGGACGATGGTATTGCCCTCACTGTTCCTCTATGTCATGAGTGGCAATATGTTTGAAGCAAACTTTATCAATGCAGTTATCAACAGCATGAAATCTGGGATATATAACCCCACACCTGAACATTTCTCCATGCTTTGCATCTCGCTTGTGCTTGATCCAGGATGCGCTTTATGTGACATTTACCATCTCCTTACCGCAATCTGATTCTTCATCAGCGATTTTCGACCATCTGGCAAATGTCCATTCTATTGGTCATCTTGATGGTAACATTTATTCTGAACATTTGGATCTTCCTGTATTGTTGGTGTTCCACCCTATACTCAGTGTTTGGGCTGCTCCCCACACTGATTACTGTGCCTGGAATGGGTATCATCTTCTCTGCAGATGTGATGTCTTTGATGTCATCTGCCCTGTTTGTGGTTATTCACCAATAAACTTGGATTGGTCATATGCCTCTGATTTGGATCTTCTGAACAATGGAACTTTGAACGTCTTTTTTATGGATTTTGGTATTAATACTGATGCTTTCTGTCCTATTGATTCTTCTTTTGACACTGGAAGAAACCATGAATTTATCCCTGGAACTAATTTTGGTGCATGGACTGTGGACAGAAACATTGACCTTGTTTGTCCTGTTCGCCTTCGCAAATGGATTGTACCGTCTGCTAAAGTGACTTATTCGTCCAATGGAGACTTCTGTGTTGTATCCAACCTGGAAACATTCCGCTATGGTGATACACATTGTGACATTCTTCACCTAAACTTTTTGTCTCACACCTCATCACTGAACTATTATTGGTCACACAGTGATTATACCTGTCCGTTCTATGGAATTTTACATCATTGAGTCTGACTACTACCAGACTACTTTGAATGCTTTGTATCAATATGTGCCTATCTTTAATGTCCATATATGACCTCTGAATCTGTCTCTTCAATCCCTTCTCAACTGTACTGATACTCAATTGATTTATATTAGTAATGATATTGCAAAAGCTACTGAGTCTTTAAATGATTTAATTGACAATGATTTTATTTTTTCACACAATCCCATAGTTGAATTTACATTTAAAATGTTTGTCATCATTCAATCCTGTTTGACCCTCTTTGAAATACTGTGCTGTCTTCAGCGATAAGCTGCCTTTTCCTACCTGCCTAAGAGTAGTACTAATGGTATTCAAGTAACCCGAGGGACTGGGTTGTTACATGTAGTTATGTCAGCACCGCCATGTTGCACATGTGCGAGTATCAAGCATGCGCGGTACTGTAATCTCTGCAGTACTACGGCTGACTCCGGTGCAGTGAGAGCACCACATATTCTTTTCACTGCTCTTGCCACTCCTAAAAGCTCTCCATTGCCATATTGGTTCTGACCAGAATTTGTTATAGTTCTGTCACTCTGGTTAACTCTGTTGCAGACTCGTTTGCCAGACACTTCCAGTGATGGGCAGCTCTCTCCACGTGCTCGGGATATCCACCAAAGCCTCACCCCCTGGTCTCTTCTCTACCAATTGGGATTGTGGTATTCTAACTCTGTCCAAGTGCAGCTGTATAAACCCTAGATTCCAACTCTAGCTACTCAGATGCCTTCAATTCACCCTTTTGGATGATTTGCTGACTTTTCTCACTGGCTTTGCAAATTGCTCCCTGACAGGACAACATGAAGGGACCCTGGTTTGAGGAGGCATATCAAATTTAAGGCTGTCAGAACTATAGTCATTTTAAGTAGATTAGAACCCTTTTAGAACCCAGGGATTTGAGTTTTAATTTGGAACTAGAACAACCGCAGGCTCTAAATACCAAAGTTTTTATGTACTACAATAAGGCAAATGTGTTTTTTATATTATTATTCAGACATCTTAAAAACATGAGATGCCAGTCTGAGGCAAGGCAGGAGAAAAAAGGTCATACAAAGGGTAAGTCAAATTACAGTATATCAATCCAATTAATAGTTTATACATAAGCGTTGGCCTTAAAGTTCTGATGGTATTTGATCTTTTGTGAATATGTTCAGAATGGATCCCCTATTTAGGAAGAGCTCTCACACCTCATTATTGGGAATTAACATTCTAAAATATTTTAGTGGGAGACACACACAGTAGGAGGCCATGCTGCTCGTCTACCTGTACATGGAGCTGTGCCAATCTACAAGATATCAATTGTGGCTCTTGGCATTTGCGAGTGAATGGCACACAGTGTTTCTTTTTCCTTTTCTGTATGCCATGAAACAGAATAGTATGGCTCTACTTTGGAGGTCAAATCTTTTTTTAAATGGGTTTTCTCCCCTCAGTGTCTCACTGTTGTTTTTTTGTTCTCTCAAGCTCTATAAACAAAATAGTTTGAGTTTTAAAAGCGTTTAGAATTCTAGAACTATTAGAAAAGTTGTAAATCAGAACCAGCACCAGAATTCAGTGGGTTCTGAGAAAAGTTGTCAGATTACTTCACGTCACATGATGAGAGCAGATTCCGGTCTTGGGGGGAAAAGAAGCAGAGTCCTCAATGCAGTCCACCAAAAGGTGGATTCAGTATTGGAAGTGGAAATTATTTGTCTCTACCCAAACCAGAACTTCACAATACAAATTTTGTGAGCTTTTGATGGGAGTTTGTCAGCAGCTGGTCTCCCTAAACATCTGCTCTACCTTTAATTGACCAGCAAAGTTGAAAATTGCCCAGGGAGATTGCATCTGCTTTTTCAGTGATCCAGTTAAGGCTGGAAAATGTACTTTATTTATTTAAAAGTTCATAACCGGGAAAGGCACCATTGAGCCGAGGCTCTTTTCCAGATGCGACCTGGGGAAAAGGGTTACATAGGGTGAAGCAGAGGCATATAGCAAATACAGTTGGTAGCTTAAAAAAAACATGGGCCACAGTTACAAGACCCAAACAACATTCACATATAACACAACAGCAAGTTCACAAAACATGGGTCACGGTTACAATGACCCAAAACAATGACCTAATACAGCAAAAATAAGTACTATTGTGGGTAGAGCTTGAAAAAAAAACAAAGCAGAAAGGTAACACTGCCTGATACAGGCACACAATTAAAAACAGAAAGTGTCACTTCAGCTTTGATACTAGTACAGAAGGGAAAACAGAAAGTGCCACTTCAGCTTTGATACTAGTACAGAAGGGTACCTGTGATGACAAGGGAAAGGAGGGAGTGAGGATGGTTAATCACAGGAGAAAGGAAAATTGGAATGAATACCTGAGGAATGTATTAGCAAATGGCCAGAAAGGACGGGTGGAAGAACAATGGAGACAAATCAAAACTGCCTTCATGGAGACAACAAGCCTTTGTATGAAACAAATAAAGAAAACAAAGCGGAATAAAAAAACACTATGGTTCTCAAAAGAGGTGTCAGGGAAGGTTAAGGAGAAAAAGGCTGCATTCAAAATGTATAAGGAATCACAGAAGGAGCACGACAGGGAATTGTATCAATTAAAGCAGAAAGAAGTGGGGAAGGCAGTCAGAAAAGCAAAGGCCCAAACTGAGGAAAAGATAGCCAACTCAGTTAAGAAGGGGGATAAAACCTTTATAGGTACATTAGGGAGCATAGAAAGGTTAAGGGAGGATAGTGAAGATTAATAAAGGAGAGGAGGTGGGTAGAGGGAGACAGTGAAAAGGCAGAGATACTGAATGAATACCTTTGCTCAGTATTCACAAAAGAAGAAGAGGAGGAGTTACCTAAACCAAAAAGTAGAAGCACTCTGGGTAGTGGGGTTGACGCCAGTCCATTTACAGAAGAAAGAGTCCTGAAAGAACTCCTAAAACTCAAGGTGGACAAAGCAATGGGGCCTGACGGGATTCAACCTAGAATCCTAAAAGAGCTAAGGGAGGACCTAGTGACACCACTAACCACACTTTTTAACAAATCATGGGAAGTTGGGGTGGTACCTGAGGACTGGAGGAGGGCAGAGGTGATTCCCCGTCACAAAAGTGGGAGCAAGGCAGAAGCAGGAAACTACAGACCTGTTAGTTTGACCTTAGTAGTGGGGAAAATGATGGAATCTCTTCTGAAAGAAAGAGTTGTTCAGTACCTAGAGGCCAGCAGGAAGGTCATGTCAGATGAATCTAATCAATTTCTTTGACTGAGTGACCAAAGTAATAGACCAGGGAGGGGCTGTGGATATGGCCTACCTAGACTTTAGCAAGGCATTTGACACAGTCCCACACAAAAGATTAATAATCAAGTTAGCCAGCCTGGGAGTGGGTCCCAGGGTGGTAGCCTGGGTAGCAAACTGGCTGCACAACAGGATGCAGAAGGTAACAGTGAATGGAACACATTCTGAAGAAAGGGGGGTTACTAGTGGAGTACCTCAGGGCTCAGTACTGGGTCCAGTCCTCTTTAATGTCTTTATAGGTGACATTGCAGAGGGTCTGGAAGGAAAGGTATGCCTCTTTGCAGATGACACAAAGATCTGCAACAGAGTTGATACACAGGAAGGGGGGTAGAAAGGATGAGAAGGGACTTGGCAAGGTTGGAGGAATGGTCAGACATATGGCAACTTAGATTCAATGCAAAGAAGTGCAAAGTAATGCACCTGGGAAATAAAAATCCAGGAGAAGAGTACACAATAGCAGGGAAGGTACTAATGACAACATAATGGAACGGGGTCTGGGTGTAGTCATATCAGATGACCTAAAGGTGGGTAAGCAATGTGAGAAGTCAGTAAGGAGAGCCAGGGGGATACTGGGATGCATAGGGAGGGGCAACACAAGTAGAAAAAGGGAAGTGGTTATCCCTCTATACAGACAGTTGGTGAGACCCCATCTGGAGTACTGCGTGCAGTTTTGGAGACCTCATCTACGCAAGGACATAGACAGGATGGAAGCAGTCCAGAGGACGGCAACTAAAATGGTACGGGGTCTACATCAGAAACCATATGTAGAGAGACCGAGAAAGCTTAATATGTATACCCTTGATGAAAGGAGGGACGGGGGGACATGATAGAAACTTTTAAGTACCTCAAGAGAATCAACAAAGTCCAGGAGGGTAGCATCTTTCAGAAAAAGAGATGTGTAAGAACAAGGGGGCAAATTTTAAAGTTAGAGGGGACGGCTCAGGGTAATGTCAGGAAATTTTTTACACAGAGAGAGTGGTGGACGCATGGAACCGCCTTCCTGGAGAGGTTGTGGGGTCTAAATCAGTGGGGGAATTCAAACATGCATTGGACAGACATAAGGCAATTATAGTGGGGGGTTGCAGGAAGTAGGCTATTGGTTAACTAGAATCTGCAGCTTATCCAATAGGTAGGGAAATGGGCAGACTGGGTGGGCCAAGTGGTCCTTATCTGCCATCAAAGTCTATGTTTCTATGTTTCTATTAATGACTTTCTTACCATAGAGGGTGGTAAGTGCGGGACTATGAGGGAAATGGCAACTGAGGGGGGAGACCAAATCAGTTATTAGGGAGGGGAGGGTTGGGAACACTGAGAGCACAGTGGATGGGGCAGCAGTCTGAGGAGCCTTTTGAGAGAGAAGAGGGAGGAGGCTAATCTGGGGCTGGGAGGGAGTTTGTTCTAGAGACAAGGGAAATGAAAGGAGATGGCAGATTGACCAAAAGTGAAGTGGGGGCGAGGGATCAAAGAGGTGCGTGTATCTCTGTGGTGAAGGGAGTAGTTTGAAGAGGCAGCTTGAGAGAGATGGGAGGAGAGGTAGGTGGGGGGGTACCAAACCATAACTTAGCAACAAATGATGCACAGTGAACCAATCTCCTGTGGGATAGAGAAGCAAGGGAGAGTGTAGAATATAGGAGGCAGTGGTGAGTAAGTGGAGGAGAGGCAATAGCAAAACAGTAGAAGGAGTTTAGCAGGGTGTCAAGTCTGGCAAGGGATAAATGAGAGGTGGTGCCGTATACCACATCGGCACAATCAAAAATGGGTAAGATCATTTTGGAGACAAATTCACGGCGGGTGGGAAGGGGGAGACTGTCTTTATGATGATAGAGGACACCAAATTTAGGGTGCAGCTTAGCGCAGATGGCGTCGACATGAGTGGAAAGTCCAAGTGACTGTCCAACCATACCCCAGATATTTGAAAGCTGGAATGTTCTTGAGGGGGCAGCCATCCAATGTAGTGATGGCAGGAGAGGACTGGAGGGTGGCCAGTTTTTGTTTTGATCCAGAGGTCATGGACACAGTTTTTTCTGCATTAAGTTTGAGTTGGTTATCCTTGAACCAGGACTGAACTCTGTTAAAGTCTTTCTGGAGGGGAGCCTGTACTCTGATGATGGAGGGCCTGGAGATGAAAATAACTGTATTGTCAGCATACATGTGTATTTCTGAAGATTTTCAGACCAGAGGGAGGTTGTTTATGAATAGGGAGAAGAGGATGGGACCAAGGATGGAGTCTTGGGGGACACCTGAGAGGATAGGGAGTGGGGAGGAGAGAGCATCACCTACTTGCACAGATTGCACCCTGTCATGAAGATAAGAGTGGGACCACTTAAGAGCAGGTTCAGCAAGGCCAACAGATCTAAGATTTTGTAGCAGGAGGGGTTGAGAGATAGAATCAAATGCTTTTGCCAGATCAATGAAGATGGCGGCAATAATAGAGCTCTTGTCCATAGCGAAGAGTATAGAATCTGTGATTCACAGAAGAGAGGAGATGGCTGAAGTGATGTTTCCTGAAACCAGACTGCACTGGAGAGAGAGTATTTGTATTAGCTAGGAATTCAGACAGCCTAGAGTGAATGAGGGATTTTTGGAGTTTTGCGAGGGAGGGGAGGAGGGAGATAAGTTTGAATTTACCAGGTACAGAGGGGTCACCTCCTTTATGGAGTAGTAGAACCTTAGCTGATTTCCAGGCCTTAGGAATGGTGGTGGTGTAGAGAGATAGGTTAAGGATATGGGTGAGCGGGGCTGCTATGGCAGTGGCTGTGATGTGGAGAGGCTTGGGGTGTAGACCTTCGAGGCTGGACTCGGAAGGGTTCAGGGCAAGGAAGGCTGAGTAAACTTCTAGGCGAGAGAAAAGAGGGAAATGGAAATTTAGAGGTAAGCCTGGGGTATCTGATTGGGCCGGAGGGGGGTGAGGGGGTGTGGGTATCAGGGAGAGCGCAAGTGGCAAAGAAGTGGTTGACAGTCTCAGTGAGTGATGCAGGGTCAGAAACAGGAGCTCCATCAACATTTAGGATAGGGGAGGTAAGTTGGGCAGGGGGTCTAGGAGAGAGCGGAGAGCCTTCCAGAAAGATGCGGGGAGGGTTGATCATGCTGTAGGTGGTGCCTAAAGTAATTAGCCTTGGAGAGGTGGATGGCCTTAGTGCATTTAAAGCTAGAGCAGGAGCGTAATGAAACGTCAAGCATGGCTGCTTCAATGGCTGCTTCATCAGGTGAGGGCTGAAGGGTTTGATTCATCCCACCCATATCATCAGACTTGAGCAAAATGGTGGATATGTTCTGATTTAGGGGTTAAGGGAGTCTAGTTACAAGGTCTTAATGCCCTGTAATGCTGCAGTAATTAATTGTTGTATGCACCACTTTCTGTATTATTGTATATCTATTGTTGCGATTACTTTTTACTGGGACCAGATGGCAGATGTTCTGACATTTCATTACCGAAACACCCTCTAACCACTGTTTTAAGTTTGACTATTCAGACCAGGTTCTTGCATTTAAAGATGCATACCTTTGCAAATTATGCTATATTATATTCCAAGAATTCTTGTTTAGTGTTCTGCAAACAATATCATACATGGGGTTTACTCATACAGAGGTCTAGTTTGCACAAGGTATTTTGCTCTGTTCAAAGAGTATTGTGTTTCCCTGCAGTTTTGGGGATAGCTTCCCAAGCATTAGTTAATACATAGACCCTACAGATATCTGGTTTAGTATAGGAATCCCTATATTAGTCCCACAGTTTAAGACAACCCTAGTGCTACCAAATTTACAAAAGATACAGGGACATGACACCACACCAAACAGTAGCAGTCTCAGTGTGAACTGAGCTGTGGGGCAGTTCACTAATACTGAGGCCATCCACAGGTTTTGTGGGTCCCCGGTTGATGATGCACCAGTGTAGTGAACACCAGATACCAGGATGGAGAGATTTTGTTAATATACTTGACAGCATGATAGATGCCAGGCCCTAGCAGGAGAGCTACAATAAACAATTTAACACAATCAATGCCTGTGGTGTTATGCCCAATACCACAGGCATTGATGTGATCCAACCCAAACTGTAGTGACTGTGAAAATTTAAGGTGTTTTCACAGAGAGGTTGAGTGATTGCCGACATCTAAGAAGGAAGCTTTTCTATCTTAAGTGCCATGCCCCTTTCAGCCAGATGACCCAATCCTGCATTCTGCAGTCCCACATACAGCAGTCCCACACACAGGTATTACGCTGATAAGGCTGCCAGTCCCGATTCAGTGCATGCATATTGACCTCCTGTATTATGAGCTGCTTCCCATTTCTGGTCCTTTCCTGAAGCAAGGTGCACAATCCATTCCTGTATTGCACAGTGTTTTTCAACTAACGGTGTGTCAACAGCATCAAAAAACCACCAGCAGTAGCTACCCAGACTAAAACCCACTATATCTGATACACATTCAGTTGAAGTTGCAGCAGTGTTTTACTTCTTACCTTATTTGGAGGACTTTCCAGACACAAATTAACTGTAGCATCTTCTGTTTAACTTATGTTTAAATCAGACACTAACTTTTTTTTTATTATTTTTTTGTCCAGGTAAGGCACTCAGTCCAACCTCATCTCCAGTTGTATCTCTGGAGCACAGGAAAGTTAAACGACTTTCTCAGGCTCATACAGTATGCAAGTGGCAGTTGTGGGTTTCAAACCCAGGTCTGTTGGGTTTCCAGTTTTACAGCTTGGTGCTCTATCCTCTAAGCTATCCTGACTCCCTTGTGGGCAGACTACCCTTAAAATCCTTGTATATGCTGTGCCCAAGAATGGACTTTTGATGTATCTACGTGATCTTCCTTGGGAATTATACTGTTTGCTTTTTGGTAAAGTTGGTACATAACATGTTATTAGAAACATAAAGAGAATAGAAGACTCTGTGCATTAGAGTGTGTGTGTGGTGGGGACTGGAGGCCTAGTAGGGGTTAACAGTTCATCTTTAACTTCCACCTGAACTACCTGAGGTACTGTAGGCAGTTGAGACTTTGATTTAAAAACTTAAAGAAAAGACAGCAGCTCTTCTAGTGAAGCGCACCACACTGCAGCATCAAAATTTGGTACTGTATAAGAGCAGGAGCTAGATTTTCAAAGTCCCTGAAAGTCACGTGGGTGCCGGAAAAAACTGGCGCGATTGCATCTCCACTTCCGGAGCTGCTGTTTTTCCCACAACTGCCAAATGTTCAAAGGTATAGCCAGTTTATGACCAGTTCCTGTGAAGGTGTGGGATAAAACAGACACAACAAACCAGACGTCAGGTGCATAAAAATGCAAACATGCATTATTTTATTCAAATCAGAAAATAAAAAAATTAAAATAATAAACATACAGAAAGCAAACGGTTATTCAATGTCCAGTATCCAGCAAATGTTCAAATTTCAAAAATTCCTGAGGCTTAGCTTCAGCCTTTGGAAACAGAACAGTGTCGAAACAAGCACACACTCCTGAGGTCCTCCTCACTTGGTATTCAGTATTCAGCCGATTCCCCTATCTTTGTTACACCAACTGGTGGGTTTTTATACCTTTCATGGATGATATCATCATCAGGTGATCCACCCATTTTCGCTAAAACCATTATAAACCTCTTCTCAGGAGTTCCCCATCAAACAGTAAAGACATACATGTTCAGATTTGTTAATTTTTCTAGCCTAGACTTAACTCCTCTTTTCTTGGTTAAGGGGGTTTTATGTTACCATTCTGTTTCATCTCAAAAGATAGTTTTAATAAGTTAGTAAGTCCAAGAAGTTTCCACTGGGTTTACAAGGGGAGCGGGAGAATGAGGGCATGCTCCTTTTCTCCCTTCTCCTTCCAACCTTTGGAAGTCATCATATCTTTTTATGTCCATTAAATCGTTAAATGTGACACCCCACAATAGACAAGCATATAGCAAATGTATTTCATTTTCATTTCCAGTGCTAGCGGCTGTCCCACAGAAACAAAGAGCAAAAGGAATGGGGGGTGCCCCGGACATAGAAACACAGAAACATAGAATTTGACGGCAGATAAGGACCGCTTGGCCCACCCAGTCTGCCCATTTCCCTGAGGGATAAGCTGCAGATCCTAGTTAACCAGCAGCCTACTTCTTCCTACCCCCACCCCCTAGAATTGCCTTATGACTGTCCCATGCATGCTTGAATTCCACCACTGTTTTTGACTCCACAACCTCCTCTGGAAGGCTGTTCCATACATCCACAACCCTCTCTGTGAAAAAATACTTCCTTAAATTACCTCTAAGCCGCCCCCCCTTCTATCTTCAAATTGTGCCCCCTTGTTTTTGCACACCCCTTTTTTTGAAAGATGCTATCCTCTTGGACTTTGTTGATTCCCTTGAGGTACTTGACACCCCACACATGGGCATCCACCTCAGACAGAGCTCACCCTGTCACACACACCCCTGCACAAGAGGGCAAAAATCCTTACTGTTGGCAGTCACCCCACTAGAACCCTGGAAGGATTGGTGCTTCAGTCAAATTAGTCAATTTAATGTCTTTGGGTATATTTCAATCTGGCTGACCTGGGTTAAGGGCTTGGATTGTTCACAGGGTATCCATACACTTCTCATTCTGCCATTGTCAATCCTCCTCCTGTTGTCATCGATCCTTTGCTCATTCCCACTCCATCTCCAGCTGCTTCATACAAAGCCATCATAGGAGGTCACTGGAATCCTCCAGGGCTCTCTCCCCCATCTGTCCCTCTGTCTCACTTTCCAGCTCATCCTTCGCCTTTCTTCTGGCTCCAAGATCCAACCCGGGTCTGGGTTTCTCACCAGTCTTCCCCATCATGGTATGAGTCAATAGATATGTTTTTGCCTCAGCACCCTGATCTTTTGCATCTGTCTGGGTATTGGTTCAATACCCACTGATAACGTCTCCCAGGCACTCTAAACATACCAGAAATCCCACTGCTAACACCACTGTGAAGGTGTGGGATAAAACAGACACTACAAACCAGAAGTCAGGTGCATAAAAACACAAACGTGCATTGTTGTTTTATTCAAATCAGAGAATAAAAAAATTTAAATAATCAACATACAGAAAGCAAAAGGTTATTCAATGTCCGGTATCCAGCAAATGTTCTAATTTCAAAAATTCCTGAGACTTAGCTTCAGTCTTTGCAAATAGAATAGTGTGGAAATAAGCACACACTTCTGAGGTCCTTTTCACTTGGTAGTCAGTATTCAACTGATTGCCCTATCTATCTTTGTTACTACAAGTGGTGGGTTTTTATACCTTTCATGGATGACAACATTGTCAGGTGATCCACCCCTTTTTGATAAAACCAGTATAAACCTCTTATTCTCAGGAGATCCCCATCAAACAGTAAAGACATACAGTGCTCCCTCTTTTATCCGTCCTCTTTGGTACAATGGAAAATGGGAGGATAATAGAAGGTGATGGATAACTGAGGGTTCATTAATAAAGTGTCTGACTCTGTGCTGATGTTATTAGTGAACCCATTACTGTGCTTATTGCTTTATTACTGAACTAATGAACATAAAAGGCATACAACAGCTGTTTGACAAAAGTCTTAAAAATGCTTTTCAAAGCATAATAAAAGTACTGTAAGTTACTTTATAAATAGCAACAGCAATAGCAATACTGGCTTAGAGAGGTTGCAGAGCAGTATGATAAATACAGTATCAATTAACACATTGCACAATGTACATTAGGCCAACTTAAAATAATCAGTTATAGTCATTTGCTTTGCTCTAGTGAATGCAAGCTGTTTAATTTTGTTATCAAGTGTTAAGCACTTGCGTATATCAGACTCCTCTGTGAACTCATATGATTCAAGGAATCTGAGGACTGTGTTAATTGCTTCTGTGGCCTCCTGCACAGAGGGGATTGTTTGTTCTGTGGTGTCATCATCATCAGGTGTCTCATCAACTGTATCATCTGGTTCCTTTTCATTTTTAACCATACTGACAATGTCCTCATCAGTTTTGCTTTCAAAAAGCTCACAGACATTTTCAAATGTGCCATTGTCTGCAGCCGAAATTCTAGTTTCAGATTGAATTGAAAGGGCATCACCCACTGTCCTGATCAGGGTATTAAGCTCACTGTCATCCTCCTCATTTGTTGTTACACCAGCAGAGCGTGGTATGATGTCAGTGTGGACCCCACAATTTTTGATTGTGCCTGCTGTTACACAGTCCCAGGCAACCTTTATGAAATGAGCTGCATCACTTATGAGTAGTGCTTGGTCTTTACCACTGTCTATGCAGTCAATAAGATGCGCCAGATGTTGCCTCCTATAGTAACCCTTAAAGGACTGGATGATTCCTGCATCTAGTGGCTGCAAATGACTGGTCATGGTGGGTGGTAGGAAGTGGATTTTCACATTGTTAAATGCTTTAGGGACAATATGGGTCCATCAATCCATCAGAGTTCATGCCCCATCCACTCTTCCCTCACTGCCAGGATGTCACTGATGGTCTGTCTAGCCACCACACGACTCCACAGCGTGGAAAAATGCATGCCACATCAGCTTGGCTAGCACTCGGGTTCTCTGTGGCAAATTTAACAATGAGGGCTTTCTGAGCCACAGTAAAGATGAGCTGAGACTGTTTAGGACCTGTTGATTCCACCATGCTTCCAACTTCCAGGTTTATAGCTGCCACCCACCATGCCACAACCATGTACCAAGCCCAGCCCCTTTTATACCATACATTAACTGTTGCTGCCAAATATCAATGAAATCCACACATTTTTTTTTGTTTCCAACAAAAAGCTAGGCTGGTACAGAAAGGTTAACACTCACCTGTGATGTTAAGGAGTTTTTGTACACGGCAGCCCACTTCCCAAGTTGGCAATGAAAGGATGCCAGTTTTGAGCAAACCGCTGCTCACTCAAATACTAATGGTATATTTTGAGACCCCCCTGTGACTGAATTTGTATAACTTACCCTACAATTAAGAAAAAATAACTTATTTTTGATCCGATGTAGTCTGTAGTTTTCGGGACCATGATGCCATGCGGTACAACCATGAGAACGCTGGGGTGAATTGAGAGCGAGCACAACTCAACATCAAACTGCTTATTAAAAATGAAAATATGGTCAAATAGATTAATATATCAATCAATCAATCAATCACTATCTTTATTTAGCCAGGCTTAACACCATTAAGCAGGGCTCATTTACAAAATGGAACTGGTAGTTTAAACAACAAGTCACAATTCAACAATTTGGCGTAGGCATAGCAACATTAGCAGCCTATGTACAGTCATTACAAGTAAGAATAGCATGGCTTGGCACAGTGGTGCACAATAATTTACAAATAGCAATGCAAGACTTGACACTGAGAACAGAACAAGGCAGCATAATTTACAGGTGTGGTACCAAAGGCAGTTAGCATACCGTTATGTGCGAGTTCTGTGCGAGGCAGGTCTCTGATAGACAGTAGGGTACAATATTATATTGATGAGGTCTAGGCCAGCAAAGCATTACATGGCCTAGGAAAAGACTATAAAGCAAGGGCACTGAGGGCACAAGATGCACCAAGGATAGTGGAAGGAGGAGAGGTTAGGAGGGGTGGGAGGGGGCAGTTGTAATACCTTCAGGATTGTCATAGCTGCATTAGTCGGCGTGGTACGTCTAAGGGTAAGGGAGAGGGTATGGGGTGAAAAGGTGCCATTAGCAGGGAGAGGTGACAGACAGGTAGGAGGGAGAGTCAGAAATAACTAGACCAATTGGTTTTGGTGAAGATTTATTATACAAAAAAAAATCAGCGAAATTAATGACAATCATAACATGAGTATGCATGATATCAATGACACCACCGATGATGCAAACTCAGCTGACGCCGTGGAAGTGGATGGCAGACTGCCAAGGGTGGTTAACCTGGAAGAAATAGACACTGAGCAAGCTAAAAGATCAGGTGAATGGCGAACATGGAGGGTAGCAGATAAATGAGGTAATTAACATGGGAGACAACTGGTGCAAATGGTAAGGCTGGCGGTAATGGAGGGTGGTGGATAATCAAGGGGCAGATAATCGAGGGAGCACTGTACATGTTCATACATGTTAATTTTTCTAGCCTAGACTCAACTCCTCTTTTCTTGGTTAAGGGGGTTTTCTGTTACCATTTTGTTTCATCTCAAAAGATAGTTTTAATAAGATAGTAAGTCCATGAGGGTTCCTCTGGGTTTGCAAGGGGCACAGGAGAACGAGGGCATGCTCCTCTTCTCCCTTCTCCTGCCAACCCTTGGAATTCATCATATCTTTGTCTTTTTACTTCATTAAATCATTAAATGTGACACCCTAAAATAGACAAGTATACAGCAAACGTATTTTATTTTCATTCCCAGTGCGAGCGACCATCCCACAGAAACAAAGAGCGAAAGGAATCTGGGGGGGCAGACACCCCACACATGGGCATCCACCCCAGACAGGGCTCACCCTGTCACAGTTACATGATTTAGGGCAGCATTTGGCTGTTATTTTTCGGCATAGCTGTGCCAAAATGTTACACCTGGTGGAATGAGGCATAACATCTCCCACAGTTGCGTCTGTTTTCCATGCAGAGCACAGGCTGAAAATAGGAATCTCTGCAGGTGCGAAGATTTCCGCATGCAGTGGTGGAAGCAGCATGGGATTTAGTCCCCGAAGGCATGTAAACCCAGCCCAGGTCCTTAGTGTGGGACTGTAATCCAAAACTGCCTGGCCATGAAGTAAGAATGCCACTACGTGAGGCACACTGATACCATCTTAAATGCCCAAGGCTGTACTTTCCTACAGTGTGGCTTATTATTGTCTTATTAACATTCTGCGTATGAAAGCCATGCTATCTTTTTTGGTACAATAAAGGTTAATGCATACCCTCTACCTGCAGAAAATTAAACTAAACCTTCAGCATACTGGCACATGTACGCATACAGTATACTTTATGTTACACTAGTCTGAGTCTTTTACTATTGGTAATATCGTAAATGACAGTTACTAACTAACTGTTCTTACCCAAGTACTCTGGTGTTCCACATAAACAGCCATTTATGGAGTCAGAGGCATTTTTAAGTATGGAGTGCTTGTGAAACACAGGAAGAGCTTAGAGCTGTAGGTTAGTTGTTGTAGAATGCTTTTTCTCCCATTATTATTTGTATTGAAAATTAAAAAAAAAAGCAATAACAAAGCAATAACAACTATATATCTAACTTAATGATAAATGAGAACAACATACAAAGCCCTAACTTTGAGAACAATAACTATGGTATTGCAGGATATCAATAGGTATTGATTCCTAAATAATGCACCTATATTTCTGAAATAAATCAAGAAGTTAATATAGCATGCAAATAATTATTCAAGATCAAACAACATGTAACAAATTAGGTTAAAAAAGCACTACTCATTCACTATTCACTTAATAACATTATTGATCGTTGTAGGATGTTTAGCACTGTTGGTGACTTGAGTTTGTAGTTTTGCTGCTAATGCAATGTACATGCAGCCTTTCATGATCTCTTTCCCCATTACAGGGATTACCACCTTTCTGGGGTACCATGAAGGCAAAAGAGCCCTCTTGAAGAGTGTTCTACCCCAAGAGGTGCTGCAGGAATGCAAGTTCCATAAGCTAAAGGTACCTTAAGGAAGATACCCAAAAAGCTGAGCTGTAGGCATTGAATGAAACTGTCAAAATTTATTTTTTGTTTTATTTATTTGAACATCAGAGTACCTTTGAGCTATGTACTCATTTGCAAAGGTTCCATGTCATGTGTTGTAAACCTACAAATTCATATACAAGCAGCATAAAGATCATTTGTCAATACATTCTTTAGGTTACAGGCAGCTCAGGAGAGTATTAGTCAGAGCAGTAATAAAGAAATGTACAATACAAGGTTTTAACACATCAGTTGAATATAAATGTACCATTCGGTTAGGAGGAGAATAGGTGATTTCTCTTAACAAGAGAGGGAAGGGGAGTAAAGCTGAATAAACAGATAAGATTAGGACATATAGCTAGGATAAGCCACCATCCAGACCCAACTTTGATGGCAGAATTTATGTTATCAGTACTATATTATTATTATATTATGGTCTTTGGCATGGAGCAAAGAAAAACCCTCTGTGGAGGAATCCTTTTGGGGTCCAAGGCCTTATGCAAGCCCTAACAAAGACAGCTGAACATGTTACTTCATAGCATGGGATAAAGTTCTCTTCACTTTCTGTCTCAGTTGGATTTCCACCCTCATAAAGGTGTTACAGGGCGTGGAATCCAACATTCCATCAGCTTCTGTCCACATCACCAAAAGCAAAAGTCACATAAATGTCTTGCTATTTTGTGCATTTTTGCCACTTTCTTGCCAAGCAGAGACACTGTCATTGAAAAACTACAGGCACCATCTTTAATCTCAGGAGGCCATGCAAGACTTTGCGGAGTGTGAAACCTTGTCGCACTCATCTCCCATTATTATGATCTCTGTGCTAAATTTGTGCAGAACACTACCAGCACCATGTTGAACTAGACGGAGACACTGCAAAACGCTGAAGAAATACAAGAATTCATCATGCTTGTGCTAAGATTTCATCGACTACTTTGTTAGTTTAACAGGGGTGTGCCTTGTGATTGTTGGCAGTGCTTGGACAGAAAGTGATTGGTTTAATGGCATCACTTCCCCTTCAGCTAAGTGAAGCCCTGTTTTTGTTTAGCGAGTGGAGAAGGATAAAGAAGATACATGGTCTCCAGCTCATTCAGGAGCAGGCAGCAGACATGCGCAGGAGTCTCTATGTGTCCTAGAACAATAGGGGGAGAAACACTTGAAACAAAGGCCATACACTTGGACAATTGCTAAAAATAAAAAGATACATCAAATCACCACGCTTTCTGGAAAAATTAAGCAGTAACACAAAAGAAGACAAAAAAGCCACTGGCTGTAGAGGTAAGAGGCTGTGAAAAGAGGCTTTTGACTATGGTGACGTAGTCTTTGGTTCCATCCCCAAAAACCTCCCTTGTCAGACTGGGCACCGTCTACAACTCCTTCTGCCACTTTGCACTTGATGCTCCCTCTCTCCATCACTGTGACTTCTATAACTACCTCTCCTTCCTCTCTCTTGAGGATAGGGGATGCTCCCACTGTACTGTATCTCCTTCACAGCTAAATACTGGTTTGGTTCCCTCCCTTCCTATCTTTCCTCCTCTCTCTTGCCACCTCCCCCATTCTCTCCATACTTATGAACATCACAATTTAACTATTCCCAGAATATCCACTTCTAAAGGCCAATCTGCATTTCCTACCACCTGCCTAAATTGTGGAACTCCATCCCCGTGCCCCTTCATCATGCCCCATCACCTGCTGCTCTCTCCTTCGTAAACTCCTTCCCCACATCTGTATATACATCTACCGTATGTATATTTATTGCTTATTCCCCCCTTCTCCCTTCCCCCAGGTCACACCTGGAAATGAGTCTTGACTTAGTGTGCCCTCCTGGTGAAACATTTTTTTAAATTAAAAATAAATAAATAAAAACATATAAAACAGCCGCACAGTACCTACTGGGCTTGCACTGAAATAAACATATATAAGTCGACTATGGTAGATACCAAACAAGTTAGGATATAAGAAAAAATAAAATACAGATGGCCAGCACTGTACAGTATCTCTTGAGCAAGACGTTGGTTGTGAAAAATAAAAACACAACTGCCACTGTATCTGTTGGGTAAAATTTAAATACTGTTGGCAAATTTGGCTGTAATTCTGCCATGACACTATAAATTGCTTGTTACTGGGCTTGAGTTTGTGCTGCTGGGCTTGAGTACTTAAAATAATAAAACCCCACACATTACAGGTCTGCTAACTGTTTACTTTAAAAACTTGTTTAAAAAGTCTTATTAAATTGCTGTTTGAACTACAGCTTCTCACATTACTACAACTTTTTCCTGAATCCTCTCACTGTCATACTTGAACGTTCTACTGATGAAGGTAGAACATTAAACCTTGACTTGATAGAGAAAATCAAAATGTGGGTACCTGTAAATTCTCTTTCTCCAGCTGCTGGTCACAGGGCTGTAGGACCACAGGGATCTCCTTCCTGATAGGGACGTAGTGGCAGGAAAACCAAATCTCAGCATCAGGACATAAGCTCCTCCCACCAGGGATCATGCCAGTTGGTTCAAAAGCAAGTAGAGAAGTTAGAAGACTAAACCAGGTAATCCCCCAATGAAAACAACTTGAAACAAAAAGTAATATAACACTATAGAACTAACTGAAGGCTAAAAAGACAAGTTTGTACATTCTCAGGAGGGAAGCAGCCCTGCTACCAGCAGTCAGAGAAGCAGAATTTATATGTACCCAAATTTTAATGTCTCCACCTTGTGCTGGTCGCAGGCTGAAGGACCACTGGGATATTTAATAGCAGTAAGACACATGAACCCCAGGGTCGGAAGAATGTAGAAAGTCTGTTTCATGTCCACAATGGCCTGTGGACCCTATGACCAAAGGAAGCTGCTGCAGATGCAGCAATATCGAGCTTGTAAAATAGTTGATTGAAATCTTAAGCCCTTTCCTCCTGTGACAGAGCACTGTTGCCAGGTGCCTGCTTGTAGGGAGGCAGGATGTAAACTGGTGTGATTCCTGGTGGGAGCAGCTTATGTCCCAATGCTGCAGTTTTGGTTTTCTGCCTATAAGTCCCTATCAGAAAGGAGATCCCAGTGGTTCTACAGCCCCATGACCAGCACAAAGAGGAAGAGTATTCATTTTTTCTCAACCTCTCACCTAGCATCTCACCTTATAATTTTCTTGACTCTTCTCACTACTGTACTGTGACAACTAACAGCATAATATGAATATAAAGTCTTAACATGACTTTTCAGACTCGTGGTGTGGCTAATGGTTTCTCATGGTGGCTAAAACTTTTGGTGTCGCTTTAGCCATGGTAACAAACATTTTCAAAATTCTATTTGGAATGTAGAAGTCCCTGCTGGAGTGGACTAGCCCCCTGGGAGGTGCACATGCAGTAAACATAACCTGGATGCTGAAGAAACATCCAGGTTGCAGAATGGACCACAAGGAGAAGACAACCCCAAAAATAACTGGGACGGGCATGGCAGTTGTTAATTTTGGAGTTAAGCCCAAGGAACAAGGCCCCGCAGTAGGACAAAGCCACAGAAGGACAAAATTGTACCACGCCCTTGAAGGGCAGAAACGCTAGGGGAAAAACCCAAAAATAATTGGGGTTAGAGTCCTGTATTTGTTGGGTCATGTGCCTGGCAGTTCCCCCAGGCAGACCCCTGGGTGGTGCACATACAGTACAAATAACCTTGATGCTGAAAAAACATTCAGATTGCAGAATGAACCCCAAGGAGAAGACAAGGTTAGAGCCCTGTACTCACTAGGCCATGTGCCTTGTAGTCACTGGCAAGAATGCTGAATGGTACGAAATATTATAATAGTACCGTAGAGAATGGCACAACCCATTAGAAATTATTATGCATGTACAGCCCCGAGGAAATAACTGGATGACCACCTTGGCAGTCTGGCAGTCTTACCAGCTAGAACGTGAAGCAGCAGACTGAAGGCTCAAAAGCACCAGAAGTGCAAAACACAGCCATAGCAGAGTGTGTGTGTGTGTGGGGGGGGGGGGCATGGAAGTAGGCAGCAAGTGGAGGAAGGAATAGAAGCCCCTTAAGGCAATGAACAGAGAACCCTTAGGCAGACAGCAGCAAACAGGAGGGGGAACAGAAGCAGAGCATGACCAGCACTCACAAGGGTCTACTCCCACAAGGCAGGGGGCCAACAAAAGAGAAGTGAACAGAGGAAGGTCTCCTGTGAAGCAATGGCCATAGAATGCAATAACACCACCCCAAACACAGACAGCAAGGGCAAGGCTAGAGCCCTGAAACATAGATGATGATGATGACATAAAAAAAGGTCCATCTGGTCTGAAACCAAAAGAAGAAGTGGTTGCACAACAAAATGTCAATGGAGCCCTGCAACACAGGCTGAACACAGCAGCAGGGGAGGAATGAAGCAGAAGGGAGTAGTGAAGCAACGCAGGAATCAAACACAGGACAAAGGACAGCCAGGTCGAAAATGGCAAAAAAAAAAAAAACAGTATGAAAAACAAAAGGAGAGGACAGGTACCACCAACAGCAGAAAACAGGGTAGCAAACCCAAAGAGCAACAGCTGCAACCTCGGCAGCAGCCCATGGACCAGAAGCACAGTACTGAAGGGCACCACAAGAAACAACAACTGAGTAACAACAGAGAAAGAAGGGAACACAGGAGAAATAACTAAGCAGCAGCACCAGGCTCAGTGATGTACCCTGATGTCAGCATAAGCAGAAGAGAGAGAAGTCATGTTGTGTGGCAGAACGGAGGAAGAGAACGTAAGAAGTAATGAAGCACAGGAAAACCATGCAAATATCCAATGACCACCAACAGGTGGAGGATCAAGATGGCTGCCTGACATGCTGCTTTGTACCTGAGCTTTGTGTAACCTTGGAGATAAATTCAGTAGTAGTATTTTGTTTTAGTATTTGCTTACCTCAATGAGTTAGGGAAAAGATAAGAATAAGCACTCAGCAGCCACAGCTGCTTACTTTGAAGTTTTCATGTCCCCTAAGGCTGCTCCCCTCGATCAGAGGTTTCATCCCATTGTAACTGGCCTGGACAGTGGAGGTGAGCCCAGTAGCCCAAGTAGATCCCCCACGCCACTGGTGTCTTCAGGTGTTCCAGATGGTATAGTCAAAGCTGCCTCTGTATAAGGGTTAGTCCTATCACCCAAAACCCCTGCTGCATTTACAGGGCACACTCATGGATGGGAAAAAGAAAAGGAAAGGGGTATATGCTCAGTTCAAATGGCAGAGCGATACATCAGATTATTTCTTGGATAGATCCCTATGACCATCTTTTTGTGTCTGTTAGTGCAAAAACTGACTTTTTACAATCAAATGTAAAGGCAATACAAGAAAATGTTGCTACAACTGAGAAATCCATGAAGGAGCATGAGGTGAAATTACAACAGCACAGTTCTACGTTAAATACATTGGAATCAACTGTTATGGCCGTGTCCAAAGCCATCAATTGGGAACTTGAGCAGAGTGAAAATCAGCCTAAATATAGAAACGTAAGAATTGTGGGATTGCCCAATACACTGGATTTGGATTTTCTATTGGTTCCCAACCTGGTAAAAGAAGTTTGTGTTACTACATTTGAACTACAGTACCTTCAGATAATCCTCCGACTGGCAAGGCATTTCGAGTTGTAAAGGCACAGGCCGCTTAGGCAAAAGCTATAATCCTTGCCACTTTAGCCTTTGAGTCTGACTGAGAATTTTTTTTGAACTGGCCAAAATGAAGGGGGTGTAAGACTATAAAAATACTAATTATTATCTCTTCCCAGATTACAGTTACCAGACTCAGCAAAGGCAGAGGAAATATTTTGCTTATAAGAAAGATGTCCTCGAAACTGGCGTTCATATACTCCTCCCCCTCCCCCCAAAACTTAAAACTGAATGGTGGGAAGGTCAGCATCTTCTTTGAGATAGATCAGTTGGCAAGCTACCTTAGAGAGCAATATTCCCATGCAACTGACTTTAATGAGCCTGACTCTTTGACTAGTTGGGAAAACACTGAACTTTAAATTCAACAGACAGAAGGACTTCATATTTTGCTTACAGATAAGTTTCCTGTATTGCCTTTTTTTTAGGTATAGGATTATTAATTCCTTCATGATATAAAACTAACTTTAACATATAAATTACATTTAAGAGTGTAAATCAATATTTTTAAGGGCTCTTGGACTGAGACATCAGATTTGATTCATGGTACTATGCCATTATGGTTAAACCTGGGAGCGAAATGTCTGCACTAATAGAATGGACTGGAAAGTGATATCACTTTTATTGCAGCAAGTCGGATTTTCTTTTGAAGATTCGAGTTGAATATACTGCTTTAGTTTACTTGATATCCTTGACATGAATCATTCTAGAGGTATCCTGTACTACAATCTATGTAATATAGAAATATAGACTTTGACGGCAGATAAGGACCGCTTGGCCCACCTAGTCTGCCCAGTTCCCTACCTAGAGGATAAGCTGCAGATCCTATTTAACCAACAGACTATTTCTTCCTACCCCCCACAAAAATTGCCTTATGTCTGTCCCATGCATTCTTGAATTCTCCCACAGTTTTAGACCCAGCAACCTCCTCAGAAAGGCTGTTCCATGCATCTACCACCCTCTCTGTGAAAAAAATATTTCCTCACATTGCCCCTGAGCCGTCCCCTCTATCTTCAAATTGTGTCCCCTTGTTCTTGCACATCTCTTTTTCTGAAAGATGCTACCCTCTTGGACTTTGTTGATTCCACTGAGGTACTTAAACGTTTCTATCTTGTCCCCCCTCACCCTCCTTTCCTCAAGGATATACATATTAAGCTCCTTTAGTCTCTCCTCGTATGGCTTCTCTTGCAGACCCTGCACCATTTTAGTTGCCCTCCTCTGAACTGCCTCCATCCTGTCTATGTCCTTGGGAGATGGGGTCTCCAGAACTGGACGCAGTACTCCAGATGGGGTCTCACCAACTGTCTGTACAGGGGGATAACAACTTCCTGTTTTCTGCTGGTGATGCCTCTCCCTATACATCCCAGTATCCCCCAGCCCTCCCTATCGCCTTCTCACATTGCTTGCCAACCTTAAGGTCACCTGATATGATTACCCCCAGGTCCCTTTCCATTTTTTTGTTGTTACTACCTCCCCCAAAATGTGTATCAAACAGATTGTTCAAATCACATGATTCTTGCGCTCGTCTGGGATTTGAACCCAGGACCTCTCGTACCCTAAGTGAGAATCATACCCCTAGACCAACGAGCCATGATGGCCCTCCAGGTGATCCAGGAGTCCAGTAGTCCCTGGGCCTCCCCAGTGGTACCGATTCCCAAAAAGGATGGGACTGTGAGATTCTGCGTCGACTACTGCAAGCTCAACAGCTGCACAGAGTTGAACACATACCCCATGCCCAGCACAGATAAGGTTCTACAGGGGGTTAGGGGGAGCCCATTACCTGTCCACCACAGATCTGACAAAGGGCTATTGGCAGGTACACGTGAAGCCAGAGAAAGGTCTTCTTCTTCACCCCATTTGGATTATTTGAGTTCAGGGTGATGCCATTCAGAATGAAGAACATGCTAGCCACCTTTCAGCGGCTTGTGGACTGCATTCTGCAGGGGTCAGGAGACTCCACTATGGCGTACATGGATGACATCGCCATCTATAGCTAGATCTGGGAGGATCATGTCAGGCATGTGACCAAGGTGTTCCGCCAACTGAAGACTGATGGGTTGACAGTTAAAGCAGAGAAGTGCCAGATAAGAATGGCAGAACTGTCATACCTTGGGCACAAGGTGTGGAGTGGGTACATTAGACCTGAGCCAATGAAAACTGAGGCCATCCACAGATGGGCCACGTCCACATCCATGATGAAAATACATGCCATCCTGGTGACGGCAGGGTACTATCGTAAGTTTGTGCCAAATTTCAGCAGTGTGGCCAAACCCCTGTCTGATTTCACCAGGAAAAGAAATGACAGAAAAGGTCCGGTGGATGACAACTTTTGATACTGCGTTCCACCAGCTGAAGGAGGCACTATGTCGGGCACCTGTGCTCATCAGTCTGAAGTACACTCTTAGGTTCACTGTGCATGTAGATGCATCTGATCATGGGCTAGGTGCAGTTATGAGTCATATTACACACTTGGGAGAGGAGCACCCAGTCGTGTACATAGAAACATAGAATTTGATGGCAAATAAGGACTGCTTGGCCCACCCAGTCTGCCCATTTCCCTACCTAATGGATAAGCTACAGATTCTAGTTAACCAACAGCCTACTTCTTCCTATCCCAACCCCCTAGAATTGCCTTGGACTGCCCCATGCATTATTGAATTCCATCACTGTTTTTGACTCCACAACCTCCTCCGGAAGGCCGTTCCATGCATTCACAACACTCTCTGTGAAAAAATACTTCCTTACATTACCTCTGAGCCGCCCCCCCATCTTCAAATTGTGCCCCCTTGTTCTTGCACACCTTTTCTGAAAGATGCTACCCTCTTGAACTTTGTTGATTCCTTGAGGTACTTGAAAGTTTCTATCATGTCCCCCTCCCTCCTTTCCTCAAGGCTATACATATTAAGCTCCTTAAGTCTCTCTTCATATGTCTTCCAGTGCAGACCCTGCACCATTTTAGTTGCCCTCTTCTGGACTGCCTCCATCCTGTTTATGTCTTTGTGGAGATTGGGTCTCCAGAACTGCACACAGTACTCAAGATGGGGTATCACCAGCTGTCTGTACAGAGGGATAACAACTTCCTGTTTTTGTCCCCCATGATGAAATTGGGATACTTCATTTAAATGTGTAAACAATTCTGTAATCTACTGAAAAATACTATTTATAATTTTTTTTTTTAAATGACCACGAGCAGTACAGCAGACAGGAGAGAAAGGTAGGGAGGAGAATGGCTGCAAACACAACAGACAGCATAGAAATGAGCGTACAAAGGATACTTGAAGCATGTGTTCTTATGTAGCTCTCAGTGGGGGATGTGGTGTAAACTGCCTACTCCCCAAATGAACCCCAGACTGAAGCTTCACAATTAAGATACTTCATCCCAGCATGTAATGCTCATCTAAAATTAGTAGTGTCCTGCAAAGTTTCCCTAAGATATACTATATGGTCATCTAGACAACCACACCCAGCTCTCTACCGCACATAAAGCTGCATGGAGCCAATTATATCGGTAAAAATTGGCATCAGTGAAGAACAGCATGACTGACATCTTGATTAACCAACAGTATTTCACAACTATCAGCATAACAGAAAATAAATTCTTTATCAAACTGGCATGTGAGTCATTGGCCATTTCAAATTCAAGATCTAGTTGCTTGCTGCACCTGTTTGTAACTGTAGTGGCACAAACTGCTGAGCTCCTTATAACATGTAATGAAACATAATGAATCAAGAATGAGACAGCTCCACTTGCCTCCCCTTCACACTAAGACATGTAAGAAAGCTGTCCCCCTTGGCAAGCATCTCCTGGAACTTTTCCTCCAACACCTCATGTGCATAGTTCTATATCAGGGTGCTAAGCTGTGGAATTAAGGGGATGCTTGCATTAATTCTGATTTGGAAGAAGCCCATCTTAGTTACTGACAATCTGGCTAACAGCTGCCCAACTGCTTATTTACTGTTTCCAAAGTCTTGCAGAAAGTGTTTGATAAAAAGATATTGGCTTTTGTTCAACCCTATAATTTGCTGGCCAGGTTTCAGTTCAAAGCACTGCAGAAACTTTGATTAGAGTCTGCAAAAATTTTCTTTTCTTAAGCAGCTGGTAATTATATAGCTGGCCTGATCCTGCTGCTTGATATTAACTCTGCTGCTTTCAATAATCTAGGCCCAGTAATCGAGATTGGAGCTTTCCTCCATGAAAATCCTTTTCCTGAGTGCAAATTAACATAAACCTCAAAGGTTGGTATATTTCAACAAGCTCAAAACATTGTGTGAGTGTTCAGTGCTTGTCTAAATACCCCTTCCCAGAGCAAGGCACAAACAGGTGTGCTTGGTACAAAGTGCAACTCCTGCTTGCTACACAGAGATATGTATCCACTGTGGCACAACGGGCAGCAAAGGAGTAAAGTATCAGTTAGGGCATCCTAAAGTGGTTTGCGCTGTTACACTAGGTTACCCTAATTGAACGTCCCTAGGCAAATGATCTTTCTCCTCGATGCATGCCACAAGAGATAATTAGCATCCCATTATGGTCTCATTTACACAGGAGGAGAAGCATGACTTTGCTGTCTGGATTGTGTGGAGGCTTGGAACTCTTCTGATAAGTGTGACAGGGTTGGATAAGACCCTGTTTCATTTGTTATGCAGAGAGAGCTGAAAGCAAGGATCTATTTTGTCCTCTCCTATTCTGCCACTTGTCTGTCTCTCACCTGTCTGATTGCGCAATCAAATTTTTCTTGTGGCACCTAGGAATTGGCTACTCTGATGGTCCCACAATTTTCCCCTGGTATCTCCCTTCCTTCAGTTGCTGTTTCTATTCTTTCTTTCTCCCCTTGATATCTGTGGTTAAAAAAGTATATGTGAATCTTTATGTGAAACTGGGATCACTTGGTTTGCAAATGTATATAATGATATTGTTGAAATGATTGCAGAAAGCTATTTGGGCTTATTAAAAAAGATAATCTGAGGGCTGACCTTGAGATGCATTTTGATCTCCACAAGCTTCTTTACAGAACTGACAACATGAAAGCAGCTCTGGGACAAAATGTATTATTTTATTGCACCTATTAAGACTAGATGTGCTCTTCATGTTAGCTTCAGGAGGGGAAACTGACAAAGTTTTGATACATTTTGTGAAAAATAGGAGATGTAATTTACAACAACAGGATGTGGAGTTTGACTGCCAAGCAAAAGTTTCTTATATAATCAGACCAATGTTTTTCCAGAGGGGGGACTCGGATGGAGAACTTCTGTTTGTACCACCTTTATGAAGCACTATCCTGTACAAGTGTATTTTATTTTTTTCCTATTTTATTATTGATTGATAATAACAAAATACTACTTGTGAATTTTATAACTTCTCCTAGTCTGCCTATGCTTCCTGACCTATGCCACTGTGACAGTTGGTGTTAGCTGTGCGATTTATGTTGAACATACTTTAGTTTTGTGCATGGGTACTAAACCTGGTACCAGGGAAGCATAGAAGAAAGGTATGGATCTTGCGACAGAAGAATGGCGGCCAAACTAGAAGCAGAAATAAAAGTCCACACTGAAACTGTACAGCTGGCACAAGTGATGAAAGAAGAACAGGCAGGGACAGAACCAGAAAGCATGCCTGCCTTCTTTAAATGGTGGTCTATATAACAAAGACAAACTGAGAAACAGAGAGAAGAAGAGATGCAGTGACAGAAGCAGCAAAGGCTGGATGCCTTGGAAGCTATCAAAGCTGGAGGGTCTGGCACAGGTCCAGCAGATCAACAAAACGCAAACTTAAAAAACGTCAAACTTAACAAAGTTATGTCCCTCGGATGATATCAAAGCATACCTGACAACAGGGCTCCAAATATGCATTTTCAGAGCGAGTACTGTACTCCTCATTTTCAAAGAGAAGTGAGTAAAACCAAATTCAGGTGTGCACACATGACAAAACCTCGTCCAAAGTTAGTAGATTTTTTAAAAACCACAATCCATACACATTATAGCAGCGAGGCTATAATGCAGTAAGGGGTATATCACAATAAAAGAACAGTCAAAAGTATTACTTAAGGTTGCAAAGAGATTTTCATCCACCATTTCCATGGACCACTTACTGTCTTCCCTGTGTAGCCACTCCAGCTTCAAAAGTTTCACTCAGATAGGAAAACAAAAACATGATGATTTATGATGATGCAACATGAACATCAAACAGCACTGTGTAGAATATAGTTTACCATTCAGTAGTCTGGTCTGTGTAATTTTCTTTATTTTTGTGACACCAGCTCCTTCAAAGATCACTCCCACCATACATGGTATCACCAAATGGTGTCAGAAAGCCTCTTACCCACCACCATGCATGCAGTCAGTCCTGTGTTGAATGCTTCTGGTGAAGGATGACTGTGGACTTATCCAGTGGAGTAACCAGCCTTTCAAAACATGATTGCAAAGGCCACTGTAAAGTATAGGCAGGGTATCTTGGTGCTAGCTGGTGTATTTGGGGCATCATTTAATTATCAATTTGCTACCTGTTGCGCCCTCTCCCTTGCCCATTAAGTTGCTCCCTAGCACCCCTCTATGGTCCCTACAGTCCAGTATATTGCCTGAACCTCCCTTCCAATAGTCAAGCCAGCTGCTCCAGTTTGAGCCCCTCCACCATCCCCGACCAGCAGTCTGCTCCCTAGCTCTCCACCCTAGAATCCCTAGCCCCCCCCCAACAGGGCAAGTTGCATCCTAGTCTCCAGCCCTCCCCCAGCCCAGCAAGTTGCCCCTTCCCCTAGCCCAGTAGGTTTTCCCAACCCAACTCTCAGGTCCTCCGCCAGCCCCTGCTAGCCTCCCCAAACTCAAATACATAGTTTATGTAAGATAATCCAGTCCATAGCTAAGACATATAAAATAATGCATGGGGTGGTGTGTTTAACAAGATTTTACACACACCCTGAGGTGTTGGTTATACATAAAACTGAGAGCAAAGCTCGGGGTTCATTGGCATCCAACACTGAGGGGTGTGTGGCCATCTGAGATTAACACACCACCCATGCGATATTATTATATAATTGCTAGAGCATTGTCTCACAGCAGCAATTATATAAAATAAAACAGCCGCAGTCCAATGAGGATGAAGGGCAGTCCATGTTCCGTCTGTGGCTGAGCAACTCCCAGAACCTTTTTTCTTTTTTTATGTTAGCCAAGCGAGCTAAGTGAGCAGCTAAGAGGCAATTTTTTTTTTCATTAACTGACTTTCAAATGATACTGGTGGTGTCCTGCAGTGAAGTGTCCGATGCCCCATAAGTGGAGAGTAGATAGAGGAGATAGCGGATGCAGGCACACGCATGGAGCATTGGAAACCCGGCACATAATGGCGAATTATAACCCGGTTTCCAATGTGAGAAAACGCTCCCCAGTTATTATATAACTGTAATGTACTGCACTCTTTGACAATGACTGTTTGCTGTGGTCAAGAATAAAAAATAAAAGTGCACTCCATTTCTGTGCTCAGCAGTTCTCCCACCCATCCTTTTCCAGGGCTGACTGTGACATGAAAAAGCGTCTGGTTTGTGCCTGTGGCCCAGGCCTGCCTGCCTACTAAATGCCATCATGCTTTTCTACTGCCAACCAGTTCTTTTTTCCCATACAGATTTTTATGGTATTTTGTCTTTTTCTGTCTGATCCCGGACCCCTACCTTGGACGGTGTGCACTTGGCTAGGCATCATGAGGTGCTCTCCTCGTGTCACCCCCGCCACCTAAGCTAACCACCAGACCTTCACCTGGTGGCAGCAGGACTACGGGGGCGGCGACCACCCCCAGGAGAGGAGAACTGCCTTCCAGCTTGCTCAATCCTGCTTCAACCCTCCCCCACGTGCCAACACCTCGATGACCTGAGTCTGTTCCCGAATCTGGGTTGCTGGCGTAGTGTGAGATAAGGCATCCAGTGCCTCAGCCCTCAGCACCACCGAGCCGGCTCCTGCCAACCAGTTCTATATGACTCACCTATTGGTTCACACACACCAGCCATCCAGAGGTATCCAGAGGGCTCCAACTGCTGTGGTCAATATGATTAATTTATAGACAGTCCAGTCATCTGGTCTGTACTTTGGCTGCGATACTACTACTCATCACTCCCAGAGGTGAGCAACAAATCTGCAGGCCACACACACTGACCATACACTCAGATCCCAGCCAAACACTGCCTATATCGATGACCGCGAGCGTCAACACCTGGCTGACCCAGGAGGAATCACAGCAATGGACAAACCAAGGCCAGGCTATATCCACAACAGACATGGCCTGGACTCCTCATAACTCACTACTTGGTGGTGCCAGTGACCTCAGTAACAGTGAGTGAGGTCCATGCGTTGGAGCATGAAACAGAAGGTTTAATTGGAAGCGCCTCCTTTCTGAAAGATGGGCTGCTTTGCCACTTTCTTGATGCCTCCCAGCCCATCATTTCTCAGCTGCATTAATTCCCCCTGTCCCGAACATTCAAAACTTGCATGTGCATCACAGTACAGAAAGGGAGTAAAGGCAGATCAGGACTGTGGGCATGTGCGGCAATGAGTTAAAAAGGACGTCTCAGCAAGCGTTAATGGAGCACCAGACCAATCATTGGGCAGGGGGGTGGGTTGACAGATGACAAAATAAATGAAGGAACTCCAGAACACCAGGCATTGCTGGGGCAGAAGACCAAAAGAAAGATAGCACAGGTGGCTCAGCATTCATATTTAGTATACAACTCAATTAAAAAATTACTCGTAAATGCTATTTTTATGTGCGTAATTATGCTCTGTACACACCTAATCTGAAGCCCTGCCTGACAACTTTTAAAAGGGTCACTGGAGCCTACCAATGGCCAAAACCTCAATGGACTATCAGACTGGTACCTTCTCTGACAGGTAAACTCTAACTTGCCTACAGCAATTAAGGAGCACTGCACTGTCAAAAAACTATGACCGTGTGAAAAGAGAAATCTTTAAAACATAAGACATCTCAGGAGACAACCTACAGGCAGAGACTGCGGTCCCTGAAGTACCACTCAGTTGACAATCCATGAAAAGCCTTCCTCCCAACTCAGAGAACTCCTCCTTAAATGGCTCCAACCAGAAGACAAAACAGTTCCATGGACTGTCGACATATCTGCAATGGAGCAATTCATCAACATCCTTCCTACAGATGTGCAGCTTTGGATAAAAGAACAATGGCCTGAAAGTGTGGGAAAACATAGAAATTGATGTCAGATAAAGACCACTAGGCCCACCCAGTCTGCCCATTTCCCTACCTAATGGATAAGCTGTAGATCCTAGTTAACCAACAACCTACCTCCTCCTACCCACAATAGAATAGCCTTATGTCTGTTCCATGCATTCTTGAATTTCCCCACTGTTTTTGATTCTATGACCTCCTTAGGAAGGCTGTTCCATGCTTCCACAACCCTCTCCATGAAAAAATACTTCCTCACATTACCTCTGACCCGTCCCCCCCATCTTCAAATTGTGCCCCCTTGTTCTTGCACATCTCTTTTTCTGAAATATGCTACCCTCTTGGACTTTGTTGATTCTCTTGAGGTCCTCAAAAGTTTCTATCATGTACCCCCTCTCCCTCCTTTCCTCAAGGGTATGCATATTAAGCTCCTTTAGTCTCTCTTCATATATCTTCTGGTGCAGACCCTGCACCATTTTGGTTGCCCTCCTTGGGACAGCCTTCACCCTATGTCTTTGCAGAGATGGGGTCTCCAGAACTGCTCGCAGTACTCCAGATGGGGTTTCACCAACTGTCTGTACAGAGTGATAACAACTTCCTGTTTTCTACTGGTGATGCCTCTCCCTATGCATCCCAATATCCCCCCAGCCTTCTTACTTCCTACTCACATTGCTTGCCCACCTTTAGGTCATCTGATATAACTACCCCCAGATCCCTTTCCATTTTTGTTGTTGTCAGTTTCTCTCCCCCCACTGTGTACTCTTCCCCTGGGTTTTTGTTTCCCAGGTGCATTACTTTGCACTTCTTTGCATTGAATCTAAGCTGCCATACATTTGACCATTCTTCCAATCTTGCCAAGTCCCTTCTCATCCTTTCCACCCCACCCTGTGTATCAACCCTGTTGCAGATCTTTGCGTCATCTGCAAAGAGACATACTTTTCCTTCCAGTCCCTCTGCAATGTCACTTATAAAAACATTAAAAAGGACCAGACCCCGTACTGAACCCCGCGGTACCCCACTAGTAACCCCCCCTTTCTTTACTGTGTACTCTATTTACTATTACCCTCTGCATCCTGTTGTCCAGCCAATGTTTTATCTAGACTACCACCCTGGGACCCACTCCCAGGCTGGCTAATTTGTTTATTAATCTTTTGTGTGGGACTGTGTCAAATGCCTTGCTAAAGTCTAGGTAGGCCATGTCCACAGCCCCTCCATGATCTATTACTTTGGTCACCCAGTCAAAGAAATCTATTAGATTCGTCTGACATGACCTTCCCACTGTGAATCCATGCTGCCTTGTATCCTGTGCCCCGCTGGCCTCCAGGTACTCAACACTGCTTTCCTTCAGAAGTGATTCCATCAGGCCGGCCCAGTGGCATGGAAGGCTGAGGTGCTGGCACCCTACCTCGACCCATGTCGGTGACCCAGGTTCGGGAACGGACTCGGGGCGCTGGGGGTCGGCAGGAGACAGAGAGGATGGAGCATCCGGTGGACTGCTCTCCTCTCCGGGGGTGGAATCTGGGGACACATCGCTCAGCAGCATCCCCAGTGGAGACTGGGGGCACTGTTTGAGCATGCACTGACTGGGCAAAGAAAACCAGGAAAGAACAGCACCTGAAGCGAGCGGCTTGATGGCCGTCCGCAAGTTTCTCCGGGGCACCCGCCTTGCTCCGTGCCCCCAGGAAGTACATGGGATCCCTCTCTGTGGCCCCACTGTGGTGGGGGGAAGCCACAGAGTCCAGTGTCCACAGTAGAGGCAGGTGGCGGCTGGATGTCTCCCAATGGGGGGAGCAGCTCAGGTGGCCGTGGGGGGAAAAAAAAAGAAGTGATTCCATCATTTTCCCTATCACTGAGGTCAAACTGACAGGTCTGTTTTTTCCTGCCTCTGTCTTGCTCCCACTTTTGTGAAGGGGAATCACATCCGCCCCCTCCAGTCCTCAGGTACCACACCATCCTCCCATTATTTGTTAAAAAGGGTAGTCAGTGGTGTTACTAGTCCTCCCCTTAGTTCTTTTAGAATTCTGGGGTGAATCCCATCAGGCCCCGTTGCTTTGTCCACCTTCAGTTTTAGGAGTTCTTTCAGAACTCTTTCTTCTTTGAAAGGACTGATATCGACCCCCCTATCCAGAGTGCTTTTATTTATTTATTTATTTAGCTTTTGTTGACCAGGTAGGTACACTAGACCATCTGTATGCCTATTTTCAGGTACGACCCAGGAGAGTACAAGGAAATTACAGGTACAAACAAGGTACATAACAACAAGAGGGGCAATGTACAGAGTTACAAGAGAGCAAGATAAACATAGACAGTATACAGTGAGCAGTAATAGTTAAGTATACATATACATACAGAATAAATAGACTAACACATTCAATGGTATTACATTGCATAAGTGCCCTATTTACCAGGACCACTTAATACATAAGCAGATGGCAATCAATCACATGCTACACAGAGATTAAAGGACAGTAGGCAGTGGATCAGAAAGGGACCAATTTGGAGACCTGGTTAGGGTGGCTTGGCACATCCACACACCGAGAACTGTTTCAAGTGCTCCCACAGGGAATTCCGGAGACACAGTTGGGAGGGGGAGGAATGTACATGGTCAGGAAGGGAGTTCCACAGCCTCAGAGCACATGTAGCAAAGTCCCTAGCCCCCATTAGGGTTTGAGTATATGGAACTTTGAGCACTGCCAGACCCCGAGACCTGAGGGAGTAGGAGGAGGAGGAGGAGGATACAGCAGGAAGGAGAAGCAGCGAAGGCCCCGGTGGGGTGCCAGTCCTGAGCACCTTTCCTATGAAGCAGCCCAACCCATATTTCAAGTGATTGGTTGGGAAAAACCAGCTCAGTTTGTCGTATAATTGACAATGGTGGGTGAGACGTGGGACAGCCAGGGCAAAGCGACAGATGTTGTTATAGGGCGTGTTCCACCTGGCAAGGTGGACCTTGGAGGTGCCAGCGAACAGTAGAAGGCCATTGCTTAGTGAAGGGAGCAGCACACCTCTGGCCAGTGCCAAGCGAGCTGCAGACATCAAGTTTTTCTTTGCCCTGTAGGCAAGACCCAGTTTGCAGTTTACGGTTTTACAAACATTTAGGATGTGACTCCCCAAGTTGAGTTGGGGGTCAAGTGTAACCCCAAGATACTTTGTTGAAACTGTGGTTGGGAGGGGAGAGCCATCCACACCACTGACACATGGAGGGACAGCAGAGGCCTTGATCTTGGCTGCTGACCCAAAGAGCATGGCCTGAGTTTTTTTCAGATTGAGGACCAGCTTGTGGGATGTAACCCAGGCTTGAGTATTCTTAAAGGCCTCACTCAGCTGAAGGTTAAGAACCCCAATGTCTCGGGAATGTGCAAGGATGACAAGATCATCTGCATGAAGTGTGGCACTACAGTTGGAAGCAGCAGCAGGGAGGTTGTTGACAAATGCGGAAAAGCGAAGGGGCCCCAAAACTGATCCCTGTGGGACACCAGAGGTCACCGGAGTAGAGTCAGAGAGGACCTTGTTGAATTTAATCTGCAGTGTTCTGCCCTGGAGGTAGTTTCTCAGCCAACTCAAGGCAGGGGGGACAGGCCTAAGGACTGTATCTGCGAGCAGAGTAATGCATGGTCAACAAGGTCAAAGACCTTGGATAGGTCAATGAATATGGCCCCAGAGAGTATGCCCTGGTCCATGGCCACCCTGATGCTAGAAGAGACAGAGACAAGGGTAGTGGTCGTGCTGTACCCTTTTCAATATCCATACTGTGCAGGGGACAGCAACTGATGAGTCTGAATATACTCTGTAAGCTGTTCAGCCACAGTTTTCTCTAGGAGTTTACTAATGGCCGACAGGATGGCAATTGGATGATAGTTGTCCAGGACTTTGGGGTTACCTTGCTTAGGAACAGGGACAATCCTTGCTACTTTCCAAATACCAGGGATAACTCCAGTGACAAGGGACAGACTGAAGATATGTGCCACTGGGATGCCAATGTAGGGAGCATCCAGGTTCAGAAGCTTGGGTTCCATGTTATCATGGCCAGTGCTGGGGTGTGAGGAGAGACCAGAGAGAAGTCTCTGCATCTCCTTGACAGACACAGCCCTGAGAGAAAATAATGGGTGAGAGGGGTGAGCCTCCCGAGGGACAGCAGCCGAGGGGCCTCTAATATCCTCTACAGCAAGGAAAGAGGAGGTAAACGTGGACAAGTCTGAAAAGTGGGAATTTAAAGCATTGGCAATCATGAGTGGATTATTACAACTTGATCTTCTAATGATCATGTCAGAAACTCCCAAGTTGGAGGAACTGCTGACTAAGTTTTTTATGTTCCTCCAGAACCTTCGTGGGTCCTTAGCAGAGCTAAGCAGGGCAGCTTTACAATATTCACTTTTTGCTGCCCTGATGGCATTTTTGCACTCGTTTCTGAGCTTCCTATACTGTTGGAAGAAGGACTGATCCAATGTGCATTTGAAGTAAGCCCAACACTTGTCCCTTGCACACATAAGGGTTAGGAGGCTCCCATGCAGCCATTTTGTGGCAGTCCCCCTCACTCTCCATCTAATAAGGGGGGCATGTTTGTCCTTCAGGGTGCCAGAAACAGTGAGAAACTGGGAGACAGCTGCGGATGGGTCATGGGCACTGAGCACTCCTGACCAGTCAGTGGTCCTCAGATCATCATGAAAAGGCCCCAGATCAAACTTAGAGAAATCCCTAACATGAATGATTTTGTGGGGAATTTTTGGGGAGGGGACCTTCCATACACAAAACACTGGGGTGTGATCTGAGATGGAGTCAGGTAGGGTTACAGCTGAGCTGATCCTATTTGGGTGGTTAGATAGGACCCAGTCCAGTAGGGAGCTAGTTCCACCTTTAGCAGCCCATTTAGTGGGCTCCTGGATGAGCTGAGTCAGGGAAAGACTCACCAACAGAGGTTCAAACTGCTTGGAGTTACTTCCTGTCCAGTTTAAGGTTACATCACCTAGGATCAAAAGTTCATTATCCCTAACAGAAGGGCCAATGGCATCCAGGAGGTGGGTAAATCCAGGCAGATCACCCTTGGGGGGATTATATGTGCATACAACATGCAGCTTCTTTGTATTTCCAAGCAGCAGCACAGTGTGCAGCAGTTCGCAGGAAGACAGAGAGGACTGCTGATGGATTACCGCAGATACACTAAGGTGACTCTAATAGTAAATTAGGACACCACCCCCCTCTCTTTTTTCCCGGCCAATCTTGTCTAATAAACTCATAGCCAGGAAGTGCACAGGCCGAGTCTGGAATTGAGGGTTTTAGCCAGGACTCTGTAATACCTAGTATGTCAGGCTTGCAGTGGACAACCCAGGCAGATAGTTCATCATGGTTGGGTAGTAGACTACGAATGTTAAGGTGAGCAATTTTTAGCTCCTTTCCTGATTTCCAACATTCAGGGATTGAGGAGGCCTGATCTGTGGGACCAGGGTTTAGCTCGATGTCACCCGCAAGGGCCAGTATCACAATGAAGAGCCAGAGGAGAAACCTTCTGGGGGAAGGGGTACCACTAGCCGAGGGCCTTCGTGATTGATGTCTTCTCACCAAGGCAGTGCCCATAAGGCATCTGAGGTCAAGACAGCAGGCAGACCAGGGAGGTAGTCTGTCTTGAGCTAGAAGGTTAGAGAAGGTGAAATCTAACCCCTCCTATGGGACAGTTGTTTCCCAGTGGACCTCATGCGACCGAGAAGAGTCTATGACCATTGGGGAAAAAAAGAGGCTGGCAAGGAGACCAATGGCGAGGACAGTACAAGGCAAGAAGGGCAGGACACCATTCCTGATAGGCCTTGGAGTATCCATTTCCCCTTTTTCCACAGCAGTGACTAGCAACACCCAACTCAAGGAGACAGCCATGACTGGTGGGTCAGCTTGAGAGGGGAGAGACCACAGTTCTTAGTGTGCAAGTACAGCCAGTGTGGACAGGGTCTCTCCAAGAGTGTAGGCTTACAGAATAGACAAACAAACAATGACCTGGACTAATTGCAAAGGACTCACCCCAATGATACTGACAGTTAGGTAAAGGCAAGTAGGAGACCTGAGAACCCTAACTTATACCTAGATAGTCCAGCAAACATTCAAAGCAACGTCCCTTGCAGATACTGAACTGCTAGGGTATTTCTAACATGAAACCAGGAGAATACTAACTTATTGCTATTATTAGCTGGGCTAACACCCGAAGTAACAGTTCTGGATTGACTGGATCGTGTTCCTCCCCTCGTCTTCTTTTGTGAATACTGAGCAGAAGTATTCGTTCAGTATCCCTGCTTTTTCACTGTCCCACTCTGCCCACCCACCCTCCTCTTTATTCAGCTTTAGTATCCTTCTGTTTGTCTTTCTTCACTCCCCAATGTACCTATAAAAGGTTTTATCCCCCTTCTTAACCGAGTTGGCTATCTTTTCCTCAGTTTGGGCCTTTGCTATTCTGACTGCCTTCCCCGCTTCCTTCTGCTTTAACTGGTACAGTTCTCTGTCCTGCTCCTTCTGTGTTTCCTTATACTTCCTGAATACTATATTTTTCACCCTAACCTTCCACGCCACCTCTTTTGAGAACCATAGTGTTTTTTTATTTCATTTTGATTTGTTTATTTGCTTCATACAAAGGTTTGTTGCCTCTGTGATGGCAGTTTTGATGTTTTTGTTTTTTTTTTCCAATTATTTAACCAGATGAGACACACTAAGCTGAAAGCTTGTTTACAGGTGCAACCTGGGAACACAAGGAAGTTAAGTGACTTGCTCAGGGTCACACAAGTATGCAAGTGGGGGCTGTGGGATTCAAACCCAGGTCTCCAGATTTGCAACTCAGAGCCTTAAACCACTGCGCCATACTGCCTCCTTTTTTCCCATTGTTGCTCCACCCCTCCTTCTTGCCTGTTTGCTAGTGCTATTCTGAGGCACTCTCCCATTTTGACAAAATCAGCCCTCCTGAAGTCCAGTACCTTCACTTTTGTATGGCTTGAGTCTACAGCAGAGTTTATCATGAACCACACTATTTGGTGGTCACTTGTTCCAAGATGGCTACCCACTTCTAGATCTGAGATCCTCTCTCCGTCCCCATTTGAGAGTACCAGATCTAAGATTGCTCCCCTCCTGAGTGGGTTCCAACACTAGCTGTCTGAGGCATGCCCCCTGTAGGGCATCTAGAATGGCCCTGCTCTTGGATGTGGCTGCAGCAAAGGTGCTCCTGTTAACATCTGGCATATTCAGCAATATCTCCCCTTTCTCTGCCATCCTAAGGATGCTTTCTATCATTTCCTTGTCCATTTCTTCCCCCTGAGATGGGGGTCTGTATACAACCCCTGTGCAGACTGTGGTGCTATTTCCAGTCTCCAGGGTGACCCACAATGCCTCCTCTCCTCCCTGTTTACCCTTTAAGTCCATTGCTTTGATCCCTTCCCTTACATAGAGAGCTACTCCTCCTCCTCCTCTTCTACCCTCCCTGTTCCTCCTCTAGATTGTGTACCCTGGTATGTTGACATCCCAGTCATGGTTCTCTGTGTACCATGTTTCTCTGACTGCCGTGATATCCAGGCATCCCATTTCCACCGAGGCCACCAGTTCAGGGAGCTTGTTACCTACACTATGGGCTGTTTCTCTGGCTGAGGACTATCAGATGACCAGATAGACACTGCAGAAGTAAAGTAACAGCCAATGAACAGTTGGACCCTCTTTTTTCCAGTTCAACTCCAAATCAGATAAGAATTCTGATGGGGGGCCAAATCTGCACCTCGGGACATTGCTATAACTGTAATAAAACAGGCCATATTGCAAGAGACTGACTTAAAATACGGAGGGTAACACTGGAGCAAATTTGGCCTTAGCAAACTAGGGCAAATATTTAACTGATGTCAAGGTGGGAGATAAGACTGTGAAGAGTCTTATATATTCGGGAAGTAGACAGACCTTTGTTTATGTTGAAATTCTGGGAAAAGACTGTGCAAAAGGACCAGGTACTGGGGTCCTCTTCATCCACAGGGACATTCGATACTATCCCACCACCCAAGTGACTCTGGACATTAATGGGGTATCACACCAAATGAAAATGGTGGTAGCATTAAAGTTCCTAATACCTGTGATTATTGGGAATTTCCAGGATTTGCTAAGTTAATGACAGAGGGAGTAAACTCTGTTGTTTCAGCAGCTGTGATACAACAGCACATGCAAAGAAAATCTCAGATGTTGGAGACTCTCTTCCTTTTGGTGACTTTGATTCAGACTTCTCTGAGCCCAGTTCCAAGATCCAGAAGTCCAGAAAAGAAAGAAGACACCTGAAAAACAGTGGTAACAAAAGACTGGTGGACATAAAGGGTTGATATATGAAAATGTTGAAACTAAACTGATAAATGATTGTGTTTCTTAGCAAACTAACAATGTTTCTCTCCAAGGTTATTTTAAACAGCTGGGAGTGTGTCATCAAGGCACAGGTCAGGAAGCATAGGAAAACCAGGAGCAGTTGTAGAATTCGCCAAAAATATTTATTTACGGTAGCAGTAACATAAAAAAATAAACTTGTTCAGTATAACTATTTACAAAGGCAAAATAAAACAGAGAACATTCATCAGTTTTCCTTCAATCTCTGTGTCCTGTTTTTCTCTTTCTAGCAATTGCAGCTCAGCTCTCTTATAAGTCCTACCAAACCCCACCCTTAACAAGCATCCTGTTCTTATAAGTATCAGGCATGTGCAGCTAGAACACAATGCCCAGAAATGAGGACCCTTTTCCACAACTCTTCTGCAAAAGGCCTAAAAATTTGCACTCAGATAACCTATTGAGTTCCCCATAGCTTTCTGCAATCATCTCAAAATATTATTATATACATTTCAACAGTAACAATATATATTTTCTCTACGAAGGGATCCCAATATTAGTTTCATTTCCATACAATGATTTGCATATATTTTTATATCAGCAGATATGCAAGGGAAGCTTTCGAGGCCTCACAGGTCCCTTCTTCAGGCGAACAACAAAACTGAGCAACATAAGCAGTATATATATCCACTGTGGAGCAATTAAAAAAAAATAGCAGGAAGTGAAATAGGAAAGTGATAAAAGGGGACTAGAGATAAAAAGTCTACATAAGATACAAAGTAGAAAAATGATGAGTGAGAAGAAAAGGGGAGGGGCTGGTCAGGAGGAGATGAAAGGAAGCTAGAGAGGGAAAACAGGAACAGATAAGAAAGATCTGAGATCAGAGGTATGCTGTAAGGGTAGAATAGACAGGAGATGCCAAGAAATGCATGGAAATCAAGACATACAGTAAAAGGACAAAGGCTCAGATAGACAGAGCATGAGGTAGTGTAAACAGTAGGTGTGAAAACAATCAGGGAGCTGAATTGAAGAGTTTGTACAGTAGGAGAGGCAGGAAGGATGTAAGGGTAGGAAAAAAAAAGATTAGGCAGAAACTCAGAAAAAAAAACAATAACAAAATATTGCTTATGTTGCTCAGTTTTGCTATTCACCTGAAGAAGGGACCTGTGAGGTCCTGAAAGCATGTGTATTATTCCATCTTTGTACAAGACACTTGTTGGTCCAATAAAAGGTCTCAACCCTTCCATCATTTCCTCCAAAGAGGTGTAACCCTCGGACAGTCACAGAAAATACGCATGAGAGTTCCATCTGCCTGGCCACATCTGGTGCACAGCAAAGAGGAGGAGCTTACCCGTTTTGGCTAGATGGGCAGGAGTATAATACATACCATGTGAAATATAGAATTGAGTAAGACAAAGATTGTCATTGAAGACCAAGTGGTATAGGTCCGACCAAAAAGGGTTCCAATCAAAATTAGAATTAGGGAAAGAGGTGGCCCAATATCTGGAGTATCCTGACATTTCGGGAATATTTTTACTGAATAAAACAGAGACCAATTGGGAGACTGAGTGGGGTTGCTATGCCTGAGCTTGGTGCGATTGTAAGAGTTCTCTCTGATTATTAACCCAAGGTGTCAGGCCAAACCATTTGATTAACATCTGTCTAATCTGATAAATCTTAAAGATGGAGTGGGCCGGTATATTGAGAGATGTCAGCAAATCATGGCTCTGAAGGATACAACCATCAGAAAGGAGGTCAAGGACTGTCTTCCCAGCAAGAGAAGGTATAATTCTGGGACTCGGCATGAGACCACCCAGCTTAAGGTTTGGGTTTCTGCAAATCGGCTGAGAGACATCCAGAGTATTAGAGTAACGCAGAGCTCTACAGAGTTGCATATGCACTCTCAGGGATGCGAAAATAACTGAGGCCCAAAGTGATTTTGGGAGCTGTCGAGGAGATATAAAGTATAAACTATTAAGTGCTTTTCCAGATTCTTCAACTAGACTCCTCTCTATTTGAAGCCATAGGGGAATGTATTGCGTGTTATTTTGTGGAGAGGATGTTTTAGACCATTTGGCATATTCTGCTATATGGCTTGCTAGGTAGTATATAAAAAAATTAGGTAATTTGAGGCCTCCCAAGTCTTTCAGAAACCTTAGACAGTTATAGGCCCTGCATGGGGTTTTACCCTTCCATATAAAAGAAGAAATAATACTATGGATATTCTTAAACCACCTGAGGAGAAGCAGGGTATTCAACATATTTAAGGGGGAAAACCATTTTAATAATGTTAACTCTGCCTTGCAGGGACAGTAGAAGGGATGTCCATCCCTGCAAGTCCTGCTGGAGAATATTAATCAGCTCATCCAAATTAAGTTTTTTCATTAAAGCATTGGATTGTGATAAGGTAATACCTAAATATTTAAGTTTAGTGGTCCAACCCAGTCCCAGGTGGGTAAAGTCTGATGGGGCAATTAGTGGATTTAGAGGAATGATTACCATCTTGTCCTCATTAAGTTTATAGTTGGAGAGTTTACCAAAGTCCTGTATAATGTGAAGGGCTGCCGTAACCGATGCTGCAGGGTTTGAGAGGTGCAATAGCATATCATCTGCATTCGCAGAGAGTCTAAGGTTGAACGGGCCAACATGAATCCCACTTACAGAAGGAGAAGTTCTAAGAAGGGAGAGTAGGTGTTCCAAATACAGATTAAATAGAAAAGGGGAGAGTGGGCAGCCTTGGTGGGTACCCGAGTGCAATTCAAACCTTTCAGATAGTATGCCATTACAATACATTTTTGCACTAGGGTGGGTATACAAGGCTTGCACCCATTTGACAAAGGGCTTTGGGAAACCAAACTTCATGGTTGCAAACAAAAATGCCCATTTCACTCTATTAAATGCTTTTTCCGCATCCAGGGACACCAAAGCCATTGCTTGGTTGGTGTCCCTGGCGGTGGACAAAATATGGGATTGTTTTCTCAGATGACCTACTGATGAATGGCCTTTCATGAAACCAACCTGCTCTGGTCCAATCAGCCCCTCCCATACCCGCATGATTCTATTAGCCAAGATTTTGGCAAAAATTTTAACATCATAATTCATGAAAGATGTGGACCGGTAACTGGCAACTTTATCTGGGGGCTTGCCAGGTTTGGAAAGGACTATTATGAGTGCTTCTACCAATGAATGGTCCATAACACCCACCTCACAAAAGGAAATAAACAGTTTTTGGACTATCGGGGCTAATTCGACAGCAAAGGTTTTATAGAAATTAGAGGAAAACCCATCAGGGCCTGGAGATTTATCTGATGGGAGAGAGAAGATGGCCTCATGGATTTCTTGGAGAGATACAGAGCCAAGCAGAAGGGTCTGTTGGTCACAAGTTAGGCAAGGGAGTTGGATACGAGAAAGGTATTCCCTGATGTCTACTACAGAGAGAGAGAGAGAGAGAGAGAGAGAGTTAGTAGGCATACTATACAGATCTCAGTAGTATAGGACAAATTCATGAACTATCTCTTTGGGTGAGGTTTTCAAAGAGTTATCAGCTGTGGAGGTAATGGAGAGAACTAGGCAGGAGGCCTCTTGGCTCTGTAACCGGAGAGCAAGAAGGTGTCCGGCCTTATCTCCTTGATCAATATAAGCGGAGTGGGTTTTTATAATAGCATATTCAACCCGTTCCCTTAGACACCCTGCACATTGGTCTCTTAAAGATGCCAACTGCTCTAGGTCTCTCTCTGATGTGTCCGGGGAAACATTACTTTCCAGTGCTTCAATTCGGTCGAGAAGGAGATGATGAGAAGCCTCACACTGCTTCTTCCTTCTGGAAACCTAACATATACGTTCCCCCTGTACAGCACACTTGAGGGAGCACCAAAGCTTATTATAGTCAGAGACAGAGCCTTCGTTATATTCCATAAACTGATTAATAAAGTCCTTTAATCCAGATATTACCAGATCCTCCTGTAGGAGTTGATTACTAATTTTCCAGATTTTGTCCCGAATTACTGTGGGAGAAAGGTTACATTTCAACCAAGTGGGTGAATGATCGGATATCGTTCTGGGGGACACACCTCCATCTAGTATACTGGCAACAGTCTTTTGCTACTAAAAAATAGTCATGGCAAGATAAGGATTTGTGAACCAGTGAATAAAAGGTATATACCCATTCAAAGGGGTGACAAACCCTCCAAGGGTTGCAGAGACCTCTCATGTCCATCAGTTCATAAAGAGACTGTTGAGCAGGGGAGAGCCCAGAAGCCCTTCAACCCATCTTATCTAAATCTGAATTTAGTATGAAGTTCCAGTCTCTGGCCATAATGACTGGTACATGGGCAAACTGGGCTAGTGTGGTCAAAAGGTCTGGGAGGAATTCTGGAGAATCTATGTTAGGACCATACACACACCCCAGAATAATCTCAGAGTGGTCTAGTACCCAATGCACCAGAATGTTATGGCCTTGGGGGTCTTCTATACTTTGTTTCATTTGAAATTTTGTCCCTCTAAATATTAGAACCACAACTCCCCTTTGGCTTCTGGCGACCCCGATGTGAAAACCTATCCTATTGCCTGCCTTCGAAAGAGAGGCCCCTCTGAAAAGAGGAGATGTGTCTCCTGGAGAAAGGCTGCCTGACATTGTAATAGTTGTAGATGATGTAAAATCTGGTAGCGTTTTAACCTGGAGTGGGCCACTTTAATATTCCAGGTAATGAATTTTGTACCCATTGTGGTTAAATAGAAAGAAAAAATAAAAGGAATAAAGATAATGAACCTTAAACACGGGTAGCAAAAAGGATCCATATATTGAAAATGGACTACAGAAAGTTAGAAAATAAAGATACCTCTGTGGCTCCCTATGCCCTCCCATCCCACCCTCCCTTTACCATTCCAAACAAAGGTAATAACAATAAAAACTATACTTCATGGTCTTAACGACCAATTCACCACAGACCTTTAGGTCGTGATATGAATAAGCTTCCCATAGCATTTGCCCCTCCTGCACCCCCAGCCACAGAAGAAAATTCTGTAATGCATAACACAGTTATAAATAATTCTATCACTACAGTGCAATGAGGCAGTAATGAAGTCCTCAAACTTAGACCACAAGTAGCCTTACTAATAAAGAAAATTCAAACCGTTGAAGTCCAATAGTCTGAAGGGGGAGAGATTGTCCCAGGAGAAACAAGCATTTGTCAATGCCGAACATTCGCTTGCAGGTATTTGCAGTGGTGTTTGGCACGTATGGTGCTTTACCCTAATGCCCCATGCGCATTGCTGGTATTTGCACAATAAATTTTCAGCATGACATTTTTGTTACACCCAATAAGCGCTACATGGGCGGAAACACGCTTTGGGCAGGATGTGAAAATGACAGCTGTACTGCTCATAAGGAAGTGTGGTGAAATGGCAATGTTGAAAAGCTGGAGTGGAAATATTGAAAATTCGGAAACCCTACGAAGCGCATGCGTGGAACTGTGCAACGACGCCAGAAAACAGTCATTGTTAGGAATTTTTCACCAAATTTTCAACATTGGCATTTTAAACCTCTGCTAATGAACAGTGTCACTGTGATTGTCTTACTGTGTCCCATACATTGATTTTGCACACTGACTGCGCCATTGTGCACTACATGGGCGGAAACACGTTTTGGGCAGGATGTGAAAAATGACAGCTGTACTGCTCATAAGGAGGTGTGGTAAAATGGCAATGCTGAAAATCTGGACTGAAAATATTAAAAATTCGCCAACTTACGAGCGTGCGTAGGAACTGCTCAACGCACACTCGTAAAACAGTCATTTGTAGGAATTTTTTCACCAAATTTTCAACAGCCATTTTAAGACCTCTGCTAATGAACAGTGTCACTGTGATTTTCTACTCGTGTCCCATACATTGATTTCAAGATAATCGACCGCCATTGTGCACTGGCATGGGCGGAAACATGTTTTGGGCAGGATGTGGAAAATGACAGCTGTACTGCTCATAAGGAAGTGTGGTAAAATGGCAATGTTGAAAATCTGGAGTGAAAATATTGAAGTCGCAAAACTTACAGTGTGCTGAGAACTGCACAACGCACGTAAAACAGTTATTTGTAGGAAGTTTTCACCAAATTTTCAACATAGCCATTTTAAGATCTCTACCATGAACAGTGACACTGTGATTTTCTTAATGTGTCCCATACACTGAGTTCGCACACCGACTGTGCCATTGAAGCGCTAACGGGCGGAAACACGCTTTGGGCAAGATGTGAAAAATGACAGCTGCACTGCTCATAAGGAGGTGTGGTTAAATGGCAATGTTGAAAATCTGGAGTGAAAATACTGAAAATTCGCAAACTTACGAGCGTGTGTAGGAACTGCGCAACGTAGACTTGTAAAACAGTCATTTTTAGGAATTTTTTCACCAAATTTTCAACACAGCCATTTTAAGACCTCTGCTCATGATCAGTGTCACTGTGATTTTCTTAATGTGTCCCATACATTGAGTTCGCACACCGACTGCGCCATTGTATGCGTACATGGTGAAACACGTTTTGGGCAGGATGTGAAAATGACAGCTGTACTGCTCATGAGGAGGTGTGGTAAAATGGCAATGTTGAAAATCTGAGTGCAAATATTGAAAATTGTGAAAAAGCATCTGCGCATGCGTAGGAACTACTAGCAACGCTTCGTCAAAACAGTCATTTTAAGGAATTTTTTCACCAAATTTTCAACATAGCCATTTTAAGACCTCTGCTCATGAACAGTGTCACTGTGATTTTCTTAATGTGTCCCATACATTGAGTTCGCACACTGACTGCGCCATTGTGCGCTACATGGGCGGAAACACGTTTTGGGTGAGATATGAAAAATGACAGCTGTACTACTCATAAGAAGGTGTGGTAAAATGGCAATGTTGAAAATCTGGAGTGGAAATATTGAAAATTCGTAAACCTACAAGCGTGCGTAGGAACTGCACAACGCACGCTCATAAAACAGTTATTTGAAGGAAGTTTTTCACCAAATTTTCAACATAGCCATTTTAAGATCTCTGCTCATGAACAGTGACACTGTGATTTTCTTAATGTGTCCCATACACTGAGTTCGCACACCGACTGTGCCATTGTGCGCTACATGGGCGGAAACACGTTTTGGGCAAGATGTGAAAAATGACAGCTGCACTGCTCATAAGGAGGTGTGGTTAAATGGCAATGTTGAAAATCTGGAGTGAAAATACTGAAAATTCGCAAACTTACGAGCGTGTGTAGGAACTGCTCAACGTAGACTTGTAAAACAGTCATTTTAAGGAATTTTTTCACCAAATTTTCAACACAGCCATTTTAAGACCTCTGCTCATGATCAGTGTCACTGTGATTTTCCTAATGTGTCCCATACATTGAGTTCGCACACTGACTGCGCCATTAATGCGCTACATGAGTGGAAACACGTTTGGGCAGGATGTGAAAAATGACAGCTGTACTGCTCATGAGGAAGTGTGGTAAAATGGCAATGTTGAAAATCTGGAGTGCAAATATTGAAAATTCGCAAGCGTCTGATCGTGCGTAAGGAACTGCTAGCGCCGCTCAGTAAACAGTCATTTTTAGAATTTTTCACCAAATTTCAACATAGCCATTTTAAGACCTCTGCTCATGAACAGTGTCACTGTGATTTTCTTAATATGTCCCATACATTGAGTTCGCACACCGACTGCGCCATTGTGCGCTACATAGTGAGGCAACACGTTTTGGGTGAGATATGAAAAATGACAGCTGTACTATCATAAGAAGGTGTGGTAAAATGGCAATGTTGAAAATCTGGGTGGAAATATTGAAAATTACGCAAGCGTCTGGCGTGCGTAGGAACTGCGCAACGCACGCTCGTAAAACAGTCATTTTTAGGAATTTTTTCACCAAATTTTCAACATAGCCATTTTAAGACCTCTGCTAATGAACAGTGTCACTGTGATTTTCTTAATGCGTCCCATACATTGATTTCGCACACCGACTGTGCCATTGTGCGCTACATGGACGGAAACACGTTTTGGGTAGGATGTGAAAAATGACAGCTGTACTGCTCATAAGGAGGTGTGGTAAAATGGCAATGTTGAAAATCTGGAGTGAAAATATTGAAAATTCGCGAACTTACGAGCCTGCGTAGGAACTGCGCAATGCATGCTCGTAAAACAGTCATTTTTAATTTTTGCACCAAATTTTCAACATGGGGTTTTTGGGACCCCTTCTCATGAATGATGTCACTGTCATGGTGTTATTCAGGCCTGAAGGCTGATTTCGCACAGTGACTGTGAAATCACCGCAGCCTGAATAACGCCATGACAGTGACATCACTCTGGAAGGGTCCCAAAACCCATGTTGAAAATTTGGTGCAAAAATTCCAAAAATGCCTGAGATATGTAATAAAGTTGAAACCCCTATCTAGCCCATTATACAGCTTCGGCATTTCTCAGTTCGCGGTCAGCTTTGAAGAGTCTGAGCGTGTTCCCGGTCACGAGATCGTCGCGCCCGAGCTCCAGAGGTAAGTATGGGGTGAGGGGTGTGGGAGGCTGGGTGCGCAGTGGTGGGTGCGGGTTGTGGGAGGGGGACTGGGAGAACGCCGTGGGACCGTTTAAGCTTTACAGGTGAAAAAAAAAAGACTACGTGGGGCGTTTGCCATGCTGGGGTGAGCTCCCAGCATGGCAGAAGAATGGCTGGGGGGCCGAGGATCCGACAGGGACTGGGCACCCCCGTCGGCAAACTAGCGTGGGATGTTTGCCACGCTGGGATGGAGCTCCTAGCATGGCAGAAGGATGGCTTAGGGGGGCCATGGAGCCAGCGAAGTTGGGCACCTCCGTCGGCAACACAATGCGGGACATTTGCCACGCTGGGGTGGCTCAGCGTGGCACCAAAGCTTTGGGGCGAGTGATGCGGTGTCTGTAGGCGACAGCGTGGTTTTCTGAAGCAAAGACCACCACTGTCATACACAGCTCTCACACCCATTGGTGCAGGACCGCCATGCCTGCTCAACTGAGCAGTGGATTGCAAGGGAGAGGCACACCTCCAAAGTGTGCTACTCTCCCAAAACGTTCCTTGCGCATGCGCGCAAGCGAACGTAAAAAGGAACCCTGCTTGTTGCTTTTACTCATGGTAACCAAACATGAAATTAGGCACAGTTCATCTTATGAAGGATCTTTCACTATACTAGGGATTGTATAAAAAGTCACTCAAAATTGTCCTGGTCGCCAGCAAATAAATATAAAAGGAAACATCCTAGTCCTTCAATTGTGACTCCTGAGTTAAAGGAGAAAAGAAAGGACGTCTTCATTTACTTTAAACACCTGTTAATAACCAGCACAGGCATACGCAGTGGAAAGTCCCAGCATGTAATACAGATGTCAAACTGCTAGATGGAGCCTTCAGATCATGTATCGTAGTGTTCAAATGCCTTGTGGTTTGAAAACAGAACAGAAACACAGTTGCTGTCCTTAGCGGCTAAAATGATCAGAAAGTCTAGTCTGTAACTGTCCTTAAACGAACTCTCTATAGGCAGAAATAGGCGCGAATAAATTTATACATTTCCATTCTTGTAGATACTCACTTATAGTAGTGGAGCAGCTTCAAGGGTGCCTCTCACCTGAACAGTTCTGGGTAGAGAGATTTTAAGGCTTCCAGTTCTTGATCAGCCGAGCCAAAAGTATGCCATTTATCTTCCTTGTGTACCTGGAGAGTAGCCGGGTATCTTACCCTGAATTTGATGCCTGCTGCAAGTAGTTTGGAAACAACTTGGTGCAGCGCCATCCTCTTCTGGTGTACAGAATATGGAAGATCCTGTGCTATACGTAGACGTTTGCCTTCCCAAAGAACCTTCTTCAGTTCTCCAGTTTTCCCCAGGATGTGTTGCTTATCCCTAAAGTTCAGGAGCCGGAAGATTAGAGGTCTTGGAGGGACGGGGGAATCGGCGAAGTGATCTGTGAGCCCTCTCCACAATGTAGGTAGTGGAATTTGGAGAGGGCCCCACAATTTTGGTACATATTTTTTGCACAAAGGATACAACATCTGCTCCTTCCTCCTTCTCAGGCGGGCCAAGCGGAACAAAACTGTTCCTGCAGGAATGACCCTTGAGGTCTTCGAGTTTTTCCTCCATGTTTTCAAGTCTGTGACGGAGGGATGCAATATCTGGGTCGGTGCGGGCTCGGCAGTCATCCAGTAAGGAGATCCTGGTTTCATTATCAGATGTACATTTGGTAAGCTGCTCTAAGTTTGTTTGCACTGTCTAGAAGTTTTGAGCCAGTGTACTAAGCATATCTTTGAGGGGGCCAGTCCTTCCAGAACTTTTCTTCCATTAGTGCAGCCTGGGGTGGGGTGGGTGGGGGGTCGCTTGGCTAGTAGGCCTGGCTGATTGAGGTTTCGCCCACTTGGAGCTTTTGTCTCACGTTGGAGTGGTTGGCAGAGTGTGTTGGGGGAGAGAATTGCACATTTCTAACTTCATTCTCACTGGGTGCACGACCGAAAGACTTTCCTCTAGTTCCCGATGATCCAAGTTGTTGACTTAAAGTAATATTGTTCAGGTTAGTGACCAAAAAAGCTGTTTTTAATGGGTGGGAGCACGGGAGCAATGCAGGGCACATCCGCTCAGGCAGCCATCATGTGAGACACACACACACACACACCAAATCATCTATTCTGGGCATAGGATAACTATCAAATTCTGAGACTTGATTAAGTTTCCTAAAATCAAGGCAGATTCTAACACACCCTTCTTTTTTGTTTACAATTACCACTGGAGATGTCCAAGCACTCAACTCCTCTATGATACCCAATTCTTTCATTTTTTGTATTTCCTTAACCACATCAGCTCTTAACCACTCTGGCAACCTGTATGTCTTCTGCCTAATAGGACGAGCATTCCTTGTCATTATTACATGCTCGACCCCTTTTGCTCAGCCTGGTACTGTGGTAAAAGTACTGTTAAATGTCTTTAGCACATTACAAATGTCTGCGGTTTGTTCTGAGGGTAAGGAAACATTCACCTTTACAGCATCAGCATTTACAGTTTGTTCCAGTCTATCATAAGCTACATCAATATCTTTATCTGTTTCAGGTAAAACTAGCAAAGCAGCTTTTGGCATTTTTTCAACCCATTTCTTGAGAAGGTTAGCATGGTATATCTTGGTAGGATTTTTTCCTATCAGGGGTCTCAGTCTCGTAGTTAACGGTGCCAGCATGTCCAAGAACCTTATAAGGCTCTTGCCACTTCATTAACAGTTTATGTTCTGTTGTGAGCAACAGTAGCAAAACCTTTTCAACTGGCTCAAAAACTTTTTCTTTTACCCCATGGTCATAATATACCTTCTGCTGGTTTGGGGCCTCTTCCTGATTACTATTGGGCAATTTCAACATATTTTGCCAGCTTCTTTCTTAGGGCACACATATAAGATGTTATAGATTGTTTCTGAGTGGGGTTATCTTCCCACGTTTCTTTTATCACATCCAGTGGCCCTCTTTGCTGCCTACCATACAGCATTTCAAATGGTAAAAATCCTGTTGGTGCCTGTGGCACTTCTCTGTAAGCACAAAGAAAGTAAGGTAAGTACAATACAAGTTGCATTAAACTGTTACACCAATGAGTTGATTTGACATTGTTTTTTACAGTTGGCAATGCATTGGCAACTCATATTGAATTGTTTTTAAATGCTTAACCAGCTCAAGAGCAATGTTTGTAAAATGTTTTTGCAACTCATTCGTATTGTATCAGCAGTCCAGACACAATGCAATGTAAAACTGAGTTTTAACTCTTAAAGCAGCAGTACTAGATAATCAGGAAGTGATTTATCAAAATTCTGCTTTTTGACTGTAAGCATGCGGCCATAGTTCCAGTTTCCATATCTGTAAATATTTTTTTTCACTCATCTTTACTTTTTTACGTATTTACAAGTACCTTGATTTGTTGTAGCACTACAATAAATATGGCGGCTGTCAAAATTTGAGCTGTGCTCCCCCATTCTGTAGCATCACGTCTTTTGATTACTGCAGTGGGACCCTGTGCTGAGCATTCCCGATGTCCCTGTGTAGTACTGCCATTCATACATATGTGCAGTTGGCAGCAGAGGGGGTTCAAGTTCAACATGTCGGGTGGCAGAAATGTAAACAAAAGCAAAGGAAAACTGAGCAAATTACTCAGTGATAGTACAATGCCGGCAGGAAAGACTATCAGGGAAATGCTGAGGAGAGCACAGGAAATAAATTGTTGAAAAAGCATAGAATTTTTTTACATTGCACTGCTGCTTTAAGAAAGAGTTTGTACAGGGCTTTGTATTGTATCCAGCAACACTTATGCAACTCAGTCAGGAATGCTATAACAACTCATTTGGAGGAACAGTTTAATCCTGCTTTATTTTTCTCTGTAGCAAAGTGTTTCTTACAGGGTATATCTTCTCTGAAATTATTACAGGTGGAGCTTACATTTTTGTGACTTTTTTATCATTGGGCTAAGCAAAATTACTGTTTGACACTGTTTTATTTTATTCTTGTTTTTTTTTGTTGAAAAGGTTTGTTGTCTCAGAGGTGTTTCAGTCTCCTTCTCACATTGAAGGAGCTAATTGCTTTCCTCCCACAGCTCTTCCAAAGGATTAGGTGTGTATGTGAGGGGTGGAGCTGGCAAAATGTCAGTAATTTCCAACAGAAAGAAGGGTTAAAAGGTCAGGTTAGTTGATATCTTGGAGGTAGAAGACTTGGTTTGCTGGCCAAGGCACCTAGCTTCACCTGAGCTCTTTCCTTCCAAGACTGCTTGAAAGGCAGAGTAGAGAACCTTACCAGAGCAAGGGAAAAGGATTAAGACTTCTTTTGGCTAAGCAGATTTACTGTGTGGTGTTGTTTTTATTTTTTACTCACAGGGATTGCTACTGTTTGTTGCTAACATTTCATTGCTTTATTTTTCTCTGTAGCAAAGTGTTTCTTACAGCGTATATCTTCTCTGAAGTTATTACAGGGGAGGTTTTACAGTTTTATCTAACATTAGGATAAGCTTTCAGGGTTACTGCATTTGTTGTTGACTGATTGTTTCTGCTCTTACCTCCTTGTTCTTTCATCCGTGGTTCTTCTTTTTCGGCAGGGGAAGGGCCCAGCCACCCACCCCCATCCCCAACCACCCCACACTACATTCCTTTTATAGGGTACCACAGTTGTGACATTTCCTGTGGCAGAGCAGGAAGGGGCGGATCAGTGGGGCATCCACAAGGTGAGCTCATTTACAGGGGCACTAGTAATTTAACTTGTTATAACAAGTTAAACAAAAACAAAACACAATCAAACCATTACTTGCATTTTTTTTCCTTCTAATTACTCCGACTAGGTTATAAACCCAGCAACTTATCTGGAATGGATATCATTAACTGCAGGTACTGTGGAACAATTTTCAGAAGGACAGTCTTACAGGATTTAGGACATTGTCCTACATGCTGGGCCATTGGAGATCTTAGGGCTCAGCTCCGGGCAGCATGGGCAGAGATTGCACACCTCAAATTTCATATTCAAGAGGAAATACATTATAAGAACCACCCGCCATTTCCCCAGCATCCAACAGAAAAACCTCGACCGCAGAAGGTAGTTGGACCAGGAGGTTGTCAGGTGGTTAGGAGGGGCAAATCGGGTGCCCCATCACTCTCTGCTCTCCAACATATTACCTCCAAAAACCATATAAACACTACAAACAGGTATCTGCCTCTATCTCTGAAATCAAACAAAGAGGCAGAAGACACTGCAGAGCAGGACACTGCGCACAGGAGCTAGCACAACAAAACTCACCCAAATCAGGAACCAAAACAAAAAAAGCAAAGGAAATCCAAAACTTCTGATCATAGGAGACTCCATGATTCGGGAGTTGATACCCATCTCCAGCCAGGGGTAATGGTCAGATGTCTCCCAGGTACATCAGCGTGGAGAGACACTGACCGCATTGCTAAAATTGTTCACAAAGCAGGAGAAAACATTGATGTCCTAGTACACATAGGGACTAATGATCTCACCAGCCGGTCAGTTGTTGAGACCAAGGAACACCTGACCAGGCTGGGTGACAAACTATCATCCATTTCGTCCGGCATCTCCTTCTCTGAGATCCTGCCAGTCTGGGAGAGGGGGCAGATGGATGGAAGGTCAGAGAAGGGGAGATAGGGGAGCTAAACACGTGGCTCAAGGGCTGGTGCCAGGAAAAAGGACACAGATTTGTAGGGAACTGGCAACAGTTCTGGGAGTGAAAGTTCTTTAAATTTGATGGACTGCATCTGACTAAGGAGGGAGTCAGTGCATTGGGGCAGAAGTTTGACGTCTTTGCAGAATATTTAAACTAGCAAATGGGGAGAGGGGTGCAGCACCCCATACGTCAAATGGGAAGAACACCCTCCCCCTCAGCTAGTGGTCAAACAGGGATTCAGCATGTTTGCAGTTCATTTGCATCACCAGGTAAGAAAAAAGGTTTGTCTCCCCATACGACGCACAGGGTAATGCCAAACCTCACCCAACAACTAACACACCGAAATCTGGCCAATGGAAAATCATGTACACAAATGCTCAAAGCCTGGGAAATAAGATCCCAGACCTGCAGGCAATAATGTCAGAGGCTAAGCTGGACATAGTAGCAATTAGTGAGACGTGGCTTACCAGTAACCACACTTGGAAGACTTCAGTACCTGGCTATGTATTGTTCAGAAGAGACCGAGGTGCAAAAAGGGGGGGGAGGAGTGGCCCTGTATGTCAATGAAAATATCAAAGCTACAGAAATTCAGAATACACATAAGGAGCCCAAGAACTGTGGGTCACCCTGGAAACAGGAAATGGGACAGCCATAAGAACTGGGGTTGTCTACAGGCCCCAGACCAGGGGAGGACATAGACACATTACTGTTAGAAGACATACAAAACATGACAGTTAAAGGGGAGGTTCTGATAATGGGAGACTTCAACATGCCGGATACAGATTGGTCAATACCAGCAGGAACATCCGCCAGAACTAGACACATAGTGGATTCCCTGCAGGGGGAGGGCCTCAAACAACTGGTACAACAACCCACAAGAGCCAGGGCTATCCTAGATCTAGTACTGACTAACAGGGAAGGATCACAGATCTCCAGGTAGAAGGTCACCTGGGGGCCAGTGACCATCACATGGTATGGTTCAATTTGGCTACTACATCTAAATCATCCCATTCCAAGGCAAAAATATGGGACTTCAGAGGAGCTGACTTTGATAAGTTGGCCAACAGAGTTAAGCTAGCCCTGGAAAAAGAAATATAGGTGAGGGTACAGGCAAAGTGGGCAAGTATTAAGGATGCAATACTTGAAGCAACATCCCATTGTGTTAGACAGAAAAGGAAGTGCAAAAGAAGAAGAAACCACTTTGGTTCTCAAATACAGTAGCAGAAAAGGTCAGAGCCAAAAGGCTGGCCTTCAGAAAATGTAAGGAACACAGCGGATGAAGATAGGAGGCATACCAAACTGCCCTAAGGAAAGCAGGGAAGGCAGTAAGGCAGGCAAAGTCCCAAACTGAGGAAACACTAGCACGAACAGTAAAAGAATGTGACAAGACTTTCTATAGAAACATTAGTGAAAGGAGAAAGTCCAGAGGGGGTATTGCTAAGCTTAATGGAGAAAAGGGAGCATGTGAGGAGGAGGACCATGTAAAAAGCATCTATCCTAAATAGATACATTTGCTCAGTATTTACTGAAGAGAAGGTAGGGCAGGGCCCACAGCTCAGCACCATGGACACAGGGGGGAGGGAGGTGAGCACTACCCCTTCACAAAAGAAAGGGTCCTACAAGAGCTTGCTAAGCTCAGGGTGGATAAGGCAATGAGACCTGATGGCATACATCCCAGGGTACTTAAGGAGCTAAAGGTGGAACTAGCAGAGCCATTAGCAGAACTGTTTTGTGAGTCTCTGAGCACAGGAGAGGTCCCAGAAGACTGGACAAGGGCTCATGTGATCCCGCTCCACAAGAGTGGTAGCAGGGAGGAGGCAGGGAACTACAGACCAGCCAGTCTTACCTCAGTAGTGGGCAAGATTATGGAGGCACTCCTTAAGGAAAGGATAGTTCAACACCTGGAATCCATAGGGGCACAGGATCCAAGACAGCATGGGTTTACAAAAGGAAGGTCCTGTCAAACTAATCTCATAGATTTCTTTGACTGGGTAACCAGAGTGGTGGACCAAGGTGGAGCAGTTGATGTCGCCTACCTTGACTTCAGCAAAGCTTTTGACACTGTTCCACATAGAAGATTGATAAATAAGCTGGGTAGGCTCGGGGTGGGTCAGAAGTTGGTCAACTGGGTGGCAAACTGGTTGACGGGCAGAAAACAGAGAGTGGTGGTAAATAGTATACAGTCAGAAGAGATGCAAGTCACAAGTGGGGTACCTCAGGGATCAGTCCTGGGGCCAGTCCTCTTCAACATCTTCATTAGTGACCTTGCAGATGGACTAGAGGGTAAGGCTTGTCTGTTTGCAGATGACACCAAGATCTGCAACAGAGTAGATGATCCAGGTGGGGTGGGCAGAATGAGAAGAGATCTGGATAAACTAGCAAAATGGTCAGAAGAGTGGCAACTGGGATTTAATGCAAAGAAGTGCAAGATCATGCACATAGGGAAGAGAAACCCTGAAGCCACCTATAGGCTGGGAGGGGAGTTGCTAGCAGTCACAAAGGAAGAAAGAGACTTGGGCATCATCATCACTGATGACCTGAAATCATCCAAGCAGACCTCTAAAGCAGTAGGTAAGGCTAGCGGGGTGTTAGGGTGTATTAGTAGGGGTATCACAAGTCATAAGAGGGAGGTAATAATCCCTCTTTACAAGACACTGGTTAGGCCCCATCTGGAGTACTGCATGCAGTATTGGAGGCCACACCTTCACAAGGACATTAACCAAATTGAGGCAGTCCAGAGAAGGGCAACCAAAATGGTGCAGGGACTGCATCAGAAGACATATGAGGACAGACTAACAGAGCTCAATATGTATACCCTTGAGCAAAGGAGGAGAGGTGATATGATCGAGGCATTCAAACACCTTAAGGGCATTAACAAGGTGAAAGAATCTAACATGTTTAAATATAAGAAAAATAGCAGGACAAGAGGACACAGCATGAGATTAGAGGGGCCGATTAAGGGGAATGTGAGGAAATTCTTTTCACAGAAAGGGTGGTGGATGCATGGAATGGCCTACCTCAAGAAGTGGTGGCTATGAATACAGTGCAGGGCTTCAAACAGGCATGGGATAGGCATAAGGAAGCAATACAAATGAGTATGAATAGATAGGCCACTGACAGAGAAAAGGCCGATGGCACATTTATAAGGTAGAAAAAGAAATGGGCAGACTGGATGGGCCTTGCGGTCCTTATCTGCCATCAACTTCTATGTTTCTATGTTCTATGTGACTTGTACTGTATTGGTCCCAGTCTTTTCCTTCCCCTTTTGCAAACCTTTTTAACATGCATTTTAGGGTTTGGTTAAAATGCTCAACAGGGCCGTCTGTCTGAGGGTGATAGGAGGAGGTTCTTATGGTAGTGATACTTAGCAGTCTGTACAGCTCCTTAAGTAATGCAGCACCAAGATTACTACCCTGATCAGTAATAATTTCTTTAGGAATGCCACTTCTACTGAAAATTTTTGCAAGCTCTGCTGCCAATTTTGAAGCTGTTTGACGGTATGCATTGGAACTGCTTCTGGGTATTGAGTAGCACAATCGCATACTACCAGGATAAATCTATTACCCTTTTTACTTTTGGCTAAAGGACCAACCATATCCATTGCAATTCTCTCAAAACGCACATCTATCAAGGGTAAGGGCACCAGGGGCACCTTGTCTTTTTTATTAGTGACTGGGGCTACGTTCTGACATTCAGCACAGGAATTACAATAGGTAGCAACATCTTCATGAATTCCAGGCCAGTAGAATCTACACAGCAATCTTGCAAGGGTGCAATCCCTTCCTGAGTGACCAGCCATAGGACTATCATGTGCTATCTGTAACAACTCTGTTCTACACTTCTGTGGTATAACCAATTGTTCTGTCTATTACTGTGTCTGAGCTTTAACCCAAACACTGTACAGTAACCCATTACATTTTTTAAACATTGGTCCACCCTGTTTTGGTTTCACCCCCAACTGCTTGAAATAACCCTGGAAAGAAACATTGTTAGCTTGTTCTGAAAGAAAATCACAATCAGTAATCAGTTTAGTTTTAGCATTTTCATGTGTTAACCCTTTATGTCCATCAGTCATTTGTTGCCACAGTTTTTTCAGGCATTGTCTTTCTTTCCTGGATTTCCAGATCTTGGAGCTGTGCTCAAACAAGTCCGAATCAAAATCACTGAAAGGAAGAGTGCCCCCACCATTTTGAAATTTTCTTTGCTTGAGCTCTTGCCACCACTGCTGCTGAAACATCAGGATTTACTCCCGCTTTGATTAACTCTGTAAATCCTGGGAAGTCATTTCCAATAATCACAGGTACAGGTAACATACGTACTACCCCCACTTTCATTTGATGTGACACGCCCTTAACGGTCACAGACACTTGGGTGCTGGGATAGCATCAAGTGTACCTGTGGATGCAGATGACACTAGTACCTGGTCCTTTTGCACAGTGTTTTCCCAGCTCTTCAACATGCACTAGGGCCTGTCTGCTTCCCAAACCAATGAGTCCCTTTACAGTCTTATCCCCCACCTTCACATCTGTTTAGTATTTGCCCCAATTTGCCGAGGACAAATCTACTCCAAGGCCACTCTCCTTAGTATGGCAGTGTATTGCAATATGGCCTAGCTCATTACAATTATAGCAAATAATGTCTTTGGGCACAGATTTGTTACCCTCACCAGAGTTCTTATCAGGCTTGGAGTTTAAATGGGAAAGAGTGTCTTACCAGTGCATGGCTGTTACCTCGCTGCTGTGGCATCTGTCTGGCCATTTGGTAGTCCATGGCCAAAGAAATAGCCTTTTCCCCACTCTCTGGTTGGTATTCCTTTACCCAAAGCTGCACATCTGTAGGCAAGATGTTGATGAATTGCTCCATGACAAATGTGCCGATCTATGGGACTGTTTTGCTCTCTGGTTGAAGTCATTTTATCAGGAGTTCTCCAAGTCGGGTGAAGGCTTCTCGAGGATTGTTGACTGAGTTGTACTTCAGATATCGAAATCTCTGCCTGTAGGTCTCTCCCGAGATGTCATACCTTTTCAGGATTTCGCTCTTCACTAGGTCACAGTTTTCTGACTGTGCAGCGTCCATACTGCTGTAGGCAAGTTGGGCTTTCCCTATCAGGTAGGGTACCAGTCTGATTGTTCATTGCTGCTTTGGCCATTGGCAGGCTGTGGCAACTCTTTTAAAAGTCGTCAGGTATGCCTCGATATCATCCAAGGCACACAACTTTGTAAGTTTAATGGCTTTTAAGTTGCTTGTGTTTTGTTGCTCATCTGGATGTGTGCCAGATCCTCTGCCTTTGATGGCTGGATGCCTTGCAAGCTATCACTGCTCCTGTTGCTGCATCTCTTCTTTTCACTGTGCTTCTAAACGCTGAAGCTCTTTTTCGCTCTAATTCTCCATCTCTTTTGTTGTACAACCCGCCATTTGAAAAAGTCCATCAGGCTTTCAGGTTCTGGCACTGCCTGTTTTTTTTTTTTTTTGCAATTCAAAGTTTTATTAACATGTTTCATACAGAGGACAAATCTATAAGACATTGTACATTACAAAAGCAGTACATGACAAACTCTGGTATCTGTCCTCCTCCCCCTTACCTTCCACCTCCCCCCAAAAAATGTGCATGGTATAAGCATATAAATAACAATAGACTGTCCATTGAAAACCTTAATATTAGGCAGGTTGTAAGGAGTACAGCACTTGTAAGGGGACCCACATTCTAGTGAAACTAGTCGTGTTGTTACGGAGGCTTGCAATTGCATTCTCAGTTATGAGGTTAGCTAATAGTTCCCTCCGGCACTAGGTGTAGGAAATAACTTCATTATCCTTCCAATGTCTCAATATTAACTTTTTGACTGTCATGGAAATTAAGGCCATATGGAACCAACAGGTAAGGACCGGGAATCTCACAGAAATCCCCCAATAGGCATATTTTTGCAGTAAACAAATCATTAAGGCCCAGGAGCGGGTCAATTCTATGTTTAATAAGCACCCATAAAGGGGCTATCTTGGGGCAGGTCCAGAAAATATGAAGCAAATTGCCTACATCTTGTGTACATCTTGTACAAGTGGAGGGGGCAATACCGTATCTGGCCAGTTTTTGTGGTGTATAGTATAAGTTATGCAAGATATGAAACTGCATGAGATGAAGTCTATCTTGGGTAATAAACTTATGGCAACCTTGCCATAAGACGGGACAGTTTATGCTCGTCTCTGGGAAAAGAGAGGACCAGTAAATAAATGGACCAAAATGCTCTGGATAAAGCCAGTCATATAAGGCATTAAACATCTTAGACATGGCATGTGGGAGACTGGCCAGAGGAACCATCTCAGCTTGAAATGTGGGTCCCTTAGACTGTGGTGGAACTTCCCCCAAAGTTTTCACCGAAAGGTGACGGACCTGGAAAATTTTAAAAACATTAGAGGTTGGGATGCCCAATTTGGCAATAATCTCAGGTGAAGATAACCAGGACCTTTCTACAACATTTATGAAATAGGAGAGTGAACAATCTTTTAGCCATGGGAGCCAGAGGGGAGAAAGAACTTTGCCAGCAATCTTAAAATTAGGGTTACCTGTTAATGGTTGTGCCAAGTCCTGAAAGTGATTATATCTCATGAAGGCATAAAGTTGGGAGTGTACCCTGATAGAGATGGCAATCGGGCTAGTATGAAGTTGCACAGGGAAACATTTTAACTTGGTATACAAAAGTGCAGAAGGAGAGAGGCGATGACTTGTAATCTGGGCTAGTTCTATTTTAAGACAGATTGGTGTATAAAGGGACGCATTTTGAGAGTGTTCTGGAACAAGCCATCTGAGACAATTACTGGCATGGCTAGGCCAGTAACAAATACCAATTTGTGGGAGGCAAAGGCCTCCCCTAACTTTTCGGGCTGCTAATTTGTAGGCCAGACGTGTTTTATTACCGGCCCAAATAAAATCGATAATGAGACTATGCACGTTCTTGAACCACGAAAGGGGGGAAGCCATAAGTTTAAAAGATTAAGTGGATAGAAAAGGTAGGGAAAAACATTCATCTTGATCAGATTAATTTTACCCCACAGAGATAGTGGGAGAAGGAACCATCTTTTTAAATCTTGATTAAGAGTGAACAGTAAGGAGTCCAGGTTTTTCTTCTGTAAAAGGGTTGTGTTTCTTGACAGATTAATTCCCAGATATCTCAGAGAATCCCTTTCCCAGGACAATCCCAAGACCATGACTTCCTGTTTCAGCAGTTTGTGGTTGGGAGGGAATACAACTGTCTTTTCGACATTTAACTTATAGCTGGAAAAGGTGCTGTATTCTTTGATGATTTCCAGCATGGGAGGGATAGATAAAGTTGGATGAGACAGCTGAAGTAAAAGATCATCTGCATAAGCTGATACCTTAATTACATAGTTTTGGATAATGATACCTTGAATCCTGGGACAGTTAACAAGCCTACGTATAAGAGGCTCAAGGTATAAGTTAAAAAGAAGAGTGAACAAGGGGACAGCCATGTCTAGTACCAGATTTTAAAGGAAATAGATCAGAGATAACTCCATTACTTGACACCAGGGCTGATGGGGATTGATAAAGTGTCCAAATCCATTTCTGAAATTCTAAGGGGAAGCTGGATACACGTAAGGCATGAAATAGAAAGTTCCAGTTGACCCTGTCAAATGCCTTCTCGGCATCCAGGGAAATGAGAGCAGCAGGATATTCCGCATCCCTGGACACCAAGAAGACATGGGCCAAAGTACAAAGGTAGTCGGTTGACGACCTGACCTTCATGAAATCTACTTGCTCTGGTCCTATGAGGTCAGGAAGAACCGCATTTATATGGTCAGCCAGTAATTTAGTTAAAATTTTGGTATCTTGATTGAGGAGAGAGATCAGTCTACAACTGGTTACAAGATCAGGAGGTTTACCAGGTTTGGGTAGGAGAACAATCAGGGCTTCAAAGAATGGTTTATCTATTTCAGAACCAGAAAGAATTAGCTGGTAAAGGGGTAGAAGCAATGGGACCAGTTGTTTTGCAAAAACCTTATAAAAATTAGGAGAGAAGCCATCCGGCCCTGGAGTCTTCTCTGTGAGGAGTTCTTTTATTACTCTAAAAAGTTCAGCTTGAGAAACAGGAGCACATAAGAGAAGCTGCTATGCTTCTGAGAGGGAAACCAAATGAGATTCTGTAAGATAATTATCCTGATTATCAAGGGAAGGTGGGTTCGGCATTGGACCATATAGTTGTTTGTAGTATAGATTAACCTCTGCTGTGATATCAGCCGGAGAAGTTTTCAATGAACGATCTATGGTCAACTAAATAGCAGCAATTTGCCTGGAAGAGTCTTGTTGTTTAAGTCGTAGCGCAAGAAGGCGACCTGCTTTCTCTCCTTGATTGGAGTACGAAGCATTAGTTTTTAGAATCATGAATTCTGCCTTCTCCCTCAGAAAATCTAAATAAGAATCATTCAACTTTATGAGCTCCTGCTTAATCTGTTCTGAAGTATGCGGGGACAACGTGGCCTCAATGTTTCTAATTTGAACAAGGATATTTAACATTTGACTCTCTCTCTTCTTCTTCCATTTGGAAGCCAGGCCAATCTGTAAGCCCCTTAAATAAGCCTTTAATGCACACCATTCAATATCAGCTTTGCCTGTGGAGTTATGGTTAACCGATATAAACTCTGTGATATGGTCTGCAATACATAGAATTGTTCCCGGGTCTTTTAAGAGCTAGTTATTAAGCTTCAAATGCCCTCCACTTTTAGGAAGGGAGGAAAAGGAGAAGTGACACATACCTAGAGAGTGATCCAAAGAGGGACCCATAAGTATGGATGGACGGATCCAATACACCAGGTAGCAGACTGTGTGAAATAAATATATAGTCTATTCTGGAGGAGGTCCCATGGACCGGAGAGGTAAACATGTAGCTTCTATCAGAAGCGTGAAGGATTTTCCAGATGTCAGTTAAACCCACCTGGTCTAGCATATCCCTTAATGCCCTTTGAGCTGGAGAGAGGCCTTTAAACCTGCAACCTGTGCAATCTATGTTCGGATCAAATGGTAAATTTAGATCACCTCCTATAATCATTGGGATTGAGAGACTAGTGTGTTAACCAGCTGCAGAAAAAACCTGGGAGAGTCATTATTCGGACCATAAATGCTGCCCAGCAAAATATCAGTGGTATGTACTGTAGTTTCCCATGAACAAACAAAAATCTACCATTGGGATCATTAATAACATTCACCAGAGAAAACAGAACAGACCTTGCTACCAATATCATCACCCCGCAGCTTTGGGTATTGCCTTCTGCAGCAAAAACTTGTCCCATTTGTTGCCTCCTCAGTTTTGTTGCTTCTGGAATCAATAAGTGGGATTCCTGTATGAAGGCAACATCTATATTTAACAAATGCAGGTGTTTTAATATTTTATATTGCTTCAGCTTATGCCTTGCTCCCTTAATGTTCCATATGGCAAACACTAAATCTCTAGCCATAGGTCCACGCTGTTAGGAATTGTATACCCCTAGATGAAATGAAAGAAATTACTGTCCAAATTATTTTTATATAAGACTCTATCCATGCACAAACCCTTCCTGAGTCCCACCTACCCTGGTCCTTTAACCCCATCCCGAACCCCAAAAACAAACATCAAATACTAAAGAGGCCCTTATAGTCTAAAACCCCCCAACCCTCCTTACCCCCCCCACTGCTTCGAACTGTGATTTGCTGTACACCTCACCCTGTCCTTCTCCCCTCCAGCCACCCTAACTAAGATCACCACAATCATGGAGGTAATTTGTTGGGTTTGTTAGCCCTCAGCAGGGATAACAGGAAAAAACTGTGCCAGATTAAACTAACAAGTACTCCAGCTACATCTTAAAACCCTCCATCCCTAAAATGGGACGACAATTATATTTAACATTCAATCTAGCTAAACAGCTATAGGTCCTGCTATAATGGTGTAGGAAACCGGGTACATGATCCTGCACAGGCCCTGTTTCTTTTGAAAATATAAGTGAGCAACCATAACAAGAGAAAACATGTTTCAGAATAATCAAAACAGAAAAAATATATTAAAACATCTTATAGTCTCAGATTCAGCTGGTCATGGTGTTCTACATAGTAAAGCAGGAAAGGTCGTAGCAAAATTCCAACCATTTGAAAAAATATCTGACCATGAATCGATCAGTGGGAAAGGAAATAATGACCCAGCCCGCTTTCGAGATATGAAGGATCCGGTAACAAAAAATAAAAGTCCTATAAATAAAAGAAAATCTGGAAGTTCCACCGTTTCTCGGGGTCTGCAATCTCTAAGTTCAAGAGCTTAGTCAGATAAAGCATAAATCAGGCAGGATACGGTCCCTGGAGACTGAAAAACAAGTTCCACACTCCCTCTAGTGTCAAGAAATAAACATTGCCAGCAAAAAGAGTGTTAAGCTACAGTACAACCTCACGAATGATTGTATGGTCGAGAGGGGGAGCAGAGTAAACAACACAGATCTCAGTCACTAATTAATAGCTGGAAGTCCAACATCCACAGTATGGGAAAATGAGACTGAATAGTAAAACTTCACCGACCTGCACCTAGATTTGCAGACATTAGCCTATTGTTAAAGAATTAGGGCCATAGTAAAATTAAAGACTTGCCAGCAAAAGGAACAAGTCCACCTAGAAAAAGACCCAAGGAAAGACCCAGGCACATTTATAGGTTAAGGTTTTCTTTTTGTGTCACAATACTGCTAGTCTGATTTCTTCATGCCAATATGGAGACCACTGCCTTTAGACAGCCAGATCAGGGGTCTTTGAATAAATCCGGAAGGGCAGTTTTGAGGCCTTTTAAGGCCGCATCAAGGTCCTTGTATGCTACCCAGCTACCGGTAATCAAACCTTGAAATTTAGCAGGGTAATTCATCCGAAATGTGATCCCGGCAGCAATGATTTTAGAGACCAACAGATGGAATGCTGCCCATTTCTGTCATACTGAAGCCAGTAGGTCCTGGGCCACTCTAATTTTAGTGCCCTCCCACTGCACTTCTTGTGATTCTTTAACTTTGGAAAGAAAGTGCTGGTGATCTAAAAAGTTTAAGAATAGGAAAATCAAAGGACCTGGAGGCACCCCCGCCGGTGGCATCAGGCGGAGAGCTCGGTGCACCCTTTCAATAATATATCGGGGCCCGAAAGGCGAGGGGCCTGCAATTTTTTCAACTAACTTTTGGACAAATAGTATAGCATCCAGTCCTTCTTCATTCTCTGAAAGATCTATAAGGACCACATTATTCCTGTGGCTGCGCCCCTCTAGGTCTTCAATTTTCAGTTCTAAGTGAGCCATTTTCTGATGGGTAGCTGTAAACTCAGGGTCTACTTTGTTGGCTCGCTTTTCCAAAGAACAGATCTGGACTTCATTGTCTGAGGTATGCTGAGACACATCCTCCATTGCCTGGGTCAAAGATTTAATTTCTGTTGTAATGGAGTGCAAATCTTCCTTAAAAGTCTTGAATTCCTTGAGAAAACACTCCAAGGTGAGTGGCTCTTGATCGGGAGGTGTATTCATCGATGTCAGCATGTCCGCAGTACTGGAAGCCTTGGGTTTATTTATTATTTATTTATTTAGTTTTTGTTGGCCGGGTAAGTGCACTAGACAAATCCTGCCTATTTTCAGGCACGACCTGGGGAAGGGGGATACAGATGAATGCCAACCGACCTTGAACCAGATTAAGCTGTTGGTGGTATTTTTTTTTTTAGTGAAGGAGTTTCTTCGAGGCCTTCTCCAGCATGACCGAGGAGTATGTTTCGGCGGAGCTTTCCACATTTCCACCTCCATGGAGCCCAATTCTTGCTGCAAAATGAAATGTACACTTTCTTCTTCCCACCAGAGCAGATTAAAGGTGGTTTAGAGTGTTTTTTTGCTGAAAAAGAACTTTGAGTAAGTCGGGGGTGACTGAAGCAGCGAACGGGGGTTGCTATCCAGCATGCTGCATCACGTGGTCCATCTCTGCCTTTCCTTTTTCCATAACTTGTGCTGACTGTACAATCTCAGCTTGAACTTCTGTCTCTGCTAGTTTGGCTGCCATTCTCCTGGTAACCACACCTGGATTTGCTGTTGCAGAATCCATACCTTTCTCTGTGTTTCCCTGGAACTAGGTCCAGTACCCACGCACAAAACTCCTGGCTTATAGAGTATGCACAGCATAAATCCCACTTAAGCTGACACCATCTGTCATCGAGGCACAGGTCAGGAAGCATAGGAAAACCAGGAGCAGTTGTAGAATTCACCAAAAATATTTATTTACACAAGCAGTAACATAAAAAAAATAAACTTGTTCAGTATAACTATTTACAAAGGCAAAATAAAATAGAGAACATCCGAGTTTTCCTTCAATCTCTGTGTCCTTTTTTTCTCTTTCAAACAATTGCAGCTCAGCTCTCTCATAAGTCCTCCCAACCCCCACTCTTAACAAGCATCCTGTTCTTGTACATATCAGGCATGTTCAGCTAGAACACAATGTCCCAGAAATGAGGCCCCTTTTTCACAACTCTTCTGCAAAAGGCCTAAACATTTGCACTCTGGTAACCTCTTGAGTTCCCAATAGCTTTCTGCAATCATTTCAAAACATAATTATATACATTTCAACAGTAACACTATATATTTTCTAAACAAAGGGATCCCAATATTAGTTATATTTCCATACAACGATTTGCATATGTTTTTATATCAGCAGATATGTAAGCAAAAACTGAGAGACAGTAAGAGGCAAAGAATTGCAAGACTGTCAGGGTGATCAAATCCTAGGTCTCACAACAAAATTTGGTTGCGTAACCAGACAGAGCAGAGACAGGAAAGGAATAGAACAGAACAGATCAGTCAGTGTCAGTGGCTCAGTAGGTAGCACACTCGCCTCTGAGGCCGGGAGATCAGAGGGCTGTGGGTTCAGTTCCCATATCTGGCATTTGGGTTAATATCACAATACTGACACTGTAGTGCAGCATGAGGGGGGTGCTGCACTTCTGAGGTGCCATTTTTCGGATGAGACGTTAAACCAAGGTCCCATTTACCTGGATTGGTGGTAGTTCAGGTGGATGCTAAAGATCTCACGGCACTTATCGAAAAAGAGTAGGGAAATTTCTCCAGTGTCCTGGCCAAATTTCTCCCAATCACTAAAAATACCACCAACAGCTTAATCTGGTTCAATTTCAGTTGCTTACCATCAGTATCCCCCCTCCCCACCCCGGTCGCCCCTGAAAAAGGGACTTCTAGGCCCAGTGGGCTTACCGGGTCAGCAAAATTCAATAAAAAATAAAATAAGATCCCTGCATTCAAACTCTTTCTATAACAGCTGGGACAGGGTATTATTCCACCCTGTCACAGAGTGAAACAAGAACGGCGTGAACCAAAGTAATGGGCTACTGTACAGAGTTTGTGATAATCCTCAGATGCAGGAACAGATAGAACAACTGGTCATACCAAAGAAGTATAGAACTGAATCATTACAGATAGCACAATAGTCCTATGGCTGGTCACTTGGGGAGAGACCGCACCCTTGCCAGATTGTTGTACAGATTTTACTGGCCTGGGATTCATGAGGATGTTGCTGCCTATTGCAGTTCTTGTGCTGAATGTCAGAAAGTAGCCCCAGTGGCTAAAACAGACAAGGTGCTCATGGTGACCCTACTCTTCACAGATGTGCCTTTTGAAAGAATTGCAATGGATGCAGTTGGCCCCTTAGACAAAAGTAAAAAGGGTAATTGATTCATTTTGATAGTATGTGACTGTGCTACTCGATACCCACAGGCAATTCCAATGTGTATTGTCACTACCCCAAAAGTGGCAACAGAACTTGCCAAAGTTTTCAGCAGGGTGGGTATATCTAAAGAGATTATTACTGATCAGGGTAGTAATTTTAGTGCTGCATTGCTGAAGGGGCTATACCACCTACTAGGTATCACAGCCATAAGAACCTCCCCTTATCATCCTCAGACAGATGGTCTTGTTGAGCATTTTAATCAAACCCTAAAACACATGTCAAAAAGGTTTGTGAAAGGTGAAGGGAAAGACTGGGACAGCTACTTCCCTTGCCTATTTTTTGCTGACAGAGAAGTGCCATAAGCATCAACATGTTTTTCACACTCTGAAATGCTGCATGGTAGACAACCTAGAGGACCAGTAGGTGTCATAAAAGAAATATTGGAAGATTATCCCACTCAGAGGAGAATCTATTGCATCTTATATGTGTGCACTGAGAAAGTAGCTTGCAAAATATGTTGAAATTGTCCACAGGAATCAGAAAGAAGCCCCAAAACAGCAAAAGGTGTATTATGACCAGAGGGTAAAAGAAAAAGTTTTTGAGTCTGGTGAAAAGGTTTTGTTACTATTACCCACTACAGAAAACAAACTGTTAATGAAGTGGCAAGGGCCTTGTGAAGTGGTTAGACATACTGGCATAGTTAACTATGAGATTGAGACCCCTGATAGGAAAAATCATACTGAGATATACTGTACCATGCTAACCTCCTGAAATGGGTTGAAAAAACACCAAAGGTTGCTTTGTTAGCATTACCAGAAACTGCTAAAGAAAATATTGATATACTGTAGCTTATGACATACTGCAACAAACTAACTTCTGATACTGTAAAGGTGAATATTTTCTTACCCACAGAACAAACCACAGAAATTCATAACTTGGTAAAGGTATCCCGTGAATAAAATGACTCAATTACAGCGAGCCAATTTGGGTAAGGTAAAAACAGCGAGTGGTAAATGAGCTATGTGCTATTAGCAGCGTATTGTAAGTTCAGCGATATCATTTCAGCAGGGAGTCACAGATGTACTTACAGTTTTAAGCATGTAGGTAGTTATTCAGAGGACCAGTGGTTACAGTCACTGCCTGTGTGGCTGGCAGACCCAAGTGTGGGACTGGCTGTGAGCAGAGTGTTTTTAATTTTTTGTTTAATTCCCATTCCACCCGCCCTCCCAAGTCTGTTTCCCTCCACCTCCAAGCTTATCCCTTCCAACGTTCTCTCCACCCTGACCTGTGTCCCCCTGTAGAATTGCCCCCTCCCGAGTTTTTCCCTTTCCCGCAATTTCATCCTCCCCTCCGGTGATAGTTAATTATGGGGGGGTGTGGGGGAGAAGCAACCACCTGCAAAGGGGGCTGTTGGGGGTGTAGCCCACCGCAGAAAAATTAAGTGCAGCTGTGCTGATTTTGGAGCACAATGTAGTGCTCTTCGCAGTTTTGCTTGTGGCTGTTGTTCCTTCTCTGTTTTTGTCAGCACCATTTTGTAGGCACTGTTATGATATGGAACCCTTGGCAAAGACATTTAAAAGTACTTTTACCAAAGTGCCAGGCTGAGCAAAAGGGGTCAAGCATGTAATAGTGACAGAGAATGCTCACCCTATCAGGCAAAAGACATACAGATTACCAGAGCGGTTCAGAATAGACATGGTTAAGGAAATTTATAAAGTGGGAAGAGAAAATCCTGTGTCCTGATTGGCTGCTACCTGTGCATTAGATCTGTCTAATGCACAGGTAAAAACAAGTGCAGACAATCTGGACTCAGCTATAAAAAACACATATAAATGCACATTTAGAATGTTTAGGAATGATAAGAATGTTAAGGGCCGCCATTTTTTCCCCACCATAGCGAGACGTTTTCCCCATATCATACCACCCTATTTCTGCCACAAACTAAACCAAACACGATATTGACAGCAGCATCAAAGAAATTCCCAATTTCCTTTGTACGTGTTCTTTCACTTCTCTCCTTCATTCTCCTCAGCACACATCCTCCTCCTCAGGAGATGGGCAGTGCACTCACTGAATTATACCAAGCCCTCCCACCACTAACTCCCTTCCTTTCATCAGCAGACATACCTGTAAGAAACATAATTCTTTAAAGCCCTGCACACTACTGCCAAATGTCTTCTCTCACCTCCTGTGCTCTGCAGTTAACAGTTTCTCCTACATGCCGCCAGACGCTCTACTGCTCGGTTGCTCTTTCACGGCCATAACTGCCTAAAGTCTAATGGCAACGCTTATCCCTATGGCAACAACTCAAGATCACTTCACATATTCATTCAAGGAACAGCTGGCAATGGCAACCCAACACAACAAAAAAAGTAACTAAATTTGAACATGGACTGAATAAATCATTTGCCAGCAATCTTTTTTTTATATTTTAAAAATTAAAAGGAAACGGTTATGCTCTCACCAGTGCTAAAGTGCTCCCAAACAGCCCAGCAGACATTAACTTTCCCTTCAGCTTTCTGTCAGAAACTGCCCGCTCTCTTTCTGCCATGAATTCGCCAGCCAGCAGTAATCTTAAAAAAAAATCTCTTGCTTCTTGCTGTGTTTTTTTTCACTGCTTACCAATCCTGCATTAGTCGTCTTGCGGTCACGCATTTCCTCTTAGCTGTCCACTATCCACTCAATACCTGCTTGCACACACAGCGTTGGCTCTCAAAGGAAGTTAATTATTTTAGCCCTGTTTTCTGCTCTCAAGTGTTTAACCTGCCTCATCTTTTTTGTGAGGAAGTCAGTCTGTGTTTTGGGGGGGAGGCAACCACTATAAAAAAAAAACTACAGCTACAGAGGCACTAGAAGGACAAAAATCCTGAAGTAAAAAAGAAATGCGTTTTGGTCATACAAGTGGAGGAACTATTTCAGGTCAAAATACATCAAATAATTAACTTTTTTAGTATTTAAGCCATGCAATTTTATTTGTTACTTGCATTTAAAATATAGAGTCCCATTTTATAAGCGCAATAAGACACTCCGGGGGTATGCATTAGACATTTCTAATGCACAGCCAGGGGCTAAAGGCTCGTGTCGTATTGCTTACACACAAAATGAAAGAGTTAGGTTCACTAAAGAATCAAGAAGTGTATGGTCATTCACCAATGGTGACTGTAAATAAAAAAAAAAAAAAAGAGGGTGTAAGAATTTGCCTTGATTTTAGGAAACTTAATGAAGTGCCGTATTTGATAGCTATCCTATGCCCAAGACAGACGACTTTGTGGACAGACTGGGAAGTGCCAAGTACATTACTACCCTCCATCTCACCAAGGGTTACTGGCAATTCCTCTAACCAAAGAATCTAGAGACAAAGCTACATTTTCTGCTCCAGTTGGATTCTGTCAGTTCACCACCATGCCATTTGGTTTACATGGTGCACCCACTACATTCCAATGGCAATTCTTTTTTTTTTTTATTTGATTTACCAGGAAGGTAGACTGGACAAAAGCCTGTTTTCAGCCATGCCTGGGGAAAGGGTAAGAACAATAGGGTTACATATAAAATTATCTAATACAATACAACACTTACTATAAATCACAATAAATTGTACAATCTTACAGTCATACAAATCAAATCTGATCTAATTCTAGTTCCCTCATGATGGTTATTGTGCTGCTTACCTTGATGATGTCATGGTGTACCGCCCATACCGGAAAAGCTAACCTGAAGCTCCTATGAGCAGTTATCCAATCTATCAAAAATGCAGGTCTGACAATTAATCCTACCAGGTATGCATTAAGCATGCAGGAAACCAGATATTTGGGTTATATTTTGAGAAATGGAGAAGTAAAGCCAAAGATTTCCAAGATAGATGCTGTAGCTAACAGTACTGTCCCTACAACAAAGAAACATGTCAGATCATTTTTAGGTCTGGCTGGTTACTACGGGAAATATGTTCCCAACTTTGCCCAGTTAGCAACTCCTCTCACTTAACTCATGAAAAAACAGTACCAAATAATGTGAAATGGCCCCTAAAGTGTGAAGAGACTTTACAGGCCATCAAGGATGCATTATGTTTAGCCCCTCGTTAAAGAAGTTCAGACACTGACACAATTTTTTTTTTGTTACAGATAGATGCATCAAAGGTAGACTTAGGTGCAGTCCTGAGTCAGAATATAGATGGGAAGGAACATCTCATTCCGTATATCAGTAGGAAACTGCATGACAGAGAGAAAAAGCATTTGTCAATGCCGAATGTTTGCTTGCTGGCATTGGCAGTGGTAGTGTAGAAGTTACAGAGCTGCGTAATAGGAATGGCAGTGAAGTACTGAACTGAAGCCAACCCCACCACCACCCTGCAGAGAGTGACAGGCATTGGGGTGTGCCTTTGGGTCATCAGGCATAACGGCCAAGCCATTTCACCACACTCCACCCTGCAGACACTGACAAGTGTCACGGTGTGCCTTGGGGTCTTTGGCCCTTATGTGCACCCCATTCCATCAGGAAGTATGGTGAGATGGGTGCGGTATAGGAGAATGGGGTGAATTTTGGGGCCGAAGAGTCCAAGGCATACCTCGATGCCTCTCACTGGCTGCAGGGTGCGGAATGGTATGAGCACTACAGGCAAGAATCCCAAGTCACATCCCTGATGCCTGTCATTCTCTACAGGGTTGGGCGTTATGGTTGGAAACCCTAATACCTCAGGCATTCGTTGGTATTTTCACTCCAAATTTTTAACATGGTTTTTTGTGACCCCACCTCACGAACAGTGGCAATATCAGTTTGTTAGCGGAAAGCTGCTTATGCACAGCGACTATGGCATTTAGCACTACAGGTGCAAAAACATTCCAAACAGGATGTAAAATGACAGCTGTACTGTTCATGGAGAGGTGTAAAAATGGCAATGTTGCAAATCTGCAGTAAAAATATTAAAAACTGGTGAAGTCAGGCGTGCATAGAAACTGTGCAGCACACCCATAATATAATTAGTTTAGGATTTTTACAGCAGATTGTCAACACAGGCATTTTGGGACCTCCGATCATGAACAGTGTCACTGTGATTTTCTTTATCTGTTCCGAACAATGATTTCCCACAGCAACCACGCATCTCTGCGCTGAAAGTGTGAAAACACATTTCGGCCATGTTGTGAAAAATGACAGCTATACTCTTCATAAGGAAGTGTGCAAAAATGCCACTGGTGAAAATCTAGACTGAAAATATTACAAAGTCATGAACTTACGAGGGTGCGTGGAAACTGCGCAATGCTCACTCGTAACACAGTCATTTTATGGACTTTTGTCACCAGATTTTCAACATAGCCATTTTAAGACCTCTGCTCATGAACAGTGTAACTGTGATTTTCTTAATCTGTCCAAAATATTGCTTTCACACACCGACTGCACCATTGAGCGCTACATGTGCGAAAACACATTTTGGGCGACATGTGAAAAATGGCAGCTGTACTGTTCATAAGGAAATGTAATAAAATGACAATGTTGAAAATCTGGAGTGAAAATATTGAAAATTTGCAAACTTACAAGCGTGCATAGGAACTGCGCAACGCATCGCTCATAAAACAGTCATTTTAGAATTTTTTCATCAATTTTCAACATAGCCATTTTAAGACCTCTGCTCATGAACAGTGTCACTGTGATTTTCTTAATTTATCCGTACATTGATTTAGCTTTCGACTGCGCCATTGTGCTACATCGGCGTGAAACACATTTTGGGTGAGATGTGAAAATGACAGCTATACTATTCATAAGAAGGTGTGGTAAAATTGCAATGTTGAAAATCTGGAGTGAAAATATTGAAAATTTGCGAACTTATGAGCCTGCGTAGGAACTGCGCAATGCACGCTCATAAAACAGTCATTTTTGGAATTTTCCACCAAATTTTCAAAATAGGCTTCTTGAGAGCCCACCTTATGAACACTGGCAGTGTCATTCCATTAATCATTCCAGAAAGGTGATTTCACGCAGTGGCTGCGAAATCACCCTTCAGGCCCGAGTAACGCCATGACAGTGACAGCATTCATGAGAAGGGGTCCCAAAACCCCATGTTGAAAATTTGGTGCAAAATTCCAAAAATGCCTAAGATATACAATAAGTTGAAAAAACCCTATCTATCCCATTATACAGCTTACGGCATTTCCTCAGTTCGCGGCGGCTTTGAAGAGAGGCAGGCGTGTTCCGGTCCACTAAGATCGTCGCGCTGAGTCCGGAGGTGCGAAGGGTTGGGGGTGGGGGGAGGCAGGTGCGAGTGGGTGGGTGCAGGTTGTGGAGGTGGGCTAGGGAGGCGCCCGAGGGCAGTTTTTATTACAGCTTTTTTTTAAATGACGCAGCGGGATGTTTGCCACGCTGGAGTGAGCTCCCAGCGTAGCACAAGGACTGACTGGTTGGGGGCATGGAACTGATGGGGATTGGGCACCCCGTCGGCCACTATCATCAGTTGCCATGCTGGGTGGGCTCTGGCGTGGCACCCTGTCTCTTGGGGGAGGACAGTGGAGCCGGCGAGTTGAGCACCCGTCGGCTATACTAATAATTACCACGCTGGGATGGGCACCAGCGTGGGATGTGGAGAGCTTTTGGGGCAGCACAGCCGGCGGGGATTGTGTACCCCGTTGGTATACAGTGTGTGCGTGGGGGGGCAGCAAGCAGCATGCGTGCTTGTGTGTGTGTGTGTGTGTGTGTGTGTGTGTGTATGGGGAGCTGCGCATGAGCAGGCGATATCTTATCGCTGCTCACTGAAGCGTAGCTCCCCCTTTCAACTGTACGCCACTGCGTTTTGGAGTTGTCATACACAGCTCCAGCATGCATTGGAGGACTGGGGCCACGCCTGCCAACACACTGACTGAATTGGAAGAGGGGGTGACACACCTCCGAAAACTCGGATGATGGCACTATATTTCTTGCACATGCGTGCAAGCAAATATAAAAAGTACTCCACTATTGAAAAGAATGTCTTGCTGCAAAATAGGCAATGGAGTCCCTCACGTTTTATCTGTTAGGAGCTGTCTTTCTACTTATAACAGATCACAATCCTCTCTGTTGACTTAATCAAATGAAGGATAACAATTCCAGAACCACAATGTGGTACCTAGCACTACAGCCTTTTAAATCCAAAATGATGCACAAACCCGGAAAAGAGAATGTCAGTGCTGATTTTTCTCCCAAGTTATTGCAGATTCATAGAAACTGATGGCAGAAAAGGACCCTCCAGCCCATCGAGTCTGCCTCTTACCCCCCTCCTTAGTCCACCCTCCCCCCCCCCTCTTGGGGCCCTCCCAATACCCCATGTGCTTGTCCCATGCTCTCTTGAAACCAGACACAGTCTCGGCCCCCACCACCTTCTCTGGTAGCCTGTTCCAGGATTCCACCACTCTCTCAGTGAAGAACTGTCCCCTCACGTTACACCTAAAGTTCCCTCCCTGTAGGCTCAAGCTGTGCCCTCGCATTATGGAGCCAACCTTCCTATGAAATAAACGCTCTGCCTCCACTTTATGGATCCCTTTGATGTACTTAAAGGTCTCTATCATGTCACCCCTCTCCCTTCTAGTCTCCAATGTGTAGAGCCCCAGTCCCCTACATCTCTGTTCATAGGGCTTGTCATCCATCCCCAGCACCATCTAGGTCACTCTTCTCTGAACCCTTTCCAACAACTCTATTTCCTTCCAGAGGTAAGGCCTCCAGAACTGGCACCGTATTCGAGGTGCGGCCTCACTAAGGCTCGATACAGGAGTGTCAGGACCTCCTTTCTCCTGCTTGTTATTCCCCCACTTATACTTGTCAGCATTCCACACACCCTCTCCACAGCCCTGGTGCACTGCTTCCCCACCCTTACATCGCTGGTGACTGTTATTCCCAGGCCCCTTCCTTGATCTGTGATCCTGATTTTCTCCCCCCCACAATCATGTAATCTAAATGTGGGCTCCTACAGCCCATGTGCATCACTGCACACTTCTCTGTGTTGAAATTCAACTGCCATGCATCCACCCACTGTTCCAGAGTCCTCAGGTCCTGTTTCATGTGTTCTGAACCACCTGCTGTGTCCACCCTATTGCAGATTTTCAAGTCATCCGCAAATAGGGCCACATATCCCTTGAGGTTGTCCGCTATATCTATTATGTGGATATTGAAAAGGACTGGTCCCAGCAAAGACCCCTGGGGGACCCCACTCATCACTTCCCTTGTTCCCAAGTGCACCCCATTCACCACTACCCGCTGGGTCCTATCTGATAGCCAGCTTTCCACTCATCTGCTTATTTTTCCTCCCGTCCCTAGGCTTTCTAATTTATAGACCAACCTTCTATGGGGCATGGTGTCGAAGGCCTTGCTGAAATCCAGATAGCCCACATCCACCGCATCCCCTTGGTCCAGTACCTGTGTCACCCAGTCAAAGAATTCTATTAAATTAGTCTGGCATGACCTCTCTTTAGTAAACCCATGTTGCTTATAGTCTACCAGCCCATTTGCTTCCAGGTAGTCCATCACCCTTTCCCTTGTGAGTGCCTCCATGACCTTGCCCACCACCGTAGCGAGGCTGACCGAGTGGTAGGTCTCCCTCAGCTCCCTGCTTCCTCATTCTGTATTGGAGCCACAACTGCTCTCCTCCAGTCCTCCAGTACCTTACCAGAGTCAAGGGACAGGTTGAACAGCTTCGCTAGAGGAGCAGCCAACTCATCTTTTAGTTCCCAGATCACTCTTGGGTGCAGCCCGTCCGGCCCCATAGCCTTGTCCACCCTTAGCCAGCATAGCTGCTCCCTGACTCTCTCCATGCTAAAAGGTCTCATATCCACCCCAACATTCCCTGTCCTCCCCCTTAGTTCTGGTTCCCTCCCCTTCCTTCCTAAACACTGAGCAGAAGTACTTATTTAGTTCTTCTGCTTTCTCCTAGTCCCCTTCTATAAAGACCCAACCTTCCCCCCCCCCAGCCTTGAGATTCCTTGACCAACCTTCCTCCTATTCCCCACATACCTAAACAATGTTTTATTCCCTCCCTTTACCTGTGATGCTGTCCTGTACTCTATGGTTGCCTTTGCTCTCCTGATTACCTTCCTTGCTGGCCTCTTCATTTCCCTATAAGCCTCCTTATCCTCATAGATCTGAGTTTTTTTGTATTTCTTGAATACCCTCCTCCTGCCCCCAACCACCTTAGCCACATCCTGTCCAAACCAAAGGGGCCTCCTGCTCCTTGTTCCTTTGCTTACCGTCCTAATGCACATAAAGATGGCCTCTTTCACTTTATCTCTGATAGCTCTCCACAGCCCTCACACTTTGCTTATTTCTCCCAAGGCTTCCAATGCCTCTCCCACCATCTGCCTCATCCTACCAAAGTCCGTGCTCCTGAAGTCCAGTACAGCTGTGAGGGTTCGACATCTCTCCCTACCTGCCTTAACCCTGAAACTGATGGTACTGTGATCGCTGTTCCCTAATTTTTCTCCCACCTCCACACCTTCTACACTCTCCCCGTTTGTCAGGATCACATCTAGCATGTTATGCCCCAATCAGGTCTTGATCCAGCTGCTGGAGGAACATCCCTTGCAACGCCACCGGGATTCCCCTGCTCCTTGCTGACACCGCATCTGGGATGACCTAATCTATGTCCGGGACGTTTAACTCACCCACCAGCAGTGTTTCCCTTTTTAGAGCTACCCTTGCAATGTCCTCCAACATCGCCCCGTCCTGTTCATCCCCTGGTCCAGAGGTCTGTACAGAACTCCAAGTCTTAAGGATTCTCCCGTCATTCTGCCCAGTGTGGTATGGTTCAGGAATTGAGAATTCAGAAGGTTGAAAAAATGTGTGTGCTTAACTGAAATGTTTGCTATAAATTGTGTTATGAAAAAGGGATACTGCATACGCAAAGAAGTGTAAATGTTATAAGGTAATGTTAAAAGACTATATGGTAATGTTAAAAGATAAATAAAAGAAGGTTTTGGAAAACTGTTTTCAAGGACAAAAATAGGTTTCCTTTTAAAAAGAGGTGTGTGTATCAGGGTTTAGTAAGACCCCAAAGAGGTGTGTGTGTGTGAGACAGGGTTTAGTAAGACCCTGTCTCATTTGTTATTTTTCCCTGCTTTTATTGCCCTTTCTGGTGAGTCCCAGCCTCTCCATCTGCAGTGGTGCGGGGGCGGGGGGTGCTTTCCTCACTGGCGAATCAGTGGGTGGAGGTCCCTTCCTCTAGGGAACCCCGGGGTGACCATCTGGGTGGGCTCCTTTGGGGTCTCGTAGCAATCTGCTGTGGCCTGGTGGTGGGCTGGGGATAGCCAGTTGGGTTTTAGCAAGGGGAACATAACTAGTCCCGAAGTCTTCCCTGTGCTTCCTTTTGGGGATTGACTGCCTGGTTGTGACTTAAAACCCCTGAATCAGTGAGAGTGTTTCCGGGGGTCCTGGCTGCTGGACATGCTCCAAACTTTCGTTTAATTTTGTTCTTTTTACCATTTACATTTTGCGTCTGGAGAACCCTTGCACCTTTGGAAGATCTGGCAGTGAGAGTGCCTAGGACTGGGACTTCCTGACGTTTTTTAATGACTTTAGTACAATATCTGTGTTAATTTTGTTTACTTTGTTATTTCTATTTTACCCATTCATTATTTTTGTGGTAGTGAGAGTACCACTTTGCTCCTCCTGGTTACCTAGTGAGAGTATAGTGTAGCCCGGGGGTTCATATTTATGTTTATTTTATTTTTATTATTTGTTTTTGTTAATTAAGTTTGTTTTTAATTAGCGGCACCAGTTAGTGAGAGTTACTGGCTGCCTGGGGATTTTATTTTATTGGATTAGTCTATTGTTTTTGTTTGATAAGTTGGTTTATTTTTAGTTTGTTCTTTTGCCTTTGGACTTATTGGGGTGTTGTGATTTATATTTTTTAGGAGATTTCAACTGCACTTTTTCTTGTTTAGGAAATTAGGATTGCGTGTGGCGTTAGCCACATTTTGAGGGTATCTTGCAGAATGCGTCTGTTTGCTCCTCAGTCCTCGCTATTGACCTCCTCTCTCTTCCGTACCCTCGCCGTCCTCTCCCCGTTCCTGCTTTTACTTACCAGTGCTGTTGGATGCTGGGGAATTGCCTTGCAGGGTGAGGGAGCGGGGGGTGGGTTGGAGGGCGCGGAAATTGGAGCTCGAATGAGCGGGTTACTCCCATGGGGGTGGTTAAGACCAGAAGATGCCCTGGGGCGAAATGGAGCCTGGAACGTGGTAATCCATGTCTCATCCCCATACCCAAGGGCACCTCCTTTTTGGGTGGGCAAGTAGTCGGGATGGCCCACGAGCATCGTCCAACCCGAGCATTGTTATGCAATGCCAGATCCATTAAGAACAAGACTGCATTGATTGCGGATTTTGTTGGAACAGCGGATGTGACTTGCATCACCGAGACCTGGTTAGATGATAATGCTGCCCCAATTCTGGAGGCAGCTGGTCCTCTGGTACCAGTAGCCATATCGCCAGGGTTGGATCGCAGGCGGGGGTAGCAGTCTGTTTTAAGATGGAATTGGGCCTCATTGGTGTACCAGTAGAGGAGGCTGAATCATTTGAGTGCACTGTGGTAACTGGTGTGGGGTGCAGGATAGCTCTCATTTACCGTCCACCAGGGGATGAGAAGATATTCCTGCAGGAAGTAACGGACTTCGCCACCGACATGGCATTGGAGTCGCCCAGACTGATGGTTCTGGGTGACTTCAGTGCCTGGGTCGACAACGAATCTTCGCTTTTTGGACAACACTTCCTCCAGCTGATGACTGGGCTTCACACAGGTTGTTTCCTCAGCTACCCACAATGGTGGTCACTCTCTTGATTTGGTCTTCCTCCTGGGGATCGAGGCCTCTGATTTGGGGGTGGAACTGGTTGGTTGGTCTGATCACTACACTGTGAGGTTCAATTTCTCCATCCACTGAGTAGGTCTGCCCCTGTGGAGTTGGTCAGTTACTGCCCTTTGTGGGATGTGGTCCCTTAAGACCTGGTGGTGGTGATTGACCTCTCGGTGTTCGGTGAGACCAGCATTGATCCAGAGCACTTAGTGGTGGCCTATAATAAGGTTATTACTTCAGCTCTTGATCAGATTGCTCCAGTCCGTGTTCGTCCCCTTCCGCTTTGCCCTCGGACCCCATGGTTTGATGGGTCACTGAGGGAGATGTGGAAGTTGGGATGCAGGATAGAACGTCGCTGGCGTAAATCCGCCTTGGATGCCGACCATCTTATTTTGTTACAGCTTTATCAACTCTACTAATCAGCGATCTCCCATAAGAAGGCAGAATTCCTGTCCAGGGAAATCGCTGTTGCTGGGAACCGACTGGCTCAACTCTTCCGAACTGTGGACTGGCTGTGCAACCCAGCCTGTCTGCAGTTCCGTCGAGTTTTATCACAAACTGAGTGTGATGAGATCACTCGATTCTTCGGGAATAAGGTGGCTAACATCAGGCAGGAGTTTCGTCCGTCTTGTTCTATGGGAGATATGGTTGGTCACTGCTCGGTCACCATGTCCAGTATTTCCTGGAGTACCTCTGACCTACTGGAGTTCGTTGACATTATGAGGATTGTCCAGGGGATGTGCCCCACGTGCTGTAGTTTAGACCCGGGCTCTACTTCCCTAATTTTGGGTTGTAATGATGTTATAGGCCAGGTCTTAGTTCAGACTGTCCAGTGCTCCCTGGAATCGGGTGAGTTTCCTAGCTCCCTGAAGGAGGCGGTGGTGACACCTATTCTGAAGAAAGCTTCTTTGGACCCGGAGTCTCTGGCAAACTGCTGGTCTATCTCAAACCTTCCTTTTGTGGGAAAGGTTATCGAGAAAGTGGTGGCAATTCAACTGGAGAACCATCTATCCATCCATAATTTATATGAACCTCTCCAGTCGGGTTTCCATAAGAGGCATAGTACTGAGACGGCTCTGGTTCATGTGCTCAATGATCTCCTGATGGCGAGAGATTGGAGGAACTGTTCTATCTTGGTACTCCTCGATCTCTCTTCAGCTTTCGACACTGTCGACCATGGGGTTCTGCTCGAGCGCCTGAGGTTCATCTGTGGGCTGATGGGTACAGCCCTCAGATGGTTTTCATCTTTCCTCACCGGTCGAACCCAGAGAGTTGTCTGAGGAATATTTTCTTCCGAGTCTTTCTCTCTGCCTTGTAGGGTACCTCAGGGCTCGGTGCTGTCCCCCATGTTGTTTGCAGTGTATATGCTGCCCCTCGGAGACATTGTAAGATGGTATGGGCTGAGGTTTCACTGCTATGCTGATGATACCAGCTCTACCTGTCTTTCACTCCCGACCAGGTGTGTGCTCTCTCAGTATTTAACAGCTGTGATATCTTGCCAGATACTGCAGGAACTCAATGTAATCCAATGACAAATACTCCAGTACAGGATATCACACAGTAAACAGAAATCTCACATAGAGTGCTTGATCCTGGTGGACAATACTGTACTTACAGCAGGTGCTTGATGGGAAATACTGGTGTTTATGGGCATACCTCAGAATGCATTGGTACTTGTTATGAATTCACCCCCCCCAACTGCTTGTATTAAGAGTTCATGCTGATAAATGCTTAAACCGCCCATTTTAATCCAAATATTCCAAATCCTACATCACCCTACCAACCAACCAATCTGTCTTATCTAGGAAATAATCAGCTTTTAAATAATAGCATTAACTTTCAGCCCTGCATCAAACGGCAGGAAGTCAGATAAGGACTTGATACACTAGCAAGCAAATCTCTCAGACTGTTCCATATTAAGCTAAACATTTCTTTTTTTAATCCCCCAGATTCCCAGTCTGCTGCCCTATAGCACCACAGTTTATCAGCAGAAATTATTTATGTTCACCGTAGTACTCTATTTTCAGTTCCACAAACATTCAAACACTTTTTCCCATAATATTCTGATGGGGAGGGGTAAATTTCAGTGTCCAGAATTCAGCTGAATTCTATTTGGAAGTTTTCAAATGCTGGCATCTCCTCTAGTAGCCACTTGCTTAGTTCAACACTACATGGGCCTCATGCCAGAGATGAATATACTACAGCTAGATGGCCAGTGAGGAAAATGGATTAACACAGTGGTGAAAAATAAAACCATAGTGCTGTGAATTCAGCTTCTATTTTTGGGATCTTAGTGACGATGCCTCCCAACACATTGCTTTACACTTCTAATGTTCAGTAAAGCATGAAGAATTATGGTAAAGTATGAAACATTTACAAAATAAGCCGTGGTATGGCTGGTGTCACTCTGATATTTAGCCATATCGCAGGTGATCATAAGGCATGGCTATTTTATTTATAGCACCTCTTTATAAGGTTTGGGGTAAGACCAACATACATACAAGCAATAAAAGTTATTCTTCTGATTACAAAGAGGCTTGGAAGCCTAAGCTAAATAGGAGTAGGCAGTATAGCATAGTTGTTAAGGGCACCGAGCTGCAAACCTGGAGACCTGAGTGTGAATCCCATCAGCCTCCACTTGCATTTAACTTCCTTGTGCTTCCAGGTCACAACTGGAAACAAGGTCTGGCTTAGTGTGCCTTTCCTGGTTAAAAACATTTTCCCCTTTCCTTTAAAAAAAAATAAAAGGATTTTCAAGTCACTCTTACAATGCTTCACTGATGTAAACATACTGTATGAAGCTCAGATGGAAGAGTCCTCCATATTAGTGGTGCAGCCACAGCAAATGCCCAGTCCATCAATATATTCAAAGGAGACCAGGGCACAACAAGTAACAGTGCCTCAGTAGACCAGCCAACCAGGTCATATGGCATCATCATCATCACTTTATTTTTAAAAAGCACCCTTCCAGAGCTCAGGGCGCCTTTACAATTAAAAAACATGGAGTAACATATACACATACATATAGATTCACAGCTTCATACATAATTAAAATATTCATAAAATCATTACATACCATAATTCTTATGAGTGACTGCCTAATAAAGTGTCTAGTATTATAGACCAGAAAAGGCCTGATTAAATAAGTGGGTTTTTAAAAACGTTTTAAAACCCTCTACAGTCAGGCTACCTCATATCCGACAAGGTAGAGAATTCCACAAATGCTCTTCCTCCAGATGACTTCAAACGGACCCTCGGAATCTCCAGCAATCCCTCATCAGAGGATCGGAGTGGGCGGGAGGGGCAGTAAGGAGTCAGGAGTTCTTGCAGGCATCAGGAGATACTTTAAATAGCTAGGACACAAATCATGTAGAATCTTGAATGTCACCAAGCAGACTTGAAAAGATGATGTGCCACTTTACCCCCAGCTAGTGCAGTCTGCACAGCATAGGCATGATAGGATCAAAAGTACCTCTCAGCAATATCAGTCACACTGCTGTATTCAACACCTCCAGGAAGCCCTTGATACGGAAAACTGCAGTGATCAAATGGAGCACAACAAAGGTGTGTACTAATGTTACCAGGTGTCCTTCTTCCAGAGAGGGCTTTAACTAGGCTATGCTCCACAAATGGAAGAAGCCGCATCTAACTGCAGCTTCCACATGGGATTCAAGGGGCAACTTGCACTCAGATATGACCCCCAGGTTCTTTGTCACATTCACAGTTCAAAGCAGCATTTTATTTAAAGAAGTAAAGTGTCATTAGCCCTAAGAATCACTGCTGGATGAGTTCAATCAGAAACACCTCCATTTTACAGGTGTTCAAATGCTGTCATCCAGGAAGGGAACCACAGTTCTCACTGGACAGTATAAATTTTACTTCGATGAATGTTTAAACTAGCTGAGGGGGGGTGATGGAAGAAAAAGTGGAAGCAGAAACTGCCCCCATCACAGGCTGACGTAGAGCATAGGGAGATCTTGAGGGGTGAGAGTACCACAATGGAGCAAGTTAATCAAGGAAGTAGGGGGTTAGCAAAGGAGGAAGGGAGGTGTAACCCCCTACAAATAAGGGTTCCCGAAAAGTCTTCCTTGAGCTTGCCTAAATGCTCACTGCCCAGCTGGTGTCCTGTGTTTTAGCAGTTTAAATGTATTGCCAGAGAGTGCCTGTATAGCCTCTGTGTACTGTCTCTTTGAGAGCTGCCTGGATTGCAGTCATAAGTATTCTGAGAGGGAGCTCTGTTGAAAGATGTAACTATTTGCTGAAAATCATTTAGAGTGATAATGATAATGTAGTTTGTCTAACCTGCCTTCTTTGCAGCAAGGACTGTCTTGTTTATCCTCACCATTTGGCCCGGGACTGTGAATTGGACCAATCAGTTCTGGTGGGACCTAAAATGGAGCCGGACTACAGAAGCTGTCTGAAGTCAAAATCTGTAGGAATTGTAGTTTTGGGCTCTTGCTTTGACTGACAGCCGAATCAGCCAACCGACCCTTTTGGATCTGAGGGACATCCCCAAACTGCCTGCTGTTTAAGGCAGATCTAAGTTGGGAGCTGAAGAAGCAAGATGCTTGAGACAGTCTCTGTGGAAAGGCCTGAGTTTTTGGCCTGCATGTCTGCCTGCTACCCTGAGAGGGGAGAGAGAATTGTTTTCAGACTGAATCCAAGTTGTGTGACTAAAATAAGCTACTGAAGTGGGGCCAGGCTCAACCTGAAGAAGACCGAAGATTTTGATGAATGCGATCAGCCTGTCAGGAGTTCCAGCTACCCCTAAGCTCCAGGTGTGTGCAGAGACTTTGCGATTGTGACAGGGGAGCGCTTTGCCTGGTACAGTAGAATTTCCTTACCTGTAAATGTGCTGTGTATTAAAACTGGGTCGTGATTTGGTTCCCCAATGTGTGAACTGTGTTCTGATTGCTGGAAGCTGTATCCAGCCCAAAACAGACTGTATCCGAATTTGTCTCCATTTGGACTGGGCCTTGCCACACTGGCCCAGCCAGACTACCCGATGTACAGAGAAAGCCATGAGAGACCTGCCTGGGGATCAGCCCCCTGCTCCATGCTAGAACAAGAACGATGCCTCGGAGAATCGTGTGGGCCCTGCTTCTCCTGGCACTCCAGTTCAACCACCTGCTGCCTCAATTTTCGTCCAGCCTGTGTCAAGTCTTGGGTATTGTGAGTAATCATCAGGGTAGCTCCCTGCAACAACAGCCTAACCTAAAAGTGTGTCATCTGATTGTCTTGTTGTTTTCTTTTCACGAACTGAGCTCTCCGGCTCCAGATTACAATTAGTGTGTGTGGTGCAAGTTGTTTTCTTCCATCACAGGGCCCCAACCAGCTGCAACGTTCCTGACTAGCCCAGTGTTCTCCATCTGGGTACCCAGGGTGGGTGACTGTTTATGGACACTGAAATGCATGCATAAGTGTTTGATTGATACAGCTTTTAAGCAAATTAACCTGATTACGCCCCTCCCTTGTTCAAGTCCCTTAAATAAATCAGATCTAACTCTTTTTTGTATTTACCCTGACTGTGGTTCCAGTTTGTGCAAGAGTACTGTACTGCTGTTATTTGCTGTGTATAACCTTGTTTTACAGGGGGTCCCCAGGGCCAAGCCAGAGGAAAGCCCTGGTGGTAAGTAACACTGTCTACTATGTTTTTGTACTTAATGATGTGGAACCTTTGTAAAAGAGCCTTGGCTCAAAGGTATTAATTCCTAGAACAATAAACTTCAAACTTCAAGTGCAAGCAGTGTGGGTACTTGTGTGGTATATCAGGGATATTGTGAAAGTAATTATTGTATATTGTTCTGGCCACTAGTAAGGAAAGAGTGGGGTTACAGTGTCCTGGAGGGCTGTGCCCAGGTTAGCTTGACCACTACTAACCCTGACCTCCTGGTGGAGGCACCCGTTACAGAACCTAGGCCCCTCAACCTGCTACTAGCCAAGCAGGCAGGGGTCATAGTCCTTGGGATAGCACCACCTTGGGGTTACAGATGAAACTATGCAGATAGAAGAAAAGAGGGAGGAAGGGGGAAGAAAAGGAAAAATGGAGAAGTGACAAGCAAAGAACTACAAAAATCTGCAAGGCCATGTGTGGTAATACTAGGAGTCTGGGAAATAAGACCCCACATCTAGAGGCCACCATGGCAGAGGTCAACCTTGATACTGTGACCATTACCTAATCATGGCGCTCTGACAACCATAATTGAGCCATGGTAATACCAGGCTACACGATGTTCAGAAGGGACAGAATAGGAAGGAAAGGTGGGGAAGTGGTGCTTTATGTGAAGGAAAGTATAAAAGCAACAAAAACACAGGGACGTCAGAGGAGCAGAGGTGCTGTGGGTCACCCTGGAGATAGGAATTGGAGCCACTATTTGGACAGATGTGTTCTATAGGCCTCTGCCACAGGGGAAGGACTTAGATAAGGTAATGGTGGAAGCAACTGGCAAAATGGAAGAAAACGGGGAAGTGTTGCTTGTGGGGAACTTCAGTCTGCCAGATATAAATTGGAGCCTCCCTGCTGCATCTTCATCTAGAAGCAGGGATATCCTGGACTCCCTGCAGGAGGCACTCCTCAGGCAACTAGTCAATGCACCCACTTGTGAGGGGACAATACTAGACCTGGTGATAACCAACAGGGGCAGTATTGCAGATGTCAAGGTGGGAAGCCATCTGGGGACCAGAGATCATTGTACAGTGTGGTTCGACATAAGAACAGCTGCAGAATTCAACCACACAATGCTGAGAGACCTGCAAATCAGAAGGGCTGATTTTAATAAGAGGGGCGAATGCCTCAGGAATGACCTGGCAGGGGGAGATGACTTGTGGAGTGGAGGAAAGGTGGGCCAAACTAAAAGAGGACATAATGAAGGCAACAAACCTCTGTGTCAAGCAAGTAAGCAAAAGTAAAAGAGGAGACCACTATGGTTCTCAAAAGAGGTAGCAGAAAAGGTAAAGGCTAAAAGAGTAGCATTCAGAAGGTATAAGAAGACCCAGAGAGAGGATGATAGGGAAGTATATAAGGGAAAGCAGACAGACACAGGCAAACCAGTAAGGAGCGCAAAGGCACAAATTCAGGAAAGCAATGCTCAGGGAGTATCAAAAGGGGATGAGACATTTTTAGGTATGTTAGTGAAAAAAAGAAGACAAAAGGATGGACAGTATGGTTAAAGAGGGAATGGGGCGACTGTACGGGGGGGTCAAGAAATAGAAAACATCCTGAACAAATACGTCTGTTAAGTGGTCACAGCAGAAAAAGAAAGGAAGGGACCATGACAAGTCTCCTGCAGCTTTGATGAGAGGAAAATGTACAGAAATGGACACTAGTCCATTTTCTGTGAAGACAGTCCAGAAAGCATTCACTAACCTGATGGCAGACAATGCTGTGGGGCTAGATGGGTACATCCAAGGGTGCTGAGGGAGCTCAGGGAGGTACTAGCTGCACCTCTGACAGACTTTTTTAACAGATAACTAGAGAACAGTATGGTCCTGGAGGACTGGAGAAGGACATATGTAGTCCCACTTCACAAATGTGGTAGCAAGGAAGAGGCAGGCAATTATACACCCATCAGCCTGACAGCAGTGGTGGGTAACTTAATGGAAACACTATTAAAGGAAAGGATTGTGGAATATCTTGTATCCAGTGGATTACAGGACCCAAGGAAGCATGGTTTCACAGCGGGAAGGTCATGCCAAACAAATCTGATTTCTTTGACTGGGTGATAAAGAAGCTGGATCTAGGAGGAGCAGTGGATGTGGCCTATCTGGATTTCAACAAGGCTTTCAACACCATTCCACACAGGAGACTGGTAAGCAAGTTGGGTAACTTGGGAGTGGGGAAATAAGGTGGTAACCTAAGTAAGAAACTGGTTAGCGGATAGGACGCAGAGGATAGTGGTAAACAGAGTGTGCTCCAAGGAAGGGAGGGTGACCAGATGAGGTACTTCAGGGATCAGTGCTGAGACTGGTCCTCTTCAATGTCTTTATAAGTGACATAGCAGTTGAACTGAAAGGGAAGTCCGCCTCTTTGCAGATAACACCAGGCTCTGCAACACAGTGGACACTGTGGCGGGGGACGGAAAGGGATCCAGAAAGACTGCAACAGTGTTCAATGGTGTGGCAACTGGGTTTTAATGCAAAAAAGTGCAAAATATTGCACTTGTGCCATTGAAACCTGACAGAAGAGTACAAAATGGGCAGAGTGATACTGACAAACACCAAGCAGGAAAGAGACCTGGGGTAATTGTATCAAATGATCTAAAGGTGGCCAGGCAGTGAGAAGAGGCAGTCAGAAGGGCTCCTGGGATGCTGGGGTGCAAAAGAATGGTTACTGCCAGCAGGAAGAAGGCAGTGGTGCTGTCCCGATATAGATTGCTGGTAAGACCCCACCTTGACTATTGTGTCCAGTTCTAGAGACCACATCTTGGGAAGGACACAGAGTGGATGTGGCCCAGAGGAGGGCTACCAAAATGAAACATAGACACATAGAAACATAGAATTTGATGGCAGATAAGGACCGCTTGGCCCACCCAGTCTGCCCATTTCCCTACCTAATGGATAAGCTGCAGATCCTAGTTAACCAGCAGCCTACTTCTTTCTACCCCCATCCGCTAGAATTGCCTTATGGCTGTCCCATGCATGCTTGAATTCAACCACTGTTTTTGACTCCACAACCTCCTCTGGAAGGCTGTTCCATGTATCCACAACCCTCTCTGTGAAAAAATACTTCCTTACATTACCTCTGAGCCACCCCCCCATCTTCAAATTGTGCCCCCTTGTTCTTGCACACCTTTTTTGAAAGATGCTACCTCTTGACTTTGTTGATTCCTTGAGGTACTTGAAAGTTTCTATCATGTCCCCTCTCCTTCTTTCCTCGAGGCTATACATATTAAGCTCCTTTAGTCTCTCTTCATGTGTCTTCCGTGCAGACCCCGCACCATTTTAGTTGCCCTCCTCTGGACAGCTTCCATCTTGTATATGTCCTTAGGAGACTGGGTCCCAGAACTGCACACAGTACTCCAGATTGGGTCTCACCAGCTGTCTGTACAGAGGATAACAACTTCCTGTTTTCTACTGGTGATGCCTCTCCTTATGCATCCCAGTATCCCCCAGCCCTCCTTACTGCTCTCTCACATTGCTTGCCCACCTTTAAGTCATCTGATATGACTACCCCCAGGTCCCTTTCCATTTTTGTTGTTGTTAGTATCTCACCCCCCATTGTGTACTCTTCCCCTGGGTTTTTGTTTCCCAGGTGCATTACCTTGCACTTAGCATTAAATCTAAGCTGCCATACATTTGACCATTCCTCTAACCTTGCCAAGTCCCTTCTCATCCTTTCCACCCCACCTTGTGCATCAACTCTGTTGCAGATCTTAGTGTCATCTGCAAAGAGACATACTTTTCCTTCCAGTCCCTCTGCAATGTCATTTACTAAGACACTGAAGAGGACCGGTCCTAATACTGAACCCTGCGGCGCCCTACTAGTAACCCCCCTTTCTTCAAAGTGGACTCCATTTACTATTACCCTCTGTGTCCTATTCTCCAGCCAATTCTTTACCGAGGCTATCATCTTGGGACCCACTTCCAGGCTGGCTAACTTGTATATTAATCTTTTGTGTGGGACTGTGTCAAATGCCTTGCTAAAGTCTAGGTAGGCCATGTCCACAGCCCTCCCTGATCTACTACTGTCACCCAGTCAAAGAAATCTATTGGATCGTCTGGCATGACCTTCCTGCTGAATCCATGCTGCCTTGGGTCCTGTGCCCCTCTGGCCTCTAGGTACTCGACAATTCTTTTCTTCAGAAGTGATTCCATCATTTTCCCTATCACTGAGGTTAAACTAACAGGTCTGTAGTTTCCTGCTTCTGCCCTGCTCCAACTTTTGTGAAGGGAAATCACATCTGCCCTCCTCCAGTCCTTGGGTACCACCCCATCCTCCCATGATTTGTTAAAAAGGGTAGTCAGTGGTGTCACTAGTTCTACCCTTAGTTCTTTTAGAATTCTGGGATGAATCCCATCAGGCCCCATTGCTTTGTCCACCTTCAGTTTTAAGAGTTCTTTCAGAACCCTTTCTTCTGTAAATGGGCTGGTATCAACTTCTGTATCCAGAGTGTTTCTATTGTTTGTTTTAGATACCTCCTCTCTTCATTTGTAAATACTGAGCAAAAATATTTGTTTAGTATCTCTGCCTTTTCACAGTCACCCTCTGCCCACTCCCCCCCCCTTTATTAAGCCTCACTATCCCTCCCTTGGTCTTCCTTCGCTCCCTGATGTACCTATAAAAGGTTTTACCCCCCTTCTTAACTGAGTTGGCTATCTTTTCCTCGGTTTGGGCCTTTGCTGTTCTGACGGCCTTCCCATCTTCCTTTTGCTTTAACTGATACAATTCTCTGTCCTGCTCCTTCTGTGATTCCTTGTACTTCCTGAATGCTTTCTTTTTCTCTTGAACCTTTACTGCCACTTCCTTTGAGAACCATAGTGGTCTCTTGTATCGTTCTGCTTTGTTTATTTGCTTCACACAAAGGCTCGTTACCTCTGTGATGGCAGTTTTTATTATTCCCCATTGTTCTTCCACCCCTCCTTCCTGCCCATTTGCTAGTGCATTCCTTAGGCACTCACCCATTTTGGCAAAGTCAGCCCTCCTGAAGTCCAGTACTTTTGCCTCTGTATGGCTTGACTCTATTGCTGTGTTTATTGTGAACCATACTGTTTGATGGTCGCTAGTTACCAGATGGCTACCCACTTCTACATCTGTGATCCTCTCTCCATCTCCATTTGAGAACCAGGTCTAAGACTGCTCCCTCTCGAGTGGGTTCCAATACTAGTTGTCTAAGGCATGCCCTCGTGAGGGCATCTAGAATAACCCTCACCTTCAAGCAGCTGCTGCAACTGCACTCCAGTTAACATCTGGCATCTTCAGATCACCCATTAGCAATATCTCCCTTTTTCTGCCATTATAAGTATACTTTCTATCATTTCCTTGTCCATTTCCTCCCTCTGAGAGGGGATCTGTAAACAACCCCTGTGCGGATTGTGGTGCCATTGCCTGTCTTCAAATTGACCCACAGTGCTTCTTCTCCCCCTTGTTTACCCTTTTGTTCTGTTGCTTCGATTCCTTCCCTTATGTAAAGAGCTAATCCTCCTCCTCTTTTACCCTCCTGTCCCTCCTGTAGATAGTGTATCCTGGTATGTTTATGTCCCAGTCATGGTTTTGTGTACCATGTTTTTGTGACTGCCACGATATCCAGATGTTCCTCTTCCATCAAGACCACTAATTCAGGAAGCTTGTTACTCAGACTACGGGCATTGGTACTCATTGTCCATTTTGATGGCTTTACCTTCTGTTGCAGCATCCCCACTGACCTTTCTACCTCAGTCTTTTTCTCATTTAGTACCCTGTTTTGTAGGGAGAGGCTGGGGAATTTTCCTGCTGCTTATCAGTGCCTCCCCCCTTGGCTAGTTTAAAAGCTTGCCAATGAAGCATTTAAACTGACTGCTCAAAAGACTTGTTCCCTTCCTGGACAGATGCAGACCATTCTGCCTGTACAGGCTGGTGTCCCTCCAGGTGGAACCCCAGTCCCCAATTAAGCCAAAACCCTATGCTTCACACCATTTTTTCAACCATTCATTAAACTGCATGGTGGAAAGTACCCTCGCCTCACCCATGCCATTGATAGGCAGCACCTCTGAGAAGGATACTGTGTATGCTACTTGTCTTAGGCCACTCCCCAACTCTACAAAGTCCTCCTGCACTGCTCTAATCTCATGATGAGCCAAGTCATTTCTACCTAGGTGGACAATGACATCCAGCTCAGACTCTCGTGTAGCTGTTCTCGTGATCCTGAGGATGCGCTTCCTTTCCCTCCAAGCCATGGCACCAGGCAGGCACCTTACTTCAGTTTTCCCTGCTCCCCCAGTTCTATCCCCCTAATAACTGAGTCCCCCACCAGAAGCTGCTTCCTTTTCCTGTGGTGTCCTCTGCCTCCTTCTTGTGGGCCTCCCTTGTGACAGCTGTCCTCAGTCTCCTTAGTCTCCTCTGCAGGTGCATCCATAGGGGAACTATGCTCCCCCAGAATGGTGTATGCATTGTGGAGTGGAACAACTGACTGGGTGTGCCTCTGTTCCACCATCCTCACCTTCCCTGAGCCCACTGTGGTCCAACTGCTGTGCTTTCTTCGCAACCTCTGAGGTAGTGGTGGTGGCTCTGGTGCTCCCTAGATGGGGGAGTTTCCCTTGCTACTGTCTAGTGCGGCCTGAAGATGGGCAACTTCCTCCCTCAGGGCAGATAGTTGTCTGAAAACAGGGCAGCATCTCAGCCTCCAGAAAGACTCCCAGAATACTGCTGCCCCACAGCCATTACACTGCACTACTCCCTACATAACTGTCTACCTTGTTTAGTTTTTTTTTTGTGTGTGTGTGTGTGTGTGTGATTGGTGTGTTATATAGAAATATATGTATTTACATAATGTGTATGCTTATATTGTCAGTGCAGTGTGCTAGAGAGGATATGACAGTGATATGCACCTTGCTCTCTTGAGGAAATGATGTCAGAACCCCAGGTATAAATGAACTATTTCCAGGGTGGGTGGGGTGAGGGTGGGAAGGGTTTGAGCCCTAAACTGTGCCCTCACGAAACAATCAGCTAAAAGCTCTGACCTACGCTGCAATGAGTGCCTTCCTGTCAGAAAGATGCCATACACAACAATTTGACAGAGAAAATACCCTGCTAATCAAACAGAGAAAAATCCAAACATCCAAGTCAGACACAGGTAAACCTCCCCAGCCCCAAAACAGCCTGGTGACTTGTGCTCTGAACGCAGTCAGCCCCAAAACACGTCAGCTGTGCAGAAGGGCAGACACAGAAAACAGTATTCAGCCTCTGTGGGTTTAAACTCTTCCTGCATTGAAAATCTTAACAATTGTAACAAAAGTAAAGCAAGCTCCACCTCCCTCTGTTGATTGAAAGACTGTCTTTTCTGATAATTCTAAGTTCCTTATTTCACCCTTCAGTTAGAAGTATCCTCCACCTGAAGAATATTAACTTTCCTAAGGAATCTGCTTCAAACCAAAGACAATTGTAAATTGTAAGGTTCACTTCCCTCTTTTGTGAGCACAACTCGCTTTCTTGCAAATCTTAAGTCCAGTGTTGCAGCTTCCAGCCAGAGGTAGCTTCATCTGAAGACTATTAGGTTATCTGGTGAAATGTCTGCATCAAAAGCCTATAAGGAAAGGCTAAAGGAGCTAAATATGTACACCCTGGAGAAGAGGAGGAAGAGGGGGATATGACAGAAACCTTAATACCTCACTGGGGTTAATAAGGTGCAGGAGGGGGTATTTTTCAGACAAAAAGGTGCTCTAGAGCAAGGGGACATGTGATGAAGTGGCGGGGGGTAGATTCAGGAGGGATGTAAGGAAGCAATTTTTCAGAGAAAGGGTGGTGGATACATGCATCCTTCCAGTGGAGGTAGTGAAGGTGAAAACAGTGGTGGGATTCAAAAATGCTTGGGACAGTCACAGGGGAATTATAGGGATAAGGGGGGTGTGGGGGAGACTGCAACGTACACCAGGTACGGTCTGCAGCAAAAACTGAAGGTTAACAATTACAGATTAGTTACATCCTTAAGCAGAGTGGGGAAAATCCAGTAGTAACTGTACATGCTGGGGTAAATAATGTTTTTCATCAAGACATGCAAAGTACTAAAGAAGAGTGTGTTGGGATGTATAATCTACTCAGCGATGAAAGTGAACAGCAACGCACAGGAACTCAGTTCCTGTACCTTTTTTGCAGCAGGAATGGAGTTCCTGTACTCCTTCCCACTGACACTGGAACTGAAATTCTTAAACCAGCAACATAATGACAGTTTCTGGACCTGTGACCTGAAATCAGGGTTTCCATAACAACATTTGACTTGTACAGAAGTGGTATTTTTCTAAAAATACTTTAATATCTCTAAGCGAATCTACTTGTGTCTAAACAGATAGAAGAGTCTTCACAAAGCTAACCTTCAGATTGAGGATCTTTATTCTACATTTCATATTTGCCAATGCCTGAGTTCCTGTACTTCTTGTCTACCACTTGCACCACTGAATCTATTGACTGAGAAGGGATGCCAAATTGCCTTTTCTGAAATTCTTCCTGTTCCAAGAGCAAGTTGGTATATGTATAATAAAATTAGGTTGATAAACAATTGGCTATGACACTGGTGTTTAAAACAAAATATCAAAATATAGTGTGTATTACACACTGGGAAAATGTTATACATGAAAATGAATACATTTGCAAGGATGGCCTACACCTGAGTAAGACTGGTTCATCCATGTTAAGAAACCAAATTAATGGCTTTATATCTACTTGTTTAAACTAGTAAAAGGGGAGAGGGGGGTACAATATACACTAATGTTAAGTGCAGGGAGGAGAACATTGAACCCAGGGTCCAACAGTCTTGCCCCTTAGTTAGGAGTAATACTCCAATTGGAAACAGTCAAACTTTGAATATTTTGTTACTTGATGCTAGGAGTTTAAACAATAAATTAGATGAGTTAAAATATATCTTAAATAGTGATAAAATTGACATATGTGGAGTCACAGAAACATGGTTTACCGAAACTATTTGAGGAACGGAAATACCTGGCTATGCAAGCATTATTAAGAATCGCAAAAAGCTAAGCTCGCCCTATATACACATAAAAACTTAAGATATTAATGAAATTCCAATCATCACACAAACAGCAACTGACACTGAAATCATCCTAGTTAAAATTAACACTGTGAGCAATATTACCTTGGCACTATGTTACCGTTCACCAAACTTAGACACTCTAGGTAATAATTCTTTCATGCAAGTTCTTGAGGAATTAGATAACTATCAGGATTTAATAGTAATGGGGGATTTTAATTTACCATCCATTTGTTTACAAACTTTATCTGGACATACCCAGCTTGAAAAAATATTCATAGAATTTACATTATTACATGACTTGGAACAATTAGTAAAAGATCCAGCTAGAAATGATAATATCCTGGACCTCATTCTGACAAATATGAAGGATATAGGAGGCCTTCCTGAAGTTACATTACCATTGGTAGACAGTGACCATAATATGGTTCTCTGGGGTATAAGATATTTAACTATAAAAAATCATGGTGTTACAAAACCAAAAAATTTCTACAGAGCCAATTATGAAGCTATCCGAGAATACATGCAAACCTGGAATTGGAAAACTGAATTGATCAATTTAACCAGTGAACAAATACGGTCAGCCATAAGAATTAAAATTCATTACTGTATCCAGACTTGGGTCCCAGAAAATAAAAAATGTAATAATAATAGAACAGTTCCTCCATGGTTAAATGGTAACATAAAAAGATTGATAAAAAAGAAAAAAAGGGCAATTAATAAGTACAAAAAAACATAAAACTGAAACTAAATGGACTACATTTAAAGATAGGGCCAAGCAGTGTAAAGCAGCAATAAAAAAAAGCAAAAAATAATCAGGAATTAAAACTTGCAAATATTACAAAGGATAATAAAAAAATATTTTTTAATTACATTGGAGCTCTTAAAGGGAAAGCACCCATGACTGGTCCCTTGTTAAAAGATAATGTACCAATAGCTGGAGAACTTGATATGGCCGAGGAATTTAATAATTATTTTCTGAGTGTGTTTCAAACCAAAGTTAATGTAAACTCAGATATGATAGATTTGAATCTGTCCATCCCTATTATAACTATAGAGGGAGTTAAACTAGCCATAAAGGCAACTAAAGCTAATTCCTCATCTGGCCCAGATGGCATTCCATCAAAGTTTAGTTTAGAATTAGCATCTAAACTTGTAGAGATCCTGGCTCTATTATTTAATGTTTCCCTTCAGGAAGGAAATGTAATAACTGATTGGAAATTAGCCACTGTAGTGCCTATTCACAAAGGAGGTAGTAGACATCAGGCAAACAATTATAGATAGAGTAGTCTTACATCAAGTATAGGCAAAATAATGGAAAGGATACTACAACAAAAAATGGTTATACACCTACATGAAAGGAATATAATTAATGGTCTCCGTTTTCTCCCATTGCCAAAACCATGTGTTAAATGCCGTAACACCCGAGTAGGTGTTACGGCATTCACACGCTCCCTTTGAACAACAAAGCGCTCGAGACAACTAAGTAAACATAGCGCGACGTTCAAATTGTCCCTGTCACCTCAAGCGGCACTGACTGAAATACACACTTCTCAGGGGTTACCTCCATACCAAATAGCCTCCAGCGGCCTCACATCGCCTAGAAGTTAAAAAAAAAAAAAAAAAAAGGCCGATTACAAGCACTGAACGAAACCGAAAGACAAAAGTTCATTGAAGAGCAGGAAAACCGCAACACTATTCAAAAAACAAAAAGCGACCTCAGACTTTTCAAATGGAGACCTTCAATTATATAAAATAAAATACGAGGAAAAGTGTGTTTAACTCGAATTTAACACACACCCTCGTTGTTGGATGGGGTTTATGTGCCATCCAACAACTCGGGTATGTGTTAAATTCTCGTAACACACTTCTCCCCATACTTTATCCTATATATAATAGATATTTTCCAATATGGCTTTATAAAAGGTAGGTCCTGACAACAAAACCTGATAAACTTTTTTGAACCTGTAAGCATAGCCTTAGACCAGGGATTACCAGTGGATGTTATTTTCTTAAATTTCCAGAAAGCTTTTGACTCTGTCCCAAATGGAATTCTAATTGAAGAACTAATAGTATGGTTTTCAAGCTAATATTATTAAATGGATCCATTCCTGGTTGAATAATAGGATACAAAGTGTAAAGGACCTTTGTTATTTAATGTCTTGATTACTAGTTTACACGTAAATAAAGATGCCTGGGTACATAAGTATGCTGACAATTGTAAAATTGGATGTATTGTTAATAATTCGGAAGCAGTAAAATCCTTACAAATTAATTTAGATAAGATTGCAGACTGGTCTTTAAGATACAAAATGCCCTTTAATGTTACTAAGTGTAAGGTGATGCACCTGGGTAAGAACAACAGATTAGTAGCCTACACTTTATGAAGTAATATATTACATTCTGTAAAAACAGAAAAGGATTTAGGAATCACAATTAGCAACAATTTAAAGTTCTCAACTCATATAAATAATACTGTTAAAAAATGTCATGGTATTATTTCCTGCATTTTTAAGCACATTAAGAGCAGGGAGCCAGAGGTATTGTTGCCCCTTTACACTTGTTTAGTCAGGTCACACATTGACTGTTGTGCTCCCTTCTGTTCTCCCACTACTTTAGGATATAAAACCATATTGAAAAAGGTTCAGAAAAGATTTACTAAGCAGGTTAGAGACGTATCTGATATTGATTATAGCCGTAGGTTACAAAGATTAGGTTTGTTTTCTTTGGAATATAGAGCACTGAGGGGGGACCTTTGTTTGGTGTTTAAAGCTTCCCAAGACACAGTCCTATTTGAGTCAATTTGTTTAGAAATAAATATTCAAATGCTGAATACAAGATCACACAACTTAAAGTTAAAAACTATGATTAATAAAACAACTAAAAGAAATAACTATTTTACTCAACGGGTATCAACCATGCGGAATACTCTACCAGTTGAAGTAGTTACAAGCAGTACTTTGGTGGAATTCAGATTAAGGCTAGATAACTATATGGAAAATAGGAAATTCAATTATTGCCAATAGGCAACGAGTTGCATATGGGCACATCCTTTGAACTCGTAATACACCTATGAACCTATGAACAAAAATGGATAGACTGGGTGGGCCCAGTGGCCCTTATCTGCCATCACTTTTTATGTTTTTATGGTCAGCTTGTGGTAATCCAGTCTTTTATTTCAGCCAAACATCAGTTTATCACAGCTGCTGAATCACTCCTGTCCAGTGCAAGTGACAAGTAAGCAGTAGACTACAAGAGAAGTGTGATCTGCTCTAATAACCAACTCTCTGGGTGCATTCACTGAGTTTTTTTATTTTTATTTTTTCAACTTACTGTTTATCCCTCCAGAGCTGCCTCTGACTGTCCACTCCTTCGGACCATTCAATCTCCTCAGACCACCACTGTGAAGTCTGCCCCTAGAGTGCCAGGCTTCTCCAGTATTTTTCCCTAGATGCCGAATAACCCCCGGCTAGGGCGAGGAAGGACCCCCTTCCTCGGCCTTCAGAAGAGAGCCTGCATAGTGGGGTCTTCCAGCAGATCAGTGGCTGAGAGGCAAGGATCAGTCGTCATCTAGGATCGACGGGGGTGTTTTTCCATTTTTTTTTTCTGTGCACCCCTTTTCCTCCCCTGAGGACGTCGACATGGGTAAATGACTTGCTGATTCACATCACTACCAACAGCCTCACAGCATCCTCCCTCCCCGACTCCATCCTATGGAGCCGTAAGAGCCCTGTGCTTGTGTCAATCAATTCGCAGGGACGTTAGTGCCAGAAGCACCCTGGAATCCCACCCCAAGGAGGAGAGCATTCATTGGGACGCTCAATCCTCGTTCCCCCTACCAATCCCCAGCAACCTGAATCCATTCCCGAACCCAGGTCACCAGTGTGGTGTGAGGTGTGGCGTCCAGCGCCTCAACTCTCAGCGCCACTGGGCCGGCGAGTTTTTTATTTTTATTTATTGAACTGTTTCACCAGGAGGGCACACTGAACAACAAGTTGTTCATCTCATGGTGCAACTGGGGGGGGTTAACATGAGGGTAAAAACACAGAGATTATGCAAATAATGGATAGATGAATTGTTACACATTATGTAGGAGCAGGTACACAGAAGTGCAGCAGTTAGGGTGAGGTACAAATAGATACAGCTAGTAAAATGATACATCGAATAGGAGTCCACAGATTTACGATGCAACATTACAGGCAGTACAATAATGCAGTAGAACTATCAAAGCGCAATAATATACCTAGGGCAGGCTCAGGGCAGTACACAAGTGCTGTAAGGAGGAGAAGAGAAGGAGGAGTAGCTAAAAGTCACTAAGGAGGTAAAGTGGAAAAGGAGGAGAATAGGGGGAAGGAAGGGGAAGCAGCCAGGACTAAATTACTCCATCAGGATGATGAGGACCCTGCAAGGGTAAATGGGGGCTGGAGGGGGGAGGGAAGACAGCCAAAACCTGTTTCCCCTTCAGGATGCTGAGAACCCTGCAAGGTGGGGAGGAGTTGGTGGGCTGAAACTAGGAATAAAGGTAATTTAAGGAGGGTTAAAGCAGGAGCAACTTGGAGAGAGGGAATTATGGAGGACAGTGCTAAGAGAGTAGGAGGAAGAGGAATGGCGTATTGGGGAGGGGGTTCTAGATTTTAGCGAAGTGATTGGCAAAACAAGTCTGGCCAATGAGAGTTGAATGGCGTGGGACCACCAAGGTGCATGTGTCACTAGATCTGAGGGAATGGGAGGGTGTGGGAGAGGTGGAGAGGGAGGAAGAGAGTTAGGAAGGGAGAATGCCAAGCCAGAATTTGGAGGTTAGTTTTGACACTGTGGAAGAGGTGCCTATTTGATAGTGGAGGGAAGGCAAGGGCACGACAGAGTTCACAGTGGTGGATACGAGTGGGAGAGTCAAGGGTAAAGCAGCAGAAGGAGTTGAAGAGAGTGTCCAATTTGGTCAGGAAAGATTTGGGAGCAGCATTATAGACTTTGTTGCAGTAGTCAAAGATGGGGAGTATCATCTTCTGGACAAGTTCTTGCCTCACAGTCAGTGGAATACAACTATGATTCCTGTACAGGGCACCAAGCTTGGGGTTCAGTTTATTCAGTATGGTGTCGATATGCACAGAGAAGTTGAGGTGTTGTTCCAACCAAACCCCAAGATATCTAAATGGGGAAGTGTCCTCAAGAGTTGTACTGTCAAGAGTGTGGAAGGAAGGCAGGTCAAAGAGCCAAGAGAGTTTCTGCCTGATGCTGAAGGTCATAGAGACTGTCTTCTTGGCATTTAGGAAGAGCTGGTGGGAGACAAGCCAGAGCTGAACTTGGTTGAAATCATGCTGTAAACTGGTTACCACATCAACAGGGTTTTTGCCGGAACTGAACAAGACAGTATTCATCGGAGTACATATGAATGGAGGCAGATGAACAGGCTGTGGGAAGGTCATTAAGGAAGATGAGGAAAAGCAGAGGACCAAGCACAGAGCCCTGCGGGACACCAGTGCTGATAGGGAGAGGAAAGGATGTGGAGTTAGAGATTCTGATCAATTGAGTCCTACCGGTCATTTAGGATTTAAACCAGTTTGTTGCAGATGAGGCGAGGCCTGCTGTGGAAAGAGAGTCGAGAAACAGGGTGTGGGAGACAGTGTTGAATGCCTTGGCTAGGTTAACAAAAATGGCTGAGGTGATCATGCCATCATCCATCCAAGTGAGGATAGCACCGGTGAGCCTGAGGAGAGAGGTAGTTATAGAATGGTTCTTCCGAAAACCAGATTAGAACGGGATGAAGAAGGAGGTGTCAGTGAGAAAGGAGGAAAGTTGAAAGAGAAATTGAGCGGCTTCACCCACCCATAGAATGGGTTGAAAGAGAACATACCAAAGGATAGCTCATGGTCCACTGCGCTTATAAAATGGAGCACTGTCTGGCAAGAAAAACAAACTCTAGCCAGAGCCGATATGGCTGTGACAAGCTACCAAATGAACCAAAAGGTACACGTGTGCATAGAAAATATTGAACACCCGGGTGTAATTTGGCCATTTTTTGGAGGTGTTGCACCAAATTTTCAACATGGCCTTTTTGGGTCCCCACCTCATGAATCATGCCAGTGTCATTTTGTTCACTTGCCCTGAAAGGTGATTTCGCACAGCGACCATGCCATTCTGTGCCACAGGTGCGTAAAATGTTTTGGGCACAATGTGAAAAATGACAGCTATACTGTTAAAAAGAAGATATACAAACATGGCAATGTTGAAAATCTGGACTGAAAATATTTAAAATTGACAAAGTTAGGAGTGTGTGTAGAAACTGCACAATGCACACTCATAACACAGTCATTTTCTGAAATTTTTTCACCAAATTTGCAATATGGGCTTTTTGGGACCCCATCTCATGAACAGTCATACTGTTACTGCATTAATCGGTCCCAAAAGATGATTCCATGCAGTGACCGTGAAATCACCTTTCAGAACCAAGTAATGAAAGACAGTGACAGTGTTCATGAGTTGGGGTCCCAAGAACCCCAAGTTGAAAATTTGTGGCCAAAATTCCAAAACATGGCTAATTTATCAACATAAGTTGAAAACCCCATTGACTGGCAGTATAGCACGCTTACCTTTAGAAACATAGAAACATAGAATTTGATGGCAGATAAGGACTACTTGGCCCACCCAGTCTGCCCATTTCCTACCTAATGGATAAGCTGCAGATCCTAGTTAACCAGCAGCCTACTTCTTCCTATCCCCAACCCTAGAATTGCCTTATGACTGTCCCATGCATGTTTGAATTCCACCACTGTTTTTGACTCCACAACCTTCCTCCGAAGGCGCTCCATGCATCCAAAACCTCTCTCTGAAAAATACTTCCTTAAATTACCTGTGAGCTGCCCCTCTATCTTCAAATTGTGCCTCCTTGTTCTTGCACACCTATTTTTTGAAAGATGCTACCCTCCTGTACTTTGTTGATTCCCTTGAGGTACTTGAAAGTTTTCTATGTCCCCTCTCCTCCTTTCCTTGAGGCTATACATATTAAGCTCCTTAACTCTCTCTCATATGTCTTCCGTGCAGACCCTCACCATTTTAGTTGCCCTCCTCTGGACAGCTTCCATCCTGTCTATGTCTTTGCGGAGATTGGGTCTCCAGAACTGCACAGTACTCAGATGGGGTCTGACCAGCTGTCTGTACAGAGGGATAATAACTTCCTGCTTTCTACTGGTGATGCCTCTCCCTCACGCATCCTAGTATCCCCCAGCCCTCCTTGCTGCCCTCTCACATTGCTTGCCCACCTTTAGGTCATCTGATATGACTACCCCAGGTCCCTTTCCATTTTGTTGTTGTTAGTATCTCACCCCCACTGTGTACTCTTCCCTGGGTTTTGTTTCCAGGTGCATTACCTTGCACTTCTTAGCATTGAATCTAAGCTGCCATACATTTGACCATTCCTCTAACCTTGCCAAGTCCCTTCTCATCCTTTCCACCCCACCTTGTGCATCAACTCTGTTGCAGATCTTGTGTCATCTGCAAAGAGACATACTTTTCCTTCCAGTCCCTCTGCAATGTCACTTATAAAGACATTGAAGAGGACCGGTCCTAATACTGAACTCCCGCGGTACCTCACTAGTAACCCACCTTCTTCAGCGTGACTCCATTTACTATTACCTCTGTGTCCTATTCTCCAACCAATCTTTACCCAGGCTGTCATCTTGGGACCCACTCCCAGGCTGGCTAACTTGTATATTAATCTTTGTGTGGACTGTGTCAAATGCTTGCTAAAGTCTAGGTAGGCATGTCCACAGCCCTCCCTGATCTACTACTTTGGTCGCCCAGTCAAAGAAATCCATCAGATTCGTCTGGCATGACCTTCCCGCTGTGAATCCATGCTGCCTTGGGACCTGTGCCCCTCTGGCCTCTAGACACTTGACAATTCTTTCCTTCAGAAGTGATTCCATCATTTTCGCTATCACTGAGGTTAAACTAACAGGTCTGTAGTTCCCTGCTTCTGCCCTGCTCCAGCTTTTGTGAAGGGAAATCACATCTGCCCTCTCAGTCCTCCGGTACCACCCCATCCTCCCATGATTTGTTAAAGAGGGTAGTCAGTGGTGTCACTAGCTCTACCCTTAGTTCTTTTAGAATTCTGGGATGAATCCCATCAGGCCCCATTGCTTTGTCCACCTTCAGTTTTAAGATTCTTTCAGAACCCTTTCTTCTGTAAATGGGCTGGTTTCAATTCTGTATCCAGAGTGTTTCTATTGTTTGTTTTAGGTGTCCCTCCTCTTCATTTGTAAATACTGAGCAAAAATATTTGTTTAGTATCTCTGCCTTTTCACAGTCACCCTCTGCCCACCCACTCCCTTTATTAAGCCTCACTACTCCCTCCTTGGTCTTGTACTCCCTGAGGTACCTATAAAGGTTTTATCCCCCTTCTTAACTGAGTTGGCTATCTTTTCTCGGTTTGGGCCTTTGCTGTTCTGACAGCCTTCCAGCTTCCTTTGCTTTAACTGATACAATTCTCTGTCCTGCTCCTTCTGTGATTCCCTGTACTTCCTGAATGCTTTCTTTTCTCTTGAACCTTCACTGCCACTTCCTTTGAGAACCATAGTGGTTTCTTACATCGTTTTGCTTTATTTGCTTCACACAAAGGCTTGTTACCTCTCTGATGGCAGTTTTTATTATTCCCCATTGTTCTTCCACCCCTCCTTCCTGCCCTTTTGCTAGTGCATTCCTTAGGCACTCATCCATTTTGGCAAAGTCAGCCCTCCTAAAGTCTAGTACTTTTGCCTTTGCATGGCTTGACTCTATTGCTGTATTTATTGCAAACCATACTGTTCGATGGTCGCTAGTTCCCAGATGGCTACCCACTTCTACATCTGTGATCCTCTCTCCATATCCATTTGAGAGAACCAGGTCTAAGATTGCTCCCTCTCGAGTGGGTTCCAATAATAGTTGTCTAAGGCATGCCCCTGTAGGGGATCTAGAATAACCCCACTTTCAGTGGCTGCTGCAACTGCACTCCAGTTAACATCTGGCTTATTCAGATCACCCATGAGCAATATCTCCCCTTTTTCTGCCATTCTAAATCTCCTCTATCATTTCCTTGTCCATTTCCCTCCTCTGAGAGAGTTCTATACTAACCCCTATGCGGATTGTGGTGCCATTGCCTGTCTTCAAATTGACCCACAGTGCTTCTTCTCCCTCCCTGTTTACCCTTTTGTTCTGCTGCTTGATTCCTTCCCTATGTAAAGAGCTACTCCTCCTCTTTACCCTCCCTGTCCCTGCTGTAGATAGTGTATCCTGGTATGTTTACGTCCCAGTCATGGTTTTGTGTGTACCATGTTTCTGTGACTGCCCACGATATCCAAATGTTCCTCCTCCATCAAGCCACTAATTCAGGAAGCTTGTTACCCAGACTACGGGCATTGGTACTCATTGCTGTCCATTTTTTGATGGCTTTAACTTCTGTTGCAGCATCCTCCACTGACCTTTATGCCTCAGTCTTTTTCTCATTTAGTACCCTGTTTTGTAGGGAGAGGCTGGGATTTTTCTGCTGCTTATCAGTGCCTCTCCTCTTGACTAGTTTAAAAGCTTGCCAAAGAAACATTTATACCGATTGCTCAAAAGACTTGTTCCGTTCCTGGACAGATGCAGACCATCCTGCCAGTATAGGCTGGTGTCCCTCCAGGTGGAACCCCAGTCCCCAATGAAGCCAAACCCCTGTGCGCCACACCATTTTTTCAACCATTCATTAAACTGTATGGTGCAAAGTGCCCTCGCATCACCCATGCTATTGACAGGCAGCACCTCTGAGAAGGATACTGTGTGTGCTACTTGTCTTAGGCCCCTCCCCAACTCTACAAAGTCCTCCTGCACTGCTCTAATCTCATGATAAGCCAAGTCATTTGTCCCTAGGTGGACAATGACGTCCAGCTCAGACTCCCGTGCAGCTGTTCTCGTGATCCTGAGGATGCGCTTCCTTTCCCTCCAAGCCATGGCACCAGGCAGGCACCTTACTTCAGTTTTCGCTGCTCCCCCCAGTTCTATCCCTAATACTTGAGTCCCCCACCAGGAGCTGCTTCCTTTCCTTGTGGTGTCCTCTGCCTCCTTCTTGTGGGCCTTCCTTGTGACAGTTGTCCTCAGCCTCCTTAGTCTCCTCTGCGGGTGCATCCATAAGGGAACTATGCTCCCCCAGAATGGTGTATGCATTGTGGAGTGGAACAACTGACTGGGTGTGCCTCTGTTCCAACATCTTCACCCTCTCTGAGCCCACTGTGGTCCAACTGCTGTGCTTTCTTCGCAACCTCTGAGGTAGTGGTGGTGGCTCTGGTGCTCCCTGGATGGGGGAAGTTCCCTTTCTACTGTCCAGTGTGGCCTGGGGGAAGGTTCCCTTTCTACTGTCCAGTGTGGCCTGAAGATGGGCAACTTCCTCCCTCAGGGCAGAGAGTTGTCTGCAAATAGGGCTGCATCTCAGCCTCCAGAAAGACTCCCGGAAGACTGCACCCCCACAGCCATGCCACTGCACTACTCTGCGTTTATCTACTTTTTTTTTTTTTTTGATTTTTCAGGTTGCGGTTCAGCTTTGAAGAGTGCAGACGTGTCCTGGTCCAGAGCAGTGACAGCGCCGACCTCCAGAGGTAAGTATGGGAGGTAAGCGGGAGGCTGCGGAGAGGTGGGTGGGTAAGGGAAGGGGAGGGGCTAGGGCGATGACGAAGAACCATTTTCTTTTACAGGAAAAACAAACACGTTGGGGATGGTTTTCTTTATTTACAGGGGAAAAGGCATACATTTGGGCACACTGGGGTGGGCTCCCAGTGTACCACATGAGCAGGAAGTACATGATGCTGGCACAGAGATTGGGCACCTTGATGTACTTAACGAAAATAAAGAAAACATACATTGGGCATACTGGTGGGCTCCAGTGTGCCAATCGTGAGTTGGAGGCACATAATGCCAACATGGGAATTGAGCACCCCAATGTTGGAGCTGGGATCACGATCATTTGGGCACACTGAGGTAGGCTCGCAGTGTGTCACATGAGTTGGAGGAGTACATAATGCCAACACAGGGACTGGGCACCTTGATGTTGGTGCGGGGACCAGGACCGAAGGGAGCGGAGAGGACAGCAGCAGCAGTGGAAGGGTGCGGGAGGCTGTTCTTTGCTGCCAGTACTGGGAGGGAGCGGGAGGACAGGAGGAGTGGGTGAGTGTGGGAGGAGTGCCATCCGAAAGATGGCGGTGACGATGCAACTGCACATGTGTGACATCTGCGTATGTGTAGTTGTGGTGAATGGCATATTGCCATTCACAACATGACAGCGCCAGCAGAAAGCATGTGTATGAGTTGCACATGCACAGTTCTAGCCCAGGAATGTGGAAGTAACAGCCAAAATAGTGTGGCTGTTATTTCATAGTGGCTGACCATGGTGGAGTGTTTCAAGCTCCATTGGACTATTGGAAGGATATTTCCAAAAGTCCCACAGAAGGTTCCACGATCGGCCGTTTTTCTAAGATACGATCGATCCTGAAATGGCTGTAGGCTCTGTCCACAGCTGTAAAAAGGGGGGGGTATGTCGAAGCATTAAGGAGAAGTCTATTTGTTATAGTGGTTGTATTGCGCTGCAAGAAAAAATAGTTCCTCTGCAAATAAAGCAGGTGAAACCCCTAGGTGACGCTACCCCAAGGGCTACTACCCCTGCCTGCTTGGCTAATAGCAGGTTAAGGGGCCTGAGTTCTGAAACAGGTGCCTCCACCCAGTGGTCAGGGTTGGTAGTGGTCAAGCTAACCTGGGTACAGCCCTTCGGGACACTGTAACCCCCCTCTTTCCTTATTAGTGGTCAGAACAATACACAATAATCACTTTCACAATACCCCTGATACACCACACAAGTACCCACACTGTTTGCACTTACCATGAGGGCTTTCCTCTGGCCTAGCCCTGGGGACCCCCTGTAAAACAAGATTATGCACCGCAAATAACAGCAGTACAGTACTCTTGCACAAACTGGAACCACAGTCAGGGTAAATGCAAAAAAGAGTTTGATTTGATTTATTTAAGGGACTTGAACAAGGGAGGGGCATAATCAGGTTAATTTGCTTAAAGGCTCAATCAATCACACAGTTATGCATGCACTTCATGGTCCATAAGCAGTCACACACTCTGAGTACCCAGATAGGGAATGGTGGGCAAGTCAGGAACATTGCAGCTGGTTGGGGCCCTGTGATGGAAGAAAACAACATGTACAACACACACTATTTGTAATCCGGGGCCGGAGGGCTCAGTTCATGAAGAGAAAACAAGAAGACAATCACAAGATACATTTTTAGATTAGGCTGTTTGTTGCAGGGAGCTACCCTGATGATTACTCACGATAACGAAGATTGGACACAGGTTGGACGAAAATCGAGACAGCAGGTGGTTAATCCGGAGTGCCAGGAGAAGCAGGGCCCACACGATTCTCTGAGGTGTCATTCCTGTTCAAGCGTTAAAGAAGAGGGCTGATCCCCAGGCAGGTCTCTGGTTGGTGGCTTTCTCTGTGCAGTGGGGTAGTCTGGCAGCGCCAGCGTGGCATGGCCCAGTCCGAATGGAGATGAATGCGGATTCAGTCCTATTAGGCTGGATAAAGCTTCCAACAAGCAGAACACAGTTCACACAGTGGGGAACCAAATCATGACCCACTTTCAATACACAGCACATTTACATGTACGGAAATTCTACTGTACTAGGCAAACCGCTCTCCGGTCACGATCGCAAAGTCTTTGCACAAACCGGGGATTCAGAAGCAGCTGGAAATCCTGACAGGCCGATCGCATTCAGCAAAATCTTTGGTCTTTTTCAGGTATGAGCCTGGTAAAAAATCAGTGACTTACTTCGTTTTCACAAACTTGGATTTATTCCGAAATAATTATCTTCTCTCCCTCTCACGGGCAGCAGGCAAACATGCAGGCCACAACTCAGGCCTTTCCACAATTCTCCCATGCAGAACTACTCAGACGGCTGCTTGACAGTCTCAATGTTTTGCTTCTTCAGTGCTTAACCGAGATCTGACTCAACTGCCAGCAAGCCAGGGACTTTCCCCAGAATCCAAAAGGTTTGGTTGGCCGATCTGTCTTTTACAACAAAGGCTCCTCCTTCAGGTACAAAAAGGCGCTATTAGCCCTAAACTACAATTGGGGGTTCCTGAAAAGTCTTCCTCATGCTTGCCTAAATGCTCACTGCCAGGCTGGTGTCCGGCATTTTAGCAGTTTAAATGTGATTGCCAGAGAGTGCCTGTATAGCCTCTGTGTACTGTCTCTTTAAGAGCTGCCTGATTGCAGCTTAAGTAACCTGAGAGGGAACTCTGCTGAAAGATGTAACTATTTGCTGAAAATCATTTAGAGTGATAATGATAATGTAGTTTGTCTAACCTGCCTTCTTTATAGCAAGGACTGTTTTGTTTGTCTCCACTATTGTGGTCCTGGCCTGCAAATTGGACCAATCAGTTCTAGTGAGACCTAAAATGTAGCCGGACTACAGGAGCTGTCTGAAGTCAAAATCTGTAGGAACTGTAGTTTTGAACTTTTTGCGCCTTTTTTGCAGCTGAAGGGGGAGCTCTCGCTTTGACAGCCAAATCAGCCAACCAAATCTTTTGGATCTTGGGGAAGTCCCGGGCTGCTTGCAGTTTTCAGTTTGTTCTGAGCTAGGAAGTGAAATGAGAAGAGCTCAAGTGTATTTTGGGCAGCAATCCTGAGTGGATTTGCATGGGAAAACTGTGAAAGGGCTGAGTTTCTGGCTTGCATGTCTGCCAGCTGCTCCTGAGAGGGAGAAAAGAGAATTATTTTGGACTAAATCCAAGTTTGTTTGACTAAAGTAAGGTACTGAAGTGGACCAGGCTCAACCTGAAGAAGACCGAAGATTTTACTGAATGCAATCGGCCTGTCAGGAGTTCCAGCTACCCCTAAGCTCCCGGTGTGTGCACAGACTTTGTGACTGTGACCGGGGAGTGCTTTGCCTGGTACAGCAGAATTCCCTTACATGTAAATGTGCTAGGAGCTGCTAGTAGGTTTTGAATTAGTTCCCCACTGGGTGAACTGTGTTCTGCTTGCTGGAAGCTGTATCCAGCTCAAAACAGACTGCATCCGAATTTGTTTCCATGTGGTCTGGGCCTTGCCAGACTGGCCCAGCCAGACTACCCACTGCAGAGAGAAGCCATCGACGAGAGACCTGCCTGGAGATCAGCCCCCTGCTCCACGCTTGAATAGGAACGACGCCTCTGTGACTCATGTGGGCCCTGTTTCTCCTGGCATTCCAGATCAACCACCTGCAGTCACGATTTTCGTCCAGCCTGTGTCCAGTCTTGGGTATCATGAGTAAATACCAGGGTAGCTCCCTGCAACAACAGCTTAGTCCGAGTGTGTCATTTGATTGTCTTATTGTTTCGTTTCTTTTATGAACTGAGCCCTCTGGCTCCGAATTACAAATATTGTGTACTGTGAATGTTGTGTTTTCCATCACAGGGCCCCAACCAGATGCAACCCTGGGCAACAGTCCTGGCTAGACCATCTCTTCTACACCTGGGTACTCAGAGGTGTGACTGTGTGGGGGGACTCAGAGTGCATGCATAACTGCTTGATTGATATAACCTTTAAGCTAATTAACCTGATTTTGCCCCTTCCTTGTTTAAGTCCCCTGAATAAATCAGATCTAACTTTTTCTGCATGTAATCTAACTGTGGTTCCAGTTTGTGCTCAAAGTACTGTACTGCTGCTATTTGCTATGCATAACCTTGTTTTACATGGGTCCCCAGGGTGGAGCCAGAGGAACCAGCCCTGGTGGTAAGTGCAAACAGTGTGGGTACTTGTGTAGTGTACCAGGGGTATTGTGAAAGTGATTATTGTACAGTGTCCGGGCCACTAGAGGGGAAAGGGAAGGGTTACAGTGTCCCAGAGGGCTGTGCCCATGTTAGCTTGACCACTATCCACCCTGACCTCTGGGTGGATGCACCCGTTTCAGAACTCAGGCCCCTTAACCTGCTACTAGCCAAGCAGGCAGGGGTAGTAGCCCTTGGGATAGCGCCACCTAGGGGTTACATTTATTTCTGCTGCTCTGGCGGTCTTGCAGCACCCCACCAGTTCCTTCACCATCTGTCTCATGGACATGCCAGTTATCCACGATTTACCCAGAACCACACATGGCGGTGGGTGGCCTGTCATGTCAGTTGTGCACAGTCCTACAGTGGGTGACAGAAAAGAACTAGGGCTTTTTACTCCAGTTTGCTCCCCAGGGTGCCAGCATGTGGTAATGTGCACGCATGCATGGCATCCGGTGACAGTCCCTCCCCTGCAGTGTGTGCTCCCTTGTTCTACCACGTAGCCTCTGCCAGGAGGTCAAGCAATGACACACTAGTATTCCAGAACCTGGGTTGCCAGAGTCACAAACAGTAGCTGTACCATTGCACCAATGTGCAGGCTAGGTATGTAATCTCTTGACCAACTGTCATGTGGTACGAGTTGACCAATGATGCATGATCTTTAGAACCCATTTTACAAATAGTGTTGCGTGCCATCTGCAACTTATATCACCTATCAATCTCATCCAAGGGCAGCATGTACACTATAGACCAGTAACAGAAACAAGCCCTTATGCACCCAACAACTGAGTGCAGCAGCAATTGCTTTCCATACAGCCATTTGCACCACTGCCACTGTCCAATTCCTGCTATTAGATATTCATGCCAGCAACCTCCCAGTCCCATCAGCCCGGTGGCGTGGAGGGTTGAGGCGCTGGATGCCACACTTCGTGCCATGCCGGCGACCTGAGTTCTGGAACGAGCTCAGGTGCCAGGGGTCGGCAGAGGATGGAGAAGATTGAGCATCCAATGGACTGCTCTACTGTCCCTGGGGAGGGATCCAGGGCATCTCCGGTGCAACAGGGACCATCTGTGGAGACCAGGGATACTATGAGCACTGGAGCAGCTAAGGGGGGAGGAGCGTGGCAGACACTTGTGGCAACAGACATGCAGATGTCCTTGCATGCCACACTCCTCGAGGAGAAAAACAAGCAGGAAAATCCCATCTCAGGGATAGGCGAAGGCTCCTCCAGTGCCGTCGACCACACTCCCACAGTTGGACCTCCTCTACCAGGGCCCCCTCCATCTCCACCTCTGGCCCAGCACATTAGATTATAGGTACAGCACCAGGGAAAAAAGCAGCCCCAACTCGGGGGATTCAGAGCCGGGGGATCCACCGGGCTGGAGTGGACCTGGTGGAGGGCTTCAGACAGGGAGGTAGAGTCACAGGATGAGTGAGGTAGCTGGAGAGAGATCCCTGGGACAGGAGCAGAAATAAAGTCCACAAGAAAAATAAAAAAAGAAACTCCCAGCTCCATCTGCCACCCCCAGCCCCAAGTCATGACCAGTGGAGAGCCACATGGAGTGGGGCCTTAGAGTGCCAGCGACCATCATACTGATGATTCATGGTACATTCATTTTTTTCCACCTTTCTGCCCCAATCCTGTGCACCCCTGTCTGGTGCAAGGTGCTAACCAACAGGTTTGAGAGTATGCAGTATCCCAGTAATGAGGAGGAGGCAAGCTTCTTGGCCCACCACAATGTTTACTGTGGCTGTGGAACATGGCACCTGCCCTATCCCAGCTAGAAACACTGCCATGCAGAAGCACCATCCCAGGACTCCCAGACGCCCAGCCAGCTCCACAGGCTGCTCCCAAACACTGGTTGCCAGTTTGACACAGTTGTGCTGGGCCATCAAGCAGCCCCCAGCACAGCTGGATCCAAAGAGAAACTTTCCATAATCACCTGCTGCTCTCTGCCAGAAAGGAAGGACTCAAACCACTGCAGCACTGTTCTGACGAGTCCCTGATAATGCCCTAAGCTGATCTAATAAAAATCTGATGCTTCACAGTTCAAATGTCAAAGAGAGTTGCCAGAGAACAACAACCACTGCCACCCCTGCCCCTTGCCAATAAGAGATATTCATCACCTTAACAACAGCAGTCTCAGTGTTGTCCCAAGGTCTGAAACAGAGTGGAAAGGCTCATGCTGTGGAAATCAAAGTGCTCCAGAAGAACCTAAAGCAGCGATACCCACACATTCTCAAGTACCTTCCCTAAAAGGGGGAGGTTTGAGACAGGCCTGTAATTTGCTATAATTTCTAGATCCTAAGATGCCTTTCTGAGAAGGGGTCAGTATACCATCATAACGGCGACTGCAATTGAGAGACTTGAATATGAGTGACTCAATTACAGTGCCTTTATGTGGCCTACTGCGTACAAGGTTAACTAAGGGTGACAGGAAGAAGGGAAGGGTGACGGGAGGGAGGGCAAAAGAAAAGAAAGGGTATGTATGGGGTTGTGCAGTGAGAGGTTGCTGAGCTGGCACTGTGGGGGAGTGGTGAGGGAGGTAGGCTACAATGGGAAGGATGCAGGGCTCGGGGCTGGGAAGAGATACCATTTTTTATTGCCACACGTGCTCCGTAAAGCAATTTTTTTTACCCATGGTTCTTTCCTCCTCCCCCGCAATTCACCCCTGGAGTTAGTAATCATTAAGTGGGAGGGTGTGGGTGGCACAGCGCCCCACAGAAAAACCTGTTTAGTTTCACCATTGTTTCTTCACTAGAGTGGACATCACCTTTTTATTTTTCAGCGATGTGCACTCGCTGTAATGGTGATTGCTATTCCGCGATCACCATTCTGACATGGAACCGAGGGGTCTTAGCATCACCCTCATCAGGGCAGTAGGAAACATTCCCTCCTCAAAGAGCACGGTAAAACTTCTGTGAAAACTGGGCAGAGATTGTCCTGGCAGTCACCACCAACCAAGTAAAGCCCTGATTTAGTGCAAAGAAAGTGTGTCTCAGCCTGACTACAAACCCATACACCAGTTCACAAGGAACTGGCTATGCTCCCAGCATTGGAATGCCTTCAGCATCTTTGCTCTGATCAATACAGAACAAAACCTGTCAACCTGTGGAGATCCAAGCCGTGATAGCCTTTGGCACTAGGCAGAAACTATCTAGGCTACCATCCCTCCCTACCCTCTTTCCACACCCTAGATGGGACTCCAATAGAGGACACCACCTCTTTTAGATATCTGGGTGTGTGGTTAGACCAACACTTCAGCTTTTCTGTACATATTGATGCCATCCTGAAAATACTGCGCCCCAAGCTTGGCGCCAATTACAGGAACTGTGGTAGCCTACCGTTACCAGTTAGGCGTGATCTTGTTCAGAAAATGATACTCTCTATTTTTGACTATTGTGACAGTCTACAGTGCTGCTCTCAAGTCTTCCATTACCAGGTTGGATCCTCTTTTCAATGCTTTTTGTCACTTTGCTCTCGACTCCCCCTCCCGCACACATCACTGTACATTTTACCACTCTGTGGCCTTCCACTCCCTGGAGTGCAGGTGACTCTGCCACTGCGCTAAATTCACTTCTAAATTCTGGTTTGGGACTCTGCCCTCTTACCTTTCCTCTTCACTTACTGTTCCTCCCCCCCATCTCCCACCAACTCAGATCCACTGACTCACACACTCTAGCTATTCCACATCGCTCCACCTCCACTGGTCAGGATGCTTTTCCCTACTGTTTCCCAAAGCTTTGGAACTCGCTTCCCCCTCCTATCAGACTCTCCTCATCCTCCTCTTCTATCTCCACAGCCCTACATAACTTTTATTTCCCCAACTGTACTTGTTTTTAGCCCCCCTTCGCTATCCTCCCCTCCATTTGCACATTATCCTCTATCCACAATCCCTGACTCAGCCTCCCTCCTGTACACCCCTCCCCTCCATCTCCTTGTCTACTTGTTAGCACTTATTAACCCTGTGCTCAGCCTGCTACTTCTAGCACTTAAAAGATGTTCTGTTTTCTGCCTTATCTACTGGTTTACCTGTTTCTTAGCTACAACAATGTTTGTTACATACATATTGTTGTTACCTTGACTTAATGTTCTGAATTGTATTGCTCTGTATTTGTTCATGTAATCCCCCTACAAATGGGGGTCCCCGAAAAGTATTCCTTGAGCTTGCCTAAATGCTCACTGCTAGGCTGGTGTTTTGCGTTTTAGCAGTTTAAATGTATTGACAGAGAGTGCTTGTATAGTCTCTGAGTACTGTCTCTTTAAGAGCTGCCTGGATTGCAGTCATAATTAATCTGAGAGGGAGCTCTGTTAGAAGATGTACTTGTTTGCTGATCATTTGTTACAGTAGTAATAATATTGCAGTTTGTTCTAACCTGCTTTCTTTGCAACATGGACTACAGTTCTGTTTGTTTCCATCATCTTAGTCCTGGACTGCAGAATGGGCCAATCAGTACATTTGGGACTCTAAAATGGAGCCTGCCTACATGGGCTTGGTGGGGCCAAAACTTGTAGGAATTGTAGTTCTGGGTTTTTGGCACCTAATATAACCTGGAGGGGGAGCCCTTGTTGTGACTGACAGACAGATCAGCCAACCGAACCTGTTGGATCTTGGAGAAAGTCCCACATTGCTTGCAGTTTCAGTTATGTATATGATTCGGAAGGCCACGGAGGACCATGAGAAAACCGTCTTCCTCTGTCCTTTGGGGTTCTACGAATTCCTGAGAATGCCACAGGGGATTTCTGGTGCCCTGGCCAACTTTCAGCAACTGATGGAACATGTGGTGGGAGATATGAACTTGCTGGAATGCCTAGTGTACCTAGATGATGTCACTGTGTTCGGACGCACATTAGAGGACTATGAGACCCGACTGTTTAAAATCCCTAGACCGACTGGAAGACTTTGGGCTCAAGCTGTCCATTGACAAGTGGCAGTTCAAACCTCCGTGAAGTATGCGGGGCACATAGTATCTGCAGAAGGGACAGAGACCGATCCAATAAGGTTGAGTCACTGACTACTTGGCCCCAGCCCCATAACTTGAAAGAACTACAACATTTCCTGGGGTTCTGTGGCTACTACCACAGGTTCATAAAAGACTATTCCAAGGTGATTTGCCCGCTCCTGAATCTCACCCAGGGTTACCCCCCCCCACCAACCATAAATACAAGAAAGGGTCTGTCAAAGAACCGAGAAGTATACTTCGAGCAGGTGAACCTTTGGGCCCCGCTGGACCGCCTGAATGTGAAGCAGGCTTCCACAAAGTCATATACCAGCTCACCCATGCCCCCATCCTCGCCTATGTTGACCCTACCAAGCCCTATGTGCTGCATACGGACGCTAGTCTGCAGGGCCTAGGAGCTGTGCTGTATCAAGATCATGAGGATGGTTTGAGACCAGTGGCTTTTGCCAGCAGGAGTTTGACCCCGTCAGAACGAAACTATCCTGTGCATAGGCTGGAGCTCCTTGCCCTAAAATGGGCCATTGTTGATCAGTTTCATGAGTACCTCTATGGGGCAAAGATATTAGTGAAGACCAACAATAACCCATTAAACTATGTACAGACTTCAGCTAAGTTGGACGCCACTGGACACCAGTGGCTCTCTGCTTTATCAACCTATGATTATGCTGTTGAATACAGGCCAGGACTGAACCATATTGATGCTGACGCCCTGTCATGAAGGCCAGCCTGCAAGAGTGATTGGGTCAGGTTGTTTGAACCTGACATCCGAGCATTGTGCCAAAAGTTTGATATAGATGAACAGATGTCTACTGACACAGTGGACTGTTTAGTAGATTTCTTGGGCCCTCCTGATACCTGCATACCGGCTGCCTATTGCCATTTCTCTACCCTAGATATTAGTGCACCACCTCAATTTGACAATGACAGCATTCAGTGGGCTCAATCCCAAGATCCTATGATTCAGCCAGCACTTGATGCTCTGCATGCGGGGAAAGATGTGTCCCAGTTGCGGTCCCCTGATTTGTGAACTGCCCTATTGTTTAAAGAAGGCCCCAGGCTGAAGTTACACAATCAGTTGTTATACAGAGAGACAGTGGATAGCAGTGGTCAATTAGACAAGCAGCAATAGGTGCTGCCCATGGCCTTTAAAGATCTGGTACTGAGGTCCCTCCATAATCACATGGGGCACCTCAGTATTGACAGAACTCTCAACCTGATACAATCTCGATTCTACTGGCCCAAGATGGGGGCCGATGTTGAGCACCATATAAAGACCTGCAGTCGTTGCCTGCAAAGGAAAGCCCTGCTTCAGAGAGCTGCCCCCCCCTTGTCAATATTACTACCAGCACCCCATGGAACTGGTCTGCATAGACCTTTGATGTTTAGAACCTGATCAGCAGAATACTGGCAATGTGTTAGTGGTTATGGATCATTTCACATGATATGCACAAGCTTTTTCAACTAAAGATCAAAAGGCCTCTACCATGTCCAAGGTGCTAGTGGAAAATTTATTTGTCCACTACGATGCCCCCCAGCAGATCTACTCTGACCAAGGCAGAGACTTTGAAAGTCGGCTAATCAAAGAAATGCTCTCTGTGTGTGTGTGTGTGGGGGGGGTGGTAGTCAAGACCCACTCCCTATCACCCGCAGGGGGACCCTCAACCAGAACGTTTTAACCGCACCCTTCTAGGCATGCTGGGCACCCTCCACCCAAAAGACAAGCATAAGTGAAGCCAGCAGATTAGCACCTTGGTAGACGCGTACAATTGCACCAAACATGATGCTACTGGGTTCTCCCCCTACAACCTCATGTTTGGGAGGGAGGCCCGCCTGCCAGTTGATGTCTGTTTTGGGGTCTCTCCAGATGGGGTCTGAGCTGAAAACTACCTGCAGTATGTACAGAAACTGAAAGCTCAATTGAACTATGCATATCAACTGGCCCAGACAATGGCCGGTAAAATAAATCGCGCCAACAAAGAGAGGCACGACAAGAAAGTAAAGGCTCAAGAGCTATGGCCTGGAGACCGTGTTTTGTTACACAATTTGGGACTATATGGCAAGCACAAAATTACTGATGGGTGGCACCATCTTCCTTATGTAACAGTTGGAAAGTTGGATGATCTACTAGTATACAAGGTACGCCCTGAGAATAACTCCAAAGCTGTCAAGACCATGCACCATAACCACTTGCTGCCTATTGGCCAAGTTATTATTGAAGCTGAGCCAGCAGAGATTGCCTCCACTGAGCTGGTGACTTGTGCTGCTGTAAAAAGAGACAGGAGTCAACCTACCCCAGTAGTTATAGAGTTAAGGTTTCCTCTTCAGCAGGCCCAGAATGATAGTGACTGTCAGTCCACCTCTGATGATAGTGAGTGTGACAATGCCAACTATCCCTCCTATGAATTGAGTCAGCTGTTTGAGGTAACCCTATGGCTAATTGCGGGGATGAAGCTGGGCCTTCTGGACTGCCTAACCCCCCAGCTTCGTCCTTGGAGCCAATGCTCCCTGAAAGTGAGGTGCAAAGCATCACATCTGAGGTTGCGGACTCTCTGTGTTTTGTGGAACTGTGTGAATTGCCTGAAGAAGGGGCTGATGGTCTGCGTCTCCCTGGTGACACACCAGAACTTGAACAATAATATGAGAGTACTGACAGCCTCCCTTCAATGCCGCAAAGCCTAATTGTGCCAGAACCTTCTTTAAATGAGCCACGTGTTGTGGAAACAGAGCCTACAGAGCAAGGAGCTGACAGTGCTCCCAGTTTGGACACTCCCATCCATGCAGAGGCACCCCTTACGAATGATGAAAGCTCCAATGTTAGTGCTGAAAGTACAGAGACTGTGGCTGTTCCCCCTAGAAAGACTGGCCGAGCTGTCAAGCCAGTATTGCGCTTCAGTTATGATTCTCCCAGGAGGCCAGTGGATTTACCTCTCAATGTGGTTCACAGAGGTGTTTATATTTCTCAGAGCTCACTACCCAAACTGAGCTTAATGGCCAATTCCAGGTTGATTGTTCTTCCTTCTCAGTATGGTGCCCCTGCCCCATCCAGCCCCAAGTTAGCTGATAGGGAAGGGCCACTCCTACTTTAATTAATGTACAGGAAGTTATAACATGAATCAGTATTGTGGTGTCACAAGTATGTTAATCATAGTGGACTCAGTATTACCTGTATGAAACATGCATAAGTATTGTCCTTATGGATATAGTATCATGAAGTATAGTGAATATATATAGTAAAGTAACAAGTTTATGTTAACTGTTGCATGATGGTACAGACTTGACACGAATGCCAAGCTTTCTCCAGGCAGGAAAGGGTGTAACCCCCCCTACAAATGGGGTTCCCGAAAAGTCTTCCTTGAGCTTGCCTAAATGTTCACTGCCAGGCTGGTGTTTTGCATTTTAGCAGGTTAAATGCATTGCCAGAGAGTGCCTGTATAGCCTCTGTGTACTGTCTCTATAAGAGCTGCCTTACTCACCCATGCTAGTGCCTACCTCCCTCTCTCTGCAGGCACCTAGGCTGGGCCTCTACTTACCATGTTCTCCTTACTACTCTACTGCTTCTCTCCCATTTGATGCTGTTCTTGCTGTATACTCTCAACCTTCTGTTGGATGTACCTCCCATGTCCTTGATATTCCTAAGCTGATTATCTGTTGTTACCTCTGTATAACCCTACGGCGGAGCATATTGCTCCTGTATGTTAACCCTATTGTATTAGCCAACTATCGGAGCATGTGGCTCCTGTGTGTAACCCAACTGTTGGAGCATGTAGCTCCTGTATTTGAAATTGTTTGTCTCTATGGATACCCTGTAACTCCTGTATTTGAAATTGTTTGTGTCTGTGGATACCCTGTAACTCTCCCGGGTCACTCCTGAAAATAGGCACGTTGCTGTCTAGTGTGCTTACCTAGTTAACAAAAGCAAATAAATAAATTGCAGTCATAATTAATCTGAGAGGTAGCTCTGTTAGAAGATGCACTTGTTTGCTGATCATTTGTTAGAGTAGTAATAATATTGCACTTTGTTCTAACCTGCTTTCTTTGCAGCATGGACTACAGCTCTGTTTGTTTCCATCATCTTGGTCCTGGACTGCAGAATGGGCCAATCAGTACATTTGGGACTCTAAAATGGAGCCTGCCTACAGGGGCTTGGTGGGGCAAAAACTTGTAGGAATTGTAGTTTGGGGCTTTTGGTGCCTAAAATAACCTGGAGGGGGAGCCCTTGGTGTGCCTGACAGACAGATCAGCCAACCAAACCTTTTGGATATTGGAGAAAGTCCCACACTGCTTGCAGTTTCAGTTAGATCTGAGTTGGAAAGTGAAGAAGTAACAGCTCGAGACAGTTTGAGCAGCAATCTATAATGGATTCACGTGTGAGAACTGTGGAAAGGCCTGAGTTTGGCCTGCATGCCTGCCTGCTGTTCCTGAGAGGGAACTTGTGCTTTTTTCAGACTGAATCCGAATTTGGAGAGCAAATTAAGCCACTGAATTGCGACCAGGCTTTAACCTGAAGAAGACCAAAGATTTGCTGAATGTGATCGGCCTGTCAGGACTTTCAGATACCTCGGAACTCCTGGACTGTGCAGAGACTCTGTAATTGCAACTGGAGAACCATTTGCCTAGTACAGTGGAATTTCCTTACATGTGAATGTGCTGTGTGCTTATAGTGGGTCATGATTTGGTTCCCCACTGTGTGTCTGAACTGTGTTTTGCTTGCTGGAGGCTGTATCCAGCTCCACGGACTGAATCCGTATCATTTCTGTTTGCCTGGGGCCGCTACACTGGCCCACCAGAATACCTGCTATGCAGAGAAAGTCATCAACGAGAGACCGGCCTGGGGATCAGCCACCTGCTCAACGCCTTGAACAGGAACAGCACCTGGGTGATTTGTGTGGGCCCTGCTTCTCCGGGCACTCCAGCTCAACAGCCTGCAGTCTCAATTTCGTCTTGCCTGTGTCCAGTATTGGGTATCATGAGTAAACATCAGGGTAGCTCCCTGCAATAACAGCTAAATCTAAAATGTTGTCATCTTATTGTCTTGTTGCCTTTTCTTTCACGAACTGAGCTCCGATTATAAATAGTGTGTGTTGTGCATGTTGCTTTCTTCCATCACAGGGCCCCAACCAACTGCAACATTCCTGGCTGGTCTACCGTTTTCCTACCTGGGTACCCAGAGTGTGTCACTGTGTAGGGACTCTGAACTGCAAGCATTACTGTCTGATTAATATAGCTTTTAAGCAAATAAACATTATTATGCCCCTCCCTTGTTCAAGTCCCCTGAATAAATCAGATTTAACTTTGTCTGCATTTAACCTGACTGTGGTCCCAGTTTGTGCCAAGAATATTGTACTATTGTTATTTGCTGTGCTTAACCTTGTTTTACAGGGGATCCCCAGGGTCAAGCTAGAGGAACCATCCCTGGTGGTAAGTGCAAACAGTGTGGGTAATTGCCTGGTGAATAAGGGTCATTATGAAAGTAATTATTGTATATTGTTCAGGCCACTAGAAGGGAAAGAGTGAGATTACAGTGTCCTAGAGGGTTGTGCCCAGGTTAGCTTGACCACTAACAACCCTGACCTCCAGGTGAGGCACCTGTTTCATTACCCAGGACCCTTAAACTGCTACTAGCCAAGCAGGCAGGGGTAGCAGCCCTTGTGATAGCGCCACTTAGGGGTTACATACAACACTGTATGTATTAGCTATATGTAATTGCACTTATACATTTGTTTTTACTTGCACTTTCTACGCTTGTAACCCCCTCCTCCCATGACGCTTCTGGAAACGAGCTGGTTACAGTTCACATTGTCTCTCCTGGTGAAATATTTTCAAATAAATAAACAGCCGACACCTTATGAACAAAGAAAGTGCCAAATGCTTTGCACTTTTCAGCAGCAATGACTCTTCAAAATTGTAGTCTGGATGTACAGTAATAGTCTGTCTGTGGTGCCAAAAAGCTGAGCTGGTCTGTTCTTCCCTACTGCAATCAATCCTAACAGGAACTTTGCCTTTCTCATGCTGACTGCTCTCTAACACTCACTGTAGGGAGCTCTAAAAGACATTTGTCAGGCAATAACCTCTTCCAAAAATACTCCATCCTTCAGCCCAAAGTTTTCGACTGCCTCGGCTCATAATTACACCACAACACACTTCAACAGACAGTCATGGCGTGAACATGGAAAGGTGCTAAGGTGTCCACCACCGATGAATGAGACATGTTATAACTCTCCACCTCCTGCTTGACATCCCCCACAACTGTCCACAGTGACTAAAATGCTCAGTATTTTTTTTCAATATACCATAGATTTTTGTCTCCTTAGCTCCCTTTAGCCCCCTCTGCACCAGCATGTCACTCCCTGTCACCCATCTTTCCCAGGACTTAACAGTGCAATGATCCCCTCAAAGGATTCCCCACTCCCCATAGCAAAGACAGGAAGGAGAGCGTCGACCCCCACTCAGTTTCCTCATCCAGATAGAAGTCGTGCCTTACAGCCACTGTAGAACCTGCATCGGGATGGTGATTCATCTTGCCATCAGGGTGTTGCCTCCATTTTTGCTCATTGCCTCAGGCCAGCTGATGCAATGACACAGGTATGTATGCATGCTTCCACACACACACACCATGCATCTTGAGCCCCCATGATATGTCTAAGCATTCCTCTGAACATTCGAGACTGACACAGAAGCATAGAAGTTGATGACAGATAAGGACCACAAGGCCCATCCAGTCTGCCCATTTTTTCTACCTTATGAATGTGCCATAGGCTTTTACTCTCTCAATGGGAGGCAGTATAGTGCAGTGGTTTAAGGCTCTGAGCTGCAAATCTGGTGACATCCAGCAGACCAGACCTGGGTTTGAGTCCCACAGCTTCCACTTACATACTGTGTGACCCTGAGCAAGTCACTTAAACTTCCTTGTGTTCCCGGGTCGAGCCTGTAAAAAAGTTTTCAGCTTAGTGTGCTAATCCTGGTTAAGCTAAAAAAAAAAGGGCCTATTTATTCATACACATCTGTATTGCTCCCTTATGCCTATCCCATCCCATGCCTGTTTGAAGCCATGCACAGTATTCATATCCACCACTTCCTGAGGTAGGCCGTTCCATGCATCCACCATCCTTTCTGTGAAAAAGAACTTCCTCACGTTACCGTTAATTGGCCTCCTTCTAATCTCATACTGTGTACTCTTGTCCTGCTATTTTTCTTATATTGAAACATGTTAGACTCTGTCACCTTGTTAATGCCCTTAAGATACTTGAATGTTTCGATCATATCGCCTCTCTCCCTCCTTTGCACTAGGGTATACATATTGAGCTCCATTAATCTGTCCACGTATGTCTTCTGATGCAGTCCCTGCACCATTTTGGTTGCCCTTCTCTGGTCTGCCTCCATTTTGTTAATGTCCTTGTGCAGGTGCAGCCTCCAGTACTGCATGCAGTACTCCAGATGGGGCCTAACCAGTGTCTTTTAAAAAGGAATTGTTACCTCCCTCTTATGACTTGTGATACCACTACTAATACACGCCAAAATCCTTCTAGCCTTACCTACTGACATGTGGGACACAAACTCTCACACTGTGGGACAATGTGGGACACGTCATCTGACATGGAGAAACAAGTTCAGAACACACTGGAAAGCAGTGGCTTTATTTGTCAAAGGATTCATTTTGATTTAGCATCTTTGAACAATATGAATTTTTGCTTTAATGTCCAAGTTTACAGCACCTTCTCTATGAGGGCAACACCTCTTCCATGTAGGACAGAGCAATTTTAAAGGGATAAAATAAGGGACACCCCTTGTTATATGGGACAGTTAAGAGGTATAGCTCTGGAACTCCCCACTACGCTGCCACCTGGCCTCCAGGAGGTGGCAGCCACCAAGTTGGATGTCTGATTCTCCCCATTATGAAGGTGGAAAACAGTCCTGATGCTCAATCATTCCTCCTCCTCCTCCACTGACCAGAGTCTGCATCCGAACCCCAGTCGTCAGAATGGCAGGTGGTAGCATTACCACAAAGCCAGGCCAGCTTGAAATGTCTAGTATTGCCATGAACTTGTCCACCTTGATGCTGCAACTCAGCCAATACTGAATCATAAGGGGCCTCAACTTTAAAAAAAACACTGCATGATGATCTGTCCGAGCTATCAATCAGCTCAGACTTCAGAAATGTCAAGCCTTGACATTTATATCAGGTCCAGTCTGTTGCTTGCTTCATAGGTCCCAGTGGAAACAATCTGTACGATGTCCAGTGAAGCTATCAACTGGAGGAACTGCTGAGCAAACAGCAAAGATTCATCTATGACTCAAGCATTGAAGTTGCCGAGGTACAGCACAGCAACTTTGGGGACTTCAAAGCCAAGCATGTTATGAGGTCCACAACACCTACAGGACATTGGCGGACAGCACACTTGTAAAAGCTTGCACTCTATACCTGCAAGGCCCTTGATGGCCACACAGTCAGACAAGCTGGTCTCCACAATTGAGGCATTCAACTCTAAGATATGGCTAAATCTCACAATGGCCCACAACCTGGAGTGCCTTGTTGTAATCATAATATGGCTACCTTTACAAATGTAAACAAGCATTTGTCAATGCCAAATGTTGCTTGCTTGTATGTGCTGTTTAGGTATTTGGAAGTGATAGTTCCATGCCTTCCTACCAAGACATCCACTGTGTCTTTCAGTTCAGTATTCAGAGAAGAGTGGGAGTGGCAAGGGCCACAGCAGTACAGCAGGTGCCAAGGGGATGAAGAGGTGGACAATAGTCCATTTAAAGGTAAAAGAGTCCTGCAGGAGCTCACTAAATTGAAGGTGGACAAAGCGATGGAACCAGATGGCATACGCCCAGGGATATTAACAGAACTGCGAAGAGAGATAGCAGTACCTCCGGCAGCCATGTTCACTGAGTCATTCAACATGAGTGAACTGGAGGAGGGCACATGTGGTCCCTCTACACAAGTCCGGCAGCAGGGAGGAGGCAGGGAACAATAGGCCGCTCAGCCTCACCTCAGTAGTGGGGAAGATCATGGAGACATTGCTTAAAGAAAGGATAGTGGGGCAGCTAGATGCCATCGGAGCCCAGGACCATAGACAACATGGATTCACAGTGGGGACATCATGTCAGATAAATCTGTTGATTTCTTCACTGGGTGACAAAGGAAGTGAATCAGGGTGGGGCAGTGGACAACACGCACTTGATTTCATCAAAGCTTTGACATCATCCCATATAGGAGGCTGATAAACTTGCTGGGTAGGCTGGGCATGGGGGAAAGGGTGGTAAACTGGGTTAGAAAAAGGCTAACAGACAGGAGGCAGACAGTGGTGGTAAATGGTGTGCAGTCTAGGGAAAGGGGGCGACCAGTGGGGTGCTGCAGGGATCGGTCCTGGGGCCAGTTCTGTTCAATGTCTTCATTAGTAATATTGCAGAACGTCTGAAAGGAATTTTTTCACCAAATTTTCAACTTAGCCATTTTAAGATCTCTGCTCATGAACAGTGTCACTGTGATTTTCTTAATCTGTCCCAAACATTGACTGCACACACTGAAATCGCCATTGTGCACTACATGCACGGAAACACATTTTGGGTGACATGTGAAAAATGACAGTTGTACTGCTCAAAAGGAGGTGTGGTAAAATGGCAATGTTGAAAATCTGAGTACAAATATTACAAATTGGTGAACTTCAGCTTAGAACCACGCAGAACGGACAGAAACAGTCATTTTTAGGAATTTTTTCACCAAATTTTCAACATAGCATTTTAAGATCTCTGCTCATGAACAGTGTCACTGTGATTTTCTAATGTGTCCATACATTGATTTAACACCTGACTAGCGCCATTTTCCGCTACATGGGCGGAGACACGTTTTAGGTGAGATGTGAAAAATGACAGCTGTACTGCTCAAAAGGAGGTGTGGCAAAATGGTAATGTTGAAAATCTGGGTGAAAATATTGAAAATTTGCAAACTTACGAGCGTCGTAGGAACTGCATAGGCATACGCTCTTAAAACAGTCATTTTTAGGAGTTTTTCACCAAATCAATATAGACTTTTTGAGAGCCCACCTTATGAACACTGGCAGTATCGTTGTTACATTGGTCCCGAAAGGTGATTTCACGCAGTGAGTGCAAATCACCCTCCGGGCCCGATTAACGCCATGACAGTGCAAGAATTCATCAGGAAGGGTCCTAAAAACCCCATGTTGAAAATTTGGGCCCAAAATTCCCAAAAATGTCTGAGATATGCAATAAAGTTGAAAAAACCCTATCTATCCCATTATACAGCTTACCGGCATTTCTCAGTTCGCAGTTGGCTTTAGAAGAGTACAGACGTATCTCTGGTCCATGAAGATCGTCGCACGAGTCTTGGAGGTAAGTATGGGGTGAGGGGGTGTGGGGAGGCAGGGTGCGCAGGGTGGGTGCAGTTGTGGGAGGGGCAGGAGAAGCGCTGAGGGACAGTTTTGTATTTACAGGTATTTTTATTTCCTAAGACGACGAGGACGCTTTGCCACTCTGGGTGGGCTCCAGCGTGGCAGCTGGAAGGATGTTGGGGGCAGGAGCCGACAGGAGTTGGGCACCCCGGTCAGCCATAAACATTTGCCACGCTGGGGTGGGCTCCCAGCATAGCACCTGGATGCTTTGGGGGCGGAGCCGACGTGGGATTGGGCACCCTGTCGGCCGTGACAGTGTGGGGAGGGGAAGGCGCATGAGCACGCGAGTGTGCGTATGCACGCCAGCGATGTGTGGAGGGGGCAGCTCTGCTCACTGAAGCGGAGCCTCTTCAACTGTATGCCATTGCATTTTCAACTGCTGTCATAGACGGCTGCAGCAGTGATTGGGAACTATACCGCAAACACAATGACTGCATTGAAGACGGTGTCACACCTCCAAAACTGATGATGGCACTATGTTTCTTGCACATGTGTGCAAGCAACATAAAAATGAACACATACATTTTTTACAGTGTTTACTTCCTGAGATATACTTCCCTCTAAAGAAATAATCCCATTTAAGGCCATAATTTTGAAAGTCACAGTTTTATCTAAACAATATCCCCAACTCCCAACTACTCAGCTCAGCAAAATCACCCTCCCTAACTTGGTGGTATCACAGTTAACAAATGCCATCCCCAGTCACTTCCAGCACTTATCCAACCACATCCTTTTAAAGCAAGCCTCCCCCACCCCTGGCTCTGAAGCTATCCACTGTCCCCAGCCAATCACAAATGGTCAATACTTTGAACCACCTACTCAGCTGCCAAAAGAAATACCCTTTACAGAGCTTTCCTACCACAATCAACTAAAGCAAACAGTAGAAGTGTGCAAGCAACATATATTTATTGCTGAAACACCCTGAGTAATATGGTAGTTGGTATTCAGATCCAAGTACCGATTATTGCACCCTATTTAGTAAGAGTTAGGAGGAACTTCTGCCAGAGTGTGGTGGACCTATGGAAGAGCCTACCAGTACAAACAGTGGGCATTAAGACAGTATAGGCCATTAAAGTAAGCTTGCACACATTTCTGCTAATCAAGGGACTCCAAGAACACCCTTGTTAGAGAGGGCAGGTAAAGCCCTATTAATTCTTACATTTGCACAATCATATACATTCATCCTTACTTATGAAGCAGGGGAGGGTGGACATAATAGACCTAGAATTCCTTCCAACCTCAAGTTAGCGGTAAGGTCAATAGAACAATGTAGGCTAAAAACCTTTATAGTGCAAGTTCAGGGAGAAGGAACATGGTATTAAGTTTGTTACCTGACAGAAATCAGTTTAACCATCTCAGGTGCACTGTTGCCCGAAAATACACTGCATAATGTATGTTTCTCACACATCAGAATACAAACAAAACCCAAGTAGTAGTAGCATGCAGAATAAATGTAAGGTATGGTTAAATAGTCGTCCTCTTTTTTTGGATAAAAATACTGCGTGGGAAGAGGGATTTGGGAAAAACATTCAGATTTTTTTTTTTTTTTTTTATCCTACACTGAACAATTGGTCTCAGCCTTACATTGTTACTATGTATTTAGACAAAAAGAAATCAGAGAGACAAAAAAAAAAAAACAAAAAATAAAATAAAAACCTTCGAGCCCTCCCCTGCTGGCCAGAGCTAGTCTCATGGCTACACCTTTCAGATCATAGTCATTTCCCACTTTCTACCCCATACACATATTAATTTATTTTTTTAAAGGCTGGGATCCTGTGCCATGAGCCAACTGTGTCTTTTTTTATTTATTTATTTGGTATTCGGAAAATAACCTTTGAGACAAGGCTCTTTTACAAAGGTTCCACATCATGTAAACAGAGTATAGACATTCAATCAAAAAGGTTATAGAGTTGTAGGATATTTGAGACACTGAACAGCTCAACAATCAGGAAAAGGTTACACAGTTTTTTAGACATTCAAAACACTATACAGCATATGGATATCAACTTTAGTTGATTGCAAGTGCAGGTAAGGTGCAGAGGCACTAGAGGTTAGGTTTGGTTGGGCAGATGGTCAGTAAGGACAGGATTTTGGTAGGGGAGGAGGGGGGCCCTCTAGTAAAAGTGGTCAAGGAAGCAGGGCTGAGGCCAGGGAAGCAGAGACTCATCCTAGCTTGGAGAAGTGGGTGAGGGGTATACAGGAGCAGCCCCTTAGAGTGATTCAGAGGCATTGTCAAGGAGCATGTGGGTGGGTGGCTTCTGTCTTGTGCTGAGAATAGTTGCTGTTAGCAGAGCCAGGCCTGGTCATCCAGGTCTATCAGCTGTTGGAGAAGCAGGTGCACATAGAGATGGAGGTCAGGTAGTGCTTAAGGTCTGATTTGAAGCCATACAGGCTAGTGGAGTTCGAATGGACTCAGGTACCCTGTTAAGCCAAAGAGGGCTCTGTAGGAGAAGGCGCACTGTCCAAGAGCTGTGTGTCGGAAAGGCACCATGAGGGCCCCCTGCATTCTGCTTCTGGTTATATGTTCTGAGCTGGGGGGGGGGGAGAAGATGCCTTCTACGCATGGAGGGACTTTCCCCACAATCTTTCTCCCTAGTCTGCCTCCCCAGCCCCAAAATGACTTTTCTTAAATGTGCCCCCTCCCTTCCTAAATCCAAATCCACAATGGGAGGGGGCAAGGTAATCTTAATAATTAGTCTAGTAGCATCAGCAGCACAGACTACTCTACCCCTCCCTCCTCCTCCTGGTTGTGCACACTGCTTGCTAACACAGTTATCTGATTGTAGTAGGCTACTAGGGATGGTGCACTGTGGGTTGGAGGGGGGACTGACTGAACCAGCCAGGAGTTGGACCACCATAGTCCCCCCGGCCCCATCATGGATCTGGCATCAGGAGATGGGCTGATTCTTTAAAAAAAGGCATTTTGGGGCTGGGGACTCAGGCTTGTGAGCTGGAACTGTTTTAAGAGATGCAGTTGGACTTTTTTTTTTTTTTTTTTTTAATGATTTTATTGGGGTTGGGGGACGACTCATGGTGATCTATGGACTAGCCTTGGCCAGCTGGAGTGGGACAGATTTCTTTCCACATATAAGTTTCTCTCCTTCCCAGTGCATGTCACCCTCACTTGACCAGTTTGTATAACGGAACCATCATTCGGACAGCACTGTTTTTACCTGGGTTTTTCCTACTATCTCCACCACCAGGTGGCCCTACTGCTGGTCTCAGAAGCCACAGCAGTGCTGGGGGGAATGCTCACTGGCCCTTCACAGGGGGTTCTGCAGCTCCAGAAATGCTGCCATTCCTCCACAGCCTCCCAGAGTTGACAGTGCTATCTCCAACCTGGTTGTCCACTTCCCTCAACAAGTCCACTCCTGAACCTGGTTACCAGCACTGCAGCACACTAGGCAAACAGACAGCCTGGGATAGAGGGTTTTCTAACATATTTATTTTCAGTTTTCCCTAATTTAAGACTATATACGAGTATCTGCATGTACCAAGGATGGATACTTGCCAAGTATTCAAAAAAAAAAGGCAGGAGGCAGTATAGCACAGTGGTTTAGGCTCTGAGCCACAAACCTGGAGACCTGAGTTTGAATCCTACAGCCCCACTTGCATACTGTGTGACCCTGAACAAGTCACTTAACTTCCTTGTGCTCCCAGGTCACACTTGGAAACAAACTTTGGCTTAGTGTGCTTTTCCTGATTAAACCATTTCCTCTTTCCCTTTCACACCCCTACAGTAACCAACAGTGTTGCTGAGCTGTCTGCCCGTTCTCTCCCACAGTACAGTTTAGCAAACCCTGCCAAACACTAAATGAAAGACACTGGGGTAGTAGCAATGTCTCTATGTTCAAATGCTGTGCAGAGCAGAGCCTCCCCCCACCCCCGTCTTGCCAAGCCATATAGACACTAGTCTAGTTCAAACATTCTGAATGCAAGTGAGTAGCAGCTGCAAGACAGTTTACTGTAAATCACTGGTGCTTGCAAACTATTTGGTTATATAGATCCTCTTGTCTATTAAAAAATGACTTTCAGCAAATGGTTACCAGCTGCAGCAGGTCACAGTCAAGTGAAATGTATGCAGTGTTCATAAATTATCCTAACTGCAAAGCTAGTTCATTCACGGGATGGTGAAAAGGGAGGAGCCGCCTAGTACTCTTCTGAGAACTGTATCATCATGCTAGCAGATACAGTGTCGCGATCTAAATGTAGTTACTGAATCTCTACTGCTAGGGTAAACTTTATACTTAGACGAGAGTATCTTTAGAACTGATGTAAGCTATTAGCCATTCTAAATATGTCTGATTACCTTGTTTACTGGCATGCTTCAGGCAACATTTGCTTTGTAGCAACCAGCTACCTTATGTGAAAACAGTCACCAGTCACTTTATGCAATCCAGACCAACTAGGAAAAATACATTAAAGAGCCCCTTATGCTATTGAGACAAATATGAAAAAATGCAATATTAAGAGACACAATTCAGCTTATATTTCATTGTTATTTCTGTAGTTTTCATCCTTCTTTATTACTAAGTACATTTGTATATTATCATGACATTTGCATGGCAACTGAACTCTGTCTGTCTGCTCTGTCTACTTTGTCTATGCCTGACATCACAGTTGCTTATGACATCACAGTCTGTTGCTGTGGAGAAAATTATGTTGTCATAATCAGGGGATAATGACGTCAGGTGTAGATAAGTAGCCAGAACATTAAGTCTAGGAGACAGTGATCCTGTTCTCATGCAGCTTTTCTCAGTAATATATAAAAAGGGGGAAATACAGTAAATATATAAAATACTGTATACATTGAACTGCATCGAAAACTTACATTTTTCTAAGTTTTCCAAATGGCGTTGGGGCTCTTTTAAGGCACTACATTACCTTCTCAGTTATCTACATAAAGCTTACAGAATAACTCAATGCCAAGACATTTTTTCTGTTTTTGTGGGCAGCGCAGAAAAAATTGCGTAAAATACATATTTTTTCACTAGGACAGAATGTTATATAATTAATCAAAAATGAACTTTTAGGGTGCTAACAAGTGCAAAAACGGCTCAAAAGTCAAATAAAACAAATGAAATAACAGAGAAATGTAACACAGCAAGGAGACAAGACAGCTTGCATGTTTAAAGCTGCTTCCATACTGCACATATCATTCATTTTTCTATACCATACAAACATCTCACATAGTCAGACAGCACCACATCTGGTATGGAAAACAGAAAATGAACATGTAAATACTGACAAAACAACGTCGCAGAATGTTATAATATTTATTTTGCTAAGCTAAAATGTTACCAGGTACGAACTCAAGGGCAACACATATCCATTTTTAAAGGGTCCCTGGACAGACACAATACATACTGTACAACAAATTTTAAAGACTACAAATGGAATGTGTAAAAAAAAAAAAGTTTACTTATATAAATACAACAACATAACATGAGCATGGCTATTGAGGCATATTTCAAATACTGTTCAGAGCATGATTAATTTCTGAGAAATAATGAATATGTATTACAATGATAACACCATGTGACACAGAGTTATGTATGTAAAATATATGTTAGAATTACATGTTTATTTTATGTTTTTATTCTGTTTTGAATAACATTAAGATGAACTAAAAATATGAAACAAAGTAACAGAAGGACACAACTATAAGTGGGAGGTATGTGTATGTTGGATTTAGTCTAGGTCATGTACAGTAAATATACATTATAAATGAAAAGTACTAGGAAAATGTGTGTAAGCTGCCATTAACAAATTTAATTTCAATTTTAATAGGTCCACTCCTGTAGAAGCCTAATAGGGTGAAACACTGGGCTCTGAAGTCATTTGTCGTCATAAGAAAAAGAAAAGAAAGATTCAATAAAAGTAATAATTCTGGATTGTGTAGCTAGTCTTGAACCCTATTTGCATTAAAAAGGGCCATAAATAAAAAAAAAATTGCACTATTTAAAAACAAGTACATAAAACAATACATGAGCCTAGATATTTAAAGGGTTGCATGGCGCAACAGAGTTGCACTGGCACAACCCCGCCTTTTGCCCCAATGGGATAGTGAAAGGGTTGCCAGGTGCAGCGAATATCCCATGCACTGGGGCACAATGTAATAGTACGCAGCGCAGATACAGGGGGCGTGCCCATGCATATGCGGCACATCCCGATATTCAGCCTGGGATGTACAGCACATATGCTGGCACAACCCTGCATTGCGCCACATGGGGGGATTCAAAGTTTAGCCTGTGAGGAGTGGGAACAAACCCGGCCACTCACAGGTGGGCTGCTGTATTGCAGGGCACAACACAGAAGCCGCCAGCTGTGGTGGCCACCCGCCCACCCAGAACACCATCCACAAGCACACATATCACCCAGGTAGTCTAGTGGTACCTCCCTTGTTCCCAATTCCCTGATTCCCAGAGAAATGTAATATAAGACCTTCCCTGGTAGTCTAGTGGTCCCCCTTCCCTCCCAATTCCCCGATAAATTACAGTAGATGTAGACTAGCTGTAGACTACCTCAGTCCCTGGTAGTCCAGTGGTACCCCCCAACCCGCTGCTGCGATCGCGGTACATCTCAGTCAAATAAATCCCTGGTGATCTAGTGGCCTCCACCCCTCCCACATGGAACCTTCTGCTCACCCTGCTCCACCCATTATCGGGCGTGGCAACCGCAACTCACTCAGAGCATGTCCGTCACCTCGCCGACGACAGTGTTATAGGGTTACTAGTGTTCTGAGTGACTATGGCTTGCAGGGCATATTGTACCAGAGTCCCACACATATTTTTGGATCGTCTAGTACAGTATGCCTCTGCAAGCCCACTGGTCCACACTGGGGACCAATGGGTTTACAGCCCATACTGTACCTGCCATTTGGAGGGCGGCTGGGCGGTATGTGGGCAGGTTGCAGCCACCTGTCGATGACGGGAGGAAGCGGATGAGCAAGGAGTTCTGTGGGTGGAGGGTGAGGAGCACTGGATCACCAGGGATTTATTTGATGGAGATGTACTGCACTCAAGTGCAACGGGTGAAGGGGTCCACTAGACTACCAGGGACTGGGTCTTACTACATCTACCACAATCACAGCAAATGTGGGGGGTACCACTGGACTACCAGGGATTGAGGTAGTCTACATCTACTGTGACCAGGGTAACAGGAGGAAGGGGGGACCACTAGACTACCAGGGAAGGTCTGCAATTACATTTATTGGGGAATCAGGAGGAAGGGGGGACAACTAGACCACCAGGGAAGGTCTACAATTACATTTATCAGGGAATCAGGGAATCGGGAGGGAGTGGGGACCACTAGACTACAAGGGCAGGTCTTAAATTACATTTCTCGGGAAATCAGGGACTCAGGAGGGAGGGGGTCCACTAGATTACCAGGGAATGTGTTCATGCACATGCCTCAGAGACTTGGGGGGGCGGGGGTCCACTAGACTACCAGGGAATGTTTTGTTTTACATTTACCACGATCATGGTTACGGGCCGGGGGATGCCCCGGGATCCCCACTGCACACATCATGCTGTGCAGGGCGCCAGGCACAAGTCGCTGGGCTGCTCTGCTCAAGGCATGCAAATGGGGCCATAATGACATGCAAATGGACCTGTTTGTGCCTTGCATATATCATGGTCTCATCTGCATGCCCTCTGCTGAATATCGCGGCTGATGCACCCAGCACAACTGCATTTGTGCTGGCTCATCTCCGTGCTCCCTAGCTGTTGCTTGCACTGGTGCAGTGCCACTGCACCATGCGCAATCCATGCCATATTCAATGGTGTTGTGCCATGGTGCATCAACCTCTGAATATCACCTGGCCCTGGCCCTGGCGCATCCCAGTTGCGCTGCACCCAGGCTTGCGCCACTGCCAGAAGCAGTCTGAATATCCGGGCCTGGGTGTATTAAACAGACTTTACACATTTACCCAACTTTACAATATTAAAAAATGTAAACAATAGGGTTTATGTTCCCTTTCGAACTACAACCCATCAATATTATTACCCTCAACCTCCCCTTCCTCAATCCTACAGTAAGCACATTAAATCTAATCTGTGATACAGTGCAATACAAATCTTTTTGAACAGACTCACTGAGAGCCAAAAATACTGCCTAACTGTCCAAAGCCTCAATATTCCAAACACTGCTTTTCTAAAACAGATTTCTTAATGGCAACCAAAAATGCACCACACATGAATACAGTCTTTCTGCCCTACAGGTTTTCCTTTATGAAAAGGACACTGCAGGGAAAGGAAAACATGCACAAGATAACAGTGTCCAATATTGCTAACATTCAGTATCACACATGTGCAATGTTTTTTGCAATGGAATGTCACTGGTTTTGTTATTTGCTACTAGTCAAATGGCAAAACCAATGACATTCATACTAGATCTTTCACTGTGTACTAATTGTATACCTACCTGCTGGAAGAATGCATTGATACTTCCCATTTTTTAAAACAGGTGACAGAGAAATTATGATGAACTATAAACCAATTTCAGTCTTTCCTGTATTATCAAAATTGCTTGAGAAGGTTGTTTTGGGGCAATTGTTCAAATACCTGGAAGCAAATAATTTTCTTTTGATTGACAAGTATGGATTCAGGAAGGGTTACAGCATGTCAATGGTCTTGGTCAGGTTGGTGGGAGACATTTATCAACACTGAAATGGTCTATTAACAGGGGCAGTCTTCATCGACTTGACCCAGGCCTTTGACCTGGTGGACCATTCCATACTGGTCAATAAACTTGATTCCATAGGAGTTAGTAAATATACTCTAGGCTGATTTACAAACAATTTGACTAAAAGAAAGCTGAGAACAAAACTGGAGTGTCTCTGTCAAGTCAGTTGGGAATCAACTTAGGCTATCCTTAGGGTTCTGTCCTGGGTCTACTTCCATTTTCCATATTTATAAATGATCTGACAAGACAGTGATGTATCTACCATCATGACTGCAGATGACAAGGTACTGTTCTCGTAAAATGAGAGATAGAACAGAAGAACACATTGCAAAATCAGTGGGTAGAAGGACAAAACCTTTAACAGGTACATAAGAAAAAAAAGAAAGGCAAAGGAGGGTAGGAGACTGAAGGGGAGGATGGGGCCGCTGGGAAGATGACAACAGTAAAGCTGACATATTGAACAGGTATTTCTGCTCAGTCTTTACTGAGGAAGAGGAGGGTAATGGGTCTGAAGGGAGTACAAGGGTGAGAATGGTGCAGAAATGGACACAAGTCCCTTTACTCGAGAAAGGGTCCTGAAGGCAGTATAGGCAGTGGTTTAAGGCTCTGAGCTGCAAACTTGGAGACCTGGGTTTGAATCTCACAGCTCCCACTTGCATACTGTGTGACCCTGAGCAAGTCACTTAACTTCCCTGTGCTTGTAGGTTGCACCTGAAAACAAGCTTTCAGCTTAGTGTCTCTCACCTGGTAAAACAAAGGTTAAAATAAAAAAAAAAGGAACTGGAAGTAATAAGAGTTGATAAAGCAATGGGGCCAGATGGGGTGCACCCCAGGGTCCTTAAAGAGCTAAGAGAGGTGGTGGCTGAACCTCTGGCTATCCTGTTTAGCCGATCACTGGAAACAGGGGCGGTACCCAAAGACTGGAGGACAGCAGATGTAGTCCCCTTATACAAAAGTGGGAACAAAGAGGAAGCAGGAAACTACAGACCAGTCAGCCTCACCTCAGTAGTGGGGGAGATCATGAAAGCACTACTGAAGGAGAGACTGGTGGAAAATCTGGTTGTCAACGGACTACAGGACCCAAGGCAGCATGGTTTCACCAGGGGGCAGTCATGTCAGACCAACCTCATTTAATTTTTTGACTGGGTGACTAGGGAGGTGGATCAGGGGAGGGCAGTGGACATGGCCTATCTGGACTTCAGCAAGGCCTTTGACACTGTGCCACATAGAAGACTACTACACAAACTGGGGAATATGGGTGTGGGCAGGACAGTAATGTGGTGGGTAGGTAACTGGCTGGGCGGCAGGACACAGAGGGTGGTGGTAAATGGCTGTCACTCCACAGAGGGAAGAGTGACCAGTGGGGTACCACAGGGATCAGTGCTGGGACTGGTCCTATTCAACATCTTCATCAGTGACATTTGTGCAGGACCTAGAAGGCAGAATTTCACTGTTCGCTGATGACACAAAGCTCTGTAACAGAGTAGACACACCAGAGGGTGTAGACAGAATGAGAAGGGACCTGCAGAAACTTGAAGAATGGTCAGGGGTTTGGCAGTTGAAATTCAATGCAAAGAAGTTCAAGATAATGCATATGGGGCACAAAACCCTGGCACAATATATCAGTTGGGGGTGAGGATATAGCATGCACCAAGCAGGAAAGGATCTTGGGGTTATCATCTCTGATGGCCTCAAGGTAGGAAACAGGTGACAAGGCAGCAGGTAAAGCAAATAGGATGCTGGGATGCAAGGCAGGGGCATCACCAGCAGGAAAAGGGAGGTCATAATTCCACTATACAAGACACTAGTGAGGCCCTACTTGGAGTACAGTGTACAGTTCTGGAGACCTTACCTACGTAAGGACATAGACAGGGTAGAGAAGGTTCAGAGGAGGGCAACAAAGATGGTACATGGATTGCATCACAAGTCCTATGAGGACAGGTTGCAGGAACTGAATATGTACTCCCTGGAGGAAAGGAGGCAGAGAGGGGATATGATAGAGACATACAAGTATCTTACAGGGAGGAACAGGGTGCAGGAATACACTATTTTTAAGCGATAAAGATGTTCCAGGACTAGAGGGCATGGGATGAAGTTGTAGGGAGGACGATTCAGAGAAAACGTGAGGAAGAATTTCTTCACAGAACGGGTGGTGGACAAGTGGAACACCCTGTCAGAGGAAGTGGTGGGGGCTGAAACAATCATGGGATTTAAGAATGCAAGGGATAGACATAAGGGAATTCTGGAGGTCAGGGGTAAGGGACAACAGACTTCTAGGAAAACATAAACTGAACTTAAGCTCAAATGGCAGACTGGGTGGGCCACAGGCCCTTCTCTGCTGACACTGTCTATGTATCTATGTATAATAGTCTTCAAAAGATGTTTTAGGGGAACAATCTTCTCTTAAATGAGATGAAAACCAAGACAATGATCTTTGGTTCCAGACAAAGATTAGATGTCTCAAGAAATGACTTAGAAATCCTTGAGTATGACAACTTGTCCTTAGAAACTGTTAAAACGTTTACAGTGGCACCTGTTAACAGGGACACCTCAGTGGATTCAATAACATACCATTTAAGCAGATGTCCTTTTTAAAGGGAAGTCACCAACGTGACAGAAAATGAGTGTAAGATATCTCACGAGTGCAGCAATGTGCTGCACCCGTTAGTAACACTAGGTGATGCATTAACTTTATTTAACTTAACTTTATTAAGTCTTGTATTGTACATACTATATTGCAATGTTGTCATGCTGAAGTTAACCCCAGCTGCCGATTCTCCAGAAAGCTTAAGTAGTAAGTGCTGTTTTATTTTGATACAGATTTAAAGTACTAGTGTAACTGTTAGAACTACAAGCAGCAACAAGCAAAAACGAGAACTCTGAAGGGCCTCTAACACATTTATCTGCACTCTGACCATCCCAATTAACCAACTGCTTTAGTTCCCATTAAAGAGCACCTTTCATGGATTTTTTAAGTAGCTCCCCAAAAACCATAAAAGACTATTACCTGCCCCCAAATCGATTTACTGTATAAACTTTAATTTTCAATTGCCTCTGTTTAGGAAGGGAAGGAATCGTATTTAAGCTCCATGAAGCTGATCCTTCCACTTCCTTGTCCAGAGAAATTTGTGATGTAATTATATGGACAGTGCAAGGGCACACTCCTTAGACAGTAATGGTGCCTTTTTAACTTCGTTTTTTATATGTTAGATGTCCATTCCTAACAGTCAAGGCCACCCCTCAACTATATAGGGCCTTAATTTGTTCAGAAGAGGGTAAAAAGCTGTCCCAGCTGAGACATCCCTATTAACCAGGTCATTCCATTTACAGTATCCTTATTAAATGGTGTATAACTACTGTATTATCTGAGCATTAGGTTTGACCAATGCACTTACTTTTCAAGACCACATGAACAAAGTGACTCAAAACGTAAATGGAAAACTCAGATTTCTTTATAGAAATCAATCCAGTTTGACAGTTAAGGTAAGAAATGTCACATCCAAACATGTATTACTTCCAGCATTGGAATACAGCTGTATTTGTTTTTTTTTTTATTTGATTGATAGTATTTTATCTAAAAATAAAATAATGTTCAATGAGATACAGGTATATTGATTTGTAATCAGACTGCCAGAGCAAACTCATCATTGTGACATACATCGCCAATTTGACACTTTGTCACAGTCAGTAAGAGTCTATCAAAATACAGCAAATTTTGCTCAAGAAGTACTGACAATAAATACACCAAGTAAACTGAGAAGTATTTATGTTTATCCAATGTGGTTAAATCATTAAGAAATTTGTCAGTCAAGAAGTACGTTTACTTGAACAAAACTGCAGAACATTCATTTGCTACTTGTGGTCCAATGATGCTAAATCAGCTAATTCATCATTAATTAGATCCTTTTGTGAAATGTTCAGCTTTTAAATTAAGCCTGTGTGACAAACTGCAAGCAAATACCTTATGCAGCTGTAACCATACGTATGCTGGAATGGTTGTTCTAAATACATTATGTATATAAAACTATTGTATATTTTTGCTTTAAATATATTTTAAATTTTTTGTTTTTAGTATTGCATTTTGTATTGTATCATACTGTATATGGTCTTCCTTCTGTTGTAAACCTTGTCCTCAGGCCTTATCCACAGGCATTGCTAAAAACAGATAATTGTGATTCGGTCCACCTTCCTGGTCAAACAGAACTAACTAAATGAATAAAAAATAAAGTTTGAAAAGTTGCTCTTTATTTCTCATACTGTATAGACAGTTGAATTTTTGAATAAATGTTTTTACAGTATTTTAGAAACCATATTTATTTCTGAGAGGTTTGAAACTTTTCCGGTCAGGATAATCTCATGAGATGCGGCATCTCAACTCCATGGGGGTCCTGGGTAGGACAGCAGCACTCAACAGGACATCTTAGCTCTATAAGAAATAAACACAGTATAGTAATTTACAGACAGAAAGGACTCTAATGTATGCACCCCTAATAAACTTTCAGACAGTATGAACAAGTACAATGCAAAACTAAGAAAAAACACAAGCACAGAATTCATACAACATCATGACCAGAAGTTAACAATAGTGTTCAGAAGCACACTGTCCATCCAACATGGACACTCTTATTAAACTGATTAATAAAACACAACTTACTGCTGCTAGGTATGTGGCTAGCTATGAAATATGTTTTGCATAAAATGTTGCCACTTTAGTAAATAATAACATTAATCACAGCCAACCAGAATACCAAACATGCAAGAACTGGACAGCTCTTCATGATCAGAGGACGACTGCTGTGCTGTTACATCCCTTTCCTTACTGCTGCTTTTCTCTGCACATGTACAGTAGTAAGCACCACCCAGACCCACCAAGTTGGTAGTAATGTTTTCATACCCAGCTCTCCTGAGGGACTGGGAGAAGGCTGCTGAGCCACAGGGAATTTTATCTTGTCCTTCTCTCCCAACAGAAACCAGGACAAGCCTGATGAACTGACAGAAAACATTTTCCATGTTTTCCTGAGGGGGACTAAGAACTATTAGTAAGTACTGCAGAGTATAGGGTTAAATATGAGGCTTAAGAATAGCTGCTGCCCTTTAATCTAAGGACAGAATGTTTCATCTAATGCTATGGTCACATGTTATGCTAATTGGAAGGCTCACTGAATTTCAATGGGGGAATAGCTCCTCCACCATCCTCTTCCTAAACTTTCAGCTTGCTCCCTCTGCTTAGAGTGAGTCGGACTCGCTAGTCACGTTGTTACGTGGTCCTGTGGCTGCTCTTCTGTTTTCTCTCCTCGTTTCTGTTGTCTTCTGGCTCCTCTCTTTCCTCACCTCCTGCTGCTGCTCTTGCCTGCCCCCACTGCCCATGTTGTTGTCCCTTGCTCTTGCTCATTTGTCACCCTCCCAGGCTCCCTGTCTCCTCATTCATTCCTCTGTTCTTCTCCCCATACCCTTGCTTCATTCCTGTCTGCTCCTTTTGGGTTTTGTCTCGAGCAGCTGCTCACACCATGCCACCGCTGCAGCCTGCTGGATTCCTTCCTCCACTGGCATCTCCCGGATTGCTCCAGCTGCTCCAGTCATTTTTTTTTTTCCCATCTCTGCTGCCAGGACTGCCTCCATTCAGCATTCCATACCCCATCATTCCCTTATCAGTGTTCATTCATCTTGTTGGTCATCAGGTGTGACATCACCTCTGTGCCTGCTTTGTTCTTCGCTGTTTGCCTGACCGACTATAGGCTCCAAGGTTTCCTAATTCCTTGTATGGCTGTAGCTCACTCTCGATAGCTTTCACAGCAATATCCGAACAGTCTCCAATCCAATCTCACCTGTTTACAAGCCTCAGCCAAGTGGACTCATTTTATATTTATACTGCAACTTGATTTGCCTACCTCCTCCAGTAAGTCTACATATGCTAAGCTCAAACTGGGAACAGTTACTGAATGCTAACTCGTTGGCTCCATCTCTATGCTCACCACTGTCTTGCTATTTTGGGACATTCCTGTTCCTATCGGTCCAGTAAGCTTCAGTAGCAGCCTAGCACAACACACTCGCTTCTGCTTCTTCCTCAAGCTAAAGGAGAGGTTTCGCCACCCCTATTCCGCTAGTACTATTCTGAAGCAACAGCAGACTCACAGAAGAGGGGTCCGCCATCTCCCACTATACCTACGAGGGGGTATTGCTCAGTGCTCCGAGGACCTTTCCATGGCAACCCCATGTGAAAGTCCGCTATCCCTAACTGCTAGACCCCTCAACAGAGCAGTTCTCCTTATGCAAACATATTCCTCTTCACCAAGGCAGTCCACGTGGGGTCTCCCTTCCTTAGCCTGTCCGCTTGCACCATACACTGCAGTTCAATTATCTGAACTCTACTTCTACAATAGACCTACACTCCAGCCAGCTGCATGCAGGTCTAGCCTGTTACTCGTCATCCTGCGATTCCTCTCCTACATTTCAGACTCCTTCTCGTTCCAGTTCCAGCTCAAGTGTATACTCCGGACAGCTCTTTGTAACCCATCTCACATTTCTCGGATAGCCTAAGCATTTTTACCTTCCTTCGAGGTCCTTGTTCCCCCCCATGTTTCAAAGGACTCATGACAGTGGGGTCCTGTCAGTCCAGCTAGCCTACGTGGAGGCCTAGCTCGACTTACTCACTTCTACTCATCCTCAGGCAGACCTACATGGGGGTCCTGCCAGTCCAGCTAGCCTACATGGAGGCCTAGCTCGACTCACTCACTTCAACTCCAGCTAGCCCACGTGGGGTTCTAGCTTGCCACTAGATCGCTTTACACGTTGTCCTCTAGCGGACCTCCATGGGTCCATTATTGTATCGGACGGGGAACTTCATATCATGGCAAGTCAAGTGCAACCCTCTAATCAGGTTACTTCTCACGGCCTTGGAGGGCCGACCGCATTTGTCACTATTATCATGGCCTCCTGGCATTCCATTCTACTCTCTCCAGTCATCTGGCTCGGGTTTATCTAGTTAGCTCAGCCTCTGTGGGTTCCTCGGAAAGCTCACATTCATCCACGCTTCCTATAGCAATGGCAGGCCCACGGGGGTCCCGCTATCTCAACCAACCATGCCCATGAGAAGGAATTTTCTCATCACTCACAACTTATACCATACTGCAGGTGGACTCACTTGGGGTCTTTTTCTTCTTACAATTGGACTAAGCGCTACTACTGCTATGGCAGACCGCAGGGGACCACCTCCGCCATCCTTACCTTGGACAACACAATATTATGGCAATGGCAGACCACGTGGTGTCCCGCCATCCCAACTATACACAACCCATAATGGGGGCCTACTCATAGCTCAAATGTGCTTCAAGTCAATGCAGACTGACTCATGTGGGGATTTCGCCCCCTTGGAGCACATCATACGGTAGTGTTGGCAAACCCACGTGGGGGTCTCGCTATCCCGGATCCATCATGCCCACAGGGGCATTTCTCCTTGCTCAAACATCTTTCCAGCTTCACAAAGGCAGACCCACGTGGGGGTCTCATCTTCCTTAAGCTGACCACCTGAGACCTACTTGATTGCACGAGCATTCAAACACTGCATAATCCGGACCTAGAGGGGGTCCTTGCTCCAGCTTGCCCATCCGGGCCTACCCTACTTCATCATTCATTACTTCTTCTACTGCAATCAATCTCCATTCTGGTCCAGTTCCACCAACATATCACGCGCACATCTCCAGAGAGTATTCCTCAATCCTGGACATCTTAGGACAATTCTCCTTTCTGATAAGTACTCGATTGTAACCTAATGTTTCACTGGATTTCAGCTCCAGGCTCATACCTGAAGAAGACTAAAGATTCTTCAGGTATGGCCCTAGTAAAAAATCAGTGGCTTACTGCTCTCACAAACTTAGTCTGGAATAATTCTCTTCTTTCCTGTCAGGGGCAGCAGGCAACACTGCCGTCCCATTTCATCCTCTAAGATTTCTACATCCTCAAATATTTACCGTTGGCACTCATCTTCAACCATGCTGACTCTACAGTTACGCTTTACAGCTGTTTCACTCACAGCTACCTTGGTCACGGATTAACCATCATACCTGCTCAGACATCACTCAAGCTGGAGCTCTTCATCTGCTGGCACTTTCATCTTCAGCGTTGACTTCCGCTCATCATCGACTTTGACAAACAGGACTTGGAATTCTACCAGGGAAGTCTAACCTTCACCTGCCTTTATACTGTTACTGTGTGTAGACAGCTGTCTTGCCTTCTCACCAGACTGTACCTAGCTCTGCTCCCCATCAAGGAAAACATTTGCTGATCCTACCTCTGCTTCCCTCCTGACAGCATCGAGAGTACATCTGTCTCCACACCACGATGGCCTACCGTTCTGGCCTATCATCTCAGCATTATCCTGGGAGATCTTTTCCAATTAATGCTTCTCCCCATCAGGGGGGCCTGGTGCTTGCTCAATGCATTCCATTTCACCTCGGCTGACCTATGTGGGGGTTTTGCCTTTGTACTGTAACATATGCACTGGCGGACCACGTAGGGTCTCACCATGTCTCTGGCTTCACCCTGCAATATGTCCGGCTGCTTTCTCATCCACATTCCATCTCATCTCGGCCAACCCACGTGGGGGTCTTGCTGTCTCTACTGGAACCTATGCAATGGTGGACCATGTGGGGTCTGCCATGTCCCCTACTTTGCCCTGCAAGGGGGCCTGGTGACCTGCTCAACGCACTCCTACTTTGCTCACAAAAAGGGACCTAGCTGCTTGCTCTACACATTCCTGCTTTGCCCCAAGGGAGCATGGAGGTTGTCTCTGCTTCACCCACAAGGGGGCCCCGCTGCCTGCACACTGCATTCCTGTTTACCTGCGTGGGGCTTGGCTGCTGCTCAATGCATTCCATCCCACTGCGGCTGACCTATGTAAGGTCTCGCCCGCTACTGGAACTATGCAATGTCGGATCGTGTTTGATCTGCCATTCTCTCCTACTCCAGCCCGCAGGGAGGCCTAGTTGCTCGCTCACTGTAATCCATTACATCTTCTAGAATGGACTTCCTCCTTCATCACACTCAAGGATTGACTATTAATCAGTTCTACATTCTCGCTCCTCCAAGATAGGATTCAGAGAACAGCCGCTAGCTGATCTGCCTGACTATGCACAACTCCTCGCCTTCTACACCTATAGATATTACAGACTTGGGTTTTGCTAACCTCTTAAGCTATTGCTTCTCCATGGTGGACTCTTCATTCACCAGTACCTCATCTTCCAGGATTACCTGCTTGCAGTCGAACTCAGGATATGCCTCTTCGACCAGTGTTCTGGATCTAGTTATAAGGAAACTTATCAATACTTGTGTAACCGCTAGGTGGTGCTATTCCAAGGGCTACTACCCCTGCCTGCTTGGCTAGTAGCAGGTTAAGGGGCCTGAGTTCTGAAATCGGAGCCTCCACCTGGAGGTCAGGGTTGGTAGTGGTCAAGCTAACCTGGGCACAGCCCTCCAGGACACTGTAACTCCCCTCTTTCCTTACTAGTGGCCGGAACAATACACAATAATCACTTTCACAATACCTCTGATACACCACACAAGTACACACACTGTTTGCACTTACCACCAGGGCTTTCCTCTGGCCCGGCCCTGGGGACCCCCTGTAAAAACAAGGTTATACACAGCAAATAACAACAGTACAGTACTCTTGCACAGACTGGAACCACAGTCAGGAGTAACCGTAAAAGAGTTAGATCTGATTTATTTAAGGGACTTGAACAAGGGAGGCGTTAATCAGGTTAATTTGCTTAAGGGATGTATCATTCAAACAGTTATGCATGCACTTCAGGGTCCATAAACAGTCACACACTCTGGGTACCCAGATGGAGAATGGTGGACTAGCCAAGAGCATTGCAGCTGGTTGGAGCCCTGTGATGGAAGAAAATTACATGCTCAACACACATTAATTGTAATCCGGGGCCGGTGGGCTCAGTTTGTGAAAAGAAAACAACAAGACAATCAGATGACACACTTTTAGATTAGGCTGTTGTTGCAGGGAGCTACCCTGATGATTTACTCACGATACCCAAGACTAGACACAGGCTGGATAAAAATTGAGACAGCAGGTGGTTAATCTGGAGTACCAGGAGAAGCAGGGCCCACAGGAATTGCCGAGGCATCGTTCCTGTTCAAGCATGCAGCAGGGGGCTGATCCCCAGGCAGGTCTGTCGTTGATGGCTTTCTCTGTGCAGCGGGTAGTCTGGCTGGGCCAGTGTGGCAAGACCCCGGCCAAATGGAGACAGATTCGGATGCAGTCCGTTTTGGGCTAGATACAGCTTCCAGCAATCAGAACACAGTTCACAGAGTGGGGAACCAAATCACGACCCACTAATAAATCACAGTACATTTACATGTAAGGAAATTCTACTGTACCAGGCAAACCGTTCTGCAGTCACGATCGCAAAGTCTCTGCACAAACCGGGGATTCAAAAGCAGCTGGAAATCCTGACCGGCCCGATCGCATTCAGCAAATCTTTGGTCTTCTTCAGGTATGAGCCTGGTAAAAAAATCAGTGGCTTAATTCGTTCTCACAAACTTAGTCTGAAACAATTCTCTTCTTTCCCTCTCAGGGGCAGCAGGCAGATATGCAGGCCACAACTCAGGCCTTTCCACAGTTCTCCCACATGAAACTACTCAGACAGCTGCTTGACTGTCTCCCACTCTCAACCTTGAAGGGAAAATCATCATGGATCCTAGCTTGGTAGCCACCGAGTTTAATTCATATTTCTCCTCCACTGCTTCCTCCCTACTCTCCTCCCATCCTCATCCCCTGTCCATTGTTCCCCCTACTGTACCCTCCCCAGCCTCCTTCTCTCTCTGCCCAGTCTCACCTGGCCAGGTGCTAAAAATACTGCAGTCACTCAACCCATCCAAAGGTAAATGTCCATCAGGCCTTGATTCCAAAATGCTCCTGCTCTCAGCACCTGCCATAGCTCACCCGCTAACCTTGTTCTATAACCTGTCTTTTAAACTCAGGGCAGTCCCCAACTTATGGAAACAAGCCACAGTCATTCCCCTACCCAAAGGACCCAAAGGAGGGGACCTCTCCTCACCATCCAACTACCATCCTATATCCCTGCTCCCCATCCTAGCCAAAATTCAAGAGTGCCTTGTACTCTTCCAGCTCCACCACTATCTAGATACCATATCATTTTTAACCCCCTACCAGGCCGGCTTCAGAAAAAAATCACTCCTCCACCACCTCCCTCCTTCGCCTCACTAACGCAATCCTTACGGGTATGGACAAAGGGGAAATAACAGCAGCCATATTTATCAACCTGGCGAAAGACTTCGACATGGTCTCCCATCCCCTGTTGCTGGCTAAACTCGCTCAAGCTGGACTGTCTGAGAACGCAAATAACCGGTTCCACTCATACCTGACAGGTAGGTCCCAATCAGTCCGCATTGGCTCGGCTAGATCCACCTCACTCCCTGTCACCAGTGGAGTCCCCCAAGGGTCTGTACTCGGCCTGCTGTTGTTCTCTATTTTTCTCAGTGACCTGCCTGCTGCCCGCCCACAAACGGCTATCCATATGTACGCAGACGATACGGTGCCGTTTGCCTCTGGCCTATCAACTAGTGCCGTGACAGCCTGCCTACAGAAGGATTTTGACTCCATCCAACGTTGGTTCATCTCTAACCAACTATTCCTAAACTCAAAAAAAACAGTCTCCCTCACCTTCGGCTCTCGGTCAAAACTAACCCGGCATACTGCACCACCTAAGTTCTACACTCTGGATAGCTCCCCACTAGAGGCCTGCACCTCATATCGCTATCTCGATGTCTGGTTAGAGCAACACCTTGACTTTTCAGTGCATATTGATGCTCTACACAAAAAATTGCATCCCATGTTGGGAGCCCTCTACCGGAACAAAAATTGCATACCCTTACCAACCAGACAAGCAATAGTCCAAAAAATGATCCTCCCTATTATTGATTATAATGATGTTGTCTACTGTGCCACCCCCCAAACTTCCTTAGCTAGGCTAGATCCCCTTTCTAACTCCTTCTGCCAGTTCTCGTTGGACCATCCTCTCAACACCCATCACTGTGTCCTCTACCAATCCTTGGACCTCCCCTCTCTACACAACCGACGATTGCTTCACTGCGCTAGAACCTCTGCTAAGTTCTGTTCGCAGACACTCCCTTCCTACCTGTCATCCTCCCTAACCGCCTCTCCCCACCTGCCTGGCTCTCAGAAACATAGGCTTAGGCTCCTGCACATTCCACACAGATCCACCGGTCCGGCCAGGCTGCTTTCAGCTTCAGGTTGCCCAAATTATGTATTCCCTGGCAGATGTAAACCTCCCTGTGAAATGCCCTTCTCAAGCACTTCTCTACCAGCTGCTCCTGTAACCCCCCTTAGCACCCCTTACTTCATAACTTTCAGCTGTTATCACATAGTCTGGTTCTCCATTTTCGTCTGTACCTTATGTATTGTAATGAAATAAGAAATTGTACCTATGCAACTGTATTATAACTGCTTCACCCATTGTTTGTCCTAAACACATTATGTATGTTTTGTTTCTGCTGTATTACTGTACCATTGTAACTCCCTACCCCAAGGGCGCATCTGGAATCGAGCGGTACTCTGCTCAGCATGCCCTCCTGGTAAATCTCTTAAATAAATAAATAAATAAGCTGTTGCTTCTTCAGCTCCCAACTTAGATCTGACTCAACTGCCAGCAAGCCTGGGACTTTCCCCAGAATCCAAAAGGTTCGGTTGGCTGATCTGTCTGTCAGTCACAGGAAAGGCTCCCTCTTCAGGTGCACAAAGGCGCCAAAAACCCAAAACTACAATTCCTACAGATTTTGACTACGGACAGCTCCTGTAGTCCGGCTCGATTTTAGGTCCCACCAATACTGATTAGTCCAATTCGGCAGTCCAGGACCAAGATAGTGGAGATAAACAAAACAGTCCTTGCTGCAAAGAAGGCAGGTTAGACAAACTACATTATCATTATCACTCTAAATGATTACCAGCAAATAGTTACATCTTTCAACAGAGCTCCCTCTTAGATTATTTATGACTGCAATCTAGGCAGCTCTTAAAGAGACAGTGCACAGAGGTTATACAGGCACTCTCTGGCAACCACATTTAAACTGCTAAAACGCAGGACACCAGCCTGGCAGTGAGCATTTAGGCAAGCCTGAGGAAGACTTTTTGGGAACCTCCATTTATGTGATTTACACCTGCCTAACTTAGGATTGCTCTGCTTTTGCTTCTTAGAGGATGGGCTGAGTCAGTAGCCATGGGTCCTTGGAGGGTTCCCCCTCTCCTGCATGCTACTGGCCACACTCTCCAGATTTGGAGGAGATAATCACATCAGTAATTACCTTTCTTTTGGGCCTTCAATCCTGCACTTACCTAGTATCCCGCCAAAGGTGGGATATAGAGAAAGGCCAAAAGATTAAGTTCTAACATTAACCATATCTCATCCAGCTCAAACGTTCTAAGCACCAATCATATCTCATCCAGTTCCTATGTACTACAAGCACTGACTTATGTACCAGTCCAGGTCTAACATATTTAAGCACCAGCTCTTACATATCACAAGCACTGAGCTATGTACCACACATTGATTATTACTGCAGGGGCAGGAAACCCTTTTTCCTGTTTCCTCTAATCAGTCTAACTCTGTACCCGTGCTGATGAGATGTCCCTGTTTATGTTCCTGAATAACCAATCTTGATTATTATTTTCTGTGTCCGACTCAGTTCGTTCAGTACCAGCAGATGACTATTGCAGAAGCAACTGATGGGAAAGCAGAATATTGGAGAAGGTAAGGAGTCCTCAGTGGCAGACCAAATACCAAAATGCCACACATGGTGGAGAATCCGGCCCTTCTTCTGCCCAGACCATCTCACTTACCTGTGTCATTGAGTACCCCCAGAGTCATCTCCTGGTGTGACTGAGCTGTTTGCATGCTGAATAACATCCAACCCTAGCAGCAGAGAGGAAAGTAAAACTGAACTGTCCGAGTAAACTGACCTGTATCCTGCCTAATTTACTCCTCTGCAAATCTGCCTCAGGCATATCAATGTATATGAATGTGGTACATTACTGCTCTATCCTCCCCAGCTGCAGTTGAGAAATTAAAAGTTTAAAAACAAACAAACAAACAAAAAAAGTCTCCCAACTTCACGGAACTGCAGACCTGCAACCCCAGCTCCTACTCTTGTAGCAGGGCCTGCCCATCGCATAACCAGCCCTGTACAGTCTTTACTGCAAGTCAGCCAACTGCAAAAGGGCTCCAACATTTAAAATTGCCCTTGGTCAGCATCAATCAGATGCCCTGTTCCCCACATCACGTTCGGTGCTCATCCTCCCGCTCAACCTCCACAGCATAGAAAGCCCCTCCACAGGCACTGCTCCATGGAATTTAGACATAAAGAACAAGCATTTGTCAATGCCGAATGTTGCTTGCTTGTATGTGCTGTTTGGGTATTTGGAAGTCATTGGAGTGCAAATATTGAAAACTCGCTAACTTACGAGCGTGCGTAGGAACTGCGCAACGCACACTCGTAAAACAGTCATTTTTAGGAATATTTTCACCAAATTTTCAACATAGCCATTTTAAGACCTCTGCTCATGAACAGTGTCACTGTGATTTTCCTAATGTGTCCCATACATTGATTTCGCACACCGACTGCGCCATTGTGCGTTGCATGGGCGGAAACATGTTTTGGACAGGATGTGAAAAATGACTACTGTACTGCTCATAAGGAGGAGTGGTAAAATGGCAATGTTGAAAATCTGGAGTGAAAATATTGAAAATATGCAAACTTATGAGCGTGCGTAGGAACTGCGCAACGCACGCTCTTAAAACAGTCATTTTTAGGAATTTTTTCACCAAATTTTCAACATAGGCTTTTTGAGAGCCCACCTTATGAAAACTGGCAGTGTCATTTTGTTAATCAGTCCCGAAAGGTGATTTCACAGTGACGCAAAAATCACGCCGGGCTCGGTTACGCATGACAGTGCAAGAATTCATGAGGAGGGTCCCAAAACCCCATGTTGAAAATTTGGAGCCAAAATTTAAACATGCCTGAGATATGCAGCAAAGTTGAAAAAACCCTATTTATTCCATTATACAGCTTACCAGCATTTCCTCAGTTCGCGGTCGGCTTTGAAGAGTGCAGACGTGTTCCCGGTCCACCGATGATCGCCGCGCCGAGCTCCGGAGGTAAGTGTGGGGTGAGGGGTGTGGGGAGGCAGGTGCGCAGGGGTGGGTGCGGGTGGGGGCAGGGAGACTGCGAGGAATCTTTTTATTTACAGGTTTTTTTTTTTTTAATGAAGATGACGCTGGGACGCTTGCCACGCTGGGGTGATCTCACAGCGGCAGCTGGAAAGGCTGTTGGGGGTGGAGCTGATGGGGATTGGGCACCCCGTTGGCTATATAACAAGATTTGCCACGCTGGGGTGGGCTCCCAGCATGGCACCTGGAAAGCTTGGCGGGGCCTGCAGCTGTGGAGCCAGCGGGATTGGGCACCCCGTCGGCTATAACATTTTTGCCCCAGCGTGGCACCTGGACAGCTTTTGTGGGTGGGCGTGGGAGCTGAGGGATTAGCCACCCGTTGGCCAATACAGTGAGTGCGGGGAGGAGCGCATCAGCACGCACACGCTGCTTGCATGTGTGGTGGGGGGGAGAGCTCTGCTCACTGAAGTGGAGCTCTCCCTTTCAACTGTATGCCACTGCATTTTCGACTGCTGTCATGAGACAGCTGCAGCAGATCACTGGAGCAGTGCGGCGGCGCCTGCAAACACACTGACTGAATTGGAAGACAGGGTGCCACACCTCCGAAATCGCATGATGGCACTATGTTTCTTGCACATGCGCAAGCAACATAAAAATGGCTTAACCTGATAGGATGGAGCTCTCTTAGCTTCAGACATCATAGAAATGCACTTCTCGGACTTTCAGAGCCATATCAAACATGCTCCCACAATATATCTCTGACTGTATCCCTGTCTGCCCTGCAGGAACTTCCTACTAAGAAGAGTCTCAGATACTTCCCTCCTTATTCCCAAGGTTAGAATGCGGTTCAATAGAGGCTATAAGTCACTCTCTTCCTGTTCTATGGAACCATGTGCAAAAACATTGAGACTTGAGCTTCGGTGAAATTGACCCACTTTAAAACTCCTTGGGCAGGCCTTCAATGAAACGTGCAACTGTTTTCACCAACATCCCCTACCCTAGCACTTTACTGACCCCACCTGTTTTTTTTTCTTTCTTTTTTCTTCTTTCTCTTCTTCTCTCTTCCACATGAATTATTGCCTATTGAAGCTGTAGTAATTGTGTAAAATGTGCAAACCATTCTCTACTATAAATGGTTGCCTTCTTACAGAACCCTGTTCTATGGATTTGACTACCAAATGAATATCTTACTAGCACATGTATAACCTGTCTCCTTGCACCCTGTGACTATTGTCTTGTGCACATACTATCTCCTTATTGTTCTGTAATTTGTCTGTACCAAACCAGATCCACCTTGTAAATGAGTTGTCTCAATGGTGTTTCACCAGGATAAATATTGATTGATTGCTGCCCAAAGCAACTGCGGCACTCCACTGTCGCTACTATGGAGCACCAAGCCACGCGGAGCCACAAAACCTTTCTCGGGCCTCATGCCTTGCTCCACCTTGCAGCTCCACAAATTCAGTTCCCCTCTCAGCTGCACAGTATAAGCACTGGAGCCCCGCTACACCCGCTGGTACAGACTGCGGCTCTTACCTTGCCTTGCAGCCAGTTGAAGCGCTCCTCATCTATCTCTCTTGCTCCACCAGTTTCCCACTCCTTGCTATTGCAGCTCCCCAAAACCACCGGCAGCCCCTCTTACAGCCACACCAGAGGCTTCTCTCACAACTGCTTTACCACTCCACAGACGGCTTGCCAAAATAAAAATACACAGCTGTGGGAACCTTCCTTGGAGCGAAGCAGTAAACTGGGGCAAAATAACACAAAACTAGGGAGAGTATGGTAGGCACTTCAAACTGGGCAACAAAAACAAACAAACAGAGAGAGCAGATCGCATAAGGAAAATAACACAATGGGAAAGCACAGCAGGAATTAAAGCAGGGCACAATATCCATATTGGGAACAAGAAACATATCAAAGCACAAGTAGGGCACAATAACAACTACATGAATCACTTGGGGAAAACATTAAATATCCCAGTACAAAGCCTGGTAGACTGCAAGAATAAATAAATAAATTAAATGAACATCAGCTCCATAAAGCAACTGGAGTACAGTCAAATAAATACAAACATTCCTCAGGAAATTGTGCAACTCACCACAAAAGGACAGCCCACCATTTTTCTGTGTGTTTGGATGGTGAGGAAGGCCAGGCTGCAGCGTGGCAACTAATTACATCCATTTCACAGCAAGCAACCTCCATCTTGTGGCAGCACAAATAATAACAAAAGCAGTGACTTTAACCCCACCCCCACTGGTATATTCTTGCTACAGTCAAGTACCAAATCATTATCTTCCCACAGGAATCAATGCCAAACCTACTGAATTAAAGGGACAGTACAACAAATAACTAATTTTGCAAAGCTTTATTTAAATAACTGACAACACAAAATTGAGTGGATCTTGTTCATTAAGATGTTATTTGATGAAAATTGCTTACAAACAACTGTGCTTTGTCTACAAAATATTTTTCTCGACACTTCATCAGCTCCATGACATCTCGTACCCTGCATCACGGCAGCTCCTTCTTATCCTTATGACCTTCGTTCACTGTAAGGAAGCTTGTCTCTGACCATGATGTCCGAGGAAGATGCCACTTCGAGTGCTGGAGCCTCCGGAGAGCTATCTTCACCCACTTCAGAGATGTGGGACCTCAAAATTGAAACTATCCTGCATGACATCCAGTCGCCCACTGCAGCTCGAGCAACGCCAACTATGCAAGCTATCCAGGATGACCTCGCCTACATTAAAACTAACTCCTCTCAGTCCATGGTCTATACCATCCTACAGCCAGTACCCTTCTCAGCATTGCCTCAAGAAGACGCGGTCAACTGACTTGAGCACTTCCAAGCCTGGATTTCTTTGCACAGTTGGACTGATCCTTTGCGTATTTCCAATGCCTTGTGCTTGTTCCTGAGAGGGAATGCCATTACCTGGTTCAACGCCCTTCCAGAGCCAGTAAAAAGGGACACCACCACCCTGTATGCATCCTTCAAGGATCATTTTCCGTAAGCACATCTGCTCTGGTTATTGGAACAACTGTGGGGACGCACTATGCAACCCGCTGAATTCTTGGAAATATTTATAATGGACATCAAATCACAGTGCAAATGTCTGCAAAATCAGAAAGAGCAAATCACCACCTATGTATGGGGCCCTCCCTCAACTCCAGCTATAGTAATCCAACAAAACCAACAACCTGGATGGACACAATGCAAGCTGCACAACTCGCATAAGAATTCATATCAATATCCCAGGCTACCACTGTGCAAGCACCCCAGTCATCGCAGTTAGCCGCCCTCACCACTTGTGTCCAGCAACAGCAATCCATGATAGAGATGCTCACCAATACTGTTAACAGCTTGCACCTCAATGCTCCTGCTTCCTGTAACTTCTGTCAATACTCTTCAACACTTGACAGCAACCTGAACCTCCCTACCTCCATGAGAACTAGTAACCTGTGAGTGGTATGGATTCAGGAAACACACTGCTGTTGTCTGCTGCAAACTGCAAAACTACACAGCAATCAAAGAGCCATGGACACCCACCCCAGTACAACCAGCAACGTGGCGAGCTACTCCTAAGATCAAGGGAACACAGCCACTAACCGCCCCACTGACTCTTGTAACTCAAACAAACTGCACCCTCCAGTTACTAAGTTAGGCACAATCTCGCCTAAACGAGCAAAACTTCCTATCATCAGGTCACCTCTCCTTGCAAACTACGTCCCTGTCACCATTGGGAATTGGTCCACGCATGCCTTGGTCGACTCTGGAGCAGAAATCTCAGTTATCCACAGCAGTATACTAGACAATCCAGCTATTCATCACGTGCCTACTGTTGCTCCAGCTGACCTAAAGTACATTATCACAGCAAGCACTGCTACAGTACATATCACAGGTGTAGTCCATCTTAAGCTCCACTTTGGCTCACAGCAAGCTACTGTTAAGTTCTACCTAGTGCCTGAACTTCAACTAGAAGTGATTCTTGGCCTGAACTTTCTCAAAGCACACAAAGCCATCCTGGATTTTGCCTCAAACAAACTTTCATTAGATCCCTGAAGCAGCTTGCAGCTATAGACTCAGTCACTGTGCCTCCTATGTCAGAGATGGTTTTGATTGCCAAGATTCAAGGAAAACACTCCCACAAGGTGTTGTTGGCATCATCATCACAGGATCCTCAGCTCTGCACTCCTCAGGTCTCCTTCCAGGGAACACCTTGTCTGCTGTGCATGGCGGCTCAGTATTCCAAAAATGCTGCAACTCCACAGACGAGCCAGTGGTCATCTCAAAGAGTGCCAACATTGGGAAGTTTGCTTGTCTGTCTTCAGGGGACCAGCTTCAACTTCTGCATGAGCCTCAGCCTGGTTCCACTAACATCCGTCCTGTCAGTACCATCACAACCACTCCAGCTTCAAAAGGGATACCCCTCAGACAACGGCTATCTGACTCACAACTTCCAGCATGTCCAACAGAGAAACAGCAACTTCTGGAATTGCTGGAGAACTACTCAGATGTCTTTGTTGGCCCTGATAACAAACTCGGATGCTGTGATATCCTGCAACATACCACTGAAGTGCAGCACAACCAAAAGCCAATTTGTCAGCGAGCCTACAAAATGGGCACAAAACAAAACAAATCCTGGAGGACCTAATCTGGGGACATGCTTGAACAGGACATTATTGAGGAATCTATAAGTCCCTGGGTGCACCCTGCTTACTGGTGGTAAAGAAAGACAAAAGATATCGGTTCGTGGTGGAGTACAAAGTTCAATTTATTTATTTGGTTTTGTTTCACGGGTAAGTACATTAGACAACAATGTTGCCTATATTCTGGCACGACTGCGAGAGTACAGACAGGGGAGACCAGAGTCAACATTAAAGAGTATTTCATGACAGCATGAGGTAAGAACAAACATTTGAACAGTATACAGCCAGGTACAGTCATTATCAGTGATGACAAAGAGAAACAGATAACATTACATTAATTATTTTCATCTGATGATACATCAATGACTAAATTGAAATGACAAACAGCAAACAAAACTTAAATGAAGTAGCATTATAACAATAGGATTTCTGCTGGATGTGGGAAACTTTACAATTTTGGAGACCAGCAGGAAATCAGTAAGTGCCATAGGGAGGAAAAAATGCTAGGAGAGAGGCTCAAGTTACAGCACAAGAGCAGCAGTCGGATACCTACACGGTGCAGGATGCACATCCTTAACTACCACAGAAGACACCTTAGGCAGCCTTGGTGCAGCCTGCCCAGCTTACTTTACCACTCTAGATGTACAGAGTGGATTCTACCAAGTTACTATTGATCATACCCATACACAGCCTGGTGCTGCCACTTGAGACTTTTTCACTTCAAGCATCTGCCTATGGGACTTCAAAATAGTCTAGACACATTCCAATGTGCCATGGAAGCTGTATTACATGGACTGTCTTGGAAATCTTGCCTAGTTTACCTCGATGATGTTATCATCTTCAGCAGAATGTTCCAAGAGCACCTCCAGCATCTCAAAGAGGTGTTCGAATGTCTCAGGCAAGCCAGCCTCAATCTTCGCCCAGAGGAGTGTTGCTTTGCATAGCATCAAATCCATTATCTGGGACATGTGGTCAGTTCACAAGGCATCTTGCCAGACCCAGATAAGCTCTCTGCTGTAAAAGACTATCCAGAAACTACAAACCTCATAGACCTTAGAGCTTTTCTGGGCTTGTCTGGCTACTACAGAAAATTAATTTGCAACTATGCCAAGATTGCAGCTCCACTGTACACTCTCACCAAAAAGGGATATGACTGCATATGGACTTCTGAATGCAAAGAGGCCTTTGAAACCTTGAAACAAAAATGTATTTCTTCTTCAATATGCCTACCCAAGGTTTGACCATCCATTCAAGCTCTACACAGATGTTAATTCCTTTGCAGTGGGTGCTATGCTGTGTCAAATCCAAGGCTGAACAGAACGAGTTGTTTCCTATGCCAGGTGCTCTCTTTCATCAGCTGAGCAAAACTATGGCATCACAGAAAAGAATGCCTAGCAGTGGTCTTTGCTGTAAAGAAGTTTGACTGTTACCTTCACTACGCCTCCTTCACAGCTACATGGATCACTCTGCCCTCAGATGGTTGTTCAAAATGAAGGAGACAGTAGAAAAGTTCACCTGATGGATTGCCATACTGCAATGCTAAAATTCTGAGATGCAATACTGACCAGGTCGAGTTCACTGTAATGCTGATGCTGTAAGTCGGAGACGGTATTTCTCCACATCAGCCTCACTAGATGAAGAAGCCTGCCTACAAGCTCTTCCTTTCCACTTCATAGATGAGCTCCCTGCGGACACTCCTACAGCACCTCAAGTTGCTTTGCTGCTACCAACTGCCTCTACAGAGAAAAGCACCAATCCTCACTTATTGCAAGCAGCTGAAGAGCTTCTTATAACCTCTAATACTGATATCTCCCTGGCAATGATTAAACTGCAACAAAGCACTGACCCTCAATTCACAGACATAATCAAGTACTTAGAGACTGGAACGTTACCACAACAAAAGAAACACCGCTAGGATGTCCTATTCTTCACGTCGCAGTACTTTCTCAATGACGGAGTGCTTTTTCACATTTGGACCAGGGAAGGCAAGGACCACTCGCATGGCTAGAACTCATGTACAGTTAGGCATGTCAGCCTCTAATCACCAAAGTTCTTCAGTCCACTCATGCCTCTCCACTTTATGGAGGTCACAAGGAATCCACAGAACTCTGAAAAGACAAGGCTTCACTTTTCTGGCCACACATGAACAAGGACATTGTCTAATTTGTCAAATCCTGCCTGCCCTGTTCCCAAAGAAAGCCTCCTGACAAACCAACAAAGCATACATCATTCCAATGCCTGTAACAACAGAACCTTTCCAAAGAGTTAGCATGGACATTCTTGACCCCTGCCTACATGCCTGGACTCTGGCAACAAGTACATTCTTATTTTCGTGGACTACCAAAGTATTTGGAACTTATCCCCAAAAAGATATTAAGCTGCCACAGTGGCAAGTGCATTCCTCAACACAATCATTTGTCATCACAGTACCCCAGCTTACAGTACCTGCATTCAGACAGAGGCACTAACTACCCTTCAACTATTGTGCGAGAAACATGCAAACGTCTCAACATCAAAAAGACTCACACAACCAGTTGCCATACACAATGTAATGGACAAAGTGACAGAATGATGTCTACCATTCTTAATACACTATCCAAGAACCTGGATGAGACCCATGACACTTGGGATTGTTTTGTTCCCTTCATTCAATTTGCTTACAACACCAGCCCTTGTGTCGACAGTACAGAGTACACACCATTTTTTCTAGTCTATTGATGTCACCCAAGAACACCTCTGGACAAGGATCTCTCGCTGTTAGAGGTCCCAAAGTCAACTTCATCCTTCATCATTCCAATGTTGTGTAACCCCCCTACAAATGGGGGTTCCCAAAAAGTCTTACTCGAGCTTGCCTAAATGCTCACTGCCAGGCTGGTGTCCTGTGTTTTAGCAATTTAAATGTGATTGACAGAGAGTGTCTGTATAGCTCTATGTACTTTCTTTAAGAGCTGCCTGAATTGCAGTCATAAGTAATTTGAGAGGGAGCTCTGTTGAAAGATGTAACTATTTGCTGAAAATCATTTAGAGTGATAATGATAATGTAGTTTGTCTAACCTGCCATCTTTGCAGCAAGGACTGTTTGTTTATCTCCACTATCTTGGTCCTGGACTGCAAATTGGACCAATCAGTACCGGTGGGACCTAAAATGGAGCCAGACTACAGGAGCTATCTGGAGTCAAAGTCTGTAGGAATGTTAGTTTGGGGCTTTTTGTGCCTTTTTGCACCTGAAGGGAGAGCCTTTGTTGTGACTGACAGGAGGATCAGCCAACTGAACCTTTTGGATCTTGGGGAATTTCCCAGGCTGCTGCAGCTAGTTTCAGTTTTCAGTTGAGAAGTGAAGAAGTAACAACTCCAGTGATTTTGAGCAGCAGTTCTGTGTAATTTTGCATGGGAGAACTATGAAAGGGCTGAGTTTTGGCCTGCCTGTCTTCCTGCTGTTCCTGAGAGGGAAAATAGAGTTTATTCGGACTGAATCCGAGTTGTGAGAACTATTTAAGCCACTGGACTGTGACCAGGCTTTAACATGAAGAAGTCCGAAGATTTGCTGAATGCAATCAGCCTGTCAGGATTTCCAGCTGCTTTTGAATCCCCGGTTTGTGCAGAGACTTTGCAATCGTGACCGGAGAGCGGTTTGCCTGGTACAGTAGAATTTCCTTACATATAAATGTGCTGTGTATTGAAAGTGGGTCGTGATTTGGTTCCCCACTGTGTGAACTGTGTTCTGTTTGCTCAAAGCAGGTTACTCGGTGATTCACTGCTCGAGACTGGATCACAGGGGTGGGGGGTTACGGTCTGTTATAAGTCCGAATTGGGCCTCACAAGTGAACCAGTTGAGGGGGCTGAGTCATTTGAGTGTACTGTGGTAGCAGGTGTAAGCTGTAGGATCATCCTCATCTACCATCCACCTGGGGATGGGAAGCGGTTCCTTCAGGAAGTGGCCAACTTCGTCATCGACATGGCATTTGAGTCTCACAGGTTGATGGTCCTGGGCAATTTCAATGCCTGGGTCGATGATGAACTCTCGCAATTTGGACAACACTTCCTCTAGTTGATGACATCTCTGGGCCTTACACAGGTAGTTACCTCTGCTACCCATAAACATGGTCATGCCCTTGACTTAGTTTTCCTCCTGGGGATCGAAACTTCTGATTTGAGGTGGATCCAGTCGGATGGTCTGATCACTACACCGTGGGTTCAATTTTAGTGCTCCTCCTCGAAGGCCTACCCGTGGAGATGGTCAAATATCGCCTTTATGAAATATTAACTCCGATGGCCTTATGGCGGTGCTTGACCCATCGTCCATTCCAGTTGCAAACAGTGACCCAGAGGACCTCGTGGTGGCCTACAATACAGCCATTGTGGTGGCCCAGGATGTCGTTGCTCCTGTCTGTGTTGATCCTCTCTCCCTTCACCCTCGGTCTCTGTGGTTTGATGGGACTTTGAGAGAGATGCAAAAGGGCGAAGGTTAGAGCTGTGCTGGTGGAGATCTGCCCTTGATGCCGATCACCTTAGGTTGATGGATCATTATCAAGTCTATCAATCTGCAATCTCCAGTAAGAAGGCAGAGTTCTTGTCCAGGGAGATTGCAGTTGCTCAGAACCGACCAGCTCAGCTTTTCCGAACTGTGGACAGGCTGTGCAACCCGGCTTGTCTACGAGTTCAGAAAGCATTTTTGCAAATAGAGTGCGATGAGCTTGCTCGGTTCTTTGCAACTAAGGTGGCCGACATCAGGGCAGCTCTCCAACCCATACACTCTATGGGTGTTGCTGGTGATCAGCGCTTGGCCACTGGCCTTCAACTTTCCTGGAGTACCTTCGACCGCCCGGAGTTCATGGATGTCACGAGGATTGTCCAAGATGCACACCTTACGCATTGTAGTTTGGACCCTGGACCAACTTCCTGATTATGGGTTGTATTGATTCAATCAGCCCAGTCCTTTTACGCGGATAGTCTGGTGCTCTTGAAACAGGTGGTTTCCTAGCTCCCTGATGGAGGCGGTGAACACCCCTTCTGAAGAAGGCTTCTTTGGACCCAAACTGCCATGCAAACTACAGACCAATCTCTAACCTTCCCTTTTTGGGGAAGGTGTTTACCGAGTAGTGGCTGTGTAACTGGAGAGCCATTTGACTATTCATGACATGTATTAACCCCTCAGTCCAGTTTTGAAAAAAGCATAGTACCGAGACAGCGCTGGTTTGGGTGCTCAATGATTTCCTGATGACTAGAGATCAGAAAAAGCGCTTCATCTCGTTCTTCTTGATCTCCCATCAGTGTTGACACTGTGGACCATGGGGTTTTGCTTGACCATCTGAGGTTCATCTGTGGCCTGTCAGGTACAGTCCTCAGGTGGTTTACATCTTTCCTCACTGGAAGAACTCAGAGGGTGGTGTCCGGGATTTGTTCATCAGACCCAGTTCCTCTGTCTTGTGGGGCTCCTCAGGGATAGATTTTGTCCCCTATGTTGTTCGCAGTGTATATGATGCCCTCAGAGACATTGTAAGGAGGTATGGGCTGAGATTTCACTGCTATGCTGATGATACTAAGCTATACCTTTCTTTCTATCCCGACCAGAATGGAGCTCTCTCGATCTTTAATAACTGCTTGGTAGGAATCCAGGAGTGGATGGATTCTAGCTGGCTGAAGTTGAACCGGTAAAGACTGAAGTGCTGGTTGTGGACCCAGGATGCCAGATGGGGTCGGGTAGGTTCTCCCTCAGGATTATTCCTGTGGGTCAACCACCCTGGCCTCTGAACAGGTGCGTAATCTGGGGAGTAATCTTTGATGAGGGTCTGACCCTGCATTTACAAGTGTCAGCCATCATCAAGACCTCTTTTTATCATCTGAGGAATATCGCCAGGATTAGGCACCTTGTTCCGTCCAGCGACCTTCCCACGCTGGTTCACGCCTTTGTGGCCTCCCACTTGGATTACTGTAACTCCCTGTATCTAGTGTTTTCGGGGGTTGAAATTAGCCGTTTGCAACTAGTGCAGAATGCAGCAGCCTGGCTTTTGATAGGAACTTCTCACTTCTGTCATATTTCTCCAGTGCTGCGCAGTCTGCACTGACTGCCAGTACAATGGCGAATCACCTTTAAAGTCTGTTTGTTGACTTATAAAGCCCTACATAGTCAGGGCCCTGACTACCTTAAAGAGCTTCTGATTCCTTACCACCCTGGGTGATTGCTCCGCTCAACTGGCGTGGGGTTGCTAGAGATGCCAAGAGTTTGTTTGAAATCTTCTGGGGCATGGGCATTTATGCATGCCGCCCCTTCTCTTTGGAATTCTCTACCCTGCCAGTTACGTGAGTGCATGACTGTGGAGGGTTTTAAACGGGCCTTTTAAAACCCATTTATAGAATCCAGGAATTTGGTGACTGACTGTCTTAATTGTAATGTTTTGATGTCTGTGTACCCACTGATTTGCTACAATGTGTAGACATGCTGATTGTTTTTAAACCTGTTCGTGCCTTGGCTTTGGAAAGGCGCCTTACAAATAAAGTTTTTTATTATAATTATTTATCCAGCCTAATCGGACTGAACCACTTTCATCTCCATTCGGCCTGGGCCATGCCACGCTGGCCCTGCCAGACTACCCCACTGCACAGAGAAAGCCACCAATGAGAGACCTGCCTGGGGATCAGCCCCCTGCTCCACGCTTGAACAGGAACAACACCTTGGCAAATCGTGTGGGCCCTGCTTCTCCTGGCACTCCAGGCTAACCATCTGCTGTCTCAATTTTCATCCAGCCTGTGTCCAGTCTTTGGTATCATGAGTAATCATCAGAGTAGCACCCTGCAACAACAGCCTAATCTAAAAGTGTGTCATCTGATTGTCTTGTTTTCTTTTCACGAACTGAGCCCTCCGGCTCCGGATTACAAATAGTGTGTGTTGTGCATGTTGTTTTCTTCCATCACAGGACCCCAACCAGCTGCAACATTCCTGGCTAGCCCACCATTCTCTGTCTGGGTACCCAGAGTGTGTGTCTGTTTATGGACCCTGAAGTGCATGCATAACTGTTTGACTGATAGAGCCTTTAAGCAAATTAACCCGATTACGCCCTTCCCTTGCTCAAGCCCCTTAAATAAAATCAGATCTAACTCTTTTTTGCATTTACCCTGACTGTGGTTCCAGTTTGTGCAAGAGTACTGTACTGCTGTTATTTGCCGTGTATAACCTTGTTTTACAGAAGGTTCCCAGGGCCGGGCCAGAGGAAAGCCCTGGTGGTAAGTGCAAACAGTGTAGGTACTTGTGTGGTGTGTCAGGGGTAGTGTGAACACGTGATTATTGTGTATTGTTCCGGCCACTAATAAGGAAAGAGGGGGGGTTACAGTGTCCCGGAGGGCTGTGCCCAGGTTAGCTTGACCACTACCAACCCTGACCTCCGGGTGGAGGCTCCCGTTTCAGAACTCAGGCCCCTTAACCTGCTACTAGCAAAGCAGACAGGGGTAGTAGCCCTTGGGATAGCACCACTTAGGGGTTACATTTGGAACAGCTTTAACTTGCCAGACATGTTACAATTGACACACTGGCCAGAGAAAATCTGCAATGCAGAAAATGTCAGCTGCCAAGTCGCATGAACCTTCATTTTCTGTTGGGGACACTGTATACTTGTACCGACCTGTCATTGTTCCGGGCACCACCAAAAATCTACTTTGCCCTTGGACTGGTCCCCTTCTATTTTGTGGAAAGGCTTCCTCCTGTTCATGTTCGCTTGTGCTGCAATTCCGATGGAAAGCTAGCACACATTAAAATCCACATCAACAGACTGAAACATGGGTACCTGAATGATACCCTCCCTGATGATCCCAGTCCCCCAAGTAATGAAGCTGCATTTGAACCTGCTATACATTTGGAAACTGAAGTTTCTGATGACAGTTTCAGACCAGTTCCTCCACTACCCCATGGTCCTGACAATCAACTGGATCCTGTTTTGCCAACTCAGCCTGATAGACTACCGGGAACCTCTCAATCATTTGCTAATGTATCTTTTTTTCATAACTCTCCTGTATATCAGATCAAGAAGACATTGTGCAAAAAATACGCCAACAGGTCTTGGACTTATTGGGTAAAATGGTGTGGTTATGACTGCTTGCAGAACTCATGGGTCCCTTTTTTTGATCTGACCCCGTCCTCTCAGGAACTGGTCCAATCCACACACAAGTCCATTCCAACTGACCGCAAAAGTTGCAAAAAACTGTAAACTTTAAATCTGAAGTCAGTGATCATGTCTTCCACTCTGTGTGATCATTCATTATTGCCTGCCTTATACAACGTGTGTACATTTATTCTTGCATTAAGATTTTACTGTTTGCAATAACCATTTTCCCTAGATCTTCCAACTGTTGATGGTTGCAAATATTGCCCTACCTTTAAAGTGCACTGGGTACCTCCTGCTGCTCCCTTCCCCACTCTTCCTGCCCTTTCCCGCACTTTGCGCTTGTGGCATGGCCAAGCTTCAAGTGATATGATGCCCCCTCCCTGGCACTAAACTGACTGGCCACCAGTGTAGCCAGATTCTTTCCTCCCCTCCTGCAGCTAAGAATTGTGGTTTTCAATCAATCAAAAAGTCTTCTTACCAAATTACTCCACGATGCTACTAAATGTTATATTAATGTAACCCCTAGGTGGCGCTATCTCAAGGGCTACTACCCCTGCTTGCTTGGCTAGTAGCAGGTTAAGGGGCCTGAGTTCTGAAACGGGTGCCTCCACCCGGAGGTCAGGGTTGGTAGTGGTCAAGCCAACCTGGGCACAGCCCTCCGGGACACTGTAACCCCCCTCTTTCCCCTCTAGTGACCTGAACACTGTACAGTAATCACTTTCACAATACCCCTGGTACACCACACAAGTACCCACACTGTTTGCACTTACCACCAGGGCTGGTTCCTCTGGCTCGACCCTGGGGACCACCCTGTAAAACAAGGTTATGCACAGCAAATAGCAATAGTATAGTACTTTGAGCACAAACTGGAACCACAGTCAGATTACATGCAGAAAAATTTAGATCTGATTTATTCAGGGGATTGAACAAGGAAGGGGCAAACTCAGGTTAATTAGCTTAAAGGTTATATCAATCAAGCAGTTATGCATGTGCTTTGAGCCCTCCAACACAGTCACACCTCTGGGTACCCAGGTGGAGAAGAGATGGGCTAGCTAGGACTGTTGCCCGGGGTTGTAGCTGGTTGGGGCCCTGTGATGGAAAACACAACACATCAGTAAACAATATTTGTAATCCGGAGACAGAGGGCTCTGTTCGTAAAGGAAACGAAACAAGACAATCAGATGACACACTCAGATTAAGCTGTTGTAGCAGGGAGCTACTGTGGTATTTACTCATGATACCCGAGACTGGACATAGGCTGGATGAAAATCGAGACTGCAGGTGGTTGATCTGGAATGCCAGGAGAAGCAAGGCCCACATGAGTTGCAGAGGCATTATTCCTGTTCAAGCATGGAGCAGGGGGCTGATCCCCAGGCAGGTCTCTCGTCAATAGCTTCTCTGTGCAGTGGGTAGTCTGGCTGGGCCAATCTGGCAAGGCCCAGACCGCATGGAGACAAATTCGGATGTAGTCCCTTTAGGGCTGGATACAGCTTCCAGCAAGCAGAACACAGTTCACCCAGTGGGGAACTAACTTACAACCCACTAGCAGCTCATAGCAAATTTACATGTACAGGAATTCTACTGTACCAGGCAAAGCGCTCCCCAGTCACAATCGCAAAGTCTCTGCACACACCGGGAGCTTAGGGTAGCTGGAACTCCTGAGGCCAATTGCATTCAGAAAAATCTTCGGTCTTCTTCTTAGGTTGGAGCCTGGCCCACTTCAGTAGCTTACTTTAGTCACACAAACTTGGATTTAGTCCAAAACAATTCTCTTCTCTCCCTCTCAGGAGCAGCTGGCAGACATGCAAGCCAAAAACTCAGCTCTTTCACAGTGTTCCCATGCGAATCCACTCTGAATTGCTGCCCAAAATACACTTGAGCTCTTCTCATTTCACTTCCTAGCTCAGAACTAACTGAAAACTGCAAGCAGCCCCGGACTTCCCCAAGATCTAAAAGATTTGGTTGGCTGATTTGGCTGTCAGTCAAGCAAAAGCTCCCCTTCAGTTACAAAAGGTGCAAAAACTCAAACTACAGTTCCTACAGATTTTGAATTCAGACAGCTCCTGTAGTCCGGCTACATTTTAGGTCCCACCAGTACTGTTTGGTCCAATTTGCAGTCCAGGACCAAGATAGTGGAGACAAACAAAACAGTCCTTGCTACAAAGAAAGCAGGTTAGACAAACTACATTATCATTATCACTCTAAATGATTTTCAGCAAATAGTTACATCTTTCAACAGAGCTCCCTCTCAGATTACTTAAGCTGCAATCAGGCAGCTCTTAAAGAGACAGTACACAGAGGCTACTCTGGTAATCACATTTAAACTGCTAAAACACAGGACACCAGCCTGGCAGAGAGCATTTAGTCAAGCTCAAGGAAGACTTTCTGGGAACCCCCATTTGTAGGGGGGTTACAATAATGTTTACAAAGTTTTTTCAATATCTCTGAAATGTTTTTTGCTAATGTTTGCTTAATGTCAAATTAATGACTGCAGTTATTTTATTTTTTATTGTGTTCAATGCCATAGTAATGCTTTTTCTTGTTCGAGTGGTACTCACATTTACAGTCCCTGGGGTGATGTAGAGTACAGGGTTAAGTGTGGGGCTTAAGAATAGCTGCCACCCCTTTAATCTAAGAACAGAATGTTTCAGCTAATGCCTTGGTCACATGTCATGGTAATTATTGTCTGTAGGGGCAAGAATCTCTTTATTTCCTGTTTCCTCTAGTCAGTCTAAGTCTATACCTCGTGCTGATAAGATGTCCCTGAATAAACTAATCTTGGTTATTTTCTCCGTCTAACTCAGTTCACTCGGTATCAGCAGACGACTACTGCAGAAGCAGCTGATGAGAAAGCAGAATATTGGAGAAGGTAAGGAGTCCTCAGTGGCAGACCAAATATCAAAATGCCACAGTACTGTTGGGGCCAGCAGCCCAACGTAAGTACCACTGGGGGAACTGGGCATCCTAAAGAGTGACATCAGGGGATTGGAAATTACTAAAGACTGACATCAGGGAACCAGAAGCCATGAGAGTGCCATGGTGGGGACACCCTATCCTGCTGCATACCATCTCCAAAGAGAAAGCTCCATCATTGGTGGCACTGGGCTGAGGCAATTCTTCTGAGGAGGGACTGAGAAAAGCCTGCCAAACTGGCAGTAATTGCCCACTGGTCAAGTCCCCCCCCTTTTTCACAGAGAAGGAAAGTCTCAGAAATGTCAGTTTAAACTGAAACTGCTTGAGAGAAAATGGTTTCTGGTTTGAAATATATGTGTATAAATATGAAAGCACTATCAGTTGTGTTCCCTGTTCACTGTTAAAGTATTTCAAGTTTTCACATTTGGTGAGAGTATTTAGATAGCAGAAGAGTTTTTGCAGTAAAACTGATGTAGCAAAGTGAACTACACGAAACGGAAACAAGCATTTGTCGATGCCAAATGTTTGCTTGCTTTTATTTGCTGTGTAGGTGTTTGCCACTGATAGTGCAGAGATGATAATTACCAAATTAATAACACAAATTATAACAGTGAAATTGTCATAACTGGAAAATTAAGAGGTTTGCACTTAACATTGTCATTTTCTTAGACTGTAAGCTTGAATTTTCAAAATACTAGTTTTTTTTTGCCCCAGCATACAACAAACATGATGGGTGTCATTTACGAAACCCAACCATAAACATTATTTTTGCAAATGACCACAAAAACAAGTTTTGAAATGGGATTTGATAATGACACTGGTAATAACTACACTGCAAATGCAATGCAGTTAAATGCACCAGGTGTGTAACTACAGTGTATTTACTCCAGTTGTATGTAATTAGTGATTACCTTCCCTGTAGTTACACTGCAACTGACACTTAAAGTTAGACCATGACATCGACCATGTTCATTCAATGGGGGTAAAAAACATGAGTATGTTGAAAATGTGGGTTAAAAAGTAAAAATATGGGGAAGTTACGAGCAAACTTTAAAGAATGTCAATGTTTGTTCATAACTTTGTTTTTTTTCCCCAATTTTGACCTCAAATGTTCAACATCGTTTTTTTATTACACCACGTTATGAACATGACAGGTCTCATTTATGAACTCTTGTCCAAGGGAGCATGTGCAAACTGCCAACTAGGATCCCAGCCTAAGTCAAAGCCCTGTGGCACCACAACATTCATCCATTCATAAAAATTGTTTCGATGACCCGAACTGCACAATTCTAGGCTTGTTCAATGTCTTAAGTCCTGAGCAAACAAAATGGCAAATTTCAAAACAAAACAGTTAAGTGTTCCTGAGATATGACTAGCACCACAGCAAGCAATGGCAGTGCGGGTGCCAATGGATGTTACGCACAACAGAAGGAGCAGAGATTAAGGGTCTGTTGCAGCTGGTACTAAACGAGATTACCACATTTAAAACCTCTGTGGCCAGTCTAAAGGAGAAGATGCAGGCACTCCAACACAGGACAAAAGATGCAGAAACTTACTTGTCCTATACAGATGAAAAGGACAGTCACCACGAGGCAATGATACAGGAGCTGGAGCACCTGGTACAGATCCTGTGGAACCCAGCTGAGGACATCATCACAACATCCTGTGGTTCACTGGATTCCCTGAGGGAGGTGAGAATAAGGACCCAGTTTCCAACAAACTGTCTACACTACTGTACTCAAATACACCTAGCGGCCCAGCCAAGAGATCAAGAGGGCACATCGCAGCCTGACACCATGGCCCAAGGAGCGAGAGAGGCCTCATCCTCTTCTGCTCAAGTTCCACAGACACCCTGGAAAGAGCAGATCCTTGCAACAGCATGAGCTAGGGGCACTCTAACTTGGCAAAGACACAGAATCTGCATTTTTAATGACTACTCGGCAGAGCTAGCCACGTGGCAAAGGAGGTACAGAGATACCAGATAAGTCTTACAAGATCTGCAGATCCCCTACCTGCTGCTCTATCCTGCCAAGCTCCAGATCAACTGAAACTGAGTTTTCAGCACCTTTGAGACCCCTGCCCCTCCCTTGGTCTCAATGATGTCATCACAAACCTCAATGGAAACAGAGCCTTGTTATATGGTTACCCATACACTAGCCTATATATCTTGGTACAGTGTGGTGCTGTTTACCATCAGAAACAACATGTAGCAACACTAGTCTAATATATCTGCATTATGACTCTAGCATGTATATTCCACAGGTATCCTCAATGGAAGAGATTTTTAAAAATTTCAAGTGACAGCCATCTTTAATGATGTGAGTCATTAATTCTGGCCCAGTTCTTGAGTCAGCTATTCCAGCTGGGTTCTCGGTGATTCACTGCCCGAGGATGAATTGTAGGGGCAGGGGGGTTGCCATATGTTTTAGAATGGAATTGAGCCTTGTGGATGTGTCAGTTGGAGAGACCCGGTCCTTTTAATGTATCATTGGCACACGTGTGGGGTGCAGGGTTCTTCTTGTCTGTCGTCCACCCGGGGGCGAGAAGCAATTCCTACAGGAAGTCGCAGACTTCATCATCGACATTTTGTTGGAGTCCCCCAGATGGGTGGTTCTGGGGGACTTCAATGCCTAGGTCAACGATGAACTCTCGTAGTTTGGTCAAGACTTCCTCCAACTGATGAGTTCATTGTGCTTCACACAGGAGATTACCTCTGCGACCCATAATCATGTTCATTCCTTGGATCTGGTCTTCCTACTGGGTATGGAGACTTTTGACTTGGTGGTGGAGCTGGTCAGTTGGTCTGACCATCACATCATAAGGTTCAATTTCCAGCCCCCATAGGCCTGCCCTTATGGAGATGGTCCGGTATCACCCTTTAAGGGTTTGACCTCCAACGGCCTGGAGGCAGTGCTGGACCTACGGGTCTCCTGAGGACTAAGCGGTGATCTGAATACTCTGATACAGAGTTATAATAGTGCTGTGTCTGAGGCCCTGGACCTAATCGCTCCTGTCCTTGTTCACCCCCTCACTCAGCGTTGGTGGAAATCAAGCCTTGATACCGACAAACTTAGACTGATGGTCCATTATAAGGACTATCAATCAGCTATCTCACAGAATCGACCTGCTCAGCTCTTTCGTACTGTGGACAGACTGTGCAATCCAGCCTGTCTGCAGACACAGAGAGCGTTGTCACAAGAGAAATGTGACAAGTTTGTTCATTTCTTTGCTGATAAGGTTGCAGATATCAGGTCTGAGATCCATGCAGTTCACTCCAGTGAGGATTGCAGTGGTCGGTAAGAGGTTGCAGCTCCTCGGTCTGTCTGGTCTGACTTCGGCCAGCCAGCAATTGAAGATGTCGTGAGGATTGTCCAGAGTATGCAGCCGACCTGCTGTGGTTTGGATCCGGGCCCAATGTTCCTCCTTGTGGGGTGCATTGAGGTTGTTGGCTTGGTTCTAGCGGAGATCATCTGGTGTTCATTAGAGTCAGGTGTGTTTCCGGACACCCTGAAGGAGGTGGTGGTGACTCCTCTCCTTAAGAAATCCTCTTTGGACCCAGACTGTCTTGCAAACTACAGACCTGTCTCTAACCTTCCTTTTTGAGTAAGGTTATTGAGAAGGTGGTTGCACTGCAGCTGGAGGATCACTTGACCATCCATGACATCTACAATCCTCTCCAGTCTGGATTTCCAGAAAAGGCATAGTACTGAGATGGCCCTTGTTTGGGTTCTCAATGATCTCCTGATAGCGAGAGATCAGAAGAGCGTTCCATCTTGGTTCTTCTTGATCTCTCTGTGGCATTTGACACCGTGGACCATGGTGTGTTGTAGAGAACTTGCAGCTGATCTGTGGACTCTCAGGTACGGCCTTCAGATGGTTTCAGTCTTTCCTCACTGGCAAGTTTCAGAGAGTTGTCTTGGGGTGTACTCCTCTGACAAGTTCTTCCTGTCGTGTGGGGTGCCGTAGGCTTTGTGCTATCTCCCATGTTGTTTGCGGTGTATATGCTGCCATTGGGAGACATTGTAAGGCATTATGGGCTGAGTTTTCACTGCTATGCAGATGACACTCAGATCTTCTTGTCCTTTGTGCCCGATCAGGTGGAAGCAGTCTCAAGTTTTAACAACTGCCTTTCTGAGATTCAAGACTGGATGAGTGCCAACTTGTTGAGGTTGAATCCAGACAAGACCGAGGTTCTGTGGTGGACCTGGGTCATGGGTAGAGGGATCATCAGTGGGCGACCATCTGGGCTTTGGCTTGGGCTGCTGACGATGATCTCTGAATGGTGCGAGATCTGTGGGTGATTATTGATGAGGGACTGACACTTAAATTTCAGGTTTCATCCACTGTCAAGGCTGCCTTTACCATCTAAGGAACATTGCTCGGATCAAATACCTTGTTCTGTCTGATGACCTGACAACTCTGGTCCATGCCTTCATGACCTCTCATCTTGACTACTGTAATTCCCTCTACCTTGGGCTGCGGGGCTTGATATCCGCAACACAACTGGTGCAGAAGCAGCAACTAGGCTGTTGACTGGGCTGCCTCGAGGTTGCCATGTCATGCCTGTGCTGGATCTGCACTGATTGCCTATTCAGTGGCGGATCACCTTCAGGGTCAGCTTGCTGACCTATAGGGCCCTACACGGACAAGGGCCGAGTTATCTGTAAGAGCTTCTTTGCCCCTACTGCCCCTCCCGCCCACTCCGCTCCACCGATGCAGGATTGGTAGAGATTCCCAGGGTTCATTTGAAGACCTCTGGTGCCCGAGCATTCGTATTTGTGGCCCCTAACCTGTGGAATTCTCTACCAAATCAGATAAGAGAGTGCCTGACGGTGGAGAGTTTCAAATCCGTGTTGAAAATGTACTTGTTTACACTTGCTTTTTCTGACACTGTGTAAGTCCAATATTAATTGTAATGACTGGAGTTTTTTAGCTGTGATTTTATCTGATTTTATTATTTATTGTTCTAGCGCTATAGTCCTTTGTGGTGAGTAGCACTATTTTATAAATAAAGATGCTTATGCTTAATTACAAAACTGGCTGTAAAAATTGTTTTAATAATATCTGAGAAAACTAAAAAATAGACTGAATATGAATCTGAGGATCTCAGAAATACATTTTTGCCAAAAAGCTAGAAGATGAATTTTCATGCCGACTAATGAATACTGCTGCTTTAAGAGGGATGTGAGGAAGTACCACTTCACTGAAAGAGCGCTAGATGTCTGGAATTGACAGCAAGTGGTGGAGGCAAAAACAGTAAGGGTTTCAAGCATGAATGGGATAGACATAGGGGAATATTAGTAAATAAGCTAACAGAGAACACAGGGTGGGGTGGAGGTACTGTGGGTCACCCTAGAGAAAGGGAATGGTGCCACTATTTACACTGGTGTGATCTACAGACCTTCAGCACTGAGGGGAAGGGGATGGATAAGGAGGATCAGAACCTTATCCATCAAGGTTCTGATGGTAGCCATCCAAAAGATGGCAAATAAGGGAGAGGTGCTGCTGCTGGGGACTTTTAATCTGCCAGATGTAGATTGGAGCGTTCCAGCTACAGCTACGAGCAGGGACATCCTGGACTCCCTGCATGGAGCATTCCTCAGGCAACTTGTGGTGGAGCCCACTCGTGAGGGAACAATTTTGGACCTTGTACCACCAACGGAAAATTGCAGAAGTCACTGTGGGTGACCTCAATTGCGGACCAGTGACTCATACAGTGTGGTTCGATATAAGAACCATGGCAGAAGTGAACCACACAAGAAGGGTTCTGGACTTCAGGAGGCTGATTTTACAAAGGTGGGGCAATGCCTCAGGGATGTCATGGCGGGGAGGATGACTTCAGTGGAGTGGAGTGGAGGAACAGTGGGCAAAACTAAAATTGGGGATAATGAGGGCAACAATCCTCTGCATCAGGCAAGTAAGCAAAAGCAAGAAGAAAAAGAGAATGCTATGGTTCTCAAAAGGGGTGACTGGGAAGGTAAAGGCAACAAAGTTAGCATTCAGGAGGTACAAGGAGACACAGAGAGAGGAGGATAGGGTGGAGTATCAGAAGAAGCAGAGGGAGACAGGGAAAGCAGTCAGGAGCTTAAAGGCACAAATGCAGGAGAAAACAGCACAGGCAGTAGAGAAAGGGATAAGACATTTTTCAAGTATGTGCAAATGAGAAAACCAAAAGGAGGCATGAAATGGCTAAGGAGGGAAGGTGGGGGGGGGGGGAATGTGTGGATGGGGACCAGGAAAAAGCAGACATCTTGAACAAATACTTCTGTTCAGTGTTCACAAAGGAAGGGGAAGATGAGTGTCCACAGATAAGTGTCAGGGGTATCAATGGTAGGGAGGTAGACACGAGTCCATTCACAGTGGAAAGGGTCCTAAAGGAACTTGAAAATTTAAAAGTGGACAAGGCAATGGGGTCAGATGGAATATATCCAGTGATACTGAGAGAGATCAGAGAGGTGCTAATTGCACCTCTGACAGTCCTGTTCAATCACTCACTGACACTCCTGTTCAACCACTCACTGGAGACGGAGTGGTACCATTCTGATTGCTGGAAGCTGTATCCAGCCCAAAACAGACTGTATCCGAATTTGTCTCCATTTGGACTGGGCCTTGCCACACTGGCCCAGCCAGACTACCGATGTACAGAGAAAGCCATGAGAGACCTGCCTGGGGATCAGCCCCTGCTCCATGCTAGAACAAGAACGATGCCTCGAGAATCGTGTGGGCCCTGCTTCTCCTGGCACTCCAGTTCAACCACCTGCTGCCTCAATTTTCGTCCAGCCTGTGTCAAGTCTTGGGTATTGTGAGTAATCATCAGGGTAGCTCCCTGCAACAACAGCCTAACCTAAAAGTGTGTCATCTGATTGTCTTGTTGTTTTCTTTTCACGAACTGAGCTCTCCGGCTCCAGATTACAATTAGTGTGTGTGGTGCAAGTTGTTTTCTTCCATCACAGGGCCCCAACCAGCTGCAACGTTCCTGACTAGCCCAGTGTTCTCCATCTGGGTACCCAGGGTGGGTGACTGTTTATGGACACTGAAATGCATGCATAAGTGTTTGATTGATACAGCTTTTAAGCAAATTAACCTGATTACGCCCCTCCCTTGTTCAAGTCCCTTAAATAAATCAGATCTAACTCTTTTTTGTATTTACCCTGACTGTGGTTCCAGTTTGTGCAAGAGTACTGTACTGCTGTTATTTGCTGTGTATAACCTTGTTTTACAGGGGGTCCCCAGGGCCAAGCCAGAGGAAAGCCCTGGTGGTAAGTAACACTGTCTACTATGTTTTTGTACTTAATGATGTGGAACCTTTGTAAAAGAGCCTTGGCTCAAAGGTATTAATTCCTAGAACAATAAACTTCAAACTTCAAGTGCAAGCAGTGTGGGTACTTGTGTGGTATATCAGGGATATTGTGAAAGTAATTATTGTATATTGTTCTGGCCACTAGTAAGGAAAGAGTGGGGTTACAGTGTCCTGGAGGGCTGTGCCCAGGTTAGCTTGACCACTACTAACCCTGACCTCCTGGTGGAGGCACCCGTTACAGAACCTAGGCCCCTCAACCTGCTACTAGCCAAGCAGGCAGGGGTCATAGTCCTTGGGATAGCACCACCTTGGGGTTACAGATGAAACTATGCAGATAGAAGAAAAGAGGGAGGAAGGGGGAAGAAAAGGAAAAATGGAGAAGTGACAAGCAAAGAACTACAAAAATCTGCAAGGCCATGTGTGGTAATACTAGGAGTCTGGGAAATAAGACCCCACATCTAGAGGCCACCATGGCAGAGGTCAACCTTGATACTGTGACCATTACCTAATCATGGCGCTCTGACAACCATAATTGAGCCATGGTAATACCAGGCTACACGATGTTCAGAAGGGACAGAATAGGAAGGAAAGGTGGGGAAGTGGTGCTTTATGTGAAGGAAAGTATAAAAGCAACAAAAACACAGGGACGTCAGAGGAGCAGAGGTGCTGTGGGTCACCCTGGAGATAGGAATTGGAGCCACTATTTGGACAGATGTGTTCTATAGGCCTCTGCCACAGGGGAAGGACTTAGATAAGGTAATGGTGGAAGCAACTGGCAAAATGGAAGAAAACGGGGAAGTGTTGCTTGTGGGGAACTTCAGTCTGCCAGATATAAATTGGAGCCTCCCTGCTGCATCTTCATCTAGAAGCAGGGATATCCTGGACTCCCTGCAGGAGGCACTCCTCAGGCAACTAGTCAATGCACCCACTTGTGAGGGGACAATACTAGACCTGGTGATAACCAACAGGGGCAGTATTGCAGATGTCAAGGTGGGAAGCCATCTGGGGACCAGAGATCATTGTACAGTGTGGTTCGACATAAGAACAGCTGCAGAATTCAACCACACAATGCTGAGAGACCTGCAAATCAGAAGGGCTGATTTTAATAAGAGGGGCGAATGCCTCAGGAATGACCTGGCAGGGGGAGATGACTTGTGGAGTGGAGGAAAGGTGGGCCAAACTAAAAGAGGACATAATGAAGGCAACAAACCTCTGTGTCAAGCAAGTAAGCAAAAGTAAAAGAGGAGACCACTATGGTTCTCAAAAGAGGTAGCAGAAAAGGTAAAGGCTAAAAGAGTAGCATTCAGAAGGTATAAGAAGACCCAGAGAGAGGATGATAGGGAAGTATATAAGGGAAAGCAGACAGACACAGGCAAACCAGTAAGGAGCGCAAAGGCACAAATTCAGGAAAGCAATGCTCAGGGAGTATCAAAAGGGGATGAGACATTTTTTAGGTATGTTAGTGAAAAAAAGAAGACAAAAGGATGGACAGTATGGTTAAAGAGGGAATGGGGCGACTGTACGGGGGGGTCAAGAAATAGAAAACATCCTGAACAAATACGTCTGTTAAGTGGTCACAGCAGAAAAAGAAAGGAAGGGACCATGACAAGTCTCCTGCAGCTTTGATGAGAGGAAAATGTACAGAAATGGACACTAGTCCATTTTCTGTGAAGACAGTCCAGAAAGCATTCACTAACCTGATGGCAGACAATGCTGTGGGGCTAGATGGGTACATCCAAGGGTGCTGAGGGAGCTCAGGGAGGTACTAGCTGCACCTCTGACAGACTTTTTTAACAGATAACTAGAGAACAGTATGGTCCTGGAGGACTGGAGAAGGACATATGTAGTCCCACTTCACAAATGTGGTAGCAAGGAAGAGGCAGGCAATTATACACCCATCAGCCTGACAGCAGTGGTGGGTAACTTAATGGAAACACTATTAAAGGAAAGGATTGTGGAATATCTTGTATCCAGTGGATTACAGGACCCAAGGAAGCATGGTTTCACAGCGGGAAGGTCATGCCAAACAAATCTGATTTCTTTGACTGGGTGATAAAGAAGCTGGATCTAGGAGGAGCAGTGGATGTGGCCTATCTGGATTTCAACAAGGCTTTCAACACCATTCCACACAGGAGACTGGTAAGCAAGTTGGGTAACTTGGGAGTGGGGAAATAAGGTGGTAACCTAAGTAAGAAACTGGTTAGCGGATAGGACGCAGAGGATAGTGGTAAACAGAGTGTGCTCCAAGGAAGGGAGGGTGACCAGATGAGGTACTTCAGGGATCAGTGCTGAGACTGGTCCTCTTCAATGTCTTTATAAGTGACATAGCAGTTGAACTGAAAGGGAAGTCCGCCTCTTTGCAGATAACACCAGGCTCTGCAACACAGTGGACACTGTGGCGGGGGACGGAAAGGGATCCAGAAAGACTGCAACAGTGTTCAATGGTGTGGCAACTGGGTTTTATGCAAAAAGTGCAAAATATTGCACTTGTGCCATTGAAACCTGACAGAAGAGTACAAAATGGGCAGAGTGATACTGACAAACACCAAGCAGGAAAGAGACCTGGGGTAATTGTATCAAATGATCTAAAGGTGGCCAGGCAGTGAGAAGAGGCAGTCAGAAGGGCTCCTGGGATGCTGGGGTGCAAAAGAATGGTTACTGCCAGCAGGAAGAAGGCAGTGGTGCTGTCCCGATATAGATTGCTGGTAAGACCCCACCTTGACTATTGTGTCCAGTTCTAGAGACCACATCTTGGGAAGGACACAGAGTGGATGTGGCCCAGAGGAGGGCTACCAAAATGAAACATAGACACATAGAAACATAGAATTTGATGGCAGATAAGGACCGCTTGGCCCACCCAGTCTGCCCATTTCCCTACCTAATGGATAAGCTGCAGATCCTAGTTAACCAGCAGCCTACTTCTTTCTACCCCCATCCGCTAGAATTGCCTTATGGCTGTCCCATGCATGCTTGAATTCAACCACTGTTTTTGACTCCACAACCTCCTCTGGAAGGCTGTTCCATGTATCCACAACCCTCTCTGTGAAAAAATACTTCCTTACATTACCTCTGAGCCACCCCCCCATCTTCAAATTGTGCCCCCTTGTTCTTGCACACTTTTTTTGAAAGATGCTACCTCTTGGACTTTGTTGATTCCCTTGAGGTACTTGAAAGTTTCTATCATGTCCCCCCTCTCCCTTCTTTCCTCGAGGCTATACATATTAAGCTCCTTTAGTCTCTCTTCATGTGTCTTCCGGTGCAGACCCCGCACCATTTTAGTTGCCCTCCTCTGGACAGCTTCCATCTTGTATATGTCCTTAGGAGACTGGGTCCCAGAACTGCACACAGTACTCCAGATTGGGTCTCACCAGCTGTCTGTACAGAGGGATAACAACTTCCTGTTTTCTACTGGTGATGCCTCTCCTTATGCATCCCAGTATCCCCCCAGCCCTCCTTACTGCTCTCTCACATTGCTTGCCCACCTTTAAGTCATCTGATATGACTACCCCCAGGTCCCTTTCCATTTTTGTTGTTGTTAGTATCTCACCCCCCATTGTGTACTCTTCCCCTGGGTTTTTGTTTCCCAGGTGCATTACCTTGCACTTAGCATTAAATCTAAGCTGCCATACATTTGACCATTCCTCTAACCTTGCCAAGTCCCTTCTCATCCTTTCCACCCCACCTTGTGCATCAACTCTGTTGCAGATCTTAGTGTCATCTGCAAAGAGACATACTTTTCCTTCCAGTCCCTCTGCAATGTCATTTACTAAGACACTGAAGAGGACCGGTCCTAATACTGAACCCTGCGGCGCCCTACTAGTAACCCCCCTTTCTTCAAAGTGGACTCCATTTACTATTACCCTCTGTGTCCTATTCTCCAGCCAATTCTTTACCGAGGCTATCATCTTGGGACCCACTTCCAGGCTGGCTAACTTGTATATTAATCTTTTGTGTGGGACTGTGTCAAATGCCTTGCTAAAGTCTAGGTAGGCCATGTCCACAGCCCTCCCTGATCTACTACTGTCACCCAGTCAAAGAAATCTATTGGATCGTCTGGCATGACCTTCCTGCTGAATCCATGCTGCCTTGGGTCCTGTGCCCCTCTGGCCTCTAGGTACTCGACAATTCTTTTCTTCAGAAGTGATTCCATCATTTTCCCTATCACTGAGGTTAAACTAACAGGTCTGTAGTTTCCTGCTTCTGCCCTGCTCCAACTTTTGTGAAGGGAAATCACATCTGCCCTCCTCCAGTCCTTGGGTACCACCCCATCCTCCCATGATTTGTTAAAAAGGGTAGTCAGTGGTGTCACTAGTTCTACCCTTAGTTCTTTTAGAATTCTGGGATGAATCCCATCAGGCCCCATTGCTTTGTCCACCTTCAGTTTTAAGAGTTCTTTCAGAACCCTTTCTTCTGTAAATGGGCTGGTATCAACTTCTGTATCCAGAGTGTTTCTATTGTTTGTTTTAGATACCTCCTGTCTTCATTTGTAAATACTGAGCAAAAATATTTGTTTAGTATCTCTGCCTTTTCACAGTCACCCTCTGCCCACTCCCCCCCCCTTTATTAAGCCTCACTATCCCTCCCTTGGTCTTCCTTCGCTCCCTGATGTACCTATAAAGGTTTACCCCCCTTCTTAACTGAGTTGGCTATCTTTTCCTCGGTTTGGGCCTTTGCTGTTCTGACGGCCTTCCCATCTTCCTTTTGCTTTAACTGATACAATTCTCTGTCCTGCTCCTTCTGTGATTCCTTGTACTTCCTGAATGCTTTCTTTTTCTCTTGAACCTTTACTGCCACTTCCTTTGAGAACCATAGTGGTCTCTTGTATCGTTCTGCTTTGTTTATTTGCTTCACACAAAGGCTCGTTACCTCTGTGATGGCAGTTTTTATTATTCCCCATTGTTCTTCCACCCCTCCTTCCTGCCCATTTGCTAGTGCATTCCTTAGGCACTCACCCATTTTGGCAAAGTCAGCCCTCCTGAAGTCCAGTACTTTTGCCTCTGTATGGCTTGACTCTATTGCTGTGTTTATTGTGAACCATACTGTTTGATGGTCGCTAGTTACCAGATGGCTACCCACTTCTACATCTGTGATCCTCTCTCCATCTCCATTTGAGAACCAGGTCTAAGACTGCTCCCTCTCGAGTGGGTTCCAATACTAGTTGTCTAAGGCATGCCCTCGTGAGGGCATCTAGAATAACCCTCACCTTCAAGCAGCTGCTGCAACTGCACCCAGTTAACATCTGCATCTTCAGATCACCCATTAGCAATATCTCCTTTTTCTGCCATTATAAGTATACTTTCTATCATTTCCTTGTCCATTTCCTCCCTCTGAGAGGGATCTGTAAACAACCCTGTGCGGATTGTGGTGCCATTGCCTGTCTTCAAATTGACCCACAGTGCTTCTTCTCCCCTTGTTTACCCTTTTGTTCTGTTGCTTCGATTCCTTCCCTATGTAAAGAGCTAATCCTCCTCCTTTTACCCTCCTGTCCCTCCTGTAGATAGTGTATCCTGGTATGTTTATGTCCCAGTCATGGTTTTGTGTACCATGTTTTTGTGACTGCCACGATATCCAGATGTTCCTCTTCCATCAAGACCACTAATTCAGGAAGCTTGTTACTCAGACTACGGGCATTGGTACTCATTGTCCATTTTGATGGCTTTACCTTCTGTTGCAGCATCCCCACTGACCTTTCTACCTCAGTCTTTTCTCATTTAGTACCCTGTTTTGTAGGAGAGGCTGGGGAATTTTCCTGCTGCTTATCAGTGCCTCCCCCCTTGGCTAGTTTAAAAGCTTGCCAATGAAGCATTTAAACTGACTGCTCAAAAGACTTGTTCCCTTCCTGGACAGATGCAGACCATTCTGCCTGTACAGGCTGGTGTCCCTCCAGGTGGAACCCCAGTCCCCAATTAAGCCAAAACCCTATGCTTCACACCATTTTTTCAACCATTCATTAAACTGCATGGTGGAAAGTACCCTCGCCTCACCCATGCCATTGATAGGCAGCACCTCTGAGAAGGATACTGTGTATGCTACTTGTCTTAGGCCACTCCCCAACTCTACAAAGTCCTCCTGCACTGCTCTAATCTCATGATGAGCCAAGTCATTTCTACCTAGGTGGACAATGACATCCAGCTCAGACTCTCGTGTAGCTGTTCTCGTGATCCTGAGGATGCGCTTCCTTTCCCTCCAAGCCATGGCACCAGGCAGGCACCTTACTTCAGTTTTCCTGCTCCCCAGTTCTATCCCCCAATAACTGAGTCCCCACCAGAAGCTGCTTCTTTCCTGTGGTGTCCTCTGCCTCCTTCTTGTGGGCCTCCCTTGTGACAGCTGTCCTCAGTCTCCTTAGTCTCCTCTGCAGGTGCATCCATAGGGGAACTATGCTCCCCCAGAATGGTGTATGCATTGTGGAGTGGAACAACTGACTGGGTGTGCCTCTGTTCCACCATCCTCACCTTCCCTGAGCCCACTGTGGTCCAACTGCTGTGCTTTCTTCGCAACCTCTGAGGTAGTGGTGGTGGCTCTGGTGCTCCCTAGATGGGGGAGTTTCCCTTGCTACTGTCTAGTGCGGCCTGAAGATGGGCAACTTCCTCCCTCAGGGCAGATAGTTGTCTGAAAACAGGGCAGCATCTCAGCCTCCAGAAAGACTCCCAGAATACTGCTGCCCCACAGCCATTACACTGCACTACTCCCTACATAACTGTCTACCTTGTTTAGTTTTTTTTTTGTGTGTGTGTGTGTGTGTGTGATTGGTGTGTTATATAGAAATATATGTATTTACATAATGTGTATGCTTATATTGTCAGTGCAGTGTGCTAGAGAGGATATGACAGTGATATGCACCTTGCTCTCTTGAGGAAATGATGTCAGAACCCCAGGTATAAATGAACTATTTCCAGGGTGGGTGGGGTGAGGGTGGGAAGGGTTTGAGCCCTAAACTGTGCCCTCACGAAACAATCAGCTAAAAGCTCTGACCTACGCTGCAATGAGTGCCTTCCTGTCAGAAAGATGCCATACACAACAATTTGACAGAGAAAATACCCTGCTAATCAAACAGAGAAAAATCCAAACATCCAAGTCAGACACAGGTAAACCTCCCCAGCCCCAAAACAGCCTGGTGACTTGTGCTCTGAACGCAGTCAGCCCCAAAACACGTCAGCTGTGCAGAAGGGCAGACACAGAAAACAGTATTCAGCCTCTGTGGGTTTAAACTCTTCCTGCATTGAAAATCTTAACAATTGTAACAAAAGTAAAGCAAGCTCCACCTCCCTCTGTTGATTGAAAGACTGTCTTTTCTGATAATTCTAAGTTCCTTATTTCACCCTTCAGTTAGAAGTATCCTCCACCTGAAGAATATTAACTTTCCTAAGGAATCTGCTTCAAACCAAAGACAATTGTAAATTGTAAGGTTCACTTCCCTCTTTTGTGAGCACAACTCGCTTTCTTGCAAATCTTAAGTCCAGTGTTGCAGCTTCCAGCCAGAGGTAGCTTCATCTGAAGACTATTAGGTTATCTGGTGAAATGTCTGCATCAAAAGCCTATAAGGAAAGGCTAAAGGAGCTAAATATGTACACCCTGGAGAAGAGGAGGAAGAGGGGGATATGACAGAAACCTTAATACCTCACTGGGGTTAATAAGGTGCAGGAGGGGGTATTTTTCAGACAAAAAGGTGCTCTAGAGCAAGGGGACATGTGATGAAGTGGCGGGGGGTAGATTCAGGAGGGATGTAAGGAAGCAATTTTTCAGAGAAAGGGTGGTGGATACATGCATCCTTCCAGTGGAGGTAGTGAAGGTGAAAACAGTGGTGGGATTCAAAAATGCTTGGGACAGTCACAGGGGAATTATAGGGATAAGGGGGGTGTGGGGGAGACTGCAACGTACACCAGGTACGGTCTGCAGCAAAAACTGAAGGTTAACAATTACAGATTAGTTACATCCTTAAGCAGAGTGGGGAAAATCCAGTAGTAACTGTACATGCTGGGGTAAATAATGTTTTTCATCAAGACATGCAAAGTACTAAAGAAGAGTGTGTTGGGATGTATAATCTACTCAGCGATGAAAGTGAACAGCAACGCACAGGAACTCAGTTCCTGTACCTTTTTTGCAGCAGGAATGGAGTTCCTGTACTCCTTCCCACTGACACTGGAACTGAAATTCTTAAACCAGCAACATAATGACAGTTTCTGGACCTGTGACCTGAAATCAGGGTTTCCATAACAACATTTGACTTGTACAGAAGTGGTATTTTTCTAAAAATACTTTAATATCTCTAAGCGAATCTACTTGTGTCTAAACAGATAGAAGAGTCTTCACAAAGCTAACCTTCAGATTGAGGATCTTTATTCTACATTTCATATTTGCCAATGCCTGAGTTCCTGTACTTCTTGTCTACCACTTGCACCACTGAATCTATTGACTGAGAAGGGATGCCAAATTGCCTTTTCTGAAATTCTTCCTGTTCCAAGAGCAAGTTGGTATATGTATAATAAAATTAGGTTGATAAACAATTGGCTATGACACTGGTGTTTAAAACAAAATATCAAAATATAGTGTGTATTACACACTGGGAAAATGTTATACATGAAAATGAATACATTTGCAAGGATGGCCTACACCTGAGTAAGACTGGTTCATCCATGTTAAGAAACCAAATTAATGGCTTTATATCTACTTGTTTAAACTAGTAAAAGGGGAGAGGGGGGTACAATATACACTAATGTTAAGTGCAGGGAGGAGAACATTGAACCCAGGGTCCAACAGTCTTGCCCCTTAGTTAGGAGTAATACTCCAATTGGAAACAGTCAAACTTTGAATATTTTGTTACTTGATGCTAGGAGTTTAAACAATAAATTAGATGAGTTAAAATATATCTTAAATAGTGATAAAATTGACATATGTGGAGTCACAGAAACATGGTTTACCGAAACTATTTGAGGAACGAATACCTGGCTATGCAAGCATTATTAAGAATCGCAAAAAGCTAAGCTCGCCCTATATACACATAAAAACTTAAGATATTAATGAAATTCCAATCATCACACAAACAGCAACTGACACTGAAATCATCCTAGTTAAAATTAACACTGTGAGCAATATTACCTTGGCACTATGTTACCGTTCACCAAACTTAGACACTCTAGGTAATAATTCTTTCATGCAAGTTCTTGAGGAATTAGATAACTATCAGGATTTAATAGTAATGGGGGATTTTAATTTACCATCCATTTGTTTACAAACTTTATCTGGACATACCCAGCTTGAAAAAATATTCATAGAATTTACATTATTACATGACTTGGAACAATTAGTAAAAGATCCAGCTAGAAATGATAATATCCTGGACCTCATTCTGACAAATATGAAGGATATAGGAGGCCTTCCTGAAGTTACATTACCATTGGTAGACAGTGACCATAATATGGTTCTCTGGGGTATAAGATATTTAACTATAAAAAATCATGGTGTTACAAAACCAAAAAATTTCTACAGAGCCAATTATGAAGCTATCCGAGAATACATGCAAACCTGGAATTGGAAAACTGAATTGATCAATTTAACCAGTGAACAAATACGGTCAGCCATAAGAATTAAAATTCATTACTGTATCCAGACTTGGGTCCCAGAAAATAAAAAATGTAATAATAATAGAACAGTTCCTCCATGGTTAAATGGTAACATAAAAAGATTGATAAAAAAGAAAAAAAGGGCAATTAATAAGTACAAAAAAACATAAAACTGAAACTAAATGGACTACATTTAAAGATAGGGCCAAGCAGTGTAAAGCAGCAATAAAAAAAAGCAAAAAATAATCAGGAATTAAAACTTGCAAATATTACAAAGGATAATAAAAAAATATTTTTTAATTACATTGGAGCTCTTAAAGGGAAAGCACCCATGACTGGTCCCTTGTTAAAAGATAATGTACCAATAGCTGGAGAACTTGATATGGCCGAGGAATTTAATAATTATTTTCTGAGTGTGTTTCAAACCAAAGTTAATGTAAACTCAGATATGATAGATTTGAATCTGTCCATCCCTATTATAACTATAGAGGGAGTTAAACTAGCCATAAAGGCAACTAAAGCTAATTCCTCATCTGGCCCAGATGGCATTCCATCAAAGTTTAGTTTAGAATTAGCATCTAAACTTGTAGAGATCCTGGCTCTATTATTTAATGTTTCCCTTCAGGAAGGAAATGTAATAACTGATTGGAAATTAGCCACTGTAGTGCCTATTCACAAAGGAGGTAGTAGACATCAGGCAAACAATTATAGATAGAGTAGTCTTACATCAAGTATAGGCAAAATAATGGAAAGGATACTACAACAAAAAATGGTTATACACCTACATGAAAGGAATATAATTAATGGTCTCCGTTTTCTCCCATTGCCAAAACCATGTGTTAAATGCCGTAACACCCGAGTAGGTGTTACGGCATTCACACGCTCCCTTTGAACAACAAAGCGCTCGAGACAACTAAGTAAACATAGCGCGACGTTCAAATTGTCCCTGTCACCTCAAGCGGCACTGGACTGAAATACACACTTCTCAGGGGTTACCTCCATACCAAATAGCCTCCAGCGGCCTCACATCGCCTAGAAGTTAAAAAAAAAAAAAAAAAGGCCGATTACAAGCACTGAACGAAACCGAAAGACAAAAGTTCATTGAAGAGCAGGAAAACCGCAACACTATTCAAAAAACAAAAAGCGACCTCAGACTTTTCAAATGGAGACCTTCAATTATATAAAATAAAATACGAGGAAAAGTGTGTTTAACTCGAATTTAACACACACCCTCGTTGTTGGATGGGGTTTATGTGCCATCCAACAACTCGGGTATGTGTTAAATTCTCGTAACACACTTCTCCCCATACTTTATCCTATATATAATAGATATTTTCCAATATGGCTTTATAAAAGGTAGGTCCTGACAACAAAACCTGATAAACTTTTTTGAACCTGTAAGCATAGCCTTAGACCAGGGATTACCAGTGGATGTTATTTTCTTAAATTTCCAGAAAGCTTTTGACTCTGTCCCAAATGGAATTCTAATTGAAGAACTAATAGTATGGTTTTCAAGCTAATATTATTAAATGGATCCATTCCTGGTTGAATAATAGGATACAAAGTGTAAAGGACCTTTGTTATTTAATGTCTTGATTACTAGTTTACACGTAAATAAAGATGCCTGGGTACATAAGTATGCTGACAATTGTAAAATTGGATGTATTGTTAATAATTCGGAAGCAGTAAAATCCTTACAAATTAATTTAGATAAGATTGCAGACTGGTCTTTAAGATACAAAATGCCCTTTAATGTTACTAAGTGTAAGGTGATGCACCTGGGTAAGAACAACAGATTAGTAGCCTACACTTTATGAAGTAATATATTACATTCTGTAAAAACAGAAAAGGATTTAGGAATCACAATTAGCAACAATTTAAAGTTCTCAACTCATATAAATAATACTGTTAAAAAATGTCATGGTATTATTTCCTGCATTTTTAAGCACATTAAGAGCAGGGAGCCAGAGGTATTGTTGCCCCTTTACACTTGTTTAGTCAGGTCACACATTGACTGTTGTGCTCCCTTCTGTTCTCCCACTACTTTAGGATATAAAACCATATTGAAAAAGGTTCAGAAAAGATTTACTAAGCAGGTTAGAGACGTATCTGATATTGATTATAGCCGTAGGTTACAAAGATTAGGTTTGTTTTCTTTGGAATATAGAGCACTGAGGGGGGACCTTTGTTTGGTGTTTAAAGCTTCCCAAGACACAGTCCTATTTGAGTCAATTTGTTTAGAAATAAATATTCAAATGCTGAATACAAGATCACACAACTTAAAGTTAAAAACTATGATTAATAAAACAACTAAAAGAAATAACTATTTTACTCAACGGGTATCAACCATGCGGAATACTCTACCAGTTGAAGTAGTTACAAGCAGTACTTTGGTGGAATTCAGATTAAGGCTAGATAACTATATGGAAAATAGGAAATTCAATTATTGCCAATAGGCAACGAGTTGCATATGGGCACATCCTTTGAACTCGTAATACACCTATGAACCTATGAACAAAAATGGATAGACTGGGTGGGCCCAGTGGCCCTTATCTGCCATCACTTTTTATGTTTTTATGGTCAGCTTGTGGTAATCCAGTCTTTTATTTCAGCCAAACATCAGTTTATCACAGCTGCTGAATCACTCCTGTCCAGTGCAAGTGACAAGTAAGCAGTAGACTACAAGAGAAGTGTGATCTGCTCTAATAACCAACTCTCTGGGTGCATTCACTGAGTTTTTTTATTTTTATTTTTTCAACTTACTGTTTATCCCTCCAGAGCTGCCTCTGACTGTCCACTCCTTCGGACCATTCAATCTCCTCAGACCACCACTGTGAAGTCTGCCCCTAGAGTGCCAGGCTTCTCCAGTATTTTTCCCTAGATGCCGAATAACCCCCGGCTAGGGCGAGGAAGGACCCCCTTCCTCGGCCTTCAGAAGAGAGCCTGCATAGTGGGGTCTTCCAGCAGATCAGTGGCTGAGAGGCAAGGATCAGTCGTCATCTAGGATCGACGGGGGTGTTTTTCCATTTTTTTTTTCTGTGCACCCCTTTTCCTCCCCTGAGGACGCCGACATGGGTAAATGACTTGCTGATTCACATCACTACCAACAGCCTCACAGCATCCTCCCTCCCCGACTCCATCCTATGGAGCCGTAAGAGCCCTGTGCTTGTGTCAATCAATTCGCAGGGACGTTAGTGCCAGAAGCACCCTGGAATCCCACCCCAAGGAGGAGAGCATTCATTGGGACGCTCAATCCTCGTTCCCCTACCAATCCCCAGCAACCTGAATCCATTCCAGACCCAGGTCACCAGTGTGGTGTGAGGTGTGGCGTCCAGCGCCTCAACTCTCAGCGCCACTGGGCCGGCGAGTTTTTTATTTTTATTTATTGAACTGTTTCACCAGGAGGGCACACTGAACAACAAGTTGTTCATCTCATGGTGCAACTGGGGGGGGTTAACATGAGGGTAAAAACACAGAGATTATGCAAATAATGGATAGATGAATTGTTACACATTATGTAGGAGCAGGTACACAGAAGTGCAGCAGTTAGGGTGAGGTACAAATAGATACAGCTAGTAAAATGATACATCGAATAGGAGTCCACAGATTTAACGATGCAACATTACAGGCAGTACAATAATGCAGTAGAACTATCAAAGCGCAATAATATACCTAGGGCAGGCTCAGGGCAGTACACAAGTGCTGTAAGGAGGAGAAGAGAAGGGAGGGGAGTAGCTAAAAGTCACTAAGGAGGTAAAGTGGAAAAGGAGGAGAATAGGGGGAAGGGAGGGGAAGCAGCCAGGACTAAATTACTCCATCAGGATGATGAGGACCCTGCAAGGGTAAATGGGGGCTGGAGGGGGGGGAGGGAAGACAGCCAAAACCTGTTTCCCCTTCAGGATGCTGAGAACCCTGCAAGGTGGGGAGGAGTTGGTGGGCTGAAACTAGGAATAAAGGTAATTTAAGGAGGGTTAAAGCAGGAGCAACTTGGAGAGAGGGAATTATGGAGGACAGTGCTAAGAGAGTAGGAGGAAGAGGAATGGCGTATTGGGGAGGGGGTTCTAGATTTTAGCGAAGTGATTGGCAAAACAAGTCTGGCCAATGAGAGTTGAATGGCGTGGGACCACCAAGGTGCATGTGTCACTAGATCTGAGGGAATGGGAGGGTGTGGGAGAGGTGGAGAGGGAGGAAGAGAGTTAGGAAGGGAGAATGCCAAGCCAGAATTTGGAGGTTAGTTTTGACACTGTGGAAGAGGTGCCTATTTGATAGTGGAGGGAAGGCAAGGGCACGACAGAGTTCACAGTGGTGGATACGAGTGGGAGAGTCAAGGGTAAAGCAGCAGAAGGAGTTGAAGAGAGTGTCCAATTTGGTCAGGAAAGATTTGGGAGCAGCATTATAGACTTTGTTGCAGTAGTCAAAGATGGGGAGTATCATCTTCTGGACAAGTTCTTGCCTCACAGTCAGTGGAATACAACTATGATTCCTGTACAGGGCACCAAGCTTGGGGTTCAGTTTATTCAGTATGGTGTCGATATGCACAGAGAAGTTGAGGTGTTGTTCCAACCAAACCCCAAGATATCTAAATGGGGAAGTGTCCTCAAGAGTTGTACTGTCAAGAGTGTGGAAGGAAGGCAGGTCAAAGAGCCAAGAGAGTTTCTGCCTGATGCTGAAGGTCATAGAGACTGTCTTCTTGGCATTTAGGAAGAGCTGGTGGGAGACAAGCCAGAGCTGAACTTGGTTGAAATCATGCTGTAAACTGGTTACCACATCAACAGGGTTTTTGCCGGAACTGAACAAGACAGTATTCATCGGAGTACATATGAATGGAGGCAGATGAACAGGCTGTGGGAAGGTCATTAAGGAAGATGAGGAAAAGCAGAGGACCAAGCACAGAGCCCTGCGGGACACCAGTGCTGATAGGGAGAGGAAAGGATGTGGAGTTAGAGATTCTGATCAATTGAGTCCTACCGGTCATTTAGGATTTAAACCAGTTTGTTGCAGATGAGGCGAGGCCTGCTGTGGAAAGAGAGTCGAGAAACAGGGTGTGGGAGACAGTGTTGAATGCCTTGGCTAGGTTAACAAAAATGGCTGAGGTGATCATGCCATCATCCATCCAAGTGAGGATAGCACCGGTGAGCCTGAGGAGAGAGGTAGTTATAGAATGGTTCTTCCGAAAACCAGATTAGAACGGGATGAAGAAGGAGGTGTCAGTGAGAAAGGAGGAAAGTTGAAAGAGAAATTGAGCGGCTTCACCCACCCATAGAATGGGTTGAAAGAGAACATACCAAAGGATAGCTCATGGTCCACTGCGCTTATAAAATGGAGCACTGTCTGGCAAGAAAAACAAACTCTAGCCAGAGCCGATATGGCTGTGACAAGCTACCAAATGAACCAAAAGGTACACGTGTGCATAGAAAATATTGAACACCCGGGTGTAATTTGGCCATTTTTTGGAGGTGTTGCACCAAATTTTCAACATGGCCTTTTTGGGTCCCCACCTCATGAATCATGCCAGTGTCATTTTGTTCACTTGCCCTGAAAGGTGATTTCGCACAGCGACCATGCCATTCTGTGCCACAGGTGCGTAAAATGTTTTGGGCACAATGTGAAAAATGACAGCTATACTGTTAAAAAGAAGATATACAAACATGGCAATGTTGAAAATCTGGACTGAAAATATTTAAAATTGACAAAGTTAGGAGTGTGTGTAGAAACTGCACAATGCACACTCATAACACAGTCATTTTCTGAAATTTTTTCACCAAATTTGCAATATGGGCTTTTTGGGACCCCATCTCATGAACAGTCATACTGTTACTGCATTAATCGGTCCCAAAAGATGATTCCATGCAGTGACCGTGAAATCACCTTTCAGAACCAAGTAATGAAAGACAGTGACAGTGTTCATGAGTTGGGGTCCCAAGAACCCCAAGTTGAAAATTTGTGGCCAAAATTCCAAAACATGGCTAATTTATCAACATAAGTTGAAAACCCCATTGACTGGCAGTATAGCACGCTTACCTTTAGAAACATAGAAACATAGAATTTGATGGCAGATAAGGACTACTTGGCCCACCCAGTCTGCCCATTTCCCTACCTAATGGATAAGCTGCAGATCCTAGTTAACCAGCAGCCTACTTCTTCCTATCCCCAACCCTAGAATTGCCTTATGACTGTCCCATGCATGTTTGAATTCCACCACTGTTTTTGACTCCACAACCTTCCTCCGAAGGCGCTCCATGCATCCAAAACCTCTCTCTGAAAAATACTTCCTTAAATTACCTGTGAGCTGCCCCTCTATCTTCAAATTGTGCCTCCTTGTTCTTGCACACCTATTTTTTGAAAGATGCTACCCTCCTGTACTTTGTTGATTCCCTTGAGGTACTTGAAAGTTTTCTATGTCCCCTCTCCTCCTTTCCTTGAGGCTATACATATTAAGCTCCTTAACTCTCTCTCATATGTCTTCCGTGCAGACCCTCACCATTTTAGTTGCCCTCCTCTGGACAGCTTCCATCCTGTCTATGTCTTTGCGGAGATTGGGTCTCCAGAACTGCACAGTACTCAGATGGGGTCTGACCAGCTGTCTGTACAGAGGGATAATAACTTCCTGCTTTCTACTGGTGATGCCTCTCCCTCACGCATCCTAGTATCCCCCAGCCCTCCTTGCTGCCCTCTCACATTGCTTGCCCACCTTTAGGTCATCTGATATGACTACCCCAGGTCCCTTTCCATTTTGTTGTTGTTAGTATCTCACCCCCACTGTGTACTCTTCCCTGGGTTTTGTTTCCAGGTGCATTACCTTGCACTTCTTAGCATTGAATCTAAGCTGCCATACATTTGACCATTCCTCTAACCTTGCCAAGTCCCTTCTCATCCTTTCCACCCCACCTTGTGCATCAACTCTGTTGCAGATCTTGTGTCATCTGCAAAGAGACATACTTTTCCTTCCAGTCCCTCTGCAATGTCACTTATAAAGACATTGAAGAGGACCGGTCCTAATACTGAACTCCCGCGGTACCTCACTAGTAACCCACCTTCTTCAGCGTGACTCCATTTACTATTACCTCTGTGTCCTATTCTCCAACCAATCTTTACCCAGGCTGTCATCTTGGGACCCACTCCCAGGCTGGCTAACTTGTATATTAATCTTTGTGTGGACTGTGTCAAATGCTTGCTAAAGTCTAGGTAGGCATGTCCACAGCCCTCCCTGATCTACTACTTTGGTCGCCCAGTCAAAGAAATCCATCAGATTCGTCTGGCATGACCTTCCCGCTGTGAATCCATGCTGCCTTGGGACCTGTGCCCCTCTGGCCTCTAGACACTTGACAATTCTTTCCTTCAGAAGTGATTCCATCATTTTCGCTATCACTGAGGTTAAACTAACAGGTCTGTAGTTCCCTGCTTCTGCCCTGCTCCAGCTTTTGTGAAGGGAAATCACATCTGCCCTCTTCCAGTCCTCCGGTACCACCCCATCCTCCCATGATTTGTTAAAGAGGGTAGTCAGTGGTGTCACTAGCTCTACCCTTAGTTCTTTTAGAATTCTGGGATGAATCCCATCAGGCCCCATTGCTTTGTCCACCTTCAGTTTTAAGATTCTTTCAGAACCCTTTCTTCTGTAAATGGGCTGGTTTCAATTCTGTATCCAGAGTGTTTCTATTGTTTGTTTTAGGTGTCCCTCCTCTTCATTTGTAAATACTGAGCAAAAATATTTGTTTAGTATCTCTGCCTTTTCACAGTCACCCTCTGCCCACCCACTCCCTTTATTAAGCCTCACTACTCCCTCCTTGGTCTTGTACTCCCTGAGGTACCTATAAAGGTTTTATCCCCCTTCTTAACTGAGTTGGCTATCTTTTCTCGGTTTGGGCCTTTGCTGTTCTGACAGCCTTCCAGCTTCCTTTGCTTTAACTGATACAATTCTCTGTCCTGCTCCTTCTGTGATTCCCTGTACTTCCTGAATGCTTTCTTTTTCTCTTGAACCTTCACTGCCACTTCCTTTGAGAACCATAGTGGTTTCTTACATCGTTTTGCTTTATTTGCTTCACACAAAGGCTTGTTACCTCTCTGATGGCAGTTTTTATTATTCCCCATTGTTCTTCCACCCCTCCTTCCTGCCCTTTTGCTAGTGCATTCCTTAGGCACTCATCCATTTTGGCAAAGTCAGCCCTCCTAAAGTCTAGTACTTTTGCCTTTGCATGGCTTGACTCTATTGCTGTATTTATTGCAAACCATACTGTTCGATGGTCGCTAGTTCCCAGATGGCTACCCACTTCTACATCTGTGATCCTCTCTCCATATCCATTTGAGAGAACCAGGTCTAAGATTGCTCCTCCTCGAGTGGGTTCCAATATAGTTGTCTAGGCATGCCCCTGTAGGGGATCTAGAATAACCCCACTTTCAGTGGCTGCTGCAACTGCACTCCAGTTAACATCTGGCTTATTCAGATCACCCATGAGCAATATCTCCCCTTTTTCTGCCATTCTAAATCTCCTCTATCATTTCCTTGTCCATTTCCCTCCTCTGAGAGAGTTCTATACTAACCCCTATGCGGATTGTGGTGCCATTGCCTGTCTTCAAATTGACCCACAGTGCTTCTTCTCCCTCCCTGTTTACCCTTTTGTTCTGCTGCTTGATTCCTTCCCTATGTAAAGAGCTACTCCTCCTCTTTACCCTCCCTGTCCCTGCTGTAGATAGTGTATCCTGGTATGTTTACGTCCCAGTCATGGTTTTGTGTGTACCATGTTTCTGTGACTGCCACGATATCCAAATGTTCCTCCTCCATCAAGGCCACTAATTCAGGAAGCTTGTTACCCAGACTACGGGCATTGGTACTCATTGCTGTCCATTTTTTGATGGCTTTAACTTCTGTTGCAGCATCCTCCACTGACCTTTATGCCTCAGTCTTTTTCTCATTTAGTACCCTGTTTTGTAGGGAGAGGCTGGGATTTTTCTGCTGCTTATCAGTGCCTCTCCTCTTGACTAGTTTAAAAGCTTGCCAAAGAAACATTTATACCGATTGCTCAAAAGACTTGTTCCGTTCCTGGACAGATGCAGACCATCCTGCCAGTATAGGCTGGTGTCCCTCCAGGTGGAACCCCAGTCCCCAATGAAGCCAAACCCCTGTGCGCCACACCATTTTTTCAACCATTCATTAAACTGTATGGTGCAAAGTGCCCTCGCATCACCCATGCTATTGACAGGCAGCACCTCTGAGAAGGATACTGTGTGTGCTACTTGTCTTAGGCCCCTCCCCAACTCTACAAAGTCCTCCTGCACTGCTCTAATCTCATGATAAGCCAAGTCATTTGTCCCTAGGTGGACAATGACGTCCAGCTCAGACTCCCGTGCAGCTGTTCTCGTGATCCTGAGGATGCGCTTCCTTTCCCTCCAAGCCATGGCACCAGGCAGGCACCTTACTTCAGTTTTCCCTGCTCCCCCCAGTTCTATCCCCCTAATACTTGAGTCCCCCACCAGGAGCTGCTTCCTTTCCTTGTGGTGTCCTCTGCCTCCTTCTTGTGGGCCTTCCTTGTGACAGTTGTCCTCAGCCTCCTTAGTCTCCTCTGCGGGTGCATCCATAAGGGAACTATGCTCCCCCAGAATGGTGTATGCATTGTGGAGTGGAACAACTGACTGGGTGTGCCTCTGTTCCAACATCTTCACCCTCTCTGAGCCCACTGTGGTCCAACTGCTGTGCTTTCTTCGCAACCTCTGAGGTAGTGGTGGTGGCTCTGGTGCTCCCTGGATGGGGGAAGTTCCCTTTCTACTGTCCAGTGTGGCCTGGGGGAAGGTTCCCTTTCTACTGTCCAGTGTGGCCTGAAGATGGGCAACTTCCTCCCTCAGGGCAGAGAGTTGTCTGCAAATAGGGCTGCATCTCAGCCTCCAGAAAGACTCCCGGAAGACTGCTGCCCCACAGCCATTACACTGCACTACTCCCCGTTTATCTACTTTTTTTTTTTTTTTTGATTTTTCAGGTTGCGGTTCAGCTTTGAAGAGTGCAGACGTGTCCTGGTCCAGAGCAGTGACAGCGCCGACCTCCAGAGGTAAGTATGGGAGGTAAGCGGGAGGCTGCGGAGAGGTGGGTGGGTAAGGGAAGGGGAGGGGCTAGGGCGATGACGAAGAACCATTTTCTTTTACAGGAAAAACAAACACGTTGGGGATGGTTTTCTTTATTTACAGGGGAAAAGGCATACATTTGGGCACACTGGGGTGGGCTCCCAGTGTACCACATGAGCAGGAAGTACATGATGCTGGCACAGAGATTGGGCACCTTGATGTACTTAACGAAAATAAAGAAAACATACATTGGGCATACTGGTGGGCTCCAGTGTGCCAATCGTGAGTTGGAGGCACATAATGCCAACATGGGAATTGAGCACCCCAATGTTGGAGCTGGGATCACGATCATTTGGGCACACTGAGGTAGGCTCGCAGTGTGTCACATGAGTTGGAGGAGTACATAATGCCAACACAGGGACTGGGCACCTTGATGTTGGTGCGGGGACCAGGACCGAAGGGAGCGGAGAGGACAGCAGCAGCAGTGGAAGGGTGCGGGAGGCTGTTCTTTGCTGCCAGTACTGGGAGGGAGCGGGAGGACAGGAGGAGTGGGTGAGTGTGGGAGGAGTGCCATCCGAAAGATGGCGGTGACGATGCAACTGCACATGTGTGACATCTGCGTATGTGTAGTTGTGGTGAATGGCATATTGCCATTCACAACATGACAGCGCCAGCAGAAAGCATGTGTATGAGTTGCACATGCACAGTTCTAGCCCAGGAATGTGGAAGTAACAGCCAAAATAGTGTGGCTGTTATTTCATAGTGGCTGACCATGGTGGAGTGTTTCAAGCTCCATTGGACTATTGGAAGGATATTTCCAAAAGTCCCACAGAAGGTTCCACGATCGGCCGTTTTTCTAAGATACGATCGATCCTGAAATGGCTGTAGGCTCTGTCCACAGCTGTAAAAAGGGGGGGGTATGTCGAAGCATTAAGGAGAAGTCTATTTGTTATAGTGGTTGTATTGCGCTGCAAGAAAAAATAGTTCCTCTGCAAATAAAGCAGGTGAAACCCCTAGGTGACGCTACCCCAAGGGCTACTACCCCTGCCTGCTTGGCTAATAGCAGGTTAAGGGGCCTGAGTTCTGAAACAGGTGCCTCCACCCAGTGGTCAGGGTTGGTAGTGGTCAAGCTAACCTGGGTACAGCCCTTCGGGACACTGTAACCCCCCTCTTTCCTTATTAGTGGTCAGAACAATACACAATAATCACTTTCACAATACCCCTGATACACCACACAAGTACCCACACTGTTGCACTTACCATGAGGGCTTTCCTCTGGCCCTAGCCCTGGGGACCCCTGTAAAACAAGATTATGCACCGCAAATAACAGCAGTACAGTACTCTTGCACAAACTGGAACCACAGTCAGGGTAAATGCAAAAAAGAGTTTGATTTGATTTATTTAAGGGACTTGAACAAGGGAGGGGCATAATCAGGTTAATTTGCTTAAAGGCTCAATCAATCACACAGTTATGCATGCACTTCATGGTCCATAAGCAGTCACACACTCTGAGTACCCAGATAGGGAATGGTGGGCAAGTCAGGAACATTGCAGCTGGTTGGGGCCCTGTGATGGAAGAAAACAACATGTACAACACACACTATTTGTAATCCGGGGCCGGAGGGCTCAGTTCATGAAGAGAAAACAAGAAGACAATCACAAGATACATTTTTAGATTAGGCTGTTTGTTGCAGGGAGCTACCCTGATGATTACTCACGATAACGAAGATTGGACACAGGTTGGACGAAAATCGAGACAGCAGGTGGTTAATCCGGAGTGCCAGGAGAAGCAGGGCCCACACGATTCTCTGAGGTGTCATTCCTGTTCAAGCGTTAAAGAAGAGGGCTGATCCCCAGGCAGGTCTCTGGTTGGTGGCTTTCTCTGTGCAGTGGGGTAGTCTGGCAGCGCCAGCGTGGCATGGCCCAGTCCGAATGGAGATGAATGCGGATTCAGTCCTATTAGGCTGGATAAAGCTTCCAACAAGCAGAACACAGTTCACACAGTGGGGAACCAAATCATGACCCACTTTCAATACACAGCACATTTACATGTACGGAAATTCTACTGTACTAGGCAAACCGCTCTCCGGTCACGATCGCAAAGTCTTTGCACAAACCGGGGATTCAGAAGCAGCTGGAAATCCTGACAGGCCGATCGCATTCAGCAAAATCTTTGGTCTTTTTCAGGTATGAGCCTGGTAAAAAATCAGTGACTTACTTCGTTTTCACAAACTTGGATTTATTCCGAAATAATTATCTTCTCTCCCTCTCACGGGCAGCAGGCAAACATGCAGGCCACAACTCAGGCCTTTCCACAATTCTCCCATGCAGAACTACTCAGACGGCTGCTTGACAGTCTCAATGTTTTGCTTCTTCAGTGCTTAACCGAGATCTGACTCAACTGCCAGCAAGCCAGGGACTTTCCCCAGAATCCAAAAGGTTTGGTTGGCCGATCTGTCTTTTACAACAAAGGCTCCTCCTTCAGGTACAAAAAGGCGCTATTAGCCCTAAACTACAATTGGGGGTTCCTGAAAAGTCTTCCTCATGCTTGCCTAAATGCTCACTGCCAGGCTGGTGTCCGGCATTTTAGCAGTTTAAATGTGATTGCCAGAGAGTGCCTGTATAGCCTCTGTGTACTGTCTCTTTAAGAGCTGCCTGATTGCAGCTTAAGTAACCTGAGAGGGAACTCTGCTGAAAGATGTAACTATTTGCTGAAAATCATTTAGAGTGATAATGATAATGTAGTTTGTCTAACCTGCCTTCTTTATAGCAAGGACTGTTTTGTTTGTCTCCACTATTGTGGTCCTGGCCTGCAAATTGGACCAATCAGTTCTAGTGAGACCTAAAATGTAGCCGGACTACAGGAGCTGTCTGAAGTCAAAATCTGTAGGAACTGTAGTTTTGAACTTTTTGCGCCTTTTTTGCAGCTGAAGGGGGAGCTCTCGCTTTGACAGCCAAATCAGCCAACCAAATCTTTTGGATCTTGGGGAAGTCCCGGGCTGCTTGCAGTTTTCAGTTTGTTCTGAGCTAGGAAGTGAAATGAGAAGAGCTCAAGTGTATTTTGGGCAGCAATCCTGAGTGGATTTGCATGGGAAAACTGTGAAAGGGCTGAGTTTCTGGCTTGCATGTCTGCCAGCTGCTCCTGAGAGGGAGAAAAGAGAATTATTTTGGACTAAATCCAAGTTTGTTTGACTAAAGTAAGGTACTGAAGTGGACCAGGCTCAACCTGAAGAAGACCGAAGATTTTACTGAATGCAATCGGCCTGTCAGGAGTTCCAGCTACCCCTAAGCTCCCGGTGTGTGCACAGACTTTGTGACTGTGACCGGGGAGTGCTTTGCCTGGTACAGCAGAATTCCCTTACATGTAAATGTGCTAGGAGCTGCTAGTAGGTTTTGAATTAGTTCCCCACTGGGTGAACTGTGTTCTGCTTGCTGGAAGCTGTATCCAGCTCAAAACAGACTGCATCCGAATTTGTTTCCATGTGGTCTGGGCCTTGCCAGACTGGCCCAGCCAGACTACCCACTGCAGAGAGAAGCCATCGACGAGAGACCTGCCTGGAGATCAGCCCCCTGCTCCACGCTTGAATAGGAACGACGCCTCTGTGACTCATGTGGGCCCTGTTTCTCCTGGCATTCCAGATCAACCACCTGCAGTCACGATTTTCGTCCAGCCTGTGTCCAGTCTTGGGTATCATGAGTAAATACCAGGGTAGCTCCCTGCAACAACAGCTTAGTCCGAGTGTGTCATTTGATTGTCTTATTGTTTCGTTTCTTTTATGAACTGAGCCCTCTGGCTCCGAATTACAAATATTGTGTACTGTGAATGTTGTGTTTTCCATCACAGGGCCCCAACCAGATGCAACCCTGGGCAACAGTCCTGGCTAGACCATCTCTTCTACACCTGGGTACTCAGAGGTGTGACTGTGTGGGGGGACTCAGAGTGCATGCATAACTGCTTGATTGATATAACCTTTAAGCTAATTAACCTGATTTTGCCCCTTCCTTGTTTAAGTCCCCTGAATAAATCAGATCTAACTTTTTCTGCATGTAATCTAACTGTGGTTCCAGTTTGTGCTCAAAGTACTGTACTGCTGCTATTTGCTATGCATAACCTTGTTTTACATGGGTCCCCAGGGTGGAGCCAGAGGAACCAGCCCTGGTGGTAAGTGCAAACAGTGTGGGTACTTGTGTAGTGTACCAGGGGTATTGTGAAAGTGATTATTGTACAGTGTCCGGGCCACTAGAGGGGAAAGGGAAGGGTTACAGTGTCCCAGAGGGCTGTGCCCATGTTAGCTTGACCACTATCCACCCTGACCTCTGGGTGGATGCACCCGTTTCAGAACTCAGGCCCCTTAACCTGCTACTAGCCAAGCAGGCAGGGGTAGTAGCCCTTGGGATAGCGCCACCTAGGGGTTACATTTATTTCTGCTGCTCTGGCGGTCTTGCAGCACCCCACCAGTTCCTTCACCATCTGTCTCATGGACATGCCAGTTATCCACGATTTACCCAGAACCACACATGGCGGTGGGTGGCCTGTCATGTCAGTTGTGCACAGTCCTACAGTGGGTGACAGAAAAGAACTAGGGCTTTTTACTCCAGTTTGCTCCCCAGGGTGCCAGCATGTGGTAATGTGCACGCATGCATGGCATCCGGTGACAGTCCCTCCCCTGCAGTGTGTGCTCCCTTGTTCTACCACGTAGCCTCTGCCAGGAGGTCAAGCAATGACACACTAGTATTCCAGAACCTGGGTTGCCAGAGTCACAAACAGTAGCTGTACCATTGCACCAATGTGCAGGCTAGGTATGTAATCTCTTGACCAACTGTCATGTGGTACGAGTTGACCAATGATGCATGATCTTTAGAACCCATTTTACAAATAGTGTTGCGTGCCATCTGCAACTTATATCACCTATCAATCTCATCCAAGGGCAGCATGTACACTATAGACCAGTAACAGAAACAAGCCCTTATGCACCCAACAACTGAGTGCAGCAGCAATTGCTTTCCATACAGCCATTTGCACCACTGCCACTGTCCAATTCCTGCTATTAGATATTCATGCCAGCAACCTCCCAGTCCCATCAGCCCGGTGGCGTGGAGGGTTGAGGCGCTGGATGCCACACTTCGTGCCATGCCGGCGACCTGAGTTCTGGAACGAGCTCAGGTGCCAGGGGTCGGCAGAGGATGGAGAAGATTGAGCATCCAATGGACTGCTCTACTGTCCCTGGGGAGGGATCCAGGGCATCTCCGGTGCAACAGGGACCATCTGTGGAGACCAGGGATACTATGAGCACTGGAGCAGCTAAGGGGGGAGGAGCGTGGCAGACACTTGTGGCAACAGACATGCAGATGTCCTTGCATGCCACACTCCTCGAGGAGAAAAACAAGCAGGAAAATCCCATCTCAGGGATAGGCGAAGGCTCCTCCAGTGCCGTCGACCACACTCCCACAGTTGGACCTCCTCTACCAGGGCCCCCTCCATCTCCACCTCTGGCCCAGCACATTAGATTATAGGTACAGCACCAGGGAAAAAAGCAGCCCCAACTCGGGGGATTCAGAGCCGGGGGATCCACCGGGCTGGAGTGGACCTGGTGGAGGGCTTCAGACAGGGAGGTAGAGTCACAGGATGAGTGAGGTAGCTGGAGAGAGATCCCTGGGACAGGAGCAGAAATAAAGTCCACAAGAAAAATAAAAAAAGAAACTCCCAGCTCCATCTGCCACCCCCAGCCCCAAGTCATGACCAGTGGAGAGCCACATGGAGTGGGGCCTTAGAGTGCCAGCGACCATCATACTGATGATTCATGGTACATTCATTTTTTTCCACCTTTCTGCCCCAATCCTGTGCACCCCCTGTCTGGTGCAAGGTGCTAACCCAACAGGTTTGAGAGTATGCAGTATCCCAGTAATGAGGAGGAGGCAAGCTTCTTGGCCCACCACAATGTTTACTGTGGCTGTGGAACATGGCACCTGCCCTATCCCAGCTAGAAACACTGCCATGCAGAAGCACCATCCCAGGACTCCCAGACGCCCAGCCAGCTCCACAGGCTGCTCCCAAACACTGGTTGCCAGTTTGACACAGTTGTGCTGGGCCATCAAGCAGCCCCCAGCACAGCTGGATCCAAAGAGAAACTTTCCATAATCACCTGCTGCTCTCTGCCAGAAAGGAAGGACTCAAACCACTGCAGCACTGTTCTGACGAGTCCCTGATAATGCCCTAAGCTGATCTAATAAAAATCTGATGCTTCACAGTTCAAATGTCAAAGAGAGTTGCCAGAGAACAACAACCACTGCCACCCCTGCCCCTTGCCAATAAGAGATATTCATCACCTTAACAACAGCAGTCTCAGTGTTGTCCCAAGGTCTGAAACAGAGTGGAAAGGCTCATGCTGTGGAAATCAAAGTGCTCCAGAAGAACCTAAAGCAGCGATACCCACACATTCTCAAGTACCTTCCCTAAAAGGGGGAGGTTTGAGACAGGCCTGTAATTTGCTATAATTTCTAGATCCTAAGATGCCTTTCTGAGAAGGGGTCAGTATACCATCATAACGGCGACTGCAATTGAGAGACTTGAATATGAGTGACTCAATTACAGTGCCTTTATGTGGCCTACCGTGCAAGGTTAACGATAAGGGTGACAGGAAGAAGGGAAGGGTGACGGGAGGGAGGGCAAAAGAAAAGAAAGGGTATGTATGGGGTTGTGCAGTGAGAGGTTGCTGAGCTGGCACTGTGGGGGAGTGGTGAGGGAGGTAGGCTACAATGGGAAGGATGCAGGGCTCGGGGCTGGGAAGAGATACCATTTTTTATTGCCACACGTGCTCCGTAAAGCAATTTTTTTTACCCATGGTTCTTTCCTCCTCCCCCGCAATTCACCCCTGGAGTTAGTAATCATTAAGTGGGAGGGTGTGGGTGGCACAGCGCCCCACAGAAAAACCTGTTTAGTTTCACCATTGTTTCTTCACTAGAGTGGACATCACCTTTTTATTTTTCAGCGATGTGCACTCGCTGTAATGGTGATTGCTATTCCGCGATCACCATTCTGACATGGAACCGAGGGGTCTTAGCATCACCCTCATCAGGGCAGTAGGAAACATTCCCTCCTCAAAGAGCACGGTAAAACTTCTGTGAAAACTGGGCAGAGATTGTCCTGGCAGTCACCACCAACCAAGTAAAGCCCTGATTTAGTGCAAAGAAAGTGTGTCTCAGCCTGACTACAAACCCATACACCAGTTCACAAGGAACTGGCTATGCTCCCAGCATTGGAATGCCTTCAGCATCTTTGCTCTGATCAATACAGAACAAAACCTGTCAACCTGTGGAGATCCAAGCCGTGATAGCCTTTGGCACTAGGCAGAAACTATCTAGGCTACCATCCCTCCCTACCCTCTTTCCACACCCTAGATGGGACTCCAATAGAGGACACCACCTCTTTTAGATATCTGGGTGTGTGGTTAGACCAACACTTCAGCTTTTCTGTACATATTGATGCCATCCTGAAAATACTGCGCCCCAAGCTTGGCGCCAATTACAGGAACTGTGGTAGCCTACCGTTACCAGTTAGGCGTGATCTTGTTCAGAAAATGATACTCTCTATTTTTGACTATTGTGACAGTCTACAGTGCTGCTCTCAAGTCTTCCATTACCAGGTTGGATCCTCTTTTCAATGCTTTTTGTCACTTTGCTCTCGACTCCCCCTCCCGCACACATCACTGTACATTTTACCACTCTGTGGCCTTCCACTCCCTGGAGTGCAGGTGACTCTGCCACTGCGCTAAATTCACTTCTAAATTCTGGTTTGGGACTCTGCCCTCTTACCTTTCCTCTTCACTTACTGTTCCTCCCCCCCATCTCCCACCAACTCAGATCCACTGACTCACACACTCTAGCTATTCCACATCGCTCCACCTCCACTGGTCAGGATGCTTTTCCCTACTGTTTCCCAAAGCTTTGGAACTCGCTTCCCCCTCCTATCAGACTCTCCTCATCCTCCTCTTCTATCTCCACAGCCCTACATAACTTTTATTTCCCCAACTGTACTTGTTTTTAGCCCCCCTTCGCTATCCTCCCCTCCATTTGCACATTATCCTCTATCCACAATCCCTGACTCAGCCTCCCTCCTGTACACCCCTCCCCTCCATCTCCTTGTCTACTTGTTAGCACTTATTAACCCTGTGCTCAGCCTGCTACTTCTAGCACTTAAAAGATGTTCTGTTTTCTGCCTTATCTACTGGTTTACCTGTTTCTTAGCTACAACAATGTTTGTTACATACATATTGTTGTTACCTTGACTTAATGTTCTGAATTGTATTGCTCTGTATTTGTTCATGTAATCCCCCTACAAATGGGGGTCCCCGAAAAGTATTCCTTGAGCTTGCCTAAATGCTCACTGCTAGGCTGGTGTTTTGCGTTTTAGCAGTTTAAATGTATTGACAGAGAGTGCTTGTATAGTCTCTGAGTACTGTCTCTTTAAGAGCTGCCTGGATTGCAGTCATAATTAATCTGAGAGGGAGCTCTGTTAGAAGATGTACTTGTTTGCTGATCATTTGTTACAGTAGTAATAATATTGCAGTTTGTTCTAACCTGCTTTCTTTGCAACATGGACTACAGTTCTGTTTGTTTCCATCATCTTAGTCCTGGACTGCAGAATGGGCCAATCAGTACATTTGGGACTCTAAAATGGAGCCTGCCTACATGGGCTTGGTGGGGCCAAAACTTGTAGGAATTGTAGTTCTGGGTTTTTGGCACCTAATATAACCTGGAGGGGGAGCCCTTGTTGTGACTGACAGACAGATCAGCCAACCGAACCTGTTGGATCTTGGAGAAAGTCCCACATTGCTTGCAGTTTCAGTTATGTATATGATTCGGAAGGCCACGGAGGACCATGAGAAAACCGTCTTCCTCTGTCCTTTGGGGTTCTACGAATTCCTGAGAATGCCACAGGGGATTTCTGGTGCCCTGGCCAACTTTCAGCAACTGATGGAACATGTGGTGGGAGATATGAACTTGCTGGAATGCCTAGTGTACCTAGATGATGTCACTGTGTTCGGACGCACATTAGAGGACTATGAGACCCGACTGTTTAAAATCCCTAGACCGACTGGAAGACTTTGGGCTCAAGCTGTCCATTGACAAGTGGCAGTTCAAACCTCCGTGAAGTATGCGGGGCACATAGTATCTGCAGAAGGGACAGAGACCGATCCAATAAGGTTGAGTCACTGACTACTTGGCCCCAGCCCCATAACTTGAAAGAACTACAACATTTCCTGGGGTTCTGTGGCTACTACCACAGGTTCATAAAAGACTATTCCAAGGTGATTTGCCCGCTCCTGAATCTCACCCAGGGTTACCCCCCCCCACCAACCATAAATACAAGAAAGGGTCTGTCAAAGAACCCGAGAAAGTATACTTCCGAGCAGGTGAACCTTTTGGGCCCCGCTGGACACGCGAATGTGAAGCAGGCTTCCACAAAGTCATATACCAGCTCACCCATGCCCCCATCCTCGCCTATGTTGACCCTACCAAGCCCTATGTGCTGCATACGGACGCTAGTCTGCAGGGCCTAGGAGCTGTGCTGTATCAAGATCATGAGGATGGTTTGAGACCAGTGGCTTTTGCCAGCAGGAGTTTGACCCCGTCAGAACGAAACTATCCTGTGCATAGGCTGGAGCTCCTTGCCCTAAAATGGGCCATTGTTGATCAGTTTCATGAGTACCTCTATGGGGCAAAGATATTAGTGAAGACCAACAATAACCCATTAAACTATGTACAGACTTCAGCTAAGTTGGACGCCACTGGACACCAGTGGCTCTCTGCTTTATCAACCTATGATTATGCTGTTGAATACAGGCCAGGACTGAACCATATTGATGCTGACGCCCTGTCATGAAGGCCAGCCTGCAAGAGTGATTGGGTCAGGTTGTTTGAACCTGACATCCGAGCATTGTGCCAAAAGTTTGATATAGATGAACAGATGTCTACTGACACAGTGGACTGTTTAGTAGATTTCTTGGGCCCTCCTGATACCTGCATACCGGCTGCCTATTGCCATTTCTCTACCCTAGATATTAGTGCACCACCTCAATTTGACAATGACAGCATTCAGTGGGCTCAATCCCAAGATCCTATGATTCAGCCAGCACTTGATGCTCTGCATGCGGGGAAAGATGTGTCCCAGTTGCGGTCCCCTGATTTGTGAACTGCCCTATTGTTTAAAGAAGGCCCCAGGCTGAAGTTACACAATCAGTTGTTATACAGAGAGACAGTGGATAGCAGTGGTCAATTAGACAAGCAGCAATAGGTGCTGCCCATGGCCTTTAAAGATCTGGTACTGAGGTCCCTCCATAATCACATGGGGCACCTCAGTATTGACAGAACTCTCAACCTGATACAATCTCGATTCTACTGGCCCAAGATGGGGGCCGATGTTGAGCACCATATAAAGACCTGCAGTCGTTGCCTGCAAAGGAAAGCCCTGCTTCAGAGAGCTGCCCCCCCCTTGTCAATATTACTACCAGCACCCCATGGAACTGGTCTGCATAGACCTTTGATGTTTAGAACCTGATCAGCAGAATACTGGCAATGTGTTAGTGGTTATGGATCATTTCACATGATATGCACAAGCTTTTTCAACTAAAGATCAAAAGGCCTCTACCATGTCCAAGGTGCTAGTGGAAAATTTATTTGTCCACTACGATGCCCCCCAGCAGATCTACTCTGACCAAGGCAGAGACTTTGAAAGTCGGCTAATCAAAGAAATGCTCTCTGTGTGTGTGTGTGTGGGGGGGGTGGTAGTCAAGACCCACTCCCTATCACCCGCAGGGGGACCCTCAACCAGAACGTTTTAACCGCACCCTTCTAGGCATGCTGGGCACCCTCCACCCAAAAGACAAGCATAAGTGAAGCCAGCAGATTAGCACCTTGGTAGACGCGTACAATTGCACCAAACATGATGCTACTGGGTTCTCCCCCTACAACCTCATGTTTGGGAGGGAGGCCCGCCTGCCAGTTGATGTCTGTTTTGGGGTCTCTCCAGATGGGGTCTGAGCTGAAAACTACCTGCAGTATGTACAGAAACTGAAAGCTCAATTGAACTATGCATATCAACTGGCCCAGACAATGGCCGGTAAAATAAATCGCGCCAACAAAGAGAGGCACGACAAGAAAGTAAAGGCTCAAGAGCTATGGCCTGGAGACCGTGTTTTGTTACACAATTTGGGACTATATGGCAAGCACAAAATTACTGATGGGTGGCACCATCTTCCTTATGTAACAGTTGGAAAGTTGGATGATCTACTAGTATACAAGGTACGCCCTGAGAATAACTCCAAAGCTGTCAAGACCATGCACCATAACCACTTGCTGCCTATTGGCCAAGTTATTATTGAAGCTGAGCCAGCAGAGATTGCCTCCACTGAGCTGGTGACTTGTGCTGCTGTAAAAAGAGACAGGAGTCAACCTACCCCAGTAGTTATAGAGTTAAGGTTTCCTCTTCAGCAGGCCCAGAATGATAGTGACTGTCAGTCCACCTCTGATGATAGTGAGTGTGACAATGCCAACTATCCCTCCTATGAATTGAGTCAGCTGTTTGAGGTAACCCTATGGCTAATTGCGGGGATGAAGCTGGGCCTTCTGGACTGCCTAACCCCCCAGCTTCGTCCTTGGAGCCAATGCTCCCTGAAAGTGAGGTGCAAAGCATCACATCTGAGGTTGCGGACTCTCTGTGTTTTGTGGAACTGTGTGAATTGCCTGAAGAAGGGGCTGATGGTCTGCGTCTCCCTGGTGACACACCAGAACTTGAACAATAATATGAGAGTACTGACAGCCTCCCTTCAATGCCGCAAAGCCTAATTGTGCCAGAACCTTCTTTAAATGAGCCACGTGTTGTGGAAACAGAGCCTACAGAGCAAGGAGCTGACAGTGCTCCCAGTTTGGACACTCCCATCCATGCAGAGGCACCCCTTACGAATGATGAAAGCTCCAATGTTAGTGCTGAAAGTACAGAGACTGTGGCTGTTCCCCCTAGAAAGACTGGCCGAGCTGTCAAGCCAGTATTGCGCTTCAGTTATGATTCTCCCAGGAGGCCAGTGGATTTACCTCTCAATGTGGTTCACAGAGGTGTTTATATTTCTCAGAGCTCACTACCCAAACTGAGCTTAATGGCCAATTCCAGGTTGATTGTTCTTCCTTCTCAGTATGGTGCCCCTGCCCCATCCAGCCCCAAGTTAGCTGATAGGGAAGGGCCACTCCTACTTTAATTAATGTACAGGAAGTTATAACATGAATCAGTATTGTGGTGTCACAAGTATGTTAATCATAGTGGACTCAGTATTACCTGTATGAAACATGCATAAGTATTGTCCTTATGGATATAGTATCATGAAGTATAGTGAATATATATAGTAAAGTAACAAGTTTATGTTAACTGTTGCATGATGGTACAGACTTGACACGAATGCCAAGCTTTCTCCAGGCAGGAAAGGGTGTAACCCCCCCTACAAATGGGGTTCCCGAAAAGTCTTCCTTGAGCTTGCCTAAATGTTCACTGCCAGGCTGGTGTTTTGCATTTTAGCAGGTTAAATGCATTGCCAGAGAGTGCCTGTATAGCCTCTGTGTACTGTCTCTATAAGAGCTGCCTTACTCACCCATGCTAGTGCCTACCTCCCTCTCTCTGCAGGCACCTAGGCTGGGCCTCTACTTACCATGTTCTCCTTACTACTCTACTGCTTCTCTCCCATTTGATGCTGTTCTTGCTGTATACTCTCAACCTTCTGTTGGATGTACCTCCCATGTCCTTGATATTCCTAAGCTGATTATCTGTTGTTACCTCTGTATAACCCTACGGCGGAGCATATTGCTCCTGTATGTTAACCCTATTGTATTAGCCAACTATCGGAGCATGTGGCTCCTGTGTGTAACCCAACTGTTGGAGCATGTAGCTCCTGTATTTGAAATTGTTTGTCTCTATGGATACCCTGTAACTCCTGTATTTGAAATTGTTTGTGTCTGTGGATACCCTGTAACTCTCCCGGGTCACTCCTGAAAATAGGCACGTTGCTGTCTAGTGTGCTTACCTAGTTAACAAAAGCAAATAAATAAATTGCAGTCATAATTAATCTGAGAGGTAGCTCTGTTAGAAGATGCACTTGTTTGCTGATCATTTGTTAGAGTAGTAATAATATTGCACTTTGTTCTAACCTGCTTTCTTTGCAGCATGGACTACAGCTCTGTTTGTTTCCATCATCTTGGTCCTGGACTGCAGAATGGGCCAATCAGTACATTTGGGACTCTAAAATGGAGCCTGCCTACAGGGGCTTGGTGGGGCAAAAACTTGTAGGAATTGTAGTTTGGGGCTTTTGGTGCCTAAAATAACCTGGAGGGGGAGCCCTTGGTGTGCCTGACAGACAGATCAGCCAACCAAACCTTTTGGATATTGGAGAAAGTCCCACACTGCTTGCAGTTTCAGTTAGATCTGAGTTGGAAAGTGAAGAAGTAACAGCTCGAGACAGTTTGAGCAGCAATCTATAATGGATTCACGTGTGAGAACTGTGGAAAGGCCTGAGTTTGGCCTGCATGCCTGCCTGCTGTTCCTGAGAGGGAACTTGTGCTTTTTTCAGACTGAATCCGAATTTGGAGAGCAAATTAAGCCACTGAATTGCGACCAGGCTTTAACCTGAAGAAGACCAAAGATTTGCTGAATGTGATCGGCCTGTCAGGACTTTCAGATACCTCGGAACTCCTGGACTGTGCAGAGACTCTGTAATTGCAACTGGAGAACCATTTGCCTAGTACAGTGGAATTTCCTTACATGTGAATGTGCTGTGTGCTTATAGTGGGTCATGATTTGGTTCCCCACTGTGTGTCTGAACTGTGTTTTGCTTGCTGGAGGCTGTATCCAGCTCCACGGACTGAATCCGTATCCATTTCTGTTTGCCTGGGGCCGCTACACTGGCCCACCAGAATACCTGCTATGCAGAGAAAGTCATCAACGAGAGACCGGCCTGGGGATCAGCCACCTGCTCAACGCCTTGAACAGGAACAGCACCTGGGTGATTTGTGTGGGCCCTGCTTCTCCGGGCACTCCAGCTCAACAGCCTGCAGTCTCAATTTCGTCTTGCCTGTGTCCAGTATTGGGTATCATGAGTAAACATCAGGGTAGCTCCCTGCAATAACAGCTAAATCTAAAATGTTGTCATCTTATTGTCTTGTTGCCTTTTCTTTCACGAACTGAGCTCCGATTATAAATAGTGTGTGTTGTGCATGTTGCTTTCTTCCATCACAGGGCCCCAACCAACTGCAACATTCCTGGCTGGTCTACCGTTTTCCTACCTGGGTACCCAGAGTGTGTCACTGTGTAGGGACTCTGAACTGCAAGCATTACTGTCTGATTAATATAGCTTTTAAGCAAATAAACATTATTATGCCCCTCCCTTGTTCAAGTCCCCTGAATAAATCAGATTTAACTTTGTCTGCATTTAACCTGACTGTGGTCCCAGTTTGTGCCAAGAATATTGTACTATTGTTATTTGCTGTGCTTAACCTTGTTTTACAGGGGATCCCCAGGGTCAAGCTAGAGGAACCATCCCTGGTGGTAAGTGCAAACAGTGTGGGTAATTGCCTGGTGAATAAGGGTCATTATGAAAGTAATTATTGTATATTGTTCAGGCCACTAGAAGGGAAAGAGTGAGATTACAGTGTCCTAGAGGGTTGTGCCCAGGTTAGCTTGACCACTAACAACCCTGACCTCCAGGTGAGGCACCTGTTTCATTACCCAGGACCCTTAAACTGCTACTAGCCAAGCAGGCAGGGGTAGCAGCCCTTGTGATAGCGCCACTTAGGGGTTACATACAACACTGTATGTATTAGCTATATGTAATTGCACTTATACATTTGTTTTTACTTGCACTTTCTACGCTTGTAACCCCCTCCTCCCATGACGCTTCTGGAAACGAGCTGGTTACAGTTCACATTGTCTCTCCTGGTGAAATATTTTCAAATAAATAAACAGCCGACACCTTATGAACAAAGAAAGTGCCAAATGCTTTGCACTTTTCAGCAGCAATGACTCTTCAAAATTGTAGTCTGGATGTACAGTAATAGTCTGTCTGTGGTGCCAAAAAGCTGAGCTGGTCTGTTCTTCCCTACTGCAATCAATCCTAACAGGAACTTTGCCTTTCTCATGCTGACTGCTCTCTAACACTCACTGTAGGGAGCTCTAAAAGACATTTGTCAGGCAATAACCTCTTCCAAAAATACTCCATCCTTCAGCCCAAAGTTTTCGACTGCCTCGGCTCATAATTACACCACAACACACTTCAACAGACAGTCATGGCGTGAACATGGAAAGGTGCTAAGGTGTCCACCACCGATGAATGAGACATGTTATAACTCTCCACCTCCTGCTTGACATCCCCCACAACTGTCCACAGTGACTAAAATGCTCAGTATTTTTTTTCAATATACCATAGATTTTTGTCTCCTTAGCTCCCTTTAGCCCCCTCTGCACCAGCATGTCACTCCCTGTCACCCATCTTTCCCAGGACTTAACAGTGCAATGATCCCCTCAAAGGATTCCCCACTCCCCATAGCAAAGACAGGAAGGAGAGCGTCGACCCCCACTCAGTTTCCTCATCCAGATAGAAGTCGTGCCTTACAGCCACTGTAGAACCTGCATCGGGATGGTGATTCATCTTGCCATCAGGGTGTTGCCTCCATTTTTGCTCATTGCCTCAGGCCAGCTGATGCAATGACACAGGTATGTATGCATGCTTCCACACACACACACCATGCATCTTGAGCCCCCATGATATGTCTAAGCATTCCTCTGAACATTCGAGACTGACACAGAAGCATAGAAGTTGATGACAGATAAGGACCACAAGGCCCATCCAGTCTGCCCATTTTTTCTACCTTATGAATGTGCCATAGGCTTTTACTCTCTCAATGGGAGGCAGTATAGTGCAGTGGTTTAAGGCTCTGAGCTGCAAATCTGGTGACATCCAGCAGACCAGACCTGGGTTTGAGTCCCACAGCTTCCACTTACATACTGTGTGACCCTGAGCAAGTCACTTAAACTTCCTTGTGTTCCCGGGTCGAGCCTGTAAAAAAGTTTTCAGCTTAGTGTGCTAATCCTGGTTAAGCTAAAAAAAAAAAAAAAGGGCCTATTTATTCATACACATCTGTATTGCTCCCTTATGCCTATCCCATCCCATGCCTGTTTGAAGCCATGCACAGTATTCATATCCACCACTTCCTGAGGTAGGCCGTTCCATGCATCCACCATCCTTTCTGTGAAAAAGAACTTCCTCACGTTACCGTTAATTGGCCTCCTTCTAATCTCATACTGTGTACTCTTGTCCTGCTATTTTTCTTATATTGAAACATGTTAGACTCTGTCACCTTGTTAATGCCCTTAAGATACTTGAATGTTTCGATCATATCGCCTCTCTCCCTCCTTTGCACTAGGGTATACATATTGAGCTCCATTAATCTGTCCACGTATGTCTTCTGATGCAGTCCCTGCACCATTTTGGTTGCCCTTCTCTGGTCTGCCTCCATTTTGTTAATGTCCTTGTGCAGGTGCAGCCTCCAGTACTGCATGCAGTACTCCAGATGGGGCCTAACCAGTGTCTTTTAAAAAGGAATTGTTACCTCCCTCTTATGACTTGTGATACCACTACTAATACACGCCAAAATCCTTCTAGCCTTACCTACTGACATGTGGGACACAAACTCTCACACTGTGGGACAATGTGGGACACGTCATCTGACATGGAGAAACAAGTTCAGAACACACTGGAAAGCAGTGGCTTTATTTGTCAAAGGATTCATTTTGATTTAGCATCTTTGAACAATATGAATTTTTGCTTTAATGTCCAAGTTTACAGCACCTTCTCTATGAGGGCAACACCTCTTCCATGTAGGACAGAGCAATTTTAAAGGGATAAAATAAGGGACACCCCTTGTTATATGGGACAGTTAAGAGGTATAGCTCTGGAACTCCCCACTACGCTGCCACCTGGCCTCCAGGAGGTGGCAGCCACCAAGTTGGATGTCTGATTCTCCCCATTATGAAGGTGGAAAACAGTCCTGATGCTCAATCATTCCTCCTCCTCCTCCACTGACCAGAGTCTGCATCCGAACCCCAGTCGTCAGAATGGCAGGTGGTAGCATTACCACAAAGCCAGGCCAGCTTGAAATGTCTAGTATTGCCATGAACTTGTCCACCTTGATGCTGCAACTCAGCCAATACTGAATCATAAGGGGCCTCAACTTTAAAAAAAACACTGCATGATGATCTGTCCGAGCTATCAATCAGCTCAGACTTCAGAAATGTCAAGCCTTGACATTTATATCAGGTCCAGTCTGTTGCTTGCTTCATAGGTCCCAGTGGAAACAATCTGTACGATGTCCAGTGAAGCTATCAACTGGAGGAACTGCTGAGCAAACAGCAAAGATTCATCTATGACTCAAGCATTGAAGTTGCCGAGGTACAGCACAGCAACTTTGGGGACTTCAAAGCCAAGCATGTTATGAGGTCCACAACACCTACAGGACATTGGCGGACAGCACACTTGTAAAAGCTTGCACTCTATACCTGCAAGGCCCTTGATGGCCACACAGTCAGACAAGCTGGTCTCCACAATTGAGGCATTCAACTCTAAGATATGGCTAAATCTCACAATGGCCCACAACCTGGAGTGCCTTGTTGTAATCATAATATGGCTACCTTTACAAATGTAAACAAGCATTTGTCAATGCCAAATGTTGCTTGCTTGTATGTGCTGTTTAGGTATTTGGAAGTGATAGTTCCATGCCTTCCTACCAAGACATCCACTGTGTCTTTCAGTTCAGTATTCAGAGAAGAGTGGGAGTGGCAAGGGCCACAGCAGTACAGCAGGTGCCAAGGGGATGAAGAGGTGGACAATAGTCCATTTAAAGGTAAAAGAGTCCTGCAGGAGCTCACTAAATTGAAGGTGGACAAAGCGATGGAACCAGATGGCATACGCCCAGGGATATTAACAGAACTGCGAAGAGAGATAGCAGTACCTCCGGCAGCCATGTTCACTGAGTCATTCAACATGAGTGAACTGGAGGAGGGCACATGTGGTCCCTCTACACAAGTCCGCAGCAGGAGGAGGCAGGGAACAATAGGCCGCTCAGCCTCACCTCAGTAGTGGGGAAGATCATGGAGACATTGCTTAAAGAAAGGATAGTGGGGCAGCTAGATGCCATCGGAGCCCAGGACCATAGACAACATGGATTCACAGTGGGGACATCATGTCAGATAAATCTGTTGATTTCTTCACTGGGTGACAAAGGAAGTGAATCAGGGTGGGGCAGTGGACAACACGCACTTGATTTCATCAAAGCCTTTGACATCATCCCATATAGGAGGCTGATAAACTTGCTGGGTAGGCTGGGCATGGGGGAAAGGGTGGTAAACTGGGTTAGAAAAAGGCTAACAGACAGGAGGCAGACAGTGGTGGTAAATGGTGTGCAGTCTAGGGAAAGGGGGCGACCAGTGGGGTGCTGCAGGGATCGGTCCTGGGGCCAGTTCTGTTCAATGTCTTCATTAGTAATATTGCAGAACGTCTGAAAGGAATTTTTTCACCAAATTTTCAACTTAGCCATTTTAAGATCTCTGCTCATGAACAGTGTCACTGTGATTTTCTTAATCTGTCCCAAACATTGACTGCACACACTGAAATCGCCATTGTGCACTACATGCACGGAAACACATTTTGGGTGACATGTGAAAAATGACAGTTGTACTGCTCAAAAGGAGGTGTGGTAAAATGGCAATGTTGAAAATCTGAGTACAAATATTACAAATTGGTGAACTTCAGCTTAGAACCACGCAGAACGGACAGAAACAGTCATTTTTAGGAATTTTTTCACCAAATTTTCAACATAGCATTTTAAGATCTCTGCTCATGAACAGTGTCACTGTGATTTTCTAATGTGTCCATACATTGATTTAACACCTGACTAGCGCCATTTTCCGCTACATGGGCGGAGACACGTTTTAGGTGAGATGTGAAAAATGACAGCTGTACTGCTCAAAAGGAGGTGTGGCAAAATGGTAATGTTGAAAATCTGGGTGAAAATATTGAAAATTTGCAAACTTACGAGCGTCGTAGGAACTGCATAGGCATACGCTCTTAAAACAGTCATTTTTAGGAGTTTTTCACCAAATCAATATAGACTTTTTGAGAGCCCACCTTATGAACACTGGCAGTATCGTTTCGTTAATTGGTCCCGAAAGGTGATTTCACGCAGTGACCGCGAAATCACCCTCCGGGCCCGATTAACGCCATGACAGTGCAAGAATTCATCAGGAAGGGTCCCAAAAACCCCATGTTGAAAATTTGGGCCCAAAATTCCCAAAAATGTCTGAGATATGCAATAAAGTTGAAAAAACCCTATCTATCCCATTATACAGCTTACCGGCATTTCCTCAGTTCGCAGTTGGCTTTGAAGAGTACAGACGTGTTCCTGGTCCATCGAAGATCGTCGCGCCGAGTCTTGGAGGTAAGTATGGGGTGAGGGGGTGTGGGGAGGCAGGGTGCGCAGGGTGGGTGCAGTTGTGGGAGGGGCAGGAGAAGCGCTGAGGGACAGTTTTGTATTTACAGGTATTTTTATTTCCTAAGACGACGAGGACGCTTTGCCACTCTGGGTGGGCTCCAGCGTGGCAGCTGGAAGGATGTTGGGGGCAGGAGCCGACAGGAGTTGGGCACCCCGGTCAGCCATAAACATTTGCCACGCTGGGGTGGGCTCCCAGCATAGCACCTGGATGCTTTGGGGGCGGAGCCGACGTGGGATTGGGCACCCTGTCGGCCGTGACAGTGTGGGGAGGGGAAGGCGCATGAGCACGCGAGTGTGCGTATGCACGCCAGCGATGTGTGGAGGGGGCAGCTCTGCTCACTGAAGCGGAGCCTCTTCAACTGTATGCCATTGCATTTTCAACTGCTGTCATAGACGGCTGCAGCAGTGATTGGGAACTATACCGCAAACACAATGACTGCATTGGAAGACGGGTGTCACACCTCCGAAAACTCGGATGATGGCACTATGTTTCTTGCACATGTGTGCAAGCAACATAAAAATGAACACATACATTTTTTACAGTGTTTACTTCCTGAGATATACTTCCCTCTAAAGAAATAATCCCATTTAAGGCCATAATTTTGAAAGTCACAGTTTTATCTAAACAATATCCCCAACTCCCAACTACTCAGCTCAGCAAAATCACCCTCCCTAACTTGGTGGTATCACAGTTAACAAATGCCATCCCCAGTCACTTCCAGCACTTATCCAACCACATCCTTTTAAAGCAAGCCTCCCCCACCCCTGGCTCTGAAGCTATCCACTGTCCCCAGCCAATCACAAATGGTCAATACTTTGAACCACCTACTCAGCTGCCAAAAGAAATACCCTTTACAGAGCTTTCCTACCACAATCAACTAAAGCAAACAGTAGAAGTGTGCAAGCAACATATATTTATTGCTGAAACACCCTGAGTAATATGGTAGTTGGTATTCAGATCCAAGTACCGATTATTGCACCCTATTTAGTAAGAGTTAGGAGGAACTTCTGCCAGAGTGTGGTGGACCTATGGAAGAGCCTACCAGTACAAACAGTGGGCATTAAGACAGTATAGGCCATTAAAGTAAGCTTGCACACATTTCTGCTAATCAAGGGACTCCAAGAACACCCTTGTTAGAGAGGGCAGGTAAAGCCCTATTAATTCTTACATTTGCACAATCATATACATTCATCCTTACTTATGAAGCAGGGGAGGGTGGACATAATAGACCTAGAATTCCTTCCAACCTCAAGTTAGCGGTAAGGTCAATAGAACAATGTAGGCTAAAAACCTTTATAGTGCAAGTTCAGGGAGAAGGAACATGGTATTAAGTTTGTTACCTGACAGAAATCAGTTTAACCATCTCAGGTGCACTGTTGCCCGAAAATACACTGCATAATGTATGTTTCTCACACATCAGAATACAAACAAAACCCAAGTAGTAGTAGCATGCAGAATAAATGTAAGGTATGGTTAAATAGTCGTCCTCTTTTTTTGGATAAAAATACTGCGTGGGAAGAGGGATTTGGAAAACATTCAGATTTTTTTTTTTTTTTTTTATCCTACACTGAACAATTGGTCTCAGCCTTACATTGTTACTATGTATTTAGACAAAAAGAAATCAGAGAGACAAAAAAAAAAAAACAAAAAATAAAATAAAAACCTTCGAGCCCTCCCCTGCTGGCCAGAGCTAGTCTCATGGCTACACCTTTCAGATCATAGTCATTTCCCACTTTCTACCCCATACACATATTAATTTATTTTTTTAAAGGCTGGGATCCTGTGCCATGAGCCAACTGTGTCTTTTTTTATTTATTTATTTGGTATTCGGAAAATAACCTTTGAGACAAGGCTCTTTTACAAAGGTTCCACATCATGTAAACAGAGTATAGACATTCAATCAAAAGGTTATAGAGTTGTAGGATATTTGAGACACTGAACAGCTCAACAATCAGGAAAAGGTTACACAGTTTTAGACATTCAAAACACTATACAGCATATGGATATCAACTTTAGTTGATTGCAAGTAAGGTAGCAGAGGCACTAGAGGTTAGGTTTGGTTGGGCAGATGGTCAGTAAGGACAGGATTTTGGTAGGGAGGAGGGGGCCTCTAGTAAAGTGGTCAAGGAAGCAGGGCTGAGGCCAGGAAGCAGAGACTCCATCCTAGCTTGGAGAAGTGGGTGAGGGGTATACAGGAGCAGCCCCTTAGAGTGATTCAGAGGCATTGTCAAGAGCATGTGGGTGGGTGGCTTCTGTCTTGTGCTGAGAATAGTTGCTGTTAGCAGAGCCAGGCCTGGTCATCCAGGTCTATCAGCTGTTGGAGAAGCAGGTGCACATAGAGATGGAGGTCAGGTAGTGCTTAAGGTCTGATTTGAAGCCATACAGGCTAGTGGAGTTCGAATGGACTCAGGTACCTCGTTAAGCCAAAGAGGGGCTCTGTAGGAGAAGGCGCACTGTCCAAGAGCTGTGTGTGGAAAGGCACCATGAGGGCCCCTGCATTCTGCTTCTGGTTATATGTTCTGAGCTGGGGGAGAAGATGCCTTCTCGCATGGAGGGACTTTCCCACAATCTTTCTCCCTAGTCTGCCTCCCCAGCCCCAAATGACTTTTCTTAAATGTGCCCTCCTTCCTAAATCCAAATCCACAATGGAGGGGCAAGGTAATCTTAATAATTAGTCTAGTAGCATCAGCAGCACAGACTACTCTACCCCTCCCTCCTCCTCCTGGTTGTGCACACTGCTTGCTAACACAGTTATCTGATTGTAGTAGGCTACTAGGATGGTGCACTGTGGGTTGGAGGGGGACTGACTGAACCAGCCAGGAGTTGACCACCATAGTCCCCCCGCCCATCATGGATCTGGCATCAGGAGATGGGCTGATTCTTTAAAAAGGCATTTTGGGGCTGGGGACTCAGGCTTGTGAGCTGGAACTGTTTTAAGAGATGCAGTTGGACTTTTTTTTTTTTTTTTAATGATTTTATTGGGGTGGGGACGACTCATGGTGATCTATGGACTAGCCTTGGCCAGCTGGAGTGGGACAGATTTCTTTCCACATATAAGTTTCTTCCTTCCCAGTGCATGTCACCCTCACTTGACCAGTTTGTATAACGGAACCATCATTCGGACAGCACTGTTTTACCTGGGTTTTTCCTACTATCTCCACCACCAGGTGGCCCTACTGCTGGTCTCAGAGCCACAGCAGTGCTGGGGGAATGCTCACTGGCCCTCACAGGGGTTCTGCAGCTCCAGAAATGCTGCCATTCCTCCACAGCCTCCCAGAGTTGACAGTGCTATCTCCAACCTGGTTGTCCACTTCCCTCAACAAGTCCACTCCTGAACCTGGTTACCAGCACTGCAGCACACTAGGCAAACAGACAGCCTGGGATAGAGGGTTTTCTAACATATTTATTTTCAGTTTTCCTAATTTAAGACTATATACGAGTATCTGCATGTACCAAGGATGGATACTTGCCAAGTATTCAAAAAAGGCAGGAGGCAGTATAGGCAGGGGTTTAGGCTCTGAGCCACAAACCTGGAGACCTGAGTTTGAACTCACAGCCCCATCTTGCATACTGTGTGACCCTGAACAAGTCACTTAACTTCCTTGTGCTCCCAGGTCACACTTGGAAACAAACTTTGGCTTAGTGTGCTTTTCCTGATTAAACCATTTCCTCTTCCTTTCACACCCCTACAGTAACCAACAGTGTTGCTGAGCTGTCTGCCTGTTTCTCCCACAGTACAGTTTAGCAAACCCTGCCAAACACTAAATGAAAGACACTGGGGTAGTAGCAATGTCTCTATGTTCAAATGCTGTGCAGAGCAGAGCCTCCCCCCACCCCCGTCTTGCCAAGCCATATAGACACTAGTCTAGTTCAAACATTCTGAATGCAAGTGAGTAGCAGCTGCAAGACAGTTTACTGTAAATCACTGGTGCTTGCAAAACTATTTGGTTATATAGATCCTCTTGTCTATTAAAAAATGACTTTCAGCAAATGGTTACCAGCTGCAGCAGGTCACAGTCAAGTGAAATGTATGCAGTGTTCATAAATTATCCTAACTGCAAAGCTAGTTCATTCACGGGATGGTGAAAAGGGAGGAGCCGCCTAGTACTCTTCTGAGAACTGTATCATCATGCTAGCAGATACAGTGTCGCGATCTAAATGTAGTTACTGAATCTCTACTGCTAGGGTAAACTTTATACTTAGACGAGAGTATCTTTAGAACTGATGTAAGCCATTAGCCATTCTAAATATGTCTGATTACCTTGTTTACTGGCATGCTTCAGGCAACATTTGCTTTGTAGCAACCAGCTACCTTATGTGAAAACAGTCACCAGTCACTTTATGCAATCCAGACCAACTAGGAAAAAATACATTAAAGAGCCCCCTTATGCTATTGAGACAAATATGAAAAAAAATGCAATATTAAGAGACACAATTCAGCTTATATTTCATTGTTATTTCTGTAGTTTTCATCCTTCTTTATTACTAAGTACATTTGTATATTAATAAGGACATTTGCATGGCAACTGGAACTCTGCCCTGTCTGCTCTGTCTACTTGTCTATGCCTGACATCACAGTTGCTTATGACATCACAGTCTGTTGCTGTGGAGAAAATTATGTTGTCATAATCAGGGGATAATGACGTCAGGTGTAGATAAGTAGCCAGAACATTAAGTCTAGGAGACAGTGATCCTGTTCTCATGCAGCTTTTCTCAGTAATATATAAAAAGGGGGAAATACAGTAAATATATAAAATACTGTATACATTGAACTGCATCGAAAACTTACATTTTTCTAAGTTTTCCAAATGGCGTTGGGGCTCTTTTAAGGCACTACATTACCTTCTCAGTTATCTACATAAAGCTTACAGAATAACTCAATGCCAAGACATTTTTTCTGTTTTTGTGGGCAGCGCAGAAAAAATTGCGTAAAATACATATTTTTTCACTAGGACAGAATGTATATAATTAATCAAAATGAACTTTTAGGGTGCTAACAAGTGCAAAACGGCTCAAAAGTCAAATAAAACAAATGAAATAACAGAGAAATGTAACACAAGGAGACAAGACAGCTTGCATGTTTAAAGCTGCTTCCATACTGCACATATCATTCTATTTTCTATACCATACAAACATCTCACATAGTCAGACAGCACCACATCTGGTATGGAAAACAGAAAATGAACATGTAAATACTGACAAAACAACGTCTGAAGAATGTTATAATATTTATTTTGCTAAGCTAAAATGTTACCAGGTATCGAACTCAAGGGCAACACATATCCATTTTTAAAGGGTCCCTGGACAGACACAATACATACTGTACAACAAATTTTAAAGACTACAAATGGAATGTGTAAAAAAAAAAAAGTTTACTTATATAAATACAACAACATAACATGAGCATGGCTATTGAGGCATATTTCAAATACTGTTCAGAGCATGATTAATTTCTGAGAAATAATGAATATGTATTACAATGATAACACCATGTGACACAGAGTTATGTATGTAAAATATATATGTTAGAATTACATGTTTATTTTATGTTTTTATTCTGTTTTGAATAACATTAAGATGAACTAAAAATATGAAAACAAAGTAACAGAAGGACACAACTATAAGTGGGAGGTATGTGTATGTTGGACGAGTCTAGGTCATGTACAGTAAATATACATTATAAATGAAAAGTACTAGGAAAATGTGTGTGTAAGCGTTACTTAACAAATTTAATTTCAATTTTTAATAGGTCCACTCCCTGTAGAAGCCCAATAGGGTGAAACACTGGGCTCTGAAGTCATTGTGTCGTCATAAGAAAAAAGAAAAGAAAGATTCACGAAAAGTAATACCTGATTGTGTAGCTAGTCTTTGAACTCCTATTTGCATTAAAAAGGGGCCATAAATAAAAAAAAAAATTGCACTATTTAAAAACAAGTACATAAAACAATACACTGGGGCCTAGATATTTAAAGGGGTTGCGCATGGCGCAACAGAGTTGCACTGGCACAACCCCGCCTTTTGCCCCAATGGGATAGTGAAAGGGTTGCCAGGTGCAGCGAATATCCCATGCACTGGGGCACAATGTAATAGTACGCAGCGCAGATACAGGGGGCGTGCCCATGCATATGCGGCACATCCCGATATTCAGCCTGGGATGTACAGCACATATGCTGGCACAACCCTGCATTGCGCCACATGGGGGGATTCAAAGTTTAGCCTGTGAGGAGTGGGAACAAATCCCGGCCACCCACAGGTGGGCTGCTGTATTGCAGGGCACAACACAGAAGCCGCCAGCTGTGGGTGGCCACCTGCCCACCCAGAACACCATCCACAAGCACACATATCACCCAGGTAGTCTAGTGGTACCTCCCTTGTTCCCAATTCCCTGATTCCCAGAGAAATGTAATATAAGACCTTCCCTGGTAGTCTAGTGGTCCCCCTTCCCTCCCAATTCCCCGATAAATTACAGTAGATGTAGACTAGCTGTAGACTACCTCAGTCCCTGGTAGTCAGTGAGTCTTCACCCGCTGCCGCGACGCGGGTACATCTCAGTCAAGAATCCCTGGTGATCTAGTGGCCTCCACCCCTCCCACATGGAACCTTCTGCTCACCCTGCTCCACCCATTATCGGGCGGGCAACTGCAACCTCACTCAGACATGCCCGCCGCCTCGCCGACGACAGTATGTGGCCATTGATGTCTCAGTGGGACTATCGGCTTGCAGGGCATATTGTACCAGATGTCCCACACATATTTGGGACTGTCTAGTACAGTATGCCTCTGCAAGCCCACTGGTCCACACTGGGACCAATGGGTTTACAGCCCATACTGTACCCTGCTATTTGGAGGGCGGCTGGGCGGTATGTGGGCAGGTTGCAGCCACCTGTCGATGACGGGAGGAAGCGGATGAGCAAGGAGTTCTGTGGGTGGGGTGGAAGCACACTGATCACCAGGGATTTATTTGATGGAGATGTACTGCAATTGCGGCAACGGGTGAAGGGGGTCCACTAGACTACCAGGGACTGGGTCTTACTACATCTACCACAATCACAGCAAAATGTGGGGGGTACCACTGGACTACCAGGGATTGAGGTAGTCTACATCTACTGTGACCAGGGTAACAGGAGGAAGGGGGGACCACTAGACTACCAGGGAAGGTCTGCAATTACATTTATTGGGGAATCAGGAGGAAGGGGGGACAACTAGACCACCAGGAAGGTCTACAATTACATTTATCAGGAATCAGGAATCGGGAGGAGTGGGGACCACTAGACTACAAGGGCAGGTCTTAAATTACATTTCTCGGGAAATCAGGGACTCAGGAGGGAGGGGGTCCACTAGATTACCAGGGAATGTGTTCATGCACATGCCTCAGAGACTTGGGGGGGCGGGGGTCCACTAGACTACCAGGGAATGTTTTGTTTTACATTTACCACGATCATGGTTACGGGGCGGGGGATGCCCCGGGATCCCCACTGCACACATCATGCTGTGCAGGGCGCCAGGCACAAGTCGCTGGGCTGCTCTGCTCAAGGCATGCAAATGGGGCTATAATGACATGCAAATGGACCTGTTTGTGCCTTTGTATATATCATGGTCTCATCTGCATGCCCTCTGCTGAATATCAGGCTGATGCACCCAGCACAACTGCATTTGTGCTGGCTCATCTCCGCGTTCTTAGGCTGTTGCTTGCACTGGTGCCACTGCACCATGCAATCCATGCCATAATATTCAATGGTGTTGTGCCATGGTGCATCAACCTCTGAATATCACCTGGCCCTGGCCCTGGCGCATCCCAGTTGCGCTGCACCCAGGCTTGCGCCACTGCCAGAAGCAGTCTGAATATCCGGGCCTGGGTGTATTAAACAGACTTTACACATTTACCCAACTTTACAATATTAAAAAATGTAAACAATAGGGTTTATGTTCCCTTTCGAAACTACAACCCATCAATATTATTACCCCTCAACCTCCCCCCTTCCTCAATCCTACAGTAAGCACATTAAATCTAATCTGTGATACAGTGCAATACAAATCTTTTGTGAACATGGAGACTCACTGAGAGCCAAAAATACTGCCTAACTGTCCAAAGCCTCAATATTCCAAACACTGCTTTTCTAAAACAGATTTCTTAATGGCAACCAAAAATGCACCACACATGAATACAGTCTTTCTGCCCTACAGGTTTTCCTTTATGAAAAGGACACTGCAGGGAAAGGAAAACATGCACAAGATAACAGTGTCCAATATTGCTAACATTCAGTATCACACATGTGCAATGTTTTTTGCAATGGAATGTCACTGGTTTTGTTATTTGCTACTAGTCAAATGGCAAAACCAATGACATTCATACTAGATCTTTCACTGTGTACTAATTGTATACCTACCTGCTGGAAGAATGCATTGATACTTCCCATTTTTTAAAACAGGTGACAGAGAAATTATGATGAACTATAAACCAATTTCAGTCTTTCCTGTATTATCAAAATTGCTTGAGAAGGTTGTTTTGGGCAATTGTTCAAATACCTGGAAGCAAATAATTTTCTTTTGATTGACAAGTATGGATTCAGGAAGGGTTACAGCATGTCAATGGTCTTGGTCAGGTTGGTGGGAGACATTTATCAACACTGAAATGGTCTATTAACAGGGGCAGTCTTCATCGACTTGACCCAGGCCTTTGACCTGGTGGACCATTCCATACTGGTCAATAAACTTGATTCCATAGGAGTTAGTAAATATACTCTAGGCTGATTTACAAACAATTTGACTAAAAGAAAGCTGAGAACAAAAACTGGAGTGTCTCTGTCAAGTCAGTTGGGAATCAACTTAGGCGATCCTTAGGGTTCTGTCCTGGGTCTACTTCCATTTTCCATATTTATAAATGATCTGCAAGACACAGTGATGTATCTACCATCATGACTGCAGATGACAAGGTACTGTTCTCGTAAAATGAGAGATAGAACAGAAGAACACATTGCAAAATCAGTGGGTAGAAGGGACAAAACCTTTAACAGGTACATAAGTGAAAAAAGAAAGGCAAAGGGAGGGTAGTGAGACTGAAGGGGGAGGATGGGGGCCGCGTGGAAGATGACAACAGTAAAGCTGACATATTGAACAGGTATTTCTGCTCAGTCTTTACTGAGGAAGAGGAGGGTAATGGGTCTGAAGGGAGTACAAGGGGTGAGAATGGTGCAGAAATGGACACAAGTCCCTTTACTCGAGAAAGGGTCCTGAAGGCAGTATAGCGCAGTGGTTTAAGGCTCTGAGCTGCAAACTTGGAGACCTGGGTTTGAATCTCACAGCTCCCACTTGCATACTGTGTGACCCTGAGCAAGTCACTTAACTTCCCTGTGCTTGTAGGTTGCACCTGAAAACAAGCTTTCAGCTTAGTGTCTCTCACCTGGTAAAACAAAGGTTAAAATAAAAAAAAAAGGAACTGGAAGTAATAAGAGTTGATAAAGCAATGGGGCCAGATGGGGTGCACCCCAGGGTCCTTAAAGAGCTAAGAGAGGTGGTGGCTGAACCTCTGGCTATCCTGTTTAGCCGATCACTGGAAACAGGGGCGGTACCAAAGACTGGAGGACAGCAGATGTAGTCCCCTTATACAAAAGTGGGAACAAGAGGAAGCAGGAAACTACAGACCAGTCAGCCTCACCTCAGTAGTGGGGAGATCATGAAAGCACTACTGAAGGAGAGACTGGTGGAAAATCTGGTTGTCAACGGACTACAGGACCCAAGGCAGCATGGTTTCACCAGGGGCAGTCATGTCAGACCAACCTCATTTAATTTTTGACTGGGTGACTGGGGGGTGGATCAGAGGGCAGTGGACATGGCCTATCTGGACTTCAGCAAGGCCTTTGACACTGTGCCACATAGAAGACTACTACACAAACTGGGGAATATGGGTGTGGGCAGGACAGTAATGTGTGGTGGGTAGGTAACTGGCTGGGCGGCAGGACACAGAGGGTGGTGGTAAATGGCTGTCACTCCACAGAGGGAAGAGTGACCAGTGGGGTACCACAGGATCAGTGCTGGGACTGGTCCTATTCAACATCTTCATCAGTGACATTTGTGCAGGACCTAGAAGGCAGAATTTCACTGTTCGCTGATGACACAAAGCTCTGTAACAGAGTAGACACACCAGAGGTGTAGACAGAATGAGAAGGGACCTGCAGAAACTTGAAGAATGGTCAGGGGTTTGGCAGTTGAAATTCAATGCAAAGAAGTGCAAGATAATGCATATGGGGCACAAAAACCCTGGCACAATATATCAGTTGGGGGTGAGGATATAGCATGCACCAAGCAGGAAAGGGATCTTGGGGTTATCATCTCTGATGGCCTCAAGGTAGGGAAACAGTGTGACAAGGCAGCAGGTAAAGCAAATAGGATGCTGGGATGCATAGGCAGGGGCATCACCAGCAGGAAAAGGGAGGTCATAATTCCACTATACAAGACACTAGTGAGGCCCCACCTTGAGTACAGTGTACAGTTCTGGAGACCTTACCTACGTAAGAACATAGACAGGGTAGAGAAGGTTCAGAGGAGGGCAACAAAGATGGTACATGGATTGCATCACAAGTCCTATGAGGACAGGTTGCAGGAACTGAATATGTACTCCTGGAGGAAAGGAGGCAGAGAGGGATATGATAGAGACATACAAGTATCTTACAGGAGGAACAGGTGCAGGAATACACTATTTTAAGCGATAAAGATGTTCCAGGACTAGAGGGCATGGGATGAAGTTGTAGGAGGACGATTCAGAGAAAACGTGAGGAAGAATTTCTTCACAGAACGGGTGGTGGACAAGTGGAACACCCTGTCAGAGGAAGTGGTGGGGGCTGAAACAATCATGGGATTTAAGAATGCAAGGGATAGACATAAGGGAATTCTGGAGGTCAGGGGTAAGGGACAACAGACTTCTAGGAAAACATAAACTGAACTTACAAGCTCAAATGGGCAGACTGGGTGGGCCACAGGCCCTTCTCTGCTGACACTGTCTATGTATCTATGTATAATAGTCTTCAAAAGATGTTTTAGGGGAACAATCTTCTCTTAAATGAGATGAAAACCAAGACAATGATCTTTGGTTCCAGACAAAGATTAGATGTCTCAAGAAATGACTTAGAAATCCTTGAGTATGACAACTTGTCCTTAGAAACTGTTAAAACGTTTACAGTGGCACCTGTTAACAGGGACACCTCAGTGGATTCAATAACATACCATTTAAGCAGATGTCCTTTTAAAGGAAGTCACCAACGTGACAGAAAATGAGTGTAAGATATCTCACTAGTGCAATGTGCTGCACCGCTAGTAACACTAGGTGATGCATTAACTTTATTTAACTTAACTTTATTAAGTCTTGTATTGTACATACTATATTGCAATGTTGTCATGCTGAAGTTAACCCAGCTGCCGATTCTCCAGAAAGCTTAAGTAGGTGCTGTTTTATTTTGATACAGATTTAAAGTACTAGTGTAACTGTTAGAACTACAAGCAGCAACAAGCAAAAACGAACTCTGAAGGGCCTCTAACACATTTATCTGCACTCTGACCATCCCAATTAACCAACTGCTTTAGTTCCATTAAAGAGCACCTTTCATGGATTTTTAAGTAGCTCCCCAAAACCATAAAAGACTATTACCTGCCCCAAATCGATTTACTGTATAAACTTTAATTTTCAATTGCCTCTGTTTAGGAAGGGAAGGAATCGTATTTAAGCTCCATGAAGCTGATCCTTCCACTTCCTTGTCCAGAGAAATTTGTGATGTAATTATATGGACAGTGCAAGGGCACACTCCTTAGACAGTAATGGTGCCTTTTTAACTTCGTTTTTTATATGTTAGATGTCCATTCCTAACAGTCAAGGCCACCCCTCAACTATATAGGGCCTTAATTTGTTCAGAAGAGGGTAAAAAGCTGTCCCAGCTGAGACATCCCTATTAACCAGGTCATTCCTATTTACAGTATCCTTATTAAATGGTGTATACTACTGTATTATCTGAGCATTAGGTTTGACCACGCACTTACTTTTCAAGACCACATGAACAAAGTGACTCAAAACGTAAATGGAAAACTCAGATTTCTTTATAGAAATCAATCCAGTTTGACAGTTAAGGTAAGAAATGTCACATCCAAACATGTATTACTTCCAGCATTGGAATACAGCTGTATTTGTTTTTTTTTTTATTTGATTGATAGTATTTTATCTAAAAATAAAATAATGTTCAATGAGATACAGGTATATTGATTTGTAATCAGACTGCCAGAGCAAACTCATCATTGTGACATACATCGCCAATTTGACACTTTGTCACAGTCAGTAAGAGTCTATCAAAATACAGCAAATTTTGCTCAAGAAGTACTGACAATAAATACACCAAGTAAACTGAGAAGTAATTTATGTTTATCCAATGTGGTTAAATCATTAAGAAATTTGTCAGTCAAGAAGTACGTTTACTGGAACAAAAACTGCAGAACATTCATTTGCTACTTGTGGTCCAATGATGCTAAATCAGCTAATTCATCATTAATTAGATCCTTTTGTGAAATGTTCAGCTTTTAAATTAAGCCTGTGTGACAAACTGCAAGCAAATACCTTATGCAGCTGTAACCATACGTATGCTGGAATGGTTGTTCTAAATACATTATGTATATAAAACTATTGTATATTTTTGCTTTAAATATATTTTAAATTTTTGTTTTAGTATTGCATTTTGTATTGTATCATACTGTATATGGTCTTCCTTCTGTTGTAAACCTTGTCCTCAGGCCTTATCCACAGGCATTGCTAAAACAGATAATTGTGATTGGTCCACCTTCCTGGTCAAACAGAACTAACTAAATGAATAAAAATAAAGTTTGAAAAGTTGTCTTTATTTCTCATACTGTATAGACAGTTGAATTTTTGAATAAATGTTTTTACAGTATTTTAGAAACCATATTTATTTCTGAGAGGTTTGAAACTTTTCGGTCAGGATAATCTCATGAGATGCGGCATCTCAACTCCATGGGGTCCTGGGTAGGACAGCAGCACTCAACAGGACATCTTAGCTCTATAAGAAATAAACACAGTATAGTAATTTACAGACAGAAAGGACTCTAATGTATGCACCCTAATAAACTTTCAGACAGTATGAACAAGTACAATGCAAAACTAAGAAAAACACAAGCACAGAATTCATACAACATCATGACCAGAAGTTAACAATAGTGTTCAGAAGACACTGTCCATCCAACATGGACACTCTTATTAAACTGATTAATAAAACACAACTTACTGCTGCTAGGTATGTGGCTAGCTATGAAATATGTTTTGCATAAAATGTTGCCACTTTAGTAAATAATAACATTAATCACAGCCAACCAGAATACCAAACATGCAAGAACTGGACAGCTCTTCATGATCAGAGGACGACTGCTGTGCTGTTACATCCCTTTTCCTTACTGCTGCTTTTCTCTGCACATGTACAGTAGTAAGCACCCACCCAGACCCACCAAGTTGGTAGTAATGTTTTTCATACCCAGCTCTCCTGAGGGGACTGGGAGAAGGCTGCTGAGCCACAGGGAATTTTATCTTGTCCTTCTCTCCCAACAGAAACCAGGACAAGCCTGATGAACTGACAGAAAACATTTTCCATGTTTTCCTGAGGGGGACTAAGAACTATTAGTAAGTACTGCAGAGTATAGGGTTAAATATGAGGCTTAAGAATAGCTGCTGCCCCTTTAATCTAAGGACAGAATGTTTCATCTAATGCTATGGTCACATGTTATGCTAATTGGAAGGCTCTGCCTGAATTTCAATGGGGGGGGGGAATAGCTCCTCCACCATCCTCTTCCTAAACTTTCAGCTTCTGCTCCCTCTGCTTAGAGTGAGTCGGACTCGCTAGTCACGTTGCTACGTGGTCCTGTGGCTGCTCTTCTGTTTTTCTCCTCGTTTCTGTTGTCTTCTGGCTCCTCTCTTTCCTCACCTCCTGCTGCTGCTCTTGCCTGCCCCCACTGCCCATGTTGTTGTCCCTTGCTCTTGCTCATTTGTCACCCCTCCCAGGCTCCCTGTCTCCTCATTCATTCCTCTGTTCTTCTCCCCCATACCCCTTGCTTCATTTCCTGTCTCTGCTCCTTTTTGGGTTTTTTGTCTCGAGCAGCTGCTCACACCATGCCACCGCTGCAGCCTGCTGGATTCCTTCCTCCACTCGGCATCTCCCGGGATTGCTCCAGCGCTGCTCCAGTCATTTTTTTTTGCTCCCATCTCTGCTGCCAGGACTGCCTCCATTCAGCATTCCATACCCCATCATTCCCTTATCAGTGTTCATTCATCTTGTTGGTCATCAGGTGTGACATCACCTCTGTGCCCTGCTTTGTTCTTCGCTGTTTGCCTGACCGACTATAGGCTCCAAGGATTTCCTAATTCCTTGTATGGCTGTAGCTCACTCTCGATAGCTTTCACAGCAATATCCGAACAGTCTCCAATCCAATCTCACCTGTTTACAAGCCTCAGCCAAGTGGACTCATTTTATATTTATACTGCAACTTGATTTGCCTACCTCCTCCAGTAAGTCTACATATGCTAAGCTCAAACTGGGAACAGTTACTGAATGCTAACTCGTTGGCTCCATCTCTATGCTCACCACTGTCTTGCTATTTTGGGACATTCCTGTTCCTATCGGTCCAGTAAGCTTCAGTAGCAGCCTAGCACAACACACTCTCGCTTGCTTCTTCCTCAAGCTAAAGGAGAGGTTTACGCCACCCTATTCCGCTAGTACTATTCTGAAGCAACAGCAGACTCACAGAAGAGGGGTCCGCCATCTCCCACTATACCTACGAGGGGGTATTGCTCAGTGCTCCGAGGACCTTTCCATGGCAACCCCATGTGAAAGTCCGCTATCCCTAACTGCTAGACCCCTCAACAGAGCAGTTCTCCTTATGCAAACATATTCCCTCTTCACCAAGGCAGTCCACGTGGGGTCTCCCCTTCCTTAGCCTGTCCGCCTGCACCATACACTGCAGTTCAATTATCTGAACTCTACTTACAATAGACCTACACTCCAGCCAGCTGCATGCAGGTCTAGCCTGTTACTCGTCATCCTGCGATTCCTCTCCTACATTTCAGACTCCTTCTCGTTCCAGTTCCAGCTCAAGTGTATACTCCGGACAGCTCTTTGTAACCCATCTCACATTTCTCGGATAGCCTAAGCATTTTTACCTTCCTTCGAGGTCCTTGTTCCCCCCCATGTTTCAAAGGACTCATGACAGTGGGGTCCTGTCAGTCCAGCTAGCCTACGTGGAGGCCTAGCTCGACTTACTCACTTCTACTCATCCTCAGGCAGACCTACATGGGGGTCCTGCCAGTCCAGCTAGCCTACATGGAGGCCTAGCTCGACTCACTCACTTCAACTCCAGCTAGCCCACGTGGGGTTCTAGCTTGCCACTAGATCGCTTTACACGTTGTCCTCTAGCGGACCTCCATGGGTCCATTATTGTATCGGACGGGGAACTTCATATCATGGCAAGTCAAGTGCAACCCTCGAATCAGGTTACTTCTACGGCCTTGGAGGACGACCGCATTTGTCACTATTCATGGCCTCCTGGCATTCCATTCTACTCCTCCAGTCATCTGGCTCGGGTTTATCTAGTTAGCTCAGCCTCTGTGGGTTCCTCGGAAAGCTCACATTCATCCACGCTTCCTATAGCAATGGCAGGCCCACGGGGGTCCCGCTATCTCAACCAACCATGCCCATGAGAAGGAATTTTCTCATCACTCACAACTTATACCATACTGCAGGTGGACTCACTTGGGGTCTTTTTCTTCTTACAATTGGACTAAGCGCTACTACTGCTTGTAGACCGCCTGGGACCACCTCCGCCATCCTTACCTTGGACAACACAATATTATGGCAATGGCAGACCACGTGGTGTCCCGCCATCCCAACTATACACAACCCATAATGGGGCCTACTCCTTAGCTCAAATGTGCTTCAAGTCAGTACAGACTGACTCATGTGGGGATTTAAGCCTTGGAGCACATCATACCGGTAGTGTTGGCAAACCCACGTGGGGTCCTGGCTATCCCGGTCCATCATACCTACAGGGGCATTTCTCCTTGCTCAAACATCTTTCCAGCTTCACAAAGGCAGACCCACGGGGGTCTCATCTTCTCTTAAGCTGACCACCTGAGACCTACTTGATTGCACGAGCATTCAAACACTGCATAATCCGGACCTAGAGGGGGTCCTTGCTCCAGCTTGCCCATCCGGGCCTACCCTACTTCATCATTCATTACTTCTTCTACTGCAATCAATCTCCAATTCTGGTCCAGTTCCAACCAAATATCTACGTCGCACATCTCCGTAGAGTATTCCTCAATCCTTGGACATCTTAGGACAATTCTCCTTTCTGATAAGTACTCGATTGTAACCTAATGTTTCACTGGATTTCCAGCTCCAGGCTCATACCTGAAGAAGACTAAAGATTCTTCAGGTATGGCCCTAGTAAAAAAATCAGTGGCTTACTTCGTTCTCACAAACTTAGTCTGGAATAATTCTCTTCTTTCCCTGTCAGGGGCAGCAGGCAACACTGCCGTCCATTTCATCCTCTAAGATTTCTACATCCTCAAATATTTACACGTTGGCACTCATCTTCAACCATGCTGACTCTACAGTTACGCTTTACAGCTGTTTCACTCACAGCTACCTTGGTCACGGATTAACCATCATACCTCGTCCAGACATCACTCCAAGCTGGAGCTCTTCATCTGCTGGCACTTTCATCTTCAGCGTTGACTTCCCGCTCATCATCGACTTTGACAAACAGGACTTGGAATTCTACCAGGGAAGTCTAACCTTCACCTGCCTTTATACTGTTACTGTGTGTAGACAGCTGTCTTGCCTTCTCACCAGACTGTACCTAGCTCTGCTCCCCATCAAGGAAAACATTTGCTGATCCTACCTCTGCTTCCCTCCTGACAGCATCGAGAGTACATCTGTCTCCACACCACGATGGCCTACCGTTCTGGCCTATCATCTCAGCATTATCCTGGGAGATCTTTTCCAATTAATGCTTCTCCCCATCAGGGGGGCCTGGTGCTTGCTCAATGCATTCCATTTCACCTCGGCTGACCTATGTGGGGGTTTTGCCTTTGTACTGTAACATATGCACTGGCGGACCACGAGGTCTCACCATGTCTCTGGCTTCACCCTGCAATATGTCCGGCTGCTTTCTCATCCACATTCCATCTCATCTCGGCCAACCCACGTGGGGTCTTGCTGTCTCTACTGGAACCTATGCAATGGTGGACCATGGGGTCTGCCATGTCCCCTACTTTGCCCTGCAAAGCCTGATGACCTGCTCCAGCACTCTCTACTTTTGCTCACAAAGGGACCTAGCTACCTTGCTCTACACATTCCTGCTTTGCCCCAAGGGAGCATGGAGGTTGTCTCTGCTTCACCCACAAGGGGGCCCCGCTGCCTGCACACTGCATTCCTGTTTCGCCCCCACGTGGGGCTTGGCTGCTGCTCAATGCATTCCATCCCACTGCGGCTGACCTATGTAAGGGTCTCGCCTTCGCTACTGGAACTATGCAATGTCGGATCGTGTTTGATCTGCCATTCTCTCCTACTCCAGCCCGCAAGGGAGGCCTAGCTGCTCGCTCACTGTAATCCATTACATCTTCTAGAATGGACTTCCTCCTTCATCACACTCAAGGATTGACTATTAATCAGTTCTACATTCTCGCTCCTCCAAGATAGGATTCAGAGAACAGCCGCTAGCTGATCTGCCTGACTATGCACAACTCCTCGCCTTCTACACCTATAGATATTACAGACTTGGGTTTTGCTAACCTCTTAAGCTATTGCTTCTCCATGGTGGACTCTTCATTCACCAGTACCTCATCTTCCAGGATTACCTGCTTGCAGTCGAACTCAGGATATGCCTCTTGACCAGTGTTCTGGATCTAGTTATAAGGAAACTTATCAATACTTGTGTAACCGCTAGGTGGTGCTATTCAAGGGCTACTACCCTGCCTGCTTGGCTAGTAGCAGGTTAAGGGCCTGAGTTCTGAAATCAGGCCTCCACCTGGAGGTCAGGGTTAGTAGTGGTCAAGCTAACCTGGGCACAGCCCTCAGGACACTGTAACTCCCTTCTTTCCTTACTAGTGGCCAGACAATACACAATAATCACTTTCACAATACCTCTGATACACCACACAAGTACACACACTGTTTGCACTTACCACCAGGGCTTTCCTCTGGCCCGGCCCTGGGGACCCCCTGTAAAACAAGGTTATACACAGCAAATAACAGCAGTACAGTACTCTTGCACAGACTGGAACCACAGTCAGGGTAAACGCAAAAAAGAGTTAGATCTGATTTATTTAAGGGACTTGAACAAGGGAGGGGCGTTAATCAGGTTAATTTGCTTAAGGGATGTATCATTCAAACAGTTATGCATGCACTTCAGGGTCCATAAACAGTCACACACTCTGGGTACCCAGATGGAGAATGGTGGACTAGCCAAGAGCATTGCAGCTGGTTGGAGCCCTGTGATGGAAGAAAATTACATGCTCAACACACATTAATTGTAATCCGGGGCCGGTGGGCTCAGTTTGTGAAAAAACAACAAGACAATCAGATGACACACTTTTAGATTAGGCTGTTGTTGCAGGAGCTACCCTGATGATTTACTCCACGATACCCAAGACTAGACACAGGCTGGATAAAAATTGAGACAGCAGGTGGTTAATCTGGAGTACCGGAGAAGCAGGGCCCACACGAATTGCCGAGGCATCGTTCCTGTTCAAGCATGCAGCAGGGGGCTGATCCCCAGGCAGGTCTGTCGTTGATGGCTTTCTCTGTGCAGCGGGTAGTCTGGCTGGGCCAGTGTGGCAAGACCCCGGCCAAATGGAGACAGATTCGGATGCAGTCCGTTTTGGGCTAGATACAGCTTCCAGCAATCAGAACACAGTTCACAGAGTGGGGAACCAAATCACGACCCACTAATAAATCACAGTACATTTACATGTAAGGAAATTCTACTGTACCAGGCAAACCGTTCTGCAGTCACGATCGCAAAGTCTCTGCACAAACCGGGGATTCAAAAGCAGCTGGAAATCCTGACCGGCCGATCGCATTCAGCAAAATCTTTGGTCTTCTTCAGGTATGAGCCTGGTAAAAAAATCAGTGGCTTAATTCGTTCTCACAAACTTAGTCTGAAACAATTCTCTTCTTTCCCTCTCAGGGGCAGCAGGCAGATATGCAGGCCACAACTCAGGCCTTTCCACAGTTCTCCCACATGAAACTACTCAGACAGCTGCTTGACTGTCTCCCACTCTCAACCTTGAAGGGAAAATCATCATGGATCCTAGCTTGGTAGCCACGAGTTTAATTCATATTTCTCCTCCACTGCTTCCTCCCTACTCTCCTCCCATCCTCATCCCCTGTCCATTGTTCCCCCTACTGTACCCTCCCCAGCCTCCTTCTCTCTCTGCCCAGTCTCACCTGGCCAGGTGCTAAAAATACTGCAGTCACTCAACCCATCCAAAGGTAAATGTCCATCAGGCCTTGATTCCAAAATGCTCCTGCTCTCAGCACCTGCCATAGCTCACCCGCTAACCTTGTTCTATAACCTGTCTTTTAAACTCAGGGCAGTCCCCAACTTATGGAAACAAGCCACAGTCATTCCCCTACCCAAAGGACCCAAGGAGGGGACCTCTCCTCACCATCCAACTACCATCCTATATCCCTGCTCCCCATCCTACCAAAATTCAAGAGTGCCTTGTACTCTTCCAGCTCCACCACTATCTAGATACCATATCATTTTAACCCCTACCAGGCGGCTTCAGAAAAAATCACTCCTACCACCTCCCTCCTTAAGCCTCACTAGCAATCCTTACGGGTATGGACAAAGGGAAATAACAGCAGCCATATTTATCAACCTGGCGAAAGACTTGACATGGTCTCCCATCCCCTGTTGCTGGCTAAACTTCGCTCAAGCTGGACTGTCTGAGAGCACATAAATAACGGTTCCTCATACCTGACAGGTAGGTCCCAATCAGTCCGCATTGGCAGGCTAGATCCACCTCACTCCCTGTCACCAGTGGAGTCCCCAAGGGTCTGTACTCGGCCTGCTGTTGTTCTCTATTTTTCTCAGTGACCTGCCTGCTGCCCCGCCCACAAGCGGCTATCCATATGTCGCATGAGCGATACGGTGCCGTTTGCCTCTGGCCTATCAACTAGTGCCGTGACAGCCTGCCTACAGAAGGATTTTGACTCCATCCAACGTTGGTTCATCTCTAACCAACTATTCCTAAACTCAAAAAAAACAGTCTCCCTCACCTTGGGCTCTCGGTCAAAACTAACCCGGCATACTGCACCACCTAAGTTCTACACTCTGGATAGCTCCCCACTAGAGGCCTGCACCTCATATCGCTATCTCGATGTCTGGTTAGAGCAACACCTTGACTTTTCAGTGCATATTGATGCTCTACACAAAATTGCATCCCATGTTGGGAGCCCTCTACGAACAAAAATTGCATACCCTTACCAACCAGACAAGCAATAGTCAAAAATGATCCTCCCTATTATTGATTATAATGATGTTGTCTACTGTGCTTACCCCCAAACTTCCTTAGCTAGGCTAGATCCCTTTCTAACTCCTTCTGCCAGTTCTCGTTGGACCATCCTCTCAACACCCATCACTGTGTCCTCTACCAGTCCTTGGACCTCCCCTCTCTACACAACCGGCGATTGCTTCCTTCGCTAGAACCTCTGCTAAGTTCATTGCTGTTACCTCTTCCTACCTGTCATCCTCCTACCGCCCTCTCCCACCTGCCCTACGCTCTCAGAACATAGGCAGCTGGGCTCCTGCACATTCACACAGATCCCCCGGTCCGGCCAGGCTGCTTTCAGCTTCAGGTTGCCCCAAATTATGTAATTCCCTGGCGCGATTTGAACCTCCCTGTGAAATGCCCCTTCTCAAGCACTTCTCTACCAGCTGCTCCTGTAACCCCCCTAGCACCCCTTACTTCATAACTTTCCAGCTGTTATCACTAGTCTGGTTCTCCATTTCGGTCTGTACCTTATGTATTGTAATGAAATAAGAAATTGTACCCTATGCAACTGTATTATAACTGCTTCACCCATTGTTTGTCCTAAACACATTATGTATGTTTTGTTTCTGCTGTATTACTGTACCATTGTAACTCCCTACCCCCAGGAGCATCTGGAATCGGCGGTACTCTGCTCAGCATGCCCTCCTGGTAAATCTCTTAAATAAATAAATAAATAAGCTGTTGCTTCTTCAGCTCCCAACTTAGATCTGACTCAACTGCCAGCAAGCCTGGGACTTTCCCCAGAATCCAAAGGTTCGGTTGGCTGATCTGTCTGTCAGTCTCAGGAAGGCTCCTCTTCAGGTGCACAAAGGCCAAAACCCAAAACTACAATTCCTACAGATTTTGACTCGGACAGCTCCTGTAGTCCGGCTCGATTTTAGGTCCCACCAATACTGATTAGTCCAATTGGCAGTCCAGGACCAAGATAGTGGAGATAAACAAAACAGTCCTTGCTGCAAGAAGGCAGGTTAGACAAACTACATTATCATTATCACTCTAAATGATTACCAGCAAATAGTTACATCTTTCAACAGAGCTCCCTCTTAGATTATTTATGACTGCAATCTAGGCAGCTCTTAAAGAGACAGTGCACAGAGGTTATACAGGCACTCTCTGGCAACCACATTTAAACTGCTAAAACGCAGGACACCAGCCTGGCAGTGAGCATTTAGGCAAGCCTGAGGAAGACTTTTTGGGAACCTCCATTTGTATCGGGGTTACACCTGCCTAACTTAGGATTGCTCTGCTTTTTGTATGCCCAGAGGATGGGCTGGTCAGTAGCCATGGGTCCTTGGAGGGTTCCCCCTCTCCTGCATGCTACTGGCCACACTCTCCAGATTTGGAGGAGATAATCACATCAGTAATTACCTTTCTTTTGGGCCTTCAATCCTGCACTTACCTAGTATCCCGTCAAAGGTGGGATATAGAGAAAGGCCAAAAGATTAAGTTCTAACATTAACCATATCTCATCCAGCTCAAACGTTCTAAGCACCAATCATATCTCATCCAGTTCCTATGTACTACAAGCACTGACTTATGTACCAGTCCAGGTCTAACATATTTAAGCACCAGCTCTTACATATCACAAGCACTGAGCTATGTACCACACATTGAGTTATTGCCTGCAGGGGCAGGAAACCCTTTTTTTCCTGTTTCCTCTAATCAGTCTAACTCTGTACCTCGTGCTGATGAGATGTCCCTGTTTATGTTCCTGAATAAACTAATCTTGATTATTATTTTCTGTGTCCGACTCAGTTCGTTCAGTACCAGCAGATGACTATTGCAGAAGCAACTGATGGGAAAGCAGAATATTGGAGAAGGTAAGGAGTCCTCAGTGGCAGACCAAATACCAAAATGCCACACATGGTGGAGAATCCGGCCCTTCTTCTGCCCAGACCATCTCACTTACCTGTGTCATTGAGTACCCCCAGAGTCATCTCCTGGTGTGACTGAGCTGTTTGCATGCTGAATAACATCCAACCCTAGCAGCAGAGAGGAAAGTAAAACTGAACTGTCCGAGTAAACTGACCTGTATCCTGCCTAATTTACTCCTCCTGCAAATCTGCCTCAGGCATATCAATGTATATGAATGTGGTACATTACTGCTCTATCCTCCCCAGCTGCAGTTGAGAAATTAAAAGTTTAAAAAAAAAAACAAACAAACAAACAAAAAAGTCTCCCCAACTTCACGGAACTGCAGACCTGCAACCCCCCAGCTCCTACCTTGTAGCAGGGCCTGCCCATCGCATAACCAGCCCTGTACAGTCTTTACTGCAAGTCAGCCAACTGCAAAAGGGGCTCCAACATTTAAAATTGCCCCTTGGTCAGCATCAATCAGATGCCCTGTTCCCCACATCACGTTCGGTGCTCATCCTCCCGCTCAACCTCCACAGCATAGAAAGCCCCTCCACAGGCACTGCTCCATGGAATTTAGACATAAAGAACAAGCATTTGTCAATGCCGAATGTTGCTTGCTTGTATGTGCTGTTTGGGTATTTGGAAGTCATTGGAGTGCAAATATTGAAAACTCGCTAACTACGCGTGCGTAGGAACTGCATAGCACACACTAGTAAAACAGTCATTTTAGAATATTTTCACCAAATTTTCAACATAGCCATTTTAAGACCTCTGCTCATGAACAGTGTCACTGTGATTTTCCTAATGTGTCCCATACATTGATTTCGCACCGACTGCGCCATTGTGCGTTGCATGGCGGAAACATGTTTTGGACAGGATGTGAAAATGACACTGTACTGCTCATAAGGAGGGAGTGGTAAAATGGCAATGTTGAAAATCTAGATGAAAATATTGAAAATCATGAAACTTATGGCGTGCGTAGGAACTGCATAGCAGCGCTCTTAAAACAGTCATTTTAGGAATTTTTTCACCAAATTTTCAACATAGGCTTTTTGAGAGCCCACCTTATAGAAACTGGCAGTGTCATTTTGTTAATCAGTCCGAAGGTGATTTCACACAGTGACGCAAATCACCCAGGGCCGATTAACGCCATGACAGTGCAAGAATTCATGAGGAGGGTCCAAAAACCCCATGTTGAAAATTGCTCAAAATTCCCAAACATGCCTGAGATATGCAGCAAAGTTGAAAAAACCCTATTTATTCCATTATACAGCTTACCAGCATTTCCTCAGTTCGCGGTCGGCTTTGAAGAGTGCAGACGTGTTCCCGTCCACATGATGATCGCGGCGCCCGAGCTCCGGAGGTAAGTGTGGGGTGAGGGGTGTGGGGAGCAGGCAGTGGGTGGGTGCGGGTGGGGCAGGGAGACTGCGAGGACGTCTTTTATTTACAGGTTTTTTTTTTTAATGAGATGACGCTGGGACGCTTACACGCTGGGTGGGCTCAGGCGTGGCAGCTGGAAAGGCTGTTGGGGGTGGAGCTGATGGGAGTTGGGCACCCCGTTGGCTATAACAAGATTTGCCACGCTGGGGTGGGCTCCCAGCATGGCACCTGGAAAGCTTGGCGGGGCCTGCAGCTGTGGAGCCAAGCAGGAGTTGGGCACCCCGTCGGCTATAACATTTTGCCGCGTGGCACCAGTGGCACCTGGACAGCTTTGTGGGGGGTGGGCGTGGGAGCTGGCGGAGGATTAGCCACCCCCGTTGGCCATACAGTGAGTGCGTGGGGGGAGGGAGCGCATCAGCACGCAATACGCGTGCTTGCATGTGTGTGTGGGGGGGGAGAGCTCTGCTCACTGAAGTGGAGCTCTCCCTTTCAACTGTATGCCACTGCATTTTCGACTGCTGTCATAGACAGCTGCAGCAGTCACTGGAGCAGTGCGGCCGCGCCTGCAAACACACTGACTGAATTGGAAGACAGGGTGCCACACCTCCGAAAACTCGCATGATGGCACTATGTTTCTTGCACATGCGTGCAAGCAACATAAAAATGGCTTAACCTGATAGGATGGAGCTCTCTTAGCTTCAGACATCATAGAAATGCACTTCTCGGGACTTTCAGAGCCATATCAAACATGCTCCCACAATATATCTCTGACTGTATCCCTGTCTGCCCTGCAGGAAACTTCCTACTAAGAAGAGTCTCGTATACTTCCCTCCTTATTCCCAAGGTTAGAATGCGGTTCAATAGAGAGGCTATAAGTCACTCTCTTCCTGTTCTATGGAACCATGTGCAAAAAACATTGAGACTTGAGCTTCCGGTGAAATTGACCCACTTTAAAAACTCCTTGGGCAGGCCTTCAATGAAACGTGCAACTGTTTTCACCAACATCCCCCTACCCTAGCACTTTACTGACCCCACCTGTTTTTTTTTTTTCTTTCTTTTTTCTTCTTTCTCTTCTCTCTCTTTTTTCTCTCCTCTTCCACATGAATTATTGCCTATTGAAGCTGTAGTAATTGTGTAAAAATGTGCAAACCATTCTCTACTATAAATGGTTGCCTTCTTACAGAACCCTGTTCTATGGATTTGACTACCAAATGAATATCTTACTAGCACATGTATAACCTGTCTCCTTGCACCCTGTGACTATTGTCTTGTGCACATACTATCTCCTTATTGTTCTGTAATTTGTCTGTACCAAACCAGATCCACCTTGTAAATGAGTTGTCTCAATGGTGTTTCACCAGGATAAATATTGATTGATTGCTGCCCAAAAGCAACTCGGCACTCCACTGTCGCTACTATGGAGCATCAAGTCACGAGCCACAAAACCCTTTCTCGGCCTCATGCCTTGCTCCACCTTGCAGCTCCACAAATTCAGTTCCCTCTCAGCTGCACAGTATAAGCACTGGAGCCCGCTACACCCGCTGGTACAGACTCGGCTCTTACCCTGCTGCTGCAGCCAGTTGAGCGCTCCTCATCTGTCTCTCTTGCTCCACCAGCTTCCCACTCCTGCTATTGCAGCCCCAAACCACCCGGCAGCCCCTCTACAGCCACACCAGAGGTTTCTTCTCACAACTGCTTTACCACTCCACAGACGGCTTGCCAAAATAAAAATACACAGCTGTGGGAACCTTCCTTGGAGCGGAAGCAGTAAACTGGGGCAAAATAACACAAAACTAGGGAGAGTATGGTAGGCACTTCAAACTGGGCAACAAAAAACAAACAAACAGAGAGAGCAGATCGCATAAGGAAAATAACACAATGGGAAAGCACAGCAGGAATTCAAAGCAGGGCACAATATCCATATTGGGAACAAGAAACATATCAAAGCACAAGCAGGGCACACAATAACTACATGAATCACTTGGGGAAAAACATTAAATATCCCAGTACAAAGCCTGGTAGACTGCAAGAATAAATAAATAAATTAAATGAACATCAGCTCCATAAAGCAACTGGAGTACAGTCAAATAAATACAAACATTCCTCAGGAAATTGTGCAACTCACCACAAAAGGGGACAGCCCACCATTTTTCTGTGTGTTTGGATGGTGAGGAAGGCCAGGCTGCAACGTGGCAACTCGCCATTACATCCATTTCACAGCAAGCAACCTCCATCTTGTGGCAGCACAAATAATAACAAAAGCAGTGACTTTAACCCCACCCCCACTGGTATATTCTTGCTACAGTCAAGTACCAAATCATTATCTTCCCCACAGGAATCAATGCCAAACCTACTGAATTAAAGGGACAGTACAACAAATAACTAATTTTGCAAGAAAGCTTTATTTAAATAACTGACAACACAAAATTGAGTGGATCTTGTTCATTAAGATGTTATTTGATGAAAATTGCTTACAAACAACTGTGCTTTGTCTACAAAAATATTTTTCTTCTCGACACTTCATCAGCTCCATGACATCTCGTACCCTGCATCACGGCAGCTCCTTCTTATCCTTATGACCTTCGTTCACTGTAAGGAAGCTTGTCTCTGACCATGATGTCCGAGGAAGATGCCACTTCGAGTGCTGGAGCCTCCGGAGAGCTATCTTCACCCACTTCAGAGATGTGGGACCTCAAAATTGAAACTATCCTGCATGACATCCAGTCGCCCACTGCAGCTCGAGCAACGCCAACTATGCAAGCTATCCAGGATGACCGCCTACATTAAACTAACTCCTCTCAGTCCATGGTCTATACCATCTCACAGCCAGTACCCTTCTCAGCATTGCCTCAAGAAGACGCGGTCAACTGACTTGAGCACTTCCAAGCCTGGATTTCTTTGCACAGTTGGACTGATCCTTTGCGTATTTCCAATGCCTTGTGCTTGTTCCTGAGAGGGAATGCCATTACCTGGTTCAACGCCCTTCCAGAGCCAGTAAAAAGGGACACCACCACCCTGTATGCATCCTTCAAGGATCATTTTCCGTAAGCACATCTGCTCTGGTTATTGGAACAACTGTGGGAACGCACTATGCAACCCGCTGAATTCTTGGAAATATTTATAATGGACATCAAATCACAGTGCAAATGTCTGCAAAAATCAGAAAAAGAGCAAATCACCACCTATGTATGGGGCCTCCTCCCTCAACTCCAGCTATATGTAATCCAACAAAAACCAACAACCTGGATGGACACAATGCAAGCTGCACAACTCGCACAAGAATTCATATCAATATCCCAGGCTACCACTGTGCAAGCACCCCAGTCATCGCAGTTAGCCGCCCTCACCACTTGTGTCCAGCAACAGCAATCCATGATAGAGATGCTCACCAATACTGTTAACAGCTTGCACCTCAATGCTCCTGCTTCCCCTGTAACTTCTGTCAATACTCTTCGAACACTTCGACAGCAACCTGAACCTCCCCTACCTCCATGAGAACTAGTAACCTGTGAGTGGTATGGATTCAGGAAACACACTGCTGTTGTCTGCTGCAAACTGCAAAACTACCACAGCAATCAAGAGAGCCATGGACACCCACCCCAGTACAACCAGCAACGTGGCGCAGCTACTCCTAAGATCAAGGGAACACAGCCACTAACCGCCCCACTGACTCTTGTAACTCAAACAAACTGCACCCTCCAGTTACTAAGTTAGGCACAATCTCGCCTAAACGAGCAAAACTTCCTATCATCAGGTCACCTCTCCTTGCAAACTACGTCCCTGTCACCATTGGGAATTGGTCCACGCATGCCTTGGTCGACTCTGGAGCAGAAATCTCAGTTATCCACAGCAGTATACTAGACAATCCAGCTATTCATCACGTGCCTACTGTTGCTCCAGCTGACCTAAAGTACATTATCACAGCAAGCACTGCTACAGTACATATCACAGGTGTAGTCCATCTTAAGCTCCACTTTGGCTCACAGCAAGCTACTGTTAAGTTCTACCTAGTGCCTGAACTTCAACTAGAAGTGATTCTTGGCCTGAACTTTCTCAAAGCACACAAAGCCATCCTGGATTTTGCCTCAAACAAACTTTCATTAGATCCCTGGAAGCAGCTTGCAGCTATAGACTCAGTCACTGTGCCTCCTATGTCAGAGATGGTTTTGATTGCCAAGATTCAAGGAAAAACACTCCCACAAGGTGTTGTTGGCATCATCATCACAGGATCCTCAGCTCTGCACTCCTCAGGTCTCCTTCCAGGGAACACCTTGTCTGCTGTGCATGGCGGCTCAGTATTCCAAAATGCTGCAACTCCACAGACGAGCCAGTGGTCATCTCAAGAGTGCCAACATTGGGAAGTTTGCTTGTCTGTCTTCAGGGGACCAGCTTCAACTTCTGCATGAGCCTCAGCCTGGTTCCACTAACATCCGTCCTGTCAGTACCATCACAACCACTCCAGCTTCAAGGGATACCCTCAGACAACGACTATCTGACTCACAACTTCCAGCATGTCCAACAGAGAAACAGCAACTTCTGGAATTGCTGGAGAACTACTCAGATGTCTTTGTTGGCCCTGATAACAAACTCGGATGCTGTGATATCCTGCAACATACCACTGAAGTGCAGCACAACCAAAAGCCAATTTGTCAGCGAGCCTACAAAATGGGACACAAACAAAAACAAATCCTGGAGGACCTAATCAGGGACATGCTTGAACAGGACATTATTGAGGAATCTATAAGTCCCTGGGGTGCACCCTGCTTACTGGTGGTAAAGAAAGACAAAAGATATCGGTTCGTGGTGGAGTACAAAAGTTCAATTTATTTATTTGGTTTTTGTTTACCGGGTAAGTACACTAGACAACAATGTTGCCTATATTCTGGCACGACCCGGGAGAGTACAGACAGGGGAGACCAGAGTCAACATTAAAGAGTATTTCATGACACAGCATGAGGTAAGAACAAACATTTGAACAGTATACAGCCAGGTACAGTCATTATCAGTGATGACAAAGAGAAACAGATAACATTACATTAATTATTTTCATCTGATGATACATCAATGACTAAATTGAAATGACAAACAGCAAACAAAACTTAAATGAAGTAACATTATAACAATAGGATTTCTGCTGGATGTAGGAAACTTTACAATTTTGGAGACCAGCAGGAAATCAGTAAGTGCCATAGGGAGGAAAAAATGCTAGGAGAGAGGCTCAAGTTACAGCACAAGAGCAGCAGTCGGATACCTACACGGTGCAGGATGCACATCCTTAACTACCACAGAAGACACCTTAGGCAGCCTTGGTGCAGCCTGCCCAGCTTACTTTACCACTCTAGATGTACAGAGTGGATTCTACCAAGTTACTATTGATCATACCCATACACAGCCTGGTGCTGCCACTTGAGACTTTTTCACTTCAAGCATCTGCCTATGGGACTTCAAAATAGTCTAGACACATTCCAATGTGCCATGGAAGCTGTATTACATGGACTGTCTTGGAAATCTTGCCTAGTTTACCTCGATGATGTTATCATCTTCAGCAGAATGTTCCAAGAGCACCTCCAGCATCTCAAAGAGGTGTTCGAATGTCTCAGGCAAGCCAGCCTCAATCTTCGCCCAGAGGAGTGTTGCTTTGCATAGCATCAAATCCATTATCTGGGACATGTGGTCAGTTCACAAGGCATCTTGCCAGACCCAGATAAGCTCTCTGCTGTAAAAGACTATCCAGAAACTACAAACCTCATAGACCTTAGAGCTTTTCTGGGCTTGTCTGGCTACTACAGAAAATTAATTTGCAACTATGCCAAGATTGCAGCTCCACTGTACACTCTCACCAAAAAGGGATATGACTGCATATGGACTTCTGAATGCAAAGAGGCCTTTGAAACCTTGAAACAAAAATGTATTTCTTCTTCAATACTGGCCTACCCAAGGTTTGACCATCCATTCAAGCTCTACACAGATGTTAATTCCTTTGCAGTGGGTGCTATGCTGTGTCAAATCCAAGGCTGAACAGAACGAGTTGTTTCCTATGCCAGGTGCTCTCTTTCATCAGCTGAGCAAAACTATGGCATCACAGAAAAAGAATGCCTAGCAGTGGTCTTTGCTGTAAAGAAGTTTGACTGTTACCTTCACTACGCCTCCTTCACAGCTACATTGGATCACTCTGCCCTCAGATGGTTGTTCAAAATGAAGGAGACAGTAGAAAAGTTCACCTGATGGATTGCCATACTGCAATGCTAAAATTCTGAGATGCAATACTGACCAGGTCGAGTTCACTGTAATGCTGATGCTGTAAGTCGGAGACGGTATTTCTCCACATCAGCCTCACTAGATGAAGAAGCCTGCCTACAAGCTCTTCCTTTCCACTTCATAGATGAGCTCCCTGCGGACACTCCTACAGCACCTCAAGTTGCTTTGCTGCTACCAACTGCCTCTACAGAGAAAAGCACCAATCCTCACTTATTGCAAGCAGCTGAAGAGCTTCTTATAACCTCTAATACTGATATCTCCCTGGCAATGATTAAACTGCAACAAAGCACTGACCCTCAATTCACAGACATAATCAAGTACTTAGAGACTGGAACGTTACCACAACAAAAGAAACACCGCTAGGATGTCCTATTCTTCACGTCGCAGTACTTTCTCAATGACGGAGTGCTTTTTCACATTTGGACCAGGGAAGGCAAGGACCATCGCATGGCTAGAACTCATGTACAGTTAGGCATGTCAGCCTCTCTAATCACCAAAGTTCTTCAGTCCACTCATGCCTCTCCACTTTATGGAGGTCATACGGGAATCCACAGAACTCTGAAAAAGACAAGGCTTCACTTTTTCTGGCCACACATGAACAAGGACATTGTCTAATTTGTCAAATCCTGCCTGCCCTGTTCCCAAAGAAAGCCTCCTGACAAACCAACAAAGGCATACATCATTCCAATGCCTGTAACAACAGAACCTTTCCAAAGAGTTAGCATGGACATTCTTGACCCCTTGCCTACATGCCTGGACTCTGGCAACAAGTACATTCTTATTTTCGTGGACTACCAAAGTATTTGGAACTTATCCCCCAAAAAGATATTAAGCTGCCACAGTGGCAAGTGCATTCCTCAACACAATCATTTGTCATCACAGTACCCCAGCTTACAGTACCTGCATTCAGACAGAGGCACTAACTACCCTTCAACTATTGTGCGAGAAACATGCAAACGTCTCAACATCAAAAAGACTCACACAACCAGTTGCCATACACAATGTAATGGACAAAGTGACAGAATGATGTCTACCATTCTTAATACACTATCCAAGAACCTGGATGAGACCCATGACACTTGGGATTGTTTTGTTCCTTCATTCAATTTGCTTACAACACCAGCCCTTGTGTCGACAGTACAGAGTACACACCATTTTTCAGTCTATTGATGTCACCCAAGAACACCTCTGGACAAGGATCTCTCGCTGTTAGAGGTCCCAAAGTCAACTTCATCCTTCATCATTCCAATGTTGTGTAACCCCCCTACAAATGGGGGTTCCCAAAAAGTCTTACTCGAGCTTGCCTAAATGCTCACTGCCAGGCTGGTGTCCTGTGTTTTAGCAATTTAAATGTGATTGACAGAGAGTGTCTGTATAGCCTCTATGTACTCTCTTTAAGAGCTGCCTGAATTGCAGTCATAAGTAATTTGAGAGGGAGCTCTGTTGAAAGATGTAACTATTTGCTGAAAATCATTTAGAGTGATAATGATAATGTAGTTTGTCTAACCTGCCATCTTTGCAGCAAGGACTGTTTGTTTATCTCCACTATCTTGGTCCTGGACTGCAAATTGGACCAATCAGTACCGGTGGGACCTAAAATGGAGCCAGACTACAGGAGCTATCTGGAGTCAAAGTCTGTAGGAATGTTAGTTTGGGGCTTTTTGTGCCTTTTTGCACCTGAAGGAGAGCCTTTGTTGTGACTGACAGGAGGATCAGCCAACTGAACCTTTTGGATCTTGGGAATTTCCCAGGCTGCTGCAGCTAGTTTCAGTTTTCAGTTGAAAGTGAAGAAGTAACAACTCCAGTGATTTTGAGCAGCAGTTCTGTGTAATTTTGCATGGGAGAACTATGAAAGGGCTGAGTTTTGGCCTGCCTGTCTTCCTGCTGTTCCTGAGAGGGAAAATAGAGTTTATTCGGACTGAATCCGAGGTTGTGAGAACTATTTAAGCCACTGGACTGTGACCAGGCTTTAACATGAAGAAGTCGAAGATTTGCTGAATGCAATCAGCCTGTCAGGATTTCCAGCTGCTTTTTGAATCCCGGTTTGTGCAGAGACTTTGCAATCGTGACGGAGAGCGGTTTCCTGGTACAGTAGAATTTCCTTACATATAAATGTGCTGTGTATTGAAAGTGGGTCGTGATTTGGTTCCCCACTGTGTGAACTGTGTTCTGTTTGCTCAAAGCAGGTTACTCGGTGATTCACTGCTCGAGAGACTGGATCACAGGGTGGGGGTTCACCTGGGTCTGTTAAGTCGAATTGGGCCTCACAAGTGAACCCAGTTGAGGGCTGAGTCATTTGAGTGTGTACTGTGGTAGCAGGTGTAAGCTGTAGGATCATCCTCATCTACCATCCACCTGGGGATAGGCAGTTCCTTCAGGAAGTGGCCAACCGTCATCGACATGGCATTTGAGTCTCACAGGTTGATGGTCCTGGGCAATTTCAATGCCTGGGTCGATGATGAACTCTCGCAATTTGGACAACACTTCCTCTAGTTGATGACATCTCTGGGCCTTACACAGGTAGTTACCTCTGCTACCCATAAACATGGTCATGCCCTTGACTTAGTTTTCCTCCTGGGGATCGAAACTTCTGATTTGAGGGTGGATCCAGTCGGATGGTCTGATCACTACACCGTGGGGTTCAATTTTAGTGCTCCTCCTCGAAGGCCTACCCCGTGGAGATGGTCAAATATCGCCTTTTATGAAATATTAACTCCGATGGCCTTATGGCGGTGCTTGACCCATCGTCCATTCCAGTTGCAAACAGTGACCCAGAGGACCTCGTGGTGGCCTACAATACAGCCATTGTGGTGGCCCAGGATGTCGTTGCTCCTGTCTGTGTTGATCCTCTCTCCCTTCACCCTCGGTCTCTGTGGTTTGATGGGACTTTGAGAGAGATGCAAAAGGGCGAAGGTTAGAGCTGTGCTGGTGGAGATCTGCCCTTGATGCCGATCACCTTAGGTTGATGGATCATTATCAAGTCTATCAATCTGCAATCTCCAGTAAGAAGGCAGAGTTCTTGTCCAGGGAGATTGCAGTTGCTCAGAACCGACCAGCTCAGCTTTTCCGAACTGTGGACAGGCTGTGCAACCCGGCTTGTCTACGAGTTCAGAAAGCATTTTTGCAAATAGAGTGCGATGAGCTTGCTCGGTTCTTTGCAACTAAGGTGGCCGACATCAGGGCAGCTCTCCAACCCATACACTCTATGGGTGTTGCTGGTGATCAGCGCTAGGCCACTGGCCTTCAACTTTCCTGGAGTACCTTCGACCGCCCGGAGTTCATGGATGTCACGAGGATTGTCCAAGATGCACACCTTACGTACTGTAGTTTGGACCCTGGACCAACTTCCCTGATTATGGGTTGTATTGATTCAATCAGCCCAGTCCTTGCACGGATAGTCTGGTGCTCCTTGGAAACAGGTGAGTTTCCTAGCTCCCTGATGGAGGCGGTGGTAACACCCCTTCTGAAGAAGGCTTCTTTGGACCCAAACTGCCATGCAAACTACAGACCAATCTCTAACCTTCCCTTTTTAGGGAAGGTGTTTGCGAAGGTAGTGGCTGTGTAACTGGAGAGCCATTTGACTATTCATGACATGTATTAACCCCTCCAGTCCAGTTTTTGAAAAAAGCATAGTACCGAGACAGCGCTGGTTTGGGTGCTCAATGATTTCCTGATGACTAGAGATCAGAAGAAACGCTTCATCTTCGTTCTTCTTGATCTCCCATCAGTGTTTGACACTGTGGACCATGGGGTTTTGCTTGACCATCTGAGGTTCATCTGTGGCCTGTCAGGTACAGTCCTCAGGTGGTTTACATCTTTCCTCACTGGAAGAACTCAGAGGGTGGTGTCCGGGATTTGTTCATCAGACCCAGTTCCTCTGTCTTGTGGGGCTCCTCAGGGATAGATTTTGTCCCCTATGTTGTTCGCAGTGTATATGATGCCCTCAGAGACATTGTAAGGAGGTATGGGCTGAGATTTCACTGCTATGCTGATGATACTAAGCTATACCTTTCTTTCGCACCCGACCAGAATGGAGCTCTCTCGATCTTTAATAACTGCTTGGTAGGAATCCAGGAGTGGATGGATTCTAGCTGGCTGAAGTTGAACCCGGTAAAGACTGAAGTGCTGGTTGTGGACCCAGGATGCCAGATGGGGGGGGGTAGGTTCTCCCTCAGGATTATTCCTGTGGGTCAACCCTCCTGGCCTCTGAACAGGTGCGTAATCTGGGGAGTAATCTTTGATGAGGGTCTGACCCTGCATTTACAAGTGTCAGCCATCATCAAGACCTCTTTTATCATCTGAGGAATATCGCCAGGATTAGGCACCTTGTTCCGCTCCAGCCACCTTCCACGCTGGTTCACGCCTTGTGGCCTCCCACTTGGATTACTGTAACTCCCTGTATCTAGTGTTTGGGGTTGAAATTCATGGTTGCAACTAGTGCAGAATGCAGCAACCTGGCTTTTGATAGAACTTCTCCTTCTGTCATATTTCTCCAGTGCTGCGCAGTCTGCACTGACTGCCAGTACAATGGCGAATCACCTTTAAAGTCTGTTTGTTGACTTATAAAGCCCTACATAGTCAGGGCCCTGACTACCTTAAAGAGCTTCTGATTCCTTACCACCCTGGGTGATTGCTCCGCTCAACTGGCGTGGGGTTGCTAGAGATGCCAAGAGTTTGTTTGAAATCTTCTGGGGCATGGAGCATTTATGCATGCCCTCTTTGGAATTTCTCTACTCCTGCCAGTTACGTGAGTATTTACTGTGGAGGGTTTAAACGGGCCTTTTAAAACCCATTTATAGAATCCAGGAATTTGGTGACTGACTGTCTTAATTGTAATGTTTTGGATGTCTGTGTACCCACTGATTTGCTACAATGTGTAGACATGCTGATTGTTTTTAAACCTGTTCGGTGCCTTGGCTTTGGAAAGGCGCCTTACAAATAAAGTTTTTTTATTATAATTATTTATCCAGCCTAATCGGACTGAATCCACTTTCATCTCCATTCGGCCTGGGCCATGCCACGCTGGCCCTGCCAGACTACCCCACTGCACAGAGAAAGCCACCAATGAGAGACCTGCCTGGGGATCAGCCCCCTGCTCCACGCTTGAACAGGAACAACACCTTGGCAAATCGTGTGGGCCCTGCTTCTCTCCTGGCACTCCAGGCTAACCATCTGCTGTCTCAATTTTCATCCAGCCTGTGTCCAGTCTTTGGTATCATGAGTAATCATCAGAGTAGCACCCTGCAACAACAGCCTAATCTAAAAGTGTGTCATCTGATTGTCTTGTTTTCTTTTCACGAACTGAGCCCTCCGGCTCCGGATTACAAATAGTGTGTGTTGTGCATGTTGTTTCTTCCATCACAGGACCCCAACCAGCTGCAACATTCCTGGCTAGCCACCATTCTCTGTCTGGGTACCCAGAGTGTGTGTCTGTTTATGGACCCTGAAGTGCATGCATAACTGTTTGACTGATAGAGCCTTTAAGCAAATTAACCCGATTACGCCCCTCCCTTGCTCAAGCCCCTTAAATAAAATCAGATCTAACTCTTTTTTGCATTTACCCTGACTGTGGTTCCAGTTTGTGCAAGAGTACTGTACTGCTGTTATTTGCCGTGTATAACCTTGTTTTACAGAAGGTTCCCAGGGCCGGGCCAGAGGAAAGCCCTGGTGGTAAGTGCAAACAGTGTAGGTACTTGTGTGGTGTGTCAGGGGTAGTGTGAACTGATTGATTGTGTATTGTTCCGGCCACTAATAAGGAAAGAGGGGGTTACAGTGTCCCGGAGGGCTGTGCCCAGGTTAGCTTGACCACTACCAACCCTGACCTCGGTGGAGGCTCCCTTCAGAACTCAGGCCCCTTAACCTGCTACTAGCAAAGCAGACAGGGGTAGTAGCCCTTGGGATAGCACCACTTAGGGGTTACATTTGGAACAGCTTTAACTTGCCAGACATGTTACAATTGACACACTGGCCAGAGAAAATCTGCAATGCAGAAAATGTCAGCTGCCAAGTCGCATGAACCTTCATTTTCTGTTGGGGACACTGTATACTTGTACCGACCTGTCATTGTTCCGGGCACCACCAAAAATCTACTTTGCCCTTGGACTGGTCCTTCTATTTTGTGGAAAGGCTTCCTCCTGTTCATTAACGCTTGTGCTGCAATTCCGATGGAAAGCTAGCACACATTAAAATCACATCAACAGACTGAAACATGGGTACCTGAATGATACCCTCCTGATGATCCCAGTCCCCAAGTAATGAAGCTGCATTTGAACCTGCTATACATTTGGAAACTGAAGTTTCTGATGACAGTTTCAGACCAGTTCCTCCACTACCCCATGGTCCTGACAATCAACTGGATCCTGTTTTGCCAACTCAGCCTGATAGACTACAGACCTCTCAATCATTTGCTAATGTATCTTTTTCATAACTCTCCTGTATATCAGATCAAGAAGACATTGTGCAAAAAAAGCCTAACAGGTCTTGGACTTATTGGGTAAAATGGTGTGGTTATGACTGCTTGCAGAACTCATGGGTCCCTTTTTTTGATCTGACCCCGTCCTCTCAGGAACTGGTCCAATCCACACACAAGTCCATTCCAACTGACCGCAAAAGTTGCAAAAAACTGTAAACTTTAAATCTGAAGTCAGTGATCATGTCTTCCACTCTGTGTGATCATTCATTATTGCCTGCCTTATACAACTGTGTGTACATTTATTCTTGCATTAAGATTTTACTGTTTGCAATAACCATTTTTCCCCCTAGATCTTCCAACTGTTGATGGTTGCAAATATTGCCCTACCTTTAAAGTGCACTGGGTACCTCCTGCTGCTCCCCTTCCCCACTCTTCCCTGCCCCTTTCCCCGCACTTTAGCGCTTGTGGCATGGCCAAGCTTCAAGTGATATGATGCCCCCCCCTCCCCTGGCACTAAACTGACTGGCCACCAGTGTAGCCCAGATTCTTTCCTCCCCTCCCCTGCAGCTAAGAATTGTGGTTTTCAATCAATCAAAAAGTCTTCTTACCAAATTACTCCACGATGCTACTAAATGTTATATTAATGTAACCCCTAGGTGGCGCTATCTCAAGGGCTACTACCCCTGCTTGCTTGGCTAGTAGCAGGTTAAGGGGCCTGAGTTCTGAAACGGGTGCCTCACCCGGAGGTCAGGGTTGGTAGTGGTCAAAGCCAACCTGAGGCACAGCCCTCCGGGACACTGTAACCCCCTCTTTCCCCTCGTGACCTAGACACTGTACAGTAATCACTTTCCACATACCAGTACACCACACAAGTACCCACACTGTTTGCACTTACCACCAGGGCTGGTTCCTCTGGCTCGACCCTGGGGACCACCCTGTAAAACAAGGTTATGCACAGCAAATAGCAATAGTATAGTACTTTGAGCACAAACTGGAACCACAGTCAGATTACATGCAGAAAATTTAGATCTGATTTATTCAGGGGATTGAACAAGGAAGGGCAAACTCAGGTTAATTAGCTTAAGGTTATATCAATCAAGCAGTTATACAATGCTTTGAGCTAACACAGTCACACCTCTGGGTACCCAGGTGGAGAAGAGATGGGCTAGCTAGGACTGTTGCCGGGGTTGTAGCTGGTTGGGGCCTGTGATGGAAAACACAACACATCAGTAAACAATATTTGTAATCCGGAGACAGAGGGCTCTGTTAAGTAAAGGAAACGAAACAAGACAATCAGATGACACACTCAGATTAAGCTGTTGTAGCAGGGAGCTACTGTGGTATTTACTCATGATACCCGAGACTGGACATAGGCTGGATGAAAATCGAGACTGCAGGTGGTTGATCTGGAATGCCAGGAGAAGCAAGGCCACAATGAGTTGCAGAGGCATTATTCCTGTTCAAGCATGGAGCAGGGGGCTGATCCCACAGGCAGGTCTCGTCAATAGCTTCTCTGTGCAGTGGGTAGTCTGGCTGGGCCAATCTGGCAAGGCCCAGACCGCATGGAGACAAATTCGGATGTAGTCCCTTTAGGGCTGGATACAGCTTCCAGCAAGCAGAACACAGTTCACCCAGTGGGGAACTAACTTACAACCCACTAGCAGCTCATAGCAAATTTACATGTACAGGAATTCTACTGTACCAGGCAAAGCGCTCCCCAGTCACAATCGCAAAGTCTCTGCACACACCGGGAGCTTAGGGGTAGCTGGAACTCCTGAGAGGCCAATTGCATTCAGAAAAATCTTCGGTCTTCTTCAGGTTGAGCCTGGCCCACTTCAGTAGCTTACTTTAGTCACACAAACTTGGATTTAGTCCAAAACAATTCTCTTCTCTCCCTCTCAGGAGCAGCTGGCAGACATGCAAGCCAAAAACTCAGCTCTTTCACAGTGTTCCCATGCGAATCCACTCTGAATTGCTGCCCAAAATACACTTGAGCTCTTCTCATTTCACTTCCTAGCTCAGAACTAACTGAAAACTGCAAGCAGCCCCGGACTTCCCCAAGATCTAAAAGATTTGGTTGGCTGATTTGGCTGTCAGTCAAAGCAAGAGCTCCCCCTTCAGTTGCAAAAAAGGTGCAAAAAACTCCAAACTACAGTTCCTACAGATTTTGAATTCAGACAGCTCCTGTAGTCCGGCTACATTTTAGGTCCCACCAGTACTGTTTGGTCCAATTTGCAGTCAGGACCAAGATAGTGGAGACAAACAAAACAGTCCTTGCTACAAAGAAAGCAGGTTAGACAAACTACATTATCATTATCACTCTAAATGATTTTCAGCAAATAGTTACATCTTTCAACAGAGCTCCCTCTCAGATTACTTAAGCTGCAATCAGGCAGCTCTTAAAGACAGTACACAGAGGCTACTCTGGTAATCACATTTAAACTGCTAAAACACAGGACACCAGCCTGGCAGAGAGCATTTAGTCAAGCTCAAGGAAGACTTTCTAGGAACCCCCATTTGTAGGGGGTTACAATAATATTTACAAAGTTTTTCAATATCTCACAAATGTTTTTGCTAATGTTTGCTTAATGTCAAATTAATGACTGCAGTTATTTTATTTTTTATTGTGTTCAATGCCATAGTAATGCTTTTTCTTGTTCAGTGGTACTCACATTTACAGTCCCTGGGGTGATGTAGAGTACAGGGTTAAGTGTGAGAGCTTAGAATAGCTGCCACCCTTTAATCTAAGAACAGAATGTTTCAGCTAATGCCTTGGTCACATGTCATGTAATTATTGTCTGTAGGGGCAAGAATCTCTTTATTTCCTGTTTCCTCTAGTCAGTCTAAGTCTATACCTCGTGCTGATAAGATGTCCCTGAATAAACTAATCTTGGTTATTTTCGTCTAACTCAGTCTCGGTATCAGCAGGCGACTACTGCAGAAAGCAGCTGATGAGAAAGCAGAATATTGGAGAAGGTAAGGAGTCCTCAGTGGCAGACCAAATATCAAAATGCCACAGTACTGTTGGGGCCCAACAGCCCAACGTAAGTACCACTAAGAACTGGGCATCTAAAGAGTGACATCAGAGTTGGAAATTACTAAGACTGACATCAGGGAACCAGAAGCCATGAGAGTGCCATGGTGGGGACACCCTATCCTGCTGCATACCATCTCAAAGAAAGCTCCATCATTGGTGGCACTGGGCTGAGGCAATTCTTCTGAGGAGGGACTGAAGAAGCCTGCCAAACTGGCAGTAAGTGCCCACTGGTCAAGTCCCCCCTTTTCACAGAAGGAAAGTCTCAGAAATGTCAGTTTAAACTGAAACTGCTTGAGAGAAAATGGTTTCTGGTTTGAAATATATGTGTATAAATATGAAAGCACTATCAGTTGTGTTCCCTGTTCACTGTTAAAGTATTTCAAGTTTTCACATTTGGTGAGAGTATTTAGATAGCAGAAGAGTTTTGCAGTAAAACTGATGTAGCAAAGTGAACTACACAAGCGGAAACAAGCATTTGTCGATGCCAAATGTTTGCTTGCTTTTTTTGCTGTGTAGGTGTTTGCCACTGATAGTGCAGAGATGATAATTACCAAATTAATAACACAAATTATAACAGTGAAATTGTCATAACTGGAAAATTAAGAGGTTTGCACTTAACATTGTCATTTTCTTAGACTGTAAGCTTGAATTTTCAAAATACTAGTTTTTTTTTGCCCCAGCATACAACAAACATGATGGGTGTCATTTTCGAAACCCAACCATAAACATTATTTTGCAAAATGACCACAAAAACAAGTTTTGAAATGGGATTTGATAATGACACTGGTAATAACTACACTGCAAATGCAATGCAGTTAAATGCACCAGGTGTGTAACTACAGTGTATTTACTCCAGTTGTATGTAATTAGTGATTACCTTCCCTGTAGTTACACTGCAACTGACACTTAAAGTTAGACCATGACACCGACCATGTTCATTCAATGGGGGTAAAAAACATGAGTATGTTGAAAATGTGGGTTAAAAAGTAAAAATATGGGGAAGTTACGAGCAAACTTTAAAGAATGTCAATGTTTGTTCATAACTTTGTTTTTTTTCCCCAATTTTGACCTCAAATGTTCAACATCGTTTTTTTATTACACCACGTTATGAACATGACAGGTCTCATTTATGAACTCTTGTCCAAGGAGCATGTGCAAACTGCCAACTAGGATCCCAGCCTAAGTCAAAGCCCTGTGGCACCACAACATTCATCCATTCATAAAATTGTTTCGATGACCGAACTGCACAATTCTAGGCTTGTTCAATGTCTTAAGTCCTGAGCAAACAAAATGGCAAATTTCAAAACAAAACAGTTAAGTGTTCCTGAGATATGACTAGCACCACAGCAAGCAATGGCAGTGCGGGTGCCAATGGCGGTTACGACCACAACAGAAGGAGCAGAGATTAAGGGTCTGTTGCAGCTGGTACTAAACGAGATTACCACATTTAAAACCTCTGTGGCCAGTCTAAAGGAGAAGATGCAGGCACTCCAACACAGGACAAAAGATGCAGAAACTTACTTGTCCTATACAGATGAAAAGGACAGTCACCACGAGGCAATGATACAGGAGCTGGAGCACCTGGTACAGATCCTGTGGAACCCAGCTGAGGACATCATCACAACATCCTGTGGTTCACTGGATTCCCTGAGGGAGGTGAGAATAAGGACCCAGTTTCCAACAAACTGTCTACACTACTGTACTCAAATACACCTAGCGGCCCAGCCAAGAGATCAAGAGGGCACATCGCAGCCACACCATGGCCCAAGGAGGCGAGAGAGGCCTCATCCTCTTCTGCTCAAGTTCCACAGACACCCTGGAAAGAGCAGATCCTTGCAACAGCATGAGCTGGGGCACTCTAACGGCAAAGACACAGAATCTGCATTTTAATGACTACTCGGCAGAGTAGCCACGTGGCAAAGGAGGTACAGAGATACCAGATAAGTCTTACAAGATCTGCAGATCCCCTACCTGCTGCTCTATCCTGCCAAGCTCAGATCAACTGAAACTGAGTTTTCAGCACCTTTGAGACCCCTGCCCCTCCCTTGGTCTCAATGATGTCATCACAAACCCTCAATGGAAACAGAGCCTTGTTATGTATGGTTACCCATACACTAGCCTATATATCTTGGTACAGTGTGGTGCTGTTTACCATCAGAAACAACATGTAGCAACACTAGTCTAATATATCTGCATTATGACTCTAGCATGTATATTCCACAGGTATCCTCAATGGAAGAGATTTTTAAAAATTTCAAGTGACAGCCATCTTTAATGATGTGAGTCATTAATTCTGGCCCATTCTTGAGTCAGCTATTCCAGCTGGGTTCTCGGTGATTCACTGCCGAGGATGAATTGTAAGGAGCGGGGTTGCCATATGTTTTAGAATGGAATTGAGCCTTGTGGATGTGTCAGTTGGAGACCGGTCCTTTTAATGTATCATTGGCACCGCGTGTGGGGTGCAGGGTTCTTCTTGTCTGTCGTCCGACCGAGGCTGAAGCAATTCCTACAGGAAGTCGCAGACTACATCATCGACATTTTGTTGGAGTCCCCAGATGGGTGGTTCTGGGGACTTATATAGGCTCAGTCAACGATGAACTCTCGTAGTTTGGTCAAGACTTCCTCCAACTGATGAGTTCATTGTGCTTCACACAGGAGATTACCTCTGCGACCCATAATCATGTTCATTCCTTGGATCTGGTCTTCCTACTGGGTATGGAGACTTTTGACTTGGTGGTGGAGCTGGTCAGTTGGTCTGACCATCACATCATAAGGTTCAATTTCCAGCCCCCCCCCATAGGCCTGCCCTTATGGAGATGGTCCGGTATCACCCTTTAAGGGGTTTGACCTCCAACGGCCTGGAGGCAGTGCTGGACCTACCGGGTCTCCTGAGGACTAGCGGTGATCTGAATACTCTGATACAGAGTTATAATAGTGCTGTGTCTGAGGCCCTGGACCTAATCGCTCCTGTCCTTGTTCACCCCCTCACTCAGCGTTGGTGGAAATCAAGCCTTGATACTGACAAACTTAGACTGATGGTCCATTATAAGGACTATCAATCAGCTATCTCACAGAATCGACCTGCTCAGCTCTTTTCAGTACTGTGGACAGACTGTGCAATCCAGCCTGTCTGCAGACACAGAGAGCGTTGTCACAAGAGAAATGTGACAAGTTTGTTCATTTCTTTGCTGATAAGGTTGCAGATATCAGGTCTGAGATCCATGCAGTTCCTCCAGTGAGGATTGCAGTGGTCGGTAAGAGGTTGCAGCTCCTCGGATCTGTCTGGTCTGACTTCCGGCCAGCCAGCAGATTGAAGATGTCGTGAGGATTGTCCAGAGTATGCAGCCGACCTGCTGTGGTTTGGATCCGGGCCCAATGTTCCTCCTTGTGGGGTGCATTGAGGTTGTTGGCTTGGTTCTAGCGGAGATCATCTGGTGTTCATTAGAGTCAGGTGTGTTTCCGGACACCCTGAAGGAGGTGGTGGTGACTCCTCTCCTTAAGAAATCCTCTTTGGACCCAGACTGTCTTGCAAACTACAGACCTGTCTCTAACCTTCCTTTTTTGAGTAAGGTTATTGAGAAGGTGGTTGCACTGCAGCTGGAGGATCACTTGACCATCCATGACATCTACAATCCTCTCCAGTCTGGATTTCAGAAAAGGCATAGTACTGAGATGGCCCTTGTTTGGGTTCTCAATGATCTCCTGATAGCGAGAGATCAGAAGAGCCGTTCCATCTTGGTTCTTCTTGATCTCTCTGTGGCATTTGACACCGTGGACCATGGTGTGTTAGTAGAGAACTTGCAGCTGATCTGTGGACTCTCAGGTACGGCCTTCAGATGGTTTCAGTCTTTCCTCACTGGCAAGTTTCAGAGAGTTGTCTTGGGGTGTACTCCTCTGACAAGTTCTTCCTGTCGTGTGGGGTGCCGTAGGGCTCGGTGCTATCTCCCATGTTGTTTGCGGTGTATATGCTGCCATTGGGAGACATTGTAAGGCATTATGGGCTGAGTTTTCACTGCTATGCAGATGACACTCAGATCTTCTTGTCCTTTGTGCCCGATCAGGTGGAAGCAGTCTCAAGTTTTAACAACTGCCTTTCTGAGATTCAAGACTGGATGAGTGCCAACTTGTTGAGGTTGAATCCAGACAAGACCGAGGTTCTGGTGGTGGACCTGGGTCATCGGGTAGAGGGATCATCAGTGGGGCGACCATCTGGGCTTTGGCATGGGGGCTGCCAACTGATGATCTCTGAATGGGTGCGAGATCTGTGGGTGATTATTGATGAGGGACTGACACTTAAATTTCAGGTTTCATCCACTGTCAAGGCTGCCTTTTACCATCTAAGGAACATTGCTCGGATCAAATACCTTGTTCTGTCTGATGACCTGACAACTCTGGTCCATGCCTTCATGACCTCTCATCTTGACTACTGTAATTCCCTCTACCTTGGGCTACCGGGGCTTGATATCCGCCGCTAGCAACTGGTGCAGAACGCAGCAACTAGGCTGTTGACTGGGCTGCCTCGAGGTTGCCATGTCATGCCTGTGCTGCATGATCTGCACTGATTGCCTATTCAGTGGCGGATCACCTTCAGGGTCAGCTTGCTGACCTATAGGGCCCTACACGGACAAGGGGCAGTTATCTGTAAGAGCTTCTTTGCCCCTACTGCCCCTCCCGCCCACTCCGCTCCACCGATGCAGGATTGGTAGAGATTCCCAGGGTTCATTTGAAGACCTCTGGTGCCCGAGCATTCGTATTTGTGGCCCCTAACCTGTGGAATTCTCTACCAAATCAGATAAGAGAGTGCCTGACGGTGGAGAGTTTCAAATCCGTGTTGAAAATGTACTTGTTTACACTTGCTTTTTCTGACACTGTGTAAGTCCAATATTAATTGTAATGACTGGAGTTTTTTAGCTGTGATTTTATCTGATTTTATTATTTATTGTTCTAGCGCTATAGTCCTTTGTGGTGAGTAGCACTATTTTATAAATAAAGATGCTTATGCTTAATTACAAAACTGGCTGTAAAAATTGTTTTAATAATATCTGAGAAAACTAAAAATAGACTGAATATGAATCTGAGGATCTCAGAAATACATTTTGCCAAAAAGCTAGAAGATGAATTTTCATGCCGACTAATGAATACTGCTGCTTTAAGAGGATGTGAGGAAGTACCACTTCACTGAAAGAGCTAGATGTCTGGAATTGACAGCAAGTGGTGGAGGCAAAACAGTAAGGGTTTCAAGCATGAATGGATAGACATAGGGAATATTAGTAAATAAGCAACAGAGAACACAGGGTGGGTGGAGGTACTGTGGGTCACCCCAGAGAAAGGGAATGGTGCCACTATTTACACTGGTGTGATCTACAGACCTTCAGCACTGAGGGGAGGGATGGATAAGGAGGATCAGAACCTTATCCATCAAGGTTCTGATGGTAGCCATCCAAAAGATGGCAAATAAGGGAGAGGTGCTGCTGCTGGGGGACTTTAATCTGCCAGATGTAGATTGGAGCGTTCCAGCTACAGCTACGAGCAGGGACATCCTGGACTCCCTGCATGGAGCATTCCTCAGGCAACTTGTGGTGGAGCCCACTCGTGAGGGAACAATTTTGGACCTTGTACTCACCAACGGGTACCGTGTTGCAGAAGTCACTGTGGGTGACCACCTGAGGACCAGTGATCACCATACAGTGTGGTTCGATATAAGAACCATGGCAGAAGTGAACCACACAAAGAGAAGGGTTCTGGACTTCAGGAGGGCTGATTTTACAAAGGTGGGGCAATGCCTCAGGGATGTCATGGCGGGGAGGATGACTTCAGTGGAGTGGAGTGGAGGAACAGTGGGCAAAACTAAAATTGGGGATAATGAGGGCAACAATCCTCTGCATCAGGCAAGTAAGCAAAAGCAAGAAGAAAAAGAGAATGCTATGGTTCTCAAAAGGGGTGACTGGGAAGGTAAAGGCAACAAAGTTAGCATTCAGGAGGTACAAGGAGACACAGAGAGAGGAGGATAGGGTGGAGTATCAGAAGAAGCAGAGGGAGACAGGGAAAGCAGTCAGGAGCTTAAAGGCACAAATGCAGGAGAAAACAGCACAGGCAGTAGAGAAAGGGGATAAGACATTTTTTCAAGTATGTAAGCAAATGAGAAAAACCAAAGGAGGCATGAAATGGCTAAGGAGGGAAGGTGGGGGGAATGTGTGGATGGGGACCAGGAAAAAGCAGACATCTTGAACAAATACTTCTGTTCAGTGTTCACAAAGGAAGGGGAAGATGAGTGTCCACAGATAAGTGTCAGGGGTATCAATGGTAGGGAGGTAGACACGAGTCCATTCACAGTGGAAAGGGTCCTAAAGGAACTTGAAAATTTAAAAGTGGACAAGGCAATGGGGTCAGATGGAATATATCCAGTGATACTGAGAGAGATCAGAGAGGTGCTAATTGCACCTCTGACAGTCCTGTTCAATCACTCACTGACACTCCTGTTCAACCACTCACTGGAGACGGGAGTGGTACCAGAGGGCTGGCGGAGGGCATATTTATTTATTTATTTAAAATCTGGGTGACCAGGATAGGCACACTGTGTCGCGGCTGATTTCCAGGTGTGAACCAGGAGAGGGGTACAAATTTGAATAGTGCATAATAGTACAGCAACAAACATTTTACAATTAGACAGCAGTACAAGAGAACTGAGTAAAACAACTGTTTCAGCATTGTGAACTCGATTGAGAGCCGAGACGCGTTTCCAGGTACGACCTGGGAAGGGGGTACAAACTGGATTAGTGCATAATAGTACAAAGACATACATTTTACAATTGGACAGCAGTGCAAGAAAATTGAGTAAAATAACTGACACAGTTGTGAACTCGAATGAGAGCTAGTTACTGTGGCCAGTATCTAGTGGTGGGTTACAATTGCATGCCAGCTGGGTATTGTTTCTTAGTAAGCATTTAAAAGAAAGGAAGGAGTGGGAAAGTCAAAAGGGGGTGGGAAGCTGGCTCCAGAGGGCAGGGAAACGGTATGAAAAGCAGCTGGACCACAGCATGAGTGGGGAAGAGGGATCAAGAGGGTACGGGAATCTCTGGATTGTAAGGTGTAGGCAGAGTCAGCTAGAGGGAAAAGGAGAGAGTTGAGGTAGGTGGGTAGAAAGCCAAATCAGTATTTGGCAATGAATGCGGAGCAATGAGTCCGGCAATGTAGTGGTAGAGGAAGCAGGGATAAGGAGTATAATGAGCAGTGGTGTGTGCATGGGGGCATGTTTGATGCAAATTGGCAGAAAGAGTTGCAGAGGGTATCCAGTCTAGCAAGAGAGGAGGGAGGGGAGGAGCTGTACACTATTTTTATTTATTTTATTTATTTGTACATCAGTTTACAACCTTTGAGCCAGAGGCTCATTTCCAAAGGTACCTCGCCACATTGAGGACAAATACATAACAGACTTTTAGTTACAGCATATGAGTTACATAGTTAGCAAACGCATGTGATTATAAACATTTAAACAGATAAGCCAGTTTAGTTACAATGGCACATTCTTGCACGAAGGTAAGAGCAAAAACAGCAGGATAATAGCAGTTCAATCGGCGACGGGCGAGGATTGAAAGAAGTGAGGTGTGGATGTCGCCCGGCGAGCACTGTCACCGTACAGTGAGCTATGCCTCATTTAGAGACAGGTGCAGCTACACGTACTAAATAGTTGGCTCCGAAGTGTGGTTTTGAAGTTGGAGATCGTGGGGGCATCAGAGATGGGGGCAGGGAGCGAGTTATACCAGGACAGAGCTCTATAGCAGAAGGACCTCTGTCCATGGGAGGTCCTGGGTCTTGAGACCAGTAGAGTGGCCTTGCAGGAGGTTCGTGTACAGACCAAGGGTTGGGCTTGGCGGATGGAGGTTGTCAGCCCAGGTGGGGATAGCCCGAGAAGAGTTTTTTTCGTTGTTAGGCAGGTTTGGTATCGTAGACATTCGTCTAGATTCAGCAGTATTGCCATGTCATAGAGCTGGCATGAATGAGTGAGCCTGGGGGCCTCAGTGATTAGCCTGCATGCCTTATTTAGGATGAGGTGAATTTTACTGAGGGCAGTCATGTCAGCAGCACTGTATACTGGTAGGCCATAGTCAATAAGGGATAGTATACAGGATGTAACCGCTAGACGGAGGGCAGCGGGGGGGGGGAAGACAGTTTTTATAGTGGTATAAGATACCTAGCCGCACATTAGTAGCTGAAGCAAGAGCATCAATGTGGGTGTGGTAGGTGAGGGCTGAGTCAAAGGAGACCCCAAGGTACTTGTAAGAGTGGACTTGCTCTAGTGGTTGTTTGGAGCTGGGGAGGATATGGAGTAGGAAGTTGCTGGATTTGTTTTGGGGGTGGGCAAAGAGCATTGTTTTTGTTTTTCTGAGATTAATGACAAGCCTGTGCTCTTTAAACCAGGTTTTGGCACCATTATATGATAGTTGTAGGATGTCCTGGAGGGAGATGGGGTTATAATCGGTGGCAAAGATGACAGCGTCATCTGCATACAGCAGAATTTTACCAGTGCATGCACTGGGCAGGGTGTTTAGGTAGAGTGAGAAGAGTAGGGGTCCCAGGATGGAGCCCTGAGGAGCCCCTGAGCAGATGGGACAAGTTTTGGAAAGTATCCCATTAATTCTGACACACTGGGAGTGGGCAGATAGGTAGCTGGTGCACCAGGTGAGAGGCCCAGTAGAGAAGCCAGTGTGGTAGAGGGAATCCAGCAGGAGGGGGTGGGAGACAGTGTCGAAAGCCTTTGAGAGGCCAATGAACACTGCCCCGGCTAGGGAGCCAGAGTCCAGAGAGGAGTGTAGGAAATTTGAAAACTGAATTAGTGCAGTGCCAGTACTGTGTCCTGCGTGGAAACCGTGCTGTTCAGGGCAGAGGATGTTGAGTTTGGTCAGGTATTCGGTGATTTGCGAGGCAACCAGTTTTTCTAGGGCTCTGAAGAGGGGTGGGAGGATGGAGATAGGTCGGTAGTTCCCGGCAGAGGACCTGTCACCACCTTTGTGTATGGGAGTAACAATGGCAGTTTTCCACACAGAAGGGAACTGCCCCAGGCAGAGGGATTTGTTGAGAAGGCTGGTGAGTGGGGCAAGGACCTAATCCAGTACCAGTCGGAGAATGCTGGGGTACAGGGAGTCGCCACTGGGACTATTGCTCTTTAACGCTTTGACCAGGTGAGGTCTGGCTTCCTGGGCAGTTACCCTATGTAGGTGGAAGCTAGGGCATTGAAGGACTGGGGCAGGTAGGGAGGGTGATGTGTCAAAGAAATTACTGAGGAGGACAGAGCTAAGGTCCGTAAAGGATGTGTTAAGGTAGTTTGCAATGTATGCAGGGTCGGTAAAGGTAGAGCCGTCAATGGTGATCTGTGATGGGGGAGCGTGCACTCCCATTTAAGTGTTTAACATTGTCCCAGAACGTTCGGGCACACCCACAGGAGGAGGTGAGAGTGGCCTGGTAGTGGTCGGCTTTGGCTCTACGGATGGCCCAAGTGCACTTATTCCGCGCAGCATTGTAGGCCTGTCTGTCAGCCATCTGCCTGTTTCTGTGGCAAGGTGCCATAGGTTATCCTTAAGCCTGAACAACTGTAATAGGGCAGGAGTAACCCATGGCGCATTATGTTTTTTGGTTCGGACTCCTGTGATGGGTGCGAAGAGGTCGCAGGCTTTGTTAAAGGTTTGGGAAAAGAAGGCAAGGGCAGTATCTGTGTCAGGAGTGTAGTGAATGGGGGACCAGTTTATCTGGGCAAGAAATTGCTTGAGGTTTTCCAGCTCATCCGGTCTGAAGCATCGGCGGAGTGTGGACTGGGCTGTGAGTCGGGGCATGGGGGTCACCCAGCGGAATAGAATAGGGGAATGGTCACTAAAGTGAGTCAGGGAGGACCTGGATATCCTGGATTTTTTTGGGACAGTTGGTGATGATTACATCTAGAAGGGTGCTGGTACCTCTCTTTGGGTTTACTCTTGTGGGTTGGGAAATGAGTTGTGTCAGATCAATGGCCGCAAAGGAGTCCCGGGTGGTGGAGGAGGCAGCGCTGAGCCAGTTCACGTTCAGGTCCCCCACAAGGACTTGTTCTGCCTTGTGAGGGAGGGTGGCAAGACAATTTGTTAAGGATAACAGTGCTGGGTTTTTGTTCTTTAGGGGAATGTAGGCAGTGGTGTGATATAGGGGGCCCCTGGAGGGGTCCGGAGTAAGTTTGGAGTTAAGGGCCTGTGCCCCATTTGCAAGAGCCGGGGCAGGGAGTACTTGACCAGTGAGTGTATCCCTGGTATAGATTGCACAGCCACCCCCACGTTTGCCTACATGTTCCACCCAGTAAAGGGTGTAGCCTGGGAGAGAGACAAAGGAGTCAGGGGTGGACTTTGATAGCCAGGTTTCCACCAGTGCAATGACATCTGGTTTGTGCAGCATGACCCAACATTGGAGGGTATCATATTTTTTCAATATGCTACATATATTCATGGAGGCTATGCGCAGACTGGGGGACCCAGCTGGTGGGATGGTCTGGGCAGGGCCTGGGTTAGGATGTATATTGCCTGTTAAGTGTAGAAGGAGGACCACAGCTCTGGCCAGGGAGAGGTGATGTGTAAGCTTCCAATGGGTATGTGGGGATGGGGAGGGGACCTTCAGGGAACAGGGGATGGGCAGGTTTTGCCAGGTCGGGAGGGCGAGAACGATTAGCTGCCAAGGGGAGCCAGGGTAGGTGGTGGGGAGGTACCCAGGGGATGGGTGCTGTGGGCCAGTGCACATGGTCAGTGTAGGGTGGGATCATACTATGTCAGGGAGAATTGTTGGTGCTGGTACCAGTGAGCCTGGGGAGATGCCTGGCTGATGGGATGAGGGTACTAGAAAGTAGATGAGGGGGAGGCATTTTAAGAGGAGGTAGAATAACATAGCTCTTGTGGTGGCAGTAGGGAAGAAAGGTACAGTATTTAGGTTGTCTTCCAGAAAGTGTGGATACCACTTTGGATTAGTGGTAGTGACATGGACTCTGGTGGACAGGTTACAAGGTTTGAGTCTCTGCCAGGGCAGCTAGAAAAGGGGACCTGGGTGAGAGCAGTGATCCACGTTCTTGGGGCATGATGCAGGCTGGGTTGGGGCCAAAAACAGGGTGAGAATAGTGACTCCTAGTGGTCATTGGGTGTAGGTCTGCTGGTGTGGCTAGGGGTAAGGGAGTAGGGCTAGCTGTGGGGCTGGATGCTGGGAAAGGTGTGGGCAGAGGTAGGTGTGGGTTGTGGAGGAGAGAAGTGGCATAGGTAGTTAGAAGGGATCCAGGAAGTAGGGGGAGGAGGAAGTCAGGTAGAGGAACCTGAGGTGGGAGCCTGTGGGTCCCTCTAGTGGCTGGCAGGTATAACCTGCAAATGGAAAAGTGGGGGACTTAGTTACATGAGCGACAGGATGTGATGCCACTAGAAGTTGCTGACAGGATGTGATGCCACTAGAAGTCGCCTATAAAGGAAAAGCTGAGCCAGGGTGGGTGGTGAGGTGGGCGGGGCAGTTGACATGCACAGTGCGTTGACGGGCTATCCCCCCCTCACAAGGGTGCTACTGTTGGAGGTGGTTTATTACCTCCTAGTGCCTGCGTGTTGTTTGCTCCAGGAGGGAGTGCTTGTAGCCTGGGATCCTGCTGTATATCAGCATACACGAATATGGGGAGGATTAATTTGGAGATCAGCTCACGCCAGATGGGGAGGGAGAGACACTCTTTGTTATGGTAAAGAGCTCCTAGTTGAGGCAGAGCTTGGAGTATAGGGTGTCAATATTTGTACCAAAATCCAATTTACTGTCCAGCCAGACTCCCACATATTTGAATGCTGGGACTGTATCTAACTGGGTGCTATCAAGGGTCGTGAAGGCAGGTAAAGATGATAGTCTGGTGAGCTTCTGGCCAGTGCTAAAGGTCAAAGATACCATTTTTTTTTTTTTTTTTGGTGTTGACAGTGAGATGTTTTTTTCTAGAGCCACAGCAGTACATTTTGGAAGTTGTACTAGAGCGGGACTTTGACAGCTTCAGTTGAAAGACCAAAATAATAAATAATCATATCATCCACATACATGTGTATGTGAGATGAGACGTAGGCTGAGGGGAGGTCATTCAGGAATATGGAGAAAAGTACAGGACCCTGTATGGAACCTTGGGGAACACCAGCCAGGATAGGCAGTGAGGGGGACAGATTGCTTCCAGCCTGAATGAACTGCTGATGACCAGTCAGGTAGGACCAGAACCAACTCACAGAGGCAGTGGGGAGGCCTGCCAGGGTCAGTTTGTTTAGGAGGAGGGGATGGGACGCCGAGTCGAAAGCCTTGGCCAGGTCAATGAAAATTCCTGCGGTGATGTGACCATTGTACATCCCTGTGAGAATGGAGTCGGTCAGTTGGAGAAGGGAAGAGATGGTGGAGTGGTACCTTCTAAAACTAGACTGGAAGGAAGAGAAAAAGGAAGAGGAGTCAAGAAAGGAGGAGAGCCTGGAAAGCATAAGGGATTCCTGGAGCTTCGCTAGGGAGGGAAGTGGAGAGACTGGTCTGTAGTTACCTGGGGAGGAAGGGTCAACTCCATTATGGAGGGGCAGGACCATAGCCAATTTCCAGGCTTGGGGAACTGAGCATAGGGAGAAGGATAGGTTCAAGAGGTATATGAGGGGGTGTTATGGCTGGGGCAGATATTTGGAAGGGGTGTGGATTGAGCCCATCCGGGCTGTGTTTAGTTATGTTGAGGGACATGAGGACGTGAAAACTTCCTGTTGGGTGACTGGAGGGAAGTTAAACACTTCAGGAGGACAGTGAGGGGGATCCAATGGGATATCAGAGGAGGACTGACTAGGTAGGGAGCAGATGGTGAAAAAGTGGTTGAAGAGGGAGGAAACAGATTGGGAGTCAGAGATCGGTGAGCCATCTACTAGTAGGGATGGGGGGGATTGGGCAGGAGGGTCAAAGAGGGAGTGCAACACCTTCCAGAAGTTACAGTAGCTGGAGAGCTCATGTTGGCCTGGAGGCTGGTCCTGCAAGTGTGCCTTGGCTATTCAAACAACTTTGGTGCAGGCCTTCATGAGAGCCCCATATAGTTGGGGATCATCAGGAGTGCGGGTGTGCTTTGATTTTGCCACCAGATCATAATGTTTGAACATCTTTATAAGGTTGGGGTAATCCAAGGGTTGTGCCTGTACCTGATTCTAATTTTTTTTTAAAAGGAGAGTGCATGTTCCAGGCCCTTTTGAAGAAGTCCCTAAAATATGCCAAGGCCTTGTCTATGTCTACCACAGAGAACACAGGAGACCAGTCAGTGCGAGCGAGATCCGCTTTAAGGGCCTCTGCGTCAAGTGACCTGAGGGGGTCTGTGCCAGATGTACTTAGGTGAGGAGTGTGGAGGATGAACCCTCCTGACACAGTAAGTTAGCTAATGGTCACAAAATGTGTCAGGGAGTGTTCCTGCAGCTGTAAGCCTACGGGGGTGGGAGGATAACACCCAGTCTAGGAGGGAATGATTTGAGGTGAGAGGGTTTAGCCTTCTGGATTCTGTGATGAGTTAAATAAGATTTAGAGCTTCAATGGATTGGACAGTGGGACTAGAGATAACCAATTCTGGTTGTAGTCACTGAGTAGGATGAGCTCCCCAGAAGCAGCCAGTGAGCAGTGAGACAAGGGAGGAAAGGGTGTTATGGAGGGAGAAGGGGGAAGATTTCGGAGGTATGCAGAGAACACCCATAAAAACAGGGGTGGCGGAGGGGAGGGAGAGCTTAGGAGGAGTAATTCAAGGGAGGAGGGGAGAGCCTCCTTATTAACTATTGAGGAGGAGAGGGACAGACGTGTGTAAATAGCTACTCCACCACCACGCTTGCCTCTGTCCTTGCGAGTCAGCTGGTACTCAGGAACAGCCAGCTGGAAGTCAGGGATTTGGGAGGAGAGTCACGCTTCCAAGATGCAGAGAACATCAGGGAAGTGTATGGAGGACCAAACCTTGAAAGTGTCAAGTTTGGAAAGAAGACTCCTTGTGTTTAGGTGGAAAATTTGGAGTCCTTTAGGTAAGGAGGAGGTAGGTGAGGGAGGAAGGGGAGGGAGGAAGGAGGGGGAGGAAGAATCACCCGGGTTGAGTTCCATGTCACCAGGCAGGAGAAGGATGAGTAGCGTGAAAATGGCGGTCAGCCACTTCTGCCTTTTGTGACAATTGGGAAAGCAGAGTGGGGGGGGGGGGGGCAACAGCAACAATGAAGAAATTCCAAGTTTAGGAAGTAGGTATGCAGAAGGCTGGGGTGAATAGCAGTCAGGGAGGTGGGGCCAAAGAGCTAGCCCAGAGGTGAGGTGATTGTGGGGAGAGGAGGATGACTGGGGGGGGTAAAGAGGACAGGTTGAGACAGAGAGGGGGACAGGTTGAGACAGAGAGGGGGTCATTTTCAGGGGGGAGGGGGAGGGAACAGTACAAAGGGTTAACATTAGAATAAGGAGTAGGTGCATATCACATTTAAAATGCATGACTAGTTTGCAGTTGTGAAACAGGTAAAAAGCAGAGTAACAAGGCAACTGGGTAGTAATTAAATTAGTCAGGTATAATAGCAGTATGGGTATGCAGTGAGTGAGTTAAAGTAGCTCACATATCCCTCCTTGAGTGACAGACAGTTAAATAGGCATGGTTTTCAAGACCAGTAAACAGTGCAATATAAAACAGGTTTAGCTGATAAGCAGTTAACTAGGTTACGCAGTCCACAGTGTAGTAATAAACAGGTTAAGTTGTACCTAGAGTATGCAGAACAGTCCCACATGCAGATGTAGTTCCACTTCACAAAAGTGGTAGCAAAGAGGAGGCAGGTAATTACAGACCAATCAGCCTGACTTTGGTGGTGGAGAAATTAATGGAATCACTTCTGAAGGAAAGGATTGTAGAATACCTTGAATCCAGTCACTTACAAGAGCTGAAGCAGCATGGATTTACAAGGGGGAGGTAATTTCAAACAAATCTGATAGATTTCTTTGACTGGGTGACCAGGGAAGTGGGTCAGGGTGGAGCAGTGGATGTGGCCTACCTAGATTTCAGTAAGGTCTTTGACACCGTTCCGCATAGGAGACTCATAAATAAGCTGGGTAGCCTTGGAGTGGGTCTAAAAATGGCAAACTGGATAAGAAATTGATTGGGGGATAGGAGGCAAAGGGTGGTGGTAAACAGAGTTCACTCCAAGGAAGAGAGGGTGACCAGTGGGGTGCCACAAGGATCAGTATTGGGACCGGCCCTCTTTAATGTCTTTATTAGCGACATTGCAGAGGGACTAGAAGGGAAGGTACTATATGCCTTTTTGCTGATGACACTAAGATCTGCAATAGGGTTGACACTCCAGCGGGGGTGGAAAGAATGAAGAGGGATCTATGAAACCTTGAGGAGTGATCAAGAATGTGGCAACTAAATTTCAATGCGAAGAAGTACAAAATCATGCAATGGGGGTGCAGAAACACATGGGTGGAGCACAAAATGGGGGTAGTGGTACTGACGACCACCAAACAGGAAAAAGACATGGGGGTAATCATAGCTGATGACCTAGAAGTGGTCAAACAGTGTGACAAGGCAATTGGGAGAGTCAATGGGATGCTAGGGTGCATGGGGGGGGGGATTACCAGCAGAAGGAGGGAGGTGGTGCTCCCACTAATAATGATTGGTAAGGCCTCATCTAGAGTACTGTGTCCAGTTCTGGAGACCACATCTCAGGAACAGCACAGACAGAGTTGAGGCGGTCCACAGGAGAGCAACTAAAATGTTGCAGGGTCTACATAAAAAGCCCTATGAAGAGAAACTAAATAACCTAAATATGTATACCCTGGAGGAAAGGAGAGAGAGAGAGAAAGAGGATATGTTAGAGACTTTCAAATAGATCAAGGGTATAAATAAGGTTCAAGAAGGAAGCCTTTTTCAGAGTAAAAGATGCTCATGAACAAGGGGTCATGCTATGAAGCTGGAGGGGGGTAGGCTCAAGGAAGACATAAGAAAGTACTTCTTCACAGAAAGAGTGCTAGATGCCTAAAATAACTTCCCAGCAGAGGAGGTGGGGGCAAAAACAGTAATGGGAGTCAAGAAAGGATGGGATAGGCAAAAGGGAACCTTAGTGGTAGGGAAAGGGGGAGGTTAAGCTGGAGATCAACTAGGGTCTTCGGTGTTACTGTATGTAGGAAAAACAGGCAGACTAGGTGGGCCAAGCGGTTATCTGCCATCAAACTGTGTGTTTCTATGTAAGCAGGAAGGAGGGAGGGTCACCAGGGACCAGTTAGGATCTGCAGTGACAGACTAGGTAGGGATCATCTGGGCAGACTGCGTTGGCCAAGCAGTCCTTTTCTGTCAACAAATTATGTTTCTGTGTTTCTATGACCTGGGGGAGGAACGGAAGAATACGTGCAAACAAGATAAACTGAAATGGCCAATTAACAAGCAAACATAACTGGTAACAACAAAAATACCACAATTGATATAATTAAAATAATTTCAATAGGTCTGCACAACTTAGTGTAGTGTTATGCTTGTGCAACTTGTTGACAAACCTTTGCGGCCGCTTGTCTCTCTATTCAAGGGGAAATACCACCCCATAGGGGTACTGAAGGCAAGGAACCCTCAAGGAGGGTTCCACCCCAAAGGTGCCACTGGAAGAATTTCCTTAGGCTAAACGTACCTTAGGAAGACCCCTCGAAGAGAGAGGGGAGCCACTGAAGAAGGAAAAGCGGAGGGTGGTGGGGCAAAGAAAAAATGCTTCTGGGTGAAGTCAGAAGGACTACCTTACAAAGGTCAGGCAGGGGGCATGGCTGGTTGCTCCAGCCCCCTGAACCACAGGTGAAGCCTTTCAATTCAATGGGCCTGCACAACTTAGTGTAGTGTTATGCTTGTACAACTTGTTGATAAACCTTTGTGGCTGGTCACCTGTCTATTCCACAGGGAATACCATCCTGTGTGGGGTACCAAAGGCAAGGAACCTTCAAAGAGGGTTCCACCCCCTAGAGGTGCCGCAGAAAGAATTCCCTTAGGCTAAAGGTACCTTAGGAAGGCCCCAAAAAGAGTGTGGAACAGCAAATATTGCTTATGAAGGCTTAGAAGCACAATTTGACGGCCACCAGTAACGACAATAAATGGGCATGGGCTGACAGCTAGTACATATGGAAATGGGCTTTTGTCATTTAGCTGATAAGAATAGAAACTGAACAGAGGGGCATGTCTTCCCATGGAGGGAGGGAATGGTAAAGGAAAGCTACCATCCAACTCTATCCAACAGCGGAACATACCTGGTTAACTTAAACATCATTACAAATGAACTAACTAGGTATTATGACCTTTAGCACAGAGGAGAGGAAAAAAAAACCCTATGAGGGGGAACATCTCAGGATCCAAGGCCTAGGTCACCTTCCCTCCAGGCTTGGGAAATATTTAGTGGCAGTTCTGCCACTGCAGTATAAAAGCCCAATTCAAGGGGGTTGGCAATCCCTGGGTTAACAGCCACTGGTGAACAATACAGTAGACAGGACATGGTTGACAACAGCTGGTGGGTTAACAGTCACCAGCTAAACCAAACAGAAATTTAGGACAACCAGTAGGTCAATGGCCACTGGTGAACAATGCAGTACTAGGGATATGATTGTCGATAATTGGTGGGTTAATGGCCACCGGCCCAACCAATCAGAAAAGTACATAGAACGTGAGTGACAATAATTGGTGAGTTAACAGCCACCATCTAAACCAAACAGAAATCTAGGACAACCACACACAGGACATGATTGATGACAATTGGTGGGTTAACAGCCACTGACTAAATCAAATTGAAATCTAGAACAATCAGACATGGGCCGTGATTGACGACAATTGGTGAGTGAGTATCCACTGGCTAAACCAAATGGAAATCTAGGACAACCAGACACAAGCCATAATTGATGACAACTGGTAGGTCAACAGCCACTGGCTAAACCAAACAGTAATCTAAGACAACCAGACACAGCACGTGACGACAATTGGTGGGTTAACAACCAAACAGATCTAGGAAAACAAGACAAAGGATGTGAATAATGACAGTTGGTGGGTTAACAGCCACCAGCTAAACCAAATATAAATCTAGGACACCCGAACACAGGATGTGATTGATGACAATTGGTGAGTTAACAGCCACTGGCTAAACCAAACAGAAATCTAAGACAACCAGACACATGATGTCATTGACGGCAGTTGGGTTAACAGCTAACGGCTAAACCAAACAGAAATCTAGGACAACCAGACACAGGATGTGGTTGATGACAATTGGTGAGTTAACAGCCACTGGCTAAACCAAACAGAAATCTAAGACAACCAGACACAGGATGTGATTGATGACAATTGGTGAGTTAACAGCCACTGGCTAAACCAAACAGAAATCTAAGACAACCAGTGGGTCGACAGCCACTAGTGACAAACAGGTGACAAATCAGGTATAGCGTATTTAAGACCCTCATGAAGGTCATAGAGCATATAAAAGACCCACATGTAGGTCACTCAGCTGTATACAGGACCAACACTTAGATCAGTAACATGTAAAGTGATCTCCACTTAGGTATGAACAACATGAATATCGCAAGCATGGAACGTGAGGCTTGCATGCTACATGAGGAATGTGTGCCAACCAGATCCATTAGGGAAGCTAAAATATTGTGAAACAAAGATCTCTCATTACTTGGCTAAAGGAGAATGCATGCCAACCAGTACCTCAATGGAAATACAATTATTATAGAAACATAAAAACATAGACTTTGATGGCAGATAAGGACCGCTTGGCCCACCTAGTCTACCCATTTCCCTACCTAGAGGATAAGCTGCAGATTCTATTTAACCAACAGCCTATTTCTTCCTACCCCCCACAAAAAGTGCCTTATGTTTGTCCTTATATTCTTGAATTCTTCCACAGTTTTAGACCCCACAACCTCCTCAGAAAGGCTGTTCCATGCATCCACCACCCTCTCTGAGAAAAAATACTTCCTCACATTGCCCCTGAACCGTTCTCCCTCTATCTTCCAATTGTGTCCCCTTGTTCTTGCACATCTCTTTTTCTGAAAGATGCTACCCTCTTGGACTTTGTTGATGCCACTGAGGTACTTAGAAGTTTCTATCATGTCCCCCCTCTCCCTCTTTTCCTCAAGGGTATACACATTAAGCTCCTTTAGTCTCTCCTCGTATGGCTTCTCTTGCAGACCTCGCACCATTTTAATTGTCCTCCTCTGAACTGCCTCCATCCTGTCTATGTCCTTGCGGAGATGGGGTCTCCAGAACTGGATGCAGTACTCCAGATGGGGTCTCACCAACTGTCTGTACAGGGGGATACAACTTCCTGTTTTCTGCTGGCGATGCCTCTCCCTATACATCCCAGTATCCCCCCAGCCCTCCCTACCATCTTCTCACATTGCTTGCCAACCTTAGGGTCATCTGATATGATTACCCCAGGTCCCTTTCATTTTGCAGCTGTCTACCCCCATTGTGTAATCTTCCCTGGGTTTTGTTTCCCAGGTGCATTATTGCACTTCTGCATTGAATCCAAGCTGCCATACTTTTGACCATTCCTCCAACCTTGCCAAGTCCTTTATCATCCTTTCCATGCCTCCTTGTGTATCAACCCTGCTGCAGATCTGTGTGTCATCTGCAAAGAGGCATACTTTTCCTTCCAGTCCCTTTGCAATGTCACTTATAAAGACATTAAAAAGGACTGGACCCAGTACTGAACCCTGCGGTACCCCACTAGTAACCCCTCTTTCATCAGGTGGACTCCATTTACAATTACCTTCTGTGTCCTGTTGTCCAGCCAATGTTTTACCCAGGCTACCACCCTGGGACCCACTCCCAGGCTGGTTAATTTGACTATTAATCTTTTGTGTGGGACTCGTCAAATGCCTTTGCTAAAGTCTAGGTAGGCCATGTCCACAGCCCTCCCTAGTCTACTACTTTGGTCACCCAGTCAAAGAAATCAATTAGATTCATCTGACGACCTTCCCGCTGAACCCCATGGCTGCCTTGGGTCCTGTGCCCCCACTGGCCTCTGGGTACTCAACAATTCTTTCCTTCAAGTGATTCCATCACTTTCCCTACCACAGAGGTCAAACTGACAGGTCTGTAGTTTCCTGCCTCTGTCTTGGTCCCACTTCTGTGAAGAGGAATCACATCTGCTTTCCTCCAGTCCCCAGGTACCACACCATCCTCCCATGATTTGTTAAAAAGGGTAGTCAGTGGTGTCACTAGTTCTCTGCTTAATTCTTTTAGAATTCTGGGGTGAATTCCACCTGGCCCCATTGCTTTGTCCACCTTCAGTTTTAGGAGTTCTTTCAGAACCCTTTCTTCTGTGAAAGGACTGGGATCAACCCCCCTATCCAGAGTGCTTCTGTTAATTGGATTAGGCACCTCCCCCACCTCCTCTTTTGTGAATACTGAACAGAAGTATTCATTCAGTATCCCTGCTTTTTCACTGTCCCTCTCTGCCCACCCACCGTCCATTCAGCCTCACTATCCCTCCCTTTGTCTTTCTACGCTCCCTGATATACCTATAAAAGTTTTTATCACCTTTCTTAACAGAGTTGGCCATCTTTTCCTCAGTTTGAGCCTTTGCTATTCTGACTACCTTTCCTGCTTCCTTCTGCCTTAACTGGTACAGTTCTCTGTCCTTCTGCTGTGTTTCCTTATACTTCCTAAATGCTATCTTTTTCTCTCTAACCTTCACCGCCACCTCTTTTGAGAACCATAGTGGCTTTTTCTTTCATTTTGATTTGTTTATTTGCTTCGCACAAAGGCTTGTTGCCTCTGTGATGGCAGTTTTGATATTTCCCCATTGTTGCTCCACCCCTCCTTCTAGCCTGTTTGCTAGTGCTTTTCTAAGGCACTCTCCCATCTTGCCAAAGTCAACCCTCCTGTAGTCCAGAACCCTCACTTTTGTATGGCTTGACTCTGTAGCTGAGTTTATCGTGAACCTCACTGTTTAGTGGTCACTTGTTCCCAAATGGCTACCCACTTCTACATCTGGGATCCTCTCACTTTCCCCATTTGAGAGTACGAGGTCTAAGATTGCTCCCTCATGAGTAGGTTCCAAAACTAGCTGTCTGAGGCATGCCACCTGAAGGGCATCGAGAATGGCCCTGCTTTTGGATGTGGCTGCAGCAAGGTGCTCCAGTTAACATCTGGCATATTAAGGTCCCCATCAACAGTATCTCCCTTTCTCTGCCATCCTAAGTATGCCTTCTATCATATCCTTGTCCATTCCTACCCCTGACACGGGGGTCTGTAAACAACCCTTGTGAGGATTGTAGTGCCATTTCCAGTCTCTAAGGTGACCCACAGTGCCTCCTCGCCTCCCTGTTTACTCTTTTGTTCAGTTGCCTTTATCCCTTCCCTTACATGGAGAGCTACTCCACCCCCTCTTCTCCCCTCCCTGTCTCTCCTGTAGGGTGTGTACCCTGGTATGTTAACACCCCAGTCATGGTTCTCTGTGTACCATGTTTCTGGTGAAATAAAGATTTGTCGTTACTGTTCAAAGTCATAAGCTTTACACATGAATGCTTAAATGCCGTTCCAAAACTAGGGAGGTTTTTCTTTTTGCAGTTGCTGCTTTTATCAAATGGTAAGACTGTACTTTTACTGCAAGCTCCTTAAAGAGCAGCTGACGCCTTCGGAGAACTTTACCAAAGCATAATATTTTGACACAGTCTTTCTTGTATTTCACATTACTCTGGATTCCCCCTCCCCATTATTTATCTTTGAGGTCATCTGCATCAAAACAGGATGTTTGATCCTGAAGAGTTCATCTATTCCTGTTGCTACTCCCCTACCTGAGGTCATAATGCACTGCTTGTGACATCACAGTTACTCCCATGGCTAGTACTAAGCATTTTTTGCTCCTTACCCCTTAGTATGAACCTTAGTATGTCACAACAGAGAATTATGACTTGAAGTAGGGAGTCAGCTATTGAGGCAGATGAACTCTGAGGGATAAAGATCATGTATTCATGCAGATGTTCTTAGTACTAAATACTGGTGAGGAGGAATCTTTAGAATATATATTGAATGGAAGCTGAATCATACCCAATTATTGTGTTTTTTAAAGTTTTTTTTAAGGCGTCAGCAGCTCTTTAAAGCAGTATAGTGAATTACATATGCATGCAGGCTTACGGCCAGACTGAAAAGAACAGTAGTGTAAACTGGAAGCAGTGCTCCAGGAAACACTGCTCTAGCACTCAAAATGGAGCTGTGAAATCAGAGTGTGTTATCAGCTTGAAAGTTGATAGCTATGTATAGGTATGGCACAGGCACAGCTGAATGAGGAATGGCATAAACGATTTAAACTGCCGAGGATGCAGAGAGGGGCCCTGTCCGCACTGCAGCCCGAAAACCCTTCTGTAACGTTACAGAGGGTGTAAACCGCATCGGTAACAGCGTGCGTTTACACTAAGCAATATTACAGGAGACATTTTAACCGTTGTAAAACCACCTGAGAGTGGTTTCCACCATGATAGCCAGTCCCTGCCCTGGGACCGTTACCGGTGATAGTGTGGACTGCCGGTAATGGTCCCTACGAAACTCAAAGCGTAGCCATGACTACGGTAATAGGATCGGGCGCCACTATAGCAGTCGCCTGGATCCCACTGTGTGGACCGACGGTGTCGGTCCCATAACGGACACCGCCGAGGTGTGGACGCACTGCACCACTCTGCGGCCGTAATGGAGTGCATCCGTTACCGGGCACAAGCAGTGTAGTGTGGATGGGGCCTAAATGGCAGTACAGCAACAAAAAAACTGCTAGAACAGCAAGCACGAGAACTGAAAAGTTGGGAGCTATAATTGCTGAGTGGAGCCAAGTGTAAACGATTAAGGAAGACTGCTACAGTTAACAAAAACAGCAAGTGGGAACTGAACAGCAGAGTTAACAACTGAAGGTAAATTGAGGGATTGCTAAAAGTATGATAAAGTAAATGGGTGCCTGAATACAGTAGCACAATGCCCGATTAGGACAAAGCAAGCAAGAGGGAGCAGCAGGATACTAGGAAAACTAGAAACTCCCAAAAAAGCAAAACGGAAGGAACACAAGTACAGGTGAACAGGAGCAGGCACAGACAACAGAGAGAAACACAAGCAGCAGCCAGAGGCAAAAGCAAACTACTGACCCAGAAAGGAAAGAAAAACACAAACCGGCAGAAAGGAAGCACAAATCAAGCAGAAAATCCAGAAAATATTAAAGGAGGGAGATAAACGCGGGGGGATGGAGAAGACAGAGTGCAGTAGAGCCTCCAGTGGGAAAGGAAACAAACATTTGTCAATGCCGAATGTTATCTTGCTGGCATTGGCATTGGTAGTGCAGAACTTAGAGACACACACCCCTGATGCCTGTCAGTCTCTACAGGGTGGGACATTACAGTTGGAAACCCCAACCTATTTTCACTCCAAATTTTCAACATGGGCTTTTTGTGACCCCACCTCATAAACAGTGGCACTATCAGTTCGTTAGCTGAAAGGTGATTTTGCACAGCGACTGCACCATTTGGCGCCACAGGTGCGAACATATATTTTGGGCAGGATGTGAAATAGGACAGCTGTACTGTTCATGAGGAGGTGTAAAAAAATGTTAATGTTGAAAATCTGGAGGGAAAATATAAAAAATTGGTGAAGTCACGAGCGTGCATGGAACTGCACAACATATGCCCATAACGCAATTATTTTAACCAAATTTTAAACACAGGCATTTTGGAACCTCTGCTCATGAACAGTGGCACTGTGATTTTGTTAATCTGTCCTGAACATTGATTTCCCACAGCAACCACGCCATTGTACATCAGATGTGCGAAAACACTTTTCGGGCAGGATGCAAAAAATGACAGCTATAGTGTTCGTAAGGAGGTATGAAAAAATGGCAATGTTGAAAATCTGGCGTGAAAATATTAAAAATTCCTGAAGTTACGCACATGCATGGAAACTGCGCAACTCACGCTCATAACACAGTAATTTTTTGGAATCTTTTCACCAAATTTGAAACATAGACTTTTTGGGAGCCCACCTCATGAACAGTGGCACTATTATTTCATTAATCAGTCCTGAAAGATGATTCTGCACAGTGACCGCAAAATCACCTTTCGGGACCGAACAATGAAATGACAGTGACTGATTTAATGAGGTAGGGTCCCTCAAGAACCCCATGTTGAAAATTTGGAGCCAAAAGTCAAAAAAATGGCTGATATCTACCTAAGTTGAAACCTCCTCCATCGATGCCATTATACAGCTTACTGGAATTTCTTCAGCTCGCGGTCAGCTTTAAAGAGTGCAGACGTGTTCCCGCTCCTCCGAAGATCGTGGTGCAGACTTCCTGAGGTAAGTATGGGGTGAGGGTGATGTGGGCAGGTGGGGTGCGCAGAGGGTGGGGAAGGGTTGGAGAAGGGGGCACCTCCGACAGCAAGGGACAGTTTTCTTTGTTTCAGGTACTTTTAAAAAAAAAAATAAAAAAAGGAACACTACGGACGGTTTTCTTTATTTACAGGTGTAAAAAAACAAATGTTGCACACACTGGGGTGGGCTCCCAGTGTGCCCCATGACTTTGGGGGGGGCGTGATGTTAGCCACACTGGGGTGGGCTCCCAATGTGGCACACAATGGGGTGGGGGCGGGGCAGGAACATGTTGATGTGGTCAGCTTCCAAACACCACAGAGTCACACTGGGATGGGCTCCCAGTGTGCCACACAATCTTGGGGGATATTAAACATGCCAACAGGGAGATTGGGCACCCCTGAAGTCAGCTTTCTAGTGACTGTGAAAAGTGGACGGCGCAACCCGCCACCATGTTTATTGAAATGTTTCACCAGGCAAGGAACATAGGTGGAGGCATGTCAACTGCTGCTGCATGACGAGCTTGTCTCTGATTGCAGCAGCAAATTTGTTTCAAGTTGGTGGCACTGCATAAAACTTATGTCACCACTAGCATGCTCACTAATTGGCGAATGAGGGACGCACCTTCTGAAATGTGCCCTACATTGGCCAAAACTGACACACCTCTGCATTTCTCCTAATACCATCTCCTACTGCCACAAAATGTTTCTTTCGCATGTGCAGAACAACACAAAAATGCTTCTGGGTGAAGTTAGCACTGCCTTATATAGCTCAGGCAGCAGACGTGGCTGGTTGCCCTGGCCCGCTGAACCACAGGTGAAGCCTTTCAAAAGATGGCCCCACATTATGGGGCCATGATACCCTGTAATGTAGCTTACTACTATAAGTATAGCACTGGAACTGGATGTGTTTATTCATCAATGGAACAACAAGTATCTTCTGTCCACGAATGTGATACAGTATATTCAGAAAAAGTATAACAACCATTAGCATCTAACCACGAATGCTGTTCTGCCTATGAGATTTATTTGAATTTTGGTAACTGGGTAAGCCTACCAAGATGGAATGTCCCTTTTTCAGGGCCAGGGGACGAAGGGAAGAACAGTGATACAATAAAAAATAACACACGGTAAGTGTACGCAGACACTTTCACAAAAACATACATAATAAAGCAGAACATCACACAGGCAGTAAATTAAGTTACATCTTCAAAACTGGTATGGGGATAAAAGTCAGAGAATGATAACTAAGCAAAGCATATGTACAATTAAGTATAACTGAATGCAGAGTATACAGGCACAGTGAGAAACTGTTTACAACTGAGACCAACCAGACAATCAAAGCATGACTTGTATAGCACCAGAGTACAGTGCAGTAAATAAAGGGAGGATAAGCAGGCTCAGGTAAGGAACCCAGAAAGAGGGCAAGAGAGGAGGGGAGAATGATGAGAGGTAAGGGGAGCAGTCAACAGGAGCAGGTACACAGCTGAGTGGAGGCAAGGTGAGATTTGAGAGAATGCTTGAACAGGTGAACAGAGGTACAGGTCATGACAGTGGAGGGAAGGGAGTTCCAAAGAGAGGGACTCAAGAAGGTGAAGGCACACTGACCCACTGCTAGACTGGGTTTAGGGACAGAGAGCAAGGTAAGCCAGTAGACCGTAAAGGTCTAGTTATGTTGAATAATGGGCAGGAGGCAAGGCGGAGTGTAAGTATGCACAAGTTTGAAAGTCAAGCAGAGACAAGCTTCTGATGGAGGATCTTGACCACTGAGGAAACATGAGTGTCAAAGATGAGGTGGGAGTCCAAGGTCAAGGCCAGATATTTAAAGGACTGAACAATTTCAAGAAGGTCATCCAGAGAGGAGTAGATTAACAGTGGGGATGGGGTAGGAGGCTTGGGGGTCCAATGGAAGAAGAGCATAGATTTAGTTTTCTTAGTATTAACCACCAGAAAGTCATTAAGAAATCAAGTTTCAAGGTTAAGGAAATCCTGCTGGAGAAGGAGCACTGGGTCAATATGTCGCATGGCAGAATGCCGTGCGGCAGAATCGCGCTGCATGATTTCTTGTTTTCTTTTGTTCTGTGGGGGGCTCAGGCCCCCACACCCCCCATTATGGGGAGATATGCCCACCCCCTGGACCCCCAACTAAAGATTCTAACTCTGGGGGGGGTCCAACTCGGAGCACGCACAGGTCCGAGTTTCACTATAATGCCGTAGGCTATTAAGCATATGACATTATGAGCCGATACGGGGCAAAGGTGGTTTAACATGGCATGGTCAGAGAAGGACCAGTAGAGCTTGGCATCATCGGAAAATAATTGAACCAACTCACAGTCAGAATGTTGCGGGAGCTCATTGATAAACAAGGAGAACATGAGTGGACCGAGACTACAGCCCTGAGGGACTCCATCCTTTATGGCACAGAAAGGAAAAGTCTGGCTGGCCCATTTGACACACTGAGTATGACCAGTAAGGTAGATTATGAACCAATTCAGAGCTAGGGTGTCGAGTCCAAACGTGAGTAATATATGCAACAGGAGATTATGATTAACAAGGTCAAAAGCCTTGGTAAGGTCAACAAATACTACACTAGTCACAAGGTCTTTGTCCATACTGCTAAGGATGTCAGATATAACACTGATGAGGGCAGTGTGGGTAATGTGTGATTTTCAGAAGCCATACTGAAACATGGAGAGAGAGAGTTATTCAGTTCAAGATAAGATTGAAGCTGGGCATGAATTACTTTTTCTTGAATTTTAGCAAGGGAGCAAAAGATGGAGATGGGCCGGTTGTTTTCAAACAAGGAATTTGGACCACTCTTGTGTACTGGGATGACTATTGCGGAGATGCTCCTCCTTAAACTTTCCCACCCCTTTTCAGTCTCCATCCTGGCTTACATATCTCCTCTTGGACTCGAATGTTCGAACTGCTGACTACTGTTTTTTTTTTTTGTTTGTTTTTTGTTATTAAGGATTATTCATATTTTGATTCATTTAAGAGGATTGTTTTAGTATGATTTAGGTATTAATTTAATTACAAGTTTTATGTTACATATATTTTGTAATTGGTTTATTTTCTTTAATTGTAGTAATATTGGTTAAAGAGAATTTAACATACAGATTGAGTTGTGAAAATTGTGCCAGATGCCGGCTTCCACAGTTGTGCACTACTCCTCCTCTGCTCTTCGTGCCCTCCACCCCTTCGTTACTCCTCCCCTCGAGTTTATAGTTCACCAGCGTTGTAGAGCGCTTGGTATTGTACATAGGAGGTGGAGGGGGGTGGGAGCTTCAAACAGCAGAGGAGGAATGAGGGGGGTCATCGTATCGGGTTGGGGAAATCCAGGAGATGCCCTGGGGAGAAATGTAATCCAGAACATGGTCCCACATGTCTGGCTTCCATACCCAAGGGCACCACCGATTGTGGTGGGCTGGTGGTTCGGGCGGCTCAGGAGGTTCATTCGACTCGGGCAGTGTTATGCAATGCCAGGTCCATTAACAACAAGACTGCAACTGTTGCAGATCTTGTTGAAACAGTGGACCTGGCATGCATCTCCGAGACATGGCTGGATGAGAATTCTGGCCCCATTTTGGAGGCTCTTACACCAGCTAGGTACTCGGTGATACACCACCCGAGATTGGATCGCGGGGGTGGTGTTGCTGTCTGTTTCAAGACAGAACTTACCCTCTCGAGTGTACTAGTCGAGGAGGCCAAGTCATTCAAGTGTGTCATAGTAGCAGGTGTAGGTTGTCAGATTGCTCTCATCTATTGTCCACCCGGTGATGAGAAGCTATTCCTTCAGGAAGTGGCAGACTTCGTCATCGACATGGCGTTGGAGTCACCCAGACTGATGGTTCTGGGTGACTTCAGCGCCTGGGTCAACGACAAACTCTCGCAGTTTGATCAGCACTTCCTCCAGTTGATGACTTCTCTGGGCCTTACACAGGTAGTTACCACTGCTACTCATAAACACAGACTCTCCCTTGACTTGGTCCTTCTCCTACGGATTGAGACTTCTGATTTGGGGGTGGAACCAGTTGGGTGGTCTGATCATTACACCGTGGGGGTTTAGTTTTAGCACTTCCCCTTCATAGGCCTACCCCTGTAGAGTTGATCAAGTACCGTCCTTTACGTGATATTAATTCTCATAGCCTACTGATGGTGCTTGACCTCTCGTCCCTTTCGTTAGCAAGCAGTGGTCCAGAGACCCTCGTGACGGCCTATAACTCGGCCTTCTCGGTGGCTCTGGATGCCATTGCTCCTGTCTGAGTTCATCCCCTCTCCCTTTGCCCTCAATCCCTTTGGTTTGATGGGACTTTGAGGGAGATGTGGAGACTAGGACGAAGGTTAGAGCATTGTTGGTGCAAGTCTACTCTAGATACTGACCACCTTAGACTGATGTACCATTATGAAGCCTATCAATCTGCAATCTCCCATAAGAAGGCAGAGTTCCTGTCCGGGGAGATTGCAGTAGCTCAGAATCGACTGGCTCAGCTTTTCCGCACTGTAGACAGACTGTGCAACCCAGCCTGTCTGCAGGTGCGGAAAGCCCTTTCACAATTAGAGTGCGATGAGCTTGCTAATTTTTTTGCTAATAAGGTGTCTGACATCAGAGCAGCACTTCAACCGACACACTCTAAGGGCGTTTCTTTTGATCAGTCTGAGGTCACTACACCACGGTTTTCCTGGAGTACCTTCAGCCGACTGGAGTTCTTGGACATCATGCGGATTATCAAGGTAGTGCGCCCTACATACTGTAGTTTGGATCCCGGACCAACATCCCTATTTTTGGGTTGTATAGATGTAATTGGTCCGGTCCTTGCTCGGACAGTCTGGTGCTCCTTGGAATCCGGAGAGTTTCCTTGCTCTCTGAAGGAAGCAGTGGTGACACCCCTTTTGAAGAAAGCTACCTTGGACCCAGACTGCGACGCAAACTACAGACCTATCTCGAACCTTCGCTTTTTGGGGAAGGTGATTGAGAATGTAGTGGCAGCACATCTGGAGGACCATTTGAACATCACCATCTATGAACCACTCCTGTCTGGTTTCCGTAAGAGACACAGCACCGAGACAGTGCTGGTTCGAGTGTTCAATGATCTTCTGATGGCCAGAGATCGGAAGAGTGATTCTACCTTAGTCCTTCTGGATCGCTTGTCAGCGTTTGACACTGTGGACCATGGCGTACTGCTGGGGCACCTGAGGTACATCTGAGGACTGTGAGGTACAGTCCTCAGTCCTCAGGTGGTTTACATCATTCCTCATGGGTAGAACACAGAGAATGGTGTCGGGAGTTTATTCTTCAGACCCCATTTCTCTGTAGTGCGGAGTCCTTCAGGGCTTGGTGCTTTCCCCCATGTTGTTCGCCGTGTACATGCTTCCCATCGGAGACACTGTAAGAAGGCATGGGCTGAGGTTTCACTGCTCTGCTGATGATACCCATCTCTGCCTGTCTTTCACACCTGACCAGGCTGGAGCTGCCTTGGTTTTTAACAACTGACTGAAGGAAATCCAGGAGTGGATGGATGCCAGCTGGCTGAAGTTGAAGTCAGGAAGACGGAAGTGTTGGTAGTGGATCCAGGTCACCGGATGGGGAGTTGGGAGTTGGCGCACCATCTGGAATTTCTCTCGATGATGTTTCACTCCCAGCCTTTGAACAGATGCGTAACCTGGGGGGAATTTTTGATGAAGGGCTGACCCTGCATTTGCAGGTGTCAGCTGTTGTCAAATCTTCCTTCTACCATCTTAGGAATATCACCAGGATTAGGCACCTAGTTCCGTCCGGAGACCTGCCCATCTTGATCCATGCCTTTGTGTCCTTGCGCTTGGATTATTGCAACTCCCTCTACCTAGGGCTGCCTGGGGTTGAAATCCACTGCTTGCAGCTAGTGCAGAATGCGGCAGCCCAGCTACTGACGGGCTCTCCTCGATCCAGTCATATTTCGCTGGTTTTGCGCGAACTGCACTGGCTGCCTGTTCAGTGGCGGATCACCTTTAAAGTTGGCTTGCTGACTTTTAAAGCCCTATACGGACTGGGCCCTGACTACCTGAAAGAGCTCCTCGTTCTCTACTTCCCAGGATGATCTCTCCGCTCGGCTGATGAGGGGTTGCTAGAGATTCCAAGGGTATACTTAAAAACAGCGGGGGCAAGAGCTTTTGAATATACTGCACCTACCCTTGGGAATTCTCTACCCCGACGGCTTCGGGAGTGCACAACTGTGGAGGGATTTAAACAATCCCTCAAAACATACTTGTGGCTTCAGGCCTTTGATTAATTGATATAGTTGATTTTATCAGTTGATGTTTTCCTTTTAACTGCTGTCTTATTTTTGTTTGTTAGTATTTTAAGGTATGCTTATTTATGAATTATGAGGCGCCTTGGTTGTTAAGGTGCTTAATAAATAAAATTGTATTTATTTATTATTTATTATATTCATTGCTGCAGTTTATTGCTGTCCTGGCATATCCCCATCCTCAGTCACTGAACTCTTCACCACCTTTACCCTCACATGCTACCTCTGGTGAGCTACTATACTCATCCTAGGTGATTTCAATCTTAATTGGCTTTCCCCCTAGCATCATAAATGATGCCAAAACGTTAAGTCCTTAGAGCTCTCCCAACTGAATTTCTGCCTCCATAGAAACATAGACTTTGATGGCAGATAAGGACCGCTAGGCCCATCTAGTCTGCCCATTTCCCTACCTACAGGATAGGCCGCAGATCCTAGTTAACCAACAGCCTATTTCTTCCTACCCCCCACAAGAATTGCCTTATGTCTGTCCCATGCATTCTTGAATTCTCCCACAGTTTTAGACCCTGCAACCTCCTCAGGAAGGCTGTTCCATGCATCCACTACCCTCTCTGTAATAATACTTCCTCACATTGCCCTGAACCGCCCTCCTTCTATCTTTAAATTGTGTCCCCTTGTTCTTGCAAGTCTCTTTTTCTGAAAGATGCTACCCTCTTGGACTTCGTTGATTCCACTGGAGGTACCAAAAGTTTCTATCATGTCCCCTCTCCTTCTTTCCTCAAGGGTATACATATTAAGCTCCTTTAGTCTCTCCTCATATGGCTTCTCTTGCAGACCCTGCACCATTTTAGTTGCCCTCCTCAGGACTACCTCTATCCTGTCTATGTCCTTGTGGAGATGGGGTCTCAGAACTGGACACAATACTCCAGATGGGGTCTCACCAACTGTCTACAGAGGGATAACAACTTCCTGTTTTCTGCTGCTGATGCCTCTCCCTATACATCCCAGTATACCCCCAGCCCTCCCTACTGCCTTCTCACATTCCTTGCTAACCTTAAGATCATCTGATATGATTACCCCCAGGTCCCTTTCCTTTTTTGTTGTTGTTACTACCTCCCCACCCATTGTGTATTCTTCCCCTGGGTTCTTGTTTCCCAGGTGCATTATTTTGCACTTCATTGCATTGAATCCTAGCTGCCATACTTCTGACCATTCCTCCAACCTTGCCAAGTCCCTTTTCATCCTTTCCACGTCTCCTTGTGTATCAACCCTGTTGCAGATCTTTGTGTCATCTGCAAAAAGGCATACTTTTCCTTCCAGTCCCTCTGCAATGTCATTGATGAAGACATTAAAAAGGACTGGACCCAATACTGAACCCTGCGGTACCCCACTAGTAACCCCTCTTTCTTCAGAAAAGCAATTACAGGAGTCACAGAGTATGCATGTGGAGGTTGTGGGAATCAAACCCAGGCCAGTCTGCTGGATGTACCAAGCTTATTCACAGCTCATTACTCTAACATCTAGGCTATACTGCCAGCTTAGCCATACTTAGCCTGCTGGAAGCCAGGTTTTGTACGTCCGCAGTCGGGGAGGTCGGGTGGGTCTGTGTGGATGAACAACATACACCACTCCTAGAAAGTACAGTTACGTAAGAACTTACCGTAAAAGTAGATCTTCAAGAGAGGCTCTTGCAGCAGGCAACCACAAATAGGACCAAAGCCGGCAGGCGTCAGGACCCCACAGAAAAAACCCCAGCCAGCAATCTCCGGCGGGGAACCGCCCACATGCCAGGCGACGTCAGTATAAATGCAGCTCAATCACAAATCCCTCAAATATTCCCTCCCTGACAGGGTCCTTTCCTCTGCATGCTGATACCCTTCCCAAAGTCCTCAGTGTCCACCATATGGTTTAGTATGCATATAAGAGTAATAACCCCAAATCCAACCTCCAATTCACCCAGACCCAATCTTTTCAAACTCTGAACCTGTCATCTAGACATGCTGACCTGGTGGCTACTGACTGGTCCCCCATCTCAGCTGTCAGCAACATCAACTCTGCTCTTGAATCCTTTAACTCCCAAGTTCATGTCTGTCTGGAATCACCATGTCTCCTTGAGGAGTTGTCGCCTACCTTGGATCTCAGTAGAGTCCCTGGCCTGTCACCAACTGCATGACCTTGCCTGGAGAACATGCAAGTTCACTGGCTCCCTTACTGATCTTACTAGTCACAGGGCCTTTTAAAGCACCTGCATCAGAACTACTAGGCTTGCAAAGGTCGAATACTTTGCATCCACACTCCAGAAAAACCTTAGTCACCCCTCTAAGTTCTGGAAGGTCACTCACACCCTCTTCTCCCCTTCATCCCAGTCCCCTTCTCCATGTCCTTAAGGTGAGCAACATCTCTGTCTCAGACCTTGCTGAAGTCGCCTCATTTTTCAACTCCTGTTTTACCTTTTCTTCCCTCTCCACACCTTCCTTCATCCCCCTTCTCACCCTCCCCTCCCGCCTCAACCATCCCTCTCTTTCACCCCTCCTCAACTTATGCTTTCCCCCACCCCACCCACTGCTTCGCTCAAGGCCCACCTGGCTCTAAACCCACACAAGGGTGGAAGCCATGATGGTCTTGATTCAAAACTCATGCCTCTCTCTGCTCCTGCCTTTGCTCTCCCTGTCGCCCACCTCCTAAATCTCTCCTTTTCTCTAGCCTCTGTTTCAGACATGTGGAAAAATGCTACGTTCACCCCTTCCCCAAAGGAGATGACCCCAACTTCCCTGGTAACAACCACCCTTTCTCCTTCCTCCCCACTCTGGCTAAATTCCAGGAATACCTTGTTCTCGTCTCAACTCCACCCTTTTCTTGATTCCTCCTCCTTTATTCCTCACCAGTCTGGTTTTAGAAGTCACACTCCATCTTCACCTCCCTCCTGCAGCTCAGTGACGCCATCCTGTCAGGCATGGATCTTGACCTGGTCACCTCAGCAATTTTTGTCGACCTGGCTAGAGCCTTCACCACTGCTGCTCATTCAATCTCTGCCTCACCAGCTGAGTGGTTCCACTCCTTCCATAAGGACATGTCTCAACTTGTCTGTATTGGTGATGACTAATCCCCTCCACTCCCTATCTGTTCTGGCATGTCCCAAGGGTTTGACCTTGACTGTATTCTATTCTTCATATTTCAAACAACCCTCCCTCTACCTGCTTTTATGCATCCATTCATATGTATGCAGATGACACAGCACTCTATTCCTCTGGCTGCTCTGCCTCTGACTTCATGGCCTGGCTCAGAGTGGACTTTTTTAATGTCCCCTCTCTCCAGTCAGCCCTCCTTCAGAGAAAGGCCCCACCCCATCACCCCGACATCCGCCAGGACTTACCTGCTGGCTGTCTTATCCCAGGGCTTGCCCCCTCCAACCTGGCAGGTCGGCAGGGTTCTCCAAGCCCTGCTGGAGAATGGATTCTGTTAGGGCTGGTATGCCCATCTAGTCGGGTGAAGGCTCTGCGGGTGCTCCTCTTCATCCTGCCACTGAGCTTTTTACCCTTTCCTGTTACCAGGGAAGTGCAGCATACAATGACGTCATGGTGCCCACCACCCGCTCCCAAGCATTGTACACCAGTCTGCCATGCCTCCCAACCTTCCTGGCCTAGGCTACCTTTCCCCCAACTTCCACCAGGGGCCAGGCAAGTATTGGGCTCTGCCTACACTCACTCTGTCCTATGGACACTAAGTCCTCCTCCCTCGGCTGGCCCTTCGATAACCCGGATTCACTTCCAAACATGGGTCATTGGCATTGCAAGTGGTAGTGCTACTGCTGTGTCAGCAGGCTGGCTCTGAGTGGACGTCAACAACATCCAGCACTGGTTCTGGGCTAACCAACTGTCTCTCAATGTCAAGCAGCTGTCTCCATAACTTATGGCACAAGACAAAGACTTGATAGGCTTGCCCCTCTCCCCCTTCCATGCCTTTCGATGGTGCTGTGATTGAGGATGCTTCCTCCTTCAAATACCTTGGGATCTGGTTGGGTTGTCACCTACGTTTCTCTGTTCACGTGGATGCCATCCACCAGAATCTCCACCCCAAACTTGGTGTGCTTTGCAAAAATAAAGCGTGTATCCCGCTTCCTGCCCAGCAAGAGACTGTCGTGAAGATGATTCTCCCTATCTTCAATTATGGTAACATTGTTTATAGTGCTGCTCCCAAGCGCACCAGACTGGACCAACTCTTTTATTACTTCTGCTGTTTTGCCCTTGACTGCCTTCCTAGAACCCAACACTGTTCACTGTATTCCTCCCTCTCCTTGCCAGGCATCTTGCTCATTACACCACCTTCACCTCTAAATTCTGGTTTGGGTCCCTTCCCCCTACCTTTCCTTCCTCTTCAGTTCCCCCTTTCTACCACTTACTCCCTTTGCAACTCTGTTCCTCACTCCCTCGCTCTGCCCTCAGGAAAAAAAAAATCACAGTAGGCCAAGCTGCTTTTTCCTCCCACTTCCTCAAAAGTTGTGGCTTTCCCCCCTTCCATTTATACAGTTTATTCCTCCCACTTAAATCTCTCCTGTGTGAATTCACTATTAACTCCTGCAGTTGCCTCTGACCTTTGCCCAGGCTGTATTTGTTCTACCCTCCAATTCCACATCACCTTCGCCCTTGCTCCTGCCTTAATCCAGTCCCCTCTATCCCTCCAGCTTCTACCTCTTTTCCTTGCCTGCTGCACTCAGCAGTGCCATGTCTACCCTACAAATTAGTCGCCATCTGCACTTTATTGCTTAACCCACTTATGCCATGTTCACGCCACAATTTTGCCATCATCTGCACTTTTGTTGTACAACTTGATAATCTTGTTTACTATTTGTTAACTTGTATTGTTTTGATTTTTTTGTAACCTATTGTAGTAAGTTGTTGTGGTACTCTGCCCATCCCCCTCTCCCCAGGATACATCTTGAAACAAGTTATTTCAGCTTAGTGTGTCTTTTCTGGTAAAACTTTGGAAATGACTACGAAAAAAGTATTACAACCACTAAATATATTCAGAAGTGTAAAAAACAGTACCATCTTCTGACAATTAATGATATATATTAATTTTCAGAAAAAGTGTAATAACCACTAGCATAGTCCCACCATGAATAATATATATTTAGAAAAAGTGTAACAATGAGTAGCATCATCCAATCACGAATGATATCTTTTCAGAAGAAGTGCAACAATCAGTAGCATCTTCTGACCATGAATGATATACTATATATTCAGAAAAAGGTGCAACAACCAATGGTATCTTCTGACCATGAAATATATTTACTCAGAAAAAGTGCAACAACCAGTAGCATCTTCTTACTATAAATGATATATATTTAGAAACAATGAAATGACCAGTAGCATCTTCACACTGAAATGATATATATCCATAAAACTACCACTAGCATCTTCACACCAAACATGTTACACATGCAGAAAAAATGTAACACCCACCAGCATTATACAGTAAATATAGAAAAAGTATAACTACCAAGTAGCATCTTCCAACCATGAATTTTGTACATTCAGAAAAACTGTAACCGTCACTAGCATCTTGGAACCATGAATGTTATATATTCCGAAAAAATGTAACACCCACCAGCATTATACAGTACATATAGAAAGAGTATAACAACCAAGTAGTATCTTCCAACCATGAATGCTGTATATTCAAAAAAGTGTAATGATTACTAGCATATTGGACCATGAATGTTATATATTCAGAAAAACTGTAACACCCACTAACATTGTCAGAAAAAGTGTAACAAACAGTAGCATCTTCCTTCCAACCATAAATGTTACAGTATATATTCAGAAAAACTGTAATACCCACTACTAACATTGCCAGAAAAAGCATAACAAACAGTAGCATCTTCCGACCATGAATGTTACATATTCAGAAGAAGTGTAACATCCACCAGCATTATACAATAGATTCAAAAAAAGTGTATCAAATGGAAGCATCTTTTGACTATGAATATTATATATTCAGAAAAAGTTTAACAATCTCATGCATCTTCTCACCATAAATTTTATACATTTAGAAAAAGTTACCACAACCCCTTGCATCTTCCAACCATGAATATTATATAGTCAGGAAAAAGTGTAACACTTTTGAAAGAACAGTTGAAATAACTGAACAAGATTCAGAAACAAATTACTTCATATCCACACATAAGTCTATAATGAACTAATTAAAGTTAACAGTTTCTCTAGTCCCGGAACCCAATAATATAAATTCTAAATTCTTAAAGCACGCTGCCCGAGACTTGGTATATCCTCTTACTATCATTTTGAACCAATCCTTGAAAAGTGGTATAGTTCTGAGTGACTGGAGGCAAGCCATCATCATTCCAATCTTTAAAAAAGGAAATAGAGGAAATGTGAACTACAGATCTGTAAGTTTAACCTCACACTGTTGTAAAATAATGAAGTGTCTAATTAAAAATCAGCTGGAAATGGCAATGGAACAACTAGGGCATAATGACCTAAGCCAGCATGGCTTTCAAAAGGGGAGATCATGTACGACCAATTTATTAGTCTTTTATAATAAAATCAGTAAGAATCTCGACTAGGGCATTCCATCTGATGTTATCCTACTCAACTTTTTGAAAGCATTTGATAAAAGTTTCTCACAATAATTTAATATCAAAACTTTTGGGTTTTGGAATAGATAAACAAATTGTTAAATGGATAAATATCTGGTTATACAATAGATTTCAAAGTGTGCGTGTAAAAGGTGCAATCTCAAGTCAAGGTGCCGTTAGTAGTGGAGTAACCCAGGGCTCTGTCTTGGGGCCTTCTTTGTTCAATATTTATGTTAGTGATATGAACAAGGATGTTGAAAACATCATACTCAAGTTTGCAGATGGCACCAAACTTGTGGGCACAGTTGACACACTGGGTAAACACCTTTCCTTAATAAGAAATTTGGGTAAAATTGAAAATTGGGCTGTAAGGAATGGTATGTCCCTTAATATTGATAAGTGTACAGTTATGCACTATGGGCATAACAATCCCAATTATTCAGATATCCTAAACCAAGATATTCTTAGAAATGCTGTCCTTGAAAAAGATCTAGGCATATTAATACAAAATAAATTAACACCATCTGACCACAGTATGTCAATTACCAAAAGAGCTAAAGGTATGGTTAATAGAATTAAAAAGGCATTCATATGTAAGACTGAGCAATTTATCATTCTTATTTACAATAGCTATGTTCGACCCTTACTTGACTATGGTTCTCAGGTGTGGTCCCATTTCTCGCAAAAGATATAAAACTACTGGAGAGGGTACAGAGGTCAGTAACCAGGCTTATCCCTAGGTTAAAGGAATAAACCTATCAAGAGAGACTTTTAACCACATGTTTACACTCTCTGCAAGCTAGGAGACGGAGGGGCGATTTGCTTCTCATTTTTAAGTTACTACAGTCCCCAGAACTAATGGAAATTTGTGAGCTTGAATTCAGTAATACAATGTCTAATTTAAGATCTCATAATAAAAAAAATAGCTCTTCCTAAAGTCTCTACCAATAAATGGGAAAATTTCTACACTATCCAAACCATCAAAGCTTGGAACAGACTTACAAAAAACATTTTAGATATCGAAAGTCTTGATAACTTCAAAAATAACTTGGATGAATTATACTATACTAAACAACTTTTAGTATGAGAGTCCCACTAGTGTGGGGGACATTCTGGATGGGTCAATGAGCCCCCTTATGTCCTAATGTCCTAGTAATCCTAGTAATCACCAATAGAACTGCCCAACTGTGAAGGTTATATATTCAGAAAAGGTGTAAAAACCACATGCATTTTCCGACCACAAATGTTATTGTAAGCACCCATTCTTTTGAGAGGCGCGTATGCTCCCTTTAGGGACCCCTTCCTTCTTAGTCACCCCCAGGCTTTAGGGATGTTTAGTGCTCTGGGGACACAAATTCTACATACGCCATGTGGTGGCAGCAGAAAGCAGATTTCTAGGGTTTAAAAGGCAGTTTTTCTCAGGTTTTAGAGTGAGTAGGTGGTGCCAGGGTTGGAAGGGGAATACTGGCGGGTACTGCAGGGCAGTGTGGGGTTGGCCCACCTCACTTTAGGCAAGATGGCTTTATCTGCAGCAATGAGTAGGGTCTCTGGGTAGCATCTGTGGGAGGGCACCAACAGAGGCAGTATGAAACCATTTGTTCGGGGTCCTGGGCTCTGGGGGGGCTTGAGGAAAAATGTTCACCATCAGGAAGGAGGTGCAAGACAGGTAGGCCCCAGGGTTTCAGGTCTGGGCCCCGGTGGAGAGTGTCCGTGTTTCTGGGTCTCCGGGGTTGCAGCAGGTTGTGGCAGGACCTCTGCAGCCCGGTGTAGCAAGGTGGCCCAGGGACATTGGTGAGGGGGCCAGGGAAATCTCTACCTGGTAAATGGCCTGTTTAAGGGACAGGCCTCGGGGCTGCCAGACTTTGCTGAGTGGGCTGTGGAGTACCCTAGGGGTCTCCCCATGTTGCTGGTTGCTTAGATCGGGCAGCAGTTTGGAGTTTAAATGTATGGTACCATGGGAATTGCAGATCTTGTGCCTGGCTCATTAAAAGACCAGATGTGGGTGTAAGGCAGTACTGTTGGGGACTTGGGCGGACCAGGAGATCGACCTGGGGTGGAGGGATAATGAGGAATGGTGTTGGTGGGTAATGCTGGTGCAACACCATCTGTGTCCTTTGGGGCTGGAAGTGAGAGCCAGGGAATGGGTTTAGGGAGAAGCTGTATGCTTTCCCATTTGTTAAAGTAGGACGCTCAGTAGGTACTTACTAGTGCCAGTTGGAAATCAATGGTGAAGCTTCACAGTCCGGGTCAAACAAAAAGACCGTGGTTCATCCTGGGGGAAAATCTGTCATAGTGTTTAAAGTTGAGTAAAGATGTTGCTCTGCCTTATTTTACTGCCACAATCTATATGTAAAAAAGTTGAGCCCCATGGAGCTGAAAGTTTACATTTCACACAGTAAGGGACCCCTGCAGCCCTATTAATCATTTGGGCTCAGGAGAAATGAAGGTGATTTTTCTTAGTAAACAAAATTATGAGTCCCGATTTGCTTTGTTTTTAATGATAGGAATGAAATTATACTTCTTGGATTTTTAACATATTAGTAAGTTTATCTTCTAGAAGCTTTAATTTGAAAGAAACCTCCTGCTCCTCTCTGTGTTTGGGCCGTGGAGACCTTTTGGGCACAAGAGTAAGTGGTCTGAGCTGCCGGGGTTCCTTGTTTCCCTAGACATGGGGGAGGGGGGAGTTACATTACATATTAAAAAAAAGCATAAAAATATATATATTTTTTAACTTGTAAACTACCTTATATTTTAAAATATCGGTATTTGAAAGTGTACTGCAATGATGGATTGATATTAGGGGTATGTGAGTATCTGTAACAGGGAAAGTTGCTCAGAGTATGGTGGAGCACCAAGGGATATACATGAGGAAGGTGCACAAGCGCATGAAAAAGTGCATAAATGCATGAAACAGTGTGTGTCCTTTGCTGCTGTTTCTGCTACTCTAACTGTAAGTTTGGAATTATTTTTAACCTTGCTATATGCATTAATAAACAACAATTTGTATTTGATATTCGTATCTTAAATGGAGGGTGTTTGAGCTAAAGGTATGTGTCTTTTCATGAAAAAGAAATGAACATCATGTCCCAAATACCACAAACAATACACTTTTCATTATTCGGAGCTGGATAATAAATAGTTGCATTATTTATCTGCTATACAGGAATAGCTGTCTGGCAGGATTTCAACATATCATTTGACTTTCTGGCCAATCCCAGAGCATTTTAAAAGAAGGCAGTCCATGTGACACTGTCACTTGCTGAAGCAGCAGAACTGGAGACAAGACAGGTTTTCCCCAGACTGAGAGATCCAAACTTGTTTGTGGCAAAAATATATTTAAAAAAACACAGGTTTATTCTACATATTGTGTAATGTAATTGCCAATGTAGTGGAATTTTATGACAGGGTGTTTGTTTATACATCCGTTTATTTATTTGTTTGTTTACTTATTTAAAAGTTGATAACCGGGAAAGGCACCCTCAGCCAGGGCTTATTTGCAGGTGCGACCCAGGAAAGGGGTAAAGGCAGAAACATGTTACACGTGCAACGCAATATGCAGGAATGCAAGTCAAAAGTCAGCAAATTTAAAATACAAGACAGTATGCATTATATACATATATATGTATTATTTGTCTGATATAGTTCATTCAGTACTACAGTAGTAAGGCTTGACTGCTGTGTAGTTTTGTCATCATGCAGAATCTGGGCTCAGGTGCCACTTAGATGACCTCGAACTGCAGCTGACTGACTCCCACCGTCTGCAGCTCAAAGTAGTGCACCACCTGCCAGTGTGTGCATTTTTGCACAACTCCTTCAGTACTACAGACACCAGACTTGACTACCGTATATTTTTCTTGTCATGTGGAATCCAGGCTGAGGGCACACTTAGGCAACCTCGGAGGCCAAGCGTCTGACTCCCATTTCCCATAGCTCACATCAGCTCACCACCTGCCTGAATGCAGATCACTTGCGACACTCATTCGCAGTAGCACTCACTACTACAGTACTCAGACTTCATTCCTCTATTTCTCTTGTGCAGAATCTGGGCTCAGTTTCCACTTACAGTAGTTGACTTTAGCAGGCAGTCAGCTGACACCCACAACCTGCAGCTCCCATTAGCACACCACCTGCTTTCATGTAAATTTTTTGTGATGCTCACTCGCTACTACAGTGGTCAGGCTTGACTGCTGAATTTCTCTAGTGTGGAATTCAGGCTCGGATTCCACTTAGGCAACCTCAGAGGGCAGTTGGCCGACTCCCACCACCCATAGTTCACATTGGCAGGTTAGTGCACCAACTGCTTGCATATGCAGTGCATTTTTGTAATGCTCATTCACTACTACAGTAGTCATGCTTGACTGGTGTATTTATCCTGCAGTGCGGAATCTGGGCTTAGGTTCCAGTTTCGTAACCTCAAAGGGCAATCAGCTGACACCCACCCTCCATTGCTCACAGTAGTACACCACCAATCTGGCTGTGCATTTTGTGTAATGCTCATTCAGTACTTCAGTAGTCAAGCTTAACTGCTGTACTTCTCTAGCCATGTGGAATCCAGGCTTGGGTTCCACTTAGGCGACCACAGAGGGCAATCAGCTGACCACCACCAGCTGCAGCTCACTTCAGCATATCACCTGCCTGAATTTGCAATTTGTGTGGCAGGTTCCATGTGATAACAGCGATCACCATTATGGCGAGTGCACATCGCCCCCAAAAAAGAAAAAGCGATGTGCACTAAAGCAAAACAATTGGACAAGGAAAAAAAGGCTGTTCTGCAGGGGGCTGTGCCCCCCGGAACCCCCTAACTAAAGATTACTAACTCCAGGGGGGTGCATGTCGGGGAAGGGGTGAAACTCCCCCCAAAATAAATAAATAACGGTGCAGAAAACAAAATCGCAAAAAACTGTATCCCTCCCCAGCCCTGAACCCTGCACCCTCCCCACTTTAACCAGCCACCCTCACCACTCCACCAAGCCATCAGCTTGGTAGCCACTTGCCATACTACCCCTGATATACCCTCATTCCTCTTCCTGTCTCCCTCTCCTTCTTCCTGTCACCCTGTTCCTCCAATCGCTACACTTCTACTTCCCAGAGTTCTTTTATCAAGTCACAGTAGTCAGGTGGGTTACCTCACCTATCCTGGAGCCTTAACAGGATGATCTGCAGTTTAGAATGCTTGGCATGTTGCAGTATGTGCCCCAATCTCACACGATTCAAATCACTAGCGGCTACCCACCTTACCAGTAAGCTTTCTGCAGAGCTCTTTCTAGGCAAGCAACATACGCAGACAAACTTTCCCCCTTCCATTGTTTAGTACCTTGGAATTTCCACATCAAAGTCTCCCCTGACTCAGTGCTCCCAAAATTTCCTTCAAGTACAGACAGGTACTTCTGAGCAGATGCATCAGGATTCGTGGACCTCAAAAATTTAATGGCTTCAAGGGCGGGGCTCCTCAAACTTTCTATGATTCTTTTCTGCTTCACAGCCTCCGCACACTGCCACTCGGGTACCAAGGGGGCAACAGAGTTGATCCAGGTCTCCCAGTCAGCCTCCCCTTGGGGGGTGGGGAGGGTGCCCGAGAAGATTCTCAGCCTTCCGTAGGAGTCTTGACTACTGGCGGGTACAGATATAGGGGCCAGCACTGGCACAGGCACAGAAGGCGGGGCAGTAACAGGTGCTGGAGTGGGAGGGGGTGTTGGGGAAAAAAAACCCCCAGGTGGCAGGAACGGTTTCTTAAAGTCCTCTATAGTTTTCCCTTCCTCCAGAAACAACTTAGCAAATTTCTCCTCAAAAGTCTCAGATAATGCTGGGAGCTCATCCTCCCCAGGGTCTTTACTGTCTTTTGTTATCGCTCGCCAGGCGGCTGGGACCCCTTCTGAGGCAATAGTCTGTGGCACTTCAAAACTGTCCATGAGGTCACTACACTCTACCAAGGCAATGAAAGTTTGGGCGATCAAATCAGCCTGTCGACCTACCACCACAGGTTTTTTTCTTTTTTTTTTTTAACTCTTTATTTATCCACCTCCCTACCTCGGTGTCCACTCCTTCGGACTGCTCATACCCGCTGTGCCACTGCTCCAGGATCTGCCCCTAGAGTGCTTCTCTCCTCCCCTCCTATCCGCACAGCGGGGTCTGTCCCAGAATTGGTGGTCTTGGGTGGATCCGTCTTCATCTAGGACCACCGAGGGGCTTATCCGTTTTTCTGTGCTCCCCTCAACCCCGACCCCTGGGACGCCGGCGCAAGGACGTACGTCCAGAGAGGCGACATGCTGATGCACGTATCTCTCAAGTGCCCAACAGCGTCCCCCTTCCCCGACTCCGTGATGGAGCCGCCAGTCCTCTCGAGAGCCCGTGTTCCCACCGGCTCTCTTAGGGTGTCGGGTGCTTATTGCACCCCTGGTATCCTACCCCTGAGGGAGGAGAGCATCCGTTGGGATGCTCAATCCTCCCGCCCCCATCCAAACCCCACCGACCTGAGTTCGTTCCCAAATCCGGGTCGCCGGCATGGCGCGAGGTGTGGCGTCCAGCGCCTCAACCCTCAGTGCCACTGGGCCAGCCACCACAGGGTTTTTTAAACATTCAACTTTGAAGAGTGCTCCCTCTACAGTGTCCTTACTGGTACCCAGGGGAATATCCAGTATAAGCAGAGTATTTCGAGGGTCGATCTCCTGCCCAGTACACCACCCCACCAACTGGTGTACAGCCATTTCTACTGGGGTAGCCATTAATCTTTAACAGTAATTCGTAATTCTGGGCCACTAGAAGGCACAAATCCCAGCGGTGAGCTTCCAAGATGTAACCCCTAGCTGGCGCTATCCCACAGGCTACTACCCCTGCCTGCTTGGCTAGTAGCAGGTTAAGGGGCCTAGGTTCTGCAACGGATGCCTCCACCTGGAAGTCAGAGTTGGTAATGGTCAAACTAACCTGGGCACAGCCCTCCGGGACACTGTAACCCCAATTTTTCCCTTCTAGTGGCCTGAGCAATATATGATAATCACTTTCACAGTACCCCTTGTACACCATACAAGTACCCACACTGTTTGCACTTACCACTAGGGCTGGTTCCTCTGGCTCGACCCTGGGGACCCCCGGTAAAACAAGGTTATGCACAGCAAATAGTAACAGTACAGTACTCTTGGTACAAACTGGAACCACAGTCAGGTTAAATGCAGAAAAAGTCAGATCTGATTTAGCCGTCTTTCGGATGAGATGTTAAACCAAGGTACCATCTGCCTGGATTGGTGGTAGTTCAGGTGGATGCTAAAGATCCCATGGCACTTATCGAAAAAGAGTAGGGGAAGTTTATTGAACAAAAAAACATAACATCACCATAAATCAGGATATAATGCATACATACAAAAGACTAATAACAATAGTTCATATAAGTAACAGGAAAGTAAACAGAGGGTATCAAAATCATAAAAAGAAATGATTCCAAAGGGAGCAAAACTTAACATCAGAAAATCTCTGCTTATCTTTGCATTTAACATTTAGCAAACCATCCTCAACCTGAGACATTATAGTGGAAGATAAAACAAGCTGTTGTTGGAATATAAATTGACATCTAGCTTGCCATAAATAAAACTGAAGAAAAGCAAAAAAAAAACATTCAAAGTACTAGGATGATAAATTTTCCATGCCCCGGTGTAATCCCCTAAAATTAAGGTATTATAAATAATATTTGACAGTAAGGGCATACTCCAATGAACAGCAGCATCATTCCAAAAACGTTTAATAAAAGAGCAAGTAATGAAAAAATGTGAAAGATTCTCTACTTCATTAATACATAGGAGTCTCGGACAAAATCTATCTATTAAAGGTTTATATTTAAGGCTGCCACGCACCCCTAGCCTACCCTGACCAGACATCCATACTATATCCCACACAAAGGCAGGGAGCCTAAAGTTAGTTAATTTGTGGAGGGCAAAGGTCATCCTGGTCAGAACACACGCCAGAAAAAGCAAAATCATGCCCTGAACTTCAAAAACTATATATGTATAAAAGGATTTCCTAGAATGTAACATTAAAGTGCGAAACAACAATTTCCATTGATGACATTTTTTTAGAAATCCCATAAACCGGTAACTGATCCTGCAGTAAGATCTTAGGGGGCAAGACAGTCCACTTTTGAAAGAATCGAGCCCAAACAAAGTGTGACCAAACCTGCCAGGATAAAGTTATCGGCCCCATAAATAACTAAACGAATTAAACAAAAAAATGGAATGATAAAAGACAATCGGATTAATCATGGTTAATCCACCCCTCTTAACCGGCAAATAAGTAATTTCTCGTCGTACTGGATTCAGTCTGTTGCCCCATACCATCTGAAAAAAGATACTATAGAGTCGGGTTTCTAAATTAACTGGAGGTGGGTAAAGATAACTTAAATATAAAAAAACAGGTTGCAGAAATTTTTTAATAATAAAAATACGTTTTTTCTTCCCAAATTTCCAGTGCTTCCATAAATTAACTTTACCTTTACCTATACTCAACTGCTGCTCCCAGTTAAAAGTGGCAAAATCACCAGGGCCAAACCATACTGCCAGAATTTTACGAGGCGTAGATACAAAAGGAATACCCATAGTAACAAAGTGACACACCTGAGCAGAGTGTAAAGAAAAAATAAAACTCTTAGTTGTATTTATTTCTGCTCCAGAATAACCTCCCCAAGTCTTGAAACAGTGGAGTGCATTTTGAAGGGAAGTCTCATTTCACATCAATAGAGTCACATCATCCGCATATGCAGTGATTTTCTCTAAAAGTAGAGAAATATCTGGGGCAATCCCTGTGATACGGCTATTTCCTTGAATATAACGAATTAGGGGATCTAAAACATACGTATATAAGAGAGGGCTTAAAGGTCAGCCCTGACGAACCCCTCTAACAAACGGAATCTCAGACCCCATTAAACCATTCACCAACGGGAGTACTGTAGCATCCGAATAAAGCATAGCAATCCACTTCACATTTGGACGCGGAATATTATAATGAAGCAATAAATTAAACAAGTAATGATGTCTAACTCTGTCAAAAGCCTTGACCTGATCTAGTGCCACAATAAAGCCAGATCCCTTCCCCATATTACTATGCTCGAATAATTCTCTTAAAAGATACAGGTTATGCTGAATCTTGCGTTTAGGAATAGTGCAAGTTTGTGCAGGATGAATAAGAGAATCTGAAACTAATGTCAGTCTGTTGGTAAGAATTTTAGAAAGAATCTTATAATCACTGTTAAGGAGACTAATGGGCCTCCAATTTGTCAATAAAGAAGAATCACCTTTCTTATAAATGAATTTCAATAAAGAGATACTAAAATCCGGAAATCCTGAGTCAGAAGTTAACATAAAATTAAATACAAGTGGCAAAAAGAAACTCATAAAAGGAAGAAATTTTTTATAAAACTCTTTAGGTATACCATCTAAACCAGGCGAAGTTTTGGTATTTAAGGCTTTTATTACTCCTTCTACTTCTAGGGAAGAAATAGGCTGTACTAAAATTTTTCTAAATGTGTCATCCATAACAGGGAGGTGGGTCAAGAATTCAGCTGGTAAGGCTTCATTGGAACTAGGATCCCCACTAAAGGAGTCAGAGACAAAAGTCTGTACCACATTCATCATCTCCAAATCGGTGGTTACCATTCTACCCATAGGAGCCAATAACCCAGTCATCAGTGTTTTATCCAGGCACTGTTTACAGGCCTTATAAGGATCAGAGGCAGGCTGCGACTGTAACCCATATCTAAACTCCATGTCTAAAGATTTTGCCCTATCATATTGATAAAGGGACATTTGTTTCTTAATTTCAGTAATCTGTGATTGAAAGTGTAGTTTATCTCTAGGGGGAAAGGACATTAACTTATACTGCTGATTCCGATATTGTAACTAGGTAACATATCGAGAATTAGCTTTGTGTTTCCTTTTAGAAAGTAAAAAGGACCGAATCTCAGTTTTAGCGTCCTTCCACCATTCAAATAAATTCTCATAAAAACAAATAGTGGAATATCTAGCTGCAAATAAAACTTCTAAACCTTCCACACAATCCTCAGATTCTAAAAGAGACACATTCAAGCACCATCTGGGACCGGCTGAAAATACCTTAGGAGGTATCCCAGCTAAACTCAAATAACAAGTCAAAATATGATGATAAGAAAATTCTGTTGGCCTGACCTGAGAAAAAAAGGAGGTCAAATATTTAGAGACAAAAATTAAATCTATACGAGTGGAAAAAATATGCCTATGATAAGAAGCACCCCCTTTAGCATGCAAAGCCCTATACACATCAGTAAGGCCTGCATCCTTAACCGTCTGTCGCAAAGCTAGTGAATCACAGTACATTTTCTTCTGAGAGTCACCTTTAAATTTAGAGTCAATATCACAATTAAAGTTCCCCCCCCCCAAAATTATATGCCTCCTGGTATAAAGAAAAGGTTTGACTTCATCAAATAACTTAATCCGGGCAGTCTTAAGTTGTGGAGCATAAATGTTAACAAGACAAAAGTCAAAATCTTGACAACAAAAGTCCAAAAGTAAAGCACGACCAGGGCTAATATCAACTAGTTTAGAAATCCTGAATAAGGTGGAGGTAAACAGAATCCCTATCCCATCAGCCACATCAGGCCCAAACATCCAAAAAGAAGGCCCCCATATCCATCTCTTCTTTGCCTGCTCAATTTCAGCAAGAGAGGATAATCTAGTTTCCTGAAGAAGGATAATATCAACCTGTAGAGTACTAAAAAAAGAAAATAGTGAAAGCCTCTTCTAAAAATTTTTAATACTACACACATTGAAGGAAACTAATTTCAAAGTAGCCATGATAGGAGAGGTTAAGTTCAGGACCCACTCTTTTGACTAAAGATGGGCTTTCTATTTTTTCCTTTTTTCTCTTTGGCAAGTTCAGTAGTCTTGCTTTCCTCATCCTTTGAAATCAATTCAGAGCGATGTGAGGTATCAGATTCCAAATCCGATTCTCTCCCCTCACATTGTAAAGGAGAAAAAGAATTTTCAATAGTAATAGGTACCGGTTGTTCAAGAGAGGCCCTAGTGAACCGTCTGGGTTTAACAGTTTCAAATGGTGGAGGCATTGATGAAGATGCTGGCTTTGGAGCTGTGACTGAATTCTGAATATCAGGGGAAACAGAGATCAGCGGAACAGTGGTCACAGAAGCAGGAACCAAGGGAGCCACATCGTCTGCAGCAGGATGAAGGCCGTCCTCACTTTCCTGTACAGTTCCTGCATCAGCATCAGGAGAATGCGCGGAAGGGGCAAAATCCCCCCTCTTTGCCTGAGCTTTATTTACCAAATCCTCTTGATCCCAGCCTCCCAACCTATCATGTGTAGCCCAAGGGCATTGGTGAAAAGCATGTCCTTTTTCATCACACAAATTACATTGGAAAATATTTTCACATCTGTCCACTGAATGCCCATACCCCCCACTGAGAGAGCATTTAAACAGATCACAGGAACTACTAATATGAGATTTAGCCCCACATTTATAACAAGCACGAGGTTGTCCCCCATAAAAACAAACCCCTCTGTCTTTCCCTAAAAAAAACTATTCGGTAGATGTACAACCTCGCTATTAATCTGGAACAGTTTCACCTTAAATCTCCAACTACCAGTCCAGATACCCTCTAAATCCAAAATGGCTTCAGGAGGACTTAAAATATCGCATCTGTTCTGCAACCAATGATAGATATTACTGACATTCACCCCTTCATTCCTAAACATGATTGTAACATGTCTAATTTGAGGTTTTGTAAGGGGAAGAGCATAAAAAGGGACCCAAAGAGGGGTAGATTTTAGAGTGGAATATTTGTCCTAAAATTTCTCCAGACCACGAGATGTTTAAAACTAACATCAAAGGAGTCTTCCCCAGAGATATGTATCAAAAGCAAAGATATCTACTGGCAAAAAGTTCATAGAACCCTTCAATAAGTTATTGGCAACATAATATCTATCAGGGTGGGCTTGTAACCCACCCCTATAACTCAGTCTAACCGCATTCCTTCTTGGGGCTTGTTCTAGCTTATTTTTAAACAAGTCAGACATTGGTACTCTGGGTTTGTGCTGACTTGCCTTTATCTCTGAGGAATTTGGATCAACACCTGCCTGCAAACCAGAAACAGTAGCAGTAGACTTTGTGAACGTACTCGGCCTAGACAAGGCCAAGGAACGCTCCTCTAAATGCTGTGCAGTCATTACAATATCCCCAGAACCCTCATGGCAGTCCATACCTGAGCTCAGGTCAGTAACAACGTTGGCATGCATCAGTGAAGCCGGAGAAGCCGTCGGAAAGTCCTTCCACTCTGGGTCAGGGATCCATTGACCTGATGCAGTACGTAGCCATCCAGAGTCACTGAGAGCCTCTTCCGCCAACCAGTCAGTTGTAGAAAAAGAACATTTTCTTTGTGGCAACCCAAACTGCCGCCTCACCACCTGTGAAGCACTTACAGCCGTAGGATCAAGCTCAGGCGCCGCATCTGGAAAGTCTGACGAACGTAAACCCGGAAGTGCCGCTGTCTTCGTTCCCTCCGCCGCCGAATCCAAAACAGTGCACCCCTTCTCCTCCCTATCCGCAGCCGACTGCTGCATCAACAGTTCCGAAGATAATTTCGGGGACATCGAAAAACCACCAACTTTCTCCAAGCCTGGTTCCAAACCAGCATTCTCTGGAACAGACTGAGACCCATCTGAAGCATCTCCACACTCTGTTGTTCTAACCCAGTCTCCCAAAGAGGAGTCTCCGTAACATCCAGCGATTCCATAGTAGTCTCAGACAGGCTCAATACTGTAACCTCCACCTCCATCATGATCCTGGAGCACGCTGAGCAACCTCCAGCAGGCTGCAAACAGCGCCCCCTGCCTCCAGCAAGGCAGAGTAGGGGAATATTTTATTAAAGTAACATCAAAATAACATCAATAAGTACATATTGTGCTAACCGCACTCTACAGAACATTATACACAGCAAAATTAGAAACCAATAATTACCAATAGTGTTACTTCACACCACTAAACAGAAACAAAATAAATCAAACAAATATTATTGTCATACATTCACTAAAGCACTTCCAGAGGAATTATTTATTTATCTTACTACCTTACGTAAATAATAATACTAATAATAATACTTCCTTCCTTCAAAAACTATACAGTATAAAAAACTGGATGATCAAAAAAAATCTTAATAAACTCAGCAACAAGTTATACACAAACAAAAAAAGGAGAGAGAAAAAAAACCAGTACGGAATTATCCTAAATAAGTACAAAACGAAATCCCAAAGTAAAACAACAAGCCTGTTTTAGTGTCTTTTCATATCCCCCACCATCCACTTGTGAACAAAAAGTTCTTATTTACATTTAATAAATTTTGAAAATCCTTTCCACTATTCTCTCACCTTCCTCAAGGAGAAGAATGCTGTGTCATGACTATAAATCCTGGACATAGCCCCCTGGATCAATCTCTGGACAGTGTCATGAGGCATCAGTTTTTGACATAGTACCCATTGGCACCTAGCTTGCCACAAGTAAAATATCAATGTACTACAGAAAATCTGTAAAGTGTCCGTATGATATAATAACCGGAACTGTGGAGCATGACCCAACACTAATGTGTCATAATCCATATATTCTAACCATTTCATATGCCATCGTACTGCCAGGAATTTCCACAGGGTACTAGCATAGGAACAAGTGAAAAGAAAGTGGTCAACCGTTTCCTCTTGTGCCACACACTCCAAAAACGGACAATTCCGTTCCTGTATTGGTTTATGTTTGGCATTCCCTCGGACTCCAATTAGACCATATACCATAAGCCATAAAGTTTCCACATATAAGCAGGTAACCTCAGGTTATTTAATTTTCTTAGACAACATCCACATATCCCATAGAGACAGTTCTTAAACACTGGCTCACTAGGATATAATTGAAGCATTACTGATCTGTACAACTGTGGACCTGCACTAACTTTGACTACCTGTGCCTCCAACTCCCATTTAAATAATTTTTTTGCAATTGGTACAAAATATTTCGGGAGTAACAACGTCGGAATCGGTTTCAGGGGTCTTCCAACCCTAACAGTATAATACCTCCCCATCACTTGTCTGTTTAACAATCCAACTCTTTCCATGGTTACCTCCCACCCCAGTTTAATATTGGTTGAAATAAATAAGGTGGCAAAAAAAAAACAACCGGATCTATCATCCCTAGACCACCTTTCTGTTTTTCCAAGTATGTAAAATGTTGTTTAATCGGATTGAGCCTACTACCCCATAACATCTGAAAGAATAGACTATATATTCGGGTTTCCAAGAGTAGTGACAAAGGAAAAATCAGCGCCGTATACAATAACTTTGGAACAATAAATTTCTTAATAATCGAAACCAGTTTAATTTTATCCAGTTTCCATTGTTTCCAAATACTAATATTCCGTTCTATGGACGTTAATACAGACATACAATTAAGATCTGGCACATTTCTTGGCCCATATAACAATCCTAAGATTTTAATTGGATCACAAGAAAGACGAAGACCTTGTACTATCAATTCAGGTATACCATCCATTCCAATAAATACACCTTTACTTTTATATCTGTTTATAGTGGAATTTGCCAATACTGCATATTCATCCATGAAATCTAAAAAAACTGCAACTTGTGAACTATCAGAGAAAAAAACACATAAATCATCAGCATAAGCTTGTATATACCACTTATCCACATCAGAAGCCCAACCTATTCCTTCCCAATGAGGGTTTTGTGTTAATGATCTAACTAGTGTGTCAATCGTGAATGCATATAACAGGGGACTTAAAGGGCAACCCTGCCGTACCCCGGTCGGGACATGAAACCCTTCCCTTATCTCAAGTTGTATCACTGGTTGTGTAATTGCCGAATCATAAATCGATCGTATAATGTGTACGAAAACTTCTGGAATCCCATACTGTCGTAAGGTTGCAAATAAAAAAGGGTGATATACTCTATCAAAAGCCTTCATCTGATCAACAGAGACAACGCATCCCGAAATCCCTTGAACACCCTCGAACTCCACAATGTCTCTCAAGACCATATGAGCCTGATGTATGTTTTTCCCAGGCACTCCAAAACTGAAATGGGGAAAGCACTATAACCGCTAATTGTTTTAATCTAGTATTCAAAATACTCATAAATAGTTTATAATCGGAATTCAGTAGAGTAACTGGTCTCCAGTTATCCAAGCCAAATTTGTCACCTGATTTATATAAAAAAATCAGCAGCCCTTCTGCAAACCAACTTGGAAAATGAGATTTACTCATAAATGCGTTAAACACTAACACCAAACATTTGGCAAATTCCACTGGAAAGGCCTTATATAAATCTGATGTCAAACCATCAATCCCAGGGGAAGTTCCAATTTTTTGTTTTTTAATGGCATTAATTATTTCCTGTGCCGTAATAGGCTGAATCAACACTGACAAATCAAACCCATGGTATGGTACCTCCATCTGGGTCAGAAAGTCCGAAATGTTCTGAGCATTTGGGGGCCTCACCGGCTTATATGCCAACAAAAATTGTTTAATAATAGTATAAAGTGACTGCTGATCCTGTACCAGAAGACCCACCTCATTCCGGAGTGTATTCAAATGTGTGGATTGTGTATACATTTTAAAGGCGTCATATGGATCACCTCCCGGCTGCTACTTGATCCCATAACGCAAATGAGCATTAAGGGTTCTAGCCCTATTATACTGAACCTTCAAAAGCTGATCTTTCAGTATCCTAAGTTGTGAACTATAATCAAAAGTGGAAATATTGGCAACTGAAAATAAGTAATACAATTGCTGTCTTAATATTAAATAGTGTAGAAAATCAATATTTGCCTTGGCCTTCCCCTGCTGTTTTAATAGGCGACAAATGTCGTCTTTAGAATCCTTCCACCACTCGCCCATAGAGCTATATAAAAATGCTACCGACAGTCGTGCCATCAGCAATGAATGAATTTTATCCAGTACCCCTTTTGAGTTCAGCAATAAAGGATTCAACTTCCATCTTGCCTTCTGACTTATCAGTCTGGCATAAGGAGAAACAGTACAAAGTAACATCAGATGGTCAGAAAAGGACACTGGACATGTTGCAAACGTAAAGGGAATGTTGTTAGATAAAAAAATATAATCAATTGTGTAAGTAAACCGATTCCTTTTATACGTAAATTTGGGCCCTGAACTTTGTTTACTACTGCCATTAATTAAACCGGCTGAATGTATCATTTTATAAAAGGCTCTAGTATCACAATAAATCTTTTTACCCACTCCCCCTTTCGGATCCCCAACATCTAGCAAAGCACAGTTAAAATCCCCACACAAAAACACCTCCAGTGATGTCAGCAAATAAGGCTGTAACATATTACAGAGTGCTACCCTTTCTGCTTTAAGCTGAGAACCATACACGTTAATAAACCGACAAGACCTGGATTTCCACAGACCATCTAAAATCATTAACCGTCCTAGTATCAGATCCATCAACCTGATTAAAGAAAAGTCATAAGAATGGAATAGAAACCCTATTCCATCCGCCGACTGCTGGCCAAAAGACCAAGAAGACGGGCCCCAGCACCATTCACGTTGAAAACACCTAGCTTGTTCCATAGCATACATCCAAGTTTCCTGAATTAAGCAGACATCAATCAGAGTAGAATGAATCAAGTCATAAACTATCTGCCGTCTCTTATAATTCAATATACTATGAATGTTCGCCGAACCTAACCGAAATTGCAACATGCCTAGTCAAAGTTAACCCATCACCTATCTTTCTTCCTCCTTTTCTTCTTTTTCCCTTTATAATCCTCCTGCAGTCGTAATGGAGAAGGCAGACTGTCCGTCGTCTGCTGGGAATTATCCTCCGGGCAATCCATATCTGATTCGCCCCACTGACTGGTCAACAAAGCAAAGCAGTTACTGGTTTCCACTTCCATGACCGGCTGCTGTGGAAGACTTTTAACATTCCTGTAGGATCGTTGAACAGCAGCCACCACTGGAGCCTGAAAGGTCTCCTGTTGCTGCTGTCCTTCTACCGTCAAGGCTTCCCCCGGAACCGGTTGTAAAGGATCCTGTTTGTGACTCACTACCTCTGCTACCTCTGCCCCCTTTCCACTCATCGCAACAATGGAAGGCATTTCTTCTACTGGCTGTGGGGAACCAACGGGAACCGTCCCTATCAACAAATCCGGTGCTTTTTGTATTAATAAATCTGGGCTACCACAACAACCTTTATTTTTGGCGGCCCATGTATAATCAGCAAACACATGCCCTGTCTCGTCACAAAGATCACACTTCGTGAAGTTAGCACACTGAAAGGAAATATGACCTACTTCACCACAGTTATCACATCTCGGTTTGTCACAAGAGCTTGATGAATGAGTCCTAGCCCCACATTTATAACATGCTCGTGGCTGTCCGCATAAAAACACACCCCTCTATCCCTCCCTAACAAAAAGGAATTTGGGATGTGCTCAATACCTGCATCCGTTTGTCTCAGTTTCACTTTAAAACGCCACCCCCTGTCCAAAATTGTTCCGAATCCAGAATTGCTTCAGGGGCACTCAGAATTTCACATTTTTGGCCTAGCCAGTAAGTGATATCATCAATATTAACCCCTTCGTTTATAAACATAACAGTGACATACTTAATTAAAGGTTTCGTTAAAGGTATCACAAGCAAGGGAGTCCATAAGGGGGAAATTTTAACCTGAGTATATCTTTCCCAAAACATGACAAGAGCATGAGTGGAACGAAAACTAACATCAAAGTTGTCCTCCCCCGAAATATTAATAAATGCAAACACTTCCCTAGGAGAGAAGTGTAAAGAATCCTTCAATAAACATTTACCCACATACTGTCTATCAGGTCGAACCTCCAAACCTCCTTTATATCGAAGACGCACCGCATTCCTGCGAGGTGCAGCATCCTGTTTAATTTTGGAAAATAATTTTGACATCAAGTGCTTCCCCCCCTCGTCTCCCTCTGGTCCTGTGCCTCCACTTGTGCCTGGGCCAAAGGTACTGAGATTTTCTGCCTTCCAGGGGTTGAACTCACCACAGGAGCAGCCTCTTTGTTCCCACCTACCCACTCCTCCTCCCCTGTGAACCACCAGTGTCATGTAACTTGGGTTTCCAGGTTGGTTCATTTTGGGAGAAATTCAACTTCGGGTCCCAGTCAGGCGTGGGCTTCCAAGACCCACAATCCAAGGTCCAGCCAGCTTCGCTTAGAGCTTTCTGTGGGGACCAGTTATCAGCAGTGATAGGTTCAATACTAGCAGTGTCTGGAACTGTCTCTCCCCTTCCCTGCTGACTTTCAACCAAAGTTCCATCTATCCCCGCAGTAGGCAGCACCAAATGGTGTTTTTGCAAAAGTCAATGCCATTCTCTTTTCCTTCCCCTCTTCTCCTACCTTATCCAAATGTCGTTTTGAAAATAAAAATTCCATAACACCAGATTGCATTCCTGGTTCAGTTTGAAAGATGCAGCGTTTCCCCGGCTCAGCACCCTCACTTGCAACGCTTGTGGTAGCCCGAAAGGTAAATCCCGACGAATTCTTCACCAGACTCCTCTGTACCTCTCGAATGCCATTCCCCTTCAGCACTTCCTCTTCCATCAAGACGTCTTTGTGCACCCGCAATTCCTGCCGTATGCAGTTCCTGTTTTCCGTCTCATCTGTCGGTTCATGGCACTGGGAAGTCACTCCCACAGAACTGCCAGCCACTTCTCTCTCTTTTTCCTGTACAACATTGCCATCATCTTCTCTACTGGAGGCACAGCAAACCATCGAGGACCGAATTTGATCCGCCTTACCTATGGCAGGCACATTTTCCAATTCCCTGTTCAACCCAGTAAGGTGTACTGATTCTTTAACATCTAGGGCCTTCAATTGCTCTGATACCATCCACTGTTCAAAACGTAAAGATGCCAATTTTTGTTGAAGCTGTCTCACCTCCGGTAATATTACTGTCGTATCAGAGGCACTTAAATCTGGCGATAAGGCTGTCAAATCCTCTGCCGAAACAAACAATTCTTTCTCTTCCATACCAATATGCTCCATTGCGTTCTCTGTTAGGTTCAACTTAGTTGCCAGCACGTTTGCAGCCCTCGGCTGCTCCGTCAGCTCCTCGACCTCCATCCACCTTCCGTGCAGGTTCCCGACTGACCTGCGGTCCAACAACAGCAAGTCCCCCTACTGGCCAAGCAGTAGGGGAATTTCCCCGGTGTCCTGGCCAAATTTCTCCCATTCTCTAAAAATACCATCAACAGCTTAATCTGGTTCAGTTTCAGTTGCTTACCATCTGTATCCCTCCTCTCTCCGGTCACCCATGAAAAAGGGACTTCTAGGCCCATTGGGCTTACAGGGGTCAACAAAATTCAATTAAATTAATTCAGGGGACTTGAACAAGGAAGGGGCATAATCAGGTTGATTGGCTTAAAGGCTATATTAATCAAACAGTTATGCATGTGCTTTAAGTCCCCACACAGGCACACCTCTGGGTACCCAGGTAGGGAGACGATGGGTTAGCCAGGAACGCTGCAGCTGGTTGAGACCCTGTGATGGAAGAAAGCAACATGCACAACACACACTATTTGTAATCCGGAGCCAGAGGGCTCAGTCTGTGAAAGAAAAAGCAACCAGACAATCAGATGGCAACACTTCAGATTTAGCTGCTGTTGCAGGGAGCTACCCTGATGTTTACTCACGATACCCAATACTGGACACAGGCAGGGTGAAATCGAGACTGCAGGTTGTTGAGCTGGAGTGCCGGGAGAAGCGGAGCCCACACGAATCACCGAGGCATCATTCTTGTTCAAGTGTTGAGTAGGGGGCTGATCCCCAGGCAGGTCTCTTGTAGATGGCTTTCTCTGTGCAGTAGGTAGTTGGGCTGGGCCAGTGTGGCAAGGCCCAGGCCCAATGGAGATGATTTTGGATTCAGTCCGTGGAGCTGGATGCAGCTTCCAGTAAGCAGAATACAGTTCAAACCACAGTGGGGAACCAAATCGCGACCCACTATAAGCACACAACACATTCACATGTAAGGAAATTCCACTGTACCAGGCAAAAGGCTCTCCGGGCGCAATTACAGAGTCTCTGCACAATCCGGGAGTTCAGAGGTGGCTGGAGGTCCAGACAGGCCTATCGCATTCAGCAAATCTTCAGTCTTCTTCAGTAGGAGCCTGGTCACAATTCAGCAGCTTACTTAGCTCTCCAAGTTCAGATTCAGTCCGAAAAATGCACAAGTTCTCTCTCAGGGACAGCAGGCAGGCATGCAGGCCAAAACTCAGGCCTTTCCACAGTTCTCCCACGTGAATCTACTATGGATTGCTGCTCGAACTACCTTGAGCTGTTACTTCACTTCCCAACTTAGATCTAACTGAAACTGCAAGCAGTTTGGGACTTCCCCAGAATCCAAAAGGTTCGGTTGGCTCATCTGTCTGTCAGTCACAACAAAGGCTCCTTCTCCAGGTTATTTTAGGTGCCAAAATGCAAAAACTACAATTTCTACAAGTTGTGACCCCACCAAGCCCTGTAGGCAGGCTCCATTTTAGAGTCCCAAATGTACTGATTGGCCCATTTCAGCAGTCCAGGACCAAGATGATGGAAACAAACGGAACTGTCCATGCCGCAAAGAAGGCAGGTTAGAACAAACTGCAATATTATTTCTACTCTAACAAATGATCAGCAAACAAGTACATTTTCTAACAGCGCTCCCTCTCAGATTAATTATGACTGCAATCCAGGCAGCTCTTAAATAGACAGTACCCAGAGGCTATACAGGCACTCTCTGGCAATCACATTTAAACAGCAAAAACACAGGACACCAGCCTGGCAGTGAGCATTTAGACAAGCTCAAGGGAGACTTTTTGGGAACCCCCATTTGTAGGGCGGGTTACACATGAATTTCACATAGTGCTGATTTTCACACTAAAATTTACCCTTACTCAGCATAGGTTTACTGATGTTCTTAATAATGTTAGAGCTATTTCTGGACAAACAAACTATTAAATCACCGAACTAAGTTGGTAGAAACATTCCTTATCAATAACTATATGGGGTCTACTATTTGTAGACATATTGTTGTTTAAAATAAGAAAGTGCTACACATTCTGGCCCTTTGCTATGATTTTTGAAGGCCACTGCCATGATTTTTGATGCTGACAGGTTGAGAGGTATGTGGGCCAGTGGTCACAAAGGAAAACCAGCAGCAGGCTCAGGCAGGCACATCTGGAGGTAAAAGGACTGGTGGATGTGGTACTACCTGAATTAGTGGCAACTACTGTAGTAAAGAGTGCATGTGGTTATATTTTATAACGCTAAAGGAGGATACAAGGAGGGTAGTCTGTTTGTTGTGCAACAGTACCATAAGCAGAGGGAAATCTCTCTCTAACTTAACCACTTCTTTATTCCAGAACCAACTGTAGCTAAAGCACCCACATATTTATGTAATTTTGCCAGGCTGGTACCCTTGTTTCACCAGATCCCTCCACTGGTCTTTCAGGTCCTTCTGGCAGTGATGTTGATGCTGGTGTTAGTGTTAAGAGTCAGCTCTGCCTCTGAGCCAATTTAACAGTCATGGCAATCCTTCCCCCCCTCAGCACCATTGAGTCCCACTACCCTGGCTGCAAGCAGTGACTTTAGTGACTCCACAAGGTGCAGACAGTCCTCAGCAAATCACACATCACATGGCAAGCAGTCCACATGTATCTCTCACTGGTCAGTTCAAATAATCAATGTTTTGCATACAAGAACAAAGTATCACACTCCTCAGCCAACAGCACAGCATATCACACAACTGACTGCTAAGATGATGGTGTTACATCTTCAGCCTTTGTCAATTGTGTAAAATACTGGTTTTGGAAGGTCTGCTCACTACTTGCACTCAGAGTATTAGATACCATCATGTCCCTCTTTTTTTTTTGATTCAATATACTTTATTAAAATTATGAGGTCACATTATGGCATACATGGCTACTGACATGACATACAACCAGTTAATACATGACATTTTAGCCATAAGGTTACACTGGCTCAATTATACTATAAACTTTACTACCTCTTTAACTCCCCCCTCCCGGTAACACTCCCTCAATTACCTCCCTCCTCCCCCCCTTTCCTCCTTAATCCCCTTCCCCTCTTCCCTAGGTTTACAGGATCATCTGGGGTTATTTACCCATGGACATTTAGGTAGGTAAAAGGGATTACTGTCCATTTCTTAGAAATCCATGAGTGATCATCTCTGGAGTCTGCCTGTGGATCTAGGTAGCATGAGCCTCTATTGTTCACTATTAGTACTGAGGATAGCGTTTGTTTACTGATAAGGTTATACTTATTTCCTAGAGATGGAGTACAGTATTTGAAGTTTGCCCCATTTCTTATCAAAACTGGGATAGTTATGTCTTAGACTCACTATCATCTTTTCTACTTATAGATTCGATAGGAGCTTGTTTAACCATTCCAAACAGAATATAGTAATGGGGTCCCTCCAGTGTTTCATTACCATTTTCTTAACTGAATGTGAAATGAGGGACATACTATATCTCCTTTCCCTAACCAGGACTTGGGAGTAATCTCCCACTACACAAATCTCAAGTGTAAAGAGCATTTCTAGTCCCAACAGGGGGTCAAGTTTAGCCTTAATTTCATTCCACAAAGGTTTGATTGTGGGGCAGTCCCATAGAACATGAAGTAATGTAACTTCATCTTTACTACATCTATTGCACTTCATATCATGCAGTTTGCCCTTGTCTGATAGCTTGGCTGGGGTAAATAAATGTTGTGCCGTATATAAAATTGCATGATGTGAAGTTTATCGTTAGATGCGTAGGAATATACTGATTGCCAAATTTTATCCCAGCATTGCTCCTTGTTTGGAAATTGAGCAGCCCAGTATTTGGACACACCTTAAATGTCAGGGCAAGTTGCAGTTTATAAAGCTGCTGTTATCTGTGAAACTGCATGAGAATTCCAAACCTGGCTACAGAGCAAATTAATGAAACCTGACTGGTCAACATTCCAGATCCCTGGCCCTAGTTTGCTTATCAGGAGTTGTCCAATTTGGAATCCTCTGAATACCTGTTTGGCTGACAGATGCAGAAAAGGTAGGAGTTCTAGGGTGGATTTGACTTTACCATGATCTAGCAAGTAGAAATCTTAACATTTGTGGGGGGGGGGGCCTTCTTTAGGCTTCAAACACTGGCCCCCTAACATGAAGTTAGGATTTAGGTATAGTGACTGTGAGCTATCCTTACTGTTATACTTGAGAGCCTTACACAATTAGGCATGTACCTTAATAGACATGTGGATCAACTCATTTTTTTTGGCGAGCTTACTTTTGGAGTAGTATATAACAAGCTAAGGGGAGAGATACCTCTCTGTTTGATTATTTGGCTCTCAGTTTGCAGCCATATAGGTATATATTCAGGGCCCTCTTGTGGGGAAGTGGGAGGTAGCCAATGTAGCTATTTAGCCACATGACTTGCCAAATAATAGTGGAAAAAGTTAGGTAACCAAGACCTACCTGTTGTTTGGTTGCTTCTAGTCAGACATAAGACCTCCTCGAAGGGGGGGGGTGTTCCAGGGAAATTTGGAGATTATATTATGGAGCTTTTGGAGCCAAGATTGGGGGAGGTAAAAGTTAAGCATGTTTAAGGGGTAAAACACCCTAGGGAGGATGCTCATTTTTACTAAACTAATTCTCCCTTGTAAAGAGAGATATAGTGGAGCACATCTGTCTAAGTCTTGACTTATAGTTCCTAACAGGGCATCCAGATTGAGCTTTTTAAATTGGGATATATTTTGTGACAGCGTGAGCCCTAGATATTTAAGTTGGGGTGACCAGTCTAACTGTAGACCTGAAATCTGTGATTGGCAAGTGTGGGGGTTTAGTGGCATTACTGTTGATTTTTCTTTATTCAATTTATAGTTAGAAAGTGCCCCATAGGAATCTATAATAGACAGTACTGCAGGGAATGTGGTTGCCAGATCTATGATATGCAACATGATGCAATCTGCATATGCTGATAGACACAGGTTCAGGTCACCAACCTGGATACTTTTCACTACAGGGGATTTTTGGAGATGATACAATAATGGTTCGAGATATAAGTTAAAAAGCATTGGTAAAAGTAGACATCCTTGGCATGTCCCTGAATAGAGGGGAAACAAACTTGAGAAGACCCCACTTCAGTAAATCTTTGCTGTGGGGCACGTATAAAGAACTTTTATCCACTGGATAAAATTTGGGGAGTCCAAATTTACCCAAAACCTCTAACAGGAATGCCCAGCTAACTCTATTGAATGCCTTCTCCACATCCTGAGACACCACTGCCATTGGATGTGGCGCCAGTCTGGACAAGGTGAAGATGTGGAACAGCTTCCTTAGATGATCCACAGAGGAACGACCTGCAATGAATCCTACTTGTTCTGGACTCAATAGTTGGGTCCATACCCTTGCCAACCTGGTAGCTAAGATTTTAGCAAAGAGTTTGATGTCATAATTTATCAGGGATATTGGGCAGTAATTGCTGACTTTATTTCTGGGTTTGTTTAGCTTGGGTAACACTATTATAAGCGCTTCAAATAGGGAAGTGTCTGAGATACCAGAGTCACAAAGGTAGTTAAACATGTGGAGTAGTAAAGGAGAGATTTGCTCTTCAAATGTTTTATAAAACTGGGGTGGGAAGCTGTCTGGGCCAGGAGCTCTATCATCTGGGAGACAGCGAATGGCCTCTGACAGCTCTTAATGGGTATTTTACACATTAAGGACTCTTTTTGTGGCTGCGATAGAGAAGGGAGTGGGATGTTGATTCTGTATCTCTATAGGTTGTGGGGGATTGCCTTAGGGGGAGTATAGAGCTCTGTAATATTCTTCAAATTCTTGCACTATTTCCTTTGGGGTAATAAGGAGGGAATTATCCTTAAGAGAGTTGAGTGCTGCTACTATTCTGGACTCCTCCTGTTTTTTTTTTTTTTCCTCTTTATTCAGGAGGCCCTTCCGTCATGTTTCTGCCCTGGTCATGGCCCCTGGAGCTTCTGCCAACTGCCTATGCCGCAATCTCCCGGTTACCCCCAGCGTACCCCCCAGACAGCGGGGCCGCGGCTCTGGTTCTCCCAATTCCGGGCCGAAGGCTTATATCTGGTTGGGAGTGTGGCAGCAGTGGCAAATTGAAGCCTGGGAAGGGCTTCATAGAGACGGTGGCTCTCCCCTCCATTTTCTTTGCTTTTCCTCCTGGGAGGTGGGGACGTGCAATGATGTCCAGCGTCAGCCCGCCTCCATTGCTTCTGACGCGACAGCAGCTACAACTCCGGCCTCTGCAGGGTCCTTCTTGCACTGGGCACTACCTCCCACCCTCCCTGGAGAAGGAGAGCAGTCCATAGAACTCTCTATCCTTCTCCTCTCGGCCAGCCCTCCAGCAGTCCCGAGTCTTCCTGTTTTTTTGTAACTGAAGGGCTAATAGGTGACTGGCCTTCTCTCCTTGCTCAATATATCAGGCCTGGGTCTTAAAGAGGGCATATTGGGCTTGTTCTCTTAGAGTTTCTGAGTACTGGTTGTTTACCAGGGCTAATTGTATCAAGGTTTCTTGATTCGGGCTGGATTGTAATTGTTCTTCCAAGGTTTTGGTTTGGGAAAGAAGGGAGGAGGAAAAAGCATCTCTCTCTCTTTCTTTTTATAATTGTAGAGAGTCAAATGCACTCATCTCTTACCACACACTTTAAGGCACACCATAACTTGTATGTATGCTCTGTAGTGAATTGGTTATGTTGAAGAAATTGTTCAGTTACTTCTTTGAGTGAATGAACTATATTTGGATCCTAGAGCATCTGTAAATTTAATTTCCAGGGGCTTTATTTACATTTATTAAAGGAAAGAGTTCCCTCTAGCCAGATTGGAGCATGGTGTGATAGGGTTCTTGGGACCATACCACTGTCTACTAAACCTGCTAGGAACACGTTGTTCACTAAAATGTAATCTATACAGGAAAGAGAGACCTGCGTGCTGGGGAATAAAAGGTGTATTCCCGAGCCATGGGATTTAGCAGATGTCATGGATCATTGAGACTGTGAGCTGTTATTAAGCTCTCTTAGGGCTATTTGTGCAGGAGAAAGACTAACTTCTCAATGAAGAGATTTATCCAACTCCGGAGAATGAACCAGATTCCAATCTCCAGCCATAATAGAGGGTAACTTTGGGAAAGAATTTAAGGTGATTGATAAAGCAGTAAAGATTTGGGGGAGTCGGCATTGGGCCCATATACTTACCCCAATAAAGTCTCCATGTGATTCAAGAGTCCCTTCAAGATTATAAATCTTCCCTGTGGGTCAGAGTGGCATTGCTGCAGTTGGAATTGTGTTCCCCTTGTAATGAGGATTGCTACCCCTCTTTGTGCCGTAGCATTTCTGGCAGCATAGACCTGGCCTACCTGATGCCTTCTAAAAAGGCTCCCTTCACTGTCCAGTAAATGTGCTTCCACTAGAGGGGATTTTTGGAGATGATATAATAATGGTTCGAGATATAAGTTAAAAAGCATCGGTGAAAGTAGACATCCTTGGCATGTCCCTGAATAGAGGGGAAACAAACTTGAGAAGACCCCACTGCAGTAAATCTTCGTTGTGGGGCATGTATAAAGAACTTTTATCCACTGGATAAAATTTGGGGAGTCAAATTTACCCAAAACCTCAAACAGGAATGCCCAGCTAACTCTACTGAATGCCTTCTCCACATACATAATTCTTACAGTGCAAGAATTCAGGATGTCTAAGGATTTGGTACTTTTTGACCCAGTTCCTAGCCCCTTTCACATTCCAAGACATGTATTGCACAGCCATTGATAGGCAAAACTATGGCCTGAAGCAAAAGAGGGACATAACCATAAAAAAGGTTGTATTCTCAATTCCCTGGACTAATAAAAGTAGACAATATACTGGTTCCAATAATCTGCACGTTACTTGAACATACAGTAGGCCCCATTTTTCAGCACAATAGAAAGATCCCGTACCCTCTAACCCCTCCACCCCACCCACCTTTTGAGTGACATCCAGACTTGAACAGTCACTGCCCCTTTTAAACAACACAAATCCCCCCAACGAAATAACCAAAATTCCCCAGTCCATATGAATGCTCTCCCAACATTTGTTTGGTTGCAATTCTCTTCAACTGCCAGGTAAACCATTGCCCCCACTTCCCCCCCCCCACTTTAGAGATGCATCAGTTGCAAAACACCCAAACCCCTATATGACAATTTGAGCCATTAATTAAATGAATTTGTAAACCAATTAGCAGTAAACTTTCTTTAATCGGCAAGGCCACCAACAAGCCCCTTCAGAAATATAGAATACAGATAATAAAGCATAACTGTAAACCAGCCAGTGTTCCTTTCAGTATGCCCATGCGGTCTTATCTACGATACTTCAGGTAGAGGCCAAGAGATAAGGGTCTCCAAACAGTATTTAAACACAGTCCCTCTTGTACTGCAATTTTCAGGAACACATGTACCATCATTTCAGTTATTGTACATGCTGGGACAGTAAGACCACGTGAGTTGTTCCTCACTGTGGAGCATCTGGTTCACTGGCCTGCATTTTAAACTGAAATTTCCCACTGCTCTTCCCCTGCCATTTTCTCTGGATCCCGGTCTCTCACTATCCAGTCACTTAAACAGGTCAGGGTACAGCTTTTTAAGGTCATTAGTAGCAGTATTCAAGGATTCATATGATATCCATTGCCCTTCTTAGGAGGCAGTATAGCACAGTGGTCTAAGGCTCTGAGTTGCAAATCTGGTGACATCCAGCAGACCAGACCTGGGTTTGAATCCCACAGCTTCCACTTGCATACTGTGTGACCCTGAGCAAGTCACTTAACTTCCTTGTGCTCCCAGGTCGCACCTGGAAACAAGCTCCGGCTTAGTGTGCCTTCCTGGTTAAACAATTTCCCCCCTTTCACTTTCCCTTCTTTGTTCACTTGCAGCATTGCTGGGTATTGCATTCTAAATCTGATACCTGCTGCTAGAAGTTTTGTAACAAGGGGGTGCATTTCTGTACGTTTTTGCCTCATGGAGAGCGGGAGATCTTGTGTTATTTGAATCTTTTGGTTTTTCCACTGAATCTCCTTTGATTCTCTCACTTTGTCCAGTATCACTTGCTTATCTAGGTAGTTTAGTAAGTGGAATATTAGGGGACATGGAGAATATCCTTGTGGTGGAGTGGACCGAAGAGTGATGAGCTCTTTTACAATATACGCTGGGCCATTGGGGAAGGCCCAGCAACTTTGGTGCACTGTTTCTGTACAAAGATGGGATTCACCCCTTCCTCACCCTCCGGGAGACCTAGAACAATCAGGTTATTCCTCCTCAAGCGACCTTCAAGGTCCTCTAGCTTATCCTCGGCTTTCGTTAGTCACTGCCTCAAGCTCACCACCTCTGGTTCCACTCGGGCCTTCCGATCGTCAAGGGAGGATATTCTTCTTCATTATCCCCAGTTCTGATGGTAGCTGGTTCATAGAGTTTTTAAGGTTTGAGTTCTCCTACAACCACTGGAGGGACTCCTTTATTGGCGCTAGACCTCGAAGAAAGTCGCCGGTTAGTAGAGCTCTGGGGAGCAGATTGAGCCATGTCTCCTGATCTGCCGACTTTGTTTCTTTTCACTGGCTTATCCTTTTCTGGGGACAGAGGTGGCGTGTGTTTGGGCCACTGTGGTTTCATTTCGCATCCATAAGCGGGACGATGGCGGAATCTGATGCAGCAGAGTTTTGTTTAACTGCTTCTGTATCTCGGACTGCGACTTCAGCAGATTTAGAGGTATTTTAAGCAGTTTTAAATGGAAGGGGTAAGTGGAGCGATGCGCAGCATGTCTACCTGGTAGCCATTACAATCGGAAGTATCATGGCCTTCTTTTACAAGAACTATGCTACAACAGATCTCTTTCCAAACTGCTGTTGCTGCACTACTTGCAGAGGCTCACTGCACATCTGACATTTGGATCAGTGATAGCTCACTTCATGCCTATCTCTCCTCGACTGCACACTTGTTTGCGGAACAACCTGCTGTTGCTGCTGTTGCCGATGCACCTTCCTGTGCTCACCTTTGGCCCCCACCACCCCAAATCTGACAGTCACATCAGGTCTACTTTGGTTAATGTCAGCTGATGGAGAAAAAGGAAAAAACGCACATCACTTAACATTCTAACATTTCTGCAAGACATGCTGCAGTCCTCAGCTGATGGCACCAATCTGAATATCATTTTTCTGTGACAACAACTGTGCTAACATGGTAAAAATGGTGAATGATGGGCATTTTTTGAGTATCTGTTGCTTTACTCACACATTAACTCTTGTCATCACATATACCTTGTGTAGCAGAGCTGAGGCCAGTAACATTTGGGCTACAGACTGTTGTACCTGCAGCATTTTCACTACTCTGTGAAACCTGCCAACAAACTGAGAGACATCCAAGAATGGTCTGGTCTGCACCAACTGCAAGTGATACAGAATGTAAGCACATGGAATTCATCATATATTGCACTCTCGTGACTCCTAGAGCAGCAGCAGGCCCTGTATGAAATTTCTGTGGAGGCATATGTTGGTGGGAGAGGTCTAAGGACACCACGAGTGATTAGTAATTGAAGGCATGCTCAAGGTTCTTGCATCCTTTAAGTGGAGCGCACGTGACCCCAAAATACTGCTACTGCCTTGCTTCATTAAAGATTCCTACAGTGCACATCCTTAAAATATCCTTGAATAGGATTATGGCTGAATGGAGCAAGAGTCTGCAAGAGGTCACCGTATTCATACATAAACTGGATGCAGAACTGGATGCCAGGTTTGCTAAAGTGACAGATAACAGCAACAAATTTTTTGCAATCATGGTGGATGCGAGATTTAAATGTGAGATCTGTCAAATAGTCATAACAGCTGTCTGAAGGTGCTGAATAGTAGCATGTGGGAACTGGTGGAGGAGGCTCAGACAGATGTTCTGGAAGGGCTGAGAAAACCATCTGGTTGTTGGATGCTACTGGTGGATCCTGAATACGCTGAACAACTTGTATTCATGAAGCTGAACATATATGTGCTTGGTTACAAATAGAGGTTGCCCACATAAAAAGTTGTAGGACTAGGCAAGGACTGTTGATTTCCCTAACGTTCTGTGTCACAGAGCTACGTTCCTTTCTGCAGCATATTTTATTCAGCTGTGTGGCACATCTGTGGTGTTTATACATTTCTTTTTAATTCAAACAGGAGCCTGCTACAAACATCAGGGCAAAGAATTATTCATCAAAGGACAATCAATTGAATACTTTCTACTTCTCAACTGTTATTTTTCTTTTGTTTAAAAACGAGGATGATACTATAGTGACTGAATGCTATGGTACTATCTATTAATATAAACTGATAAACAAAGAATAAGGCTTCTTGTAAGACAATGAATTGAACACTCCCCTCTCTGTAACTCAGTTGTTATGCATTTCATTCATTTAAAACATTAGGCTGTCATAGTTATTGAAAGCTACAGTACTGCATATTAAAGTAAACTGATTGTGTGGCTCAGGCATCAAGACAAAGAATATGGCTTCTTGCAAGAGAACAGTGCACACTGTAATCTAGAACTGCACAAGCTCCTACATACAAGCATGTCATTATTCTCCTCTCTGACTGTGCATAATTCCAGGCCCTCTGTCAGTCTATGAGTGTTCATGCTCCTGACAGAAGCATGCCACTAGGCATACGAATATACTTCAACAGTGCAGTCTGATTAAGTCTGCTACTATACTGTAGGAGCATCAGACAAGAATTATAAATGGTGATGAATTAAATGTTATTGATGATAGTGCTAACGAATGCACAGCCTCCAGTGTGTCCAAAGAGAGACTCCTGATGGTGAATGGGGGTGTACCTCAATGATGTAATCAAGATGTAGGATGAAGCACAGATGCTATGTTGTTGCTTCAGAGTTGAAGGATTAGCAAAACCTATTTCAATGATGATGATGATGATGACGATGATGATAATGACTGCCTTGTCATTTACCCTTTGGGTCCAACAACCAAGGATATGACAGAAGATAAGTGCCACTACTATACTCCAGTTGACCAGACCAGATCTGGATGATGATCTTCGAGTAATAAACTGTGTCCTATTAGCAGTGATGCGTATTAAAGGAAATTCTTTTACTCTAAGGGTGGAGGCTATAGATGGAAAAGGTTTAACTATGTGTCCGACAGCTCTTAAAAACATTTTTTTTTTCTTCTCTTGTTGCAGGTATGTATCACATGGGTGACATAGAAACATAGACTTTGATGGCAGATAAGGACCGCTCGGCCCACCCAGTCTGCCCATTTCCCTACCTATTGGATAAGCTGCAGATCCTAGTCAACCAACAGCCTACTTCCTCCTACCCCCCACTATAATTGCCTTACATTTGTCCCATGCATTAATTCCCCCACTGTTTCTGACCCCACGTCCTCCTCAGGAAGGCCGTTCCATGTGTCCACCACCCTTTCCATGAAAAAAGACTTCCTCACATTGCCCCTGAGCCATCCCCCCCTCTATCTTCAAACTATGCCCCCTTGTTCTTGCACATCTCTTTTTCTGAAAGATGCTGCCCTCTTGGACTTTGTTGATTCCCTTGAGATACTTGAAAGTTTCTATCATGTCCCCCTCTCCCTCCTTTCCTTGAGGGTACACATATTAAGCTTCTTTAGTCTCTCTTCATTTGGTTTCTGGTGCAGACCCTGCACCATTTTAGTTGTCCTCCTCTGGACTGCCTCCATCTTGTCTATGTCCTTGCGGAGATGGGGTCTCCAGAACTGCATGTAGTACTCCAGGTGGGGACTGATCCTGTTGGTGTTTAGTTCCACTCTGGATCAGAATGACAGATGATATGTGATGATGTATTATTAATATATGGAGACTTAACAGATAATGATAGAATGAAGATTTGCTGTGGGTGAAAGTGACCGGTTACACAGAAATAAATTACAGACAGGGCTGTGGCTTACACCCTAGCTAGGAGGACACAAACCTCTGAGCTCCTGAGCTTCAACCCATGTGTAGCTTAATTTGCACAGTTTTAGTGCAAATCTTCCATTTCTTTTCAATCAGTAGTGTGCAGGATTGTGTCAAGAATGGTTTAATGCCTTTCAAAGTACAAACTGAGTAAAAAGCACAAGTACAACAAGACAGAGTCCCCCACCCCATGTGGTGAGGCCTCACAGTCGCCAAACAGCAAGGAACAGCAGAAGATCAAGCACTGATAGGGACAGCCTGCATTTTTGGAATCAATGCAGAGTGATGTCAGTGGCCTCATGCAAGTAGTCCAGAGTGTGGCTAGGAAGCTGGACTATTATTCAACTCATTATCTGAAGTGAATTGACCTGAGGACATGGCAGGTGCTGTGCAGAAATCAGAGGATATGGTGGGGAAAGCAATGGCAGCAGCCACTTGGGTGGTCAGTGAACAAACACTAATGAAAACTAGGTTGGAACAACTAGAGAATGCTGTCAGGACCTTTAATGTGCTCTTGCTGGGCTTTCCAGAGTGAGTAGAGGGGTGAGTTTCCACTATGGTGGACATTATTGGAGCTGTCTTAAGGCCTGTAGAATCTCACTGAGGAATGCTACAGTGCAAGAAGTGGTGCCAAGGATACTGCTTTTGCTGATGGCATCAGCAGTGGTTAGATACCAGCTTTTAAGAGCAGCTAGGGATGCAAAGCAGGTAGAATTTAAGGGAACAAAAATCCTAATGTTCCCAGACTAATCCTATGCCACTCAAAAAAAAGCTTAACGATTTTGATGCCATTAGGAGAAAACTAAAGAGCTGGAAGTGCCTCATAATATGTTGTTTCCCACCCTCAATCAGAGGGTTGTTTCAGTATCAAGGAGGGACTGCTAAGACAAGTGCTTTCTTCTTTGTATTTCTTCATTTTACAGCGGGGCAGACTGGTATGTTCATTGTCTTTGCTGCAGTTCACAGTAAGATGCATGGAGCAATATCAGTTTGGTCTCTTAAATTTTTTATTACAGGTAATGGAGAAAATGTTTTATTATTTTGTGTGAAATATGCCTGCATATCTCTGTTTATTTGCTAGGACTTATTCAGGACAGTTTATTCTTTATTACAGTGTTTCAGTTTTTCTTTCTGGTCCTTGGCAGGCTCCTCATTAGCTTGGAATGTAACTGTTCCAAGCAGTTTCTAAATTAGATGAAGTGTTGCCTGGGAACTAGAGGACGTCTGGAAATGACTCTTATTATTAGTAGTAGTGGAGATTAAAGTCCCGATTTTCAGGTTGACTACCTCTGGTGGCATGCACAGTACACTTTGTGGGCTCTTGCAGAAAGAATTGCCCTCTTTGTATGCAGTTTCTGATGTGCCATCAAAGGAACAAATGAATATGAACAGGACTGGTATGGGAGCTTAACAGGATCTCAAAGTGATGCTGAGTTACAATAACAGCCTACATGGCTGCTGGTGTACTTAGAGAATAAATAAGTTAATGTTGTTTTATTACAGAAGACAGCTTTGGCTACACATAGCCTATGTGAGACTTCAGAACAGGTTAATAATTAACCCAATAGGTATATCCCACTTCTCTTGTACAGAATGGTGATGATCTTGCTGAACCTTATAAACTATGCTAATATGATAATGTATGGTTAGCTCCAGTCATAATCTTGTACTAGTTTTGGTGCAAAATTTGTGAATAAAAAGTAAACATATCATATACAAGACAAAGAACCTCTGTGCGCAAACACTGAGGCAAGGGTTACCCCAAAGGGCATTTAGCTGGGAAGCCAAGTTTCAAGAAAATACAAAATCACACATGCCCCCACAATGCAAAGCATCATGGACTACATATGCAAATCACCACAGAATGTTATGCTGGTCCAACTTTAAGCAGAATTGCATGGTGCCGAAAGGCCTCTCACACAGTTTGCAAAGGGTGCTAACAGAAGACATAGACACGTGTTTCGTCCTACCAGGACTCATCAGTATGCCTCGTCTGTTTAACACCCCAGTGGAATGGACCAGCTAGCCCTAAGGCAGTGTGCCTGGGATATATTGTGGTGAACCCATTAAAATAAAAAACTATTTAAAAGACAAAGAACCTCTGTGCGCAAACACTGAGGCAAGGGTTACCCCAAAGGGCATTTGGCTGGGAAGCCAAGTTTCAAGAAAATACAAAATCACACATGCCCCCACAATGCAAAGCATCATGGACTACATATGCAAATCACCACAGAATGTTATGCTGGTCCAACTTTAAGCAGAATTGCATGGTGCATGAGTCCTGGTAGGGACGAAACACGTGTCTATGTCTTCTGTTAGCACCCTTTGCAAACTGTGTGAGAGGCCTTCGGCACCATGCAATTCTGCTTAAAGTTGGACCAGCATAACATTCTGTGGTGATGCCATAATAGAGGGTAACTTTGGGAAAGAATTTAAGGTGATTGATAAAGCAGTAAAGATTTGGGGAGTCGGCATTGGGCCCATATACTTACCCCAATAAAGTCTCATGTGATTCAAGAGTCCCTTCAAGATTATAAATCTTCCTGTGGGTCAAGTGGCATTGCTGCAGTTGGAATTGTGTTCCCTTGTAATGAGGATTGCTACCCTCTTTGTGCCGTAGCATTTCTGGCAGCATAGACCTGGCCTACCTGATGCCTTCTAAAAGGCTCCTTCACTGTCCAGTAAATGTGCTTCCACTAGAGGGGTTTTGGAGATGATATAATAATGGTTCGAGATATAAGTTAAAAAGCATCGGTGAAAGTAGACATCCTTGGCATGTCCCTGAATAGAGGGGAAACAAACTTGAGAAGACCCCACTGCAGTAAATCTTCGTTGTGGGGCATGTATAAAGAACTTTTATCCACTGGATAAAATTTGGGGGAGTCCAAATTTACCCAAAACCTCAAACAGGAATGCCCAGCTAACTCTACTGAATGCCTTCTCCACATACATAATTCTTACAGTGCAAGAATTCAGGATGTCTAAGGATTTGGTACTTTTTGACCCAGTTCCTAGCCCCTTTCACATTCCAAGACATGTATCGCACAGCCATTGATAGGCAAAACTATGGCCTGAAGCAAAAGAGGACATAACCATAAAAGGTTGTATTCTCAATTCCTGGACTAATAAAAGTAGACAATATACTGGTTCCAATAATCTGCAGTTACTTGAACATACAGTAGGCCCATTTTTCAGCACAATAGAAAGATCCTGCACTCTCTAACCCTCCACCCCACCCACCTTTTGAGTGACATCCAGACTTGAACAGTCACTGCCCTTTTAAACAACACAAATCCCCCAACGTAAATAACCAAAATTCCCCAGTCCATATGAATGCTCTCCCAACATTTGTTTGGTTGCAATTTCTTCAACTGCCAGGTAAACCATTGCCCCACTTCCCCCACTTTAGAGATGCATCAGTTGCAAAACACCCAAACCCCTATATGACAATTTGAGCCATTAATTAAATGAATTTGTAAACCAATTAGCAGTAAACTTTTTTTTAATCGGCAAGGCCACCAACAAGCCCCTTCAGAAATATAGAATACAGATAATAAAGCATAACTGTAAACCAGCCAGTGTTCCTTTCAGTATGCCCATGCGGTCTTATCTACTATACTTCAGGTAGAGGCCAAGAGATAAGGGTCTCCAAACAGTATTTAAACACAGTCCCTCTTGTACTGCAATTTTCAGGAACACATGTACCATCATTTCAGTTATTGTACATGCTGGGACAGTAAGACCAGTGAGTTGTTCCTCACTGTGAGCATCTGGTTCACTGGCCTGCATTTTAAACTGAAATTTCCCACTGCTCTTCCTGCCATTTTCTCTGGATCCCGGTCTCTCACTATCCAGTCACTTAAACAGGTCAGGGTACAGCTTTTTAAGGTCATTAGTAGCAGTATTCAAGGATTCATATGATATCCATTGCCCTTCTTAGGAGGCAGTATAGCACAGTGGTCTAAGGCTCTGAGTTGCAAATCTGGTGACATCCAGCAGACCAGACCTGGGTTTGAATCCCACAGCTTCCACTTGCATACTGTGTGACCCTGAGCAAGTCACTTAACTTCCTTGTGCTCCCAGGTCGCACCTGAAACAAGCTCCAGCTTAGTGTGCCTTCCTGGTTAAACAATTTCCTTTCACTTTCCCTTCTTTGTTCACTTGCGCATTGCTGGGTATTGCATTCTAAATCTGATACCTGCTGCTAGAAGTTTTGTAACAAGGGGGTGCATTTCTGTACGTTTTTGCCTCATGGAGAGCGGGAGATCTTGTGTTATTTGAATCTTTTTGTTTTTCCACTGAATCTCCTTTGATTCTCTCACTTTGTCCAGTATCACTTGCTTATCTAGGTAGTTTAGTAAGTGGAATATTAGGGGACATGGAGAATATCCTTGTGGTGGAGTGGACCGAAGAGAGTGATGAGCTCTTTTTACAATATACGCTGGGCCATTGGGAGAAGGCCCAGCAACTTTGGTGCACTGTTTCTGTACAAAAAGGATGGGATTCACCCCTTCCTCACCCTCCGGGAGACCTAGAACAATCAGGTTATTCCTCCTCAAGCGACCTTCAAGGTCCTCTAGCTTATCCTCGGCTTTGCGTAGTCACTGCCTCAAGCTCACCACCTCTGGTTCCACTCGGGCCTTCCGATCGTCAAGGGAGGATATTCTTGCTTCATTATCCCCAGTTCTGATGGTAAGCTGGTTCATAGAGTTTTTAAGGGTTTGTAGTTCTCCTACAACCACTTGGAGGGACTCCTTTATTGGCGCTAGACCCTCGAAGAAAGTCGCTTCGGTTAGTAGAGCCTGGGGAGCAGATTGAGCCATGTCTCCTGATCTGCCGACTTTGTTTCTTTTCACTGGCTTATCCTTTTCTGGGGACAGAGGTGGCGTGTGTTTGGGCCACTGTGGTTTCATTTCCGCATCCATAAACGGGACGATGAGCGGAATCTGATGCAGCAGAGTTTTGTTTAACTGCTTCTGTATCTCGGACTGCGACTTCAGCAGATTTAGAGGTATTTTAAGCAGTTTTAAATGGAAGGGGTAAGTGGAGCGATGCGCAGCATGTCTACCTGGTAGCCATTACAATCGGAAGTATCATGGCCTTCTTTTACAAGAACTATGCTACAACAGATCTCTTTCCAAACTGCTGTTGTTGCACATTTGCAGAGGCTCACTGCACATCTGACATTTGGATCAGTGATAGCTCACTTCATGCCTATCTCTCCCGACTGCACACTTGTTTGCGGAACAACCTGCTGTTGCTGCTGTTGCCGATGCACCTTCCTGTGCTCACTTTGCCCCACCACCCCAAATCTGACAGTCACATCAGGTCTACTTTGGTTAATGTCAGCTGATGGAGAAAAAGAAAACGCACATCACTTAACATTCTAACATTTCTGCAAGACATGCTGCAGTCCTCAGCTGATGGCACCAATCTGAATATCATTTTCTGTGACAACAACTGTGCTAACATGGTAAAAATGGTGAATGATAGGCATTTTGAGTATCTGTTGCTTTACTCACATTAACTCTTGTCATCACATATACCTTGTGTAGCAGAGCTGAGGCCAGTAACATTTGGGCTACAGACTGTTGTACCTGCAGCATTTTCACTACTCTGTGAAACCTGCCAACAAACTGAGAGACATCCAAGAATGGTCTGGTCTGCACCAACTGCAAGTGATACAGAATGTAAGCACATGGAATTCATCATATATTGCACTCTCGTGACTCCTAGAGCAGCAGCAGGCCCTGTATGAAATTTCTGTGGAGGCATATGTTGGTGGGAGAGGTCTAAGGACACCACGAGTGATTAGTAATTGAAGGCATGCTCAAGGTTCTTGCATCCTTTAAGTGGAGCGCACGTGACCCCAAAATACTGCTACTGCCTTGCTTCATTAAAGATTCCTACAGTGCACATCCTTAAAATATCCTTGAATAGGATTATGGCTGAATGGAGCAAGAGTCTGCAAGAGGTCACCGTATTCATACATAAACTGGATGCAGAACTGGATGCCAGGTTTGCTAAAGTGACAGATAACAGCAACAAATTTTTTTGCAATCATGGTGGATGCGAGATTTAAATGTGAGATCTGTCAAATAGTCATAACAGCTGTCTGAAGGTGCTGAATAGTAGCATGTGGGAACTGGTGGAGGAGGCTCAGACAGATGTTCTGGAAGGGCTGAGAAAACCATCTGGTTGTTTGGATGCTACTGGTGGATCCTGAATACGCTGAACAGCTTGTATTCATGAAGCTGAACATATATGTGCTTGGTTACAAATAGAGGTTGCCCACATAAAAGTTGTAGGACTAGGCAAGGACTGTTGATTTCCCTAACGTTCTGTGTCACAGAGCTACGTTCCCCTTTCTGCAGCACATTTTATTCAGCTGTGTGGCACATCTGTGGTGTTTATACATTTCTTTTAATTCAAACAGGAGCCTGCTACAAACATCAGGGCAAAGAATTATTCATCAAAAGGACAATCAATTGAATACTTTCTACTTCTCAACTGTTATTTTTTTCTATTTGTTTAAAAAACGAGGATGATACTATAGTGACTGAATGCTATGGTACTATCTATTAATATAAACTGATAAACAAAGAATAAGGCTTCTTGTAAGACAATGAATTGAACACTCCCCTCTCTGTAACTCAGTTGTTATGCATTTCATTCATTTAAAACATTAGGCTGTCATAGTTATTGAAAGCTACAGTACTGCATATTAAAGTAAACTGATTGTGTGGCTCAGGCATCAAGACAAAGAATATGGCTTCTTGCAAGAGAACAGTGCACACTGTAATCTAGAACTGCACAAGCTCCTACATACAAGCATGTCATTATTCTCCTCTCTGACTGTGCATAATTCCAGGCCCTCTGTCAGTCTATGAGTGTTCATGCTCCTGATAGAAGCATGCCACTAGGCATACGAATATACTTCAACAGTGCAGTCTGATTAAGTCTGCTACTATACTGTAGGAGCATCAGACAAGAATTATAAATGGTGATGAATTAAATGTTATTGATGATAGTGCTAACGAATGCACAGCCTCCAGTGTGTCCAAAGAGAGACTCCTGATGGTGAATGGGGGTGTACCTCAATGATGTAATCAAGATGTAGGATGAAGCACAGATGCTATGTTGTTGCTTCAGAGTTGAAGGATTAGCAAAACCTATTTCAATGATGATGATGATGATGACGATGATGATGATAATGACTGCCTTGTCATTTACCCTTTGGGTCCAACAACCAAGGATATGACAGAAGATAAGTGCCACTACTATACTCCAGTTGACCAGACCAGATCTGGATGATGATCTTCGAGTAATAAACTGTGTCCTATTAGCAGTGGTACGTATTAAAGGGAAATTCTTTTACTCTAAGGGTGGAGGCTATAGATGGGAAAGGTTTAACTATGTGTCCGACAGCTCTTAAAAACATTTTTTTTTTCTTCTCTTGTTGCAGGTATGTATCACATGGGTGACATAGAAACATAGACTTTGATGGCAGATAAGGACCGCTCGGCCCACCCAGTCTGCCCATTTCCCTACCTATTGGATAAGCTGCAGATCCTAGTCAACCAACAGCCTACTTCCTCCTACCCCCCACTATAATTGCCTTACATTTGTCCCATGCATTAATTCCCCCACTGTTTCTGACCCCACGTCCTCCTCAGGAAGGCGCCCATGTGTCCACCACCCTTTCCATGAAAAAGACTTCTACATTGCCCCTGAGCCATCCCCCCTCTATCTTCAAACTATGCCCCTTGTTCTTGCACATCTCTTTTCTGAAAGATGCTGCCTCTTGGACTTTGTTGATTCCTTGAGATACTTGAAAGTTTCTATCATGTCCCCCCTCCCTCCTTTCCTTGAGGGTACACATATTAAGCTTCTTTAGTCTCTCTTCATTTGGTTTCTGGTGCAGACCCTGCACCATTTTAGTTGTCCTCCTCTGGACTGCCTCCATCTTGTCTATGTCCTTGTGGAGATGGGGTCTCCAGAACTGCATGTAGTACTCAGGTGGGGACTGATCCTGTTGGTGTTTAGTTCCACTCTGGATCAGAATGACAGATGATATGTGATGATGTATTTAATATATGGAGACTTAACAGATAATGATAGAATGAAGATTTGCTGTGGGTGAAAGTGACCGTTACACAGAAATAAATTACAGACAGGGCTGTGGCTTACCCTAGCTAGGAGGACACAAACCTCTGAGCTCCTGAGCTTCAACCCATGTGTAGCTTAATTTGCACAGTTTTAGTGCAAATCTTCCATTTCTTTTCAATCAGTAGTGTGCAGGATTGTGTCAAGAATGGTTTAATGCCTTTCAAAGTACAAACTGAGTAAAAAGCACAAGGTACAACAAGACAGAGTCCCCCACCCCATGTGGTGAGGCCTCACAGTCGCCAAACAGCAAGGAACAGCAGAAGATCAAGCACTGATAGGGACAGCCTGCATTTTTGGAATCAATGCAGAGTGATGTCAGTGGCCTCATGCAAGTAGTCCAGAGTGTGGCTAGGAAGCTGGACTATTATTCAACTCATTATCTGAAGTGAATTGACCTGAGGACATGGCAGGTGCTGTGCAGAAATCAGAGGATATGGTGGGGAAAGCAATGGCAGCAGCCACTTGGGTGGTCAGTGAACAAACACTAATGAAAACTAGGTTGGAACAACTAGAGAATGCTGTCAGGACCTTTAATGTGCTCTTGCTGGGCTTTCCAGAGTGAGTAGAGGGGTGAGTTTCCACTATGGTGGACATTATTGGAGCTGTCTTAAGGCCTGTAGAATCTCACTGAGGAATGCTACAGTGCAAGAAGTGGTGCCAAGGATACTGCTTTTGCTGATGGCATCAGCAGTGGTTAGATACCAGCTTTTAAGAGCAGCTAGGGATGCAAAGCAGGTAGAATTTAAGGAACAAAAATCCTAATGTTCCTGACTAATCCTATGCCACCAAAAAGCTTAACGATTTTGATGCCATTAGAGAAAACTAAAGAGCTGGAAGTGCCTCATAATATGTTGTTTCCCACCCTCAATCAGAGGGTTGTTTCAGTATCAAGGAGGGACTGCTAAGACAAGTGCTTTCTTCTTTGTATTTCTTCATTTTACAGCGGGCAGACTGGTATGTTCATTGTCTTTGCTGCAGTTCACAGTAAGATGCATGGAGCAATATCAGTTTGGTCTCTTAAATTTTTTATTACAGGTAATGGAGAAAATGTTTTATTATTTTGTGTGAAATATGCCTGCATATCTCTGTTTATTTGCTAGGACTTATTCAGGACAGTTTATTCTTTATTACAGTGTTTCAGTTTTTCTTTCTGGTCCTTGGCAGGCTCCTCATTAGCTTGGAATGTAACTGTTCCAAGCAGTTTCTAAATTAGATGAAGTGTTGCCTGGGGAACTAGAGGGACGTCTGGAAATGACTCTTATTATTAGTAGTAGTGGAGATTAAAGTCCCCGATTTTCAGGTTGACTACCTCTGGTGGCATGCACAGTACACTTTGTGGGCTCTTGCAGAAAGAATTGCCCTCTTTGTATGCAGTTTCTGATGTGCCATCAAAGGAACAAATGAATATGAACAGGACTGGTATGGGAGCTTAACAGGATCTCAAAGTGATGCTGAGTTACAATAACAGCCTACATGGCTGCTGGTGTACTTTAGAGAATAAATAAGTTAATGTTGTTTTATTACAGAAGACAGCTTTGGCTACACATAGCCTATGTGAGACTTCAGAACAGGTTAATAATTAACCCAATAGGTATATCCCACTTCTCTTGTACAGAATGGTGATGATCTTGCTGAACCTTATAAACTATGCTAATATGATAATGTATGGTTAGCTCCAGTCATAATCTTGTACTAGTTTTGGTGCAAAATTTGTGAATAAAAAGTAAACATATCATATACAAGACAAAGAACCTCTGTGCGCAAACACTGAGGCAAGGGTTACCCAAAGGGCATTTAGCTGGAAGCCAAGTTTCAAGAAAATACAAAACACATGCTCCACAATAAAGCATCATGGACTACATGCAAATACACAGAATAAAGGAGGCTGGTCCAGAACAGATGAAAGTCGAAGAAGTTCTTCTCATTGCTTGTAGTGGTGTTAACAGAAGACATAGACACGTCTCTACCAGACCAGAGGGCCTGCCTGTTTAACACTCCAGCGGAATGACCAGCTAGCCTACAGCAGTGTGCCTGGGACAGCCAGGGTGAACTCCATTGCCAAAACTATTTAAAGACAAAGAACTTTTCTGAAAAGAACACTGAGGCAGGGTTGTCTGGGGTATTTGTTGAAGTTGTTTCAAGAAAATACAAAATCACACATGCTTAATGTAAAGCATCATGGACTACATATGCAACACACAGAATGTTGCGCTGGTCCAACTTTAAGCAGAATTGCATGGCATGAGTCCTGGTAGACGAAACACGTGTCTAGTCTCTCGTTAGCACCCTTTGCAAACTGTGTGAGAGGCCTTCGCACCATGCACTTCTGCTTAAAGTTGGACCAGCATAACATTCTGTGGTGATTTGCATATGTAGTCCATGATGCTTTGCATTGTGGGGGCATGTGTGATTTTGTATTTTCTTGAAACTTGGCTTCCCAGCCAAATGCCCTTTGGGGTAACCCTTGCCTCAGTGTTTGCGCACAGAGGTTCTTTGTCTTTTAAATAGTTTTTTATTTTAATGGGTTCACCATAATATATCCCAGGCACACTGCCTTAGGGCTAGCTGGTCCATTCCACTGGGGTGTTAAACAGACGAGGCATACTGATGAGTCCTGGTAGGACGTAAACACGTGTTCTATGTCTTCTGTTACACCCTTTGCAAACTGTGTGAGAGGCCTTTCGCACCATGCAATTTTGCTTAAAGTTGGACCAGCATAACATTCTGTGGTGATTTGCATATGTAGTCCATGATGCTTTGCATTGTGGGGGCATGTGTGATTTTGTATATCATATATATATATATATATATATATGTACATACATATACACATATGTGTGTATATATATATATATATATAGATACATATATATATATATATATATTACAACGACAAGGTGTCATCCAGATGCATCCTACTGACAAAGATAAGCATTCAAGGGGAATTTTTTTACTTTGGTGATGGGGGAGGGATGACAGTTGGGAAAGGTTTAACTGTGTGTCCAACAAACTTATAAATATTTGATTTCCTTCTCTTGTTGTTGCAAGTAAGTATCATGTAGACGACAGAGCCTGCTGCTGTGTAGTATGAGTCCAGATCAGGATGACAGATACTGATGTGGACAGCACTGATGGATTATGTGATGAAAACTGATGTGCATGACACAGAACCAGGAAACAAAACCATATCCTAGCATACTTTCCCATGTGACCAACATTAAGCCATGAAGATGCCCTGACCAAATCCACAGCATGTGATGTGTACTTTCCAGCTTCTTAAACTTGTTTTCTGCTCTTCTTTCTCTACTGTAGGTATCATGTAGGAGAAGAAGATAGTTTTGCTATGTAGTTCCAGAAAGGATCAAGAAGCCAGATACGAACATGCTTATTTGTTTGACAATGGATGATGATAATGATGACTACAGACGATGAGGAACTGAGACAACTCAAGTCTGCGGTGGAATTATGATGACCAGAGTAGGAGTTGTTGGGCTACCGATAGGCTCTTAGGGAGTATACAGAGAAGACAGACTATACTGACTTAAGAGGGCAAGAAATAATAGAGTTTAACAGTTTTACACTGTTTCTTTAAAATAAAACATTTTAGTGACAGAATAATGAATATCTAAAAATTGAAGTTACAAATACAAATACGCAGGGAGGCACTTGGATAAAAAAAATTCCTGTTCATACAGTTTTTATATGCTAGTATACTTATATACTGTATAGTGATACTGTTTTAAATATAGAATAATGGATGGGGAAGTGTGTGATATGAGAATTTAATGCACACCCGAGGTGTGGGATGCTACATAAACCCCGAGGGTGAAGCCTGAGGGGTTTATCAAAGCATTCCACACCTCGGGTGTGCATTAAATTCTCATTATCACATATTTCCCTATCTTTTATTTTATATAATTGCTGGTGAGCAATTTTTTCCAGCTTAAATGCTGTGACCCCCGCAACAGACATATAGTCTGTACACACACACACACACACTTTATTTCTCTTTCTACACACACACACACACACACACACACACACCGTCTCTCTCAAGAAATCCCCATGTGGCAGCTTCACTCTAGTTCTCTGGTGCACCAAATAAAGAAGCAGCAGCTCACTGCTCCCCCAGCTCCCATTTCAGATTCCCCAGTTGAGCTGTGTACCAATCCCCATAGTCCCTCTCCCTCTTACCCTACTCTGCTCCCAGTTTCATTCTTTTTTTTTTTTTAATTTACAGCTGAAATCGCAATCGCGATTAGGCTCGCGCTTGCCACTTACCCGTGTTAGGCAGTTAACTGCAGACTCGTTCTGCCGACTTTCTTTGTTCCCCAAAACTAGCGAACTGCAGGATCAACCAGATACTTAAAAAAAAGTTGTAATATTTAAGGTAGGCTCAACCAGCTATATTAAAAATATAGTGATTACAGGAGGCTGATAGTGAAACCGTGACGGCGCTATGCTAAGATACAGAGCCGGAGAACTGCTTAGCCCGCCCAGATTCAAAACAGGAGCCAATGAGGGAGCGCTCCCTTTCAATAGACAGAGTGCGTGAATGTCATAATAACCGACTGGTTATTACGGGAAATATCAACTCAGTGAGCCCATTGAAAAAAATTGCTCACCAGTAATTATGATACTTTTAAATGCATTATCAATATTCTTTTGTTGTACAAGATAAAAACATAAAAAATACTACTAATGAACATTTATCAACAGACTGTAGCAATACCATTGTTATACAGTGATACATAAGAATACTATCACACACACACACACACACACACACACACACACACACACACACTTATACATTTTTTTAATTTTACCAAAAAAATGTTTTGGAACTTTTTTTTGAATTTTGCTAGTTACAACATATATTTCATTAGGAATGGTGTGACAGTTTGCCAAGCTTAGTGGTGCAGAAGGTTGAGGTGCCAGATGCCACACCACCAACCATGCAGGTAGCCTGGGTTCAGGAGCAGATCAATGCTGCTGGAGATGAAGAGGAGCAAGCATCCAATGGACAGCTCTCCTCTCCTGAGGAGGGGAGCCATACTGCACTGCTGCAATGCTGCCACCATATGGAGATGTGGCTTAGGGCAATTGGTCTGCCAACAATGTGGGACTGCCAACAGAATGATGCAGGGGTGTGCCATTACATGTCCCTGGCTGAAGGGAGAAAAAAAGAGCTGACAGATGATGCCTGGTTCACTTCCAAACTGCATCACCACCTGGTGCTCCCAGCTCAAGTGAATTATGATCCGGTGGGGGAAGGATGGCCCTCCCTCTCCTGGCCCCGCCACAGGAGGGCAAGCAGTGAGGGAACATGGCCACTGAGCACTAGGGGAAGCTGGCTGCTGGACTGAGGCAGGTTAGGGCAGACAAGGCTGACCAGGCTTGGGGCCAGAAAAAAATACCATAGAAAAAAAAAGGAATGGTGTAGTTTGTAACCTCCTATGCATCCATCTTATGCCCTTAACTGTGTTTCAAACATTTAACTCTCCATTGTAGCCCGATCTTCTTTGCTTTTAAGCATCATAACATAGTACTGAATGACAAACCATGTACAACAAGGCTGGTTCTATCAAGAGATTGTTATGACTTCTCATGGAACACAAGAGCAAAGTTTGAGTGGTCTACTACAGTGAAGCCCATCAGGGTGAAGTGCAGGGTCAGTTTTCCTGCATGAGAAAAGGAATTAACTCTCATTGAAATTGCATTGTTTCCTGCAATACTCTACTGTAGAATTCTGCAGAGTTGGGTTTCATCCTGGCGGGCTTCTCTGTATGTCACCAGAATCCTAAGATGGTAACACATGTCTTGTTAAACATGGTTTTGCCATCTGTTATATTCTATAATATATGGTTTTAAAATAAGGAATGCACCCTGAGCCCCCCCACACCCGAAATGTGCCATTTTTGTGTTGTACTGTAACTTCATTCTCACTCCAAATGACAGGTTGACCAGGTATCCTATCCACGAACATGTGCATCTCTTAGTGAGACAGTCCACAATCAATCCAATAGTCAACCAAGAAACAGAGAGAGAGAGTAATGCATGGGCAGCCATATACAACAAGACTGTGTTTTCATTGAGGGATACAGGTGACATCATATGGACCACAAGAGCAAAGCTACCCTCTCGAGGGCCATATGATGTCATCTCAGTCCCAAGATGGAAACACGAGCTGAGTTGGGCATGGTTGCCCATGTTTTATTTTTCACAATATAGAGTTTTCCTGTATGTCAAAAGTGAAATGTTCAGTTTATGTTCAGTAGTAAGCAGGACCTATCTGCTTTCCTGCCACCTGGCTTTCACAGCTCATAATTTCTGTTTGCGAAAGTCAAGCACACTGACCACTTCTACAGGTGCCACTCACCACCAGCAAACTGGAGAAACCCAAATGCATTTCATTGCTCATACTCATTAGCTATATGAAAGATCATTTTATTATGACAAGCGGGAATTTAACAGGAGATAGCAACGCACAACAACTTTTTGTGATCTTTGAACCATGCACAACAACTTGCCATGACCTTTGAAATATGCATAACAACTTTTTGTCCATGCACAACAAGGTTTTTGAGTGTTTGGAAATCCATACACAACAACATTTAACCATGCAGTTGCAGAAATTGGCACGGTCAGATATTTCCTGACATTTCCACAGTAGGGGAAATCTGCCTTCTCCTATTGACTTTCTTCACTCTGGAAACTACTCCCTTCCTCCCTTCACCTCTCCACCTCTCCTGGCTCCCTCAAGCATCAGTTGAAACTCCAACCCCACCCCACCTTCTCCTGTAACCCTTCCTCCTGACACCTCCGTGGCCTGAGCCTCAACCATCCGTGGCAGGGCATCCAGCTGGGTCTCCACTACCCACCTACTGGTTTCATTTCTACACTACCTCTGCACTTCTGTCCATCATGGTGCTAGGCACACTCCTCTTACAGGTCTCTCACCTGTTTTTAGTATAGTTATTTGCACGCTGTGTATTGCTGCCATTTTATTTTGCACTCGGACAAGTGTTCCATATTGTGCTGTGACTGTACCTTATTTCTGTACCAACTTATTTACCAAAGGTTTGCTCAACAGACTTATCATGTATTGTACATCTGCTTCTCCCTTCTCCTGTTCCCTTTCTCTGGGTCACACCTGGAAATGAGCTTTGGCTCAGTATGCCTCTCCAGTATTCAATTTTCAAATGAATAAAAATTTCTCTGATATCACTAGAGAAACTCTGCCTACCTGTAGGGCCACTAGAGAAAATCTCTTTAGAAGTATCTAGAATTACCTATGTCTGCTGCTGCAACTGTGCACTATAGTTCCAAAGGAGCAGTGTGCTCAGCAGGATGGGTCCCGGTGCTGCGCAGGGGTTGCTAACCCCAAACAATAACCAGTTCCAAGAAAAGCCAGCACACTTAAAATGGTAGCAATTTTCAGCAGTAATACACCAAACGCAGTCAATTTCAGTTTCAAAGAGGTTTATTCCAAGCTGCTGATGCTGCAAACTGCAGGTTACAACTGCAGACTTTACAGAAGTTTCCAGCGTGTAGCTAACTCACCACACAACCTTTAGCGCCTCAACCTATAGTCTTCCTTAGAGGAAATCAGAGCACATGAGTGAACCAGGAGAGAGACAGAAAAGCCCAATGGCAAGGCTGCCTGATAAAATGGTGATGGCAGTATAAGGAAACATCCGTAATGATCACAGGGACCCTGCTCATGATTAATACCACTGCAATGCTGAGTGGCAAAGTGGCCAAGAGAACAAAATAAAAGTTCAAAATTTGAAGCCGAGATACTGTCATATCCTTTTATTTCTTTGTTGTACAGTAAGTTAAGCAATAATCCACCCATGCCTATCTGCTCAGTATGCAGCCAGACGCTGGCCTGCATGTCATAAATAGAAGGAATAACATACAGGTGATCATATACAATGAGCCTGTGTTTCTATTGAGTGGTTGAGATAGCAGTGTATGGCCCTCGAGAGAGAAGCTCGAGAGGTCCATGCTGGTATCTCAACCCCAAGATGGAAACACAAGGCGAGTTGTGTACGGTCGACCATATTTTATTTGTTAAAGTGTATGGTTTTAAAAACAAAGACACAAACACTATATTAGAATTTCTAAGTTGCTTTACTGTAACAAACATTGTAGCCAGAACAACAAATTGATTGTCATAGTTGTTTGAAAAAGATACATAAATAGAAACTGCTGAACAATAACAAATTAATATAAAAATGGGCTGATGGATGGATGACAGATGGCATGGGTTCTCAAAAGAGAAATCATGCCAGACCAATTTGATTGAGTTCTTTAACTGGGTGACGCAGGCAATAGACCGGGGGGGGGGCGCAATGGACATAGCCAACTGGACTTCAGCATGGCTTTCAATACTGTACCCTGCATAAGACTGGTCAACTAACTGGACAGTATGGGGATAGGGGACAAAATTGTTAGATGGGTACAAAACTGGTTGATGGACAGAACCCAGAGTGGTGCACTCCAGGACAGGGAGGGTGATAAGCAGGGTCCCCCAGAGGTCAGTTCTGGGACTGCTCCTTTTCAATATATACATCAGCGATATACTGGTAGGACTGAAGGGAAGGGTGGCCCTCTTTGCAGAGGATAAGAAAATCTTTAATGGGGTGGACTCTACAGAGGGTATTGAGGACATGAAGCAGGATCTGAGGGCACTGGAGGGGTAGGCAGAGACCTGGCAACTTAAATTCAGTATCAAGAAGTGTGCAGTCATGCACCTGGGGCATGAAAACCTGAAGGCAGGGTACACATTTTGGAGGGGGGGGGAGTCAAGATTACGGAGCAAGAGAGGGAACTAGGTAAAGTGGTGATAACCTCAAGGTAGGAAATCAGGCATGTATAAGCAGGGGACTCACTAGCAGAAGGAGGGAGGTCCTGCTGCCCTTGTACAAGCCATGGTAAGGCTGCACCGCGAGTGTGGACTCCAATTCTGAGGCCACACCTGCATAAAGACATAGATATGATTGAAAGGGTACAGAGAAAAGCGACAAAGATGATTCAGGGGATGAAGGGCAAACCATACGAACAGAGGTGTAGGGAACTGGGACTCTATACACTGGAGACTAGAAGGGAGAGGGGGGACATGATAGAGACCTTTAAATATGTCAAAGGGATAAACAGAGTGTGTTCAGGACATTTATTTCACATATTTCACAGGAAGGAAGGCATTAAAAGGAGAGGGCATGGGTTGAGACTACAGGGAGGAAACTACGGAGGCAATATGAGGGGAAGGTTCTTCACTGAAAGGGTGGTGGAGGCATGGAACATGCTTCTGTAGGAGGTTGTGGAGTACAAAACAGTATCGTGTTTCAAGAGAGCGGCACATGCACATGGGACTACAGGGTCAGGGAATGGGAGCTCATAGAGGGGGGAGGGAGAAATAGTGGGAGAGAAAAGGGGCATACTAGATGGGTCAGTGGTTCTTTTCTGCCATCAAGTTCTATGATTCTAGCCAGCCCGGTGGCACTGAGGATTGAGGCGCTGGACGCCACACCTCGCGCCACGCCGGCAACCCAGGTTCAGGAACGAGCCCGGACTGTCGGGGGTCAGCAGGGGAGAGAGAGGATTGAGCATCTGGAGGACTGCTGTCCTCTCTCAGGGGGTTCCAGGGGTTTGCCCAGCACCACAGTGGCCCATGGTGGAGACTAGAGGTACTGCACCACTCAGAGCATGATTAGAGGGCCGCAGAGCCGCAACGGATGTCCCCTGGCATTACTGCACACTTCGGCTCCGCCGGGGGGGGAGAGGGAGTAGTACCTAAGCAGAAAACCCCCACCCCTAGGGATAGGTGATGGCACCACCTACCTCTCAAAACACTCCACAGGCCAGACTCCCTCCTCTCCTGGGCCGAGCCCAGCCTGGCCTGAATTGTAGAAAGAGCACCCTGGGAGAATACAGCAGCCCCACCTTGGGGGGCTCAGAACCGGAGGGATATCCGGGCTGGTGCAGGAGTCAGGAGGAGCTTCAGGCTCGGAGGTAGAGCTGGAGGAACAGGTGGTTGCCTGAAAGAGTTCCCCGGGGTGTCGGTGCCATAAAAAGAATTGGGGGGGGGGGTTGTATGATTCTATGATATGATAAAGTAAGAAGCATTTTGTTTTATGTTTTGTGTCTAAGATTAAGTAGGTTTAGCAGTGCACTGGCATGAATAGGAACAGTAGAAACAGAGTCCCTTTGACTCACCAAACAGTAATGATGAATAGGAATTGTTGCAATTACTGTAGTGAGCAGTATCTCAAGGTAATATGCATTTGTCAATGCCAAATGTTGTCTTTCTGGCATTGGTAGTGCAGGAGTTAGAGATGCATAACAGGAATGGCAGTGAAGTACTGAATTGACGCCAACCCCACCCCCACCCTGCAGAGACTGACAGGCGTTGGGGTGTGCCTTTGGATCATCAGCTATAACGTTCATGCCATTTAACCTCACCCTACCCTGTAGACAGTGACAAGTGTTGTGGTGTGCTTTGGGGTCTTTGGGCATTATACTTACCCCATTCCATAAGAAAATATGCTGGGATGGGTGCAGTATAGGAGAATGGGGTGAACTTTAGGGTCGAACACTCAAAGGCACACCTCGATGCCTGTTACTGGCTGCAGGGTGGGGTGGAGGTGGAATGGCATGAGCATTACAGCCAATGATCCCAAGTCACACCCCTGAGGCCTGTTGGTCTCTACAGGGTGGGATGTTACAGTTGGAAACCCTAACACCGTAAGTGTTTGTTGGTGTTTTCACTTCAAATTTTCAAGATGGGCTTTTTGTGACCCCACCTCATGAAGAGTGGCACTATCAGTTTGTTATCCGAAAGGTGGTTTTGCACAGTGACTATGCTATCTGCCGACACAGGCACAAAAACACATTTTGGGCAGGATGTGAAAAATGACAACTGTATTGTTCATGAGGAGGTGTGAAAAAATGGCAACATCGAAATCTGGAGTGAAAATATGAAAAATTGGTGAAGTCATGAGCAGGCACAGAAACTGCGCAACACATGTCCATAACCCAATTATTTGGGGAATTTTTTTTTTAACCACAATTTCAACATACATAGGCATTTTGGGACCTCTCCTCATGAACAGTGGCAATGTGATTTTGTTAATCTTTACCAAAAGTTGATTTCCCAAAGCGACCACGCCATTGTGCACCACAGGTGTGAAAACACATTTTGGGCAGGATATGAAAAATGACAGCTGTACTGTTCATAAGGAGGTGTGAAAAAATGCCAGTGTTGAAAATCTGGCAAGAAAATATTGCAAATTTGCAAAGTTACAAGGGTGTGTGGAAAGTGCTTAACACACACTTGTAACACAGTCATTTTATGGACTTTAATCATCAGATTTTCACCATAGGAATTTTAGGACCTCTGCTCATAAACAGTGTCACCGTCATTTTCTCAAACTGTCCCGAAAACTGATTTCGCACAGCAACCGGTGTGGGGTCACAAAAAGCCCATCTTGAAAATTTGGAGTGAAAATACCAACAAACGCCTCTGTGACTATTGTGGCTAAACATGTCTTTTGGTTCCATAGCTGAAGATGCCCTGTTGGATCCACAGCTACTCCTGCACTTTGTCAGCACCCCCCATCTTCACCTCCCCTGCTGGCCCATGACAAATGCCACCTGGCTGCACTACCTCTATTCTTACCCGCCTTCCACCTCTCCTCTCTGTCCCCCCAACCTACCTCCCTTTTCTCCCATCCACTTAGTCTCCCTGATTTCACCCTCCTCCTTTCCCTTTCCCGTCCCCAAAGTTTTACCTTATTGTTCTTTTTTCATCCACAAGACTATGTTTTTTTTTTTATTTTTTATAAACTGTTATCTTTACTTATGATTGTCTCAATTGTACCAATAACGTGGAACCTTTGTAAAAGAGCCTTGGCTCAAAGGTATTTGTAATCCTAGAACAAATAAATAAATAGATAAAAATAAAATTCTGTGCCGGACATGCGAAAACACATTCCGGACAGGATATGGAAAATGACAGCTGTACTGTTCATAAGGAGGTATGGAAAAATGCCAATTTTGAAAATCTGGAGTGAAAATATTATAAATTCACGCGAGTTACGAGCATGCGTGGAAACTGTGCAGCAGACGCTAATAAGCAACCATTTTTGGATTGTTTCACTAAATTTGCAACATAGGCTTTTTGAGAGCCCCTCATGAACAATGGCACTGTTGTTTCTGAGCATCTGTCCCAAAAGGTGATTCCGCAGTGACCACAAAATCACCTTTGGGACCGAATAACACCATGACAGTGACTGAATTCATGAGGGGGGTCCCAATAACCCTATGTTGAAAATTTGGTGACAAAATTCCCAAAATGCCGAGATATGCACCAAAGTTGAAAAACCTATTTATGCCATTATACAGCTTACCGGCATTTCTTCAGTTCACGGTAGGCTTTGAAGAGTGCAGACGTGTTCCCAGTCCACCAAGATCGTGTGCCATGCTCTGGAGGTAAGTATGGGGTGAGGGGGTGTGGGAGGCAGGGTGCAGAGGGTTGGGGAAGGGGCCACCGGAGTTGACGAGGGACCATTTTCTGGTTTGCAGGTTTGAAAAACATATCATGGGACGGTTTTTGTTTTACATGGGGCATTTGGCATGCTGGGGTGGGCTCCCAGTGTGCCACCTGACTGTTTTTGGGGGTGCTGCAGCTGACGGGGATTAGGGCACCCCACGGCACACACACAACAAAGTGGTAAGTGTCATTATGTTGACGGGGAGTAGGCTCCTCTGTCGCAAAATAAACGGGAAGGGGCACTGAAGTCGATGGATTGGGCCCCATCAGTAAAGAAAGACTGTTTGGGGGTGCATGATGTTGAAGGGATTGGGCACCCCCTCGACATACACTTTAAATGGGGGGGCATTATGCCAACAGGGAGTGGGCTCCCCCATCGGCAAATGAAGTGGGTTGGGGCACACTGCATGACGGCAGTCAGTGCTGCCATGTTTATTAAACTGCTTCACCAGGAAAGGCATGCCGCTGCATGACAAGCTTGGTTCTCATTGCAGCAGACCTTTTCTTAGATCTGTTGGCCAGTTTATGTGTTGCTGGTGTCAGTGCCTGCAGCTGCCTTATTGGTGAATGAGGGACGCACCTACTGATGCATGCCCTGCCTTCGCCCACAGTGACTGCACCTCCAAATCTGCTACTACTGCAATATGTTGGCTGGTGCGCAAGTGCGAGCCAACATAAAAAGGGAAGGTTCTACTTGTCCCTTTGGTTTCTTGTTCTAGGATGAACTTTTCTCGTTCCAACATTAGTTTTGAGTGCACCACAGCTGACATTTTTTTTAAAAGTACCACAGTTATGATTTCTGTGAGATACACTGAGCAAAACAAGTGAAAGCAGTCAGCAGGAGTAAGCACGAGGGAATTGTAGGAGCAGTTAACAATGGAATGTGCACAATAAGATTACAATGTTTGATGGAACATTATCTATAAAAAAAGCATCTTTCATCAAACGTTGTCATCCTGCTTCAGGTACGTCATTCTATGTTATGCTGCAGTAGCTACAGTATGTAGCTACTGCAGCATAACAACAGAGAACTGCTGCTTGCACTTCTCTTTGAGATCATTTGTGCTGTCTCAGCATCTGACAGTTGGTGCTAGTCGGTTACAGCCACAAAGTTTTTTTTCAGGTCACACTGGCTGAAGATAGTGAAAGTACAGCTTGACCCTGAACCCACTTCCAGAAGGACCTGATCAATTTCAATGGACTAATAAATTTAATTTAATATGAGTTTGTTTGTTTTTTAAAAGATTTGATATGCTTAGCTTGTTCTCATGACTTCTTGTCTACTGTATCTCAGTTCCCTGTTTGACTCGTAAGTAAAAAACTTTTTAATCGATTTTCTCCGTGTGTTGTTACTGCACTGTATGGCTGTGGTGGGTGTGAGGTTGGCTACTCCATGCTGTCTCTGTGTTGGTTTAGGTTGGTGTGGCATCCTACACTATAAAGGATAATGGATACTGTCCCCATCGGTAACAAGCATGCTGGCGAATCTCGACGTTGCCCCTGGTGACAGAACTTCTTGAGGTTTGCTTTCGAGGTTCTGAATGTCACCGGGGCAGACTCTCAATGCACCAACATACTTGTTACCAATGGGGAGGTATCCATTATCCTCTATATTGAAATTTGCACAATAAAATTTTTGACTGTTTAAATTCCATGCACAGTAAGTCCTAACCATATACTATAATTTGTTTTAATTATTTTACTTCATGCGTTAAGCAATGACTTTGATTTCCACGTTTATGTGTGACTAAGTGTTACTGGTTTATGCAGCAGCACCAAATGCTCATTCACACATAAGACCATAATCAGTTGAGGGTCACCACTTGGCACTGGATCTATTTGCAAAGTAAAACACTACACACATTAATTAGAATATTCTGTGCGTCATTTGGGTGGGTACTGGTACATGGGGCTTTTTTCTTTAGCAAACAACATGGTAGAGTTCTGTTTTTGGGGGTGGTCAGCAGTCTAAATTGGAAAATGCAAAAGTTCTGCTGTCCAAAACTTGTTAAACCCTAGAAGTCACTACAGTGATACAACAACCTTTGTATATCACTGTATAATTACTGGTCATAATTTTTTTCTACATAGATGACCAGTTATCTCCCGTAATAACTGGCTGATTATTATGGCATTTGCACACGCGCGGTCTGTTGACAGTAAGCGTGAGACACTGCGCGCTGTTCTCCAGCTTTCAGGCAAACTGCAGCCATGAACAGCAAATGCCTCACAACTGTGGCAAAAACAAACACTAGAAAAAGTGTCTATGTTATAACAGCATTCACAGAATAGCGATCACCATTAGGTGTACATCGCCGAAAATGAATTTCTGCAATGCACACTCGCAGCGAGGAGCAAGAAGGCATCCTGCACCCCCCTACTAATGGATTCTCAACTCAAGGGGGGATGCATGTTGGGTGGAGGTGAAAAACTTAGAAAATGTAAAGCTGCCTACCAGCACAAAAAAAATCAGTTTCACGCCGGACCTGAACCCTGCACCCTGCACCTCCCAACCGACCACCCTCCCCACCATACTAGCAGACCAGCTTGGCCGCTGCCCACAACACCCCCTCCCACATACCTTCCTTCCCCTGGCTCTCTCCCCTGCAATCCGCGTGTACTTTCCACTGCCGTATGTCACCCACCCCAGTATCTGGTCGCCCCCTGCCAGGTAGCCCTGAACACAGACGCCGTAACTGAGTTGCCATTTTTGTGGCCGCTCAATTGCGGTCACCTTGTTCACAGGTTACTCTAGAAAAACATTGAAAACCGTATTGTACTGTGACAGTTACACTTAGTAACTGTTCTACCGGCATTTCTCTTTCTTCAGAGTGCCATGTTCCAACACAAACCTTGCTCAAGCACTTCCTGACATCCTCAGTAAATCACCATGGCAACCAACCAAAAAGCATAAAAAATGGTCTTTGCGAGCAGACTTTATGTTTCAATTTAAAGTGCATTTAGTTTGTTTGTATACTATGTTTTCTTTTTGCCACTGGTGGCCACCCACTCAGCCCCCACCTCTGCAGGTGACCCCCACAGTGCCCCTGGATTACCCCCATGGCAGGGCCTCTGGAGCACCCCCATTAGCCCCATCAGATCTAGGTCTCGGTTTCCAACAGGGACCCAGGTCCACCACGGGATGGGGGGCATCATTGTGCTCACTGAGGAGGATTTTTTAATGTTTTTTTTTTTTTTTTGGTGTTTGGGGGGGGTGTCAAGTGGACGCTGCAGCATGGCCACATCATGCATCCGACATGCCCTCCCAGGCCAGCTCTAGCTGGTGCTCCAGTGCCGGTGCGTCCCATGGTCACCCAGGAGCCCAGGACCAAAGGCACTTTACCTGCCTCCCCCCATGGAGGTGGAGGATGTGCTATCACCATTAAAGCCACCTCCACCCTGACTGGCCCTCAAGCATCCCAAGTCCGCTCCCGAGCCTGGGTCACCCGTGTTGCAGTGGTAAATCTTGCTGCTGCATTGGCAGGCCGGCCCAATTTTTTAATTAAAACATTCTGAAAAACTACATTGTTTAACTGCAAGTCACCTTGCTTAATAGAGGGAGAGGAAAAATTGATGCCCAATAATTAAAACAAAATAAATAATGAGCTGATGTGGTAACTCAAATTTAATACACACCCTTGGTGTGTGATGCTTTTATAAACCCATGTGTATTAAATTCTCCCACCCCGTGCATTATTCTCTATATACTGCATGCCTAAGGGCAGCCAGTAATTCACACTTATAAAACACTTTACAAACCTGGTAATTCACACAGTTTGGTGAACAGGTTATGATAATCCATGGTTAGCCAAGGACTATCACAATCTGTTTGTTTGTTTGTTTATTATGCTTAACAGGTACGCACACTAGACACTGAATCCATATACAGGTGCGACCTGACAAATTCAGACAAAACAAAACATATGAATATACATATGGAGTACAACAATTACACTAAATAACATACAGTTAAAAATAAAATGAGTCTGATTGACATGTTTTGATAACTCACACCTAGCCATGGATTATCACCACCTATCAATTAAACTCCATTAATTATCACAAGCTGTAAACTGGATTTCTGTAAATTATTTTTTCAAGCACCATACTGTTCATTTTCCTTGTGGGTTCTGTTTTTCTACCTGATTTACTGCCCCCAACGTCTTCTTCTGACTAAGGCCCAAAACCAGCATTGTGATTTATGTTTGTTGCATTGTTGAATGAGCCCTATAATATACAAAATAAAATGATGGACAAGTGTGAGTTACAAGGTTACAATATAATCTAGGGAACATCACAATCCACTCAACCTTCAGCCTTGTGGATTATTATGCTCCATAAACCCCTCGATTGAATTATCACTTTGTAGCTCACACTTTTCCATAGTTTATTCTTTAGTTATAAAATGGGTTAGAAATGTCCTGATTCTTGATAGGCTAAACAAGTTCTCAGTCCTTGATTTACTTAGTTTACTTGGTATACAAGGGACAAAAAAAGGCCAAGGCCCATCGGGATTGTCCCCCACAATTAGTGTGGCACATTAGTTTAATTCCAGATTCACTTCCAACCATTTATCAAACCTTTGTTTAAAAATAAGAAAATGCATAGGTTGGGACAAAAGTTCAGGTAATGGGATTTGGAATTTGGGCCAATCACATACAGAATTCATAAGCAACTTAATTCATCCCTAACTGCCATCACAAACATGCCCACCACTTCTACTCACTGAAAACCTGCAACAAGGCCTACAAACAAAGGCTCCCTTAAATTTGAAAAAAAGAGTAATTAAACATTCTTTTCTCTCTTGATGACCTCCTTACACGCATAAATAAACTTCAAAACTGAAGTATTATTCACAGACTGTAATTCCTGCTGTTTCTTTGGAGACCATGAGAAATCCCCCTTCTATCCTTACCAGTTTGCAAGGTCAATCTCTGCTGCTTACACTGTTTCAGAAAAACTGAGACACTCGGCTCCATGTAAGGCCTTCCATTGTGAGGGGTGAACATTCTGCAGCAGTCTGAATTTCTGTGTTCCACAATAAACAAACATTCCAGCTACTACATGTATAGGATGACAAATTATTGACAAGTGGGTAAGGACTATATTTTACCAGTTACTTAAAAAAAAAAACAGTTTCTAATGTAAAAAATTGCTTTTTTGATTTTAAAAATTGTTTCTCCTTTACCCATTTTGTAAGCTCAACAAGACACTTCGGGCCAGATATTCAGAACTGTGCTCCAGGGCTAAAGTAGCACTGCCCAGAAGGCAAACTTAGCCTGGAGCAAAAAGCAAGCTAAATTCAAAAGTAATAGCATGGAACAAAACAAGCTGAATATAGCAAGCAAAGGAAGCCGGGCAAATAGGGCCAGGAGTGCAGGGCAAGAATAGCCCAGGAATAAGACAGCACTGAATATAGCAACAGGGAAGTGCACACTGCCACTGCAGCCCATTAGACCCTGGAGAAAGTCAGTGTTGCAGGTGGAGAGCATTGTGTGTGACTGCACAGAGATGTCTCACATCTACTGCAAACAACAATGTAAGCCACACACTGCAGAACTGTGCTATGCTGAAGTGAGGCTTGCCCATGCTAACCTGATTGCACAGTGCTAACACATTAGCCCGGTGCAAGCTGGTTAGCCCGGGGCAAATGGGAGCTATATTCAAAGCTCCCATGCAAATGAGCCTACTTAGGTAATCTGTGGGCAAACAGATACATTTGCATCACATTAACTGCTGCTTACCAGCGCCACCCATTGATTGGAATGGAAGTACAGGCTGGATGCAGCAGGCCAAGGCATGCCCACAGCATCCCTGTTGGTCGGCAGGGAAGTACAGGCTGGAAGCAGCAGGAACTGTGTGCTGGCAGGCACAAACAGAGCAGACATCCTGCCCATGGAGCACTGCAAGCTGTACAACACATGGTACTTATATAGAGAGAGAGAAAGGGACACAGGGACAGAGTGATGACTATGTGACACATAGCTAGATATACGTATAATACACACACGCACACATATATAGAGAGGGGGATAAAGAGAGAGAGACAGTCACACACATGTCCACTGGCCATATGTGCCCTTGTAGATGCTCCCCCCACAACATAGGTACCCCACGGCAGGTGTTGGTGGAACACAGTGGGGGGCCCCACAAATGCATGGGACAAGCATAAGGCATGCCTGGTAGGGGTGGGAGGACATATGCTGTAGGTTACGTAGGGCGTGCAGCATATCCATTCATTAGGGACCTGGGTAGGCTGGCTGGGCCAGGCAGACTGCCCTGCCATCATGGTCCCTGTTCCATGTGTGCCTGTTACACACCCTGGTAGGCTAGTGGTCCCCCCACCCCCAGCACATTTTCCGACCCCCATTTCATGTGCAATATCTTAATTATCCTGGTGGTCTAGTGGTTCCCCCAGCACATGTCAGACCCCGTTTCATATAAACTATCTTAATTATCCTGGTGGTCTAAGTACCCCCCACATACTTCCCAACCCGTTTCATGTAAACTATCTTAATTATCCTGGTGGTCTGGTGGTTCCCCATGCCCCAGCATGTTACCCGACCCCGTTCACGTAATATATCATATTTCCTGGTAGTCTAGTGATTCCCCCCACCTCACGGCGCCACCCCGCAGCGTCCCATCTGCCAGCGAATCAACGCGGTGACGCTCAACTCTCCTCACACCAATTGTCAAGCTGGCTGACTGAGGAATGAATGAGGTGTACTGCATTCATTACAGTACAGCCTGATTCATTCCTCAGTCGGCGGCTGGCCGTGGTGGTGTGAGATGGGCTGAGCCAGTCACCGGCTGGATCTGTGGCAGATGGGAGGGATGTGAGGGGTGGTGCTGCCAGGTGGGGGGACCACTGGACTACCAGGGACATGGGTGGTGCTCCATGGAGAATGGGGTCAGAACTGTGCTGGGGGTGAGAGAACCACTAGACTACCAGGGATATTTGGATATTCTCCGGGAACGGGGTTGGGATACAGCTGGAGGGGAAACCACTAGACTACCAGGGGAAAATGAGGACTTTCTACGGGGAACGGGGTCAGGATACATGCTGGGGGGGTGGGAGGAACCACTAGACTACCAAGGATATTGAGATATATGACAGGAAATGAGGGTTGAGGATCGTGCTGGGGAGGTGGGGGACCACTAGAACACCAGGGATTAGTTTTGCTGTTACTGGACACGGAGGTCAGGATTCATGATGGGGGTTTGGGGCACTGCCACTATTAGCGCTGCATTAAAGCAGCTTTTTCTCGGTGGTAACTAGCGCCATGCTAAAGGTCACTCTAATGCCTGTAGCGTGGTGCTGTGCTTTTGAATATGTCGGTGCGCCGGCATTTCAGACCCCTCCCTCTGTCCTCCCCTGCATTACAGTCCATGGTTAGTGTTGGTGCTAGCACACCCAGCACCGCGCTTAACTGTACCTTTCAGTACTGCAGTCGGGCACAAGGTCAGTGCTAATCCAGCGCAACGGCTTTGCACCCGGTGCTGAGCACTAAATATCTGGCCCCTCAAGTCATGGTTTGACTGGGGATAATGCACCTGTAGGTGCTAAAGACACTCGGCGCAACAATCGTGTGCCTCATTATGCACCTGGGTGTGCATTAACCCCTACTAACTAACACCATGTCGTGTCTTCTTAGTTATTTATACAATAGGTGTGGGTTAAATTTCATCAAGATATCACTACTATCTCATTGACTACTGTGAAAACAGTAGAGCTATCTTGCAAGATGCTATGCCACAATGGAACACTGAACCAATCAGACAACAGCATTAACAATGCTAATGGCATAACAACAGCCAAATGCAGCACTGAAGCCAGCAAATGTAAGCTTCTTTAAGGGCTACATTTCATATTATTCCTGTTTTTTTTTTCATCATTTCTATCACAAAACCACCTAAACACCTGTTGTGCAAATCAAACTGTCTGACATGGGTGAGAGTGAGATGCTTTGAGCGGCACCGCTGACATTTTGAAGTTTTCTTTCCTTCAGTAACCTTTTATCATTTCTATCATAAAACCACCTACACATCAGTTATACAAATCAAATATGACATGGGTAAGAGTAAGACAATAGAATACCTGCACTCGCTATACTTAGCCACAGGGGGAGATCCAGTATAGCTCGTGAGGATATTTCTATTATCCAACTCTTACCCATATCATATCCCACATTTATAAAATGGGTAGCAATAAACTCAAAACCTAATTGGTCAAATAGGATCACCTGACCATTGATTAAATATCCTAGTGAATCCAATTAGGCAACCAAACTCCTTGCCATCTTTGTTTAGAAGCCACGTAACAAAAACAATATCACTATATATTTCTGAACTATGTAACAGTTTATAAACTTTTACAATGTTTTCATGTTTGCAGCATGTGTTTTGATATAACAGTGTATAAACATTTACATGTTACATGTTCACAGCACCTGTTTTTATTGTCACTTTAAAGAGCAGCTTTCGTGGATTTTTTTTTCCCGTTAATCTGTTTCTCCCCTGCCATGGTGCAGCATAGCCCTCCACCAACACCCCCTGCAACCCCATCACCCAGGTATCCTAGGGACTTACCTCCTCCCAATGCCTCCCCCACAGTCCCCCCCCCCCCGTGTCGGGGTTTGACGGTAGGCATTATACCACTGAGGAGATGGATCCAGTGTGGACCTGTACGGGGTCAGTGTTATCCATGCTACACCCAGCCATTTTCCCTTTTCTACTTTGGAGGTGACAGATGTACAATGCCATCCAGATGTACCACGCATACTACCATGTGTGGGACATTGACAGCCACCATCCCTGCCAGCCCCAATGTGCCTGCATGGACTGTCATGTCCATAAGCCTCCACTAGGAGCCAGACAAGTGCCAGAAAAAGACCCTTATTGGCCCCCAAATCAATTTCAGGTTGCACCTGGAAATGAGCCTCGGCTCTGTGTGCCTTTCTCGGTTATCAACTTTAAATAAATAATTAAATACTGTATACACTTTTTTTTCAATTGCCTCTACTTAGGAAGGGAAGGGATCACATTTTGGCTTTGTTGGGCCAGCCACTGATGCATTCCACCTCCTTGTCCCAAGCACCACCCCCATGCTAGCATGTTTTGTGATTAAATTATATGGAGAGTATGTGGTACGTGCCATAGACAAATGTTTTTGAACTTAGCTTTTTATATTTCAGATGCCCATTCTGAATAAATCAAGGCCTCCCCTCAATTACTGTAGCAAGGGTATTGCTAAATAGAGGCAACTGAAAATTAAAGTTTATGCAGCAATTGATTTGAAGGCAGGTAAGGGTCCTTTACAGTTTCCGGAATGAGCACCAGAAACTGTGCTCTTTAAACAAACAACTTTACCTGGTGGATCAATATGCAATACATTTCTTACATTTTCCACTTAAAAGATTACTTTCCTCAATTTTTGGGGGTTAAACATCTAACCCATTTTGTAAGTGTAATAATCCACTCCAAGTCATGGGGTTATGGTGAATTAATGCACTTCCCATGTGCTGGAGGAGATCTGGCCTTCAAGATTGTGCCTCAAAATGCACCCCGGGTGTACATTATTAACCATGACCTCCTGCCCTGTCTTGGGTTGTTTCTTAGGTGGATCAGCTGATTTGCCTTTTATCTGTATCAACTTCAGCCTTTCTTAGTAAACCCATTTTGATCCGACCCCACCCCATATCACTAGATATTATCATTGCAAGTGTTTGCTCTACCTGACCTTAAACAATAACAGGTTTTACCAAATCACAGCTGGGACCTGCCCCCAACAACCACCACCAACAGGTTACATCATGGTACAGTATCTCTCGGATCTCCTCACCAACCTCAAAATGCAGCACTGCTGCAGTATTTACCAGAAAAGGGCCCCAAATATCCATCATTCGTAATAAGGACATGTTTCAGACCTGCCAGACCCCTTTATGCGGCACTTCAGACTCGCCCCACCAGCCCACAACAGTAGCAGCGCAACTCCATGACACAGGCATCGCACTTACAATACAGAGACCAAATACAATGTTCCAACAGCCTCAGACACTAAATAACTGCTATGTACAGTTGTCAGCAAGTTGACAAAAAAAAAACACGCTCCGTTGAAATAATTTTAAACATATTTTACTTGGGGAGAAAAATAAGTTTAGACTTAAATCCCATTTACTTTTTGTTAGTCATTTTCACTCACCTGTGCTCATTTTCTGTTTTGCTAATGAAAGCTCAGAATTGCCGAAAACTGGAAGCTACGAGCACTTAGCTTTCCGTGCCTTCTCGGTGCCAAGGTGTGCAGGGCAGACTTCAACCTGTTACCTAGTCCCGCCTAAAGACAAATTATTTCCGAAGCACGAAATGAAAGCTAGCACGCCCTGCGGCTGCCTTTTTTCGACATGCCGGGCTGTCCACGCCACACACGATTAGTTCTTATTCTAAAGTAACCCGCTGATTAGCACAGCTGTCGTTCCACCATGCCAGCAGCAAGTCGCACAGGGTGAGAGGCAATCAGTTGAGATTCCGTGTATCCATTTGCTGCAGTCAAACGCTGCCGCTGCTCGTACAGCTCTGCCTCAGTCAGCAGCAGCAGGCAAAAGCATCTCTTGGCAGCAGCCAGGTGATAAATATCCGTCTTGACAGCTTCGCCACTCAGCCGCACAGCCACGCACGCTGGGAAATGGAGTTTTTGGTTTGTTGCTCAAAGAAATGTGAGCCCGGAGACCCCAAAATTGGAAGGCTGGCTGTATACTACACCCCCTTAAATGCTTTGCGCGTGCCCAAACACACGCACGAAGTTATTTTTTTCAAGATGCCAAGGGTTAGTAGGACAAACCCATACGCAGCCACTTTGCCCAGTGCTGTAGGCTACAAATTTCGCCTCTGTGCAAGACCGAAAAAATGCAGTGCCGGTGGATAAATTACAATATGCGTATTGTTGTACAGTAGTCCTACAATAAACTGCGCTGGTATCAGTCCCTAACTCAAGGGTACAAAAAATGAAGGTCGAATGTGAAATAAACTGTTTCAGAATTGTTATTCAGCTAAAAGTTATGCGAGTTCCTAATAATGCAGGCTACATAGCTCCCTCAACACAACAATTTTCTAAGGAGTTTTTATATATTTGTAGATGCTGATGAGAGCAACATTATGTTAACTCAAAAAACGTGCGCTGTCTTTTATCTTTTGTTTCTTTTAAGATTACAGTTTCCTGTGTTGTAAGATGCTCCTTTTCCTCTTTTGAGGCTTTAGAATTTTATTTAGAGATGAAATAAGAACAGTATTTATTTATGCCCCTTCCTAGACTCAGCTTCTTCAGCTCTGCATAGACCAAACCCCAGCACCCATCTCATCTTTCTATGCTGCTTCACAACTTACCCCTGATAGTGGGACCCTTGGGCCTGCCCAAACCACTCAGGGGCCTGAATTTGGGGCTCTTGGAGGTGACCTGCTTCACAGGGTCTAAGAGTTCCATGTGTGTGCATTATTTAGGATTATAAAAAGGTTCTCAGAAATGCTGCAATCTGATTGGCTGTTAGGATTCTAACAGCCTTACATTAATCCATGTTATACTGTCATGTACAGCCTGATCACCATGGCACAAGGATTCTTCCTGTCAGGATTCCATCTTCTAGCCCTGCTGAATGTGTGGAATGATGCATTCTGATTTTGAACCAGCATTCTTAAACTGCTGGTGGAAGAACTATTTTATTAAAAATATCCCTCTAAATGAGGAAAACATTGAAAAAGTATACTTTAAACTCTTTTCTTTTGGTGTGTTTTTTATAATAGCAATAAGGCACTCCCAGGAGTTAGATTAACAGTCAGTTAATCACCCACTAGGGCCAATATGGCACTCGGCTGCACCTCGTGCCACATTACACCCCTAGTTGGTGATTAACGGACTGTTAATCTAACCCCTGGTCATGCCTTATTGCTTAATTATAAAAAGGTTCTCAGAAATGCTGCAATCTGATTGGCTGTTTAGATTTCAACAGCCTTACATTAATCCATGTTATATTGTCATGTACAGCCAGATCACAATGGCACATGGATTCTTCATGTCAGCATTCCATCCTCTAGCACTGCTGAATGACTGGAATGATGCATTCTGATTTTGAACCATCATTCTTAAACTGGTGGAAGAACTATTTTATTAAAAATCTCACTCTAAATGAGGAAAACATTAAAAGAATACACTTTTAACACTTTTCGTTTGGAATACTTTTTTATAATAGCAATAAGGCACTCCCAGGGGTTAGACTAACAGTCAGTTAATCACCCCCTGGGGCAATATGGCACTCGGTTGCACAATGTGCCACCTTACACCACTACAGAGTGATTAACAGAGTGTTAATCTAACCCCTGGTCATGCCTTATTGCTTAAGTCCAGAGACCCAATATTGAAAAAATGTGCAAAGCGGAGTGCAAATATTTGCACTGTGCTGTGCACTTGCCTGGGTGCCCAAACATGCTATATTCAGCGGAATAGCGCACTGGCACTATTTGATTGAATATACTGTAGGGTCATTGCACCCAGCACTAAGCCACATAGCGCTGGGCAGACATGGCTTTCAAAATAGGGTGCTACAATAGGTCGCACCCCCACTAAATTTCTGATATTCGAATGGACCTGCAAATGAGCCAAATCAGCATGCAAGGCACCAAGGGCCCATTTACATGCCCATCATGGGCTCATTTGCATGTGGAGCGAGGCTGGACTGCACAGCGCCACCTCTCAATTACCTGGTCCCATAAAGGTATCCTTGGTACTGGTGCCCCTTCCCCCCACTGATCACTGGCGCAGTGTTAAAAAGAATCCTTCCCTGGTCATAGTGGTCCCCTTCCCCCCACCAATCACCAGCCCAATGTTAAAAAATGTTTTCACTGGTTCTAGTGGCCCCGCCCACCAACGGATGGCACAATTTTAAATAAAAATCTTTCCCTGATATCCCTCCCCCACCTGCACCAATGCCAATGTTCCAATATGTATTCCCTGGTGTCCAGTGGTCCCTCCCCTCACCCAAACCCATGCCCAATGATTTATGTAGTACTCCCTGAGTCTAGCAGTCCTTCCTCCACACCACCCATGCTCAATGATTTTGATAGTATTGCCTAGTGTCTAGTGGTCCCTCTCCCCACCCAATCACCGACACATGCTCATTGATTGCTCAGTCAGTGGCCAGCTATAGTGGAAGGTGGAGTGCTGTGACAGTCGCCGACTTGGGTCGGGATGGGGGGCAGCGGGGTTGTGGGGAACAACCTGCCATGGTGGGGGTCTGCTAGACACCAGGGAACAATATTACTGTAGTATACAGGGGATCGTGGATATGGAGGGGGGTCCGCTAGACACCAGAGAGTGGTTTAATGTTAATATACAGGGGATTGGGGGGGGATACACTGGATACCAGGGAAGCATTGTTTGTGTCGGGTGGGTGATATGGTGGGAAGCGGGACCACTAGATGCCAGGAAATGCTACATAAATCATCAGGCATTGGTGCAGGTAGGGGGAGGGATCACTGGACACCAGGGAATACTTACTGCAACATCTAGCATGGGTGCGGGTGGGGGGAAGGACTACTAGATACCAAGGAAAATTGTTATTTAACATCGGGCAAGTGATTGGGGGGGACCACTAGCAACAAGGAAAGATTTTTTTTTTTTTACATCGGGCCAGCGATCAGCAGGGTGGGGATCACTAGCACCAGGGAAAGTTTAATTTCTAACATCAGGCAGGAGATTGGGGGGCACCACTAGACGTAAGGGACTACTGTGTTGGGGGTTGGGGGACTGACACACTTCTTCCACCAACTTCTAGGTTTGCACAGGTGTAAGTTGTGCTTTTGGTCAGTGGTATCTGCGCCATGCATGGGGGACTGTGCAAAGCAGCATTTCATAGTGCAAATACTCTGAATATTGGACTGTGCCAATATTCAGGTCACAGACCCTTCATTTGCATTGCACTGCATTGCTCCACCCTCTGAATATTGCCCAGGCACAAACCCTGTTTGCCATGCTGATCAGGCTTTTGAATATGGGACTTCTGCACAAAGCGGGGCTTGCCTGCACAAACTAGGCTTTGCACCTGGGCAAAGTTTTGAATATCTGGCTCCAGGTGTTTTTCCTTCACTTTGATATTGGTGGTAGGTGCTCCATGCACATGTGCATGCTGCCACTTGGCACTAACCAACATCTTCCCTGGCAAGCCACGCAACCTGTACTGCCAGCCGTGGTCACCCAGGTTGCTGTGATGAGGCAGTGTCAGTCATTCACCTTTCCCAGAGGACAGCATTATCTGAGATGCTCAATCCTCTACCCCACCCCCACAGACCTCATATAACCCAGGCTTGTTACCAAACCCAAGATGCTGGTGTTGCATATGGCAGCACTTTCACTTTGCCAATAGGCTGGCTCTCAGATTTGAAATAATTAGTATTGTGTATCATTACACATGGCTGGCTCAAGGTTATCATCAGTTAAACAATATGGGCCTCATCTGCAAAGTGTGACATCGCAAAATAGGGAGCAATTAATCACCCCCTTGTGCTGCCACACTTTTAGGCTACAAACAAATCCTCTACTAGTAAAACTAGAGTAAGAAGGGGGTAGAGTCTTCCCCCCAATTAAGTCAGTATGCAAATAGGTCACACACAACAACCCACAGGATTACAGTGTAGCATAGTGCAACGTACTTGGCCCTATGCAATTCTGCATGGCTGTGGTGAACCGCCACTACCTCTGGAAGCTTCTACCCCACACACCATAAAGGAACACTTCTAGGCATGGGCCTTCAGAATTTCCCAGGCTTTGATTTTACCTAGTGGTCAAATGCCCCCACTTGCACCCTGGTTCCTTCACAGTTTCTGGTTCCAGAGGACCCCACTACCTGTTCCTCAGCACTGAGCATTTTACATTGTGGTACCATGGCAATCTTTGTCCCCAACCAGCTCTTCTGCTGTCCACTATGGAGTAGTGACACCCCCACTACCTGTGTTTTACAGTTTTAATGGCAGGGGTGTTTTGCAAAACTGTAGCAGTGTTTGAGGGTTATGCTTTGTGAAAGACCCAGTTAGACCCTTTGCATGGTGACCCTCTCTCCTTTCCATGTTTTATGACTACACAGGAAAGGGCGGCTGTGACCACATGTAATTGCAGATATCACAAATGGTCCCAAGACCAACAGACATTGCACCTTGAACTTATGATATACTATATCAGTACTAACCCCAGACCAGAATACCTGAGATCAAACAGGCAGTAGGAAAATTGGAATTGTTTAGGAGGCAGAACTCTTATTTATAGATATGGAGAGACTGTCATATTTAGGAGATGGAATCATACCCCTTCCATTGTTCCACATGAGGGAGGTTTTTAATAACTCAGAATGATTGCATTCTCACCTTCATCCCACATTAAAATGGACTGCCTCACAAAGTAAATTCTGGCTTTTAAAGCAGAAATTTATGATAGTATTATGGACCCATTCAGGTGGGCCCTCTCCAGCACTCAGAAACTTTGAGGGGCAGGGATGCCGGGAGGCTCCTGGAGAAAGGAGAGGTATCAGGTTTTGGTGCCTTTTCTGTGTCCTGTAGGCTGTTGAGTTTTTGTAGTGACAACCCCAGGCACAAACCAAGACAGACTGTGAGCAAGGCCTATAAAAGCAGGACTGTGAAGGAGGAGGACAGATCTGGTGGAGAGCTTGTGATGGAAAGGTTTGCAGTGCTGGGAGTGGGTGCAAGCTGTGCTATCTCAGGCTTCAAAAGTGTAGCGCAAACTGTAAACAGAGCTGCTGACTTCTGGAGAGGAAGAGGGTAGCTGACTGTCCTGGGGGCTGAGGAAAACATCACTGGGCACCATATGGCACAATTACTGTTGGATTCTGGCTCTGCTGCCCACCCTGGAGCTGAGACAATGTCAGATGAGAGTACACTGCCCAATTTCAGTTTTTGAGCACCCACTTCACAGATCTGTGCATGTGTGGCAGCATGTCCATTGCTGCCATGCTCCTCTCACTCCATTTCCCAGACCGCTTTGGCTCCTGGGCACTGCGAATGTCCTAAAAGCTGCTGGTTCATGTCCTTGCCCCCTGCCTGAGCCCAAGCAAACAATGGAGGGGCCCGAGGACCAAGGGGGATTTGCAGCAATGGCAACAGATTTTCACCATGGAGCCCCCTGGTCCACATAGCACCTGGGCTCCTGACAGAAGAGTTCACTGCCCTATCGGTCCCCAATACAACAGGGCAAGGTGACTGGAAGGTGAAGGCTGATTCCCTGGAGCTGGATGCGGTAGTTAAAGTAAGCATCAATTTGTAGGGGCTTACGTGCTCCCCCTGCCAGAGTCTTGGCTTGCCAAGTCCATGTCGATACTGTCCATAAGTTCAAACAGCAGTGGCATAAACATTGATATCCAATTTATACATTTCTAACACCTGATGCCTATCTACTCAGGGTATTTATATGTATTTATACATTGTACATTTCTGACTAGACAACTGGTTCCTATCTAACGACATACAATAGCTATTAACATCACAAGACATTTCCCCACTCTAAACTGAATCTCTTATTGAAACATGGTGGTGCACCCCTTCAGGTCGACACCCCAATTGCAAAACACGAAAAAAGACCATTACGGCGATAGTCGCTGTAATGGTCCTTTTCTGTGTTTTACTTTCCCCCAGTGTTCTACCCCCTCCCTGGACCAGCTCTGACCTGGAGTTGATAATTCTAAAGTCCGAGGGGGTGCGGGGGCAAAGCCTGCCACATGGGGGTGTGCCCCACAGAAAACACTTAGAAGATCGGGCGGCATAACACCGCATCAGTATTGTGTTGTTACGGTGGGAGGTCGGCATTTTCACTGTCGATTCCTTGGTGCTTCCAAACCTGGTAATAGTGGGTAAAGTATACACCATGGGTGTTATGTATTTAGGGACCACATGAATAAAGAGGTCAGAGGATGCACCAAAGATATCATAAGTGAGCTTAATAATTGGCTTGGGCTCCCATCATGACTTCCTGGGTAAAACAGTTTTTCCCTCATGAATGGTTTTACTGTCTCCCTCTTCTGGCTTTGTTGTGTCCTGCAGAAGAGCATTGTCAAGAAATACAGTGTGACCCCCCTTCAAATGAGGTTTTCCGAAAAGTCTTCCTCGAGTTTGCCTAAATGCTTACTGCCAGACTGGTGTCCTGCATTTTAACAGTTTAAATGTGATTGATATAGTGCCTGTATAGCTTCTGTGTATTGTCTCTTTAAGAGCTGCCTGGATTGCAGTCATAAGTAATCTGAGAGGGAGCTCTGCTGAAAGATGTAACTATTTGCTGAAAATCTTTTAGAGTGATAATGATAATGTAGTTTGTCTAACCTGCCTTCTTTGCAGCAAGGACTGTTTTGCTTATCTCCACTATCTTATTTATTTATTTATTTGCTTTTGATAACTGGGTGGGTGCACTAGGCATGAAAATGCCTATTTTCAGGCACGACCCGGGAGAGAACAGTTAGAAAAAAATCATACATACATAGGGGTGCATGTGACACAGCACATGCAGTAGCAGGGCAACAAACAGGGTACACAAGTTTACAGGTAATACAGTAACACTACTATATGTACAGGTAAGACATTTCAAACACTTTGAGATGTACAGGTAATGCAAAACAATTTGAGAAATACAGGCAGTGCAAAAGTGATGGTGTACATAAAACAAAACAGTAAAGGCAAATCTGAACAGTAAAACAGTTTAAGTGCCCAGTTGTGATTGGTGAAAGAGCACAAGGAGAAGCAGGAAGAGTGGTGGGATGCCTGGAGAAAAGGGATTAGAGAGCCTTAAAGGGTTTGAAACCAGAAAGAGAAAGAGGACAAGTGAAAGGGGGGGGGGGGTGTAGGATAGGTGGGAAGAAGGCGTTTGAGAAGTGTATTTACTTGGTGACTGATCTAAGGTGGATTGAAGCAGGTACAGGGGCTGGTTACCCGCAGATGTTCACGGCGCAGTTGTTTAAAACTGGCAAGGGAGGTTGCTTGACGGATTGAGTAGGGTAGGGAGTTCCAGTATTTTGGAGCCATGTGAGAGAAAGCTTGTGCACCCATATTTGTTCTACATCTTGGGATGTGAAGAGGAGCTTCATCAGTAGATCATAGTCCATAGGAGAGAGGTTGGGCGTGTAGCAGAGAGGCAAGGGATAGGGGGATACCTGATCTGGTGATGCAGTCAATTTGAGCACCAAGAGACTGAAGTCAGTGGGTAGAGGGACCAGGCCATTTAAGGTCAGCATAGAGCTGGCAGTGGTATTTGTAACGTGGGGATGCAGAGGCGTAGCAGCAGATGTTATTATAAGTGGTGTCCCATTTAATGAGGGAGGATTTTGAGGCAGTTTGGAAGATGACTGAGCCATAGGCCAGAGCTGGGAGCAGGAAACCTTGCACCACTGCTAGTCTGGCCGAGGGGGTGAGGGCATAGCTAGTTCTGTATGCACTACCTAGTTTGGTATTCACAGACTTGCAGACAGTCGTTATGTGCAGGTCAAAGTCAAGAGATTCATCCAATGTGACTCCTAGATATTTGAAGGATCTGGTGTTGACCAGAGGGAAGCCATCCGCAGTTCAGATATCTAGGACAAGGTGGTTCATTTTAAGCCTGGCAGGTGAGCCAAAGAGCATGGAGTGTGTCTTTGGAGCGTTGAGAACAGGTTTGTTCTTAGTTAGCCAGCATTGGATGTCTGCAAAGTCCGAGGCAAGAGAGAGGGTTATGTCATTGGTATTTCTAGCACTGTGGTAAATAACTAGGTCATCAGCATAAAGCAGAGATGAGCAGTTTGGTGCTAGGAGTGGTAAGTCATTAATGAAAATTGAGAAAAGCAAGGGGCCAAGTATAGAGCCTTGGGGTACTCCAACATGTATAGGGAAGAGATCTGATATGGCTGAGTTAAAAACTACAGCCTGTTTCCTGTCAGATAAGTAGCTCTTGAACCAGGCTACTACGTCAGGGGAGAAACCTAGGGAGTGAAGTTGATCAAGAAGAAGGGTATGGTTTACCAGGTCGAACGCCTTTGTTAGATCAATGAAAATGGCACCAGTTAGGAGGCCTGAGTCCATGGAGGTATAGGTGTCATTTGTGAGTTTCAGAAGGGCGGTAGAGGTGCTGTGGTCTTTGCGGAAACCATGCTGTGAGCCAGACAGAAGGTTATATTTCTGAAGATATTCAGTTGATTGGGTGGCCACTAGCTTTTCCAGAAATTTACTGAGCATAGAGAGAATAGCAATAGGGCGGTAGTTCTTGATTTCCTTGGGGTCACCTTTTTTGGGAATTGGGGTGACTTTGGCTATTTTCCAGATGTCAGGAACTGAGCCATGACATAGGGGGGAAAGGTTGAAAATTTTGGTTAGGGGAGAGGCAATGAGTGGGGCAGCTACTTTCAGAAGCCTAGGTTCTAGACCGCCAGACCCTAAGCTGGTATTTTCAGGAGCGGAGAGCAGTACTTTTAGTACTTCTGCCCTAGTGATACTCCAGAACCTAAATAGGGGGTGCTTAATTAGAGGTTCAGTTGGGGTGAGGCAGTACTTATTGTCTGGAAAGATGTCAGGTAGCTAGTGAGATCCGAAAAATGCTGATTGAAGGAGTTAGCTATGGTCTCCGGGTTATTGCAGTGAATACCATTTAGAAGCATGTCACTGGTATGGGCCCTGGAATTAGTACCAAATAGTGTTTTATGGTAGACCAGAACTTTTTAGCATTGCCAGCAGCCTTTGTTAGCAGGTCTCTGCAGAAAATGCTCTTTGCTAGGTGAATATTTCTTGTATATATGTTTCTCTGAGATCAATACTAGTAGTAGTCGTTTGGTAAACCTGTTGTTTTGAAATGTCGCCATAGTTTGTCTCTGGCTCTTAGTTGTCTAAGCAGATCTTTTGTTAGCCATTTAGTCTGTGTTCCTCGAATCCGACGAGTGACACGGGGGGCATGGGTGTCTTGAAGCAGGCTGAAGTGAGCCAGAAAGTAGTCAAGTGCTGCCTGGGCGTTTGTAGAGGAGTAGATGGGAGTCCAGTCAATCAAGGAGAGATCACGAGTAAACTGGGTGAGGTGGAAATGGGCCATGTTGAGGAAAGTAATTAGTTTAGGAGGCGGTGACGGTTTATTTGTAGCGTGCCAGATGCAGAAAATAGGGGAATGATCACTTATGGCATCTGCAAGGGTGCCTGCACTTACTATGCTGTCAGGGTGATTTGTAAGGACCCAGTCAATAAGGGTGCTTGTCTGAGGGGGAGTCATGACCCTTGTAGGGTCTGTGATAAGTTGGTGAAGGTTGTTACCTTGTATCATTGTATGTGAGGATAGGTTAGATTTACTATTCCAGTTTAGGTTGAAATCCCCAAGAATAAGGACTTCATTACGGCCGATAGTGCTGTTAACTTGGGAGAGGAGTTCGTTGAGACCTTTGCAACCACCAGCAGGAGGGTTATAGGCACAGATGATGTGTAGTTTCTTTGAGCCTAGTTGTAAGGTTGCATGGATTGCTTCTCAAGTTAGTAGTGTTGGCAACACATTGGGGGGTAGCACCAAATGTGGTTTGTAAAAAATAGCTACGCCACCTCCACGTTAAGCTGATGGCCTAACCTGTCTAAGGATATTGTAGTTGGGTAAACTACAGAGGGTATCAGTGGTGGAGGGTTTTAACCAGGTTTCGGATAGGCAGAGTATATCCGGATGATAAAGAGCAACCCATGCCTCAAGTTCTGTTTTATTGCGGAGAAAGCTCCCAGTGTTCATGTATACAATGCGGAGGCCCTTTGAATTGCTCCAGGTTGCATCAAGGCAAGATAAATTACTTTGAGGTCCCTGGTTTAGCTCTATATCCCCGGCTAATATTAAGGCTAAGAGTGCCAGTTACCATAACTTACGGTGGATGAAAGGTGGAGGCAGTATGAGGTGCAACGTGGATTTACGTAGAGTGTAGGATAGATGGTAGATGAAATTATGGGGGATGAGCAGAGGGGAGGAGTAACGGAGCCAGCATTCTGGCATGCTCAAAGCACAGAGCGACAGGTCATCAGGGTGGGTGAATTGATGGTTTATGGCTGGAGGGGAGTAGAATATAGGTAGCCAAATAAGGCAGGAGAAAATAACAATGACCAGTAGAAGAGTAGTGCTGGGTCTTTCAGCCATGTTTAAATTATTTAAGAGGGTCATATTTGGGGTGGGGTTTAGGGGAGAGTGTTAAGGAGACTAGCAGAGTAGCCCTTGGGATAGCGCCACCTAGGGGTTACATTTTGGAGGCTCACCGCTGGGAATTTTGTGCCTTCTAGTGGCCAAAAATTATGAATTATTGATAAAGATTAATGGCTACCCCAGTAGAAATGGCTGTACACAAGTTGGTGGCATGGTGTACTAGGCAGGAGATCGACCCCCAAAATGCTCTACTTGCAGGGAAATTGGAGTTTTCAGCCAGAGAGACAGAAACTATTCCAAGACGCCCTCTAGCTACCAACAAAGATAACCTGCAAATGGTGAAGTGAGGAGATAGTTAATTTTGCCACAAGGGTGTGTTATGGACGTGGTTAGAGTCCTTCTGCCCTATATAGCTAGAGTCGGACAAGGGTGGGTGTGGTGGGGGGCGGGTGGGGAGCAGTCGTGAAGCGACTGAGGGAAAGCAGCACCCGTTCACCAGCTGCAGGCTATTGCTACTCCAGACCCTTCTTCTAAGTTTAAACTGGCGCCTCAGGTTAGCAGGAGAGAACAGACTGCAATTCCCTCAGAGTGCAGGTACAGCAGTCAAATTGCAACTCTTCTAAATCAGGCAGCCACTTACGAGAGAAAAGGTGCCAAAATTTAAAACAAAGATGGCCAGCAGTGAGGTGCTGCTCGAGTCTCAGTTAGGACAGTCAAATTACCTTCCACGAATGTCCGGCTGGATCATCGGGGGTGAAGTCGCCTGCTGAGGAGAAAGAAATGAGGGTGAGCAGCTAGTTTATATAGGGGAAGAAGGGAGGAAAAAACAGGTGAAAGGTAATATGAGAAGATGTTGGGGTGGACAGAGCAGAGTGAGGCAGAGGACTGAAAGATAGGGCACAGAGATCAGTGAAAGGCAGTAACTCTACCTACAAAACTTGCAGTGTGCTATTACTGGTACTTGCACAAAACTCGCTCTAATAGATAAAATGTGGCTCTTACCATGCAATCAACTTTAAACATTATCTAGTCATAAGAGGAGCAGTTAAAGCATCTGTTTTAAAAATGTAACACATCACGACTATACTGTCAGCTTTTTAAGGTGTCCACAATATTTCGGAAGGAGTGCAAAATAGTTGGTGGTTACAATTTCATGTAGCAGCAACACACCCTTTTAGATTATAATTCTACAGGCAACACCCGCCCACCAGCTGCAGACTATTGCTACTCCAGACCCTTCTTCTAAGTTTAAACTGGTGCTTCAGGTTAGTGGGAGAGAACAGACTGCAATTCCCTCAGAGCGCAGGTACGGCAGTCTAATTGCGACTCTTCTAAATCGGGCAGCAGCTTGCGAGAGAAAAGGCGCCAAAATTTAAAACAAAGATGGCCAGCAGTGAGGCACTGCTCAAGTCTCAGTTAGGACAGTCAAATTACCTTCCACGAATGGCCAGCAGGATTGTTGGGGGGGCTCCTGGGCAGAGGAGCCCTCCTGAGGTGAAGTCACCTGCTTCCACGAATGGCCGGCTGGATGCGTCGGGGGCTCCTGGGCAGAGGAGCTCTCCTGAGGTGAAGTCGCCTGCTGAGTCCTGGACTGTGAATTGGACCAATCAGTTTGGGGCTTTTTGCACCTTTTTTCACCTGAAGGGGGAGCTTTTGTTGTGACTGACAGGAGGATCAGCCAACCAAACCTTTTGGATCTTGAGGAATTTCTAAGGCTGCTGCAGCTAGTTTCAGTTTTGAGCTGAGAAGTGAAGAAGTAACAGCCCAAGTGATTTTTGAGTAGCAGTTCTGTGTAGTTTTGCATTGGAGAACTGTGAAAGGGCTGAGTTTGGGCCTGCCTGTCTGCCTGCTGTTCCTGAGAGGGAAAATAGAGTTTATTCGGACCGAATCCGAGTTGTGAGGACTATTTAAGCCACTGGACTGTGACCAGGCTTTAACGTGAGGAAGAACAAAGATTTGCTGAATGCTATTGGCCTGTCAGGATTTCCAGCTGCTTTTGAATCCCCGGTTTGTGCAGAGGCTTTGCGATCGTGACCAGAGAGCGGTTTGCCTGGTACAGTAGAATTTCCTTACATGTAAATGTGCTGTGTATTTAAAGTGGGTCATGATTTGGTTCCCCACTGTGTGAACTGTGTTCTGCTTGCTGGTACCTTAGAATCCTTTACATGTAAATGTGCTATGTATTGAAAGTGGGTTGTGATTTGGTTCCCCACTGTGTGAACTGTGTTCTGCTTGCTGGAAGCTTTATCCAGCCTAATCGGACTGAATCTGCATTCATCTCCATTCAGCCTGGACCATACCACGCTGGCCCTGCCAGACTACCCCCACCGCACAGAGAAAGACACTGACACGAGACCAGTTTGGGGATCAGCCCTCTGCTCCACGCTTGAACAGGAACAACGCCTTGGCGAATTGTGTGGGCCCTGCTTCTCCTGGCACTCCAGATTAACCACCTGCTGTCTCGATTTTCGTCTAGCCTGTGTCCAGTCTTGGGTATCATGAGTAATCATCAGGGTAACTCCCTGCAACAACAGCCTAATCTAAAAGTGTGTCATCTGATTGTCTTGTGTTCTTTTCACGAACTGAGCCCTTCAGCTCTGGATTACAGATAGTGTGTGTTGTGCATGTGGTTTTCTTCCATCACAGGGCCCCAACCAGCTGCAACGTTCCTGGCTAGCCCACCATTCTCCATCTGGGTACCCAGAGCCTTTAAGCAAATTAACCTGATTATGCCCCTCCCTTGTTCAAGCCCTTTAAATAAGTCAGATCTTACCCTTTTTATTATTTACCCTGACTGTGGTTCTAGTTTGTGCAAGAGTACTGTACTGCTGTGTATAACCTTGTTTTACAGGGGGTCCCCAGGGCCGGGCCAGAGGAAAGCCCTGGTGGTAAGTGCAAACTGTGTGGGTAATTGTGTGGTATATCAGGGGTACTGTGAAAGTGATTACTGTGTATTGTTCCGGCCACTAGTAAGGAAAGGGGGGGGTTACAGTTTTCCCAGAGGGCTGTACCCAGGTTAACTTGACCATTATCAACCCTGACCTCTGGGTGGAGGCACCCATTTTAGAACTCAGGCCCCTTAACCTGCTACTAGCCAAGCAGGCAGGGGTAGTAGCCCTTGGGATAGCGCCACCTAGGGGTTACATTTTGGAGGCTCACCGCTGGGATTTTGTGCCTTCTAGTGGCCAAAAATTATGAATTATTGTTAAAGATTAATGGCTACCCCAGTAGAAATGGCTGTACACAAGTTGGTGGCATGGTGTACTAGGCAGGAGATCGACCCCCAAAATGCTCTACTTATTCTGGATATTACCCTGGGTACCATTAAAGATACTGTAGAGTGAGCACTCTTCAAAGTTGAATGATTAAAAAACCCCGTGGTGGTGGGTCAACAGGCTGATTTGATTGCCCAAACTTTCATAGCCTTGGTAGAGTGCAGTGACCTCGTGGACAACTCTAAAGTGCCACAGACTATTGCCCCAGAAGGGGTTCCAACTGCCTGGAGAGTGATAACAAAAGACAGTAAAGACACCGGGGAAGATGAGCTCCCACCATTATCTGAGACTTTTGAAGAGAAATTTGCTAAGTTGCTGGAGGAAGGGAAAACTGTAGAGGACTTTAAAAAACTATTCCTGCCACCTGGGGGTGTTCCTTCCCCAACACCCCGTCCCACTCCAGCACCTGTTACTGCCCCACTTTCTGTGCCCATGCCAATGCTGGCCCCTATATCTGTACCTGCCATTAGTCACGATTCCTACCGAAGGCTGATAATCTTCTCGGGCACCATCCCCCCCAAGGGGAGTATGACTGGGAGACCTGGATAGACTATGTTGCCCCTCTAGTACTTGAATGGCAATGCTCAGAAGCAGAGAAATGAAAGAGGCTGAGTGAGAGCCTCCAATGTCCTGCCCTGGCTACCATCCATGCCAAGTGGGCCAATAACCCCGAAGCAATGGCACAGGACTATCTTGATGCATTGAAAAATGTGTATGGGAGCCCGGATTTGGATGAAGATCTGTGGTGGAAAGTAAGAAATTCTCAGCAGTACCCAGGAGAGCCATTGTCTGTGTATGCACCTTGGTTTGAAAAGCTGCTACAAGAGTACCTCAGAAAGGGTAGTTTGCCGTCAAATGAATTAGATCAAACTAGGCTGGACTGGATCCTTAAGTCTGCTCCATTTTCAGAATTGTTACTGCTTCAGTTGTGCCTTGCCGCCCTACTGGAATTGCCCCCCTCCTATGACGAGCTAATGAAAGAAATTTGGGGGGTTGAGCAAAAGCGACCCCATGGGGTAATTGCACCCATATAATCTGCTGCTGCACAAGTGACTGAGAGTGATCAGCCAAGTGAGGCTCAGGGGCAAAGGTCGGTACTTAATGAGCACTCTCAGAATGCAAAGGACTTCCTTCCCTGGGCCCAGCATTGGAAAGATTAGCTACTAAAGGAAGTCCGAGAGTTGAAGATGAGTGCTTCTGCAAGGGTTTCCCCCTTGGAACAAGATTCTGATCCCTTTCAGGATGTGACTGCCATGTGGTGGGGGTGCACACTCAGGCATCTGATACTGAGGGTGGCTCCAAGGCTGAGATCACCGGATTGACTGCCACTCTAAAGGAACTGTTAAGACACATTGTGCCACTCTCACAAGCAGATACTAGACCCCAATCTCTTACTACTGCTTCAGTTCCTCATACAATGTTCTCTCCCAGGATGACCCAGGAGTCTATCATTTGTCACAACTATGGAAAGGATGGCCATATGAAAAGAGAATGCCGGTATCAGAAGGACTTAGAAAGAATAGTAAACAGACTCCAAGGGGAGCTCCAAAAAGCAAATCAGTGGCCAAGGGGTGCCCGAAATGACCACAGTGAGGGTTCGAGAAACTCTAACTCAAATTTCTTTGTGGCTAAATCATCTGTCCATGCCTCTGCTACTGCCTCTCCAGACTGGTCAAAAATAGGGGTCTCTTCAATAGAGACTACGGTGACTGTGAATGGTATTCATACTCGGGCTGTGCTTGACAGTGGGTCACAAATGACCATTGTATTCCAGGATTGGTATGACAAACACTTATCTGATGTGCCTTTGCAATCCCTGGAAGGCCTACATGTGTGGGGCCTGAGCGACAAGTCTTATCCCTACCTAGGTATGTCTGCCTCTGGTTGTCTTTTCCTGCAACTGTAATGGGTGTAGAGGAGTGAGTAGAGTCATTGGCCCTAGTGTGTCCTCCTGCTGGACTCTATGATGGGGTCTCACTGTTAATTGGGACAAACGCCTATATGCTTGGGAGACTGGCTCAACTCTGTCATGAGAAACAAGAACGATGGACTGGGAGGGCCCTGAGAATTCTGTCTCTGATCAAGAGGGCCTATGATTTGCAACAGAAACCCAAGGAAGTAGACCAGTATGAACCAGTGGGAATCATGTGGAAGAAGGATCCCAATTCAATGGTACTGCCCCTAACGCCCAGTGTACCATTCAAGTGGAGGTCCGCCTCTGGAAAGATGTCAAGAACAAAATACTGATGTTGGATGCACCAGGCAATGAAAAATTGGAAGAAGGATTATTGGTCAAGCCCAGCATCTTGCCTGTTCATGCCCATGCCTATGGATGACGAGTGATGGTCCAGATTCACAACGTGTCAGATCAGGAGATCCGGGTGAACAGAGGGTGCACCTTAGCTATGGTACACTGCACAGACTCTGCGGTATTGCCCAGCCACAAGCACCCTGGTGAGAAGGAGAGAGTGACCCCAGACTTGTTTGACTTTGGTGACTCCCTGTTGCCAGCTGAATGGAAGGCTAGAATTAGCAAGAGACTTGCCCAGAAAGACCAAGTGTTTTCATTGAAGGAATGGGATGTGGGATGTGTCCAGGGTGTGGAGCATCACATATGCCTGCACGATGAACTGCTATTTCGAGAGAGGTCCAGATGCCTAGCCCCAGCAGACATAGATGATGTGAGAAGACACCTGCAGGAAATGCTCACTGCTGGCGTGATATAAGAATCCAGGAGCCCAATACGCCTCTCCCATTGTGGCTGTGCATAAGAAGAATGGGTCTGTGAGGATGCGTGCTGATTATCAAACCCTGAACCAGCAGCCCATCCCAGACCAATACACTATGTCTTATATACAATATACCCTGGACTGCTTGAATGGGAGTAAATGGTTCTCGGTGTTGGATCTTCGCAGCGGATACTACCAGATCCCGAAGCCCCAGAAGACCATGAGAAAACAGCTTTTATCTGTCCATTGGGGTTCTACGAGTTTCTGACGATGCCACAGGGGATATCAGGTGCCCCGGCTATCTTTCAGTGACTGATGGAACGTGCGGTGGGAGATATGAATTTGCTGGAATGCCTGGTGTACTTGGACGATGTCATTGTGCTTGGGAGCACCTTAGAGGAGCATAAAAACCAGTCTGACTTTGATTTGTCTGTTGGAAGCTGAGAACATTGCTACACTGTGAAGAACAAACTATAACTCCATTTAGGAGCTGGAAACCTGGTAAGGCATAATACTTGTAAAGCAGGGGAGCTACGCTTTCTACAAAAAGTTTCTTTTTTTTTCCTTATTGGCATTAAGCAGAGAATTGCAGGATTCCATTAAAAGTGTAGTAATTTTATAACCAGAGGGAGTGAGATATGAACTAAATTTGCTTGATTCTTGGGGTTGAGACCTAGGATTTGGAAGGATATTTTTGCAACATTTAAGTGTCCTGCTGGCTGAGGAGTGAGTTAATTTTTATCCCTGGACTCAATAGAGTGGTTTGCACAGGATACATAGATACATAGACAGTGTCGGCAGATAAGGGCCTATGGCCCACCCAATCTGCCCATTTGAGCTTGTAAGTTCAGTTTATGTTTTCCTAGAAGTCTGTTGCCCCTTACCCCTGACCTCCAGAATTACTTTATGTCTATCCCATGCATTCTTAAATCCCGTGATTGTTTCAGCCCCCACCACTTCCTCTGGCAGGGTGTTCCACTTATCCACCACCCGTTCTGTGAAGAAATTCTTCCTCATGTTTCCTCTGAATCATCCTCCCTCCAACTTTATCCCATGCCCTCTAGTCCTGGAACATCTTTTTCGCTTAAAAATAGTGTATTCCTGCACCCTGTTCCTCCCTGTGAGATACTTGTATGTCTCTATCATATCCCCTCTCTCCCTCCTCTCCTCCAGGGAGTACATGTTCAGTTCCTTCAACCTGTCTTCATAGGACTTGCGATGCAATCCATACACCATCTTTGTTGCCCTCCTCTGAACCTTCTCTACCCTGTCTATGTCCTTACGTAGGTATGGTCTCCAGAACCAGGAGCCGTTGTCTAGTAAATTGTGGTGTTAGTTGAATTACTATAAAGGGCAATACTCACCAGGGTGGTGGAGCAATTGTGTATTTGATTGTTTCTAACAGTCACCAGTGGCTGTGGACCACCCACCACCCTACCTCACACCCCACCCCCCCAGGTATGGCATTTCCTTTATAGCCACAGTTCTGACATCACTTCCTCAACAGGTCTTGGGACAGAACTGTCATATCCTTAATAACCCAGCACAGTGCAAAAAGGGTAGGTACACACCACAAATAGTAATAAAAAATATATATATATTGTATATTATAAGGGAGAGGGACATGTGGGGAGTGGTGCAATGCACTGGCTGTGGGGCAGCAGTTTTCCGGGAGAAATTCTGGAAACTGCGTTGTTGTCCTATTGCAGGCAACTGTCAGCTCTGAGGAGGAGGTTGCCCACCCAGGCTGAACTAGCAAGGACTAAGGCCTCCCCTTCCAAAGAGCACCACTGCCACAACCACTGCCTCAGAGGTTGCCAAGTATGAAGAGCAGTTGGACCACAGTGGGTTTTGGGAGGGTGCGGATGGTGGACCAGAGGTGAAGCCCCCCTAGTTGTACCTCTACACAAATCATATGCCATTCTGGCAGAGCAAGGTTCTTCTATGATGGCACCCTCAGTGGAGACCCAGAAGAATGCTGAGGACATCCACAAGGGAGACCCACAAAAGAGTGGCAAGGGACACCACAGGGGAAGGAAACAGCTTCTGATAGGGGACTCTATTGTTAGGGGGGTAAACCTGGGAAAGGGAGAGGAGAAGGAAGTAAGGTGCCTGCCTGGTGCCATGGCTTGGAGGGACAGGAAGTGAATCCTCAGGATTGCAGAAGCAGCATCACAGAAGAGGGAACTAGATATCACAGTCCACCTTGGAACAAATGACCTAGCTAGGCATGGGATCAGTGCAGTGCAGAATGAATTTGTGGAGTTGGGGAGGGGTCTCAGACGGGTAGCAAGCACGGTAACCTTCTCAGAGGTGCTACCAGTCCACGGCAGTAGTGAGGCTAGGGTACTGCACACCATGCAGTTTAATAAATGGTTGCAAAACTGGTGCAGAGCACAGGGCTTTGGCTTCATTGGGGACTGGGGGGGCCACCTAGAGAGATAAAGGTCAATACTGGCATGATGGTCTGCATCCGTCAATGAAGGGAACCAGGCTCCTAGGTGATAGGTTTAAATGCTTCCTTGGCAAACTTTTAAACTAGCCAAGGGGAGAGACGCTGATAAAAGGCAGGAAATTTCAAGCCTCCCCCCACAAAACATGGCAGGTAGTAAGGTAAACACTGAGGTACAGAGCTCAACACAGGGCAGGACAGGGTTAAATGGAAAAATAGACAAGGACAATAAGAGCAGGGATGGGGGAAAAAAGGATAAAGCCAACATTAAATGGAGGGCAATGAGTACCAATGCCCGTAGTCTGGGAAACAAGCTTCTTGAGCTAGTAGCCCTGATGGAAGATGAACAACTGGATATTGTGGCAGTCACGGAAACATGGTACACCGAGAACCATGACTGGGATGTCAACGTACCAGGGTATACAATCTACAGAAATGACAGGGAAGGTAAAAGAGGAGGTGGAGTAGCTCTATACATAAGGGAAGGGATCAAAGCTATAGAACTAAAAAGTAAAGGGGGAGGACAAGAGGCACTCTGGGTCACCTTGGAGACAGGGAATGGCATCACAATCTGCACAGGGGTTGTATACAGACCCCCGTCTCAAGGGGAGGAAATGGACAACAAAATGATAGAGGACATTCTCAAAATGGCTGAAAAAGGGGACATACTGTTGATGGGGGACCTGAATATGCCAGATGTTAACTGGATAACATGTACTGCAGCCACATCCAAGAGCAGGGTCATTCTCGATGCCCTGCAGGGGGCAGGCCTTAGACAGCTAGTGGTGGAACCCACTCGGGAGGGAGCAATACTAGACCTGGTACTCTCAAATGGAGAGAGGATCACACATTTAGAAATCAGTAGACATCTGGGAACAAGCGACCACTGCACACTGTGCTTCACAATGAGCACAACCATGGAGATAAGCCATACAAAAACAAGGATACTGGACTTTAGAAGAGCTGACTTTAGCAAAATGGGTGAATACCTGAAAAATGCACTAGCAAATGACCAAAAAGGAGGGGTGGAAGAACAATGGAGAAAAATCAAAACTGCCATCATAGAGACAACAAGCCTTTGTGTGAAACAAATAAAGAAAACAAAGCAGAGTAAAAAAACACTATGGTTCTCAAAAGAGGTTGCAGGGAAGGTTAAGGAGAAAAAGGCTGCATTCAAAAAGTATAAGGAATCACAGAAGGAGCATGACAGGGAACTATAGCAATTAAAGCAGAAAGAAGTGGGGAAGGCAGTCAGAATAGCAAAGGCCCAAACCGAGGAAAAAATAGCCAACTCAGTTAAGAAGGGGGGATAAAACCTTTTATAGGTACATTAGGGAGCATAGAAAGGTTAAGGGAGGGATAGTGAAGATTAATAAAGAAGAGGGGAAGTGGGCAGAGGGAGACAGTGAAAAGGCAGAGATACCGAATTAATACTTTTGCTCAGTATTCACAAAAGAAGATGAAGAGGAGTTACCTAAACCAGACAATAGAAGCACTCTGGGTAGGGGGTTGACACCAGTTCATTCACAGAAGAAAGTCCTGAAAGAACTCCTAAAACTCAAGGTGGACAAAGCAATGGGGCCTGATGGGATTCACCCCAGAATCCTAAAAGAACTAAGGGAGGACCTAGTGACACCACTAACCACACTTTTTAACAGATCATGGCAGGATGGGGCAGTACCTGAGGACTGGAAGAGGGCAGATGTGATTCCCCTTCACAAAAGAGGGAGCAAGGCAGAAGCAGGAAATTACAGACCTGTAAGTTTGACCTCAGTGGTAGGGAAAATGATGGAATCACTTCTGAAAGAAAAAATTGTTGAGCACCTAGAGGCCAGTGGGGCACAGGACCCAAAGCAGCATGGATTTACAGCAGGAAGGTCATGTTAGATGAATCTAATTGATTTCTTTGACTGGGTGATCAAAGTAATAGATCAGGGAGGGGCTGTGGATGTGGCCTTCCTTGACTTTAGCAAGGCATTTGACACAGTCCCGCACAAAAGATTAATAATCAAGTTAGCCAGCCTGGGAGTGGGTCCCAGGGTGGTAGCCTGGGTAGCAAACTGGCTGCACACCAGGACACAGAAGGTAATAGTGAATGTAACACATTCCAAAGAAAGGAGGGTTACTAGTGGAGTACCTCAGGGCTCAGTACTGGGTCCAGTCCTCTTTAACATCTTTATAGGTGACATTGCAGAGGGTCTGGAGGGAAAGGTATGCCTCTTTGCAGATGATACAAAGATCTGTAACAGAGTTGATACACAAGGGGGGGTAGAAAAGATGAGAAGGGACTTGGCAAGGTTGGAGGAATGGTCAGACATATAGCAACTTAGATTCAATACAAAAAGTGCAAAGTAATGCACCTGGGAAACAAAAACCCAGGAGAAGAGTACACAATAGCAGGGGAGGTACTAACAACAACACAAATGGAAAGGGACCTGGGGGCAGTCATATCAGATGACCTAAAGGTGGGTAAGCAATGTGAAAAGTCGGTAAGGAGAGCCAGGGGGATACTGGGATGCATAGAAAGGGGCATCACAAGTAGAAAAAGTCAAGTGGTTATCCCTCTGCACAGACAGTTGGTGAGACCCCGTCTGGAGTACTGCATGCAGTTTTGGAGACCTCATCAAGGCAAGGACATAGACAGGATGGATGCAGTCCATAGGAGGGCAACTAAAATGGTGGAGGGTCTGCAGCAGAAACCATATGAAGATAGACTGAGAGAGCTTAATATGAATACTCTTGATGAAAGGAGGGACAGGGGGGACATGATAGAAATGTTCAAGTACCTCAAGGGAATCAACAAAGTCCAGGAGGGTAGCATCTTTCAGAAAAAGAGATGTGTAAGAACAAGGGGGCACAATTTAAAAATAGAGGGGGTAGGCTCAGGGGTAATGTGAGGAAATTTTTTTTCACGGAGAGAGTGGTGGATACATGGAACAGCCTTCCTGAGGAGGTCGTTGGGTCTAAAACAGTGGGGGAATTCAAACATGCATGGGACAGACACAAGACAATTATAGTGGGGGGTTGCAGGAAGTAGGCTGTTGGTTAACTAGAATCTGCAGCGTATCCAGTAGGTAGGGAAATGGGCAGACTGGTTGGGCCAAGTGGTCCTTATCTGCCGTCAAAGTCTATGTTTCTATGTAACTGTTTAAAGTCCTAGACCAACTGGAAGACTTCGGCCTCAAGCTGTCCATTGACAAGTGCCAGTTTTTCCAAACCTCCGTGAAGTATGTGGGGCACATAGTATCTACAAAAGGGACAGAGACTGATCCCAGTAAGGTTGAAGCACTGATTACTTGGCCCCAGCCCCATAATCTGAAAGAACTACAACATTTCCTGAGGTTCTGTGGCTACTACTGCAGGTTCATGAAAGACTATTCCAAGGCGATTCGCCCACTCTTGAACCTTACCCAGGGTTACCCTCCTTCCAATCGTAAATACAAAAAAGGGTCTGTTAAAGAACTGGAAAAAGTATACTTCAGCCCAGGTGAACTCTTTGCGCCCCGCTGGACACCTGACTGTGAAGCAGGCTTCCATGAGATCATATACCAGCTCACCCACACCCCCATCCTCGCCTATGCTGACCCCACCAAATCCTATGTGCTGCATATGGACTCTAGTCTGCAGGGTCTAGGAGCAGTGCTGTATCAAGACCATGAGGATGGCCTGAGACCAGTAACTTTCACCAGTAGGAGCTTGATCCTGTCTGAACTAAACTACCCTGTGCATAAATTGAAGTTCTTTGCACTAAAATGGGCCATCGTTGACCAGTTTTATGAATACCTCTATGGGGCAAAGATATTGGTGAAGACTGACAATGACCCATTGACCTACAGTATGTACAGACTTCAGCTAAGTTAGATGCCATTGGGCACTGGTGGCTTTCTGCATTATCAATCTATGATTATGCTGTTGAATACAGACCGGCCCTGAACCTTATTGATGCTGATGCCCTATCATGAAGGCCCACTTCCAAGAATGATTGGGTCAGGCTGTCTGAACCTGACATTCAAGCACTGTGCCAAAAGTTTGATAGAGATGAACAGATGTCTGCGTACACAGTGGACTGTTCAGTAGATTGCTTGGGCCTTTCTGACACCTGCATACCAGCTACTTATCACCACTTCTCTACACTAGATATTAGTGCACTACCTCAATTTAACAATGACAGCATTCAGTGGGCTCAATCCCAAGATCCTGTGATTCAGCCAGCACTTGATGCCCTGTGTGCGGGGAAAGATGTGTCTAAGTTACATTCCACTGACTTGCAAACTGCTTTATTGTTTAAAGAAGGCCCCAGATTGAAGTTGCTCAAACAGTTGTTGTACAGAGAGACAGTAGATTGTAGTGGCAAAGTTGACAAGCAACAATTGGTCCTACCCATGGCCTTTAAAGATTTGGTACTGAGGTCCCTCCACAATCACATGGGGCACCTTGGTATTGACAGAACCCTTGACCTGGTATGATCTCGCTTCTACTGGCCCAAAATAGGGGCCAATGTTGAGCACCATGTAAAGACTTGTAGTCACTGCCTGCAAGGAAAAGCCCTGCCTCAGAGGGCTGCCCCCCCCTTGTTAATATTACTATCAGTGCCCCCACGGAACTAGTCTACATAGACTTCTTGTGTTTAGAACCTGATCATTGGAACATTGGCAATGTGTTAGTGGTTATGGATCATTTCACACGGTATGCACAAGCTATTCCCAAAAAGATCAAAAGGCATCTACCATGGCCAAGGCGCTAGTGGAAAATTTCTTCGTCCACTATGGTGCCCCCAAGTGGATTAATTCTGATCAAGGCAGAGACTTTGAGAGTCAGCTAATCTAAGAAATGCTCTCTTATGGGGGGGTGCAAAAGTCAAGAACCACCCCCATCACCCACAGGGAGACCCTCAACCAGAACATTTTAACCACACCCTTCTAGACATGCTGGGCACCCTCCACCCAAAAGACAAGCATGAATGGAGCCAACATAGTAACACCTTGGTACACACATACAAGTGCATGAAAAATGATGCTACTGGGTTCTCCCCCTACTGCCTCATGTTTGGGAGAGAGGCCAGGCTGCCAGTTGATGTCTGTTTTGGGGTCTCTCCAGATGGGGGTCTGAGCCAAAAACTACTTGCAATATGTACAATAACGGAAAGCTCAATTGAACCATGCCTATCAACTGGTCCAGACAATGGCCACCAAAAGAAATCTAGCCAACAAAGAGAGGCATGATAAAAAAGTAAAGGGTCAAGAGCTTCGACCTGGAGACTGTGTATTGTTATGAAATTTGGGACTGCATGGTAAACATAAAATTGCTGATCGGTGGCACCATCTTCCCCATGTAGTTGTTGGAAAGTTGGATGATTTACCTGTGTACAAGGTGCACCCGGAGAACAACTCCAAAGCTGTCAAGACCATGCACTGTAACCACCTGCTACCTATCAGCCAAGTCATGATTGAGGCTGAACCCACAGAAATTGAGCCCACTGGGCTGGTGACTGATGCTGCTGCAAGAAAGAGACAGAGTCAACCTACTCCAGTGGTCACAGATTTAAGGTTTACTCTGCAGCAGGCCCAGAATGGTAGTGACTGTCAGTCCACCTCTGACAAAAGTGAATACGACCATGCCTAATACCCCTCTTATAAACTGAGTCAGCTGTTTTGAGGTAACCCTCTGATAAATTGTGGAGATGAAGCTGGGCCTTCTGGACTGCCTTACTCCCCAGCTTAGTTCTTGGAGCCAATGCTCCCAGAAAGTGAAGTGCAAAGTATCACATCTGAAGATGTTGAGTCTCTGTGTATTGTGGAATTTTATGATTTGCCTGAGGGAGGGGCTGATGGAATGAGTCTTTCTGGTGACACACCAGAACTTGAAGAAAACTGTGAGAGTGCTGACCACCCCCTTCAGTGCCTCAAAGCTTGATTGTGCCTGAGCCTTCGCAAAATGAGTCAAGTGTTGTAGAAACAAAGCCTACAGAGCAAGGAGCTGACAGTGCTCCAAGTTTGGACATTCCCATCCAGGCAGAGGCACCCCTCACAAGTGACGAGAGTCCCCAGACCAGTGCTGAGAGTACAGAGACTGTAGTTATCCCCCTCAGAAACACTGGTCGAGCTGTCAAGCCAGTAGTAAGCCTCAGTTATAATTCTTCCAGAAGGCCAGTGGATTTGCGTCTCAATGTGGTGCACAAAGGTGTTTATGTCTCACCAAGCTCACTGCCCAAATTGAGCTTGACAGCCAATCCTAGGTTACTTGTCTTTCCCTCTCACCATGGTGCCCCTGCCCTCTCTAGCCCCAAGTTAGCTGATAGGGAAGGGCCCCTCTTGCATTGTTTAAAGTACAAGAAGTTGTTACCTGATTCAGTATAGTAATGTTCAGTTTACCTGTGTGAAATATGTGCAATGTGTTGTCAGAATGGATATAGTATCATGAAGTGTAGTGAACATGTATAGTAAAGTAATAAGTTTATGTTAACTGATGCATAACGGTACAAACTTGACGTGGATGCCAAGTTTTCTCCAGGCAGGGGAGGGTGTAACCCCCCCATAAGTGGGGATTCCCAAAAAATCTTCCTCCAGCTTGCCTAAATGCTCACTGCCAGGCTGGTGTCCTGCGTTTTAGCAGTTTAAATGTGATTGCCAGAGAGAGCCTGTATAGCCTCTGTGTACTGTCTCTTTAAGAACTGCCTGGATTGCGGTCACAAGTAATCTGAGAGGTAGCTCTATTGAGAGATGTAACCATTTGCTGAAAATCATTTAGAGCAATAATGATAATGTAGTTCGTCTAACCTGCCTTCTTTGCAGCAAGGACTGTTTTGTTTATCTCCACTATCTTGGTCCTGGACTGTGAATTGGACCAATCAGTTCTGTCGGGACCTAAAATGGAGCCAGACTAGAGGAGCTGTCTGGAGTCAAAATCTATAGGAATTGTAGTTTGGGCCTTTTTGTGCCTTTTTTCACCTGAAGGAGGAGCTTTTGTTGTGACTGACAGGAGGATCAGCCAACCAAACCTTTTGGATCTTGGGGAATTTCCAAGGCTGCTGCAGCTAGTTTCAGTTTTGAGCTGAGAAGTGAAGTAGTAACAGCTCAAGTGATTTTTGAGCAGCAGTTCTGTGTGGTTTTGCATGGGATAACTGTGAAAGGGCTGAGTTTTGTCCTGCCTGTCTGCCTGTTGTCCCTGAGAGAGAAAATAGAGTTTGTTTGGACTGAATCCGAGTTGTGAGGACTATGTACACCACTGGACGGTGACCAGGCTTTAACCTGAAGAAGACCGAAGATTTGCTGAATGCGAGCAGTCTGTCAGGATTTCCAGCTACTTTTGAATCCCCGGTTTGTGCAGAGACTTTGCTATCATGACCGGAGAGAGGTTTGCCTGGTACAGCAGAATTTCCTAACATGTAAATGTGTTGTCTATTGAAACTGGGTCATGATTTGGTTCCCCACTGTGTGAATTGTGTCCTGCTTGCTGGAACCGTAAAATCTTTTACATGTCAATGTGCTGTGTATTGAATGTGGGTCGTGATTTGGTTCCCCACTGTGTGAACTGTGTTCTGCTTGCTGGAAGCTTTAGCCAGCCTAATCGGACTAAATCTGCGTTCATCTCCATTTGGCCTGGCCCATGCCACGCTGGCCCTGCCAGACTATCCCACTGCACAGAGAAAGCCATCAACAAGAGACCTGTCTGGGGAATCAGCCCTCTGCTCCACGGTTGAACAGGAATGATGCCTTGGTGAATCGTGTGGGCCCTGCTTCTCCTGGCACTCCAGATTAACCACCTGCTGTCTCGATTTTCATCCGGCCTGTGTCCAGTCTTGGGTATCATGAGTAATCATCAGGGTAGCTCCCTGCAACAACAGCCTAATCTAAAAGTGTGTCACCTGATTGTCTTGTTTTCTTTTCACGAACTGAGCCCTCCGGATCCAGATTACAAACAGTGTATGTTGTGCATGTTGTTTTCTTCCATCACAGGGCCCCAACCTGCTGCAACGTTCCTAGCTAGCTCACCCTTCTCTATCCGGGTACCCAGAGTGTGTGACTGTTTATGGACCCTGAAGTGCGTACATTACTGTTTGATTGATAGAGCTTTTAAGCAAACTAACCTGATTGTGCCCCTCCCTTGTTCAAGCCCCTTAAATAAATCAGATCTATCTCTTTTTTGTATTTACCCTGACTGTGGTTCTAGTTTGTGCAAGAGTACTGTACTGCTGTTATTTGCTGTGTATAACCTTGTTTTACAGGGAGGTCCCCAGGGCTGGGCCAGAGGAAAGCCCTGGTGGTAAGTGCAAACAGTGTAGGTACTTGTGTGGTGTATCAGGGACATTGTGAAAGTGATTACTGTGTATTGTTCTGGCCATTAGTAAGGAAAGAGGGGGGTTACAGTGTCACAGAGGGCTGTGCCCAGGTTAGCTTGACCACTACCAACCCTGTTCCCTGGGTGGAGGCACCTGTTTCAGAACTCAGGCCCCTTAACCTGCTACTAACCAAGCAGGCAGGGGTAGTAGCCTTGTGATAGTGCCACCTAGGGGTTACAACACAGTTTACTTTGGTCTCTAGGATTTGTTCCTCAAAGTTCAACTCCACATCATTGTTCTTAACAGGTTCTTCAAGTTGCTCAGCTACTGTTTCTTCCAGCTCAAAGGGTGTAGTGTCTGGGTTCAGTTTGTAAGATATGTCATGGATTGCAGAGTCCTCCATGGGGGCTGTACTGGTGGATGGTTGTGAATTTTTCCAACCCATAGGCTGAAATGGTATACACTGATGTAGGTAAGTTAGTTGCTGTGGTGCAACACACAATATTGTCATCACTGCCATCAGAAGTATTGTACATAGTTTCTTGTACAGGAGCGGCATTTGGAACACTGGCATAATTACTTGGCACGTCAGTCCTTTGTGGAGTTGTCTGACTGTGAGTTTTGAGTCTGCTTGCCACTGAGCATTCAGTTTCAGTTATAAGCTCAGGCACAATCTCTCCAATGGGTAAGAGGTGGTTTCTGTGGACAGTCTTTTCATGGCCTATGCCTTGTTCTTGGTAGATCTTGTAAACTGGCAAGTCGGGATTTGTTCCACTGTGATGTAAGATTCCAGTGTTCAATGGTCTTCATTCTTGAGTTTCCTTTGTAGCTCCATGTTTTACAAAAGTACATGATCTCTAACCTGTAAGATCTGGTGATGAAATCACTTGTCATACCTTGTTTTGTTTCCATGGCTGTTCATAGTTGCTGCCTTAGAGACAAGTAGGTAAACTTTCTGAACTTCAAACAAAAGTCCTCACTGGGTGGTTTGAATGTTACATAGATGAACATTTAATCTAGCGGGGGGGGTGGCGGAAGGAAGCAGAGAGACATAGGTAGTCCCCCCCCGCTAGTGGAAGTAGTCAGTAGGGTGAACCATAAGGGTAGCGAATCTCCCAGAGTATCTGATAACGAGAAAAACAAAATTGTAGGCAAGAACAGTGATGGAAATGAGGCAGAGTGGGTAAGAAAAGAAGGAAAAAGGGAAAAGGGGGCAATGACAAGCAGGGTGGTAGTAGTATGTGGAAGGCCATGTGTGCAAATGCTAGAAGACTGGGGAATAAGATCCCTGACCTAGTGGCCATTATGACCAAGGCTGATCTCGACATTGTCGCTATTACTGAGTCATGGTACAATGAGGCCCATGACTGGATTTAGTCATACATGGATATACGCTGTTAAGGAAGGACAGTGTGTGTAAGAAATGTGGAGGAGTTGCTGTTTATGTAAGGGATAGCATAAAAGTAACAGATATGCAGGGAACACAGGGAGGGACAGAAATTCTGTGGGTTGCCCTAGAAAAAGGGAATGGAGCCACTATTCGCACTGCAGTGATCTATAGACCTCCGGCACAGGGGGAGGTGATGGACAAGGTTCTGGCAGAAGCCATCCAAAAGATGGTTAATAAAGGGGAGATGCTGCTGATGGGAGACTTCAATATGCCTGATGTAGACTGGAGCATCCCAGCTACGGCTTCAGGTAGGAGCAGTGACATCCTGGACTCCCTGCAGTAAGCATTCTTCAAGCAACTAGTAGAGGAGCACACTCATGAGGATGCAATATTGGATCTTGTGCTCACCGACAGGGACAGGATTGCAGATGTTAAGGTGGGCAGCCACCAGGGAAGTGGTGATCACCGTACGGTGTGGTTCAATTTAAGAACTGTGTCAGAAGTGAACCACACAAAGGTGAGGGTCCTGGATTTCAGGAGGGCCAATTATACAATGAAGGGAGAATGCCTCAGGGATGCCTTGTCAGGGTGGGAGGACTTGGGAGGAGTGGAGGAACAGTGGACAAAGCTAAAAGGGGCCATAGTGAAGGCAACAAACCTCTGTGTCAGGTAAGTAAGCAAAAGGAAAAGGAGTCTGCTGTGGTTCTCAAAAGAGTTGTCTGGGAAGGTAAGGACAAAGAAGCTAGCATTCAGGAGGTATAATGAGATACAGAGGGAAGAAGATAGAGAGGTGTATCAAGAGAAGCAGAAGGAGGCAGGGAAAGCAGTCAGGAGTGCAAAGATGCAAACAGAGGAGAAGATAGCATAGGCAGTAAAGAAAGAGGACAAGACATTTTTCAGGTATGTCAGTGAAAGAAGAAAGACCAGGGGCGGGATTGTAAGGCTAAAGAGGGAAGGGCGATTATGTGGAAGGGGACAAGGAAAAATCAGATATCTTGAACAATTATTTTTGTTCAATTTTCACAAATGAAAGGGAGGGTGAGGGCCACATATCTTTGTCAGGGGCATCAAATGAAGGGGTGTGGACACTAGTCTCTTTACAGAGGAGAGTCCTGAAAGAACTTGCAAATCTTAAGGTGGACAAGGCAATGGGGCCAGACAGTATACATCTAAAGTTTTTAATGAAACTCAGAGAGGTGCTACTGCACCTCTGACAATCCTATTCAACCACTCACTGGAAACGGGAGTGGTCCCAGAGGACTGGAGGAGGGCAAATGTAGTACTACTTCTCAAAAGTGGGAGCAGGTAGAAGGCTGGCAATTATAGGCCATTCAGCCGGACTTCATTGGTGGGGAAATTAATAGAATCACCACTGAAAGAAAGGATTGTAGAATATCTTAAATCTAGAGGCTGCAAGATCCAAGGTAGCATGGATTCACTAGGGGGAGGTCATGTAAAACTTTCTTTGACTGAGTAACCAGGGAAGTAGATCAGGGTGGAGCAGTGGATGTGGCCTGCCTAGATTTCAGTAAGGCCTTCAATACTGTTCCACATAGGCGACTCATAAACAAGCTGGGCAGACTATGAGTGGGACTAAAAGTGGTAAACCGGGTAAAAAAATTGGTTGGAGGATAGGTGACAGAGGGTAGTGGTAAATGGAGTTCTCTCCAAGGAAGGGAGGGTGGCTAGTGAGGTGCCCCAAGGATCAGTACTGGGAACAGTCCTCTTTAATATCTTTATAAGTGACATTCGGGGGAATAGAATGGAAGGTATATATTTTGCAGATGACACAAAAATCTGCAAGAGTGGATATTCGGGGGAGGGGAGATGAATAGAGATCTAAGTAAGCTTGAGGAGTTGTCTAGAAAGTGGCAACTAAGTTTCAATGCAAAAAAAAAAAGCAAAATCATGCACTTGGTGCATAGAAACCCAGGGTCGGAGTACAAAATCGGGAGAGTGATACTGGTGACCACCAAACAAGAAAGAGACCTGGGTGTTATCATATCTAATGACCTAAAAGTGGCCAAACAATGTGACAAGGCAGTGGGGAGAGCCAGTGGGATCCTAGGGTACATAGGGAGGGGTATCACCAGCAGAAAGAGGGATGTCTGCTGAGACCTCACTTAGCATACTGTGTCCAGTTCTGGAGTCCTCATCTCCAAAAGGACATAGAGTTGAGGCAGTCCAGAGGAGGGCAACTAAAAATGGTGCAGGATCTGCATCAAAAACCCTATGAGGAGATACTGAAGGATCTCAATATGTACAAACTGGAGGAAAGTAGGGAGGGGGGGATATGATAGAGATTTTCAAATACCTCAAGGGTATAAATAAGGTTCAAAAAGGGAGCCTTTTTCAGAGAAAAGGATGCACAGGAACAAGGGGTCATGCAATGAAGCTGGGGGGATAAAATCAAGAGAAATGTAAGGAAACACTTTACAGAAAGGGTGGTGGTTGCCTGGAACAGGCTCCCTGAGGGAGGTGGTAGGAGCAAAACTGTAATGGGATTTAAAAAGGCATGGGATAGGTATAAGGGAACCTTAGAAGCCATGGGGGGAGGGGGTTAATGCCTGTGATCAAGTAGGGTATATGGTGTGACAGTAGGTAAGGAACATGGGCAGGCTAGGTGGGCCAAGCAGTCCTTATCTGCCGTCAAATTCTGTTTCTATGTTTCTGTAGCTGGTGATGTAATCACCTTTTATACTCTGAATAGGTTTCTTCATAGAAACATAGACGCTATCAACAGAAAAGGACCACCAGGCCCATCCAGTCTGCCCTTTCAGATGCACCATCTGCTGAAACTCTGAAACATAGATCCTCTGGTAGATGAGCTTCTCTGCCAAACATCAAATGGAAGGGTGACCTCTGAGTGGCATCATTTCAAGTGCAATTGTAGGCATGCCCCAGGGAACTTACTTTCTGACTTCATTTCGGTTTCTGAGCTGGATCCAGGGTGTCCAACATGTCAAGCAGTGTACAGTTGAAGCGCTCAGGCTGAGGGTCCTCCTGCAGGTGCTAGGGCATGGTTCTTGAATTTCTGATACCATAATTTGGCATAAATTCTTTTATAAGTCTACTTTCAAAGTCCCTCTCTTGGCCTGAGTGGATTCTTTGAGGGTTGCCGTAGTGATTTACATATTGCTATAGCACTTTAACAACAGTGGTTGCTTTTTGGTCTCTTGTATGGTATGCCTGAACATATCCAGTGTGATGGCCAGTTTTCACTAGAATATTGCCAAAGTTTTTTCTGTGCAGTTCCATCAAAAGGAGGTCCATACATACTAGCTCCAGTGGGCCACTGTTTTTTTTTGTATTTATTTTTATTTAAATTTCAGCAAATATTCAGAAAATACACAGTATAGCTTAGAATATAGTGGGTAGGAATTGACTACCTCCATACAACTCATTGCCATTAGAAGGCTGTAGCTCCAACAAATGCTAATAAAGATCTGAAGAGTAAGTGCTAGCAAAAGCCACAGGTTTTCCAAAAATCATGGAAACAAGTAAAATTGTTTTGAGCAGTAGCCGAAGTTGGAAGATTTGCACGCATTTTCTATTCTTCAGAATATCAAGCAAAATTAGTGCCTGCGCCATTCATACACATGCTACTTTGCAGAGATTCTTCAGTTTTTCTCCTGAACTGCCTTTTCCTTATGGACCTGGGTGCATCAGTATGGTGAAACAGAACTTATGGTGAGACCTAACCTTTTTATTAGTTCTGTCACTGTTTGAAGGTTGAATAAAATATTGTGCTGACCCTACACCATTCCGGTTTGTGTTTGTAAGAGTAAGTGCTAGCTTCAGGGTAGAGTCATTCAGAACCACCGTATTGATTAATCCTATATAAAGTTATTTGTAGCTTGCAAATAATCTGGACGGAGTTACACATGTCAATGAACACTGAAGTTCTTAATGAGGCAAAGAAGGAAAAACAGAAAGAATGGGAAAGAAAAGAGTCAGTGAAAATAGGCAAAGTCAAAGCTGAAGGCAGAGGAATGCAGCTGGGGGGGGGGGTCTCAACCTTATGGCACAAAATAAGGATATTTATTTAGTTGCCAAAAGGATCCATCTGCACCAGCAGATTTCAAACCATGGAAGACGATCCGTAACTTGATAGGTCAGTCATTTCAATGTATAAATTATCAAGGTGATTTCTCTCCAACTTTGGTGGGCAGGGACTTTATCCGTTTGCCATAACCGTGTGCTGGCTTTTTTGGGGCCACTGGTTTTGATATTTACTGAAGGTGAGGCCCTTTTTTGGCAAAGTCTTGCTCCCCCCCCCCACTACTGGCAGCCCCCATCGGCCCTTCGGGATCCCCCAACCCCATCATCTGCTGTCTCTGGGACTTACCTTCAGTGATGGAGTGCTCCACTGATTGCCCCTGTGGTGGAGCCATCAAGGGTTCCCCAAGCCCCCTTCTGGTGCCATGGTCAGATATGTCACTGGTGCCCAGTAGGCGGTGTGAGGTCTGCAGGGTTCCATGGGGGGGGACATCCTGTGGCCAGCGGTGTTTTTCCAGTGTTCTTTTTCCCTCAGCCCACAGATGCTCCACATCTGAGGATGTGCTTACATCTCCCGTCAGAGAGTGTCCCCAACCCGGAACTGCTGTCCATACACACTGCCACCTATATTCACCTAGGAGGCAGTGTTATGGTGGCACAGTTTACCCTCCCTCCCAGGAGGAGGAGGAGGAGAGCATCCTCCTCCCCCTCGGCTAACCACTGAGCTGCCCAGGATCGTTCCTGACCCAAGGTCGCTGGCTTGATGGCAGGTGAGGCATGGGTGCCTCTGCCCTCCATGACACCGGGCCAGCTAAAGTCTTTCTTTTGATACATCTGAGGCAGGTTCTGTAATTTTTCTCAACTTCTTTTATCATTTTAGGCCAATAGAAACATAGATACATAGATACATAGACAGTGTCGGCAGATAAGGGCCTATGGCCCACCTAGTCTGCCCATTTGAGCTTGTAAGTTCAGTTTGTTTTCCTAGAAGTCTATTTCCCCTTACCCCTGACCTCTAGAATTCCTTTATGTCTATCCCATGCATTCTTAAATCCCGTGATTGTTTCAGCTCCCACCACTTCCTCTGGCAGGGTGTTCCACTTGTCCACCACCCGTTCTGTGAAGAAATTCTTCTCATGTTTCCTCTGAATCGTCCTCCTCCAACTTCATCCCATGCCTCTAGTCCTGAAACATCTTTTTCGCTAAAAATAGTGTTTTCCTGCACCCTGTTCCTCCCTGTAAGATACTTGTATGTCTCTATCATATCCCCTCTCTCCCTCCTCTCCTCCAGGGAGTACATGTTCAGTTCCTTCAACCTGTCTTCATAGGACTTGTGATGCAATCCATGCACAATCTTTGTTGCCCTCCTCTGAACCTTCTCTACCCTGTCTATGTCCTTACATAGGTATGGTCTCCAGAACTGTACACTGTACTCCAGGTGGGGCCTCACTAGTGTCTTGTATAAGGAATTATGACCTCCTTTTCCTGCTGGTGATGCCCTGCCTATACATCCCAGCGTCCTATTTGCTTTACCTGATGCCTTGTCACACTGTTTCCTACCTTGAGGTCATCAGAGATGACAACCCCAAGATCCCTTTCCTGCTTGGTGCATGCTATATCCTCACCCCCCAACTGATATATTGTGCCAGGGTTTTTGTGCCCCATATGCATTATCTTGCACTTCTTTGCATTGAATTTCAACTGCCAAACCCTTGACCATTCTTCAAGTTTCTGCAGGTCCCTTCTCATTCTGTCTACACCCTCTGGTGTGTCTACTCTGTTACAGACTCTCATTTAGTCCAAAGTGTGGTGAAACTCCAGGTGACCCATGTTGTCATGTAGAGACTTGATGATAGCTTTTCAGTACTTCCACGGTAACATTAATTGTTGCCTAGTGAACTCAGGGTGTGCACTGTCCTGACTGGTTCGTATCAGCAGTCCATCTTTTAGAGGCAGTCTTTTCCCCTCTCTCAACAGCTGTGGGATATCTGAGTGAGTCAGTGGTGCTTCATTTGCATCATGTCCTTTCCCCAGGGCACTTATCACTCCATGCAAGATGCAGTCTTCCCTCTGAGCTTTTTTGAGTTTCAGGCCAATGGGTTCAAACCTATAAAATTAAGATAGGCTGTTGGAGTGCCATCTGAGGAGGCCCCCAGCATGTCATTTGCTTTGTGTGGGTTTGCTGGAGTGACATATTCAGTGGTTTCAAATTTCCAACACATTGCTTTGACTACTGTACTTGGAATTTTTGTTCTTGATGCAGGTTGATCATGATGTGGACACTGGGATAACATTTTGGCTTCAATGTTTTTCCAACAGCAGTACTTTAAACTGTACTTGTATGTTGATAAAGAGAGCCACCAATGTTCTGCAGCATCCAGTTTTGCTGTGGTATTCACACAGATGAGCGGGTTTTTGTCAGTTTGTACTGTGAACTGGGCCCCATACAGTTATCAGTAACTGCTCACTTGAGAGACAAGAGTTTCTGCACAGGGTACAGTTTGTCAGATGGTTTTATTTATTTATTTATTGAAAACCTCTGAGAATTACCTTTGAGCACAAGTGCTCATTTCCAAAAGTTTCACATCAAATACTGTACATAGTCACAAAAATCATTACAAGTACAATAAGCAGTTCCAGAGGAAATGCACTCGAGTCAGGCTCAAAGCACTTAAGGCAGAAAACTTACTTACGGTTTTGAGCAAAAAAAATCAACTCAGACTGCTGTATAAAAAGTCACAGATAATGTACAGTGAGAAACCAAATAAAGCTGTTTAACAGTTACAGTTTGTTTATTTCTTTTTTTTATCTTTTGTTTACCGGGTGGGGTACACTAGACAGGCATTTGCCTATTTTCAGGTACTGCCAGGGAGAAATAGAGTACATTACAAGGGATACGACGAGCAGTGAAAAATAACATTTGAAATGTATATATAAAAAGAACAACAGTACAGTTGTACAAAAATGGCAATAAAAAACAGCAATACAATTTGACAAAAAAAGTAAGAACAGTGTAGAAACAATGATTCAAATAATAATACATAGAAGATGGCACTTAGTAGATTATACAACAGCCAGTACAGTCTATGATTGATAAGCAGCACAGATGGGTAGGACATAAGTGCAGCACTTGAGGGTGAGGAAATGCAGGGTTATAGGGGGTCAGAGGGACAAGGAGGATGGGGAAGGGTGGGAAAGAAGGGGCAGGGATAGTTGGCTAAGGGCACGCACATATGAAGTTGGTTGGGGATGTGCACATATGGAATGGTCCATTAGGAAGAAGTGAAGCTGTCTTTTGAAAGTGCTTGGTTTAGGGCAGGAATACAGGGCTGCTGGGAAACTGTTCCACTGTTTAGGAGCAGCAAAGGAGAAGGCCAAGGTAACATATTTGGGCTCTATGTCGTAATGGCGATCACAGAATAATGATCGCCGTTAGGATGAATGTACATTGCCGAAAATGAATTTCAGTGATGCACACTCATGGCGAGGAGCAAGAGGGTGTCCAAGACCTAGGGTACTGTTTTTTAATTCAGGGGGCTGCACTCCCCGTACCCTCCTACTAATGGATTCTCAACTCCAGGGGGGTGCATGTCAGTGGGGGGGTGAAAAACTTAGAAAGTGAAAAGCCACCTTCCGCCAAAAAAAAATAAAAGGCACCGCACCGGACCGAACCCTGCACCTCCCATCCGACCACCCTCCCCAACATGCTAGCGGATCAGCTTGGCAGCTGCCCGCCACACCCCCGCCCACATACCTTCCTTCCCCTGCCTCTTCCCCTTGCACGTGTGCATGCCTGCGTACATGTGCGTACTTCCCATCACTGTATGATGCCCACCCTGGTATCTGGTCACCCCCTGCCAGGTAGCCCTGAACACAGGCACCATAATTGAGTTGCCATTTTTATAGGTGCTCAATTGTGGTCACCTTATTCACAGGTTACCACATATTTGGAGTGTGATCTGGGGGTTACTAGTTGCTCAGTGTCAGAGGATCTGAGGGCATAGCAATGCAAGCAGAGTACTAGGAGGGAGGCCAGGGAGTGAGGTTTCTGCATGGAGGTAATGTTTTGCACCTATTGCCTAGGGAGGAGTCACATAGTGCAGTAGGGAAGGGCCACCCAAGCTTGCTGTAGAGGGAGCAGTGATTGGTGAGCCGGTTACAGATTAGAGCAAATCTACAAATGTTATTGTAGCTTACCATCCACTTGCAATGCAGTGTATTGGAGGAGTGGGCAAACATGGGTAGACCATAAGACAGTCTTGGAAGTTGGAGCCTGCGATCTACAGCAATGCAAGCTGAGGGGGAAATATTATTTCTGGCCCTATAGACTATACCAGTGCTAGAAGTAACGCCCTGGCACACTGACAGAATATAAGATGAGAAGTCTAGGATGGGATCTAGTGTGATTCTAAGGTACTTGAACATGTTGACTGTATCAAGAATGGTGCCACTCTTAGTTGTTACAATTAATTTGGGGGGTAGATTTGTGAGTTTGTGAGGTGTTCCAGAAAGCATAGGTTGGGACTTGGAGCAGTTCATGAGGAGTTTGTTGCCCTTGAGCCAGGACTGTACTGAGGTAAGGTCGGATGCAAGGTCACCATTAATGCTGGTTATGTTAGGGGAATGACAGAAGAACACCAGGTCATCCACATATAGGATGGGAGTTTTCTTGCTAAAATAGTGTGTGATAGAGTAGTTGTGAAGTGAGAACAGCAGGGGGCCTAGGATGGACCCTTGGGGGACACCCAGGGAGGTGGGAAGATATTCAGAGTGGGTGGAGACAATTCTGGTATGCTGATGCCTTTTGGAAAGATAGCTGGAGAACCATGGGAGTCCATTATCTGAAACTCCTAAGGACCTAAGTTTGTGAAGCAGAATCGGTGATTTACGGTGTCAAAGGCCTTTGTTATTCTACAAAGACAGCGCCTGTGAGGTTACCATGATCAGTCACAGAGTAGATTGCGTTCAACAGGGTAAGTAGTGCTGTAGTGGTGCTGTGGTTCTTACGAAAACCATGTTGTGCAGGGCATAGGAGATTATGCTGATCCAGGTGTGTTGTCAGTTGAGAGGCTACAATTTTCTTTAACAATTTGCTGAGTACTGGGAGTATTACTGTTAGCCAGTAGTTTGACAGTGACTTGGGGTTTCCCTTTTTTAGAATAGGTGTGATGCTGGCATTTTTCCAGCTTAAAGGTACCGCACCTGTGGTGAGTGAGAGGTTAAATATACAGGTTGGGGGGGTGAGCGTCCATTCTGCCAATTTCAGGAGTTTTGTAATGAGGCCATCAGGCAGCCGGACTTGGAATCGGATATTGGGAGAAGTTTTCAAACCTCTGTATTGGTGACAGATTTGAAGTAGAAAGGGGAGTTGAAGGTGGGAGATGGATTGGACTTATGGGTATCTGGGCTTGAGAGAGGGTTTACGGTGTCAGTGATCTCTGATAAATCAGAGAACTGCTGATTGAAAGCATTGGATATCGTAATATCGTGGGTTGTTGCAATTAATTACATTAAGTTCAAAATCAGAAGGGGTGCTGGGATTAGAATACCCCAGGGATTCTTTAAGGGTTTTCCAGTATCTGCTAGGTGATTTGTTTGAGGCTGTAAACTTCTCTCTATAATATTTGCTCTTACTTTGTCTAATGGCTGTCTTAAACTTATTTCTTAGGTGTCTATATTTAATCCAGTCATTGTAAGAGTTGGTGGCTTTGAAAGTGGCCCAGTTTTTGTCTCTTTCCTTTAGTAAAGCCAACAAAGGGTGGGTGAGCCACTTAGTTTTTCGGCCTCTAATCCACCTGGAAGTGAATGGGGCATGTTTGCTTCGCAGTTCAAGTAGGGTTGTGCTGAAGTAAAGAAGTGCATGGTCCATGTCAGTAGTAGCCCACAGGGGGGCCCAGTCAATGTTTGCCACGTCAGATTTAAAAATGGTTTGATTGAGGAGTGCATAGTTCCGGATAGGTATGATCCTGGGAGGGGCATGCTCAATGTTAGTCTGCCAGTTGCAATAGACAAGGAACTGATCAGTGATGGAGTCTCATAGAATTCCAGCCAAAGAGATTTTATCAGTGTTGGGTACAAGGATCCAGTCTATTAAGGTGGCTGTTTGGGCTGTATTTAACAGTTTAGTGGGTTGGATGATTATCTGAGAAAGAGTTTGTTTTTTGAGCAATGTGTCAACAGTCATTGGCGTGATTGAGCCAGTTGATATTGAAGTCTCCTGAAATCATCATTGTTGCTAACTAATGGCCCTACGGAGTCTATTAAGGATGAGAGTTTACTTAGGTTATTAGGTGGGACTGCAAAGGCAGACCACAAAGATCTCTTAAATTGCTTAAACTTGGAGAGATTCAGCAGTGTATCAGGCAATTTGTTTAACTAGTTAGCAGTTTGTCCTTCAATTAAGATTGGAATGTCTGCTCTGGGGCTCAGTAGTCCTGAGGACAAATTGTTACCTTGAGAGATTTCAGGATCAGTCCATTTCACGAAGCATTGTACTGTCAGAAACCCAGGCCGCTTCTTCATGGGGTTCCACTGTCATTTCCATGCTGATGTGGTTGGCTTTCCCACTTCTGGTTCACAAACTGTGGATTTTCTGGCTGAATGCAACCTTGAGCTGTGTGTCCAGCTTGTTTACATCTGTAGCAAAACATATTTCAATGTGCTTACACAACTTGTTGTAGTGTTGTGCTTGTGTAACTTGTTGAATAAAACTTTGTGGCCGTTAGCCTCTTGTTCCTCAGGGAATTCCACCCTGTAGAGATGCCAAAGGCAAGAAACCCTGGAAAGGGGTTCCACCCCTAGAGGTGCTGCAGGAAGAATTCCCTTAGGATAGAGGTACCTTAGGAAGCAGACCCCGAGGAGAGAGGTGAGCCACTAGAAGAAGAGGAGGTGAGGATGGTGGAGCAAAGAAAAAATGTTCCTGAGTGAAACAGAAAGGATGGAGTTTAAATAGGTCAGGCAGGGGGAGTGGCTGGCAGCTCAGCCCATTGAACCACAAGCTAAGCCTTTCATTTCAATGTACTTACACAACTTGGTGTAGTGTAGTGTTGTGCTTGTGCAACTTGTTGAACAAACCTTTGTGGCCATTCGCCTCTCATTCCTTGGGGAACACCACTCTGTAGAGATGCTAAAGGCAAAGAACCCTGGAGAAAGGTTCCACCCCTAGAGGTGCTGTGGGAAGGATTCCCTTAGGCTAAAGGTACCTTAGGAAGGAGCCCCCAAAAGAGTGTAGAGCAGAAAGCATTGCAAAACGTGATGAGTAAGTATCGTATCTTGATGGTCAAGTAGGTATTGTGTATTTAGGACCTTGGCACAGGTCAGCAGGAGACAATGGGAATGAATTACAACCTTCTTGTAGGTCTGAACAATTAGATAAGAAGGGGACATGTTTTCCTAAGAAGAGAGGGAATGGCAAATGAGGACCACTGTCCATCTCCATCCAACAGCGGAAACCTACCTAAGTAACCTAGGGAATGTGCTACTAAAACTTAACTAGATATTATGACCTTTGGCATAGAGGAAAGGAAAAAAAACTATTTGAAGAGGTAAGCTCTGTGAATCCAAGGTCTAGGTTGCCTTCCATCCAGTCTTTGGAATATTTTATTTAGTGATGGCTCTGCTGCTGCAATTTAGAAACCCAATTCACGGTACGTGGAAAATATTCCAATTTGGAGAAAGGCTGTCATTCTATCCCTCTAATGGGAATGCTGTGAAGGGTTGCAAGTGCTCTCTGCAACAACTTTCCCCCAAGGCTGGAGAAGAGCGATGACTGCTGAGGCACTCAGCCAGCCTACTGATCTAAGAACAAACCAGGTGAACCAGAGGCAGTCATAGGGAGGATAGCTTGGAAGGTGCCACCAAACCTGCTCAGCTAGCTAAAGGAGTCCCCTTGGGAGTAAGAGTCCCACTCCTCACAGCTGAAGTCATAATTTCTACATCAAGAGGTGCCACCAATACATCTACACAGCTAAAGCTCCACTCAGAGTGAGGACATTCCCACCATGAGCCAGATAGCAAGGACCCTGCCCTGAGTTTCATATGCTCAAGATGCAGACTTCGTGGGTGCAGAGCGAGACCGTCAGTCACAGGGCAGGCCCTGAGCCATGGTAAACTAATGGTCATGGTTGGCATGCCTCTGATTTATGAATAAGGGCATAAATTCAACTGGAAAACATTTGTAGACCCTCACGTAGGTCATGTACACTTGTCATCAAGCACAAAGAAGACTGAATCTCCACGTAGGTTAGTCTAAGCAATCATCAGACCCTCGCGTAGGTCTGAGAAACAGAGCAAAATGTCAATTCCCATAACTTCCAGGGAACGCATGCCAACCAGTTCCATTAGGAAAGCCAAATTATTGTGAAATGATATCTTTCATTACAGTTTAAATTTGTAAACATTACATGTAACATTTGAGTACATATTGGTTCAATATTTGAGAAATACAGAAGCTGTATGATTTGAGAAATACAGAACTTTACATATAGCATTTAAATGCATACTGTTGCAATATTTGGGAAATGCAGAAGCACTTTCAAGGAATTGTAGCCAGTGTAGTAAATTAAGTAGTCCAATGCATACCTTCACATTCGTTAATATCTTTTGTGCACACAATATATTAATATGGGAGATATACCTTGAAAGCCAATTTCCAAGTACTATTAAATGTCTGAGATTGTACAAGTAAATACTTGAAATTCTGTTCATAAGGAATGCAGCAGAATGATAAAAACTGATAACAAGCAAGTCAAAATTCATGGATTTACATATCTGTTTGCCTCTTCAAATGTCAGTTCCCAACCAGAAACCAATGCCCCTCTGTGACACCACAGTCCTCCGCCATAGGAATAATAGAGATGGCACAAGCAGACCACCAGGACACTGGCTGAGAAAGACTACAGAGCACCAAAGACAATGCTTCAAATTCATAAAGTTTACACATTAAAAGTTTAAATGCCATCCCAAGGCTAAATAGGGCAGCAATAACACGTACAAAGTGTGCTAGGCCTCCACGTTGCAGGCTGAGGGAAGCCAGGTATAAGTAATTAAGGAGCACACTCCAGCTTTTAAGTTTATTCTCTGAGAAGCACAGCACAAATGATTAAAGGTGCTTGCTTCAAATAATATATATAGAAGTGTAAAGATTGTTTTTTTAGTACGTGGAGGTAATAATGCATCTGCTAGAAGAGCAACACACAAGAATTGAAAGTTTGAGTTGTAGCTGCAGCATGCATTAGGAATTGAGAGGAGTCAAGTCCAAGTGCAAACTCTTAAGGGTAAATGAGCACAGGAGACTGCTACAGGCAGAAAACTCAGAAAGTGGAACTGAAAGCACATAGATAACAAGTGCAGTTAAACTGAGGCATTGCTACAAGTATGAATGAATGAATGAATAAATAAACAAATTGGAGCCTGCACAGCACAGAGTGCCTAAATAGCACAGCTCAATCAAGGGGAGCCATAGGATGCTAGGAAAACTAGAAAGCCAACCCCCCCCAAAAAAAATGTAACATGGAAAAAACAAGCACATGAGAACAGGAGAACAGATACAGGAGAGAGAGAGAGAAGCATAAGCAGCAGTCAGAGGCAAGCAAAATACTGACCCAAACAGGCAGGAGAAACATAAACCAGCAGAAAGTCCAGCAAACACCAAGCAGAAAATCCAAAGCACGAGAGGAGGGAGAAAAACATGCTGATGGTGGGGGGGGGGGGTTGCAGAGGGAGAAAGTAGAATCTGACAGACCCTCCAGCAGCAAACAAAAAGTGCTTCTCAGTGAAGCAGGATGGGTGGAGTTTAAATAGGACAGGCAGGGGACTAGCTGGTTACTCAGCCCTTTGAACCACAGGCCAAGCCTTTCATTTGTTCTTTTTTTTAACATAGTTTTTGCTGCTTTGCTATGGGCCAGGTTGGAACCATCTTCCACCTACTACCTTGCCCGTATACCCTCCAGTCGAGATCCACCACTCAGTCACTGGGGCAACCAGCCCACCCATGAAACACCGCTGTGCTGTCCCCCCCGCAGTCCCCCCCCAGGGCTAGGGTCATCTTCTCCCGCACTGCAGACATCTGGCCACCCATGTTGAAGGTAAAGACTGGCAGTGCACCCCCCTCGTGACTGGTGGACGGATCCGATGGTGGAGGTGGTAGGCAAGCAGATGTTTCAGTCTTGTGCCCATGTTTTCCGTTTTTTGTCATTCTGTCCCATGGCTGGGAGTGCACATGGGGATAGGCTGCCAGAGAACCCTTATGCAGCCTATCCATACCCATGCTCCCTATGCCCAGCCCACAAGCCGCAGATCCCATGCACCTCCACCCATGTGCACTCAGGTGGCAGTAAAGCAGTGGGACTCATCACCCACCCCCTGGTTGAGAGAACATCCACTGGAATACTCTACCAACCTCCCCCCAACTGGCTCTCTGATGGTCCAGTTTTTTACTGAAACTGGTTTGATGGCGTCAAGAGTGGTAGCTCTATCACTGTGCTGTTGGGTCAGCAAAACATATTTGTTCTAGTACAAAGTGAGGCTTGAAGTCCATGCCCAAGGGTGGCAGAAAATCTGGGTGCACTTCCTCTACTTTGAGGACTCAACTCTTGGCTGCTGTTCTGGTGCTATGGTCAGTGCTGTCAGTTTCTCCTCAATATGCTTTATTTTCTTTTCGAGCCCTATGATGTCCATCTAGGGCTTTTCATTAGTGGCTTGTGCAATGGGAGGCGGTTTCCCCAGACCTTTATTGACTCTCTCCACTTTGCCTGTAACTCTTCCTCACACACCTCTTCCAGCAGCTGTTTAAGATGGGGGTGGGGCATAGCTTTCTGGTCCTTCATCTGAAAGGAGCACATGGTCATTTGTGAGTGTACAGCTCCTTTCAGCACTTGCTCTAATCTGGTTTGATCAACTTGCCCTGGTGTGATTGCACCAGTCTCAACTGTTATCCAAATAACTGTTTCTAAATGAGTTAATCTCCTTTTTACTGTATGGTGGCTCTCAACTGGAACAGCAGGTCAGTGCCATTCTCAGTGGGTCTGTACATACTCTTTAACATTGCTAGGTAGTCTTGTGGGGTACAATTAGGTTGATTTGTATGCAAAGATCTGATAATATCTAAAGCAGTTCCCTGTAAACTTTCTACTACTCTTTTTTGTTTCTCATCTTCAGAATTCTTCCAGTCTTGAAGCATCTGAGTTGCTTGACCCATCCAACTGTAGTAGTCATTTTCCTTGGGGTGGGGACAATTTCTGACAATGTATGTAATCTTTGGTAGAAACTGGTGTTGTAATGAGACACAGAAATGGCTGCACATTCATGCAGCTCCAGTGCCAGATTGGCAAAAGGCACTTAGGGGCATCACACCTTCTTTCTGTAACAGGTCATCACATCCTTGGTAGTGATCCCTGCCACACTGGGAAATGACTGGAATTACATATCAAACTCTGGAGTGGCTGTGTGGTCCTTCAGTAAAGAATCTGGAGTGTCGCTGGACACCGAGACTTGCACTGTTTTGCACACTGGCCAACAACAACTTGACTTTTTCCACCCATTCAGCAGTCTGCACTGATGGGGAAGGGGGAAACAGGTGGCAGAATAGCAGACTAGTCCCCCTGCCATACAGGTGCCATACTTCTTCAGAACTTTCAGGTTTGATTGTGACGAGCAGTTTGCTCACATCAAACTCTGAATCACTCCCAGTTAAAGCAGTTATGCTCTGACTGACACAGTTGTACTTCACGACATATACCTTTAAATTTCACAAACTCTGCAGAGTGTCCAGTGGCTCCAACATGGTAGCCACAAAAGATACACTGTGTTCATCTTTGTTAGTCACCTCTTTCATATGGACTGCTATGGCATAGTTTAGATCCTCATTACTAATTGCTCTGATATGTTCACTCACCCTTTCCTTTAGTCTGTGTTTAGTTCTTCCCACATAGTATTTCCCACATGTGCATTTAGCAAGACATATTACATATGTTGTGTCACAGTTTATGAATTAATTAATTAAGCAATAAGGCACAACAGAGGGGTGTTATGGTGGGATAATGGCCCACCTTGGGTGGGTTGAAGGCAAGCACGAGGGGAAACCAAGTGCTTCCACAACCCAAAAAGGGCCATTATCCCACCATAACGCCACCCCCCTCCCCCTGGAGTTCATTATTGTGATTATGAAATGGGTCCCTATTAGTAAACTTTATTTATTTATTTTTTTTAAGTTTTATTGTTCATATTATTTAAACATTTTTTTGTCTGGTTGAAATAATGATTTAGAGACAAAATAGTGGCAAGTTAGAGTAAGGTGTCAATTGAATCATGTCAATAGGTGGCGCTAGCATGCAGTGGCTTGACACGCTAGTAGGGCATCGGGAGAGAGAGACTGCTTCTCGGATTTGTCTAGCACAGCATCAGGATAGAGACCGTTAATTTAGTGTGCTGGGGTAGATAAAGCCGTGGAACCGCTGCTCAGTACCCGGGTTGCTGTTCAGATTGGAGGAAGCAGCAGTGGGTACTTGATTATAAGCATGACTGCTTCACTTTTGGGGGGGGGTTTGTAAAAACCAGTTGATGTTTTTAATTGGTCTGTCTTATTTTGGTCAGGAGATGGAGTGGCATAATGGCATAGTGGCAGTGGTGATGAGTACGGAACATTGGTGAAAAAGATAAAAACAGAGGAAAACATTGTAAAAATATATCTAATGGGAGCAGGGAGCAGGGCAAGCAAATGTTAACACCTGACCTGGAGCACTGGTATGGGGGGGTGGTAGATGTGCCAGCGGGCAATCAGTGACAGTGGGCATTGATATACCACTGCTGATTGCTGGTAAGCAGGACTGGCTGCCAGGAGCTACTTTCACTGGTTCCATGTCATAATAGCGATCACAAAACAGCGATCGCTATTATTAAATCAAATTGGCGATATACACATGCGGGTGAAGAAACATTTGGCAAGGAGTCTGAGTTTTATGCGGGGTTGGGCTGTGCCCCCCGCATCCCCTACTAAAGGATTCTCAACTCCAGGGGGTGCATGTCAGGGAGGGGACGACACTCTGGACTCCAAAAAAAAAAAATAGATGCAGCGGTGGCCAGCAGCAAAATTCTTTCCTGCACCCAGCCCCAAACCCAGTACCAGCTGTGCCACTGTTAGCCACCCTCACCACCACATCACATGGCTAGCTCATCTGCAGCAGGTACACTACCCCCTCACAAACTCTCTCTCCTATCCCTCCCCTCACTATCCCCTCCTTCCAGTCACCCTTTCCTATGCTGGCTTTCACGTAGGGTCACTACCCTTGCAGGGTAGCCCATGAGGAAAGCACTGAATATGAGTCACCATTTTGACGGTCACTCATATTCAGTCACCATCCTAACTGGATATCACTTTCACCCAGCCGTTGTGCTGGGATAATGGCCAGGCTGAAAGTAGCTCTCATCTAATCCAGAGCCGTCATTCTGAACACCCATTTCATGATCTTAATCATTTCATAATTTCTAGGATTCTGGAATTCCTTGCATTCATGTACAATACGTGCATCTTCCAAATTTTTTACACATCTTGGGAAGTGGTGATAGCCAGGTATTCTGCCTAGTGATTGGCTATACAGAATGTACTAATATATCCCTAAGGTTCTTTGGCCTTCTGTACACCTGTCTTGGTGGTTTTTTGGCGATGTGAGAAGGCAGTAAGGAGGGCTAGGGGGATACTGGGATGCATGGGGAGAGGCATCACCAGTAGAAAACAGGAAGTTGTTATCCCTCTGTACAGACAGCTGGTGAGACCCCATCTGGAGTACTGTGTGCAGTTCTGGAGACCCCATCTCCACAAAGATATAGACAGGGTGGAGGCTTTCCAGAGGAGGATAACCAAAATGGTGCGGGGTCTGCACCAGAAGACATATGAAGAGAGACTAAAGGAGCTTAATATGTAATTTGTGTGGCCTTACTCCACATACAAGGACTTTTGGTGCTGAAGGCCGAAGATAAGGAGGGCAAGTCTGTTCACAAATACATAGTAGTCCGCAAGGGGGTGGTTCTGGAGGTTGTTAAAGCATTACATGACGCCGCCACTGGAGGACATGTGGGAGTAGAGAAACTTGCACAAAAAGTGCAGGCCAGGGTGGAGAAAGTCCATTATGGAGCTGTGTAAAGCCTGTCTGATTTGTGGATCCTGGAAAGCTGTAGGTAATACTCCTAGAGACCCCATGGTCTTGTCCCAAACTAATCGTCCCTTAGAGTGGGTAGCAGTGGATATTCTGGGCCCTTTGTCACTGACCCCCTAGTAAAAACAGGTATATCTTAGCAGTGGTGGTGACTGTTTCACAAAATGGGCCATAGTCTACTCACTGCCTGATCAGGAGACTCAAACAGTTGTAATGTTTTTGTGGAACAATTCATTTGCAAATATAGGGCCCCCAGGATTCATCCATATGGACCAGGGATAGAACTTTGAGTGAAGGTTGTTCCAGGAGGTGTGCAGACTCCTAGAAGTACATGAAATCAGGATCACTAAATAACTCACTTCTAGCCATGCTGTTCTCATACAGTCTACTACTGTATGTAATGTTGATTTACATGAGTAGTGTACAGTCCACACTGGGGCACATCCCATTTATGGTAATGTTCAGTCATGAAATCACACTCCCAGTGGAACTGCTTTATGGAGCTGATGTCCAGGATAGGTACTCTGATCCTGCCAATTATGAGACTAAAGTGGCTGGGTACCTCAGTACAGTGGCTGCAGCAGTAAAGAGGCACAGAGAGAAGGTCATAGATAAGGAGAAAGAGTAGTATGACCTTAAGGTAACTGGCTAGGTTTATGCAGAGGGTGGCTAGGTGTGGGTTAAGAATCAGTCATAAAAAGGGCGTTTGCCCCAAGCTGCAGCCATAGTTCAAGGGCCCATATCAAGTGATTAAGAAGGTCTCTAATGTGTTGTACGAACTGTTATCTGTAAATGACAGACGGACTGTAATCATGCATTATAACCAACTGAAACCTTATCATATGGCCAAGCCCACTGAGGGGACAATTGCTGAACCACAGCCCCCACCTGAACTTCCACCTCATGTTGTCAGGTGGCTGCTAAAAACCTTTAGGCTACAATGGCACTGCCAACAGAGACAGGACCTAGTCCAAGAACCACAGACTACCCATTTTCTGGACAATGAAGATTCTGAAGATAAAGAGAGAGAAACTGGTCAGCCCCGAAGGATGGCTCCCCTAGCAGGCCCTGATGCAGTGATTAGGCCCCAGAACATGAACATGAAGAAGCTGACCCTGCTGATCCTGGTGAAGGGCTCAGTGATGAGATGGCAACAGATAGACCTGCACTGCCAGTAGACACAAGCAGTGCCAGACCACAGACAATGTGCATGGCTCCTATTTGGCACAAGGACTATTTTATGGCCAGTGACTCAGACCCCAAGTTGCGTCAGCTGGATGGAGGCACACATCCTCATATGGGAAGGGGTACTGGGGTAGTATAATGGACCCATTTGGGCAAGCTTGCTCATGTGCTCAGAAACCTTGTAGGAGAAGGGACTCTGGGAGGCTTCTGGGGAAAAGAGGAGCATCAGGATCTGGTGCCTGTTCTGTGTCCTCTGGGCTGCTGAGTTTCTGAAATGACATCCCCAGGCACAAACAAAGGCAGAATGTGAGAAGGGCCTATAAAGGCAGGACTGTGCTGGAGGATGACAGAACTGGTGGAGATCTTGTGGTGAAAAGGTCTGCAGTGCTGGAAGTGGGTACAAGCTGTGCCATCCTAGGCCTCAAAAGCAGAGAGCAAACTGTGAACAGAGCTGCCGAATTCTGGAGAGGAAAAAAATGGCAACTGCATGCAAGCCAACATGTGAACGACATTGAAGATACAGTGTGGATAAAAAGATCAAGGGCTGCCAATTCAGGTCATGTAGCAGGCACTACAACATGGTGCCGTGCTGCCTTTGGCCTAGGGGTTTGGAAGTCAGAATGTTTGAGGGTAAGATCATGGCTTCAGTTGTCCAGAATGAGTGGAAAGAGGTCGGAAGAGCCTGTAGCCATTGCCCAAGGTTGCCAGTTCAGCACACAACAGAGGGAGAAAGCCTACCTGCAACATAGACGCCTTGGGAGAGCAGAGATCCAGTGGCCCGCTTCATGAAGAGAAGCCATCTGGGTCTGGGAACTGTGAGTATGCTACAGTGCAGTTTTGTTTTAAGGGACAGTGCCTGTTGTTTCACTGTGTTTCACAACTGTATTTTATTCTTTGGTAACCAAGTAAGGCCCACTAGGCACCAGTGCCTGTTTTCGGGGGTGACCTGGGAGCACTGGGGAGGTTAAGTGACTTGTTCAGATTCACACAGTATGCAAGTGGAGGTTGTGGGAATCAACTCCAGATCTGCTAGATGTACCAAGCTCATTCTCAGCTCTTTACTCTAACCTCTATGCTACTACTAGCCACAATTTGGATTACAAATACCTCCAGTTCAGGGGTTTTCTGCTATTTAAGTAATTGCATGGCCTATGGTGTTTGGGGAATTGAGCTCATTGCTCTGTTTAAAGAGCACCAATGTTAGCCAACCAGTAGTAATATCTCCTGGCCTGCAATCATTCTACACCTGTGGTACTCAGGGACTGAGTTAACAGAGCTCCCATTTGTGTCTGTTTAAAAGCTGGTACCAGGTGAGAAGGGGTAGCTCTGGCCTGCCTAGGAGGGCAGCTAAGAGGACCATGTTTGAAGTTGACATTTTCACTAACCTTCCTTCTTGCAGGTGGTCAGTTGTTAATAAAGCTGTGTTATTCTATCAAACTTGGCCTGGTTATTGACCCCCCCCCCCCCCCCATATGGTAGAGAAATGAATGTTTTCCTTAATGAGCCCACCAGTTGCTGAAGCTCTTGTCGCTTGGCCAACTGGAATGTCTCCAGCACTCACCCCTCAACTGCAATTTACCAGACCACTCCAGTTTATCAAAGGTGGTGGCAGCGCCATGTCTACAACCCAGGCATGCCTTGCTGTGGGATGCATCACAATACTGTACTGTACGATTTACCTCATACTTAAACTTTGTACAATTAAAGACAGCAGTTTCCAGTGTTCAAGCTTGTATCTTCATGTTTGATAGTGTCTCACATTATGAGTGTTGTATGTGTAGAGCTTAAGAAACACACAGCACACACAGAGACATATTAATCAGTGTGCTTTTATCAGCTTTAAACCTTTGACCCCTAACATTTTAAAACATTTCTTATGTATATGTGCTTACCATATCTTTCCCCTCCAAGGCAGACAGAAACATCCCCAAACAACATAACATTTAACCCGCCCCACATCAGCTGTACCCTAGATACTGTACATCGGAGGGGGCCAGAGATTGTGAGCACATACTCCACCCATTACAACTGATCTTGACAACCAGTTCATTTTACCGTTTAAGACCAAGAGACTTTAGTCCATAACAAATTCAGTCAAGAAGGGAAACCTGTATTACAGGGTGAGCAGCCAGTTAACTCTGAAGATGAAGCAAGAGCACTGGACTCTGGTATCTTTCTGTCTGGCATTCCATAGTTAGAACTTTTTTACTCTCCGGAACCACTAGAAGATGTGATCTATTTCATGGCATTTCTTTTCTAATTTCATTTTTAATTTTTTATACTGGAAATCAAGATGAGCTACATAGCCCTTTTTCACAAGTGACCAGTTGTACAGAAAGGTACAGGGTACAGGGCAGACAACATCACAATAAATTTCCCACAGTTGTTGAAGGTGTTTCTAACCAATATGAAGATGGAGTCTTTACAATGGATTGTACATGACGTACCTGGGAACAGAGACATATACACAGATATCCTGTCATTATCTACATCAGGGAGTCAACTGGAGCCTCTTGTGCCTGCACTGAGGCTCTCCCCATCATCGATCGCTGCCCAGCTCCCTGGACTGCAGAATCTCCATTCATTGGCAGTTACTCTGCTCCCTCCAGGCTGCCCTGCCAACCCAGCATGGCTGGAAGAGGTGCACATAAATCTGAATCTCTCTCAGCTGCCGCTTCAAAACCCAGAGGCTAATGAACCCTGCAGACATTTTAGCTACATCAGGGAGACAACAGGAGCCTCTCATGCCTGCAATGAGGCTCTCCCCATCACTGATCACCACCCAGCTCCCTGGACTGCAGAATCTCCTTTCATTGGCAGTTGCGCCACCCCCTCCATGCCACCCAACCAATCCAGTCTGGCCAGAAGGGGTATGCGTAAATTTGAATCTCTGTCATCTGCTACTTCAAAACCCAGTGGCTAATGAGCTCCTCAGACATCATTGCTACACTGGGGAGTCAACAGGAGCATCTCATGCCTGCACTCAGACTCTCCCCATCACCTATTGCTGCCCAGCTCCCTGGACTGCAGAATCTCCGTTCATTGGCGGTTACCCCCCTTCTAAGCCACCCAGCCAATCCAGCACAGTCAGAACTCTCCTCTTTAGGCTAATGCTTCAAGCGGCCCTTCCGTGCTGCGGCCCTCATGTGAAGGCCAGAGTGCGAAGAACTAGGATAGGAGTCTGCCAGAGAGTCAGCCAAGAGAATCTGCCAGCTGCTGCTTATGCTGCCCAGTTCTACAGATTTCTACTATGGGACTCTGATGCTGATAAGGCATTAAACTCAGGTACTACATAGGCAAATCATACTGTGTCTAAAGCTGTTGTATCTTAAATCTCAGTTCCTGCTACAAACTTTGTTTATGGCCATTCCATTGCACTCCTCATTTGCAAAGTCAAGTATTTTAGTGCTGCTTGTGTCTAGTTGATTAGAGTGGTTTACTCTACTGCTAATTACTACAAACCTAGATATCTTCTTGCCACCCCCATCATGCGATTGTTCAACCTCTCCATTAGCTCAGGTACTGTGCCCCTCTCCTGGAAAAATGCCAGGGTTATCACAGTTTTCAAAAAGGGTGATCCAAAAAACTTAACAAACTACTGTTCTATTGTGCTCCTGCCGACCCTCAGTAAACTCCTGGAGAAGCTTATCCATCGCCAGGTGTCAAACTTCATTGCCAACTTTAACCTGCAATCTCCTGCTCAGCATGGCTTTAGGCCAAACCACAGCACCACGATGGCCCTAGTGCAATTCACCAGTGACATCAGATCTGCTATGGACCAAGGCCAGCTTACTGGGGCTGTTTTTATTGACATGTCAAAGGCATTTTACTTGGTTAACCACAACCTGCTCCTGCATCAACTAGGCTCTATTGGCACCTCCCAATCCACACTTGCCTGGTTTGTCAGCTATCTGTGGAGCCGCTCCCAGTCTGTCTCCTGTCATAAAGTTTTCTCTTCCCCTGCCCTGCTTCGTTCAGGCATCCCACAAGGTTGCATACTTGGGCCCCTGCTCTTCTTTGTTAGTCAATAACCTACCTTCGGTACCCTCCCACAGTCTCTCCTCACTTTATGCTGATGACTTGGTCCTCTATGTCTCCTGCAGCTCTATTCATGAAATTAACTCCCACCTCTCCTCTGATCTTCATCGTATCCAAATGTGGCTTACGTCCCACTGCCTGGTGCTAAATGCTGCTAAGACCCATGCTATGCTCTTTGGGTCACAAAGGAAATATGTTGCTTCAACTCTGTGTCTCCAGGTTTCTTGTCTTGATGGCTTCCTTGTGGAAGTAACTCAGTCCTTCAAATACCTAGGGGTCATGCTGGATCCATCTTTCAACTTCCCTCTGCATGTCAAAGCTGTCTGCAAATCAGTCAGTGCTAAAACTGGATTGGCTTACCGAGTCCGTCAGTTTCTGACCCCTGCTGCCAGGATCTCTGTCGCCCAAGGCCTTCTCCTCCTTGGACTCTGCTATGCTTTGCCTGTCTTTGCTATGGCACAGGTAAGCATCTTGTAAATGTGGGACATTGCCTACAACAATGTCTGTAGATTTGAGCTATCTGCTCCTCGTCTTAAGCACCACTGTACTCTCTACTCTGATCTCCACTGGTTGTCTCCTTCCTCGCATCAGGTTTATTCATTTGGTTATCTGACTGACAACATTATTTGTTCTTCTATCCCCTCCACACTTGCTGTTATGCTCACCCCCATGGACTGCCCTCATTCCCTTCGTTCCATGTCTTTAGCTCTGTTATCTGTCCTAAAAAGCTCTACCAGGATGGGTGAACTGGCCTTCTCCTTCTATGCCCCAAAATTTTGACACTCTCTCCCACTTGATCTTAGGCACTCCAAATCCCACACCACTTTCAAGAAAGGCTTCTCCAATTACCTCCCCTCCCTTGACATTTGCAAATGTCCCTAGCTTCATGAGTCATGCAAATCTACCATTGTCCTGCACTTAAATTTCCCTGTGACCTATTGATTCCTCCCATCCCCACTCTTTCTCAACTGCAGCTACACACATTGTTCCCTGTCTGGGAGTTGTCTCCTTGCTGACTTACCAACAACACTGTTATGTTTTGTACATTATTAACAGTAAATTGTGCCTTTTGGTTTTTTTTGTTCCTATTATACTGTGTGATATGTACCTTCTCTACATACTATGTAACTTGCACCGCTGTATAACTGTTTGGAATCTCCTATTGTACAACACTGTATATGTATTTGTTTTTACCTGTTTCTTGATTTGTACTCTCCTGGGTCATGCCTGAAAATAGGCAGTTCTGTCTATTACACTTACTTGGTTACCAAAAACAAATAAATAAATAAATATATCCTACCTTGTGACATTGCACTTGTATTCTATATTTAACTCCCTCCCAATGTAACAGCAGTTGCCAAGGATGATTTTGTCATTCCTATGTCACTACAATCCTAGTTAGCCCATTCTGGGTCGAGTGTATATATTGCCATTTTCATCAGCACTGCTAAATACCTTACCTGAGTGCTAAATACCCTACCTGAGTGGTCTGTTTTACTGTTGTTTTGTCAACCCTGATAAACACCCTGTCTGGGTGGTCTGCACTTATTGCCTTTCTACCAATCCTGCTAAGTTACCAGCACCTACTCTAAGCCTAACAGCACCACACCAGGTTCTGTTAACATCCCTCACCTGCTATGGCTCCAAAAGGGATAGCTGCAACTCTGATGGTCATCAAGCTGTTTATTTATCTGGACTTAGTTGCTGCTGTGTATCTAATTCCCAGCCATGGCTGTTATAGTGGTCATGCATGGTTCTCCATTCATGGCATCGCTGCAGCTGAGGACTTTCCAGTTTTGTTAATCCTACTAATTGCTATAAACTATCCGCCTTGCTACTGAATCTCACAGTCACAGCCCTTACATCAGTCTTTGCCCTCCTTAGTAATTTAAAGGCAAATTACACCCTCATAGCATGTAAATTTTATTTGTTTCCATGTCAACAGACAATTCTTTTCTTGTAGCTGTCGGGGCTATATGTGTTTGTGTTCACTGTTCATAGTAGCCCCTGTAACTACCCTGGAGGTCGCCATTTTATGGTTGTCGTAATCTCATTGTCCTTGAGAGCTGCATTATCGTATGAGAACGTGATGTCACATCACCCATTTAAACCATACAGTTCTGTTCTGAAAAATAAGATACTTTGCAAAAACTCTCTGGAAACACATACATTAAATGCAGTTTAAAGGGGAAAAACTCAGCATTACAACACAATCAGTTTGCAAAGCTAACTGAAGGTAAATGTGGTATTTCACACCTTCCTGTTACTTGTTTCTTTGAATTCTAAATAAGCAGACAGACATGCTGTTGAGTCTAAAGTGTGATTATACATCATGTACTCATATGCTAACGTAGCTCTCAGGGATGATGAGATTTCAACAATCAGCAAATGGAGACCTCCATGATAGTTACAGGGCCTAGTATGAAGTGTCAAAACAAAGTACAACAACTGCATACATCTCTAACAGCTACATAGAAACATAGAATTTGATGGCAGATAAGGACCACTTGGCCCACCTAGTCTGCCCATTTCCCTACCTAACAGATAAGCTGCAGATCCTAGTTAACCAACAGCTACACAGAAAGAGTTGTCTGTTGACATGGAAACAAATAAAATGTACAAGATAAGAGAGTGTAGTTTTCTTCTAAAGCTGAGGAGCCTTCTTTTCATATCTGGTGATACCAAACCTAACTGTGACCCACTGAATTGTAAATTGCCTTCCCCCTCTGACCCTTGCTGGGTAGATATTAAAGGTCTGAAGCTGGTTCATATGAATGTCGACAGGCTTAGGCCAAAAATGGATGAACTTGAAGCCTGGGTTAGTCTCTACTCCCCTGACATCATTGGTGGCACTGAAACTTGGCTTAAACCTCAAGTCCAATTACATGAAACTGAGCTCCAAGGCTACAGTGTATTCAGGAAAGATAGGATAGGCAAGAGAAGTTGTGGGGTATTGATCTACATTTATTTATTTATTGTGTTTGGAGGACCATTGAGCTCGAGCCCTTTTTCAAAGGTGTCCAAGTCTATCAAGTTGCATACAACAGAACAAGTAACATTCAACAGCAAACCAATACAATACAATACAATACAATACAATACAATACACAACAGGCATAACAATAATTTCCATATTATAAGGAGCAGTGAGTTAACAAAAGACTTCCACAGTTGCAGGAGGCACCAACAAGGGGTGCAGGCTAATGCAACTAGCAGATATGCCATTAAATTCCATCCTATAATGTCTTCCAAACTGACCAACCTACCAGAGGGTGTGGAGTAGCTGTATATATACTAGATACATTTTTGGTGACCACTACCAATTCAACCTCTTTGCCTAAGGAGTTTGAAAATTTGACCCTGAAGGTTCAGCTTTCTCCCAATCTGTTTGTGTTATTGGATGTTACCCCCCACCCTTGGCAGGTCTAACGGCGCTAGACCACATACGCAATGAACTGAACATGACGACCTCGGAAGTCATAATCTTGGGAGACCTCAACCTCGACTGGCTATCAGCAAGCTCTGAACCCCTTAAAGAACTATGTGACACCTTCGGCCTTACATGATTAATTCCTGAAGTCACACACCCTAATAAGATAAACCCTGCCAACAGTATCTTAATTGACCTTATTCTAGTTAATAAGCCTCACCTTTTCACCCATTCAGGTGATTTTTTTCACTGACCTTAGTGACCATTGTTCCATTGCTTGTGTGAGGTCTGCTCCCAAACCAGCATCCTCTTTAAGATATATATATATATATATATATATATATATATATATATATATATATATATATATATATATATACAAAGAAGCAAATGTAACTTGCTCCTCTAGCATTCCATTCTGATTTACAAAACACTAGCTGACAAGATTTCTATCTAGCCAAGTCAGTGTTCGAAGCATATGAATCCTTTCAAAGGATTGTACTTTTGGCTATAGATAGACACACTCCATTGGTTAAAGTTCACTCAAAGAAAAAATCGTGCCCATGGTTTACGGCCAACCTGAAGGCCGCTTTACTTAATAGGGATGTTCTTTGGAAAAAAGTGCATAAAACCAAGCTCCCTGTTGACTGGTTGGCTTTCAGAATGCCTAGGAACACTTGTACTAAACTTGTCAGATCCGAAAAAGCTAAGTATTTTCAGAATGAACTGGACTCATCATCTAACTGTGCTTCTAATTTTTTGAAGACCATTAAGAATATAGAAGGGCATGAATCAGCAAATTTCCTCCCAGCCAAAATTATCTCTGGTGGCTCCACATTCACTGACAAACAGGCAATCCTAGATCTGCATAACAACCACTTTGCCACTGCTGGGCTCACTGTTGACTCCTCACCTGCCTATAATCTCTACACACAACTATGTAGTCGGGATACTGTTACACCCATTAGCATTACCTCTGTCCCTGACATGGCCTTCTCCTTTAGCCATGTGTCATTGAAACAAGTGGAAGATCTACTGCTAGCTCTGGATACCAGGAAAAGTGCAGGTGCTGACCTAATCGACCCCTATTTTCTGAAGCTCGCTTCCCTTGCATTATCAGCACCTATCACTCACCACTTTAATCTATCTCTTGCCCAAGGAGACCTCCCTTCCATTTGGAAAACTGCCCATGTTATTCCCCTCCTCAAATCTGGTGACTCAAGTGATTTAAACAATTAAAAACCGATATCTCTACTTCCCATCCTCTCTTAATTGCTCAAGAAAGTGGTTAACGTGCAGCTTAGGAGTACTTGGACCCCACCAATCTGCTGAACCCTGCTCAGTCAGGATTCGGAGCTTGTCACAGTACAATATCCGCACTCGCAAAGGTAACCAACGACTGGCAAAATTCTTTGGATGTCAAGAAATATGTATGTGTCTTGTTCCTTGATCTTAGCAAGGCATTCAGTACAGTGGACCATGACCTGCTGTTGGACACACTTCAAAGCATTGGCCTAGATTCTTCTGCCTTGAAATGGTTCAATGGTTACCTCTCTCAGAGATTCCAACAGGTTAAAGCCCTAGGGGATCTCTCTCCCCTAAAATTGCTCCAAAGAGGTGTGCTGCAAGGGCCTATTTTAGGATCATTGCTCTTTATTCTTTATATTAACATTGACTGTGGAATCAAAGCAGCGGACATGCATCTCTTCGCCGATGACATGGTCATATACATTGCTAGGCCTACCCTGGAGCAGGCCTGTATGGACCTACAGGTGGACTTTAATCAGCTGCAGTTAAACTTATTGAGCCAAAAACTACTTCTAAATGCAAAACAAATGAAGGCCATATTTTTCTCACCTTCTGCCATAGGTCAAAAACCTTCTCTACACAGCTTACCTCCACAGATTCTATCACTTCTAGGAGAACCTATTGAATATGTGACAAAATTTAAATATCTGGGGCTTTGGATATACTACAAGCTTACATTCTCTGATCATGTTGAGGAACTATCAAAGAAGCTAAGGAAGAGACTGGGCCTGTTCTTTTGGATCAAGCATCTCCTATCCCACGCCGCCAAAAAAATACTGGTCCAAACCACCTTTCTATCCTTATTGGACTATGCCGACTTCTTCTATGGCCAAGGCTCTACCTCCTCACTCTCTAAACTTGACTCACTGTGTCACCAAGGTTTGAGATTTATCTCTGATCTACCATACCTCACCCACCACTGCTCTCTGTATGCTGCAGTAGGCTGGACATCCCTCATGTTCTGAAGGCAAAGAAATGCATCCTTTTGGACTTTTAAAGCTATCATACATAAGCTTCTCCAGTATATCTCTGACTGTTTGCCCCTATGCACTGTAGGCAATTACTCCTTGTGCAGCCTCTCATTTATTTCCTTATACATTCCTAAAGTTAATTCACATTTTGGTAAAGCATCTATAAGCTATGTACTCCCTCACCTATGGAACAAATAACAAACAACTCTGAAGCTGGCTGCCCCAACAACCTTCTCCTCCTTCAAAAAGCTATTCTCTCATTCCTTTATAGAATCCTGTAACTGCCCCCACTGGAGACTAGTGAAATAAGTGTCAGACATCCATCCCCAGGCCTTGTGGTTCCCTGTTTATCACTCCTTCTTCCTTCTTCTCCTCCATATCACCCCTCCTTCCCTTTTTCATGTACATACTGCATAATAACGTATATTGACAATATTTTCTTTTCTTAGCCTCTTGCATATTGCCTGTATAGACATTGCCTAATACTGTACTATGTTTATGTCCTCTTCCACATTGTATTCCTTGATTGTACACCCATGTTTTTCTTTTGTATATTGTTTACTTTTATGTGCACTTGTCCAGGTCTACCTTGCAAATGAGCTTGCTCAATGGTGCTTCACCTGGTAAAATAAAGATTGATTGATTGATATGGTTTAGGTACAAATGCAGTGCAGTTTCTGGAAAAGGTGGGCGGTTCACATTAGGTCCACTATTAATGCCACAGTAAACCCCTCTGTGACACAGACCAGTTCAGCATGTGAGTACTTACTTGTCAAGCTACTGTTTGGGGGGATTAAGACACTTTGTCTTGGTTGTACATATAACCCCCCTCCCAAAGAGGTGAAACCTGCTCTGGCCTCCCTCACCTGTATCCTATCCAATACCTCCCTAGCTGAAGTGATAATACTTGGTGACTTCAACCTATACTGGCTGAGCAATGATGGAAATGGGTACAGATCGACCCTGTCCGATGTCCTCCTCACTCGGCTGATTAGTGAGCCCACTAGGCTGAATACCAAATCAGGACTGTAAGGTTAAAAAGGGATAGGGGGGACTGTGCAGAGAGGGACCAGGAAAAAGGCAGACATCCTGAACAAATACTTCTGTTCAGTGTTCACAGAGGAAGGAGAAGGGGAAGGGCCACAAAAAAGTAACAGAAGCTTTGGAGGGAGGGAGGGAGGGAGGTAGACACTAGTCCTTTTTTGGAGGACAGAGTCCTGAATAGAGTTACTAATCTGAAGGTGGACAAAGCAATGGGACCAGACATGGGTGTATCCATGGGTATTGAGGGAGCTCAGGGAGGTACTAGCTGCATCTCTGACAGTCTCATGTAACAGCTCACTGGAAACAGGAGTGGTTCTGGAGGACTGGAGGAGAGCAGATGTAGTCCCACTTCACAAAAGTGGTAGTAGGGAGGAGGCTGGCAATTATAGGCCAGTCAACCTGATAACAGTGGAAGGAAAGTTAATGCAATCACTGCTAAAGGAAAGAATTGTAGAATATCTTGAATACAGTGGGTTAAAACATCCGAGGTAGCATGGGTTCATGGGGGGAGGTCATGTCAAACGAAGCTGATAGATTTCTTTGACTGGGTGACAAAAGAATTAGAGCATGCTGGAGCGATGGACATGGCCTAGCTAAATTTCAGTAAGACTTTCAACACCGTTCCCCATAGGAGAATAGAAAAAGCAAGTTGTCTAGCTTGGGAGTGGGTCCAAAGGTGGAAAACTGGATAAGAAGTTGGTTAGAAGATAAGCGACAGATGGTAGGTGGTAAACAGAGTTCACTCTGAGGAAGGGACGGTGACCAGTGGGGTGTCTCAGGGATCAGTGCTGGAACTGGTCCTTTTTAATCTCTTTGTAAGTGACATTACAGAGGAGCTAGAAGGGAAGGTCTGCCTTTTTGTGGATGACACCAAAATCTGCAATAAGGTAGACACTCGGGGGGGGGGGTGGAAAGGATGAGCAGAGAACTTAGAAAACTAGGAGAGGTCATTGGTATGACAGGCTGGCTTCAATATGAAAATGTGCAAAATAATGCACTTAGGGCACAGAAACCCAGGGGTGGAGCACAAAATGGGTGGAGTGGTATTGATAACTACCAAGCACGAAAGAGACTCAGGGGCAATCATATTTGATGACATAAAGGTAGCCAGACAGTGCGACAAGGCAGTCTGGAGGGCTAGGGGGATACTGAGGTGCATAGGGAGAGGTATCACCAGCAGAAAGAGGGAGGTGGTGTTGCCTCTGTATAGATCTCTGGTAAGACCTCACCTAGAGTACTATGTCCAGTTCTGGAGACCATTTCTCTGGAATGACATAAACAGAGTGGACGTAGTCCAGAGGAGGGCTGTACTCCCTATGTAGCCTTTGTATTTCGTATTTCCTCCCTATTTTGGTGAGCTGTGTATTACTGTATTATTGTATTCTTCCCAGGTCCACCTTGCAAATGAGCTCTGCTCAGTGGTGTTCCATCTAGTTAAATAAAGATTGATTGATTGGTGCAAGGTCTGCATCAAAAATCCTATGAGTAGGGACTAAAGGACCTCAATAGGTACACACTGGAAAAAAGAGAGCGATATGATAGAGACCTTTAAATACTCTATGGGGGTAAATAAGGTACAGAAGGCAAGTATTTTTCAGAAAAAAATGAGCTCAAGAACAAGGGGACATGCTATGAAGCTGGAAAGGGGTAGATTCAAGAGAGATATGAAGAAGTATGTCTTCACAGAAAGAGTGGTGGACTCCTGGAACAGCCTTCTGGCTGAGGTAGTGGGGCCAAAAACAGTGGTGGGGTTCAAAAATGCATGAGATAAGCACATGGGAATCACAGTGCAAAGGGGGAAGGAGAAAGAACTGAAGACCAAGTAGGATCTGTGGTAAGCTAGGTAGAGAAAAATAGGCAGACTGGGTGGGTCAAGTCCATATCTGTCATTAAATTCTATGTTTCTATGGTAAGCACGCCTTCCTCGAATGGATCATTGTTAATAGACATGATAGAATAAAAGTGACTGGCTTACTTCCAGTTACACTCAGTGACCACTTCTCTGTGTTCCGCATCTGGAAAAATAATGCCCCAAAGCCCCCTTCCAAAGCCATTATGGCCAGAGACCTTTTGGCTTTCATGAATCCTCTTTCTGGAGTGACCTTGCAGATATACACTGGTGGGCTATAAATGACTTCCCCACTATTGACCGGGCCCTTGACTTCCTCAGTAACTTCCTTAGTATACTAAATAAACATGCACCTCTCAAACAGCATAGGGTAAATGGTCACTGCTCAAAGTGTTTGGACAGTGACCTATGGAAAGGCATGAAGCAGAGGGACAAGGCCTGGGGTCAGTTTAAACCCACTGGTCAGTTAGTTGATTAGCATTGCTATAGGCTGTCAGAAATTCCTATAAATCAGACCTAAAAATGCTGAGGCAGTACATTGAAGTCTACAGATCAAGAATCTATCTGACCCCAAAAAACTCTGGATGTAGGTAAACTATCTTCTTAGAGGTTGCTCTTGAGCCCTTGTCCACTGTATTACTGTTGATGGTAAAATTATCACAGATCCCAGCACATCGGCCAGTGTAGTTAATTATTTTACTGACCTTGACAGGTATGTGGCTCCCCAAAGCGGTATACTGCCTGCTCCCACTGACATTGACTCTTATACCTTGCAATTCCATTTCTGGCTTGTCACTAGGAAAGAGGTTCTCCTCCAGCTGAAGTGTATTAGAAGTGATGGTTTCCCTGAGTATGACAAACTTGAGCCCGAATTCCTAAAGATTGCTGCTCCTTCCATAGCCAAGCTGCTGCAGCCTTGGCTTATTTAATAAGTCCCTAATCCAGGACACTGTAACTGATAAGTGGAAACTTGCCACAGTTGTTCCTATCTACAAAGGAGGGTCCAAGGATCTAATATCCACAATGGGGGGGTGTCAAAGGACCTAATTGAGAACTATTACCCAATTTCTGTCCTGTGTTCCCTGGCGAAGACACAGGAGAGTCTAGTTTATAACCAACTCCAGGATTACCTAGAATTACATCACATCCCGTCTGATGCCTAGTATGGTTTTAGAGAACACCTTGGCACAGACACTGCACTGGTCCACCTGACTAACAACATCCTGGGGTCAATGGATCAAGGACAATTTACAGGAGCTGTTTTCATTGACCTTACCAAGGCATTTGACCTGGTAAACCATGACCTCTTGTTGTTGAAACTTGGACAGACTGGTCTAGACAACCTAGCTTGCAGCTGGTTTAGCCAATACCTAGGCAACAAGAAACAGCTTGTCAAATGGCAAGCTGGACTATTTGGTCTGAAATACATTACAATCGGTGTGCCACAGGGTGCCATATTAGGTCAATTGCTCATCTCACTGTCATAAAGGTGTAGGTCAGGAGACATAGGCAGATCAGAAGAAGTTGTAAAATTTCCAAGTGGCATTTTATTATTATTATCACTAACAATAAAATTGAAAAATTAAACTTGTACATAATAACTCTTCATACAGGCAGTACAAACAAAACAAAAATCCTTCCTCTGGGTCTCTCTCTTTAAACTTTCAATTTCTCTCTCTCAACAAAATGTTGCTCTTTTTATAAGATGTCTTTCCTGGCAGTTTAAACTTTTCATCCTGTTGGTGTAAATTCATCTCCTGTTTGTCACAAAAATCTCAGAACTTTGTCAGTTTCTTTTCTGTGACCAGCCTGAAGAATACATCCAGTCTCAACAAGTGCAACAAAACAGAACATTCTGTGTCAGAGATGGTTTCCTGTTCACAGTTCTGTTAACAAGCTTGGGGAGGTCAAAATATATCTCAAGGTTAATCACCCATGTTCCAACATCAGAAGTTACAGTTTGTTCCAGTCTGTCATAAATTATATTAATATTTTCTTAGCAGTTTCTGGTAAAACTAACAAAGCAACCTTTGGTGTTTTTTCAACCCATTCCTTCAGGAGGTTAACATGGTATATCTTGACAGGATTGTTCCTATCAGGGGGTCTCAGTCTCATAGTTAATTATACAAGTACATCTAACCAATTTATAAGGCCCTTGCTGCTTCATTAACAGTTTGTTTTCTCTAATGGTAACAGAACTGGATCTTTCACCTGGCTCAAAAACATTTTCTTTTACCCCGTGGTCATAGTACACCTTCTGCTGTTTTGGGGCTTCTTCCTGATTACTTGGGCAAGTTCAACATATTTTGCCAGTTTTTTTTCTCAGTGCACACATATAAGATGTACTAGATTATTTTCTGAGTGGGGTTATCTTCCTGTTTCTTTTATTACATCTAGTGGTCTTCTAAATTGTCTACCATACAATGTTTCAAGGAGTGAAAAACCTGTTTATGCTTGTGGCACTTCTCTGCAAGCAAAAAGCAGGTAAGGAAAGTACTGGTTTGCATACTTTTCCTATACCTTTCACAAACTTTTTTGACATGCATTTTAGGGTTTGATTAAAATGCTCAGCAAGACCATCTGTTTGAGGGTGATAAGGGGAGGTTATTATGGCACTGATACCTAGTAGTCAGTACAGCTCCTTCATCAATGCAGCACCAAAATTACTATGCTGAACATAATTTAGTAGTTGCGGTATTGGTCCTTGCAAGATGCTGAACATAGAAACATAGAAGCTGTCAGCAGAAAATGACCTCTTAGCCCACCTAGTCTGCAATAAAGTCCCTACCTACTGTGCTACTGTAGACCCTAATTGATCTCCAGCCTTACCCCCAGCTCTGTTACTAAGGTCCCGCTGTGTCTATCCCATGCATGTTTGAAACCTGTTACCATTTCAGTAACCACCACCTCTGCTAGGAGGCTGTTCCAGGTATCCACAACCCTTTCCATAAAGAAATATTTCCTCACATGCCTTCTAAGTCTCCTCCCCTTCCAGCTTCCTATAATGCCCCCTTGTCCTTGAGCATCTCTTTCTGTGCAATATGCCATCCTCCTGTACCTTACTAATACCCATGAGGTATTTGAATGCTTCTATCATGTCTCCCCTTTCTCTTCTTTCCTCCTGTAAGTACATATTTAATTCCCTGAGTCTTTCCTTATGGGGCTACTGATGTAGGCAATGCACCATTTTGATTGCCCTTCTCTGTACTTCTCTGTACCGCCAACACATGGACTATGTCCTTCCTGAGATGGGGCCTCCAGAACTAGATGCAGTGTTCCAGATGTGGCCTGACCATTGATCTATATATGGGTAACACTACCTCCCTTTTCTGCTGGTGATACCCTCCCTATGCACCCCAGCATCCTACTAGCCATTCCTACTGCCTTATGACACTGCTTTGCTTGCTACCTTCAGGTCATTAGGTATGATGACCCTGAGACCCCTTTCCAGTTTCATTGTTGTTAACTGCCCCCCAAATGATACACTGCACTTAGGTTTCTGAGCCCCATGTGCATAATTTTACATTTGTTGGCATTGAAGCCCAGTTGCCAAATTCTTGACCAGTCTTCCACTTTTTATAGATCTTCCTTCATTTTTTTCCAGCCCCCCCCATGTGTCCACCCTGTTGCAGATTTTTGTGTCATCTGTGAACAGGCATACCTTTCCTTCCAGCCCCTCTGCGATGTCACCAATAAAGTCATTGAAGAAGGCTAGTCCCACTACTAACCCCTGTGGCACCCCACTGGTTACCTTACCTTCCTCCGAGTGAACTCCATTTATCACCAACCTCTGAGTTCTGTTGCATAGCCAACTTTGTACCCATTTTACTATCCTTGGATGCACTAACATGCTGCCTAGCTTGTTTACCAGTCTTCTGTGTGTATCAGTGTTGTAGGCCTTACTGAAATCCAAGTAGGCCACATCCACCACTCCTTCCTGATCCACCTCCCTGGTAACCCAGTCAAAAAACTCTATCAGGTTTGTTTGGCAAGATCTACCTCCTGTGAACCCATGCTGCCTCAGATCCTGCAATCCACTGGTGTTAAGGTATTCCCAAAACCTTTCTTTAAGTAGAGTTTCTATAGCCTTGCCCACCACTGAAGTCACAGGTCAGTAGTTTCTTGCCTCCTCCCTATTCTCACTTTTGTGTAGTGGGACCACATCCACCCTCCTTCAGTTCCCTGGAACATCCCCTGTATCCAGTTATAGATTGAACAGGGCCATCAGAGGTGCAGACAGTTCCTCCTTTAGTTCCTTCAGTATCCTAGGGTGAACCCCACCAGGCCCCATAGCCTTATCTACTTTTAGTTTTTCTAGTTCCCTGAGGACTCTCTCCTCCGTAAAAGGGCCAGTGTCCACCTCCCTTCCCTTAATACCCTTCTCTGCTATCTGTGGCCCATCACCTACCCCTTCCTTTGTGAATACAGAACAAACGTACTTATTCAGTATCCAAAGGGAGGGTGGGGGAGTGGTAGGTGTGCTCTTAACCTTGTTTAGTGGTTGAAAAGTACTAGGTGCAAAATACTAGGGGGTAGACAAATAATTTAAGGTTCTACAGTAGTAGAAAATGTATCTGCACTCAGTAATGGTCCAAAGATATTTTTTGTTATATAGCAGGTGCTTTTATTTGCAAGTAGTTTAATTTACATCCTAGCACATCACTATGTAAAGTAAAAAATCCCAATAAGCAAATGGCTTGTATGGGAAAGCAGATTTTTGATAAAAATTCACATTACCAGTTTGTATTTGCCTTTCTTCTTTTTTCCTGGCTCAGTTGCCTAATAAATAAAGGTTCCAATGTTCATGTCCATTCATTTATTTATTTAAGCATTTTACCAGGAAGGCATACTGAGTAGGGTACTGCTCGATCACAGATGCATCCTGGGGGAGGGGAGAACATAGGAAGACAGATGAAAACAGTATAGACAAGAGAATACATAGTGGGAGAATCACTAACATTTGGATCTGATTACAAGTCCGTAGTAGCTTGAGAACCACAGTACGTACAGTATGAGGTAAATAGTTGAAGTCAGAATAGACAAGTGAATACATTGTGGACCCTACGAACTACGAACTCATAGATGTTCCTTCCAGATGATGAATAGTGGCAAACCCCAATCGCAGAGTACACCTGAGCAGGTGCAAACTGTGGCATGACATCTATACAATCCCCAGGCTAGGGGCAACTTCTGTTGCATGCTCTTGCTTTGGCTTCTGCTCCTCTACCTGCCTTCAGGTGTGTCTTCAGCATACTAGTTGCCATAGTGACTTTTCAGATTCATGTGGCTCCATCCTCAGAGCTAGTTTCCTGGGGGCTGTGACCTTTATTTTATGTGCCATTTCCATGCCAACAGAAAATACTGACAGAATAATAGTAGTAGTGGGGGGAAAAAAAGCATCTTTTTGGACTAAATTACAACCCTCTAAAGTGCTATAAACCAAGTGCTACTTAAACAATTTTATAATAAATATCTATCAAACCCCATTATATAAAAAAAAGTATATTTTGGTTTTTTATGCTTTTTAACAATTCATTTTTCAATATATATTATCCAGATCCAATAAACAATTACTTATTTAAATGCATTAATAAATATTTACATACAAAAAAAAATTGCTTTCATAAATCATAATTTTATATGCACTTTAAACACTCTAAAGTGGTATATAAAACCTTTTTAAAATAACCTGATTATGACTGAATACATAGGGAATGTGACAAGAACTTTGAAAAAATTAAACATAAATGGGGCTACATTGCAGGAGGAGTCCATTTTAGGGAGACAGAATTACTTTATAGATAGCTACTGAAACCATGGTCTTCATTTAAAGTCTTAGGGTGTAAAATTTGCAGTTCAAAAGTCCAGAACGCCTCCCTTTGTAAGAGCAAATCCTTTATATCTCCTCCCTGGGGCGGTATTTTCACTTTTTCAATGCCAATGAGAGTGAGCAAAGCAGCAGGTCCATGCCCTGCCACTGCGTAATGTTTGGCCATTGCATATTTAAAATTCTGAGTTCTGATTGCAGTTTTATGTTCACTCACTGTAGTCTTTAGGGCTATTTTTGTCTGACCTATATATGCCATCCCACATGGACAAGTGAGCATATATATCACGCCTTCAGTGGTACAATTAATAAAATCTCTTACTTTATGCTTTTTTCCAAATCTTGGGTGGTTGAAGGTTTTTGTATTTCGAGTGCTCCCACATTGGGCGCAATTGCAACACTTGTAGTTTCCTTCTGAGGCGGGGAACATCTAATCTGGGTGAATGCTGCTTTTATTTTCTCTAAACAGAGTCTTCACTAAGGAATCCTTCAAACTTCTTCCGTTTCTGTAACTGAATCTAGGACCTTTCTCTGATAACGGTTTTAACCATGTGTCTGCATCCAAAACGTTACAATTTTTTTATTGTATTTTTGATTTCTCCATATGCTTCATTATATACAGTGCAAAAAGTAATTTGTTCTATTTCCTCCACTTCTCCATTCTTTATTGCTAACAATTAATTTCTGTCTTATTGTCTACTTTTTCTACTGCTTTAACCAATGCCCATGGTTCATAACCTCTGTCGAGGAACCTTTTATACATTTTTGATGATTCTTCTAGCATTATTTCTTTCTCACTGCAATTTCTTTTTATTCTTAATAATTGCCCATAAGGGATATTGTTTTTTGTATGCTGTGGATGTTGACTCTTGTAATGTAGAGCCTTGTTTCAATCTAGTTGATTTTAGTTTTAGTTTATTAATTTGTTAGAGCACTCAATCTCATTGTGACTCTAGGCGCCTTACAGATACCTGAGTAATATAGACCAGTTAAAATATATCTAAAAATATAGACAAGAATAGGAGTTAAAAGGAGGGAAAAGCTTTATTAAACAAAAAGATCTTCAGATCCCTCTTGAAGGCACTAACCGAGGGGGCCTCTCTAAGCAATGGAGGCTGTAAATTCCACAGGTTAGGGTCATGATTGAAAAAGCCTGGGCACCAGATGACTTCAAATGATCCCTGAGAATTACTAGGAGGCCCTCCGCAGCTGGCTGACTGGAGGGGACAAGATGGGTGGTAGGGCTGTAGGAGGTCTTTCAGGTAACTGGGCCCAGACCATGAAGGGCTTTATAGGTCAGCAAACTGACCTTGAAGGTGATCTGCCATCTAATAGGAAGCCAGTGCAGAGAGTGCAGCACAGGTGTAATATGACACAACCTCGGGAGTCCAGTCAGCAGCCTGGCTGCTGCATTCTGCACTAGCTATAGGCAGCGAAGATCAGCCCCCGATAGCCCTAAGTAAAAGGCATTGCAGTAATCAAGCCATGATGCCACAAAGGCATGGACTAGTGATGATAGCTAGCCCAAGGGAATCAGGTGCACCTCCTTTGTCTGCTTTTTTGATAACTGTGTCTGGTAAATCTTTTATTTCTTGCAAAGCTTCTTGTTCTTTTTTACTTAAATTGTCACTTCCTCTTGCTTGTTCAGACCTTTTCAATACTTAGTCTACTTCTGTATCCACTAATTTGCTAAAAGTGTCAATTGTGGAATTTAAAGACATATTTGGTACGAATTTAGATTTTTTTCTAAATTTTTTTTTTCTCTAATACTTTCCATTTCTTCTTCTTCACTGTTCACTGTAATGAAACTCTGTACTCTGTTAACTGTTTGCAAGGGGTTTAGACAACTCTGTTGTTTAGCAAATGAATTTTGAGGTGCAGCTGTCTGTACATTTTAAAGAGCTGCTGACACCTCAAAGGCCTCTTTTAAAAACATAATATTTGGGTACAATTCAGCTTGCATGCCATATATATTATACAGATTTCTCCTCCCCATTATTTAATACTGCGGAAAGTTGCATGAATACATGGGGCCCGATTTTCAAAGGGCTGTGACGGATGCAAGGGAGTTGCATCAAAGGTGTTTGACACAAGTTGTGCATAACTTGTGTCAAATGCGATTTTACAACATGGCCTGCATCTCAAATCCCCCTTGCACAATGGTTGCATCCAACAACCCAGTGCGGCAGGGTGCAAGGGTGTTTGCACCATAGCGGGGCTGCCACATCCCCTTTATTGGGAATTTCAAAGCCCCACCATGGAAGCAGCAAGGGTGACCACTTAGACCAGACAGGAGCTGGTCTAAGTGGTTTGCATCCATGCCATAGGTTGGATGGGTGTACCAGGGCTAGAGAGATGGCAGTGTAGGCATCAGAGACAACTGTATGGCATCTGTGAGCACCCGTCGGGTTGCTGGTGCACACCATATAATACAAAACAGTAACAAAGCACCACATATGTAATAACCCCCCCGATCCAATGTCACCTAAGACAGCAGTTAAGCAGACCCCCATAGGACCCCAATCCCTGATCCCTGCCAAGCCACTGTACAAACCCCCCAGGTGGTTTGGAGGACTGCCCTGCCCAACCCCACCCCTCGCAATCATCCCTGTATAACAGTCCAAAAGTATGCCTGGTGGCTCAGTGAACCCCCACCCCATCAGGTATTGTCCCACCACCCTCACCCCCAATCCCAAATGGAAGCCGGCAGCCAGCACAACCTCCGAGACACCACCACGGTTGGTTGTCGATCAGGCCGCACAGATCATGCATTGTCAGTGAATGACATCTCAGTCACTGTAGCTCGGAACCATAAAGACAAGAAAAGTTTTCAGTCTAATATATAGAGAAGGTATTATTGTGACCGGGGGAACTGGCCTACTCCCACTGAGCCATGGAGCTTCCTTCTCCTCTCTGAAAATAAAAATAAAAGCTCAGAACAGATTAGCATGTCAGTTAAAAAGACAAAAAAATCAATCCCTAGAAAACATAAAAGTACTGTCAATTCATCAAAGGCCCTGAAGCTACAGTACCTGTTAAACCACATTATGCAAACAGCTAATAGTGCACCTACAAAATAAATGGAAGTTCAAAGTTCGCTTTCTAGTCTAAATGATAAGACTTTACAGAAAACGAAGTGTTATTATATGACTACAAGTACTTAAATATGTGAGAATGAGGTAGCAATCAGGAGGTTTCATGTAAAGGAGGGATAAATTATTCATCAGGCTATAAACAGCAGCTCCAGTGGAAGACTGCAATGCTGTACAGTCAAGTAATTACTATATCCTCATACGAGCAGGCCTTTTGTTAGAAAAAACATGTTCAAAAACTCAGGTAATGCCAGCCACTTTGATGGTGCTGCAGAGTGTTTCAATTGTGTTCTTTTATGTTTGATTTGTGTAACTTAAGTGACTTTGTCTGTACTCTATGCCTGATTTGTCTGATGTTATATTCTTGTAATCTGTATGTACCTGCAACCCAATACCCTATGTACCAGATCTGATTGTTTTGTAAATTATTTGCTGTTTTTCTCATGACCTTTATGTTGTAACCTCCTGGGTCGTGCCTGAAAATAGTCACTTCTGTGTCTAGTGTACCTACCCGGTTAACAAAAACTAAATAAATAAATAACTGTTTGCGTTATTCAGAAAGTGAAGATTAGAAATATATTTATTAACTGCCCCAGTGCTAAATCTTGTTTCATTAATGCAGTGGGTTGTAAGTGGCCCTGGTCGTGAAGAGGGATTACAAGAATGAAACTGAATCAACAGGCAAACTTGCATCTTAAGTAATAAAGAATGGTACTGTGCTTGCATGGACTGCGTAATGTCAGTGAACGAGTGCTCAGTCACTGTAGCTCAGAACTGTCATTCACTGACAGTATGCAGTCCTTGTGAGCACAATCAACAGCCAGCTATGGTGGTGTGTGGAGGGCTGTGCTAGCTGCCAGCATCTATTTGGGATTGGGGGGATGCAGGGTGGTGCAACAATACTTAATGGAGTGGGAGGGCAGGGGGTCCACTGGGCCAACAAGCATACTTTTGGACTTTTTATACAGGGGTGATCACTGGGGCTGGGGTGGGGAAGGGCAGTCCTCTGAACCACCTGGGAGGATTTCTGCAGTGGGTTGGTGGGGATTGGGATGAGGGTCCACTATGGGGGGGTCTGCTTTCTTAGGTGACATCGAATGGGGGGGATTATTACATACATGTAGTGCTTTGTTACCGTTTTGTATTATACGGCAAGCACCAGCACCCTAATGGGTTCTGACGGATACTATACAGTTCTCCCTGATGCCCACACTGCCATCTCCTTGGCACCTGGTACACCCTTGGCACCCTCCTGGCCTACTGTTTCTCCCCGCTCCCCTCCGTCCGGCTTCTCTAGTGTTATGTCGGTGGGGGTGTCGGATACCTGTGCCACATCATACAGTTGCGGCCAGGTATTTGGCACATTTGTGTTTTATGGTAAACCTGGGCAGTTTGGCTCCCACTGGTGCCTTCTATTGGGTCTTCCTGAAAATCCTGCTGTATAGACCCTCCATTTCTTGTGTTCTGATTTGAGTCACTGTCGCTTTCATCTGTAGTTTCCAAATTATCAATTCTAAATTTATTTTTATCTCTGTTGTTATCTTTGTCTTCTCCCATGACAGTTATACACTGTGCTGAGGAGCTTCAGAGAAATTAGACTCTAATATGAAACAATTTAAAGAACTAACAATACAAAACGTACAAATATGAATGAGATGCCCACGTTTATGGGGAAGACGTGTATAACTGGCATGGGAGAACTGGCGAGGTGGAATCGAAAATTTATACAATAACATTCCACACAGAGAAGGATTGGCGGCAATCCAAAAAAATGGTTAGGAGGACAACCAAGGAGCACTGTGTCCTCTACTGAATTAATTTTTAAATTAACTGATTTGGTACTTACTTCATAATGTTAATAATGTTTATTAATTTTCCAACAAACAAAACCAAGATTACACTCACAATTACAGTTTGCACATATGATCCAGCAATGTAAGCCACACAGGTAAGAGACAAATTGAGTAATACATTTACATACTGATTGTGATGGACTGCTATAAGTAAGACAGAGGCAGGAAAAATAAGCATTTGTCAATGCCGAATGGTTGCTTGCTGGCATTAGCAGTCGAAGTGCAGGCATTAGACAGATACAGTATAGGAATGGCAGTGAAGTATTGAACTGACACCAACTCCACCCCCACCCTGTAGAGATGGATAGGCATCGGGGTGTGCCTTTGGGTCATCGCCCATAATGGTAACAACATTTCACCTTACCCTACCATGCAGACACTTACAAGTGTTGAGGTGTGCCTTGCGGTGTTCGGGCTTTACACTCACCTCATTCCATAAGGAAACATACTGAAATGAGTGCAGTATAAGAAAATGGGGTGAACTCTGGGGCCAAAGAGTCCAAGGCACACCTTGATGCCTGTCACTGGCTGCAGGGTGGGGGTGAAATGGCGTGAGCATTACTGTTGACAATCCCAAGTCACATCCCTGACACCTGTCAGTTCCTACAGGGTAGGGCATTATGGTCAGAAACCCTAATGCCCTGGGCGTTTCTTGGTATTTTTACTCCAAGTTTTCAACATGGGCTTTTTGTGATCCCACTGCATGAGCAGTGACACTATCAGTTCATTAATTGAAAGGTGATTTTGCACAGCGACTGCACCATTTGGTGCCACAGGTGTGAAAACACATTTCGAACAGGATGTGAAAAATGACAGCTGTACTGTTCCTGAGGAGGTGTAAAAAAATGGTAATGTTGAAAATCTGGAGTAAAATTAAAAAAAACCTGGTGAAGTCATGAGTGTGCATAGAAACTGCGCAATACACACCCGTAATTGTTTTGGGGATTTTTTACACCAGATTTTCAACATAGGCATTTTGGGCCTCTGCTCATGAACAGTGTCACTGTGATTTTCTTAATATGTCCCGAACACTGATTTCCCACAGCGACTGCTCTATTCTGCACCAGAAGTGTGAAAACACATTTTGACCAGGATGTGAAAAATGGCAGCAGTACTGTTCATAAGGAGGTGTGGAAAAATGCCAGTGCTGAAAATCTGAAGTGAAAATATTACAGATTTGTGAAGTTGCGAGGGTGTGTGGAAACTGTGCAATGCACACTTGTAACACAGTCATTTTATGGACTTTCATCACCAAATTTTCAACATAGGTGTAACCCCCCTGCAAATGGGGGTTCCCAAAAGACTTCCAGGAGCTTGCTTGAATGCTCCAAGCCTGAATGGTGTTTGGCATTTAAGCCATTTATCAGTGAGTGTTTTTAAAGCCTCTGGTACTGTCTCTTTAAGAGCTGTCTGCTTGCAGACATAATTAGTTGTATGGGGACTGTGTTTCTTTTGATTGAGTACCACTCAAGCTGCTGCCAATTCACTTCATTTTGCAGTCACTAGGAGTGCAAAGGAACCTATCTGAAAGATGTAACTGTTTGCCAGAAATTATTTAGAGTAATAATGAAATTACAGTTTGTCTAACCTGCTTTCTTTGCAGTCAGAACTGTGTCTGCTAGTTCCCCATTCTAGTTTTGAACTGCTGAACTGGACCAATCAGTGTGGGGTAAGCTAGCTCTAAAATGGTGCCTTGGACGAATCAGAACTTGGACTCATAATCTGAGCCAGCCACAAGAGGATTGTATGGGCAGTGACTCTGGGAGATGTAGTTTAGACTTCAGTGCCTTTTGGACCAACAGCAGCAGTCTATTGTGAGTGACAGCCAATCCAGTCAAGAACTGGGAGGAACTCAAAGGAAGTGCCCGTTTTGTCGGTTGGAGTTTCAGTTGAGCTTTGGCAGTGAAGAAGGAAGGAGCCCTGCTTTTTCAGGGTGCAGTTTTAGTCAAAAAGCGTTGTAAGACCCAGAGTTCCGGTCTGCAGCTTGTGTAACAGCTTGTTAGGACTGAATCCGTCCTGTGAAAAGAATCAAAGGATCTCTGAAGAGTAGAAACCAGGCTCACCCTGTAGAAGACTGGAGGAATGCTGAAAATTGCACTCTGTCTGTCAGGAACTGAATCTGCTGTGTGTTCTCCGGGTATTGTGCAGTAATTGCGATCGGGATACAGATGCAGCCTGCCTGGTATAGTGCTTTCTTTTATGGATGTGTGAAGAGGTTTGTGTACCTCAAGTGAGCCCTGCTGACATTGAAGGACCCTATCTTATTTGGAGGTCGTGAGTACTAATTCAGGGTCGCCCTGTTGAATTGCCACATTAAATCCAAATGGAATTACTGTACTGCTGACTGTTTAATTCTCCTTTCTCTGTGTGAAAGGGCCCCTACCAGCTGCCACGGTTTGGACTAGCCACTAGGGCTTGGGTACCCAGGGACAGTAACAGATAGGGATAGGCCTGTGCACAGAGCCATAAGTAGATTATTAGAGTGATAAGCTAATTAACCTGATTTCCCTGTCCTTGTTATATCCCCTAAATAAATCAGAGCTGCTTGTTTCAGCAAAGTTATACTGCCTGAGGTATTTGTCTATGTTAAAGTACTGTACTGTGATTGTTGCACTGTATCTCATTTCACAGGAGGTCCCAGTGCGGAACCAATCCTGGGGTAAGTGTATACTGTGAAGGTAATTCTGATATATTGTGTGGGCCACTAGTGGGAAGAAGGGGTTGCAGTGTCCCAGAGGCTGTGACCAAGTTAGTTTAACTATTGCAAACCCTGACCTCTGGGTGGAGGCACCGCCATTGGATCCAGGCCCCTCAACCTGTTAGTGGCAAATCAGGCAGGGGTAGTAGCCCCTGGGATAGCGCCATCTAGGGGTTACATCTTGGAGGCTCACTGCTGGGATTGTGTGTCCTCTAGTGGCCATATTTACGAACCACTGTTAAGAAAAAAATGGGTACCCCGACAGAAGTGGCTGTGCACCGGCTGGTGGAGTGGTGTACTGGGGAGGAGATCGACCCCCAAACTGCTATGCTTATCCTGGACATCCCCCTGGGTATCAATACGGACACTGTTCAGGGAGTACTTTCCAAGGTGGAAGGTTTACAAAACCCTGTGGTGGTGGGTCGGCATGCTAATCTGCTCACCCACACTTTCCTGGCCCTAGTAGAGTTTAAGGATCCCATAGATAGCTCCAAAGTGCCACAGACCATTACCCCAGAGGGAGCCCTCACTGCTTGGAGAGTGATAACTAAGGACAGTAAAGACCCGGGAGGAATCAGCCCCCACCACTATCTGAAACTTTGAGGAGAAATTTGCTGAATGGTTGCTGGAGGGGAAAACTGTGGAGGACTTGAAGAAACTATTCTTGCCACCTGGGGTGTTCCTCCCCAACACCTCTCCTGCTCCAGTGCCCGTAATGGTGGCTGAACCAATGCAGACTCCTATTTCTGCACCTGCCATTAGTCACGACTCTTACCGAAGGTTGAGGATCTCTCTGGCACCCTCCCCACCCCCCAAGGGGAGGATGACTGGGAGACCTGGATAGACTATGTTGCCCCCCAAGTGCTAGAATGGCAATGCTCGGAAGGCGAAAAGCGAAAGAGGGTTAGTGAGAGCCTCCGAGGTCCTGCCCTGGCTACCATCCGTGCTAAGCGGGCCAGTAACCCTGAAGCGACTGCACAGGCCTATCTTGAGGCCTTGGAGAATGTGTATGGGAGCCCAGATTCTGATGAGGACCTATGGTGGAGAGTAAGAAATGCACAACAGTACCAAGGGGAGTTGTTGTCTGTGTATGTTCTCGGCTGGAAAAATTGTTGCAAGAATGCCTCAGAAAGGGTAGTTTGCCGCGATTGAACTGGACCGAACCAGACTGGACAGAATCCTTAAGTCTGCCCCTTCTCAGAACTGCTGTTGCTTCAGTTACACCTGGCAAATCAACTGAATCCCCACCCTCCTATGAATGAGTTAATGAGAGAAATCGAGGAGTTGAAAAAGGCGACCGGAGGTACCTGCACCAACAGCTGTGGCTACGACCCGAGTGACTGAGGGTGACCCATCAAGTGAAGTTCAGGGCAGAGGTTGACAGTCAATGAGTGCTCTGACAAGGAAAAGATATGCCACAATGGGCGAACTGTGAGAGAGATCGGGAATTCAAAAACAGTCCTTTATGAAGGCCACGCCTGCAAGTACGGGCCCTGACCTATATCCGACTGCATCTGCTATGGGGTTGGGGGTACCCACCCATGTATCTCCTGCTGATAACAGCTCCAAACTCAATTCCTTGACCATGGAAGTGGAGAAACTGACGAGATGTCTCCAAATGCTTATCACGCCGCAGACAGAGATGGCACCCAGGTTTCCAGTTAGTAATACCCCCACCCTGGCTCCCAGTGTGGCGCCTCGGCCAGCTCAAACTCCAGAAAGTATGTTTTGCTATAATTGTGGGAAAGATGGGCACATGAAAGGAATGCCAGTCCCCAAAAGACACTGACAAAGTTGCATATAGGCTACAAGGAGAGCTTGGAGAAGAAATCAGTGGTTAAGAGGTGCACGACATGATCCCAGTGAGGGCACCAAAATGCTAATTCACGTCCTTTTGTGGCAAGGTCAGTTGCCCAGGCCCCCACTACCGCCTCCAGACTGGTCCAGAATAGTGGGTCCCTCCATGGAGACCACTGTAAAGGTGAATGGAGTGTCTACAAGAGCTGTATTAGACAGTGGCTCCCAAGTGACAATTATGTTCCAGGATTGGTATCAGAAGCATTTGTCAGATGTGCCACCTACAACCATTAGAAGGACTGCATGTATGGGGTTAAGTGAAGGCCCCTACCCTATTCCGGTATATCCAATTTGGCTGTCTTTCCCCACCTCCGTGGCTGGAGTGGCCGAACAAGTAGAGACCCTAGCCTTAGTGTGTCCCCCACTGGACTGTATGATGGTGTCCCTTTGTTGATTGGAACAAATGCTCATATGTTCGGAAGGCTGGCACAGTTGTGTTATGAAAACAGGGGTCAAAGACTAGTAGAGCTTTAAGAGTTCCGGCTTTAATTAAGAAGGCCTATGAGGCACAGAGAGATGCTGAAAAACAGAACCAGAGGAACCGGTCGGAATTGTATGGAAGAAGGATCCTGAGTCTCTGATCCTGGCGCAAATGCCAGTGTACCTTACAGGGAGAGGTCCGTATCAGAAAGGATGTTAGAATAAAATATTAATGTTGGATGCACCAGGCAATGGAAAATTGCCAGAGGACTGCTGGTCAAGCCTAGTATTTTGCCCGCTAGAGCCCATGCTTATGCCAGAAGGGTAATGGTCCAAGTTCATAATGTGTCTGAAAGAGACATTCGAGTAAACAGAGGTTGCATCCTGGCTAATGTGCATTGTGCAGACACTGCAGTGCTACCCAGCAGCAAGAGTTCAAGGAAGAATGACAGAGTAACGCCTGACTTGTTTGATTTCGCGACCCCGCTGCCAGCTGAATGGAAAGTGAGGATCAGTGAGAAGCTTGCCCAGAGAGACCAGGTGTTTTCTTTAAAGGAATGGGATGTAGGATCGTGCAAGGAGCTGAGCACAATATCCGGCTGCATGACGAAAAGACCATTTCGTGAGAGGTCTCGACGCCTGGCACCTGCTGACATAGATGATGTGAGACGGCATCTGCAAGAGATGTTAGCTGCTGGTGTAATACAAGAATCCAGAAGCCTTATGCTTCCCCATTGTGGTAGTGAGAAAAAGAATGGAACAGTAAGGATGTGTGTGATTATCCATCTTAAACCGCGGACTATCCCTGATCAGTACACAATGCCCCGCATTCAGGATGCTTTGGACTGCCTAAACGGGAGCAAGTGGTTCTCTGTGCTGGATCTCCGGTGGGTACTACCAGATCCCGATGGCCCTAGAGGACCGTGAGAAGACGGCCTTTATCTGTCCGCTGGCTTCTATGAATTCATGAGGATGCCTTGGGATTTCAGGTGCCCCAGCCACTTTTCAACGATTGATGGAGCGTGCAGTGGGGACATGAACTTACTAGAGTGCCTGGTATACCTAGATGATGTTATTGTGTTTGGCAGCTCACTGGAGGAACATGAGAGCAGATTATTTAAGGTATTGGACCGACTGGAGGACTTTGGCCTTAAACTGTCCATTGATAAGTGTCAATTCTTTCAAACATCAGTAAAGTATGTGGGACACATAGTATCCACCGAGGAATAGAGACCGACCAAGTAAAGTTGAGGCCTTGACCACCTGGCCACAGCCCAAAAATCTAAAAGAACTGCAAAGATTCCTGGATTCTGTGGTTATTATCGGCGCTTCATCAAGGACTATTCAAGAGTGATCCGCCCTTTACTTAACCTTACTCAAGGGTATCCCCAACCCACAAAAATACCAAAAGTCAGCGTCCCTCAAGACTGAAAGAGTGTATTTTCATCCGAGTGAAGTATTTGGGGCCCGCTGGACTCCTGATTGTGAGACTGCTTTTCATGAGATCATATATCAACTACCCATGCTCCAGTGCTGGCCTATGCCGATCCAAGAAAACTTCGTCCTGCACACTGATGCTAGCTTGCAAGGGTTGGGGGCTGTGTTGTACCAAGAGCACGAGAATGGCCTGAGACCAGTGGCCTTTGCCAGTAGAAGCCTGACCCCATCCGAAAAGAACTATCCTGTACATAAGTTAGAGTTCCTAGCTTTGAAGTGGGCTATTGTTGACCAATTCCATGAGTACTTGTATGGGGCTAAAATACTAGTAAAAACTGACAATAATCCTTTGACCTATGTACAGACCTCAGCTAAGTTGGATGCCACTGGCCATAGGTGGCTTTCTGCATTATCTACATATGACTATGCTCTCGAATACCGAGCAGGTCTGAACCACATAGATGCTGATGCTCTCTCCCGGAGGCCTGTTCCCAGAATGATTGGGTCCGATTGGCAGAACCTGACATTCGGCACTCTGCCGAAAGTTTGACAGGGAGGAACAAATGTCCACGGACGAGTGGACTGCATGGTGGATTGCTTGGGACCCTCTGAGAATTGCATACCTGCTGCTTATTGCCACTTTTCTGCAATAGACATTGGTGCACTGCCTCAGCTGGACAATGACAGTATTCGTGGCTCAATCCGCGATCCCATGATCAAAGCAGCTTTAGAAGCCCTCTATGCAGGAAAAGATGTGTCCAAATTACACTCCACTGATTTGAGAACTGCACTGTTATACAAAGAAGGTCCTAAGTTGAAACTGATCAATAAACTGTTATACAGAGAAACAGTAGACAGAGGGGACAAGTAGACAAACAACAACTAGTGCTGCCCACTGCCTTCGAGACTCAGTACTGAGGTCCTTGCACAACCACATGGGGCACCTTGGTATAGACAGAACACTTGACTTGGTGAGATCCAGATTCTATTGGCCTAAGATGGGGGCTGATGTGGAGCAACACATTCGAACTTGTAGTCGCTGCTTACAGAGGAAAGCTTTGCCCCAGAGGGCTGCCCCCCTTGTTAACATCACCACCAGTGCACCCATGGAGCTGGTCTGTATTGATTTTCTGAGTTTGGAGTCAGATCAAAGAAATATCAGTAATGTGCTGGTGGTCACTGACCATTTCACGAGATATGCCCAAGCTTTCCCCACCAAAGACCAGAAAGCATCCACTGTGGCCAAAGTACTTGTAGAAAACTTTTGTTCACTATGGGGCTCCACAAAGAATCCATTCTGATCAAGGGAGACTTTGAGAGTCATCTGATCAAAGAGATGCTTTCTCTGTGGGAGGTGCGAAAGTCCAGAACCACTCCTTTCCACCCCAGGGGACCCACAGCCTGAACGTTTCAACCTACTTTGCTAGATATGCTAGGCACCCTGCACCCAAAGGACAAGCCTAGATGGAGCCAACAAATTAGCACCCTGGTACATGCTTATAACTGCACCAAAGTGATGCCACTGGATTCTCCCCCTACCGCCTGATGTTTGGAAGAAGCTCGACTACCAGTAGATGTGTGTTTTGGGGTCTCTCTGATGGGGTTCAAGCTGACAACTATTTACAGTATGTGCAAAAGTTAAAGGCCCAGCTAACTCATGCGTACCAACTGGCTCAAACCATGGCTGCCAAAGAAATCTGGCCAACAAAGAAAGGTATGATAAAAGGTGAAAGCACAGGAACTCCAGGAGGAGATCGGGTATTGCTAAGAAATCTGGGACTGCATGGCAAGCACAAGATTGCTGACAGATGGCACCATCTCCCTCACATTGTAGTGGGCAAACTAGATGATCTGCCAGTGTACAAAGTAAGGCCTGAGAATAATTCAAAAGATGTAAAAACAATGCATAGAAATCATTTACTGCCCATTGGACAAATCTTAATTGAGTCTGAGCCCTGATCCCCCTCTGGACCAGTGACTAGAGCTGCTGCTAAGAAAAGATCAAGAAAGTCTGCACCTACAGAAGCAAAGTTAAAGTGTTCCCTCCACAAGTCCCAGTTGAGCATGACTGTCAGTCCATATCGGAAGAAAGTGAGAGTGACTTTGAATACTATCCTTCTTACGAACTGAGTCAATTGTTTCGGGCAATCCCTAGTCAAATACTGGAGATGAAGCTGGGCCTTCTGGACTGTCTAAGCCCCAGCTTCATCCCTGGAGCCAATGCTCCCAGAAAGTGAAGTGCAAAGCATCAGATCAGATGAAATGGAATCATTGTGCATGGTTGAACTGTTTGAGCTTTCAGGGAGGAAAATGATAGATTGGGGCAGACTGGTGATACACCGAACAAGAAGAGTATTTTGAGTGCCCTGACAGTCCACTGCCAGTGTCCGAAAGCTCTCCATGCGAGCCAAATGTTGTGGACTCAGAAACTGTAACTCCTGGAGCTGAAAGTGCCCCAAGTTCTAGCCTCTCTACCCCCATGGAGACTCCCCTGACAAGTGAGGACAATGCTGAAAATGAGGCTCAGAGTGCAGAGACTATAACAGTTCCCCCTAGAAAGACTGGTCGAGCTGTAAAGCCTGTGGTGCACCTCAGTTATGATTCACTTGGGAGGCCTGTGGACTTGCCTCTCAATGTTGTCCATAAAGGAGTGTATGTGTCCCCGAGCTCATTGCCCAAACTGAGCATCAGTGCTAACTCCAAGTTACTTGTGTTGCCGTCTAAGTATGGTGCCCTTGCCCCATCCAGCCCCAAGGTAACTGATAGGGAAGGGCCCCCTCTCTTCAGGTTTCATGTACAAGAGGTAATAACCTGAGTTATGGTACAATGTGTATGTAATACTGTGTAAAGAGGACGTACTGCAATGTTTCAGAAATGTGTTCTTGGTAAAATGATATATTGACTGATGATTACATATGCGAGCCTAATGCAGATGTATATGGTTGCAGTTGAAACTTATGAGGTACTTGCTTGACGAGACGTCAAGCTTTCCCAGGCCAGGAAGGGTGTAACCCCTGCAAATGGGGGTTCCCAAAAGACTTCCAGGAGCTTGCTTGAATGCTCCAAGCCTGAATGGTGTTTGGCATTTAAGCCATTTATCAGTGAGTGTTTTAAAGCCTCTGGTACTGTCTCTTTAAGAGCTGTCTGCTTGCAGACATAATTAGTTTGTATGGGGACTGTGTGTTTCTTTGATTGAGTACCACTCAAGCTGCTGCCAATTCACTTCATTTTTGCAGTCACTAGGAGTGCAAAGGGAACCTATCTGAAAGATGTAACTGTTTGCCAGAAATTATTTAGAGTAATAATGAAATTACAGTTTGTCTAACCTGCTTTCTTTGCAGTCAGAACTGTGTCTGCTAGTTCCCATTCTAGTTTTGAACTGCTGAACTGGACCAATCAGTGTGTGAAGTAGCTCTAAAATGGTGCCTTGACGAATCAGAACTTGGACTCATAATCTGAGCCAGCCACAAGAGGATTGTATGGGCAGTGACTCTGGGAGATGTAGTTTAGACTTCAGTGCCTTTTGGACCAACAGCAGCAGTCTATTGTGAGTGACAGCCAATCCAGTCAAGAACTGGGAGGAACTCAAAGGAAGTGCCGGTTTTGTCGGTTGGAGTTTCAGTTGAGCTTTGGCAGTGAAGAAGGAAGGAGCCCTGTGCTTTTCAGGGTGCAGTTTTAGTCAAAAAGCGTGTAAGACCCAGAGTTCGGTCTGCAGCTTGTGTAACAGCTTGTTAGGACTGAATCCGTCCTGTGAAAAGAATCAAAGGATCTCTGAAGAGTAGAAACCAGGCTCACCCTGTAGAAGACTGGAGGAATTGCTGAAAATTGCACTCTGTCTGTCAGGAACTGAATCTGCTGTGTGTTCTCCGGGTATTGTGCAGTAATTGCGATCGGGATACAGATGCAGCCTGCCTGGTATAGTGCTTTCTTTTATATGGATGTGTGAAGAGGTTTGTGTACCTCAAGTGAGCCCTGCTGACATTGAAGGACCCTATCTTATTTGGAGGTCGTGAGTACTAATTCAGGTCGCTCCTGTTGAATTGCCACATTAAATCCAAATGGAATTACTGTACTGCTGACTGTTTAATTCTCCTTTCTCTGTGTGAAAGGGCCCTACCAGCTGCCACGGTTTGGACTAGCCACTAGGGCTTGGGTACCCAGGGACAGTAACAGATAGGGATAGGCCTGTGCACAGAGCCATAAATAGATTATTAGAGTGATAAGCTAATTAACCTGATTTCCCCTGTCCTTGTTATATCCCCTAAATAAATCAGAGCTGCTTGTTTCAGCAAAGTTATACTGCCTGAGGTATTTGTCTATATTAAAGTACTGTACTGTGATTGTTGCACTGTATCTCATTTCACAGGAGGTCCCAGTGCGGAACCAATCCTGGGGTAAGTGTATACTGTGAAGGTAATTCTGATATATTGTGTGGGCCACTAGTGGGAAGAAAGGGGGGTTGCAGTGTCCCAGAGGGCTGTGACCAAGTTAGTTTAACTATTGCAAACCCTGACCTCTGGGTGGAGGCACCCGCCATTGGATCCAGGCCCCTCAACCTGTTAGTGGCAAATCAGGCAGGGGTAGTAGCCCCTGGGATAGCGCCATCTAGGGGTTACATAGGCATTTTAAGACCTCTGCTCATGAATAGTGTCACTGAGATTTTCTTAATCTGTCCCAAATATTGAATTTGCATACACGACCATGCCATTGTGCGCTACATGTGCGAAAACACATTTTGGGTGAGATGTGAACAATGACAGCTGTACTGTTTATAAGGAGGTGTGGTAAAATGGTAATGTTGAAAATCTGGAGTGAAAATATTAAAAATTCTTAAAGTTACGAGTGTACGTATGAACTGCGCAATGCACGCTCATAAAACTGTCATTTTTGGGAATTTTTTCACCAAATTTTCAACATAGGATTTTGGGGGGCCTACCTCATGAACTGTGACACTGTTGTTTCATTGATCTGTCCTGAAAGGTGGTTCCGTGTAGTGACCATGAAATTATCTTTCTGGACTGAATAACAAAATGACAGTGACTGAGTCCATGAGGTGGGGTCCAAAGAACCCCATGTTGAAAATTTGGTGAAAAAATTCCTAAAAATGGCTGAGATATCCACTTAAGTCGAAAAACCCCTATTTATGCCATCATACAGCTTACCGGCATTTCTTCAGTTCCCGGTCAGCTTTGAAGAGTGCAGACATGTTCCTGGTCCACCAAAGATCATTGCACCAGGCTCTGGAGGTAAGCATGGGGTGAGGGTGTGTGTGGGGAGGTGGGGTGCACAGAGGGTGGGCGTGTGGGTACCACAGACAGCGTGGGACCATTTTCTTTATTTTTACAGGAAAAAAACACCGCGTGACTATCGGCATGCTGGGGATGGGCTCCCAGAGTGCCACCTGGATGTTTATTGGGGAAGGTGGGAGTGGATCCAGTGGGGATGGTGCACCCCATTGGCCATACAGTGGCTGGGGGGATGCATGAGTCAAAGGGGGATTGGGCACCCCCCTCAGCACACAACAAATGGGAGGGTGCATCATGCCAATGGGGATTAGGCTACCCCATCGGCAAATAAAATGGGAAGGGGATCATGCCGACAGGGAGATTGGGCACCCCTATCGGCTTTTATTTAATAGATTTATTTAATGAAATGTTTCACCAGGAAGGCACACTGAATGGCAGGCGACAGCTTTCCGTTGGCTTTGTGGAGACTGTGAAAGGCCGATGGAGAAGCCGTCGCCATGGGGACACCACACAATGCAGCTGTGTAATTGGCTGCTACAGTCAGGGACACCCCGCAGCAAAAACAGCTGACTGTGTAGTGATGGGGCGCTCTTTGATTGCAGCAGCCAAGATTCTTTGAGCGTAGTGGCATGCTCATTAATGGCCATCATCGACAGCCTGCTCCTCTATTCACCACGGCAGAGACCATCCCCAGAACAGATTGCTGCCATTCGGCACAACACTGCTGTGCCTCCACAACCCACTTATGAAAAACACCTGCCAGGAGTACAAGTTACTAAATAAATCTGTCATGAAGCATCTAAGGATGCTATGAACAACAGCCTCATGTGGTGTATTCTCTTCACCTATAGGCTAAAGGAAAAAGGAAAAAAAAAACACAAAGGACCAGGCAAAAACTAATCTAATATATATACAAAATATATTGTGTCTACTGTGGTAATTGACATTCTATTTAAACAGGTCATACATTGCATAACTAGAAGAGGATCTAAGTTGAGGGCACCAAAGGGTATATGCTAGGTACTTCACCCTATTCCAGTTTTAGGCTTTAAATAGGCAAGAAAGGGATTCCAAACAGAGTAATACTGTGGAATAGTATTAGCTGCAACATGTGACAGATGCTCTAAGGAGGCCATCTTAGCAAGAGAGTTAAGAAGTTCCAACATTGAGGGAATATCTGTTGTTCTCCATTTGCACAATATCAACTGCTTAGCTGAGCAGAGCCACCCAGCATTTTAGGAAAGGATTCAACTGTGTATGTTGAGGTGGTAACCCAAGTACCCAGGTGAGGGGGTCAAGCCTCATTGTGGGACCCTCAATTTGTGTGACTAGGTTGCAAACAGACTTCCAGAAGGGAATTATAAGTGGACACTGCCAGATGATGTGGTATAAATCCTCCACCCATACTGGCATCTCCAACAGAAGTTGTTATCTATAAGTTTCTATTTCTATAACAGAGCCGGAGTTCTGTACCAGTGATGGAGGAATTTATTTTGAATGAGCCTGCTCCTGGTATCTGGAAAGGCTGTATGTTCCTGTTTCAGCAGAGCTTCCATTAGGGGTCTGTTATCTGGGTACTAAGGACGGAACTTACTTCTAATTATTTTACTTTTGGACAAGAATATTACCAACAAACACATGAGACAGATATAGGGACAACCTTGGCCCCCTCCCTTGCAAATATTTTTGTTGGCGAATGGGAGGAACAGACAATCTGGGATGATAGTACAAATAAATGACACAACAATGTGATGAAATGGATGAGGTTTGTGGATGATATATATTTTGTATGGAATGGGACAGAACCTGGCCTGGATTTGTTCCTTAAATATATCAATTTGTGTGATCCTAATTTGAAATGTATGGCTACACACAGTAATAAGGAAGTGAACTACTTGCAACTAACCATATATACGAAAAATGACAAAACTGTTCAGAAAAGAAACAGATCGAAACACAGTTCTGCATTAAAACAGCCAGCATCCACAGCATACAAAAAAAACAGTATCCCTTATGTGCAAATATTAGGAATGAAAAGAAATTGCAGTGAGAAAGAAATAATGCTGAAAGAATCATCAAAAATGTGTAAAAGGTTCCTCAACAGAGGTTATGAATCATGGACATTGGTTAAAGCAGTAGAAAAAGTAGATAATAAGACAGAAATAAATTGTTAGCAATAAAGAATAGAGAATAGGAGGAAATAGAACAAATTACTTTTTGCACTGTATATAGTGAAGACTATGGAGAGATCAAAAATACAATAAAAATTTTTTTTAAATTTTTGATGCAGACCCATGGTTAAAACCGTAGCAGACAAAGGTCTTCAGTTACAGAATGGATAGACGCATGGCTTAATTCTAGAACACAATCCATTAGTGTTAACAGAATCAATTCTGCTTGAGCTGAGATGACTAGTGGGGTGCCTTTGGGCTATGTGTTGGGGCCCTGTTTGTTCAATATATATATTGCTTCAATGTGTGTTAACAATAGAGTTTGGGTATCTAAGTTTGCCGATGACACCAGGGTAGGGCATCTAGTGAACAACCAGGATGATGCCACATGACTCCAAGAAGCTTTAAATGCATTGGAAACTTGGGCACTGGACAAAAAACTGACATTCAATGTAGATAAATGTTGTGTTATGCATTTTGGGAGACTAAATATATATACTGGTCATATACACTTGGAGGACAAATACTGAGTATTGTGGAGCAATAATTATCATTCAAAACACATTGTAATTCGGTTATTAAGAAATCAAGTAGTATACTGCACTGTATTAATAAGCATATTACATGCAGGAGAAAAGAGGTCTTGTTACCCCTTAATACATCTCAGGTGAGGCCACATTTAGACTACTGTGCACAGTTTTGGTCACCAAGTGGAAGGGCCAGGATAGCAGCACTGGAAAGAATCCAGCGGAGAGCAACTCGTAACATACAGGAGGCAGAAGGAGATGATTATCAAATGAGGCTGAATATTTTGGGCCTATACCCCTTGGAGTTTAGATGGTTAAGAGGGGACATGTGTTTGATTTACAAATCACTCATAATTCAGGCTTATGGGAGCTCCTGGGGTTGAGATTCAGGGAATCATCATGCATTACTAAGGCACACCCTCTATAATTGTTAGTGGATTGTCCTAAAACAAATAAAAGAAAATCCTGGCTCACCCAAAGAGTAACTAACATTTGGAACAAACTACCATAAGAGGTTGTAGCCAGTGATAATATGAATACTGTTAAGAATAGATTGGATAGTTTTCTTATCAAGCATAAGATTCTGGGGTACTCATGAATTGGCGAGCAAAATGACTATTGTCTACATAGCTCTGTATTTACCTATGATACCTATGATTTTCCTCCCACCCTTCCCACTGCTGTCACCTTCCACTTAACCTGTCTACTGCTCCCCATGCCTTACCATTCCCTCTCTTCCAGAAACATAGAAACATAGAATCTGATGCAGATTAGGAGTGCTTGGCTCACCTAGTCTGCCCATTTCCCTACCTAATGCATAGGCTGCAGATCCTAGTTAACCAACAGACTACTTCCTCCTACCCCCCCACTAGAATTACCTTATGTCTGTTCCATGCATTCTTGAATTTCCCCACTGTTTTTGACTCCACTACCTCCTCAGGAAGGCTGTTCCATGCATCCACAACCCTCTCCGTGAACAAATACTTCCTCACATTACCTCTGAGCCATCCCCCCTCTATCTTCAAATTGTGCTCCCTTGTTCTTGCACATCTCTTTTTCTGAAAGATGCTACCATCTTGGACTCTGTTGATTCCCTTGATGTACTTGAAAGTTTCTATCATGTCCCTCCTCTCCCTTCTCTCCTCGGGTGTATACATATTAAGCTTCTTTAATCTCTCTTCATATGTCTTCTGGTGCAGACCCTGCACCATTTTAGTTGCCCTCCTCTGGACAGCCTCCATCCTGTCTATGTCCTTGCGGAGATGGGGGTCTCCAGAACTGGATGCAGAACTCCAGATGTGTTCTCACCAACTGTCTATACAGAGGGATTACAACTTCCTGTTTTCTACTGGTGATGCCTCTCCATATGCATCCCAGTATCCCACCAGCCCTCCTTACTGCCTTCTCACATTGCTTGCCCACCTTAAGGTCATATGATATGACTACCCCCAGGTCAATTTCCATTTCTGTTGTTGTTATTATCTCCCCCCCCATCCAGATACTATTGTTTACCCCAATACCACTATCCTGATCTCCTCTCTTCCTGAGCCCTGCCACTCCTGGTAGAATCCTGACCTACTTGTAAGCTGTGCTACCTACTGTCAGTACTTCCTTGATCACCTCGCTTACCCAGCTACTGTTATTATCAGCCACAGTGACCTAAATCTGTACATACATTCTCTATGTAAATATTTTCCTCAATTGGGATTATCCCCGTATGCATGTGTGTGTATATATATATATATATTTATATTTACATATATATATATGTATACATATATATATATAATTTTTTTTGTTGTTGTTGCTGTTTTTGTTTATTACTGTGTTATATTGCATTGTAATTTTGTATATTGTATTGTAAGTGCATTGCACATCATTGCCTCAGGACTTCCTTGTAAATGAGCCTGCTCAATGGAGTTATTTCCTGCCAATAAACTTTGACTTGACTTGAGTTGAGATCAGCCCTGTGCCAGGTCTGTGCCAAGCAGCTAAGTGCTCAACGGCACTAGAGGGCTTACAGCAGATGCAAACTGCCATATCCCCAACATTGGAATTCACACCTCTAGAGGGCACATGTTCAAGTACCATTAAACCAGCCAGAGCTGGTCTAATGATCTGTGTGCCACTTGCAGACCGCTCCCTGGGCAGGAGGGAACATGTGCCACCACCCGCCCGTGATCTCCCATGCCCCATGACATAATCGTATGTACACTGGCATTGTATATGGCCAGTGCACCAACCCAGTAAACAAAACACACCCACCTGCAAGAGCTTCAGAGCCCTTTGTGGTGCGGTGCCAGCAGTGGCCCCCTCATGATGCCCAGCATGCAGACACCCTCAACACACTGGCATGGCAGTGGCACAGCTATAGCTCCATCAGGGTGCAGGTGCCAACCCTCCCATCACTCATCTGTGTGCCACCAGTCCTCTCTAGGTATTGTCCCATTCCCCACAACCCTGGTGGCCTCCCGGTCAGTCTCTTTTCCTAGGCCCAGATGTCACCCAACTGCTCTGCAGCTTGTAGCAAACCTCTCAGGTACACTGCCTTTTTGGCACATGGCCACATTTGCCACAAGCTGTAGGACTTTGATGCCAAGACCCTGCTCGATAGTGAATTGGGCACATGGTCCCTGGTGCACCAGCAATCGGCGCAAGCTGCCATTGGCATAGCTTGCACCAACCTTTATGAATCAAGATCAATATGTCTTACTGAAACCTGATTCCCTAACCATAACAAAGTCACAATCCATAACCTAGTTCTCCACTCGTTTGCCTCTCCCTTTCTTCCCTGCTACAAGGGATGAAAGGGTGGGTTGGGTATTATCTGAAAACAGTCTCTCTCTGTGCAACCTGTTGGCAGTTTATTCCTTACTTCTTGGCAATAAAGTTTTCCAAACCATTAACTGTATTGTTCTTTTGATTGTAAATGTATTCATATATTTTTTAAAGATTATTCTACTTTACTTTCATCCCTTGTTCCTCTCTCCTCTCACTTGCTTATTCTTGGTGATTCTAACTTCTGAATTGATCTCTGTCTTGACTCAAACTCTCAGTGTTTTATCGATCTTGAGAGTTTTAGTTTGTCATAACTTGTCAATGACCCAACTCACCAGAAGGGCTGAAAAAAAACTGGCCACTCTGAGAGAGACTGTGGTGCTGCTGGTAAAACTAACATGAGGAGAAACAAAGAGACTGAAGTCTGCCCCATCTGGTGCTCTTCAATAGTAGCACTTCTAAAGATACAGCCACACAGATGGGTGAGTATAAAAAGTGAAACAGCTGCATAAAGTTACTGTTCAAAATCAGACAAGTGCTGAAAGAATGCAAACAATTGCAGAACAATGTGCTGAAACTATGTAAAAAATGTTAGAAACAGCAATCATGATGCTAAATACAATTTATCAAAGTGAGATACTTGGCAAAAGGCAGTATATGGCAATTCAAGGATTAAGGCACTTTGCAGTTCATTGTTCAAGTAACAGCTGAGATCTGCAAAACAAAAATGGGAAAAACACAGTACATTACCATAAGCAGAGATCTCAACCATGTCTACCAGCTCAGTTGGACTGGGTTGGGTTGGTGCAAGTTGTCAGCCAGGACATAATCAATATTTTCATGGGGGATAGCCCTCATATGATCCCCAACACTTTCTTTTAGCTTTGTCTTGGGTCTTCCTACATGCATTAGTAATCGTCACACAGACAGGCACACTACTGGTGTCACAATTAATAAACTTCCATATGTAAACGTGTTTACCATTATTAGGATTCACAAAGCAATCTGTGGCTATGATCACATCACACTACTTACATACTTAGTACCCACCTGGCTGCCCCATCATGTCAAGTGTAAACTATTACATAGTCTCTTTTCATCTATGTAGACTCCTTTATAAAACCATTTGTGGGGGCCTTGGATCATGGAGATTAATGTGGTTTTCAAAACTGAGGTGGCTTTTCAGGAGGATCACGAGGTATTTTAATTCTAGAACCCTTACAATCTGGTTTCCATCACTGTCGAGGAGGTTGAAATCAAAGTTGGTGTTTTTCTTGATGCCAGAAAAAAATATGGGTTTAGTTTTTTGGCATTGAGGACCAGATCATGCGTGGAGAACCAGGTGTGGAGTCTGCTGAAACTGGATTGAAGTTTGTGTCTGAGGGAGGTAGGGTCCTCATCACAGCAGAAAAGGGCTGCATCATTAGCATAGAGGATGAGTTTGGTGGCAGTACAGATGTCAAGGAGGAAGTTAATAAAGAGAATAAAGAGTAGTGGGCCAAGGATGGAGCTTTGGGGGACTCCATACTTGATGTGAAGGGAGTTGGAGAGGTGTCCCTTAATAGTGGTTCTATGGGTCCTGTGACTTAGATAGTTTTGGATCCAGTTTGTGACGTTGTTGGAAAAGCTCAGTTGTGTAAGGGTCTTGAGGAGGATGGCCTGGTCAAAAAGGTCAAATGCTTTGGTGAGGTGTACAAAGATGGAGTCTATGTAAAGACTATTGTTAATAGCTTGGTAAATTTCATGAAACATAGAAACACAGAAACATAGAATTTGATGGCAGATAAGGACCACTTGGCCCACCTAGTCTACCCTTCTCCCTACCTACTGGATAAGCTGCAGATCCTAGTTAACCAACAGACTACTTCCTCCTACACCTCACTAGAACTGCTTATGTCTGTCCCATGCATTCTTGAATTCCCCCACTGTTTCCGAATCCACCACCACCTCCTCAGGAAGGCCGTTCCATATATCCACAACCCTCTCTATGAAAAATACTTCATCACATTACCTCTGAGCCATCCCCCCTCTATCTTCAAATTGTGCCCCCTTGTTCTTGCACATCTCTTTTTCTGAAAGATGCTACCCTCTTGGACCGTGTTGATTCCCTTGAGGTACTTGAAAGTTTCTATCATGTCCCCCTCTCTCCCTCCTTTCCTCAAGGGTATACATATTAAGCTCCTTTAATCTCTCTTCATATGTCTTCTGGTGCAGACCCTGCACCATTTTAGTTGCCCTTCTCTGGACAGCCTCCATCCTGTCTATGTCCTTGTGGAGATGGGGTCTCCAGAACTGAATGCAGTACTGCAGATGGGGTCTCGCCAACTGTCTGTACAGAGGGATAACAACTTCCTGTTTTCTACTGGTGATGCTTCTCCCTATGCATCCCAGTATCCCACCAGCCCTCCTTACTGCCTTCTAACTTTGCTTTCCCACCTTTAGGTCATCTGATATGACTACTCCCAGGTCCCTTTCCATTTTTGTTGTTGTTAGTATCTGACCCCCCCATTGTGTACTCTTTCCCTGGGTTTTTGTTTCTGAGATGCATTACCTTGCACTTCTTTGCATTGAATCTGAGCTGCCATATATCTGACCATTCCTCCAACCTTTCCAAGTCTCTTTTCATCCTTTCCACCCCACCTTGTGTATCAACCCTGTTGCAGATCTTTGTGTCATCCGCAAAGAGACATACTTTTCCTTCCAGGTGCTCTCCAATGCCGCTTATAAAGACATTAAAGAGACCCGGTCCCAGTACTGAACCCTGCCATACTCCACTAGTAACCCCCCTTTCTTCAGAGTGGACTCTGTTTACTATTATCCTCTGCATCCTGTTGTCCAGCCAATTTTTTACCCAGGCTACCACCTTGGGACCCACTCCAAGGCTGGCTAACTTATATATTAATCTTTGTGTGGGACTGTGTCAAATGCCTTGCTAAAGTCTAGGTAGGCCATGTCCATAGCCCTTCCCTGGTCTACTTTGGTCACCCAGTCAAATAAATCTATTAGATTAGTCTGACATGACCTTCCCACTGTGAATCCATGCAGCCTTGGGTCCTGTGCCCTGCTGGTCTCTAGATACTCAACAATTCTTTCCTTCAGAAGTGATTCCATCATTTTCCCTACCACTGAGGTCAAACTAACAGCTCTGTAGTTTCCTGCCTCTGCCTTGCTCCCACTTTTGTGAAGTGGAATCACATCCACCCTTCTCCAGTCCTCAGGTACCACCCCATCCTCCCATGATTTATTAAAGAGGGTAGTCAGTGGTGTCACTAGTTCTACCCTTAGTTCTTTTAGAATTCTTGGGTGAATCCCATCAGGCCCCATTGCTTTGTCCACCTTCAGTTTTAAGGAGTTCTTTCAGAACCCTTTCTTTTGTGAATGGACTGATATTGACTCCCCTATTCAGAGTGTTTCTATTGCTTGGTTTAGGTACCTCCCTCTCCTCTTCTCTTGTGAATACTGAGCAGAAGTATTCATTCAGTATCCCTGTTTTTTCACTGGCACCCTCTTCATACATTCTCTCCCCTTTATTAAGCCTCAGTATCCCTCCCTTAGTCTTTCTTCGCTCCTTAGTGTACCTATAAATGGTTTTATTACCCGTCTTAACAGAGTTGACCATCTTTTCCTCAGTTTGGGCTTTTGCTGTTCTGACTGCCTTCCCTGCCTCCTTCTGCTTTAACTGATATAGTTCTCTGTCCTGCTCCTTCTGTGTTTCCTTATATTTCCTGAATGCTATCTTTTTCTCCTTAGCCTTCCCTACCACCTCTTTTGAGAACCATAGTGGCTTTTTCCTTCATTTTGTTTTGTTGATTTGCTTTACACAAAGGCTTGTTGCCTCTGTGATGGCAATTTTGATTTCCCCCATTGTTCTTCCACCCCTCCTTCTTGTCTGTTTGCTAGGACTTTTCTGAGGCACCCTCTCAAGTCCAACACCCTTGCTTTTGTATGGCTTGACTCTACAGCTGTGTTTATTGTGAAGCACACTGTTTGGTGGTCACTTGTTCCCAGATGGCTACCCACTTCTAAATCTGACATCCTCTCTCCATCCCCATTTGAAAGTACCAGGTCTAAGATTGCTCCCTTCTGAGTGGGTTCCAACACTAGCTGTCTGAGGCATGTCCCCTATAGGGCATCGAGAATTACCCTGCTCTTGGATGCGGCTGCAGTAAAGGTGCTCCAGGTAACATCTGGCATATTCAGGTCCTCCATCAACAATATCTCTCTTTTTTCTGCTATTCTAATTATTCCTTCCATCATTTCCTTGTCCATTACCTCCCCCAAGACACGGGTCTGTAAACAACCCCTGCGCGGATTGTGGTACCATTTCCTGTTTCCAGGATGACCAACAGTACCTCCTTCCCTCCCTGTTTAAGCTTTAGTTCTGTTGCTTTGATTTCTTCCCTTATATAGAGAGCTACACCTCCTCCTTTTTTACCCTCCCTGTCCCTCCTGTAGATTGTGTACCCTGATATGTTGACATCCCAGTCATGGTTCTCTGTGTACCATGTTTCTGTGACTGCCACAATATCCAGGCGTCCCTCTTTCATCAAGACCACTAGTTCAGGGAGCTTGTTACCCAGATTATGGGCATTGGTACTCATCACCTTCCATGTTTTGATGGCCTTACCCCTTTTAGGCCTATCTCTGTCCTTACTGCCTTTACCCTTTTCTGGAATTACTCCTGTTCTGCTCCCTATTGACTTTTCTACCTTTGTGTCTACTTCGCTATCTACCCTGTTTTGTAGGTGGGGCTGGGATTTCCCTCCTTCTCTACAGGGTCTCCCCCCTTGGCTAGTTTAAATGCTTGCCAATGAAGCATTTAAGCCTATCATCTAGGATCCTGGTTCCCCTCCTGGACAGATGCAGACCATCACACCAGTATAGGTCTGTATCCCTCTGGGTGGACCCCCAGTCCCCAATGAACTCAAACCCCTGAGCTCAGCACCAGTTTTCAACAAGTCATTGAATCCCATGGTGCAGAGTACTCTAGCCTCACCCATGCCATAAACAGGTAGCACTTCCAAGAAAGTTACTGTGTGTGCCAATTGTCTAAGGCCCATCCCCAACTCTGCAAACTCCTGCTGCACTGCTCTGATCCCATTCCCAGCCAGGTCATTTGTCCCTAGGTGGACAATGACATCCAGCTCCCTCCCCTGTGCAGCTGCTCCCACGATCCTGAGGATTTGCTTCCTGTCCCTCCACGCTATGGCACTGGGCAGGCACCTTACCTCCCTCTCCCTTCCCTCACCCAGTTCTACCCCCTAATGATTGAGTCTCCCACCAGGAGTTGTTTCTTATCCTGTGGGGTCCTATGCCACCCTCTTGTGGGTCTCCTTTCTGGAGGTTCCCAGCATCCTCCTTGGTGTTCACTGCGGGTGCCTCCACAGAGGAACCACACTCTGCCAGAATTGCAAATTAATTGTGATGAGGAATAGCTGGAGGGATGCACCTCTGTTTCACCACCCTCACCCTCCCTGAGCCCACCGTGGTCCAACCGCTCCTCTTTCTTGGCAAACTCTGAGGAAGTGGTGGTGGTCCCTGGGTTGGGGAGGTGGTTTCCTGAATCCTTGCCAGGTCAGCATGGAGACAGGCAACCTCCACCCTCAGACCAGAGAGGTGCCTGCAAATAGGACAGCAACTCAGCCTCCAGAACATCTCCCAGAAGACTGCCGCTCCATAGCCAGTGCATTGCACCACTCCCCACATGTCTGTATCCCTTCCTGTTTAAGAGTTTTGTTTTGTTTTTGTTAGTGTGTGCAAGTATGTGAGTGTGTTTACCTCAATTCAGTGTGCTGTGCCTTTAAGGCTATGAACAGGTGTATGTCCTTTGCACTTTTGGGGAAGTGATGTGAGAACCCCTGATATAAAGGAAATGATGTGCTTGGGGTGGGTGAGGTGAGGGGCAGGGTGGGTGGCACTAAGCCTGTGTCCTCCAGAAACAATCAACTACAACTCTGACCCACCACCCCAGTGAGTGACTTTCTTCCTTTCAGACACCAATTTCACAGAGTTTAAGTAACAGGTCTAGTCACAAATGACTGCAATTATTCTCCCAGCTAAATTCCCTCCCTGGCAAATAAAAGTTACAACAAGAAAATTCAACCCCAAAAACAGAGAACTAAAACACTGACTTCTACTTACTTACACAGGCCCCCAAATTAAGAATTCAGTTTAGTGCACTTCTATTAAATCACCTCCTTGCTATAGGGAAGCTGGTGGCTGCTATCTGTCTCACCTACAGCAGAGGTAAAGTTGGCTCTATGATGCTGGTTCAACAGCACTTTTGTAGACCAGTATCACATCAACAGGATTTATGTCGACCGTGAGCTGTGGTTGACATAAATCCCATATTGTCTCCTGGTCCATTTTTTATCAGGGGTGGGCTCTGCCCTCCGCACCCCCCATACTTTAGATTCTCAACTTCGAGTTGGAGTTGATTTTGGGGGGGTGCAGGACTGGGAGACAGTGTGCCCCTGTGTCAGGTGTACCAACACAGCGACCTGTCAGCAAACTGTCAATTTTGCAGACAGCGATGTAGGTCACTGTGTTAGTGTCACTGTCGGGGGGGGTATACTAGTATACTGGTGAAGCTGACTAGTGCAGTCTCAATATTGCAATGTGCCCTGAAGCCATGTTGGAAGCTTGTCAAGATGCTGTATTTGTTAAGAAAATTGGTAGTCTAGTTGAGTACTATTTTTCTATGATTTTTGAGAGGGGTGCAAGAAGTGAGATGGGTCTGTAGTTGTTCCTGTCATCTTTAGGACCTGATTTGTTGAGTGATTTAATGATGGCAATTTTCCAGGTGCTGGGGAAACTGCCGGAGGTAAGAGGGTGATTAAATATCTTGGTGAAGGGAATGGATAAGGGATGGATGGTGAGTCTGAGGATGCGAAAGTTTACTCCATCGAGGCTGATGCGTGGTTTGGGATTGTTTTTGTGATGCTTCTGACCGTGTCTGAGGGGCACTGGCATACCTGTCACAAACAGATTTGAAGACGTTCATCAGCCAGATTCTATTAAGGTGGCTATGAACTACATTGTGAATGTTAAACAGCTGCCAAAAAGCTAGTTAGACTTGACAGGTGATTTAGGGTGGGTGTTTTAGAGTGGGTGCAGAAAAAATAGGTAAAAAGAAGGTAAGACAGCAGTTTTTCAAACTGATTTCACATTATGCAGAAGGGGAGATAGCTGCTGTTGTAGATAGGTTCACAATAGTCCTAACTGAACAGAAAATAGGCCCAGATTTGTGTGTAGAACCAAACAAAGTAAAAAAAAATCACATAAAGAGAAGGTGAATTGTACCACAACTAAAAATCAAACTAATTCTCGATGTACTATGAGGGAGGTGGTACAGTAGTCATATATTTTTTTTCTAAACAGGTACACCAATGCCATAGTAGTTAAGTGGCCAGATATTCATCAGGCATGCCAAGGTAATGCCGCAACATTTTATAAGTAATAATTTTAATTCTCTTAGCAAGTGCAGCAGTTTATGAACAATGCTTTCGCATAATGAAAATAATACAATCTGATTGATGAAGTTCATTAGGAAAGGAGAGTCTGATAGACTTAATCAGGATCTCATTCCCATCTACCTTCCCTCTCCCTACCCACTCCCTTCACCTTCCTTGCCCTGCAATCTTAGCTTGCACTTTTAATCTGATGTACCCTAACCCTCACACTCCCCCTCAATAGTTCCCTTCCCCTGTTAGTTCCCTGTCTGCACATGCAGCTGCATACGCACTTACTGCTACTTTTTTTATACATCCCCCCATGTGCTCCCCCCATCAGTCTCCCTGCCTACCACCTTTCCCCATCTATAAAGCCTATTTTCCTTTCTGTGTCTAACCACCCCCACTGCATTCCTGCTTCTCTCCCCCTTCTCACATGCACACTCTGATCTCTATCTACTCCCCTATCTTCCCTACCTAACAAAGCCACTTCCTGGTGGCTACTCACCTTCCTATCTCTCCCTTATTGCTGCCCTCCCATCACCCTTCTTGCTACTCCCCCTCACTCTCCTACATATATATCTCTTGCACTATGCTCTAAATTAATTTGCTTAAGTGACACCTACATTTGCACTGTTATTCATGTTTATAAGTTTCCATTTTTTATATTGTAGTACCATTCTGTATTCTCTTGTTTTCTCTTGTACCATGTTGTAGCTGCTAATTCATTGAAGTGGAACCTTTGTAAATGAACTTTTAGTTCAAAGATTGTTATCCGAGACAAATAATAAAATAAAATAAATTACATATGCCATGTGAACAAGAATTTGATCCAACTCCAGTCACTGAGTATTGGTTAAAAAGTGGTAGACAGAAAAAAGGTTTTCTTTACAGCCATATGGTCTGTGGAACAAAAAGCAAAGTATTGATGACTAATGAGAGGGACATAGCTGCTGAGATTCAGAAGTACAACTTGACAAATCCTTTGCAATATCTGAAACTAATTCTGAAAAACTGTCTGATATTGATGAATCTTCTCATATTATATCAGATGATGAAGAAGAAGCAGCGGATATGATGAACTACCACACAGCTGTTAAAGTGTTGTTGTGACCATCTGGTTACAGGCAAATTTTATTTTATTTTTACAATTTTTGGTCAAGAAAGACACACTAAGCTAAAACTTATTTCCAGGTGCATCCTGGGAGCACAGGGAAGTTAAGTAACTTGCTCATGGTCACACAACAGGCAAGTGGTGGCTGTGGGATTCAAACCCAGTTCTCCAGGTTTGCAGCTTAGTGCTCTTAACCACTACACTATATTGCCCCCATGAAAAGTTCTGAAACATGAAACTCAACCTACTGGGTCAATATCTCATATGCTTAATAGTGTACATTAAAACTGCATGACAGGAACAGTGCGGTGGGGTAGAGCGAGAGGGTGCAAAACCGTGAAAGAGTGTATACGCGGTAATGCAACCTCTCACTCTTCCCAGGTAGGGGATGAGACCTGTGCTGGGAGGTGGGGCCAGTGAGTAGCTGCTGTGGCTCAACAGGATGAGCCACAAGCAGCAAGGGAGGAAAGCAGTGCGTTTGGGACAGGGTTTCGATTCCTGGTCCCAGACGCAAGGAATTTTTTATTTTTCACACTTTGTGAGAAGTTAAGTGTTAACCCCCCACCCCTGAGTTGGTTATTTTAGTTGTGGGGTTCAGGGGCAGAGCCCCCCACAAAAGAAAGAAATATGCCACTTGCAATGTATTGTGCTGTATTGGCAGCACAGTATATTGCTGCAGCATCATGTCTTGCAACATTATGACTCCATGCCGAAACTCAAGGCTTTGTGAGAGGGCTTGATAAGGCAAGTCCTGTCAATAATTTTGACCCTACATTATAACTCTATGGTTTTTGAAAATAAATTCCTCTTATTTTTACTATGTTTACACACCAATTATTGGCATTGCTGAGTCAAGTGTGACATCTACAAGTGACTCCTATTTTCTATTAAAAACTTCTGTGCTTTAAATTGGGAGGCAGTATAGCACAGTGGTTTAAGGCTTTGAGCTACAAATCTGGTGACATCCAGCAGACCAGACCTGGGTTTGAATCCCACAGCTTCCACTTGCATACTGTGTGACCCTAAGCAAATCACTTAACTTCCCTGTGCTCCCAGGTCACACCTGTAAAAAAGCTTTCAGCTTAGTGTGCTACTGCTGGTTAAAAAAAAAAATTCTCAATTGCCCTGAAATGATTATGGCTAGCTTACATTTTTTTTGCAATTCTACAATTTTCATCCATATTCGCATGGAGTGCGTAGCAGACTGTGGCGTAGGCATCTCCAGGTCTTACATTTAACAGGTGGCCAAGGAGTTTACAGCAGTGCCTTCCTGGGTCTGGACTTCTAATAACAGGCAACTATTTTACAAAAGTTCATTTAATGCTCTTTGTTATCATCGAGAATGATGTTACTGTTACCTGTTGTTGAAAATCCAAATTTTACAAGTCTATTAATATTTGTAAGCATGAGTTCTAATTTTAGTGTTTTATGTGACGGTGAGATGATCATTTAGCTTCTGCTTGAGCAGCAGCAAAGATCAGCATGGAGCTTCTACAATTCAAGCAGTGCTAGCATCCATAATAGACAAACCTGCATGCAGCTGGTGAGCTGAAAAATTAACACCCAAGGTACTGTTTCATTTTTATCACTGTAATGTAGAAGGATGAAAACCACTGGCACCACAAAAATAAGTCAACACTGTATCTATTTGTGTGGATATTATTTGTATAAAACTGTTCAAAACAATGTGTTATAATGACAAGTTGTTATTTTCTGTCTTCACATACTTCCTTAAAAGATGAAAATGGTTCCAGTACCCTGGCTGACCACTGCATTGCAGTGATAAAGCAATTTAGTGGGATATTGGGTTTATACACAGTAAAGACATCAGTGTACTAAAAGACCACTGCATTGCAGTGGCACAGAAGATGAATTCAGCCAGTACCCTTTACCAACCAGATGTGTTGCAGTGGCAAAGCTCCGGTGGGAGTGAACCCACAGAGTATTCTTATGGTGAGAACAAGAGGCTCCTTTGTACAAATTTGGCCAAATTGGACACTTAAATCAGTTTAAATTAAGATATTTTTTTCTAGTCTGGAAGGTAAGTCAAGGCAGAAGATAGACTTGGATGCTAAAAAACAATATTTCACCTCATCAGAGCTGCTCATAATCTTTTATTTTACTTACTAAACTGCATGGTCTTAGAAAAGCCTATTGCCCTTGCTTCTTGTGTCATGTGATGGTCCTTTTTATGGCTGCAGTGGACATAGCCCTGCAAACGTCTTGCAAGCACAGTGGAGTAAAAGGAGCTTACTGGATACCGGCCGGACTTGTAAATAGTGCAGGTGAACGGCAATCACTGCACGTTCACTGAACTATTTTGTCTGCCGGAGAAACATGGCACTGGCTGCCGTGTCCAAGATGGCCAACAGAGTTATCTGCGCATGCGCAAAGACTCGTGCATGTGCATTGAACTCCAGAGGCATGGTAGCAGAGGGCACATGCGCGAGTTGTCTTGCATGTACAGGTAACTTTGGTGGCCATCTTGGACATGGCAGACTATGCTGCTGTGCCGTTGGAGTTCAGTGAGCATGCACAAATCATCACGCATGCAGAGATAACTCCAGCAGCCATCTTGGACATGGCAGACAGTGTCATGTTCCACCAGCAATCTCACTTGCAGCCATACCTGCTCTGGCCAGAGTTTGCTGAAACAGTGGTGTATGCTGCGTAGGTTCAACTTGATTCAAATGAACAACACTTACACTTTGTAAAAATTTAATTTTTTTCCACCTGTCCATCTGATATTTATTCTGTAGAGACACATAGAAAACAAACATTAACAGTAAATGGTAGAAAAAAAATGAAAGGAAATAAATAATGAAGGACCAGCTTGTTGTAGTTTGCTTTCTGTTAATGAAACAGTGAAGTACATGATAAATCTTCATTTTAATAGCAGTACAAACACAAAAAAAAGGGTTTGTGTACAGGATTTCAAGATGGAATACCAAATCCTGGGTAATAGTATTCCATGTTGAACCCCACTTTTAAAAAAAATTTCTAGCCCTGATAACAATATCCACATGATGAGAGACTCTGGACTCTGAAGCAAACTTTGTATCAAAGAAAAGAAAACTGTGTTTCTCCAATAGCGTTTCTGCTGGAGATTTCAAAATGTGTTCTGCCGTTAAATGCCTTTGCCTTTTTAGGGGACTTTTTGTTACAGGTTAGCAGGACCTCAGTGAGGGTGACATTCACCCCCCAACTTCCCTAACCTGTATCTAGGACTATGGGAGGAGAAGTGTGTTTATGATCCCAACACTAATCCCTTTCCCCACCAGGAGTGCTATGAAAGTGGTATATTGATGATATATCGATGGTGTGGCAAGGAACAGTAGATGACCTGTTTCTGTTTGTTCAGTATCTTAAAGGTACAGTACAAACAGAAATTTAAGATATGATGGTAACCATAGTTTAGAATTTATTTATTTTCTGGATATCACTGAGAACCAAGAAAAAGGCATAGATATGGATCTGTTTAGGAAACCCATAGACCACAATATGGTCATACTAGCTAGCTCCTGCCATCCCTGTCTCACCATCAGTAACATCCCTACAGTTTGTAGGTGCTGTAGGGAAGCGGGCATCATGAGCAGGCAAGATGGTAGGTGGTGAGGGGTGGGGATTCTAACAGGGGCTACTATAAGGGTGGTGAGGACTAGAAGATGCCCTGAGGTGAAAAGGGACCAAAGAAGAGGCCAGACATGGTTGGTTCCAGGAATGCAGTGGGGGGCTTCCTACCAGACCCAGTGGGTAGGTCCAACACACCTCCTAGTGAGTTGTTTTGGGTTCTTGGATCCAGTGTTTGCCAAGATAGTTCTATGCTCCCTTTTGGAGGGCCTTTTTCCAAGTGCACTGAAAGATGGTGGGTGTGACCCCTTCTGAAAAATATATCTTTGGACGCGGACTGCTTGAAAAATTTTAGACCAGTCTCTAACCTTCCATTCTTAGGAAACATTATTGAGAAGACAGTGGCTCTGCAACTTGAGACCCATCTCACAGCCTTTAACATTTATAAGCCACTCCAGTCCAGATTTAGATTCAGGCGTAGTACTGACACTGCGTTGACCAGAATGAAAAATTACCTCCTTAGGGCCAGAGATAGAGGGGAATGGTTCGTTCTTGTCCTACTCGATCTGTCATCAGCATTTGATACTACGGACCATAGGCTGTTTTTGGATCATCTCAGGGAGTCCTGTGGACTCACTGGTAGGGTTATCAGTTGATTTGAGTCCTTCCTTAGTGGCAGGATATAGCGCCCTTGCTCTGTGGTTTATATAAACAAAACATGCAGTACGGAGGAATTCTATGAGAATAGGGCTGATGAGTTGGAAGTGAGACTCAAAGATAGGGGGTATGATAATAAGCTCATCAAACAAGCAAGGCAGGAGGTAGATTCAATACCCAGGGAAATTTTGCTATTAGAAAAAGAGAAACCCCACAGTCTAGATCCACAAGTGTCCTTTATTTCAACCTACAACCCATATCCCAGCTAGTGTCAAACATAATAAGAAAGCACTGGCACCTGACACAAAAAGATCCAGGTCTTAAAGATTTTAATCTGGGGAGCCCTAGAAAGATTTATAGAAGAAAAAAAAATTTAAAGGATGTGTCAGTCTATACAGTCCAACCCATTAAGGAGAAACCAGGTATGTGGCACCCTAAAAGAAGTAACGGAATCCATAAATGTGGTAATTACAAATTTTGTCCTGTTGTAAGAAACACAGATCACTTTCAGAATCCAGCCACAGGGAGGGACACTCCTATTAAAGAGTTCTTCACTTGCTCTACCAGTGGAGTTATATACTTTGCCCTATGCAGTTGTGGGCATTGTTATGTAGGTAAAATGAAGCGCAGTTTTAAGCTCAGAATTGGAGAACATTTAAGAGCTGTGGAGGGGAGATACTATATATGAAAAATGCCCTGGCAGTCCATGTTGCTAAATTCAGAGATGGAACCCAGCACTCTTTTACTTTTGTAGGCATTGAAAAACCGATGCTACTAAGGGGGATGACTATAATAATCTACTACTACTAAAGATGGAACAGTACTGGATCTTTTCGCTTAGAGAGATGGAAAACAGAGGGCAAAAAGATAAAATTAAAGTCAGCCCTTTCCTTAAGAAATAATAGTATTGATACATCCTCCTAAAGTAGTAGATCAGGGAGGGGCTGTGGACATGGCCTACCTAGACTTTAGCAAGGCATTTGACACAGTCCCACACAAAAGATTAATATGCAAGTTAGCCAGCCTGGGAGTGGGTCCCAAGATGACAGCCTGGGTAAAGAATTGACTGGAGAATAGGACACAGAGAGTAATAGTAAATGGAGTCCACTCTGAAGAAAAGGGGGTTACTAGTGGGGTACCGCAGGGTTCAGTATTAGGACCGGTCCTCTTCAATGTCTTTATAAGCGACATTGCAGAGGGACTGGAAGGAAAAGTATGTCTCTTTGCGGATGACACAAAGATCTGCAACAGAGTTGATGCACAAAGTGGGGTGGAAAGATGAGAAGGGACTTGGCAAGGTTAGAGGAATGGTCAAATGTATGGTAGCTTAGATTCAATGCTAAGAAGTGCAAGGTAATGCACCTTGGAAACAAAATCCTAGGAGAAGAGTACACAATGGGGGGTGAGATACTAACAACAACAAAAATGGAGAGGGACCTGGGGGTAGTCATATCAGATGACCTAAAGGTAGGCAAGTGTAACCCCTAGATGGCGCTATCCCAGGGGCTACTACCCCTGCCTGATTTGCCACTAACAGGTTGAGGGGCCTGGATCCAATGGCGGGTGCCTCCACCCAGAGGTCAGGGTTTGCAATAGTTAAACTAACTTGGTCACAGCCCTCTGGGACACTGCAACCCCCTTTCTTCCCACTAGTGGCCCACAATATATCAGAATTACCTTCACAGTATACACTTACCCCAGGTCTGGTTCCGGCACTGGGACCTCCTGTGAAATGAGATACAGTGCAACAATCACAGTACAGTACTTTTAACATAGACAAATACCTCAGGCAGTATAACTTTGCTGAAACAAGCAGCTCTGATTTATTTAGGGGATATAACAAGGACAGGGGAAATCAGGTTAATTAGCTTATCACTCTAATAATCTACCTATGGCTCTGTGCACAGGCCTATCCCTATCAGTTACTGTCCCTGGGTACCCAAGCCCTAGTGGCTAGTCAAACCGTGGCAGCTGGTAGGGGCCCTTTCACACAGAGAAAAGGAGAATTAAACAGTCAGCAGTACAGTAATTCCATTTGGATTTAATGTGGCAATTTAACAGGAGCGACCTGAATTAGTACTCACGACCTCCAAATAAGATAGGGTCCTTCAATGTCAGCAGGGCTCACTTGAGGTACACAAACCTCTTCACACATCCATATAAAAGAAAGCACTATACCAGGCAGGCTGCATCTGTATCCCGATCGCAATTACTGCACAATACCGGGAGAACACACAGCAGATTCAGTTCCTGACAGACCGAATGCAATTTTCAGCAATTCCTCCAGTCTTCTACAGAGTGAGCCTGGTTTCTACTCTTCAGAGATCCTTTGATTCTTTTCACAGGACGGTTCAGTCTAACAAGCTGTTACACAAGCTGCAGACCGAACTCTGGGCCTTACACACGTTTTGACTAAAACTGCACACTGAAAAAGCACAGGGCTCCTTCCTTCTTCACTGTCAACTGAAACTCCAACCGACAAACCGAGCACTTCCTTTGAGTTCCTCCCAGTTCTTGACTGGATTGGCTGTCACTCACAATAGACTGCTGCTGTTGGTCCAAAAGGCACTGAAGTCTAAACTACATCTCCCAGAGTCACTGCCCATACAATCCTCTTGTGGCTGGCTCAGATTATGAGTCCAAGTTCTGATTCATCAAGGCACCATTTTAGAGCTAGCTTACCCCACACTGATTGGTCCAGTTCAGCAGTTCAAAACTTGAATGGGGAACTAGCAGACACAGTTCTGACTGCAAAGAAAGCAGGTTAGACAAACTGTAATTTCATTATTACTCTAAATAATTTCTGGCAAACAGTTACATCTTTCAAATAGGTTCCCTTTGCACTCCTAGTGACTGCAAAATGAAGTGAATTGGCAGCAGCTCGAGTGGTACTCAATCAAAGAAACACACAGTCCCCATACAAACTAATTATGTCTGCAAGCAGACAGCTCTTAAAGACAGTACCAGAGGTTCTAAAACACTCACTGATAAATGGCTTAAATGCCAAACACCATTCAGGCTTGGAGCATTCAAGCAAGCTCCTGGAAGTCTTTGGAACCCCCATTTGCAGGGGTTACACCCTTCCTAGCCTGGGAAAGCTTGACGTCAGCGTCCAAGCAAAGTACCATAAGTTTCAACTGCAACCATATACATTTGCATTAGGCTCACATGTAATCATCAGTCAATATATCATTTTACCAAGAACACATTTCTGAAACATTGCAGTCGTCACTCTTTACACAGTATTACATACACATTGTACCATAACTCAAATGTATTACCTCTTGTACATGAAACCTGAAGAGGGGCCCTTCCTATCAGTTACCTTGGGGCTGGATGGGGCAAGGGCACCTACATAGAGGGCAACACAAGTAACTTGAGTTAGCACTGATGCTCAGTTTGGGCAATGAGCTCGGGGACACATACACTCCTTTATGGACAACATTGAGAGGCAAGTCCACAGGCCTCCCAAGTGAATCATAACTGAGGTGCACCACAGGCTTTACAGCTCGACCAGTCTTTCTAGGGGAACTGTTATAGTTTCTGCACTCTGAGCCTCATTTTCAGCATTGTCCTCACTTGTCAGGGAGTCTCCATGGGGTAGAGGCTAGAACTTGGGGCACTTTCAGCTCCAGGAGTTACAGTTTCTGAGTCCACAACATTTGGCTAGCATGGAGAGCTTTCGGACACTGGCAGTGGACTGTCAGGGCACTCAAAATACTCTTCTTGTTCGGGTGTATCACCAGTCTGCCCCAATTTATCATTTCCTCCTGAAGCTCAAACAGTTCAACCATGCACAATGATTCCATTTCATCTGATCTGATGCTTTGCACTTCACTTTCTGGAGCATTGGCTCCAGGGATGAAGCTGGGGCTTAGACAGTCCAGAAGGCCCAGCTTCAATTTCCAGTATTGACTGGGGATTGCCCCGAAACAATTGACTCAGTTCGTAAGAAGGATAGTATTCAAGTCACTCTCACTTTCTTCCGATATGGACTGACAGTCATGCTCAACTGGGACTTGTGGAGGGAACACTTTAACTTTGCTTCTGTAGGTGCAGACTTTCTTGATCTTTTCTTAGCAGCAGCTCTAGTCACTGGTCCAGAGGGGCATCTTCTAGGGGCTCAGACTCAATTAAGATTTGTCCAATGGGCAGTAAATGATTTCTATGCATTGTTTTACATCTTTTGAATTATTCTCAGGCCTTACTTTGTACACTGGCAGATCATCTAGTTTGCCCACTACAATGTGAGGGAGATGGTGCCATCTGTCAGCAATCTTGTGCTTGCCATGCAGTCCCAGATTTCTTAGCAATACCGATCTCCCTCCTGGAGTTCCTGTGCTTTCACCTTTTTATCATACCTTTCTTTGTTGGCCAGATTTCTTTTGGCAGCCATGGTTTGAGCCAGTTGAGTACGCATGAGTTAGCTGGGCCTTTAACTTTTGCACATACTGTAAATAGTTGTCAGCTTGAACCCCATCAGGAGACCCCAAAACACACATCTACTGGTAGTCGAGCTTCTCTTCCAAACATCAGGCGGTAGGGGAGAATCCAGTGGCATCACTTTTGGTGCAGTTATAAGCATGTACCAGGGTGCTAATTTGTTGGCTCCATCTAGGCTTGTCCTTTGGGTGCAGGGTACCTAGCATATCTAGCAAATTGGTTGAAACGTTCAGGCTGTGGGTCCCCTTGGGGGTGGTAAGGAGTGGTTCTGGACTTTCTCACTCCCCACAGAGAAAGCATCTCTTTGATCAGACGACTCTCAAAGTCTCTCCCTTGATCAGAATGGATTCTTTGTGGAGCCCCATAGTGAACAAAAAAGTTTTCTACAAGTACTTTGGCCACAGTGGATGCTTTCTGATCTTTGGTGGGGAAAGCTTGGGCATATCTCGTGAAATGGTCAGTGACCACCAGCACATTACTGATATTTCTTTGATCTGACTCCAAACTCAGAAAATCAATACAGACCAGCTCATGGGTGCACTGGTGGTGATGTTAACAAGGGGCAGCCCTCTGGAGGCAAAGCTTTCCTCTGTAAGCAGCGACTACAAGTTAGAATGTGTTGCTCACTTCAGCCCCATCTTAGGCCAATAGAATCTGGATCTCACCAAGTCAAGTGTTCTGTCTATACCAAGGTGCCCCATGTGGTTGTGCAAGGACCTCAGTACTGAGTCTCGAAGGCAGTGGGCAGCACTAGTTGTTGTTTGTCTACTTGTCCCCTCTGTCTACTGTTTCTCTGTATAACAGTTTATTGATCAGTTTCAACTTAGGACCTTCTTTGTATAACAGTGCAGTTCTCAAATCAGTGGGCGTAATTTGGACACATCTTTTCCTGCACAGAGGGCTTCAAAGCTGCTTTGATCATGGGATCGTGAGTTGAGCCTGCCGAATACTGTCATTGTCCAGCTGAGGCAGTGCACCAATGTCTATTGCAGAAAAGTGGCAATAAGCAGCAGGTATGCAATTCTCAGAGGCTCCCAAGCAATCCACCATGCAGTCCACTGCGTCCGTGGACATTTGTTCCTCCCTGTCAAACTTCCGGCAGAGTGCCCGAATGTCAGGTTCTGCCAATCGGACCCAATCATTCTGGGGAACAGGCCTCCGGGAGAGAGCATCAGCATCTATGTGGTTCAGACCTGCTCGGTATTCGAGAGCATAGTCATATGTAGATAATGCAGAAAGCCACCTATGGCCAGTGGCATCCAACTTAGCTGAGGTCTGTACATAGGTCAAAGGATTATTGTCAGTTTTTACTAGTATTTTAGCCCCATACAAGTACTCATGGAATTGGTCAACAATAGCCCACTTCAAAGCTAGGAACTCTAACTTATGTACAGGATAGTTCTTTTCGGATGGGGTCAGGCTTCTACTGGCAAAGGCCACTGGTCTCAGGCCATTCTCGTGCTCTTGGTACAACACAGCCCCCAACCCTTGCAAGCTAGCATCAGTGTGCAGGGCGTAAGGTTTTCTTGGATCGGCATAGGCCAGCACTGGAGCATGGGTAAGTTGATATATGATCTCATGAAAAGCAGTCTCACAATCAGGAGTCCAGCGGGCCCCAAATACTTCACTCGGATGAAAATACACTCTTTCAGTCTTGAGGACGCTGACTTTTGGTATTTTTGTGGGTTGGGGATACCCTTGAGTAAGGTTAAGTAAAGGCGGATCACTCTTGAATAGTCCTTGATGAAGCGCCGATAATAACCACAGAATCCCAGGAATCTTTGCAGTTCTTTTAGATTTTGGGCTGTGGCCAGGTGGTCAAGGCCTCAACTTTACTTGGGTCGGTCTCTATTCCTCGGTGGATACTATGTGTCCCACATACTTTACTGATGTTTGAAAGAATTGACACTTATCAATGGACAGTTTAAGGCCAAAGTCCTCCAGTCGGTCCAATACCTTAAATAATCTGCTCTCATGTTCCTCCAGTGAGCTGCCAAACACAATAACATCATCTAGGTATACCAGGCACTCTAGTAAGTTCATGTCCCCACTGCACGCTCCATCAATCGTTGAAAAGTGGCTGGGGCACCTGAAATCCCTTGAGGCATCCTCATGAATTCATAAGCCAGCCCGGACAAGATAAAGGCCGTCTTCTCACGGTCCTCTGGGGCCATCGGGATCTGGTAGTACCCACTCTTGTGAGGAGATCGCTGAAAGGGAACCACTTGCTCCCGTTTAGGCAGTCCAAAGCATCCTGAATGCGGGCATTGTGTACTGATCAGGGATAGTCCACCGGTTTAAGGTGCGATAATCCACACATCCTTACTGTTCCATTCTTTTTCCTCACTACCACAATGGGGAAGCATAAGGGCTTCTGGATTCTTGTATTACACCAGCAGCTAACATCTCTTGCAGATGCCGTCTCACATCATCTATGTCAGCAGGTGCCAGGCGTCGAGACCTCTCACGAAATGGTCTTCGTCATGCAGCCGGATATTGTGCTCAGCTCCTTGCACGCATCCTACATCCCATTCCTTTAAAGAAAACACCTGGTCTCTCTGGGCAAGCTTCTCACTGATCCTCACTTTCCATTCAGCTGGTAGCGGGGAGTCGCCGAAATCAAACAAGTCAGGCGTTACTCTGTCATTCTTCCTTGAACTCTTGCTGCTGGGTAGCACTGCAGTGTCTGCACAATGCACATTAGCCAGGATGCAACCTCTGTTTACTCGAATGTCTCTTTCAGACACATTATGAACTTGGACCATTACCCTTCTGGCATAAGCATGGGCTCTAGCGGGCAAAATACTAGGCTTGACCAGCAGTCCCTCTGGCAATTTTCCATCGCCTGGTGCATCCAACATTAATATTTTATTCTTAACATCCTTTCTGATACGGACCTCTCCCTGTAAGGTACACTGGGCATTTGGCGCCAGGATCAGAGACTCAGGATCCTTCTTCCATACAATTCCGACCGGTTCCTCTGGTTCTGTTTTTTCAGCATCTCTCTGTGCCTCATAGGCCTTCTTAATTAAAGCCGGAACTCTTAAAGCTCTACTAGTCTTTGACCCCTGTTTTTCATAACACAACTGTGCCAGCCTTCCGAACATATGAGCATTTGTTCCAATCAACAAGGGACACCATCATACAGTCCAGTGGGGGGACACACTAAGGCTAGGGTCTCTACTTGTTCGGCCACTCCAGCCACAGAGGTGGGGAAAGACAGCCAAATTCGGATATACCCGAATAGGGTAGGCCTCTCACTTAACCCCATACATGCAGTCCTTCTAATGGTTGTAAGGTCGTCTGACAAATGCTTCTGATACCAATCCTGGAACATAATTGTCACTTGGGAGCCACTGTCTAATACAGCTCTTGTAGACACTCCATTCACCTTTACAGTGGTCTCCATGGAGGGACCCACTATTCTGGACCAGTCTGGAGGGCAGTAGTGGGGCCTGGGCAACTGACCTTGCCACAAAGGGACGTGAATTAGCATTTTGGTGCCCTCACTGGGATCATGTCGTGCACCTCTTAACCACTGATTTCTTCTCAAGCTTTCCTTGTAGCCTATATGCAACTTTGTCAGTGTCTTTTGGGACTGGCATTCCCTTTCATGTGCCCATCTTTCCCACAATTATAGCAAAACATACTTTCTGGAGTTTAAGCTGGCGGCGACACACTGGGAAGCCAGGGGGGTATTACTAACTGGAAACCTGGGTGCCATCTCTGTGCTGTGATAAGCATTTGGAGACATCTCGTCAGTTTCTCACTTCCATGGTCAAGGAATTGAGTTTGGAGCTGTTATCAACAGGAGATACATGGGTGGGTACCCCACCCCATAGCAGATGCAGTCGGATATAGGTCAGGGCCCGTACTTGCAGGCGTGGCCTTCATAAAGGACTGTTTTGAATTCCGGATCTCTCTCAACAGTTCACCCCATTGTGGCATATCTTTTTCCTTGTCAGAGCACTCATTGACTGTCAACCTCTGCCCTGAACTTCCTTGATGGGTCACCCTCAGTCACTCGGGTCGATACCACAGCTGTTGGTGCAGGTACCTCCGAGTCGCCTTTTCTCAACTCCTCGAATTTCTCTCATTAACTCATCATAGGAGGTGGGATTCCAGTTGATTTGCCAGGTGTAACTGAAGCAACAGCAGTTCTGAGAAGGGGCAGACTTAAGGATTCTGTCCAGTCTGGTTCGGTCCAGTTCAATAGCTGGCAAACTACCCTTTCTGAGGCATTCTTGCAACAATTTTTCCAGCCGAGACATACACAGACAACAACTCCCTTGGTACTGTTGTGCATTTCTTACTCTCCACCATAGGTCCTCATCAGAATCTGGGCTCCCATACACATTCTCCAAGGCCTCAAGATAGGCCTGTGCAGTCACTTCAGGGTTACTGGCCCGTTTAGCACGGATGGTAGCCAGGGCAGGACCTCGGGCTCTCACTAACCCTCTTTAAGCTTTAGCCTTCCGTCATTGCCATTCTAGCACTTGAGGGGCAACATAGTCTATCCAGGTCTCCCAGTCATCCTCCCCGGGGTGGGGAGGTGCCAGAAGATCCTCAACCTTCGGTAGAGTCGTGACTAATGGCAGGTGCAGAAATAGAGTCTGCATTGGTTCAGCCACCATTACGGCACTGGAGCAGGAGAGGGTGTTGGGGAGGAACACCCCAAGTGGCAAGAATAGTTTCTTCAAGTCCTCCACAGTTTTCCCCTCTCCCAGCAACCATTCAGCAAATTTCTCCTCAAAAGTTTCAGATAGTGGTGGGGGCTGATTTCCCCACGGGTCTTTACTGTCCTTAGTTATCACTCTCCAAGCAGTGAGGGCTTCCTCTGGGGTAATGGTCTGTGGCACTTTGGAGCTATCTATGGGATCCTTAAACTCTACTAGGGCCAGGAAAGTGTGGGTGAGCAGATTAGCATGCCGACCCACAACCACAGGGTTTGTAAACCTTCCACCTTGGAAAGTACTCCCTGCACAGTGTCCGTGTTGATACCCAGGGGATGTCCAGGATAAGCATAGCATTTTGGGTCGATCTCCTCCCCAGTACACCCTCCACCAGCCGGTGCACCCGCCTGTCGGGGTACCCATTTTTTCTTAACAGTAGTCGTAAATATGGCCACTAGAGGACACACAATCCCAGCGGTGAGCCTCCAAGATGTAACCCCTAGATGGCGCTATCCCAGGGGCTACTACCCCTGCCTGATTTGCCACTAACAGGTTGAGGGGCCTGGATCCAATGGCAGGTGCCTCCTCCCAGAGGTCAGGGTTTGCAATAGTTAAACTAACTTGGTCACAGCCCTCTGGGACACTGCAACCCCCCTTTCTTCCCACTAGTGGCCCACACAATATATCAGAATTACCTTCACAGTATACACTTACCCCAGGTCTGGTTCCGGCACTGGGACCTCCTGTGAAATGAGATACAGTGCAACAATCACAGTACAGTACTTTAACATAGACAAATACCTCAGGCAGTATAACTTTGCTGAAACAAGCAGCTCTGATTTATTTAGGGGATATAACAAGGACAGGGGAAATCAGGTTAATTAGCTTATCCTCTAATAATCTACCTATGGCTCTGTGCACAGGCCTATCCTATCAGTTACTGTCCCTGGGTACCCAAGCCCTAGTGGCTAGTCAAACCGTGGCAGCTGGTAGGGGCCCTTTCACCTACAGAGAAAAGGAGAATTAAACAGTCAGCAGTACAGTAATTCCATTTGGATTTAATGTGGCAATTCAACAGGAGCGACCCTGAATTAGTACTCACGACCTCCAAATAAGATAGGGTCCTTCAATGTCAGCAGGGCTCACTTGAGGTACACAAACCTCTTCACACATCCATATAAGAAAGCACTATACCAGGCAGGCTGCATCTGTATCCCGATCGCAATTACTGCACAATACCGGGAGAACACACAGCAGATTCAGTTCCTGACAGACCGAATGCAATTTTCAGCAATTCCTCCAGTCTTCTACAGAGTGAGCCTGGTTTCTACTCTTCAGAGATCCTTTGATTCTTTTCACAGGACAGTTCAGTCCTAACAAGCTGTTACACAAGCTGCAGACGGAACTCTGGGCCTTACACGTTTTTGACTAAAACTGCACACTGAAAAGCACAGGGCTTCCTTCCTTCTTCACTGCCAAAGCTCAACTGAAACTCCAACCGACAAAACCGGGCACTTCCTTTGAGTTCCTCCCAGTTCTTGACTGGATTGGCTGTCACTCACAATAGACTGCTGCTGTTGGTCCAAAAGGCACTGAAGTCTAAACTACATCTCCCAGAGTCACTGCCCATACAATCCTCTTGTGGCTGGCTCAGATTATGAGTCCAAGTTCTGATTGGTCCAAGGCACCATTTTAGAGCTAGCTTACCCACACTGATTGGTCCAGTTCAGCAGTTCAAAACTTGAATGGGAACTAGCAGACACAGTTCTGACTGCAAAGAAAGCAGGTTAGACAAACTGTAATTTCATTATTACTCTAAATAATTTCTGGCAAACAGTTACATCTTTCAAATAGGTTCCCTTTGCACTCCTAGTGACTGCAAAAATGAAGTGAATTGGCAGCAGCTCGAGTGGTACTCAATCAAAGAAACACACAGTCCCCCATACAAACTAATTATGTCTGCAAGCAGACAGCTCTTAAAGAGACAGTACCAGAGGTTCTAAAAACACTCACTGATAAATGGCTTAAATGCCAAACACCATTCAGGCTTGGAGCATTCAAGCAAGCTCCTGGAAGTCTTTTGGGAACCCCCATTTGCAGGGGGTTACACAAGCAATGTGAGAGGGCAGCAAGGAGGGCTGGGGGATACTGGGATGCATAGGGAGAGGCTTCACCAGTAGAAAACAGGAAGTTATTATCCATCTGTGCAGACAGCTGGGTAGACCCCATCTGGAGTACTGCATGCAGTTCTGGAGACCCAATCTCCGCAAAGACATAGACAGGATGGAAGCTGTCCAGAGGAGGGCAACTAAAATGATGCAGGGTCTGCACTGGAAAACATATGAAGAGAGACTTAAGGAGCTTAATATGTATAGCCTCGAGGAAAGGGGGGGGGCATGATAGAAACTTTCAAGTACCTCAAGGGAATCAACAAAGTCCAAGAGGGTAGCATCTTTCAAAAAAAGAGGTGTGTAAGAACAAGGGGTCACAATTCGAAGATAGGGGGGTGGTTCAGAGGTAAAGTAAGGAAGTATTTTTTCACAGAGTGGATTGTGGATGCATGAAACGGCCTTCTGGAGGAGGTTGTGGAGTCAAAAACAGTGGTGGATTTCAAGCATGCATGGGACAGTCATAATGCAATTCTAGGGGTTGGGGGTAGGAAGAAGTAGGCTGCTAGTTAACTAAGATCTGCAGCTTATCCATTAGGTAGGGAAATGGGCAGACTGGGTGGGCCAAGCGGTCCTTATCTGCCATCAAATTCTATGTTTCTATGTATCTATTTGCTACTAAATTGTGGTAAGGTGCCCTTTTTTGGGGGAGGGAGGATTTCTGTTGCCCTGGTCGCTTTACACTTAGTAACTTTTCTGTGTTTTTTTTATTTTCACAGGCTTGGCATTTATGTGACTGACCCAAACACTTGGGAGTTCACATTGCTATTTGTTTTTAAGGAACTTATAGCAAAATATGCAAAATAGACACCCTGACTATGAGACTAGCCATTCTTTTATGCACTGTACTCTCAAGTACACGTTGCAAATTCTTGGGTAGTCAAACAAAGTAATAAGAACCTAATGATGTTATCTTGATGTGTTCTTTTGAACTTTTTAACAGTTTTTTAAAAAATGTACTTGTATTTATTCATTGATCACTGAAAACTTAGCTCACTGCACATGTGTGTTGTTTTACACTGTTTCTTTACGAAGGGTGTTTTTAAGGGTTACCTCTAGGGGTACTTGTTGCCCTTTGATAAAGCTCTTTGTAGAGTGAAATGCATCAGGGACAGGTGTCTGTTTGGGAGTTGTTCTCTGCAATATTGAAATGCATCAATGGACTTTGTGGCTCTAACACTGCTTTTTCTAAACTACTCATTTTAAGTGAGGAAATAAAAGCTAAGTTTTAATGACGCTCCACATCCTCTGGATTATTTATTGATGCCAAGCAGTGAGTATTGATTGGGTACATTTGTGATTTTGCAAATGAATTTAACAGGTGCCGACTCCAACAAACTGTAAATCTTTAATCTTCTTTAGTCTGGCACTGCAATACTCTGGATGTGGTTCATCTACTCCTTGCAAATGCACCTCTTTTGAGAACCATAGAAACATAGAAACATAGAATTTGAGGGCAGTCTACTCTTTATTTATTTACTACACACAAGATCCTTTAGGCAGGTCCTGTTTTCAGAGGATCTAGGGACAGAAGTATCATATAGCATAGGTACATAGTATATAACATTTTAATACCTTATAACATGTTACAGAGGTGATAGGAACTTCCTGTTTGGCAGTAGGAAGGGAAGGATCATAGAGAAACATTGGTTTTGTCAACCCTAAAGGAAAAAAGTAGCTCACTCTGCCCCCTAGCTGCTGGTGGTCTGACACTGAGCAAGGAAGAAGGAGGCTACTAAAAAATATAGGAAGTTACTGTCCCAAAACAGGAAGGGTGAGAGTTGTAAGGAGAGCAGAGAGTAAGCATACAGAGAAACAGGAGAGGGGACACAAAATAAGACATGATAGGAGTGGTGCAGTGCAATGGCTGTGGGGCGGCAGTGTTCAGGAGACATTCTGGAGGCTGCGATGCTGCCCTATTTTCAGACTTACTCTCTGGTCTGAGGAGGAGGTTGTCCGTCTCCAGGCTGACCTGGCTAGGATTCATGAAACCTCCTCCCCACCCAGGGACCACCAGGGCCAATGCCACTACCTCAGAGGTTGCCAAGAAAGAGGAGAGGCTGGACCAGGGTGGGCTCAGGGAGGGAGAGGTGGTGGAACAGAGTTGCATCCCTCCAGCTGTACCTCCACAATTCATCTGCCTTCTGGAGGATAGTGGTTCCTCTATGGAGGCACCTGCAGGGGGACCAAGGAGGATGCTGGGAACCTTCACAAAGGAGACTCAAGAAGGGTGGCATGGGACCCCACAGGGAAGGAAACAACTCCTGGTGGGGGACTCAATCATTAGGGGGTAGAAATGGGGAGGAAAGGAGGGAGGTAAGGTGCCTGTCTGGTGCCATGGCTGGAGGGACAGGAAGCGAATCCTCAGGATCGTGGGAGCAGCTGCACGAGGGAGGGAGCTGGATGTTATTATCCACCTAGGGACAAATGACCTGGCTAGGAATGGGATCAGAGCAGAGCAGTGCAAGAGGAGTTTGTAGAGTTGGGAAGGGGCCTTAGACAAGTAGTGCATACAGTAACCTTCTCGGAGGTGCTGCCTGTCTATGGCAAGGGTGATGCTAGGGTACTCCTCACCAGGGAATCCAATGAATGGTTGAAAAACTGGTGTGGAGCTCAGGGTTTTGGCTTCATTGGGGACTGGGGAGCCACCTGGAGGGATGCAGACCTACACTGGCATGATGGTCTGCATCTGTCCCGGGGGGGAACCAGGATCCTAGGTGAGAAGTTTAAATGCTTCATTGGCAAACATTTAAACTAGCCAAGGGGGGAGGCACTGAAAAGGAGCAGGGAAATGCCAGCCTCCCCCCACAAACAGTAATTAGTGAGGTAAACACCAAGGTAGAGAAGTCATTAGGGAGCAGGCCAGAAGTAAATGTAAAAAAAGGCAAAGGCAGTAAGGACAGAAATGGGGCTAAAAGGGGTAAGGTCATCAAAAAGTGGAGGGTGATGAGTACCAATGCCGGTAGTTTGTGTAACAAGCTCCATGAACTAGTGGCCTTGATGGAAGAGGGTTGCCTGGATATTGTGGCAGTCACAGAAACATGGTACACAGAGAACCATGACTGGGATGTCAACATACCAGGATACACAATCTACAGGAGGGACAGGGAGGGTAAAAAGAGGAGGAGGAGTAGCTCTTTATGTAAAAGAAGAGATCAAAGCAACAGAACTTAAGAGTAAACAGGGGGCAGATGAGACACTCTGGGTCACCCTGGAGACAGGAAATGGCACCACAATCCGCATGGGGGTTGTATACAGACCCCCATCTCAGGGGGAGGGAATGGACAAGGAAATGATAGAAGGCTTCCTTAGAATGGCAGAAAAAGGGGAGATATTGTTGATGGGGGACCTGAATATGCCAGATGTTAACTGGAGCACCTTTGCTACAGGCACATCCAACAGCAGGGTCATTCTTGATGCCCTACAGGGGGCATGCCTCAGACAGCTAGTACTGGAACTCCCTCGGGAGGGAGCAATCTTAGACCTGGTACTCTCAATTGGGGACAGAGAAAGAATCTCAGATTTAGAAGTGGGTAGCCATCTGGGAACAAGTGACCACCAAACAGTGTGGTTCACGATAAACACAGCCATACAATCAAGCCATACAAAAGCAAGAGTATTGGACTTTAGGAGGGCTGACTTTGGGAAAATGAGAGAGTGCCTCAGAAAAGCACTAGCAAACAGGCAAGAAGGAGGGGTGGAGGAACAATGGAGAGTAATCAAAACAGCCATCACAGAGGCAACAAACCTTTGTGTAAGGCAAATCAACAAAACACAACAAAGGAAAAAAACGCTATGGTTCTCAAAAGAGGTGGCGGGGAAGGTTAAGGAGAAAAGGATAGCATTCAGGAAATATAAGGAAACACAGAAGGAGAAGGACAGAGAACTTTATCAGTTAAAGCAGAAAGAGGCTGGGAAGGCAGTCAGAATAGCAAAGGCCCAAACCGAGAAAAGGATAGCCAACTCTGTTAAAGCAGCAGTACTACGAAATCAGGAAGTGACCTATCAAAATTCTGTTTTTTGGCTGTAAGCATGCAGCCAAAGTTCCAGTTTCCTTACCTGTAAATGTTTTTTTTCCAGTCGTCTTTATTTTTTTAAATATTTGCAATTTATTTGAAGTCTTGCAGCGGTACAACAAATATGGCGGCTGACTAATTTTGTGTGCGCTTTTTCTCCAGGTTGCATCACATCTTTTGACAACAGCAGAGGGACCCTCTGCTGACCATTCCTGATGTCCCTGCAAGTCATAAATATGTGCAGTTGGCAGCAAAGAGGGTTCCAGTGCAACATGCTGGGTGGCAGACATGTAAATAAAAGCAGACAATAACTGAGCAAATTACTCGGCGATAGTACAATGCCAGCAAGAAAGAGTACCAGGTATATGATAAGCAGGGCACAGGGAATAAACTGTCAAAAAAGTGCAATTTTTTTCCCATAGTACTGCTGCTTTAAGAAGGGGGATAAGACCTTTTATAGGTACATTAGGGAGTGAAGAAAGACCAAAGGAGGGATACTGAGGCTTAATAAAGGGGAAGGAATGTGGGTAGAGGGTGACAATGAAAAAGCAGGGATACCGAACAAATATTTCTGCTCAGTATTCACAAAGGAAGAGGAGGGGGAGGTACCTAAACCAAACAAGAGAAACACTCCGAAGACGAGGGTCGATACCAGTCCATTTACAGAAGAAAGGGTTCTGAAAGAACTAATAAAACTGAAGGTGGACAAAGCAATGGGGCCTGATGGGATTCACACAAGAATTCTAAAAGAACTAAGGGTAGAACTAATGACACCGCTGACTACTCTCTTTAACAAATTATGGGAGAATGGGGTAGTACCTGAGGACTGGAGGAGGGCGGATGTGATTCCTCTTCACAAAACTGGGAGCAGGACAGAGTCAGAAAACTACAGATCAGTTAGTTTGACCTCAGTGGTAGGTAAAATGATGGAATCACTTCTGAAGAAAAGAATTGTTGAGTACCTAGAGGCCAGTGGGGCACAGGACCCAAGGCAGCATGGATTCATGATGAGAAGGTCGTGTCAGACGAATCTAATAGATTTCTTTGACTGGGTGACCAAAGTAGTAGACCAGGGAGGGGCTGTGGACATGGCTTACCTAGATTTTAGCAAGGCATTTGATACAGTCCCACACAAAAGATTAATACACAAGTTAGCCAGCCTTGGAGTGGGTCCCAATGTGGTAGCCTGGATAAAACAAATGGCTAGACAACAGGACGCAAAGGGTAGTAGTAAATGGAGTCCACAGTGAAGAAAGGAGGGTTACTAGTGGGGTACTGCAGGGTTCAGTACTGGGACCGGTCCTTTTTAATGTCTTTATAAGTGACATTGCAGAGGAACTGGAAGGAAAAGTATGTCTCTTTGCAGATGACACAAAGATCTGCAACAGGGTTTGTACACCAGATGGAGTGGAAAGGATGAGAAGGGACTTAGCAAGGTTGGAGGAATGGTCAAATATATGGCAGCTCAGATTCAATGCAAAGAAGTGCAAGGTAATGCACCTGGGAAACAAAAACCCTGGGCAAGAGTACACAATGGGGGGGGTGAGATACTGACAACAGTAAAAATGGAAAGGGGCCTGGGGTTAATTATATCAGATGACCTAAAGGTGGGCAAGCAATGTGAGAAGGCAGTAAGGAAGGCAGGGGGATATTGGGATACATAGGAGAGCATCAATAGTAGAAAACAGGAAGTTGTTATCCCTCTGTACAGACAGCTGGTGAGACCCCATCTGGAGTACTGTGTGCAGTTCTGGAGACCCCATCTCCACAAAGACAGACAGAGTGGAGGCTGTCCAGAGGAAGGCAACCAAAATGGTGCAGGGCCTGCACCAGAAGACATACGAAGAAAGACTAAAGGAGCTTAATATTTATACCATTGAGGAAAGGAGGGAGAGAGGAGACATGATAGAAACTTTCAAGTACCTCAAGGGAATCAACAAAGTCCAAGAGGGTGGCATCTTTCAGAAAAAGAGATGTGCAAGAACAAGGGGGCACAATTTGAAGATAGAGGGGGGACGGCTCAGAGGTAATGTGATGAAGTGTTTTTTCACAGAGAGGGTTGTGGATGCATGGAACTGCCTCCCTGAGGAGGTCGTGGAGTCAAGAACAGTGGGGGAATTCAAGAATGCATGGGACAGACATAAGGCAGTCCTAGTGGGGGGTAGGAGGAAGTAAGCTGTTGGTTAATTAGGATCTGTCAGATAGGAAAATGGGCAGACTAGGTGGGCCAAGCGGTCCTTATCTGCTGTCAAATTCTATGTTTCTATGTTTCTAGGCATAAAAGGCATCAACAAATAAACAGCAAGGGTAAGCAGGTTACATTTGTAAACTATATAACAAGGGTGTGCAGGATAAAGATGTACGATTAGATACAGTTAGGAGGTCAGGCAAGGTACAGATTAGGAGTATATGGAAGGGAGTTAGGTGGGAAGAGGTGGGAGGGAAACAGGTACTAAGGAGTTGTTGAAATCATCAAGGATAGCGAGGTTCAGATGGGAGGTAACAGAGTCAGACAGGAAGTAGCAGAGTCAATTATGAGCAACCACTAAGGTTGAGTGGAGCAAGAGAGAAAGTAGCTGTAATTTAAAGCTAGTGAGCGAGTTAGAGGTTTTCAGCGATGTGGGAGTGGAATTCCATAATTTCGGAGAGCTGAAATTTCTGAAAGCTTCCTTTTACCCTTGCTAACCTGCCTGACACAGATATTTGTAACCTTTTCAATGCCCTCTTTTATTTTAGCCCACTGTTCCTCTACCCCCCCCCCCATTTTCCTTAACCCTGCTAGGTTGTCTCTTAGGCATTCTCCCATTTTCTTCAAATCGGCCCTCCTGAAGACCAGGACCCTCATCCTCATGTGATTTGATTCTGACCCAGCTTTAATACCAGACCACACCATTCAGTGATCACTGTTCCCCAGGTGGCTCCCGACTATCACCTCATAACACTGTTTCCATTTGTCAGCACCAGGTTCAGTAGTACCTTCTCCTGAGTGGGTTCCATAACCAGTTATGTGAGGAATGCCCCCTGCAGGGAGTCCAGGATGTTCCTACTCCTTCCTGATGCTGTAGCGGGGGAGGCTCTAACCCATGTCTGTGAGACTGAAGTCACGTAATAGCAATACTTCTCCCCTGAGAGCCATTTTTTGTATTGCTAGCATTATTTCCCAGTCTAACTCCTTACTCTAAGCTGGAGGTCTGTAGATCACTCCTGTATGAATAGCTGCTCCATTCCCCCTCACCAGAGTGACCTACAGTGCCTCCTCCCTTCGCCTCCCCTCTTCCTCTGTATTTCCATGGCTTTTATGTTGTCCCTTACATAAAGAGCCACTCTCCCTCCCTTTCTGCCTACCCAGTCCCTCTGAATAGAGCATACCCTAGAATGGTCATTTCCCAGACCTGGTTTTCATTGCACCAGGTCTCCATGATGGCAACTGTGTCTAGGTCTGCCTCCGCCTTGGTGGCTTCTAGGTCAGCAATCTTGTTGCACAGACTTCGAGCATTTGCACACATGGCTTTCCAGGTTGTGCTTTCACCCCCCCATTGCCGACACCTAGCTTGTCCCTTATATCTTACAGTCCCAATCACTTCTTCTACTTTCTGGCTATCAGTTTTATTTTATTCCTTTATTGTTTTTTTTCCCTCAATGTTTCCATTGCTGGCCTCTTGAACTAGTGGGGGGGGAGCAGATTTTGCTTCCCTGCTTCCTTCCACCTCCCCCTTGGCTAGTTTAAATGTCTGCCAAGGTAGCATTTAAACCGTTTACTAAGGACTGAAGTCCCTTGATTCTATGTGATAATGGCGACTGCCAAAGGGTGATCACCATTACGGTGAAGCCAGAGTGCTGAAAATCAGTTTCAGAGCTCTGACTCCCCAGCGCACAACAAAACGGCATCGGGGACTTGCATTTATTTATGTTTATGCGAGGGGGTGTGCCCTTTGCACCCCATGGGGGCTTTTGTACCCTGCACCCCTACTAAGAATTCTCACCCAGGGGTGCATGTTGGGGGAAAATAAAAATAAAATTCGGGCCAGGCGCAACAAAAACAAACCTGCACCCAGACCCGAATCCAGCACCCTAGCCACCAAAGGCGTGAGCCAACCTGCTACACCATGGGGCCAGCTCAACAACCTACTGTAGTGCCGCTCCTCATATCTATCCCTTCTCACCTCTTGCTGAGCGTGCTCGCTCCCACCCCCACACATGTACCTGCAGTATGCTCGCTCCCACCCCCCATGCATGTACCTGTAGTGACTTCCTGCCTCTACGGTCACCAACCCACCCCATCCAGTTGCTGTAGCTGCCCGGTAGCCGCTATGCCATGTGCCACGATTAAGTCACCCTTTCGGGGGTCGCTCAATCGCGGTCATGCACATCACGGTATACCGTCCCCTCCCTGGATGGATGAAGGCCATCGCCTTTGTGCAGGCCCTTATCCCTTCAGGTGGGTCCCCAGTCCCCAATGAAGCTGAATCCTTCCTCTCTGCACCAGTTTCTCAGCCATGCATAGAATTCCCTGGTATGGAGATCCCTAGCCTCCCCCTTGCTATGGACAGGTAGCACCTCCGAGAAGGTCAAAGAGGTAGTTATCTGCCCAAGGCCCCTCCCTGGCTCCTTAAACTCCTCCTACACCCTTTCTAACCCTGCTTTATGCCTAGCCAGGTCATTTGTCCCCAAATGGACAATGACATCCAGCTCCCCCCTCCTTGCTACCACCATAGCGATCCTCTGGATCCTCTCTCCATCATTCTGAGCTGTGCCTCCAAGTAGTCACTTAACCTCCCATTCCACCTCTCTCCCTGTCCTCAAATCTACTTTCCAGACTATAGAGTCCCCCACCAGGATTTGCTTCCTCCTCCTCCTCCTCTGGGCACCCCTGCCACTCACCCACCCTTGGGACTCCGTTATGGAGGACCCACTCATCCCACCCCCGGTCGCAACTGCAGGAGGCACTGTGGGACCTTCCCACTCCTCCAATATAGCATAGGAGTCCTTCAATTGCACTGGGTGAGGGATGTGTCTCTGTTCCACTACCCTCACCCTCTCTGAGCCCACTGTAGGCCAACCACCCCTCCAGGTAGGCACCCTTAGATGTAGTGGAGTAAGACTCGGTGGCCCCTGGGTGGGGGAGGAGGTTCCCTGAATCCCAGCCAACATAGACCCGGAGACTAGAAACCTCTGCCCTCAGCCCAGAGAGGTGCCTGCAGATGGGGCAGCACTGCAGTATCCAGAAGCTCCTCCTGAAGACTGCTGCCCTACAGCCACTGCACTGCACAACTACCAGCATCTTCCCCTCTGTCTATCCTACCACTGATATAAGAAAACCCTTCTTAATTATTATTATTTTTTTTTTGGTTTTGGTTTACTTTTCCCCACATGGCGCAGAAGAAATAAAAGAGTACGTACTTAAACCTAGTCCCAACACAAAATCCTAAACCCCTTGATATACACAGTAGGTAAGCCCTGAACACAAAATCCTCAACCTGGACAAGAAGGTGGTACAAGTGGTAGAGCCTGGTCAATGGCAATGTGTGGGAGCAAAAGCAGAGAGGACCAGTTTGCTACTTGGTTCCTCTAGTCTGGTGGCCTCTACCAATGTGAAGAATCTGGGTGTCATTTGGGATGACATTAGAAGCTCAGATGTCATCTGTAGTCCAGAATGGCTGTTATCATATTCATTACATCTCCTGGAATAAATCCTTGATCCTGCTGGAAGACCTACCCTCACTTGTACACACCTTTATGACCTCCAGGCTTGACTACTTTAATACTCTGCATCTAGCAGTGAGTGGAGGAATCCTATAACATCTGCAGCTAGTGCAGAGCAGAGAGGCCAGGGTACTGATAGGCCTTTCAAGGTCATGTCTCGAGAAAGAAGTGCTGTGGCTTGGCAGAGAGTTGGGGAGGTTGGGGTGAGGGGGGAAGGGAGCTAGGGAACAGGCACCAGGAGAACACCACATGGGTGGAACAATGGTTTGGGGGGATGGGGAGGGGGCAGAAGCAACACAAATAGGTGGCCTAGCATGGGGGTGGTAAGGGCAGGAGGAAAGAGACCACAAAGAGCATGACAGAGAGGGCAGGTAATAGGTATGCAGTGCTAGCGACATTGGAGGAGGAGGCTGGTGAGGAATCTCCAGGAGGGGTAGGTAAGGGGAGCGGGAGGATGGCACAAGGGTCAGTAGTCGGGCAGAAGATTGTGCTAGGAGCAAGGGGGGAGGGGCACAGCTGAAAGAATGGATGAAGGGAGCTGGGGTAAATATGAGAGGAGCAATGCTAGAGCAGAGAACGAGAAGGACTTAGCAGAGGGGAAGGGGAGACTAGGAAGAAGGGAAGGATGGGGAGGAGGTGTGAGGCAACAGTAGGGGGCAGCGGGGACAGGTTTGGGGTGGGGGGGGAACCATAGGAGGAAAGGGCAGGGTTTCAACTGGGGTGGACACTTGCAGTAGATGCCAAGGTAAAAGGGTGGGGGGAGACGAGGATTGGAGAGGGAGGGGTATTAGTGCTGGGGGACTCTATACTTAAAGGGATTAGATGAGCATAGTCGCATCTAGGTGGAGTCCATACCTGGCCAGGCAGGGTGAGACAGTCAATTCTAAAGTGTGCCAGGAGGGGAAGGAGGAAACTACATATCGTGGTGCACATGGGTACGAATGACCTGGCGGGGGAGATGGTGGAAGTAGTGAGGGAGAGGTTTCAAGGAATTGGGCAGGCTGTGTGGGGAGCTAGGGGAATAGGTGGCCTTCTCAGAGGTGCTCCCAGTATCCTGCGCTAGTACGATAAGGAAAGTAAGGATTGGGGAGTTCAACACATGGCTGAGGGAATGGTGTTGATCAAGGGGATATGGGTTGGTGGGAGGCTGGGACAGAATCTGGGACAACAATGAACTTTATGCAGGGGATAGGCTACATTTGAGCGGAGAGGGGATGGGGGTATTAAAGCAGAGGGTAGGGGAATACATAGCTACGAAGACAGATTTAAACTAGGTGGGGGGTGATGAGTGGACAGATGGTAGGCAGGGATCCCAGAGCGGGGAACCAAACAAGTTTATCCCCAGACTAGCAGGGAGGAACGTGGAGCAGAGGCACAGGGGGTATTAAGAGGGGAGTAATTCAGGAAGGGGGCAGGAAATGGTTGGAGCATGGTCTCACTGAATGTGAGAAGCCTTGGTAACAAATCAGCAGAATTACAGGTTCTCTTGGCAATAGGGAGGGTGGACATTGTGCCCATCATGGAAATGTGGGCCACCCAGTACCAGGAATGAGATTTGATGATCTCAGGGTATGGGATATTCAGGAAGTTTAGGGCTAAGGGAAAAGGGGAGCATGGCAATATATATATATATATATATATATGAGAGGCGATAAGGTGCATATGGGAGGAGGGGGAGGAAGGCAGAACAGAGGCCCTAGGGATGCAGCTTCAAGACTCAAAAAGTAGGACATTGAGGATGGGAGTGGTGTACAGGCTGCCAGCCCAAGGAGATGATTTGGATAGGGAGTTAGTTGAGCAAATCAGGAGGGTCTGTAGGAAAGGGAACACTGTGGTGGTGGGGGACTTCAACCTACTGGGGGTGGAGTGGAGCACTCCAGCCACCAAGAGTTCAAGGGAACAGGTCCTATTAGAGGCATTTCAGGACATATTCCTGGTGCAGTTGGTCAGTGAGCCAACTAGACTGGATCAGACTCTGGACCTGGTTCTATCAAATGGGGATGCTGTCAGGGATCTGGAGGTGGAGGACCTTCTGGCTGGGATTGACCAACACACAGTATGGTTCACGCTCAACATGGGCAGGGAAGCAGGAGGTATGGGTACCAGAGTGATTGACTTTAAGGGGGTGGACTTTAAAAGGATGGGGGAAATTTGGGGCAGGCATCTGGCGGAAATTCAGTCATGCATGGACACTAGACAAAAAATGGGATATTATTAAGAGAGGGCTGGTGGAGGCTACTGGGACATGTACAAGAACAAAGAGTAAGAAGGGAAGGGCAAAAAACCCCAGCTGGCTGATGCAGGAGGTCATGGAAGGGATGAGGGCCAAAAAAAGCCATGTCAGAGACTCGAGAAAAAGGAAGGGGGGAATAACAGGGAGGTGTATTTTTTTATTTATTTTATTTATATTTTTGATGACCGGGTAGGTGCACTAGACTCAAAAGTGACTATTTTCAGGCATGACCTGGGAGGTCAACAACACAGAGAGAGATACAGGTACATAGAATACAGTGTTAAGGAATATGCAATACATCACAATCAGAAGTGAAACAAATTTAAGACAATATTTGTACTAAGGCATGTAGAGGTGTAATTATATAAATAGAAGGTAAGTGCCCATGTGTAAGCAGTAATAGTAATATCAACATTTAAATTGCAGAAAATGCCACAGGGTATCATTACATCCAGCTGAAACTGAAAAAAACAGCCATTGGGAGGAGGCAGGAAGAGAAATAATGCTGAGATATAGCCTAGTGAGAGAGAGACGAGGAGAGAAGGAAAGGGATGGGAAAGGGGGGGGGGAGGATAGAATTTATGGGGAGGCTGAAGGAGCAGGGTGCCAGCTCACACTACAGAAAGGAAGGGAAACTGTGAGCAGCTGAGGCAAAGGGAGCCAATATCTATTGTGGGTTGAAGCAGGTGCAATGAGCACATGTGGTAAAGAGGGAGCGGTGCCTCTTCTTAAAAGTAGCATGATTAGGGGCCAGGCGTACATCCAGGGGCAGCGAATTCCAGTAATAGGGACCTATGTGCGAGAAACTTGATTTCCCTTTGGTAGTTCTACATCTGGGAATGCTAAGCAAGGAAAGGTCAGAAGATCGGAGACCATAGGAGATGGGCTGAGGGGTCAGCAAGGAGGCGAGGTAGGTAGGCATACTGGACTGCAGTATACTGTCCAGAAGGTTCCCCAGAGAGAGGAGCTGGTGTGTAATGGGGAAGGGCCAGTTTAGGTCTGAATACAATAGGCAGTGATGTCTGAGTCTGGGGGATGCAGAGGCATATCGGCATATACTGTTGTAAGTTGTGTCCCACCTATGAAGAGTAGCCTTAGATGCATTAGTATAGACTATGGATCCATAAGAGAGCGGCGGGATTAGGATTCCTCTAGCAATGGCTGTTCTAGCAGAAGGGGTAAGAATATGACTTGTTTTGTAGGCTAAGCCCAGTTTGGCATTGACAGCCTTACATGTGGAGGTTATATGGCTGTCACAAGTGAAGGATTCATCGAGTAAGACACCCAGATATTTAAAGGAGGTTACTATCTCCAGTGGGGAGCCATCAGCAGAAGAGACTCGGAAAAATTCACGGCACTGCTTTAGTTTGATAGAGGATCCAAAGAGCATAGCCTGGGTCTTTCCAGCGTTGAGAATGAGCCTGTTTTTGGTGATCCAGGACTGAATATTTAGTAGGTCCATAGAGAGCTTATGATTAATAGAATGGACATTTTCAGAGCTAGTGTAAAAAACAAGGTCATCGGCATAAAGCAATGATGAACATGAGGATATATTATGTGTTATATTACTGATAAAAATTGAGAAGAGTAGGGGTCCGAGGATAGATCCCTGTGGCACACCAACATTGATGACTGCTGTTTCGGGGATGGCCGAGTTGAATTTTACAGCATAAGTTCTGTTTGATAGGTAGCTATGGAACCAGGTTACAACTCCAGTCAAGAAACCCAGGGTTTGGAGATTAGCAAGCAGAAGAGGGTGGTTAACAAGATTGAAGGCTTTCGTCAGATCGATAAATACTGCACCGGTTTGATGACCCTGATCCATGGCTTGAAGAACATCATTTGTCAGCTGTAGTAGAGCAGTTTGAGTACGATGGCCTTTTCTGAAGCCATGTTGGTTAGTGTGGAAGAGGTCGTACTTAGTAAGGCGTTCTGAGATCTGTGCGGAGACGAGCTTCTCTAGGACTTTATTTAATACTGACAGTATAGCAATAGGTCTATAATTGGCTATATCTTTTCTGTCGCCTTTTTTAAACACCGGTGTGACTCTGGCCAGTTTCCATATATCGGGCACCATGCCTTCACTCAGGGACAAATTGAGTATCCTGGACAGCGGACCTGCAATGAACGGTGCTACAAGCTTTAAGAGTTTAGGTTCAAGGCAGTCAGACCCAACAGCGGTACTGTCTGATATGGAATTTAGATGCTTGAGGACAGCTTTCTTTGAGATGGCTTTAAAGTAGAAAGGAGGCGTCTCTGTAGAGTCCGTCGGGGTGGGGGATCCAGACATTAAGTTATCAGAAGAGATAGCAGTGGTGTAACTGGAGAGGTCAGAGAAGTGAGAATTAAATGCATTGCCAATTGTGCCTGAGTCATTAGAGTGAACACCTTTCAGTATCATGTCATTGTTTAGGAGAGTTTGCTTTGATCCGAGGAAAGTTTTGATATGGGACCAAAATTTCTTAGGGTCACCAGCTGCAGCTATCAGAAGGCCCTTACAGCATTGGCTTTTTGCATGTCTTATTTGTGTTTTGCACTTCGATCGCTGTTCTCTGTAGATGTTAAAGTCTGCTGTGAGACTGGAAATTTTAAACTTCTTCCAGCATTCATCCCTGTTTTTGAGGGCTGTAAGGAGGTCTTTGTGCAGCCATCTGGTTTGTTTACCATGAACGTACCGAGTGATGACCGGAGTATGTTTATCTTGAAGGAGTGCAAACCTACTCAGGAATGCATGGAGGGCGGCATCCGTACTCATTGATTGGTAGACAGGGGACCAGTGAGTATGAGACACATCATATAGGAAATGAGCCTGGTTTAAGTTTGCATAGTTTCTGAAGCATATACAGTGTTAGGGGAACGTGGAGGTTGTAGATGGATTCCATATTCAGAAAACAGGGGAATGATCACTGATATCGTCTGGCAGTGTCCCTGTTTCTGCAATTCTGTCCACGCGATTCGTTAAGACCCAATCAATAAGGGTGCTAGAGTCAGTGGTAACAGACACTCTTGTAGGGTCAGTAATTATTTGGTGTAAATTATAGCTCTGCACCAGGGATTGTAGGCTATCTTGAGATTTGCTAAGCCAATTTAAATTTAAATCTCCAAGAATGATGAGTTCATTCTTCCCCGCATATGCAGCTGTATGATCCAGCAAGTCCACAAGGCCATTTAGTGCACTTTTAGGGGGATTATAGGCACAGACAATGTGGAGTTTCTTAGCTCCTAGTCTAAGTATGGCATGGATATATTCACGTAAGGGCCCGGATATTCAAACTGCGCCAGGCTGTGGTGCAAGCCTGGGCGCAACTCAACATGGCTGTGCAGGGGTGTGGTCTGGGCGATATTCAACGGAGCTGCGCTATGGCTCAGCAGCTTTGAATATCGCACCTTGGCCACCCCCACTGTGCATGGCGCAGTGACACTGTGCCAGTGCAAGTGGCCAGAGTGGAGCATGGAGATGCGCTAGCGCAAGTGCCATTGTGCCATGCACAGCACCTGCGATATTCAAAAGGAGATATGCAAATGGGGCCATAATTTATGCACGGTGCACATGGGGCCATTTGCATGTCATTATGGCCCCATTTACATCCCATTAGCATGCAGGTGTGCCGATCCCCGATGACTTGCGCCTGGCGCCCTGCTAGGCAGCAGCCGTCGGGGACCAATGCCCCCTGCAGCCCGATCGCGGGCATTTGTCTAAAAATAGACTTCCTCGTCCAATATCCCTGGTGGTCCAGTGGACTGCTATGTGCCTGATCATGGGCATGTGTTATATTAAAAAGGACTTCCACGTCCAATATCCCTGGTGGTCCAGTGGACTGCTATGTGCCCGATCGCGGGCATCGGCATAATAACCCTCCTGTCCAATATCCCTGGTGGTCCAGTGGACCGATCGCTGCCCGATTGTGGGCATCTGTTTAAATCACCCCCACCGGCCAATATCCCTGGTGGTCCAGTGGACCGCACTCTGCCCGATTGCGGGCATCTGTAAAACATAAAAAATGTCCTATTACCCTGGTGGTCTGGGTGCCCCCTCCCACCCACCCACTGAACCCCACCACCCTGCTCCCCCCAGTCAGCGGCGGGTGACAGCACCCACCCACCTGCCGCCACTGCCGACTGACAGCTCGGTAGGGCTGCACGCCCATTGGTTCACAGCGGGAGCCAATGGACATGCAGCCCATACTGTACTACACAGTCCAGATTGGGTCTCAGACAGGGTCTGAGATAGGGTCTCAGATAGACAGAGCACATCGGGGTGGTGGTGTGCCACCCAGGCTTCAAGATCTGCATGATTACGGAAAAGACTCCTAACATTTAGATGGACCATGTGTAGGCCTTTTATATCATAGCCAGTGCAATTGAGAGGTAATTTATTTGGCATTGGTCCAGGGTTCAATTCAGTGTCTCCAGACAGCAAAAGAATCAATAATATGATGTACCCTAACTTATGCAGGGCAAATTGAGGGTATTTGAAGAAGTCCATGGAGGTTACCAGGCTGGTCAGAGCAGCCAAGGCTTCCAGGGAACTGAGACTGGCATAGGGCATTAAGAATGGAGAAAAGGACTTCATTTCATTTTTATTTTTATGGCTGTGGGCAGAGTCTACAGCCATCTTGTTGTCTGTAGCTTGAAAATGGAGCATCGTGGAACACATTTTTTGGACTTTTCAATGTATCCTTCTGCATCTATAAATCACTATGCCAACTAAAATAAAATACTCCCTTCTTTCTGTTTAGAATGTTGGAGACATAACTCTAAGCTGCTTATCAGATGGCTATTAGGAAACTGAAACAGCTTGTTAAATATTGGTTGCCTATTAAACTAGAAATTTGTTTACCCCCTTCGAAATGCAGCAACTTGCACATTTAAATACGGTACCTAGCATTTAAACATTTTTTGCTACTAATTTCAGTTGGTATGTATTGTATTTCAAGAAAGATTCATACCTCATAAATGACACCCTTTCCCAGCAAATGTATAATGATTTACACTGCTTTTTTTAACCTTTTAAGACACTATCTGATATAAGTACTGTCTCAGACATATGCCAGGTCTTCAGTGCACTGCTTTCCAAACATAACAGATAAGAGTCTGCCAAGTACTGAGGTAGGGAGACCTCATTTTATGAATTAACTACTGACAAACCAGAAGAGTGAGAAATTCATCTGTATAATTATCTGATTCCTTGTGTTCCCATATAGAGTTATAAAAAAAGTTAGTCAAAACAACTGAGAAAGACATTTGTAGGGGACAACAGTTGAGTTTTTCTTGTGTTTTGGACCTCCAACTCTAGGATGTGTAACATAAATGTATTGTTTGTGGTTGGAAGGTCCTGATCAAACAACTGGAAACACAAGACTGTTTTTTGTCGTTTTACAATATGATGTACTGGGTGTGTATTTACTGAGTTGCAGGATCAGGGCCTTGAAGAAAATAATAACATTTACTTAACTCATTCAAAATTCCATCAGTTGGTCAGAAAAAAAGTCTATGAGAATTTGTCTGAAAACTAACAAATATAAGATGCAAAAAATAGCACCTGTGTATATGTATAAGGGGAACTGTCTCTAATTTATTTGCAATAAATTTGTTTGCAGGCATTACTAGTATCTTTTGAAAGATTGGCTGACTTGTGATTACTAATTTTGAGTACAGTTCACGAAATAATGAGTGCGATATTTGTTATTTCATATAGTTCCCCATTATGCCGTATGCATACCATGTAAATCCAAATCATTCCAAGGCCAGCTTGACATATAATATTAATACAGAACAGCAAATCAGAGCTGTTTTCCTGATAGAAGGCTGCTGATATAATAAAGAACAAAGTCATAAATAAGGAATCAGTGGCATATGGAAAAATCTACAGGGATTTATACAGGGATTTGATTCTGCCTCTCCTTGGAAAATACAGGTAAAATGAGGGCTTGTTACAGGGAAATGGTTATTTGGATCTGGGAGCACTGAATATTTCTTATCCTGTATTTTGTATCCTGGATAGCGCAGGAGAGATGCTACATCTCATTGTCATAGGGATGTTCATTTACACATTTTGCACTGTATTTACTCAGGCTGTCCCAGATTAGATGCAATATCTTGTTTTCAGTGGGGTCGTGATTTTACCATTTTTATAATGTATTTATTCAGTGTTCCTAGTCCAGGACTCCTCCCCCCCATATTCAAAGGAGATATGCAGTGCATCCCAGTGGAAAAGGGAGATGAGCCAAGCAACTCTAACAATATGCCACAGTGTGATATTCTAACATGTGGGATGCACCGGCTGCAATCGAATGGGCCAGGATGCACACAAATGGTATTCCCTGCAAGTTGAGGGGGCATTCCCATGCATATGCTGTGCTGCAGCATATTCAGTGGGAATGCACCCCTCACAGTCTAGAGCACCTCAGCCCACAGTTAGACCATGAATAGCTGGCCTAACCCAGTCAGTCACCCACAGGCAGGCTGCAGAAGTGCACTCAGGCACACAGCAGCCTGCCAGCCCTGGTGGACTAGCAGTACCCCCTTCCCATCCCCAATTGATCTAACTCCATCCCTGAACAGCTCCATAATGTAGGGCCCTCCAGACCTGATCACACCAGAGGAAACCATGGTCCATATCCATAGCATAGTGGACCTCCACCCACAGCTCCAGTATGCAGACACCCTCGTTCCTCCCTATACCCAAACTGTTGCAGAGACTGGCACTGCCCTCCACACCCTGCCACAGCCAGACACCGACTGCACTGGACCCAGGCTGGGGATCTGCACTCCAGAATGACCCAAGTGGCTATACCATGCATTGGGGCACTACACAAGCTGTGGATTCACCAGTGTATGCAGCCGTGTGTACGTCCCTGTCAAACCATAAGACGGAATTGACATACCTTCAATGCATGCCTTGTCGATGCTGTATCTTTCTGCTGTCATACCCTGCTGCAAGTCAACACTCTCCCCCATTCCCCCGTGAAACATGCCACCCTCTGGAATACTGAGGTATCCCAGGTGCTATGGGGTGCAGTATCCTGCAATGCCATTTGCAGTGTACACTCCAGACTATGGATAGTTCGTCCATGTTTCCCCAGTTGTACAAACAAATGGGAGGTTGACTGTAACATGCCTGTTCTGGAACCTGTGTGAGTGGGTACAGCATTGGCCATCACCCACACTGAGAAGTGCAATGGCACCAGGACAATGGATCCACATGCGAGTGCCTGAGATGTATGGCTACTGGGTATTATCACCCACACACAGCTCATGTCTACATATGACACATTCCAGCATCCTACTGCCAGTGCTTTGCCACCAACCGATACAGTGGTATGATCCTATCACAGTGCCAGTCATCAAAATGGGATGGGTTGTGGGGCAGGGATGGGGGTGTTTGTGCACCGCTGAGGGGGGCAGGGGCCACTACACTATGGACATGGACTGTAGGTGTATTCCAGTGCTATCAGAGATGGGAGCAGGGTCCCTATAGTATGGAACTGATAGAGCCTGGACTCTGGTATGATCGGGGCTGGTGGAATGAGTGGGGGTGCCACTTTACCACCAGAGACTTCAGGGCATGTCCCACATGGGAGCGATTGGGATTGGGGCTTGGGGGCGAGAGCTGCTCTGGCACATTCATCCCTGTGCCAACATGCAAATGGGCTGGTAATGAGCATGCATAAGACCCCTCTGCACCCTGCATGTTCAATTAGCTCATTTGTATTCCTGGGCTAAATATCACCCATAGGGGCAGTGGTGCATACCGGTATGTGCCACGCATTCCTCTTGGGAGGTATTCAGTCGGGGTTGCCCTGGATGCACCTGTTCTGGTGGCTGCCTGCACTATGACTCCCATCCAGGGTCACATTTTCAACAAGTACAATGAAGACCGCCAAAATGAAGTGCAGTGTCACAGGTTTACTGCTTGGCAAAAGGGATTAACACCCATTGAAATTGCATTGTTTGCTGCAGTAAGTCTACTGCAGAATTCTGCAGTGCTGCACTTCATCCTGGTGGGCTTCACTGTATGTGCACCCTGTACCAGTGGCACATTCTCTTTGAATATTGTATCAGTGCCAGCTGGCACACCCTCTTTGGGCAATGCATCTTTCTGCTCACGCATTGGTCCAGCACTTAATATATCCCCCCAGATGTAATATATTGTTTTCAGTGTGTTATGATTTTATGCAATGCAGCATAATATTGTGTAGATGTATAGCCCCACTGAAAATAAGATGCCATTTCTTCTGTGAGCTATCCAGGCTAAATATATAGCAATCAACAGGCATATTCTAGGAAAACACATTGTAAAAATGTGTAAAAGGAAGACCGCATTGAAACTGCTTCTCCACAGATCTGCATTGTGCAAATTCATTAGAAATAATGGGTAAAAGCATCTTAAAAGCTCTCCACAGCAGTGCCTCTGGCCTTCTGGGAGTGATAGATGCATCTATCTTTCTGAGGGTGCTGTCAGATCACTCTCCCGTAGGGGTAACCTATATGCTGGGTCCAAGTGCAGGGAGGAGAAAAGATGGTGCCTTAATACTCGGTTGCTCAAATGTACTAAAACACTGAAACATATTCAGGATTTTATAGTCAACTTTATCAATATTAATTTAGGGACAGTCAATAGGGTCGATTCGGTATGAGCCGCCCTTAAATGTGCTATACGGGGAGAGTTTATACATATTTCGGCTACCCAAGCCCGGAAGGATAGATGTGCACTGGATCAATTAATAAGTGATATTCAGCAACTGGAAAACCGATTAAGTCGTATGTCCCCCATACAGGAATGGGCAAGGCTCCAACAACTGCGGTCAAATTACTATGATTTGATGGCGCAAAAAGCAGAGCTGGCCATTCATCGTACCAAATTAAAGTATTTAGAGGTAGGGGAGAAAACAGGGAAACTCCTTGCCTTAAGATTAAGATGGATGGAAATGTCCAAATTCATTCCTGGGTTGAGGTCCCCTATGAGTAACAACATAGTTTCTCATCCCCAAGACATTGCTAACATCTTTGGGGAGTATTATGAGACCCTCTATTCCTCGGCAGACTCGATAGGGGTGACAGATCAGGAGATCTTAGGTTACTTGCACTCAGTCAGCCTTCCTATGCTACCCCCTCGAGAGGCAGAGAAATTTGGGGCTCCAATCACCCTAACTGAAGTAGAGCAGGCCATTAGGCAGTTGCCGCTGGACAAAGCCCCCGGGCCGGATGGGCTACCTAATAATTATTTTAAGAGTTGTCTTCCTCAGTTGGCCGTCCTGTTGAGGGATGTCTTTAATTTATGGTTTCAAAAGGGAATAAGAGATCTTTGCTTTTTGATGACCTGGATCACCCTAATTCCGAAGCCAGGCAAGGACTTATTATGTCCTGGAAGCTATCGTCCGATATCGCTTATTAATTCGGATGTTAAGATTCTTGCTAAAATTCTGGATAATCGGTTAGCCCCAGTAATTGGAGGGATTATTGGTAAAGAACAAGTCGGCTTTATCCAAGGACGTGCCTCAGCAGATCATATGAAGAAACTAATGTATCTAATGGCAACTTTGAGGGATGCAGAGTTCCCTGCGGCCCTGGTATCCCTCGATGCAGAAAAAGCCTTTGATCGGGTTTCTTGGTGTTTCCTGTTTGCGACTCTCCGGCAATTTGGAGTACCTGATGGTTTTGTACAATGGGTTAAAGTGCTATACTCCTCCCCAAGGGCCAGGGTCTGGTGTAACGGTTGCCTGTCTGACCCATTTATCCTTGAGAGGGGCACCCGTCAATGATGCCCACTCTCCCCACTCCTTTTTAACTGTTATTTGGAGCCCTTGATATGTAAATTAGCATCTTCTCCCTTGTTGAAGGGTATTCCAATTCAAGGGGAGAGGTACATGATCTCAGCATATGCTGATGATCTTCTATTGCATGTAGAGGACCCTGAGAATTCGTTACCAGCTCTACTCAAGGAGTTAAATAAGTTCTCAATGGTATCCTCCTATAAATTGAACCTCTCTAAAACAAAGGTATTTCCGCTAAACCATCTTTGTACTAAAGATATGTGTACTTCCATGGGATTGTCATGGGAGTCTAGGGTTCTGACATACCTGGGAATCAAAATAGCCAGGAGTATTCCTTTGATGATTAACCTTAATCTGACCAGTCTTGTGCATCTAGTGCAGTCTGATCTGAAGAGATGGAGGAAGTGCCCTCCCACTATCGCTTTGGGGTCGGGTAAATATTCTTAAAATGAATGTCTTACCGAGACTGTTGTACCCATTGGGTATGATGAGCATCGTCCTGCCCAAGTCTTGGTTCTTGCAAGTACAAAGAGTGTTTAATAAATTCTTATGGAGGGGTAAGGCAGCGAGAAGGGCATATTTGAAGCTAACTGCACCAAAATTTATGGGTGGCCTTGCCCTCCCTTCTCTTTTTTTATATTATGGGGCCCAACACCTAAGTAAGATAGCTCATTGGATAAAGGTGGAGGTACCCTGAGAGGAGTCTTCATATGTACCAGTCTGGCTTGATATTGAACGTAGACTAGCTTGAGGTGCGGCAAGGACATTGTATGCCCTTGTATTTTCTAAACCCTCCCATCTTCCTGGCCTGCTTAAAGCAACCCCAATAGCCTGGTCTCTGAAAGCTCTTCGACAAATGCAATTGTATTTTTCAGAAAACTGGTACACTTCTCGAGCCCAACCACGTTTTAATAATTGGCACTTTCAGATTGGACATGGTCCGATACTACCCTCCTTTTGTCCGCAACTCAAGCATTGTAAACTGGAGGATTTTCTCCAGGGTATAGAGTTAGTTTCTTTTCAGGTATTGCGGAGTCGCTTTCAACTAAGACCTCAGGAATTTTTTAAATACTTGCAAATTAAAGCAGCTATACGTGCATTTAAAAGTAACCAAGAATAGACAACACAGTCAATGGATGGTCTCTTTAAGGCCCTCCAAGATGCAGAACAACCCCATGCAGTCTGTAATATTTATAAGCACCTTCAAGGCTTAGATACATCTCTCCCTAAGGGGTTGTGTTATTATTGGGTGCAGGAGTTGTCTCTGCCTGTGGACACCGTTTATTGGGAGAAAGTATGGGGAGGGATTTATAAAAATATTGAACAGGATAAACTATGGTTAATTCAGTTTAATATCTTACATAATATTTATTACTCTCTGGATAAACTGTATAATATAGGTTATACTTCCTCCCCTATGTGTCCTCGGAGCTGTTCGGTCTCTGGGTCACTGTATCATATGTTGTGGCTGTGTCCACATACTCAGAAGTTTTGGAGAGCGATACGGTAGGTCCTGGACCCTATTCTGGGACTGGATCCTCTTTTTACCCCGGAGTGTTGTCTGCTGGCGATTTTCCCATCTGGGACACCCCAGATACGTAAAGCGCATATAGCCTTAATATCAGCTGTTGCAAAATTAGTCATGCTACGACATTGGAAGGATGACTCCCATCCTACTATTGTTGAATGGTACCGTGAAATGTTATTGGCAATTCAGGTAGAGAGACACACATAGCAAACCTGCGGCACGTGTATCATAAGTTTAAAAAGATTTGGAAGCCTCTTTTGTCCCTGCCGGTGCTAGTGAAATTTTAATATCTTTTATTGAACTGGTGAAGTATGGGTATTTTCTTTGTTTTATGGTACCAAATATATATTCCGGATCAGCTAGCTTTATTTGTATATGAGCGCAGACTTGGGACGGAGGAGGGGGGAATGTGTGGGTTTTTGTGTGTTAACCCTGATCAGTTATCTCTGCTGTGTACTCTCTGACGTACTGTTAAAATTTCAATAAATTATATTGAATAAAAAAGCTCTCCACAGCCATATTGGCTCTGACCAGAGTTTGTTTATACTTGTGAGCAGGATGAGCAAAACTGCCCTTTTTCACCAGCAACAAGTTAACTCAATTAACAAATAAAGACAGCAGTAGGACAGACCATCATAGATACAATGACTACAAAAATTACAAAATACAAATAGGACACAAGCTTTTATGTTAAACATGTGCAAACATCATTATCCATCAACCAATACTTTAACCTTGATTTAAAAGACCAAACTGTTTTGCATTCAGTAATGTCATTAGGCAGAGTATTAAAAAACAAAGGAGCCCCATATAATATTGATCTCTGTCTGAGAACTTTTTTAAACAAAGGAAGTTTAAAAGTAAACCTAGATTGAGACCTAGTTCCACACAGGTTAAAAAACCTAGGAAATAAAGCAGAAACTACGGGTGAAAAAAGGCCATTCTTCACCTTAAACATCAAATTACCCAGTTTGTGAGATATCCTATTTTCAAGAGACAGGCTATTGGAATTCTTAAGCAAAAGACGGCGGTGTGTTTGAAAAGGAACATCAAGCATTAAGCGAAATATGGAGTTATAGGTAACCCTCAGTCTATCAAATAATTTACCCGAAATAGCTGAATATATAACTATGCCATAATCCACTGCGCTCAACAAAAAACTGTGGGCAAGTATGTTCCTAGATTCACATGTCAAAAATTGCTTAATCCTATAAAGTGAGCCCAGTCTCTGATGTAGAAACGTTCTTAAGTTATTAATATGAGGTTCAAAAGATAGCTCAGGGTCAAATGTTATCCCCAGATATTTAAAATTATCAACCAGTTCAATGGGTTTCCCATCCTGTGCTACAACAGTGTGGAGTTTCTCATGCTTAGTAACGTTTTAAGAAAAAAAGCATAACTTTAGTTTTATTTGAATTAAGAACCATGTGATTAGAAGAAAGCCAATTCTGAAAAACAAATCAAAATCAGATTGTACCCCTTCCAAAACATCATTTGGTCTCGAACCCAAACTATAAATAACTGCATCATCTGCATATAAAATCATGGTGGATTGAGAACAAACAGAAGGAGCAGCATTCATATATAATGAAAAAATAAGAGGACCAAGGATAGACCCTTGGGGTACTCCACACTTAATGGCGCTCAGGAGGGAAACACTACCACCAGTTCTAGTACAATGAGATCTATTAGTAAGATAGTCATGGAAACAGAAAATTACATCACCAGAAAAATGGAAATTAGAAAGAACACTGTCAAGCAGACGGTGTTCAACCAAATCAAAGGCCTTGGTAAGGTCCACAAACAGTGCTGCAACAGTGTTCCCTTTATCAAGGGCTCCCTGAATGGCACTTGTGAACTCCACCAAGGCCGTCTCAGTGTTATGTAATGGCTTAGAACCATGTTGGCAATACGTAAGCAAACAATATTTTTCTAGGTATTCAAGGGTTTGATCCATTATAATTCTCTTCAAAATTTTAGAGAGAAGTAATAGCAAAGAGATTGGGTGATAATTAGACAAAAAAGATGGATTACCAGATTTTAATACTGGAATAATAGCAGCCAACTTCCAGCAGCTAGGGAAAACATCATGAGACAAAGAAAAATAAAAATAACCAAAAGAAGGTAAGAAAAGGAATTTATTCTTAGCTTAATAATTCGGAAGTCTATTCCATCATGAGAGGTATGGGGTCTGGGATCATATTTCTGAACATATTTCTTAACAATGTCAGGGGTAGCTTGTTTAAAATAACATTTTGGATGGACATTTTCATTAGCCCGTAAAGTGGCACTAGAAGAAGTGCCCTATAGAGGTTTTCTAGAGCTATCCAAATCTCCAAAAGACTTGTTAAAAGCTTCAGAGACTAGGTAAGTGTCACTAATTAATTGATCCCCAACCTGTACAGAAATAGTAGTCTTTTATTCCATGCCCAATTAAGTTATTAAAAGTTTCCCAGGTTCGTTTTGGATTACCAAATGGCTTATTTTGTTCAGAAAGGCAAAACTGAATTTTTGCCTGTCAGATTTTGGACTTGCATTGATTTATTAAAGCTTTGTATTTCTGAAGAGAAAGAGAATAATTAATAATTTTATACTGTTTTCAACTTTTACCTTGGGTTCTCATTAAGTGCAATAACTCAGTGGATAACCATTTTTGCTTACTAGCCCTAATCCTCATTTTCTTTAATGGAGCAAGCTTGTTAACTATAGTATAATAATATGAAATAACAGTTTCTAACAATGTATCTAAATTATTGATGAAATCAAGTTTAGCCCAGTCAATTTCAGTACCGGCTATCTCAACAAGTTCTGGGGTTAAATGCTTCACATTTCTAAATTCTATATACTTGGGAGGTTGATTAATGAATTTAACTTACCACTCGCAAAAAACTGGACAGTGGTCACTCAAAATGTCTGGAAGCACTCCTGAGTTGACAGTCCAATCAGGATGAGTGACCACTACCCAATCAAGTAAAGTCCCTAAGCCAGACTTATAATTGGGCCTGGTTACCCCATCAATTAATTGAAATAAACCTAAATCCATCAAGGATTCTCTAGCTATATTACTAGTGTCAGCAACCCAATTGCAATTAATATCACCTAACAATAACCACTCTCTATGTACAGGTAAGGCATTTTTAACCCCAGCAATGAGTTCCAGTCCAGATTCAAATTTTCCTGGGGGAACATATATAGAACTAACAGTAAGATGCTTATCTTGACCAAATAATAAAACCGCAGAAGTTAGGTCACAACCAGAATTGTGTGGGGGATAATTACTGATAGTAAAATTAAATCTACTTTTGACATAAATCAGGGTCCCCCCCCATTTACCAATCCTATCATTACTACAGTGATTGTAACCCACCAAAGATATATCTGCTTCTTTAATTTTACCATTTAACCAGGTTTCAGACAAAGTAATAATGTAAAAACTATAATATTCAACCCAGGCAACAAACTGAGTCCTTTTCACTGGTAAGCTTTGAATTTTCAAATGCACAATGTTTAGTGTTGAAACAAGCTTCATTACTTATAATATGCTCTGACCAATGAAAGGCTCACAGGTTTCTAATAACAAGCATCAAATTTTAACTTGCCTCATCAGAGCTGAGGTCTCCTTGCTTTCTGTATACTTTTCATTGGCTAGAGCATACTATAAGTAATGAAGCCAAGAAAGTGGTCTCTTCAAAAGTATAGAGAAAGCAAGGAGACCTCCGCTCTGAAGAGGCAAGTTAAAATATGATGCTTGTTACCTGACCGATGGAGGTGGTCACTTTGTCAAGTGGTTAGCTGGATGATGAGAACCAAGAGCCCTCCCAAAATATGAAAAGTAAGAATATTGGAGTTAATTTGAAAAAGTGCAGGCTTTAATGCAGTAAAAAGAGGGTGGGGGTGGGTAAGGCTCTGGACCTTTAATCATACATTTCTGTTTGGTCACACACCAGAGCCACCCACTAAATTCATTAAATTGTATTGTAAATACAGGGGTTGAGCTTGCAAACCTTTTGGACTGATCCTTTTTAAAGCTCTCAGCTGTGGGGCCTGCCTCATGCAAGCTGGAAAGGAGTTCTAGAAGGCTGGTATGGTGACACTAAAGCCATGATCACCAGAGATTTTCAATCAGACCCTTGGAACAGCGAGGAGGCACCTGGTTGAGGTGTGAAGGAAATGGATTGAGGTGGCAGGTGTTAGGAGATGAGCCAGATAACCAGGGCCCAGTCCGTATAGGGCCTTATAGGTGAGCAAGCCCACTTTGAAGATGATCCTCCACCTGACAGACAGCCAATGCAGAGCCCACTAGACTGGGGTCACATGACAGAACCTAGATAGGCCCATCAGCAACCTGGCAGCTGAGTTCTGCACCAGCTTCAGCCAGCAGAGGGCCCCTCCAGTGATCCTGAAGTATAGAGCATTACAGAAGTCAATTCTAGATCTGACAAAGGCATGTACCAGTGATGGCAGGTGTTCAAGCAGAACTAGGGGTTTAATCCTGGCGATATTCCTCAAGTGGTAAAAATCACTTTAGTCCACAGACAAAACCTGAGCCTCAAATGTCAATTTATCATCCAGGATAATGCCAAGATCCCACACCCTAGGGGAGGCCATCAACTGAACAGATCCCAGAAAAAATCCAGTCACCACTCCGGAGGCACTCCCATCATGCCCACGACCCGGCACAATCACCAGGACCTCTGTCTTGTCAAGGTTCAGTCACAACCAGTTGGAGGACATCCAATCATTGATCTCAGCCAGGCAGTTGTTAATCACTTCCACTGCATCATGTGTTCTGGGGCAAAAGACATATACAGTTGGGTATCATCTGCACAGCAGTGAAAACCCACACTGTAATGCCTATTGAGCTCATCCAATGGCAGCATGTACACCGCAAATAACATCAGTGACAAGATCGAGCCCTGAGGTACTCCATATGGCAGGAGCTTCAGGGAGGAGGAGAAATTCCCCATCAACACCCCCTGCTTCCTGCCAGAAAGATAGAACTCAAACCAGCTGATGACAGTACCGGTGAGTCCACAGTACTCTCGAAGGTGATCAAGAAGCACAATGTGATCCATGGTATCAAATGCTGATGAGAGATCGAGGAGTAAAAGAACTGACCTGTCTCCTCTATCTCTAGCCCTAAGGAGGTCATTTTGTACCCTAACTAATGCCATTTCAGTGCTGTGCCTGGCACCGAAACCAGACTGGAATGGATCATAGATATCAAAGCACATGAGGTGTTCCTCGAGCTGTTGCGCCACTGTTTTCTTGACAACCTTACCCAAAAATGGACGGCTGGAGATCGGACTGTAATTCGCCAGGACATCAGGTTCAAGAGACAGCTTCTTCAGAAGGGGCCTCACCAGAGCCTCTTTCAAAGCCTCTGGAAATGCTCCCTCTGACACTGAGCACTGGACAATCCTAGTGAACACTGAGATAATGGTCTCAACACATCTCATCAAAAAATGTGCCGGGGCCAGGTCCAGTTCACAATAAGTGTGCTTGAGCCTCAAGATCACCTCAATGACCTCAGCCACCTCCAATGGTTTAAACTCACCCCAGACAGACAGAGTGCTTCTGCCCACCCCAGGCTTGCCACTGCGAGACAAAACTTGCCTCACTGACGGGATCCTCAACCGGATGGATGACACTCTGTCAGAAAAGAACAGCAAACTCTTTCCATAAAACGACTGAAAAAGCTTTTTTTGGCTGAAGAGAGACTGGATGTAAAAGTCTGTCCACAGTCCAAAAAAGCTGAGATGGTCTGTTCTTCCCTGCAGCAATCTCTCTGGACAGGAACTCTGCCTTTGTATGGTTGATTCCTCCTTGGCACTCATTAGAATGAGCACACAAGGCCATTCTGTCCTCCCCCAATCATGTCCTCAGCCAGCAATGCTCCAATGTCCAACCCCTGATCTTCATCTCCTTGAGGTCCCCATCAAACCAAGGAGATCTCAAGTGAGAAGATCTGGGTTGTATACGGACCGATGCGATGGCATCGAGCACCTCTGAAACCACTTTATTATAAATGGCCACCACAGCCACAGATTTCTTTGTAAATCCTGATAATGGTGAAGGCATTTACATCTGGAAGTTTGTTAATGGTGATGCTATGCACGTAATGCAGCTGGAATCCAGTCTGTGTGATGCCTACTATGTAGGAAGAACCAAGAGGAAGCTGAACAAATGTGTAGAGGGTCATACTGTATAAGGGCTATCCTTCATGAAAATCTTAATTATATCCTGGCTGCCCACTTTCACCAACCCACCCCAGTTGGTCTTTTTGAGCATTGAGAATGTCTTCACTGGCAAAAGGGGAGGAAACCTGAAGGGACAATTGGCCCAAAGAGAAACTTTTTGGATATGCAAGCTTTGGGCCATGGTTCCTGCAGGACTGAATGATTTTACTGAGATCTCTGCTTATCTGTAATTATAGATATTTCAATTGTTACAGTAGAAAAATTGGTGATGAATTTCCACTTTTTGTATTGCCAATGGAACCCCTAGGTGGCGCTATCCCAAAGGCTACTACCCCTACCTACTTGGCTAGTAGCAGGTTAAGGTGCCTGAGTTCTGAAACGGGTGCCTCCACCTGGAGGTCAGGGTTGGTAGTGGTCTAGCTAACCTGGGCACAGCCCTCCGGGACACTGTAACCTCCCTCTTTCCTTACTAGTGGCCAGAACAAAACACAATAATCACTTTCAGAATACCCTTGATACACCACACAAGTACCTACACTGTTTGCACTTACCACCAGGGCTTTCCTCTGGCCCAGCCCTGGGGACCCCATGTAAAACAAAGTTATACACAGCAAATAACAACAGTACAGTACTCTTGCACAGACTGGAACCACAGTCAGGGTAAATGCAAAAAAGAGTTAGATCTGATTTATTTAACGGGCTTGAACAAGGGAGGGGTATAATCAGGTTAATTTGCTTAAAGGCTCTATCAATCAAACAGTTATGCATGCACTTCAGGTCCATAAACAGTCACACACTCTGGGTACCCAGATGGAGAATGGTGGGCTAGCCAGGAACGTTGCAGCTGGTTGGGGCCCTGTGATGGAAGAAAACAACATGCACAACACACGCTATTTGTAATCTGGAGCCAGAGGGCTCAGTTCATGAAAAGAAAACAACAAGACAATCAGATGACACACTTTTAGATTAGGCTGTTGTTGGAGGGAGCTACCCTGATGATTACTCACAATACCCAAGACTGGACACAGGCTGGACAAAAATTGTGACAGCAGGTGGTTAATCTGGAGTGCCAGGAGAAGCAGGGCCCACACGATTCGCCAAGACATCATTCCTGTTCAAGCGTGGAGCAGGGGGCTGATCCCCAGGCAGGTCTCTCATCAGTGGCTTTCTCTGTGCAGTGGGGTAGTCTGGCAGAGCCAGCATGGCATGGCCCAGGCTGAATGGAGATGAACGCGGATTCAGTCCGATTAGGCTGGGTAAAGCTTCCAGCAAGCAGAACACAGCTCACACATTGGGGAACCAAATCACGACCCACTTTCAATACACAGCACATTTACATGTACAGGATTCTATGATATCAGCAAGCAGAACACAGTTCACACAGTGGGGAACCAAATCACGACCCACTTTCAATACACAGCACATTTACATGTAAGGAAATTCTACTGTACCAGGCAAACCGCTCTCCGGTCACAATTGCAAAGTCTCTGCACAAACCAGGGATTCAAAAGCAGCTGGAAATCCTGACAGGCCGATCGCATTCAGCAAATCTTCTGTCTTCTTCAGGTTAAAGCCTGGTCACAGTCCAGTGGCTTAAATAGTCCTCACAACTCAGATTCAGTCCGAATAAACTCTATTTTCCCTCTCAGGGACAGTAGGTAGACAGGCAGGTTCAGCATTTCACAGTTCTCCTGTGCAAAACTACACAGAACTGCTGCTCAAAATCACTTGAGCTGTTACTTATTCACTTCTCAGCTCAAGACTGAAGCTAACTGCAGCAGCCTGGGAAATTCCCCAAGATCCAAAATGTTCAGTTGGCTGATCCTCCTGTTCGTCACAACAAAGACTTCCCCTTCAGGTGCAAGAAGGCGCAAAAAGCCCAAAACTACAGTTCCTACAGATTTTGACTCCAGACAGCTCTGGTAGTCTGGCTCCATTTTAGGTCCCACCAGTACTGATTGGTCCAATTCACAGTCTAGGACCAAGATAGTGGAGATAAACAAAATAGTCCTTGCTGCAAAGAAGGCAGGTTAGACAAACTACATTATCATTATCACTCTAAATGATTTTCAGCAAATAAGCTAAGCTAAGTTAGATGCCACTGGGCACTGGTGGCGTTTAACATTATCAACGTATAATTATGCTATCGAATACAGACCGGGCCTAAACCATATTGATGCTGATACCCTATCATGAAAGCCCACTTCCAAGAGTGATTGGGTCAGGCTGTCTGAACCTGACATTTGAGCATTGTGCCAAAAGTTTGATAGAGATGAACAGATGTCTGTGGACACAGTGGACTGTTTAGTAGATTGCTTGGGCCTTTCTGACACCTGCATACCAGCTGCTTATTGCCACTTCTCTGCTCTGGATATTAGTGCACTACCTCAATTTGACAATGACAGCATTCAGTGGGCTCAATCCCAAAATCCTGTGATTCAGCCAACACTTGATGCCCTGCATGTGGGGAAAGATGTGTCTAAGTTACATTCCACTGACTTGCAAACTGCTTTATTGTTTAAAGAAGGCCTCAGATTGAAGTTGCTCAATCAGTTGTTGTATAGAGAGACAATAGATCATAGTGGCAAAGTAGACAAGCAAGAATTGGTTCTGCCCACGGCCTTTAAAGATTTGGTACTGAGGTCCTCCACAATCACATGGGGCACCTCGGTATTGACAGAACCCTTGAACTGGTACGATCTCGCTTCTACTGGCCCAAAATGGGGGCTGATGTTGAGCACCATGTAAAGACTTGTAGTCGCTGCCTGCTAAGAAAAGCCCTACCTCAGATTGCTGCCTGTCTTGTTAATATTACTACCAGCACCCCCATGGAACTAGACTGCATAGACTTCTTATGTTTAGAACCTTATCAGTGGAATATTGGCAATGTGTTAGTGGTTACAGATAATTTCACACGGCATGCACACGTTTTTTCCACCAAAGATCAAAATGCATCTACCGTGGCCAAGGTGCTAGTGGAAAATTTCTTCGTCCACCATGGTGCCCCCCCAGTGGATCCACTCTGACCATGGCAGAGACTTTGAGAGTCAAGTAATCAAAGAAATGCTGTCTCTATGGGGGGTGTGAAAGTCAAGAACCACCCTCTATCACCTGCAGGGAGACCCTCTATCAGAACATTTAATCGCACCCTTCTAGACATGCAGGGCACTCTCCACCCAAAAGACAAGCATAAATGGAGCCAGCAGATTAGCACCTTGGTACACACATACAATTGCACTAAAAATTATGCTACCAGGTTCTCTTCCTACTGCCTTATGTTCGGGAGAGAGGCCCGGCTGCCAGTTGATGTCTGTTTTGGGGTCTCTCCAGATGGGGTCCGAGCTGAAAACTACTTGCAATATGTACAAAAACTGAAAGCTCAATTGAACCATGCCTATCAACTGGCCCAGACAATGGCCACCAAGAGAAATCTAGCCAACAAAGAGAGGCATCATAAAAAAGTAAAGACTCAAGATCTTCGACCTGGAGACCATGTGTTGTTATTCAATTTGGGACTGCATAGTAAACACAAAGTTGCTGATCAGTGGCACCATCTTCCCCATGTAGTAGTTGGAAAGTTGGATGATTTCTCTGTGTACAAGATGGGCCCAGACAGCAACTCCAAAGCTGTCAAGACCATGCACCGTAACCACTTGCTACCTATTGGCCAAGTCATAACTGAGGCTGAACAATCAGAGCTTGATTCTCTTGGGCCAGTGACTCATGCTGCTGCAAGGAAGAGATAGAATCAACCTATCCCAGTGGATACAGATTTAAGGGTTCCCCCCAGCAGGTCCAGACTGATAGTTATTGTCAATCAGATTCTGATGATAGTGAGTGTGACAATGCCTATTACCCCTCCTATGAACTGAGTCAGTTGTTTCAAGGAAATCCTATGACTAATTGTGGGGATGAAGTTGGGCCTTCTGGACTGTCTTATCCCCCAGCTTCGTCCTTGGAGCCAATGCTCCCTGAAAGTGAAGTGCAAAGTATTACGTCTGAAGATGCTGATTCCCTGTGTATTGTGGAACTGTATGATTTGCCTGAAGGAGGGGCTGATGGTTTGAGTCTTTCTGGTGACATACCAGAACTTGAAGAACACTATGAGAGTGCTGACAACCCCCCTTCAGTGCCTCAAAGTTTGATTTTGCCTGAGCCTTTGTACAGTGAGTCAAGTGTTATAGAAACAGAGTCTGCAGAGCAAGGAGCCGGCAGTGTCCCAAGTTTGGACATTCCCATCCAGGCAGAGGCACCCCTCACAAGTGATGAAAGCCCCAAGGCTATTGCTGAAAGTACAGAGACTGTGGTTATTCCCCCCAGAAAGACTGGCCGAGCTGTCAAGCCAGTATTGCGTTTCAGCTATTATTCTCCGGGGAGGTCTGTGGACCTGCCTCTCCACGTGGTTCACAAAGGTGTTTATGTTTCACTGAGCTCACTGCCCAAATTGAGGTTGATGGCCCATTTCAGGTTACTTGTTCTTCCCTCTCACCATGGTGCCCCTGACCTATCCAGCCCCAAGTTAGCTGATAGCAAAGGGCTCCCTCTTGCATTGTTCAAAGCACAAGAAGTTATTACCTGATTTAGTATAGCAATGTTCAACTGACTTGTCTGAAATATGCCTAATGTGTTGTCAGAATGGACAAAGTATTGGGAAATGTAGTGAATATGTGTAGTAAAATAATAAGTTTATGTTAACTGATGCATGATGGTATAGACTTGATGTGGACACCAAGTTTTCTCCAGGCAGGGAAGGGTGTAACCGCCCTACAAATGGGGGTTCCCGAAAAGTCTTCCTCAAGCTTGCTTAAATGCTCACTGCCAGGCTGGTGTCCTGTGTTTAAGCAGTTTAAATGTGATTGCCAGAGAGTGCTTGTATAGCCTCTGTGTACTGTCTCTTTAAGAGCTGCCTGGATTGCAGTCATAAGTAATCTGAGAGGGAGCTCTGTTAAAAGATGTAACTATTTGCTGAAAATCATTTAGAGTGGTAATGATAAGGTAGTTTGTCTAACCTGCCTTCTTTGCAGCAAGAACTGTTTTGTTTATCTCCACTATCTTGGTCCTGGACTGCTGAACTGGACCAATCAGTACTGATGGGACCTAAAATGGAGCTGGACTACAGGAGCCGTCTGGAGTCAAAATCTGTAGGAATTGTAGTTTTGGGCTTTTGGCGCCTTTTTACACCTGAAGGGGGAGCCTTTGTTGTGACCGACAGACAGAAAGATCAGCCAACCAAATCTTTTGGATTCTGGGGAAAGTCCCAGGTTTGCTGGCATTTAAGTCAGATCTAATTTGGGAGCAGAAGAAGCAACAGCTTGAGCCAGTCAAGCAGCCATCTGAGTAATTTTGTGTGAGATAACAGTGGAAAGGCCTGAATTTGTGGCCTGCATGTCTTCCTGCTTCCCCTGAGAGGGAGAGAAGAGAATTTTTTTGGACTAAATCCAAGTTTGTGAGAACGAAGTAAGCCACTGATTTTTTACCAGGCTCATACCTGAAGAAGACCGAAGATTTTGCTGAATGTGATCGGCCTGTCAGGATTTCCAGCTGCCTTTGAATCCTTGGTTTGTGCAGAGACTTTTCAATCGTGACCAGAGAGTGGTTTGCCTGGTACAGTAGAATTTCCTTACATGTAAATGTGCTGTGAGTTGTTAGTGGGTCGTGATTTGGTTCCCCACTGTGTGAACTGTGTTCTGCTTGCTGGAGGCTGTATCCAGCCCAAAATGGATTGTATCCAAATTTGTCTCCATTTGGCCTGGCCAGACTGGCCCAGCCAGACTACCCGCTGCACAGAAAAAGCCATCAACGAGAGACCTACCTGGGGATCAGCTCTCTGCTCCATGCTTGAACAGGAATGACGCCTCGGCAAATCATGTGGGCCCTGCTTCTCCTGGCACTCCATATCAACCACCTGCAGTCTCGATTTTCATCCAGCCTGTGTCCAGTCTTGAGTATCATGAGTAATCATCAGGATAGCTCCCTGCAACAACAGACTAATCTAAAAGTGTGTCATCTGATTGTCTTGTTGTTTTCTTTTCATGAACTGAGCCCTCTGGCTCCGGATTACAATTAGTGTGTGTGGTGCATGTTGTTTTCTTCCACCACAGCGCCCCAACCAGCTGCAACATTCCTGGTTAGCCCACTGTTCTCCGTCTGGGTACCCAGGGTGTGTGACTGTTTATGGACCCTGAAGTGCATGCATACCTATTTGATTGATAGAGCCTTTAAGCAAATTAACCTGATTATGCCCTTCCCTTGTTCAAGTCCCTTAAATCAGATCTAACTCTTTTTTGCATTTACCCTGACTGTGGTTCCAGTTTGTGCAAGAGTACTGTACTGATGTTATTTGCTGTGTATAATGTGTTTTACAAGGGGTCCCCAGGGCTGAGCAAGAGGAAAGCCCTGGTGGTAAGTGCAAACAGTGTGGGTACTTGTGTGGTGTATCAGGGGGTATTGTGAAGGTGATTATTGTGTATTGTTCAGGCCACTAGTAAGTAGAGATGGGGGGGTTACAGTGTTCCGGAGGGCTGTGCCCAGGTTAGCTTGACCACTACCAAACCTGACCTCCAGGTGGAGGCATCTGTTTCAGAACTCAGGCCCCTTAACCTGCTACTAGCCAAGCCAGAAGGGGTAGTAGCCCTTGGGATAGCGCCACCTAGCGGTTACATCAACATTGCCTGACTTGCCTAGTGCTGTCTAGTAGAATGGATCTCTTTTAATCTAGACAGGCTTGCTCCACTGAAACTAATTAAAACATTTGACCATCCTCATAATCCATGGTTCACTCTTTATATAACTCCAGGAAAACAGAAGGTATAGGTAACTTGAATGTCAATGGATACAATATGGCACTCGTGTCTTCAAGAAAATGAACTGTGAATAGTCAAATCACTAGAACCAGCTTTTCATCAATGCCATAAGTGCTCATAGAAACATAGACTTTGACAGCAGATAAGGATTGCTTGGCCCACCTAGCCTGCCCATTTCCTACCTTCTAGATAAGCTGCAGATCCTAGTTTACCAACAGCCTATTTCTTCCTACCTCCCACAAGAATTGCCTTATGTCTGTCCCATGCATTCTTGAATTCTCCCACAGTTTTAGACCCCACAACCTTCCTCAGGAAGGTGGTTCCATGCATCCACCACCCTCTGTGAAAAAATACTTCCTTACATTGTCCCTGAGCCGTCCCCCTGTATCTTCAAATTGTGTCCCCTTGTTCTTGCACATCTCTTTTTCTGAAAGATGCTACCCTCTTGGACGTTGTTGATTCCATTGAGGTACTTAAAAGTTTCTATCATGTCCCCTCTCTCCCCTCCTTTCCTCAAGGGTATACCTATTAAGCTCCTTTAGTTTCTCATCATATGGCTTCTCTTGCAGTCCCTTAATTAATGCCCAGAAATCCTCACCCAGGCAACTTTTTCAAATGATCAATTCCTCCATGAAACCAGTCCACAGAGTTTGCTCCTACTTTGACAGCTTTTGACCTGCATCACTGTTTCAGTTTTAAGGTTTACTATTTGACATCTACAGTACATCTAAAATCGTTAAAGCATCATTACTTGCACCTAGGCATCTTTGTCCTGCTACCTTATATGCATTTCAAACACTGCCCAAAACCAAGATATTGCCTGTTTTGAACACTGTGACTCCAAGTTGCCAGTTCTCAACATCCCCCTAGCTGGCTACTAGAAGAATGTTTCCAGTTACTTTTCACACTTATTGTTTTACTTCTCAGGTTTTTCTTAACTGCAGGAGTTATCCCAAATTCATGTAAGGCTGTAATCATAGTGCCTGTCTTAAAGAAACCAACCCTTGATGTCATTGTGGAAGTCAGTTACTAACCAATTACCCAACTACCATTTATGTCTAAGGTTTTGGAAAGGGCTGTCGCCAAACAACTGACTGATTATTTCACTCTTGATGGACTAGTTCCTTGCTATCAGTAAGGTGTTTGTAGCACCCGCAGTACAGATATGGCACTTATCAGACTCTCATTGATGGTGGCTCCCCAGTAGTCCTACTGTGACTTAACATCTCCTCTGCCTTTGACACTGTAAATTACTACATTCCGCAGAATCCTCTGCAATGCTCCAATACCATTATTGACATTAATGGTACTGTCAAAAGAAGGCATCCACGGTAGTGACCAGGGACGAAGTGGAGGCCTTGCATAGCGAAGATGTCAAGGAGGGTGGTAGAGGACCTCAGAGGAGGAGGATGCAACTTCCGGTGGGGGACTCGATTGTGAGGTAGATAGAGATCTGAGAATAGGAAAGTGGAGGGGGAGAGGTAGGCTAGGTTCCTACCAGTTGCCACAGCCTGGAGGGATGGGAAGCAGATCATGAGGATTGCTAGAGCAGCAGGACAGGAGGGAGAGTTGCATGTCATTGTCCACATGGGGACTAATGATCTGGCTAAGGACAGGGCTGGGATAGTGCGGGGGGAGTTTAGGGAGTTGGGGAGGGGTCTTTAACAGGTAGCTCACTCAGTGGCTTTCGTTGAGGTGCTGCCTGTCTGCGACAGGGGTGAGGAGAGGGATTGCAGGGTGAGGAGAGGGATCTCTGCACCAGGAGCTTCAACTCATGGCTGAAGGAATGGTGATGAGAGGAGGGGTTTGACTACATTGGGGAGTGGGGACCCACCAGAGAGTGTGGAAGGCTAAGGGTTAACAAATGGATGCTTCACAGAAAAGATGGAATCTTGTCAGACTTTTATTTACAGGAACCACATATGAGAGAATTTGGAAAATAAAAAAACAAACAAAAAACAATAACGAACTGTATGCTTAAACAAAATGATTTAAATGCTGGTTAAATCGTAAGTTCCAGACATCTTTAGGGAGTAGTATATTCCTTTCTACTGCCTCTGAGGTGCTCTCACATCAGCACCCAAGTCAAATCTGACAAATACATTCAATGATCTGGCATATAGAGGGTGCAGAAGACAAGGATTGGTCCTTGCAACAATCAATCACAATAACTGTCTCAATATTCAAACAAAAGTATTTATTTACACATTTTATGATTTCTAAACTGTCCCAATCAACTTAGATATATAACTTTCTTCTGTTAGCTTCTTGTTTTTGAATTATTTGCAAACCTGAATCCCATTTTGGAATGCCGACAGGCACCGCCCCAGCTTTCCTGCATATAATGGAAAAGAAAGGGGCCGGCCGGCTCTTAGGAAGCAGGAAAGCTGTGAGGGTCCTCGGCATTTCAAAGCGCTGTAAAACAAAGCTATTTCAGAAATTAGCCGGATTAAAAAAAAAAAACTAAGTTTTATCCCTGAAGTAAGTTGAACAACCTTTAGATCTTAGTTATGGAAACCAAGGGCTTAACTGCCCGTTTCATCTGTATTCATTTCCCTTAATCCCCGAAAGCCGAAAACGGATAGTGCAGCTGCACGAATGTGTGCGCAGTCGAGGGGGTTACAAGAATACCGAGAGGAAGAAAAATGAAAGAAAAAATTGCTCAAGGGTAAGCTTTTCTCTAAAATAAGCAAAAACTCAAAACAGTCAGAAGGGTTTATACACGAGCCTTACTCTTTACCGGGCATTTCAAAGAAACCGGAGGTATGAGAAGCTCTACTGGGATCTGGAGCTAAAAGGGGACAGTAAAACATACAAAAAGAAAATGCCTATATTTATATATAGATAGGCTAACTCGAAATGCTAAAGACAAACTAACAGCTGGCTTTTGGATACTTTTACCAAAAAAACAGCCGACGATAGCGCTAATATAAAATCCTACAACCATTGCGTTCCCTATTTTATTCAAAGAGAAATACCGGAGATTCTTCCGAAAGTATGTTTCTGTTTGCATCGCCCAAACTCAGTCTACCTTGCTGCTATGTGAGGATGCAACTCTATATTGCTTGTTATTAGAATTAAACTCATAGGGGGACGACATCATTTTGGACAACAAGAAATTGGTACTGATTTCAGATTCTACTGCTGGTGGGGGGAGTTATTTCCACAAGAGGCAAATGGTTCTTTTATACAGCTAATCTTTGCTCAATGTATAATTGTACTGTACATGAAAATATACCATTCCAGTGTTACTAAATACAGACAAATAATTTTGTTTGTTATCTAATCTAATAGTGGGTAATAGATGGCCAGTCTAATACCCACTATTCACCCACGGTATATATACTGTATAGACAAACATAGATTACACAAAAAAAACAACACATGGACTGCATTCATTCCACAAGACAACACTAAAGCAAAATAAGAAAGGAATTATGGGGGGGGGGAGGGGGGTTACAAAGCCCCTTCCACAGAGAGGATAAAGGACAATACAGGGGTAATGGCCTGCATCTATCCAGGAGGGGAACTGTAGTCCTCAGTGCACAGTTTAAATGTTACTTTGATGAAAATTTAAACTAGTCGAGGGGGTGATGGAAGGAATCAGGGAGGCAGAAACCTGCCCCCCCCCACAGGCTGAAGTAGACAGTAAGGAGAACCCAATGGGAGTGGAATACCCCAGGGTGAAAATTAATACAGGAAGCAGGGTGGTAGAGGTAGAGTGGGAAGGGAACAGGTGCATTAAAAAGAGGGGGAAGGAGGGAGGGAAAAAAGGAAAAAAGGGGGGTCAACAAGTAGAGTGGATACAAAATCTGGAAGGCCATGTGTGCGAATGCTAGAAGTCTAGGAAATAAGATTCTGTACTTCGGGGCCATTATGGCAGAGACCAACCTGGATACTTTGGTCATTACCAAGATATTGTGCATTGAAAGCCATGACTGGGAAATGGCCATAACAGGCTATACTCTGTTCAGGAAGGACTGAGTGTAAAGGAAAGTTGGGGGTGTGGTGCATTATGTGAGGGAAAGCATAAAAGCAACAGAGATACAGGGAATGCAGGGGGAGGCAGTGGTACTGTAGGTCACCCTGGAAATAGAAAATGGAGCCACTATTCACACTGGAGTGATCTACAAACCTCCAGCACAGTGAGAGGAATTAGATAAGGCACTGGTTAAAACCACTGGAAAGATGGCAGAAAAGGGGGAGGTGCTGCTGGTGGAAGACTTCAACCTACATGACGTAGATTGGAGCCTCCCAGCAGCAGCTTCAGCTAGAAGCTGGGACATCCTGGACTGTCTGCAGAGGGCATTCCTCAGGCATCTAGTCAGTGAACCTACTCGAGAGGGGACAATACTGGACCTGGTACTCACTAACAGGGACAGTATTGTGGACATCAAGGTGGGAGGCCACCTGGGGAACAGTGATCACCATATGGTGTGGTTCAATATAAGGGTGGCTACAGAACTGAGTCACACAATGGTGAGGGTCCTGGACTTCAGGAAGACAGATTTTATAAAGATGGGTGAATGCCTCAGGGATGACCTGGCAGGGGGACATAGCCTAGGAGGGGTAGAGGAACAGTGGGAAAAGCTAAAAGGGAACATATTAAAGGCAACAAATCTCTGCATCAAACAAGTGAGCAAAAGCAAGAGGAAAAAGAGACTGCTATGGTTCTCGAAGGAGGTAGCTGAAAAAGTAAAGGCAAAAGGGGTAGCATTCAGAAGGTATAAGGAGATGCAGAGGGAGGAGGATAGGTAGGTGTATCAGGGAAAGCAGAGGGAAGTAGGGAAAACAGTAAGGAGCAGAAAGGCACAAACTGAAGAGTGACTATCCCAGGAGGTAACAAAAGGGGACAAGAATTGTTTTTTTGTATAGAAGTGAAAAGAGGAAGACCGGGGTGGGATTATAAGATTAAAAAGGGAAGGGGGGGACTGTGCAGAAGGGGGCCAGGAAAAGGCAGACATCGTGAACAAATACTTTTGTTCAGTGTTCACAGATGAAGGAGAAGGGGATGGGCCACAAAAAAGCAACAGAAGCTTTGGAGGAAGGGAGGTGGACACTAGTCCTTTCTTGGAGGGGGGAGATTCCTGAAAGAACTCACTAATCTGAAGGTGGACAAAGCAATGGGACCAGATGGGGTGCATCCAATAGTACTGAGGGAGCTTGAGGGAGCTCAGGGAAATACAAGCTGCACATCTAACAGTCCTGTTTAACTGCTCATTGGAAACAGGAGTGGTTCCGGAGGACTGGAGGAGGGCAAATATATAGTCCCACTACACAAAAGTGGTAACACGGAGGAGGGTGGCAATTACAGGCTAGCCAGTCTGATATTGGTAGTGGAAAAATTAATGGAATCACTGCTGAAGGAAAGGATTGTGTAATATCTTGAATCCACTAGGCTACAAGACCCGAGGCTGCATTGTTTCACAGGGGGGAGGTCATGTCAAACGAATCTGATAAATTTCTTTGACTGGTTGACAAAGGCGTTAGATCAAGGTGCAGTGGTGGACAGGGCCTACTTACTATAGATTTCAGTAAGGCTTTCAACAATGTTCCACATACAAGACTAGTAAGCAAACTGGATAGCTTAGGAGTGGGTTCAAAGATAGTAAGCTGGGTAAGAAATTGGTTAGGGGGTAGGCAACAGAGGGTAATGGTAAATGGAGTTCAGTCCAAGGAAGGGAGATTGACCAGCGGAGTGCCTCATGGATCAGTGCTGGGAACAGTTCTCTTTCATATCTTGACAGTTCAAGTGACACTGCAGAGGAGCTGAAGGGAAGGTATGCCTCTTTCCGGATGATAACAAAATCTGCAATAGGTTGGACACTCCAGGTGGAGTGGAAAGGATGAGCAGAGATCTGAGAAAACTAGAGGAGTGGTCAAGGGTATTGCAAAGGTTTCAATGTGAAAAAGTATAAAATAATGCACTTAGGGCACAGAAACCCAGGGGCAGAGTACAAAATGAGTGGAGTAGAACTGACAACCACCCAGCAGGAAAGAAACCGGGGGTAATCATATTGGATGACCTAAAGGTGGCCAGGCAGTGCAACAAGGCAATTGTGAGAGCTTGTGGGATGCTGGGGTACATAGGGAGGGGTGTCACCAGCAAAAAGAGGGAGATGGTGTTACCTCTGTATAGATCTCTGACAAGACCCCACCTAGAGTACTGTATGCAGTTCTGGAGACCACATCTCAAGAAGGACATAGAGTGGAGGATGTCCAGAGGAGGGCAACTAAAATGGTACAGGGTCTGCATCAAAAGTGCTATGAGGAAAGACTAAAGCACTTGATCGGGGCTCTTGGTGGGGGCTATTTTTATTGACCTCACCAAAGCCTTCGACATGGTCAATCATAATTTGCTTCTCAACCAATTGACTAACGTAGGGATATCTACTGACTCTCTGGGCTGGTTCTGGAGTTACCTCTCCAACAGAATACAGCAGGTCAAGATCCATGACATCTTATCTGACCACTGAAATGTCACAACAGGGGTGCCCCAAGGCTCCATATTAGGCCCTCTGCTATTCAACCTGTTTCTAAATGAACTCCCAAAAATATGCCAATACAATATCCTTAGATACATAGATACATAGAATTTGACGGCAGATAAGGACCGCTTGGCCCACCCAGTCTGCCCATTTCCCTGCCTACTGGATAAGCTGCAGATCCTAGTTAACCAGCAGCCTACTTCTTCCTACCCCTATCCCCTAGAATTGCCTTATGACTGTCCCATGCATGCTTGAATTCCACCACTGTTTTTGACTCCACGACTCTCCGGAAGGCCGCTCCATGCATCCACAACCCTCTGTGAAAAATACTTCCTTAAATTACCTCTGAGCTGCCCCTCTATCTTCAAATTGTACCCCTTGTTCTTGCACACCACTTTTTGAAAGATGCTACCTCTTGGACTTTGTTGATTCCCCTTGAGGTACTTGAAAGTTTCTATCATGTCCCCCTCTCCCCCTTTCCTCGAGGCTATACATATTAAGCTGCTTTAGTCTCTTCATATGTCTTCTGGTGCAGACCCTGCACCATTTTAGTTGCCCTCCTCTGGACAGCTTCCATCCTGTCTATGTCTTTGTGAAGACTGGTCTCCAGAACTGCACGCAGTACTCCAGATGGGGTCTGACCAGCTGTCTGTACAGAGGGATAATAACTTCCTGTTTTCTACTGGTGATGCCTCCCTATGCATCCCAATATCCCCAGCCCTCCTTGCTGCCCTCTCACATTGCTTGCCCACCTTTAGGTCATCTGATATGACTACCCCAGGTCCCTTTCCATTTTGTTGTCGTAGTATCTCACCCCCATTGTGTACTCTTCCCTGGTTTTTGTTTCCCAGGTGCATTACCTTGCACTTCTTAGCATTGAATCTAAGCTGCCATACATTTGACCATTCCTCTAACCTTGCCAAGTCCCTTTTCATCCTTTCCACCCCACCTTGTGCATCAACTCTGTTGCAGATCTTTGTGTCGTCTGCAAAGAGACATACTTTTCCTTCCAGTCCCTCTGCAATGTCGCTTATAAAGACATTGAAGAGGACTGGTAATAATACTGAACCCTGCGGTACCCCACTAGTAACCCCCCTTTCATCAGAGTGGACTCCATTTACTATTACTCTCTGTGTCCTATTTTCCAGCCAATTTTTTACCCAGGCTGTCATCTTGGGACCCATTCCCAGGCTAGCTAACTTGTATATTAATCTTTTGTGTGGGACTGTGTCAAATGCCTTGCTAAAGTCTAGGTAGGCCATGTCCACAGCCCCTCCCTGATCTACTACTTTGGTCACCCAGTCAAAGAAATCTATCAGATTTGTCTGGCATGACCTTCCTGCTGTGAATCCATGCTGCCTTGGGTCCTGTGCCCTCTGGCCTCTAGATACTTGACAATTCTTTCCTTCAGAAGTGACTCCATCATTTTCCTACCACTGAGGTTAAACTAACAGGTCTGTAGTTTCCTGCTTCTGCCTTGCTCCCACTTTTGTGAAGGGGAATCACATCTGCCCTCCTCCAGTCCTCGGGTACCACCCCATCCTCCCATGATTTGTTAAACAGGGTAGTCAGTGGTGTCACTAATTCTGCCCTTAGTTCTTTTAGAATTCTGGGATGAATCCCATCAGGCCCCATTGCTTTGTCCACCTTCAGTTTTAAGAGTTCTTTCAGAACCCTTTCTTCTATAAATGGGCTGCTATCAACTTCTGTATCCAGTGTGTTTCTACTGTTTGTTCTAGGTACCCCCCCTTCTTTGTAAATACTGAGCAAAAATATTTGTTTAGTATCTCTGCCTTTCACAGACTCCCTCTGCCCCACCTCTCCCCCTTTATTAAGCCTCACTATCCCTCCTTGGTCTTCCTTCACTCCTGATGTACCTATAAAAGGTTTTATCCCCTTCTTAACTGAGTTGGCTATCTTTTCCTCGGTTTGGGCCTTTGCTGTTCTGACTGCCTTCCCAGCTTCCTTTTGCTTTAACTGATACAGTTCTCTGTCCTGCTCCTTCTGTGATTCCTTGTACTTCCTGAAAGCTTTTTCTCTTGAACCTTCACTGCCACTTCCTTTGAGAACCATAGTGGTTTCTTACATCGCTTAGTTTTGTTTATTTGCTTCACACAAAGGCTTGTTGCCCTGTGATGGCAGTTTTATTATTCCCCATTGTTCTTCCACCCTCCTTCCTGCCCATTTGCTAGTGCATTCCTTAGGCACTTACCCATTTTAAAAAGTCAGCCCTCCTAAAGTCCAGTACCTTTGCCTTTGTATGGCTTGACTCTATTGCTGTGTTTATTAGAACCATATTGTTCATGGTCGCTAGTTCCCAGATGGCTACCCACTTCTACATCTGTGATCCTCTTCATCTCCATTTGAGAGAACCAGGTCTAAGATTGCTCTCCCTCGAGTGGGCTCCAATACTAGTTGTCTAGGCATGCCCCTGTAGGGCATCTAGAATAACCCCACTCTTGAGTGGCTGTGGCAACTGCACTCCAGCTAACATCTGGCATATTCAGATCACCCATCAGCAATATCTCCCCTTTTTTTGCCATACTAAGTATACTTCTATCATTTCCTTGTCCATTTCCTCCCCCTGAGAAGGGGGTCTGTATACAACCCCTGTGCGGATTGTGGTGCCATTGCCGGTCTCCAAATTTACCCACAGTGCTTCTTCTCCTCCCTGTTTTCTCTTTTGTTCTGTTACTTTGATTCCTTCCCTTATGTAAAGAACTACTCCTCCTCCTCTTTTACCCTCTCTGTCTCTCCTGTTGATAGTGTATCCTGGTATGTTTATGTCCCAGTCATGGTTTTGTGTGAACCATGTTTCTGTGACTGCCACGATATCCAGATGTTCCTCCTCCATCAAGGCCACTAATTCAGGAAGCTTGTTACTCAGACTACGTGCATTGGTACTCATTGCTTTCCATTTTTTGATGGCTTTACTTTCTGTTGCAGCATCCCCACTGACCTTTCTACCTCGGTCTTTTCCCATTTAGTACCCTGTTTTGTAGGGAGGCTGGATTTTCCTGCTGCTTATCAGTGCCCCCCCCTTGACTAGTTTAAAAGCTTGCCAATGAAGCATTTAAACCGATTGCTCAAAAGACTTGTTCCCTTCCTGGACAGATGCAGACCATCCTGCCAGTATAGGCTGGTGTCTCTCCAGGTGGAACCCCAGTCCCCAATGAAGCCAAACCCCTGTGCTCCACACCATTGTTTCAACCACTCATTAAACTGCGTGGTGCAAAGTACCCTTGCCTCACTCATGCCATTTACAGGCAGCACCTCTGAGAAGGATACTGTGTGTGCTACTTGTCTTAGGCCCCTCCTCAGTTCTACAAAGTCCTTCTGCACTGCTCTAATCTCATGTTGAGCCAAGTCATTTGTCCCTAGGTGGACAATGACATCCAGCTCATACTCCCGTGCAGCTGTTCTCGTGATCCTGAGGATGCGCTTCCTGTCCCTGCAAGCCATGGCACCAGGCAGGCACTTTACTTCAGTTTTCCCTGTTCCCCCCAGTTCTATCCCCCTAATAATTGAGTCCCCCACCAGGAGCTGCTTCCTTTCCTTGTGGCATCCTCTGCCTCCTTCCTGTGGGCCTCCCTTGTGACAGGTGTCCTCAGCCTCCTTAATCTCCTCTGTGGGTGCATACATAGGAGCTGTGCTCCCCAGAATGCTGTATGGATTGTGGAGGAACAACTGACTGGGTGTGCCTCTGTTCCACCCTCCTCACCTCCCTGAGCCCACTGTGGTCCAGCTGCTGTGCTTTCTTTGCAACCTTTGAGGTAGTGGTGGTGGCTCTGGTGCTCCCTGGATGGGGGGTCCTTCTACCATCCAGTCTGGCCTGGGGAAGGTTCTCTTACTGCTGTCCAGTGTGGCCTGAAGATGGGCAACTTCCTCCCTCAGGGCAGAGAGTTGTCTGCAAATAGGGCAGCATCTCAGCTTCCAGAAAGACTCCCGGAAGACTGCTGCCCCACAGCCATTACATTGCACTACTCCCCACATGACTATGTTTTTTTTTTTTTGTTTTTTTTTGTGTGTGTGTGTTGTGTGTGTGATTGGTTTGTTATATAGAAATATATATATATATTATACAATGTGTATGCGTATATTTTCAGTGCTGTGTGCTAGAGGATAAGACATTGATATGCACCTTGCACTTTTGAGGAAATATGTCAGAACCCCAGGTATAAAGGAACTATTTCCAGGGGTGGGTGGGTGAGGGTGGGAAGGTTGGGCCTAAACTGTGCCCTCACAAAACAATCAGCTAAGAGGTCTGACCCACCGCCATGATGAGTGCCTTCCTGTCTGCAAGATACTATACACAACAATTTGACAGAGAAAATCCTGCTAATCAAACAGAGAAAATCCAGACATCCAAGTCAGACACAGGTAAACCTCCCAGCCCCAAAACAGCCTGGTGGTTTGTGCTCTGAAAGCAGTCAGCCCCAAAATAAGTCAGCTGTGCTTTGAACTCTTCCTGCACTGAAAATCTTAAGAATTGTAACAAGACTGTCTTTTCCTGATAATTGTAAATTCCTTATTTCACCTTTCAGTTAGAAGCAACTCCACCTGCAGTATATCTGCTACAAACCAAGGACAATTGAAAGGTTCCCCTCCCTCTGTTGTGAGCACAACTCGCTTTCTTGCAAATCCTATGTTCAGTATTGCAGCTCCCAACACGAGATCGTTTGACTAGGAAAAATATTAGCTGTTACTTATGTTTTACGCTTCTTATAGCATTTTTGTCTAGACGTGGAACCTATTTAACGAGTTTGTACTCAAAGGTACTATCCAAGATCTCAATAAATAAATAATATGAAAGAGAGCAGTCAAGGATGACCCTGAGGTATTTGAAGTTATTGACCATGTCAAGTATCTCGTGCTTGTTGTTATATATTTTGAGGGGGATAGGACTCCGGACACTAAATTAGGTATTGTTTCAAGGTTATAGGAAGAGAAGAGAAGAGAAGAGAAGAGAAGAGAAGAGAAGAGATATATGCAGATGATGCTGTGCTCTACACTTGTCACTCAGAACCAGAAGCTCTAGGAAAAGGGCTGCAAGCTGACTTTAGTACTGTGGAAGAATGGTCCCTTAATTCCAAGCTCCTGCTTAATTAGAAAAAAACAAAAACGATGTTGTTCACTTCTCATCAAAACCAAAATAAGTCCTATCCCCCTCAAAATATATAACAACAAGCACAAGATACTTGACATGGTCAATAACTTCAAATACCTCAGGGTCATCCTTGACTGCTCTCTTTCATATTATTTATTTATTGAGATCTTGGATAGTACCTTTGAGTACAAACTCATTAAATAGGTTCCACGTCTAGACAAAAATGCTATAAGAAGCGTAAAACATAAGTAAATTACAACACAATTGTACTGGAATGACAAAGTAGAGCAAGCACAGTATGTACAGGTCATTGGCTGATCACAGTAGCCAGAGTCTATTAAGTTACATTAGGAAGGCATTTATACAAAGGCTGTGTTTGAAGCCGGAGTCAAGTACACTAAATTAGGTATTGTTTCAAGGTTATAGGAAGAGAAGAGAAGAGAAGAGAAGAGAAGAGAAGAGAAGAGAGGCAGTACCTTGGGAGGAGATATGACATCTGATTATGCAGGGGAAGGAGTGAGGGAGAGAAAGGAAACAGAATCAGGGGGTGGAAGCTGGGGGCGGAGCATAGGTTATAGGGCAACTGGACAGAAAGGGAGGGTGAGGGTGAGCAGAGAAATGGATGTGGGGGGTGGGAATGGAAAAGGATGGGTAGGAGGGTGATGGAGTGGATAGACTGCGAAGGAAACTAAGAGCAGAGGTGAAATAATATGAGGCTAGGAGGCACAAGACTTACACTTACAGCTTACACATTGATCACATCTCCAAGGCAGCCAGTGACAGAATAGGCCAACTCTATCAGCACCAACACTGCCTTACGGAGAGTGCCATCAAACTTGCAGTTAACAGCTCAGTGCTATCAGTCATAGATTATGGCCTGGTAGTCTACGGAGCAAGCACTGACACTGCCCTTAAGAGAATTAAGGCTGCCTTAAACAAAGCCTGCAGACTCATTCTGGGCATGACTGCTTAACTCACACATGCAAGCTGTACTCCAGTACTGGTTGGCTAAACTTGAACAACAGGATCCAGTACCAGGTTTGTTTGCTAGCTAAAAAAACGCTCTTGGCCTTGCACCCCCAGGAGTGCAGAAACTACTTAGCTATTCCACCAGCTCCAAACTAACCAGGGGATCCAGCAAAGCTGACTTCCATATTCCATTTCATCGTACTTTGCAAGGGCAGCACTCTTTCGAATATAGGGCCCCCCTCTGGCTAAATTCTGTCAGCGCTGAACTGGTAATGGAACCAAAACAAGGCCCCTTTAAATCCAAACTGCAAAAGCATCTAGCTATCTTCAATCCCCCCCCAGTGCTCTCTTAACCCACTCTCACCTTTTACAAGGTCTTTCCTCTTCCCGACCCATTCAACCTTGTCCTGGCAGCTCTTAAGCATAGCACCTCTGTTACTACAGTTATTATGCTTCTTTGTTGCAGATGTACTTGATGAAAATTTGTTCTACTTTTGATACTTGTCTCTGAAAACGTATACACCTGTACTCTTCTGTTAAATTTGTTCTCCCTCGAATGGTGTGTATCCTACCAGTATTTGTAAATGTCCATGTAATTTGTCTATACCATTTTCAACGTGGAACCTTTGTAAACGAGCTCTCTAGCTCAAAGGTATTAATCAGAGAATTCAATAAAAAAATAAAGTACCTTAATATCTACAACCTGGAAGAGAGGAGGGAGAGGTGGGAGATGATAGAGACCTTTAGATACTTCACAGGGGTAAATACGGTACAGAAGGGAAATATTTTTCAGAAGAAAAGGTGCTCAATGACAAAGGGACGTGCTATGAAGCCAGAGGAGGAGTAGATTCAGGAGAGATGTTAGGAAGTACTTCTTCACAGAAAGAATGGTGGATTCCTGGAACAATCTTCCAGTGGAGATGATCAGGGTGAAGACAGTGACGTGGTTCAAGAATGCATGGGATAGGCACAAGGGGATCATAGTGGAAAGGAAGGGGGAGAGAGAAAGAACATTAGATTAAGTACAGTACAGTACAGTACAGTCTGTAGTAACAATGAAGGTGAGGAAAAAAGGGCAGACCTGGTGGGCCAATCGGCCCTTATCTTATCTACCATCAAATTCTATGTTTCTATGTTTCTGTTTCAATGTCCTCAACTGGTCACGTTCATACTTGCTGGATCATCAATAATCTGTCAGATTAAATAATAGCGATTCTGTCCCAAAGCCTTCTACTGCTTGTGTTCCCCAAGGTTGTGCCCTGGGGTAACTTTTGTTTGTCCTTTACATGGCCCCACTCACTGAGTCATCACTGCCCACAACATCTTGTATCACAGCTATGCCAATGACATGCAAGTATACACTGCTGTTCCTCTTTATTTGCAGTTGACTCTCATCTGCATAGCTCATTGTTTCAATGATATCCAGACCTGGATGTCTTTAAGCTCCCTCTGCCTAAATACCAATATGACTGAGCTTTTGATCTGTGACACTAGACCATGATTATGTCATTTAACATCACCACCTTGAACATCGGTTTCTCTATGATTGTACCAACCCCAGCAAGCAAACCCTTGGAGCTTTATTTAATCTCACCCTTGAAATGGACAATTACATGCATAATTTATTTAAAAACTGCCTTTTTGCATCGTTGCAACATATCCAAAATCCACTCGTTTTGAATCCAGATACTGCTGCCACAGTTGTCCATTCTCTTGTTTTCTTGTTCCCACCTAGATGATTGCAACTCTCTTCTGGCTGGTCTTCCATTCAATAAAATTCAGCATCTACAATTAGTACAAAATGCCTCTGCTCATTTCTTGACTGGAACAAGGGAGTCTGATCACATCAGAGAAAAAGCAACCAAACCTCACATTCCCCAACACCTGGCTAAAGAGGACAGGAACAAGTAAATTGCACTACAAAAGATGTTATTACTTACAAGTTCACAATAAATATAAAGTGATGTGCATATCGCCCAGTGAGAAGGTACCTCTGTAGCCAGTAAAAATCACCATGTCATGCCAAAACAGGCCCTTTCTCAAGGGTTATGATACTCCAACTTTGGCCGCCCTGCATGTGCTACCTGTATAGCAACTAACTGACTTTAAAATTCTCTAAATGAATATTGGCCCAGTGGTTCAGGGGTATGCTGGTAACCCGAGTTTGGGAATGGACTCAGGTCACATAGGGGTTGGCTGTGGGGGAGGGGTGCAGAATTGAGGCTCCAATGGCTTGTTCTCCTCTCCTGTGAAGGGGAGCCTTGCTGTACCTCTCATACACTGCCACCATGTGGAAGCGGGGTGGTAGAGCAGCAGTAGTGACACAATGGGGGACTGCCATCAGCCACACCTTGCGAGTGTATGACTCCACATACAGACTCAGTTGCATCCTTGCACTCAATCAGATCGGAGTCAGAAAACAACAAATGACAGCAGGCAGTATGATGCCCAGCCTGCTCTCCAGCTCACACTGTCATCCAGAACCCTAGAATTAGCTACCTGCTGAACTGTAACTTTGCTCTGATACTAACATTTTTAAAAGTACATTAAAAACATCATCATGCTTTTTAACCTGTAATTTGCACCGATGTTATGTTGTTCTTTCCTATATGCTGGCAAGCGCTTTGAAATTTTGAAAGGCACTGCACAAATAAAGGTTATTAATATTCTATTTATATAGTACTGCATGATGTAATTAAGCAATAATGCACAACAGGACATTTGTTGTGTTGGGATAATATCATGCCTTGGGTGGTTGGGCATAAGGCTGCAGGGTGAGTGCATCCAACACCCAAGAAGTGATTTTATCTCCATGACACATGCCTTGGAGTGCATTATTGCAATTATAAAATGGCTTGCTTGTAAAGAAAAAAGGTGAAAAATACATTTTTTAAATACATTTTAGTTGCCCTTGGAATTGGTGAGATGTTGTTCTGGGATAACACCACTGTTGAAGGTTAGCACTGACCAACCAGAGTCCAGGAATTTTTCTTGCCAGTTTAAAATCTCTATTTTAATGTGCTCTGATCCTCAGACAGGCACTCTAAACACACATTGATATCAATGCTGCCATATCTACACAGATTCCTATATCCAAGAAACTAGGGCAAAGAGAACAAACTGAGAGAACACAGATTTGTATTTATTACATAGGAAAACAGAGCAATTCAGATTCCTTAGGAAATAATGTAACTTACAGGAAATCCCAGAAAATGTACCTGGGAGTTACAGAGAAGATGTCTAGCTGATCTGGGAGTCTGTATTATTGTTTTGCCTATTATTACTAAACTCAGAAATATGCCACATTGTCTTTAGGTTAGCGTTCAACTTTAAACCAGACTGAAAGAAGCTGGAAACAAATGCACAGCATCTGTATGTGAATACTCTCCCCACTGGTCCAATGTGTCATAGACAGATCACAGACAGATAGACAGACAGACATATAAAAGATAGATTGCTAGATAGATAGATAGATAGATAGATAGATAGATAGAAAGATAGATAGAAATATTGATTTATTGTTTACATGGCAAAACAGTGTGCTGCTTTAGTGTGTGGGTTGCAAATAAAACAAAATGGTAATATTAAATGCACACTGAAAATAAAATTAGAATCAATGTTTTGACCATAAGTCTCCTTTAGGGGTCATCTATGAAGAAAAAAGTAAGCATGGTTACTGAAGAGGTGCCTCCTATCTATCCCTACATCTTCAAAAACAATGTTTATGTTTTTAATGTAATTCCTGATGAAGCCCTGCAGTCAAAATATAGATTCTAATCCACTAAAATACCACCAACAGCTCAATCTGCTTTATTTTAAGTTGTTTTGCATCTGTGCCCCCCCAGATGAGACTAAACATAGACATTATTGTCTAGATCTCCATTCCCAGTCGACAAAAACTACAATAAAAAGGCATGTGTTACCAGCTCCATGGTGCCAAGTGATAGGGAATCGCTTAGCATTCTGGCAACCTGGGTTAGCACCCACACCCAGGATGACAAGAACAGAGACTGGTGGGGAGGGTTAGGAGCATCCCCTCAGATGCTCTGCTCCCTGGGAGGAAGGGCACAAGCCTGCACTGCTTCTAGAGCAGCTCCTGGTGGTCCCTGGTGGAAGCGCACTTGGCAGCATGAGTGACTACATGCTGCCTCGCATCCTTCCCAGGATACTGCATGCACGTGGCTGCACTGTTAGGAGGGGATGGGTTGGTGGGGAAAAAACAGAAAATCACCTGCTCGGCTGACCGGATGACAGTCACCCCAGTCCCCTTGTGCCATGCAGTCCTGGTGAGTGGCATAGAGAGCTGATCCCTCACCATGCAATCGGCATGAATGTGGACCATATCTCCCTTCTCATGGGCCCCGGAAGGGGGGTCCCCTATGAAGGGATATGCCAGGTTGGTCAGGGTATGGTACAGTGGGAGACGGTATGGTGGCAGCGAAGGGGATGACTTGGCAGGTGGGGAGTCCCTTAGTGGTCTGAAGCAGTGGCCAGTTGGAGGGCATGGGGAGGAGAAAAAAAAGGCATTTGTTAATGCTTAATGTTTGTTGATGATATTGCTCTTGCTTGTACACGTTTTTATTATATATTTACCCAGGACAGAGCAGATGAGATGCAATATCTAATTTTCAATCAATCAATCAATCAATCAAAATCTTTATTTATTCAGGCGAGCATCATTGAGCATAGCTCATTTACAAGATGGACCTGATTGGTCATAACAATATAAAGGTACAATTTTACACAAATACAAGATACAGATTGAATACAAAAAACAAAGACTTTATAAATGAACAGATGCAAGAATATTCACATATATACAAAGCAATGAGCCAATGAATCTGGTTATAATAAAAAGGAAAAAATAAACAGTACTGAAAGATTAAAGTGAGGGTGATGGGATTTTGGGGAAAAAGTCTGGTAAGAAATAGATGGGTGAAAGCTAGAAAACAAATTAAGGTTGAAGTGCAAAAAGGGGTAGGGGAAAAAGGGGGTATGATAGGACTAGGTCTTGTGGAAGCAGTTGCATGGCTCTGGAAAGAGACTAGTGTACAGCTTTTTGAAGGATGTTATTGGAATGAGGGTATTCAACTTCAAGGTCTTTTGAAGAGAGTTCCAGATAAGTGCTAGAGAGTAGCTGATTGCAGCCCTCCCATACCGGGTATAGGTAATAGGTATCTTCAGCATGATGAGTCTATTGTTCCTTAGGGCATATGGCCTGGATATGACCTGAGTAAAACAATCTGAAATGTAGGATGGTAGTTTGTTTGTTAGAGCTTTGTAGATCCATAAAGCAGCATTTTGTTTCTTCTATGATGTAGGGATGTCCAACCGACTGCATTATAGAGAGAGCAATGGTGGTACTGAAAGGAAGGTCTGTAATGAATCTAAGAGCTCTATGATACAAGGTATCCAATTTATTTAAGTGGGAAAGGAGCAGTGACCATATAGGAAGTCAGCATAATCAATGAGGATAGGAATGATGCCAGGATTAATCTTTGTTTAGAATCTCTGGTTAGATAATGTTTGATCCTGTAAAATAGGCCAAGTCTCTGTCTGAGTTTTTAGGAGCTCTTCAATGTAGCTAGTGTAGTCAAGTCTATTGTCAATCCAAACCCCAAGATATTTAAATTTATCCACATATTCTAGACTTTCACCAAGGATGGTAGATAATTGGGGAAGGGTGTTTGGTGAGAGAGTGGAAGAGAAGCTCTTGGTGGAGAAGAACATAGCTTTCGTTTTCTTGGCATTTAATAGGAGTTTCTTTTCTAGTAATTTGTGCTGCAGCAGAGAGAACTCAGATTGTAAAAGTTCACAGGCCTTTGTCAGTGGCATCCTGCCTTTACACATTGTTAGATTGTATTTACCCAGGATAGGCCAGCTGAGAGGCAATATCTAATTTTCTGTGGGCTCCCACATTTTGACCTTAAATTTCCAACAGTCTTTTTATGACCTGATGTTATGATCAAGACAAGTGGAATTTTTAAAATCCCATCTGAAAAGTGATTTTGCAGTGTGACTGTGAAAATAACTTTCTGAGGGGATTTGAAAAATTACACCTGTCATGTTCAGGAGGTGGGTTAGTATGAGGGATACTGTATGTTGAGCATTAGGGGCCAAAATCTGCAGTTATGAGTGAACGTTGGAACAATTCAATATTTCTTCATAACTTGGTAGCTTTTTTCACATTTTGACTCCAAATTTTCAACAGTCTTTTTATGACCACTCCCTGTGAACATGACAAGTGTCATTTATAAAATAGTGGTCAAAATGTAATTTCACACCACAAGCGTGAAAACACATTTTGGCCAGGATTTGAAAAATGAAAGCTGTCATTTTCATGAAGTGAGATGCGAAAAAATGGCTATATTGAAAATGTGGTGTCAAAATAGTGAGAATGACCAAAGTTAAGAGCACGTGTTGAAAAATGTCAACATACGCTTATAACTTTGTTATTTTTTAATATTTTTGTTTCAGATTTTCACATAGCCTTCTTATCACCCACCTCATGAACAAGGGTGGAGAAAATTTTCAAATCCTGCCCAAAAGATGATTTCATGCAGCAATCATGAAATCACCTTTTGAGACGAATTTGTGTACTTTAACCACCCTTGTTCATGAGGTGGGGTCCAAAAAAATGCCATGTGTTAAATCTGGGGGAAAAATACTCATAAACAACCAAGTTATGAGGACAAGTTCAAAACCTAGTGAAATATATTGAACTATATACCTGATTTCCTCAGTTCCTGGTATGGCACTGAAGATGAAGACAGGTCTTTGGTCCAGAGAGTATTATGGCACTGGACCCCCAATAGGTAAGTAAGGGGTAGGGGGTGTGGGGTGGTGGGTGTAGAGTGGGAGAGTAATGGTGGCAGTGTGCTGATGGTGGCAACAGACCTTGGTGAATGTTCTTTTCTTTTAAAGGGTGCATAAAAATTAAAAAAAGACTAGGAGGGACAGTTTTCTTTATTTCAGGTACTGACACTTGGGATTGAGTACCTTAGTTTTAGTGTTATATTTGGTGGCAGCAGGGGTGGGCTCCCTGGTGTCACACAGTGAAAACAGTGTTGGGGGGGCTACTACCCAGCATGGCAGCAGCAACAGACATCAATGGATGTTTTTTTTTTTTTACAGGTGGAAAAAACTACAAAAGATGGTTTGCTTTATTTCTGGTACCGACACTGGGGACTGGGCATCCCACTGTTGGTGTTATGTTTGGCAGCACTGGGGTGGGCCCCCCAGTGTCACACCATGAAAATGGGTGGGGTGGGGTGGTACTTGCCAGCACTGGAGATTGAGCACACGGGTGTCAGAAAGTAAAGAAGGGGGAAGCAATGAGAGGTGAGAGGGATACTTGCCAGAGGGTGGGAAGGATTGGTTTTACATTGGTGGGGGAAACCTCAGCAGGCTGAATTTGATGTTGATCAGCTCAGCTTGCTGGGTGGCATTATGCAGATCAAAGGAAATAGATACCTTATAATTCAGGTAGCTTTTTTCCCTGAACTACACAAAGTTTCCATCCAGCAAGACCAGAAGAGTGTCATGATCAGCCTGGGTGATGATTGGTCTGACACTGTCGAGCCCCTTGCAGACTCCCTGCATTGGATCGACACCAACGCACCTCTCATAATCCACTATCATACTAATAAATAATAAACTTTATTTTCACTTAACAGTGCCTATTTAATCTAGCTATTTGGCATTAGTTGAATAGTGCCTTTCCGGGATGCTATAGTGCTATACAATAAACAATAATTCATAAGTAAATAAGTTTATTCAGTACAAACAAATAAAATTATAACATTCATAATTAGAAACAATATAAATGTGTACCACAACAACTGATAGAATACAGGTTTGCCCACTATTACTTAGTTTAGAATGTTTGGTGGAAAAGCTATGTCTGTATTTTTATAATAGAGCCTAGTGCGGGCTAGACAGATCTCTGCATGGAGAGAACAGGGGAGTAATTTTGGTGTCGAAGTGTTAGGGGAGGTGGTCAGGTAGCATTGGAGTACTGTTGTATTCATTTCCACCTAGTACTTTGTGTGTACTATGCATAGAGATCCTATATAGAAAGACTAGAGGGGACATCATGTGGAGTAGTAAGGGTTTTCATGCTGTCGTGTGTAAGTGGCCTTTACTATGTCTATAGGAATAATATGCAAATGAGTAGTGGAATCACATGATGACATCTCTAGTCTTTATACACAGTATACGATCTCCAAGGAGTTATGTGTGCAGAGAAAAAAAGCAATGCTATTCCAACCAGCCATCATTAAAAAGCTGCTGGCGCTACTAGGAAAATGTTGACAAATGCAGTATTTAGGGGAAAAAATCAGTCTTTATTTTATATCATTTTTACTTTCCCATCATTATTTCTAAGGGTACTTGCATGCCTACAGTATATGCATTTTCTCCTGTGCACTTTATCTGCTTTTGCTGCTCTAGTAAAACAAACAAACAAACACACACACAAACAAACAAACAGTCATAGCCTTCAGTCTGTGACTTTGCAAGAATTCACTAGCAATCTTATTTATTTTATTTATTTATTTATTTACTGTAAATTCGGAATTACAAACCTTTGAGTCAAAGACTCTTTTGCAAAGGCTCCACGTCGGTTACAGAGGGTGGAGGGGGGAACACGAGTTGGGGGAAGACAGACAGAACAGGCAAATTATATACAAGCACAAATTATTTACAGATTTATGTACAATCACATTTTAGTAACATTAGCTCTCCGGTGGTTACAGAGGGTGGAGAGACATATGACAGTAAAGGCAATGGAAGGCAACTTTCAATACATAATAAACAAGTGGTATTACTGAATTAATTGTCGGTATGATGGCAGAGAGACTTTTTTTTTTTTCCTCTGGTTTGGGCAGGTAGGAGACATACCTGTGACCCCTGGGTTGAGCATGGGGGGGTTTCGATAGGCCTGAGGGGCCCCTGTGTGGGTGTGTGGGGAAGGGGAGAGGAGACAGGTAGGCCAACGTATATCTACATTTTGAGCTACCCAATAGGAAGGTTTTAGGCCTGCTTTGAAGAGATGGATGCTGTGGGATTGGGAGAGGGAGGGTGGAAGAGTGTTTGCTAATTGGAGCACGGTGGCGGGAGGATCTCTGCATGAGGACGTTCGACATGGGGAACCACGAGAGGGATGTGGTAGCCGGTGAGTCTGGTAATACGCCTGAGAGGGCCGGTTTGATGATGGGGGTGAAGGGCGGTTGGCGCTAGCTGGATGGATCTTTTTGCTAGAATGCAGGTGTGGTACTTGAGCCTTTGATGGAAATTAAGCCAGCCAGTCAGTTTGTATAGGTCGTAGGTGGGATGAGTCTGTCACAACCCGAGACAAGGTGACATGCTTTGTTTAGCGCAGTGGTTATGCAGCTTAGGGTGGAGTTATCAGCAGTGCCATAGATTACAATCCGTAAACGATTAGAGAGAGGATGGAGGATGTGACAGCTATCTGCATGGCATGTCGGGCATACTGTTTTAATTCTGTAGAGTACCCTCCTCGAGTTGATTGCTGCCGGAGGCGTACATGTCTATGGTAGAGAGGGAGGTATCCAGGGTGACCCCAGGTATTTGAAGTGATTGACGTGCTCCAGCAGGAAACCATCCGTGTTGGAAATGTGAAGAGACCATCTGGCTGTGCGGGCTTTGGTGGTGAGCAAAGGTCATGGCCTTGGTTTTGGAATAATTAATGATCAGCCGGTGGTCAAGACCAATTTTCCAGCTCCTGAAGTATTCCTGGAGGTGTGCTGGAGCGCGAAGGTTGGGGGTGTTTCCAGCAGAGAACCGCGTCGTCGGCATAGAGTAAGAGATGACCGCTGCAGGCTTTGGGGAGAGAATTAAGGAAGAGAGTGAAAAGCAGTGGGCCTAAGATTGACCCCTGCGAACAACGGAGCGTAACAGGCTTGGGAGTGGAGATGGTGAGTTTATTCTTACTTGCTGCAGTGTTCTGTGAGGTAGTCCCCGGCCAGTTAGCGGCCCCAGAGACTACATTTAGTTGGCGGCAGGACTTGAAGGAGTAATTGTGGCTGACCGTGACGAAGGCCTTAGTTAAGTCTATAAAGATAGCCCCTGCTAGTGACCCTTGGCTCGAGCGCCTCATGGATGAACGCTAGAGCTCAGGGAGAGCCGGATGGTGCTGTGGCCAGCTCTGAACCCATGCTGTTCCTTGCTGAGCAGGTTGTGTTTTGTTAGATGCTCAGTAAGCTGGTCTGAGACTATTTTTCCAGGGCTTTGGAGAGAGGAGGAGTATAGAGATTGGTCTATAATTCCGGGAGGGTGGATCACCGCTCTTTAAGATAGGGGTGATCACGGCTTTTTTCCAGGTAGTGGGAATTGGCCGAGGCAAAGCGAGAGGTTTAGGATTTGTGTGAGATGGGTTATGGTGATATCAAGGGTAAGCCTTATGAGTTTTAGGTCCAGGGAGTCGTGCTGAAGGAGTTAGACGATTGCTTTGAGATGTAGCGCTGGCTAAGGAGCAGGGATGGTACGGAACCGGAAAGGGGAGGGAGGACTGTACCCATAAGTGGAGTAGGAGGTTTGGGGGGGGGAAGAAGTTAGGCAGGAGGATATGTGAGAGGTCTGAGAAAGTTTCATTGAGGGCTTCAGTGATTTTAGCAGGATCTTGGGTAACGTCCCCGTTCAGACTTGGTTGGGTAGGGGTGGGGGAACGTGATTTGCCACTAATTTCTTGTATGTTACTCCAGAACTTTCTCCCATCTCCCCAGGAGGAGGAGAGGGTGTGCTGATAGTAATCAGCCTTGGCCTGCCATGTGGCCCAGGTGCATTTATTTCGAGCCTCCCTATAGAGTTGTCTGTCCTGGGTGCGTTGGGAGTCTATGGCCCTGTGCCAGAGGTTGTCCCTGTGTTGCATGAGTTTTAGGAGGAGGGTGTTATCCATGGTGTAGACCTGGTTTTCACGACCTGCCTAGTGAGGGGAGCATATATCGCAGGCTTTGTTAAGGTAGCTATAAAGTGGGCGAGGCGGCATCAACTGATTGTGCGTTATATAAGGGAAGCTAGTAACTATTGGCTAGGTATTCTTTGAGGTTATTAATGCCTCCTTTTTTGAGTTTTCAGTGCCATGTGGTTTTGGGTGGTGCAGTGGGCAGTTTGCCCGACCACCAGCAGATAACCGGGGAGTGGTCACTGATAGAGTCAGGGAGCACTGAGGTCTGGGTAATATTTTTTGGCCTGTTGGTAAAAATGAGATCTAGTAGTGAGGATGTCCCGGTTCTTGTGTCGCGCCTCATTGGGGATGTGATAATTTGGGTGAGACCCATAGCCTGGGCAGCATCTCTGAAGACGGAGGAGGATGGGGATGCCCAGTCGATGTTGAAGTCACCCATTAATATGGTTTCATTAGTATTTGGGAGGTGTGAGACAGCGTGAAGGATGGATTCAAATGTGGGTTTCTGGTTTCGGGGATATAGGCTGAGATGATGATGATTGTTTTAGAGCCCAATCTAATTTTGATCTGAGAGTCTGGGCCCCATGTTAGGGGGGTATCAACGATGGTGGTGCAGAGTGTTGATTTAATGAATATTGGCGCAGCTCCACTCACTTACCAGATCTATCCATCCTAAGGAGGTTATAGTTGCTTAGGAAACAGCATCATTGGGGATTTTATTTGATAGCCAGGTTTCAGAGAGGGTTAGGATGTCTGGGGCATGTTGGGCAATCCAACCCGCAGTAGGGTGTGTTTTTGGAAGGCTACAAACATAAGTGATGCCAGCAGTAGTCTTCCCTGTGGTTTGTTTGGGGAGGTTTTTGTTGAGGGGGACCAGGGTTGGGGTGAATGTTTCCAGAAAGGAGGAGTAGAGGAATAGCGTCACAGCAGGGAGAGCCTGGAGAGTTTAAGAGACTCATGCTGTGAGCTAATGGAGAATGTTTTATTTTTTGTTGTGGGTGGGGACTGGTAAGCTAGAGATGTCGCGGGAGAAGGGAGGGGCGATGGGGAAGTAGCAATATGTTATTGTAGCTGGAAGGGGGCTGGGTTACAAGTTGGAGAAAAACTGTGGTACAGTGTTTACCCAGTTGAAGTGAGGGTGTGAACAAGGGTATAGGCAAAAAAAGGTAAGTTAGTACTAGTGGGCATTGGCTTGCAGTGTTGGGGTGGTTGTGCCGGCAATTGTCAGAGAAAGCTAAGGGAACAGGGTTCGTGGTGGAGTCATGGGGTGGAGGAGCCACTGAGGGGGGGTTGATGAGCAAGGAGAGTGAGCCTGCTGGTCATTAGCATTGTAAATAGGGTGAAATACATAGTGGGTCTAACCAAGCGAGACAGCGGCCTCTAGGGCTAGATTTCTATAACCTGCAGCTGGAGAAGTGGGCTGATAGGTTTATTTTGCCTGTCACCTGACCTACTACAGGGTATATATTCAAGAGCCGAGCAAGGGTGGTGGTGGGGGCGGTGGGGAGCCGAACGCGTACCATGAAGGAATGTTTGGGCTTATTATTAATTCTGAAGTAATGGTAAATTCCTATTGATGATCTACATAAGTGATATATAGATTACAAACTCACAGGGGGCATTTTGAAATTAAAATATATGTACAGCTTTCAAATGTGAAATGTTTTTTTATTAGCTATATTACTTTTTTTTTTTCTCCTTTAAAAACCAAGTAAGGCCTACTAGGCACAAGTGCCTGTGTCCAGGAGTACTGGGGAGGTTGTGACTTGCTCAGAGTCACACAGTATGCAAGTAGAGGTTCTGGGAATCAAACTCAGGTCTGCTGGATGTACCAAGCTCATTTACAGCTCATTACTCCAACCTCTAGGCTAGGCTATACTGCCAGACAACTTTCATTAGAAAAAGATGAAATTTGTGAAAAAATAAGATGACCAGAAGCTAATATTCAGAGAAGAGACAGTGCACTAAAGCTATGCTCAGCTTTACATGTGTTGCTTAGTACTCAGAAACTCCTAATTTAAAAACATTACAACAAAGACAGAAACACATTACACCTAATGGGATAGATGTGAAGCTAAAGAAAGCACCGACTTAAAACTCTAGGTCCAGATGCTGTGCCCAATATCTGACAGAAAGTAATATCTGTGCACTTATACCTAGCTAAGTATAAATAAAAAACAACTATATGGATGTCCTGGGCTAACACCCTCCTGCCTAACACATGCAACATATTCCTCCTCAACAAATAAGACCCTACTAACGGGCAAGAAGGAGGGGTGGAGGAACAATGGGGAATAATCAAAACTGCCATTGCAGAGGCAGCAAGCCTTTGTGTGAAGCAAATCAACAAAACAAAATGAAGGAAAAAAACACTATGGTTCTCAAAAGAGGTGGAAGGGAAGGTTAAGGAGAAAAGGATAGCATTCAGGAAATACAAGGAAACACAGAAGGAGTAGGACAGAGAACTTTATCAGTTAAAGCAGAAGGAGCCAGGGAAGGCAGTCAGAATAGCAAAGGCACAAACTGAGGAAAAGATAGCCAACTCTGTTAAGAAGGGGATAAAACCTTTTATAGGTACATTAGGGAGCAAAGAAAGACCAAGGGAGGGATACAGAGACTTAATAAAGGGGAGGGAATGTGGGCAGAGGGTGACAGTGAAAAAGCAGGAATACTGAATGAATATTTCTGCTCAGTATTCACAACAGAAGAGGAGGGGGAGGTACCTAAACCAAACAAGAGAAACACTGAATAGGGGGGTCGATACCAGTCCATTCACAGAAGAAAAGGTTTTGAAAGAACTCTTGAAACTGAGGGCGGACAAAGCAATGGGGCCTGATGGGATTCAACCAAGAATTCTAAAAGAACTAAGGGTAGAACTAGTAATGCCACTGACTACTCTCTTTAACAAATCATGGGAGGATGGGGTGATGCCTGAGGACTGGAACAGGGCAAATGTGATTCCACTTCACAAAAGTGGTAGCAGGGCAGAGGCAGGAAATTACAGACCAGTTAGTTTGACCTCAGCGGTAGGGAAAATGATGGAATCACTTCTGAAGGAAAGAATTGCTGAGTACCTAGAGGCCGGTGGGGCACAGGATCCAAGGCAGCATGGTTTCACAGCAGGGAGGTCATGTCAGATGAACCTAATAGATTTCTTTGACCGGATGACCAAAGTAGTGGACCAGGGAGAGCTGTGGATATGGCATACCTAGATTTTAGCAAGGCATTTGACACAGTCTCACACAAAACATTAATATACAAGTTAGCCAGGCTTGGAGTGGGTTCCAAGGTGGTAGCCTGGATAAAAAAAAACTAGCTGGACAACAGGACGTAAAAGGTAATAGTAAACAGAGTCCACAGTGAAGAAAGGAGGGTAACTAGTAGGGTACCACAGGGGTCAGTACTGGGACCGGTCCTCTTTAATGTCTTTATAAATGACATTGGAGAGCACCTGGAAGGAAAAGTACGTCTCTTTGCAGATGACACAAAGATCTGCAACAGGGTTGATATACAAAGTGGGGTGGAAAGGATGAAAAGGGACTTGGCAAGGTTGGAGGAATGGTCAGAAGCATGGCAGCTAGGATTCAATGCAAAGAAGTGCAAAATAATGCACCTGGGAAACAAGAACCCAGGGGAAGAATACACAATTGGGGGGGAGGTAGTAACAACAACAAAAAAGGAAAGGGACCTGGGGGTAATCATATCAGATGACCTTAAGGTGGGCAAGCAATGTAAGGAGGGCTGGGGGATATTGGGATGCATAGGGAGAGGCATCAACAGAAGAAAACAGTAAGTTGTTATCCCTCTGTACAGACAGTTGGTAAGACCCCATGTGGAGTACTGCGTGCAATTCTGGAGACTCCATCTCCGCAAAGACATAAACAGAGTGGAGGCTGTTCAGAGGATGGCAACCAAAATGGTGCAGGGTCTGCACCAGAAGACATACAAGGAGAGACTAAAGCAGCTTAATATGTATACTCTTGAGGAAAGGAGAGATGGGGAACATGATAGAAACTTTCAAGTATTTCAAGGAAATTAACAAAGTACAAGAGGGTAGCATCTTTCAGAAGAAGAGATGTGCAAGAACAAGTGGGGCACAATTTGAAGATAGAGGGGGGACGGCTCAGAGGTAATGTTAGAAATTATTTTTTCACAGAGAGGGTTGTGGATACATGGAACAGCCTTCCTGAGGAGGTTTTGGAGTCAGGAACAGTGGGAGAATTCAAGAATTCATGGGACAGACATAAGGCAATTCTAGTGGGGGTCGGAGGAAGTAAGCTGTTGATTAACTAGAATCTGCAGCTTATCCATCAGGTAGGGAAATGGGCAGACTAGGTGGGCCAAGCGGTCCTTATCTGCCATCAAATTCTATGTTTCTATGTTTCAGTATTACACATGGGTAGACGTAACATAAATAATAATCAATGGGTCTCCCCTTTTTCCCATAGGGAAACCATGCCATAAGTTGCCGTAATAAAGGAGTGTTTATTACAGCAAACACATGCATGGTTTCCCTCACTCTGTGCATGCACCCGCCGCAGTTCTTCACTTCCAGACCACTCGCCTGATCACCTTCTGCCCGCAAAGTGAACTGCCAGTGAAAATTGATGGTAAGTCATTAAAAAAAAAAATCAGCTCATTTCCAAAACAAGGGGTTAAAAAACATTTTTAAACATTTTGATAATGCGGGTCAAGACAAATGTGCAGACCGACCGAAAATGGAACCAGAGTGTATCTGCACCAGAATGCCTAGTATTTGATATAATTGCTGTGGCAAAAAAGGGGTGACCCAGAAATGATATAAAATAAAATATGTGGTAGTGTTTATAAACTCGAAGTTTGTACCCCCCCCCCAGGTGTTAGATGCTACATTCTCCTTAGAGGATCGCAAAATAAAGGCAGTCTTTAATGACAGAGATTTAAGGATTATAGTTATCAAGTGTTAACAACGGCCCTCTTTCTACAAAAATTGTGGCACACACAAACAGGATCCTATGGTCTGTCAGAAAAGCAGAAGTCCTCGTATACTGGCACTCTTATACAAAGCATATGTATGCCCTTTATTGGATTACTGAACACAGTTCTGGTCACTATACACACAGGGTGACAAAGTTAATTTGGAATATGTACAAAGAAAACAATCAAAACATTAAAAGGGTTATCAGACTTTCCCCTATAAGAGTGGTTAGCTGCGTTAAACCTCATGCCACTCACACTGAGAAGAATAAGGGTTTTTTACTGCTGTTTTATGACCTACTACAAGATCCACTCCTTATGATTGAATTAAACCTAGATTTCAAATCCGAAAGAGAACATTCAATACAAATTAAAATAAGTCCTTCCAAGAAAGATAAAGGAAAGCATTACTTCACTCAAAGTGTCATCGGGTTATAGAGTAGTTTACCTTTAAATATTGTTACTGCAACACCCATATCCTGCTTTTAACTACTGAATTAAAGACTGAGCAGCATGAGTGGGCTTCATTGCTTTCTTCTGCTGTAACCCTTCCTTAGTCTTTCTTTTATTTGTTTTGTAGAGCTTTTTCTTCCACCAGGGGCAGGTTTGCTCTTCTGCTTTGTGCACTGCCTCCCCAAACTGGCAACTTCCTCCCCTGGGATCTACCTGCCCAGGGGGTTCCCCTATGCTTGCCTTCCCCACGTGGTGGGGCTAGGAGGGGACGTGCCATCCTCCCCCAGGAGTCCTCTATCCAGATCTGGGTATGAGCTCCCAGGTGGTGGTGTCAGCCTGAGGCTGGCAACAAGGGGCATCATTCTTGCCTGCCCCAGCTTTTTTCCTTGTTCTCTCTCCCTGATCAGTGGCATGCAGTGATGTGAGGTATGTGTATGTGTGGAGGCACTCATGCCCTACAGCATGTGATGCCAGCTATGCTGCTTGAGCCACACCCATTGTCCTGTCACCACACCTCCAGGAGGCAGCAGAATAGAAGCAGTGTGGCTGCCCCCCCTTCCCTGAACTGCAGAGCAGTCAGTTGGTGCTCTGAGTCTGTTCCCAAACTTGGGTGGCTGGCATGGTGGGAGGTGTGGCATCCAGTGCCTCAACTGTCCATGCACTGGACTGATCCCATTGTCTGATTTGAACTTTTCCAACAATAGAGAAGAAGCAATGTTTTTTCTTCATGAAAATACATTTACTTAATTTTCCTTATTCAGGGTCTCAGGTAATGTTTTCTTTCCTCAGGAGATAGAAAGAAGAGGAACCACAAGAGGGAGAATGGAGCAGAGGGAACAAAGAATAGGAAGGGGTAATCACAAAAGAGGATGAGGGGGAGGTGCCTAATCCAAGTAACAGAAGCACTCTGGATGGGGGGGTCGATCCCAGTCATTTCACAGAAGAAAGGGTTCTGAAAGAACTCCTAAAACTCAAGGTGAACAAAGCAATGGGGCCTGATGGAATTCACCCCAGAATTCTAAAAGAATTAAGGGGGGAACTAGTGAAACCACTGGCAACTCTTTTTTAATAAATCATGGGAGGATGGTGTGGTACCCGAGGACTGGAGGAAGGCGGATGTGATTCCCCTTCACAAAAGTGGGACCAAGAGAGAGACAGGAAACTACAGACCTGTCAGTCTGACCTCTGTGGTAGGGAAAGTGTTGGAGTCACTTCTGAAGGAAAGAACAGTTGAGTACCTAGAGGCCAGTGGGGCACAGGACCCAAGGCAGCATGGGTTCACAGAGGGACAGTCATGTCAGATGAATCTAATTGATTTCTTTGACTGGGTGATCAAAGTAGTAGACCAGGGAGGGGCTGTGGACATGGCCTACCTAGACTTAGCAAGGCATTTGACACAGTCCCACACAAAAGAGTAATAGTCAAATTAACCAGCATGGGAGTGGGTCCCAGGGTGGTAGCCTGGGTAAAACATTGGCTGGACAACAGGACACAAAAGGTAATTGTAAATGGAGTCCACTTTGCAGAAAGAGGGGTTACTAGTGGGGTACAGCAGGGTTCAGTACTGGGTCCAGTCCTTTTTAATGTCTTTATAAGTGACATTGCAGAGGGACTGGAAAGAAAAGTATGCCTCTTTGCAGATGACACAAAGATCTGCAACAAGGTTGATACACAAGGAGGTGTGGAAAGGATGAGAAGGGACTTGGCAATGTTGGAGGAATGGTCAGAAGTATGGCAGCTTGGCTTCAATGCAAAGAAGTGCAAAATAATGCACCTGGGAAACAAAAACCCAGGGGAAGATTACACAATGGGGGGGAGGTAGTAACAACAACAAAAATGGAAAGGGAACTGGGGGTAATCATATCAGATGACCTTAAGGTTAGCAAGCAATGTGAGAAGGCAGTGGGGAGGGCTGGGGGGATACTGGGATGTATAGGGAGAGGCATCACCAGCAGAAAACAGGAAATTGTTAGCCCTTTGTACAGACAGTTGGTGAGACCCCATCTGGAGTACTGTGTCCAGTTCTGGAGACCCCATCTCCGCAAGGACATAGACAGGATAGAGGCAGTCCAGAGGAGGGCAACTAAAATAGTGCATGGTCTGCAAGAGAAGCCATATGAGGAGAGACTAAAGGAGCTTAATATGTATACCCTTGAGGAAAGGAGTGAGAGGGGGGGACATGATAGAAACTTTTAAGTACCTCAGTGGAATCAACAAAGTCCAAGAGGGTAGCATCTTTCAGAAAAAGAGATGTGCAAGAACAAGGGGACACAATTTGAAGATAGAGGAAGGGTGGTTCAGGGGCAATGTGAGGAAGTATTTTTTTACAGAGATGGTGGTGGACACATGGAACAGCCTTCCTGACGAGGTTGTGGGGTCTAAAACTGTGGGAGCATTCGAGAATACATGGGACAGACATAAGGCAATTTTTGTGGGGGGGTGGGAAGAAATAGGCTGTTGGTTAACTAGGATCTGCAGCTTATCCTGTAGGTAGGGAAATGGGCAGACTAGGTGGGCCAAGCCGTCCTTATCTGCCGTCAAAGTCTATGTTTCTATGTAATGGGGCAATGGTGATGGCTTGGTGCAGTCTGAGAAGGGAACAAGGTAGTGGGGCAGGCCGGAATGAGGGTCAGTGGAGGGAAGGGGGGAAAAGGAATCCGGGAAAGGGGGGGAACAAAAGTCACAGGGAAGGAAGGATTTTGGGGTGTAAAAACTGTGGAGGGGCAGTATTCATGGACACCCTGTGGAGGACGGAGGGGGCAATGTATAAGGCTGGGGAGGCTAGAGAAGGAAGTACTAAGACTAAGGGGGGGAAGTGTCAAAGATGATGAAGGGGCATATTAGGTCGGGAGGAGGAGAAGGGAATGTGGAAAGCACAAAAGACATCCAGGAAAAGAAAAAAGATGGGAGGAATAAGAGGAACGGGGGGGGGTCAGAACAAGGGGACAGTGGGGGTGACACGGGTATGGGAGACAAATGTACAAGGAGAAGAAGTACAGGGAGTCGATAACGCAGTGAGCTCAGATGGGGGCAGACCTCTAACAGAGGAGTCAAAGGAGGGGAAGGAGGAAGGGGAAGCACAGTTCATGGGTACAAAGAACAAAATGACTGAGTATAGAGAAATAGATGAATTGGGGCAAAAAGGGTTGAATACAGCAGAGAACACAGGGGGAGAAACAGAGACAATAGGAGGGAACGTTGTGGAGGAGGAAGAAGGAGAGGAGAAGGGGGAGGATGGGGAGGGGGAAGAAGGGAGGTGTCTTGGTCTTGGGGGACTCGATAATAAGAGGGGTCAGGCAGGGAAGCAAAGGGGAGAGGCACAGTAGAATTTGGGAGGAAGCCATGCCAGGAAAGAAGGTGGAAAGGATGTGGCACTCCATGCTAAGGTGTGCAAGCAGGGGAAGGGAAAGGCTTCACCTAATAATACACTTGGGGATGAATGACCTGGCTGATGGGATGGTAGGGGAGGTTAAGAGGAGATTTAAGGAACTGGGACCTCTGTGTGAGGCAGGGGGCAGATTAGTCACGTTCTCGGAAGTACTTCCTGTTCCCAGGGCAAGCATATCAAGAAAAGGGAGAATTCAAGAGTTTAATGAATGGCTGGGGGCCTGGTGTCGGGAAAAGGGGTATGGGCTGGTAGAAGGGTGGGGAGGGGCCTGGGAGAACAGCAGTCTGTATGCAAAAAATAGACTGCACCTAAATGAGGAAGGAAAAAACGTACTGAAGGCAAGGATAGGGAAGCACGTTGAGGAGCATTTAAACTAGCAGAGGGGGTAGCAGGAGGGAAAGTGGTGTTCAGAAGCTTAGTGATGTGAAACCAAATGGGCTTACCCCCCATGATAGCAAGGTAAGGAGGAAGGCAACTACTAAGGGAGCGGACATAAGGCGAGAGAGGTGGAGGGCAGATACAAGGGTAGGAGGGTGATAACACTAAATGCTAGGAGTCTTGGAAATAAGGGGGCAGAACTACAGGCTCTCTTGAAGGAGGGGGCATGGACTTGGTGGCTATAACTAAGACATGGGCCACCCAAATCCATGACTGGGACATGATGGTTCTGGAGTACAGATTACACCAAAAGGATAGGGGAAAGGGGAGGGTGGGAGGGGGTGGCGCTGTACTTAAAGGAGGGATTAAAATGTGTAAGGGAGGAGGGAGACAAGAGAGATACAGAAGCACTGTGGGTGAAACTACAGGATCCCAAAAATAGATCACTAAGACGGGGTGGTGTACAGGCCGCCCTGTCAAACTGAAGGGATGGACAGGGTACTGGCAGGGATGGACAGGGTACTGGCAGAACAGATCAGGAAGAACTGCGGGAAGGGGGGTGGTGATCGTAGGGGACATCAACCTGCCGGGGGTGAAGTGGGACACACCTACCACAACCATACAGCAAAGGTAGGAAATGATCAGACAGGGGCTAGTGGAGGCAACAGAAACTTGCAGCATGGCCCAAACTAAGAAGGCTAGAAGGAAGAAACCCTGCTGGATAAGTAAAGGGGCGCTAGACAGGATGAGGAAGAAAAGGACAGCTTACAGGAGATACAGAAAATTGGGGAGGGAGGACAATAGGGAGGAATACCTGAAAGAAGCGAAGGAAGTGACCAGGGGAGTAAGGGCAGCCAAGGTAGCAAGGGAACTCAGGCTGGCACAAGGTATTAAAAAAAAAAAAAAAAAAAAAAAGGGAGAATGATTTCTTTAGGTACATCAGGGAGAAAAGAAGCTGTAAGGACCAAATTGTAAGAATTAAGAAGGAGGGGGGATGGGTGGAAGAAGGGGGTGAAAAAGGCAGAAGTGCTCAACGACTACTTCTGTTCAGTCTTTATGAAAGAAAAGGAAGGGACGCTATCCATAGTAGGAGGGAGGATAGAAACTGATGGAGGGGGTGACAGACAGAGAAATCACAGTGGGGAGGGTGCTGGAGGGGTTAAGGACATTAAGAGTAGACAAGGCTCCAGGACCAGATGGAGTACATCCGAGAGTGCTAAAGGAGCTGGCAGAGGTCATGACTGGACTCTTGGCAGACTTACTGAAATTATCTCCAGACACAGGATGCATGCCACAGGACTGGAGACTGGCTCATTGTTGTTCCCCCCCACAAGAGTGGACCCAAGGACGAACTTGGAAACTATAGGCCAGTAAGTCTAACATCCATAGTGGGGAAGCTAATGGAGACCATCCTAAAGGATAGGCTAGTGGCACTACTGGAGGTGAATGAGGTGTGGGACGGGAGGCAGCATGGCTTCGTCAAGGGCAGGTCATGCCAGACCATCCTGGTGGAATACTATGATTGGGTGACTAGGTAAATTGACAGGGGCCATGCGGTGGATGTCCTGTACCTAGACTTCAGTAAAGTCTTTGATTCAGTATGACATGGGAGACTTGAAATCAGTCTACAGGGCACAGGGGTGGGAGCAAAACTGGTGGGGTGGGTGGAGAACTGGCTAAAAGATAGGCAGCAGAGGGTGATGGTAGATGGGGAATACTCATCTCCTAAGCCTGTGACAAGTGGTGTTCCACAGGGTTCGGAGCTGGGCCCAGTGCTGTTTGGCATATTTATTGCAGACATCTCGAAGGGAATCAGCAGCAAAATCAGTCTCTTTGCGGATGACACCAAGATGGGAATAGTGGTGGATGACTGGGGGTTGGGGGGTGGTGGGGGCTACAGGAGGATCTGGCAAGGCTGGAGCCATGGTGTGACAGATGGCAGCTGGGGTTCAATGCAAAACAATGCAAGGTGCTGCACTTTGGAACAAAAAATACGAGGAGAAGCTACCATCTGGGGGGAGTGCAGCTGGAAGTAGCAGAAGATGAGAAGCATCTGGGGGTGCTCATCCCGGGAGCAATGAACAATTCCACACAGTGCAGAAAAGCAGCAGCAATGGCCAACAAAATGCTGGGGTGCATTGCAAGGGGAATTACCTCGAGAAGAAGGAAAGTTATTCTACCATTGTACAGATCATTGGTTAGACCCTACCTGGAATACTGTGTGCAGTACTGGCATCCATACCTACAAAGGGACATTAGGCTGCTGGAGGGGGTGGAGTGTAGGGCAACGAAGATGATTCAGGGCCTGGGGGAATTGACATATGAGGTCAGACTAAGAGAGTTAAACATATACACACTGGAGGAGAGGAGGGACGGGGGATATGATTGAGTCCTTCAAATACGTGAAAGAGAAAATCAAAACAGACACAGAGGGTCTATTCAGGAAGAGGGTGGGGAGTGACACTAGGGGCCATGACATTAGATTGGAGGGGGGGTAGATTCAGGAGGGAGGTGAGGAGGCATTTCTTTATGGAGAGGGTGGTGGCAAAGTGGAATGTACTACCAGCTGAAGTGGTGGCATGTACCACAGTGGAATGCTTCAAGAAGGGGTGGGACAGGGCAAAGGGGAGTGTAACGGGAGGTAAGGGGAGGGGTGGTGGTGCAGCTGCTGAGTAGGGAGCTAGCTGCATTCACAAGCGTAGACAGACCATGATGGCCTTTTGCTGCTGGCAATTTTTGTATGTTCATATGTTAAGTCAATCAGCACTTCATTTTGTGGAGTGTTAATGTTCAGGAGCAGGGTATTTTTCAAGGTAATGTGTAAGCAAAAACATATATATATATATATATATATATATATATATATATATATATATATTAAGCAAGTTCCATTCTTTTCACAGAGTATGCTGAAGCAGAGAAAGCACTCATAATTAGGGTGCTGGCCTCTATTTAGTAAGGTTAAGAAATCTTCTGAGTAGGCTTAAAGGAAATTGTGCTGAAGCTTTAGAAGCTGTTTTTAGGCGGCAAGCATAGTTTTCAGCATCTGTTGGAGTATGCATGCTCTTTCGTTCATATTTTAAAGATTTATGGTTAGTGTGTGTGAGTTGACTGTGGTGAGGTCCGAGTAATGGCATGGCCTGCAGAATGCAGTGCCAACTGAAGTTTCCTATACAGCTTAATCATCCCACACACAGACACATACACAGAAGGATTGCATTATCGTGACGAATTATATAGGGTTTTATGTCTTAGAATGCATGCATTTACCTTTGAGAGATTTACAAAAATCAAATAAGAAATTATGTCTTTTGTTGTTTATGCATCCTACATACTGTCCTTTTTTCAAACTGCCTCTACTATGCTACTTCTCATATATGTTTCTTCTGACTGTAAGGAGTGTCTCATACATTGGTCTGTATTGCACCATAGCCTTTGTCCTGAGAAGGCTCACAGTAATCAAACAAGCTTCTTACTCTACATGGCACTGCAGGGCTATTACTTACGAATCAAACTGACACTCCCTATGGTCCTCCAGTACAGGAGATGTAGCAAAGATGTAAAGATCAGCAAAAGCTGATGTCATTGAAGAAACTAGGAAGGCATAGACCGTAGACTATAGAAAAGGACTGCATTTTCACATCTGTAGTGTTTTCCACACAGTATCCCAAAGTACTTTACAAGCAATTTATTTACAAATGAATGCTGATCTGGGATGCCACATCTTATTTTCAGTGGGGTCCTGCTTCTGCTTGAGGCAGCTTAATGCTTCTCAGTACCACTAGTACATTGATTAAATACTGGTTACAAATCTCTTATTGTGCCATCTTTATTGGACTTTCAGTAAACATAGTGGGTGCTTCATTTCATTAGGGAAGTAGCAATTGAGAAAGCTTGTTTCCAGTGGTAGCCATTTTAATGATATCAGTTACATTTCGAATAAAATTCTCAACAGTATAACTAAAAAAAGAAAACCAATAAACCAAATACAGTATACAAAAAGTAACAGTCATTTAAAAAGTTGCTGTACGAATAACTAAACATAACAATTACCTAATCATAATGTACAGGACATATTTAGTCAAGTTTTTTTTTTTTTACCAATTATTTTACCAGGTGAGATACACTAAGCTGAAAGCTTGTTTGCAGGTGCAACCTGGGAGTACGAGGAAGTTAAGTGACTTGCTTAGGGTCACACAGTATGCAAGTGGGGGCTGTGGGATTCAAACCCAGGTCTCCAGGTTTGCAGCTCAGAGCCTTAAATCACTGCGCCATACTGCCTCCGAGTTATCCCACGTGTGAGAGATTCACAGTTTAAGTAAGCCGGCTTAGAGTCACAAAAGCAATTTTTCATCCCCCTGTCTGTAGGTGACTCTGCATTAACTGGCCAGGGACTTGGGGGAGTGAGTTGTAGGTATACAGAATAAAGTGGCTGAAGGAGTAACTGCTGTAGCTCTCTTAAATTTTACCCTGGGTGTAAATATTATTTTAGAACTTTATGATGTACAGTAGTTTATGCCCCATTCAATTACAGAATTCTATAGAAACATAGAAGCTGATGGCAGGAAAAGACCACTGACTCATCCAGTCTGCCCATAATACCCTATCCTACCATCAAGACCTAGTGTCTATACAAGGTTTTTGCCCATATGCTTCCTGCCCCTGTGTTTTCTGCTTTTTGCTATCCCCTGGGTAACTATTAAGCCCTTAACTCTGTCTCAACCTTGTTTGTAGGGCACGGGGTCATAATGTTGCAAGACATTATGCCGCAGCAATATACTGCACTGCCAATAAAGTGTGATATACTGCAAATGGCATAAATCTTGTTTTTGCAGGGGGTTCTGCCCCCCGGCTACATTATCTAACTCTGCCGGGGGAGGTTATCAGTAAAAATCGCACAACGTGTGAAAAAAATTTGAATTCCATGCGTTTGGGACCGGGAATCAAAACCCAGTCCCAAATGCATTCCCTGCCTCCCTTGCTGCCAGTGGCTCATCCTGTCGAGCCCCGGCAGCTGCTTGGCAGACCCCTGTCCCAGCAGGATTCTTATCCTGCACTGGGAAGAGTGAGAGGGTGCACTACCGCGCATATCGCCCAACCTCTTGCCTCATAAATCAGGGAAAAGGCTTAAAAAATCAGGGACAAGACCCAAAATCAGGGACACATCTTAAAAACTGGTAATATTCATTTAGAAAGTTGACAGAATAAGGGGATTAGTGTAAGATGCATTTTCTGATGAAGAATAAATCTGCAACTTTAATGTTTAATATTATTTTGTGCTTACAATTCCCACGGTTTAGTCACAAAAACACTAATTTTACAAGGAACAGAAGAAAATTCTGAGCCAAAATCAGGAGCATCCCTGAAAATCAGGGACAGTTGAGAGGTATGCTACCGTGTATATTTCTTTTTGCAGTTTTGCATCCTCTCGTTCTTCCCTACTGCGCTGTTCCTACCTCTCGGCCATGTTGTGAGCTGTAGAGCATACGACATATTGACCTGGTGGGGTTTGTAGCTGTTAATGGTCTTGACGCCAGCAACCATCTTATCCAGCAGGCTGTTCCATTGCTCAACCACTCTCGCTGTAAAAAAGAGCTTCCTCATGTCCCTCCTGAACTTATCACCCGGCAACTTGCACTCATGTCCCTATGTTTTAGAGTCGCTATTCCTGTTGAATAGTTCCTCACAGTTTACCTTTTCCATTCCTTTCAAGAACTTGAAGATCTCCATCTATCCCCCTTCTCCCTTCTGACTTCCAGTGAATATGTGTTCAATGCTCTAAGTTGTCTCCAGTCTGTTCCTGTCTTTCCTCAAGTGAAGGCTACAGAACTGGGTACAGTACTCAAGGTGTGACCTTACTACTGCTCTGTAGATATAGTAATACCTCCTTTCTACTGCTCTCAAATCCCCTCTCAATACACCCCAGCATCCTCTGTGCCTTGCTTTAAGCCTTTTAACATTGTCTAGATTGTTCAAGGGAGTCACTTACGATGACTTCTAGGTCCTTTTCTGCAGTAGTAATGTCCAGCTTAACCCCTCCCATCCAGATTTCTGTATTGGGGGTTTATAGTTCACTGTTATTGTTTTGTCACCTCCTGTATTATTGTCACAGCTCCCTTTTATGCTGCTGTATAGTTCTTGGCTATACCAGAATATGGAATGGCTGCTGCTGTTGTTCTGGTTTTGTATTCTTTTGTTAGAAATACTTAATAAAGTTTACTAAATTGAAAAAAAAAAAGAAAATACATATACATTTATGATGACTTCTTCACTGAACTCACAGAGAGGAGGAAAGGCTTCACTGAGGTCAGACAGAAACTGCAGACCCTTGGCATCAAATACACTCAGCAGTACCTGGATGTACTAAAGCTATTTCAGAACTTGGTTCAGCACAGCTGCACAATGCCTGAGGAATCTTTCAGCTTTCCCAACCAACCACCAGCAAATCTCCATGTTCTAAGAAATCCTCCCCACTAAAGTCCACTCCTTAGGAGATACCTCAGCTGCCAGTCCTTCCTCATGAGCACACAGGCCATCCAGACTTGTCAGCATGACCAGACTGTGGCTGGAAGGTCCAATGACCAAAGAAAGGCCACCACATGAGTCATGGTCAACAAAGGGGATTCTCCCACTCTCTGCTGAAAGATGATAGAAGTTGAAGCCATGGCTTGATGGCCACTACTGCAAGCTAGAGACTGAGAAACAGCATCCTCCTGAAACAGCTCCCTACACTGAGGAAGGTCATTAGACAGTTAACTTTGGGACAACATCATATGGGTGTCAGGTGATAATGGCAAGCGCATAAGCATAACAGCAAAAAGGGCAAAATCAAAAGGGCAATATAAGTGCCCCTGACAAATACAGTACCATGTCAAATCGGTGGAGGTGACCACCTGATGCCCTGAATGCCCTAGGTTGCTGCGGCCCCGAGGATGGTTATATACGGTGATGGGGGGTGTGGGGGCAGAGCCCACTGCATGTGCAACTGCCCCCGTGCTTCTGTTTTCCCCCGACTTGTCTTGCCCTTTTCGCTGTTCACCCTTTTGCTCCATCGCCCATCTGCCATTCACCCTGGTGCTTGTTGACCTTATGGCTTTGGCACTCATGCGTTCACACTTATTGCATAGTACCCATAATATGCAGCCACTGGCCCCAGGGAAGGAAACCCCACCAGTAGAAGACACTTGGAAAGGAGGAATGTATTCTTGGGCTGACATCATCGCTGTCTTACAGTCGGCACTAGGTAGAGCAGAAAGGGATGGGCTAACAGAGATGAAATGGTACACCAAACCATCTAAAGAGCTGGACACTTGAACCTAAACACTGAGATCTTAGGGTTCTGCTGTCTGAACGATATAGATTGGAAGTCTTTGACTTTTGATAGGGGTGAATTATTGCTGCTCCGAGTCCAGCTTTAACTACATTTGTACCACTTGTTACTGATTAGTAACAATCTAACCTGATCTGTACAGAGCTGTCAGCCATGGCTCCTGCTGTGCTCAGGTCCAATTACCTCTCACTACCCAACCTTTCTGGCTGCCCTCCCCCCTCATTCCTTCCCTACTCCAATTCTCTCTGTCCCCTGTTACACATGAAAAGCAGTTTTCAAAACCTATGTCAGATGCAGTTTTCTGTTGCTGCTTTGAATATGGTAAAATTTCCCCAGTCTAATTTTAGGTACAAGCTAAGATCAATTTTCGTAACTCTGACTTAGCTTATGTCCTTACTTTTGAAAAACTGGACATGGGGCAATTTTACTTATGCCCAGTCTGCAAAGTTCAGGTAAAAATGTGCCAGTACACTATTTTTAGACAGAGTGTGAACTGATCTATCATTTACATTTATCTCTAGCATTTTTGATCCAAAAATGGAGGTTAAGTACCATAAAAGCAAGTAATTCTGCAGATACTGTAAATCCAATAGCCCCATCTTATGACTTTTGAAAATCCCACCTGAACTGTCCTCCACCTGGCAGCCTTGGGCTGAAGCATCCATAACTGGGCAGGGTTGTACCACTTGGACACCAACACAAGCTCAACCCCTAATACACTGCAGAGGTAGGCCATAATTAAGTATGAATGGCCCCCAGTTAAGGTTCTCCACTACTTCCCCCTCTCCCATGGGCTTGTACTGGGAGTACTTTTTGTATAAATCCTCTGGGATAGAGTCCTCATAGCCATTACACATAATGCAGAGGGTGGGTGAGATACCAACAATGGATGGCCAGAGTACTGGCAAGAAATGCACCATATGCCTCCCAGAGGCCCACTCCCAACACTGGCACCTTGTAGCCCACATGTAGTGTGACTATTTGATGAGCCCCCCCCTTACAAAGATGTCTTCACTCTACTTCACTGCCCTTCCCCCCGGTGGAGGTTTAGGTGTGTTGTATATTTGCCTCACCCCTGCCCTGCCCTAACTGTACTTCAGTCCCTACATAGTGGCATCCCTCTTAATATTGGACCTGGGTATGAAGAAAGGGGGGCAATATGCTTGTTAATTACAGTCACTTGCGTTTGAGTCCTACACCTCGTCAGTCTACACGGCCATGTTTTCTTATCTTTCCTGGTTGTTAATGTGGTTATTGATTAGGTTTTTAGGCTATAACAAGCAACTAAAGCACATGGTCTCAATAGCTGGTTAGTGATTATAGCTTATATCTACACTACAAACCCTTGCTCCAGTTTTCCCAGTTACCCTCCCCTTGGAGATTTGGAGGCTTGCTCCCCCCATCTCCTCAAGGTGTGGGACACCAATCAAGGTTTGGCCATCTCAGTGGCCACCTCAAGGTGGACTGTTACATGGAGCTGCTGTTTTTTGCTCCCTCTTGAATTTGATTACTTCACAATCTCTCTTGACAGTTTCATCACTTTTAGGATATAAGCAAGTTTTATATGTACTTCATCTCTGGGATGGAATAATGCAATGACTGACAATGTTATTTTGTGTACACCAGATTGAACACCTCTGCTGTTTGTCTTTAATTCCCCATGCCTAATATACCCTGTAACTGTGTCTCCAGGAAGGTGAAAGGTATCCACCATCCCATAAAGAGGTGGACAATTTTGGATTACCTGAAATCAAAGAATGAATACATACTCTTCTTTCAGAGGCCTACATCACCCAAACAGAGGCTGAGAAACTTAAAACAGGATGGATCTCACACATTTCACAGCACTTACAACACAAAATGCAAGGGGGGGGTAGCCATTCTCTGTCAAAAATGCTTAGATTTTAAAGTGACTTAAGTCTCCAGAGATAAGGGTGGTAGGTTTATAATGATCCAGGGCCTCTTAAATGGTCAAAATGTATGTTTGGTGCAAAGTCTATCCCCCCAATGTGAAGGAGAGGTTCTTCTTTCTACATAATGACGGTCTGAACTTGGTGGAGCCTCTATCATCTTGGGGGGGGGACACGAACACAGTACTAGATGAGTTTTTAGATTGAAGCATGCCTCCTACTCTAGCATCAAGAATCCTGCCTCCATAGCTCTTCACGCGCTAATGTCTGAATTCAGTCTGTTAGACATCTGGCACCTGGTCAAGACAGCAGGCCAAGACTACTACTTCTATTCCCCCACCAAAATTCACCAGAATAGACTGCTGGCTGATCCTACATGCTGGGCACAACATGTCTCAAGGGCTGACATTTAGACAATTTGCATCTCGGACCATCTCCTAGTCACCTTCACCATCGCACCTCACTCTCTCACTGATAAGAAAGGTCTCAGTGATGCCTTAATACTCCATTCTATGAAACAAAGAACTTTGTAGTAAACTGGCCTCAAACATTAAAGATCATGTGCGAAGCCATATGATGGAAAGTTACTGAAACCCATAATAAAGTTAAATCCCTCACCTATGTGAGTTACGTTGTTATTCTTTGTCAGCTACCTTCCATATCCTCCTGGTTTTTGATATTTAGTGACTTATTTTATCTTTTGTTCTGCCTTTCACACATGAGCTATCCACAGCTTGCTAAGCACCTCCCCCACTTCTAAAACGTCATTATTGAGTGGTGCTTAATTTAAATGAGCTGCAGCTGTGAGCACTCTTCTTATATGATTGCCGTCAGCTTGTTTAGCCAACTGTTCACAATGTCGTCTCATGAGGAGACCGACATCAACAGCATTTGGGGTTCAGCATGTATTCAACCCTATTCTTATGAGCCTCTGGCCAGCCAGTCCCAAACTAAATGCTAGGGGATGCATCTGACAGCAACCAGAGTTCCAATGAGGAGTCCGGCTCGGAGCTGAACGCAGACGAATGGAGATTATTTATTTATTTTTTTTATGTTCTTTCATTTGTTTTACTAGTTTTTGTGAATCTGTCCAGGAATGTATTGTCAGCTGGGCCCCTACAGACAATGATCATGCTCACGTTAGTTGTCCAAATTGAAGCGGGCTGTTTTTTTTCCACTCAGCCTTACCAAAATGCTGCATCTGTTGTTACCACTCCACATTCTCACTATGTCCAGGGCAACGCCAGTTACAAAATGCTGCAAACTTGGCTTAGGGCATGCTTAACCTACATTTGTCTCCATATATTTTTACAATGATGGTACGGCATCTAGCTATCGATTGTCTTACCAGACACCAGTCAGCTCTGGAGCCTCCTGCATAACCTATGTAGTTGCAAATGTGCACTGCTCCGGCACAGTGAATTCGCCCTTCCTAATGGCCAGTGGTTGCTCCTACTTTGTGACCTGCTGTCGGTGCCTTCTGTGCACCTTTTTCTTATGGACATGCTCATCCTGCTGCCACATTGGTTTGAAAATTCATTGCTCCCCCGGTCTCTACCCGAACGGATACCCAAACCGTACCTGCGTGGTCTTTACTAAAACACTGCGTATCTCACCCCAGTTTTACACTGGCTGATAAAGCCATTGAATTGATGCTGTGGAACTGGACTTCATATTTTTGTCGAGATGCTACCCACACTGTTTTGCTGTGCTTGGTGTTTTTCATTCACCCCTGATTACTTGCAGTGTACCCCTGCCAGAGCACAGGCAGAAAATCAAGCCATTCATTTATCATAAAGAGATTCTGCTGTGCTGTAACACATGAAATGACATTTTATGTCTAAACCCAATATAACATATTTCTTATTTTATTATTAGATATATATATCTGATGTATCCCTATCCCACTTGCAATGCCACCCCCACATTGCCATGTAGAAATATACAATGCCTATTTGTTTGTGCTGCCACCTCAGTTCATAGCCCCAATAAGCCTTTGAAAAAACACATCTTCCCCAAAAAAGAAAAATAATTATTTCTGTGCCTCCCAACACCAGGTATAATTGCAGTGCAGTGGGACAAATGTAGCATATGCATCTCCATCTGGGACTGACGCATGTATGGAATAGGCAACTCTTTGTGGATATTTATTTATTTTTAAAAATTTCAGTATGTATATCATTTGTAATTCTACTTGCGGCCCCTGTCATGTCCGGGTTTACTTGTGTTCCCATGTAACAGTCTGACAGGTGGTCCATTAGCCGCATATCCTCACCTCTTCCAGCATAGCACAACCATCACACACGAATGTTGTGGAGCACAGGGTAGAGGTGACCCGATGTGCTGATCTTCTTTGACTGGACTGTATTTTTATGTCATGCCTGCCACCTACACCTTTTTGCTAGTGTTCATAGTTTTCTGTTGCCCTGGATAAACAGCAGTTGGCCAGCACCCGAGAGCAGATGGTCTGGCCAAGTAACACTCTGTCATGTGCAATGTACACAAACATACAAAGTCAATGATGCAACACCACTGCGAAGTGCATGGAAAATAAGAAATCGGTAAACCATAACACAAAGAACACAGTTTTTGTAAATTGCCCTGTTCAGTGTGACAGAAATAAACACAAAATTCACTAGGTGTACAGTACCTGTTGCATTTGCATCCTATAAGATCACTAGGCCAACTGTAATAACTGAATGTGCATTTATTGCAGCTACACACAGAACATGGCTTTTTATAATGCATCTGTTTCCATGGTTTCTCAATTTAAGGATCTTGGGTAGCCACAATCCAAACCAACAGGTCACACAGCTAGAATGATTCACACACCAAAACATGGCACCCAGCCTCATGATGTAACGGATTGTAAGGAGGCACAGAAATAATTCCTTTATTTGTGGGGGATGGGGTGGTTAGATGCATTTTGGAAACTTTGATTGCTGCTACAAGACTTAATGGACTTTTGTTGGCCACTCAGTGACATATGGAAGGGATATGACGTGTTGCAAGTGGGATAGGGACACACAGCAGGTGCACAATCAGGCTAGCAGCCAGCAACACTTTTCAGTAAAAAAAAAAAAAAAGAATTATATACATATACATATAAATATAGATGAAAAAATGAAAAAATGAAAAATAAATCACAAGGTGCTACATAAAATGGCACTTTCAATATTAGGGGCTTTGATGTTACTGCACACAATATGTAAAACGTTGGCTCCTGTAAAAAGCTGGCAAAGTAAAGAACAGCTCCGAAACATTAACTATGACAGCGGACATCAAGAGGAATAAAGCATGTACAAAGTTTTGTGTTGTGTCATGCCTAAATGGGAAGACTGTGACGTTTGGACCATTGTGACCAGCACTGTCATAGCCACATCATGTGTAGCATAGCTTTACACTAGGTGACCTACACTACATCAATGACACGATATATGCACTGATGCACAAGACAGCCTTTATGCTGATCACTGTTCAGATGACTGGGTCAGGCCACACAAATACTGGAAATGAAAAAAATTGCAATGTTTGTGGTTGTTTGTTGCTTCTGCAATTTTGCCCATTCCTCCTTTTGCTGTGGTAGTTAGCTGATGCACAGACAACAGGTTATAAACACACAGTGATGTACTTATGTTGATTTTTTTTTATTTGGGATGGGGAGGCTGATTCAACAATTCATTCGTTCTGGGCCATAGGAGTGGGGATCAGAGTCACGGACTGCAACAACACTAAGGGCATATATGGAGACTATAACAGTTGAAAGGATAGACAAATTATAAGACATGCTACCTTTTGAAACTACTATTGCTCCTTGTAACAATGTTTGAAGACACCCCCTATTTTACAGTTACATTAGCCAACATTAAAAACAATTGCCCACTGATGACATGGTCCCAAAATGTGTGCATCCCATTGGAGTACATATATACATACAGTATATGCAGTTCACGAGACAATAGCAAGCAGTCAGCAGCTGTGGTACTGAGTTGATGTGCAGGCAACAGATTATAGACACACAGCGATGTAGTTTTTATGTTGCTTTTTTTTATTTGGGGGTGGAGGGTGGACCATGATTCAATAATTCATTCATTCTGGGGCACTGGAATGGGGATCAGAGTCAAGAACTGCAACAACACTAATTGCATATGTGGAGACTAGCACAGAAGATGACAGGATAGGTGAAAAATTAAACGTGCTATCTTTTGCAACCACTATTGCTCCCTGTAGCAATGTTTGAAGACGTCCCTATTTTATAGACATTGTCCCAAAATGTGTGCATCCAATTATAGCATATGTAGTTCATGGGACAATAGCAAGCCGTCCGTGGCTTTGGTAGTGAGTTGATGGCCAGGCAACAGATTCTATACACACAGGAATGTACTTTTTAGGTTACTTTTTTCTTTTTTTTTTTTTAGGGGGGTGTTATTCAATAATTAATTTATTCTGGGGCATAGGAGCTGGGATCAGAGTCAGTTCATTGGACAATAGCAAGCCGTTCTTGGCTCAACACTCCACGATGGTGTCAGCACTGGACACGCCCACCTAGAAATCACAGTGTTGGCATGCAGCTTCAGGGGCCAGAACAGAACAGGAATAAAATAAAATTTCACTAAACCTACTGGCTCAAGTAAGTAAAAATGGTACAATTAGCAATTGCTGACACAAGGATTAGATTAGTTGTGCTTAATAACCAAAATAAAACCTTTGCACATGATCTTTAAGGACTTTTTGAACATAAAAAAACAGGAAACCCTTTAGTTGCCACTAGGTGGGATGCCTTCAAGGCCTTTATCCAAGGCTGTTATATTAGTTACACCACTCACCTTAAAAAGAGAAATGGGAAAAATTGGAATCACACCAGTAGGTGCCGAAAGACCTGAAATAAGCCTACAGAGGTAGCATCTACAATACTATTCAGGCTGAAATAATTGTAACTAGATACAAAACAAATATGTGCCACCATCTACAGGCTGAACATGTTCTATTCCACCTCAGAAAATCTTTCTGGGTGGCAGGGGAGACACCTGGCAAGCTTCTTGCATGTCAAAATAAAGAGAGAGAGACTGAAACTAGAACTGAGGGCATCAGACATGCCAGAGGTTCATTGTAGCTAACAAAGGAGGGGCATCAATTTGGTGTTTCAAACCTTCTGCCTTCTGCAGTAATCTATACTCCTTGCAAGGCCTCCTCAAAAACTCAACCTTTTTATTTATTTAAATTTTGTTAACCTGGTTCGGACACTGGACAAAAAGTCCTTTTTCAGGCTCGATCCAACAAAAAAACAACAAGTACATAAATGACAAACAAAAAAAAAAAAAAAACATATCAAGATCCACATTTACAGACATCCAAAGAATTTAAATACTCTTTAAGGTTAGATGTAAAAGTCCTTAAAGACATAGCCAAGCATAACCTGCCAAGTAGTGCATTCCAAAAAAGTGGAGCTGCAATTGAAAAGGAGCGACAGCCAGATTTTAATTTATGAAAAGGAATAATAAGTATGGTACCTGATGAAGATCTTAAATTTGTTAATGGAACATGAGTAGTAAACAAATCAGAAAGAGGGTAATAAGACTTAGCATGCATAGCCTGAAAAATTTGACACCCAAAAAAATAAGCAAATGTACAACCAGGTGACAACCAGCTCAAATGAGAATATAACAAACAATGATGTGTACGTGGGGGCAAATCCAAAACAAAACGGCAAATATTATTGTACGCAACTGTTTAAATATTACTTTCTTTTATACCTAAATTATAATAAAGACTAGATTTGTAATCAAAATGGTGTAGCAAAGAACCAATAGATATTGACCGATGAGTTTCAAAGGAAAAATATCTTCTGAATTTATACAAGAAGCTTAACTTACGATTTACAACCCCATTAACCACATTAACCTGGGGCAAAAATGTCAATCCTGTGTCAAATAAAACACCTAAATACTTAAACTCACAGCTGTCCTAGTGGCGCTGAGGGTTGAGGCGCTGAACGCCACACCTCGTGCTGCACCAGCGACCCGGGTTCAGGAATGGACTTGGGCCTCCGGGGGCTGGCAGGGGGAAGGAAGGACTGAGCATCCCATAACTACTCTCCTTCCTTTTGGGGTGGGTGAGGGATATGCACCACGCTGCAGTGACACCTGGGTGCTCTGCAGACATGGGCATAGACGGGGGTGGAGCATGGTGGGTGTCTGCATGTCTGTGCATCAACACCATTGCATGTCCAGCTCCTCAGTGGGTGAAACTTGGAGGAAAAAGGTGGGGCAACCTCGGCAACTGATGACCGCCCCTGGAGTCAAGAGGCGGCCTCGCTGGGTCCGTGCCTCAGGTCCTATGAGGGGGATGCTGCCATTGGCTGGCCAGTGCAATGGGGCATATAAATTTGCATGCCAGACTGACTCCAGGGGTATGGGTGCCGGTGGCTGGGGGTTGTTGGAGACTGCTCTGACCAAGGAAGGAAAATACTGACACAATAAAAAAAAATACTTAAACTCAAACACCTGGTCAATTGCAGACCCATAAATATCATGAATCTGTAAACTTAAAATATATTTTAACATGTATGCAGAACCAAATAACACTGACTTTGTTTTTCTAACATTCAGAACCATTGAATTAACTGAAAACCCTTTACATATCACCTGAAAATCATTCTTTAAGCAGAAAGTTAACTGAGAGATAGATTTGGCTTGATGTATTACAATCAAATCATCTGCATATAAAAGGGTTTCACATGCATTACAAAGAGACAGAAGCTGATTAATAAAAAGGGAAAACAACAGGGGACCCAAAATGAACCCCTGTGGGACCCCACGCCTGAAAGCGCAGGCATTGGACTTAGCAGTATCTACATGAACAATTTGTGATCGATCAGTTAAATAATTCCTAAACCAATCAATGACATTTATAGAAAAGCCCAAGTGCTCCAACTTTGTACAGAGTGAAGGGTGATCAGTAAGATCAAATGCCCTGGTCAGGTCCACGAACACAGTCCCAGTCATTGCACCTTCAATGCTTTTATGGCACATCTCTTTATTTTTCCCTCTCCACTGACAACAAGCTCTGGCAGAGCCACTATGACTGTGAATGCATTAACTAGATAAGGGTGTGTTTCATGGGCTTAAACATAAACATTTATTTATTTATTTAAAACATATCAGATTTACAAACCTTTGAGTCAGATACTCATTTACACAGGCACCACATCGAGAAGACCAAAGCAGTTCAAACAATATACAACAGCTAAAGCAAACAGACATCAGGAGTCAAAGAGAAGCCCAGAGTGTTCACATGAAGGCTGTTGCATACACTAACTGAATCAAAGTACAGTACATTGAGAAAGGGCATATTTAAGCAGAGGCGAAGCCGAGTGCTTCCTCCAACTCAGGAGTGACGTTATTACACGATAACACACACCCTGGAGTGCCTTATTGCAACTATACAATGGCTGGTTCTTCTATATAGAATTTAGAGGATGTTTTTGTTAGTGTGGAAAAATATTTCTTAAGAGAAAATGCAAGGAATGATCCAAATCCAAAGCTACGGTGATGTTATTGTGTAATAACATCATTGTTTCAATGGGTCAGCAGGCAACTAACTTTTGACATTTGTGCTCCCTGGATAAAATCAGCTACAAGGCTCTGCTGTTGCTAAACTAATTTTAAAGCAGTACACACGCTAAATCTAAGGGCATGGCTACATCACTGTCACATGAGACGGGGGCATCGTAGGAGAAAGAAAGCCAATAAAACTATTTGTTATGGAGATCTCCAGGGGTTGTAAAACTATTTTATTTTATTTTTATTTAGTTTTTGTTGACTGGGTAAGTGCACTAGACAAATCCTGCCTATTTTCAGGTACAACCCGGACGAGGGGGGATATAGATGAATGCCAACTGACCTTGAACCAGATTAAGCTGTTGGTATTTGTAGTGAATGAGGGAAATTTGGCCAGGACACCGGGGAAATTCCCCTATTCTGTAGGCAGGTGGCGCTGTCCGTCTGTCTGTCTGCAGGAATGGAGGACCTCAGTTCGGAGGAGGTTGTGGAGGAGAGTGGATGTGATTTTGGAGCTCCAGAACTCTTGGAGGAGCCTTCTATATCTAGAAAAGAAAGCGAGTCTGTATCAGACCAGGACCAAGTACTGGATTTGGAATCTACTATCTCTACAGAAGTGATGGAAACTGAAACCGTGGAAGAACAACAATTAAAAAGTGAGCTAGATAAAAAGAAAGCACAATTACTATACTTAATAAATTTGGTAGAACAGGATTTTCATACCTGCAGACAGAAATTGGAAGCTGAACGCAAGAAAAGAAAACGTTCTGCGGCTAGCCCTACTCAAGATACAAGTAAGAGACTGTCTTCTTCTTTATCTAAAGGAAATCAGCCTATTGATAATGATCTAACCACTATGCCAGTGGTTATAGCAGACAAAGTTCGTATATTACCGGATTGGTCCCCCGGAGCAGCTTTACAGCAAGCAGGATGGCTTTGGGAGGGAGGCCGCTGGATACCTGATCCACAAATCCCTTTGCCTGGATCCCCTGCTTTAGATGACCTGTCTGGGTCTAGTGCTGAGGTGACTGAGTTGGTTGCTGCTGCTCGGGATCCTCCTGTCAGTGAGTTACCTCTGCCCAAATCTTCTGTGACTGTGAGTCCTCAAGGGCAAGCAGGTGAGTCGGGCATTCAGCGTGTTGGTATCGATCAAGTTTTGCAATATAGCAATTCAGCTCCTTTTTGCTCTGAAATAGATTTACAATCTATCGCTACACCTTCTGGAAGTCTGCACAGTGAAGGTGAGTCAAATATGGGAAAGATTTCTGATAAGAATTAAGTAAATGGGGATTTGTCTACTAGAACTAATTCTAGGCCTAAAACTTATGCAGGCTTGTTTCGTAAGCCAGCAGAAGCGGCTAAACACTGTTTTTTGGTCAGACTCTGCTATTGGGGTAAAGCCCCAGTGGTTCCAGACAGGATTTGGGTTGGGAAACTCTGCTAGTAGATTCTTTAGGATTTTCCCCTTCAGAAGTATATGCCTTTATCCATCCCCCAGGTGAACATTTTTATGATATCAGCTTTGTAACTATGAAATCGTTGGATAAATTCTGGAGGAAGTATTACGAAGTCAAGGACACTGAGATCTGGAAAGTCTTTTTTGCTATCCTGATTACTAAGCCAACTATTAAAACTGTGACTGTCCTTTTTCATAATGAGGGCTTAAATGTGGCTAACATTATATTTTGGTTGGAAAAAAAGGTGTTCAGTGTATGATCATCCAAGACCAATAATAGATGACAATGGTTTTTTGGACTGGGGGGTGGACAATAAGGGTGCAATTACATCAGTCTGAGGAAGGCATACAACACCTACCAAGTTCATTTTTTGGGGGTCAAGACAGGGGAATAGTTTTTTATGCAGGTCAGTCTAAGAGCTGTTACAGATGTGGGTCTTTACAAAATTTGAATACTGCATGTGACCAAGTGACATGCTTTCAGTGTGGGGTGTTGGGTCACACCGTGGCCCACCGTGTTGCACCTTCTGTTTGTCATTTGTGTGGGGATCAGGGTCACTCTTACACTGATTGCCCTTGGGCTACACATGATACTGATACTTCATCTGACCAAGAGTATTTTTTGTATCAAGCCAGGAAATCCTTTCCTCCTCAAGAATTTGAGCTTGGAAGCTTAGACAAAGGTAGAAGACGAGGTAGAGGTAAGGGAGGGGGTACAAGAAGTGAGAGAGTTATTTTGAGGCCTTTAGGGGTTGGGACCTCATTAGAGGTTAATACTACTGTATTGGAAGCTATGGAGGTGTCTCTCCCTCCCCAAAACGTGATTGATGCCAGTGAATGAGAAACCCCCCTTTGTGACTCTTCTTGGTTCCCCGGTAAGAGAGAATAGAGGACATCTACCCTCTTCCTCTTCAGGTGTACAAAACCAAGAACTCCTTCTAGCATCTCATGTAGAGAATTTGACCCAGGTTTCAGATGCACAGGAACAAGGAAAGTCTCTTTTATCGTCTGCATTGGTGGAGAGAGACGGTATTGAGATGCAGTGGGTGCCCTTATCTCCTTTACCATTAACCAATAGATTTAACCCATTTTTTCTTTGGGGAGACCAAATGGAACAAGAAAGTCCCCTGTTGGATACTGAAGGTAATCAGGAGAGTGCAGATGTTCAATCATCATGTGTGCAACTTCCCCTGAGAAAAGTACAAAGTTTAGAAAAAAAAGTATTACAAGATCTAGTGGGAAAATTTTGAAACCCCTTCCCTGAACTATCTTCTATACACATTGCAAGTTTAAATCTAAATAGTATAAAATCTTCAGTTAAACGTCTCACAACCTTTGGTGTTTTATCCCTATTGAAATATGATGTTTATATATTACAGGATACGAGATTACATAGTTTGAGTGAGGTAGCGCAAGCAACAAAAGACTGGCCTTGGGGCCTCGCCTATTGGTCAATGGGAGAGGACACTTGCAGTGGGATTGGGTTTTGCTTTTTGACCTCAGATGTCTAGGTTTTACGATCAATAGATGTTGATCCAGGGAGACTTTTTTTGTTAGATGTGGTTCTTCGAGGTTTACAGTGTCGGTTGGTCTCCTTTTATGGTCCTCAGATGAAGGCACTGAGAATAGCGTTGTTGAAAAAAATACAAACTTCTTTGTACACAAACTGCCAGATTTTCCTTTGTGGGGATTTCAATATAAATTTACATCAAAGAACAGAATCAGGAAAACAATATTGCGATAAAGTTTTTTTAAAGACAGTTCTTACCCAAGCAAATTTGGTGGATGCACATGTTCAAAATGGTTTAAAAGCAAGGCCTACATTTTCAAAAGGTCTTTTAAATTCTAGGATTGATTTTATTTTTATACATAAATCTCTAGTGATTCATAAAGTAATGAATACACCAATGGAAACTTCTGACCATTCTCTAATAGGAATTGGTATTGAAAATCCCCCCAAGACGAAAAAGAGGTCCTGGGGTATGGCGGTTTAATTCTTCTTTGTTAACAATACCGGATACCGATAGTGATCTAAAAATTATTATACAGGACAAACTTACAACAATTGAGTTATATGACAATATTGCAGAATGGTGGGAAGATTTAAAATGTTGTTTGATTGGGTATTTTCAAGTTTTAGGTAAAATACAAGTTACAACTAAGTTGGAGGAATATAATAGGCATAGACATCTATTGTGTTCTTTACTATCTCGACAAGAAGAAGGTGAAAGGGGGTCTGACCGAGGAGATTGCAAAAACTAAACATTTGATGAGTGAATATCAGTATGATAGAATTTCTTCTTTAAATAAAGAGCAGACATTTGGAACACAAGGGAAAACGACATTCGTTAGTCCCTTTATTGCATGTAAAGACCGTATGGGGAAACGTGTTTTTGAATATTTAGATACCCCTTCTGGAGTAAAAGTTTATGACAATATTAATATAATGAAAATCCTTGATGATTATATCAAACATAAATTTGGAGATCAAGCTGAGGATTTAGAATTTTTACCACACTTGTTTAGTGCAGCAAACCTTCCACAGCTTTCATCAAGTTGGCAAAAGGTATTAACTGAGAAACTTACCTTAGCAGAATTAGAAAATGTTATATTATCTTTCAAAATAAATGTATCTCCTGGGTCAGATGGGTTGCCAGGTGAAGTTTATAAAACCTTATGGCGATTAATGCCCTCCACGCTATTGTCCCTGTATAATTTTTTTTTGATGGAGAATTTTTTACCATCACAGATGTATGAAGGATTATTGATTTTTCTGTATAAATCTGGTGATCATGGCAATATTGAGAACTGGCGGCCTCTTACATTATTAAATGTTGATTTCAAAATATTCTCAAAGCTATTGGGGAATAGGCTATCTTTAATTATGCCAGATGTAATTTGTCAAGAGCAATATTGTTCAGTACCTGGAAGGCACATAATGGATGCATTATTGCTGATTAAAGAACTTTTTGATATACAAGATGGAAATAAGAAAGGAGATCAAAGCATAGGCTATTTAGTTAGTTTGGATCAGGCTAAAGCCTTTGACGAGGTCTCCCATACATATTTATGGGAATGTTTAACTGCTTATGGGCTACCTGAAACTTTTGTTCAGTGGATTAAACTATGTTATGTTCTTGCTAATGTAAAACCATATGATAATGGGTGGATAGGGTCAAGGCATCAGATTTTGAGAGGGGTACATCAGGGGTGCCCACTTAGACCCCTTTTACATGTATTTTCATTGGATCCATTATTAAGACTATTGAGTAGGTCTCCTAAAATTAAAGAAATAGATGGGGATTTTGGTACCTTTCCTAAAGTATTGGCATACGCAGATGATCTCTGCTTATTTTTAAAAGATGGTAAATCTACAGTAGCAGCTTGTGATTTGATAAACAGGGTAGGTAAGATAACGTGGGCACGAATAAATTTGAGTAAAACACACTGTTTACGCATAGGTGGGTTCCCTGTAGAATATGAAGTAGTGGGTGGTTTACCTGTAGATAGGGTTCCTTGCCGGATTTTAGGAATTTATTTTGGGGGTATTAATATGGCAGAATATAATTGGAATCAAGCTTTGGTTAAAGGGAATAAATTAGTGGTAAATTGGAATAAATGGAAAATGTCCAAATTGAAAAGGGTTTATTTGATTACAACCTTTTTGCTTCCAGTTTTTTCCTTTTTAAGTTCCGTTTTTCTATTGCCGCAAATTCTGGAAACTAAGGTGATGGGTTGGTTTTTTTGTAGGTTTTGGGGGAGCTGTTTAAATCCGATTAGACAGAATGTTCTATAATTAACAATAAAAAAAAGAGGTGTAAAGATGGTTAATCCAGTTTTATTTTTTTACAGTTTTTTTAATATAGTAATGTGATACCATTAATTAAAGGAGAAACTAATTGTTGGAGTGGCCTAATAAATAGGCAAGTGTCAGGAGTTTTGTCTGAGTGGAACTCTGGTTCCTTTTTGCATAAAAACAAGAGATGCCCTGCACTGGCATTTAAATGGGAAGCAGTATTTGATAAAATTAAAATGTGGCAGATTGGTTGGACTTTTGTAAAAACACTTACAAGGAAAGCTTTATATTTAGATGTACTCCAGAGATGTTTTGGTAAATCACCCTTTTCAAATTTCACAGTGGTTCATCAGCAAGATATTTCAGATTACATTACATATTTTAGGATACCTAAGTATATTTGGGATACTGTATGGTTGGGTCTTCACAATAGGGTGAATGTTCGAAGCAAGCAACAGCATAAAAGTCTTCACGAAAGATATTGTCCAAGGTAGGGCTGCATTGAGGTATTGGAAACTATGTTACATCTTTATTTTTTCTGTCCTTATGAAGTAAAATTTTGGGATGTGGTAAAGAACCAGTGGAAAAATCAGATTCCAGTTCCTCCAACTACATAGTTACTTTTTTATGGTATTACTAACATATCCATGGCTAAAGACAGTCTTAGTACATTGAGGATAATAAATGGACATTTTCTCTACTGGTTATGGATTAGTAGATGCAGATTATTATTACATCAACAATGGATCTCTCCTGAAGAATTATTCTATATGGTAATTTTTGATTTACACCATTTAAAACAGATAGAAGCTTTGCATTTCAGTTCTATTCGTTGGGTTAAATTATGGAGTGGGTATGATTTCCTTTAAAAGCTGCTTAGAATTTAGGGATGAATAAAGTAGATTAGTAATACTGTATTTTTGTTTTGACATGGGGGAGGGGGAATTTAAATTGTTTATATTGTTTATAACGTTTTCCTTATGTTTGAGGTTTTTGTATGAATTAATACTTATTTATGTTCCTTTTGATTTTTTCCTTATTATGATTATGTATGATATAATATTGATTTGTATAAATTTTGTTACGATTTGTTTACAAAAAAAATATCCCCTCACTCTTAGAGTGTGTTGGGGGTAGTTAGAAGAGTTTTTTTTATGATTATTGTATGAATTAATACTTATTTATGTTTTGTATCTATTGATTTGTACATAATTTATGATTTTGTTTTGATTTTAATAAAAAATTCCCCTACTCTTTTCGATAAGTGCCATGGGATCTTTAACATCCACCTGAACTACCACCAATCAGGCAGATGGGACCTCGGTTTAATGTCTTTTCTGAAAGACAGCACCTCAGAAGTACAGCACCCCTCTCATGCTGCACTACAGTGTTAGTACTGGGATATTGACCCAAGTGTCAGATGTGGGAACTGAACCCACAGCCCTCTGATCTCCCAGCCTCAGAGGCTAGTGTGCTACCTACTGAGCTACTGACACTGTTGAGCTACTGAGCCACTACCACACAGCTAGCAAGCTAATTTAGGAAAAACTCCTAATAGCAGACAGAGGGAAGGACACATTAGGATTTAACATACATATCAAAACACTCTACATAACATATGTTTTTTGCACATTCTGGGTGGACTACTTCTTTAACTTTCTGTGGTCTCAATTAACTCTTCAAGCCAGAAGAAAAATAATGCTCTAAAGCTTCCTATATACAACACACAGGCACAGAAACTGGAATAACAGGTTCCAAGGAGTATAAACTCAGCAGGAATGTTGGGGGGATGGCAGCTCTGATAATTGTTCCAGTCTTTCTTTTCACTGATAGAAACTGAGCCAGGAAAAAAAGTAAAATACATTTCATCACAGACTGTTTACACCAAGTACATGAACCTTCATGATTTATCTACATATAAAGATAATTAAAAATGTATAGATAGAATATGGTAAACACATATTGTTAATCCCAAAAGCTGAACTTTGTTTTTAGTATATAAATGTTTAAGAAATACCTGAAAGCTGAACCTTTCCTTTTATGCACCAGGTGACTCTGATAATCATTTGTTCCAAGGGTTTTTAAGTCAGTTTGAATGTATTAAGTATTATCTGTTCTCCTAGGGACTCCACAGATTTGTTCTGTCCCTTGGCCAGATACCAAACTAGTGACACTTCTTTCAGCATGATAGGATCCACCTCATGCCCCTCCCACATGAATAAAACAAAAGGTGGGCTGGATTTCTAGGAGCTTCTTGTTGGAAGTAGGTTAGATCCTCCTTCCCCAAAAAACAGTTCTGCCTCCCACTACTCAGGTTCCAGTTCTTGTACCACCCATTTAAGAAAGAAAATAGTACCCTGCAACCATTGAGTAACATGAAAGCATGTTTATCTGAGGGCGGAAAACATTTCTTGGAGGAGGGTAAGGCGGAGGAGACTATTTACACCTTCAGTCAGGTCCACGGACAGAAAACATGACATCACTCCTTTTGTACATGCAATACTCCTGTAGACTCCACCCACAGTCATAAAAAGGATGAGCTGGATAAGCCAGTCACTGGTGCTGAGCTCATAGACATGCTCACGGTAGATCCAAAGGCTGTCTCCCTGATGCAGATAGCCTCCCTGCAGAATTATATGACAAATTTCAGAACCTCCTCCTCTTTGGCCCCATTATGGACACCTTCAAGGAAGTCTTTATAGATACATAGATACATAGACAGTGTTGGCAGATAAGGGCCTATGGCCCACCCAGTCTGCCCAATTGAGCTTGTAAGTTCAGTTTATGTTTTCCTAGAAGTCTGTTGCCCCTTACCCCTGGCCTCCAGAATTTCTTTATGTCTATCCCATGCATTCTTAAATCCTGTGATTGTTTCAGCCCCACCACTTCCTCTGGCAGGGTGTTCCACTTGTCCACCACCCGTTCTGTGAAGAAATTCTTCCTCATGTTTCCTCTGAATTGTCCTCCCTCCAACTTCATCCCATGCCCTCTAGTCCTGGAACATCTTTTTCACTTAAAATAGTGTATTCCTGCACCCTGTTCCTCCCTGTAAGATACTTGTATGTCTCTATCATATCTCCTCTCTCCCTCCTCTCCTCCAGGGAGTACATATTCAGTTCCTTCAACCTGTCCTCATAGGACTTGTGATGCAATCCATGCACCATCTTTGTTGCCCTCCTCTGAACCTTCTCTACCCTGTCTATGTCCTTACATAGGTAAGGTCTCCAGAACTGTACACTGTACTCCAGGTGGGGCCTCACTAGGCTCACATCTACCCTGTATGGACACTAGGTCCTGGGTTTGCTAGGGCTTTATGGGCAGACTGGATGGACCAATGGTCTTTTTCTGCCACCATTGTCTATGATTCTATGTTTTTACAATCTGTGAGACAGATCCAAGTGTCTCTTATACTGAAACCAGGTTAAAATTACAGTATATTGAAACCTTAAAATCCACCAGTACATTCTAGAGGTTAGAGTAATGAGCTGTGAATGAGCTTGGTACATCCAGCAAACAGATCTGGGTTTGATTCCCACAACCTCTACTTGCATACTGTGTGACTCTGAACAAGTCACTTAACCTGCCCAGTGCTCCCAGGTCACCCCTGAGAACAGGCACCTATGCTTAGTGGGCCTTACCTGGTTATCAAAGAATAAAATAAAATAAAAAACTGTGGCATTTACAGGCCCATCTCTCTCTCTCTCACCACAGCAGAATGTAATATGTTGGTTAAAGTCCTTGCTACTAGGGTAAACACTGTAATTGTAGACCTAATTGAGGGGATTGGCTTTGTTCCAGGCTGGCACAGCTCAGACAATGTGAGGTGCTTAAGTAACCTGTTATGACACATCTTGCATCCCCACTGCTGGTGGTACTTGTCTCCCTTAATACAAAGAAGGCTTCTGACCAGGTGAAATGTGCCTTCTAGACCTTCCAGGTGTTTGGCATTAGGGATAACTTCACAAGATGGTTCAAGATCTTATTCAATGGGGCATCCACCATGGTAACAAGTAGTGCCTGTCCTCTCTGTCCTTCCCCTTACGCAGAGACACCCAGCAGGGTTGCCCCCCTCTCTTTCTCTTTATTCTGGCACTTGAACCTCTCCTTATCGCCATTCAGGGCAACCTTGAAATGTCAGGACTATGTCTGGGTGATACACATAAAGCTTTGGTCTACATACTGTAGATGACATTCTCCTGACCTCAACTCTGCTCAGCTCCTTCATCCCCACCCTCATGGCACTCAAATGTCAGTTTGACACACTCTAATGGCAGAAAGTAAATATTGTCAAGTGCATTTTGCTGCATTTGTCAGAATCATTCAGGCCCCTCACTCAGTACCTCAGGGGCTCACTGATGCAGTAGCCTCACTTAAATACCTCAGTGTCCACCTTCCCACTTGCTTGCACCAACTAGGACCCCTGAATATTAACCCCCTTGCAGAAACTAGCGTAGGATCCGGCGAGGTGAGGAAGTATCCACTTGACCCACGAGGGTAAGATGCAGGCCTTTAAAATGATGACTGATCCCAAGATTAGATACCTCCTAGATAACATGGTGGTGAAGATAAGCTCTAAATATTTAAAAGTATTTACTGCAAAATGTTCAGCTTTTTCTTGAGAAAGGCTATCTCCAAGATACGACTCAATAAGCTACATCAGAAACTTTAATCACGGGGGCCTCAAACAACCCAGATTCACCCTGCAACAAGTCTTCTTAGCTCTGAAATAATTCACATTAGCTATTGTAGAAAACAAGTTGCATATTGAAACTAAATGGGATAGGTGCAAAAGAGGTATGTTGTGACACTTGGAAGGCCTTGGTTTTTCACTTAATAAAACCCCTAGCTCTCTTAAGGACCACCCAACTCCCCAGTTCTTATGAGAGGCCTGGTCACATCCAGTTGCAATGCTAAAATGACACCTATGGAAATCTCCATACCTTCTTATCTGGAACATTGATGACCTCCTCATAAGGGGAAAGCATATACACTGGGCTGAAAGGGTCAAGAAGGTCTGCATACCTTTCGGAACCTCATAGATTCTGGGATACAGGTACTGAAGTCCTCTTCCCACCAGCAGAATCAATAATCCATTCCTAAATTGCACCAATGGAAGCTCCTCCAGATCTAGCATGCCCTTGCCAAGCATCTGAGTCCTCAATTACACTTTCAAGGTCCTACCAACCTGGGCCATCTTCTTTCCAAAAAGGAAAAGGGTAAACCATTAGGCAACTTAATGTATAATCTAGTCCTAAAGAGCTCCCCTGATACCCTGATAAGCTCAACTCAGCCTGGTCCAAATGGGTCATGGAATAATGTGTAGAGATTTACCCTCAGCAGTGGTCTCACTGTTACAGGAGTATACTGCAGGATAACAGAGGCACTAGGAATCACTTTACCCAGTTCAAATTTCTCCACAAATGGCACATAACTACTCAAAAACATAACTCTTGTGGCCTCCTTTCTCATAACCTTTGCTGGAGGTGCAATTCTGAAGAAAGCTTGACTGATCACCTCCTGTGGTCCTGTGGTTATATAGAGCAAATTGTGGGTGCGACTGCACCAAGTGTTAGCTGTGCCTCTGTCAACAAAAAGTGAATCCAGAAAAGACAGAGTCCGGCACCAGCTAAAGGCTAGGAGTGCTTGAACTGCTAACTCTGTGTCTGTTTAAATGCCTGTAGCAAACAAGATGTTGCATTACTGTAATTTTCCAAACAGTGCAATCCTTTATTGAACAAAAATAAGTGGTACTCACACAGCGTGCTTCAAGTAAAATCAGATAAATCCAAGTTAGTATAGGCATAAAACCATGCTACCTTCAACCAGGAAGTTACTAAAGGTTCCAAGTCACCTGATACATTTTGCACCTGATATACTAACATACTATTTGCCAGCAGATTAGGCCTTATGTTCTATCGAGTCTGCTCGAACCTAGATCCTTAGTTGGGTGCCGAGACCCTCCCATCCCTTGTGCTCCAGAAACCCCTATCATCCATCCCCACCCCCCCCCCGGGACAGGCCATCATCTGATACATCCCCTTTCTGTGTCTGTCCCACCCTCTCTTAAAACCCTCCACTGTGGATCTCTGAACCAGCTCACCAGGCAGTGCATTCAAGGGTCCACCACCCTCTCAGTGAAAAACCTCCTCCTCTTTTCCCCTCACCCTTCCACCTTCCAGCTTCAACCATGCCTCTGGTGATGCCTTCCTGCTTTAGTCTAAAGATCCCTCCATGTTTCCCTATTTATTCCCTTGAGGTACTTGAAGACCTCAATCATGTCCCCTGTCTCTCCTCTCCTCCAATGAAAACAGGCAGAGCTCCTCAAGTCTGTCCTCATAAGTCAAATCCCTAGCCCTCGTATCATCTTTGTTGCCCTCCTCTGTACCCTCTCCAGGAGCTGTATGTCCCTCTTCAAGTGTGGTCTCCAGTACTGTACACAGTACTCAAGGTGTAGTCTAACCAGTCCATTGTACAGCGGCAGAATCACTTCCTTGCTCTAGAGGTGATCCCCTTCGATGCATCCCAACATCCTGTTTGCCTTGCTAGCTGCTCTCCTGCACTGCTCAGAGTTATTCATACATGTATCCACCATGACCCCTAGGTCTTTTTCCCCTATTGAGGCTTCCAGCGCTTCCCCTCCCAGGGTGTACCTGTGTTTAGGGTTTCCCCGACCAAGATGCAACACCTTGCACTTGGTGATATTGAAATTTAATTTCCATGTGTGAGCCCAGCTTTCCAGGGTGTCCAGGTCCCCTTGTAGGGCCAACCTCCCCTCTTCTCCCTCAACTACTGCTCCCATCTTGGAGTCATCCGCGAAGAGACTCATTTCACACCCTATACCATCCCTGATGTCCGATATGTATGCATTAAACAGGATTGGACCCAGGACCGAGCCCTGTGGTACCCCACTACCAACCTCTCTAGGGTTCGAGAGCTCCCCACAGATCACTACTCTCTGAGTGCGTCCAGCTAGCCAGTTTTCAATCCATCTGACCATCAAAGGCCTACTCCTAACCCCATCAGTTTCTCCACCAGACCATTGTGGGGACAGAGTCAACGCCTTGCTGAAGTCCAAGAATAATACATCCACAGGCTTACCCCTGTCCAGTTCTGATGTTACCCATTCATAGAACTCCACAAGGTTGGTTTGACATGATCTACCTGGCACAAACCCATGTTGCCGACTATCCAGACCTCCCACCTCCTCCAAGTAAACCCCCAATCGTTCCTTTAGTATACTCTCCATTAATTTTCCCACCACCGAGGTCAAACAGATGGGTCTATAGTTACCTGGTACGTCCTTTGACCCCCCCTTTATGGATTGGTACCACATGTGCCTCTCGCCAATCCCTAGGTACCCTCCCTGTCTCAGGGTGCTTTGTCAAAGCACTCCTAGCCTTTAGCTAGTTCGGGTCTCTCTCTCTCCTGTGGTTATATTAGAAAATTTTGAAAGGACATCCTTAACATATGCAGGGTAGTTCTCTCATTCTCCTTATCATTCTTGCCCCCCCCCCCCCGGTTATGCTGGCCATACCTCATACCATTCCCCCAGCACCTTTCCTTCGTCCCAATGGAGGTGGCTCCTTGGGGTCCTTATTATGGCCAAAAGGGCAATACACAGGAACAGGAGAGACCCCTCCCTTCCACTAAAGAAGTGGTTTCGAGAGATGGGCCTAGCTGCCAGCTTTGAAAAAGTCCTGCAACAAGAGGGAAACTAGCCAAATCCAGTTCATCTGGCACAAATACAGTACTTTGCACCCCCTATTGTAAAGTCCTTCAGGGAACAAGACCCCCCCCCCCGGTTAGATAGTCCTCCATACATCAGTTAGTTTGTTCAATGTTAAGGTGAAGTACGCAGTTTTATGGATTTCACATATTGATTACATCTATGTAGTTTTATTGATACCCTACACAAACTGTCATAGAGAGATCTATTTAATATGTATATAGTTTTTCTCATTAGTGATCTGTATCTTGTGTACGGTTGAAAAAATAAATTCCAATAAAATATTAATTATAAAAAAAGGACATAAACTGTATCATGCAATTCTAAAACAGTATGTTGTATATAGTAACTCCAGAGTGTAAATCAAAAGCATTTATGGATCTATTAAAAGGCAGTAAAATAAGAACAATAACAGAATGTGAGCGAGTATTCAAAATATTACATTTTAGAGAAAATACAGGCTTGCAGCCAGTTAAATGCAGAACTCTATTGAAACACAGAATGCATCACTGAAGTGTTATTCTTATTGCCACAGGAATTTTTTATTCATCAGATATGGGGTTGGATTTTCAGAAACTGTGCTGGCCAGTTCTGATGCATTGCCGCTACTGCGGTAGAAAAGCTCGACCACATAAACATTGGTCTAGTTTTCAGCCGCAGTCACGGCAAACTTCGTCCAACATGGCACAGCCTGCATAAAAAAAATTGCATGCGTCTTTTTTTATGTAAGTGGCCAGAAAATGAGGAAACTGCCTTAAAACTACCAAATGCTTTGAGAAACATAGAAACATAGACTTTGATGGCAGATAAGGACCGCTTGGCCCACCTAGTCTGTCCATTTCCCTACCTAGAGGATAAGCTTCAGATCCTATTTAACCAACAGCCTATTTCTTCCTACCCCCCACAAAAATGGTCTTATGTCTGTCCCATGCATTCTTGAATTCTCCCACAGTTTTAGACCCCACAACTTCCTCAGGAAGGCTGTTCCATGCATCCACCACCCTCTCTGTGAAAAAATACTTCCTCACATTGCCCTGAGCCGTCCCCCCTCTATCTTCAAATTGTGTCCCCTTGTTCTTGCACATCTCTTTTTCTGAAAGATGCTACCCTCTTGGACTTTGTTGATTTCACTGAGGTACTTAAACGTTTCTATCACGGCCCCCTCTCCCTCCTTTCCTCAAGGATATATATATTAAGCTCCTTTAGTCTCTCCTCATATGGCTTCTCTTGCAGACCCTGCACCATTTTAGTTGCCCTCCTATAAACTGCCTTCATCCTGTTTATGTCCTTGCGGAGATGGGATCTCCAGAACTGGACGCAGTACTCCAGATGGGGTCTCCCCAACTGTCTGTACAGGTGGATAACAACTTCTGGTTTTCTGCTGGTGATGCCTCTCCCTATGCATTCCAATATCCCCCCAGCCCTCCCTACCACCTTCTCACATTGCTTGCCAACCTTAAGGTAATCTGCTATGATTACATCCAGGTCCCTTTCCATTTTTGTTGTTGTTACTACCTCCCCCCCATTGTGTAATCTTCCCTTGGGTTTTTGTTTCCCAGGTGCATTATTTTGCACTTCTTTACATGGAATCCAGAGAGTAGGCCACAGGAGATTTAGGGGCATCTGGTTGCCATACCTTCAGCCCCTGTTTAGAAAATCCATCACCTGAGCATTACAGGGGAATACTCATGTCCCCTAAAGTAATGTGCTGTGACCTAGAGATCCCGAATAAGAAATCTGCAAGGTAAAATAATTTCTTTTGAACTTACTTTCAGGGTTCTGCACTTTTAAATCTGGTTGATCCTGTGAACCTCTGCATGCCATGCTGGTTTATTATAACTCCCAGGAAAGTACAGTTTCGTAGGAACTTACAGTAACAGTAGATCTTCGAGAAAATCTCTTGCAGAGGTCATAAAATATAGGAATATCTCAGCTGGAGGCATCATTCCATTCAGATGATTTCTCAGCAGTCGACCTGGGACCGCCCTCTGACGACACCATGTGTTGTGTCCTGGTGGGTATAAAAGGTGGTGGTACCAGAAGCTCCTAAATTCTTTTCCACCTTAGCGACCATAAGTGAGACAAATGAGCTGGGGGGTCATCCAAGGGGAACCAAGGAGGAGCAGGGAGCCCCTAGAGATACTTTTGTAATGCAAAAAAGCAGGAGCAAGTCACCCTCCTGAAACAGGAAGCAAGAGGGATGGAGGGAGGGACAGCATGACCTGCTGCAAGAGATTCTCTTGAAGCTCTACTGTTAAGGTAAGTTCTTATGCAACTGTACTATCTTCTTTGAGGAAATCTCTTGCAGCAGGTCATAACATATAGGAATGAGTCCCAAGCAGCTGGGAGACAAAAAGGGCAGCAGGAGAGCCTACTAATAAAATAGGAGAACAGGTCTTGTAAGACCACTAACCAAAAACTGGTAGGACACAATGTCCAAACCATAAAGGTTGGTTGTGGCATGAACCACAGACCATAATGCCTCTTATCAAATTTTAGAAGTAGCAATGCCTTCACTGCATGTCGCAGAGGAGGCCATGCCCAGTGCGGAGTGAGGAGGCACAACACCCGGGAACATGCGTAACATAAAATTCATAGAGCAGACAAGCCACCATGGGGACAAGTACTGCCATGAAACAGAATTGTTCTTGGTGCCTTGAGCTAAACAAACAATAGGACCTGAGTGAGAAGGGCGAGTCACAAACGGGAAGGGGAAGAGGATCCAGGACAACAAAATATTATAGTGGTAGTCATCCAATTGGACTCAGCTCTTGAGGCTCAAGGAGAACCACAGTGATGAGATCTCTGATAAGTTTTGAATAGAATCTTCTGTATGAGGGGGAAGGGGGGGACAGGCATAAGAAAGGTGACAGTCCAGTAAGTTTTACATCCTCGTATTACTAGAATATGGCTCAAGTGAACAAGAGTGAGGTAGGAAGTGCCCTATGGAGAGGGAGAGAGGGCAAGCCAGAAGGGACACTGTGAAGGGAAAACATCTTTGACTACCTGTCAAAGGATGTCCCATTAATGAACCTGAGCCCTGGCCAGTCTGGTGGTGCTGAGGGTTGAGGCGCTGGATGCTACAGCTCGTGCCATGCCAGAGACTAGGGTTCTGGGACAGACTCTGGTTGCTGGGGGTCGGCAGGAGGAGGAGAGGATTGAGCATCCGTTGGACTGCTCTCCTCTCCTGGGTGGGTTTGTGGGGATGCCTTGCTCTGTGGTGACACTCAGTGGAGACCAGGAGGTACTGCAAGGAGCATGCTGTTTCAGCGGAGGTGCTGGCGGACATCAGTGAGGGCACGTCCCTCACATAGACGTCATTGCACGTCTCGCATCTCAGGGGCAACACACACACACAACGTGGAAAAACCCCGGTTGGTGAGGAGGCAACGGCGGATGCTCCAGGGCCACTCTCACATGCTCCAGTGCTGGCTCTGACCCCCAGCTTGACTCTCCATGGTCCCTACCTCCGCATATGGGGTCCACAGGGGGACCCAGCACCCAAATCCTTGGTTGGGGAAAGGATTTCAGGTGGGGTGGTAGAGGAGCGGTTGAATGGGCCCTGCCAGAGAGATGCCGCACCACCCGGTGACTGGAGCGAAAAAGAATGTACCAAAAAAATAAATGAACCTGAGCCCATGGGTGGCCAAAGGCGGCTCACAAGGGTAAGAATGGGGGATGGGATCTGAACTGATGTAAGTCTTATCCCTGGATGAACTGCCTGGAACCAAATACAGAGTGCCCCACTGTACCTGGTGTTGGAAGTAAAGTAACCCTCCTTGGCAGTTCAAAGAATGGAAAACCAAGGATACGGTAGGGTGAATATGTAAATCATCCAGTGGAAGGGGGCCTCGTAATAGTATGACACCACTCCTGGGGGTTGGGGCACCAATAGTGGTTTTACGGGGAAAGGGAGTCATGGGCAGTTCGGGAAGGTTTGAAGGAAGCTAAAAAAATGGGTCACACAGCCGAGGCAGGAGTCCTGAGAGAGCCACCACCAAAGGACCTGGAAAGGGGGTGGAGAGCATGATTACCATGTTAAAATGTATTTTTAGGCAGGACCACATTGCAGTTTTTGGGCCCACTGTAAAATTTGCCTTTTTAGATAGGCATAGTAGCAACGGCTGACTTTATGTGTTCCAGGAACCACAGACATGTTCGGTAGAGATCCAACCATGGCCAGAAAATCGACACGGAGTGAGCAGTGGATACCGCTCGATAGCCTGGTGAAAAAAGGTTATGATCATTGAGGAATCCAGCATGGCCCAACTGAAAAAGAGGGCACAGAGTATATGGGATAGGAAAATGTAAACTGTCATAGTGACAAAGTCCTGAAAGGCCAGTCATCTAATTAATGACCGAGAGAGAGGCCTGCATGCCGTGAGGCAGGTGTCACCATAGCAAAGCATTATGTGAGTACCTGAAAGTCAGGCTTGAGGATACAGAAGTAGAGATACCGCTCAAGGGCGGGGCCTATTGTGAAGGCAAGAGATCCTTTAGGGACAAAAGTGGGTGGCACAACCACCAAATCCAAAGGGGGTCATGGGATTTCAAATGGAGCCCGCATGGAGGCATTGCCATACTTTAGCAATGGGATGGGTGGTAGGGGTACCAGTAATGGAACCAAGGGAGAGGGTCCAGAAGTTTATATTAGGCTTAAATAGGGCTTACTCTGAATTTAAAGCACTAGTTGAAGGACTGAAGGGAGGATACAGTAAATGTCCCGAGGCCAAAAAAAACCATAAGCCTGACATCCAGAAAGGGTGAAGGTATAAAAGAATAGTATACATTGGATGGCAAATCCGGATACCCTGAGTCTGGGATGGCAGCCAAGACATATTTACATATTTACTTTTTGTTTTTGTTTTTTTCCTCTCTCTTGTTTAGAGTTTTTAAGTTATTGGTAGTTATCCAAAGTACATAAGTAAGGTTTGAAGTTAGGAATTGAAGAGAATATAGTCAGACCTGGAACCAGTAGCTGCTACTTTCTTGTTACTACTCATATAGAGCTTTAAAATACTTGGAAACTTTAAAGTTTACTGTTGTAAAAATGTAACTGAATTTAAGTGAGCTGTAAAATCTCCTCTCACATGACCCTCCCCGTCTAAGATGCTGCTCTAAACCTGCCCTCTATTCTCTGTTCTTTTGTCTCTAAATTTTCCCTCCCCCTCCTGCCCCTTGCTTAAAGCTTGTTCCGCTATCTCCCTCCATAGGTGCAGAGCCCTTGATGGGGCTGGACCCTCTGAATCGGACCGAGGCAGCTGTTCATTTCAGCCTGCTGCCAATCCAGGAGAGGATCCCTTTCCTGCCAAAGAATCCTTCTAAGAAGTAGGTTCCCAGTCCTGCACTGAACCAGGAACTCTAAATCAGTGTGCTCCACACTTAGGCCACTGCAGCCCTCCGTTTTCACCAAAAGGTAATATTAATTCCAAACTGAACGGACGGGCACAGCACACTGCCTCTGACTTCTTTGTCCTCCTGAATCATCCCGCCCCCACCACTCCCACCCTTGTCTGGCCTCAGATTTATAACTCAGGAAGGCACACATGACTAAGTTCCCGAATTGCCATTGGCAGGCTATATTGAAACACAGGCAGAGGGCGTGCTAAACTACAAACCAGCCTGCTTGCCCTGAAGCAAAGGGACACAGCACATTGCACAGCTATCCACACTACTCTCAGCTTCTGCATACTTTTAGTAGAGTTTGTGGGTGCAGTGCTGCTGTTTTCCTCTCTCTACTCCTTACTTATAACAGCGCAGTTTCCTACCAGGTTTATTTCACTCTGATTTCTTGACAGACCAGGCCTATGTCACGCTGATTCCTGATAGACCTCCAGACCCTGTAATCCCTGTTTCTGATTAGTCATACTACCCATCTGTTCTCACTTGCCTAGACCTCCCCCCTTCTTTCTCCCTCTCTCTCTCCCCCATCCACAGCCCAATGCCCCTATCATGTGCTCCTTCTCCTTCCTTTTAACACCCCATGTTCCAAGGGATACTCATTGCAACATCACTAGTTGTAAAATGGCACTACTCTTCTTCCTAGCCATTCTCCTCTGCTCTCTATCAGCTGGGCAAGGTGATGTCAAGCCACCCCTTCACCCCTTTTTCCCTAGCCTCACAGCTTATGGTCAGCTGAAACCTAGCACCACTACTTCCTCAGCTGGCAATCACTGTGCACAGATAATACTAACACAAGTGGAACCACAGCAACATAACAAAGATTTTGGCTACATGACGCCAAACGTACCAGTCACAGTGACGTTAAACAGCCTTGTGCCATAACAAGGCAAATTAAAAAAAGTAAGTGCAAGTGCACAACCTCGGTCTGATTCTCCTTGGGGAAAGTTGTTCTTATTCTGCTACCACTGTCTGGTAATGTACACCTCAACCCTGGCCCATGTACTAAGAACGACGCAAAGGGTACTCTCAGGAATGGATTAAAAATTGCTGTAATGAGCATTTGCAGCCTGTTCTGTAAGGTAGCGCAACTCCAGGCCTGGGCTGCCCTTCACTGCCCTGACATAATTTTCCTGACTGAGACATGGATTTACCAATGGGTAAAGGACAGCGAGATTAGCCTTCCTGGTTACCAGTCATTTTGGAATGACAGGTCCACAAAATGGGTCGGAGGATGCTTGCTATATATTCGGCCCACCTTCACGACATGGTACTCCCCATTACTGCTATGGCAGATGACCACAAACTACTCGCAGTAAAGCTTTTGTTTGGTTCCTCACTGAAGTCTTTGGTCATAGTGTGTACTTACCTCCCACCTAGGAAGCCCAGTGAGGGGCTTACCAAAGTGCTAGGTGCCCTGGCTGGTATCACCAAGGAATGTGAGCTCATTGTAGTACGAGATTTCAATATCAACTGGCTTAGTGACAATGCAGCAAAACAGAGAGACATTGTGGAAAGCTCTTACCTTACACAACTAGTGACAGTGCCCACCAGGATGAACCGCAAAACAGGCAATCACACCCTACTCGACTAGCTCCTATCTAGTACACCGGATAGGCTAACTGAGATCTCCATGCTGGCTGATTCTCTGAGTGACCACTCACCAGTCACCTGCAGATGGTCAAACAAATATAAGAAAGCACCGCCCATCTTCATTGTTAGTAAGGTACTGTTAAAGTGGTAGACCAATGCACTAACAGAAGAGCTCTCTCGGACTGACTGGCGACCCATAGATCATACACAGGATCTGGACCAGGCACTGCAGTATCGCATCAACACTTTCAACAGAGTGTGTGACAAATACGGTCCTTCAAAAAAAAAAAGCAAAGCATGTGGGTACAATAATGGATGGATAACTAGTGAATTATTGGAGCACATGAAAGAGCGAGATAATCTTTGGGCCAGGGTGCAGTCCTCCGGGTAGGCCAATAATTTTCAAAATTAAAGGGCAGCCAGAAACAAATGTATGCATCTCATCAGGAGTGCAAAAGCCCATTATTACAAGGATCATCTTGAAAGGAATTGGGGGGATGGAAGGCATTTTTGGAAAAATCTAAAGATCTGCTAGGCAAAGAAGAAAAAAAGCATCTGCAGCTGCTCAATGTAAAAGGTTCTAATACAGGTGATCCGCTCACCATAGCAGAGGAGTTCAACATGGCCTTCTCTGACCTAAGCTCAGTGCTACCAGCAGACTACCTAAAGCAAGACAACACCTTCCCGGGCTGTGAACTCCCCAGGACACAGCACCCAAATTTCTATTTTAAACAGGTAACTGTGAGAGAGGAGCTGGGTTATGTAAAAAAAGTACTGTGAAAAACTTGAGTAGGTAGTGACTCTGTTGATATGAAACTGGTGGTGATTGCTATAGATGTACTTACAGTACCCATCTCCAAAATATTTAATAAATCTCTAACTCTGGCTAGATTTCCAGCACTATAGAAACAAGCACTGGTGACACCTGCCTTTAAGAGTGGGGACAGGACCAGCATAAAAACTAATGGCTCATCTCCATCCTGTCACCACCCTCAAAGCGCTGGAGAGCATTGTGGCTGGTCAAATTACTGAATACATCCACAAATAAGAACTGCAGTGTCCCCAGCAGCATGGTTTCAGGAAGAACCATAGCACCACTACAGCTCTGGTTGACTTCACAGATTATGTTCATAAGGCCATGGACGAGGGTAGGATGGTTGGCTCTGTCTTTATTGACCTCACCAAGGCCTTTGATATGGTCAACCACTCACTCCTTCTAAAACAACTGCAATCTCTTGGACTTGCCCCCAGTGCTGTCCTATGCTTCAAGGACTACCTGTCCTCCAGGACGCAAAAGGTAAAAATAGGCCAAACAATATCACAATTCAAAACTATATTGCTGGGAGTTCCCCAGTGGTCCATCCTGGGCCCCCTTTTGTTCAGTCTGCTCCTGAATGCCATTCCTGAGGCCTGCACAAGTAAAATGATTTTATATGCAGATGATGCTGTGATCCTTTGCAGCCATTCAGAAATAACGCCCCTCCAAACAGAGTTGCAGTCCGCCTTCCCTCAATAGAAAAATGGGCTAGCAACAAAAAGCTTTTGCTGAACTATAAAAATACAAAAACAATGCTGATCTCCAGCCCTCAATTAAAAATAAGGTACCCCTCCTTATCAATCAGAAATAACAATAACAAAGCAGAACTCCTGCAACAGGCATAAACCTTTAAGTACCTTGGTGTCACGGTCGACGACACACTCTCCTTTGGACTGCACATCGATCAGTGGTCAAGGCTACCAACACTAAGCTGGGCGTCTTGTACAGGCACAGAAAGAGCCTCATGCTGAATGCCATAAGGATTGCAGTATCCAGCTCCGTTCTCTCTGTAATAGATTATGGCCTGGTGGTGTATGGAGCTGCCACTGATATGGCCCTAAGGAGGGTAGGAACATCGCTAAATAAGGCATGCACATTTGTGCTTGGTGCTGACCGGCTCATGCACACCTGTGCTCTGTACAAACAGTGCAATCTGCTGACAATCAGGTATAGGATAAAATTCCAAATGTGCCTATTGGGAAGAAAGGCAATGCATGGAGATACCCTCCCCTGCATTTCAAACCTACTATCCACAAACAAGTTCCAATACAACACCAGATGAAAGGAACAAAACACGTCCAGTGTCCCATTCCATAGGACAGTCCTGGGGCAAAGATCTTTCTCCTACTGAGCCTTGCTCTGGCTCAATGAGCTACCTGCAGCCACGCAGAAGGTGGCTAGCCAAAGGATTTTTAAAACTGAGCTAAAACAGTTCCTTGTCAACAGCAAAACATGCGAATGCCAACCAAGAAACCATGATCCCCCCGCCGGAGTCATTCAGAGCCTCCCCCCCGAGCCAATTAGGCCACAGGGTTCATAGCGCATAATCTTTAGTGCTCATAACACATAAGTAGCCAAAGGCTGCACTTATTCCTCCAACTCTTTTCTTATCCTATCTCCCCCACACCACCCATCAACCACCCCACTCCCATTTACCCCTATTATCCCACCCTCTCCCCCTCTCTCCCTAACTCTCTCTCTTCAATCTCTATCTCCCCCTCAACATTGTTTCCCATGTTCTCAAACCATTCCCCCATCTCTTTACCCCATCCTCCCTCCTCAGCATTTTAAATAATTGATTTGCAGTTTTTTTCTTGGGACAATACTAACTGTACAGAAAGCATTTATATAGGTTTTCTAGCAGTATTATGTTTGTTAAACACAGTAAGGCAAGTGCTATGCATTTTCACAATGTTTTAGAACTTTTATGAGCAAAATGCTAATCAATTTTTTAGAGTTAAATAAAACCCTGCTCCTCCTAGGATAGTAAGACAATGCCAACTCTGGCAGCACCTAAGGCCTGTAGCATGGCATGCCTGTTACATTGACTGCAGTTGAAAGCTAATGCCTGTATTGCAAAGATAGCACATTTTTATGTTGGCGTGCTTGTGCAACCAAAATCTTGCGATAGTGCAGATTTGGAGGCGTGGTCACTGTTGGGCGAATGCAGGGCATGCACCAGTAGGTGTGTCCCGCATTCCCCAATCAGCCAGCAGCAGGGGCCGACACCCTGCCTAGCTAATAAGGTGATGACATCAGAGAAAAGGTCCGCAGCAATGACAGCGAAGCTCTCATGCAGTGTGACCACAACACGCCTCCCCCTACGTGTAGGCAACATGGCAGCAGTGACTGCCACTGTTGCCTGTCAACACCCCTATTTATTGTGTACCGGCTGAGGGTGCCCAATCCCCATCAGCATCATGTAACCCCCTTTTGCTTGCTAAGGGGTGCCCATCCCCTCGGCTCCTCAAGCACCCCTTCCTTGTTTGCTGATGGGGTGCCCCAATCCCCTGTCAGCCAAAGCACCCACCCACACACACATTTCAGGTGGCACACTGGGAGCCCACCCCAGCATGCCAAAGCACCTATTAAAATGAAAACGGTCCCCCGATGTCTTTTTTTTTTAACACCTGTAAACAGAAAACGTTCCCTTGTAGTTTCCCTACCCCCCTCTCACCACCCGCACCCACCCACTGTGCACCCTGCCTCCCCACACCCCCCCACACTTACCTCCGGAGCCCGGCATGACGCTCTTCAGTGGACCAGGAACACGTCTGCACTCTTCAAAGCTGACTGCGAGCTGAGGAAATGCCTGTAAGCTGTATAATGGAATAAATAGAATTTTTTCAACTTTGATGCATATCTCTGGCATTTTTGGAATATTTGCACCAAATTTTCAACATGGGGTTTTTGGGACCCCTCCTCATGAATTCTGTCACTGTTATGACGTTAATCGGTCCCGAAAGGTGATTTCGCAGTCACTGTGTGGAATCACCTTTCGGGACATGTCTGAGACAGTGGCAGTGTTCATGAGGTGGGCTCTCAAAAGCCTATGTTGCTAAATTTAGTGGAAAATCAAAGAAATGGCTGTTTCTACGTAGCGTTGTGCAGTTACTTACGCAAGCTCGTAACTTCGCGAATTCACAATATTTTCATGCCAGATTTTCAACATTGTCACTTTTCTATACCTCCTTGTGAATAGTACAGCTGTCATTTTCCACATCCTGGCCAAAATGTGATTATGCACTTCTGGCACACAATACTGCGGTCGCTGTGGGAAATCAGTGTTCAGGGCAGATTACAAAAATGACAGTGACACTGTTCATGAGCAGAGGTCCTAAAATGCCTATGTTGAAAATTTGGTGACGATACTCCATAAAATGACTTTGTTACGAGCGTGCATTACACAGTTTGCACGCATGCTCGTAACGTTGTGCATTTGTAATATTTTCACTCTGGATTTTCACCATCGGCATTTTTACACACCTCTTAATGAACAGTACAGCTGTAATTTCATATATCCTGCCCAAAATGTGTTTTCGCACGTCCGGTGCAGAATAGCGCTGTCGCTGTGCGAAATCACTTTTTGGGACAGTTTGAGGAAATAACAGTGACACTGTACATAAACAGAGGTGCTAAAATGCCTATGTTGAAAATTTGGTGCCTAATGTCCATAAAATGACTGTGTTACTAGCGTGCGTTGCGCATTTCCCACACGCCCCTGTAACTTCTCAAATTTGCAATATTTACATGCCACATTTTCAACACTGGCATTTTTTTATACCTCCTTATGAACTGTACAGCTGTCATTTTTCACATCCTGCCCAAAATGTTTTCCCGCACTGCACTACCAAAGCCAATGCCAGCGCAAGAACATTCGGCATTGACAAATGCTTGTTATATTAACGACTACGTGATTTTCCTGCTGTATGTGACATGGAACCTTCGTAAAAGAGTTGTAACTCAAAGGCTGTCTCCGAACATATAAATATATAATTAAATAAATAAAGTAAATAAACATAGGCTGGCAATGGAAGCACAGATTGGAGAGCCAATGGTAGTCTAGGCCGCACATAAAAGACTATGTGATTTACCACCCATGCAGAGGGGGAACGTGGTGAACACGACCTCCGGCAGAGGCAACAAAGAGCTGGACATGACCCCTCAAAGGAGCAGAGGAGGTGATCCATACTGGTGAGAATTTTTAGCGACATTTTGAATGGCACAATTATCAGCTGGCCCATAGCAAGAAGCTTCTGGCTTCATATGTAGTTTTTTTATGTTTTCAGAAGAGGAAAGAAAAAATGTCCAGTCAGGGCATGAGAAGGCTTGACAGTCGGCCACTAGCTGAAGAGATAGTAAAAGCCTTGTGTATGGAAGTCTAGTACAGTCTCAGGAAATGTACAGGATCCTGGGAGCACAGCCAGAGAGCCAACAAGAGAAATGTGGGATAAGCCAGAGGGAAACATGAAAAATACAGAACAAGCACCCCACCCACCGAGGCAGCTGAGAGGAGGGATGTCATTCTACCTCGTCTTGTTTGGATCCCATGTTCCTGCAAATATGGATACTCTCCCATTTTAAAGTCATAAAAAGGGACATTTTGGGAAATATGTAACCATTGTAGTCAAATGAATGCAAAACAGGATGGAAGAAGCAACCCCTGTAGGGGAGAGTATTTGACCCTTTTTCCAGTGTAGAAATGGATCTACAATGTTTGTAGGATGGGAAACTATCCAGGCCAGCAAAGAAAGGCCACTCAGTGGTGTCAATGAGACTGTTCTCAGAGAGCCCTGACCACAGCCACCCATACCACGTGTACAGGATGAGTGACTACTCAGAAGGGATTGATAAGTTCCAGTGACAGAAGGGCTAGCCATAAAGGGCTGCAGAATGAGTCACAGGCAGAGAGGGTGCCAACGAGGATCCGACAACTAAGGGAAATGAACAGGGTCTGGGTCTGAGCACAGGATGACATGATTGTTTGCTAGCTGCAGAGAACGTTTAGATAAAAGTCACTCTGGAAGGATGCCTTCAGCAAAAAGGTGGAGAAGAGCTCAAGGTTGACCATCAGGGTGACAACAGAACCATGGCTGCTGCAGCAGCTATACAGCCGGAACAGCAGCTAGAGCTTAAACACACTCAAAGAGGTTGTCGATATAGGACCATGTCGAAGAACGGGTAGAAGAAGGGTGCTAGGTCGGCTACAGAATGGAAGACGATGGAGCCTGAACAGCTGCTAGAGCAGAAAACATACCCAAAAGACCTCTGACCAGGTCGCCAAATGGGTGGGGGAGGGCCCAGGGCCATTGATGGAGTAGAAGACAGAAATAACCAGAGTGATCACCATAGCAGAAAACACACCCTGAGAGGCCGGTGATGAGTGAAATGCCAACAAAAAAGGGTGAAAAAAGCTGGAGGTCATCGATGGAGCAGAAGACGACACAGCCCAAAGCAGCTGCTGATTTTTAGTTAAAAAACGACACCCGGAGAGACCGTCAACAAGGGACTTGTTGACGAAAATGGGTGGAAGAAAGGCATACAGGTCACTGATGGAGTAGAAGATGACACAGGCTGCAGTCATTGCTGAAGCAGAAAAGGCCCACCTTGAGAGGCTGTCAACGAGGACCTCATCGACGAATGGGTGGAAGAAAGGCTAGAAGTCATCAATGGAGCAGAAGATGACACAGCATGGAGCATCTGCCAAAGCAGAAATCACACCCAGTGAGGCCGTCGATGAAGATATCATTGTTGAACAGATGGATGAAAGGCTGGAGGTTGTCAACGGTAGCAGAAGATGACACAGCATGGAGCATCTGCCAAAGTAGAAATCACACCCAGAGAGGCTGACGATGAGGATACATCAATGAACAGATGGAAGAAAGGCTGGAGGTCATCAACGCTAGCAGAAGACGACACAGCATGGAACATCTGCCAAAGCAGAAACACACCCTGAGAGGCCTTTGACAAGGATATTGTCAATGGATGGGTGGAAGAAAGGCTGGAGGTCGTCAACGGAGCAGAAGACGACACAGCAATGCATCTGCCATGAGCAGAAACCACACCCTGAGAGGGTGTTGAAAATGTGACAAAGTGAGTTTTATTTTCTCAGAAGAAGCCAGAAGGGGAAATATAATATTCAATTCAGTGCTTTACAGTAACTGGTAATTGCTATTTTTCTTTTAAACTTAGATTGTGGGCTTTTAGTGACACTGTACTTTCTTTGTTGTCTTTACTTAGAAGTGTTTTTGGGCTGTTGAAAATTTAAAACGTAGTGGTGGTGTATTTTTTGCTATCTTTAATTGCTGCTAATTTAGTCTTGGCTTGTCTGACTTGCCCTGTAGTTTGGGTGAGGGGTGTTAATTGTCAGGCCTCTGACCTCAGCTATGTGATAACTGGAGGTGGGGCTTAGTCAGAGTTGAGGTAGCAAGTGAGTTTTGTTTTCTCAGAAGAAGCCAGAAGGAGAAGGAAACATATTCAATTCAATGCTTTACAGTAACTGGTAATTGCTATTTTTCTTTTAAACTTAGACTGTGGGCTTTTAGTTACACTGTACTTTCTTTTCTGTCTTTACTTAGAATTGTTTTTGGGCTGTTGAAAATTTAAGACGTAGTGGTGGTGTATTTCTTTGCTGTCTTTAATTGCTGCAAATTTTCTCCCCCCCCTTCCCCCAACTCTTAATTATATGCCCTGTTAAATCTGATTGACAGGAGCTAAACACAGGGTACAGGAAGGGGTGTGGAGTAGGAGGAGCATTAGGGTGAAAAAGCCCACCCTCAGCACAAGTGTTTTGATTCATTTATTTATTTCTTGGTTTATTTTCTTTTTTTTTTAAAAGGAAAGTATCTGAGGATCAGTGGCATGATTTTTAGGACAGTAAATTAATAAAAGGGGAACTAGGAGAGCTTCAGTAGCAGACGAGTAGTGGAACAGCAGTATAATTGCAGTATAATGTGGGGAGTGGTGCAATGCAGTGGCTGTGGGGCAGCCATATTCAGGCAGACCTTCTGGACACTGAGGTGCTGCCCTATCTGCATGCATCTCTCTGGACTGCAGGATGAAGTAGCCAGACTCAGAGCAGAAGTAAACTGGGTCAGGAGTACCATCACCCCCTATCCAGAGACCACTCAGTCCAATGCAACTGCCTCAAAGGATGCCGAGAACGAGGAGTACTGGATGACAGTGGGCTCAGGGAGGGTTAGAGCAGTCAGGCAGAGGCACATCCCAGATCCTATTCCACTCAAGAACTCATATGCCACACTGGCAAATGGGGACAACCAAATAGAGGTACCCAGAGAAGTGGAAGGAAAGGATGTGGAGCTTAGCCAAGGAGGTGACCTCAGCGGGGAAAGCAGTGGACCCCAGAGGAGGAGGAAACGAATCCTGATGGGGGACTCCATCATAAGAGGGATCCATCTAGGAACACAGGAGGGGGAGGACAGGGAGATGAGATGCCTACCAGGTGCCATGGGATGGAAGTAAGATCCTGGGGATCACTGGGAAGGCAAGACAGAAGGGTGAGCTGGATGTCATTATCCACCTAGGTACTAATGACCTGGCAAGTGGGGAGCCAAAGGAAGTTCAGGAAGAGTTTAGGAAATTGGGGAGGGGTCTCAAGCAAGTAGCTACTTCTGTCACTTTCAGAAGTATTACCTACGAGAGGCAAGGAGGCATAGGTGCATGCACCAGAACTTTAACTCATGGTTGAAGAACTGGTGCTGTGAGGAAGGGTTTGGATTCATTGGTGACTGGGGACACACCTGGAGGGATGGAGGTTTGTTCAAGCCTGACGGCCTGCATCCATCCTGGAGGGGAATCCAAGCACTCAATGATAAGTTTAAATGCTACATTGACAAGCATTTAAACTAGCAAAGGGGGGTGGCAGGCCAGCAAGGAGGGTACCTACTTGCTCACCCCCCACATCTAGCAGTGAAACTAGTGAACCAGAGGAGTGGCTATCTCTACAAAGCAGTGTGCAAAAGATGGAGATTAGGGCCCAAGAGGTGGATAGGCAGAAAAGGGGCAAAATTCAGCAGAAGGGCAGACAGCAAGGAGAACCAGGGATAAAGGACAACCAAGGAAGGGGCTGAGTAGAACAGCGAAACAGTCTAGGGAGGTCAAATCTTGGAAAGCCATTGTGCAAATGCCAGAAGCCTTAGCAACAAGATGGAAGATCTGGAGGCTGTCATGGTGCAGTCAGACCTGGACATTGTGGCCATCACTGAAACCTGGTGTAATGATAACCACGACTGGGAGATAGCCATACCTGGCTACAACATATTCAGAAGAGACAGGGCAGGCAGGAGGAGGAGGAGTGGCACTGTATGTGAAAAATGACATAAGGGCCATAAAGATCCAGGAGGAACAAAATGGGGGAGAGATACTGTGGGTTAAGCTGGAAAGGAAAACGGGGCCAGCCATCCGCACAGGTGTGGTCTATAGACCACCAGCCCAGGAGGAAGAAACAGATAGGAGTTGATGCTAGCCATCCAAAGGATGGCAGACAAGGGTGAGGTAGTACTGGTTGAGACTTCAATATTCCAGACGTGGACTGGAGCATCCCAGCAGCAGCATCAACTATGAGCAGATTTATCCTGACCTTGCGTGCCTTCCTCAAGCAACTGGTCATGGAACCAACTTGGCAGAAGGCAATACTGGACCTTGTGCTCACAAACAGGGACAGTGTGATGGGGGTAACAGTGGGGGAGCACCTGGGGAACAGTGGGGGAGCACCTGTCATTGTGGTTTGAAATCACAGAAAGAGCAGAACCAAACCACACAAAAACACGTATCCTGGATTTTAGGGGGGCAGACTTTGGGAAAATGGGGAGATACTTGAAAGAGGCATTAAGGGGAATGGGGCAGGAATCAGGGTTGAGGAACAGTGGGCAGTGTTTAAAATGGGGATTACAAGAGCAAAAGAATTATGCATTAAGCAGGTTAGCAAAAGGAAAAGGAAGAGGAGACCATTATGGTTTTCCAAAGAGGTAGCAAAGAAAGTGAAAGTCAAAAAGATTGCATTCAGGCAATACAAAAAGACACAGGCAGAAGGGGATAGGGAGAAGTACCAGGAGAAGCAAAGGGAAGCAGGGAGGTCAGTAAGGGAAGCCAAAGCTCAGACAGAAGAACACATTGCAAAATCAGTGGGTAGAGGGGACAAAACCTTTTACAGGTACATAAGTGAAAAAAGAAAGGCAAAGGGAGGGATAGTGAGACTGAAGGGGGAGGGTGGGGACCACGTGGAGGATGACAACAGTAAAGCTGACATATTGAACAGGTATTTGTGCTCAGTCTTTACTGAGGAAGAGGAGGGTAATGGGTCTGAAGGGAGTACAAGGGGTGAGAATGGTAGAATGGACACAAGTCCCTTTACATGAGAAAGGGTCCTGAAGGAACTGGAAGTAACAAGAGTTGATAAAGCAATGGGGCCAGATGGGGAAATTCTAGGTCCTTAAAGAACTAAGAGAGGTGGTGGCTGAACCTCTGGCTATCCTGTTTAGCTGATCACTGAAACAGGAGGTACCCAAAGACTGGAGGATAGCAGATGTAGTCCCCTTATACAAAAGTGGGAACAAAGAGGAAGCGGGAACTACAGACCAGTCAGCCTCACCGGTAGTGGGAAGATCATGGAAGCACTACTGAAGGAGAGATTGGCGGAATATGTGGCTGTCAATGGACCACAGGACCCAAGGCAGCATGGTTTCACCAGGGGAGGTCATGTCAGACCAACCTCGTTGAATTTTTTGACTGGGTGACTAGGGAGGTGGATCAGGGGAGGGCAGTGGACATGGCCTATTTGGACTTCAGCAAGGCCTTTGACACTGTGCCACATAGAAGACTATTACACAAACTGGGGAATATGGGTGTGGGCAGGACAGTAGTGTGGTGGGTAGGTAACTGGCTGGGCGGCAGGACACAGAGGGTGGTGGTAAATGGCTGTCATGCCACAGAGGGAAGAGTGACCAGTGGGGTACCACAGGGATCAGTGCTGGGACCGGTCCTATTCAACATCTTCATCAGTGACATTGCGCAGGACCTAGAAGGCAGAATTTCACTGTTCGCTGATGACACAAAGCTCTGTAACAGAGTAGATACACCAGAGGGTGTAGACAGAATGAGAAGGGACCTGCAGAAACTTGAAGAATGGTCAGGGGTTTGGCAGTTGAAATTCAATGCAAAGAAGTGCAAGATAATGCATATGGGGCACAAAAACCCTGGCACAACATATCAGTTGGGGGGGTGAGGATATAGCATGCACCAAGCAGGAAAGGGATCTTGGGGTTATCATCTCTGATGACCTCAAGGTAGGGAAACAGTGTGACAAGGCAGCAGGTAAAGCAAATAAGATGCTGGGATGCATAGGCAGGGGCATCACCAGCAGGAAAAGGGAGGTCATAATTCCACTATACAAGACACTAGTGAGGCCCCACCTGGAGTACAGTGTACAGTTCTGGAGACCTTACCCACGTAAGGACATAGACAGGGTAGAGAAGGTTCAGAGGAGGGCAACAAAGATGGTGCATGGATTGCATCACAAGTCCTATGAGGACAGGTTGAAGGAACTGAACATGTACTCCTGGAGGAGAGGAGGAGAGAGGATATGATAGAGACATACAAGTATCTTACAGGGAGGAACAGGGTGCAGGAATACACAATTTTAAGCGAAAAGATGTTCCAGGACTAGAGGGCATGGGATGAAGTTGGAGGAGAGAACGATTCAGAGGAACGTGAGGAAGAATTTCTTCACAGAACGGGTGGTGGACAAGTGGAACACCCTGCCTGAGGAAGTGGTGGGGGCTGAAACAATCACAGGATTTAAGAATGCATGGGATAGACATAAAGGAATTCTGGAGGTCAGGGGTAAGGGGCAACAGACTTCTAGGAGAACATAAACTGAACGTACAAGCTCAAATGGGCAGACTGGGTGGGCCATAGGCCCTTATCTGCCGACACTGTCTATGTATCTATGCATCTATGTCCTCGGGTGGAAAAAAGGCTCCAGGTGTAGAAAGATGTTGATAGGGAGGTGTAGTACCTGTATACCCCGTCTTAACGGGGGAACCTACCTGGTAGGAAACTAAAGGGTGACTTAAGACACACAAGGTGGCCCAGAACACTGCAACCACCCCGACCAAAGCTGGCTTTGTCACCCGGTGTTGTTACATTGAAGCATGGACACAAACTTCGAGACAGTCTTTATCGATGATCTTTTGGGCACCTTGGCACTTCTTGCGTCTAACAACAACAGGTGAAAGGCTGCGTCGAAACAGAATGCTGCATTGAAGTTCCACTTCATTGACTGAAGCTATTCTCCGAACACAGAACGCGTAGCATGCAGGTCGCGGAGAGAAAAGAACTGAGGAGCTTCTGGTACTGCCCCCTTTTATACCTACCAGGACACAGCACATGGTATCATCAGGGGGTGGTCCCAGGTCAACTGCTGAGAAATCATTCGGATGGAATGATGCCTGCAGCTGAAATATTCCTATATGTTATGACCTGCTGCAAGAGATTTCCTCGAAGAAGATCTCCTGTGACTATGTTTCTGATGATGTGAGTGAGGGACTCAGCTATGGGATCTTCAGAATACCTGCATATGTTTTACAAGTTTTTAATTAGTTTTTTAGTACATTTCCACGCTGACATAGCTGGTACCGATCTCAAGGTTTTTAAGAAAAGTGCTGTGTTTATTGTACAGCTGAAATCTATGAAGGAGGAGGAAAGTGAGTGTGGGAGACACTACATTCAGTGGGTAAGTTGGAAGGAGTGTGTGTTAGAATGTTTCAGAACCGAGTGCAGGGAATTTTACTTTAGAATAGCTCAAGAGAGTGACACATTTTAGCATTATACTGTACATGGAAAACCATATATAAAGGAAAATTATACCCAGTGTTTTCCTTGTATAATAGGGGTCACCAGTAATTATAATACTTTGTATTCAAATAGTGACATATAAGAACTATCCAAAATGACACAGTGTTCTGGATGTCCAAGTTACCTATAAAATAGGTACAGAGAATCTACAACTATAATTGCTAAAAGGAAAGTCCCCACAACCTGTTTTCTGTATACCTGTGTAGTTTGTAGGCAAGAACAGTTATTCCTTCTCTTGCAACCCACTAATTTCATCATAGTTTAAATATAAATGAAGTTGCTTCACTTTGTTTTGCCCTGGTGTAAAAACCTGTTTGTCTCCACTGAAAAGGTCATGACCCCACTCATGTAAGGCATCATGGGAGTTGACGATGCATACTTGCACAAGTCAACAAAAGTTACACATACTTTCTTTCATTTCTATTAGATGTCTTGTGAAGTCCCTGTATTCTCTAGAAGCATTTTTTTCTAACTCAGATACACTTTAAATTACAAAAAACAGCAGGGCACTTACTATGCCTTGAGAAGTTTCATGGCCAGCATAAAACAAGAACATAGGCGACAGCAGAGGACAACAACAGCACTGACTAATACAGTATAACTACTGCAGGCTTTAGCACTAAAACATCATAAAATTCCAGGATGCCTTACATGAGACAGGTCATGATCTTTGCAATTGAGTTAAGCAGGTTTTCACACCATGCTTAAGAACCTTCCATTTACTTTATTTATTTATTATTGTCTCGTACTGCAACCTTTGAGCTACATGCCCTTTTACAAGGTTTCACGCCAGAGAGGGAACAAACAACAGGTACAGTAGATTAAGTGGATGGTACAATAACATGTGGGAATTATTACAGAATAAATGCAGTGGGGGATACAGTAAGATAGGGGAAATGGTTTAAAAGAAACAACAAGATAGCAGAATAACAATAACAAATTCATATCAGGTGGCAATGAGCTTTTATATGTAACCTCCCCCCACTGGCCCCCCTTTTTTCTCTGTCAACAGGGCTGCTCCTCTCACATCAAGGTGCCACCGAGAGGGGGGTAGGGGTAGTCACTACAAATGATCTTTTGAAGAAACTCTGTGTGGACCCATTACTTCTACTACTGAGCCTGCCATTCCTTAGACAGGCAAACCAAGTGTGGCAACTACCTGGCTCACACCTGGAGGGGCCTTTTAGCATGGCCAACAACTTGGGTCCCTGGGAGAAAATGTTTGCTCAGAATTGTGCTAGGTTTGTACTTCTGGTTAGGGGCAACCAAGTAAATCTGGACACTGGAAGCAATAACTGAAATCTCCAAACCAGGATGGGATTCTAGAGTGTGGCTTTTATTCACATAACACAAAGAATAACAAAGCAAAGATGGACTCCCACAGGGCTACACTCACTGGTAATGCAGATTACAATGGAATAGAGCACACTTCTTCACTACTACCCCATAGCTTCAGAACGGATCTGGGCACACACGGCCTGAACTGGTACACTTCTCTTCTCTTCTATTACTTGACATGGCACCCCAGCCAGTACTAGGACACTTTTCTATATGGCAGGGAGGTTGATGGTGGCTCCCTAAACCACCCATGAGCACGTTCTAGCTCTAAGGGAAAAATCCACAATTTCACGTCTGGGTGCTTTCTTCAGACACTGGTCAAGTGCCTGAGAGAAAACCATAGGTGCCCAAACTGAACCCAGAGAGGTAAACCTGGTTACTCCTGATGGGGGTCTCCCACCTCTTGCTCCCAGATCTATACTCTGCCATTCATTTGGATACAACACCTTTCTTTGAAACACTAGTTGTTGATACTATCTTGAAATGTTTTACACATTTAACATTCTACATCTCTGGAGGTGTCCTGACTTTAAAAGTATTGTAAGCGGCTATGTCTTTAACCTAGACCCCCACTGTTGCAGATGCTTCCAAGCCATACACAAACTAAAAGTTCTGTACTTGGCAAGTCTTCCTTTGACCCCACAGTAGGCAGACACTTTTACTCTAAACTCTGTCTCATTGAACATTGTCTTATTTCAGAGTAAACTCACCAGGGTATGCAGGTGCCCCAGGGCTTCTTCCCACAAATGTCTCAGGTACTCACAAACAACTCGATTCTCAGGCAGTTTCTCCCTGTCCAGACTGGCACAGGGGATTGCCCCTGAAATCCTGGAATTTCCCCCATCCCTCCGGGGATGGGGCACTGGAACAACTCTAGGAATGGTCTCTACCACTTTCTTCTGGTCTCTTCTGTGTTTCTCTCTAGGGTGAGAACACACAACCCCTTCTCTCTCTGGTAACTCTATATCAGAGCTCGGCTATGAGGAGCTGCACACAGCAGCACTCCTCACTCTCTTGAGTCTTCCCACAGACTGCTCCCTGAAGACTGACTTGAATTCCCCAATGTTCTACTGCTAACCCCCTGCAGCTAGCATTCCATTGTGGCTTATGCTGCTGCGAGAATTCTATGGTGACATCATCACTCCAGCTCAACTAAAACTGAAAACAGAGTGAGACAATGTGAAACCCATTTAACTGGCATCTCACAAGCTGCCTTTTTCCTGCCTGCCACTCTATCTAAGTGGGATTCTAGTAACCCCTGGGAACAAGGGGGTTACATATACAAACAGTAATTTTAGTAATAACAACAAAGTGCCACAATATAGGTAATTAAGGCAACAAAGGATGGGCAAGGGATTAATGTACACGGGGAAGGGGAGGGGCAGTAGAGAAGAGGTAATAGGGAAGGGGGAAAGAGTTGCCAGAGAGTGGTGCTAGGGATAAAGCGGGGAGGGAGTTGTGGATACATGTGGGGGTGGAATATGGATGAGCGTGGGGGGGTAGGTACCACAGGAGAGTGGGTAATGATGAGAGAATTTGGACGGTGGACAGGGAAGCATTGGGAGTGAACAAGAGGGGGGCCTGGGGGAGACAGGAAAGAGAACAAGTGAGGGAGGATAGATAGGGGCAGGAATAGGGATGGGGTGAGGAGTTGGTGAGGAAACGTGGTAAGGGGAAGGGGAGGTGGAGGTGAGTGGTGGGAGGATGTAGATCGAGATTAGGGAATGGAAATGGCTGGAAGATACAGTAGGGAGTGTGGCAGAGGTAGAATATAGGATAGGGAATGGGAGGACGGTAAGGGGTGGAAAGGATGGTAAGAAGTAGGGGGAAATAGGTGGGGAGGGGAGAAGTGAGGTGAGCCAGAACTCAAATAAGCATGAATGTTGGTCAGGGAGCTGTGTAAGTATAAGGAGGTAGAGAGAGGGAGGTTAGGGAATGGAGATTGAGATTAGGGAATGGATACTGCTGGAGGATAGGGAGTGTGGCAGGGATAAGATATAGGTAGAGGGAGGGAGGGAGGTGGAATGCGATAAGTTGATGTGAATGGGGGGGGCAGGGAGTGGAGCATAGTTAGGGCTATGTGATACCCCTATGCAATGCTCCATATCCATGGAGGAGGGTGAGAGAAGGAGGAAGGGAAATACATTTTTTTTGGGGGGGTTAATCCAAGCAGTCTCAACTCGCCCAGTCATACAGGTGCCATTTGAGTTCTCTTTTGATTGGCCTGAGCTTGGAGTTACTTAAGATGCTGGCCGAGAGCTTGTTGAGCCAATGTGGGGCCTTTTAGGAGAAAGTTCTTTGGGCCAGAGCAGTGTAGCGAAACGGGTTGTGCAGTGTATTCCTTGCCCTGCCTCTAGTCTGATGGGAATTGTGTGTTGGTCTGAGTATCCTTTGTATGGAATTTGGGGTCAGTCCTAGTAGAGTTTTTGAATATCCTCGGGACGGAACTCGGGGTCAGTCCTAGTAGAATTTTTTTCCCCAAGGAGGCAGACCTGGTATTGAGTTCTCCCTTGTAGGTTTAGAGACCTGGTTTGCGCGTAGAGATCACAGGTATGCGTGAGCGCATCTGCACTTACCACTAGCCTGCAGGCCTTGTTTACTGCTGTTTTTACTTATTTAAGTGTGGTGTTTGTAGCTGCACTATACACAACAAGACCGTAGTCCAAAATAGAAAGAATACAGCTATTTATTGCTAGGGTGAGAGTCCTGTTGGTCAGATAGGAGCAGTGCCTATAGAACAGGCCTAGTCTGGTGTTGACTGTTTTTACAATTTGGTCAATGTGTTGAGAGTAGGAGAGGGAGCTATCAAGAGTGACACCCAGATATTTAAGGGTGTTTACTTGTTTCAACGGTTCAAGCATGCTGTTTTTGATAGTGAGAGTACTGTATTTTTCCTTGCTTCATTTAAATCCTGATGAAATTAGGAGGGTGCAATAGAGGCAATCATTGCTCATGCCTGCAAACTACACAAGTAAACAGAATTAAAGGCTGAGAGGACCTTCCCTTTAAACTACATCACATGATCATGCCTTGATTTTTGCTTAATGCATAGTCATTCTGATATTTATCTTCTTTACATATTAATACACCTGTAGAGAATTTGTAGAAAGCAAATGTCAGACATTTTCCCCTGGGTAAACAAAAACACAGAGACAACATAACAAATCATGTATTTTAGCCCCCCCACACACATAACACCAGCTGCACTTACATCAATACGTAACATAAAATGTCTTTTCTGTAGCTTGTAGGTTTTTTTTTTTTACATACCACCTGTTCTCTGACCATGTGTCCACTTACTGTAACTTTTGTGGCTGCACTTACCAACTCCATATCTTTGCACAACTCAGAACTAGAAATGCAAACAAAAACTGAATGAAAACCCCTTTCACACACTTTGATTCTTGACAGTCAAGACAGTCTCTGACACTATCATGGCTCACATAGAGCCATCTAGCTTCCTTCCTACTGTCCTACTGTGACAAAAACTCCTTAGGGCTGTGCCAGCTTCTATGGAGTTTTGTCTGAATTATTTCTCCTGCTGCCACCACCCGGTTACCCCAGGAAAATATATCTGCCCTGCTTAGGGACTTGGAATGTCAAACACCACAATATTTGGTAGGGTACACTTTGGATGATGAACTATAAACAAAGAATTTTCACATTGCCCAGCAGAAATATTAAATTTACCTTTGCAATAAGGATGCTCAGACACTGGGACTATGAAACAGATCTTTACTACTGTAATTCTACAAGATATTACAAACATGATATGCATAGCAAACAAAAAGTTCTACACATTTACAGGAAAATAAAATAACGCAGTTTAAACAGATAGATGATTTATAGAATAAATTCACAATCTAGTCTCACACTAGGATCTATATTTGCCTGCCAGCTAACTTGAAAGAAACATTCACTAAGCCTGTTCTTTTCTCACTCAGATAAGCTAGCTATGGAAGCAGAGCTCATCAACTGGGGAACACTCACCAAGAGACAGAACCCCAGGTCCTCTTCAAAAGTTGCAGGACTTCAGAGGGAGCGAGTTGTGGTTAAACTCTTCTGTTTATGGACTCAGAGCAGTAGAATGGAACCTCTCTAGAGTGATAGACCCCTCCAGTATTCCCCACCCACGTGAGTGCTTAGGGGTGTGTGTGTGTGTGTGTGTCTTGTGTGTGTTTGTGTGTGTGTGATTACAGCTGACAGGCTGAATTGCTCTTTCCTACCTAGCAACATCCTCTTGCTCTATTGTCTGAATGCGAGAACCCAGTACTTGAAAGGCTCACCCACAACTTTTATTACCTTGTTTGCTCCCTAGCTGCTTGGTTGCCTCTGTAGGGAAAAGTAGCACTATTACACCTGGCAAAATGTGTCCCTTGTCGGTTTCCTAAGATAGCTGATGGGACATGTGACCTGAACTCCATTTTGTTCTCCCTATGCCATTCAAACAACAGAAAGAACTTATTGTATATGAATATAAGTAGAGAAGAAAATCATTACAGTAACAATAGGAGATTACAATAACATGGTCACGTTCCTGTCACATCTCTGCTCCCTGGAAAATGAAGGCATGTCTGTTTTTGGTGACTCACCCCCCAAGAGACACTGCCATCATGAAGGGACTGGGAAGTGCCTAAGTTTTCCTGTCATACACTTAGCCCTGCCTAGACAACCCATCCGCCTTGGGATTTTGTGAACCACTGTGGTACTGGATGGTTTTGTTATACGACTGCAATACCAAACTTCAGTGCACTAATTTTGTATTTTGCCCACTAGTCCCCCTGGAGCCAGGTCATGGGATTATGATCCATGACCACAGTGAACTCTCACCCATACAAATACAGCTGTAGCTGGATTGCCGGTGCAGCAGCAAGGTGACTGCTTGTGACTCTGATGTCCTGGGTTTGGGAACAGACCCAGGAGTCAGAGTGCTGACTGGGCGGAGAAGGATGGAGCATCCAAGGGATGGCACACCTTCTCCAGGGGAGGGCAGTGAGTGTCTGGCCAGTTGGTGACCTCTGATGGAGGCCGGGGGAATCGCGGGAGTACTGGCACCTGGTTGAGTGGGAGGCAGGACAGACACTGGTGTCATTGCATACCCCGCCTCCCAGGGGATCACTGCACTTAAAAAACCTCTGGTCCATTGGAGATGACACCCTGCCCTGACACCATTCTCACTGCCACCGGAGCCTGTCAGGTGGGTCCCACTCCCGTTGCTCTGCCCTGCAGGGTAAGCCAGGGCATGCCACTAGTGCCCTTCAGGGTAGGATGCCCGCTAGGTGGCCCCACTCGGGGAGGCAAGCATGGACATGGTAGGAAGGCATTCGGGGCAGGGGCTGAGCTCCCTCCTCAGAGGGAATTGGGGGCACTGGAACAACAACAACAAAAAATACAGCTGCAGCTTCTGAAGGGCCCACACCATCCTGAGATACTACTTCTCAATTGTGGCATATGACTCATCCTGGGCAGCTGCTTCCAGCTCAGATACACTATGGGGTGCTCCTCCCACCTTGATGTAACCTGGCTCAGAACAGCACCCAGCCATGGCCTGAGGCATCCAGGTGCACAATGAACTTTAGGGTGTAACTGGGGCTAGTGAGCATGGGCAACCCACAAAATGCCATCTTCAGCTTCTGAAAAGCAGATTCACAGTCCTCCATCCAGAGAACATTCTCTCCAGCAGTTTTCTTTTTGTCAGGACTATCAGGGACTTAGCTACAGCACTGTAATGAGGAACACATGACTTTAGAAAATGGGCTAAAAAAATCTAAGGATCCTGATTGGCTGCCAGGTACATTAACTTTCAGTTAGAGCCCTGTAAAAAATAAAACCCATTTATGCCAATCCCACCATTGGTATCCTGGTGCCGGCCAGAATTTTTAAATTCCACCATTGTTTTCCAGTCTGTTATTAAGAGACCTGCCCCCCCCCCAGCTACACTGGGCACCCTCCCTGAGACAAGACATAAAACACTGTGCCATTTTTTTTATTACAGAAGCTGTATCAGTTCCTATGAAATTAAACATTTATTTTGCTGAAAACAGATGAAAGAGAATGGCCCCACCAGCCCACACTGCTCTATTCCATTCTGTTTCAGTACTGCTTCCATTCAACCGCTCTTCTAAGCCATACACAAATCACCCTAACAAATTTATATGCAATTGATTATTTTCTAAAAAAGTGCCAGTGTTTTTCCCCTAAAACAAAACAAAAAAAAAAGACTTTTAGAAGGAAAGTAGGAATGCTACCATGTTGCGTGCTCAGTGCTAGTCTCATCAACTCATGCTGACTCAACTCCTGCTGAAGCAACACCCCTTCCTACTCACAGGACCTAAAACTTTGGAAGTTTTTCTTTAAAAAAATCACCTTACGTGACTACCACAACCACTCCATTTCCACGCCGATCTCATCAGTGATGTCACTCTATATCATCTGAGCCGTCGTCCTGCTGCAGACCAAATCTATTCCTCACGACAGCATGGTCTCCCAAGAAGACACACAAAACACAAAATGGAGACAGTAACAGTGGTCTCATAAGTGAATCACCGGCTACCAAAATAAAGTGGGTAGATTTTGGTGAAGACAACTTGTAGAAAACAAAAGAAAAAAGAAAACAAATGCAGGGGCTTGAAAAAAAAAACAAATGAAAAGTAAAAGGTGGGGGGGAGACACATTTAACAGACAAAATACCTGGTAAACACTACAGAGCCCTCTACTGGCAGTGCAGTAGATACAGGGACTACTTTACCATAAAAGGAATAAAAATTAAAATTTAGTAATTTTTTATAGCATTACTTTAGATTCTTTTGTAATCCTGTAAAAAATGAGGCATGTAGCCCATTTTTCTAAGTGCAATAATGCCCTCCAGAGTGGGAAGTATGGGCACTACCAGATCTTCTAGAGGCCATAAGGCCCTCTGCCTGTGGTGTTGGGCTTTATTTCACCCCTGGGCAGTCTAATATTGCCCATTACCACCCACCCTGTCAGGTATTATTGCTTGGGTGGTATCCGGCTGTCCTCAGAAATGCCCTTTCCTGTCTCTTTGTGATAGGGGTGAGCTGGTCCTGGATGGCATCAACCTTCAAAGGCTCTGAGCAGATGCAGCCACTGCCCCCCCCAATTCCAAAGGTAGGACACCTCTGCCATACCTATCTGACTTTTTTCACCTTACCTGTCAGCCCTGCAGCCTTCAATTGACGGAATACCTCCCTCACATGCCTGACATGATCCTCCCATGTCAGGCTGTAAATGACTATATCATCCATGTACGCCAGTGCAAAGTCACCTACCCCAGACAAAATGCAATCCACAGGCCACTGGAAGCTTGCGGGTGCATTTCCCCATCCCAAATGGCATTACTCGGAACTCGAATAAGCCAAATGGGGGGATAAAGGCCAATCTGTCCCTGGCTACAGGGGTTAGAGGTACCTGCCAGTAACCATTTGTCAAGTCTAGAGTGGTCAGGCACTGGGCTCCCCCCAGCCATTCTAAGGTCTCATCCGATTGAGGCATGGGGTAGGTGTCTGACTCCATATAGTTGTTGAGCCTCCAGTACTCAACAGATAACCTTGTGGTACTAGCCTTCTTGGGGATCAGGACTATCGGTGATGCCCAGGGGCTACTGGACTCCTGGATTACCCTGAGAGCCAGCATCTCTCTGAGCTCCTCCTACCTGATCTGCTTAACCCCCTCTGGTATCCTGTAGGGGGACTGTCTTGGTGGCACTTGAGTCCCATTGTCCATGTGGTGTTCAGCCATCATGGAGCACCCCAGTTTCTCTGTGAACATTTCCCCAAATTCTTGAAGCACCCCCTCATCTCCTCTGCCTAGGCTGGTGTCAGCCGCTCCAAGAGGGTGAGGTTATCCACTCAGGAATCCTTCTGTACCTCCCTGATGAGGTTCACCAGTGGATCTACCTCATTTTCCTCTTCTGGGGCACTACACACAATGACGACCATGATACACTGTCTTTTTTTTTTTAATTAAGTCAACTTTATTGAATTTCAGATGGTACAACTGCAAGCATAAGTACAAACACAGGAAATAGAGCACAAACCACCCTCCCCCTTCCCTCACTAACCCCCCAACCCATCCCAGCATCAGAATGGGACTTACCCGATCCTTATGCTGCTTCTGGTTATACAGTGGCAGCTGAAGCAGAGCCCATTAAATAAAGATCATGTAGTCTACCCCAAATTTTATCAAACTTAGTAATACAGTGGTGAAGACTAGCTATTAGCCTTTCAGTTCTGAGACTGAAGAGTAATTCTTGCAGCCAGTCAATATATGAAATAGGCTCAGAGTCCTGCCAGTGGCACAGAACCAATTTCTTGACCAAAAGAGCAATTAAGGCTATGTAAAATCTCCATTCCCGGACTGGTACCCCAGTGTAGTGTCCCACCAAACAGATTTCCAGTAGTAAAAGGCTATCTATGCCCAACAACGGGTCTGCCTTCTGCTTGATGAGTGACCACATGGGAGCCACCTTGGGGCAGTCCCAGAATATGTGCAGGAGGGAACCATCAGCTTGTTGACATCTCACGCATTGGGGAGCCACTGCTCTACCCACCTTGAAAAGTCTGGTCGGGGTGAGGTACAGGTTGTGGAGAAGTTGGAATTGCATAATCCTCAACTGGACATGTGAAACATAAGTATAGAAGTCTCTCCATATCCTCCCCCAATCCATCTCTAAGTGCTGAAATTGAGAGACCCAATACCTGGAGACCCCCTCCACCATCATAAAGGCCAAGGTATATCTTAGACACTGCATGGGGGGATGTAGCTAACCCTTGCAAGGACTGTGGAAAATCACCCACCTTTGTGTCTACCAACCCAGCTTTGAAGCTTGATATTAGCATATGGCAAAGTTGAAACACTTTAAAGATGGCAGCCTTATCCATTGTATATTTTTGCATAGTCTCCCCAGAGGTGAGACATTTCCCATCTTGGAATAAATCACCTACCCTTACTGAGGCCAACTGTGGAAGCCAAGAGATGGGCAAGAGTCTACCACCTATCCGGAAGTTGGGGTTACAAAGGAAAGGTTGAGAAGGGTCTCTATAATTATTATATCTCATAAACGAGCATAGCTGAGAGTGGATTTTGACTGATACCTCTATCGGAGAGTTACATAAACTCTGTGGGAGATCTCTAGGTTTGAGATGAAAGAGGGCCTGTGGAACCAACCCAGCTGAGGTGATTAGATCCTGTTCGATGGTAAGCCATGCTGGAACGTAAGTGAGTTGAACCCCTGCCACTGTAGGTATTTACTGGCCTGACTAGCCCAGTAGTATAACCCAAAGTGGGGGAGCCTTAACCCACCCTTGCCCTTAGGAGCTGCAAGTTCATGGTAAGCCCTTCGTGAAGGCTTACCCAATCAAACGAAATTAGATATAATGGCATGAACCTTTTTGAACCAGGAAAGGGGCAGTACTAGATTCAACATGTTAATCGAGTAAAAAAGCCTGGGAAGGACATTCATCTTCACCAGACTGATATGACCCCATAAGGACAGAGGTAAAACTTTCCAGCAGGCTAAGTCTGGTTGTATTATGTGCAGCAGTGCACCCAGATTCGACTGCCGTGTTCTTAAATCACTCCTGGTCAAATTAATGCCCAAATATCTGAGTCAATTCGGAGACCAAGATAACCCTAGATCCAGGACATCCCTTTTAAGTGTCCTGGAATTTAGAGGGAAGACAGACGTTTTGTCCAGCTTTATCTTGTAATTGGAAAATGAACTATATTCCCGTATTTTTTCCAGGGCAACCACATGATACACTGCCTGCCTGCACATCCAGTTAGGAGGTTTTATCACATAATTGACCTCCCTCACCTTCCTAACTATGGAGAATGAGCCCTATCATGCTGCCAGCAGTTTATTTTGTCAGACTGGGATGAGTACCATTACTCACTGTCTGACTTCATACTCCTGTGCTCTGGCCCCACCATCACATCAGGCTTTCTGCTGCTAATGTGCAGTGGCTAGTTGCTCCTGGACAAGCACCATGAGCTCCTTTAGCCAGGTCCTGAAGTTCAGGATGTACTCCACGATAGATTCCCCTTGGGAGACAAATTCAGCACCCCCATTCATCCTGAAGTAAATCTAGGGGCCCCCTCACCCTGTGACCAAACAAGAGCTCAAAGGGTGGACTCCTGTGAGACATCCCTGTAAGCAAACAGGAGATGGGGTAAATACTTATCCTACTCCCTCTTATGCTGGTCAGTAAGCATCCTGAGCATATTTTCCAAGGACCCAATGAATCGCTCAACCAGGTCATTAATCTTGGGGTGATAGGGTGAGATACACCTTCTCCCACAGACTAGTCACGAGCGACAACATGAAATTTGTCCCCTGGTCTGACAAAATCTCTTGGGGAAATCCCACTCAGCTAAAGATTCCCAGGTGTTCATCAGTCACTTTCTCTGCCTCAATGGAGGACATAGCCACTTCAGAGTACCTGGTTGCATAGTCCACGACAACCAGTATGTACCTTTTGCCTGTGCAACTTGGGGTGCTCAGTTGGCTCACTATGTCCACAGCTACCCTCTTAAAGAGTTCACCATTAATAGGCAGGGGCATCAAAACTGCCTTAGCCTTGCCCCATCTTTCCTACCCTCTGGCACTGTGGACAAGTCTGACAGTAATTTGCCATATCTATGTATATACTAGGCCAAAAGAAATTGTTTGCAAGCTGCCTTTTTGTGTGGCTAATACCCAGGTGGCCTGAAAAATGGATGTTATGGATCCAAGTCAAAAGCTACTTGCAGTAAGCCCAAGGGACTACCAGCTGCCAGAGTACCTCTCTCTCTCTCTCTCTCTCTCTCTCTGGCCCCCTCTGTGGTATACACTCACTGTACAGCAGCTCATTCTCCCAGTAAACTAGCTTTTTACTCCCCTGAGTGTCATCAGCACTATCGGCTATTTCCCTCAATTTCTGTAGGGAAGGATCAGCCGGTAGAGCTCGTCCCAGCTTCTCCTGTTTGACCCTCCCCAAATCTCCTTCTAAAGGAAATCTGCCCATAGCTGAGATCTCCTCAGTTTGCAGCTGGGGTTCAGGACTGCTACTCCTGGCTATGTCCTCAGCCCCACTAGCTGCTTCTTCAGCTGCTGAGGGAGGGGTTAGCACAGACTGTGTTGCCCCCTCCTCGCCCCCAGGAGCTTGCTCTTTTGCATAACTGCATGTAGTAACACACACTGGAGTTTCCCTGTGGTCAAAATCATTCCTCATTATCACATCCACAGGGAGATGAGGTACAACTCCCACCTCCTGTACCCTCTGGCCCCCTTCCAAGCTCAGAAAAACCCGAGCCATTGGTACTTGGACCACTGGACATGTGACTCCCTGAATCTAGGAAAATTGCCCAGGCAGAATCTGCACCACCTGGATTAGATCCTGTCTCACCATGGAGATGGATGCACCAGTGTTCCTCAGCCCCTGTGTTATGATTCCATTAACTAGGACAGAATGCACATGTACAGAGGAGTTAGGTGGTACTGCAGTCTGTAAGCAGGCTACTAGCTGCTGGGCATTATCTTGATCACCCCTTCCCCCAGGCCTTTGCCCTTTGTTTCTATTTTAAGGGCAGTCATATGACAGGTGCCCCACTTTCTGGCAAATATAGCTATAACCCCCCTACAAATAAGGGTCCCTATAATGTCTTCCTGGGCTTACCTGCCAACCTATGGCTGTGTTTACTTCTGCTCTTGCAGGGTGCCTCCCGATCCAGCCGGCAATGTTTTACAGCCTCCCGGGTCCTTTTCTGTCTCTCTGATGCCCCCAAATGCAGCCCAAGTCTTTAATCCAGCCCTGTGGGGCTCGTAAAGCCTGACTATGATCTCCCACTATGTTGTCTTCCCTCAGGGCAACGGGGATCGCATAGCACAAGTGGTGCCTTTAATCTTCACCTGCTTTATTTTGCAGTCAAACCAGGGAGTGTTCCATCTGTCTCTGGATCCCTATAGATGAAGTGGGACCCGGTGACCATGGGCAGGCCACTGAGAGGCCACTTCCTTGAAAATTAAGGGAGTTCTGCAAGGGTTGTTTGATCTGGGCTCATTTAAATATTCATGAGCAGAGCTCCAATCAGAAATGAATATTTATTAGGGCTTGTCTGCCTTGGGGCAGCTGTTCTTGGCTACAGTCGAGAGATAGAAAAAGAAATGTTTTAAACTGAAAATAATTGTAATTTGCTGCTGTGTGTTTGGGGAAAGTGTGTCAAAAGGGGAGAAGTGTTTAAATAATAAAATGCTTTGGGCCTGGCTGGACCAGAAACATTGGGACTCAGAAAATCAACCTGTCTGCTGCTGCATGTCAGGGAGCTAAAATATTGGCAGCAGCGACAGGAAAACGGACTGAGTAATATCCTTTATCTGCGCAGCGACAGCAAGTACGCCTTCTGGGCTACAGAACTGTGGGGCATTGGGGCAAATATTTACTTATTTCTGGCTGCACCATAAGTTTAATTCAGGACTGTGCTCATTTTGCTTAAGGAACAGTGGGTTAAGCTGCCATTGCAAGCAGCCACAGCCAATTGGAAAGCCAGAAAAAAAATGCCAGCACTTGTAGGACATTCACAAAAGTTCATGGGTAAATGCCAAGTGCTCATGGGGACTTACAGGGACCTAATTCTAGGCGCCAAAACAGCAGACCAACAGTGCATTGAGTGAGGTTTATGCATCATTCATTTCTGTGATTGACAGGTCCTCCAGCCAATTGGAGCACAATCACTCCATCACCACAACCAATCAGGAGCCTAGGGAAAGCTCTATAAGAGACAGTGTTTTGCAGCATTTTGCCAGATTTCAGCCTACAGATTTGAGAGGGAGAAGGAGATTTGAGTGGGAGCTCCCAACAGGGTTGGGGACCCAGGCCCCTGTCATGCTTCTGGGCCTGGTCATTCCAGCTAAGCCCCTCCATCCAGGAGGGAGTGTTTTTGTTTTATTAAAGTTAAAGTAATTTTAGTTAAAGTTTGAAACAGCAAGTCTGCAGGTCACCAGATTGTCCTCCAGGTGCTAGCCCTCCCTCTCACATCGGGGAAAGATGTGGACCGAAGACCAGGTGACATGAAGCATTGGTGAGAGCACTGACCAAGAACCTCAGTCGTGAGAGGACTGAAGACGCTAGGAGCCTTATACAGTGGGGATTGACTGTGGAGGACCTGCATGAGTACCCTTGTACCCCCCCCCCCCCGGTGCAAGGGACAGAAAGATACTGCAGGCTAAATTTATGGGCCTTCCTGCCCTTGTAACTGTTCTATGCCTAGAAATAAAAATAAGTAACACTGGGCTGGCATGCCCTCTATCTATTTAATTGAGAGAAAGCCAAAGTGATTGTTCTGGGCCACCTTGCCCAAAGTGACTCTTAAATTTAGTAGTTATTCAGTTCACACCTTGCCTGCTGCCCAACTGGCCCAGCACAGGTGGATCTTGAAACTGTGTTGTGCAGATTGCAGCTGTTGTTGGGGGTACCCAAGAGAGCCCAGACAGCGTGCAATCAGTAAAAATCATACAAGTGTGCTGATATTTATCTGTACCCTCTATTTGGTCAAGATTATCCTGTGGAGCCGACAGCAATAGCCACCTTGCCACTTCAAGGGACATGAGACCCTAGAGTCTGATTGTGACTGAGCTTTACACCTGAAAATGACAGATTTCCACCTTGTTACAGTACATTATGTCTGAGAGTACAGACGTGTTAGAAAAGTATTGATATATGAATGTACTGGATGTGACTACAATTTACATGTGCTGAATGTTCAAGATTTGTGAATCCAACACCTAGCCAGGGTAATCCGGACCAAGTTGCCTTTTTTGGAATGTTCAGTTCTGCGACATGCACGGCAATCCCTGCCCTTCTGCAACAAGCAGGGTAACCCCTGCTACTCCGCCAAAAGCAAGGCAATCCCTGCATCTTTGATAAGGATCGACAGCCATTGTTGTTTCAGTTGCTTTCCAAGTTAGCCCCTTCCTCTTAATTCAAAGCCGGCCAACTCAACCAGCTGCAACATCCACTAGGCCTGCAACATCCAGGACTTTGGCATCTGGGTACCCAGCATATAGTGTGAGATTGTGGGGTTACATACATATCTGGGACTGGGACCAGTGGTGGGGAACATTGTTGTGTAACATCTGGTTTAATCAGCAGCTTAGATATCCAGGGCTCTGGGTATCATTATCTGGTTGGAGAATTGTGATTGCTTTTTCTGTTAATTTAGTAGCTACCCAGTTGAAGGGTTCACCAGCACAAGAAAAACCTGTGTACATTTGTAAATAGTGATTGGCATAACCTCTACTCCTCCTGTTTCCCCATCCTAACTCCAATGTCCCCCAAATAAACCTTGTTATTACTGTTTTTTACAAATCATCTTGTGTGAACATATTATTAGAGAGAGTCATTAAGTGCAAAATGTCTGAATTGTGGAAAATGCCTACTGGGTCATGTTTGGGGGTGGCAAAGGGTCTTTGTGAGTGGTATAATATCTCATGGGGTTATACCTGGTAACAGCTTGCCCATGTTGAGTTAAACTCTGAGTGGAGACACTGCACAATTATTTTAAACTTTATATGTTAACGAACCCAAACCCTTCAGCCTATGTCTAGAGTGGTAGGCAGGGGTGTAACTCTAGGAATAGTGCCACCAAGGGGTTACATAACATTTCTTTACCCCCATCTCCTTGTTACCCTTAGGGCAGTTCGGTTGTCTTTTGGGCTTGGGACAGGTTGGTTTATTTAGGCTGCCCTCCCGGGTCCCCTTAAAACCATGTGCTGCCCCCTCCCTTATTGTTCCTACGCAGCATGTGTGGTCTGCTTGCCATATACAGATTAACATTTTCTGCTGCCTCCTTCACAGAGCTGTATGCCAGGTCGAGCAACCACACCTGCAGATCCTCAGGTACAACTTTAAGAAATTGTTCCATTACAAATAATCATTTTATTTGCTCCACAGTTCTAGCTTTAGCCCCATCCACCCAGCGGTCGAGATAGGTACAGTACATGTTTGAACACGCAACTCTACATAGATGCCTCCTGGACCCCTAAATGTTTACCTATAAGTCTCAGGAGTTATCTTAAAACATTTCAATAACACCCTCTTGATTTGATCATAGTCCATATAGTCTTTATCATCCATTCTAACAAATGTGTGCAGAGCATAGCCAATAAGCAAGGGTGTAAGGTGGGTCATTCACAAAGCCCTGTCTAATTTAAACTGATGACATACCCTCTCAAATGTCAAGTCAAGATCATTCATGTCAGATGAATCTTATAGACTTCTTTGACTGGGTGATCAAAGTAGTAGACCATGGAGGGGCTGTGGATGTGGCCTACCTAGACTTTAGCAAGGCATTTGACACAGTCCCACACAAAAGATTAATAAACAAGTTAACCAGCTTGGGAGTGGATCCCAGGGTGATAGCCTGGGTAAAAAATTGTCTGGACAAAAGGACGCAGAAGGTAATCGTAAAAGGAGTCCACTCTGAGGAAAGGTGAGTTACTAGTGTGGTACCGCAGGGTTCATCTTTGCTGATGACACAAAAATCTGCAAAGGGCTGATACACAAGGGGGGGAGGATGAGAAGGGACTTGGCAAGGTTGGAGGAATGGTCAAAAGTATGGCAGCTTAGATTCAATGCAAAGAAGTGCAAAGTAATGTACCTGGGAAGCAAAAACCCAGGGGAAGAGTACATAATGGGGGGTACTAACAACAACAAAAATGGAACGGTACCTACGGGTAGTCATATCAGACCACCTGAAGGTAGACAAGCAATGTGAAAAGGCAGTAAGGAGGGCTGGTGGGATACTGGGATGCATAGGGAGAGGCATCACTAGTAGACAACAGGAAGTTGTTATCCCTCTGTACAGATAGTTGGTGAGACCCCATCTGGAGTACTGTATGCAGTTCAGGAGAATCCATCTCTGCAAGGACATAGACAGGATGGAGGCAGTCCAGAGAAGGGCAAATAAAACAGTGCAGGGTCTGCACCAGAAGCCATATGAAGACAGACTAAAGGAGCTTAATATGTATACCCTAGAGGAAGGGGGGGGGCATGATAGAAACATTCAAGTACCTCAAGGGAATCAACAAAGTCCAAGAGGATAGCATCTCTCAGAAAAAGAGACGTGCATGAACAAGGGGGCACAATTTGAAGATAGAGGGGGTACAGCTCTGGGGCAACGTGAGGAAGTATTTTTTCACAGAGGGGGTGGTATACACATAGAACAGCCTTACAGAGGAGGTAGTGGGGTCAAAAACAGTGGGGGATTCAAGAATGCATTGGACAGACATAAGGCAATTCTAGTGTGGGGTAGGAGGAAGTAGACTGTTGGTTAACTAGGATCTGCAGCTTATCCAATAGGTAGAGAAATGGGCAGATTGGGTGGGTCAAGCAGTCCTTATCTGCCATCAAAGTCTATGTTTCTATTCCCCTCCTGGAACTGAGGAAACATTTTACATTTTAGAATTCATTGGGGCTTAGTGGGTTTGATCCCCTGTGCCATTACAGTTTATCGTGGTGCTTTCTGGTGCAGGATCACCATCTCTTGATGGTTCTGGTGTTCCTTTTTTCTTTCCTGTTGTTTTTGGATCTCATACTAGCATTCCTTCTCTCTTTCCCTCTCTCCTGCTTCTTGTATGAGAACCTCATGCTAATGATGCTGCTCTCTCTCCTGCTGCATCAGTATCTTGTAGTAGTAATGATTGTTATTCATTTCATAAAGGAACATAGTAAATTCCCATTGAGCAAAGCTCATTTACAAGGGACACTATACATTCGCACTGGTTACACAAGTTTTTGGGAAAAGAAATCAAATTACTATGCAAATATATATATATATATATATATACACAAAAGCACATGAAAAAAGGGATAAAATACATTATACAGAGACAATTATGATGCAAACAGCCTAATATCTTATTACTATGACATAAGTAAAACTCGGACAAAGAAGACAGTAGCCTAATACAACAAACTAGCACACTACTTCATTAAGACAGCCTGGGGACAACCAAATGGACAGCACCCGACACTAATTATCCTGAGTCAATAGCTATATAACAATTTCTTGGACTTACTGCTTGTAAGCAAAACCATGATTCTATATTTCACCAGTTAATTCTGAAACCTTATGATCTGAGGTAATTAGGTCAATTATTCTACACCTTCGGCCCAGTGTATGAAATAATAGCACAAACAGCCTTGGTGCTATTATTTGGCATTTCAAATGTGCTGGTGTGCCTTCTCTCTTTCCTCAGCTTTCAGCTTTACTCTCAACCCTCTTGGCCTCATGTCTTGCCCTCTGGAGTTCTGCCTCTTTTAGTGCAAGCTCCATGTTCATGAGCTCAAGCTGATTCTAAGACTCTGCTGCAGCAGTTCTTGTCTCAGGATGGGCTGCGCTGCCTCTCTCCCATGCATTTGGCATTGCTCTACCAGGGCTTCTATGAGTCCATTTCTTGTCAGGTTCTCATAGATAATCCCTCTCCTTTTTTACAGCTCATGGAGCTGAGGCACAAGAAATGTGCAGTATGTTGGGGAGATCATACTTGCGACCTACACCAAACTAAACTGTGTTTCTTGAAATAAAAAAAAACAGATATAAAAGGTGTAATCTTTTTGTATATCCTGTTTTGTGACTATTAAGGTAACTTTTCTACTGGTAGTCTCTGTTTATCTGTGTGCTGGATAAGGCTTTTACTTTTCTCTTAGAGTTTGTAATTCCACCAGGAAAGCACACTGCCCACAAAGTATGGCTTTAAGTTTGTGCACTTACCGACCGTTCTGCCACCAGTTTGTGACAAAAGCACCTTTGGACGATATCAGATTCTACAGAGTTTTGCCTGAATTACTTCTCCTGCTGCCAACACCTGGTTACCCCAGGAAAAAAAACCTGTGTCCTGCTCAGGGACTTGGAAGGTCAAACACTGTAATATTTGATAGAGTGCATTTCAGATAGCGGGCTTTAAACAGAATTTTCACTTGGCACTGCAGAAATATTAAATTTACATTTGCAGCAAGACTGCTCAGTCATTGGTACAATAAAAATAGATATTTACTACTATAATGCTACAAAATATTACAAGCAGGATATGTACAGCAAACAATAAGATATACACATTTACAGGAAAGGAAAATAAAGCAGTTTAAACAGATAGATGACTTATAGAATAAATTCACAATTTAGTCTCACACTAGAATCCATATTTACCTTCCAGCTAACTTGAAAGAAACATTCATTAAGCCTGTTCTTTCCTTACCCAGATAAGCTAGCTATGAAAACAGGGCTCTCCTTCCTACCGGGGAACACTCACCAAGTGACAGAGCCTCAGGTCTTCTTCAAAAGTTGCAGGAAGTGAGAGAGTGTGAGTTGTGGTTAAACTCTTCTGTTTATGGACTCAGGGCAGTAGGATGGGACTTCTCTAGAGTGACAGACCCCTCCAATATTCCGCACCACTGTGAGTACATCAGTGTATATGTGTGTGAGAGTGTGTGTTTGCGTATATGTGTGTGTGTGTGTGTGTGTGTACGTGTGTGTGTGTGTGTGTGTGAAATTACAGCTGACAGGCTATATTGCCCTTTCCCACCTAGCAACATCCTATTGTCTGAGTGTAAGAACCCAGTACTTGAAAGGCGTGCTCACAGTTTTTATTACCTTGTTTGCTTCCTTCCTGCTTGGTTGCCTCTGTGGGGAAAAGTAACACTGTTACATCTGGCAAGCTATTTCCCTTGTCGGTTTCCCAAGATAGCTGCTGGGACATGTGACCTGAACTCCATTTTGTTTGCCCCGTGCCATTCCAACAACAGAAAGAATGTCTATGAAAATAAGCAGAGAAAAAAATAATTATAGCAACAATAAGAGATTATATTAACATGGTTCCATTCCTGTCACACTTACTGCTCAGACAGAGTCACTGCTTGCCCAGGCCACTGACTCTCTCTCACCTCACTTCACCTTTGTATATCTTTAAACCCCCCCTCCCAAAAAATGGGGAAATAAAAAATATGTCTTACCATAAAAAATCATCAATATGAATCTATGTGTATGGGAGATTGGAAAACATTATGATAAAAAAGACTATACCAAGCTGGCCTGCGGGCACAGCGGTTGGATTTCCGCTTGTGACGCTGGGGACCCGGGTTCGGGAACGGACTTGGGTCATCAGAGGGCTGGCCAGGGGGAGAAGGATTGAGCATCCCTAGGACTGCTCTCCTTCTCCGGGGGGGAAGGGGGGACCCGCGATTGCACAGGTGCGACACCTGGCAGAGGCCTGGCCGCTGCCCTGTACACGACGTGCAATTGACAATCTCTGGGGCAGGGCAGATGCTAGACATCATTGCACATCTCCGCCCCAGCCTACAGGTGAAGGAAAAAAACTTGGCAAGACCCCTGTCTCTGTGAAGCCCTCCCCAGGACTTCAATTAGCCTCTGCCGCAAGAAGCTTTCCCAACCAGATACTACCCCATGGCACCAAATACCAGAGACCGGTGCCAGAGCCCCACCCTCCGGGGTGTGAGTCGGGGTGACCGGGGGTAGCAATGGCAATGGGCAGTAGGTGGGAGTCCCGGGGGCCGTGACCAGGGCTGATTCCAACAGAAGGGTCCTGCCAGAAAAAGCAGAATAAATATAAAAAGAAATTAAAAAAAAGACTATACCAAAGCACAAAAACTACAACTATGGATGCTGTAAAAGGAAATAAATGCCCTAAGGCAAAACAAGAAATGACTTTAGGTTCCAACATGCAAAAAGACTACTTTACTGAAATGTGGTGGATGGCAGGGTGGGGCGCAGGGCTGCGCATGGGGTGGGGCCAATGGGGCCAGCCCTCAAGGGAGCAACAAGAGCAACATTAAAAAAATGAAACAGAAAAATAAAATCTAAACATCTCAAGCTGGATATATTTAAACAAGTTTATTATAACTTCTAAAGAATTATTGAAAATGAATCTCATTTTATGAGCACAATAACACATTCCAGGGTGTGCATTATGCTAGATCTCTGCATTTCTCAGATGACTAAAGGCACATGGTCTGTGGCCTTGTGTCTCACAATGCACCTGGGGAAATGCATATCCTGTTACGTGCTGCTGAATACTTGATTTCTGACACCCTTGCCACATTTTCATGCGTTGGTGTGCTGCATGTCTTCTCCTGGGTTGCCTCGGTTTCAACCAGCTTTGCCTGCCATTCTATTCTGTGGTATGCTGAATGCCTCCTGAGTTGTCTTGTGTTCTGCCAAGTGTGAAAAAAAAACTGCACAAGTACCTGTCCAAATGGGAGTAAAGAAGGCACTAATAAAAAGAGTTGTGCTAACAACACTTTTGTGGGCAAGGCCAGTGGGGGAAAACAAAACAGTTACAAAAACATTCTACTCAAGTGCTGCAAAATGGAGCTACCCCCAAAGCACATTCTGAGGTTCTCAAAATGATTATTTCTGTAACTTTTTTTTTTTTTACACTGGCCTGGAAAACATAGAGGATTGTGTATGAGCAACCATACACAAATGGCTATGTTTGAATTGAAAGGTTTCCTTGGTAACAAGAGACCTCAAGAGTGCAACTCGAGAGGTCTCTTGTTACCATGGAAACCATGAGATTGAAACTCAGCCTTGTATGTGTATTTTTGCTCATACACAATCTTTTATAGTTTATGAGCAACCAGAAGATTAAAATGGGAACAAAACATTGATTTTAAAAAAGAAACTGGAATTTTAGTAAACCACGGCTGCCATGGCTTTGTGCTTCATTAGTGCTGACTGAAATGGACAAGATAACTTGACAGCGCTAATGATGGCAGCCAAAAATTATGTACTCTGAGCCACATGAAATTGTTCTAGCCTGTTGTGCTGCAGTAGTGATGTCACTAGTGCAGCTCAACTGAATCTTGACGTCCCTACTGTGGCACAACAAGGACATTTTAGTAATAGAATTTTATCAGCAACAATGCTGTCCGATATACTATAATAGAGTTAATGCACCACTTTTCATCAGTGTCATGTTTACTCCTATTTGAGGAGGTTACTGGTGCTGGGTTTTCTTATTCATATGTACACTTTAATTCTATGCACAACGTCCTTTGAGGCAGCCATTTGCTTGATTTTATCTTCTGCCAGTTGTGTAGTACAGACATTGCCTGTGCTCCTGTGTGCTCATATGTGATGATATTGTGTCCCACCCTCCCTTTCTGCAGTTGTGTTCCAAAAACTGTATTAGACTTCTGCTATTCTAGAACAATGCTCTGCTGGGACCTATTTTCAGAAAGCTGGCATAGCGATTACAGAATCCCTATTTTCCATCCCCCTTCATTTTCCAATACTTCCCTTTTAGACCCAGAAAGTAAAAGGATACTCCATAAGTATCAGGTTTTTAATACATACTGTATAATGGACTACACACTCGACCTTTGTGATCACATGATATTGCTTCTTGCCTCCTCTAAATAAAATCAATGTACGTGCCTTTGTATCTGCTGTGCTAGTGCTTTATGAAACCCACCAGACATACTGTACATTAGGCTGATCTCTTCACCCCACCAGAGATTTGCATTTGGAGAAGAGAAGTGTAATGGCAGCAGCCATATCCACGATAACAAATAATACAAGCAGCATGCTACATGGCATGCTACTAGCAGAACAAAATTAATTTTCAAACATTAATTCTAAATCAGAATTAATTCAATGTAATTGAGATGAGTTACTGCTACTGTCCAGTTTAATATGATTTAGATGAGTCACTACTCTGTCCAGTTTAATATCATTGAGAGGAGTTGTTATTAAAGAACATCTTGGTTTCATTACAGAGAGAGTCTGGTGTTATCACTTGGGCAGCTACAAGCAAGCAAGCATGATTGGAATGGAAATACAAGATTCAGATCAGCTAATAAATTAAAAAACAATCAAGCTAAAGAAGCAATCAAGGGAGAGGCTGAGAAAATTTGTTTAACTCTGAGAATCTTAAACTGATCAAGGAAACATGATGTTGTGATAAAAGGGTGCATTAGAAGCTAAGAAATAAATAGTTTAGTCTCAAGTGTACGTATTTTAGGCTTGCCTAAAGCAACTGAACAAGTTATGCTATGCTATAGGGTTTATAGGAAATAAGGAGCCAGGATGCTTTCCAGCTCCTACTTCAATGTCATTGCTTAGTGGAAAACCTTTTTCATGACAAAGAACCTCTGTGCGCAAACACTGAGACAAGGGTTACCCCAAACGGCATTTGGCTGGGAAGCCAGATTTCAAGAAAATACAAAATCACACATGCCTACATGCATCATGGGCTGCATATGCAAATCACCACAGAATATTATGCTGGTCCAACTTTAAGCAGAATTATATGGTGCCAAAAGGCCTCTCACACAGTTTGCAAAGGGTGCTAACAGATGACAAACCTTTTTCATGTTCACTTACAAAGCATGGGTACATATTTGTATCTCAATGGAACCTCAGTTGACCTCAGTGGTAGGGAAAATGATGGAATCACTTCTGAAAGAAATAATTGTTGAGTACCTAGAGGCCAGCGGGGCACAGGACCCAAAGCAGTATGGATTTACAGCAGGAAGGTCATGTCAGACGAATCTAATTGATTTCTTTGACTGGGTGACCAAAGTAATAGACCAGGGAGGGGCTGTGGATATGGCCTACCTATAATTTAGCAAGGCATTTGACACAGTCCCACACAAAAGACTAATAATCAAGTTAGCCAGCCTGGGAGTGGGTTCCAGTATGGTAGCCTGGGTAGCAAACTGGCTGCACAACAGGACACAGAAGGTAAAAGTGAATGGAACACATTCCAAAGAAAGGGAGGTTACTAGTGGAGTACCTCAGGGCTCAGTACTGGGTCCAGTCCTCTTTAACATCTTTATAGGTGACATTGCAGAGGGTCTGGAGGGAAAGGTATGCCTCTTTGCAGATGATACAAAGATCTGTAACAGAGTTGATATACAGGGTGGTAGAAAGGATGAGAAGGGACTTGTCAAGGTTGGAGGAATGGGCAGACATATGGTAACTTAGATTCAATGCAAAGAAGTGCAAAGTAATGCACCTGGGAAACAAAAACCCAGGAGAAGTGTACACAATAGCAGGGGAGGTACTAACAACAACAAAAATGGAAAGGGACTTGGGGGTAGTCATATCAAATGACTTAAAGGTGGGTAAGCAATGTGAGAAGTCAGTAAGAAGAGACAGGGGGATACTGGGATGCATAGGAAGGGGCATCACAAGTAGAAAAAGGGAAGTGGTTATCCCTCTATACAGACAGTTGGTGAGACCCCATCAGGAATACTGTGTGCAGTTTTGGAGACCCCATCTACACAAGGACATAGACAGGATGGAAGCAATCCAGAGGAGGGCAACTAAAATGGTGCAGGGTCTGCATCAGAAACCATATGAAGAGAGACTGAGAGAGCTTAATATGTATACCCTTGATGAAGGGAGGGACATGGGGGACATGATAGAAACTTTCAAGTACCTCAAGGGAATCAACAAAGTCCAGGAAGGTAGCATCTTTCAGAAAAAGAGATGTGTAAGAACAAGGGGGCACAATTTAAAGATAGAGGGGGGACGGCTCAGGGGTAATGTGAGGAATTTTTTTTTTACGGAGAGAGTGGTGGATGCATAGAACCACCTTCCTGGGGAGGTTGTTGGGTCTAAAACAGTGGGGGAATTCAAACATGCATGGGACAGACATAAGACAATTGTAGTGGGGGGTTGCAGGAAGTAGGCTGTTGGTTAACTAGAATCTGCAGCTTATCCAATAAGAAGGGAAATGGGCAGACTGGGTGGGCAAAGTGGTCCTTATCTGCTGTCAAAGTTTTGTTTCTATGTATCTGTCTGAACTGTGAGAGTGCTTTTGGAGGCATCCCCCCCCCAGCTATCATAGTTTCAGAATGCCAAATCTCCTCCTTAATTTTTCCCACTCACCCTCTTGCTCCTATTTTTGTCTTTGGTCCATGTCCAATCACAAAGCTGGACATGCAAGCCAAGCTACAAGGTTTTTATTGTCCAAAGATTGAAATAAATAGATCAGCACCCACACTCCAGACAGAAAACTAGGACTTCATGGACTAATTTAATCATTTCTTTATAATAAAGGAATGATTAAATTAGCTCATGGAGTCCTAGTTTTCTGTCTGGGGTGTGGGTGCCGATCTATTTACTTCAATCTTTGGACATGAATGCAGAATAGCACCACACCATTTTTCCAGGTGCTCACATATGTTTTTTTGAGTTGAAGGTTTTTATTGTGTAACTCCAAATTTCTGTGCTTGAAATCTCATGCTTTTGATTCCACTGCTCTGCTTGTACACTGGGGCACTGTGGACAGGGTAGCAAACCGAGGCACTTCTTGAGGAACACTCACAAAGAGAATACTCTGGACTCCAGTTTAAATTAAGTAAAAACTGCTTTACTTTTGGTAACAAACAAAAAACAAACAACTTGTTTAGCTTTACAAAAAAAGTTTTGTAGTTCAGTCTGTTGTCTTCCCATAACAGAAAACAAACTTTCTTTTCCTCCTTGTTCATCCTTGTCCTTTACTGGGCTCAGGTTTTACTTGTTAACTCTTCCCACGAGGGACTGCCAACAAGTTAAGGCAAAGCAAGCAGAGAACTGTACTCAGCTGCAGGAGAACAGCATGACCAGTACACATCTGATCTAAGCTTATAAAACTTCTAATATGCAGTGCACGCTATTGAGTCTCCCAGTGCTGCAGCTCTCCTCTGATGTCAGCTGCAGGGGATTCTGGGATTTGTAGTTACAGAAAATGTCAGCTTGCAAGTCAGCAGAATCAATCTGGTACAAATACTGCAGTGAACAGCAAGTAAAAAAAATGTTTTTGTACAGAAAGTGCAAATCGGGACCAGCCCCACACTTGAATGTAGGGCTCTTAATACTGACTGTTTTCATTTAAAACAATGGGGTGTTGGTACAAACTCCTTCCCCCTCATACCCCACAGCCCCTGTCCAAACCTGTGTTGCAGGGTTGTCAAGTGGTTTATGCATGAAAGGAACATGATGGACATACACTACACATCAACTTTTAGTTTTTATTTTTGGTTCTATGGGATCAGTGGGCCTATCAAAGACTACACGCTTGCTGACTGTATCTAGACTGCCCAATTGCCTTTATTCATTAGTTTATTGTTATTTTAATGTGATTTCACTTGGCCCAAGATTCTAACCTTGTGGCTTGTTCAAACTTCTGGCTGCCTGATATCGCTGGCCATTCTTCAGGATAAGAGAGCACGCCATCTGAGCAAGATGGTCACAAACCGATGTGAATCTGTGCCTGCATGAGTTATGCATATTTTAATGTATTCCAATGTGAACAGAAAATACAGCCCCCCCCCCCAAAAAAAAAATATGGATAGCACTTTTCCTGCTTCAGCAATTTGGTTTAAAAACATAATACAAAACCTTATGCTGTATGCATATTTCAACATAATTTCATCACAGAAATTAAAATAAGTGACAATGTTAAAATTATCTGCATGCACAAAATCACAGAGCCATGGTATGCACCGAACTGCTGCACTATCTATGCACAACAAATACACAGCGAATACCAGCAAGTGAACATGGCTGAAACTGGCCAGTGCTTTTTTTTTGCAGTGTATTATGTTAATAATGTGATGGCTGTTAGAGTGCTACTTTGATAATAATCGAGTGGGATGAATTGTGCGTAAGCATAGGAATTCTGAATTATTTTTAAATTATTCCTTTATTTAGCTTTTGTAGACTGAGAAAAGAGGGCTGGGAAATACTTCCTGTTTTCAGACTCGTCATGGGGGAGAGGGATATAGATGCAAATTGACTGATAGTGAACCACTTTAAGCTGCTAGTGTTTTGTTTTTTGGTGAATGGGGGAAATCTGACCAGGGCACTAGGAGTATTCCTTTACTCTTTTCAAAAAGTACAGTGGGATCTTTAAAGGGAAACCATGGTTAACAGGAAAACAGCAGCAGTTGCTGCATAAATGCCCAGTTAGGGCATTCAGCATTAATGTAACATTTTTAAGTACCTGTTGCAGATGTAATTTATCGTATTTTGAAAGACCTGCGCTGACAGTCATGTTGCCGAGCTGCCTGCAGCCATCTTGCACACACCAGGGAGCTCCCGGCCTGCAGCGTATGCAAATGAGGGCTATCAACTCTGCCATTAATTGATAGCCCTCATCAGCATACCCCATGCACTGGAAGTAGTCTGGTGTGCACGAGATGGCCGCGGACAGATGGACAACATGATGGTCAGTGCAGGTCTTTCAAAATAAGAGAACATCTGAAACAAGTACTTAAAAATTTTGCTTTGATGCTGAAAGCCCAAGTCAGGCATTTCTCCAGCAACTGCTGCCCTTTTCCTATTAGCTGGGGTTTCCCTTTAATGTTCACTTGAGCAACCACCAGAATAGGCAGATGTGATCTCAGTTTAAAGGAGAACAGTTAGCACAAAGAGCCCCCCATTCAAGTGTGGGGCTGGTCCCAATGCCCACTTTGTGAGCAAAAATATTTTGGTTTACTTACTGTTTATTGTAGTATAGTAAAATGTATCAGACTCATTTTGCTTAGTTCTAGGCTAAGATCTTATTTTACTGAATAGCAGTAGGTAGCAATGGGCAATAGCCTGCAGTGTATTTCAGAGCTTTTATAATCTCTAATCAGATGTTTTCTGGGTCTGCTTTTCACCAGGGGCTACATATTGTCCTCTGTGACTGTACATAGCCCAGAGAGGACTGCGAGCCCAGCAACAAAAGGATCAGGGGGCCCGATTCTCAAAGGCTTATGCCAGGCATAATGCAGTTACACCAAACAGAATGGTGCAAATTGTGAGTTGCGCCAGACATTTGCGACATGCACAATTCTCGAATTCAGCCTGTGCCATGATGTAAACCCGATACGACAAAGTTGACTGACGCTGCACTTGTGCCAAACATTGAGATACACATTGGTGTAAACCGACTTGCACCAAAGAAAAGCAGCAGGTTCCTCATGTTGGGACTCTAGAAGCAACTCAAGGGCAAGATATGCCACTTGCAAAAGGCATAAAATACACCAGAGGGAGCAGGTGTAAGTGCAGCAGAGTATAAAAGGGGGCCCAATGAGACAGACAGCAGAGTCACTGTGGAGCAAGCAGTGTGCAGACACTCCTGCTGAGAGTGACAGTGTGATGGCAGCACTACCAGCCATACTTGGATTAGTGCTATCAGATAGGTGGCATAGGCACCGCAGGCAGCTTGATGGCAAGAACCAGGGGAACAGGCAGCAACCAGTGCAGCACATACCCGTCAGATGCCATGCACCACGGATGTACAGAACCAGGACATCTTACCTGGATCTCACAGAGGAGCAGAGCATCACATGATACCACCTTCCAAAGGCCACCTTAGCTGAGCTGTGTGATGACCCACGGGAAGATCTATTGAGTGCCACCTGTACGAGGCATCCTGTGCCTGTGGAGGTGAATGTAAGCACAGCATTGTGCTTCCTCGCCACAGGCACATTCCAAACCCCCACAGGTGACACTTTGGGCATCTCACAGCCAGCCATGTTCAGGTGCCTCAGGCAGTTTCTGGATTCGATGGTGGACTGGATGGATAGTTATATCGTGTTCTCCAGGGATGCACAGCAGCAGCAGGTGGTAAAGCAGACATATGATGTTGCACCGTTCCTCCATGTGCTTGGGGCAATCGACTGTACACACGTGACAATCAGGTGAGGCGGAGGTGTGGCATCAACAGAAAGGGCTTCCAGTCCATGAATATGTGAGTGGTGTGTGATAGCCAGAGCTGCATACTGGATGTGGTAGCCCAGAACCCTGGTTCCTGCCATGACTCCCACATCCTCCACAACTGTGGCCTACAGGAGGCATTCGAGAGTGGACAGCTCACAGGTGGTTGGCTCATAGGTTGGTGCAACTGGCCTGCAAGGAGTCATCTAGTCTCTGCAGATGTAAGAGTCCTGTGTGTGTGTGTGTGGGTGTGTGACATGTGCCCTGCACAGTAATGGTGTGTCACCACAGGTGACAGTGGTTACCCATAGCTGCCATGGGTCCTGACGCCACTACAGCACACACAAACACCATGTCAGGGGTACACTACAATGAGGCCCATGCCACCACCAGGGCTGTGATTAAGAGGACATTCTGCATCCTGAAGACACATTTCCGGTGCCTGGATCGTTCTGGAGGGGCATTGCAGTACAGCCCTGAGATGGTATGCAAGATCTTCATGGTGTGCTGCATGCTGCACAACCTGGCACTCAGGAACCATGTGCCACTACCAGATCTGGAGGAGGAGAATGGGGGTGATGAAGACCACTGTGATGCCAGGCAGCCACACAATCTTACTGCACTGTGCCAGGCAGGGCAACATGCCAGACGTGACCTGATAGCCCACCACTTCACCTGAGGGCCACCAACCAACAACAGGTTGCACTGGCAGCAGTAGGTGAACAGCCTATGGACAGCATACTTCCGCACAGCCATGCTGCCCGGTGTTAGGCACCTGTCATGCTGCCACTGTACACAGCAGCCAGTGGCCATGTCAGGTGGTAGCATCTGGTGGGCATAGATACCTGCAGTGGTGAGTGAAGAACACAAGGCAGGCAAGGTAACATGAGAAACAGCAGACAGCATGGCAATATATGCTGAGATGTGCACCATGGTGGTGGGTGGAGAAAGTGCTGGGATGCTGCATACCATCCACATAGGTGACGTTTGTGGGGGGAATGCATGAAGCGCATGGTACACTGTGTACTGCGTAACAACATATTTGGGACGTGCACAATCCTATGAATGCTGTAAAAGCTCACTGAAACAAGACATTTGTGATGTCAGTACCACACATACCACAACGCAGGCCGCATGTGCATCAACAATGCGCATGTGCGATGTGAGTGCATTTGCCCACCAATAGCTCGCAAAACGCATACGCGTGACATTGTACCGCACGTGTCACTGAAACAATCACTGTTTCCCTGATGGGATGATACAGCCAGGTGCTGCCTACCATCCATGGTCACTGGTTTGCATACAGTGATACCATGGCTGATGTTCTGCACCAAGCAGACAGTCCTCGTTCCTGCGACAGCATTGTGACCATGCTGTCACCGTACGTCCCTTGCAGATGTGCAAATGTGATAACACGCACATGCGTTTTGTGGCAAAAAATTACACGTGCATGTTACTTGTGGTGGAAACTGCCACACACGCGGCTGGTGGCGCTATACACGTATCACACGCGATAACACATGCAGCCACAAATGCACTATGCAACAAAGTGCAATCTGAACAGCAAGTGCCAAAGAGTCAGACTAAGGCCTTGTAGTTGCATTGTGTCAACAAAAATGACCAGTCTGAGTAGGAGGGCACCAAATTTTACACCTGCTGAGACAGCTCAGCCCATAAACTTGGTGCAGCATTGGGGGAGGACACCGCTTCCACCAGACTGCAGGAGGTACACCCTCAATGAGAGGGACAACACATGGAGGCAGATTGGAACATGCCTGGAGAGGGTAAGTGGTGTCAGGTGCACCTCCTGCCAGCTCAAACACCACTGGCAGGACTTTACCAGGCGTGACCCCAGGATTCTGCAATGGCTTATGGACATGGCCTCCAGGAGTGATGCGTCGATAAGGACTGGTCAACAACCTGCAGAAGGTAGGTAGAACACACAGATTGACACCCTGGCAGACACCAATGGCATCCAGCACGTGCCCATGTGACCATCACACTCACACATGTGTACCAACCCTCAGTCTCCACAGGTCTTCGCCATGCAGCTGCAGGAGTGCAGGGGACTGGTGGTGAGGCACAGGAGTGGCAGGTGGAGGGGCAAGTGACCATGCCCAATTGTACATGGCAAGGTAAGTGGGGGCATCCCAGACAACAGGGCCAGGGTGTGGCTGCACATGGGTGGGTAGTGGTGTGGACCACACACCACCACCACCACCAGGCATGTACCCAAGGGTGCTGTGTGTGCATGGTGTCGCACACATGTGGCATGTATGTACATATGGCACATGGGAGTGGTAGGAAGGTCGTGCACCAAGGGTGCACATGGGCATTGCAGCATGATGTTGTGTGCAGCACAGGAGTGGCATGTGGCAGCATGACCACAGTGATAGGGCTGGTGTCATGTGCAGGTGATGTGAAGGGGATTTGACCCCGTACCATCACCCCTGAACTGTCGCATGGCCAGTGCCATGACCACTCACTGATACATGTCCTGTTTCCAAGCTACAGGTGCCACACACAAAGGTGGGCAACAAGTCTTGAGCCCCCGCCACAGGGCACTCCTGTGGGCAATGGTGGAGCAGAAGCAGAGGGACACCTGTGTGTATGCACTGTGCACAAGATGCCATCAGAGGAGGGCCTGGCCACTGCCACCAGATAGCAGGGAGGAGAACGTCGAGAACCAGGCAGAACAGGCAGCCATCATAGAAACATAGAAACATAGACTTTAACAGCAGATAAGGACCGTTTGGCCCACCTAGTCTGCCCATTTCCCTACCTACAGGATAGGCCGCAGATCCTAGTTAACCAACAGCCTATTTCTTCCTACCCCCCACAAGAATTGCCTTATGTCTGTCCCATGCATTCTTGAATTCTCCCACAGTTTTAGACCCCACAACCTCCTCAGGAAGGCTGTTCCATGCATCCACTACCCTCTCTGTGAAAAAATACTTCCTCACATTGCCCTGGAACCGCCCCCCCTCTCTCTTTAAATTGTGTCCCCTTGTTCTTGCACGTCTCTTTTTCTGAAAGATGCTACCCTCTTGGACTTTGTTGATTCCACTGAGGTACTTAAAAGTTTCTATCATGTCCCCCCCTTTCCTCAAGGGTATACATATTAAGCTCCTTTAGTCTCTTCTCGTATGGCTACTCTTGCAGACCCTGCACCATTTTAGTTGCCCTCCTCTGGACTGCCTCTATCCTGTCTATGTCCTTGTGGAGATGGGGTCTCCAGAACTGGACGCAGTACTCCAGATGGGGTCTCACTAACTGTCTGTACAGAGGGATAACAACTTCCTGTTTTCTGCTGGTGATACCTCTCCCTATACATCCCAGTATACCCCAGCCCTCCCTACCGCCTTCTCACATTGCTTGCCAACCTTAAGGTCATCTGATATGATTACCCCAGGTCCCTTTCCTTTTTGTTGTTGTTACTACCTCCCCATTGTGTAATCTTCCCTGGGTTCTTGCTTCCCAGGTGCATTATTTGCACTTCTTTGCATTGAATCCTAGCTGCCATACTTCTGACCATTCCTCCAACATTGCCAAGTCCCTTCTCATCCTTTCCACGCCTCCTTGTGTATCCACCCTGTTGCAGATCTTTGTGTCATCTTCAAGAGGCATACTTTTCCTTCCAGTCCCTCTGCAATGTCACTTATAAAGACATTAAAAAGGACTGGACCCACTACTGAACCCTGTGGTACCCCTCTAGTAACCCCTCTTTCTTCAGAGTGGACTCCATTTACAATTACCTTCTGTATCCTGTTGTCCAGCCAATGTTTTACCCAGGCTACCACCCTGGGACCCACTCCTAGGCTGGTTAATTTGACTATTAAACTTTTGTGTGAGACTGTGTCAAATGCCTTGCTAAAGTCTAGGTAGGCCATGTCCACAGCACCTCCCTGGTCTACTACTTTGGTCACCCAGTCAAATAAATCTATTAGATTCATCTGACGTGACATTCCCGCTGTGAACCCATGCTGCCTTGGGTTCTGTGCCCCACTGGCCTCTAGGTACTCAACAATTCTTTCCTTCAGAAGTGACTCCATCACTTTCCCTACCACAGAGGTCAAACTGACAGGTCTGTAGTTTCCTGCCTCTGTCTTGGTTCCACTTTTGTGAAGGGGAATCATAGCAGCGTTCCTCCAGTCCTCGGGTACCACACTATACTCCCATGATTTATTAAAATGAATAGTCAGTGGTTTCACTAGTTCCTCCCTTAATTCTTTTAGAATCCTGGGGTGAATTCCATCAGGCCCCACTGCTTTGTCCACCTTCAGTTTTAGGAGTTCTTGCAGAACCCTTTCTTCTCTGAAAGGGCTGGGATCGACCCCCCCTATCAAGAGTGCTTCTGTTAATTGGATTAGGCACTTCCCCCTCCTTGTGAATACTGAGCAGAAATATTCGATCAGTATCCCTGCTTTTTCACTGTCCCCCTCTGCCCACCCACCATTCATTCTATTCAGCCTCACTATCCCTCCCTTTGTCTTTCTACACTCTCTGATGTACCTATAAAAGGTTTTATCCCCTTCTTAACCGAGTTGGCTATCTTTTCTTCAGTTCAGGCCTTTGCTATTCTGACTTCCTTCCCTGTTTCCTTCTGCCTTAACTGGTACAGCTCTCTGTCATGCTCCTTCTGTGTTTCCTTATACTTCCTGAATGCTATCTTTTTCTCCCTGACTTTCCCAGCCACCTCTTTTGAGAACCATAGTGGCTTTTTCTTTCATTTTGGTTTGTTTATTTGCTTCACACAAAGACTTGTTGCCTCTGTGATGGCAGTTTTGATGATTCCCCATTGCTACTCCACCCCTCCTTCTAGACTGTTTGCTGGTGCTTTTCTGAGGCACTCTCCCACCTTGCCGAAGTCAGCCCTCCTGAAGTCCAGTACCCTCACTTTTGTATGGCTTGACTCTGTAGCTGAGTTTAATGTAAACCACACTGTTTGATGGTCACTTGTTCCCAGATGGCAACCCAATTCTAGATCTGAGATGCTCTCACTGCCCCCATTTGAGAGTATGAGGTCTAAGACTGCTCCCTCAGAGTGGGTTCCGAAACTAGCTGTCTGAGGCCTGCCACCTGTAGGACATCGAGAATGGCCCTGCTCTTGGATGTGGCTGCAGCAAATGTGCTCCAGTTAACATCTGGCATATTCAGGTCCCCCATCAACAGTATCTCCCCTTTCTCTGCCATCCTAAGAATGCCTTCTATCATATCCTTGTTCATTCCCTCCCCCTGATATGTGGGTCTGTACACAACCCCTGTGTGGATTGTGGTGCCGTTTCCAGTCTCCAAGGTGACCCACAGTGCCTCCTCTCCTCCCTGTTTACTCTTTTGTTCAGTTGCTTTTATCCCTTCCTTTACATAGAGAGCTACTCCTCCCCCTCTTCTCTCCTGCCTGTCTCTCCTGTAGGTTATGTGCCCTGGTATGTTAACATCCCAGTCATGGTTCTCTGTGTACCATGTTTCTGTGACTGCTACGATATCCAGGCATCCCTCTTCCATCAAGGCCACCAGCTCAGTGAGCTTGTTGCCCAGACTACGGGCATTGGTACTCATTACCCTCCATTTCCTGATGGCCTCACTCCTTTTTGCCCCATCCCCATCCTTCTTGTCTTTGTCACTTTCCCCATTTACCCCTGGCCTTCTCCCTATCGCCACCTCTATGTTGGTGTTTACCGCACTTACTACCATGATTTTTTGGGGGGGGCTAGGGTTTCCCTGCTCCTTTCCAGTGCCTTCCCCCTTGGCTAGTTTAAATGACTTGCCAATGAAGCATTTAAACCTATCACCTAGGATCCTGGTTCCCCTCCTGGACAGATGCAGCCCATCATGCCAGTATAGGCTTGCATCACTCCAGGTGGACCCCAGTCCCCAATGAAGCCAAATCCCTGAGCTCTGCACCAGTTTTTCAACCACTGATTGGATCCCATGGTGCAGAACAGCCTAGCCTCTCCTACGCCATAGATGGGCAGCACCTCCGAGAAGGTTACCGTGTGTGCTACTTGTCTAAGGCCCCTCCCCAATTTCACAAACTCTTCCTGCACTGCTCTAATCCCTTTCTTAGCCAGGTCATTTGTCCCTAGGTAGATAATGACATCCAGCTCCCTCCTCTGTGCAGCTGCTCTGGCAATCCTGAGGATTCACTCCTTGTCCCTCCATGCCATGGCGCCAGGCAGGCACCTTACCTCCCTCTCCCCTTCCTCCCCCAGTTCTACCTTCCTAACAATGGAGTCCCCCACCAGGAGTTGTTTCCTTCCCCCTGTGGGGTCCCATGCCATCCTCCTGTGGGTCTCCTTTGTGGAGGTTCCCAGCATCCTCCTTGGTCTCCACTGCATGTGCCTCCTTAGAGGAACCACACTTTGCCAGAATGGTATAGGAATTATGGAGAGGTACAACTGGCGGGATGCGCCTCTGTTCCACCACTCTCACCCTCCTTGAGCCCACTGTGTTCCAACCGCTTTGCGTGCTGCTCGCTTTGAAATCAACTAATGTGCAGCTGTTCCTCCCTAAGCTGTGTCCCTGGTGTTCCCTGGTCTGAAAAGTGAAGGATTCCATCTACAAAGGAGCCCAGAGTGAGGGTCTGGGTGCTTCCAGAACTGTTTACTGACTTTTGCTGTTGTTACTAAAGAACCGAAGTTATGAGGGAATCTGGGGGAGTGACTGCTGAGGTCACTGAAAGGGGCAGGAACTCTTGTTTAAATCTGCATGCTGCTCGCTAGCGCGAGTGATAGTGAGTGACGTGAGTGCCACTCGTCCACAGAAATTGTTGGATTAGAGTAAGAAAGGGAGGTTAACTGTGTTTTAACTAAAGTATATTAAAGTACTTACTTATAGTGCTTAGTTTAATATTGGGGGTGCTTAGTAATTTAAATTAATGTTTTTTTAGGTTTATTTGTTTATATTATATGTAGAACAGACATTCATGTTAAATTATTTGGAAATTTATTGTATAAACTGAAACTGTAGTTAGGATAGTGTTTATTTTTAATTTTGTTGTAGTAGTATATGGTATTAGGAGCATTTATACATAATTTTGTTGTATGGTGTTAATTCTGTGTATGATTCTGAAAATGTTGTTGTTTCAGCTAGGGATTATGTGTCTGGTGGGTGGTTATATGTCTCTCCCTGCTCCAAGAGGTACTCTGAGTAATAATGATTGCTCACTGATTTTTTGGAGTGATTGGTTGCAGGGGGATACATTGAATATAATTACTAGGGGGAATCAATTAAGCAATCATATAATTTGTTCGGGTATGTTGACTGATTATCTTGAATCTGATTTAACTAAGTGGATCTCGATATACAAAGGTTTATTGGTAGGTTGGGGACAAAATATAGTTTACCCGGACCATTTTACAGCTAATTATAGTAAGAAAACATCCTTGAAAATACAGTTATATAAAGTTTGTAAAATGGTGGTAATGATTAGTTTGATTGTAAGTGGGGATATTCACCCAAATCCAGGGCCTTATACTAATCTGAAATCGGTAAATTTTAACTCTAGTGATGCATTGAATTCCGATTTAACAGCTGATATTTTGAAAAAGGATGGGATGTGTGTGGTTCATATTAATATTTGTAGTTTATTGAGAAAAATTGACCATTTAAGGGAATGGACTATTAAATATAGCCCTGAAGTAATTATAATTACAGAATCATGGTTGTCTGATAAGATCCCTGACAATATGGTGTATATAAATGGTTATAATTTATGGAGGAAAGATCGAACAAAGAGGGAGGGTGGAGTCATTATTTATGCACTTAGTTCTCTGGATGTATCTGTAGTTAACTGCCGACAGGACTGGGGTGGTTCTGAAGTTCTTCCACTATTATTTAATTTATCGTTTAATAAACCTTTAATGTTATTGGGTATGTATCGTCCCCCAAAAGCTAGCACTGAGGTGTTCCAAGTTTTGCAGGATTTTTTTGGGAGATTATTTAAATAGATGTGAGATTATGTTAATTGGGGATTTGAACGTAGATTGGAAAACTGTAGATGGTAATCGTTGTAGTGTTGAGATGAGTAATATTCTGGGTATGACTCAGTTAATTACAGAGGTAACTAGAGTTAATACCAAACAAACACTTTCCTCCACAGTATTAGATTTATTATTTACTACGGACTCGGATAGGTATGTTGCTAGTGGTGTTCTTCCAGATTCTTTCTCAGACGACCAGATGATATATGCCATTAGAAATCAAAAGAAATTAAGGAGATCAGTAAAAACAGCTCATTATAGATCATTCAAACATTTTGATTATATAAATTTTATGTTAGAGTTGGATGAATTTAATTGGGGAAGGCTGGATTTAGTTCCTACAGTTGCTGACGCCTGGATGTTATTTCAGGAGGATTTTTTGACAATTTGTAACAGGCATGCCCCATCCAAAATTAGGAAAATAAAGTTTGATAATGCCCCTTGGTATAATTCCTACCTATTTAAAATTAAGAAACAGTGGGATAGGGCATGGAAGGTGGCTAAATCTACAAAAATTGACGGTGACTGGGTGAAGTATAAACAGATGCGGAATTATTATAATTGTGAACTTAAGAGGGTTAAAAATGATTATTACAACAGGGAACTAAATTCTAATCTGACTGATGATCCGAGGAAATTTTGGCAAGTTTTAAAAAAGGTGAAAGGGGATCAATAAGTGGATTACCCTGAGACGTTTGAAATTGGGAAAGTTGAAGTCCCTATGGGCCCACAGGTTGTGGATGGTTTTAATGAACACTTTACAACTATGGGCACAAAAGCCTTATTACGAGGTAAGACTAGTTTCTCCCCTTTAAATTTTCAAAATAAAGTTACTGAATCTGTCCCTTTAAAGGACAAGGAGTTTGAGTTTGAATTAATGTCTCCATTAGAAACACAAAATGCATTATTCAAAATTAATGTTAGAAAGGCTGGTGGTTTGGATGAGAGCCCCAATATTCTATTGAAATATGCTGCCCCGGTTATCTCATATCCTTTGACTAATATTTTCAATATGTCCCTTACACATGGGGAAACTCCTGAAATGTGGAAAACGTCCAGAGTTATTTCTGTTTTTAAAAATGGATCTAGGTCTCTAATGGAGAATTATAGGCATATATCATTATTACCAATAGTAGCTAAGGTGTTTGAAAAACTGATAGCTAAACAATTACAGACCTATTTGGAAAATGGTAAGCTGATTAATAAGTTTCAATCTGGCTTCAGGTCCATGCATGGCACAACTTCTGCTTTTTTAAAGGTTACTGGGGACATTGTGGGTGCTCTGGACGGGGGGATGTCGGTAGGGGCAATATTTGTAGATCTATCTAGGGCGTTTGATACCCTGGACCACGACATCCTCCTGTCCAGACTACCTGCTTTGGGTGTCTCATTGAAGGCGATTGGGTGGTTGGATGCTTACTTAACTGGTAGGAAACAAATGGTCTCAATAAATGGGTGGGGATCTGGTCTTAGTGAGATAATTTCTGGGGTACCCCAAGGGTCCATTTTGGGTCCAATATTATTTAATTTATATATGAATAATTTTGTTCTAACTAATCCTGATGTACAGTGTCATCTGTATGCAGATGACACTATTATCTATGTGAAGGGGTTATCATTAATGCAGATAGAACTTACTCTTCAAAAAGCATTTAATGAGCTTCAGTTATTTTATAGTGAATCCAAACTTGCCCTTAACTCAAAAAAATCTCAGGTATTATTGTTCTCTAGGGAAAATAAAGAGATCTATTCTGAGTTTGGTCTGAGTATAGTGACTGTGGATAACATTGCTCTTGAATAAGTGCAGTGCTATAGATATTTAGGGATGTATTTGGACAGATCATTGAACTGGACTCTTCATATAGATTGTACAATTAAAAAAGTTAGTGGACGTTTGGGTGCACTTTATAGAATTAGAAATTGTATGGATGTCAGAGTAAGGAAACAAGTAGCTATGGCTACGTTGATTCCTCTGTTGGACTATGGGGATATTATTTATATAGGGGCAACTTTAACCCGGTTAGCTAAAATAGACGTTCTTTTCAATAAGATAGCTTGGTTTATTTTGGACGTGGCTAAGAGAACCCATAAAAGAGAGTTATATCAGTCTTTAAACTGGATGAGCCCTCATGCTAGAAGGATATTCCATGTCTTGACATATATGGTCAAATCAGTTAGGGGTGAAGTACCGGAATATATTACTGATGAATTTCAGGTCAGGATAATCGGGGGAGGTTTACGCTCTGCCGAGGGTATGGAATATGTTTTGCCCAGAAGAAGGACAGATTTGGGTAGAGAACATTTTTTCTATTTGGGTCCCAATATATGGAATTCATTGCCAACCCATCTTAGGCCAATTAGCTCTAGTCCTAATTTAGGAGAAATAAAAAGTTGGTTTAAATCTGAAGCTGATAAAAGGTTAAATGTTGAGTAATTATGTATATTATGCTCAAAATATGTTGTATAGTTGCACTTTATGAATGGGAAAATGTGTGATGTATATGTTGTTTATTTGTATGGATGTTAGTGTTATTGTAAATTATTTATTGTGGTGTTATTTTAAGTATTGTTGTTTGTCATTTTGTGATATATTTTTTATGATGTTGTTAATATGAATGTATGCATTAAGGACCTCACTGGAAATGAGCTTGTCTCAGTTGAGTTTCCTATTCTTTTGCTTGTCAATTGAATAAAAATGTTTACTACTACTTACTACTACTACTTTCTTGGCAGTCTCTGAGGCAACGGCAGTGACACTGGTAGTCCCTGGATGGAAGAGGAGGTTCCACAAATCCTGGCCAACTCAGCCTGGAGATGAGCAACCTCCTCCCTCAGCCCAGAGAGGTGCCTGCAGATGGGACAACACTGCATCCTGCAGAACGTCTCCCGGAAGACTGCTGCTCCACAGCCACTACACTGCACCACTCCCATCACATCTTATTTCTGGCCCCTTAACTGTTATTTGGAATCCTTACTCTTTCCTCTGTTTTTTTTTCTTTCTCTTCTCTCTCTACTTACTTTCTGCCTCTGTGCCCTTTAAGCTCCTGATTGTCCTGTTCTGAGACAAGAATATCCTATATTTCTCATAGACCCCTTACTTGCTCAGAGGCAGGCCTCCAGCAGCTAGAGGGGACTGGAGAGCTATTCTTGCCCTTCTAGGATGGTGGGTCTTTGGTGGCTCTGTGATCACTCACTTCCTGCTCCCAAACAGGAAATTCCTGTTGCCAATCAAATCCTGTGCCTATAAAAGTAGAACTAGCTTTGGGGGGGTGGGAAGGAGGGCAATATCATCCCAGTAGAGAAGTCCAGTCACACAGCACTCCTTCCTCCTGGTGTCTTCTGCCAAGCTACTAACAGAATCTTTCTAAGGCAGTCTTTAAATTTAGCTTCCTTCTAGCTAAGCCACTCCCTTTACTTACTAGATCTTTCTACAAGTTATTTAAACTGCACAGCTATCAAGCCCTTTCAGTCACCTGAGATTTACACCTAGATAACTGTTCAGATAACTATTCAGTTCAGTTAACTGAGACAAACACACTATTTTTTTTTGTTTTGTTTGTTAGTTTGTTTTTTACGCTAAAGGTCCAAGTACAAGAGTTCTACTTCTTTAGTTCCAGTAGAGAAGTCCAGTCACATAGCACTCCTTCTTCCTGGTGTCTTCTGCCAAGCCATCAGGCCAGATGAACAGGGGGCCATGGATGACACAAAGCAGGCCCCAGAGGAGCATGGCCAGGACTCACATGAAGGGGCACCATTGGACAGTGGTAACACTGCCCATGGTGGTGGCACTGGGTGTTGCTGACCATGGATACAGCTTGCAGGCGGGTGACAACATACAGGAGGTGGAGGTGGAACACCTGAAGGAGGCTGGAAGTCCTGCTGCCATTGAGGACAGTGTGGCAGTGACCCCCAACTAGGAGATTGTGCCCACCGAGGGAAAGGACCTGGGGCATGCACAGGAGGCTGATGCCCCAGATGATGGGCAGCATGCCCTTGTCCCACCACCCCAGCCATACAGGGAAAGGGACCAGGTGCTGGCTGGCCTTGTGGAGGCAATAATGCAGGATGTTGCATGCCTGCATGGCTCCCTATGAGCTCTGCTGTCCATCCTGAGAGACCATTGAGGATGCAGTGGTGGCCTATTTCAATTGTTATTGTTGGGGGGTCTGGTTCCGGGGTATTATATACCTGTTGCGGAGCACTGTCCATGGGCGTCCCCTTCCCCTAGTTGAAGGATCCCAACAGCGCAGTACAGTGGGTCTCGTTTGGCCGCTGCCACCTCCTCAGCATCGTTACCGGCTCGCAAGGTTGCAGAGCCCCATCTTTGGGCATCCCCCCCCAAGCTGAAGGATCCCAACAATGTGCTGCAGCGGGTCTTGTACGGCTGCTGCCGCCTCCACAGCATTGTTACTGGCTCACAAGGTAAAGGGACTGCAAAGTGCAACTGGCTCCAAATGCCTCGAGCCCTGACTGGCAAGTTTGGACTACTTGCCCTCTCCTGATTGGCTACCGCACCTCCTCCTAGTCCGTGGCTCTGCCCAGGATGAGTGGTAGGGGAACCGAACAGTTTTGGGCTCTGATACCAATCTGCTTGTGTATTTTGGCCACCGCTAATTTTTTTTTTACGTATGCGGCTCGCTTCTTGCATTTTGCCTAAGTGTTTTTGGTTGGCACCACGGAAGCAGATTCCCGCTTGGGCAGCCTACAAATTGAGCCCCACTGGTGCTTTGCTCCAGCTTCCCACCCATCCTCCTGCACTATCTGGGCTATTCCTTTTATAACCCCGTCAGGTCACATGCTCACTGCTGATATTTACGAAGTCCCAACATTTACATTTGCAGCTTATATAACCTGACCACAAGAGGGTTGCTCTGAATGAGGACTCCCTGGCTCCTATAGCTCACTCTGTGCCTCCCTACACTTATATTCCTTCCTCTGTATATTTTCTATATCTGAGCCATTTAGAACGTGTGTACTTCTTCCTTGGTAAGCTATAATTTTCCTCTCCCTACTGCTGCCCACTTTACACTGCCTATAGAAAGGCTAGCTACAATAGTGTTCCGCATCTATCTCATTGCACGATGAAGCCTCCAGCTCCCTTCTCTAAAATGATGCTCAATTTTTTATCTCCACTCTCCCTCCCACCACTTCCTACTTCCTAGCCTCTTTGTCCTGCTATTCATCCCTACCACCCCAACACCACATCTCTAACTCCTTGTCCCCCTCACCCCCTACATCATTCATCCTTGCAATTACTCCCACTGCCCCTTTCATATCCTGACCCCACTTTCCCTATCGCCTCACTCTGTCTCTCTTTCCTTCTCTGAGCTATCTTGCCTATCTCTGTCACTCATTCTCTCTCTCCTCTTCCCCATCTTCTAACCCCAAGCTTCAATACAAATGCCCTAAAATACAAAACCTCATCTTAGCCATCCTCCTTCTCTTTTCAGGAAATATCCACCCCTAACCCTGGTACCCCACCTTTTGCCTCTCCCGATGCTTCGCCCCTCTCTATTGGTCTTACCCCCACTGCCTCATCGGCTTTCCCTAACAGGCTGAAATTTATACACCTAAACATATGCAGTCTGCTACTCAGAATGGACCTCATCCAAACAGTCATGGTCTCTTACACTCCTGACATCCTAATTTTAACTGAGACATGGCTCACAGGTAAAATCCCTGACAACTTCATCGCAATTCCCGGCTACTCCTTCTACAAGCAATACAGTGCAGGTCAGGGTGGAGGGGTAGCCATGTACATTCGGTCCTCATTGCAAGCTACAACAATGCTTTCATCTTCAGTCCCTGCAACCTATGAGGCCCTAGTCAAATGAATTACTCTCCCATTCACTGCCCCTCTCTTCGTAGCTGGCATCTACTGTGACCCACCATTACCCCCACAGTCACTGCTGATCTTTTATCTTCCATTACCTCCATCTCACTCTCAGGTGAGACGTTCATTCTGGGTGACATGAACATAAATTGGTTGTCACCTAAATCGAGTAAGATCCGGAAAGACATCAGTGCACTTAACCACATTCAACTTATCCAGGAGCCAACACGTCCTAATTATAAAACCCATATCAACACCCTCCTTGACTGGGCACTCACCACTCACCCTCACTGCATCATCAAGTTAGGTATCCTCCTTGATGCACTTAACACCCACAGTCCTAGCTTCCTGGTTCACAAAGTGCACCATTCAAAACCACCACATTAAACAATTCAGCTTCACTCCTTTAAATCCCTTGAACTTGCTCACCTTCTGTCCCAGCTTACCTCAACTCTCTGGGCCCCTCTGACTTCAGACCCTTGCGTTGACCATTCCATCACCTACTTCAAGGACAAATTCATTTCCACCTTGAATATCTTTGCTCCCTTCAGGCAGGCCAGAGTTCAAGGCCTACACCTCTATGGATTATCCCTGAATTATTGGCCTGCTTACGAGAGCGTGACCGTGCCCAGAAAAAACACAAATCATCAGGACTCCCCCGTGACTGTACTGCATACAGATTGCTCCGTAACTCTTGTACCAAAGTTACTAGACTGGCTAAGTCTGACTATTTTAATTCTTCATTCCACACAAACACCAATTCTCCCTCCAAATTCTGGTGGGTGGTGCATGCTCTTTTCTGCCCCCAATTCTCACCGCCCCCATTCTAAAAATTAACAGTTCCCTGGTTTCGGACCCATGCTTGGTGGCCAGTGAATTTAATGCCTATTACACCTCCTGTGCTAAGTCTGTCCTGTGCTCCCTAACCCCCCCACCCACCTACTCCCCTTCCCCCCTCCTAAGACATCGCGTGACCCCTCCTCCTTCTCCTTCTCTCGAATCTCCCCCACTGATGCTCTGAGTGCCTTGCTCTCCCTGAATCTCTCAAAAGGTTCCTCTCCAGATAACCTCAATCCCAAACTTCTTTACCTTTCTGCTCCTGCCATTGCTTACCCTCTCTCCTTAATCCTAAACCTCTCCTTTATGACAGCGCAAGTCCCCACCTCCTGGAAGCATACAGTAGGTATTCCTCACCCAGAGGGTGGTGACTCATCGGCTCCTGGCAACTATCACCCCATCTCCCTACTCCAAACACTTGCCAAACTACAAGAACACCTGGTTCTTTCCCAACTTCCCGCCTTTCTCTCTGATACCTCGTTTTTCACCCCATTCCATTCTGGCTTTCAGAAGAATCATTCTACTACTACCTGCCTCCTCAGGCTCACCGATTTCATCCTTACTGGGATGGATGATGGCCTGAACACCTCAGCCATCTTTGTTCACCTAGCCAAAGCATTCAACACTGTTTCCCACTCCCTCCTTCTTGGCTCCCTCTCTGCTGCTGGCCTGGCCACATCTGCCACAAACTGGTTTAAATCTTAGCTCACCCATAGAATACAATCAGTAAGAATCTCCGATTCCACCTCCCCTCCTCTCCATATTGACACTGGTGTCCCCCAGGGCTCAGTGCTAGGTCCCCTGCTTTTTTCCACCTTTATAAACGACCTTCCCACAATCTACTCTACCTCCTCCATCCGTATGTATGCCAATGACACTGTCCTTTTCTGCTCTGGCAATTACCCTGCAGCCATGGTAACCAGTTTACAGCACGACTTCAACCTAGTCCAGTTTTAGTTTACTTCACACCAGCTCTCACTCAGTGCCAAGAAGACAGTCTCCATGACCTTTGGCACCAGGCAGAGACTCTCGAGGCTTTCTGACATGCCACCTTCCACACCCTAAATGGGACAAAACTGGAGGACACTTCCTCATTTAGATATCTTGGGGTTTGGCTTGACCAACACCTCAACTTCTCTGTATACATTGACACCATCTTGAAGAAACTGTGTCCCAAGCTTGGCGCCCTGTTCAGGAACCGCAGTTGCATCCCATTGACTGCAAGGTGTGAACTTGTCCAGAAGATGATACTCCCCATTTTTGACTACTGTGACATAGTCTATGGTGCTGCTCTCAAATCTTCCTTGGCCAAACTGGATTCTCTCTTTGACTCCTTCTGCCACTTTGCCCTAGATGCCCCCTCTCATACTCACCACTGTGCCCTTTATCATGCTCTAGCCTTTTCTCTGCTGTCCAACTGGTAGCTTACCTACATTGCTAAAGTGACCTCCAAATTCTGGCTTAGGGAACTCTCTCCTTATCTCCAATCTTCCCTTATCTCACCTCCCCGTACCTCTTACTTCCTGAGATCTGCTGTCACCTTCACCCTTTTGATACCGCACAGATCTACCTATGCAGGCCAGACCAGCTTTTCCCACCAATTCCCCAAATCCTGGAATGCTTTCCCCCAATAAATACATCACTCCTCCTCCACCTACTCCCTTGGTACTTCTCTACACAACTACTTCTCCTTCTGCTGCACCTGCTATAATCCACCCTAACCCCTATATACCCTGTCCAGCTCATTACCTGACCCTCTAGCAGGGTTCATGCATCCTGAGGGGGGAACTAGAACTAGTTTTGTGGCTTGCCGAAAACATTCCTATTTTTACTGTTCCTGTCTGCTGCCTGATCCCGCCCTCTTGCAGGGTTCTCTACACCCTGGAGGTTTACCTTGATCTCAGCAGTCTTTCTTCACCCCTCCTCTAAATTTATGTGTCCTTGTCTGCTCTCAGATTCCGCCCCCTGGCAGGGTTCTTTACACCCTGGAGGGGTATTTGGTATCAGCAGCCTCTCCCCCTCATCCCCTTCTTAACCTTGGGATCCTGCTGGACCAGTCCCTGGATTTTAATCTTCACATTCAGTCCCCATGCAAAGCTGTAAACTTGAAACTGGGAGTAGCTTACAAAATGAGCTACATACTTACACCCTCGGCCAAATTAGCAATTGCCCAAGGTATTCTGCTCCCAACCCTTACTTATGGTGCCTCTATTCTTACCTCTGCCCATAAAACCTCCCTACTAAAATGGGACATAACTTATAACAATATATGCCGATTTGCCTCTTTGTCACCTCGACTCAAACATCACTGCCTTCTTTATAAGGATCTGAATTGGTTCTCACCCTCTGCCAGTAGACAATACTACCTTGGATCACTAATGGACTCGATCATCCAGGAAAAAAACCCATCCCAGCTGGCGGCATTGCTGGTCCCTCAACCATCCTCCCGTGGCCTGCGATCAGCTGACAAATCCTTGCTTTATGTTCCGAGATGTCGGACAACTAAAGGCACAGGGGCCTTCCAATTCTCTGCTCCCAGGCTATGGAATGCTCTTCCACTCAACCACCGGCTGTCTCAGTCTCACTTTGGATTTAAAAGTGAATATCGTCGTTATCTATCCTTAGCTGATGCTTGTACATGCTTTGACCCAACCTGAAGCTCCTGAGACTTACCAGTAATGTCACCCCTGCTCTAATCCAGCTCCAAGACTGTCTCCTCTTCCCCTCCCCATATTTTTCCTTCTCTTTGTAAATAACTTCTTGACTACTAGCTCTCTTCCTTCTCAAACCTTGTTGCTGAACATCTGTTGTTTTGCCAGTTACCATCCCTGACCTTCCTTCTGTCAGTCTTTCTTGTTATGTTTGAACATTCCTCACATTTCTCTCTATATAACCTTGCTGTCTTATTAACCCTTTCACTCCACAGGTCAGGTCCGTGGTTTCTGCACTTATTATATATCTTACTGCCACTATCTGTATAATGTTTGCCATTATTTTTTGTTGTTTCTACCCATTGTATTGTTGTAGCACTGCTGTACTGTTCCTCTATTTGTATTATTGTACCCATGTTGCTGTTGTTCAACTGTTCTCTTTTTGTTGTACTCTCCTGGGTCGTGCCTGAAAATAGTCATTTTATGGCTAGTGCACCTACCCGGTTAACAAAAACTAAATAAATAAATAAAATAAACTACCCTTATTTCCCCTTATAGCTTCCCTTACCATCTTCCCTCACTTCTCTATCTTGGGCAGTCTGCCAACTTCAGGTCTTGCCTGCAGCTAGCACTTGTTGCCTATCTCTGTGTGCAGCTCTGTATACCTCTCTGCACTAAGATTTTACAGCTGCATCACTATATGACAGGTTCTGTCTCATGCATTCTGTGTTCTCCTACTGTTGTATACAATTGTCTATGCATTAACTGTCTGTATAAATTGAACTGTAAAGCCTTTTAAATTACACAGCCTAAAGTCAGATACTCACTATTGTGAAGAATGTATTATTCTGAATCAAATGCTCTTTATTGTATCCACCCCTCCCTCCCCAGAGCTCTGCTTATTTATAGGGGAACACCTGCCCTGCAATTGGAAGAAAAGGCTGCAGGTGCAGCTCATATAGTTCTAGCCACTGGGGGTTGGATTTAAAGACTGGGAGAGAGGAGCTTAGGGAGTTGTTCACTTCCCTTATAAGTTTACTGTGTTGTACTGCACCTAATAACAGGGTTACCGGTTTACTGTGGGACTGTATCTAGGATTAGTGGGTGACCTGATTAAGCAGTAGTGGTGTATCTTGGACTAGTAAGGAACCTGGTGGCTCACCCAAGGAAACCTACTTGGAGGGGAATGGGACCACATGTCATTAGGGCCGGCATCTTTGGGAGGGTGGTGGGGTGCACAGGGTGTGGAGCAACCATGATACTGGACTGGGCTTGGAAGTTCGGTGGTTACCCAGTGTGCTACCAGCTGACACAGCTTAGGGAGGAGGTTGCAGGGATTAGGAGACAGCTGGGGGAAGGGGGGAGGTATGGTTGGGGAAGAGGGCAGGGTATCTCTCACGGGGTTGCACCAAGCACTAGGGGCAGGGGCATAGGGAAAGGAGTGCAGGAGAATACTCTGGGGTCACATAGGGACCCTGGCAGAGGGGGCCCAAAAGGAGGACACTACCAAGGAAGCAGGCAGGTAACTGGGGACCCTCACAAAGGGGGGCCAGAGGGACAACATTCTCAGGGAAGTAGGCAGATGGCTGGGGCTGGACAGAAGGAAGCAAGGCGGGGAGGTGGATTGGACATTCAGCTCAGTAACGCTTCATTCTCTTCTTCTGCTGCTTGAGGATGAGGGGTGATGTAGCCATGACAGAGGTGGTTAGAGATGGAAAGGGAGTGGGGGACAGGAGGCGGGGGCCGAATAGCAGGAGGAACGGGGGGAACCTGGAATGCAGGAAAATAGGGGGAGCAGTGAATCAGAGCAGGAGGAGCAGGTGGAAGAGGGAGGAAAGCACAAGGAGAAGGACCAGTTGGGAGGAAAGGGCAAGGAGAAGGGCCAGAAGTACAAGGAGGATATAGTAAAGGGAGCTGAGGGTTTAGGTAAGGGGAGCACAACAAGCAAGGAGGGACTAAACGGAGACAGGAAGGAAGGGAGGATGAGCCAGGCTAGTTTAGCGGATGGGAGAGAAGGACCAGTCACAAGCATCGAGGGGGAGTTAGCGAGGTACAGAAGGATACTCGGGAGGAGGAGAGGCATAGGATCGGTGGGAGGGGGTGGCCAGGGTGAATAAGGAGGGGGTGGCATGTGGCACCCAGATAGGGGGAGGAACAAGGAGCTGGCTGGATGGAGGGGCCGGTAGAAAGGATGAGGGACATGGAAGGGGGGAAATGGAGGAAAAGGAGTGGTCAGAGTGCTCCTTTTGGAGGATTCTTTGATCAGGGGTATCAAATGGGATAGGGAAGGTAGAAACCTGGCCAGTTAGAACAAAATGCTTCCCGGGACTAACGGTGCACAGGGCCAAGCACAAGGTATATCAGCTGGCAAAGGATTGTGGGGGTTCCCCAGACATACTGATCCACCTGGGTACAAATGACATTGAGGGAAATAGCGAGCTAGAAATACAGGCAAGGTTCAGGGAGCTTGCCAGGGTCTGTCATGACATAGGATGCACAGTTTCCTTCTCGGAAATCCTGCCGGTGCCAAGGACTAGTGGGGAACACTAAAGGAAGATTAGGGAGATAAATCAGTGGCTCAGAGAGTGGTGTGAGGCCAGAGGGTATGGGTTGATGGGGGATTGGGGGGAGACCTGGGAGGATAAGGAGCTGTATGCTAGAGATAGGCTCCATCTCAATTTGGAGGGGAATCTTTAAGTTGAAAATAGAGGGGTTCATTGGTGAAAAGTGGGGTTTAAACTTGTGAAGGGGGGAGGGATGGGAGAAAAGGCTGTTGAGGGGTCCGATAAAGGAGGGCTCTGTCTCACCCCCTGGGGAGCTGGAGGAATGCGGAGGAAAAGCCGACTGGTAAAGTGCAGACCAGGGGAAACGGAATCCCCATGGGAACATGAGCAGGGGAAATGGAAGTATAGGGAAAGGGTGGAAGGTAGTCCTGCTAAATTCCAGGAGCTTGGGCAATAAAATGCCTGAGCTCCCGGTGATGCTAACTGAGGGAGCGGTGGATGTGGCAGCGGTCACTGAGACCTGGGCCACCGCAGCACATGACTGGGACCTGAACCTGGAGGATTACACTATGTTCAGGAAGGATGGGGGGAGGGAAGGGGAGGAGGGGTAGCAATGATAGTCAAAAACTGCATTGGCATAGGGGGAGTAGAGGAGGTGGAGGGAACCGTGGAGGCGATTTGGGTCACCTTGATAACAAGGGGAGGCAAGAGAGTAAAAATAGGAGTGGTGTATAGACCCCCTGCACTGGCGGAGTTGCTGGAGGAGAGTCTGGTGGCAGATGTCAGGAGATGCTGCAGATTGGGCAGGGGAAGGGTGGTGGTGTTGGGGGACTTAAATATGACAGGAACAGACTGGGAGACTATGACATCCTCGGTGGCCAGGGAACAGAGGTTGTTGGATGTCTTTCAAGACGCCTTCCTAACTCAGCAGGTAGGGGAACCGACCAGGGAGGCTCGGGTACTGGATGTGGTCCTGGCAGACAGTGACCAGATTGGGGGCCTGGAGGTAAGGGACCCGTTGGCGGGGAGTGACCATGCCACGGTCTGGTTCTGCCTGGACCTAGGAGGGGTAGAAGGCTGCACAAAGATGGAGGTAACTGACTTCAGGGGGGCGGATTTTAAGGAAATGGGAAGGATCCTTAAGGAGCATTTGGATGTGATTGGGTCAGACATGGACCCTGATAGTAGGTGGGAAATCATCAGGAGAGGGGTGCAGGATGCTACCAACACCAGTGCAAGACTAAGACAAAAATGCGGTAGGGCCCAAAAACCCTGCTGGTGGACCAGGGAGATCCAGGAGGTGGTGCGGGGAAAGAAGGCAGCCTATAGGCAATTCAAGTTCTCAAGGAATGAAAGGAATTGAGGGGAGTACGAGCCGATGGCTAGAAGGGCCACTAGGGTGGTGAGGGTGGCTAAGGCAAGGAAGGAGCAGAACCTGGTCAGGGAAATTAGGAGAGAGAACAAGGGTTCTTTAGATACATTGGGAAAAATGAAGGTGAAGGGCAGATTAGCAGGATTAAAACAGGGGAGATGGGCACAAGACCTGGGGAGCAGGCTGAGGTACTAAATGAGTACTTCACCTCAGTTTTCACCAAGGAAAATGGGGGTGCTGTATCATACATGGGAGGAGACAGTGATACTGAGGGGGGGGGACCCTTACCGATCAGCGGGTCTGGGGAGAGGGGGAGGCATCACTGGCAGGAGGGGGGAAGGCTAAGCAGGGATAAGAGGTAGCGGAAGTGGAAATCACAGCAGAGAGAGTGAGGGAAGACCTCAGGTCCCTTAAGACAGAGAAAGCACCAGGGCCAGGAAAAATTACATCCTAGAGTGCTGAAGGAACTTGCAGATGTCCTGACGAAACACCTGGCGGAGCTTTTCACCATCTTTCTGAGGACAGGATGGATGCCCCAGGACTGGAAGGTGGTGCATATAGTGCCTATCCACAAGGGGGGATCAAGGGAGGTGGTGGGGAACTACAGGCCTGTCAGCCTGACATCGGTGGTGGGCAAGGTGATGGAGGGCATTGTTAAAGAGAGGCTAGGGGGAGACCTGGAAAAGTCAGGGTGCCTGGACGATAGACAGCATGGATTCGTCCCAGGGAAATCGTATCAGACAAACCTTGTGGAGTTCTATGACTGGGTGATGAGTGCCTTGGACCTGGGTAGACCAGTGGATGTCCTCTTTCTAGACTTCAGCAAGGCATTTGACTCTGTTCCTCATGAGGGCCTGTTGGATAAGCTGGGAGGAATGGGGTTGGGGAACCAGATGATCAGATGGATAGGCAATTGGCTCCAGGACCAGACCCAGAGGGTCATAGTTGGCGGGATAATCTCGTCCCCAAGGAGGGTCATTAGTGGGTTCCCACGGGGATCAGTAATTGGGCCCCTCCTGTTCAACGCCTACACCTCTGACATAAGGACAGGTATCAGGAGTGAGATAAGTCTCTTTGCAGATGACTCACAACTGGAGGCAGTGGTGGATGGGGAGGAGGGGAAGGTGGCCCTACAGGGGGACCTGGAGGCTCTGGAAAGATGGTCTAGAAAGTGGAAGCTGAGGTTCAATGCAGGAAAATGCAAGGTAATGTACCTGGGGGCCAGAAACCCAGGCCAAGTGTACACCCTGGGGGGGAAAATGCTACAAGTCTCGATGGCTGACAGGGACCTGGGAGTGGTGGTGGATGTCAAGATGAACAACTCGGAGACTTGTAGGAGGGCAGCAGCCAAGGCCAACAGGATGCTGGGATGCATCGCTACGGGGATCACTTTCAGAAGGAGGGAAGTGATACTCCCTCTGTATAACTGCTTGGTGAGGCCACACCTCAGTACTGCATGCAGTTTTGGAGGCCACACTTAAAGAGGACATTAAACTCCTGGAGAGGGTCAGAGGAGGGCAACCAAAATGATTTGGGGCTTGGGGACAGGACCTATGAGAAGAGGCTCAAAGAGCTAAATATGTACACATTGAAGAGAGAAGGGACCGGGGGACATGATAGAGGTCTTCAGGTACATGAAGGGGGTAAATAGGGAGGAGCAGTCAGGGTGCTTGAGTAAGAAGGAGGGGCCACTAGATGGCATGGGTGGAAGCTGGAGGGGGAAAGATTCAGGGGAGAAAGGAGGAGGTGCTACTTCACTGAGAGGGTGGTGGAGCCATGGAATGCGCTGTCTAGGGGGCTGGTGGAGGCAGAGACGGTGGAGGGGTTCAAGAGAGGGTAGGACAGGTACAGGAGAAGGGTTCTGGAAGCAAAATCCAATGCAGTGAGAATATCTGGAACTGGGAAAGGAGAAGCCAGAGAAGGCGAGGGGGCAGCAAGGTCAGCTCCCAGGATGGGGGCTGACTAAACAAGCAGACACGAAAGACCGTTAGGCCTATTCTGCTGGCATTTTAGTATGTTAGTATCCAGTTTCTGTATCTGTAATTGTTTGTTGTTAATTCCTTATTGTTACCCCCCCCACCACCGGTCACACTGTAAGACGAGCAACTTGTTGTTCAGTGTGCCTTCCTGGTGAAACATTTCAACAAATAAATAAAACATTTATTTATTTATTTGCTTTTGTTTACCAGGTAAACACACTAGACACCAAGTGCCTATTTTCAGGTGTGACCTGGGAGATTACAAAGGTACATTCAAGAACATCGGGCAGAGAACAAGTACAAGTTATAAACAAGAGCAACAGACAAGGCAAGGTCAATACAAAAACATCAAAGGGATATAAATTGCAAGCGAGGAGGGCTACAACAGCATGATAAAGGCAGTAGACAACATATGAGGGCAACATCGTCCTAAAAGGTAGAACAGTAGATAGAACGGTATCATATACAAGAACAGTGTCAAAACACGATTAGTGAGCGGTCAGGCCAGAGTGGACCCATCACAGACATTTCAGCTGGTAGCAGAATGCTTCATTCGTGAATAAGGTGCAGGAACCCGCCACCTAGGTAAAGGAGAAAGGTAGTGTCTTTTTGCCAGATCGAATGGAATGGTCAAGAGGGTTCATTAAGTGCAGTGGTAGGAGGAGGCTGATTTGAAGAAACCCCAGAGGGAGGCTTTAAAGCAGGGTTGGAAGGAGGAGGAGGAGTGAGTGCCTGCTGGTAGGGAGTTCCATACCCTGGGCGTGTATACAGCGAAGGCCCGGTTGCCCATCTGGGTGTGGGTTTTTGGAACCTGGAGGACATGAGAGTCACTGGATCTAAGATGGTAGGATGGGGTAGCTGGTAAGAGGGATGCAGCGAGGGCAGATGAGGTGGCATTTCTGACCACATTATCAAAGAAATTGCCTAACACAAAGGAGTGGTGCTTTTCCGGTGGGAGCCACTCAAGCCGGGAGTAGAGCTCAGAGCGATGGGTGAGGCGGGGAGCTGAAAGTGCAAAGTGACAAACACTGTTGTACGCTGTGTCCCATTTAGAGAGACTGGTTTTTGTGATGAGGGCGAAGGTGACAAGTCCATAGCAGAGCATGGGTAGAAGGATCCCCCATGCTAAGGCTAGTTGGGCAGCCGGGGTGAGGCAGCTTTTAGCTGTGTATGCAAGGCCCAACTTGTGGTTTAAGGCCTTGCAAGCATTGTGAATGTGTTGAGTGAGAGCCAGTTGAGGGTCAAGTGTCACCCCCAGGTACTTGACAGTATCAGCAACATGAAGGAGGGACCCATCTGCACATGAGATCTTTGGAGGGGCAAGAGCGACTTTTGTTTTGGCTGCAGAGCCAGAGAGCATGGTCTGAGTCTTCTGCAGGTTGATTGTGAGCTTGTGGTCCCTTAGCTAGGCTTGAATTTGTTCAAAATCAGTGTTTAGCTTGGCATTGATGATAGAGATGTCCTGGGAGCTGGTCAGGATGACTAGGTCATCGCGTACAGAGTAGCTCGCCCATGAGCTGGGGCCGAGGGCAGTTCATTTATGAATAGGGAAAACTGGAGAGGTCCAAGGATAGAGCCCAGGGGGACCCCACAGGTAACCATAGAGGGCTCAGACAGGGCCTTGTTGAACTTGGTGTACTGCTGCCTACCCGAGAGGTAGTTCTTGATCCAAGCAAGGGCAGGGAAGGAGAGGCCAAGGGACCAGAGAGAGGAGCACAAGACTTAGTGATCAACCCAGTTGAAGGCTTTTGAGGGGTCCACAAAGACGGCTCCAGTCAGCTTGTCTTGGTCAGCAGCAAACCTGATCTCAGAGGTGACAACGGCTAGGGCAGTGGAGATACTGTGCTCTTTTCTGAAGCCATGTTGTGCAGGGGAGGGTAGATCGTGGGTCTGCAGGTAGTGGGTGAACTGTGAGGCAACCACCTTTTCAAGAAGCTTGCTGATTGCAGACAGTATCACTATTGGGCGGTAGTTCTTGAGATCTTTGGGATCACCTTGTTTGTGAACAGTGATGACTTTGGCCACTTTCCAGATGTCTGGGATGGTACCCATCGTTAGCAATCTATTAGAGATGTGGGTGATAGGCTGGGCAAGGCAGGAGGCTCCTAGGCTGAGTAGTTTGGGCTCAAGGCAATCATGCCCTGCCCCAGAGTGAGGGGAGAGCCCCACGAGGAGCCTCTGGGTCTCCATGACAGAGACAACTCTGAGGTAGAAGGGAGGTTCCCCCATCAGGGGAGGTCCTGGTCCTTGCGGTCATGGGACTGATAGGGGAGAGATGGAAAGTCAGTGAACAGGGAGTTAAAGGTATTAGCAAGTGTGAGGGGATTGTTGCAGTTAATCGCGCCAATGTGCATGTCAGTGACCTGTGCTCTGGCAGAGCCTCCCACCGTGTTTTTGATGTTCTGCCAGAAAATCCATTTCTGGCTGAGGAGAGTAGGGCAGATTGACAGAACTCACTCTTTGCAGAGCTGATGGCTCTTTTGCAGGAGTTTCTCAGGTGTCTGTACTCAAGGAGGTCTGTGCTGGAGAGGGAGGCCTTGTATCTAGCCCAGCACTTGTCTCTTTGTTTCATGAGGGAGAAGAGGCCACTGTGAAGCCACCTAGTGACAGTGCCCCTCATCCTCCTTTTTTTGAGGGGGAGCATGCTTGTTTTGCAGCGGAGTGAAGACAGAGAGAGAAAGTTGTCAATGATCTAGCAATGTATTTTCTCTTGGTGACCTGGGACCAGCCTGTTTGTCGTGAGGTCTGAGAGGTAGTCTCCAAAGTTAAGTTTGGAGTAGTCTCTCATCTGGATCACTTTGTAGGGAACCTTGGGAGAGGACATGCTCCATATACAGTAGGTGGGAGAGTGATCCGAGATTACATCAGGGAGAGTACTGCAGGAGACAACTCTATCCGGTCAGTTACTCAGCACCCAGTCAATGAGGGAGCCCTTGTCTCCGCGTGGAGAGAGCCTTGTGGGTTCAGTAATGAGCTGACTGAGTGCAAGACCTGCCAGTAGGGGCTCATATTGCTGGACATTGCGGCCCACCCAATTAAGGTTGAAGTCTCCTAGGACTAAGAGCTCATTCAAGCCAACCATAGGATTGAGACTGAGACTGTCGAGGAGGGAGGAGAGTCCTAGCACACCACCCTTGGGTGGATTGTAGGCACAGACCAGGTGGACCTTTTTGGTGTTGCCTAGCAGGAGGAGGGCATGCAAGAACTCACAGCTATGTGATGGGTGAGGGGTGTGTCCAATGGCAGATACATTTAAGTGTACCTTGTAGTATAGGAGCACCCCACCCTCTTTCTTGTTCCCTACTCTGTCTTGCCTAACAAGGTTGTAACCTGGGAGGGCACAAACAGAGTCAGGGATGTGGGGCTTCAGCCAGGTTTCCGAGACCCCCAAAATATCAGGGTAATAATGTATCCCTCAAGCTGTTAGCTCTGCTAGGTTTGGTAGCAAGCTGCATACATTCAGGTGTGCCAGTTTCTTGCCTTTGGCAGATAGCCAGGTTGGCGGTGGGGGGGGGGACTTCAGAGAAGGCCTGGGGACCTGAGAACCAGGGTTTTAGGCTGAGTTCACGGCCAGACCGTGAAGCCCAGAGCAGCCGGTCAGAGGTAGCATCCTGTATGGCCACGGGAAGGGGAGGTTCTCTGAGTTTGACTTTGTTCTGAGGCAGTTCCCTTGCAGAAGACATGGGGAGCTTAGGTAACACGTCCTAGCTCAGTCTTCCCCTGGGCTACTGAACTGGGCCAAGCGACTCAGGAGCGAGATAGGTGGGAAACAGGTAGCATGGCACTGGTACAGGAAGCTCTGGTAGTTAGCCTCGCACTAATATATATTGGCAGAAAGGTTGCTACACACATGCACATGTAACCCCTAGATGGCGCTATCCCAGGGGCTACTACCCCTGCCTGATTTGCCACTAACAGGTTGAGGGGCCTGGATCCAATGGCGGGTGCCTCCACCCAGAGGTCAGGGTTTGCAATAGTTAAACTAACTTGGTCACAGCCCTCTGGGACACTGCAACCCCCCTTTCTTCCCACTAGTGGCCCACACAATATATCAGAATTACCTTCACAGTATACACTTACCCCCAGGACTGGTTCCGGCACTGGGACCTCCTGTGAAATGAGATACAGTGCAACAATCACAGTACAGTACTTTAACATAGACAAATATCAGGCAGTATAACTTTGCTGAAACAAGCAGCTCTGATTTATTTAGGGATATAACAAGGACAGGGGAAATCAGGTTAATTTGTTTGTCACTCTAATAATTCATTTATGGCTCTGTGCACAGGCCTATCCCTATCAGTTACTGTCCCTGGGTACCCAAGCCCTAGTGGCTAGTCCAAACCGTGGCAGCTGGTAGGGGCCCTTTCACACAGAGAAAAGAGAATTAAACAGTCAGCAGTACAGTAATTCCATTTGGATTTAATGTGGCAATTCAACAGGAGCTAATTCTGAATTAGTACTCACGACCTCCAAATAAGATAGGGTCCTTCAATGTCAGCAGGGCTCACTTGAGGTACACAAACCTCTTCACACATCCATATAAAAGAAAGCACTATACCAGGCAGGCTGCATCTGTATCCCGATCGCACTACTGCACAATACCGGAGAACACACAGCAAATTCAGTTCCTGACAGACCGAGTGCAATTTTCAGCAATTCCTCCAGTCTTCTACAGGGTGAGCCTGGTTTCTACTCTTCAGAGATCCTTTGATTCTTTTCACAGGACGGATTCAGTCCTAACAAGCTGTTACACAAGCTGCAGACCGGAACTCTGGGCCTTACACACGCTTTTTGACTAAAACTGCACACTGAAAAGCACAGGGCTCCTTCCTTCTTCACTGCCAAAGCTCAACTGAAACTCCAACCGACAAAACCGGCACTTCCTTTGAGTTCCTCCCAGTTCTTGACTGGATTGGCTGTCACTCACAATAGACTGCTGCTGTTGGTCCAAAAAGGCACTGAAGTCTAAACTACATCTCCCAGAGTCACTGCCCATACAATCCTCTTGTGGCTGGCTCAGATTATGAGTCCAAGTTCTGATTCGTCCAAGGCACCATTTTAGAGCTAGCTTACCCCACACTGATTGGTCCAGTTCAGCAGTTCAAAACCAGAAAGGGGAACTAGCAGACACAGTTCTGACTGCAAAGAAAGCAGGTTAGACAAACTGTAATTTCATTATTACTCTAAATAATTTCTGGCAAACAGTTACATCTTTCAGATAGGTTCCCTTTGCACTCCTAGTGACTGCAAAAATGGAGTGAATTGGCAGCAGCTTGAGTGGTACTCAAACAGAGAAACACACAGTCCCCCCATACAAACTAATTATGTCTGCAAGCAGACAGCTCTTAAAGAGACAGTACCAGAGGCTCTAAAAACACTCACTGATAAATGGCTTAAATGCCAAACACCATTCAGGCTTGGAGCATTCAAGCAAGCTCCTGGAAGTCTTTTGGGAACCCCCATTTGTAGGGGGGTTACACACAGGTGGATTTACTAGCCCTGGTTTTATAATACAAGAGGATGCTTTTCCTGGCTCAGGGTTGCAGCATATACATAGATAGTACTTAGTTAATGCAAGCTCTAACATAAACAAGGCGAAGCTTTACATGCACATCTAATGGGTATGTTCAGTGTACCAGTAAGCCTAATGCTGGGCCACTCAAAGGAGAGAAGCAATAGGCTCCCTCAGTCTAGAGGAGGGGCTAGAGAGCATTTAAGGGGAGGAGGGAACGGGGCAGGTGGCCAAATTACCCCCTCAGCCGCCATGGGAGAGCAGCTTCCAGTGCAGATTCCACAGCAAATAAAAATTAAGTCCACCAAATAAAAATTAAGTCCACACAGTGCACACTTTCGTGTGTGAAGGCCGCCGGGGAGGTCCGCCCGACCGCTGCAGCCAGCTGGCACCTCAGACCCCGGGTCCCAATGTGAAAATTGGCAGTCCAGGTGAAGGAGGGGGGAACCCACTGCAGAAGGGTCTCTCTCACCTCCTTCGGTCCCTCGCAGTAGGAAATACATGTTGTTGTTTTTGTGGGAGTTGGGGGGCTGTGGGGTTTTATATACATGTTGTTGTCATTGTGGGGGATGTGGGATGGTTCTGAGGTTTTATATACATGTGACTGTTGTTAGGGGTGGGGTGGGTCTGGGGTATGATACTCATTTCATTGTTGTTGTTATAGGGGGTGGTTGTAGGGTTTATATACATGTTGCTGTTGTTGTGGGGGGTGGGTTGCGGGTTTTATTATTACTTATTACTGTTTCTACTGTTGCTACTGTTCCTCTGTTCACATTTAACCATTGTTTGTTCCTACCAGGTCAAGATGTCGTACGCTTTACAGAGCATGACATAACCATGTAACAGGAACAGTGCAGTAGGGAAGAGCGAGAGGGTGCAAAACCATGAAAGGATGTATGTGCGGTAGTGCACCCCTCTCATTCTTCCTGATACAGGATAAAAATCCTACTGGGACAAGGGACTGCTGAGCAGCTGCCATGGCTCGATGGGATGAGCCACAGGCAGTAGGGGAGGCAGTACGTCTGTGGACCGTGTATCAATTCCCAGTTCAGATGCATGGAATTTGTTATATTTTCACACTGTGTGCAAATTTAAGTGTTACCCCCCCCCCCCGAGTTAGTTATTTTAGTTGACGGGGTTCGAGAATGCCGCTCCCCATAATGGGGTGTGCAGGGGCAGATCCCCCCGCAAAACAATGACTTATGCTGCTGGCAATATATTGCGCTGTATTGGCAGCATGGTATATTGCTGCAGCATAATGTCTTGCAACATTATAACCCCATGCCTTGTTTGTTAACCCTTACCCACTGTGTCACTGTGTCATTTTTGCATGGTGGACTTACAGTCCACTCACATGTGTTGGTGACTATGGTAGACTTGGGGTCACATATGCAGCACTATGGTGCCATGGGCACATGGAACCACACTGGTTATAGGGTGCACAGTGGTGCCATGTGAGGTTCAACATGACAACATACCATGGCACATACACACAACACAGCACCAGTCCCCAACACCACCCATATGGTGCCATGTACACCTCAACATTATACACCCAGGAGACTGTACCTGCCTGCCTGACTTATGTCTGGCTGCCAACAACAGCGACGTCAACACTGGGTGGCATTGCACATGATTCATGTGACATGGCACAAGCATACAGATATCGCTGTGTGGCGTGTACATCCCAATCCACACGCATGTGCACATACATGCACTGGACACACTATACTGTACACTGTGTCAGCTATCCCAGTAGGCTGGACATAAGCATGTATGGGGACACTCCGCCAGAGGGCCTATATCACCCTCCAGGTGGCACCAGTACCAGCATGCCATGTGTGAATGTATACCAGCTGATGGCGGAGTTTGGCTGCCCGGTGCTGCCCACTTGACATGGCATCACTGTGCACATCATATAGTGGCCATGGCTGGTGGGTTGTACCTGGTGGCCACATACACTGTCATGTGGTTCTCAGACTAGGGTGTTGTGTCTGCAGACCACTGCAGTGGACAGGATGATGTGCAACAGGTGGACAGCCGCATGCTATTGATGTCCCAGTGCAGTTTCACCCCTCAGGAGCAGGCATGTGCAATGTTGCCATGATATGCCAACATATGTGCACATTGCCTGGCTAGCACAGTACACTCTGGTTCCCTACAGGGCATGAACTCTGTTGGCCATGCAACCCCCCCCCCCCACAGTGCTGCACAACATTGGTGGTGTCACATGGCACAACATGTGTGTCCAAGTGTATGGCCACATCACTTTCCTGCAGTGTCTGTCCCTGAACATGGCAGTGCACCGTAGTGCAGTGTGGTACGGTTACCCTGCCCACACAAAGCCCCACCCTGTGATGCTGTGTCAGGGCTGGGTTTACATAATATTGGGCCCTGGCACAACATTTAGCATGGGGGTCCTCCCGGCAGTTGAGGCATGATGTACATGTGACTACCATTGCAAACAGTGCAAACCCCCTTTGTATCTAGTAATGTGTCAGACTACACTACTCATGAAGGTTTTGGCATGATATTGCACCAGTCCCTTGCTGCAACATCATGAACTCAACCCTAGTATAATATTCCACTCACCATCTCAATTCTCACCTTAAGGCCCACCAATGGGTTGCTGGGAGTTTTATGTTCTGGTGCTGTGGTATTCTCATGTTCATTACATGCCCCTCACAAAGCATAGCCCTTATACTGTCACTGGCATCACATAGAACCCTCCCTTCCCTTTCTCAGTTCCTCCCATATGCCACCTACTTCTATCTGGTCCCTCACAAATCCCTGTGACCCTCTAGCTAGTGGTTGGGATTAGTCATCTAATAACCATACCACATGACTCTATTTGTTCTACATGCAGGGGACATCAGAAAGCCCCGTGCTCACCAATGTAAGGGTTCTCCTGTTTACTGCATGGCTCTACAAGCCAACTACATGGTGATTCCCAACCACTCCCCCTCACAGTTGTAATGTCACTTGTGTCCTTGCAGAAAACAGGCTTGTAGTACTACAGCACAATGCACAACAATACAAAAAAGGCAAGAGTACACTTTTTGGTTCTAAAAATAGATTAAACAGATGTGAACCTCTTGAAATTGCAAGTCAGGGGGGGTCTGTTATTGGAGCAAGTTTTCCAATTTAGATACCTAAGGATTGTACTGGATTCTTGTTTATCATATACATTGCATGTAAGAATGATCTGTAGAAGTGTTAACCAAAGATTGGGTGCACTATTTAAACTGCAGAAGTTGTCCAAGGATGCCAGATTCATTATAGTCAGAAGTGTGTTGTTGCCTGTATTAAATTACAATTCATTTCTGTTTTCAAATCTGACTAATACTGAGACTACCCTGCTCACAACTACTCTTCATGCAATCTGTAGGTTTGCTTTGAAAGTCCCATTTTGGACTCATCATTGTAACCTCTATTCTTTGACAGCCTGTCTTCCTCCTAGTTTACAATCACAGTGTAGTTCAATTTGTTTAATCCATAATAACTTGGCCTTGAGCCCAGTTTCTCCTTTATTTGCCCTGTATAAAAAGACTTCAGATAGGGATTTGCGTTCTACAAATCTATATGGTTGGTTGTCCCAAGGATCAAATTAAAATTGGGAATGCATGCTCTTCTAACTATGGACCGGTATACTGGAATAAATTACCTCCATTTCTGCAGCAAATTGTCAGTCAGGATGTTTTTAAATTATCTGTTAGACAGTATTTTTTAAATATGCTGAAATGTGATTGTTATTAATGTGTTATTTGTATATGTTTGTACTGTAATTGTATTGTATTTAACAGCTTAACTGTATTTTTATAACGGTACCGGGTCACATTTGAAAATGGGCCTTTGGCTCATATTGCTTACCTGGTAAACAAAAGTTAAAATAAAAAAATAAAAAGGTCGCTAATGGTTTACTAGGGCAGAGTGGTTCAACTGATCATTCTGTGACAGTACCATGTCCCCACATACTGGGCCCTCTGTCTCGGATGTGGGCCCCCGGTACATCTTTGGCCCTAAGCTCAGTTTGCCTATATGTAAATCCGGCCCTGTGCTGTGTGCAGCCTTGGTACATGCACTTGCGTGGCCCATGTGCACATCCCAGTGTCTGCATGTGTGCTGTGGCAGCACAATATTGTTGTCGCACCATTATACTGCAAGGCCTGTAACCCCCCCCCATGGACAACTGCATACCCTCAGTAACTGCAGGCACATGGTGCAGGACTGTGCTGTTGCTGGCTACATGGGTGCAACAGAGACAACAGCAGACAACAATGTATGTTTGGTACAACTTTATTGACTGTGTAATTGTTAGTAACAACATATGCCCCCCAAATCACACACACACCCCTGTTGTGTACATAGTGCATCCCCCCACCATCCCACTGTACTGTACAATCAAACATGTGTTTAGGCCATAGTGTTACCCTGTTGTGCGGAACAGTCACAACTCTCTGTTTACAACATTCCCTACTGGCCCAGCATACCCCTCCCCCCCGGTGTCAGCTATTGTTGTTTAGTGAGGTGGCGCTGGGTCCACACACTGCTGGCCTGGGCAGATGGAGGCTCCTGTGTGCTTGATCCCATGGCCTCCTGACACATGTCCCCTGTGACAGCCACACCTGGCACACTGTCCTGCACCCCTGTGTCTGCCTCCACCATGGTCACGTTGCGCTGCTTATTGCCACTTTTCCTTTGTTGGATTTCAGTGTCCAGCACTGGCTGGACCTGTCCAGTGTCCTTGTCACCATCTGTGGATCATGTATGGCTGCCTGTGTGTTGTTGGTTGGCTGGCGTTTAGGCACTGTGGTGTGCTGTACCTGCACAGGGCATGGTCCTGTGATAGTGGTGTTGCTGGGACTGAGAGTCAGGGTTTGGATAGTGGGGATCTGGATGATTGTGCCTTCTGGTGCCCAGGGGGGTGGCACACTAGGTTCTGGGACAAGGCCTTTGGTTGTACTGTCAGACACATGTGTGCCTTGGCTTAGCTGGGACAGCCCCTGTGCATGTGTGCTCATGCCTGCCCATGCAGATGTGGTAGCTGGGCTGTGTGTAGCTGGTTGTAGGCAATCGTAGGGGTTTGTTGGTATGTCTGTGGCACTGTTGGTGGGGCCCACCAGTGCTGCATGGATGGGTGGTGTTGCCACACCTGCAGTGCATCTGCATTCACCAGCAGGGTGGTGGACATGGCCTTGGTTTGCCTCTGCTTCTGTGCCACCAGGCGCTCCATGGCCAGGGTGCAGTGTTCCATGACCTCCTGCTGCCCCTGGGCACAGTGCCGCAGGTCATGGATTGCCAGCACCATGTCTGCCTGGACTGCTGTTGTGTCCCTTGTGCCTGCCTGCATGGCAGTTGAGATGGCTGTCAGATGTCCCTCCAGCCTCTGGTGGTGTTCCTGCATACTGTTTCTGATGACAGCAACTTCATGTGTGAGTTTCCATTGACCGGACACCACTGAGTGACAGTAGTTGCCAGTGTATGCTGGTGGTGATACCTGCTCCTGCAGGTCCCTGACAGACTCACCCAAGTGTGCCTCTAGCTCCATTACATGGATGGGGCTCTGTTCCTCGGCCACTGTCCTATGTACACTTGGTGTCAGCATGGTTCTCGTCTCACTCTGCTGTTCCACTGTCTGTTCCTCCATGGCTTCTATCTGGCTTTGACCATCATCACCCACATCTTGCTCCACCCTGGTTGCATGTTGGCCTTCCTCCTCGTCAGCCGTGGCACCTTCCTCTTCCACCACCTCGGCACCATCATCGTCATCCTCCTCCTCCTCTCGCTCCCCAGATTCCTCTGACATGCTGCGTGTTAATGATGTGCTGCTGTCACCATTGGTCTCCATGTCTTCTTGGCTGGCCTGCTATCTACCACTCCGGTCTACGCCTCTGGCTCAGCTGTCACCTGGCAGTGCTGCAGACCCTGTGGGATGGACAGAACATCAGCTGTTGCTGCTCACAGCCCACTTCTTGTACCCATACTCAGCTCTCCAATATGCTCCCTTGTACATTGTCCCAGACCCCACCCCCCACCCCACAACATGAAAAACAACTGTAGGATGTACATTACTGTCCAAGACCTACCTTCCCCCCACAACATGAACAACAACTGTAAGGAGTATCTGAAGTCCCCAGGCCCACCTCCTATCTGTGTACCTGGAGTGCTCATGGGTCAGGGATAGTTCCCACCCTTTTTGCTGGGCCATGGTGTCACTCCCAATGTGTGGAGTCCGTGCTCCAGTAATTGTAGGCAGGTGAAGCTAAGTGGTAGATACCCCTGTGAATACAGCAAAAAATTCCAGACAAACTGCACTCTACAAACATGTTTCCACAGTAGTTGTAAATAATCAAAAGTCCTTTTATTCAAAGCTTGCTTTACAACTATACAACTTAAATCTAAGTTGTATCATTGTAAGGCAAGCCTTGAATGAAAGGACTTTTGATTATTTACAACTACTGTGGAAGCATTTTTTTAGAGTGCAGCTTGTCTGGAATTATTGCTGGGCCATGGTGGTCGGCTGTTTGAATGTCTGCCCTCTGCCCATCAGGGTGGCTGGCCACTGTGTGTCCAGGACACTCCCAAGCATTGTCATACAGCACATGCTGTGTTCACCGTCTGGAGCATGGTTGTCTCCCCCCCTTTCCAGGGGTATTCACTGTACCTTGTGTTGGGGGCTTGTGCCCTGTTTGTGGTGGTGCACACCATCTGTTTGGACCATGGTACTGACCATGGTCTGGCCCACATGATGTCCAGCTGTCCTGTCGGTGCGTGTATGTTGCACCATCACCTACTGTGTAGCATGGTCAGTACTGCGAGGTCTATGCATCCTTTTACACCAGGAACATGCACCACATTGCTAGGATAGCCATTCAACAGTGACATTTTCACACTGCACACATGCCTGTGTGTGGCAGCCTGGCAGGGGCACAGTCATACCTGTGTGTGGCTGTCTGCATGTCCATTGTGTCATGGGCCTCTCATCCCTGTTGCCCATGGTGGCAGTGTCCAATCACCCTCTTTTTCCAGCCTTTGGGCTGCTGTATCCTGCTGCAGCAAACACACACATACACACACACACACAGCTACATTCACATGCACAGTCCCACACTCTGTCACACAGACCCTCACCTATACAGCGGTTGCCACACACATACAAGTTGCATGCATTGCCCCCCCCCCAATCCAGGTATCTGTGCTGCTCTGCAGCCTGAAGGTGTCCAGGTCTGTGTCACCACTGATGGTGTGGCAGCTGAGGTGTGCTGCAATCTTCTTCTCATGGGTGGTCAGTTGTTGGAGCTGGCTGGGTCCACCTCCTGTGGCCTGGGCACAGTGGTGGTTGTGGGCAAGCTTTTGCTTGTACCACCTCTTCATGTCATTGTATTTTTTTCTGATGGTCATGAATGGTACGCTTCTGGGGGGCCACAGTGTTGATCTTCTTGGCCACAGTCTCTCATGCCTTTTTTCTTTTGTCTCTTTTGGACTTCTCACCACCCCTGCTTAGTAGTAGCCCAGTCTGTTTATCTATTTTGGTGATGAGTATGTCTACCTCTTCATAACTAAAAAATGTTTTCTGCCTCTGCCTCCTGGTTGTGGTTTGCGCCATTCCAGTATTGTGGTTTGCAGCCCTGTCTTGTGTCATTCAGTGCTGCCGTAGTCATGTACTTCTTGTGACATTCGCCCTTTTATATGGTGCAAGTCACTGCTTGTGACATTCTCTGCTTTTCTTGGCATAAGTTGTGATTGTTCTACAATTTGGCACAAGTTGCATGTCCCAAATGCTTTGGCATATTTTGTGCATTTGCATAACTTTTGGTTGGCGTAACTGCACCTTTAAGAATTGGGGCCAGGGGCCAGATATTCAAAAGTTAGCATGGGCACTAAGGGGTGTTTGTCCACGCTAACTGGGTTTTACACCTGATTCATTGATGGGCTCTATATTCATAGGGCTCCATGGTGCAGGCAAAACTCATTAGCACCTGAGTGCTAACATACCACTGCATCCATGCAAATGAGTGGGTCCTCCTGTACCGATGCAGCAGCATATTCAGCAGTTTGCACTGGTGGTAAATGCTACCTAAATGGATGCTACCTACCTCTTTTACAAACCCCGACTTAATGGGGCACAACGTCCTGCTGACAGAACATAGTACTACAGCTGCCCATCCCCGAATCCCAATCTGGTGAAACAAGGGATTCCCTGATATTCAATGGCACCGCCACCCTCTGATTACCCATCCCTGTATAGCTCTTGTGTTCCCTGCTGTCCAGTGGCACCCCCTGCCCTCTGATCACTCGTGCCTTTATAGCTCTTGTGCTCCCTGTTAAGCTGTGGCACCCCATGCCATCCGATCACCTATCCCTGTATAGTTGTTGTGTTTTCTGGTTGCCAGTGGCACCCCCCTGCCCTCCAATCACTCATCCCTGTATAGCTCATGTGTTCCCTGGTGTCCAGTGGCACCCCTTGCTCTCCAGTCACTTGTCTCTGTATAGCTCATGTGTTCCCTGGTGTCCAGTGGCACTCCCCTGCCCTCTGATCACCTATCCCTGTACAGCTCTTGTGTTCCCTGGTATCTAGTGACACCCCCTGCTTTCTGACCCACTATCTTGGCTGGTGTCATGGTGCCCTGGTGTCTAACTGCCCCCCCCACCCTCTGATCCCTGGCTTGAAATGTATAGGTAGTCCCTGGTGTCTAGTGGTATCCCCCACTCACTGAGCACCCATCACAATGCCACCTTGGAGTTTCTGGTGGCTAGTGGCCCCCCTGCACTGCCCACACCATACAGACCACCCAACCAACCTCCTGTAGCTATGAAAGTGGTATCACATAGAGAGCCTGATATGGTGACTGCTATAGCCCTTCTGTCATTTCCTTGGCCTACTGCCATATGGGATGACAGGGAGCATACGCTTCTTACCATCCCATACAGTGGACGGACAAGGAGCTGAGATGAGGGCTATGCCAGTTGCCATACTGTGTTCTCCACATGGAACCTCCTTCATAGGTATGGGGAAGTTGGCTGGGTGGTGTGCCTGGTGTGGGCAGTGCAGGGGGGTCACTAGTCACCAGGGGCTCCAAGGTGGCACCAGGATGGGTGCACAGCAGGAGGGGGGTACCACTAGACACTAGGGACTACCTATGCATTTCAGGCTGCCGGATCAGAGAGTGGGGGCACTCAGAGAGTGGGTGGGGCCCTAGACACCAGGGCACTGTGACACTGGCCTGGCTGGGGGATTGGAAGATGGGAGGTGCCACTAGACACTAGGGAAAACATGGGCTATACAGGGATGGGTGATCAGAGAGAAGGAGTGCCACTAGACACTAGGGAGGAGGTGGTAACTACTGGGTTGGGTGATCAGACGGGGGGGTGCCATTTGACATCGAAGAGAACATTAGCATGGGGGGACAGGCATTTGGGGTGGTGGTCCAGTTGTCACCAGGTCTGACATGGCTGTCAACCATGGGATGAGTGCAAACCTGCTTCCGCTTCCCATGCAAATGAGCCCATAATGGCATGCACACATCCCTTAGTGCCTTGCAAGCCCCATGGGCTCATTTGCATTCTATTATAATTAGACCCCAAATCCTCTGGGACATATACTTATACAATTGTTACACTTTTTAATTGGGACATATATTTATACTGTTGCTACGATTGCTACACTTCTGAAGTAGTATAATTCCTTGTATTTTGATAATTAGAACCAGACTCCAATTTACTTGGGACACATACTCATATTTATTATACTGTTATCTTTGCAGTATTATAGTTATTTTACTTTTAGCGGCATCTACTGTAATTTATATATAGACTTCATTTACCTGGGGAAATGGATATTATGTGGACAATCTGGTGGGGGCTGTTGATCTTGTTGGGAAACTGCTCAGATAAATTATGTTATACAGGTGAAGGGGAGTTGGGAAAAGGAACATGGGGTACAGCTGAGTGGTCTTCAGAACATATGTATACTTGGTGCATCAAATTACATTCTGGTCTAATTGGTAATATGCTTGAATCAACACTGGTAAAATGGTTGTCTATCATTTGCAAGCTTATAGGGGGTTGGGGAAGAAATGACATGTTGATCCATAAAAAAGACTCAGAAAGAAATCACAGTAGAGAGATATTAATTCAACTAAGTATTAATAGGTTATGTAAATTATTTCTAACAATTGGTTTGTCAATGAATGGAGATATTCATCCTAATCCAGGACCACACATCAACTCACCCAGAGATATCACAGCAGAACTGATGGGGGGAGAGGGGTCTTCGGATTATACACATCAATATATACAGTTTATTAAAAAAAAATAGAGCATATAAGAGAATGGGTCATAAAATACAAACCTGATATATTAGTTATAACCGAATCATGGTTAAATTCAAAAATCACTGATAATATGGTAACCTTGACAGGGTTTAATTTATGGAGGAAAGATAGATCTAAAAGAGGTGGAGGAATTATTATACAGTATATGCAAGAAACTGGGTAGATGCAAAAGAGGTTAGTAATTTAAATAATTGGTTGGGAACATAAATAGTGTCAATGGAATTAATAATACCTATTTAAAAAAACAATGCTATTAATGGGAATTTATCGTCCCCCAAGGAGTAACTGCCAAGTATTTGAAGGATTGCAAGAAACTTTGAAGGCCTACCTGGAAATCCATGAGTTACTATTGTAGGAGATTTTAATGTGGACTGTGGTACTATTGATACTAATCACAAGTTACAGGATATGTCAAATACATTGGGATTGACTCAGTTAATAAACAGCATAACTGGACTAAATGCTAGAAACCTAAAGACATCAACAATGCTGGATCTGATTTTTACTTCAAATCCCAGAATGTTTCAGGGGAGTGGGGTGTTACCTGTTGCATTATCAGATCACCAAATTATATTTTGTATTAGAAATCAAAAATGAAATGAACTCCTGGGAAAATAATAAGTACTAGATTCTTTAAATACTTTGATTATACTAGATTTATTCTAGAACTGGAAGCCTATAACTAGGAAAGACTGGAATTGATCCCATATGTGTGGGATGTCTGGGATCTGTTTCAGAATGACTTTCTAAATATTTGTCATTCCCATGCCCCAAAAAAAGAGACACAGGTTAAAGAAAATAATTCCATGTGGTATATGAAAGGATTAAGCCACGAGAAAGGATGGGTCTACTGTGGAATTAATCCACAGTTGGGGTGGTTGGCGGCCTCGTGGGTCCAACCAACCAACCAACCATGGATTAATTCCGCTGTAGACTCATCCTTTCGAGTGGCTTAATCCGCTTGTAACATGGCAATGAATGTATGACTAATAGTCTTTGAATAAATGAGTACAATCACACTGATTTACTTTCAGAATACTGTATGTTGAGCTGTTAAACATGATGTACATATACTTCAAAACAATTGGAACACACCTATTGGAAATATCGTGGCTGCTATTTCACTTTTGTTAACATAACTTTCATTACAAGCTTTAAGCTTTCTAACATCAAAACATATTTTACAACTTTTCAAAAACTTGCAATTCACTTTCTATTCTAGGTGCTTTGATTTTCCTCTCTGTGTATTAAAAGATATGGGCTGCACTGCATGATGGGAGTGTGCTATGGTACAGTTTAGTTTTCTTCCTGCAGTTCCTTTGCAGACCAATAGGGAGCTGTCAAACAATCCTAGTAGCACAAGTACCGTTTCTCCAAATGTACTGAATTAGGCCAATCTGAAAAACACTTTATTGAACAACTACTATTTTGCGGAATATTGTTTTCACTTTTTTTCTCCTCTAAACTATCTAACTCAGCAGGACATAGAACAGCATAACGTTTACTGCTTTCATCTTTCAAATACTTGTTTTGACTAGTATTGTTAGTCTGTTTCTTTGATTTCTTTTTGTTTCTCTCAATTTATTTTTCCTTTCACCCATAGAGGTATCCTCTCTCTTTGATTTTACTTTGTTTATCTCAGTGTCTGTTATTTTTGCTTTTGGTTATAGAAGCTGCATGCTCATCTTTACCACTGTGTATTCACCAAGAAAAGGCTAGGACAGATATTGTTATTCAGTCATCCACAATGCATTGCACCCACAGTTGCTTAGAAAGCAGTAGATCAGAAGGGATGGTGACAGTATGTAAATGTTCACTTCTAAAGAAATATTGCTGCAGCATAATTAACAGTATATGTGGAGTTCAAATGTACAATCTTTAGTAACTCATGAACTTCTGTCGCAGTTACAACATAGAACAATCTTAAAAATGTCAAAAACCCTGTGCCAGGAACAACTTTAGCAAATACAAGGTGGGACAACTACGAACTATTTGCATATTGTTTTCACTTGTGTACTGCTTCTTACCTGTAGTGGATTGCCAAGGTATTACATCACAAACCGTGATCTACTATGGTATTAGACCATGGTTTGTACTGTACCACATGGTGTGTTTGTACCTATCTGAGTGCTTCATTTCGTTTTTCTTTTTTATGCCATGTTACAATTCAAATTTGTTCAAAATAAAGAGAAAGCAGGATAATGCCTGGAAAAAGGTCAATTTGGACCAGGATTGGATAATTTGTAAACAGCTGTGAAATCTGTATACTAAAGAAGTGAGGCAAGCTAAACAGGATTATTATAAAGAAAAATTAAAGAAAGATATGACTGGAAATCCAAGAGCTCTTTAGAATACATTTAAAGGGAAACATCTATGTAGAATTAAATTTATCAGTATTTTTACCAATGGAAATCTGCTTTACATAAGCTATTGACTGAACTCATAACACACCAGAATTATAATCCATTTAGTTGCCCCTCCCTTTGCAGCTGCAGGCATCCATTTTCTAAATCACAGGCACAGGAAATTACATTACAACACATGTGCTCAGAAATTGTTTAACCAGGAAAGGCACACTAAGCTGAAGCTCAATTCCAGGTGCGACCTGAGAACATAAGAAAGTTAAATTACTGGCTCAGGGTCACACAATAATGCAAGTGGGGTCTGTGGGATTCAAACCCAGGTCTCCAGCTCAGAGCCTTAAACCACTGCACTATATTACCTCCTTGAAACTTAGTGAAATGTTTTGTGCCTGTGTGATTTGCAGAATATTCTGCTACTGTGGTAACACTGTAAATCATTTTTATATCTGTACCTATTTAGTTCCTGTATTTGTTAGCACTGAAATAGTTGTGTTTTAATTTATTTTGTTGGCATCATGTTCTGTCATTCGTAGGAGTGTGATCCAGTGGCTAGAGCTCAAGCTTGGAGCCCAGGAGATAAGAGGTTCAAACCTCAGTAAAGTTAAATAGTAACTATGTGACCTTGAATAAGTCACATACCCTTCCAGTACTTCTGTTCACTTAGCAGTAGAAATGATTAGCAGCAGGACCCCACTGGAAATGAGGTGGCACATCTCAGCTGGACTATCCTGGGTAAATAAGTTGTAAAAAAATAATTGTTTTGTGTTGGTGTATGAAAGGATAGATGGCTGTCAGTAGAGGACCCGTCTGAACATAAGTAACAGAACCTATAGGTGTGTGTGTGGAGGATGGGCACCTCCCACTTTTGACCACAAGCATTCAAAGTGCATCTTTAATGCATGCAATGTCAGAAAGGAAACAATCACAATCTCATATTACTGCAGTGCCCACCCCACACATACACACTCACTTCCCCCATGTTCCTGCACTACTCCTTCTGAAGGTTGCAAAATAAAAACAATTTTTTATTTGAACACCATCCAGAAACAGGTGTTCTTTCACCAAAGTAAAAGAAAAGAAATACAGCAGATTTTTTCTTCATTTCATGATTCCAACTGGTTTATGCTGTCTTTCCAGCAGGAAATCACCAGTAACCCCCCTTCTTTTTGAGATAAAACCTCTTCACTTCCCTGATGCTCCCAGGTGCAATCACTAAATTATTAAGTGGCTGGTTGTGACAGCTCATCAAGAGGCCCAATCCCTTCAGGATTAGAGACAAGTTCAGATCCCCAGGGACTGTTTTTTCCTTTTCCACTCACTTTCAAGAAGGCAGAATAGTGTAGTGGTTAAAGGCTCTGAACTGCAAACCTATCAACTTGGGTTTGAATCCCACAGTCCCACTTGCATTATTGTGTGACCCCAAGCAAGTCACTTAACTTTCTTATGCTCTCAGGTCGCACCTGGAATCAAGCTTCAGCTTAGTGTGCCTTTCCTGGTTAAACAATTTATCAGCACATGTGTTTTCCCCTGATGTGATGTAATTCCCTGTGATTTAGAAAATTGATGCCTGCAGCTGTAAAGGGAGGGGCAACTAAATGGGTTATAATTCTGGCCCTAATAGTGTTATGGATTTGGTCAAGAGCTTATGTAAAGCAAATTTCCATTGGTAACAACACTGATAAATTTAATCCTACATAGACATTTCCCCTTCATAAGCTTCAGGGGATGAAAAATCAGAATTCCCAGAGAATTTTGTCATAGATGGTCATGATGTGGACGTAGGTGTAAAAGTGGTGGATGATTTCAATAATTTTTTTCATCAATATGGGAACAAATGCCTTGTCACAAACTTCAATCAACTGTATGAATAAACATCAACCACAGCAGAATTTATACAATAGTCCCAGCAGTGGAGATAAGTACATTAAGACAGATGAAGAATTTACATTTTCAAAAATAACAGAGAAAGAGGTAATGGATTTGATACTTAAAACAAACAAAGCAGAAGGGCTGGATTGTATTCCTAATACTCTATAGAGATTAGCCGCCCCTGCCATAGCGTATCTAATCACCAATATTTTCAATATGTCACTAACTGTGCAGAAATACCTCAGATCTGGAAATCAGCTAAGGTAGTTCCAGTATTTAAATCAGGTACCAAAAATCAATTGGAAAACTATAGATCAATTTTGTTATTGCCAAACATCTCAAAATTTTTGGAAAAATTGTGGCAACTCAAATGAATGTTTTCTTAACTAAACATAAAGTGTTAATTAAGTTCCAATCTGGCTTTAGACCACTCCATGGGACAACCGCAGCATTAATAAAAGTCATTGGAGATATTGTAGAAGGTTTGGACAGTGGGATGCTGGTGGGAGCAATATTTATTGACTTATCTAAAGCTTTTGACACCTTGGACCACGGCATCCTCCTGTCCAGACTGCAATCCTCTGGTATATCTGAGCAGGCCATGAGGTGGTTTAAAACCTACGTGGCGGGAAGACATCAACAGGTTACCATCAATAAATGGTCCTCTGGAATGAGAACGACCATCTCGGGTGTACAATAAGGATCAATATTAGGATCAATTTTGTACAATTTGTATATGAATGATTTTGTTGTCTCAGCAGGAGGTGGATTTCCACCTCTATGCTGATGATACTGTTTTGTATACCAAAGGGACGTCATTGTTGGGTATTCAACTGTCTTTACAAAAGGCTTTTGATCATTTGCAAGATTTTCTGATTAGATCCAAATTGGTATTAAACACAAATAAATCCAAGGTGTTGCTGTTTAATAAAGGGAAAGGGAATCATATGACTAAGAAGTCTATTCATATTGTAACATTGTTAGGATCAAAGCTGGAACAGGTGGGACACCACAAGTATTTGGGGATTTATTTGGATGAGAACTTAAAATGGGACATACATATTGATCAAACATTGAAGAATGCGGGATGATACTTGGGATCACTGTTTAGAACAAGGAAATGCATGACAGCTGAGGTTTGAAGACATATAATAACTATGGTGGTGTTGCCAGTAATGGAATATGGAAGTTTAGTCTATAGGGGAGCATCCTATATGCATTTGAATAAATTAGATGTAATGTATAATAAAAATTATCCATATTTATTTTGAATCTCCTTAGAAGTACACATAGGCTGGACATGTACAAAGATTTAAATTGGACACCCCTGGGAGACAGGAGAAATTATCAAGTTTTGATGTTTATGATCAAATGCATAATGGGAAAGGTTCCTGAGTACATTACAGAGAACATACACTTTAAAAAGAACCAAGCAAAGCCTTAGATCTGCTGATGGCCTAGAATGTTTACTGCTAAAATTTAAAACTGTAAGAGCAATAAATCATTTTATTTACAATGGACCTGTATGCTGGAACAAACTACCAATAAGCCTGAGACCCATTAACAGAAAAATCGAAATAGGGAAAGTAAAATATTTTCTCTCGACACAAAATATGTAATAAGTGTAGGGTATTAGTACTAGCCCTTATAATATTTTACCAACAAGTTATGCACTATCTTGTGGGTTCCTCCACTCATGATGATGGAAAAGAGTTCCAATATAGATTCTAAGTATTACTGTATGCATACCGGGTCATAATGTCGCAGGCTTAATAGTGTAAGGCATTATGGTAAACCCTGACCTGTGCGCTCCCCAAGTTGGACCCCCCCCAAGAGTTGAGAATCTTTAGTGGGGGGGGGGGTCCGATGAGTGCAACCCCCTGTAACAGAACAAAGACATAATGCCTCATGGCATAAATTGTGCAGCGATTGAGCCATCATTGGCATTATGTCTCATGGCTCAATGACCCGTGCCTGCTGTATGTTGTTGTTTCTGTCTAGGGAATAAAAACAAATTTCTCTGTGTGCTGCATGTTGTAATTTAATTGTGGTGATTTTTATATGTTATGTATGTACTTGGGCCCAGATATTCAAAAGAGTTGAGCCATGCGCAATAGGGTTGGGCCTGCACAAGTCCGAAATGTGCCATTCTGCGATATTCAGCAGGAGGAAGTTGAGACCCCAAATCATGCTGAGCAACAGTGCAATGATAATGAAGGCATGTGCAACCGAAGGGGGAGGAACCATGCATAAACTGCACAGCCCGATATTCAGCCTGGGCCATGCAGAGTTATGCAGGCGCAACCCCTACCTGCGCCTGCACAAATTACGCTGAAAAAAAAAGGAACAAGTCGAGGGCCACCCACAGGTGAGCTGCCGCATTGCAGGGTGCAAGACAGCAGCTGCCACCTGTGGGTGGCCTGAACTGTTCCCGCCGCTCTCTGGCAGCGCCCCATGCCCGATCGTGGGCTGAAGTGTCCCCATTGCAGCCTGATTGCGGGCAGAACAGTAGTGGTCCCCCAGCAGCCCGATCAGGGCAGAACGATGAGTGCTCCCCCAGCAGCCCGATTGCGGGCATAACTGAAATATCCCCCCACCCCGAGTAGCCTAATCACGGGCATCAGACCTCCCCAAAGTCCAATATCCCTGGTGGTCCAGTGGACCACGAGTAGCCAGATGCAGGTGGCATCCTCACCCCCGACCACGTCCACCACCCATGGAGCCCCACCACCCGCTCCCCGTCAGCTGGCGGGCGGCAGCACCCCCGCCTGCCGCCCTGCCACCCGCTGCCCGCCGACTGACAGCTCGGTAGGTTGCCGACCATTGGTTCAGAGCAGGAGCCAATGGGCGTGCAACCCACTCGAATCAGTCCAGATATGTGAATAATTCGATTGTTCCATACTGAACAACTTATGCGATATCAGGCTGCAGCCGATGGCTCATGCTCTGGAACCAATGAGAAGCCCTACTGAGCTGTCGGCAGCCGGCAAAGCGGGCTGGCAGGTGGGGTGCTGCCCCACCGCCTGCCGGGGAGGCGGGGTAGTGGGGCTCCGTGGTGGGTGGGGTCTGAGGCCACTCGATCACCAAGGAGATTTTGGACTGGGGTGAGGATACCGCCCCCGATCGGGCTACCGCGTCCACTGGACCACCAGGGATATTGGACTTTGGGGAGGAGGTCTGATGCCCGTGATTGGGCTACTCAGGGGGTGGGGGCGTTCGGTTATACCCGCTGCTCAGGTTAATGGGGAAGCCCTCAGTATACCCACAATCGGGCTGCTGAGGAGCACTACTGTTCTGCTTTCGCGATCAGGCTTGCTGAGCGCCGGATCTTGATGGCTGCTGCCTGGCAGGCGCCAGGCGCAAGTCACCCTAGGATTGGCACACTGCATGATAATGGCATGCAAATGGGGCCATAATCAGATGCAAATGGCCCCAGTGCGCCTTTGCATAAATTGGCCCCATTTGCATGTCACCCTTTGAATATCGCAGGTGCTGTGCATGGCGTAATGGAACTTGCACACCGCATCTCAATGCTCCACTCTGACCACTTGCGCTGGTGCAGTTCCACTGCTCCACGCACAGTGGAGTGTGTCAGGGGCTTATTCGTGACCAGCTGCGCCATAGCACAACTCCTTTGAATATCGCCCTGGCCACACCCCTGCACAACTATTTTGAGCGGTGCAGGGGCTTATGCCACAAAATGGCGCAGTTTGAATATCTGGGCCTAAGTGTTTGATGTAAAAGTAACTGGAATTTTATAAATGGACCTCACAGAAAATGAGCCCTGGCTCAATTGAATGATCCAATTCATTTGAAATGAATAAAACTTTTACTACTACTACTATGGCTGAGTATTGCACCTCGGCTCATGCCTCTATCCAGTGATGGGGCTCAAATCACTGTCGTCTGCCATGTTGCCCAGGTCCATGTTGGAGCAGTGCAACTTGCCTTAGCATTGCAGGGACATGGCCCTATATTTAGTCAGATAGTGCTGGTGTGTTGTCTGACTGAGAATAGCAATCTCCAGGTCAGGCGCAAGTGCAAGTGCAGTGCAAACTCTTGTTCTCTGCTTTTTTACATATTTGAATATCTAGCCCCGGTGCTTATATAAACTCTTGACATGCACTGCAGACTATTGAATCTCTCCCTGCTCCCTAATGCTCTGATGGCAGCTGCAGGGGATTCTGGGATTTGTAATAACAGAAGATGTTGGTCTAGAACTAAATAAAATTGATCTGATACAATCTACTATACTACATTAAACAGTAAGTAAAACAAAATGTTTTACACACAAAATGTAGATTGGAACCAACCACACACTTGAGTGTCGGGCTCTTAGTGGTGACTGTTCCCCTTTAAAGTGCAGAGGGAGAAATACATGATGGCAAATATTGTTATATATCATGTTGAGGCTGTGCTCCATTAATAATTTTGTTTGAGCACCAGATTATTTAAGGGTGAATCACCAAATTCATTACAGCATGCCAATATTATGTAATGCATACTATTAATACATTTTATAATTCACAACACAGTATTAAAGGATGAACCATCAACCTCACCATTGATAAACAGCAATGCCTTTTTTGTCAATAATATCTGCTGACCAGAGGAGTTCATGCTTCAATCTTTTCCGTAGTTTTTAGTTCTGATTTGCTATAGTTCAAAGCTACATGGTAAAGTGATATTATATATCCACTACATAAATTAATTTCTGGACCACAGGTAGCAACAAAAGGAAATGTCAAAGCCAAAATTAGAGTCAAACATTTTTTTCCTTTATTAAATAAAATATCTAATCTAAACAAAAAAACAAAGATAATGTGAAGTAACTGAATGAACATATTCATAGTTTCATGACCAGAAAGTGTCATAGTCAGACATTTGCGCTTGCAGTATTACTATATTATACATTATGAAAAAAAGACATAGAGATGCAGAGTTGCATCTGCCGCAAGTCCCAGGTGCGCCAAACTGATGGCGTGGGGGGCTTGTGGCAGATAAACTTTAACGATGCTGCTGTAAACTGTGGAAATGGTCAAATCGCCCAGCCCTTCATGAATCAGGTTGGGTTGTGCCAAAGGGTTTGGCGACAGTACTAAACATTATGCATGATGCAGGGTCCGGCCGCAGTCTCTGCATCATCTTTTGTAAATTGCCCATAGTCTGATTTGAGCAGTTAAGAAAAATAGACATACCCCCCCAGATAAGCAATGATTTAAATACAGACATTCAGAGTTTTTTGCCACCATGCTGGTATGACTCCACCAAGCTTGGATAATTTTTTTTTTTTTTTTTTTTTTCAGTTTTTGTTGACTGGGTAAGTGCACTAGAGAAATTCTGCCTATTTTCAGGCACGACCCGGGGTAGGGGGATACAGATGAATGCAAACTGACTTTGAACCAGACTAAGCTGTTGGTGGTATTTTTAGTGAATGGATCATTATACCTATTCATGACAGAGTCCTGCTTAATTTAGGCAGACATTATTGAGGTCACCCAGTCAGGTTTATTAGCTTAGAATACTCTGCTGGTTTCATGCTTCCAGTTATTTTCCTGATGGAAGAAGAAGATGTAGTCTAAAACTCCCTGAAGAATCTATATTCTCCTCGAAGCATCCTGTACAGCAGTCCACTCCATTACCTCTTTCATTCATTTTTCTTCCCTGCCCTGCCCCTATCTTGGGATGTAACCTTAGTTTGTCAGAGATATACACTTTTCAGTCCACAGATCAGAGATATACACTTTTCAGTCCATAGCAGTCATGTAGATTGGAAAAGGGGTGTGTTTTTGCAATCTTCTACTGCATTTCCCCATTCGTCTCTTTGTTATATGCAGTGCCTCAGTTGGCCATGTGCATACACAGAGTGTCCCAGTGGAAGATACAGCCTCTCTGACTCACCTACTAGGGTCACTGCACTGCTGGAACCCATCACCCACCCTCCTCAGCCAAGGTGTCCTGCCTCTCCAGTGCTGCTTGTAGCCTAGCCTGCCTTCTGAGGAGGCAGTCTACGTCCACCCTGAACCTGGGAACCCTGCACAGCAATGTGACAAGCTGCTCCCAGGCCACTGCAGAGGCCCTCTATCACCTCTTTTGGCTGGTAAGGCTGCACTGTGGTCAGCTTCTTGCTGATGTGTGTTGCAGATTCTGTTAGGCATGACTATTTTCTGTGGTATACCATTAGTGAAGTGACCCCCCCCCCCCACAGTGAAACCATTACATCGACAACAACCCATTTGACATCCTCGGTGTCAAATGGGTTGTTGCAGCAATGTAACAGTATAGTGACTCTCTGATAGCCACTCTCCCCAGTAGACTAACCCCTTAGAGTTGATTATATTTAAGCCTGGGAGGTGTGGATGGCAGAGCCACCTGTGTGGAGGGTGCGGAGAAAAAGCCCTCCACAAACAGTCATTTGTATTCCATCACCATCGAGATCATCGACACATTTGCCAGGCAATGTGATCACCGCTGGCAAAATGTTGTCGCTGTGACGTCCGTCGACAGCTTTGTTGTCAACGTGACTTGGTGGAATCATCTTCTGTTGGGTCTTTATTGCACTTTTGCCTCAAGAAACAGCAAAAATATACAATTCTTTCCTTGTTGAGATTAACTGGCACAGTAATATGAATTAGGTTGGACTGTCAGGTTAGTCTGTGGCTAGACTAGATTGATGGCACTGAACTGGTGCTGTGAAAACAACAGGCTTCATAGATGGACTGCTACAGTTTCACAGAATGGCCCTGTACTGCAGCATCAGTGTCTCCAATAGTTTGCAACATCTCATTTTTGCAATGTTGGAAATTGTGGCTGTCATTTTCTTCAGTCTTTTCTTTTCCATTTCTACTGGTCAGCTTCTGGACTGGAGATTGCACCTTTCTGAATGCAGCTCCATTCTCTAACCTATTTCAGTCCAGTTTGAGTCTTTCCTTCCTTCTATTTAGCTCCAACACCTTCTTTCACCTTCTCATTACTCCTAACTCAGGATATTTACTTTAAAACAAGTATTTGTCAATGCCAAATGTTTGCTTGCATGGTGTATGTTTCAGGGATGCATTTCCAGATGAGTAATTTATTTGAAATGAATGCATAGAAGTAGTGGGAAGATTGATAAAAGTAAACATTTGCTTAATATAAAGGTATGGGGTGGTTGTGTAGAGAAGGCAAGAAATAGAACAGTGCAATAGCTGTACATAAAGTTTCTGAAGTTCAGGGAGGTGTGTGTGTGTGTGTGTCTGCACATACCCATGTGTGGTGGTGTGTGTGTGTATGAGACTCTGTACTCTGTGTGTGTATATCTGTGTGTGAGTGTGTGTGTGTGTGTGTGTGCATTTGTGAGTGTGAGCGTGTATGTGTGTGTGTCTGTGCGTGCGTGCATGCGTGTGTGTAAACTTGCATGGAAAACAGTAGAGCTGCTGCAGCGTATAAATTGTACGTTACTTCATGCAGCAATTCACAACATTGGGAAACATTTTTTTTTTGCTAATTTATCAAATTGATGGAAAGGAAAATAGTATTTAGAAAAAGAAACAATTGATCCTCCTTGCTGAAAATATTTAAAGAAAAGCAAATATGCATTACTATTATGTTGTGCCTATGAAAAATATTTCCGGTCTCTTGTAATAGTCGTATTTACTTAAATTGTGTTTAATTGCAGCAAGATCACCAGATCTGTACTGATAAATTAACAGTTCAGATCAGAATTAGTTTGAAAAAAATTCTGTTTCTTTTCTGTTTCTGAACTAAAGTCCACCAATGGTCAAGTGACATAATTTAATTTTAGGTTAATACATAGAATTGTTACACTGTATGCAAATCCCCCCCAACCCAACAGATACACAGGCATCTTTCACAGTTTGTGAAAGCAAGCATGTCCTTTTCAATGGATCCTGGGCCATTTCTGCCTCATTGTACAGCTTGAAGGATGAACAGGACAACTGAGAGGTCAAGGGGTTTGCTTAAGGTTACAGTGATGTTTGTGTTGGTGGGATCGGAGCGTGAAAGCTCCCCATTCATTCTGGGAACAAACACTAGATTATACTGCCTCCCCAGTTCATATGGAAGTGTTATTTCACATGGTCACATAAAAAATTTTTGAGAAAGGGAAAGTAAGGCACCTTTTAAGCAGGCTGTTCAGATGACGATCTTCCAAATGTCTTTCAAATGGAAATGGACATATAATCACTGATTTCAGATAAATATGTATTTCTCCAGGTGTTTGCTGTTCTGATGTGACATTTGCTTTTAAATGCTATGAATCTGTTATGAGTGAATGAAGCATTCAGTTTATAAACAGCAGATTGAGCTCTGAAAGCCCCAGCACTTCAGAAAATAAGGCTTTCTGTAAGTTCCAAAGAAAACTGAATTTGTGAATCACAATACGCGGCAGTTCTACAATCCAAAGATTTTAATATCTATTGGTGGAAAACACCTGTGAATGTTTGAGAAGTGGGGTTCTAGAGGGAAAGCTGTGAGCTCTGGGCTGTGTGGGCTGTACCCTAAATGATTAGACTTGACTGTATTGGGAATTTAGCTAAGTTTTCTACTGTGAGTGGATGAACCTGGAAACAGCAAGGTTCTTGCAAGGTCCAGGTAACTCAGGGAGTGGTTTTGATCTGTGACTGACCGAGGGTCGGGTACTAGAGATGCTAGATAGCACGGTCCTGAAAGCAGCTAGTGCTGCCTCTCACATTTATGTATCTTGTTGCTAGGGGATGACTGTGCGCCTAATTTTGCTGGTGAACTGTTGCAAAACAAAACCCTAGCTTCTCTCGAATTGTGCGTTTCAGGAGTCGGATGAGCTGAGATCTCAGCTGGAGTATGTGTATATGTGTGTGTGTGTGTGTGTGTGGGGGGGGTGCTGTTTAGTTGAGCAGGAAGACTGAAAGTACCCTAACGCCAGTTACAACCCAAGGGTGCAAGCATGGGGAGGCAGATCGAGCAGCTGTTGTGTCCCCTGTGCCCACAGCACTAGGCAGAGGCTTGCTGTGGGTAGGTATGATAGCAGAAATAAGAGGTGGATTGTCCTCTGTCAACTTCAGCTGGGGTTGTATGTGTGTCTGTGGAATTAAACTGACATCTAACCACCCTGTTTTGTTTGAGCTAATGGCATGAAACACATCTGTTTTCATACACGACTATGTCTCCTTAGGTTTGAAAAGGAGTGGTGTTTTCCAGCGAGCTTTTTAGGATGAGAGGGTCCTTTATTTCTCCTTTCTCTGTTACTTTCTCTACAGGAAGTTCGCAAAGTGTGCTTAGGTTTTGTTGACTGGGGGCCATGTGCTTCCACATACCAACAGGTTAACTGTTGTACAATACTTCCTTATGCTGTGTGGAATGGCTGTGGGCAGGTGACGTAATGAAACTTTATGAGGAGCAGCTATGGAGCTGAATCTGAGTGAGGACCTGCAAGCAGCTAGTTGACCAGCTACACCAGGACTACTGCCTGCCACATAGACTGTGAGAATGAGACTGCCCTCCTCCCTCTCTAAGGTAAAGCTACTAGTGCTGCCTCTCACGTTTATGTACCCTGGGGCTAGGAGATGACTATGTAGTTACTGATGGGTCAGCATTGTTGTAGAGAAATATTTACCTCATTTTCCCTACTACAATACTGTATGTAGGAACATGGCACATTTCCAGAAGTCCCCTTCCCCCAACAACATCATAAAGCCAATCAGCTGCTTGCTGATCAGCTTCATGTAGATGAAAGGATCTAAGGGCTCTCTCATAGGAGTGCTTTGGTCCTTTCAACAGATGAAGTTTCCTCTCAGCAGGCAGTAGTAGTGTCATGATGACGAGAGTGCCTGGTTGCTGGTCTGCACTGCCGAGCCAATTGCAGCTTAAGCTGCAATGGGCTCAGCAGTGACATATCGCTGAAATGCCGTTCATTGTGGCAACATGTTAATTGTGCAAGTACAAGAAAACATAAAAATATCTGGTCTCCTACAGGATCAGATGTGATCAGTGCAGGCAAAAGTGGTACATTCATAGTATTTCCAGCAGTGGTGAATAAATGCTGCAGTTGCAGCATTTAATTTTCATTGTCTGATGAAGTAGTGAGTTCTGGGTCATCTGTAAATAGCATTTAAGGTGTCTTTAAAAAGATGGTTGAATGCTTCAGGAGTGATCTGGTGGGAGGATGAACTGAGTGGGGTGGAGGAACTGTGGGGGAAACTAAAAAGAACCATAGTAAAGGCAACAAACCTCTATATCAAGTGAGGGAGCAAAAGAAAGAGGAAAAAACTGCTATGGCTCTTGGAAGAAGTGGTGGAAAAGATAAAAGCTAAGAGGGTAGCATTCTGAAGGTACAAGGACACACAGAGGGAGGAGGATAGGAAGGTGTATTAGGGAAACAGAGGGAGAGCAGTAAGGAGCCCAAAGGCGCAAACTGAAGAGAGACTACTCAAGGCAGTAACAAAAGGGGACAAGACATTTTTTTAGGTATATAAGTGAAAAAAGGAAAACCTGGGGTGGGACTGTAAGGTTAAGAAGGGAAGGGCAGGATGTGCAGGGGGGAACAGAAAAGGCAGACATCCTGAACAAATACTTTTGTTCAGTGTTCACAGAGGAAAGAGACAGGGAGGGGCCACAAAAATGTAAGAGGAGCATTGGAGGCAGGGAGGTGGACACTGGTCCATTTCAGAAGAGAGAGTCCTGAAAGGACTCACAAATCTGAAAGTAGACAAAGCAATGTGGTCAGACAGGGTCCAGCCAAGGATACTGAGGGAGCTCAGGGAGGTACAGGTTGCATGTCTGATGGCCCTATTTAATAACTCATTGGAAACAGGAGTGATCCCGGAGGACTGAAGGAGGGCAGATATAGTCCCACTTCACAAATGTGGTTGCAGGGAAGAGGCTGGCAATATAGGCAAGTCAGCCTGACTTCAGTGGTGGGAACGTTAATGAAATCACTACTGCAAGAAAGAATTGTTGAATATCTTGAATCCAGTGGGTTGCAAGACCCGAGGCAGCATGGATTCACTGGGGTGGGGGTGGGAGGGAGGTCATGTCAAATGAATCTGATAGAGTACTATGACTGAGTGACCAAGAACTAGAACAGAGTGGAGTGGAGGACATAGCCTAACTAGATTTCAGGAAGATGTTCGACACCTTTCCACATAGGAGAATAATTAGCAAGCTGGGTATCTTAGAAGTGGTTCAAAGGTGGTAAACTGGGTAAGAAATTGATTAAAGGATAGGAGGCAGAGGGTGGTGGTAAAGGGAGTTCACTCAGAGGAAAGGACTGTAGCTAGCGGGACCATACAATGCTCAAACACTTAGTAAGGAAAACAGGAAAGTTTGTAAATACTAATGATGAAGAACAAACCCAGGAAAGGTAAACTTCAAAACCAACCCATCCTCACCCCAAGTACCCCATACCCCCTTCCCCACTGGGAGCGCCTATGTAATTTAGCTAAGGTTAGAGAAACAAGGAATAAGGGAAAAGATAAAAGGGCCTACAAACAAGCACAAAGAAAAACAGGGACACCGACACTATAAAGAAAAAGAAAGGGGGAATGATTAATTGGAGAGAAGAGCCTCAAGAGATTCCCAACCCAATGGTCTCAGTACTTCTGATTCCTGCCCTGCCAGGAAGCAATATGTTTCTCCACGGACAATGCTTGGAGGATTTCTTGGTGATATTCCCTATGAGATGGGATACTATCATCCAGCCAGTGATGGAGAATAATAACTGTGGCAGTGATGGAAATCATTGCCATATAGGCTTTCCAAGGGCCAAAAAGCTCCTCAGGATAGACCCCAACCAGACAGATAGCAGAAGTAAAAAAAGAATCTAAGACAACAAGCATTTGTCAATGCCGAATGTTTGCTTGCTGGCATTGGCATTGGTAGTGTAGAAGTTACATAGCTGCATAACAGAAATGGCAGTGAAATATTGAACTGAAGCCAACCCCACCACCACCCTGCAGAGAGTGACAGGCATTGGGGTGTGCCTTTGGGTCATCAGGCATAACGGCCACGTCATTTCATCACACCCTACCCTGCAGACACTGGCAAGTGTCACGGTGTGCCTTGGGGTCTTTGACCCTTATGCGCACCCCATTCCATCAGGAAATACGGTGAATTGGGTGCGGTATAGGAGAATGGGGTGAACTTTGGGGCCGAAGAGTCCAAGGCATACCCTGATGCCTCTCACTGGCTGCAGGGTGTGGAATGGTATGAGCATTACAGGCAAGAATCCCAAGTCACACCCCTGATGCCTGTCATTCTCTACAGGGTGGGATGTTATGGTTGGAAACCCTAACACCTCAGACATTCGTTGGTATTTTCACTCCAAATTTTGAACATGTTTTTTTTGTGACCCCCACCTCATGAACAGTGGCAATATCAGTTTGTTAGCCGAAAGCTGCTTATGCACAGAGACTACGGCATTTAGCACCACAGGTGCAAAAACACATTCCGAACAGGATGTGAAAAATGACAGCTGTACTCTTCATGGGGAGGTGTAAAAAATGGCAATGTTGCAAATCTGCAGTAAAAATATTAAAAAAACTGGTGTAGTCACGAGTGTGCATAGAAACTGTGCAAAGCACACCCGCAATGTAATTAGTTTGGGGATTTTTTTACAGCAGATTGTCAACACAGGCATTTTGGGACCTCCGATCATGAACAGTGTCACTATGATTTTCTTTATCTGTCCCGAACAATGATTTCCCACAGCGACCACGCATCTCTGCGCTGAAAGTGTGAAAATACATTTCGGCCATGTTGTGAAAAATGACAGTTGTACTGTTCATAAGGAAGTGTGGAAAAATGCCACTGGTGAAAATCTGGACTGAAAATATTACAAAGTCATGAACTTACGAGGGTGTGTGAAAACTGCTCACTCATAACACAGTAATTTTATGGACTTTTGTCACCAAATTTTCAACATAGCCATTTTAAGACCTCTGCTCATGAACAGTGTAACTGTGATTTTCTTAATCTGTCCCAAACATTGCTTTCAGACACCGACCGCACCATTGTGCGCCACATGTGCGAAACACATTTTAAGTATATGTGAAAATGGCAGCTGTACTGTTCATAAGGAAGTGTAATAAAATGGCAGTGTGGAAAATCTGGAGTGAAAATATATAAAATTCGCAAACTTACGAGCGTGCGTAGGAACTGCGCAACACACACTAGTAAAACAGTCATTTCTAGGAATTTTTTCACCAAATTTTCAACATAGCCATTTTAAGACCTCTGCTCATTAACAGTGTCACTGTGATTTTCTTAATGTGTCCCATTTGATTTCACACACCGACTGTGCCATTGTGTGCTACCTGGTCGGAAACACATTTTGGGCAAGATGTGAAAAATGACAGCTATACTGCTCATAAGGAGATGTGGTAAAATGGCAATGTTGAAAATCTGGAGTGAAAATATTGAATATTCTAGCGAACTTACCTGATGCGTAGGAACTATAGCCTGCAGCTCGTCAAAACAGTCATTTTAAGGAATTTTTCAACCAAATTTTCAACATAGGCTTTTTGAGAGCCCACCTTATGAACAGTGGCAGTGTTGTTTCATTACTCAGTCCCGAAAGGTGATTTTGCGCAGTGACTGCGAAATCACCCTTCAGAGCCGATTAACACAATGCCATAGATCATTCATGAGAAGGGGTCCCAAAAACCCCATGTTGAAAATTTGGTACAAAAATTCCAAAAAATGCCTGAGATATGCAGCAAAGTTGAAAAAACCCTATCTATCCCATTATACAGCTTATCGGCATTTCCTCAGTTTACGGTCAGCTTTGAAGAGTGCAGACGTGTTCCCGGTCCACCGAAGATCATCGTGCTGGAGTCCGGAGGTAAGTATGGGGTGAGGGGGTGTGGGGAGGCAGGGTGCACAGTGGGTGGGCGTGGGTGGGGCAGAGACAGCAAGGGACCATTTTGAGTTTCAGGTGTTTTTCTTTAAAATGGCAATGACGCGGGACATTTGCCATGCTGGCGGCTCCCAGCATGGCACCGTGATGGCTGGTGGGGACGTGGAGCTGACGGGGGATTGGGCACCCCCGTCGGAGATAGCATGTGTTGCCACACGTGGCACCCTGTACTCTGGGGGGGGGGGCCAGTGGAGCCAACGGGAGATTGGGCACCCCCGTCGGCTATACGATGTGTAGCCACACTGGGGTGGGGCCCACAAGTGCAGAAAGTGGCAGCCAGGTTGCTGATGGGACTGTCTGGATCTAGTCATGTCACACCTTTGCTTCGCGGACTGCACTGACTGCTAGTTCAGTGGTGGATCACCTTCAAGGTCAGCTTGCTGACCTTTAAAGCCCTTCACGGACAGGGCCAGAGTTACCTGCAAGAGCTTTTGCATTCCCATTGCCCCCTCTGACCACTCCACTCCACTGATGAAGGATTGCTAGAGGTTCCCAGGGTTCAGTTGAAGATATCTGGGGCCCGGGCTTTTGCATGTGTGTGTATGTGTGTAGGGGGAGCACGCATGAGCAGGTTATATCTTATCGCTGCTCACTGAAGCATAGCTCCCCCTTTCAACTGTACGCCACTGCATTTTAGAGCTGTCATAGACAGCTCGAGCAGGCATTGGAGAACTGCAGCCGCGCCTGCAAACACACTGCCTGAATTGGAAGAGGGCTGCCACACCTCCGAAAACTTGGATGATGGCACTATGTCTCTTGCACATGCGTGCAAGCAAACATAAAAAAGGAATCAAGAGAGTTATGGATGGAGTCCCAGAAAGAAGTCACCCTCAGGCATTCCCAGAGAATACGTAGGAGGGACCCAACATCCGAAACACAATGAGAACACATTGTCGAGGCTCTTCTGCCCATCCTGTGTGGTCTACTGAGGGTGTATTATAAATTATGTAGAATACAAAACTGGATAAAATGGTATCTGTCTTGTTTAATGAATTTGTACAAATTAATTCAGTGCTGTTTCCAGTCTTCTGGGTTCATCTGTAAACCCAACGAATGCTGCCAGTAGTAGCAAACCCCCCGCAGACTACCAGGATCATGCAACTGGAAATAAGCATAAAGTTCTGAAATGGGGTGGGGCCACTCAGCAAGTGTTGAGAGATCAAAAAAAATGGGAGAAGCTACCAATAGCCACAGACCTGGACCCAGAAAACTCTAAACTGCCCCAGTAAGTTGGAAATGCTTAAACAAAGGGTACACAAAGGGTACATCAGGATCCCATCAACTGCCAAAGACTCTAAGGTAGCCTGCTAAAGGTGTGGGCAAAAGATTATTGGGATGGGATGGTGAGCAATGTGGATATGAGGGTTTCCTAAAATGGGTTGGGACATGTCTTTACTCCAATCAACATGGAAATAGCCACAAAGTTGCTTCAATGCTTTTAATGACCACAACAAGGGAGACTGTCATATCTGAGATGGCAACGAGGAGGGACCGAGATATAATAGGCTACGCAATTGTAAGCCAAATCTTTTACAAAGTTGTGTTTCAGTCGATAGCCAGAGTGGAGTATAGCTTGAGCCTGTCTTCCCAATTTGGGAAGAAGCCCAGTGGAACAGTATAGAACTAAGTTGGGCAAGTTAGTGCAAGAAAAAGTTAGGCAAACGGTGGCCCCCCTCTATCTTTGGGCATGGTAAGTTTAAAATATGCTCTCTGGACTGTATGTTCATTCCATAAAAAAGATGAAAGGAGACTTTGGAGATGCAAGAACCATGTTTTAGGAAGGAACAGGCCTAACATATTTAATGGGTACAGAAGTCATAGCAAGATGTTCATTTTGACGGTATGCACCCTACCCCAAAGAGATAAGGAGAGGGCCATTCATCTGTGTAGGTCTTCTTTGACCATCTGAAGCAAGGGGGCTATATTAAGCTTCAAAATGTCAGAGAAGGAATGGGGGAGACAGATCCCAAGATATGTAATGGCCTTGGGTTCCCAGAATAGACCTAGGACCTGAATAGGCTCCAGAAAGATGTAAGCATTCAAGGGCAGCATCCGAGTCTTCCACAAATTCAACCCATAACCCACACATTCAGAAAAAAGAGTGATTTCCTCCAGGGCTGCAGGGAGCGAGGTCACAGAGGACTCAAGATGGAGGAGAAGATTGTCAGCATAAGCAAACAACTTGTATCTGGAGTCTCCCACCGGCACACCCTGAATAAGCGAGTTACTTTTAATCTTATGCAGGAGGGGCACTAGATACAAGTTAAATAAAAAAGGGTGAGAGAGGGCACCCTTGCCTGGTTCGTCTTTGAAGTAACATGGTGGCAATTGTGACCCCATTGGCCCTAATTCAGCCTTTGGGTTGCTATATAAAACCCTTACTCAGTTGCTAAAGACAGAGGGAAAGCTAGATTTATTAAGGGTTGCAAACAAAAAGGGCCAGGAGACTCAATCAAAAGCTTTTTCCACATCTAGGGAGACCAGGACAGCAGGAGTCCTGCTCTCCCAGGACACGGAAATAAGATGTAACAGCTTTTGCATGTGGTCACTGGAATAGCAGCCTGTCATGAAACCAACTTGTTCTGGGGATATTAGCCCCTCCCGAACATGAAGCAGTTGGTTAGTCAAAATCTTAGACAATATTTTAATATCAGAGTTTAAAAGTGAAATAGGGCGATAACTACTTGGAAGTAAATCAAGCTTACCCAGCTTGAGAATACGGGAGATGCAAGCCTGAGTAAGCGAGAAGTCAGAGAGACCAGAGGAAAACAAATAATTAAAGAGATGGGTTTGGAAGGGAGCCAAAATATCAATGCCAGAGGTATAGATGGAGTTAATGAAGCCATATGGCCCTGGAGCCGTCTCCTGAGGAAGATGCTCAATTACCTGATAAACCTCCGACTGACCAATCAGAGCCTTCAGAAGCTCCTGTTGGTCAGCTGATAGCCTGGGAAGGGAGAGGGAGTTTAGGTAAAGTTCAATTTTCTCCATCAAAGATGGGGAGGGAGGTTCTTGGCTGTGTAGGCCACTGTAATATTCTTGAAAAGCTTCCACAATATCCCTCCGGTGAGTGAGAACAGGGACCCTAGGTGTGGGCCGGAGATTGGGAATTACCTTTTGGGACTCTAGGTGACACAACCGAAGAGCTAGAAGTCCCCCATCTCATTCATCAAATTCAAGGTAACAAATCTTGTTCCGCTGTAGGGATCAATCCGCTTAAGCTGCAAGCAGCCCAAAATACTCTGCCCAGTCTAAGTTCAGGCAGAACCAGGCTTCTGGATCAGTATGTGTGGAAAGAGAACATTCTGTATCGTGGATTTGTGATAGGAAAAGGTCTGATTTCTGGGAGTGGGATCTTTTCACATTTGTAGCTAGCTGAATGCACTCTCCTCACACAGCACACTTGGTAGCCACCCAGAGCACATCCAGCGCCTTGACAGAACCTTCATTTTACCTTAGAAAGTTAATTAGATGAGTTTTAATAACTGCTAGAGAGTCCGGGTTTTTGAGTAATTGGGAGTTTAAATACCAAGTTTTGTCCTGAACATTCAACCCCCTTAGAGAGTGATCTAAAATGACCAGAGAGTGGTCAGAGATGACCAGTGGCTTGATAGAACAGGACAAAAGCTGAGCCAAACTATCCCTACTGATCAAAAATAAGTCGATGCTGGAGTAAGTTGAATGAGGGGAAGAACAAAATGTATAGTCTCGGGTGTTAGGAAATAGGATATGTCAGGGGTCAACAAAGCCGACAGTATCCATAAGATTGCATAGACCATGCTGACCCGGGTAAAGACCTTCATATTTAAACCAGAACGATCGAGATCAGATTGGAAAACCAAATTCCAGTCCCCTCCTAGTATAATGGGCAAAGGGTGAAGCAAAAAGAGTAACTCAGCAAAAAACTGAGGGGAAACAGTATTGGGGCTGTATATCCCTCCTAAGAGGACCTCTGTAAGACCAAGACATCCATGAAGCATCAGGAAATGTCCCTGTGGGTCCCAGTGCTCATGCAGTAGAGTGAAGGGTGTGCATCAGGCTATTAAAATGGTGACCCCCCCTTTTTTGCTAGAGCACCCTGCACCATAGGCTTGCCCCACCCAATCCCTATGGAAATATAATATGTCCTCTTTCTTCATATGGGTCTCCTGAAGGAAGACTACTTCTGGTTGAAAATGCTTTAACTGCTTAAGTACAATAGCCCTTTTGCACTTGTTTTGAGCCCCCTTGATATTCCATGACATAAACCTGAAGGAAACACTCATAATGAAACAAGACCATTAGAAAATAAAAAGAAAATGCAAGGACAGAAGAAACCCTGGTGTGCAAATAATTCCCTAACAAAAGGTGCTCTGCCCCCCCATTCTCTCCAAAAAAAAAAAACAGTTCAAAAAACAACAAGCAACACCAAACCCCCCTTACAAGGCACCTCCTAATATACAGTAGAGATGAATAACATATCAGAAGTACAAACCCTCCCGATACCCTCAAACTGTAAAACCATCCCACCCATCCATCCCAGAACACAACAAGTAAATGGTCAGAATAAAAGATGAGAATATCCCAGTCAGATGATCCCAGAACAAAAGCCCTCCATCCACCTCCCCTTAACACCCCCCAACAAAACAAAATAATACCATATCACGTTCCTACCCCTGGTCCCAGAGACCGCACTCCAGAAAGAAACAGGACCATGACGTGTCCAAGAGACCCTCCCCATAAACCTTTCTGACCCTCACATCCCGTAAACCCTCTTGAAACGTAATATAACCCATTAATAAACAAGCAATAACAGTTTTTCCAGGAATAAAAATAAAAAGTCAACAGCAAAAAAACCTCTGTTATAGTGCACAGTATTGCTGAAAACAACAAAACCAGTACCTATATCCCAGTTTTGAACAACATTAGAAACATCAAATTATGGTAATATAGCAAAAAGAGAAGCTACACTCCATAAGTCTGCATGGCCCTCCAATGGAGGATGAGCCAAAACAGCCAGTGGTGGGGTAGGCTTAGAAAACACAAACATTGTCCCCATATAAATGCAGATAGTATTATGAACAGTCACAGCATAGACCTTGAGGCAGCAGAGCGGTAATTAGAGGGTAATGAAAGCTCCTGAAGCACCTGGAACATTGAAATGACTTATAGTTCATAAAAAAAACAGAAGATAAAGTGAAACTGTTACCTGAGTCCTGAAAAACGAGAAAAAAGGAAAGAAAATATCAGCTACAGAGCAGAAAAGCCTCCCGCATGCGTTACCAGCCAGAGAAGCAAGCTGTGAGGAAAACTTGTGGGAGAAGTCCGAAATACGCAATGCGCTGACTGTCCCAAGTACCCCCCATGGCAAGTAAGCAGGAAATGTACATCATGTCTTGGGAGCTCGCAGTCCACCTGGAAAACTACTTGAGGCTGGCAGTCCACACTGTATCCCCAAAACACAGATCAAATGGTGTTGCAGCTGAAGGACACAAATCCTATGGAGACAGAGCACCCCAAATACAGCTGGGACCGACATGTCAGTTTACTCACAATGGAGGAAAACCACAACAAGGAGATAGAAACATAGAAACATAGAAGTTGATGGCAGATAAGGACTGCAAGGCCCATCCAGTCTGCCCATTTCTTTTTCTACCTTATAAATGTGCCATCGGCCTTTGCTTTGACAGTGGCCTATCTATTCATATAGAAACATAGAAGTTGATGGCAGATAAGGACCGCAAGGCCCAAGTTGATGGCAGATAAGGACCGCAAGGCCCATAAGGACTGCAAGCCCCAGGAGTGAAGCTGGACTCAGAATGTAGAAAACCCTGCAAGGTACCAAGCTGACAGCCACAGACAAAACAGCATAAAGAGACAGTAGCGCTCAGCAAAAAACAGGTTATTCCAGGAAACGTAATCCTCTCTGCACAAGCCAGTATTAAAACTCATAGAGTTTTGAAAAGGTTAGGAAGCACAGCAGAAAGTTCTTTTTGATCTTGTTCAGCACTCTCATAAGCTCTCTGTTCCCCTTTAACTGTGAGTTGAAGGCTGGCTGGATAAAATACTCTAAATTTAATGCTGGCAGCTAATAATTTTGTTACAATTGGATGATAAGCTGCTTGTTTCAGTCCACAGCCTTGGGGAAGTCCTGCACAACTTGGATCTTGGGGATCTCCCAGCAGACTGTTGGAAGCTCTCATACTTTAGCTAAGACATGTTGACGGTCGAGGTAGTTAAGGAATTTAAACATAAACCGACATGGAGGATCCTGCAGAGTGGGCATAGCCCTCAGTGCTCAATGTGCTGACTTGATAACATATGTCAGGCCATTAGGGGAAGGGCCCTCCAATTTTTCACATCGTTTTTGCATGAAAAGCACAGTATTGGGACCCTCCTCCTTTTCTGGCAGCCCTAAAATGATTATGTTGTTGCGCCTACTCCACCCCTCCAGGTCCTCCAGCCAGGCTTCCAGGTGAGTCAGCTTCTGGCACATTACGATCAGTTTGGGTTCCTGTTTATTCCTCAAGTTGTCCAGAGAACAAACCCAAGTCTCTACATCCCCAACATGCTGGATCAAATTTTCATTAGCCAGGCGCAAAGTTTTGAATTCCTCAGTCATTAATTGAATCGCTTCCTTAAGTGGGGAGAATTTGGTAAGGAAACGCTCCTCAGTGAGTGGCATCAGAGAAGCCTCAGATTTAGCTGCCAGCATTTCCTGGGCCATAGAGCGTTTAGGGCCTTTCCCTCTTTCTGGCATTGTGGGTGGAGTGTGGTGTGGTGCAGCTGTTTTCATTTTGGAATCCATCCAACGGCTCAAAATTTGAATCCAAGAGGACCACAGGCTGAAAGATTGTCACCATGCAGGATAAAACAGCTGGATAAAGGTACACAGACCACTAAATGTAGAAAATAATGGAGCAGGAGCCGGTGAGGTCAAGTGGAGATGTTGCTCTGACGAGCACATTATGTGACTCACTATTTTCCCTACCTACAGTCACACCGCAGACCCTACTTGATCTCTGGCTTTACCCTCCCCCCATTCCCTCACCACTAAGGTTCCCTTATACCTATCCCATGCCTTGTTAAATCCCATTTCAGTTTTTGCTCTGACCACCTTATCAGAGAGGCTGTTCGAGGCATCCACCACACCACCCTTCCTGCGATGAAGTTCTTCATTACATTTCCCATGAGTCCACCCCCTCCAGCTTCATAGCATGACCCCTTGTTAAGATTAAGCTCCCAAAGAAGGACTGGGTTGGTCCAAAAGCTAAAGCACTCTGTTCTTTTTGTTACATCTATGTTGGTCCAATAAATGGTATCAGATTATTTGCTTCTGAATCCCTTGTTCTTGAGTATCCTTTTCTCTGAAAAAGGCATCCCTCTTGAACCCTATTTATATCCTTGAGGTATTTGAAGGTCTCTGTCATACCACCCCTCTCCAAAGTGTACATATTGAGGTCCTTCAGTCTCATAGGGCATTTGATGCAGATTACGCACCATTTTAGTTGCCTCCTCTGGACAGCCTCTATTCTGTCTATGTCCTTCCAGAGATGAGGACTCCAGAACTGGACACATTACTCTAGGTGGGGTCTTACCAGAGATTTATACAGAGGTATATCCACCTCCCTCTTTCTGCTGGTGATACCCCTCCCTATGCACCCTAGCATCCCACTGGCTCTCCCCACTGCCTTGTTACACTGTTTGGCCACCTTTAGGTCATCAGAGATGATAACAATCAGGTCTCATGTCTTGTCTTTATAAGTGACAATACAGAGGAACTTGAAGGAAGCTCTGCTCTTTGCAGATGACACCAAACTCTGCAGTAGGGTGGACAGTCGGGGGGGGGTGAACATTGACCTGAGAAAACTCAAGGAGTGGTAAAGAATATGGTAGCTAGGTTTCATTGCGAAAAAAGGGCAAAAAAATGCACTTGTGGCACAGAAATCCAGCGACAGAGTACAAAATGAATGGGGTGGTACTGACCATCAAGCAGATAAAAGACCTGGGGTGATCATATTGGATGACCGAAAAGTGGTCAGGCAGTGTGACACAGCACTTGGGAGAGCAAGTGGGATGTTGGGGTGCATAGGGAGGGGGTATCACTATCAGAAAGAGGGAGGTGGTGTCACCTCTGTATAGATCACTAGTAAGACCCCACCTAAAGTACTGTGTCCAGTTCTGGAGACCACATCTCAGAAAGCACATTGAGAAAGTGAAAGTGGTTTAGAGGAGGGCAACTAAAATGGTGCAGGGTTTGCATCCGAAGCACTATGAGGAGAGATTAAAGGCCCTAAATATGTACGCTCTGAAGGGGGGGGGGGGATATGATAGAGACCTTTAAATATCTCACAGAGTTAAACAAGGTACAAGATGGAAGTATTTTTCACAAAAAAAAGGTGCTCAAGGACAAGGGGCATAATAAGCTGGAGGGAGTAGTTTCAGAAAGAGTGGTAGATTCCTGTAACAGTCTTCCAGCAGGGGTTGTGGGTGTGAAAACATTGGTGGGTGTCTAGAGTACATAGAATAGGCATAAGGGAATCTTAGGGAAAGGGAAAGGGGTGAATGGGTCAGAGATCAAGTAGCATCTGCCGTGATACTACAGGCAGGGAGAAATGGGCAGACTAGGTGGGCTAAGCAGTCCTTATCTGTTGGCAAATTCTATGTTTCTGTGTTTCAGGGAAACTGTGAGGTTGCCACACGAGCAGGCAGGCCACAAAGCACTCCACTCTTCCCTGACTGCTGGGGCTGGTTGCTGGCCAAAAGTATTTTTCTAAAGGTTGAATTCTAGCTGACCGGTTCTCTGTGGAAGATGTACTGTTTTGATCTTTGCATGTGTCTTACATTTACCAATTCTGCAAAACAATTCTAGAGGACAATATAGATTTTATTGCTTTGTTTTTTTTAAAGACGTACACAGCAGACACAACAGACGTCCACCTCAGTCAGCCATTTTGTTTACTTTTAAAATAATATCTAATCTGCTACAGCAGATCAAACGCTAATAGCCTTTGGAAGATGTGACATTTTGATGTTGGTCTGATACTAGGACCCTTACCTTTTCTTCAAGTCTGCCATGTCCCTCTCTTGCTGCTCCAGTTGATGCTGCCTTGCTGGACCATGCTAATGACTGAGTTGGATACATAAAATGATCGTAGAAAATCTTTATTCATCACAGGAGACTTCTGCTCACCATAAGGCTATGCCTTAGACTGAGGCGTTTCCCAGATTGCTCCAAGAATCACAAGGCACTACTAGGCAGTGCACCATTTTGCAACAACAATGATATTCTGAGTCTTCTTAAAGGGGAGGCAGCTAAGAATTAAGCCCCATGGTTAATTGTGTACTTCACATCAGCCCCGGAGTTGTGATGAGTACCACTCAAGCAAGCAATAATGAAACAGTACAAAACATGAAAACAGTTGAGAAACATTAAGCATTACATGGCACAATTTGACCATAACAGAACTCCACTGCTGAGGAGGGGCAGAAAGGATCTGGACTACAATTGTGACCAGTCAGAGTAGTACCAGGGAAGGGGGAGCTCTACACTGACCTGAAGCTGGGTCAGAGTGACAAATGCCACAGAGAAGGGAAGGGAGAAAGGAACAGTGGGAAAATGTTAGCAGCTGGAGATCACCCAGAACTACAATAGACACATTTTCAGTATGCAGTTGCAGAACATGAAAACAACATGGAATAGTCCTTTTGAGGAAGACATTCCCAAAGAGAAAAACATGTTAATGCAGTTTATGCAGTATCACTTAGCATAATGTATGCAGAGAAACAGGTATGTTGGTACAGTTACTGCAGAAGTACAATTTAGTACAGATAGTGAAGAAGACAATGGCATCAAAACAAGAAGTCCCAAGAAAAATTCACTCTGGTGGCACTAAAGTTCAAGACTTGTGCCAACTTTTCCAGTAGTAGGAACAGTGTCATGAGTTGGTTAAACCAGTTCTAGACAGGATGGGGTAAGGTTCACAAAAGCAACCCCAGAATTTTGAGAACTGTCAAGATCACATTGTTTGATTATGGGAGCAAGGCTGGCAGGATCTGACAAATTGGACAATGTCCTTCTTCATGTGTAACCACAAGAAGTGGAGCCTTGTCCTTTTAAGAGTTCTGTGGAATCCCATATGACCACCAGAAAGTGGAGAGGCACGAGTGGAGAGAAGAACGTTGATTAGAGAGGCAGGCACAACTAAATGTATATGAGTTCTGTCCGTGCAATGCCCTTGCCTTCCTTGGCCCAGCTGCGAAAAAGTACACTGTTATCGAGGGAATAGTGTGAATCTATGAAGAGAACATCATGGCAATGTTGCTTCTTTTGTGGAAGAGTTCCAGGCTCTAAGTAAGTGATTATGTCTATGAACTGAGGGAGTGCTCTTTCTTGCATTTAGACAGCTGCCAGGGAGAGAGGAGATGCAGAGGAGGTGAGAAGCTCTTTGGCTGATTGCAATAACTGAGGATTTGTGCTGCTTTCTGAAGAAGCAGTTGGGAGAAGCAAAGCAACTTGAGGTGCTATGGGAGTGTCCACAGGAAGCATGTCTGTGGCATGGAAAGGAAGAGCTTCTAAGCAAGATTCCTCATCTGTTGAGGATGAGTCAGAGAGGTATTATCATCAACTAACACCATTGGCATTGGACTGAACTCAGCCTGGTCTGCATTGAATTTTAAAGTTGTAGCACTGCAGCATGGCAATACATCGGGCAAGCTTTCCTACTGGTTCCTTCATTTTGAACAGCCATCTGAGGGCACAGTGATGAACAATAGCTGTGGATAAGGAGTACCAAAAGTAATAGTCAAATTTCTTTTCCACAAATACCATGGCTACACACTGCGCTCTCGAGGTTTACCATGTTGCCCTAGCAACCACTCGAGGTGATTACAGTGTGGTTATCACCCGATCCCCAGCCATTATCCTCTATATTGTCTACTTTCTTCATCCTGTTTTTTGTTTTCTGTTTTTCCCCACATTCGACATAAAATGTTTATCATGGAATGTTTACCATGGAATACAGGGATTCAAAATTCTGCTCTATTCCACTTGTAGAATGTTACTCTGACATTCTGTATACACAGACAACAAAGGCCTGTTTTAGAGCCAGAGGCTCAATTATATCACTGTCAAGGCAAGCATAAGAGATTTCCCTGATGAGCAGAGAAAGACAGAAGGGGAATTTTTCACTGTTAGTAAACAAACAGTTGTAATGAAAACTATAAACAATACTTAATGTTTCTAATTTGTTTTTGTGTGTAAGGAGAGTGTGATGATCAGGGAAACAACATTTAATTAATTTATTTTATTTTTAATTTAAGGTAGTTTTATTTTTAGGGCCCAGTTGAAGGTTTTCTTACAGTGTAAAGGCAGCAGCCATGTTTATAATGGAAGATCAGTTCTGGTTGAGGGGGACTGATGAAAGATAGTTCTGGTTGTATGAGGACTGATTTGCTCATTGTGTGATGTGGTTTAGGACCAGGATGACTGTGTGTATATAGAGATTTAACATACAGTCAGCTGATGTTTCTTGGCCAATGAGATTTCTAGATTTTTGCTTGCTGTTTTATTAGTAAGCAATAACACATGATGAGGTGTGGTTTATCGCCTGATAAGAGCACGTCCAGGGGTGTACTAAGGCACGAGGTGCTTGCGCCGAGTGCCTTATGCTACTAAGCGTGCTCTTATCGATAAATACCACACCGAGATGTTATTGCGCTTATAAAATGGCTGATTAGTAACTAGTTCATTATAAAAAATAAAATAAAAATAAAAATTAGTAAAAGATGTAAAGTGAGGTTTAAAATATTGAGTAAAAATAGTCCCTCATTGGTCCAGATTTAGAAAGAAAGGTACTGGTCAAATTATTTGTTTTCTCTCCTGACAATGTATTTGTAACTGAGAGAAGTCTCATCATATTGTATTGCTAAGTGACACTTACTGTGCTTACTAGTTTGAACTGTAAATTCGGATTAAATGTAGCCTACTCATACAAAGCAGGTTGCCGAGCTCATCACCACGTCGGCGTGCCAGAATGGCGTGTTTTTCAATAAAATGGACAATATAAAAACATCCATTTCCACAAAACAGTACATTTCATCTACAGGATACCACTATAATATAAAAAGTAACCTGCAGTTTTGTACAGAAAGCGAGACACATGAGTACAACGGAGCGATGGAGGAGACTGGGAGCGAGCATGTCCCTCAGGAGCCTCCGTAAACAGCGTTGAAGTGGTTTACGTTTATTACAGTCAGGTTTTCGGTAGCGCTCCTGTTTCTGGACAAAACTGCAGGTTACTTTTTATATTATACTGGTATCCTGTAGATGAAATAGTGTTTGTGGCAAATGTGTTTTTTATAATGCCATTGTTGATAGCACGTCATGCTGTACGCTGATGTGGTGATGAACTCAGAATTTTGTGTTAGCTACATTTAATCCAGAATTTGGAAAAATGTTTAAAAAACGTTTTGCTGTTGTTGCTCTATAATTACAGGTTTTCTTATGTTGTGAAAGAGGCAGAGGTAGGCAGACTGGAGCTAGGTCACAGCGATGGATGTCGCATGCGAGCTGTGCAGAGCTTTTGTTTCTGTTTTTCAGTAGGCACAGCTCACTGATCCTGTGCTGTTGTTGGGCTGGGGAATGAAGGGTAGTGCCGGTTGCTACAATACCAGGGATTAAGGACACGGCTAGGGGGGTGAAACAGCCAATCAGTGGCTTCATTTTTTTGCCCATTTTATAAATATATATATATATATACACACACATATATACACATATATACATCTCCACATCCCTTTTTAGTGATGGCATACAGTGGAGCAATAATCTTTGCATAGTTATAGATGAACTTTGTGCAATATCCTGACAGGCTTAGGAAAGCTCTGAAATATTTGAGATTTTTAGGTTCTGGATAGCCTTTGACTGCTGAGAGCTTGTCTGGGTCTGGAGAGATACCTTGGTAACTAACAACACATCCTAGGTAATGAATCTGATGCTGTGCAAAACAACACTTCTCTGGGTGAAGCTTGAGGTTGACTTGTTGGAAGTGTTCAAAGACTTCTTTGAGGTGTTCTGGAAAGGTTCTTCTGAAGACAATAATATCATTCAGGTAGACCAGGCAAGATTTTCAAGACAACCCACGTAGCATGACTTCCATAACATGCTGAAATGTGGTTAGACTGTTCCAAAGTCCCATATGCTGTAGTTCGAATTGAAAAAGTCCTAAGAGACTGCACCAAGGTGTGTACAGATGAGAAGTTGGATCAATGGACACTTGGTAGAACCCACTTTAAAGGTCCAGTGTGGTGAAGTAGGCTGGGCTGGCCATGCCAAGACTCCCTTAGTCCTCTTCAGCAGTGGCTAAAGGATAAGTATCCAGCACCATGCAGGCACAGAGTTTTCAAGTTTTCAGTAGTCTACAACAAAGTGATACCTCTTGTTTGTCTTTACCACCAATGGACATGGTGCACCCCAAGAACTCATAGATTCTTTAATTATGACTTGTGCAAGTCCTGTAGGACTTGTTTCTGGTTGTTTCCAACTTTGTAGGCTCACTAATGGATTGTTTCTGACTGGGCTTCACCTCAATGGTGTGTTGTAAGATATCTCAACCTCTGAGTTTGTTATCTGTACCAGCAAAGACATCTGGATAGTCCTCCAGGAAATACAAAGGCTGTTGTTTCTCTGTTGGAGATGCAGAGGACAGTCGCCTACTGAGGGATAACATTGGGGAAGCTGGAGTGATGGTGGTAGCGTTGACAGGTGTAGAGATGGTAGAACCAGGCTGAGGTTCTGGCATGAGGTGGAGTTGGCCCCCAGTAGACAGACAGACAATCTGGCTGACATCGGCACCCTTGGAGATGATGATTGGCTCATCTGTGAATTTGCAGCATTTCTGGAATACTGTGCCATCATGGACAGTAGACAAGGTGTTTCCCAAGAGAAGACTTGAAGAATGCAGAGCAGAAGATCCTGTGACAATGCCAACAACATCTTGTGGAAGTGGTTCACCACAAATCTTGACAATCTAAACCTGTCTTAGGAGGCACATTGACTGAATCTGTAGCTACAAGTTGCCTGTGGTCGGCCAGTGACAGTTTGAAGCAAAGTCCAAGATGGCTTTGTGATATTTGAGAAAGTCCATGCCAAGAATCACTGACGGTTGTAGAGCAGATACAGTTCCCACCGCTTATAGAGGGCTAGTTTGTGTAACAGGTGTCTTCCCATTATGGCGCTTGGACATTATAACCAAAAGTAACAAAACAGTTGTTTTTTTTTGGTCATGGAAATGTGAAGAAAGTCAAGAAATAAGTGAGCATGCCAATTGTGGTTACTCACTACCAGTTCCGGACTCCCATGGTCAGGAAAACTGATGATGGCCAGTCAGTCCTCCATTGGGAATGCCTCCAACTCTACACCCTCATTACCAGGCATCTTTTTTTGGTCATCTGCATAAGTCTGGCCTCCTCTGCAGGATAACTATAATAATATAATACCCTTGACTTAGATGGCACAGGGAGTTAGTTTTGGACCTTCCAAGTTCACAGGGACATTTGGATATGTTTGAAGGCCTTGGGATGGAGCCTTGTATTGTATGATAAGTACAGAAAAAGAATGATATCTGCATCCACATGTTTCAAACTCTGTAAGTGTTGTGCCATGCTTATCACCCTGTCACAGTCACCTACTCCAATGCAAACATTAAGAACATTCATGGGACAATCACATTAGAAGCAGCCCTTCTTGGAGTGATATGACTGTTTTTTTTGTTCTTTTATAGTGAGAAAGTTGTATCGAACTCTGTCAGGCCCAGTTGTACCAGTAGCATTTTTGCAAGTCCAGGTCTTCCTCCCTTCCAGCAGCTTCAGGAAATCCAAAGACCCTCAGGTTGTGCTTCTTGACTTGATTTTCCCGATTTTCCATCCATTGATGTAGCATCATATTCTCTTTTTTTTTTGTTATTATAATTTTTATTCAAAATTTTTCCAACTTGAGTGGAAGGGTACAAAAAGAAAAAGGGGGGAAAGAGGGGTGGGTAACAGACAGTCACAGTTCATTGAGTACACAAATTGCTTCTGGTTACAAAGCAAATCATTCAGCGTAGCAGTATAATTATATTTCATTCAGTGTCATATATAAAAAAGGGATAAAAAGTGAGAATACATAAAGGGAGGAATTTAAATAACTAATAATAAATACATTAGGCACAGCAGTTGTTGTAGTTTATAAAGCGTAAACCTCAATTTCTAGCTGTAAATAGTCAATGCAGTTAAATTATACGTCTGAGCAAGCCCCCATATTCACTTACCTGGGCATCCAGTACTATTAACTAGTTTGTACTTAATCAGATTTAGGGGAAAGGCTTCCCTTCTTCTGGTGACCCTTCTCTCCATGACTCTTCTTTAGGGGACAAAAGAGGGATCCCTGGACATAATGTAAAGTACCCATCTAGACCATTTCAATGAGCATAAGTCGGTTTTGTCATTTAGCTGATAAGAAATTCTTTCTGATCTATAAATTCATTCTGAGATGGTAGGGAAGTTGGGAGTAAGCCAGTGACTGGTCAGGGCCTTCTTGGCTGCTAACAGCAGTGCTCCCAAAAGGTATCTTGTGAATGAGTCCTTAAGCTCTCGGGGAAAAATGTGAAGGATAAATAAGTCTGCAGTTAGGATGAGTGAGGTATCAAAGAGAGATCTCAACTCCGACTGTAGTTGAGTCAGAAAGGTCTGTATCAGGGGGCATGTCCAGAATATATGGGTATGGTGTGCCCTGGGTTCACCACAGTGCCGCCAGCAGGCCCTTGATCGTGTCTGATTAAAATGTGCAGTCACTATGGGGGTACAAAAGTACCTGGTCATTATCTGCCAGGAAAACAGCCTCCAACTATGGGAGTATATAAGTTTAGCTATCGAAAGACAGCCCTTGTACCAATTTTCCTTTGGAATATCAAAACCAAGCTCCTCTTCCCATTTAGCACTTAAGCTTTGAGTATTCATGCCTAGGGTAACCCCAAGTGCCTTGTACAAGACAGAGACAGTGTGAGGCGTATGCAGCATGAATGAGTTGCTGAATACAACAAATCAGTGGGGAGGAGTTTTCAAATTTTCTTATCTGAATTGGAAGGGAATAAAAAAGTGTCTTAATTGCAGATAGCGATAAAAATCTTGTCGCCACATGCCATATGTTTGACTTTAGCTCAATAAGGATTTAAACTCTCCTCCGCTTTTTAACTGAGTGAGGTTAGTGAGCCTCAAGTGCTCCCATGTGGCAAATGTATGATCATATAGTGCTGGCTGGAAGTTCTCCAATAGCGTATTGGGGCAGATGAGTGGGAGAAATGGTGGCAAAGACAAATGTCTGCGTATGGCATTCCAAGTTTTCAGTTGGTGTATAATCCAGGGATTCATCAGAGTCAAGTCGTGTAGTCGGAGGGGAGGCATTCGGTGTGTCATGAATTTAATTAACAGCTTAAAGGGCATTAAGCCTTCTTCAGTCTCCCTCCACAACATGGGATTGGACCTGGCCAGTCTATACACTGTAAAGGAGGGGTGTAAGGCCCAGTTATAGAGCTTAAGATTGGGGAGAGCTAGCCCACCCAGTTTCCTAGGGAGGGACAAGATGGGAGCTCTCACCCTAGGCTGCTTGCCTGCCCAGATGAATCTGCTGATGAGTTTGTTCCAGGCCCTATAAGTGCTATTCAAGATGCAGAATGGCAGATTCTGAAACAGGTAGAGGGCCCGAGGAAGGGTAACCATATGGATAACTTCTACCCTCTGCAATAAATTCAGGGGACGTATATTCCATCCCGCCAGGTCTGCCCTTAGCTGGGCAGAAAACAGATCATAATTATGTTTAATTGTATCCGCACCCTGATGGGAAAGGTAGATTCCTAAGTATTTTAATTTCTCTAATTCCCAACGGAAAGGGAACCTTTGTTTAAATGATGCAGAGGGAAGAAAGTGAAAAGTTAGTGCTTTAGTTTTGGTAGTGTTAAGTTTATACCCCAAGCATTTGCCGAAGTGGTCTAAGAGGTCAAACACTGATGGAACTGATTGAGGGGGGGTTCATTAAAAAAAGCAAGACATCATCTGCATAAAGAGCTACACAATGTTCCATACCTACCATTTGTATACCCTTTGTCCCCGGGGAGTCTCTAATGGCTTGTGCAAGGGGTTCAATAAAAATGGCAAATAGACTTGGGGAGAGAGGACAGCCCTTGCGGGTGCCTCTAAATAGGGAAAAATAAGGGAAGTGGTGTTCTGAAACCTTTACACAGGCCTGGGGAGAAGAGTAAAGTGTTTTTATCAGGGAAATAAAAGGAAGAGGGAAACCCATCTTTGACATTACAGTGAATAGATAAGGCCATGCGACTCTGTCAAATGCCTTCTCAGCATCTAGGCTGAGAAGGACAGAGGGTATTATCGTGGATTGCATTTCTTGTTCTAGATGCAGGGCCCTTCTGGTGTTGTCTGTAGTGGATCTGCCACTGACAAAACCGGTCTGATCTAAGTAAATTATTGTGGGGAGGACCATGTCCAGGCATTTGGTGAGAATAGACATGTATTTATAGTCTACATTTAGAACTGAAATTGGGTGGTAAGATGCAGAATTTTGCAGGTCTTTATCTGGTTTGGGAATAAGGCATATTACAGCATATGACCAGCTGGGTGGGGGGTTCGCCACACCCTGCAATATATCATTGCAGGCCTTTAAAAGGGCTGGGGAGAGTGCTTGCTCTAAATGTTTATAAAACTCTGCCCCATATCCATCAGGCTAGGGGCCTTCATGGTTTTGGAGGGGGAGATGGCCGCTCTCAGTTCAGGATAGGATAGGGGGGAGACCAAAGAGGATCTTTGGTCCTCATCTAATTTAGAAAGGCTCAGTGATGAAAAGAAGGTTCCAACATCCCCTGGGTCTATCGGTTGGTCTGGTGTGTACAGAGTTTTATTATAATTACAAAAGATTTGGGTGATCTGATCAGTTTTGGAATAAGTAATGCCCGATGTAGGATCTTAAATAGAGGATACAGTGGCAAGCTGGAATTGTCTACGGATCCTGTAGGCAACTAGGCAGGAAGCACTTGGTCCCACTTCTCCATATCTTTGCCTTAAAAAGGCTAAAGCCACCCTCTGTATTCTGTCGAACAAGGGATTCCAGCTCCTGCCTCACCTAATTTAACTGGGCCACTATCAAGTTATCGCCCTACTGGTGGGCAGCCTGGAGAAAGTGAAGTGTTGCCTCCAGGTGAACTCGTTTTTCCCTTTGCTGCTTGGCTTGGTGAGAGGAGTATTGGATAAGGTGACCCCGTAGGACAGCTTTCAATGTGTCCCACCTGATAGTAGAGGAGATTTCGGGGTGTATGTTATCCCTAAGGATCTCCTGTATTTTTCATCGAGGAATTCTCGAAATTGGGGACTTTTAAGGTGGACAGGATTCATTCTCTACAATGTATTTCACTTCTCAAGTCCAAAATCCCATATTGTAATGACTGGGGCATGGTCAGTATCAGCAATATCACCAATAGTTGCTACCCTAAGGGTGTCTAGACATTCTTTCTGTGTATAGCAATGGTCTATCCTAGAGCAGGAGCCATGTACGGCAGAATAAAAGGTGTATCTCTTGTCCCTAGGGTAAAGGGCACGCCATACAGCAACCCATCCCATCTCCTGTATAAACCTCTTAAAAAATTTATGAGGTGCCGATTGTCTGCCTCTTGTAACCCAAGTAGTGGTGATATTAAAATCTCCCGCTAACACTAAAGTACCTTTAGTAAGTTGGACTGTCTTATTCAAAAGGGAAAGGAGAGTTTGCTGGGTGGAACCAGGGGGGAAGTACGCATTAGTGAGGGTGACCTCTGTATCCTGCAGCAAACCATGGACTATCACCAAGCGACCTTCAGGGTCAGCCCATTCAGAAATGGCTTTAAAGGGAGTAAGGCTGGAGATCAGTATGGCGACCCCCCCACACCTTTCACTAAGGAAGAAGGAGGAAAAAACTTGTGAGAAACCTCCCCTAGCAAGCTTTCCATGTTCTGCTTTATTCATATGTGTTTCTTGCATATATAATATTCCTGCATGGGTCTTTTTAAATAGGGAAACCACTGTTGTTCTCTTGACTGGGCTGCCTACCCCAATAACATTCAATGAAAAGATCTGTAAGGGTGCCCCAGGCATTGTATATAGTTTCGAACAACCTGAAAAGGATTTTCCTGTGCCAAACTGGGGATTATCAGCTTACTGACACTGACGTGTTTGTTTATTTTTATGAGGAAACGTGACTGGCTAAGTAAGACATGGTGAGGATAACTCTCTTCTAACTGCATTAAACAAATAACTGGCCCAAAATATGTTAACTGGCCAAATTTAACTGTGTGGGCCAACTGGATCAACAGAAACAAGCTGATCAGCCGACCAGTAAAAGTACTTCCATCTTGTCGGTCATGTATCATGACCCTGGTGTGTGTTCGAGACACTCACCCGTGCTCGCATTGTTGAGAGCATTTGACACCTTGGTGTCTGTTGGGGAGCGGGTGTTGGTAATGTCAGTACCATCCCTGATCATCATCTTTGAGAGATTGTTATGTTGAAGAGGGGGGTGAAATTGAGAGGGGAGCAGTCATGGGGGGGGAGGAAGTTCCCAGCTGCCACTTGTACCCAAAAGAGGAAATACCACTTTACTTATCATGGACAAGGTCATTGTTTTCCTCCCTCTGAAATAGGGAATCAGGTGTGAGGGTATATAGGGTGGTCGGGGGTGGGAATTTACAATATGAGCAGAAGCATGAACACCCTCCCTCCGATGTAACAGCCCCTTGGATTATCAGAATTGTATAAAATGTTCAGTATCACTAAATTCCAACAATTCGGTTGGTCCTTAGTGAATATATTCACCCCTAGATTCTCCCATTAATCCTCCCCTCAGAGCAGATGGTTAGTAAATATTAGATGTGATTTCAGTCCCAGTATAGATAGTAAAGGCTTTAGACATAGGCAAAAATTGGGGGGGGGGAGAGGAAGGGAAGAGAAGCAAGTCTTTCGCCTCGTTTTACCTTTTAGAAGATTAGTTTAACACCTTAGTAGAAGGGAAAGGAGAAGGAGATCAGAACAGCTGTTTGCTATAAGGAGCAATTCAACTAGCCCCTAAACCTATAGTTTGTTAGTTAGAAAGCAAAGATATGAAATTTAGTGGACTGGGACTTATCTTAGGGTGTGAAGTTGATTCAGTTTGTCCTTAGAAGTTCTTGTCATTTACAGCTGAACCGAAGGGAGAAAATGGGGGGAGAATGCTCCAAAAGTCCTCGATCCCCGATTGCTCTGTGGATCATGACCTTTGCAAAACAATCTTTTCTCCACTCTACTGTGTTCTGTTGTGAAGCTTCAACGTGGGGAGCCTTTGTTATTAGGCCTCGTGGTGATCAATTCAGTGGTTGAACTCTGTGATTGCTGGCGCAGCGAGGCAGTGATTTGTTTGATGGCTTCCTGCCCCTGTCTTCTGCGTGCATCCTTCGTTCCTGTGTTCCAGAGCCACTGGGACAATTTAGAGGCTAGGGTTGGCTTCTGAGTCGCTAGGTTCTGTTGCACTTCTATATGCCAGATTTTAAGTTCCATGCTAGCAGCCAGCACCGATTCGAAGGTCTATGGGCCATGTGAAAAGTGAATTACTATCTTAGCAGGGTATGGAGTATGGAATCGTAGCCCAGTGGCCTTGAGCGCTCGCATGATCGGTATGTACTGTTTCCTTTGATTCATGATTTCAGGGGCATAGTTATTCTCTACATATATGCGATGCATTTGGTAAAGAACTTCCCCTTGTTTCCATGCAGCATGTAGAACTGCCTCTTTTTCTTGGAATCTGAGGATCTGGACCAGTATGGTACGGGGATGGGCTCCCTGCGCTGGTTTCGGGTTGAGTGTGCAATGAGCTTGATCCAGTTCCAGGGTTACAGGCTCGGTGAGTTGTATGGATTCTTGTATGAGCTGCCTTATAAACTTGAGCATATCTGAGCCCTTGGATCCCTCCAGTATACCAGAAATGCGTAAATTGTTTCTTCTGCTGCAACTTTAAGCATCCTCCACTCTAGCTTGTAACTCTTGAATTTCCTGATGCAGCTGGGAGATTGCTCGTTCTGTGTAATCTACTCTGCCGTCCATCTCAGCGGCTTGTTCCTCGAGGGTTTCTTGTCGAGTCTCCATTTTTGCAATATCTGTACATAGGGCAGTCACTGTTGAGCGCATCTCCTTGTGGAAATCCCGTAGTTCAGGGAGGACCAGTGTCATTTACCCTTGAATCGAAGTCAGCGGTAACTGTTTTTGCTTGTTGCTGGCTCTACTGTGATGAGAGGAGGCCGAGGCCTGTGAACTCTCACTGCCTGAGTCCCCATCCGTCAATCCGCCTTCATCTTTCCCCTCATCAGGTATACAATTTCTCTTTTCACCTCTTTCAGGAATGTTCGGTAAGTCTTCTCACTGAATCTACCAGATTTCCTTTGAAAATCACTGTATGTGGGAGATTTTTATCAGGGAGGATCGGGATCCAAAGGAGCTATGCTGCCATTGAGGGTATGACGTCACCGGAAGTATCATATTCTCTTTAATCAGCTTGCTGGTTGCATCCACGGACGCTACATGCTTTGTGCAGCTTGTCCATTCGTGTCTCCAGTGTGGAGACCAGAGCGCTTAAGTTGTCTAGCTTTTTCTCCACATCTTCGATGGTCCAGATGAGCTGGTTCAAGATACTGTTAAAGTAAGTAAAGTCTCCTCTCCAAGCACATTTCCACATGAACTAGAGGCTGCATTTTTCTGCTGCAGTATTATGATTTTTTTGGTTGAGAAGATTTTGGTTTAAAAAAAATCAGTGGATGTCATCCCCAAACCTATCAGTTTACCCATTATTGCAACCAGGTTGCTGTCATTTTAAAAAATATAGTACCCTTTCAATCAAAACTGCTGAGTAAATATATATTTTTTTATAAAATAGAGCAAACTGTCTCAGGAGCTTGCAAAAGGAGCATCTGCTCCTGTCAGTTGCTTAGCCATGCTAGCCATTCTCTTTTTTGAGGCCTACATCAGTGCTTTGAGACTGGAACCAACTCCCTTACCTCTTTTATTTCAAATGGGGGAGAGAGCCCCTGCAGGCCCCTCTCCTGAAGAGAAAACACACACAGCCCCATTGAATGCTTCACCCTGGGCCCAGGTAGAGGGATTGGTGGCTGGTTCTGCCTCCGGGCTTTGGTTTGGGGGTAGCCATCTGTTGACCTCTGAACAGGTGTGGAATCTGGTCGTTATCTTTGATGATTGGCTGACACTGTACACTTAGGTGTTGTCTGTCATCAAGTCCTCTTTCTAGCATTTGAGGAATATTGCCTGGATTAAGCACCTCATTCCGCCTAGCGACCTACCTACTTTAGTCCATGCCTTTGTGACCTCCCACATTCACTACTGCAACCCCCTGTACCTAGGGCTACCATGGGTTGATATCCACCACCTGCAGCTGGTGCAGAATGCGGCAGCCAGGTTGCTGATGGGACTGTCTAGATCTAGTCATGTCACACTTATGCTGCGCAGACTACACTGACTGCCAGTTCAGTGGTGGATCACCTTCAAGGTCAGCTTGCTGACTTTTAAAGCCCTACACGGACAGGGACAGAGTTACCTGCAAGAGCTTTTGCATTCCCATTACCCCCTCTGACCACTCCACTCCAATGATGAGGGATTGTTAGAGGTTCCCAGGGTTCAGTTGAAGATATCTGGGGCCTGGGCTTTTGCATTTGTGGCCCCCAGCCTGTGGCATTCTCTACCTCATCAGATACAATAGTGCCTGACAGCGGTGGGCTTTAAAACCACTCTAAAAACATACCTGTTTGATCTTGCCTTTTCTAATTATCGCTGAAGATGTCAGATTAATATGTAATATTTTTAAGTATGGTATTTATTATGTTTTTTTGTACAAGTGCTATTATCAGTGTGAATAGTGCTTTTTATAACTGAAGATGGATTGAATTGAATTCTTCTAGGACCCTGACTGGGGCACAGCAATTCCTTTTCTACAACCCTTAATTAGGTCATTGGCATTCTCCCATATTCCATCCCTGGAATTCACATGTGTTCTGGGGGAACTGGTCAAATACAGTAATATGTTCAGAAATTCCTCCAACTAAACAAAGTCTTTGAACTACTGACCAATGAATTACAAAGCAGCCCTTTGGGTGCACAACTTATCCAGGCACTGTTCCCAAATCACTAGCTGAACTCCTAACTCATATTGACAGATTTCCACCCTGTAACTCCTCATGCTCACAGCTTGCATATTCTTTTTATTCTTAGCAAGTGAAACAGTAACACACTGGCACAGAAAAATAGTAACAAACACACGTTGCTGTATTTCACTGTGGTAATGCTCAGAGCTTTTGCTCTACACCTAAAAGCTAAACAAAAAGTAAAAATATTTTAAAAGTGTCTTAAACAGAAGTATAGCTGTTGAATCTCTTTATGTACTGCAACTGTATTTTGTGAATCTTTGTATCTCTGCCTTGTACCTTGCTTTGACTTGTACCCTCCCAGGTTGTACCTGTAAATAAGCAATTGTATTGTCTAGTGTGCTTACCTGGTTACCAAATGCAAATAAATAAAAATAAATAAACTATTTGGCCAAACCCTGGCTCAGTTTGCTAAGATCCTTCCAGAACACCCAAAATCTTAACCTTGGCAGGCAACAGCTCTGCCACAGGCTCTCTGAATCTGAAAAGTAAGTTGGTAGAGCAATATCATTCATATGATTCAAAATTCAATTCAATTTCCCAGGGCACTTTCATATCAACACAGTTTCGACTACAGCATACCTGTATCTTTTAAACAGTGAAACTTAATTACCTTTAGCCAAACAAAGAAGTTTATAGATAATTGACATCCTCTGGACAAAATATCCTATAACTGCACTGAGCCACACCAGTGGAATGCATTACCTCCTAACATCCAGAAGTGCTCCTCTCTCTCTTCATTCAAAAGCAGTTTCATAACTTATATCCTTGACAGCAGGTGTCGTGACTGCCTTCTCAGATGATTGTTGTAACATTGAACTTCTGTCCTCCGTAGTTTTATAATTATGTAACACAATTTTTTGTAATGTAGCCTGTTCTTATATCTAGGTAACCTGTACTTGCTGTCAGCTTATCACTGTACAAAATGAGAGAAGAGTTATTTACGGTCACCAAACAGGAAAGGGAGCTGGGGGTAATCATATCTGATTACCTCAAGGCGGTGACAGTGTGACAAGGCAGAAGGTAGGGCCAATGGAATGCTGAGGTGCATCAGAAGGGGTGTTGCCAGCAGAAAGAGGTAGGTGGTGTTGCCACTGTATAGATCGCTGGGGAAACCCCACATGGACTACTGTGTCCAGTTCTGGAGACCACATCTCATGAAGGACATAGACCTCATGGGGTTAAAAAGGTACAGGAGGGGAGTATTTAGCAGAGGGAAAATATGCACGAGAACAAGGGGACATGCATTGAATCTGGCAGTGGGACATTTATGAGGAGAGGTGAGAATGTACTTCTTCACTGGAAGAGTGTGGATGCTTGGAACAGTCTTCCAGCAGAGGTGGTAGGATAAAAAGATGGGCTTCAAGTATTCATGGGATAGGAACAAGCATTCTTAGTTGGGAAGTAAAGAGGAGGGAGCCAGAGCTCAAGCAGGGTCTGCTGTGGCAGGATAGGATAGGCAGGGAAAAATGGAAGACTAGGTGGGCCAAGCAGTCCTTATCTGCCATCAAATTCTATGTTTCTATGTTTCCATGTTTCTGTATCTGTTAATTTCTATAATTAATTATGGGTTGCAACCGAAAAGGGGAAATAGGGCTCAGTGTGCCAATCCATTTACCGTAATCCAATCAATCAATTAATTAGTCAATCAATAAGACGTTTATTAAAATGAAAAGGCTGGGATAGTGCAGATACTGTACTAACTTACAGGTTAGACATTACAGTTGATCACCCTGTGACTTTCTTTTGTTGTTGGCCACTAGGTGGAGCTCTTATGTTATTTGTTACTTGATGTTAGTTCAACACTTCAAGGCACCCACACATTCAGCCTCCTTTATGAATATCTTAACACTTCCTGCTAAACATCCCCTCAGAGCTATAGCTCTGTTCCCGATTCATTGTTCATCCACCCTTCCTTTTAAGATCTTTTAACCATTTTCTTAAGTCCTTTTAAGCCTTCTCACGTTCCTATCATAACTGTTTTTTGAAACAATGTATCACAGTGTATATATAACTTCAGCATCTTCTGCTTAATTTGCTATTGCACCTGGTGACGGGACCTGTGGGCAGTGTTGGGTAAGTTACTTCTTCTATTTCTTTCTATTACGTTTGGAAACTTGTTCCAGAAAGCTCTGTGCGGTCACTAGCAAGGATGGAGAAGTACTAGAAAAAGTAATACACCTTACAATTATAGTTATTCATTTCTTTTTATACAAAAACAATACAAAGATAATGAAAACCTATAACAGATTACATATTTTGAAATAGGTTAGTTACTAGTTACTTTCAAATAAATATAATTAGTTACAGTTATGTATTTTATTTGTACAAAAATACATAAGTAATTGTAACTGTAAGGTGTATTACTTTTTCCAGTACTTCTCCATCCTTGCTAGTGACACCACAGAGCTTTCTGGAACAAGTTTCCAAAAGTAATAGAAAAAGTAACTTACCCAACACTGCCTGTGGGGCCCTGAAAACTTGTGTACTATACCATCTCTGTACAAAACATATGTTGGTCCTGTAAGCCCCCTCCACTCTATGTCTAGGGGTCCTGATGGTTAACATGGCGAGGTGCTCAAGCAATGCAGGATGTCCAGACACTAGAAAAGAGATGGAGCACATACCATAGCAACAGGTCTACCTTAGTGCAGGCTGGAGTTCTGGAAGCATTCATTGCAGAGACAGAGGAGACCGGGACTTAAACCTGGTACCTGTGGGAGCAAGGTGATAGGGTGTAGCCCAAATTCATGCAGGGAACAGAAGCAGAACACTCTTCAAATTAAAAAATAAACTGATTTATTTTAGAACAGAACACAGCTGCTGGGGGCTGGTAGCACATACCGGGAGAAGATGGGAAAATAGTGGCAGAGCCATGGCACATAGCTTGAGGCCAAAAAGGCCAGGAGACTGAGATTCAAGCAGAGCTGGGGAGGCTCTCTACACTGGGCAGCAGAAACACTCGATGGGGCACAGGACCCACCAAACAACACTGTGGCCTGACCCCTCACAACACCAGCATCCCGGACTTAAATATTTCACCACTCTAATTGCTTCCTGGAATGGAAGACACCACCTCAGCTAAGACCTCAGCTCTCTCTCTCTCTCTTTCTCTCTGTTTACCTGCAAAGCACGGCCTAAGTCAGACCCCTGGCATCCCAGAGCAGGCTCAATACGGGACATGCCAGGGCACTCTCAGTCTCGTCTTGCTGATCACAGGCTGTCCACAATTTAGGAGGATTCAATTCAATTCAAGTTTATTGTAGGAAAACTCCATTGAGCAAGCTCATTCACAAGGAGATCGTAGTACAAGACAGGTGTACAACAACAAGTTTACAAATTAAAAGGGTCATACTTTGAATACGACAATGGGTGTCATACATCACAATGTACAATCACAGTAAAAATAGGTCCTGGTGATAAAATAGAACAGCAATGAGGCAATTTACATAATGCAACAATGCGACAATCTGCTGTAGGATGCATAAGACAATGGGTGTAGTACATCACAACATACTATCACAGTAAAAACAGGTCCTGGCAACAAGAAAGTGCAATAATGAGGCGAATTACATGATGCAACAATGCAGCAATCTGCAATAGGATGTAGAAAAGGCAAGGAATGCAGCAGAGGAAGGGGACAGGAGTGAGTAAAGACGTGAAATAGACAGTTAATAGGGATAGGAGTGCTATAGGAGAGGGTAGAGGACTTAGGCAGCAACAGGATAACACGTGAGACAGGGACAGAGGGGAAGGTTAGAGGGAAAGAGGGGAAAGAAGATTTAGTCGGAGTGCCACACCTGGTAAAAAGGCTAGAGGGCTGCCACCACCTCTAGGTCCCATGCCTTGGGCTGCCACCACCAAGATGCCCCCACCGCCTCATCAGCTGCTTCAAAGAACCAGGCACTGACCCACCCTGGTGCTGTGGAGCACAAGATGGACCCAAAACTTTACATCTCTCCATGGGCCGTGGCTCCCAAATGAACAGATTCAGTTCCACAACTGCAGGGCCTACCACCACCCTATAATCCCAAGTGGTTCACTTACAGCACTGCAACGCTCATGCCTGAATCCCAACCCTGGCCTCACTTAGGTGATTCTACTCCTGAAGGGTCTCCTCTTCCGTCTTTCTAACCTAGACTTATATACGCACTGGCCCCACCCACAACTCTGCCCAGGGGTAGAGATTACAAACAGCAGGGCCATAAAAGAAAAAGGAGGGAGAGGGTATTATAGTAAGCTCTCCCAAAAGGGGGGGTCTTACATTCTACCACACTTGAATCCATTCCCCTCCTGGGGAATGGGTCACCCCAGCACCCCAACAAGAGGGGGCCAACAGGATATGCATACCCTTCCACCATCTTGCCCCCCCACAAGGGAGATGCTGGACACATGTTGGGGACCCCAAAGAAAAGCCCAAAATACAGTTGCTGCTGCCCACAAGGCCCAGCCTCAAGACACCCCACCCAGCACATGTCCTGTAACACAAGTAATACAGTAACTGCTTAGAATAACATATATGCCAGCACAAGATAAAACACAACTGTTAAAGATTAATTTCCTGTCTACAACAACCTCACTCTCAGCTAGCATTCCCACAATCAGCCACTCAACCAATCACTCCACATGCTCGCACTACAAATTCACAGACCCGCTCAGACACACACTCGCACGCGCGCATGCGCACACGCCCACACACACACACACACACAATTAGCCAGGCAACCCTAATCATTCAGTCTCAAGCCTACACAAACCCCCTCTTGCTGCATTAGGCCACATACAATAATGTAGAGTCCATAAGAGCAAGATTCATTTCCCAAAACAATGGTATAAAAGTCTCAGGAATGTCCAGTATGGGGCAAAGTCCTAAATTCGTACTGGAACACCTGGCACAGTCTCCTCCTAGCTGGTCTCCACTGTACCAGAGTCTCTCCCCTTTGCATGGATTCCCACTCCAAACAGTAACTAGAACTGTGATATTTCAACAAACAAACTGGAACAGTTCACCAATCAGAGTCCCAAAGGCACCAACAGTCCTGGCATTGAATCAGCAACTGGAGAGGTTCAGCCTTCACCATGCCGAGACACCACTGCATGGGTAGTAGTACTGGGGGTCTCGTTTTTTTAACTTCATTTCCAAAGAAGCCGGCGGAGATCATGCAGTATTTCATCTGATGTCCTGAGAAATGTTTAAAGAGGGTCAGTCCTGCCCGTGCTGTGGAGTGGCACAGTGAGCGGTCACATTGGGTTAACTCATCTGATGGAGGTCTGAACTGGTTAACATGGAACTGGACCTTGTTCACCATTCCCCTGATGACCCAGTCCACATGTTGTTCCTCTATCACATCCCACAGGTGCTCTCAGATGTAAGGATACTGTTCTTGGGGATATTCCACATGAATGTGGCAGTGGATCCACCGCTCGGCCTGTGACCATTCAGGAATACTGTGAATACTAGTCCTCTGGGGCTGGATCTCCTCAAGCCAGACTCCAGGGCGGTACCTCAGGTTTATGGATCATCAGGCAACAATCCATCCATATGATCCCTAAGGCCCGCCAACATCCCCAGGAGGCATGAAATGGTATCTGGCAAGGTTAGGACAGGCCTCCTATAAGGCTAGAGAATAACATGATAGATTTCCTGATCTTGAAACTGCAGGGATTTAGGTGCTTGCTGGGGGGACAATATGAGAGGCTCCACATGGTCCAACTCAGATAACCTTTCCTTTTCCTCCTGCACCACTAGGGACTCCTTTCCTGAAGCATCTCCCATTTTGGAGGTAACACTGCCACCTCTGGCGGGTGAGGGAGCACAGTCTGACCCTCTGGACACTGAGGGATCAGCAGATTTCAAAGGCTTACCTCGCTCTCTCCCTCTGCCATGGAGAGACTCAGAAGGTGGCAGTGGGGAAGGGCTGAGTAGATATCTGTACCCCTCTTCACCAGATGGTTTCTCCTCCTGCACAGCTTCCACCACCACAATAGCATCAGGAGTGGTGTATTCCAAGGGATTGACCAATTTTACTTCATCCCATGCCTCCAGACTGCCCATTGATAACAAGGAAGCTGCACATTGAAAGTACAGATGGCCAAGTCCACTCAGCAGAGTAAGGGGGCAAAGTGTAGAAACCCTAAAGTGCCCCCCTGGACACAGATGGAAATGAAAGGGACATGAACTACACCCACATCTTGATAGCTACAGCAGACACATAAGTCAGTTGGTGTTCCTTGACCCGCATTAGCCCAAAGCCAGGAGAGCAGTGAGGCCAGTACAAGGCCTGTGGCTCCAATTCTGCAGAATGTTTAGCCATTCTTCACTCCTCCTACACTCCTTCACAGCACCTCGTGTCTCTCTAAGATGGCGCCTACTATCCTTCCTCCCAAGATCCTGCTCTCTCATCCCAGTCAATCAGGATGCAGCAACAGTTCATTAACATCCTCTTGAATAGGGAAAGGGCTGGTGCATAATGGCGCCAGTTCCCCAAGGCACAAAACCATACAAGATGGTGACACACAGTCCATGACGCAGGTAACAATTCCAGTCATGGGCCCAACAATGTCACTGCTTAAGCAGGCCCAGAAACTGTTTGGTCTCCCCAAACATAGCATCCAGGATGAGCCCCCACGTTTGTAACCCTCCTTCCGCCCTATCTCTAGGGGTCCTAATAGTTAAAATTAGCAGCGGAGGGCCCAGACAATGCAGGATGTCCAGTCACTAAAAAAAAGATAGAGCACTTACCTTAGCTGAAGGTCTACCTTAGCCTTAGTGCAGGCTGGAGTTCTGGATTTGCTGCAGAGACAGGGGAAACACAGAACTCAAACCTGGTACCTGCAGGAGCAAGATGTTAGAGGGCAGACCAAATTTATGCAGGGAACAGAAGTGAAACACTCTCCAAATTAAAAAATAAATAGATTTATTTTAAAACAGAACACAGCTCCCCGAAACTGGGAGCACATAAAGGGGGAAGGTGGTAAACAGCGGCAGAGCCACAACACATAGCTTGAGGCCAAAAAGGCCAGGAGACTGAGCTTCAGACAGAGCTGGGGAGGCTGTCTACACTGGGCCACAGAAACACTCAGCAGGCTGCAGGACCCACCAAACAACACTGCAGCGTGACTCCTCATAACACCTGCAACCCAGACTTAAACATTTCACTGCTCTAATCGCTTCCTGGAATGGAAGACACCACTGTGGTTACCGCCACCTCATAGCTCTCTCTCTCTCACTCTCTGTCTCTCTCTCTCTCTCTCTGCAATGCAGGGCCTAAGTCAGACTCCTGGCATCCCACAGCAGGCTCAATATGAGCCATGCCAGAGCACTCTTGACCTCTTCTCTCTCCCCGCAGGCTGTCCAAAATTTAGGTGGAGCGCCACACTGGGTAAAAAGGCTAGAGGGTTCCCTCCACCTCTAGGCCCCACATCTTGGGCTGCCACCACTGAGATATCCCCACCTCCTCAGCAGCTACTTTAAATTACCAGGCCCTGACCCACCCCAATGCCATGGAGCACAAGGTGGGCCCCAAACTTCACACCTCTCCATGGGCCATGGCTCCCAAATGAACAGGCCCAGTCCCACCTCTGCAGGGCCTACCACTACCCTGTAATCCAGAGCGGTTCACTTATGATGCTGCAACACTCATGCTCGAATCCCAGGGCAGGGGTTCAAACCCCGGCCCTTCGTAGGCGACCCTACTCCTAGAAGGCCTCCTCTTGCCTCTCTTTAACCCAGACTTATATACTCACTGGCCCCATCCACACCTCCACCCAGGGGCAGAGATTTCAAACAGGAGGGCCATTAAAGGAAAATGGAGGAGAAGGTTATTGTAGTAAGCCCTCCAAAAAGGGGGGGCTTACAGTCCAATAAAATATATCACATTATCCAGTGACTCCTGCATTTCAAGGACCAATACGGCTAACCTCTCTTTTTTAACTAAGATGTTTGCTGGTGCAAATAAAGTCAAATTTAGCACAGACTGTGTGTGGAAGCTTACCACTTATGATTGCCAGATGCATAAACAGCAGAAATATTTGCTTCAAACCCTCTTTAACAATAATAGTAGTTCAGTTTAGACACCACATTATGTTTCAAAAGTTAGGTAAGGTTCTGGATGCAAAGTTCTTCTTCTCATTTACTTCTCTTGTAGCAATAGTTGCTTTACAAAAGGTCCCTTTTCTTCATATATACTTTTTACACCCTTGTCGCTGGCATTAGATGGATGTGCTGCCTTTCAGGACACACGCACAGGCACTGTAGCCATCATGCTGCCATGGTGAAGGGGGATTTACCCCTTTAGTTGCCCATTACCCACCTTCCCCCAAGGACACCTGCATAAAGACATTACGTCCAGGCAGTCAGTGTGCTGTCTGCAAGCACCAAATGGGGTCCTCCCCTTCCCTACGCCGCTGTGTATGCATTACCACCCGTGCACCCACAGGTGGCAGTGATGCAGTGGTGCGATGCCCTCCCACCCCAGAGGAAGGAAGTGTCCTCCGAGACACTTAGTCCTCCTCCCCCTGCCGGCCCTGATGACCCAGGCTTGTTCCCAAACCCAGGTTACTGACATCATGGTGATAGGGCCACCGCTGTGCCTCCGGTTCAGCATAAAAGGTCCCCTTTAAAGCAGAAGTAGTAGAGTTGTTACCTGGCAATCTTTAGACTACCCTCCAAATAGCTGGCTGATCCAGTCATGATTCTGATGTGTTGGGCAGCTTCTTCTTTCAGCACAGATCTGTTGGAGAAATTGAAAGCTCATTCCATAACAAAAGTCTCATTAATTGTGAACCTCTTCTGAAATATTTTTAAAACTGTGGAATATCAGGTGCCTCCTGTGGTCCGTAATGGTTTCTTTCATTTTAGGAACATCACATAGAAACATAGAAGTTGACGGCAGATAAGGACCGCAAGGCCCATCCAGTCTGCCCATTTCTTTTTCTACCTTATAAATGTGCCATCAGCCTTTGCTCTGTCAGTGGCCTATCTATTCATACTCATTTGTATTGCTCCCTTATGCCTATCCCATGCCTGTTTGAAGTCCTGCACTGTATTCATAGCTACCACTTCTTGAGGTAGGCCATTCCATGCATCCACCATCCTTTCTGTGAAAAGAATTTCCTCACATTCCCCTTAATCGCCCCCTCTAATCTCATGCTGTGTCCTCTTGTCCTGCTATTTTTCTTATATTTAAACATGTTAGACTCTTTCACCTTGTTAATGCCCTTAAGGTGTTTGAATGCCTCGATCATATCACCTCTCTCCCTCCTTTGCTCAAGGGTATTCATATTGAGCTCTGTTAATCTGTCCTCATATGTCTTCTGATGCAGTCCCTGCACCATTTTGGTTGCCCTTCTCTGGACTGCCTCAATTTGGTTAATGTCCTTGTGAAGGTGTGGCCTCCAATACTGCACGCAGTACCCAGATGGGGCTCTAACCAGGCCCTGTAAGAGGGATTATTATCTCCTCCTTACGACTTGTAGATACCCCTACTAATACACCCTAACACCCCCAGCCTTACCTACTGCTTTAGAGGTCTGCTTGGATGATTTCAGGTCATCAGTGATGATGATGCCCAAGTCTCTTTCTTCCTTTGTGACTGCTACTAACTCCCCTCCCAGCCTATAGGTGGCTTCAGGGTTTCTCTTCCCTATGTGCATGATCTTGCACTTCTTTGCATTAAATCCCAGTTGCCACTCTTCTGACCATTTTGCTAGTTTATCCAGATCTCTTCTCATTCTGCCCACCCCATCTGGATCATCTACTCTGTTGCAGATCTTGGTGTCATCTGCAAACAGACAAGCCTTACCCTCTAGTCCATCGGCAAGGTCACTAATGAAGATGTTGAAGAGGACTGGCCCCAGGACTGATCCTTAAGGTACCCCACTTGTGACTTGCATCTCTTCTGACTGTATACCATTTACCTCCACTCTCTGTTTTCTGCCCGTCAACCAGTTTGCCACCCAGTTGACCAACTTCTGACCCACCCCGAGCCTACCCAGCTTATTTATCAATCTTCTATGTGGAACAGTGTCAAAAGCTTTGCTGAAGTCAAGGTAGGTGACATCAACTGCTCCCTTGGTCCACCACTCTGGTTACCCAGTCAAAGAAATCTATGAGATTAGTTTGACAGGACCTTCCTTTTGTAAACCCATGCTGTCTTGGATCCTGTGCCCCTATGGATTCCAGGTGTTGCCCTATCCTTTCCTTAAGGAGTGCCTCCATAATCTTGCCCACTACTGGAGGTAAGACTGACTGGTCTGTAGCCCCTGCCTCCTCCCTGCTACCACTCTTGTGGAGTGGGATCACATGAGCCCTTCTCCAGTCTTCTGGGACCTCTCCTGTGCTCAGAGACTCACTAAACAGATTCTGCTAATGGCTCTGCTAGTTCCACCTTTAGCTCCTTAAGTACCCTGGGATGTATGCCATCAGGTCCCATTGCCTTATCCACCCTGAGCTTAGCAAGCTCTTGTAGGACCCTTTCTTTTGTGAAGGGAGTAGTGCTCACCTCCTCCCCACCTGTGTCCATGGTGCTGAGCTGTGGGCCCTGCCCTACCTTCTCTTCAGTAAATACTGAGCAAAAGTATCTATTTAGGATAGATGCTTTTACATGGTCCTCCTCCTCACATGCTCTCTTTTCTCCATTAAGCTTAGCAATACCTCCTCTGGACTTTCTCCTTTCACTAATGTATCTATAGAAAGTCTTGTCACCTTATTTTACTGTTCGTGCTAGTGTTTCCTCAGTTTGGGACTTTGCCTGCCTTACTGCCTTCCCTGCTTCCCTTAGGGCAGTTTGGTATGCCTCCCTATCTTCATCCCGCTGTGTTCCCTTATATTTCCTGAAAGGCCAGCCTTTTGGCTCTGACCCTTTCTGCTACTGTATTTGAGAACAAAGTGGTTTCCTTCTTCTTTGCACTTCCTTTTCTGTCTAACACAATGGGATGTTGCTTCAAGTATTGCATCCTTAATGCTTGCCCACTTTGCCTATACCCCTCACCTGTGTTTCTTTTTGCCAGGGCTAGCTTAACTCTGTTGGCCATCTTATCAAAGTCAGCTCCTCTGAAGTCCCATATTTTTGCCTTGGAATGGGATGATTTAGATGTAGTAGCCAAATTGAACCATACCATGTGATGGTCACTGGCCCCCAGGTGACCTTCTACCTGGAGATCTGTGATCCCTTCCCTGTTAGTCAGTATTAGATCTAGGATAGCCCTGTCTCTTGTGGGTTGTTGTACCAGTTGTTTGAGGCCCTCCCCCTGCAGGGAATCCACTATGTGTCTAGTTCTGGCAGATGTTCCTGCTGGTATTGACCAATCTGTATCTGGCATGTTGAAGTCTCCCATTATCAGAAACCCCCCTTTAGCTGTCATGTTTTGTATATCTTCTAACAGTAATGTGTCTATGTCCCTTCCCTGGTCTGGGGCCTGTAGACAACCCCAGTTCTTATGGCTGTCCCATTTCCTGTTTCCAGGGTGACCCACAGTTCTTCTGGCTTCTTATGTGTATTCTGAATTTCTGTAGTTTTGATATTTTCATTGACATACAGGGCCACTCCTCCCCTTTTTGCACCTCGGTCTCTTCTAGACAATACACTTAGCCAGGTACTGAAGTCTCTCAAGTGTGGTTACTGGTAAACCATGTCTCACTAATTGCTACTATGTCCAGTTTAGCCTCCTGACATTATTGCCTGCAGGTCTGGGATCTATTTCCGGGCTGTGAGCATTTGTGTACATGATTTTCCATTGGCCAGATTTTGGTGTGTTAGTTGTTGGGTGAGGTTTGGCATTACCCCTGTGCATCGTATGGGGAGACAAACCTTTTTTCTTACCTGGTGATGCAAATGAACTGCAAACATGCTGAATCCCTGTTTGACCACTAGCAGAGGGGGGAGGTGTTCTTCCCATTCGACGTATGGGGTGCTGCACCCCTCTCCCCATTTGCTAGTTTAAATATTCTGCAAAGACGTCAAACTTCTGCCCCAATGCACTGACTCCCTCCTTAGTCAGATGCAGTCCATCAAATTTAAAGAACTTTCGCTCCCAGAACTGTTGCCAGTTCCCTACAAATCTGTGTCCTTTTTCCTGGCACCAGCCCTTGAGCCATATGTTTAGCTCCCTATCTCCCTTCTCTGACCGGTCCAGTCCATCTACCCCTCTCCAGACTGGCAGGATCTCAGAGAAGGAGATGCCAGATGAAATGGATGATAGTTTGTCACCCAGCCTGGTCAGGTGTTCCGGTTCCACAACCGACCGGCTGGCAAGACTATCCCTATGTGTACCAGGACATCAATGTTTTCTCCCTGCTTTGTGAACAATTTTAGTAATGCGTCAGTGTCTCTCCATGCTGATGTACCTGGGAGACATCTGACCATTACCCCTGGCTGGAGATGGGTATCAACTCCCTGAATCATGGAGTCTCCTATGATCAGAAGTTTTTTGGATTTCCTTTTTGCTTTTTTTGTTTTGGTTCCTGATTTGGGCAAGTTTTGTTGTGCTAGCTCCAGTGCTGCAGTGTCCTGCTCTGCATTGTCCTCTGCCCCTTTGTTTGATTTCAGAGATAGAGGCAGATACCTGTTTGTAGTGTTTATATGGTTTTTGGAGGTAATATGTTGGAGAGCAGAGAGTGATGGGCACTTGATTTGCCTTTTCCTAACCACCTGCCAACCTCCTGGACCAACTACCTTCTGCGGCCGAGGTTTTCTGTTGATGCTGGGGAAATGGCAGGTGGTTCTTATAATGTATTTCCTCTTGAATATGAAATTTGAGGTGTGCAATCTCTGCCCATGCTGCCTGGAGCTGAGCCCTAAGATCTCCAATGGCCCAGCATGTAGGACAGTGTTCTAAATCCTGTAAGACTGTCCTTCTGAAAATTGTTCCACAGTACCTGAAGTTAATGATATCCATTCCAGATAAGTTGCTGGGTTTATAACCTAGTCAGAGTAATTAGAAGGAAGAAAATGCAAGTAATGGTTTGATTGTGTTTTGTTTTTGCTTAACTTGTTATAACAAGTTAAATTACTAGTGCCCCTGTAAATGAGCTCACCTTGTGGATGCCCCACTGATCCGCCCCTTCCTGTTCACCTGGATCAAGCCCTTTCTCCTCCGGACATGAAGTCCCTAGTGTATGCCTTCATGATGTCCAGACTGGGCTTTTGCAATACTCTTTATCTTGGGCTATCAGGAGGTTTGATGTGCCGCTTGCAGCTTGTAAAGAGTGATGTGGCAAGATTGATTGCCAGGGTTTCTTACTCCAAGCATATCTCTTTTGTTCTGCGATATTGCACTGGCTGCCTGTGAAGTGGCGCATCTCCTTCAAGATAGGTTTGATAACATACAAAGCCCTACGTGATCTTGGTTCTGGCTACCTAAAAGAACTCCTGTGTTCTTATGCTCCTGACCACCCTCCCTGCTCTTCAGAGGTGGGCCTCTTTTTTTTTATCACAGCTGTTTTTTACCTTCTCTGCAGCGTGACTGGCTTGGGACATCCAGCCACCGCCTCTGCCCACGCAGAGAGCTGGGTGGCTCATAACACACCAGGACCAGGAGGGTCTGGGACGGCCATCATGCTACCCTGCCACTCCCAGCCAGGACAGCCCTGGATCCTCCCCAACGGGACTCCTCTCAAGTTCTCTGGACAGCACAGGATGCAGCCATTAAGCTGCACTGTCATGCCCAGCCTTTTTCCTCTGATTTTCTCCCCATAGGAATGCAGACATGCAATGACATCAGGCACTGCGTGCCGACATCCGCTGCACTCCCCCTCCCCAACTGCCACCACACTTGGTAGGACCTCCAGGCATCCCCAGAGGTCACTGCTGCACGATGATTGTTCCCTGGCCCACCCCAGGACTAGGAGAGCAGTCAACAGATGCTCAATCCCTAGTCCTCCCCTGCCAGTCCCCGATGACCCAGGCTCATTTCTGAACCCGGGTCGCCGGTGTGGCGCAAGGTGTGGCATCCAGTGCCTCAACCCTCAGCACCACTGGGCCAGCAGAGGTGGGCCTCTTTAAGGTTCCCAGATCTCTATTCAAGCTCAGACCTTAAAGAAAAAAAAAAAAACTGTGTTCTGAATAAATGAGAGGGTGCTGCACCTGACTGAGATCTGGTCAGGGCTCAGACATACAAACTTCCTAAATAAAGGTGAGCAAATAAATAAATAAAGGTGAGCAAGTACAACATTTCATAAAAATAGATATAAATGGAACATAGAGGCAAAAGAAAAAAGACCTACCCAAACCCATAGACCTGCCAGCCACCACTGAACCCCATGGAATTTTGTACTTGCACTGGACAAAGTGTTGTGACAGCACAATAAATATTACTTGAATCTACTCAAGAATCTGTGTTTATTTTTAATTGAGACCTTTACCTGTTGCTCACCTTTATTTAGGAAGTTTTTTCTATCTCGATTTAAGCTGTCTGGGGGTCGTGCCTTTGCTGTGGCCACTCCAGTTTTTTTGGTTATCTCTTTCTGCTCGACCTACCTGGTCTGCTCCCATTCCTGGCAACTCCTTGGGATTCTGGCTGCTGTCCAACAACCCCCATGCTCCTTTTAGGGTCTTTGCCTGTTTCCCCTGTGGCTTAACCCCTGCAGTTGGGTGGTGGGGAGCCCCCATCTCACCCACCCTGTCCGGATCCAAATTCGGTAACTTCCCCCAGAGCCGGTGTTCCATTGGACAGCTATCAAGCTGCCCAACCAGGAAGACTACCTTTTTCCTCATTTTCTTCCTCGTACTGAGGGCATGCCATGACACCGATGGAGGAGCACGCACGCGTCCGCACACGCTCCCTCCTGGCATCTGCCCCCAACTCCTCCATTGAATTACAGTACAGTGCCTTGCCCTCCGGCCTCTGGCAGGGGACATTCACATGCCAACTGTCATGGGCCCTCTTACCCGGAGAAGGAGAGCAGTCCAAGGGATGCTCAATCCTTCTCCTCCCCTGCCGACCCCTGGCGACCTGTGTTCATTCCCAAACATGGGTCAGCAGCATGGCATGAGGTAAAGTGACCAGTGCCTCAGCCCTCAGTGCCACTGGGTCAGCTGCCACTCCAGTTTTTGGAAGCCAGCTGCCACAAGATCTTCGGGAGACCCTCTCAGTTGATAGTTTTAAGTGGAGGCTAAAAAATCATCTTTTCACAAGAATTTGCTAAGGTTGGGAGGACTGTTCCACAGGAATCTGGATCCCCAGACTGAACCTGCATGCCACGGACCCAGATAAATATGGACTTTGCTGCAGAAGTCAGGTTGCGGGTCCATGGAATTGCCATTTGTGCCATTGTGTGTATTGTTGCCATGGGGATGCTATTGGCATGCTCACTGCATGTACAGGCAGCCAGCATCATCCAGTCAGGCAACAGATGGTCATGTGACACACTCATGGTATATAACAGTGCTGAGTGTGCAACATGGTCCAGATGAGAGGAGGACGGGTTGGAGGAGCACCTCGCTTATCACTGCAGCAGCCACCAGATGAAGCTGCTAAAAAGCAAAAAAAAAAAACATGCACAAAAATCTATATATCTTTTGGAGGGGAGGGAAGAGAAAAGGTGAGAGAGAGAAAGGACTTGATTTACTGGTGTGAGGAGGGGGAGAGAAACTGATCATTGGGGGAGGGTGACAGGTCGGGACTGGAGAAAGGAGGAATCCAGAGGGACTGGGGAGATAGTGGTGGCCTGGGTGCTGCTGGGGGGGGAGGCAAAAGACAGGCAGTGTGACTGTGTACATGAGCAAGGGCATGCTGGTAAAATCTTTGACTTGTGGCATAAAGATCCAGAGGAGAGAAGAAGAAACTACGGGAGGCCCAAGATAAATTTTACAGTTACAGAAAATCCCAAATGAAAGTTTTTTCCTTTTCTTGGCCTCTGCCAGTGTAGCTGTGTGTACATGAGCAAGGGAGGGGAGGCTGGCAAAATCTTTGACTTGTGTCATTCTAAATCCAGATCCAGAGGACAGAGGGAGAGACTACTGAATGCCCAAGAGAAATTTTACAGTTCCAGAAAATCCCAAATGAAGCCAGCCCGGTGGCACTGAGGGTTGAGGCACTGGGCACCACACCTCGCACCATGCCAGTGACCTGGGTTCAGGAATGAGCCCAGGATGTTGAGGGTTGGCAGGGGAGGGAGAGGATTGAGCATCTGGAGGACAGCTTACCTCTCATGGGAGGGAGAGAGGTCTGTGCTCGGCTCTTGACTGGCTTCTGGCAGAAGCAAATTGCACAGAAAGCACAGAGCTGACGTCAAGGGAAGGGGGAGTGGTGATTCCGTCAGTGATGCCTTGGTGTAGGGGTGCGTGCCACTCCTCCACAAGAAAACTGGAAAATGCCTGCTGATGCCAGGAAGAAGGAGTGCCCGGATTGTGCCTCCTATATGCCCTCGCCTGCCTGACTACCTCTGGTCCGACAAAACTTTCAGTATCAGGGTGCTTGCCTGCCCCACCTCAGCCCTGCTCTGGGGGAAGCCACAGCTCCATGGGATGGAGAGGCAAGTCTGGGTAGGGTGAGTGAGGCTGGAGGATGACTCCTTGGCATTCCCGAAGAGTTGGGGTCTGCAGGACATAGGTGGATAAAAAGAAATTAAAAAGCAAAAAAAAAAATCCTGAATGAAAGTTTTTTTCTTTTCTTAGCTTCAGACAGTGTAGCTGAATACATGAGCAATGGCAGGCTGGCAAACAATTTGACTTGTGTCATTCCAAATCCAGATCCAGAGGAAAGAGACTACTGGGGGCCCAAGAGAAATTTTACAGTTACAGAAAATTCCAAAGGAAAGTTTTTTTCTTTTCTTGGCCTCAGACAGTGTAGCTGTGTACATGAACAAGGGAGGGCTGGCAAAATTATTGACTTGTGCCATTTCAGATCTAGAGGAAAGAAGGAAAGACTGCTAGGGGCCCAAGAGAAATGTTACAGTTACAGAAAATCCCAAATAAATGTTTTTTTCCAGGCTTCAGTGTGACTGTGTAAACAGGGCAAGGGCAGCAGGCTGGCAAACTAAATCTTTGACTTGTGCCATCCAGAAGGGGAGAGAGAGAGAGAGAGAGAGAGAGAGAGAGAGAGAGAGAAAGAGAGAAAGAGACTGCAAAGGGGCCCATGAGAAATTCAACGGTCCCAGAAATCTCCAATACGGTTTTTTCATGGCTTCAGTGTGGCTGTGAATACAGGGCAAGGGCAGCAGACTGGCAAAATTAATCTTTGACTTGTGTGATCCAATCACGAATCACAATCACTTGTAAATGTTCATTCATAATTTCATGTATTAAAAAAAATACTGTTCGGACAAACAACATACAGGTTGATGCGCCTGTGTTGCTGGCTGTGGGTGGCCCTGGGTATAATCTGACTTTGTGACTCATAGCAGGTTGTTTACACTATAACACAAGTAAAGTACAACCACTGTACACACGTGCCATCATCATCATCACTCATTCCCCATTATTCCTCCTTATTATCATTAATTTTATAGTATATCGCATTACATTACGTATAAGCATTAACCAACCCCAGTGTGGGACTGTTCTTCATGTGGTTATACACCAGATGCATCTGCATCTCCAATTCAAATTTTGAGGCACACTTGACAGTTGCTAAATTTGGTCACTTAACAGTAATTAACAGTACTGTAGGAGTCAGTCACCTGATCTTGGAAGCAAGTGGTGATGGACTGCTGCGCTATCGGTCTGCTGTGTACAGTCACATCATAAATTTGTCCCTGGTCTGTGGGTGGGAGTCATCAGAAGGTCATCACACTAGTTTAAGGGATCTTTTTTTACAGGTTAGAATACTAAGAAAAAATGGATCAAAGTGTTGATGAGGTGCATTCTATTTCTCAGGTAGGCATTGGCACTGCGAAAGACAGCAATCAGCCTGAAAAGGGAAAACAAAATCAAACCCCAAAAAGTGAATTTTTCATATCTGTTCATGAATGCTTGCATCAGAAAAGGGTGAATGTCTCGGATCATCATCAGTCCCAAGTAAAAGAAAAAGTTATGTAGTTAAAACAACAAAGGCTTGGTGGGTACCACCCACAGAGGCACCCAACGGTATGAAACAGTTGCATACTATGCTACTGCCAGTCCCTCACTCTCATCTGATTCTTCTAAGGTTGAACCCGAGCATAATAAAAATAAAGATGAAGAGAATGATCAGGCAGCACAAGGTTTACTGGAGGGGCTGGAAATTGCAGATGAGGAAGAAACAGGCAAAATTGTTTTGGTTGTGTAGGGGACAGTAGGAATAAACCACAAGAGGAACGGGCTCAAGAAAAATCTGGGGGAGGGGGACCCTGAAAAGGTGACTGAGGTGCCATGCCTTCCTGGGAAAAAAACAAAAAAAAAATCATCTTTTGTTTGGTCATACTTCTCCATTAGTGCTTCCAATGAGTTGGTAGCAACATGTGCTATTTCTAAATGGCCAATCAGCAGGGGTAAAAAGAAAGGAGCACTGGGAACTTCAGCACTGAAAAGGCACCTAGACAGATATCATAATGTTACTGAGAACTCCAGTTGTGAGTCTCGAAAAGAAAGTGACAGTGATAGCTCACTACACTTAGTGTTAACTCCCACATATAAAAGCAGTGTCAGGCCCCGCAGCACTTTTGAAACACCTCCAACACCACTTGCCTCCCATTCAAAGAACTCCTCCTACTGTTACTGAAAGTGACCACGTGTTCAAAAACCCTCCTCCTTCAAGGAGACAGCTTACCATCTCAGAAACATATGAGCGTAAAGCCAAATATGCCTCAACTCACCATATTACTGTTACAATAACCAAATAAATTTCAGAAATGATACCTGTTGATTTGCTACCATATAACGTGGTTGAACATATAGGATTCAGGCTGCTGCTTGAGTACCTCGAACCTCTCTATAGTATACCATCGTGGAAATACTTCTCGACAACAGGGATTCCAGATCTCTACAATGTCGTATGTAAAAGATTAAGATGCGTCTTGTGCAATGCTGTTCGGAGGCTGGTGCATCTCACAACATATATCTGGACAAGCTGTCAGCCTGAACCCTTTATGTCTATCATGGCACATTGGGCATGTTTCGAAAATTCACGTGGAACTGGGGACAGTGAAGCATCACAGTTTGCTGTTCTAAGAATGTTTTATTTTTCATCTGAACATACCTCATACAACATCAATGAAGAGCTCCAAAAACCAATACAGCAATGACTTACTTCGCAGGGACTGTCAGTTGGCTTTATAGTTGCAGATAATGGATCCAACATAAGGAAGGCCTTGGAGGAGGGGGGCTTTGTTCACATCTGCTGCTTTGCGCATTGCTTAAATTTAATAGCTCATGGTTTTCTCGATGATGGCAGGGAGATTAAGGCTTTTATTAGCACTGCTAAAAGAATATACACTCATTTCAGTTACTTAAGCAAAGTCCGTCACATGTTTGAAAAAATACAGCAGGAGCACAGTTTACCTTTGCACAGACTGATCCAAAACAGTTCTACTCGATGGAATTTGACCATTTATATGTTCCAAAGGCTGCTGGAACAAAAGAAAGCTCTTGGGGGGTACACCTTGGAAAATAAAATTGGTGATGCAGACGTCTATATTACTCCACCACAGTGGGCCATGCTGGAGTTTCTAATTTTCCTGCTCCAGCCATTTGAGGAAATCTCCAGGGAGGTTAGTGCAAACACATCAAGTCTCAGCCAGATGTTACCCCTAGTAAACATTTTAAAATTCAAATTGACTCTGATTAGGGAAAAGTTAGAGAAGCAAGCCAGTTCCATGATCACACAGGCTGCCAATGGTGCTGCTGACACATGCAGGTTGCCCCCCACAATACAAGTTCTAACGAGATGTATGCACAAAAAAGTTGATGACAAACTGTAAAATGCTTCGTTCTAAGTACTACACTAATGCAACAATCTTGGACACATGATACATATTGAAGCAACTATTGAGTGATGATGATGACACTTGTTTTGAGATAACCAAACAAGAAATAATTGTTGAGGTGCATTTTGTCATGGAAGAGAGTACAACAGTAGCACCACTTTCAGAATCTTCTTCACGACACAGCACAATATCAGGTGGCCCATCCTCTACTGTTACAGCATTTTCTCCCTCTTCCTCCTCAGCCACTGCAGCCGAATCTTCTTCTTCTTCACCACCAGCCAAGCATAGCACTGTCTCACAGTCACTTGGTTCAGCTTCATTGTCTCTGGAGTCACTTAGAAGATGTAATTGTAACATCTTCTTCATCTGCCTCTTGTGACACAACCTCAACACGGACCATTGTTGAAATGTACCTGTCAGAGCCCAATAATCAGCTGGACTGCTGTTCTTTTGCAATACTGGAAATCCAAACAAACTATGTGGCCTGCTTTAGTAAACATTGTAATGAAGTACATGAATTGCCCTCCAACTAGCGTCTGTTCAGAATGATTGTTTAGTTCAGCTGGAACCGTCATTAGTGACACACAATCCTGTTTGACACCACTTTTATTTCAAATATACCTGAATAAAACATTCACTGACTGCTCTGAGCAGGCTCTATCCACAAAACACTTTCAAGAATTTGTACCTATGGTGAAAATCTTTTATGAATAGGATCTACTACGTGAGGTAGCAATTAATTGCAACAAGTCAGGTCAGGATGGACTAGGCCAGGCCACTATTACTTGAATAATCACATGAGCAGCACAGAATAGAAAAAAAATAAAATCAGTGGGTTCAGAGTCCAAATAGAGCAAGCAACTACATTTCATGTCACAAACTACTTGGTGGTACCTATTGTAGTACCACTATCTGATCTGGAAGGTAGGGTACTGCTGTCTACTACTACTACTCTACTACTACTACTATCACTTTTTGTCCTCACGAGCCACGACTACTACTTTTCACTTTTTGTCCTTACTCCAGTCCTTATTACTACTACTTGTCACTTTTTATGCTCTCAGCAACTGATCCTGACTATACTGTTTTAATTTTCATACAGTGCATGGCTTAGCAGATGCCTGAAACCCAGAAACTGAATACCTTTTGTATATTTCTCACGTCGCCCATATTTGGCTGCGATTACTTCACAGAAAAAATGATACTAAGCTAAAAAGTCATGTAATTTCTTTATTGTTTGTGTGTGTGTGTGGTATGCTAGCTTGGTTACACCTCACTTACAGTAACTGGGCTGAGATTAAAGCTACATTGAGGACTTATTTATTTAATCTTGTATTCTCGACAAGCTGAATTGGATATGATTCTGTCTGTTATTAACTGAATTTTAATTATTTATGGTCTTAATATATTTTAGATGTTTGATTTTGTTAAAGTGCTTTGATATGAGTGAATTGCTCTCTACAAATAAAGGTTATTATTATATTATTATTATATTACTATATTTTATTTTTGATACTTAAATTACTTGGCAGTGGCTGGCAGCAATTGTAGAACTAGGAAGGATGTAACTGTGTTGTGTGTCTGTCATCAGGTTTTCAGGAGGCAGTGGCAAACTTTTTTATGACTGCACTGCACTTGATCAATGCAATGTGCCACTGGCTGCCTGCCTGGGTGGTGGAGGTGATCACTATGTCTTTCATTTCTCTTCTTTAAGGATTCAGCATGTTGATCAGATTCAGTAGAAGTAGCTGTAGTAATAGAAACAAGCATTTGTCAATGCTGAATGTTGGCTTGCTAGCATTGGCATTGGTACTGCAAGAGTTAGAGAGCTGCATAATAGGAATGGCAGTGAAGTACTGAACTTAATGCCAACCTCCACCCCCATCCTGCAGAGACTGACAGGCATTGGGATGTGCCTTTGGGTCGACGGCCATAACACTCACACCATTCCACCTCACCCCAACCTGCAGACACTGACAGGTGTCACAGTGTGCCTTGGGGTCTTCAGCCCTTATGCTCACCCCATTCCATAAGGAAATGAACTGAGATGACTGCAGTACAGGAGAATGGAGTGAATGTTAGGCCCACGACCCCAAGCCACACCCCCGACGCCTGTCAGTCTGTACAGGGTAGGGTGTTACGGTTGGAAACCCTAATGCCACAGGTGTTTGCTGTTATTTTCACTCCAAATCTTCAACCTGGGCTTTTTGAGACCCCACCTCATGAACAGTGGCACTATCATTTCGTTACTCAATCCCAAAAGGTGATTTTTCACAGTGAATGCCGAATTAGGCGCAATTGGTGCGAAAAGACATTTTAGGCAGGATGTGAAAAATGACATCTGTACTATTCATGAGGAGGTGTGAAAAATGGCAATGTTGAAAATCTGGAGTGAAAATATGAAAAAGTGGCGAAGTTACGAGCATGCATAGAAATTGCGTAATGCACGCTCATAATGCAGTAATGTTTGGGAATTTGTTCACCAGATTTTCAACATGGCCTTTTTGGGACATTCCTTCATGAACAGTAGCACTGTGATTTCATTAATCTTTCCCAAAAGTTGATTTCACACAATGACTGCGCCATTCTGTGCCACAGGTGTGAAAACTCATTTTGGGCAGGATGCAAAAAATGACAGCTACACTGTTCATAAGGAGGTGTGAAAAATGGCAATGTTGTAAATTTGAAGAGCAAATATTAAAACTGTGATGTTACGATGATGCCTAGAAATCCATGCAACCCACCGCAATGCAGTCACTTTTGGAGTTTGTTCACCAGATGTGCAACGCGGGCTTTTGGAGACCCCACCTCATGAACAGTGGCACTGTCGTTTCTTTAATCGGTCCTGAAAGGTGATTCCATTCAGTGACCGCAAAATCACCTTTTGGGACTGAGAAATGAAACAACAGTGACAGTGTTGACGAGATGGGGTTCAAAGAACCCCATGTTGAAAATTTGGAGCCAAAACTCAAAAAAATGGCTCAGATATCAACCTAAGTTGAACCCCCCCACCCCCTTTTGCCTGCCATTATAAAGCTTAATTGCATTTGTTCAGTTCCAGGTCGGCTTTTGAAGAGTGCAGACATGTTCCCGTCCAAAGAAGATCGGAGCTGTGACCGGTGGTAAGTATGGGGTGAGGGGGTGGAGGGTGGGTGCAGAGGAAGGGTGGAATGGGGAGGGGACCTGGGGAAACAACAAGGGACTGTTTTCTTTTTTATGTTAAAAAACAACAAACAGCAAGGGACGATTTTCTTCATTTACAGGGTAAAAAAAAGTTTGGTACACCGGGGTGGGCTCCCAGTGTGCCACAATGGTGATGGGGAAGGGGGGATGACGATTCGGGGATTGGGCATCTTGATGTCAGCAAGGGGTGTTGACGAGCTGGGGGGTGCATCCTACACGGGGAGTGGGCATCCTGGTGTCGGAAAAGAAAGGGGGAATTGTTTAACCAGGAAAGACACACTGGGGGGGGATGCCGACACGGGGATTGAGCACCCCATATCGGCTTATAGGGTCTGTGTGGTGGGCAGCAGGAGCCACCATATTTCAGTACACTGGGATGGGCTCCCAGTGTGCCACTTAATGAGGGTGGGACATGCCAACACGGGATTGGGCACCCCAATGTTGGCTTTGCTTAGGAGTGTGTGGCCAACGGTAGGAGCCAGGAAAGGCATACTAGGGCTGGAGGCAAAGGGTAGCAGCTGACAAGAAGGAAACTGCACCCCTGCACATTACTGTGTACTATATTGCCCATGGGCAGAGTCTTGTCGGCTGCCTCTTTGTTCCTGGTTGCAAGGGATGGGGAGCTGCCACTGCAATCAGAGATGACAAAACTGTCCCTGATTGGAGTGGCACATTTCTTTTAAGTCTGGCACTGTCTCTGAAATTGCTGTCATCAGCAGTTTTTCTGTTGATTGGTAGCTGAGGGACGGGTCCCTGAAAGCATGGGCTGCATTGGCCACACACTGCCACACCTCTGCAATGCTCTACTTACCTAGCACTGCATGCACAAGCAAACATAACAAGCATTTTTCAATGCCAAATGTTTACCTGCTGATATTAGCCTTGGACATGCAGGAGTTAGACAGATGCAGAATAGGAGTGGCAGTGAATTATTGAACTCATGCCAATCCCACCTCCACCCTGCATAGATGGACAGGCATTGGGATGTGCTTGTGGGTCATTACCCATAATGCTCATGGCATTTCACCTCACCCTATACTGTAGACACTGACAAGTGCTGAGGTGTGCCTTGGGGTGTTCAGCTTCACAGTCACCCCATTTCATAAGGACATATGCTGAAATGGGTGCAGTACAGGAGAATGGGGTGAAGTCTGGGGCTGAAGAGTGCAAGGCACACCTCAATGCCTGTCACTGACTTCAAGGTGGGGGTGGGATGGCATGAGCATTACAGCTGGTGATCTAAAGTTACACCTCTGATGCCTGCCAGTCTGTACAGGGTGGGACGTTATGGTTAGAAACCCTAACACCCCAGGCATGTGTTGGTATTTGCAGTACAAATTTTCAACATGGACTCTTTGTGACATCCACCTCATGAAAGCATTTGGGACCTCTTCTCATGAACAGTGGCACTGTGATTTTCCTAATGTGTCCCGAACTTCGAGTTCCCACAGTAACTGTGCCATTCTGTGCCAGATGTGCAAAAACACAGATCAGGTAGGATGTGAAGAATGACAGCTATACCATTCATAAGGAGGTGTGAAGAGATGGCAAAGTTGAAAATATGTAGTGAAAATATTAAAAATGATCGAAGTTCTGAGTGTACATGGAAACTGCTCAACACATGCTTGTACTGCAGTCATTTAGTGGAATTATTTCACCAAAGTTTCAACATAGGCGTTTTGTGACCTCTGCTTATGAACACTGTCACTATGATTTTCTTAATCTGTCCGAAACATTAATTTCCCACAGCGACCGCGCCATTGTGCACCAGATGTGCAAATGCATATTTTGGGCAGGATATGAAAAATGACAGCTGTACTGTTCATAAGGAGGTGTGGCAAACTGCCAATGTTGAAAATCTGGAAGGAAAATATTACAAATTTGCGAAGTTACGAGGGTGCGTGGAAACTGCACAACACATGTTTGTAACACAGTCATTTTATGGACTTTTGTCACCAGATTTTCAACATAGGCATTTTAGGACCTCTGCTCATGAACAGTGTCACTGTGATTTTCTTAATCTGTCCCAAACACTGATTTCCCACAAGTTATCGTGCTATTCTGCATGGGAAGTGCAAAAACACATTTCGGCCAGGATGTGAAAAATGACAGCTGTACTATACATAAGGAGGTGTGGAAAAATGCCAATGTTGAAAACCTAGAGTGAAACTATTACAAATTTGCTAAGTTAGAGCATGCGTAGAAACTGCTCAATGCACGCTCATAACGCAGTCATTTTTTGGAATTTTTCACCAAATTTGCAACATAGGCTTTTTGAGAGCCCACCTCATGAACAGTGACACTGTCATTTTGTTAATCAGTCCGGAAAGGTGATTCTGCACAGTGACTGCAAAATCGCCTTCCGGGACTGAGTAACAAGATGACAGTGACTGAATTCATGAGGTGGAGTCCTAAGAACCCCATGTTGAAAATTTGGTGCCAAAATTCCAAAAAATGGCAGAGATATGCACCAAACTTGGAAAAAAAAAACAATTATGCAATTATACAGCTTACCGGCATTTCTTCAGTTCACAATCGGCTTTGAAGAGTGCAGATGTGTTCCTGGTCCACTGAAGATCATTGCGTCGGGCTCGGAGGGTAAGTATGGGCGATGGGGGCGGGTTGGGAGGCAAACATGCAGGCGGTGGGCATGGGTTGGGGAGGGGCATGGGGCTCAACAAGGGACCGTTCTTTTTACAGGATTTAAAATTAAACAAAGACATCACGGTACACTTTTGGCACACTGGGGTGGCTCCCAGAGTGCCACCTGGCCAGGTGTTTGTTGGGGAGGTGAGTACTGGAGCCAGTGTGGATTGGGCACCCCCGTTGGCCTTATAGTGTGGTATGGGGGAGAGTGGGAGCGCATGAGATGAGGGGGATTGGGCACTCCCTCAGCACACAACAAATGGGGAGGGAGGCGCATCATACCGATGGGGATTGGACTACCCCATCAGCAAATAAACTGGGGATGGAGACATGCCAACAGGGGGATTGGAAACCCCCAAGTCGGCTTTCATTGGGACTCTGAGGTGGGCGGCAAGAGTCACCACCTGCCGCCATGTTAAAAGAAATTTTACACCAGGCAAGGGACCACCCTGCAATGACAGGTTGCTCTCTCATTGCAGCAGCGGATTCCTTTCAAGGTGGTGGCATGCTGGATGAACTAGTGTCAGCAGTAGCGTGCCACCACATTGGGGAAAGTGGACTAAGCCTCAAAAGGCACTGGGGGCATTGGCCTCCACAGTGTCCCACATCCAAAACCCCGCTTCTCTTCTAAGCTGTGACAAAATGTTCTTGCACATGCATGCAAGCAAACATAAAATGACCACCTCTTGACCAGGTAGTATACCATATACCTCAGCACACAGGACGCAGTGAAGCAGTTGCATCATTCACATGGGTGGGGTGGGTGGGATCTCTAGTGCTGCTCATTTGATCATTCATATCCATTTCTTTGGCTTGTTCAACTCCGACTGGAACATCCATCAAAATAATACCCACACAGCACCATTAATAAAAAAAAAAATATTAGCTGCCTGGCAGTGCCTGCAGTGCTTGGTGGTGCTATGATGTAGGTATTTGCATCTGTGTGTCTCTCTCTCTGTCTCTCCGTCTCTCTCTGTCTCTCCCAGCACACTCATATCAAGGACCTGAGCAGGATATGCGGCCTTTATAGGCCAGCCATGATGGGGCTAGTAGTGTGTGATTAATAGTTTATTTAGCAGTTTTACATGAATTTTATACAAATAATCAATTAGATTATTTCCTTTGGGCCTCTGTGTCAAATGTGACTGTCTTAGGCAACTTTTATGCATTTTTTTCAAATTTTTTCAAATATTTGTCAAAAAATCAGAACTAATCAGAACAAATTAGAACTTCACCGTGTTCCGGTTCTTATTTAATTAGGGTCAGAACTTCACCGAGTTCTCCCAACCCTAGCGCTTACCCAACTGAGTCCTAACTTGTTATTATGTAAATGTTATTATTTATTTATTTATTTATTTTTTGTTAACTTTGTTTATTCCCGCCTGACTCTGACACCGGGGCATCTCTCCAGTGGACCCACTCGGCCTTGCCTCCACCATCCACCTGAACCCCTTCTCCGACTGAGGAATTGGGTAAGCTGGGTCCCCTTGCTCTCACCGGCCCTCACGAGAGGAGGCAGGGGACCAAGAAGAGTCAAGTCGAGGTCAGGGCCGGCACTGGGTGCCACTGGGTGACCACCTTCACCTCCCCAGTGCCGGGGATTTTCCACTTGTTCATCCCCCTCTGAAACAGGACGTGTGTTGCCATCCAGTGCGTGACATGTGTGCACCCACCCATGTCCGCAGGTCAGCTGCCTGATGTTGTCTCCCTGTATGGTCCCCAACCGCAGTGCACAGTCTCCACTGGGCTCCACTAGCATCACAGGACATGGACCCCTCTCCCTCCCAGGAGAGGAGAGCAGTCAGTCGGATGATCAATCCTCTCCTCCCCGACTGATCCCTGGTTCCCCGGGCTCATTCGTGAACCCAGGTCACCGGCATAGTGCAAGGTAAGGTGGATGCCTCAGCCCTCAGCACCACCAGGCCAGCACCAGTGTTATTATTTATTGATGGTTATTTATCTTGCTGCTCTTATTGGATGTATTCTTGACATGTAAGGCACCCAGAGCCTGTGGGATTGGTTGCCTAAGAAATAAATATAATACTACTATTCTCTCCACAGTGGAATGGCTCTGAGGGGTGTAGATGTCCTGTAGGAAATGGAATACAAGTGTGAGGCACCTGGCTATGGCCTGCCATCCATACCCCATGCAGTCCCCTGAATGCCCAGAATCTGGAGCCCACTCCCCACTCCCTGGTCCGGGGGGGGTGGAGAGTAGTGGAGGAGGAGGAGGCAAGAGTAGCCATAAAGAGGCTGTCAGGGCCTGCACCATCCAGATGACAAACCACATTGCACCACTAGAGGAGGCTCAGAGAATTAACTCTTCTGGGTGGGACTCCAAGTCAGTCAATGGGAAAGGGTAGGAGAAGGTGATGACACCCAACGGGAGCAACTGTACTAGGAGAGTATTTATTGGTTGGGGACTCGATGATTTGGGGCTAGAGAGGCTGGTGGAGGGAGTGGATGGGAGGAGTTGGTCCAGTGCTTTCCTGGTGCATCTGTCATCTGGGATTTAGACAGGATGGGGATGATGACAGAGAGGGAGCAGGGGGAGCTGGGGGTGCTGGTACACCTGGGTACAAATGATCCGACAAACCAGTCAGTGAAGATTGTGAAGTGGAACTTCTATTGACTGGGGGACAGATTGGTGGCACACTGAGCCTTCCTGGCATTTTCCAAAGTCCTCGCTGTGTGGGGCAGGGAGAGGAAGCAGGTTAGGATAAGGAGTGATGTAACAGAGGAGTTTAACGGATGGCTTAAGGGATGGTGTCAAGAGAAGGATTACCACTTTGTGGGGGATTAGGGGGACTTCTGGGACAAGAAACTTTTCAAGGGTGATGGACTTCACCTGACAAGAGCCCCTGTGCCTGTGCATGGGGGCAGAAGTTTGACATCTGTGTCAGATGTTTAAACTGACTGTGGGGAGACTGGGACTAGGGGAACCATAGTAGCAGGTGAGAGGAAGGGGATCCTAGTTAATACTCCCCTATAGGTAACCTGGGGGTTGGTTGCAGCACTCTCAGTAAACCCTGGTGCCTTCTCCATAGTTTGTTCAACTGAACACAGCTCAGCAGCTGTAAGAAGCCCTCAGAGACTACATTGTAGAGTATATGTAAGCAATAAGACACAAGGGGGTGTGCATTAGATGTTTCTAATGCGCGGTCAAGCGTAATAGGCCTCATGCCTTTAGCCCTGACCGTGCATTAGAAACGTCTAATCACACCCCATAGTGTCATTGCACTATAAATAGGAACCTGTATTTCATAACTGTGACAATCAAAATTCAGAGGTTTAATAGAAAATAAAGTTACATGTTGTGTGCATTTTAGATAAAATAGTCCCTCTGCCTGTAATCCTGCATTTGCACCTCCACACCCAACACAACACATGCACAAGTCCTTACCGATAAGTTCACTGATATACAGACACTAAGTGAAATTGTGGGTCTACATTTTAAATGTTCTTTGTTTAAATCATGTTACTTTTGTATGATGATCATGGAGTACAAACTAAAATGCCGACTCTACATCAACGGATTTGAAAACAGCACCCACGATCATTCGCACAGAATATAGTATGCTTTTTCAGTTGTTTAATTATGCCACCTTCTCTTGCTTTTAAGGTGGATACACTAAACGAGTGTGGTGAGTAAAATGCGAGCAAGTGATGAGGGTGGGGCAGTTATGAGTGCTGTGCGAGCAGTTCCGTGGACAGCATTTTCAGCATTGTCATCGGGGGAGGTGCGTAAGCAGTGAAGTAAATGAGTGAGCAAGAGGAAAGACACTGGCCAGTGGAGATTTGTTTGCAGCGGAGATGCGCTAGTGAGGAAGCCAGGCTATCTAGAGCTTTAGGGAACAGTACTATAAGGTCACTAGAGTTTATTTAAACTGATTTAAAAAGCAAACAAACAAGGAAATGCTGGGAGTGGGCAGTGCAGAGAAAGAAAGTAGCTCAGAACAGCATGAGAGTGAGGAAGTGAACAAGCAATCAGGACAGAAATGCCACCGGCGGAGAAAAGGAGTGAACAAGCAGAGGCTAGACTGGGAGGGGGGCACAAATAGCTTTGTAAAAATAGCAGAAATGCTACTGTGTTTGAAAACGTAATGCAGAATGCAACCCGATACTGTATTTACAGAAGTAGCTGTGCAACGAGTTAACGGGCAGGCATTTGAGCGTATGACAGGACCGGCAGGAGTTATGTGCGAGCACGGCATTCAGACGGCTGGTAATGATTTTAAAACTGAAAGATCTTCCTATCTGAGCCCGACTCCCTCTTTTTTTTTCAATCAGCATCTGAAATGTGAAGTCATCTGTGAAACTGAAGTGAAGTGCATTAGCGGTTATGGGGAGTGGGTGGTCACAGAGATCATGAGTAAAATGACAGTCTCAAAGAGTGGAAGGGACAGAGATTGTGAGTACTCTAAACTGATTTTATAGTACAAAAGTGTTGGATTGCAGTACATGGGCTAGTTGAGTCTCAGGCTGTTCCTGAATCTGTCTGTTCAGGTAAAATAAAATGTCTGCCATCTCAACTTGGTCAAAACTGAAAGTTCTATCTCCGGGTTCTATCTGCTGCTTGATTTTCTTTCTTTTTTTGTGTGCTGCATCCAGGTTGTCAGCACTTGTTTTTACCTGTGCATTAGACAGATCTAATGTACAGATAACAACCAATCAGCTTGTGGGATTTTCCCTTCCCATTTTATAATGTTTATTCCAGCATCAGTGTTCTATAGCATAAGTAAGCAATAAGACACTTTGGAGTGTGCCTTAGACAGTTCTAATGCACGGCTAGGGGGACGTAGTGAGGCACGAGGCCACAGGCTGAGTGCATCCAGTCCCCTAGCCGTGCATTAGAACTGTCTAATACACATCCCCGGAGTGGCTTATTGTGCTTATAAAATGGTCCTATGTATTCTAAATGGGGGTTCTAGTTTTAGCTGTGCATTAGACATATCTAATGCATGGCTAACAACCAATCAGATTGCTTGAAATCCTTTGCCCATTTTATAACAAGGCATTACTTATGAGACCAGGGAAAAATTAAAAAGACTCGAGTGCCTCAGGGCTTAACCAGCCTCTTCATCAGGGGAAGGTGCCATTGCATTATTGCTAGTCATGTAAATACCCTTTTGCCCAAGTGTTTTTTTTATTTTATTATTAACTTTATAGTTAGCATGATTAAATAATGCCCAATGCGAAAGTGAGCACAGATAGTATTGCCCAATCAAAAAACCAAATTAGCATTTATTTAATATAGAATTAAATTTAATCAGGGACAGCAAAAACAATGCAACAGCTACTACCACTCACATATCTGGGGGCTTGTAGCAGCACACAGGGTACAAAGAGAGTTGCGGTCCTAACTGGACCAGCTAAGGGACATTAGGAAGGGGAATTAAACTGTGCAAACACAAAACAAAAAGATGAGAGGACAAGGAAGGCACAAGGGCAGTAGCAAAGTGGGATCAGGGGTCTGGTGGAAGGGGTCATACCTTAATGCCAGGAGCTGGGAAATAAAATCAAAGAGCTCCAGGTGTTGATGGCAGACACTGAGGTGGACCTTGTGGCCATCACAGAAATGTGGGCTTTGGAAAATGACTGGGACCTGATGGTCCCTGGGTACTCAATGTTTAGGAGGGATAGAAGAACAGGTAGAGGAAGAAGAGTAGCCCTTTATGTCAAGGATGGCATCTGGGTGACAGAAGATGTGTGCATCAGGGATAGAAATGGGGAGACAGAGTTGCTGTGGTGCAACTCACTGCAGCCTTAGGCAAGAAACTGCACTTGAGGGTGATCTATAGCCCTCTGGGCAAGGGGAAGAGAGGGACAGCGAGTTCAGGGTGTAACTTGAAAGAGGATTGGCAAAGGAGGAAGCAGTGGTGATGGGTGATCTGAACCTGTCAGACATCGATTGAGATGTTCCAGTGGCCAGAAGCACCAGAAGTTAGGCCTTGCAGAATGCCTTCCAGGACTGTCTATTGGTACAGCTAATTAAGGAACCCACCAGGAAGACTGCAATCCTCAATGTGGTGCTCACCAACTTGGAGATGGTAGGAGCTGTGAAACTAGAGATCAACTAGGGAACAGCAACCATAATTCCTTTTTGTTTGAACTTGCCTTTGGGTCTGGAAATCCCCAATCGAGAGCTGAAGTCCTTGATTTTAGAAGGGTGGACTTCAACAGGCTGAGGGAGCTTGTCAGGGAAAAGTCAGCTGGGATGGACAACATGGGGAATAGAAGAGAGATGGGGGGAATTCAGGGAGCCATTGTTGAGCCATTTAAGTTATGCATGAGAATGGTAACCAAACAGAACAGGTTTAAGAGATCATTTTGGTTCTCAGCAAGCAGGGTCAGACTGGATATGTAAGGGCCACCTCACAATGGCAGCCCATACCCACAAAAAATGTTTCACACAAATACACATGGTGCAAGTCTAAGCCAAGTCCAGTATAATTTTTTTTATGGGTTATGAAAGAAAGAAACACTTCCTGCTTGCACACAGGTAAATGGCTAGTGAAGCTACAAGGTAGGGCCTACTCTACTGCCAGAAGACTATACCCTCTCCACAAAAAAGTTTCACATGTGACACAAGCTGGGTCTGGTCAGTGCACTTTATTTTTATGTTGTCTTGTACGCGCAGTGCAAGCAACATTTTGTGGCAGCTTGCTGGAGTAGCAGGTTGTGGAGTAGAGGTGGGTCAGTGGCCAAATTAAACTCCATAAAACAATTCATAAGTAATGTGGAATCATGAAGTAATCCACAATACAAGTAAATTCTCGTCATGACGAGAACATGAAATCCATTGATAACAATGACTTTGCGTTACTCAGCCTTCCCCCAACCACTCCTGCACCAATTTTAATGCAAAGTACATAGAAATCAATGTACTTCGCATCACTCTGTTGTGTTATTGAGCTCCAAGGCAAATTTTGCAGTGATTTATGGGATTGCAGGTCACCTGGGCTCTAGATTGTTCTGCACAGCCTCAGTTCTATCTAGTGTGTGTGTAGTGGTAGATGGAGACAATTTCCTCTCAGAGCTCAGCGATTCAAATCCTCTAAAAGCTGTTAAAAAAGCCTTTTTGAGCCATTTTTTTTTTCAAAATTTACTACATTGATTGTACGAAACCCTCCTGTGCTCATATCATCAGTGTTTATTGTTTGTGTGTGGATTTTAAATGTTAATTTAGAACATTCAGTCTGTGTACTGACAGATACTTGAAGTATGCTTTGGGGAAGGGACGTATCTGTGGTGGAGATAGGTTAAAACTGGGAGAAAATCTATCTGTATTGGTTATATTTTTCTTGTATAACTGTGTTAATTTACACACAGTAATATTTTCAGTAATTCTTGAAAATTTTTTTGCTGAATGTTGTGGTGCAGCAGTGCATAATTTCAGTTTGTTTAAAAGATTTGGTTGTATTACTGAAGTTTTCAATTTGCTACGCGTTACTTGTAATGTAAGTGTGAGTGTGTGTGCGATGCGTGCCTTCAAATCAGACACATTTTATTGTGCCACAGAGTAATTGCAGCAGTGTGAACCTGCAATCCAACGCACCTACGTGATTTTGTACTGCTTTGTGGTATCTTGGTTTTGGACTGTTACTGCAGTGCACTCCACCCAGCCCACCCCCACCCCAAACTGGCAAAAGGTATTCTTTTCCGGATTGGATTGTAACTAGAACACTGGTTTGGTCAAATGTATGGCAGCTTAGATTCAATGCTCAAGAAGTGCAGGTAATGCACCTGGGAAACAAAAACCCAGGGGAAGAGTACACAATGGGGGTGAGATAACAACAACAAAAAATGGAAAGGACCTGGGGTATTCATATCAGATGACCTAAAGGTGGGCAAGCAATGAGAGGGCTGCAAGGAGGGCTGGGGATACTGGGATGCATAGGGAGAGGCATCACCAGTAGAAAACAGGAAGTTATTATCCCTCTGTACAGACAGCTGGTGAGAACCCATCTGAGTACTGTGTGCAGTTCTGGAGACCCAATCTCAGCAAGAGACATAGGCAGGATGGAAGCTGTCCAGAGGAGGGCAACTAAAATGGTGCAGGGTCTGCGGAAGAAGACATATGAAGAGAGGCGAAGGAGCCAATATATGTATAGCCTCGAGGAAAGGAGGGAGAGGGGACATGATAGAAAGCGTTCAAGTACCTCAAGGGAATCAACAAAGTCCAAGAGGGTAGCATCTTTCAAAAAGGTGTGCAAGAACAAGAGGGCACAATTTGAAGATGGGGGTGGCTCAGAGGTAATTTAAGGAAGTATTTTTTCCACAGAGAGGGTTGTGGATGCATGGAGCAGCCTTCGAGGAGGGATTGTGGAGTCAAATCAGTGGTGGAATTCAAGCATGCATGGGACAGTCATAAGGCCATTCTAGGGGTGGGGGTAGGAAGAAGTAGGCTGCTGGTTAACTAGGATCTGCAGCTTATCCAGTAGATAGGGAAATGGGCAGACTGGGTGGGCCAAGCGGTCCTTATCTGCCGTCAAATTCTATGTTTCTATGTTTCTGTGGTTAAGGTGTTGCTGTGACTTTACGTCTGCATCTCTTCTTGATTGCGCAGTGCAATCTTAATCTGTCTGTGCTCTTGCATCTGTTTAGTGCCCAATCTCCATCTGCGAGCCACAGTTGTTTTTTTTTGGCTTCACATCCACCAGCCCAGACTGAAAGTTCAGAAATCGAAATTTGTTTAGAATTTTCTTGGTGATCTCCCAAAATGCCTGCAAAGAGATGTGCAAGCAAAGCTGTTTCTGGCCATGGCACTGCTGCCAGTGGCAAGATTGTCCATCAGTGTAGTAGTATGCAGAAGTGCATAGCTTATGTCAGTAAAGGGATTTCTCCATCATTGTTTTTTTACAGCGCAATCTGTAGCTTCTCTCATAGTTGGAGGAGATAATGTTGTCCCAGCTGGTGGAGTTAGTGCAGTTTCTGCTGGCATGAGTATTGCTGCCTCAAATTTCACTTCTGACCAGTTAACCATTTCAGAAACTATAGCTGAGTCTAAAACTGTGACTGACAGTGTAGATGATGTCATACTGCCCATTAACATCTCCATGGTAGCTGAACATGATTCGGATCCTGGTGATGATAACTCACAATGTCACATTTCTTCCAGTGCTGTTGAGGTCATGCCTTTGCCATCCAATGATTCAAAGTGTGGCGCAAAAATATGGGGTGATAATGATGGTGATGATGCTGTGGTTGGAACATGTTCTCCACATGACAGCATCCAAGCTGAAAATGTGGATGCGGATGATGTTGATGAATATGATAATGATGTCAGTGACCCCTGCTGGGAACCGGAGAAAAAGAAAGTCAAGGTGACTGTGTCTGGGTCTGTTGGCGTTAATGCCCCCCTCCTCAAAAAAGTTGTGACTTAGCGGTTCCTGTTGATGATAAAGATGAGGACCCAGTAATAATCATAAGTAGTCATGGTGATCAGTTGGAGTCCAAGTGTGACCAGCCTGAAAATTCATGTAGCACACCCCCCATTTCAGGGGTTAAAAAAAAAACAGAGTCCAATAAGCAGCATCAGGGACATGTTAAAAGTAGGGGATCACAATCCCTTCTTTTGGGATGTTTTCGTCCAAGATGCAAATGATGAGTCAGTTGCAATCTGCCAGCTTTGCCATGCGTGTGTGAATCGAGGTAAAAAGGGGAGTCATCTGGGCATGGGGGGCCAGCATACATATCTTAAGAACAGGCACATGGCAATGTGGACCTGGCATCAGATGGCAGCTAATGCCATAGTGGGGCATTCACCCTCGCCATCAACCTTACTGAGCATGTTATCCCCTTCCATAACTGTAAGATCAAGTAGGAGTGTCTGCAGTAGCGATGAAATAACACCAGAGGATTACTACAGGCATGATGAGGGGGAGGATTATGATTTAGAAATCTTGCCAAGTGGTGGTCAGAGTAGCAGTGGGGGTGGTGGTGGTCAATGCAGTATGTCTAATGCAAGTGGTACACCAACCCCTGTATGTGAAATGGGGAAAATAACTTCATTTGTGGACTTGTCACCTGTGCACCCCTCTTCATCACACGTCCACACCCCAAGCCCAGCAATTCGGAGAGCCGAGCAATTTGTCACCTCCAAGCCCACATTGAAGAGTGTTTTGCCCAGAACCCCAGCCATGCCTGCCATTAGTATGTGACCCTACACTGTGTAAGCCATGTGATGTGTGTGGGCTACCTGTGAATTCTCACTCCATCTTAAAGTGGAATAAGGTGGAGTGCACAACGTAAAGTTATAATTACAACGCGAAGTGGTGAAGTGAGGGTTTAAAATGGGTACTCTGCGTAGTGGAATACTAATGCGAAATGGCCACTTTGCGACCACTTCGCAGGCAGAATTTTACTTCACTGCATCTCTGCTGTGGAGGTGCAGCAGTGTTGTGGCTAATGGCACCACTGCTTTTTTGGACTGGTCTCTGTGGCACCAATGAATGAGCACGCTGTCTATGACAGCAGTTCAGAAGCATGCCACCAACTTGAAAGAATTTCACTGCCACAATGAGAGAGCACCCCGTCATTGCAGGGCATGTCTTACCTGCTGAAACATTTCAATAAACATGGCAGCAGATGCTGCCATCTGCCTCTCACAGTCTCTAGAAAGCCAACATCAGGGGTGCCCAATCCCCCTGTTGGCATGCCCCCTCCCCAGTTCGTTTGTCGATGGGGGAGCCCAATCCCCATCAGGATAATGTTCCCCCTTGTTTAATTTGTTCACGAGGGTGCTCAGTCCCCCCTCGGCATTATGCTGCCCCAAACACAGACACATCTCTTTGTCAGCAACCCAATCCCCATCGGCATCAGTCCCCTGTCCCAAAAACACAGGTGGCACACAGGAGCCCACCCAGTGTGCTCAAAGCAAACCTGTAACAAAAAACCACAACATCCTCCCCTGTTCCAGAAAATGGTCCCTTGTGGTCACGACACCCCCTCCCTTAACCCGCACTCAACCCTATGCCGCACCCTCCCTGCACACCCACCCTATACTAACACCGAGTCTGGGCGCAATGATTCTGATGGAGCAGAAGATGTCTGAACCTTCAAAAGCCGACCGCAAACTGAAGAAAATCATGGTAAGCTGTATAATGGCATCAATTGGGGGGGGGTCAACTTAGGTGGATATCTCGGCCATTTTTGTGACTTTTGGCTCCATATTTTCAACGTAGAAACATAGACATAGAAACATAGACTTTGACGGCAGATAAGGACTGCTTGGCCCACCTAGTCTTCCCTGCAACATAGGGTTCTTTGGACCCCACCTCATAAATTCAGTCACTGTAATTTCGTTATTCAGTCCAGAAAGGTGATTTTGCGGTCACCGTGTGGAATCACCTTTTGGGAGCAATTAACAAAACAACAGTGTCACTGTTCATGAGGTGGGCTCCCAAAAAGCCTATGTTGCACATTTGGTGAAAAAATTCCAAAAAAATGACTGTGTTATGAGCGTGCATTACACAGTTTTCACGCACTCTCGTAAATTTGAGAATTTTTAATATTTTCACTCTAGATTTTGAACATTGCCATTTTTTCACACCTCCTTAGGAATGATAGAGCTGTCATTTTTGATATTCTGCCCTAAATGTGTTTTCACACATCTGGCACAGAATGGCGTGGTTGCTGTGGGAAATCAACATTTGGGTCAGATTATCAAAATCACAGTGCCACTGTTCACGAGCGGAGGTCCCAAATGCTTTCATGAGGTGAGGTCACAAAAAGCCCATGTTGAAAATTTGGAGTGCAAATACCAATAAACGCCTGGGCGTTAGGGTTTCTAACTGTAACGTCCCACCCTGTAGAGACTGACAGGAGTCAGGGGTGTAACTTTGTATTATCGGCTGTAATGCTCATGCCATTCCACCCCCACCACCACCCTGAAGCCAGTGACAGGCATCAAGGTGTGCCTTGGACTCTTCGGACCCAAAGTTCATCCCATTCTCCTATACTGCACCCATCTCAATAAAAAAAATGAATCAAAATCTTTATTTAACCAGGTGAACATCGTTGAGCAAAGCTCATTTTCGAGGTGGATCTGGGGTATACAAGTACAAGAAGAAAAGTTTAAAAACAATAGTTACAATACAGTGACATGAACAGCAAAAAGACGTAAGCAATACAGATGCAAATATATATGCATGTTAATATACAACAACATTATACATTCAGTCAACCTATGCAAAACAAGTAGTGTTGCAGACGTATACAAAACAAACAGTGTTGCAGATAAGGGACAAGTACAGGATGTTCCATCTGGCTCCGCCAAAGAAACATAGTCGGAAGATGATCTAAGGGGAGGAGAATGGAGGTAGGAAAGGATCATGGATAAGAATCAAGAGGCCGCAGAGTGCAAGGTTGTGTGGTATAAACTATTAGGGAGAGCAGTGTGGCGAGGCAGGAAGTAGGTGATGGCAGGTACAATGCCAGGTCCAGATTTCAGGGGCTGAAGTAGTGAGAAGGATGCAAAGAATTTTGGGGGGAGAAAGGGGGCCAGGTGATAGATGGGACCTAAGACCAGGAGGAGACCTGAGACCATGAGGAGGCAGAGGCAGAGGCAGAGGCAGAGGCAGAGAGATATACAGAGTGCTCTGTAGAAATAGGGGTCCCTAGAGTCAGGGGTAGTAAACACAAGATTCCTTATTATGACACAAATATAGAAACATAGAAACATAGACTTTGATGGCAGATAAGGGCCGCTTGGCCCACCCAGTCTGCCCATTTCCCTACCTATTGGATAAGCTGCATATTCTAGTTAACCAACAGCCTACTTCCTGCAACCCCCCACTATAATTGCCTTATGTCTGTCCCATGCATGTTTGAATTCCCCCACTGTTTTAGACCCCACAACCTCTCCAGGAAGGCAGTTCCATGCGTCCACCACTCTCTCCATGAAAAGAATTCTCACATTACCCCTGAGCCATCCCCCTCTAACTTTAAATTGTGCCCCCTTGTTCTTACACATCTCTTTTCTGAAAGATGCTACCCTCCTGGACTTAGTTGATTCCCTTGAGGTACTTAAAAGTTTCTATCATGTCCCCCCTGTCCCTCCTTTCATCAAGAGTATACATATTAAGCTCTCTCAGTCTCTCTTCATATGGTTTCTGATGTAGACCCCGCACCATTTTAGTTGCCCTTCTCTGGACTGCTTCCATCCTGTCTACGTCCTTGTGTAGATGATGTCTCCAAAACTACACGCAGTACTCCAGATGGGATCACACCAGCTGTCTGTATAGAGGGATAACCACTTCCCTTTTTCTACTTGTGATGCCCCTCCCTATGCATCCCAGTATCCCCCTGGCTCTCCTTACTGACTTCTCACATTGCTTAACCACCTTTAGGTCATCTAATATGACTATACCCAGATCCCTTCCCATTATTGTTGTCGTTAGTACCTCCCCTGCTATTGTGTACTCTTCTCCTGGATTTTTATTTCCCAGGTGCATTACTTTGCACTTCTTTAATGTTTTGAAAGCTGCTAAGCTAATGGGGTGATTTATTGTCAGGGTTTTTTGCAGCTTATTCCACATTCGAGGCAGCACATGACTAACAGATGCCCAGCCAATGCGAGATCTGGCCTTGAATACCTTCAGTGAAATGTAAGAGGCACTTCTCAGGGCATACTTACTTAATGGACATAAAGGTAAGCAGTCAGAGATGTAGTCGGGCAGTTTGTTTATGATGACTTTGTAGGTCCAGATTGTGGCATTTCTCTGTTGTCTAAAGCCAAGGGATGACCAACCTACTGCAATATACAAAGAACAATGGTGGGTGGAGTAGGGGAGACCCGTTATAAACCTTAGAACTCTGTGGTAGACCATATCAAGTTTGGTGAGAGCACCTGCAGGACCCTGACTGTAAAGGAAGTCAGCATAGTCTAATATGGAGAGAAAGGTAGTTTGAACTAGTCTCATCTTGTCACCTCTAGGGAGGAGGATTTTTATCCTAAAGAAGAGGCCAAATCTCTGTCTAAGTTTCTTTATCAGTTCTTCTATATGCCCTAGGAAGGAGAGTCTATTGTCCAGCCATATCCCCAGATATTTTAATTTAATTATGTACTCCAGCTGCAAGGAGGTAATCGGGGAGGGGAGGGTCCCAGCCGTGGCCGGTTTTGGTGAGTTATGAAAGGGCAAAAGGAACATTGCTTTTGTTTTCTTGGCATTCAGGAACAACTTCTGGTTTAGGAGCTGAAGCTGCTGCAGATTGAATTCATCCTGGAGATCTGTACATGCCACATCAGGGGAAGGTCCACTGACATAGAGCACTGTGTCATCCACAAATAGATTTATTTGGGCTTTTTTGATGGTGGCATTAATTCTATTAATATAGATTGCGAAGAGCAGGGGACCCAGAATAGAGCCTTGTGGTATGCCTCTCAGAAGGGGTTTCAGTGGCGAGACTTCACCTTCAGCCTTTACTTGCTGTGAACAGCCTGAGAGATAGTTATCGAACCATCAAAGAGAAAGAGCATCCAAGCCGATGTTTTGGAGGGACGAGAGGGGCAGGCTGTGATTGACAGTATCAAAGGCCTTACTTAGGTCCAAAAATACTGCACAGACAAAGTTCTTATTATCCAGCTCACACTGCCAATCATTAGTTACCTTGGCTAGTGCCGAGATTGTGCTGTGTTGTGCTTTAAAGCCTGATTGCAATAGGTTGAGTGGCTTTGCCGATTCCAGATGATTCCTAAGCTGAGTATTTATGATTTTTTCCAGCAACTTGGACAGGATTGGAAGAAGGGGAACTGTCCTGTAATCATTACGGTCACTGGGATCTACGGACTTAAACAAGGGGATGACATGGGCCGTTTTCCAGATGAGAGGAAGGTCACCCTGTGAGGGGGCTAAGTTAAACAAATGTGTAATAGGCACCGTTAGGACACAGTAGCCCACCTTTAAAAAATATGGGTCGATGAGGTTGGGTCCTGCGCTTTTCCTAACATCCAATTTAAGCAAAAAGTCTTCAACTTCTTTCAGGGATGTAGGTTGAAGTGAGAAGGTCGGATGGAGAAGGAGAATTCCTTGATTACTGATTCCAAGTTGTGCTTGGAGATTACTGGCCGGGGAGGTATCAAAGGCTAACCCTGCAGTAGCAAAGTCTCAACATATTTCCTTATGGAATGGGGTGAGTGTAAGGCCCGACCACCCCAAGGCACAATGTGACACTTGTCAGAGTCTGCAGGGTAGGCTTAGGTGAAATGGCATGAGCGTTATGGCCGACGACCCAAAGGCACGCCTCAATGCCTGTCAGTCTCTGCAGGGTGAGGTGTTGTTGGCACCAGTTCCATACTTCACTGCCATTCCTTTTATGCATCTCTCTAACTCCTGCACTACCAATGCCAATGCCAGCAAGACAACATTCGGCATTGACAAATGCTTGTTTTTTATTGGCGTACCAAAAATACTGTCTTGTATGGGTAAAATGACTAATGACACTACAGACAGGGCTATTCAACTGCTACAGGGCATAAAGCTGCTCTGCCATGCCGTGTTATGTGGGGGCAGCAGGATACGTTCCATGTGGTCAGTCAGGCATGAGAAGGAAGGCAATCAGTTCATCTGGTGATAGGCAGCACTAAGACAGTGATGCATTTTTGTCACAGATATGACTTACTGCATGTAAGACCATTCTTGCCAGCAGTTGGATGCTATTAAGTCCAACAGCCAGACCACATTGCTACCTAACGTCATTCTTCCTGCTTATAGACTGCCTCATCCTACTGCTTCCATCTGTCTTGTGGGTGCCCAGCTGCTTGTTGCATGCCAGTCTTTCTGCTACTCCTCCAACATAACAGGACATGGGGAGGAGCAGATGTTAATTACACAGGAGTAAATGGATGGAGCACACACAAGTAGTGCAACAAGCAAGATTGGCTTGGGTGACTTGAGGCAAAAGTGGTAGCAAGGCAGGCAGTACAGCAGTCAAATCCCCCCCCCAAAAAAACTAGGCCTACCCAGGGTTAGGGGAAGACATCACATTGCAACCCTTGACAGCTGCAACAGGCTAATGGGCAAAAGAACCCAATCCTTGATGGAAAAAGCCAACATAAAAACTTAACATTCATTTTGATTGTTAAAAGGGGAATGTGACATTTTCCATGGGTAACACTATAAATTCAAGAACATATTGGGTTCATTATTCTACATCTTTAGCAAAGAAATATGAATTCATAGCAGAGCACATTTATGCAGAAGGAATACTGTAGCTATAACAGATTATTATCTGATGTATAATAACTTGAAAAATTGCTATTTTCCCTGCAAACTGTCCCCTAAAGATTTGAGCCATCCTGCCAGAACAGATAGTGATGGAGCGGGGGAAGGCATCTGAACAGCAACTATTTTCAGTGCAAGCAAACTTCCTCCAATAAATTGAAGCTCAGCAAATTATCTTCACTGCAAATTGCTGGCTGCCTAATTAAATTTTCACTGTAAAATATTCCATGAAGAGCTCAGGCAGCTGATGTGATGTGAAGAGGTCAATCTTGTTCGTTGAGGAGCAAAAATTAAAAAAAAATCATACCTGAGTGTGGCCGTGGCTGTACTACTAATCCTAGACTGTCCCTGACTGTGACTGTCTGTGCTGCTGTTCATGTGCTGCTGTGGTCTTGATCAAGGATACCTCCTCCCTGCTGCTGCGAACTCGTCCTCCAATGATCCCGACCACCAGATCCATCTCTCCTGCTGGCTGTCCCTCCTGACTGTGGTGCTACCAGCACATGTACTACTCTCGGAGTCCTCCTGTGGTCACTGGACCACCGTGATGATCAGGTTCATGACTAATGGGCCACGGGTGTCTCATCACCCACCCACCCATCCAATGCTGATGGCTCCCTCTCACCCAGACTGCTGGTGAACTATACAGCACTCCACTCTGACTCCGAGGCAGTCATCCTCCTCCACCTTCTCCTTTGCTGCTGTGCTGGCTCACCTCTGGCTGCTGGCACCATGTGCCAACAGTCGGAGCTCACACGTGTGGTGCGTCTACATGACACCCTTGGGATGACATAGCTGAGCTGACGACCTTGGATTTGGATAATTAGACAGGGACATGATCATCATGCGGACGAGGGAGGGTTTGGAGGGAGACTCAGACTGTCATTCAATGGTGGGGGGAAGGTTGGGGGCTGGGGCAGTGCCAGAGACAACATGATGAAAGACCACCCCGTGGAGCCAGTGTAGTACCTGTCCAGCAGCAGCAACTTAGCTAGAATTTCAAAATATAAAAAACAAAAAACTAGACAAAATTAAATGTTGCCCAAGGGCTGGGAGGGCCCTATGGGCCTGGGGCCCCCGGGGAAGTTTCCCTTTAGTTCTGTGGGCCAGTCCAACTCTGTCAGCAAGAGTCATGGAAGCAGTACAGGAAAAGAAAAAGTCCTTCTACAATTATAAATGCAAACAAGGCTGCTCGACTGCATGGAGCGTGCGTATGAAGCTAGAACAATCGAACAAAAAGCACCACACTGCTCACAGACAGTTCAAAACCTTTATTTAAATATTTTAAAACAAGCACACCAAGCAAATAAAATAGCACCATCTCCCACTCTCTAAGCTGGCACCATGTGCCAACAGTCAGAGCTCGCATGTGCGGTGTGCCAACACGTCACCCACGGGATGACATAGCTGAGCTGATGACCTTGGATTTGAATAATTGGACAGGGACATGATCATCACATGGTGGAGGGAGGGTCCAGAGGGAGACTCAGACTGTCATTCAATTAGGGGGGGTTGGGGGCTGGGGCAGTGCCAGAGACAGCATGATGAAATCCCACCCCGTGGAGCCAGTGTAGTGCCCAGCCAGCAGCAGCAGCTTAGCTAACATTGCAAAACATAAAAAACAAAAAACTAGATTAAATTAAATGTTGCCCGAGGGCTTGGTGGGGGCTCTAGGGGCCTGGGGTGCCCAGGGATTTTCCCTTTAGTTCTGTGGGCCAGTCCAACTCTGTCAGCAAGAGTCATGGAAGCAGTACGGGAAAAGAAAAAGTCCTTCTACAAGTATAAAGAAAAGCAAGGGGAGGAAGAATGGGGATAATACATTCTGAAAAATAAGGAGGCAAATAGAGCAGTTAATGAAGCAAAAGCAGACACAGACCTGCATACTGCAGAAGGGGTCAAGAGAAAAACACTTTTTCTGATAGAGTAGGCAAAAAAGTGAAAAAAGAGGGGGAAACGTAAGACTAGCTGAGGAGGGTAGGGTAATAAAGAAGGACAGGAAAAAGGCCAGCGTCCTCAACGAATACTTTTGTTCAGTTTTTGCTAGGGGAGACAATGGGCCCATGCCAGAGAATGTATCAAAGTGGCCACTAAGGGGGTCCCGGAGATGAGGCAGCCAATATTTACAAGCAAATGGGTCCAAAAGGGACAGGTTGGGGTATCACATCATTATAGCACAGGAATTATAGCTAGTACATTTGGGTGACTATTATAGCACCCATGCAATTACTGCAAATGGGTCTACTGTGCAAACTGAACAAGGGGCTACATGTATATAGCAGCGATAGTGTTATGTGGTTGACTGGTCGACCAGAATGCAAGAGAAAAGGAGCTGAATACAGTGCATGCAGCAATTGGTCGAACAGGAAGCCAGTACACTACAATAACTCAAAAGGACTAACCTTCAATGTCCATAACCTACACCTGGAATCCAGGTACAAGTAGGTGTTGTAATCCAAGAGATGGGGGGTTCAGGGGCATAGCCCCATCGAGAGGAATGCATGGGGTGTAGCCCCTCGTGTGACATGAAAGATGATGGGTGGGGTTTGTGCATATAGGTGCGGCTCAAGTATGGCTGAATTAGGGAGTGTTGATGATGTCGGTGGAGTTTATCCAGAGTCAGAGGGGAATGCCCCTACTGGTGTATTGTTGATTCATTTTCCAGAGAGACATGGAGGTGCGGCAGAAGGTGTACTGGAGGTGTGGGGAATATCACTGTTACTGGTGTCCCGCACGTCTCCACACAGTCACTCATGCCATGGTGTATGAGGGATGACAGCATAATCATGCTCCTGATGCCACTGATGTGGGTGCGCTGCATGTACTGACTGATCTGAGGGAGAGGGCCAGGACGTCTACTGGGAGTACGGCACAAGTAGTGGCTGAAAGCACTGATGGGGCTCCAGAGGCAGTAGTAGGGACATTGCCTGATGTCTGTTTGCTGTGTTGGACTGTGCAGTGCATCTGGCAGTCTGAATGAATGTGTCCCTTTTCACCTGGTATGGCAGGTAAGGTTGTGTTGCCATATGGATATACTAGAACAACCCAAGGTGAGCATTTTCTGTAGTGGGACAATGGGGTTGGGGCTGCAAGGATCATGATGTTCTCCTCTGACAGAGCCTTGAGTTTCCTCACAAGCAACAGTGAGCGGTTTATGGACAGCACATTCCGTACCTGTCCTCTGATGTTTTCCCAGCTCTACACTTTCCATGGACTGAGGAGTGGATGTGTAATTTTGGCTGTCTATGTCTTAATCACCTGCCGGCACTCAGGTAGCTATGAGTAGGTTTTGTCACACCTGAAGGGTTGGTGTTCCGAAATGGGCCCTGTGTCTGTGATGACTGATTTTGAGAGGACAGCCATTCATGCTGTGTCTACAGTGCTCCTGAGTGAGCGCAATCATAAAGGGGTACTATTTCCACTTTTCACAGTGTGGGTGGCACCATGTTCAGCAATTTCTGGAGGTGGCTGCATGTTATAGTGGGGATGCAAATTATGCATTGCACATTACAAAGCTCCTGGCACTACCGTTTGTACCTGTGCCTGATATGATTGATGCATTCAAACAGCTCCGTGAATGTCACTTTTATGAAAATCATGAGGAGTGCCTAAATCCATTGTTGGAGTACTTTGAGGAGACTTGGATTGGCAGACTAATCAGCTGGTCCGGGAGGCACCCTATGTTTAACATAACGATGTGGAACTGCTATGAGGCTGTGATTTTGGGCCATGCTCGAACCAATAACACCATAGAAGAGTGGCATCACTGGTTTAATACCCACCTGAGGGCATGCCATCTAGACATCTGGAGGTTTTTGAACTGGATCCATGAAGAGGAAAGGATGTCAGCATTGAAGATGGAGCAGGTTATTTCAGGTGCGGCTGACAGGTCAAGCCATAGGAGGCACTGCGACCTCACAGAGTGTATGGTGCAGGTTTTGGGTGAGTACTCCTCACGTCCTTGCCTTGAGTACCTTCATGGAGTTGCTTACAACATCTGTGATTCCACATACATGTATGAATTGTTTGGAAATTGCTACATTGACTCATTTGTCAATGATGTAATCGCCACTTTGAGAATTCGCAGAAATGTGCGTTTGCCATATATGCAATTGCTCTGTATTTTTTACTCAAATTGCATATGCGCTATAATGTGCGCTGTACTGACATGGAAACAAACATGGTGGCCCTAAAGATAGTTAAGGCCCCAGGACCAGGTAGGTTGCATCTGAGGTTACTCAGAGCTGGCAGTGGTACTGACTGAACCCCTGGTAGGTTTAGTCAACAGCTCACTAAGGACGGGTGTAGTTCCAAAGGATTGGAAGGTGGAGGAAATAGTTCCACTCCAGAATGGAGGGGGAACAAGGAACAAGTGGGGAACTACAGATCTGTCAATCTACCTATATAGTAGAGAATCTGATGAAGATTCTGGCAAAAGAAGATCTTATTGACTACTTGAAGAGCAATGGTCTCCAGAAAGGTGAACAGCATGGATTTGTGGCAGGGAGGTCCTGTCAGACTAACCCGATAGTTTTCTTTGATTGGGTGATGAGGGACTTGGATATGGGCCACGCTGTGCATTTCCTCTACTTCAACAAGGCTTTCGACTCAGTGCCTCATAGATTCTTGCTGAAGAAGATGGAGGATCTGGGTGCAGCTAAGGTCATAGTGAACTGGGTAGGTAACTGGTTAAAGGGGAGGCAGTGGAGGATTGTGGTTGGTGGGGTCAAATCAGAATAGAGACAGGTCATGAGCAAGATACAACAGGGATATGTCCAGGGTCTGGTCCTCTTCAATATGTTCATCAGTGACATAGGTGAGGGAATCTGGGGCAAGTTTAAACCTAAGTCACTGTTCAATCAATCAATCAATCGATCAATCAAAATCTTTATTTATCCAGGTGGGCACCATTGAGCAAGGCTCATTTGCAAGGTGGACCTGGTCATGAATACATCAAAGTACAATACAGAAGCAGGTATACAAAAAGCAATAATATACAAGGAAGAAAAAGTATATACAGTGTATACAGTACAGTACAAGGTTGAAATAAATAAATAAAAAAAAGCATTATTTTAAAATGGAAGAAGTCAGCAGATGTACAATCAACCATAGGCATACAGGGGTTATAAGCAGAGATCTTTTGAGTGAGGCAGCCGGCAATTACACATATAGGGGAAAGAGGCCATGTATGGGGTGGCAGGTTAGAGAGATAAAGAAGAGGAGGGACATATTACCAATGGCTGGTGGAAAAATTGGGCTAAAAATCACAGAAAGTGATGATGGCTGTCATGTACTTGTTTATTATGATAATGACGGAGGAGGGGTAGATAATTGGGACACTACTATGGATAGGGTGGGACTTTAGCCAGGCTGGAGTGTGGACAGGGAAGGGTGGGTGAAGCAGGAAGAGTTAATAGGGAAAGAGTGAGAGCCAGGGGTAGAAACATGGCAAGTGCCAGGATGGAAAGGGGAAGTTGCAGAATTTTTGGCTAGGAAAACATTTGCAAGGTGCTTTCATGTAGCGATCATAGTGATTGCTACTGCTTAATCCCAGTAACATTTATTCACCAGTCGTTACTACCTTTCAACATCTGGTTCAGCATAAAGTGAATACCATATTCAAGGATAAGCAGAGAACTGGCTTTAACAATCTCACAGCTGAACAGAGAACAGCCTTGTCGGAACTGCAGGAGACAGACTCTATTACCAGTCAGGTTTTCAGAAGCCTTACTCCACGGACACTGCCCTCACTGACCTGATTGATAACATCACTACCCTTGTAAATAGGGACAGGTCAGTGGGGGCAGTGATCGTGGATCTCTCCAAGGCCTCCGACACCATAGACCATGAAATTTTGTTTCAAAGGATGCAGAATTTAGGAATAGACAGTGAAACCCTCTCTTGGTTTAAATCCTATTTAAATGAAAGAGTACAGCAAGTTCAGGTTGGGGATGTTCTCTCAAATCCAGTTATTGCAAAAAGGGGGGTTCCCCAAGGCTCGATTTTGGGTCCCCTTTTATTTATAATGTATGTAAATGAATTATCAAAGGTTGTAGAATCTTCTGCCCTGAGAATGTATGCAGATGACACTGTTTTATTGATGCATGGATGTTCGATTCAGGAGATGGAAAAATGTCTCCAAAGGGATTTTAGTAGGATGGAGTTATGGCTGTGTCAGTCAAAGCTTGTTTTACATAGTAAAAAAAAAAAATAAATGTAATGGTTTTTCAGAGTAAAAGAAAAGCAGATAAAAGTTATTCTAAAATTCATATAAAAACGGCAAAGAATGAAATACTAAGTCAAGTTGAGTGTTATCGGTATCTGGGGGTATTTGTGGACCAGGACTTGAATTTTGATAACCATATAAAAGAGCTAGTTAAAAAAAAACAAATAATAAATTGGGAGCTTTTCAGAGGACAAAATATTGTCTAAATCAAAAAATGAGTGGGGATATTGTAAAGCAATTGATTATACCTAGCATTGAGTATGGAATTCATGTTTATAGTATGACTAATAAGACAAAGTTCAGAGCAATTCAGGTCTTATATAATAATTTGGCTAGATTTGTGTTAAATTGTGAGTATTCAACTCACCATTGTGATATGTTTATTTCATTACAATGGCTTCAATTAGATCAAATAATAGATCAAAAATGGATAAAAAGATTCATGGCATGGTCCATAATCAAAGCCCCAGATACCTTGATATGTGAACACAACCACAATCTTGGGGGGGGGGCGGATAAAATCTGTCATACTGAAAGCAAATAATAAATTTGGTAATATGACCTTTGGTATAAAGGTTGTCAAATTATGGGACCAAATTGACGAAGGGAGTAAACAAATTAAACAAACAAAAATGCTTTGGATATGTTCTAACCATGAAAATTATGTGCAATGGTTGATGTGTCTAGAAATAGATGGACTGATAAATTTGTATATGAAAAATGTAGAATAGGTTCTTCTATCTGGATGTAAGTGCTTGTGCTCCCAGGTTGCTCCTGTAAAAAAGCTTTCAGCTTAGTGTGCTATACCTGGTTAAACAACTAAATAATAAATAAATAAATAAATAAATAAAGTGTTATCTAAAGCGGTTTGAAATATAGTAATATGTCTTAGTATATGTTTTGACTTAAATGAGAATGAAAAGGTGTTATGATATTTCTTGTCTCGATGCATGTGATACATGTTTTTAAAATGTTGGTGTATAACTTGTTTAAAACTTGTTGAAATGTATGAAACAGGTCCATCTTGAAAGAGGGTCATTGACCCAATGATGTTATAACATTGCTACCTGTATAAAAATAAAATTTTACTACTACATCAAATCTGTGGATAAAGGTGGTCTGATTGTAGTCGTGGATAAGGATTATCTACACCTTGAAGAAGAGGAAGAATCAGCATTTATATAGTGCTTTTCATACACAGTGTATCCCAAAGTGCTTTACAAGCAATGCTAGACTGGTAGTGAAGTGACTGAATGTGTAGTGGTGGCTATATCACACATCAACACCCACACACGGCCTGGATAATTGCATGAACCAGTTTATGGGAAGAAGAATATTGGCCAGAACACCGGGAATGTCCCCTACTCTTTGTGAAGAGTACCCTGGGTTCTTTTACTTCCACCTGGACACCCACCAGGACAACAACAGGATGGGTAGAAGGGACCTCGGTTTAACATCTCATGCGAAGGATGGCACACCTCAGCAGTACAGCACCCCCATAATACTGCACTCAGATGCCAGCATTTTAGGTGCAAGTCCAATCCTGGTGTAGGACAGGAACCCACGACCTTCTAGCCCAGAGGCAGATGTGCTACCAGCTGAGCCACACTGACACCTTACCTTACCTGAAAGATTGCTGCTGGGAGAAACCGACCAACTGTGCTCTTATGGACTGTAGACAGGTTATTAAATCCAGCCTGTCTCCAGCCGAAAAAAGCCTTTTTGAATGCTTTATGCGAAGAGTTTGCTTGGTTCTTCTCAGATGGTGTGTCCTCCATCAGGTACGAGATTCCGCCAGTGAGCCAATTTGCAGCCAACAGTGATCGTCTTGGATGCCCGGAGAGCACTCCGCTGAGTTGGGGCGAGTTTAGACCAGTGAAGGTGGCAGAGGTCATTGGGGTGGCTTCTAGGATGAGGCACACATACTGTGAACTGGACCCAGTGCTGACGCATTTCTTGATGGGATGTGTTGACTCTGTTGGCCCAGTGTTTGCCTTGATTGTTTAGTGTTTCCTCTTGGAGGGGAGCTTTCCTGATGCCTTGAAGGAGGCATTGGTGAGACTCCTTCTGAAGAAAACATAATTGGACCTTGACATCAAGGCAAACTACCATCCTATCTCCAACCTTCCATGTCTGGGTAAGGTTGTTGAGAAGATTGTGGTGCTTTAGCTTGAAGAACACCTCATGGCCTTTGATCTATAGGAGCACCTCCAGTCAGAGTTTCATGCGAGGCACAGCACAGAAACCACATTAGTTCGGGTGCACAATGACCTTCTCAGGGCAAGAGATCAAGGAGAGGGGACAATTCTCGTTCTTCTAGATCTCTCCTTAGCCTTTGACATGGTGAACCATTGTGTGTTACTTGACCGCCTGAAGGAATTTTATGGACTTGCCGGCATGGTCATCTGCTTGTTCAAGTCCTTTCTCACAAACAGGAGGCAAAGGGTAGTGATGGGGAGTTTCTCCTCCTCCTCCCCTAGCATCCTATCTTGTGGAGTACCTTAGGGTTCAGTCTTTTCGCCAATGTTGTTCATTGTGTACATGCTTCCCCTGGGAGGGCTCATTAGAAAATATGGCTTGGGTTTTCACTGCTATGCCGATAATACCCAACTGTATCTTTCTTTTGCACCTGGGACATCCAATGTGGTGGACGTGCTTAATAACTGTCTCACTGAGATCAATGACTGGATGGCCTCCAGCTGGTTGCGACTGAACCCTGACAAGATAGAGGTACTGGTTGTGAAGTCGAACAGAAGGAGTGATAGGTTGGCCTCAGGTGCAGACACAGGATTGGTCCTGAGTTCTACTCCTTTGAAGGCCTCCTCCAGGGTGCGTAACCTGGGCATTATTCTGGATAGTGGTCTGACAATTGAGGCCCAGGTGTCGGCCATTGTCCGTGTCAGTTTTTACCATCTGAGAAATATTGCCAGAATTAAGCCCCTGGTTCTGCCCCTGGACCTCCCTACCTTAGTGCATACCTTTGTGACGTCCAGGCTGGATTACTTTAATGTGCTCTGCCTCAGGGTCTTGGGAGGTATCCTCCACAGACTTCAGCTGGTGCAGAACACAGCTGCCAGGTTGCTGATGGGGCAAAGTAAGTTTTACAACATCACCCCGGTGTTGCATGAACTGCACTGGCTGCCGGTCAGGTGGAGGATCCTCTTTAAGGCGGTCTTGCTCACCTTTAAGGTCCTACATGGCCTGGGCTCTGGCTACCTCGTGGACCTTCTTACACCTGCTGCATCAGTCTGCTCCCTCCATTCCTCCTCGAGGGGCCTCCTAGCAATTCCCAGGATGAGGTTAAAAACAGCCGATGATAGAGCTTTCAGCATCACTGGCCCTGTCCTGTGGAATTCGCTTTCTCCATCAATAAGGGAGGCCCCTTCGGTGAAGGTTTTTAAGGCGCTCCTCAAGGACTTCTTGTTCGAGTAGGCCTTTCCCAACCCAGTATTGTAAATATTGTCTTAAACTGACCTATTATAATATCTCAGTGTTTTATTGGCTGTTTTTCTATGCAAGTATATCATAGTTTTACTATTATTTTATTTATGAATGATATGATGTTGGTTTTATGTACGGCACCCAGAGCCTCCGGGATTGGGCATCTTTTTAAATAAAATTTGCCTTGCCTTGCCTGTGATCATCTGTCAGATGTTGATCACTATCAAAGAATCAATTCTGACCCTACACTGACTTTCCAAAAACAAATTGTTCCTTCCTTAACTATTCCTTGAGTATGCAACTTATCAAGAAGAGGGAGTTCCTTTTTTTAAAACAGGATCAACCATTGGTCACGACATTTTACATGCTTTCTAAACTACATAAGAAAGTCAAGAGACCGCCAGGTAGACATATTGTGTCCAGAATTGTTTCCCTTACTGAAGGCCTCTCCTGTTATATTGATTAATTTCTACAGACTATAGTGGTTCATTTACCATCATATTTACATGACAGAATGACAGTCCTCAACGTCCTTAGACATCGACACTTTGATACTGATTTGATGTGGCTCACTATTGATGTGAGTGCACTGTATACAAACATCAGTTATCATCTGGGACTCAATGCAGTTAGATTTTTTTATGGATTCCTGCGACACACATGACATTCTGTCTCCAGAGCTTGTCTTAGGAGCCCTGGACATGAGTCTGCGTACCAATTACTTCACTTTTAACAGCACATTTTACTTACAAGTGTGTGGTACTGCAATGGGGTCTGCTATGGTGCCATCCTTATCCTACACCAAACTTTTTATGGGTTGGTGGGAGGAGATGACTATTTATGATCCCAATCACAACCCCTTTGCCAGGAGGATCCAGTACTGGGGCTGATAAACAGATGATATTCTACATACCTGGAAAGCGACAGTTGAGGAAGTACATCAATTCATGTCATATTTGAATGACAATCAGTGGAAATTACACTTTACTTATAAATTCCACAAAACTACCACTATGTTTCTTGACCTAGCCCTTAGCATATACCCTAACTGAACCATAGAAACTGGCATTTTTTGTAAACCCACATCGGCTAACACTTTTCTCCACTATGAGAGTGTCCATCCCAACCATTTAAAAAATGGTATTCCAAAAGGACAATTTTTACATCTACGATGTAACTGTTCCTCAAAACAGATTTACCATATACAAGTGGAAGATTTGTTCCATAGGTTTGTCAGTAGGGGTTGAAATGGATATTTTAGATCAGGCACAATCCTATGCTTCTTCACAAGACAAAAGAAAATCTACTAATCCTTAAAAACAGAGATCAGGATCAGGGTGTTGATATTAAATTCATTACTGAGTTTCATTCTCTCAGCTCAAGAACAGCAGGAGCCCTAAAAAAGGCACTGACATGTTCGTCATACAGATCCAGATCTACACAACCTGGTAGAAGACTGCTCTAAAATAATGTGCCACAAGGAAACCTCCATTTCTGATAAGGTGGTCCACTGCCATTTTGTGGACCATACCCATTCCACAACTGGATCACCAAAGGAATGCACAGGTGTGGCAGTTGTAATGTTTGCCATTACATATACACTGGCAATACACTCCCCAAGATCATCCATGATGCCACATATCAGGTACACCACTTTATTAATTGTAAAACTCAGTTTGTAGTGTATGCCATTTGGTATGACTGACCTTCGATCTATATAGACAGAAATGCACGCCCTCTCAAGGAGCATTTACAGGGACATATCTGGTCTATTGTAAATGCAAATCATGAAATCCCTGTTGGGTCCCATTGGTACCACCACGACAACTCTGATTCCAGTACTGCACTCCTAATAGGGATTGACCATGTACGCATTAATATTAGGGGTGGCGATCATCAAAGGAAAGTACTTCAATGCGAAAGTAGATTCATTTTTAATCTTGGTGGAATTTCTGCAGATGGCCTTAATGAAAACTGGGACCTAACACCTTCCATCTAAGTTTAAAACTGACTGGGATAAATAGCTCTAAAATAATATTTCTATAAAAACTTTACTGTTTTTAGCCAAAACTTTGTACTTGGTTTGTAAAAATGTTTCTATTGAAAATGATATCTGATTTAATGCACTGATGTCTAACCTTTTTTCTTTCATGTTTCCTGTCCCCCCCACCCCCACAAACACACTGCCCCCTTGTGTTTTCTCTTTCAGGTCCCACAACTCTGTTTCCCTTTCTGCTTTACAGCGTGGATCCAGTAGTTAATTATCCACTAGGATTTACCATTCTAGACAATCCAGCTGGGATTCCTGTACTAACCATAGTGCAGTGGTCTTGGTTTTTTTTTCTCCCCTTCTTTATATCTGCTTAGATTAATTTGTATGATTAGTAATCACTATTGCACCTTTTTACATGTAATCTTGTATAATCGTCTACGTCTGGTAGCTGGATATGTAGGGGTCTAGTGATATTACCACTTGCAACAATGTATTATCATGTTGTTACTTTAAAGTACTTCATTTAAATGGTGGTTTGGTGAACTAGACCTCTCCCCCTTGAAGAAGGATCTGCAAGGGTTCGATGCACCAGGGTCTAGTGCCGTCTGTTTGTATGTGAGCACAATAAATCTTATCACTAGCAGCTATTACCCGGTCTTGAAGGCTTGATTTTGTGTGCACTCTGGACTTTGTGTTTTGCTTAGTGCCTCTTCACAGATGACACTAAGATTTGTGGGGTGGTGGATAGTGATGAGGGGAATACAGAAATGCAAAGTGACTTACAAAAGCTAGAGGGGTGGTCTAAAGTTTGGTAGTTGAAATTCAACCCCCCAAAATTGCAGGATAATGCACCTAGGGAGCAAGAACCCCAGGACAGAGTACTGGATGGGTGAGGTGAGACTTAGTACTATGGCTGAGGAACAGGGCACTGGAGTTTTCATCAGTGACTCCCTCAAACGAGAAATCACAGGCACCAGTCGGCTCGAGAACGGTGTCACCAGACAGAGCTGTAGCAAAAGGTTCATGTACTTCAAACAACAAAAAAGGCTGCTTGGCTACCCGTACAGGTGAACAACGACTCCACTACTAGGTTATGTTTAAAAATAATTTATTAACATACATAAGAGCAAGTAGCACCTTATCAAAAATACTTGTCAATGTTTACACTGCCCTAGTGCCTTTTCAAGTCTTGAAAAAGCACTAGGGCAGTGGGTATTGGCATGTTATAGTGCTACTCTTATTGTTAATAAGTATTTTGAAACATACTCTTTAATAGTGAAGTGGATGTCCTATACAGGTAGCTGAGCAACCTATTTTGTTGTTTGAACTCCCTCAAATGATCGATACAGTGCAACATGGCATATAGCAAAGTGAATCGCATGCTGGGATGTATCGGGAGGTGTACTGATAGCAGAAAGGAAAAGGTAATACTTCCCCTATATAGATCTCTGGTGAGGCCACATATGGGGTACTGTGCCTAGTTCTGGAGCCCTCTCCTCAGGAAGGATTGGGATAGGCTGGAGATAGTGCAGTGAAAGGTAACAGGAATTATTCAGAGCCAACAATTCTGGTCCTTTGAGGAGCACATCAAGGCACTGAACAGGTACTCACAGGAGACAAGAAGGGAGAGAGGAGATATGCTAGAGACCTTTAAGTTCCTAAAGGGAATTAACAAGGTGAACTGTGGGGAGCTATTTAGCTTGAATGCTGGTTTGCAGTCATGTGGACATGAGTGGTAACTGATGGGGGGAGGTTCAGGAGGGACATGAGGAAGTATTGTTTTACAGAAAAGGTGGTGGAGCTGTGAAACAGTCTTCCAGTTGAAGTGGTGGGTGCTCAAACTGTTGGTGGTTTCAGGTTTCAAGCATAGTTGGGATAGACTGAAGTATAGTGTGGGCTCGGGGCAGAAGAAACTGGGCTAGGACCTTGTAGGGACAGTAAGTCTCAGGGCTAAATAGGAAACTCAGGCAGACTGGATGGACCATTGGTCTTTTTCTGCCATCAGTATCTATGTTTCTGTGCCCCATCCCACCCTACCATGCCAAAATGTACCCTCCTGCATGCCCCAGCCTGCCCTGCTATGCCTCCTTTCACCCTCCATGAATGCCCTGGCCCACCATACCATGCCTCAGTGCACGCCCCTGCATGCCCACCATGCCCTGCCATACCCCACAGTCACACAACACTCCATGCCATCGCCAGCCTGGGACATGCACTTGTACTCACCACTGCAGGCTCCATGAAGAGCCTCAAAATACTATACTTGTCACAGTAGTAGGCATCTATTTACTCGAGGGCTGTGGTCAGTAACTTTCCTCACCCATTCCATCTGCTTCCTTTTCTATGGGACTACCAGCTGGTGGAGCCCCCTGCACAGGAGGATCTCTGCAGAGTATCCTGGGAATGGCTGCATCACAAAAACACAGGTTATTAGTATCTGGCAGAGAGCAACACCTATCCTCATCTTACTACAGGGATACCTAGGACAGATACATATGCTGAATTGTTGTACTACACTCCAAAGATTCCTGCCCTCATCCTTATAGTGTACAGGGGTGACCTGTTTGAGGGTGGAGGGGAGCTGTGCCTAGGCCACAGTGTCACCTCACTACAATACCTTTCTGTATACATACCAGTATGAGACAGCCTGCAGGGGGCAGTGGTGACATCTGGGGCATACAGGATGCCACGCCCTCTGCTAGGTGTGCATGTGCTTAAGTCAATACACACAGTATAGCGACAAAGGCTGCCCCACAGCACAGAATGGGTCAGGTGGGGAGGACATCATATAAAGACAACTCATCTTGGACCTGGTGGGGAATGATGTGCCCATCACTGCTAATGCACACCCTGATGCTGGGTGCAGAGGTCACCATGGAGGAGTAGGAGTGTGTGACCATGGCCATGCATTTGAAGGACATTGGCAGTGATAGACAGCATGTGTGACACCCATTACCTGGAGCAGTTGTGACTCGACCAGGGCACCATTGGCGAGCTGTGCGACCTGATCCGGAACAGTATATGTCCCACCACCCAGAGATCCAGGGCCATGTCTCTTGACGTCTGTTGATACCAAGGTGATATGTGCCCTTGCTTACTATGTAACAGGCTCCTTCTTCATTTATTTGAACTTCAGAGTACCTTTTAGCTAAGGGCTCATTTGCAAAGGTTCCACATCAAGTGTTGTAAACAAAGTTGTAAGTATGCAGCATAAGGAGCAGTTGTCATTACCGTTACATGTCAAGTGTTGTAAACACACATGTTTGTATACGAGCAGCAAAAGCATTTGTTTATACATTCATAATAAAGATTACAGGTGGCTCAGAAAAGCATTTGTCAGAGCAATAAAGAACTAATGTACAAAAAAAGGTTATATAACCCCCATTTAGATAAAATGCACAGTTTGGTTAGGAGAGGAGTAGGGACATTGAAGGAGATAGTCAGGGTGAAGGGATTTAGAGTTGCTAGGGGGATGGGAGGAGAAATGGGAGTTAGGCAGGGTTAGGATTAGGGCAGGCATCTGCATGCGGAAGCTTGAGTGAGTTGATTTTTGGGGGCTCTCTTGAACTGAGGTAGCTTTGGAATATCTGTGATGGAGGTTGGAAGGTTGTTTAGCCAGTGTGCAGCTCTGCAGGCAAAAGCTCTTTGGACCTGGTTGGTTCTTTGTTTGGGGACCACTGATCCATGTCTTGCCATGCTCTTGGTGGTATACTGGTTATACACTGGACAGAAATGTGAGGCTACAGTGTGGGGGGGGGCAGGCCTACAAGTGCTTTTTTTGTCAGTAGGAGACTCTGGAATTGTACTGGTGCATCCAAGGGAAGCCAGCCTGCAAGGGAGTATAAGGTGCAGCAATGTATAAGTCTGTCAGATCCAGTGATGAATCTGCAGGCCTTTCTGAGCAAAACTCTCACCCTATGCAAGACATTAGGGGAGGTGGATCCATATACTATAAGGCCATAATCAATGAGTGAATTGCAGGTGACATGACAGGTATAAACCAGTCCTCAATGTCTCATACCCTGTGGCAGGTGACCGCAGCACTTCTGGCACATGTGGGGGACTACATCTAGTTCTGCACAGACCAACTAGACATACAGGTGGTGCAAGAGGCCTTTTATGAACAGTGTGAGTTCCCGAAGGATCAGGCTGACACAGTCCACAGACTGTACACATGTGACAATCCAGGCATCCTATTTCAATGAGAAGGACTACAGGAACATTAAAGGATCCCACAGCATAAATATACAGGTGGTTGTGGACAGCAGAGGGAATTATCATAAATGTCAGTGCCAACTACCCAGGCTGAACAACAGGAGCCATGGTGCACAGTGATGAGTGGCAATGCTGAGTGCCAATGTGCACGGTATAGATATAACCAAGTGTGTGTTCATGCAAGTGGGAGGCTCACACGGGCATGGTGACCCTGTTACTGGGTGGAGAACTATGTGATGCCTTCATCTTCTAGCAGTCACAACTGAGGACAGTACTGGGCACTGATGGAAGCAGGTGAGGGTGGTTGCTAGGTACAGATTGCATGGGCCATGTTGGTACTGGGCATGCCATGCTTTTCACCAGTCCATACTGACACACCTCTTTCATGTTTCCCATACAGGTGACAGTGAGTACCCCCGAGACCTCACCTGATGATGCCATTCCTTGCCCCATCATGGGAGGCAGAGCAGAGGTACAATGATGCCCACAGGAGGGCACAGAATGTGATGAAGCAGACTTTCAGCCAACTGAATTCTGAGGTTCATATGCCTGGACAAGATAGGTGGCATGATACTGCTTGTACTGGGGATGGTGTGCCCTGACTTTATCATGTGCTGCATACTGCACAATATCACTATGAGGAAAATACTGCCAATACCTGAGGACCTACCTGTGGATGAGGACTACTAGGCCTAAGAGAAGGAAAGACAGGAGCCAGGTGTGAGTATGTGATTGGGACTGATTTAGGGTGGGAGGAATGCTCAGCCTGAGCTGGTGTGCAGCATGTTCTAGATCAAGTGTGTGTGTGTGTGTGTGTGTGTGTGTGTGTAGGCAATGGTGAATGCCCAGGAGCCATGGTTCACAGAGATGAGTGGCAATGCTGAGTGCCAATGTGTGCGGTATAGATATAACCAAGTGTGTGTTCATGCAAGTGGAAGGCTCACACGGGCATGGTGACCCTGTTACTGGGTGGAGAACTGTGTGATGTAGGTGTTGCCTGCTGCCCCCCCCTCTCCAGGGGATGGACTTGCCACCCTGCTTGTGCTGGGCTGTCCCTGGTCATCATGGGTGGTTGGTGGACTGGAGATGTGGGTCCTATGGGAGGGTTAGGGACATCCTATAGTTCTTCAATGGGCAATGGTGACATTTGATTTAGGCTGGCATGGGACTGTGGCCAGTTGCAAGCCATGCAGGGACCATATTGCCACCTCTACTGGCCTGTGTTGCCAGGTGCCATAGTGCACCCTCTTGCAGGTCGCCAGTGCTTTTGATCTCCATGCAGAGCCCATGCACCTCCATCATCAGACACAGAGCTGGGCACTGTTTTCCCTGCTGGCCTCAAACCTGTCCTTCTCCAGCTACCACATCTCAGGGAGGTACCTACTGAGTACCTACTGAGTAGGTGTACAGTGGTGCTGCCCTTTCTGCATGGGCTGGTCTTGGCCAGGGCCAATTACCTGGTGCCATGCCAGAGTTGCTGGGCACCGCCACCATTGGGTGCTGCCCAGGTGGGTGGCATGTCTGTGGAAGGAGGCATCAGTGCCTGTGGCTGTGTCAATCACAGGTGCACTGGGTGTCTGTTGGTGCATGCCCCTGCCAGTCCATGTCTGTGCCTTCCCCCTAGTGTAGAGGGTGTATGGAGCTTTAGGATAGTGGCACCTGGGAGTGTGATGTGCTTTGCATAGGGGTCAGTGACTGGGAGCCCTGTGATCTGGTTAGTCAGCCCCTCTTCACAATACTGTTGTCTTCTTCTTCCTCTTGCTGGTTGCTCCTTGCACTGGCATTGTTGGCATTTGTACGGGCATGATATATCATTAGTGGTGGGCGTGGTGACTGTGGCTGTTGGTGCAGTGCACTGTTGGGTTACTTACCGTCACACGTCAGTTGGGTACTCTCCTGGTCAGTGGTATCCAATGGGTCAGCCATGTGAACATCGGTGACCACTGTCATCCTCCTTCTGTGGAAATGACACAGGCAGGTCCATGGCAGGGGTAGAGGGAAGGCTAGGGTCAGTGTCACTGCCACTCTAGTGTGCACTGCACTGTACTATGTGTACAACTGTGTAGCATGGTGTCCAGTTCTTTCTCCTCACAATCTACCATCATTGCATGGACTTATTCCTGGGACCCTGTGCCCCACCTCAATTAGGCAGCCTATTCATGGCCTACCGTATGGCTGCTGAACATTTCCAGAGCTGCCTCTATCAGTCTCCATGCAGCCGGTATTCAACATTCCTGCAATAGTAGATGTGTGATCTGGCCCATGGTTGTCCATTTACAGTAGGGTCATGGGGCATTCCCAACTCAGCATGGCCCATCCATCTCTCCCTGCACACATTAATGTGCTCATTTACATTGCCAGTGCATGCCTTGATGGCCACCTCCCACCCCATAGTGCATGCCATGGTGTGCTATGTGTATTTGAGTGGCATTGCTGCTCACTGGCTTTACGTGGCTCTGTTGCGTGTAAATGACACATTAGTGTATAGGGCCCTGAGTGTGTACAGTAAGTTACATGTCAACTTTTGCGGCTAGAATCCTTACTATAGAAAAAAATCCTAAGAACAAAGACTTTCCCTCACAAGCACACTAATGATATGCTGACCTTCGAGGTAAGTGGATGATAAATGCGTAAGTTTAACTAAAATTGATTCAGGACATTGCCTGTTATGACCCCAAAAAAATTTAATTATAGAACATAACTAAATCCATCATTTGTTGCTTGGGTGCATTTTTCTGGCTTTCATGAATTTAGCAATTTTCCAAATTGCTTTTGTAATTTGATTTTTGATAAAAGCTTTACTTTTTGCCCCTTTTCTTCCAGTCTCCAGTCATTGGTGTCTATATAGCAGTTTGTATCTGCAGCTGGGCAGTTATTTGGAAAATGAGAACCTGCCTTCTGTGCTTTGATGCCACTGATTAACTTTTTGCACTGCAGGTGTTTTTTTCCAAGGTGTTACATAATGCTAGAGATATCAATAACCAATATAGCTTTTCTTGGCTAGTTCAGCTTCCAGACTATGGCTGAACATTGGAGACAGAGAATGCACATGTCGCTGCTAAAAACATGTATTAAAAAGGCAGAAAAATGGTAAACATAGAGTTCTGATTAGCAGATAACATTTATGTTTATATAGTTTTTTTTTTAGTTGTTTAACCAGGTGAGACACACTAAGCTGAAAGCTTTTTTACAGGTGCAACCTGGGAGCGCAGGGAAGTTAAGTGACTTGCTCAGGGTCACACAGTATGCAAGTGGAAGCTGTGGGATTCAAACCCAGGTCTGGTCTGCGGGATATTACCCAGATTTGCAGCTCAGAGCCTTAAACCACTGCGCTATACTGCCTCATAGTACCATAGCAATGTAATAATTTAAGGTCAGAAAGGACCCTAGGTCAGTCATGCCCATCCCTTTCACTTCATAGGTTGGGATAAAATAAATATGCTGTGCAAACATAGGTCTCATAGGTGATTACACAGCAGAGGAGACAAATTTGTCCATTCTGCTCACCATGCTTAATTATTATACCCTATAATTCCCTTAACTATGCAATATTCATCCAATCTTGTCTTGAATGAGCTCATATCCCGGCAACCCAATACATGGGATGGCAATGAATTTCAAAATTTAACCACTCTTTGAGTAAACCAGTTTGCACTTCTTTTACTATAATAATGGTCACCCCTTAGTTGTAGTGCATGCGATCTATTATTATATATCAGCTGTTTCTGCCGGAGTCCCAGACAGTCCCATAGGTTATCATTAGTCAGAGCACTAAATACCATACACATATCTCCTTGCAATCTATTATATTCTAGAGAATACATCCTAATCTGAGTAGCCTTTGGTTGTAATTATCATTGCTAAGATTGCTTATAGACCTTGTGGCTCTCTGCTGTACACCTTCTAGTGCATTTATCATAGTTCTAGTGTCAGGTGCCCCAAACTGGGCATGGTACTCAAATTGTGGTCTAACCAGAGACACATACAAGGGAACCCTCACCTCCTTATATCTGCTTCCAGTATGTCTCATAATGTTAGACAACATGCCATTAGCCTTCTTTTTAATGGTTAAACAGTGGCTGTTAAATTTTAGATCGTTAGATATAGTGTACCAGTTTTTAGGGATTCCCTATTATATACAGTACCCTGCTGCCCAGGGTACCCAGTGATTTCCCCGGTAAGCATAAGTTTGTCCAAGATTACCTTGCACACCTGAGCTTTCCTCATATCCACTGCCTGCATTAGCAGGTTGTTCCATAGATTCACCAACCTCTGGGAGATCCCGCCACTGATTCACCAAGACTCTTTGCAAAAAACTTCGTTAATGCAACAATTAGGGTTGTAACTACAGTGACAAAAGCAAGGAAATTCGATGTTAGGGTTTTCAACCCTAACTCCGACTTTTCCCCCCACTGCCACACATACACACAGACAGACACACACTTAGACACACACACACACACACACACACACACAGAACACGCATACAACCGGGGGGACAGTACAAAGCAAGACAACCAACCACAAAACACACTATAAAGCAACAGAAATAACATACAACTTCTTATACATACCACAACAGGCATCCATCAACATGTTTCAACAACTGTATCACTTTGCTGCCATCCCAGTCTCTTGGGTGTGTACACCCACATCCTCTACAAGCATGTGAGATGGTTACTGCATGAAATCTGTATGCTGTTGTGGGCAGTGGTTGACATGGACAGACACGTGCTTTAACAGATTAACAACCAAGATGCCTATGTGGTTATGACCGGATAACATCAGACAGCATTTACACCACCCTTTAGTGTGTGTTAATACCTCCTGATGCTACCCCGACATAAGCAACACTATTTGCTTATGTCGGGGTAACAGAAGGATACATCCACACACATTAAAGGGTGATGTGAATACTGTTATATTATCTCTTCATAACCAGATACTCATCTTTGCTGTTCATCTCACAAAGTAGTTGTCTGTTCATGTTTAACACTGGGCACAACACCATAGAGATATGTAGTAGTCAAGTGTTTATCATGTCACTGCATGCATCTGTACAGAATAGTAAAGTGAGACAGTACTTCATTATGAATTGCTGTCTGATACTACCTGTTGCTAACTACACAAGTGGGAGCATAGTGGGCAAAGCTAATTTGTTATGGCAGACTAACATCAGGAACTATTAACACACAGTAAAGGGTAGTGTAAATACTCTCTCATGCTATCCGTCCATAACTACATGCTCATCTTGGCTCTTACTCTGAGAAAGCAGTTGTCTGTTCAGCTTCACCACTGGGTGCAACACCATGCACATATACATAACCCAAGTGTTTAGCATGTCCCTGCATGTATCTGTTTATAACATTGATGTGAAATACCATTTAGTTATACCGGAATAACATAAGGAGACATTAATATGCACAATATGTTGGTGTGAATGCTGTCTCAAGTTATCAGTTCATAACCACATACTCATCTTGGTTGGCAATATGTGCAAATACTTGTCTGTTGATCTCTGCCACTGATCACAACAGAATGCACATATGCAGGACTCAACTGCTTCTGATATCACAGCAGGCCTCTGTTGATAAAATGAAAGTTACTTATTATTTGGTTATGGTGGAATAACATCAGGGAGATAAACAGACAGTAAGCAGTGCTCAAAATGCTGTGTGATATTATCCAGTCATAAGTCAACAAGTATGAACATGGCGCCAAGGTCCATTTTTGTTATGTCGGGGTAACATCAGGAAGCATTAACACACACAGTAAAGGGTGGTGTAAATGATCTCCCATAGTACCCATTCATAGGTGCATGCTCATCTTGGCTCTTTAATGTTATAAAGCAGTCATCCATTCAGGTTTAACACTGGCCGCAATACCATTCCCATATACAGTACTCAAGTGTTTACCATGTTCTTGCATACTTCTGTTCATAATGTTGATCTAAAACACTATTTGGTTACACCAGGGTAACATTAGGAGACATTAACACACACAAAAGGGTGGTGTAAATGCTGTCTCATGTCATTCTTTGATAACCACATACTCATTTTGGTTGCCAGTGTGTACAAACACTTGTCTGTTCATCTTCACCACTATCCACAGCAGAAATACACATATGCAGTACTCAGTTGCTTCTGCTGTCACTGCAGGCCTCTGCTGATAACATAAAACTCAAACAGTATTTGGTTATGGTGCAATGCTATCATGAGGCATAAACAGACTGTAAGTGGTGCAGAAAATGCTGTCTGATGTTATCCAGTCATAAGTACATGAGTGGGAGCATGGCGTCCAGGAATATTTTTTTTATGTCTGGGTAACATCAGACCACATGAAGACACACTAAAGGCTGATGTGAATGGTGGCTCATTGTATCCATGATTAACCACATACTCATCTTGCTTCTTCATCTCAGAAAGCAGTTGCCCATTTATGTTTACCTGTGGTCACAACACCTTACACATACGCAGTGGTCAAGTGCTTACCATTTCACTGCATGCATTTGTTAATAATAGTAAAGTTAAACAGTATTTGGTTATAGCAGGGAAACATGGGGAGGCATTAACACACTAAAGGGTGGTGCAAATGGTGTCTGATGTTATCTGGTCATAACCACATAGGCATCTTAGTTGTTAATCTGTTAAAGCACGTGTCTGTTCATGTCAACCACTGCCCACAACAGCATACAGATTTCATGCAGTAACCATCTCACATGCTTGCAGAAGATGTGGGTGCATGCACCCAAGAGACTGGGATGGCAGCAGAAGTGATAAAGTTGTTGAAACATGATGATGGATGCCTGTTGTGGTATGTTTAAGAAGTTGTATGGCTTCTGATTCCAATATGGCCGTGAGGCTGGGCTCGTTGCTGCTGTTGTTCCTTTGATTAAGTTTTGTTTTCATCTTTATTTCGGTCTAAATCTGTTTAGTTTTAGTTTTATTTTTGTTTTATCTCGTGTCGGTCTCGGCTTTAATGCTTGGTTGCCGTTAGGTGAAGAGTGTAGAACAGGTCCGTTTTTAGATTGTGAGAGACACCGAACAGTGTTCCTAATGAGTTTTAAGTGAGTTTCAAAGGAGAACTGTGCTGATCGCTGGTCGGTTCCCCTTTGTTTTCCGTTTCTCTATTCGGCGGTGGTTTTGACGCTGGAAGGGTTTTATACTCTGCTTATGGAACTGGAGAGAGTTGCCGGTCTCTCTTGATGTTCTTTTGTGGATCGATACGATCTTTTGGAGAGGAGATGCCAGATGGGTTTTTGCTTCCTCAACAGATGAGTTTTTGAAGAGGTGATGCCAGAGGGGTTTTGCTTTTTCAACGGACTGTGGTGGGGATCTTGTGTGTCGGACTCTGTTCCCTCCAATGGACTGTATGGAGGGTATAGTTGGAGGAGTTTAGAGACAGCTTGGACACTGTGAATGCTGGCAAGAGTCAACGGAGTATTGTAGATGTCCCCGTGTGATTATTCTGAAATTTTCAAGTGAACTTTTTAGAAACTCCTCTGCTCCAGCTGGTGTTTTCTAGGGTTTGCCACTCCACAGGGGGTTGGGGTATTTTCTAGTTAGGGAACTGAGTGGAGTACCCCGCTCCCTTGGACCTTGGAAATTGCTACTACAGTGGCTTTTTCTTAAGGTCCTTTGGTGTGAGTGACATTAACTGCCCTAGTGTGCACCTGGTAGGGAGTAGTGGGGTTGAAATTGTGCTTCAGACTAAATCCCCTTTTGGACCTCTTGATTCTGCTACATAGAATTTCTTTGGACCTCCGCCTCAGATTGTTTCCCTTTTGGATTTATGTGGCTGTTCTCTTTGGATTTGGATCTTTTGAACTTATGTGGATTTTTGGATCTGTTGCAAGAGGCTGCTGATTGCTATCTTCTTCTGGATTTTGTTTTGGACTCCCGGGTGGTGAGAGGACCCTGGGTCCATAAATTTTCGTTTGTTTTAATTCTTTTTTGTTTATTTTACAGTTTGTGTTTTTCTCCTAACAGGGAGAAAGACTGATATTATTTTCCCCAGTTGTGAGAGAATTGGGGGAGTTCATTTTTCTTTTCTTTTTTGTTTAGAATTGTATATTTCATGTTGGTTTGGCAGAGAGAGTGCCATTGTATTCTCTTTCCCCGGTAGTAAGAGGACTGGGAGGAGGGATTATACAGAAATGTATTATTTGTTTTGCATTTATTTATATGTTATTGAAATTGTATAGTTAATTTAGTTTTTTGTTAAGTAGCTTAGTTTGAATTTTTGGTTTATTTTGTGTTTTATTTTAGTTAAGCAGCGTCATGTGCTGGCCTTTATCTCTCACGGCGGTGCGCTATTCATCCTCCTCTCTTCGCGCCCTCCGCCCCTTTTGTACTCCTCCCCTACAATTTTATATTTATCAGCAGTGTAGAGCATTAGGGATTGCTCGTGGGAGAGTGAGGGGGGCGGGGGTGCGCGGACAGGGGAGGATGAACGAGCGGGGTCATCGTATTGGGATTATTAAGTCCAGAAGGTGCCCTGGGGTGAAATGGAATCCTGATCGGGGTTTGCCTTGTCTTGTATCCATACCCAAGGGCACTATTGATTTCATAGGCAGATAGGCCTGACAACCTCCGAGATTTGTCCAACTCGGGCAGTGTTATGCAATGCCAGGTCTGTTAGGAACAAGACTGCTATTATTGCCGACCTTGTTGGTTTGGCTGACCTGGCTTGCATCACCGAGACCTGGCTGGATGAAAATTTTGGCCCTATAGTAGAGGCCATGACTCTGGCCGGGTACTCAGTAATACATTGCCCGAGATTGGACCTCAGGGGAGGGGGGGTTGCAGTCTGTTTTAAGACTGAATTGGGTCTCACGAGTGTGGCAGTAGGGGAAGCTGAGTCCTTTGAGTGTTCAGTTGTAGCAGGTGTAGGCATTCGAATTGTTCTCATTTACCGTCCACCCAGTGATGGGAAACGCTTCTTACAGGAAGTTGCAGACTTCCTCATCGACATGTCGTTTGAGTCACCCAGATTGATGGTGCTGGGTGACTTCAATGCCTGGGTCGACGATGAACTCTCACAATTTGGTAATCACTTCCTCCAATTAATGTCTTCTTTGGGCCTCACACAGGTAGTTTCCGCTGCTACGCATAAATATGGGCACTCTCTGGACTTAGTTTTCCTTCTAGGGATTGATGCATCTGACATGAGGGTGGAACCAGTATTTGGTCTGGCCACTACACCGTGAGGTTCAATTTTTGCACCCCCCCTTAGGAGGCCATCCCCTGTGGAGATGGTCAGGTACCGCCCATTACGGAATGTTACTTCACAAGGCCTAGCAGTGGTCCTTGACCTTTCATCCCCCGTGTTGGTGAGCAGTAACCCAGAGGCACTGGTGTTGGCCTATAGCGAGGTCATCACAGTTGCCCTGGATTTTATTGCTCCTGTTCGTGAACGCCCTTTTTCTCTGCACCCCAGGGCCCCTTGGTTTAATGGGACTCTGAGGGAGATGCAGAGAAAAGGGCAAAGGTTAGAGCGTTGTTGGTGTAGATCCGCCCTTAATGCTGACTGCCTTAGATTGATAGAACATTATGCTAGCTATCAATCTGCAATCACCCATAAGAAGGCAGAGTTCCTGTCCAGGGAGACTGCAGTTGCTCAGAATCGACTGGCTCAGCTGTTTCGAACTGTAGATAGACTGTGCAACCCAGCAAGTCTGCATTTTTGGAAAGCTTTTTCGCAAACAGAGTGCGATGAGCTCGCTCGTTACTTTGCAACTAAGGTGGCTGACATCAGGGCAGATCTGTATGCGACAACCTCTAAGGGTGATGTTGTAGGGATGTGCAAGAACACAGTGCCTCGTTTCTCTTGGAGTTCCTTTTATCGACCTGATTTCGTGGATATTATGAGGCTTATCCATAGTGTGCGCCCTACAAGCTGCAGCTTGGATCCTGGACCGACTACCCTAATTTTGGGTTGTATTGATATCATCAGTCCAGTTTTGGCGCAAATAGTCTGGTGCTCCTTGGAGTCAGGTGAGTTTCCTAGCTCCCTGAAAGAGGCGGTGGTGACACCTCTCTTGAAGAAAGCTTCCTTAGACCCAGACTGTTTTTCAAGCTACAGACCTGTCTCTAACCTTCCCTTTATTGGGAAGGTTATTGAAAAGGTTGTAGCTACTCAATTGGATGACCATTTAACCATCCATAGTATCTACAAATCCTTCCAGTCTGGTTTCCGTAACAGACATAGCACTGAGACTGCACTGGTTCAGGTGCTTAATGATCTTCTGAGGGTGAGGAATCAAAGAGACGTTCCATCTTGGTTCTCCTTGATCTCTCCTCAGCGTTTGACACTGTGGATCACGTGGTGTTGTTAGCACGCCTGAGGCAAATCTGTGGAATGTCGGTAACTGTTTTGCAATGGTTCACTTCATTTCTTACTGGGAGATCACAAAGAGTTGTGTTGGGGATTTTTTCCTCCAGCCCAGTCTCTTTGTTGTGTGGAGTGCCTCAGGGTTCTGTGCTGTCACCCACATTGTTTGCAGTGTATATGCTGCTCCTTGGAAATATCATAAGACGGTATGGGCTGAGGTTTCACTGCTATGCTGATGATACCCAGCTATACCTGTCTTTTGCATCTGACCAGGATGGAGCTCTCTCGATGTTTAACAACTGTCTGGGGGAAATCCAAGACTGGATAGATTCTAGTTGGTTAAAGTTGAACTCGGAGAAGACTGAGGTGTTGGTGGTGAACCTGGGTGGTCAGACTGAGAGGTCGTGTACTGGCGTGTCTTCTGGAATTTTTCTTGGCGGCGTGTCATTACCGACCTCTGAATGGGTGCGTAACCTTGGGGTGATTTTTGACGATAAGCTGACCTTACAATCTCAGGTGTCAGCTGTCGTCAGCACTTCCTTTTACCATTTCAGGAATATTGCCAGGGTTAGGCACCTTGTTCCATCTGACTCCTTGCCAACGTTAGTCCACACCTTTGTGTCCTCGTGCCTGGACTACTGCAACGCCCTTTACTTTGGGCTTTCTGGGGTTGAAATTCACCGCCTGCAGCTAGTGCAGAACGCTGCAGCCCGGGTTTTGACTGGGTCAGGTAGGTCCTGTCATATTACCCAGGTGCTGCGCGAACTGCACTGGCTGTCTGTACGGTGGCGGATCACCTTTAAAGTCATTTTATTGACTTTTAAAGCCCTCCGCGATCAGGGTCTGTCCTATCTGAAAGACCTCCTGGTTCATTATTGCCCTGGCCGATCGCTCAGCTCAGCCGACATGGGGTTGCTGGAGATTCCAAGAGTGAGTTTAAAAACTTCAGGCAGCAGAGATTTTTCTCATGCTGCTCCCACTCTTTGGAATTCTTTACCAGGCCGGTTACAAGAGTGCACCTCCGTGGAGATATTCAAGAAAGAACTAAAAACTTTTTTATGGAAAATGGCCTTTTTGGAGAATTAAGCTAGTTAGAATTTGATTGGATTTCATTGTAGTTTATTATGCTTTTATGATGTATTTATGATGTGTTTTTATATGTTTATGTTTGTATGGATATTTGTGTTTATGTTATTAACCTGTTCAGTGCTTTGATATTTTGAAAGGCGCTATATAAATAAAATTATTATTATTATTATTATTATTATTTATTATTATTTCTGTTGCGTTATGGTCTGTTTTGTGATTGGTTGTCTTGCCTTGAACCGCCCACCAGTTGTATGTGTGTTCTGTGTGTGTGTGTGTGTGTGTGTGTGCGTGTGTGTCTGTGTGTCTGTGTGTCTGTGTGTCTGTCTGTCTGTATGTATGTGTGGCAGTGGGGGAAAAGTCGGAGTTAGGGTTGAAAACCCTAAGTTTGAATTTTCTTGCTTTTGTCATTGTAGTAACAACCTTAGCTGTTGCATTAACAACGTTTCTTTGCAAAGGATTTGCCTCCTTTTTTTGACAATGTAATAAAGCTAAAAAATACACACCTACCAAGCTGTTATATTTTCAGTGAGAACCTAAGCATGGTACAATGACATTGTAACATGCCTCACACAGGTGTCACTTAATTGTCATAGAAAGCATCCTTTATTACCCTGAAGAATAGTTCATAAAGACATAGATTACGTACTTATACATTGATTTTCACATACTTTTAAAGTTCAGTCATATGACATTGACATAAAGTTTCAAGAAGAACCACAGACACAATAAATAAGTTTCAAAAAATATTTAATTAATAATTTAGTGCCGATTGTATTGGAAACAAGGCCACATTGCACAACTCACTCAGTGTCATAGAACTGCTGTGAAAATTGAATCACAGAACCATAGCAAAAAAAGGTTGTATCAAAGTCATATGAAACTGAACAAGTCAATGTTCCTGGGATGGGTGAAAATCAAATGTATTAAACAATTACGGAAAGCTATGGACACCAAAACAGCAAGTTATAACATTGCTGCAGTGGTGCAGTACTATGTTAGAATATCTTAACACTATGTGCATTTGGAAAAATTCCCACCTGACCCCTTCATAAAGGTGATCAGAGAAGCATCAGGAACATACCTCAGACTGATGAGTACAGTGTGTGATTCACAATAGTAGTTTCTCAACAACAACAACTGAAAACTCAGCACACATAATGAAGAATTAACAAACCGTTACATAATTGTAACAGTATTAACAGAAGTATTAAATTCAACAGTTTAAATTATTTATCTTATGAGTAACACTGTTGCATATCATATCTTAATAAGATAATCTAAGTGCTAAAATCCTGAAAATTCATACAGTAATACAACTGTTACCTACTCGTCAACTATCGTAAATAATGATTAATTGCTAAACATCTACATTTGTAATAATCATAAACTGTCTATGTAAATCTGAATGCCTGCTAATGCACAAGTATACATAACAAAGAATCAGAGTGATGTACAAATCCATAATATCTTAAGGAAAGACATTATGATGCATGGCAAAATTGTGCTGCCAATACAGTACGATTTCTGACATGCGGCATAACTCTTTTTTTTGCCTGGGGCTCTGCCCACTGCAACCCCCCGTTACAGGGGGCTGCACCCCCAACCCCCCCAATAAAGATTCTAAACTCCAGGGGGGGTTAACTAGGGGAGCGCACAAGCTGTTAAAAAATAATAAATGTTTCTGGGACCGGGAATCAAACCTGGTCCCAGATGCAGCGCCTGGGTCCCTTAACAATCTTTACAACCTTTTAAAGCTCTGTTGCCACTCTACAAAAATCTACATAACTCAAAAAAAATATATATTTATTTATTTGGTTTTTGTTTATTTGGTTTTTGTTTACCGGGTAGGTACACTAGACAAAAATGTTGCCTATATTCAGGCACAACCCGGGAGAGTACAGACAGGGGAGACCAGAGTCAACATTAAAGAGTATTTCATGACACAGCATGAGGTGAGAACAAACATTTGAACAGTATACAGTCAGGTACAGTCATTATCAGTGATGACAAAGAGAAACAGATAACATTACATTAATTATTTTCATCTGATGATACATCAATGACTAAATTGAAATGACAGACAGCAAACAAAACTTAAATGAAGTAGCATTATAACAATAGGATTTCTGCTGAATGTGGGAAACTTTCAGACTTTGGAGACCAGCAGGAAGTCAATAAGTGCCATAGGGAGGAGAAAATGCTAGGAGAGAGGCTCAAGTTACAGCACAAGAGCAGCAGTCAGATTCTAATAGGTGTGCCTGAAGACTCAGTTTAAAGGCCTTGTGGGATTTGGAGAGTTTGATGTGGGAGGGAATGGAGTTCCAGGAGCGGGGGGCAGATATGGTGAAGGATCGTTCTCCTTTTTGTGTGAGATATCTGGGAATTTCAAGTTGGGTTTGAGCAGATGTCCTGAGGAGGTATGCTTGGGAGGGCTGAGTTAATAGTTCAGCAAGGTAGTTAGGGGACCCCGTTCTGATCATATTATCAATTGTACAGCCTGCAGAATAGTGTCTGAGTGAATCTGGGGAGAGCCAATTTAGTTTTGAGTAGAGCAGGCAATGATGGGTAAGTCTGTGAGTGGAGAGAGCAAATCTGCATATACTGTTATAGCAGGTGCTCCATTTCTGGAGCACTTCTTTGCTAGCTTTAAGATAAACCTGAGAGCAATATGTTAGAGCAGGGAGGAGAAATCCTTGTGCAATAGCAAGCTGGGCAGCATCATTGAGGGAGGACCTAATTTTAAAGGCAAGACCAAGTTTTGAGTAAACTGTCTTACATGTAGCCGCAATGTGGAAGTTAAAGTCAAGAGATGGGTCGAGAGTGACTCCTAGATACCTGAAGGAGGTAACGAATTCAAGAGGGGAGTCATCTAGAGAATGTATCAATAAGTCTGGAGTAAGAGATCTGATTCTTGATGGGGGGCCAAAAAGCATAGTTACAGTTTTCTTAGCATTCATTAGGAGCCTGTTCTGTAGTAACCACTCCTGCAAGCAGTTGAAGTCTGCTTGAAGATGTTCTCTTACTGATAAGGGATCTTTACCACTGGAGAGAAGCACCATGTCATCAGCATAAAGGATTAATGAGGAGGAGCAGGGAAGGGAGGGCAAGTTGTTAATGAAAAGGGAGAAAAGTAGTGGGCCAAGAATAGATCTTTGGGGGACTCCAACAGAGGTAGGGGAAAGATTTGAGACGGCGGATTCAATTTGGACAAATTGCAACCTCCCTGAGAGGTAGCTATCGAACCAGGAGATGGTCGACAGGTCAAAGCCAAGGCGGGACAGTTTGGAAAGTAGCAGAGAAGTGATTCACAAGGTCAAATGTCTTTGTGAGATCGATAAATATGGCCCCAGTGAGCAGGCTCTTATCCATTGCTGTAAGGACTGCATTTATCAGCTGAAGTAGAGCAGTTGTGGTGCTGTGTCCTGTTCGGAATCCGTGCTGGGTAGGGGATATAAGGTTGTTAAGGTGCAGGTAATTTGTGACCTGAGTAGCGATGGCCTTCTCGAGAAGTTTATTTAGGGTAGAGAGAATGGCAGTCTATAGTTTGACATATTTTTGGCATCCCCTTTTTTGTGAACAGGGACAACGCGAGCGGTTTTCCAAAATGTTGCTACCGTTTGGGTTATTATGGAAAGATTAAAGATTCTTGCAATAGGAACAGCAAGGGCAGGGGCTGCCTGCTTCAGGAAGCTTGGCAGTAGCCCATCCGGGGCCAGCAGATCCATAGGTGGATACTGATTTGAGGAGATGCAGCACTTCGGTGGAGGAGACTAATGTGAGACGAAAAGGGGTTTCATGCGAAAGTTGCACCTCAGGAGGAGGTGAAAGAGGTTAGTTGAATTTCTCAGTGTATTCGGAGATATCCGAGAATTGTGCTTTAAGAACATTAGCAATAGTAGGTAACTTATTACAGTTTGCGTCATTCAGTGTCATGTCGGTAATGGCCGTCTTGGGTCTGTGCCCAATGAAATTTTTGATGTGGTTCCAAAAACCCCCTGGTATCACCCGCTGAAGACTGGAGAAGCTTAAGGTAGTAGCTCCTTTTAGCTTTCCGAATATCTTTTTTGCAGGCATTTCTCAGTTGTTTATAGTTAACCCAGTCTTCTGATTGTTGGGACTTCTTTGCCAAGGTCCAGGCCTTGTCTCTTTTTATCATGGCTCAAAGGAGGTCTTTTTTTAGCCATTTATTAGGAAGCCCTAAGATGCCTTTTTTCAGAGGATGTGCAGATCCTGAAGGGCCAGAAGCTGAGACATCAGGTATTCAAGTGCTGTGTTTACATCATCAGTGTGATAGATGGGAGACCAGTCTATATTATTAATATCCTCGAGAAGTGCAGTTTGGTTTAGTTTGGCAAAATCCCGAAATTGAATGATTCTTGGGGGAGGGGGTTTAAGGCAGTGGCCATTCCAGATACAGAACATAGGCAGGTGATCATTAATAGAATCCGAAAAGGTCCCTGCAGCAATTATTTTATTTGCTCTATTTGTTGCCATCCAGTCCAGGAGAGATTGGTGCTCCGAGTTGGAAGAGATGCGTGTAGGGCTAGAGATAAGTTGAGCAAGGTTAAGTCGGGTGAGAGCTTTAGTATATGTACCGACGTGACTCCCTGATAGGTCTAGGTCGAAGTCTCCCATTAGTATGACTTCAGATCTACCCTTTAGAGTGGCCAGATAATCCAAGAACCAATTTAAGCTAGGGAGAGCCCCCTTTGGAGGATTGTAGGCACAGATCCGATTTAGCCTTTCATCATCTCCTAGTTGTAGAACTGTATGCAGAGCTTCACAGTGATTTGTTATCCAAGACTGGGGTACAGAGACATTGAGATGCTCTTTATAATAAAGGGCAACTCCTCCACCCTTTTGTTTGGTGGGGCGATCAGATCTGGACAAGCTGTAGCCAGGTATTTTGTACATGAAATCAGGCATCTCTGGCCTGAGCCATGTTTTGGTTAGTCCAAGTATGTCCGGACAGTACAGGGCTATCCAGACTTCAAGTTCAGGAAAGCTTGCTGGTAAACTTCTGATATTCATGTGGGCAATTTTCATGCCCTTAGTGGAAAACCATGAGGAGTCATCTGTGGACCTGGCATTCCACTGGGGGCCAGGGTTAGATTTTATGTCTCCTGATAAGCATAAGCACAGAAGCATCACCCAAACTTTGTAGAATCTGGTAATTGCGCTTTGAGGTATTTGGGCATGCTAGGGGGGTGGTAGAGAAGGAAATGCCCTATTTGGAAGGATGAGTTATATGGAGGGACAGGTTAGGAGAAGGGAGCAAGGTTCTAGTTGGTATAAGGTTGGAGAATACAAAGGAGAATTCTTCATGGCAGTGGGACCCAGGGTATCCAAGCTGGTATGTTACATGAGAGATAGGAGAGGACGATTACGGTGGGTAGTAATCCTGATGCCACCAGAAGTAACCTTGGGCATGCAAGAGAGAACATTATGTATGCCTTGTATGAAACCTCTGTAAATCAGAGGTGGATTGTCTCTTATAAGAGTAGAATATAAGTGACAGAAATGGTGACTTAAGGGCACGGTGACAACTATAGTGAAGACAGTATGAGTGAGACCCTTAGTGGCCAGAAGTTGGCATATATATATATGTAATAGTTAAAAGTCTTACAGCATCTTACTATGTAAATATTATTTACATTAAGTATCCCTGTACACATCAGAATTAATTACAGTGTAGCGTTTAAAAAAGTTGTACAAACATGGCAGAAAGCATATCAGTCAAAGTGACTACTATGTGGGTAGCAACGACACACATGCTGTGCACATAGAATATTAACAATAGCTACACACTGTGTTCATAAAGCATTGTACAACAGTACATGTGCAAAACCATGCACAAGCGAAGTGTCATTTTTTTTGTACAATCTCTAATCTTGCATAACAAGTAAGATTTACGAGACATATGTAGTGCAGTATGACCCCAGACCATTGGCAAACAGAAGACTGTAGCTACGTCTGTCTTTGCATGTGAGGTGCACAGTATTGCCATGCTGCGGCCTGACAGATATCAAACCATATTCTAGGTTACATGTTGCAGGAATGCATTAATAAACTGATCAGCACAGCACAGTGACATGCTGCGTAAGCATCAATACAGAGGTAATACTAGTGATCCACAGTGAAAGCAATAACAGCTTAAATGTGACGAAGCATACAGCCTGCACCGATTAAGGCCCGCTTAGGCTGTATTGATGCTAGGATCACAGCTACACATACTTTTACTGTAGTCATCATGAATACCTGCATCTACATACACACTCACTGCAATTTTTCATAAACATATATGAATGCACCTGCACGTGGATGCCAAAGGTTGCATGCAACAGTCTATGGACTGCAATACTGTATGAAACATAAATGGCAATATTACCATGCTCTATTCTTCAGTCACGTGAAGTTCACTGTAATTCTTAAGAACCAGGACATAAGCATCTTTTAGGTTACGAGGCAATCTCTGTTTAAAAGAGCTCATGTAGTCATTGCATTCCATCCACCCAATGCTATACCTCAGCCATGCAACATAATGGCCAGAATGGACAGAGACTCCATGGTGGAATATAATATCCTGAGTATCAAAACATGCTCCCATGAATTGTACTCTTCCAGCTACAAAATCTGTGATCGGTGTGTCAACTCATAGTCCAATGTGCATCAAACCTTTGCAAGACTAAAAAGAAAATACTGAGAAGAGGTTCTAAGTCATATGGACTGAACACACTCTCCTACACATCAGCTACACCTCTACCCACACTCTGCATTCTTCAGTCGCTGTCTGAATTTAATGAAATTAACCTGTGTAACATACAGTGAAATCCACAACATATTTTGTGTGACTTTCTTCTGCGAATAGCGACAAGACAAGCAACTGTACTTTGTGATATAAGTAACAGTAAAGTACTGCCACATTAGAATGCTATCAGATTCCAAGCTGTTTATGACTGCCATCGTAAATTCAGTCACATCTTGCTTGAATGTTGCTGGAGAATGATTAATGCCCTTAATATCCACCCAAGACATAACGTAAGGGTGTCAGACTCTGTATCCTATTGTCATGCTTTTCACTATCATTAATAACCTTCTTTAGTGACTGAGACAATGGTGTGTCACAAGAAGACTGGATAGTGCTCACAAAGTGAGACATGCAGAAATGCTTGGATTGCAGAGTTAGCATAACAGTTAACTCCAGTGCTGTTGTCAAAAGCTGGCACAACAGCCATGCCAAGTGCCTTCTTACATGGTGGAGAGTCTCTCTGTTGTTGACATTGAGAACCCTTTTTTGTGCTGTCAACATTCAAACTTGGTCTGTCTTTTTGGTACCTCTTTTTAATGCCAGAAGTTGTCACTGTAGCATCAGTTCATGGCTCATACATAGGCAGTCATGAGAGGCAACTGTGACTGGTATAGTATACGTAGTCTGTTGTACTCAGCAACACAGTGTTTGTCAGTGCGTACCTTGTGTGGTGCCATATTGATGATATGCAACCCAGGCAAAGTGCGTACGCATGAAAGAGCAACATTGCTCATTCCATCTTTAAAGATGCCTGTGCCTATGTCAACCATTACTGAGTCCAAACTAAGCCCTTGCGACTTGTGGATGGACACTGCATATGCAACACACACAGGATACTGTTTCCTTGTCACATATATGCATGTCACGAGCTGAAACTTGACAGTAGTCTTAGAAACATAGAAACATAGAATTTGATGGCAGATAAGGACAGCTTGGCCCACCTAGTCTGCCGATTTCCCTACCTAACTGATATGCTGCAAATCCTAGTTAACCAAAAGCCTACTTCCTCCTACCCCCTACTAGAATTTGCTTATGTCTGTCCCATGCATTCTTGAATTCTCCACTGTTTTTGACTCTATGACCTCTTCAGGAAGGCTGTTCCATGCATCCACAACCCTCTCTGTGAAGAAATACTTCCTCACATTATCTCTGAGCAGTCCCCCTTCTATCTTCAAATTGTGCCCCCTTGTTCTTGCACATCTCTTTTTCTGAAAGATGCTACCCTCTTGGACTTTGTTGATTCCCTTGAGGTATTTGAATGTTTCTATCATGTTGCCCCTCTCCCGCCTTTCCTTGAGGCTATACATCTTAAGCTTCTTTAGTCTTTCTTCATATGTCTTCTGGTTCAGACCCTGCACTATTTTGGTTGCCCTCCTCTGAACAGCCTCCACCCTGTCTATGTCTTTGTGGAGATGGGGTCTCCAGAACTGTACACAGTACTCCAGATGTGGTCTTACCAACTGTCTGTACAGAGGGCCAACAACTTCCTGTTTTCTACTGGTGATGCCTCTCCCTATTCATCCCAGTATCCGCCCAGCCCTCCCTACTGCCTTCTCACATTGCTGGCCTACCTTTAGGTCATCTGATATGATTAACCCCAGGTCCCTTTCCATTTTTGTTGTTGTCAGTATGTCACCCCCCATTGTGTACTTTTCCTCTGGGTTTTTGTTTCCCAGGTGAATTACTTTGCACTTCTTTGCATTGAATCTAAGCTGCCATACCTTTGACCATTCTTCCAACATTGCCAAGTCTCTTTTCATCCTTTCCACTCCACCTTGTGTATCTTTGAGTCATCTGCAAAGAGACATACTTTCCCTTCCAGTTCCTCTGCAATGTCACTTATAAAGACATTAATAAGGACCGGCCCCCAGTACTGAATCTTGTGGTACCCCACCAGTAATCCCCCTTTCTTCACTGTGGACTCCATTTACTATTACCCACTGTGTCCTGTTGTCCAGCCAGTGTTTTACTCAGGCTATCACCCTAGGACCCACTCCCAGGATGGCTAATTTATTAATATTTTTTGTAGGACTGTGTCAAATGCCTTGCTAAAGTCTAGGTAGGCCATGTCCACAGTCCCTCTCTGGTCTACTACTTTGGTCACCCAGTCAAATAAATCAATTAGATTTGTCTGACATGACCTTCCTGCTGTGAATCCATGTTGCTTTGGGTCCTGTGCCCCACTGGACTCTAGGTACTCAACAATTCTTTCCTTCAGAAGTGATTCCATCATTTTCCCTACCACTGAATTCTCAATGGCACGGCAAGGTGGCGGCGGTCTGTGTGAGCTGCCTGAGCCTGAGCTCTGATTAGATGCATTTTTTCTGAGCTCCAATTCGTTTTACTTCTTAGTTTTTAACTGTTCATTTATTTTAGTTTTTCTTTTATTTTTCTGTTTTTCATTTAGTTTGCTTTGCTTTGACTGTGTCCATATTGAGCGTGTGAAGCGAACGCTGAGTTGCCGTTCTGACAACCGCCAAGGTGCAATATTCCTCGGTTGGGATTTAGCGGCTTTTGATTTTCAGCGAAACATGGGCATTGAAATGTTTATTAAGCCCACTTAGAGGAAATAACATCGTGGGCAGCTCTTGCTTCTATAAGAATCTACAAGATCCGAGTATAAAACTCTGCGGTTTTGCGTTAGCCAGTTTGTTATGTTTTGGGGAAATTGCTAGAGGTTGGATCTGGGCGGTCCCCGAGGAGTGTAAGATCCTGGACTTCTGCACTTGCTAGACTGGCTTTCAGACTGTTGGAATATCATTTGGGCATATTCGAACACTTTCTATGAGTTTTGTGGATTAACTTTTGGAAGTCTGAAGAGGAGGTTTACTGACTGGAGCTCTAGGAATTGAATGGTATCTTTCTGGAACTAAAAACTGGGACTGTGAGTTTGTGAGTGGAGACCTCCTTTGTTTTTCATCTTAATTTGTGATGGGAACATCTGAGATGTTATTATTAAGGGTGGATTCTGCTGACTGCTAATTGCCCTAAATATCGTTCTGGGTGGTGAGAGCACCCGGGGCCTGTGGGCATTAGACAAAATCCTTTCCCTGTTCTGGATTCTGGAAACTTTTGTGGAGTACTGTGGTCATAGGGAAATCTTCTTTTCTGACTGTTTAGGTGGATGCCCTCTGCATGGGTGATTCTTGAAATCTTTTGGGGCCATTCTAGGAGGCAATCACAGGATTTTGGCCGAGGGCCACCTCTCCCTCCTCTGGGTGTTGTTGGTTGGGGGTCTCGCAGCTGGTGGGCGACTGGGATGTCAGTTTGCCCTCCTGGGGTGGCCTGCTTTTCCATGGGTCTTACTCCTTTGGGGGTGGGGGTTTTGCATTCTCCTTTTGGGCCTTGGCTCCTGGGTGTGGGACTGTGGCTGTGTTGGGCTGTTCTGAGGGAACTCCGAGGTTTGTTGGTGGTGTGGATTTTCCCTGAGGTTCCTATGGTGTCTCTGTGATGGAAATTATTATTGCTATCTCAGGGCCCTATTTCAGATTACAGCCCTCTGGCCCAATCTTAACTTAAGTGTCTAGGCCTGGGTCCTGATAATACAGTCTATTGGAGAAGAGTTGGTTTTCCTAAAGAAACACTTTCGGTGATCAGATTAAGAGGGGGTGAGAGCCCCTTTTGCTGCTTGTCCGAATTTCATCTGGAGGATCATCTGGTATTTGGACTAAGAGGGGGAGAGAGCCCCTCTTGTTGTCATCTGGATTCTACATTTCCCTGTGGAAAGTTGTTATCTCGTCCTGACATTGACTTTTAGAGACTGTTATGTGATTTATATTTATGATTTGTTTTAGAATTTAAGGGAGGGTGAGAGCCTCTGGATTTTTGGTTGTTAATCTTAGTTATTTGGATGTTTTTATTTTTGATTGATTTAATTTAATTTTGTTTTTGTTTATTTTTATATTATTTATTTACTTTATTTTATTGGGTTTTGGGTTTGGTTTTATTGTTGTAATGTGTAGAGGGCCTGCCACCAAGGGTGTGCACTATTCGTCCTCCGCTCTTCGTGCCCTCCGCCCTTTCTCCCCTTTGCCATTACAGTTGTCAACTTACCAGCACTGTAGAGTGCTGGGGATTGTACGGAGGGGGAGGAGGGGTTTTGGGGGGGTACAGACAGTGAAGGCAGAATGAGTGGCAACATCTGATTGGAGTTGTGGAGACCAGAAGACACCCTGGGGCGAAATAGATTCGAGAGCAAGATTCTCCTTGTCTGGTTCCCATACCCAAGGGTACCTCTACTATTAATAGTATTGGGAAAATAGTCTGTTCCACTTCAGTTACCCGTCCAACCAGAGTGGTGTTGTACAATGCCAGATCCATTAGGAACAAGACTGCAGTTATTGCAGACTTGGTGGGGTCCGTGGATCTGGCTTGCATTACTAAGACCTGGCTGGATGGTAATGCTGGTCCAATTTTGGAGGCAGCAATTCCAGCCGGGTACTCGGTGTTACACGGGGGGGGGGGGGTTGCAGTCTGTTTCAAGACTGAACTGGGACTCACAGGTGTATCAGTTGAGGAGGTGGAGTCCTTTGAGTGTACCGTTGTGGCAGGTGTGGGATGTAGAATAGTTCTCATCTACCATCCACCAGGGGATGAGAAACGTTTTCTACAGGAAGTAGCTGACTTCATCATTGACATGACATTTGAGTCTCCCAGGCTGATGGTTCTGGGTGACTTCAGTGTCTGGATTGATGATGAATATTCACAGTTTGGACAACACTTCCTCCAATTAATGACATCTTTGGGTCTCACACAAGTGGTTTCTTCTGCCACGCATAAGAGTGGTCACTCTTTGGACTTAGTCTTCCTCCTGGGGATTGAGGCCACTGACGTGGGGGTGGAACCCCTCAGTTGGTCCGATCATTACACTGTGGGCTTCAGTTTTTGCACCCCCCCCTTGTAGGCCTATCCCTGTGGAGATGGTTAAGTGCCGCTCTTTATGAGACATTAGCTCTGTGGGCCTGACAGCAGCACTTAACCTATCAGAGTTTTCTGAAGTGAGCAATGATCCCGATGCTTTGGTGTTGGCCTATAATAGGGCCATCTCCTCGGTTCTGGATCAAATTGCTCCTGTCCACGTTCGGCCTTTCCCTGTTCAACCTCGGTCTCTATGGTTTGATGAGGCCTTGAGGGAGATGCGGTGACAAGGATGAAGATTACAGCGTTGTTGGCGGAGGATTGCCCTTGATGCCGACCATCTTAGATTGATGGAACATTATCAACTCTATCATTCCACAATCTCTTTTAAGAAGGCAGAGTTCCTGTCCAGAGAGATTGCGGCTTCTCAGAACTGACCAGCACAGCTTTTTCGAATTGTTGACAGACTATGCAACCCAGCCTGTCTCCAGGTTTGAAAAGCTTTTTCACAATTAGAGTGTGATGAGCTTGCTTGCTTCTTTGCAGATAAGGTGGCCGACATTAGGGCAGCACTCCGACCTGCTCCCTCTATTGGAGATGCTTTTGATTGGCATTTGGTTGCTCCCCCTGGTCTCTCTTGGAGTTCCTTTGATTGGCCTGAGTTCATTGATGTCATGAGGATTATCCAGAGTATGCGCCCTATGTGCTGTAGTTTAGATCCAGGCCCGACTTCCCTGATAAAGGGTTGTCTAGAGACTATCGGCCCAGTTCTAGCACAGATAGTCTGGTGCTCCTTGGATACAGGTGAGTTTCCTAGCTCCCTGAAGGAAGTGGTGGTGACACCCCTCCTGAAGAAAGCTACCTTGGACCCCGACTGCCATGCCAACTACAGGCCAATCTTTAGTCTTCTCTTTGTTGGGAAGATTATTGTGAAAGTGGTGGCAGCACAACTGGAGAACCATTTAACCATCCATAACATCTATGAACCCCTCCAGTCTGGTTTTTGAAAGAGGCATAGTACCGAGACAGCACTGGTTCGGGGTGCTCAATGATCTCCTGATGGCTAGAGATCAGAAGATCATTCCATTCTCGTTCTTCTTGATCTCTCATCAGCTTTTGACACTGTGGACCATGGGGTACATCTCACGTGTCTGGAGTTTATCTGTGGTCTGTCAGGGACAGTCCTCAGTTGGTTTAGATCTTTCCTCACTGACAGGACTCAGAGAGTGGTATCTGGATTAAATTCTTCCTGCCCACTCTCACTGTCATGTGGGGTACCCCAGGGTTCATTGTTGTCCCCCATGTTGTTCGCAGTGTATATGCTGCCCCTCAGAGACATTGTAAGAAGGTATGGGCTGAAGTTTCACTGCTATGCAGATGATACTCAGCTCTACCTGTCTTTTTTGCACCTGACCAGGATAGAGCTGTCTCTGTCATTAATAGCTGCCTCACCGAAATCCAAGGCTGGATGAGTTCAAGCTGGCTAAAGTTGAACTCGGAGAAGACGGAGGTATTAGTTGTGGACCCAGGTCATAGGGTAGAGGGGATGGGAGCTGGTTTATCCTCAGGTTTATTTCTGGGAGGTGTTCAGCTCCCTACCTCTGAACGGGTGCAGAACCTGGGGGTGATTTTTGACAACAAACTGACACTGCGTTCGCAGGTGTTGGCAGTTGTCAAACTTTCCTTTTATCATCTTAGGAACATCGTCAGGATTAAGCACCTTGTTCCGCCAGCTGACCTTCCTACGTTGGTCCACGGTTTTGTGACCTCACACCTGGATTATTGCAACTCCATTTATCTAGGGCTTCCTGGGGTTGAAATCCACCACTTGCAGCTGGTGCAGAACACTGCGGCTCGATTGTTGACGGGTACGTCTCGTACCTGTCATATCTCGCCGGTATTACGCGATCTGCACTGGCTGCTGATTCAGTGGTAGATCACCTTTAAAGTTGGTCTTTTGACCTACAAAGCCTTACATAGACAGGGTCCAGACTACTTGAAAGAGCTTTTGGTTCCCTACCGCCCTAGGCAATCTCTCCACTCAGCGGACAAGGGGTTGCTAGAGATTCTGAGGGTTTCTTTAAAATCATCAGGTTTTCGTGCTTTTATGTTTGTTGCTCTGACCCTCTGGAATTCTCTACCCCATCCGCTTCGTCAGTGTGCGACTGTGGAGGAGTTTAAAAAGGCCCTCAAGACCTATTTATGGTCAAAGTTTAATTTTAATTAATTGATTGTGATGGAGCTCAGATTTAGTATAGTATAAATTATTTATGGATTTGTGTTTATTATTTATTGTTCATTGTTTTAAATTATTGTAAGGCACCTTGGTTTAAGAAAGGCGCCATATTAATAAAGTTTCATTTCATTCCATTTCATTTTCACTGATGTCAAACTGACAGGTCTCTAATTTCCTGCCTCTGTCTTGCTCCCACTTTTGTGAAGGGGAATCACATCTGCCCTCCTCCATTCCTCAGGTACCACACCATCCTCCCATGATTTATTAAAAAGGGTAGTCAGTGGTGTTACTAGTTCTTCCCTTAGTTCTTTCAGAATTCAGGGGTGAATCCCACCAGGCCCCATTGCTTTATCCACCTTCAATTTTAAGAGTTCTTTCAGAACCCTTTCTTCTGTGAAAGGACTACTATCAACCCCCCTTGAAAATAGGTGAGGACTGCTCAATGTTGTCAGACTTCATCACAAGTGCGTCAATGAATGTCTTTTGGACATTGAATTCAAGGTCAACAATATGTCCCATTGCACCATTTACCATGCCACATTCTACATCAAGGTTCCGGTGTAGCATGATATGTGCATTCATGCACACAGTTAGAACTGCTTCTAACCCCACTGTATGAGACACATCTGACTTTAGCTCAGACAAGGCTCTGTCAGCTTTGCTACAAGATTTCAGCTCAAGACTGCACCATCAACAATGTCAACAGCATGTAGAGTAATGATCTCTTGACCCTGTCTCCGCAACATAATGCTATTGAACTCAGCGCACTGCTTCAATCAAGGCATGAGACACACAATTCAAGCAAATTCTGAGAAGACAAAAGTGAAGACATCACACGCTGCTGTCAGTGAATTGCACTCAGTGCTGATACATCATGTCCTCAACAGAGCAACATTTTGCTCTGACAATGAGCCAATTCGAGCCTGATCCAAAAATATTTTGTACTCAAGATCACGACTCTGCCGCATATTGTCGTACAGCTCTATGTAAGTAAACAGCTCCCAAAAGTTGATTCCTCCAATGCACTCAATGTTTTTTTTTGCTTTCTTCACAGTCAGTGCTCTGAAGACATGCTATCCATTCATGGATGCAAGTTGTAAGAGGTCACCAAAGACAACAACACTCTTACCACCAAATGACTGACCATCAACAGTGCCAAGTATTTCTTGGAGACGAAGATGTATACATGCCAGCATAACATTCAGTACCATACTAATCTCATCAATGATGAGTACCTTCATCTTGACAAACATTGGCTGCAGCTCAGATGCCACCTCATGGGAGAGTTTACGGTACTCTCCTGTTTTGCCATGCTCCACAGGTAACATGAAGAGCCTGTGTAGAGTCACACCACCAATGTTGTATGCTTCCAAATCGGTTGGAGCAGTAACAGCCACAGACATCACTTCCCGCGTATGCCTCCTTATCTCCAGTGTTATAGCTTCAATAAAAAAAACTCTTGCCTGTTCCAGCAGAACCACTGACAAAGAGTAATAGAGGTTCATAGTTTGTACATATGCATTGCTTCCTTTAATGACAGATACCATGTCTGATCTATTCACTGACAGCATCATACACAGCATATTGCTACATATTGAGCTGCTCATTCAGTACACTTGGATCGTCTTCAAGATGAGAAGAATGTTGCATAGCACTTTCAACCTCACTCACGAGAACTACAGGATCATTCACTGGTAGTGGAGCACCTAGAGTACCTTCTCCCTCAGGATCCATGTTTTCCTGAGAATTTCCTGAGAATTTCCTGGGGTATCTACCTCAAGCTTCTTCTTAGCTTGTTCCATCTGCTCCTTCTCTAATTCCAGTCTACTGATACATAGATACATAGACAGTGTCGGCAGATAAGGGCCTATGGCCCACCCAGTCTGCTCATTTGAGCTTGTAAGTTCAGTTTATGTTTTCCTAGAAGTCTGTTGCCCCTTACCCCTAACCTCCAGAATTCCTTTATGTCTATCCCATGCATTCTTAAATCCTGTGATTGTTTCAGCCCCCACCACTTCCTCTGGCAGGGTGTTCCACTTGTCCACCACCTGTTCTGTGAAGAAATTCTTCCTCACGTTTCCTCTGAATCGTCCTCCTCTCTAACTTCATCCCATGCCCTCTAGTCCTGGAACATCTTTTTCGCTTAAAAATAGTGTATTCCTGCACCCTGTTCCTCCCTGTAAGATACTTGTATGTCTCTATCTTATCCCCTCTCTCCCTCCTCTCCTCCAGGGAGTACATGTTCAGTTCCTCAACCTGTCTTCATAGGACTTGTGATGCAATCCATGCACCATCTTTGTTGCCCTCCTCTGAACCTTCTCTACCCTGTCTATGTCCTTATGTAGGTATGGTCTCCAGAACTGTACACTGTACTCAGGTGGGGCCTCACTAGTGTCTTGTATAGTGGAATTAAGACCTCCTTTTCCTGCTGGTGATGCCCTGCCTATACATCCCAGCATCCTATTTGCTTTACCTACTGCCTTGTCACACTGTTTCCTACCTTGAGGTCATCAGAGATGATAACCCCAAGATCCCTTTCCTGCTTGGTGCATGCTATATCCTCACCCCCCAACTGATATATTGTGGCAGGGTTTTTGTGCCCCATATGCATTATCTTGCACTCTTTGCATTGAATTTCAACTGCCAAACCCCTGACCATTCTTCAAGTTTCTGCAGGTCCCTTCTCATTCTGTCTACACCCTCTGGTGTGTCTACTCTGTTACAGAGCTTTGTGTCATCAGCGAACAGTGAAATTCTGCCTTCTAGGTCCTGTGCAATGCTACTGATGAAGATGTTGAATAGGACCAGTCCCAGCACTGATCCCTGTGGTACCCCACTGGTCACTCTTCCCTCTGTGGAGTGACAGACATTTACCACCACCCTCTATGTCCTGCCACCCAGCCAGTTACCTACCCACCACACTACTGTCCTGCCCACACCCATATTCCCCAGTTTGTGTAATAGTCTTCTCTGTGGCACAGTGTCAAAGGCCTTGCTGAAGTCCAGATAGGCCATGTCCACTGCCCTCCCTGATCCACCTCCCTAGTCACCCAGTCAAAAATTCAATGAGGTTGGTCTGACATGACCTCCCTGGTGAAACCATGCTGCCTTGGGTCCTGTAGTCCATTGACAACCAGATGTTCCACCAATCTCTCCTTCAGTAGTGCTTCCATGATCTTCCCCACTACTGAGGTGAGGCTGACTGGTCTGTAGCTCCCTGCTTCCTCTTTGTTCCCACTTTTGTATAAGGGACTACATCTGCTGTCCTCCAGTCTTTGGGTACCTCCCCTGTTTCCAGTGATCGGCTAAACAGGATAGCCAGAGGTTCAGCCACCACCTCTCTTAGTTCTTTAAGGACCCTGGGTGCACCCATCTGGCCCCATTGCTTTATCAACTCTTATTACTTCCAGTTCCTTCAGGACCCTTTCTCGTGTAAAGGGACTTGTAGTCCATTTCTGCACAATTCTCACCCTTGTACTCCCTTCAGACCCATTACCTCCTCTTCCTCAGTAAAGACTGAGCAGAAATACCTGTTCAATATGTCAGCTTTACTGTTGTCATCCTCCACGCCCCTCATCCTCCCCTTCAGTCTCACTATCCCTCCCTTTGTCTTTCTTTTTACTTATGTACCTGTAAAGGTTTTGTCCTCTACCCACTGATTTTGCAATGTGTTCTTCTGTCTGAGCTTTGGCTTCCTTACTGACCTCCCTGCCTCCTTTGCTTCTCCTGGTATCTCCTTATCCCCTTCTGCCTGTGTCTTTTGTATTGCCTGAATGCAATCTTTGGCTTTCACTTTCTTTGCTACCTCTTTGGAAACCATAATGGTCTTCTTACTTTTCCTCTTGCTAACCTGCTTAATGCATAATTCTGTTGTTCTTGTAATCCCCATTTTAAATACTGCCCACTGTTCCTCAACCCCTGATTCCTGTCCCATTCCCCTTAATGCCTCTTTTAAGTATCTCCCCATTTTCCCAAAGTCTGCCCCCCTAAAATCCAGTATATGTGTTTTTGTGTGGTTTGGTTCTGCTCTTTCTGTGATTTCAAACCACAATGGCTGGTGGTCATTGTTCCTCAGGTGCTCCCCCACTGTTACTCCCATCACACTGTCCCTGTTTGTGAGCACAAGGTCCAGTATTGCCTTCTGCCGAGTTGGTTCCATGACCAGTTGCTTGAGGAAGGCACCCTGAAGGGAATCCAGGATAAATCTGCTCCTAGTTGATGCTGCTGCTGGGATGCTCCAGTCCACGTCTGGAATATTGAAGTCTCCAACCAGTACTACCTCACCTTTGTCTGCCATCCTTTGGATGGCTAGCATCAGCTCCCTATCTGTTTCTTCCTCCTGGGCTGGTGGTCTATAGACCACACCTGTGTGGATGGCTGTCCCCATTTTCCTTTCCAGCTTAACCCACAGTATCTCTCCCCAATTTTGTTCCTCCTGGATCTCTGTGGCCCTTATGTCATTTTTCACATACAGTGCCACTCCTCCTCCTCCCTTCTTGCCTGCCTTGTCTGTTCTGAATATGTTGTAGCCAGGTATGGCCATCTCCCAGTCGTGGTTATCATTACACCAGGTTTCAGTGATGGCCACAATGTCCAGGTCTGACTGCATCATGACAGCCTCCAGATCTTCCATCTTGTTGCTAAAAATGCAATTTGTTTTAACCAGGAGTAGCACACTAAGTTGGAAGCTTTTTTACAGGAGCGACCTGGGAGCACAGGGAGGTTAAGTGACTTGTTTAGGGTCACACAGTATGTAAGTGGAAGCTATGGGATTCAAACCCAGGTCTGGTTTGCTGGATGTCACCAGATTTGCAGCTCAAAGCCTTAAACCACTGCAATATACTGCCTTCTCACACTGTTGACCCTTGAAGGTTTCATACGTCAGGTAGAACTGTTCTTCATATGTGTCACAGTCTCCTTTTAGTGTAGACTCATCTCTCCATGGTTTAAACAGAAACATTAGAGCAAAGTAGTAATGCTCTTTGCTGTCTGTGGTAAAGAGACTCAATCTGCAGTGGTCAATGAGCAATGGCTTCTTCCGTTTAACAAGGCAGCCATCAAAACCTCTGACTTTGTAGATGTCTCGAGTCTCATCTGGTGATACATCTGTCTTGTAGTCATACCACTGAGCCACATGGTACAGCAACATGTCATCCATTGGATCTGACCAGTTGGGGTAGTAGGTGTCAATGAGATTATTCTTCAAAATATTCTTTGACGAAGGACGGTGCGTGGCCAATTCTTCAATCTCATGAGATTTCAAGACACACTTTTGTTTCTCTTTGTGGTTCACATTGAGAGACCATACAGCATCAGACTTTCCATACAAGTGTGTCCCAATCAAATGATCACTGGCCTCATATGCTCCACACTCCCCGTAAGACAGTGTCTTCAATCCCAATGACGAGTTGTGAACTCTATGATCGATTAGATGCTGCAGTGTCTTTTGAAAGCTCAAGCAAACTTGTCTGCTCATGTTTAGTGATGTACGATGTGACATACTGCACAAGAAACAGAGAGTTATCAGCAACAAACTGCACATCAATGTTTGCTTGCCACATGAGGAGAAAAGTAGGATTGTAATCATTAATGAACACCTCATTCTTCTGTCGGGGTAACTCATGCACCCTCGTGGACTTTGCCTTGAGATAGTGATGCATGGCTGAAAACAAGTCATTTATACATCCTTGCTGGCAGACACGTCTTGGGAAGCCAAATCAACACCTGGTGTACCACTGATTGTGGCTCTTCACAGGGCAGCGACAGTACCTTCCACAAAGATGTCACTGAAATTTTTGCACCAGCTTCCACAGTGTTGGGCTATCAAGCTTATCAGGGATGTGACAAGTTACATAGTGTGGGATGAAGTTCAGCACTTTGGCCGGGTCATTATCGCCAATATGAGGAGCTTCTTTGATCCACAACAGCATGTGAATGTGTGGTGCACCTCGTGCCTGATATTCCATCCCCCATAAGTATTGTTCAACTAAGCCAAGAGGAGGATTTTCCTTAGACAAAATAAATACCAGAATCTCATGGAAGCGATGGTGAAAATGCTGTGACACTGAAAGTGGATCACGTGAGCACATTTCACCAAGTGTCATTGATGATATGCCATCGGCATCAGAGTTGGACCATCTCAACAGATCAATCAACTCATCCCAACTGTACTCTGCACAGCTCAGAAATACAAACCAAGTGGCTGCACCATACTCATGCAGCATGGTCATAACTTCTGAGTGCTTACGAGATACCAGTATTCTTTTGTGCCATGCAGGTTTGACAAGAGAGATGTCAAATTCACCTGCAGTGTTTTGTCCTTTTCTGCCAGGCAATACAGAGACTCAGCTGCTGTCATACCCTCCAATGGGTTAGTCAATCGAAGTGTATGAGCAACGGATGCTGAGAGCACACTGAGTTCACTGTCCCACAGCAGATGGAACAAGCACTGTATGTTCCTATGAAATTTGCCATTCATGTTCAACACTCTTGATGTCCAATATTCAGCACCAGGAACATGAACCTCACGCTGATCCAGACGCCTTCCTGTTCCTTTTGGGAACACATCTGGAAAGCACTGAGCTTCAGGTTGTTCCTCCCATATGTTGACAGGGCTACCTTCAACCTGCTGCATCTGATACAAGTCAATGTTATCACCAACTGGATCTCTACCATGCAGAGGGTGAATTGTGTACTGTTCATACACATGTTCATGAGTTGAGACATCAACCTTCTCAATCACTGGCTTGGCAGTGTCTACCAGTCCAAACTGACCAGCCAGATCTGACAGTTCATTAACATCAAGGTTAGCATAAAAGGATTATTGCTCTTCAGTTATTGCAGAGCACTTTTCACTTTCTGAACATTGACAACATCTTGCCAAATAACCTTGGACTTTGTAGGTACACCATTCACCAGTATCACCACACTGTTTTCCTTTGAGATTGTCTGCACATTCTCTTTCAGTGGAAGAGGTAAATACATAACTGCCCCCTTGAGAGACTTCACAAGTTCTTTCTGGGGTACCTTACGACTCTTAGTATTGAGTCGCAGAATGGTCTGAAACAGTTTCATGGTCTGTATCAATATCCGTTCAAACATATTTAATGCAGCAATCTCACTTGATGTGTCATCAGCTGCTATGTTGTTTAAAACAGATCTGGCTGGCAGGATGTTACTTTTCACCTTTGACAAACACTGCCGACACATAATCACTACTGGCTCCAAATCAAAGTTACTCTTCAGCAGTAAATAAGCCAACAATCATGCCCACATATCACTGAAAGATATAATCTTTTCAAGATGAACTGTCACAGACTGTGAGATGTAAAGCAGTCTGTGACATGAGACATAGAGTCAAACTTCTGTCTCTTAGCCATCTCAAACTTGGCGAGTGGCTTGCCGAATGTTTTCAGTATGTCAGATTCTGACAGACTGAAACTGTAAGATATTGTGGCAGAAGTGTTTTCACAGACTGTGTCAAAATGTATACCAGCACGTTGCACATCTTGTGTTACAAGTTTTGCAGCTTCCATATCTTTTGCTGACAATGACTCATGAAGCTGTTTGTATAGTGAAACAGCTTTTCGGACCTGGTATATTTTTCATACAAAACTGAGCATGACAGGATTATGCACAACAACCATGCACATGTGATGAAAGACACTGGTGCAAACACCAGTGTCTAAGCAAGCTAAAGAGTGTCCCAACAATCCCTTATGCTTGCAAATTTCACAGAGATCAATCTTATGTAATAAATCACATCTCTGTTTCTTCATACTTGCCAGAAACATCCGCACAAAATTTGCAATGGCATCAAATGATGATTGACGCAGATTGCAAGTGTCATCACATGTCCATGATGCACATGATCTGTTCACTGCACCAATTTCTGAGTCGGTCTCATCATCTGAGACACTTGTTACTTCTGAATGTGTAATCTGTAACACATTAAAAGGCTTTCCAGCCTCATCAACAGAGATAACACGCTCCTTTGAAACTGGTTTATATGACTCCTCCCAAAAGAAAGCCTCTGAGTGCTCTTTGTGTAGCCATATGCCTTGAAACACATCACAAAAGTTGTCTCTGTTAAGACACTCAACATGCAGTAGTCTGTCATAAACAGACTGCACAGTTCCAGTGAAGTGTTCAATATCTTTCACCATTTTTTTCCACAAACATGAAAGAACAGCAAGTGTGATGTTCACAAATCTGCGAACTCTAAGTCGTAGCTTCATCAAAGGCAATTTACTCTTGAGTCTTTTGCCTTGACATCTCATTATGCTTGAAATAATCCAGTCAACTTTAGGTTTGGAAGTAAGTTTCTGGAAAAATTTCAACTTGCTTAGATGGCCACAAGTAGCCGAGCTTCCTTTTCATTTACAGCCGTGAATACACACATTGTGAGTATGCATGCGTGTGGCAGGCCGTGTCTTGACGGGAGTACATGACTATCCAAGCACGGTGCAATTGTATCACTCAAACCAACAGAGTGAACAGTACTACTATTAGCATGCACCAGTTTCCTAGTACCACACTTGCTAGTCTTCTTAACTTTCTTTTCAATATGATTTCTGCCATCAGTACTCTTCATTGATGTTACATAAACATTATACTTCGCTTTTCTACATTTACTTTGCTTTCTACACTTAGTTGGCATTTTTGCAAGATGAAGATTCACAGTTCTCAGTCAACTTTAAGATAGTGGATCACACACCTATAAAAGAAAAAAATACGTATTAGTTCCATATTATCATGAAGAATTTAAAATAACAATGAAACACAGTTGGCCCCGCAGAGCTGGTCATTGTCCCATTAGTCTGTACAACCCATGCCAGTTATACCGCTACAAGGGCAGTTTTGTGCCCCCGCACACCCCAAGCACCATATATCTGCAGTACCACATACTGTAAAATTCGCCCCCCATTGTCTGTGGTGCTATAGTACCACCGACATAGCAATACCACTTACGTTGTCTCCCCCGCCCCACCCCAACCCCCGTCTTGTGTCCAAGCAGCACCTGTCTCAGCCATGTCTCACCATTATTGCCAACTGCTGCCTGAATTCCATAGGAAAGCATCATGTTATTGAGGCAAAAAAATATTTGTGCGAATGTTTTCGAGCTTCCCATTATAATGAATACAGATGTAACCTCAATAAAAAAAATGTTATTGTGAAAACATTTTGTTATCGAGCTTCCTTGACCTTCTACCTTTGCTCCTATGATGCCAAGTAATCAGTAGGTCCTAGAAATGTATGCCTAGAAAAGAGTGAGTGTGTGCAACAGAGCTTACCCCCACTCCCACAGTCTTGAAGCATAACTACCTGTAACGCCACACAGTATGCAATAATACCCCTCCACACAGCAGTTCTGCCAGAGACCTGCTGATTCACCCCCAAACTTGTAGACCCCATGCCAGAAATAGCACTGCAAGGGCAGTTGTGTGACCCCCACACACCCCGAGCACTATACCTCTGCAGTACCATGTACTGTACAATCCCCTCCCTCAATGTCTGTTGCACTGTAGTATCAGCCACCTGGCAGTACCACTCATGTTGCCAGCCCTTCCCCACTCCAACCAGCACCTTGTGTCCAAGCAGCACCTGCCACACCCACATCTCACCACTACTGTCAACCAGTAGGTCCCTTCCATAGGAAAGCATCATGTTATGTCAGCAAAAAAAAATGTTTGCGAGAATGTTTTCAAGTGTCCCATTACAATGGATAGAAATATAACCGCGATCCAAATATTTTATTGCGCAAACATGTTTTTGATTGAGCTTTTGCAACACTCTACCTTTGCTACCATGATGCCAAGCAATCAGGAAGTTCTACAAATGTATACCTAGAAAGAAGTCAGTGCGTACTAGATAGCTTGCCCCAACTCCCACAGTCTCGAAGCGTATGTAACTGTGACACCAACAGTAATCAATAATACCCCAACACAGTAGTGCAGCCACAGACCTGTTCATTCCCCCCAAAGCCTGTAAAGTACATAACAGTAGTAGCACTGGAAGGGCAATTCTGTGGCCCCCCTACACCCCAAACAACGTATGTCTGCAGTAGCACACACTGTACAATCCTCTCCTCCATTGTCCGTGACAATGTAGTATCAGCAAACCTTGCAGTACCACTCACATTGCCTCTCGTTCCCCACCCCAACCCCCACCTTGTGTCCAAGCAGCACCTGCCACACCCACGTCTCACCACTATTACCAACCAGTGGGTCCCTTCCATAGGAAAACATCATGTTATCACGGCCCAAAAATGTTTGCGCAAATGTTTTAAAGCTTCCCATTATAATGGATAGAGATATAACCGCAGTTCAAGGAATGTTATCGTACTAATATTTTCTGAGTGTGGTTCCTTAACCTTCTACCTTTACTCCCATGTTGCCAACCAGTCAGAAAGTCCTACAAATGTATGCCTAAAAAGAAGTGAGTGTGTACAAGAGAGCTTGCCCCCATTCCCACAGTAGCGAAGCATATGTACCTGTAGTGCCAGACAGTACTCAATAATAACCCCCCACACAGTACTGCTGCCACAGATCTGTTCATTCCCCTAAGCCTGTAAACCCCATGCCAGTAGTAGTGCTGCAAGGGCAGTTCTGTGCCCCTCCCCACACCCTGACCACCATATCTCTCCAGTACCACACACTGAACAATCCCTTCCCCCATTCTCCATGGCACTGTAGTATTAGCCATCTAGCAGTACCAGTCAAGCTGTCTCTCCTTCCACACCACAACCCCCGCCTTGTATGTAAGCAGCACCTGCCACACCCTCGTCTCACCAATATTGTCAACCACTGGCTCCCTTCCATATGAAAGCATAAGTTTATCATGATAAATAAATGTTTGCACAAACATTTTCCAGCTTCCCATTACAATGCATAGAGATATAACCGCAATCAAAAATGTTATTGCGCAAAAAGTTTTTTGATCAAGCTTTCTTATCCTTCTATCTTTGCTCCCATGATGGCAAGCAAACAGGAAGACCTACAACTGCATGCCTACAAAGAAGTTAGTGCATACAAGAGAGCTTACCCCCACTCCCACACACTGGAAGCGTATATACCTCTAATGCCAGATAGTATTCAATAATCCCCCATGCTGCCACAGACCTGTTCATTCTGCCTCCCCAAGCCTGTAAACCCCATACCAGTAATAGTGCTACAGTGGCACTTCTGTTGCCCACCCAACCAAGCACCATATCTCTGCTGTACCAGAAACTGTACAATCACGACCCCCCCCCCACCATTCTCCATGCCACTGTAGTACCACCCACCTATCAGTACCAGTCACATTATCTGGCCCTCTGTAACCCAAGACCCTTCTTGTGCCCAGGGCATGCCTGGCACAGCCATGTCTCACCACTATTGCCACCCACAGAGTGACTTCCACAGAACAACCCAATGTTATCGCGAAAAAAAAAATGTTTATGAGATTGTTTTTGAGCTATATTGGCAGTTTCCCATTGAAATACTTAGTGACTGCATGATAACAAAATGTTTGAGAGAATGTTTTCGAGCATTTCCATTGGAATCAATAGAAATGTAACAGCGATCAAAAAATTTTTATCATGCAAACATTTTTTGATTACGCTTTCCTGACTGTCTACCTTTGCTCCCATGATGCCTTGCAACTAGGAAGTGCTAGAAATTCATCTCTAGAAAAACCAGTGACCAGCAAATGGTTCAAAAACCAATAATTACATCACCACAACTGTAATATGCTGACAAAATCACACAAATACATTATATTGATTACTGTAATACTGTTAAGTAGGCACATTGTGACACTTGCTCCACTAAGATCAACAATGTTTTTTTTTTCTGAAAAAAACACCCACATAAGCAATCTAACCAATCAGAACCAATTGAGACATAATTGACAGACCACATTAACAAATGATAGCATGGTAATTTATGCAACAAAAATGTCTTTTTATATGCTAATGCAAATCACAGGATACGGCTTGAACCACCAATGAAATTGCAGCAAAAGGCAAGAAGAAACAGGAAATTCCACCATTTTTGGCAAACTGATCCAAAGCAGAGAACACCCAGTAAGTCCACTATTTTAACTTGATAAGAAATAACTCTTTTAGAATACATGTAAATGTCAAATTTAGCTGTATCTTGATGTCAGAAGTTTTTTTGTATATAGTATTGTAAGAATCCAAAGCCTAAGCATTGATTGTAGTATTATTTTTAACATTTTAAGGCAGGTCTTGAAACAGTACTCACCAGCACACGTCAGCTCAAAAGGAACTCCCACATTGCAGGCACCTGTGTATGAAGGTGGCTGCCAGCAAATCAGAATGCATCTACTGATGTGTTCTTTCAAAACTTCCAATCAGAGAGGCATAAATTCCCACCAAAACAAAAGAAATATTTAGTCTGCCCCACATCCAATAGGGAGAAATATATCAGGTACTCATGTGCTGTCATTTTCCTATTGGCACCATGCAGCAGGCAGCAGCCAATTCACTGAAAATACCACCAACAGTTAATCTGGTTCAAGGTCAGTTGGCATTCATCTGTATCCCCCTCATCCGGGTCGTGCCTGAAAATAGGCAGGATGTGTGTAGTGCACTTACCCGGTCAACAAAAACTAAATAACATAAATGAATAAAATAAATAAATAAATAAAATATTATGATGTGTACTGTTGCTGTATCTGCAAGGAAGAAAAAAAAGTGTAAGAAATTGAGTGGCAGGACTGTTCAGATGCCACTGGCCAGCAACAGACTCAGACTGTCTTACTTGAGCTCCCTGTCACTTTATTTTAAAAGAAACTTAGATCATAACAGAAAACTCCAGAATCATGGTGTGGATGGTAGGCAGCAGTTTAATTCACTGAGCTAGTGAATATAGAAACATAGACTTTGATGGCAGATAAGGACCGCTTGGTCCACCCAGTCTGCCCATTTCCCTACCTACATGATAAGCTGCAGATCCTAGTTAACCAACAGCCTATTTCTTCCTACCCCCCACAAGAATTACCTTATGTCTGTCCCATAAATTCTTGAATTCTCCCACAGTTTTAGACCCCACAACCTCCTCAGGAAGGCTGTTCCATGCATCCACCACCCTCTCTGTGAAAAAATACTTCCTCACATTGCCCCCCCATCTTCAAATTGTGTCCCCTTGTATGTCGGCCCGGTGGTGCTGAGAGCTGAGGCACTGGCTCCTTATCTTGCGCCACGCCGGCGACCCATGTTCAGGAATGAGCATGGGCAATCAGGGGTCGGCAGGGGAGGAAAAGGATTGAGCGTCTGAAGGACTGCTCTCCTTCTCCTGGGAGGGGGGTTTCTGGTGGTCAGCGCTTGTTCGCCCCCCGGCGGAGGCTGGAGGATGGGGCACCATACCACAAGCTAGGGAGGAGTAGGGCCAGATGCCTGGAGGAAGCGCGTGCCAAAGCGTGCATGCCCCCCTCTGTTAGCAACATTGCAGGGCCCCAACTCCTGGGGAGAAAACAAGGAGGAGAAAAAGAACGCTGTCATGCAGGATGGTGGAGGGCGCCTCGCAGGCTCCGCCCCTGGCTAGCCATGGTGCTGGCCAACTAAATCCGGACTTCGGTGGGGGAGTTGGGGACCCCCCCTCCGACCCCACTGGGGGGGTAAGCCCTAGGGTCAGGTCAGCACCGGCTGGTAGACGCTGGGGGACAGGGCTGGGGACACCCTCCTGAGGGATAGCCAGCAGCAGGAGAGAAACTAATAAGTGAAAAAAAAATTGTGTCCCCTTGTTCTTGCACATCTCTTTTTCTGAAAGATGCTACCCTCTTGGACTTTGTTGATTCCACTGAGGTACTTAAAAGTTTCTATCATGTCCCCCCTCTTCCTCCTTGCCGCAAGGGTATACGAATTAAGCTCCTTTAGTCTCTCCTTGTATGGCTTCTCTTGCAGACCCTGCACCATTTTAGTTGCCCTCCTCTGGACTGCCTCCATCCTGACTCCAATATGCCAGGAGACATCACTCTGGCAGTGACTTAAACCTACCAAACTGTATGGTTTACTGATTTGGCAAGGGAGGCATGAGATGGGAGCAGCTCAAGCCTACCATGCATCACCTGTTGAGCAACCACTCAGTGCCAGACATACTGCTGATCCATCTCAGAGGAAATGATTTGGGTGACAAAAGGTGGATAGATTTACTTACCGAAGCTAAATTAGACCTAACTTCACTTACAGAGATGCTACCTGCTTGTAAAATCATATATTCGGATATTATTGAGCGAATGATCTCGCGTGCAGATCAACATGTGTATCTGCTCAACAGAGCAAAAAAAAAGTTAATAGTCACATCTCTGCATTTCTGCGTGATCTGCGAATGTGAACAGTCTGTCATCCTCAGATTAAGTATTTTAAAGACTGGCTGTATCTAAGAGATGGTGTGCACTTGTCAAGCACAGGCAATTGCCTATTTTTGGGAGACCTCCGAGATGGCATCCATGCTGTGATCTGAAGAAAAGTGTGTCTGTATAAACAGCTACAACAGAAAAAAAAATGCTCTTTTAAGAGCCACCTGTATTTGTCAAAAAATAGAACAAACACACAGAAACATGTTTTATCCAGCTAGAAATATTGCACAACAGCCACAGTCTCACTGTGATAACATAATATTACACTTAGCTAAGACAAAGGCATAGAACACAGAATGCTATGGGGGGCATTATAATGAATACATCTATCTGAAATTAGAGAATGCAAACAGAAACTAGCATATTCAGCGTGGTAAGTAGTTATCAGCTCCCTGCTAGTAAACCAAAGTTATGCTGTAGTACAGTGCTGTGGTTCTGTGTAACCCAGTACAGTTCTCACTCACAGAATGTAGCCTTGTGTTTCACTGTGTGGCAGGTGCTTTATCGTGGCACAGTGATTATGTGGCTGAGCTGTACAGCGAACCAAGATACCTGCCCTGAACCCCAAGATGGTAAATTATGGCCTTAAAAGTATCAGCTCTAGTTCCTGTCACAGCACACACTCACCAATCCTTGGCTGTATGTCGCACGCCCTCAACACCGGTATGCCCCCCAAACACACATACCTGTGCCCAAACCAACTGAGAAACACCAAGTTATGGCATGAAATGTACTGTCTGTACTCCCTGTCACACCCTACACCCAACAATCCATGGCTGGCTGTCGCATGCCCTCAACTCCGGCACCCCCAACCCAGGTACCGTACTGAACTGAGAGGCCAAATTATAGCCTGTAAAGAACACTTTGTACTCCCTCGTCACACTGCACAGCTACCAATCCATGGCTGGATGTTGCACGCTTTCAACTCCAATATGCCCCCAACCCAGACACCTGTCCCCAAACCCAACCCAGAGATGCCAAATAATGCCCTGAAACTAATGTCTGTACTGTGTGACACACCCCACACCCATAAATTCGTGGCTCGATGTTGCATGCCGTCGACCACAGTCCACCCCCCCCAACACAGGGACCTGGGCCAAACAGAACCATGAAAGTTGAAATGATGGTGTGAAAAGTGCTATCTGTACTCCCTGTCACACCTAACAGCAAACAATCCATGCCTGAATGTCACAAAACCTCAACCCCAGTATTCCCCCCCCAACGCAGGTGCCTGTACTCAACTCAACCCCAAGAGGCAGAATTGTGGCCTGAGAGTACCGTCTGTACTCCCTGACACACCCCACACCCAATAATACATTGCTTGATGTCGCATGCCCTCAACCCCTGTATGCTCCCCTCCTCAACACAGGTACCTGTCCCACACCCAACCCCAACAGTCCACACAATGGCCTGAAAACTACCATCTGTACTCCCTGTTATAGACCACACCCGCCAATCTGTGGCTGTATGTCGCACGCCCTTAACTCTGGTATTCCCCCCCACAAAAAAAACAGGTATTAGTTCTCAACCCAACCCAGAAAGGCCAAATTATGGCTTGAAATGCATTGTCTGTACTCCCTGTCACACCCCACACCCAACAATCCATGGGTGTTTGTCCAATGCCCTCAACCCCAGTATGCCCCCCCAAAAAAGTTATGTGTACTGAACGCAACCCCGAAACACCAAACTATGTCTTGCAAAGAATAGTCTGTACTCCCTTGTCACAACACACAGCAACCAATCCATGGCTGGATGTCAAATGCTTTCAACCCTGATATGACCCCCCACCAACCCATGTACCTGTCCCCAATGCAACCCAGAGAGACCACATAATGGCCTGTGATTAATGTCTGTACTGCGTGATACACCCCACACCCAACAATGCATGGCTCGATGTCACGTGCCCTCAACCCCAGTATACCCCCCAACCCAGGTACCTGGACCAAACGGAACCACGAGAGGCCAAATCATGGTGTGAGAAGTACCGTCTATACTACCTGTCACACCCCACACCAAACAATTCATGGCTGGATGTTGCACAACCTCAACCCCAGTATACCCCCCACAAAACCCAGGTGCCTGTACCCAACCAAAACACGAGAGGCAAAATAATGGCCTGAGAGTTTCAGCTGTACCCCCTGACACACCTCACACTCAGTAATACATTACTCGATGTTGCAAGCCTTCAACCCCAGTTTGCCCCCTCAAGCCCAGGTACCTGTTCCACACCCAACCCCGAGAGGCCAAACAATTTACTGAAAAGTACCATCTCTACTTCCTGTCACAGCCCACACCCACCAATCTGTGGCTGTATGTCGCACGCCCTCAACCCCAGTATTCCCCCCCAACCCAGGTACCTGTCCCCAACCCAACCCAGAAAGACCAAATAATGGCCCAAAATACACTGTCTGTACTCCCTGTCACACCCCACACCCAACAATACATGGCTGGCAGTTGGACGCCCTCAACCTCAGTAGGTCCCCCTCAAAACCCTGGTACCTGTACAGAAGCCAACTACGAGATGCCAAATTATGGCATGAAAAGAACAGTATGTACTCCCTTGTCACACCACACAGGAATCAATCCATGGATGGATGTTGCATGCTTTCAACACCAACATGCCATACCCCCAAACCTAGGTACCTGTCTGCAACTCAACCCAGAGAGGCCAAATAATGGCTTGAAACTAACATCTGTACTCCCTGACACACCCCATACCCAACAAAGCAAGACTCAATGTGACATGCCCTCAACCTCAGTAAACTCCCCCCAACCCAGTTACCTGACTCAAATGGAACCACGAGAGGCCAAAGCATGGTATGAAAATTACCGTCTGTACTCCCTGTCACACCCCGACACCAAAAAATCCATGGATGGATGTCACACAACCTTAACTCCAGTATCCCCCCCCAAACACAGGTGCCTGTACCCAACCCAACCCCAAGAGGCAAAGTTAAGGCCTGAGAGTACCATCTGTACTCCCTGACACACCCCACACCCAATTATACATTGCGCAATGTCGCATGCCCTAAACCTCAGTATGCCCCCCCAAATCTAGCTACCTGTCCCAAATCCAACCACAAAAGGCCAAATCATGGCCTAAAAGTACTGTCTGTACTCCTTGTGAGTGGGCCACACTCCAGCTATTGGATACTCTAAAAACCAACATAAAAAATCCACAAGATGGTGTATGCTGTAGAAGTAACGTATTCCCCCCAAATGTCATTACTACAATGTGTCCAAGCCTTGCCAGCTATCTTACTGTTTGGTTAAGGTGTGGGACTGTAGTAGTGTGGGTCATGGTCTGTAGAATTGTTTTCATGAGACATCCCAGATCAAGCTGTACAGTGGCCCCCGAAACAAAATATTCTGCTACCATAATATCCAGAGCCATATACCATCATACAACATTATGTATTAATAATTACATCTTCAAGTTATAACAGTATACGATGATATACATTGCTAGAAATATTACTGACCAATAATTTAACTTATTTATATTTTTATAAAACAGAAATGAGCAAATACTGGACTACAGAGCAGCTGCCTGTGTTGCTGGAGGCAATCACCAGCATAGCGGACCCAGGCATCATTGTGAGGGCAATCAACATGCCACAGGAAGAGACATGAAAGGGCGTGGCCAGGTACCTCCACCATGAGAAAAATCTAACAGACAAGAGATGGCACAAGTGCAGAGGGAAGTGGAAGCTGCTGAGCCAGAAGTTCTACAAACTTAAGGATGCAGGGAAGGTGCCTGAGAAGGACCGGGGCTGGTATGAACCAGCATTGCAGCTGTGGCTTCAGGCGGGGAATCCAAGCTTTGGAAAGCGAGTTTTTCACCGTAAGTAGTGACATGAATGTTAAAAACAACACCATATGAATAGCCAAAGAAAAAGTATATTAGTAACTTCTCCCTCCCCCGGAAATGCATCATGAGATAACATCAATACTCCCTGTTGCATTTTTTTTTTTTGTGTGTAATTTATAAATGGTTACAGCATATCTGTTGTTTAATATGATAATGATCACATAACAGCAGACATCATTTACAGCACCCTATAGTACGTCACAATTCCTCCTATGTAACCCCAACATAACCAAGTAGTCTTGTGCCCCATGATCCCACTTATGTACTTATAACAGGATAATATCACACAACATTTTCACCACCATTTAGTGTGTCTAAATGCCTCCTGATGTCACCCCACCATAACAAAATTGTCTTTCAGTTTAGTATCATGACCAGAAGTGTTATGTTACTTCATAAAAAGTTCAGTACTGCAGATGTCTATCCTGTTGTCACCAGTGGTTCACATGATCAGACAACTGTTTTCTGCGCATAAACAAACTTGACTATGTGACTATGATCGGATAACAGTGGGCAGCATTCACAGCACCCTATAGTGTTTCATAATGCCTCCTGATGTTATCCCAATACAACAAAATAGTCTTGGCCTGCACGCTCACAGTTATGTAATTATGACTGGATAATAAGAGACAGAATTGTCACCACCCTTTAGTGTATTTTAATAGCTCTTCATGTTACCCCACATAACCAAATTGTGTTTTAGAATAGTATTATGAACAGAGGCTTGCACTGATGTCATAACCTGGTTAAACTGCATGGGCAGGATTTACAGAAAGGATGCACCCAGTGCATCCGAGATGCGCCAGGGCATCCCCAAAATGCGCCCAAGGGCAATTCAGGCAAGGTGCTGAATGCTGATGCACCAGCGCAACTCTGATGTGCCAGTGCATCCCTGATGTGCACGCATACCACCAGTATTTTGTCTGGCACATCAGAAGGGAGGAAACTGTGAGGCGTGCCCATGGCTACCAGGCACAGCCCATTTCACAGCCCAATTCTGTGGTGCAACCCCGTGGCAAGTCTGGGGATGTGCCACAGAAAGATAAGTCTAGAACAATAGACTTATGTTGGGTGCCACCAACAGGCAGGCTGCCACATTGTGGGCAGCAGCACGGGTGACCGCCAACCCTGGCAGTCCAGTGAGCCACCCCAAGCCCCCATACAATGCTGTCCCTGGCAGCAGTAATGGAAATGCCCCCCATGTCCTTGTACGATGCCGCACCTGGTGACTGTGGCAGGACAGATGCCCCCCCGCACCCCTACGATGCCGCTCCTCGCGGCAGTAGCAGTAAAGATGGCCCCCACCCCCGAGCGCCCATATGATGCTGCTCCCAGCGGCAGTGAATGCCAGTTCGAACCCCTCCCAGCCCCATGCCCTCGGTAATGCCGCCTCTTGCGGCAGCCTTGTAGACATCCCCCTCATGTACCCCCAGCCATCCCTCTCCCCACCCCAGCAGGGTCATGCTGTCAGCGGGCAGCTCAAGCTGCCCACATACCCTAGGCTGCCCGCTGACAGAGCTGTCTAAGAATGACAGCAATCACACAGCCAAGTCCTTCCAGGCTGTGCGATTGCTGTCATTCTCAGACAGCTCTTTTGGCGCAACCATGGTGGTATGTGGGCGGGTTGAGCTGCCCGCCGACAGCGGGCCCCGCTGGTGTGGGGGGAGTGGGGTGGGTTGGGGGTACATGGGGGGGCTGTCTGCACAGCTGCTGCGGGAGTCTGGGAGCATCTTCTTTATGAATCCTGCCCCATATGTATATCCTGTTGCATGCAGTGGTTGAAATGGACACACAAGTACTTTCATTCATTGAGAACAAAGATGAGTATGTGGCTATGAGTGGGTAACATCATACCAAATGTACACCACTCTTTACTATATGTGCATCCGTCCTCATCTTACTACACTATTACCAAATACTCTATCATTTTAGTGTCATTAACTGATGGTTACAGTGACATAGTTAACAGTTCTGGGCTCAATATGTGTAACCTGGTGTAGGCAGTATTTGACAGGAACAGAAAATTGAGTCCACACATTAACAAGCAAAAAGAGTATGTGCTTATGGCTGGATACCATGAGATTGCATTTAAAGGTACGTACAGTCTGTCATAATGCCTCCTGATATTACCCTGACATAACCAAATAGTACTGTGGCCCATGCTCCCACTTATGTAGTTATAACTGCATAATACCAGACAGAATTATCACCACCCTTTACTGTTTGTTAATACATTGTGATGTTACCTCGCCATAGCGAAATCTTGTTTTTACCATGATATTATGAATAGAGGGCTGCAATGATGTCATAAGTAATTGAACGCTACATATGTGTATACTGTTGTGGGCAGTGGTCAAAATAGATAGACAAGTGGTTTAATACATTGACAACCAAGATGAGTATGTGATTATGACCGGATAACATGAGACAGCATTCACACCACCCGTTAGTGTATGTTAATGTGTCCTAATTTTTTTTTTATTTATTGAAGATATCGGATAACATACCTTTGAGTCAAAGACTCCTTTACAAAGGTTCCATGTCATGATATACAGAGACATCAGATACAATGGCAACAAATAAGACACAGTAGTTACAAAGAAGCTTGTACATTAGCAAAAGTGGTTACAGAAAGTTGCAAAAACAGTTACAGAGTAAAGATGGTAATCAGTTAACAGGGTACATACACTGCAGGATGGAGGCACCAGCCATGCCCTTGTCATTATTTAGTAGTCCAGGCTGGACTGGGGGTGTCCATTGTCCAGGTATAAGCATGCCCTGGGGTGGCAGGACCAGGGTGAGGTCCAAATCCGAGGGGGGACATGGGTAGAGCAAAAAATCAAGGACAGTTGCAGGCTGAGCCTTGAGAGATTAGGTCACGTAGTTGGGACTTGAACCAGCCAAGTCTGGGTTCTGAGAGGAGGGAGTTAAGCCAGCTAGGGGCCTGGTGCCTAAATGTTCTTTGACCCGAGGAGGTCTTGCAGAGGGGTACCCAGATGTGGGTTGTTGTAGATTGCCGGGTGTGACAGGAGGACAAGGGTGCCTGGAGTGGGGGGGTAAGGGCAGGTGGGAGAAGACCTGCAGTTATTTTTAGCCAAAGAGACATGTCTGATATTTGAGCCTCCCGCTGAAGTTAAGCCAGTTGGTAGAGGCATACAGGGTGCAGATGTGTGTGCGTATGGCGCAACCGGAGGCTAGTCCACAGGCCTTATTAAGAGCCAGCCTGATTTTGTTTAGGTATGTGTAGTCAGCTGCCCCATAGATTATGATATCATAATCTATGAGTGACAGTACTGAAACTGAGACAGCTAGGTGGAGGGCTTCAAGTGGGAGGCAGTGCTTGTACCAGTGCAGTAAACCAATACGCACATTTACGGCGGTGCTCAGTCTTCGGATGTGGTCATGATAGGTGAGCCCTGAGTCTAGGGTGATACCCAGGTACTTGAAAGAGGTAACCTGCTCAAGAAGGTCATTGAGGGAGTTCAGTAAGCACAGAGGTAGCCCACTGCTCTTGCTTTGGGAATGGGAAAACACCATAGACTTTGCTTTTTTGTAGTTTAGAACTTGCCTATGCCGAATGTACCAGGATTTCTGCTTCCATAAAAGATTTTTGGAATGCATTACAGAGAGCGGTGGGATCAGTGTGGGAGCTGTAGAGGATGGCATTGTTTGCATACAGGAGTAGTTTCCCAGAGCAATCCTTGGGTAGGGAGTTGAGGAACTGGGAGAAAATTAGGGGGCCAAGGATAGAGCCCTGAAGGACTCCCGACCTGACTTGGAGGGGGAGGACTGGATTTGGGCAAGTCTGACTGTCTGAGTTCTCTCTGACAGATAGCTGCAAACCAGTCAGTGGTCTCAGAGGACAGGCCAATTTGTGTGAGGGAATCCAGTAGTAGTGTGTGGTGCACTGTATGAAACGCCTTGGAAAGGTCTATAAAAACGGCACCAGCAATATGGCCTGTGTCCAGAGATGTGTGGAGGGTATTAGTGAACTCCAAGAGAACTGTGATAGTACTGTGGTTTTGCTGGAAGCCATGCTGCCCAGAACACAGAAGGCTGTATTGGAGAGGTAGTCCATATGCTGGGTGGCCACAATTTTCTCCAAAGCTTTGGAAGGGGGCAGGATTGAGATGGGAGGTGGTTCCAGGCTGGGTCACGTCACTCTTAAGGATGGGTGTAATGAGAGCTGATTTCCATTTAGAGGGGAACTGCCCCAGTGATAGGGAACAGTTCAGGAGCATGGTGAGTGGGAGAAGAATTTCATTAAAGGTGAGCCTAAGCAGCTTAAGATCTAGTGTGTCACTGCTGAATCGTGACTTGCTGAGGGCCTTAAGGGGGAAGGGGGGGCAGCTTCACGCTGCGATATTGTTTTAAAGTGGAACAGGGGGATGGTGGGGAGGTGGGGGATGCTGGGAGGTGGGGGAGAAGAAATTGGGGGGGAGAAAATGACTAAGGTCGGAGAAAGAGGTGTTAAATGTATTTGCAATGAGGGCAGGGTCTGTGGTGATAGATCCATTTGTTACCAAACCACAATCACATACTGTATCACTGTACTCTCATGACAGAGGACTGCAGTCTCATCATAAACAATTCTGTATTGCATATGTGTATACAATTGTGGAGAGTGGTTCACAGGAGCAATCAATTACTTCTAGGCATTAACAACCAAAATGAGTATGTGGTAACATGAGGCAGCATTTACAGCACCGTACACTGTGTGTTAAGGCCTCCTGATGTTACCCCAACATACACAAGTAGTCTAGCACCCCACACTCCCATGTATATAGTAATAAACGGATGACATCAAGCAAAATTTGCAGTACACTTTTCTCTGTGTTAATGTGTCCTGAGCTTAACTGTCCGTACCTTTGATGGCAGCAGAAGTCATATAGTTGCTGAAATATAAATAGAATCAAGCAACATGCAGCATTAAATCAGTGTTTCTTTTTTTATAATGAGTTTTAAACTGTTACATTTCTCAGCCACTGAAGCCACAGCTGAGGAACCACCAGCTGTACCAGTCCTGGTCCCTAGAGAGGAGGAGTCAGATATGGAGAAACATAATGAAGATGACGAAATCATCATTGTGTCATCTGAATGTAAGTATCCACAGACAAGTACACAAAATATTACAAGACTGCTGGCAATATATTAATGTTTCTTATGTAAATGCGGCAATCTCGTACATGTGACTGTGTAACACAACAAAAAATATATAGAAAATCATACAGTGGTTCAAAATGTAAATCGAGATGGCCCTGTGGCACTGAGGGTGTGAGATGTGGGATGCCACACCTCACACCACGCCTGCAAACCAGGTTCAGTAACATGCCTGGGGCGTCAGGGCTTTGCAGGGATGGGAGCTGATTGAGCATCCAGAGGACTGCTGTCACTTCCTGGGGAAGTGGGATGGACAGCAGCCCACTGTTGTACTGGCCTCTGGCATCAGCTGGAGAGCACGCCAACTAGCGGCTGCAAAAAACGGGGGGGGGGGAGAGCTCTGCAAACATACAACATGTGTGCATGAGTATTTATTTAGTTTTTGTTTACTGGATAAGTGCACTAGCCAACAGGTGACTATTTTCAGGCACGACCCGGGAGATACAGGACAAAACATAGTGAAGATGATAACAAAACAGTACAGTTACAAAGACAATGAAGCAGGGTTACAGGTCAAAGGTACAACGAATATAACATTGTTCTATGATGGTAGGTAGCAGGAGAAAACGGGTACTGGTGCCAGGACAGACCTCAAAGATTGTTCCAGGCAGACATGGTGTAAGGAAGAAGGGGGGGACATGGTGGAGGAGGGGCTAAGGATCCGAGAGAGCAGGTTTAGAACTAAGCCGAGAGAACCACTGTCTGCAGCACCCGAGCACAGAAACGCTTCTGACTTCAGCGGCTCAGGGTACTGTCATGCAACGGGCTCATGGAACTCCTGCTTAGGCTGAAACACGGCTGGCAGCCTCCTGGGAAGCAGACCTATCGGGACTGTGGCAGGTTACGGATTTTGCGTGTAGGAGGTAAGGACAAGCAGCCGGATTCTTGGTTCCGAGGCCAGGCATACTAACGGCATACGGTCAGGACTGTACGGGCAGGGACATTACAGCAGCACACAAGTGACTCAGTGAAAATTATGGATTAGCGGCTAGTGAGCATTGACAATCAACCAGCCACCTGGTCCCAAAGACGGGTATGGGAGCGACAAGTTGACAGGGTTAGAGTTTAGAAGAGGCATGATCTGACAGCTCTAGCGGCAGAGAGTGGGGACTTGTAGCTGGACTCATGGGTCAGTTCTCTGGCTAGAGAGCGTCAAAAGCGGGGTCAGAGGTGTAGCACGGCAACCATGCAGCATCGGCGGCCGAAAGTAAGGAAAAGTGCCTGGGCTCATGGTTCTGTTGCCGGGCGCAGGAGCTGTATTCTGTCGGGGTGCGGAAGGGCTATACGGCTTTAGCGGCAGAAAGCGAGGATTTGTAACTGGGCTCATGGATCCGCTCACCGGCTTGAAAGTGTCAAAAGGCAGGGGTCGGATGTGTTTTACGGCAATTTAGTGGCTTCAGCGGCCGAAGGCGGAAAGTGCCTGGGCTACGGTTCTGTTACCGGGCGGGAGCCATAATTTGTCAGGGTATGGGGGCTATGGCAGTCCAGCTGCTATGGTAGCTGAAATGTGGGACAAGTCACCATTGTCACGGGTCCATAGCGGGGCATAGGAGTGGTACACAGACAGGTTTAAGATGGAAATTATAGGAAGGATTGGTGACTAAAAAATAGGGAAGCGGAGCCAGGCGAGCAATCCCGGACAAACCCGGGGAGGTACATACAGGGGAAGGGAGGGGAGAGGCTAAGACCTTGATTGTACCAGTACCCAAATACAAAAAAATCAGTCCTCCTATATATACCAGTACAAGTTGAAACAGCAGTTTATGAGCAAACAATGTGAAGGGCAAAAGGCAAGGTGCAGACATTTTACACAGTACGTAAAAGAGGCAAAATAGTAAGGGCTGACTTCATATAACACAGCATTGTATAGTACAATAGGCTACATAACTGAGTAGTTTAAATAAGGGAAATATAGGATATCAGCAGATAGATAGGGTAAGGAAGAAATAGCAGGGAGAGTGAGCGTTTGTGGAGAGGGGACCTAGCATAGGGGAGGGAAGATGAGGCAGGAGAAGGGGGAGTGGTAGGATAGACTCAGGTAGGGTCATAGCAGGCACATTGGTCCGAGGTAGCTAGGTGGTTGCGTAGCCCACACTTGAAGAGGTAGTGCGACAATGCATGTCTTAGATCAAGTGGCAGCATGTTCCACATTTGGGGGGCAGTATGCCCGAACGCACCAGGCCTTTTGAGGTGCAGCAACGGGGGACTTTCAGGAGAGATTTATCAGATGATCTCAGTTCACGAGTAAAAGAAGCGGGATAGTTCAGCTAGTGATGCTGGTCTGTCCAGTCTGATGATGGAGTCGCAGAGACAGCCCAGACAGTAAAGCCTGGTGGCGGAGGGAGAGAGCCAGCCAAGGTCACTATACAGTTGGCAGTGATGCTTGAGCCGAGGGGCCTTTGAAGCATACCGGCATACATTGTTGTAGGTGACATCCCATTTTTGCAAGGCAGTTTTATGTGCCATAGTCAGGATGGGAGCACAGTAGATAAGAGTTGGTAAGAGGATCCCTCTGGCAATGGCCAGCTTGGCAGCAGGTGTAAGCATATAGCTGGTTCTGTAGGCAGCCCCCAGTTTGCAGTTCACAGTTTTACATGTTTCTTGAATGTGGAGGTTCAGGTCCAGAGATTGGTCAAGTAGGATACCAAGATAGTGGATTGTGGTGACTACCTCAAGAGGGGTCCCATCCAGGTCCAGAATTTTTAAGGGAGAAGAGCAGGATCTTAGCTTATAGGCGGTGCCCAGTAGCATAGCTTTGGTTTTGCTAGAGTTCAGGATAAGGCGATGGGAGCTTAGCCAGTGTTCTACAATGTTGAAAGCAGAGGTCAGAGACATGTTTAGGTGGTCAATATTATCCGAACTGGCATAGATGACCAGGTCATCTGCGTAGAGAAGAGAGGCACAGGATACGAAGCTGCTAGGTAGGTTGTTAATGAACAATGAAAACAGGAGAGGGCGCAGTATTGAGCCTTGTGGCACTCCAATGTTGATAGTGGTGCTGCCAGAGATTGCATGCATGCATCAGATACAGTACATCATTACACAACCACAGCTCAGGGGAAAAGTGAAAAATTCCCATCCCCAGTTTGCGAAAGTTTGTCCAGGAGCTACCCTCCCACACCCAACGTTGAGTCCACCAGCTCTCCCCGATACTCCCTCCTTCCCCAGGACACACACCCAGATTTCAGAAAGGGCACCAGGGAGTAAGGCGGCCCCATCTCAGGGGTCTTACTCCAGGGGAACAGGTGCCTGAGGATTGGAGCTGGTCTGAGCCTACAAACGGACGGGATATGAGGCACGCTGAAAGTCCCAGTGGAGAGAGTCTGGAGTCAGAGTTAAAGCAAAGCAAAAAAAAGTAAAAAAAAAAAAGATATATTAAATATCGAAATTGAAATCCTGCTATCCAAGCTTTGACTTATTAGAAATGTATTGACTGTTATAAAGTCATATTGCTATTACACAGTGAAAAATATGCTGAAATCCAATTTGGTGTACCCATGCACATGTGTCAACCCATAAACCACAACCAAAGCGTAAAAGAGGCTTACAAGGGTGTCACATGCCAATGGAAATTACCTTCTAGCACCCTATACTACTGTCATGTAACATAGTTTCAGCAATAACATTAGTGAGCCAATGTAAAAAATAGTATTATACAATGGCAAGAAAGAATGCTAATCTTTGATTGGTCAGTCTTGGACTAGATCTGTGATGTTATCCCAGTACAACATCATGGGTCTAGTCTCAGTATTACATCACTGCTGATTGTTGTCATATCCTTATATTTTTTTCTCTTAAGAAACTGAAGTATTTCTCCAGACAAAATCTACTAAACACAGGTTTTTGAATTTTTCTTTTTATTTCTATAACAATGAGACATTGTATAGTAGCAATAATGCCCTCCAGGGTGTTTGTCATGCTGGGATAACGTAATGCCTCAGGTATTGGATGCACTCGGCCTACAGCCTTGTACCCAACCACCTGAGGCATGACGTTACCCCAGTATGACACACACACCCTGTCGGGCAGTATTGCTTAATTATGCTGACGATAACATGTAGTTAACGTAATCAAGCTTTGTTTTGGGTTGTGTGCTGTGGCCAGGAGAGGGATGAGCAGACAGTAAGCAGCAGTATTCCACACAAACTGTCCCCTCAAAATGTATAGTAGGCAGTGGAAAAAAAGCACATTACAGTATCTACGCATAGGTGAAAACATATGTATTCCACAATGCATGCAATGCTATAAAGTGAAGTCAGCTACTTGTTACACATCTGTAATATCTCATCATAACTTAATATTGCCAGTACTACAATAATGACCAAAGACCTGCTGATTTGCTAGAGATTACCGACCGACCAGCTGGGGGCCTTGAAAGGTACCCTGAGTCACAGCCAAGGTAAACTCCCTACCCAGCCAGTTGTACATAGAAATGAAATAAGCAGGTTTCAGCTCATTAGTCTTAGCACAATCCTAAGTACAATAATTATTGTTTTTTCTTTCATGCTTTGAGTGCTGAAAACAATTTGGCTTAGTCACCACTGCTGTTGCCGTTCATTTGTAAGAGACTTCAAACCGGCACTGCAGACAACCTGTGACCTACTTCAGCACACTGAATAGTTAATGAGACTTATTATATCAATTCTAAGATCTCATTAGATAAACAAATAAGGTTTTGAAAACTACACTGCAACAAAGTGAAAAAGTAAAATAGCACAGTGTTTTTTGTTCACTCATTCATAAACAAAAATCCACGTTAATATATTTTCTATTCCACTTCTACAGAACCAGTGGAGACCAGGGTCATAGTTACTCCCAAACAGGAGCAAGAAGAGCACCAAGAGGCACAGCCTAGACCATCTTACCGTATGTATACCCCACATCAAAACTACTAACTACGAACAACTATAAAAAAACCAAAAAAAACATTGTATGATGTACCAGCTGCAATATCTTACTCATGATTGTATAAGTGCTATATCATACTGTTACTGTGCTTCCTAGTCATCCCTTATCAATAGAAATAAAGTATAGTAGGTGAAGAAAAATGTAGCAAGTTTATTCAGGAAAGTGTGTCCTTATTTACACAGAACTTCAGTCACAAAAGGACAGGACTAGGGCCATCAGAGGGCTGTGGATTCAGTAACCACAACTGCCATTGTTATTCATATCCCATTAGTGACACAGTGTTGCAGGATTATGGACGTAACACACTTCTGAGGTATCATCTTTTAAATCCAGACTTAGACCAACGTCACATCTATCTCGATAGGTACCCCTCATGTATATGTTACAGTTACCATGGCACTCATCAAAAAGAGTCAAGTAATTGTCCCGCTATCCTGTCAAAGTAGTGCCATTCACTGTATATAGCAGAAACAGTTTCATGTGGTTAAATGGCACTGTGCACTTATGTGTGCAAGGTGTGTGTGTGGTGGGGTGGGAGGTGGTGGGTTAAGAGGGAACAGCAGTATCTACAAAGTGGAGACATGCCTGCACAATCAAGCAAACATGATAGGTCAGTTCACCTGTATGTCCTGCAACCAGTAAGTATGTAATGAGCTAGTAAAATCTAGTATTTGCCTAACGTACAACAGTAATACATGAATTCTCATAGAAATTGTTGACAGATAGATAATAGTATATAAGCTCGCATCAGTTGTTCCTAACCGACAAGCGGCTGACTAACGTATACTTATGACAATCTTAAGACAATAATAAGCACAGCAAGTCACATTTGCTCAAACATAACTGAATATCTGACATGCCTTTTTTCCTTTCTCTTTTGTGTCGCTACAGAAGTGCAACACTCGCATACAGACAGCATCTGTCAGAGACTGGACAGCCTGATACAGGTGCAGCAGTCAAGTGAAACAAAATTGGACACTAATAAAAATATTTGAAAGCAACAGCACAAAAAGATTGCAAAACATAGAAACAGAAATTAAAGCTACAAATCATAAATTAGATTACCAGGATCGGGCTGTCCAGTCACTGACAGCAACAATTAAGACCACATTGCCACCGCCACCACCAACAAAAGAGGTCTCCACTGAGAAGAACTTCTGCCCCTCCTCTTCTAAACTTGGGCACCTTCGCTCACCAGCAGCTTCCACTTCCCCCTGCATTGATGAACCTGGTCACGCCCTTCCATGTCTAGCCTCCAGCAACATAGGCAGCACTTTTTTTTACGTGTTCTATTTTTTTATAACAAATGTTTTTTTACCAAAAGAATTTATTTAAATAAAATCACAATTTATGTTCGTACATACATATTATTATATTATTTTCATACAAAAGTATTTGAAAAAACATAAAAGGAAAACAATAAAAAAATATATTGTTCAGTATGACAGTTGTTCTCTGTGTGTATTTACCATCAAAAACAACAAATATTTGAAATGCACAACATAATACATCAGAAGAATTGTCTCACATTTATGGAATGAAAGCAGTGCAGGGCTCTGGTCATAGTACTGAACCTAAACACTGTACGGTCATGAACAGTTAACATCAAGATGCAGCAACACACAGAAAACATAAGGGGTGTCCATTGGCATCTTCAGTGTAACTCTCACCTCATTCCATGTGAAAATAAACTATGCTGCCACAGCAGAAAACTAAAGGTGAGACAAATACACGGTCACCCAAATGGAGACCACGATGCCTATTTCTGTGTTCACAGTGTTGTCGCAGGAGGGTGAATAGAGGTGATACATGTTATCACAATAACATTTAAGTCCAACATTGTTGCTTGCTAAGTAAAGAACCTTAAGTGACCCACACTCCCACTCTACCCTTCAGGCCCCATGCTCCCACCAACATATCAATTACTACAAAAACAGACACATCTCTTTCAGGTGACAAAGTCTCCCCAAAGCAATAATACTGACGTGGGAGCATGGAACCCCTTTGGCTCTGGCCCCATACTCCCATACTCCTATTGCAGAGTGTCATGTGAAAGTACCACAGTACTGTGATTATTGTGCTCAAACATGTGCTGCACTGGTACAGTGTTATGCAAAGTTGCATGTGTGTGTGCGTATGTGTAGGGAGGTTGGGAGGGAATGCACAGTTAAGGTTTTGAGGATGTGGGGTGGTGGGGTGGTAACCCTAAAGTGGCATTTCCACACTTTCTTCACTATGGAAACAATCGTAACTGATGCATTAACACAGTTTTTGCAAATAATTTTGTTCATTTTTTTAAAAGCATAATGTAAGTAGTTTATGGAATACACAAATGGGTACTCCCACCAAGCTGCCCATTTGTACATAATGGTATGTGTGTGTGGGAGTGTCATCCCTCCGGGCCCAGCTCTCCCACTTACACATAGCTATGAAGCCGTACCGTAGCTCTATAAGACAAGAAGGCATCATAACAGTAAGGTACCCATATCACAGTAACCATAGGAGGTGGGGAAAGAATTCAAGTATGGTTGTCATGGTGGCAGTGAGTAGTTCTCACAACATAAGGTGCAGGATAAGAAAACAGCACAGCAGCCCCGTGCACAAAATAGTGTGCTGATACATCATTACCTTTTGCAGGGGTAACATTAAGAGACATTAACACACATGAACGGGTGATAAAAATGCTGTTTGACATTAAAAAGTCATAAACACAGAACAAACAACCCTAACTGATGCAATAATGTTTTTGCAAAGAATTTCCTTTTTTTTTTTTTTTTAAATTTAATGTAAGTAGTAAACAGAATGCACAAATGGATGGTGAAATGGGAGCCAGTGTGTGTTGGGGAGGTCTTTGTCTTAACTCTCACCCCATTCCATGTGTAAAGGAGCTGTGTGGTGCAGTAAAGGAGAACAGGTGTGAGTTAGGCACGACCACCCCAACGCACACCCCGATGCCTGGCAGTGTGTGGAGGGTGGGTTGGTAACCCCAATGTGGAATCTCCACACTTTTGTTGGTGTGGAAACAACCCTAACTGATGCATTAACAAAGTTTTTGCAAAGAATGTCCTTTCTTTTTTTAAAAGTGTAATGTAAGTAGTAAATGGAATGTGTTGGTGAAAGGGCCCCATGCTCCCACCAAGCAGCCCATTTGTGCATGATGATATGTTTGTGTGGGAGTGTGGGCCCCTCGGACCCTGCACTTCCACTTACACATATCTGTGGAGCCATACCACAGCCCTGTAAGGCAAGGAGCCTTTGTTATTTATTTATTTATTTATTTATTTATTTATTTATTTCAATCTAGGATTACAATACCTTTGAGCCGAGGCTCTTTTACAAAGGCTCCACGCCAGCGTGTGCAACAGTCATATTTTAGTTACAAACATAAAGTCACTGACTTACAGACATGTAATAACCAGTACAAGGACTTCAACTATGAGCAAGACAAGGAGGGGGTCGATGGGGCGAAGTGAAGGTAGGAGATGGGGATAGGAGTGCAGGGGTAGGGGAATATGGGAGGCGGGTGGGGGCAGGGCAGGAGTGGAGATACAGGAGGGAGGGAGGTGGAGACACTGCAGCCAGGGGGCCTTGTCGAGGAATATGCCAGGTAGGTGTTAGGGATGCAAAGACTGATTGTAAGTGCTGGGTGCTGGGGCATGTGCAGCTGGAACAGTGGAAATGTTAAGATGGGCAATCGCAGGATACAGGCAGTAACAATAAGTAACAGTAACAGTAAGTTGCCCATATCTTGGGAACTGAAGGAGGTGTAAAAAAAATTCAAGTGTGGTTGTAATGGTGATAGTGAGTAGTTCTCGCAACATAAAGTCGATCGAATCAGTATCTTACATTGTTTCTGAGATATGGGCACTGAAATGCAATGTAAGTGTTAACTCTCAGGGCATAATAGTGGCCCACGCACATGAAAATGACCAATTGGAACACTAATTTGCAAATATCTCAGGAACGGTATACACTCGAAAAAAAATTCAAATTTCATGGGTTTCATGTGTTTCCAACCTAGTTCTGTAAAGGGGGACTAAACATTTTTGTGGCGAAAAGTCCATATCTCAAACCGTTTTCGAGATACGGGGCCCAAAAGGCATCACGGGCGGCGCGATGTTATCCTATGGATCAATTTCTGAACTTTGGAATGCTGTAACTATGGCCCTGTTTAATGTTTTGGTACCAAACCACCAAAAGGCACACCTGTGGGACTAGGCCTTTCCACCCTGAAACGTTCAGGGCAATAGCACAATCCAAGTTGCCACAATGAAGGGACAAAGAAAAACCAGCACCACAATGTTATCCTATGGGGAAATTTCTGAACTTTGGAATGGTGTAACTAGGGTCCTCTTTAATTGTCCTGCACGAAACCAGTGAAAGGCACATCCATGCCACTAGGGCGTCATACTCTAAACTTTTCATGCCAATAGCACAATCCACCTTGCCACAATCAAGTGATAAAGAAAAACAACAGATAGCAAAATTCTCCTAGCTTTATAATGGGGATGTGATTGCGATCACGTTTAAAGTTTTTGCAATTGTTTTCGCAGCACAAATAATGTTGTTGTGATCAAAAAAATGAAAAAATCTCAAACACATGTTTCCAGACTACCTAGTCACAAAGTAATGCATGCTCCTCAGGGCCCGTTTAGGTAAACCCAGTGATTGCTGTGTTCAGAAGTGCAGTATTTTTTGAGTTATAACGTTTTTTCTCTCTCGCTAACTGAAAACAAGATGGCGGTAACTCGACAACATTTTTGGCAAGCTCGATCAAAAAATGTGATCACGATTGTTTCCGCAGTGCACATATAAATTTTCCCATAGGCTATCAATCAATCAATCAATCAATCAAGTATTTATTTAACCAGGCGTTCATCGTTGAGCAGAAGCTCATTTGCAAGATGGACCTGGGTGGAGCATGAACAATTGTATATACAGGTCAACACAGGTATTTACAAGGCAATACAGATAATACTCTTTACAGAGAGGAAGAAAAAGAAGTTCATATGTACATAGAATTATACAGATATTGTACAGATTACACAGTATTTACATACATTATAATGGGACACTAAAAATGCTATAACTTTTTAATGGAGCAAGATGTTTTCACGAAATCTTTGAAAGGCACCACTGCTAGCCAAGACCCATGCAGACAACCCAATTTGGACCTACTAAAATGCATTCTTCAGTACATTATGGGTGGACAAAGAAAACACAATGTTGGGGATTTTTCACTTTTTGAGCACACAACAATTCCGCAACCGTACATCTGATCGACACAAAAATTTCCAGATCCAGAGATCTATGATAAATATTTATAGATTCCAAATTTCAGACAAATTGAACAAACGGTTTAGAAGATATTAAAGTGCAAAATTTGAAGTTTAACATAGAAATGGCTATGCAGCCCTAACTATAGTGCCACTACCGTGCCACTATAATATATATTTTTTTTATTGCAAAAAACTCCATTAATGCATCAGTTAAGGTTGATAGTACAGTGACAAAAGTCTGAATGATGTTAAGCCCAACCCCACTACTCATCCATCCTCCTCCACACATCACAGGTGTTGGGTGTGCCTTGGAGTCATCGGTCCCAACTCTCATCCCATCCCATGTGTAAACAAGCTGAGATAATACAGTATAGGAGAATAGGGTAAGAGGCCCGACGACCCCAAGGCACACCCCAACGCCTATTGGTGTGTGGACAGTGAGGGGTGGGGTGAGGTGGTAGGGTTGATAACCCTAACACCGAATTTCCAGACTTTTGTTGCTGTACTATCAACCCTAACTGATGCATTAATGATTTTTTTCAATGAATTTCCTTTCTTTTTGAGATAGTATAGTAGTAACCTTATAATCCTGCATAGTTATTCGCGTACATAAAATAAATTAATCAGATGCACGTAACTTGGGCATTTTCAGGAATTTATTCACAAAATGTTCAACATTGCCTTTTAGGGACCCCACCTCATGAATACTTGCACTGTCATTTCTTTAATCTGTCCAGAAAGTTGATTTCTCACAGTGACCGCGCCATTCTGTGCCACATGTGAAAACACATTTTGGGCAGGATGTAAAAAATGACAATTGTACTTTTCATGAGGAGGTGTGAAAAAATGGCAATGTTGAAAATCTGGAGTGAAATATCAAAAGAGTGAGGTTATGAGTGTATGAAAGAACTGTGCAATGGCGCTCATAACACGGTCATTATTTGGAATTTTTCTCCATTACTAGCATGGGCTTTTAAGTCCTTCCCTCATGAACACTAGCACTGTCATTTCATTAATTAGTCCCAAAAGGTGATTCCGTGCAGCAACAGTGAAATCACCTTACGGGTCCGATTAACAAGATGACCGTGATCATGAAGTGGGGTCCCAAAATGCCCATATTGAAAATTTGCTGAGAAAAATGTTAAAAAATGGCCAAGATATCTAGGGCGCTTACCTTGATTCTTCAGTTCGTGGAGAATGGGGAGACGATGAGGGACTGTTTTCTTTTTTTTTTTCAGGAATAAAAAAATGTCAGGGGACAGTTTTCTTATTTTTTTTTTTAACAGGGAACAAAATACATCGGGACACTGGGAGTGGGCTACCCAGTGTCCCACCATACTGGGGTGGGTCAAATAGAACTGGGGACACTTTGAGTGGGCTACCCAGTATCCCACACTGTCGGGGGGGTAGTGCCAACAAGGGGATTTGGCACCTCAATGTTTGCCACCCCAAAATAGGGGTTAAATAATAAGAAATATTTTGGTACACTGGCATGGGTTCCCCAGTGTACCACACTTTTTGGGTGGCAGGGGTGTATTTCTATTCTGCCGACATGGGGATTAGTCACCCTGATGTCGGCAGAAGATATTGAATAAAAACAAGAAGCCATCCAAATTCCTGATGGGAGGCAGCTGCACATCTGATATATTGGTGCACCTCGATTGGTAAATGCTCACCACAGGAGCAATACTGTAGTAATGCGGCAGTATAGAACTAGAAAACCTAGAGGTGGGACAGCCAGCCTGACTTTTTCTCGAACTACAAATCCAAAACTGCACAGCGTCAGGTGGGGTTGCTTTTAAAAATTGCCTCATTACACTCTATGGAGCATGTCCCCGTGCTGTTCCTTTACACATATACGCAGAAGCAGTGGCGCTACTGTGCATGTGCGGAATTGGCTACATTCCACACATATGGGCCTGAACAGCAATTAGCTGTTTGGCGGCTCTTCCTTTTGTTGCTTTAGCACAGCCACTTGTACCAAGAAGTTCACAGTGCGCAGGTGCAGTCAACTTAAAAAGAGCTTTGTGTAGCAGAAAGGTGCTTAAATATGAAACAGGCAGCTTTTGTATTATATACAATTAAAAAAAAAGATGAAGAACTCACTGGTAACATGGGTGTTTCTAAAGTGTGAAAAGATTAAGAGCTTGAGCCCCTATACTACTCAGCACATTTTTTCTCCATATTACATCAGTGGTAGGAAAGATTATGGAGGCACTCCTAAAGGAAAGGATAGTGGATTATCTTGTAGAAAATGGCCTGCAGGATGATAGGCAGCACAGGTTCATGGAAGGAAGGTCATGCTAGATGGATCTCATTGAATTCTTTGACTGGGTGACAAGGGAGTGCAATCAGGGAGTGGCAGTGGATGTGACCTGTCTGGGCTTCAGCATGGCCTTTGACACCGCCCCTCACAGGATGCTGGTGAGCAAGATGTGCAGTCTAGGGGTAGGGGAGAAAGTAACAAATTCAGTGAAAAACTAGCTTGGTGACAGGAGTCAAAGAGTGGTTGTAAATGGGGTTCATTCCAGTGAGGAAAGAGTGACAAGTGGGATACCACAGGGGTCAGTACTAGGGCTGGTACTCTTTAACATTTACATTGGGGATATTGGGGAGGGACTGAATGGAAAGGTGTGTCTGTTTGCTGATGATACAAAGATCTGCAATAGAGTGGACACACTGGGGGTGGGGTGGGGGGTGGAGAGCATGATAGAGGACCTACTAAAGCTGGAAGGGTGGTCGGAGAGTTGGCAACTGAAATTTAATGCAAAAAAGTGTAAAATAGTGCACATAGGGTATAGGAACCCAAGGGCCGCATACACATTAGGGGGAGAGGATGTTGTGGTAATGGAGCAGGAGATGGATCTGGGGATTATTATTTTGGACAACCTAGCTGTCCTGGTAGCACTGAGGGTTGAGGCACAGGACGCCACACCTCACGCCACATCAGTGACCTGGGTTCGGGAACAAGCCCAGGACACTGGAGATCGGCAGGGGAGTGAGAGGATTGAACATCTGGAGGACAGTTCTCCTCTCTCTGGGGAGGGATTCAGGGTTCACCCAGCACAGCAGCACCCCCCCCCCCCCAGTTTAAGTAGGAGGTGCTGCATAAGCTTTGGGCTAAAGTAGAGGGCACAGAGCTGCAGCGGACATTGAGAGGCATCATTGCATGTCCAAGCTCTGGGAGGGAGAGGGAAGGGGCAACACCAAGCAAGGGAAAAAACCCTACTGACTGGGTGAGGCTATGGCGACCTCCAGGAGCTGAGGCTCTACATGCCCATCACCGGCCACAATCCCCGACTCTATCCCCTGGGATCTTTGGCCTTTCCAAGGGGCCTGGGAAAGATGGAGGTCCTCATACCGATGCTACTGTTGGGGTGAGTGGGTCAGGTGAGCAGTTAGGGGCTGCAGGTTGAGAGAGAACAGCCGAGAGATGCCCTGGAAGGTAGGCAATAAATAGAATTGAAAAAAGCAAATATTATTTTGGACAACCTTAAGACGGCAAACCAATGAAACAAAATTATTGGAAAGGCAATCTGTGTGCTGGCATGCATAGGGAGGGGGTATTACAAGCAGGAGAAGGGAGGTGATAATGCCCCTACACGAGTCAATGGTCCATCCCCACTTAGAATACAGGGTACAGTTCTGGAGACCTCACCTACAGAGAGATATTGATAAGGTGGAGAGAGTTCAGAGGAGGGCAACCAAAATGGTGCATGGTATGCATCAGAGGACATTTGAGGAGAGGATGGAGGAGCTTGAACTATATCCACAGGAAACCAGGAGAGACAGGGTGAATATGATTGAAGCTTTTAAATACCTGAGGGGAACTGCCAAAATGAGGGGAGGGAGTATCTTCAAGATGAAGAACAATTTAAGAACTAAGGGGCACAGCTTGAAACTGGAGGGTGTTCAGTTCATAGGTAGCATATGAACATACAAAATTTGACAGCAGATAAGGCCTAGTGGTTGATCAAGTCTGGTCGAATGTGCAGCTAGTACCCCTTATTCTGCAACTGTCCCTCCCTCATTCCCACCCTTCCCCTCCCCTGACCCTCCCCCATGTTCTGTCCCAGTCCCTTTTAATGCAGTCCACTGTTCTATTGGATACCACTTCCGCCGCTAACGTATTTCACCCAGCTACCACCTTCTCTGTAAAAAAGTGTCTCCTCAGTGCCACCACATCTTAATTAAAGCACTGTATGGCAGTTCCACTATCACTGTCATCTTTCTCCTTTGGCTGCTATATGACAGTTCCACAACCTTGAAATGACAGAGACAACACTTTGAGTTCCCCCACTTAAGCATTTGCAGTTTGACCCAGGTTTTGCTTACTCCTAAAACAAAACTACATGCCTTGTTATACATAACTATAATCCTAGCAAAATCATTGCCACTTAATAAATAACCAGTCAATAATCAATGATGGATGAAACAGAACTAGATACTATCAGGTGTCTTGCGTCTGGTGTAAAATTATTCCTATTTCAGTACAAAACCAAAACTGATTATTGATAGCCCCTCTCCCTAGACCCCATTTTGTCACCCTCCCCTGAGGAATTGGTCTGTTCCCTTCCCTAGTAAAGACTGAGCAGAAGTGCTCATTAAGTACTTCTGCTTGCTCCAGAGCCGCCTCTGCCCACCCACCTTCTTTCATTAACTTCTTGATTTATCCCCCACCTTTCCTTCTTTCCCTGATGTACTGTAACTGATAAAACTCTTCTCACCTCCCTCACTTGTTAAATAAAATTCTGTTTTGAAGTTATGTGATTTCCAGCTGTGTTCTTTTGGCAGTGTGTAGTGCTGAAGCTGTTCTTTTTGGCAACAATGAGATGAGCCAACCCAACTGTTTCCAAAGATAGACCCAATTTAGAAACTTTTCTCAACAATAATTCATGACAAATAAGGTCATAAGCCTTTCTTAAATTGATACAAGTTGCCCCAACTTTATCTCTACTTCCTAAGGCTTCATGAAGGAATTCAGTAAATTCAAAACAGACAGTTACAGTACAATGTGATTTATGAATCCATGTTATAACATGGGGGTTTTCACTAAGAGAACTCATTGGCCAATAAGTGTCACCTGATAATTCATTAATCTATGTTATATGCATGCTGAGGGTGACCAGTCTGTCAGGTAGATCATTATTCCAACCTTTGAGTGAGTCGGAATTTCTTCACATTGATGCTTACTTTCTGGAATGAACCATTGGCTGCAGTTTTGTTTTTTCCCACCTACCCAGGCGGAGTCCCTGCTACTCACCGCAATCAGTGCCAAAAACATAATTTATATTAAAAGTGCTAACCTGTACTGAAAAAAATGCACACTGAGCAGGTTTTAGCTAAGATCAGTACTCACTTATTAGAGTGAGTGTGAAGTACTGTGCAGTGACAGCCAGTTTAAAATCTCAGCTCTTCTCTCCGTGTACCCATGCCTCACCAAAATGGGTGAACAATCCTTTGCCCACTATGCACCCAAGCTCTGGAACGCCCTCCCCCTAAACCTTAGGTGCTCCAAATCGCATGGCTCCTTCAAGCAAGCCCTGTTCAGTCAGCTTGTTAACCTTGATGCATGTAACTGTAGTAGCCTTTTAAAGTTCACCTAGTCTCCCTAGCACTTGCTTCTTCTCTCTCACCTACGTACTCCCCCTCCATCTATTACCTGCAAATCTAACTCTCCGTCTTGCTCTTATGCAACTCGGTATTATTAGTAGCTAAGGCTAATTTCCTGTCAAGTACCAATGCTGTTGTATTCTGTGCACCTAATACTTCATTGTTTACCACTGACTCATACCATTGTTCAAATATTGCATCCCCTACCTGTAAATGATGATTATTTCTTTGACTACTGCTGTTACCCATGTGAATGTCCCTAAGACATCAATGTACACACTTACTGTTTAAGTTCTTTTGAAGCTGTTTTTTCTTGTTGTCTACCTAAACCCCATACTTTGTCATATTCTCTCCTGGGTCATGCCTGAAAATAGGCAGGCTTTGCTTAGTGCGCCTACCCAGTTACCAAAAGCAAATAAATAAATTAAAACAGTTTAGTTTTAAGCACTATCATTGTTTCCTCACCCACCCACCCAAGCAGGTGAAGTTTGTGTTACTCGCCTAATGCAATTACTTTGCAAGTGTTTCAAATGTTTACAAGTGGTCAAAAGCATATTTAAAGTGCTGGCTTATTCACAAGGTTGCCTTGCTACAAACGTTTAACTGCTGCCTTTTTACATGGTTGCCTTGTTTAAAATGTTTATGTAGAAAATAGAAATACTCCAACAGCACTTGCGTACTACCTCGAGCCTGCTCCTGGTTCACTCATGCACTATACATTTTTCTATTGCATTATTACTGTTTTGCATATTTATATGATCTTTTGTATGATTTTGGACATGTATTGTAATTTACCCAATGTTCCGCTACTGTTTATTGTACAATACCTTGTGTTCCAACTGTTGCACAATCTTACAATGTTGTATTGTTTGTACTACCCCCATACTATTGTAACTGGTCATCCTTCACAACCCTATGTAACCCCTCCCCCCAGGTTGCACAGTGAGATGAGCAACTTGTTGTTCAGTGTGCCCTCCTGGTGGAACATTTCAATAAATTGTAACACCCTACAAATGGGGGTTCCAGAAAAGTCTTCCTTTAGCTTGCCTAAATGCTCACTGCCAGGCTGGTGTCCTGGGTTTTAGCAGTTTAAATGTGGTTGCCAGAGAGTGCCTGTATAGCCTCTGTGCACTGTCTCTTTACGAGCTGCCTGGATTGCAGTCACAAGTAATCTGAGAGGGAGTTCTGTTGAAAGAGGTAGCTATTTGCTGAAAATCATTTAGAGTGATAATGATAATGTAGTTTGTCTAATCTGCCTCCTTTGCAGCAAGGACTGTTTTGTTTATCTCCACTATCTTGGCCTGGGACTGCCTAATTGGACCAATCAGTACTGGTGGGACCTAAAATGGAGCCGGACTACAGGAGCTGTCTGGAGTCAAAATCTGTAGGGATTGTAGTTTGGGTACATTTTTGCACCTGAAGGGGGAGCCCCTGTTGTGACTAACAGATGAATCAGCCAACCGAACATTTTGGATCTTGGGGAAATTCCCAGGCTTGCTGGCAGTTGAGTCAGATCTAAGTTGGGAGCTGAAGAAGCAACAGCTCGAGACAGTCTCTGTGGAAATGCCTGAGTTGTGGTCTGCATGTCTGCCTGCTGTCCCTGAGAAGGAGAGAAGAGAATTATTTCAGACCAAATCCAAGTTTGTGAGAACGAAGTAATCCACTGATTTTTTTACCAGGCTCATACCTGAAGAAGACCAAAGATTTTGCTACATGCGATCAGCCTGTCAGGATTTCCAGCTGCTTTTGAATCCCCGGGTTGTGCAGAGACTTTGCGATCATGACCGGAGAATGGTTTGCCTGGTATAGTAGAAATTCCTTACATGTAAATGTGCTGTGAGTTGTTAGTGGGTCATGATTTGGTTCCCCACTGTGTGAACTGTGTTCTACTTGCTGGAAGCTGTATCCAGCCCAAACTGGACTGTATCTGAATTTGTCTCCATTTGGCTGGGGTCTTGCTACACTGGCCCAGCCAGACTACCCGCTGCACAGAGAAAGCCATCGACGAGAGACCTGCCTGGGGATCAGCCCCCTGCTCCACGCTTGAACAGGAACGATGCCTCGGTGATTCGTGTGGGCCCTGCTTCTCCTGGCACTCCAGATTAACCACCTGCTGTCTCGATTTTTCTTTTTATTTAGTTGTTTAACCAGGTATAGCACACTAAGCTGAAAGCTTTTTTACAGGAGTGACCTGGGAGCACAAGGAGGTTAAGCGACTTGCTCAGGGTCACACAGTATGCAAGTGGAAGCTATGGGATTCAAACCCAGGTCTGGTCTGCTGGATGTCACCAGATTTGCAGCTCAGAGCCTTAGACCACTGCGCTATACTGCCTCCTGCCTCCTTTTTGTTCAGCCTGTGTCCAGTCTTGGGTATCGTAATCATCCGAATAGCTCCTCGCAACAACAGCGTAATCTAAAACTGTGTCATCTGATTGTCTTGTTGTTTTCTTTTCATGAACTGAGCCCTCCAGCTCCAGATTACAATTAGTGTGTGTGGTGCATGTTGTTTTCTTCCATCACAGGGCCCCAACCAGCTGCGACGCCAGCCTACCCCGGGCAACGATCCTGGCTAGCCCACCTCTTCTTCACCTGGGTACCCAGTGTGTGTGTGACTGTTTATGGACCCTGAAGTGCATGCATAACTGTTTGATTGATACAGCCTTAGAGCAAATTAACCTGATTATGCCCCTCCCTTGTTCAAGTCCCTTAAATAAATCAGATCTAACTCTTTTTTGCATTTACCCTGACTGTGGTTCCAGTTTGTGCAAGAGTACTGTACTGCTGTTATTTGCTGTGTATAACCTTGTTTTACAGGGGGTCCCCAGGGCCAGGCCAGAGGAAAGCCCAGGTGGTAAGTGCAAACAGTGTGGGTACTTGTGTGGTGTATCAAGGGTATTGTGAAAGTTATTATTGTGTATTGTTCTGGCCACTAGTAAGGAAAGAGTGGGGTACAGTGTCCCGGAAGGCTGTGCCCAAGTTAACGTAACCGCTACCAGCCCTGACCTCTGGGTGGAGGAACCCATTTCAGAACTCAGGCCCCTTAACCTGCTATTAGCCAAGCAGGCAGGGGTAGTAGCCCTTGGGATAGCGCCACCTAGGGGTTACAGTTTGGAGGCTCACCACTGGGATTTTGTGCCTTCTAGTGGCCAAAAATTATGAATTATTGTTAAAGATTAATGGCTACCCCAGTAGAAATGGCTGTACACCAGTTGGTGGGGTGGTGTGCTGGGCAGGAGATCGACCCCCAAAATGCTCTGCTTATACTGGATATTCCCCTGGGTACCAGTAAAGACACTATAGAAGGAGTACTCTCCAAAGTTGAATGTTTAAAAAACCCTGTGGTGGTGGGTCGACAGGCTGATTTGATCGCCCAAACTTTCATAGCCTTAGAAGGGTGTAGTGACCTTGTTGACAGCTCTAAAGTGCCACAGACTATTGCCCCAGAAGGGGTTCCAGCTGCCTGGAGAGTGATAACAAAAGACAGTAAAGACCCTAGGAAGGATGAGCTCCCACCATTATCTGAGACTTTTGAGGAGAAATTTGCTAAGTTGTTGCTGGAGGAAGGGAAAACCATAGAGGACTGTAAGAAACTATTCCTGCCACCTGGGGGTGTTACTTCCCCAACACTCCCTCCCACTCCAGCACCTGTTACTGCCCAGCATTCTGTGCCAATGCTGGCCCCTATATCTGTACCTGCCATTAGTCATGACTCCTACCAAAGGTTGAGAATCTTCTCAGGCACCCTCCCCACCCCACAGGGGGAGGATGACTGGGAGACATGGATAGACTATGTTGCCCCTCTAGTACTTGAATGGCAATGCTCAGAAGCAGAGAAATGAAAGAGGTTGAGTGAGAGCCTCTGAGGTCGTGCCCTGGCTACCATCCATGCCAAGCGAGCCAATAACCCGGAGCAACTGCACAGGACTATCTTGATGCATTGGAGAATGTATATGGGAGCCCGGATTCAGATGAGAATCTGTGGTGGAGAGTAAGAAACGTTCAGCAGTACTAAGGGGAGCCATTGTCTGTGTATGTACCTTGGCTTGAAAAGCTGCTACAAGAGTGCCTCAGAAAAGGTAGTTTGCTGTCAAATGAATTAGATTGAACTAGGCTGGACTGGATCCTTAAGTCTGCTCCATTTTCAGAATTGTTACTGCTTCAGTTACACCTTGCCACCCGACTGGAATCGCCCCCTTCCTATGACGAGCAAATGAAAGAAGTTTGGGGGTTGAGCAAAGGTGACCCCATGGGCGAATTTTACCCATATCTGCTACTGCTGCGCAAGTGACTGAGAGTGATCAGCCAAGTGAGGCTCGGGCCAAAAGTCAGCACTTAACGAGCACTCTGAGAATGCAAAGGACTTCCTGCCCTGGGCCCAGCACTGGAAAGACAAGCTACTAAAGGAAGTCCAAGAGTTGAAGATGGATGCCTCTGCAAGGGTTTCCCCCCATGGAACAAGATTCTGGTCACTTTCAGGACGTGACTGCCATGGGGTTGGGGGTGCACCCTCAGGTATCCGCTACAGAGGGTGGCTCCAAGGCTGAAATCACCGGATTGACTGCCATTCTAAAGGAACTATTAAGATACGTTGCACCACTCTCACTGCTGCAAGCAGATACTAGACCCCAATCTCTTACTACTGCTTCAGTTCCTCATACGATGTTCTCTCCCAGAATGACCCACGAGTCTATCATTTGTCAAAGTGTGGAAAGGATGGCCATATGAAAAGAGAATGTCGGTCTCAGAAGGACTTAGAAAGAGTAGTAAACAGACTCCAAGGGGTGCTCCAAAAAGCAAATCAATGGCCAAGGGGTGCCCGAAATGGCCACAGTGAGGGTTCGAGAAACCCTAACTCAAATTTCTTTGTGGCTAGATCATCTGTCCAGGCCTCTGCTACTGCCTCTCCAGACTGGTTCAAAATAGTGGGCCCTTCAATGGAGACTACGGTGACTGTGAATGGTATTCATACTCAGGCTGTGCTTGAAAGAGGGTCACAAGTGACCATTGTATTCCAGGACTGTTATGACAAACACTTATCTGATATGCCTTTGCAATCCCTGGAAGGTCTACATGTGTGGGGCCTGAGCAACAAGTCTTATCCCTACCTAGGGTATGTCTGCCTCTGGTTGTATTTTCCTGCAACTGTAACTGGTGTAGAGGAGTGAGTAGAGGCATTTGTCCTAGTGTGTCCCCCCACAAGACTGTATGATGAGGTCCCCCTGTTAATTGGGACAAACGCCCATATGTTTGGGAGAATGGCACAACTCTGTCATGAGAAACAAGGGCGACGGACTAGGAGGGCCCTGAGAATTCCGGCTCTGATCAAGAGGGCCAATGATTTGCAACAGAAACCCGAGGAAGTAGACCAGGATGAACCAGTAGGGATCGTGTGGAAGAAGGATCCCGATTCAATGGTACTGGACCCTAACGCCCAGTGTACCATTCAAGGAGAGGTCCCTCTCTGGAAAGATGTCAAGAACAAAATACTGATGTTGGATGCACCAGGCGATGGAAAATTGCCAGAAGGATTATTGGTCAAGCCCAGCATCTTGCCTGCTCATGCCCATGCCTATGCACAATGAGTGATGGTCCAGATTCACAATGTGTCAGAGCGGGATATTTGGGTGAACAGAGGGTGCACCCTAGCTACGGTACACTGCACAGACACTGCCGTATTGCTCAGCAAAAAGCACCCTGGTGAGAAGGAGAGAGTGACCCCAGACTTGTTTGACTTTGGTGACTCCCCATTGCCAGCTGAATGGAAGGCTAGAATTAGCAAGAGACTTTCCCAGAGAGACCAAGTGTTTTCATTGAAGGAATGGGATGCGGGATGTGTCCAGGGTGTGGAGCATCACATACGCCTGCACGATGAATGGCCATTTCAAAAGAGGTCCCGAGACCTAGCCCCAGCAGACATAGATGATGTGAGAAGACACTGCAGGAAATGCTCACTGCTGGCATGATACAAGAATCCAGGAGCCCATACGCCTTTCCCATTGTGGTTGTGCATAAGAAGAATGGGTCTGTGAGGATGTGTGTTGATTATCGAACCCTGAACCGGTGGACCATCCCAGACCAATACTCAAGTCCTTGTATACAAGATGCCCTGGACTGCTTGAATGGGAGCAAATGGTTCTCGGTGTTGAATCTTCGCAGCGGATACTACCAGATCCCAATGGCCCCAGAAGGCCATGGGAAAACAGCTTTCATCTGTCCATTGGGATTCTATGAGTTTCTGAGGATGCCACAGGGGATATTGGGCACCACGGCCACCTTTCAGTGACTGATGGAACGTGCGGTGGGAGATATGAATTTGCTATAATGCCTGGTGTGCATGAACGATGTCATTGTGTTTGGGAGCACTTTAAAGGAGCATGAGAACCAACTGTTTAAAGTTCTAGACTGACTGGAAGACTTCGGCCTCAAGCTGTCCATTGACAAGTGCCAGTTTTTCCAAACATCCGTGAAGTATGTGGGGCACATAGTATCTACAAAAGGGATAGAGACTGATCCCAGCAAGGTTGAAGCACTGACTACTTGGCTCCAGCCCCATAATCTGAAAGAACTACAACATTTCCTGGGGTTCTGTGGCTATTACCGCAGGTTCATAAAAGACTATTCCAAGGTGATTCGCCCACTCTTGAACCTTTCCCATGGTTACCCTCCTACCAATCGTAAATACAAAAAAGGGGCTATTAAAGAACCAGAAAAAGTATACTTCTGCCCAGGTGAAGTCTTCGGCCCTGCTGGATACCCGACTGTGAAGCAGCCTTCCATGAGATCATATACCAGCTCACCCACGCCCTCATCCTTGCCTATGCTGACCTCACCAAACCCTATGTGCTGCATATGGATGCTAGTCTGCAAGGTCTAGGAGCGGTGCTGTATTAAGACCATGAGGATGGCCTGAGACTAGTAACTTTTGACAGTAGGAGCTTGACCTTGTCCAAACAGAACTACCATGTGTATAAGTTGGAGTTCCTTGTGCAAAAATGGTCCATCATTGACCAGTTTCATGAATACCTCTATGGGGCAAAGATATTGGTGAAGATTGACAATAACCCATTGACCTATGTACAGACTTCAGCTAAGTTAGATGCCACTGGGCACCGGTGGCTTTCTGCATTATCAACCTATGATTATGCTGTTGAATACAGACTGGTTCTGAACCATATTGATGCTAACATCCTATCATGAAGGCCCACTTCCAAGAGTGATTGGGTCAGGCTGTCTGAACCTGACATTCGAGCATTGTGCCAAAAGTTTGATATAGATATGCACAGATGTCTGAGTACACAGTGGACTGTTTAGTAGATTGCTTGGACCCTTCTGACACCTGCATACCAGCTGCTTATTGCCACTTATCTGGTCTAGATATTAGTGCACTATCTCAATTTGACAATGACAACATTCAGTGGGCTCAATCCCAAGATCCTATGATTCAGCCAGCACTTGATGCCCTGTGTTCGGGGAAAGATGTGTCTAAGTTACGTTCCACTGACTTGCGAACTGCTCTATTGTTTAAAGAAGGCCCCAGATTGAAGTTGCTCAATCAGTTGTTGTATAGAGAGACAGTAGATTGTAGTGGCAAAGTAGACAAGCAACAATTGGTCCTGCCCACAGCCTTTAAAGATTTGGTACTGAGGTCCCTCCACAATCACATGGGGCACCTCGGTATTGACAGAACCCTTGACCTGGTATGATCTTGCTTCTCCTGGTCCAAAATGGGGCCTGACATTGAGCACCATGTAAAGACTTGTAGTCACAGTCTGCAAAGAAAAGCCCTGCCTCAGAGGCCTGCTCCCCTTGTTAATATTACTACCAGCACCACTATGGAACTAGTCTGCATAGACTTCTTGCATTTAGAACCTGATCAGTGGAACATTGACAATGTATTAGTGGTTACAAATCATTTCATATGGTATGCACAAGCTTTTCCCACCAAAGATCAAAAGGCGTCTACCGTGGCCAAGGTGCTAGTGGAAAATTTCTTTATCCACTATGGTGCCCCCCAGCGGATTCACTCTGATCAGGGCAAAGACTTTGAGAGTTGACTAATCAAAGAAATGCTATCTCTGTCTATGGGGGGGGGGTGCAAAAGTCAAAAACCACCCCCTATCACCCGCTGGGACACCCTCAACCAGAACATTTTAACCAAACCCTTCTAGACATACTGGGCACCCTCCACCCAAAAGACAAGCATAAATGGAGCCAGCAGATTAGCACCTTGGTACACACATACAATTGGATGAAAAATGATGCTACTGGGTTCTCGCCCTACTGCCTCATGTTTGGTAGAGAGGCCCAGCTGCCAGTTGATGTCTGTTTTGGGGTCTCTCCAGATGGGGTCCGAACTGAAAATTACTTGCAATATGTACAAAAACTGAAAGCTCAATTGAACTATGCCTATCAACTGGCCCAGACAATGGCCACCAAGAGAAATCTAGCCAACAAAGAGAGGCATGATAAAAAAGTAATGTGTTGTTACGCAATTTGGGACTGCATGGTAAACACAAATTGCTGATCAGTGACACCATCTTCCCCATGTAGTAGTTGGAAAGTTGGATGATTTACCTGTGTACAAGGTGCGCCCAGAGAACAACTCCAAACCTGTCGAGACCATGCACCGTAACCACTTGCTACCAATCGGCCAAATCATGGTTGAGTCTGAACCACCAGAAATTGAGTCCCCTGGGCCAGTGACTCATGCTGCTGCAAGAGAGAGAGACAGACAGAGTCAACCTGCCCCAGTGGTCACAGATTTAAGGTTTCCTCCGCTGCAGGCCCTGAATGATAGTGACTGTCAGTCCACTTCTGATGAAAGTGAGTGCGACTATGCCTATTACCCCTCTTATGAACTGAGTCAGCTGTTTTGAGGTAACCCCCTGATTAATTGTGGGGATGAAGCTGGGCCTTCTGGACTGCCTAACCCCCTGGCTTTGTCCTTGGAGCCAATGCTCCCTGAAAGTGGAGTGCAAAATATCACGTCTAAAGCTGCTGAGTCTCTATGTATTGTGGAACTGTATGATTTGCCTGAGGGAGGGGCTGATGGAATGAGTTTTTCTGGTGACATACCAAAATTTGAAGAACACCATGAGAGAGCTGACAACCCCCCTTCAGTGCCTCAAAGTTTCATTGTGCCTGAGCCTTCGCAAAATGAGTCAAGTGTTGTAGGAACAGAGCCTACAGAGCAAGGAGCCAACAATGCCCCAAGTTTGGACATTCCCATCCAGGCAGAGACACCCTCACAAGTGACGAGATTTCCCAGATCAGTGCTGAGAGTACAGAGACTGTAGTTGTTCCCCTCAGAAAGACTGGCCAAGCTGTCAAGCCAGTAGTATGCTTCAGTTATGATTCTCCCGGGAGGCCAGTGGATTTGCCTCTCAATGTGGTCCACAGAGGGGTTTATGTTTCTCAGAGCTCACTGCCTAAACTGAGCCTAAGTGCCAATTCCAGGTTGATTGTTCTGCCTTCTAGGTATGGTGCCCCTGCCCCATCTAGCCCCAAGTTAGCTGATAGGGAAGGGCCACCTCTAACAGTGTTCAATGTACAAGAAGTTATTACATGATTCTGCATAGTAATGTGTAAATTACCTGTGTGAATTATGCATGATGAATTGTCAGAATGGATATAGCATTGTGAAGTGTAGAGAATATGTATAGTAAAGGTTTAAGTATATGTTGACTGATGCATCAGATGTCACTTGCATAACATGCTAATGGTATACATGTCTCATATAGTTTGCATTTGCAATATTTTGATGGTACAGACTTGATGCGGATGCCAAGTTTTCTCCAGGCAGGGAAGGGTGTAACCCCCTCTACAAATGGGGGTTCCCGAAAGGTCTTCCTTGAGCTTGCCTAAACGCTCACTGCCAGGCTGGTGTCCTGCACTTTAACACTTTAAATGTGATTGCCAGAGAGTGCCTGTATAGCCTCTGTGCACTGTCTCTTTAAGAGCTGCCTGGATTGCAGTCATAAGTAATCTGAGAGGGAGCTCTGTTGAAAGGTATAACTATTTGCTGAAAATAATTTAGAGTGATAATGATAATGTAGTTTGTCTAACCTGCCTTCTTTGCAGCAAGGACTGTTTTGTTTATCTCCACTATCTTGGCCTGGGACTGCCGAATTGGACCAATCAGTACTGGTGGGACCTAAAATGGAGCCAGACTACAGGAGCTGCCTGGAGTCAGAATCTGTAGGAATTGTAGTTTTAAGGTTTTGGTGCCTTTTTGCACCTGAAGGGGGAGCCCCTGTTGTGACTGACAGATGAATCAGCCAACCAAACCTTTTGGATCTTGGGGAAATTCCCAGGCTTGCTGGCAGTTGAGTCAGATCTAAGTTGGGAGCTGAAGAAGCAACAGCTCGAGACAGTCTTTGTGGAAATGCCTGAGTTGTGGCCTGCATGTCTGCCTGTTGCCCCTGAGAGGGAGAGAAGAGAATTATTTCAGACTATATCCAAGTTTGTGAGAACGAAGTAATCCACTGATTTTTTTACCAGGCTCATACCTGAAGAAGACAGAAGATTTTGCTGAATGTGATCAGCCTGTCAGGATTTCCAGCTGCTTTTGAATCCCTGGTTTGTGCAGAGACTTTGCGATCATGACTGGAGAGCAGTTGGCCTGGCACAGTAGAATTTTCTTACATGTAAATGTGCTGTGAGTTGTTAGTAGGTAGTGATTTGGTTTCCCACTGTGTGAACTGTGTTCTGCTCGCTGGAAGCTGTATCCAGCCCAAAATGGACTGCATCTGAATTTGTCTCCATTTGGCTGGGGCCTTGCCACATTGGCCCAGCCAGACTACCCGCTGCACAGAGAATGCCATTGATGAGAGACCTGCCTGGGAATCATCCCCCTGCTCCATGCTTGAACAGGAATGACGCCTCGGCGATTCGTGTGGGCCCTGATTCTCCTTGCATTCCAGATTAACAACCTGCTGTCTTGATGTTTGTCCAGACTGTGTCCAGTCTTGGGTATCGTGAGTAATCATCAGGGTAGCTCTCTGCAACAACAGCCTAATCTAAAAGTGTGTCATCTGATTGTCTTGTGTTTTTTTTTCACGAACTGAGCCTTGCGGCTCCAGATTACAATTAGTGTGTGTGGTACATGTTGTTTTCTTCCATCACAGAACTCCAACCAGTTGCGATGCCGGCCTACCCCAGGCAACGATCCTGGCTAGCCCAGTTCTTCTTCACCTGGGTACCCAGTGTGTGTGTGTGACTGTTTATGGATCTAGAAGTGCGTGCATAACTGTTTGAGTGATACAGCCTTTAAGCAAATTAACCTGATTACGCCCCTCCCTTGTTAAAGTCCCTTAAATAAATCAGATCTAACTCTTTTTTGCATTAACCCTGACTGTGGTTCCATTTTATGCAAGAGTACTGTACAGTACTGCTGTTATTTGCTGTGTATAACCTTGTTTTACAGGGGGGTTCCCAGGGCCAGGCCGGAGGAAAGCCCTGGTGGTGAGTGCAAACAGTGTGGGTACTTGTGTGGTGTATCGGGGTATTGTGAAAGTTATTGTTGTGTATTGTTCCAAACACTAGTAAGGAAAGAGTGGGGTTACAGTGTCCCGGAGGGCTGTGCCCAGGTTAGCTTGGTCACTACCAATCCTGACCTCCGGGTGGAGGCACCCGTTACAGAACTCAGGCCCCTTAACCTGCTACTAGCCAAGTAGGCAGGAATAGTAGCCTTTGGGTTAGCGCCACCTAGGGGTTCCAAAATAAATAAAATAGTACTACTGTGCTTTGTACAGTGTACTGGTCAGCATCTTTTTGTTTGTTTGTTGTTGTTAGCAGTTCTACAAGTTATAAAGGTAGGAGCTGTGAAGCAAAGTCTTGCAGCATTATGTACAGTTATTCCTTACATGCCACACAGAACTGTTAATTACTCCTCCAGTATCTGCCCTCAAGTGGAATGTTTCTGTTTAGTGTTGTTTACTGTGAACCATTTGTGTTGCTGAACATATGTACGAGTCAAGATAACTCTGGGGCAGTTCCTGTTAATTAGCACATTTTTAGATGTGTGTAGCAGTGCTTAAACCATATTTTTCTCAGAAAGGACTGCAGAAACCTAACTTGCTACACTTTTGCCACAGATATACATTAAAATGTGCCTATTTTGCTGAAATTGTATCTGTCATCACAAACAGCACGCACTGCAGGTACATGGCAGTTGAATGAAAGCACTCTCAGTCCTTTAACAGATAAAAAGCTGTTTACTTATCAAACATGACTCATTGTGCTATTTCCCAAACAAAGACACCTAAGATACAGAAAAAGTAACAATTGTCAGATAAGGAGAGTGAAATAAAGACTTGGACACAGTTTTGTATGAGGTACTACTTTATTAAGGGGAAGGACACTTATTTAAAATCATATATTTATACCAGTGTGTAATATTTGTGTTAAAGTTTCAAACTCTCTATTAAGCCCATGTTATAAGCACAAAAACCTACTCCAGGATGTGTAGTTACTGGGGATTAATCAACACCCCGGGTGCTGTGAGGACACTCAGCTTCATCCTGTGCCTCACAACACACCTGGGGTGTTAATTAATCCCCAGTAACCACACACCCTGTCGTGGGCAATTGCTTACTTGTTCTAAAACATAGAAACATAGAATCTGATGGCAGATAAGGACCGCTTGGCCCACCTAGTCTGCCCATTTCCCTACCTAACGGATAAGCTGAAGACTCTAGTTAACCAACAACCTACTTCCTCCTACCCCCCCCACTAGAATTGCCTTATGTCTGTCCCATGCATTCTTGAATTCCCCCACTGTTTTTGACTCTACGACCTCCCCAGGAAGGCTGTTCCATGCATCTGCCACCCTCTTCCTCTCATTACCTCTGAGTCATCCCCTTCTATCTTTAAATTGTGCCCCCTGGTTCTTGCACATCTCTTTTTCTGAAAGATGCTACCCTCTTGGACTTTATTGATTCCCTTGAGGTATTTGAATGTTTCTATCATGTCCCCCCTCTCCCTCCTTTCTTTGAGGCTATACATCTTAAGCTCCCTTAGTATTTCTTCACATGTCTTCTGGGGCAGACCCTGCACCATTTTGGTTGCCCTCCTTTGGACAGCCTCCACCCTGTCTATGTCATTGTGGAGATGGGGTCTCCAGAACTGTGCACAGTACTCCAGATGCGGTCTTATCAACTGTCTGTACAGAGGGCCAACAACTTTCTGTTTTCTACTGGTGATGCCTCTCCCTATGCATCTCGATATCCCCCCAGCCCTCCTTACTGCCTTCTCACATTGCTGGCCCACCTTTAGGTCATCTGATATGACTACCCCCAGGTCCCTTTCCATTCTTGTTGTTGTCAGTATCTCACCACCCATTGTGTACTCTTCCCCTGGGTTTTTGTTTCCCAGGTGCATTACTTTGCAATTCTTTGTGTTGAATCTAAGCTGCCATACATTTGACTATTCCTCCAACCTTGCCAGGTCCCTTTTCATCCTTTCCACACCACCATGTGTATCAACCCTGTTGCAGATCTTTGTGTAATCTACAAAGAGACATACATTCCCCTTCCAGTCCCTCTGCAATCTCACTTATAAAGACATTAAAAAGGACTGGCCCTAGTACTGAACCCTGCAGTACCCCACTAGAAACCCTCCTTTCTTCACTGTGGACTCCTTTTACTATTACCCACCGTGTCCTGTTGTCTAGCCATTGTTTTTCCCAGGCTACCACCCTGGAACCCACTCCCAGGCTGGCTAATTTGTTTATTAATCTTTTGTGCAGGACTGTGTCAAATGCCTTGCTAAAGTCTAGGTAGACAATGTCCACAGCCCCTCCCTGGTCTACTACTGTGGCTACCCAGTCAAAGAAATCAATTAGATTTGTCTGACATGACCTTCCTGCTGTGAATCCATGCCGCCTTGGGTCCTGTGCCCCGCTGGCCTCTAGGTACTCAACAATTCTTTCCTTCAGAAGTGATTCCATCACTTTCCCTACCACAGAGATCAAACTGACAGGTCTGTAGTTTCCTGCCTCTGTCTTGCTCCCACTTTTGTGAAGGGGAATCACATCCACCCTCCTCCAGTCCTCAGGTACCACACCATCCTCCCATGATTTATTAAAAAGTGTAGTCAGTGGTGTTACTAGTTCTCCCCTTAGTTCTTTTAGAATTCTGGGGTGAATCCCATCAGGCCCCAATGATTTTTTCCACCGTCAGTTTTAAGAGTTCTTTCAGAACTCTTTCTTCTGTGAAAGGACTAATATCAACCTCCCTATTCTGAGTGCTTCTATTGACTGGATTAAGTATCTCCCCCCTGCTTTTCCATTGTGAATACTGAGCAGAAGTATTCATGCAGTATCCCTGCTTTTTCACTGTCGGTCTCTGCCCAACCTCCTTCCTCTTTATTCAGCCTCAGTATCCCTGCCTTAGTGTTTCTTTGCTCCCTAATACACCATTTAAAGGTTTTATCCCCCTTCTTAACTGAGTTGGCTATCTTTTCCTTGGTTTGGGCCTTTTCTAATCTGACTGCCCTCCCCGCTTCCTTCTGCTTTAACTGGTACAGTTCTCTATCCTGCTCCTTCTGTGTTTCTTTATACCTCCTGAATGCTATCTTTTTCTCCCTAACCTTCCCCGCCACTTCTTTTGAGAACCATAGTGATTTTTTTCTTTCATTTTTATTTGTTTATTTGCTTCACACAAAGGCTTGTTGCCTCTGTGATGGCGGTTTTGATGTTATCCCATTGTTGCTCCACCCCACCTTCTTGCCTGTTTGATAGTGCTTTTCTGAGGCACTCTCCCATTTTGACAAAATCAACCCTTCTGAAGTCCAGTACCTTCACTTTTGTATGGCTTGACTCTACAGCTAAGTTTATCATGAACCACACTGTTTGGTGGTCGCTTGTTCCCAGATGGCTACCCACTTCAAGATCAGAGATCCTCTCTCCATCCCCATTTGAGAGTACCAAGTCTAAGATTGCTCCCTCCCGAGTGGGTTCCAAAACACACTGAATATTATATTCATTCAGGTAAGATAGCTGTAAATGAGCTTGATACATCCAGTAGACCTGGGTTTTACTCCCATAACTTCCACTGGCATATTGTGGGACCCTGAGCAAGTCACATAACCACCCCAGTGCTCCCGGCTCACCCCTGAAAACAAGCCATTTTGCCTAGTGGATCTTACCCAGTTACCACTGAATAAAAAAATGATACTAGATGATCACTTACAATTCTCTCAAGGGCCTTGGGCAGTGGGGAGAGTACATAGAAATGGACCTATAGTTAGCTACATTTGTCAGAGTGCTGTTTTTATAAGCTGGTGATACATGAGTAATTTTCCAACCCCCTGGAAACTGATTAAACTACAGAGAAAAATTAAAAAGCTTTGCAATTGGAAAAACTAACTCATTTAAAACTAAGGATCATAATCTCATATTTCAATAGTCTTCACCCATTCTTGCATTGTTTAACACTTTCTTCACATACTTCTTAGTGTCAGTTTCAGAAATGTGTTTAAAATAAAATTTGGGCTGCACTATATTACTATTTTCATGGATGGCTCCAGGATCATTAAATGGAGATGGGCCACTAGCAGATGTCACATACAAATTCAAATTTATAGAAGCCTCATTAAAGAGCAGGTGCACACTTTAAGTTTTCTAGCCCCTCATAAACATACATGGTAGCTGACCTGCTCCATTGTTGAGGGGTATTAATAATATCAGGCACTTCAGTCCAGTAAAAAAGTTACCAGACCCCTAATGTGTACCCCAGGAAAAACAGCCACTTCCTTAACCTGCTGACACACTGACAGGCAGGTACCCACAGACCCCCTTTTGTGATGCCAGAAAATGAGGGCTGTGTGTGTGTTCCACTGATTGCCTGGGGGGGGGGTGTCAGCAGGTTAAGGAAGCAGCTCTGTTTTTTTCTGGTGTACACATTAGGGGGTCCTATAACTTTTTTACTGGATTGAAGTGCATGGTATTTTTAATACCCCTTAACAGTGGAGCAGATCAGCTACCATATATGTTTGTGAGGAGCTGGAAAAATTACAATGCGCACCTGCTCTTTAAAACAATTAGTATAGCTATCCCAAAGGGATTCAAGATTTCTTTCACTTCCACATTCAACATCAGTGGTGCTTTCCTATACTTTTTATCCAGTAATCCATTAATGTTATTCCAAAACTTTTAAGGATTAAACCAAATTTGTTTGTGCTAATATTTACAATATTCAGATTTCTGATATGTAACCTTAGCCTTACACAAATTTGTAAGTTCTTTGAATTATTGAACATGAACTTTTTTAACATTTTATCCCAGTTTTACTAGCAAGAGTCCACCATTTGTCTCTATCTTTCATAAGGGCCTTTTACTCAGAAGTCATTAGGCAGCTGCACAGTCTCCTCCCCCTCACACCCCATGGGAACCAATCACAGGCAACCCAATGCGATCGAACGGCCAGCTGGGTCAATAGGAAATGCACATGTACAAAGAAGGGAAAAACAAAGTAAGTTGAAAATGGAAACATTCAGAGCTGCAGCCCTTAATGCCACCCTAGTGATGCCCAACTGCTAGTAACTTCACACCATGCTAATTCATTAATGTGCTGATAGTAGGGCACTGATGCTTTACTCTAATGCTTTTGATGTCATCACACTAACTTGGTGTGAAGTTACTGCTTTTTCTTCATGGGATGGTCAGATTATGAGTTTAGACCAATGAAACTGATAGGATTCTGAAGACCACTTTATAAAAGGAAAAAAAAAGACATCAAATCAGGAAAAGAAAAATGTTTTAATGCAGATGAAATTAAACAAGCATTTGTCAATGCCGAATGTTGGCTTGCTGGCATTGACATTGGTAGTGCAGGAGTCAGAGAGATGCATAATAGGAATGTCAGTGAGGTACTGAACTGACGCCAACCCCACCCACACCCTCAGTAGAGACTTGGTGTTGGCGGTGTGTTTAGGTCGTCGGCAATAATGCTCACACCATTTCACCTCACCCTACCCTGCAGACACTGACAGGTGTTGCAGTGTGCCTTGGGGTCTTCAGACCTTATACTCACCCCATTCCATAAGGAAATAAACTGAGATGCGTTCAGTATAGGAGAATGGGGTAAACATTGAGGCCAAAGCCCCCAAGGCACACCTCAATGATTGTCACTGGCTGCAGGGTGGGGGTGAGAATGACATGAGCATTACGCCAACGATTCCAAGACATACCTCTGACCCCTGTCAGTCTTTACAAAGTAGGGCATTATGGTTGGAAACCCTAACACCCTGGCCTAAATACCCTGTTGGTATTTTCTCTCTAAATTTTCAAAATGGGCTTTTTGTTGCCCCACCTCATGAACAGTGGCACTATCATTTCATTACTCAATCCTGAAAGGTGGTTTTGCACAGCTACTACACCATTCAGCTCCACAGGTGTGAAAACACATTACTGGCAGGATGTGAAAAATGACAGCTAAACTGTTCATAAGGAGGTGTGAAAAAATGGCAATGTTGAAAATCTGGAGAGAAAATTCTAAAAACTGGTGAAGTTACCCGCGTGCATAGAAACTGTGCAACGCACACTTGTTATGCAATCATTTTTTGGAAATTTTTTCACCAAATTTACAACATGGGCTTTTTGGGACATCCCCTCATGAAGAGTGGCACTGTCGTCTTGTTTATTGGTCCCGAAAGGTGATTCCATGCAGCAACCGCTAAATCCTCTTTCAGGACCAAGAAAATAAATGACAGTGACACGTTCATAAGGTGGGGTCCAAAGAACCCCATGTTGAAAATGTGGGGACAAAATTCCCCAAAAATGCTGAGATATCATCCTAAGTTGAAACTCCCCATTGCCTCCCATTGTAAAGTTTACTGTAATTTCTTCAGTTCGCAGTTCGGCTTTGAAGAGTGCAGACGTGTCCCAATTCAGAGAAGATCATGGCTCCTGACCTCCTGAGTATAAGTATGGGTGGGAGGGGGTTGTGGGGAACTGGGTGTGCAGAGGGAGGGTGGGGATGGAGGAGAGGGATGAGGGGGACAACAGAGGATCATATTCTTGTTTGCATGGGGAAAGAAATGGCTGCGAGGGAAGATTTTCTTCATTTACAGGTTACACACACAAAAAAAAAATAGGCACACTGGGGTGGGCTCCCAGTGTGTCAAAATTCTGGGGGGCATGCTGACATGGGGTTTGGGCCCACTGATGTCGGCAAGGCGTATAAACAGATTGGGGGGGCATGCTTCTGACATTGGACTTGGGCATCCCGGTGTTGGAAAGGAAAGGGGAAACTGTTTAACCAGGAAAGACACACTAAGAGGAGGAATGCCGAGATGGGGATTGGGCACCCTGATGTTGGCTTTTTGGAAGTGTGTGGTGGGTGGCTGGAGCCGCCATATTACAGTGTGCCACATAATGTGGGGGTGGGGGCATGCTGACATGGGGATTGGGCACCCTGATGTCAGTTTTCTGGGGATTGTGTGGGGGACGGCAGGAGCCACCATCTATTTATTGAAATGTTTCACCAGGAAAGGCATGTAATGGAGGCGTGTCATCTGCTGCTGCAGTGATGAACCTGTCTCTGATTGCAGCGGCAGATTCATTTCAACTCTTTGGCTCTTTCTGAAACTGCTGTCATCAGCAGCATGTTCACTGGTTGTCGGCTGAGACACACACCAACTAAAACATCCCCTGCATTTGCCACGACACTGACACACCTCTGAAATGTACTACTACCACAAGATGTTACTTGTGTATGCGCGCAAGCCAACATAAAAAGTAAAGTGCACTAAATAGTGAGGATCCAGATAGATAAAGCTTAGTCTATAAATAAAAGTAACTCATAAAGTAAAACAGAGAATGCCACAAGTCTGTGTGGTTTATATGCTCACAGGTTTTCATAATTTAAAGGAGGACTGCCTTGAACCTGCAAGTCATTTTTCCCAGTAGAAGATGTTTTTAAAATACTGGTTGAAATTATGTTATTGTTCCATCTATACAGCTTCTTTTTTATTTTTCTAGTGGGTGTTTTGGATTTAAATTGTGATGTTAAAGACCCTTTTTGAATTATATGATGTAGTTTATGCGTGCTCACTAAACTCCTACATAGTTGCCACAATACTATTGTACTACAGAACTCTGCAGTTGAGTGAGAGTTACATATACTGTACTGCATTATAGCTGGGCCTGCTGTATCACCTCCATCCCCTCCTCTCTTAGGATTCTTGCCATAAGATCGCTGCCACCACCCTTCTCCCCTTCCTTACTTACGATGCCCCCTACTACTCACTACCAACATAACCATTCTCTCTCTCTCTCCTCCAACAGGGTTATAATAGGGTGGGAAGGTTTGCCTTAGAGGTCAATGCCTGTCACCATCCACTGTGATGTCCTGTCTTCTCTGGGCTGGCTCTCATATGAATCAAAACTCCAATATGCCACCTTGAGTCTAGTGTTTCATCTGGTCCATCGTTACACCCCCCGCCCGCCTTGGTGAACTTATCCAGCTCCGGCAGCCCCCGCATGCTCTAAAGTTTGCCTCCCTCCCCCTTCTCGTTATGCCCAAACCCAGGTTAACTGTGGGCAGGAGATCATTTGCCTTCATGGCAGTGTCTTGCTGGAACTCCCTACCACATTCTACTTTGTTCTGATCCTCCCTCCCTCCCTCAGTTCCAATCTTCCCTATCACTCCACTTTTCTGCCACTTCACTATGTTCCTGCTTCAGAGGACTGCATTCTAAACATCGTATATTGGTATTGACACTGTCTGAACTCCCTGTGTATATCTATATGTAACGTATAAATGTAATTGTAAATGATGTCATTGCAATTGTAAATGATGTAAATGTAACCACTGTATCTGCTGTGTCATTGTCATTGTTCTGCTTTCCCAGGGTCGCCTCTGAAAAAAGGATTGTTCTTTCTAAGTGGGCTCACCCGGTTACCAAATTTCAAATAAATAAATAATACAGTTCAAAAATGGCACTTACCACCAGTGTGTAAGTCAGAAACACTCTCTGAAGTTACAAAAAGGCCTTTATTCTTGGAATAGTAACAGAACTGTAATTGGTATCAAATCCGCTTCTATTGGGTAAAAATGACTTACATGTTCAGCACAGTTCAATGGAACAACATTAGACTACTTCTGCTGGATTGCTTTTTCAGTATAAAGGGAATGACTGAGTGCTGGTCCAAATTACAAAAATCCATTTTGGGCACTTTTTGTAGAACTGTGCCAGTTTTGTGTAATTTTGTCCAATTTTGGAACTAGAGCAGTGTATTTAAAATAGACAATTGTAAAATGGAATATTGCGATTGAAAGTGTACCTTTTTGGAAAAAATGGCGTGATTTGTGGAAATTGCAAATTTTTAAGAATGCGTATTTTAAAAAATGCACAATTTGAGCTTCCCCAATGGCCCAGTTGTAGTGCATTACATTACAGTGCAGGTGACCCAAGTTCGGGAGTGAGCTGAGGTTGCCACATCAGGAAGCAGGTTGGCCCAAGGTAGCAGCCACATGGCAGCACATCTCTACTGAGGAGGGTTGGTGGCATGTCCCAGCGCAACAGCAAACCTTGCAGCAAGCCCAGGGAGCTTGCTCCAGCCACAGAGTCATCAGTGTGTGACCGAGGCCCAACAGCTAAGCTCACATTGGGGGAGGTGGGTGGGAACCAACATAAAGGGAGAAAATCCCCATTTCCACATAAATGACAGTCTGAGCCTTGGGAATTCCCCCGGGTTCTAGTGCCTACTGGCACTAGATATTAGTCTACATAGTGGACTGCCTTGGGGGGAGGATGTCCCCCCAGAGCCCCTGTCATGGGGGGCAAGCTGTGGGAGTAACTAATGGGTTATGGGAATTCATGGGAGCCAGAAGTTCTGAATCTAATGGGGGACATCTCTTAATCTCTGGGATTAGGTTATATCCCTGAGGGATGGAGGGGCACCGGGGAGAAAACCTCTATAGAGGAAACTGAAGGAAGAGGGGAGGATAGCAGGGCAAAGGGGCAAGGAAACGCTGCTTCTGAATGAGGCTAGAAGAAACTAGCTTCAATACCTCAGGAAAGGGAATGTGGCTGGTAGCTCCTGCCAGCTGAACTGCAACCATTACCTTTTAATTCAGTGGGTGTACACAACTTAAATGAGGAGTTACGCTTGTGCAACATTGTTGATATTATGCAGTTAGCTGAATGAATGTGTTGTTTGACTGTTATACGTGGATATTTTGGCTGTTTGCACTCTCTGTCCTATGAGGGACTACAACCCTGTCAGGATACTGTGAAGGCAAAGGAACTCTCTTGAAGAGGGTTCCACCCCTAGTGCTGCGGGAACAAAACTCCTTCAAGCTACAGATATCTTAGGATGGAGGCCAAAAGTACAGTGAAGCAGGTGGCGAACACAATTTGTTTTTGCAGCACAAGAAATGTTGTCGTGATCAAAAAATTAAAAAAATCCCAGACACATGTTTCCAGACTACCTAGCCACAAAATAATGTCATAGGCAGGTTCCTCGGGGCCCGTTTAGGTAAACCCAGTGATTGCTGTGTTCAGAAGTGCAGTATTTTTTGAGTTATAATGTTTTTTCTCTCTTGCTAACTGAAAATAAGATGGTGGCAGCTCAACAACATTTTTGGCAATGTCGATCAAAAAATGTGATCGCGATTGTTTTCACAGTGCACATATAAATTTTTCCATAGGCTATAATGGGACACTAAAAATGCTATAACTTTTAAACGGACCAAGATTTTTTCACAAAATCTTAGAAAGGCACCACTGCTAGCCAAGACCCATGCAGACAACCCAATTTGAACCCACTAAAATGCATTCTTCAGTGCATTATGGGCAGACAAAAAAAACACAATGTTGGGGATTTTGCACTTTTTTGAGTGCGCTATGATTCCGCAACTGCACATCTGATTGAAACAAAAATTTTCTCATCCAAAGATCTATGATAAATATTTGTAGATTCCAAATTTCAGGCAAATCGAACAAACGGTTCAATAGTTATTAAAGTGCAAAATTTGTGGTTTAACATAGAAATAGCTATGCAGCCCTAAGTATAGTGGCCCTACCATGCCATTATAATATATATATATATATATATATATATATATATTTTTTTTTTTTTCATTGCAAAAAACTCCATTAATGCATTAGTTAGGGTTGATAGTACAGTGACAAAAGTCTGGAAATGTGGTGTTGGGGTTATCAACCCTACCACTCACCCCACCCCCTACCCCCACACAACAACAGGCGTTAGGTGTGCCTTGGGTCATCAGTCCTAACTCTCACCCCATTTCATGTGTAAACAAGCTGAGATGGTACAGTATAAGAGAATGGGGTGAGAGTTAGGCCCAACGACCCCAAGGCACACCCCGACGCCTGTTAGTGTGTGGACAGCGGGGTGAGGTGAGGTGGTAGGGTTGGTAACCCTGACACTAAATTTTCAGACTTTTTTTGCTGTACTATCAACCCTAACTGATGCATTAATTAAGTTTTTTTCAATGAATTTCCCTTCTTTTTGAGATAGTATAATAGTATCCTTATAATCCAGCAAAGTTATGTGCGTATGTAAAATAAATTAATCAGACACACGCAACTTGGGCATTTTCAGGAATTTTTTCACAAAATGTTTAACATTGCCTTTTGGGGACCCTATCTCATGAACACTTGCACTGTCATTTCATTAATCTGTCCAGAAAGTTGATTTCCCACAGCGACCGCGCCATTCTGTGCCACATGTGTGAAAACACATTTTGGGCAGGATGGGAAAAATGACAGTTGTACTGTTCATGTGGAGGTGTGAAAAAAATGGAAATGTTGAAAATCTGGAGTGAGAATATCAAAAAGAGGTGAAGTTACGAGTGTGCTTAGAAACTCTTCAATGCATGCTCGTAACACAGTCAAAATTTTGAATTTTTCTCCATATTTTCAGCATGAGCTTTTTGGGTCTTCCCCTCATGAACACTAGCATTGCCATGTTGTTAATCAATCCCAAAAGGTGATTCCGTGCAGTGACAGTGAAATCACCTTACAGGTCCGATTAACGAGATGACAGTGTTCATGAGGTGGGGTCCCAAAATGCCCATGTTGAAAATTTGGTGAACAAAAGTGTTAAAAAATGGCCAAGATATCTAGTGCACTTACCTTGATTCTTCAGTTAGCGGTTGGGCTTTGAAGAGTGCAGACGTGTCCCAGTCCAGAGAAGATGAGAGAGACGACCTCTGAAGGTAAGTATGGGGTAAGGGGTGGGGAGGTGGATGAGAGGGAGGGTGGGGATGGGAGGAGGATGGGGAGACAATGAGGGACTGTTTTCTTTTTTTTTCAGGAATAACAAAATGTTGGGGGACAGTTTTCTTTTTTTTTTAACAGGGAACAAAATGTATTGGGATACTGGGAGTAGGCTACCCAGTGTCCCACCATACGGTGGGGGTCAAATAGAACTGGGGACACTTGGAGTGGGCTACCCAGTGTCCCACACTGTTGGTGGGGGTAGTGCCAACAAGGGGATTTGGCACCCAAATGTTTGCCACCCCAAAATAGGGGTTAATTAATAAGAAATGTTTTGGTACACTGGAGTGGGTTCTCCAGTGAACCACACTTTTTGGGTGTTGGGGGTGTATTTCTAGTCTGCCGACACAGGGATTGGGCACCCTGATGTTGGCAGGAAAATTTGAATAAAAACAAGAAGTCATCCAAATTCCTGATGGGAGGCAGCCACACACCTGACATCTTGGGGAGTTACAGGGGACAACAATTCCCGGTATGTACTGAGATGGGTAAGCTCTCACCACAGGAGCAACACTGTAGTAATGCAGCTGTACAAAACCAGAAAACCTAGAGGTGGGAGAGCCAACCTGAATTTTTCTCGAACTACAAATCCAAGACTGCACAGCGTCAGGTGGGCTGCTTTTAAAAATTGCCCCCTTACACTCTATGGAGTACATCCCCACGCTGTTCCTTTCCACACATACGCAGAAGCAGTGGCGCTACTGTGCATGTACAGAATTAGCTACATTCCACATATATGGGACCGAACAGCAATTAGCTGTTTGATAACTCTTCCTTTTGTTGTTTTCACACAGCCTCTTATACCAAGAAGTTCACAGTGCACAGGTGCGGCAAACTTAAAAAGAACTTTGTGTAACAGAAAGGTGCTTAAATATGAAACAGCCAGCTTTTATATTATATACAATTAAAAAAAAAGATGAAGAACTCACTGGTAACATGGGTGTTTCTAAAGTTCATTAAAAGCTATTGGTCTAGATCCTACCTCCTTGAGTTGGTTCCACATCTACCTTTCTGATAGACACCAACAGGTCAAGGCCAAAGGTGAACTCTCCCCCTCAAATCTGTTAAAAAGAGACGTACCACAGGGATCCATCCTGAGGCTACTCCTATTTGCCATCTATATCAACAATATAGACTCAGGCATCAATGAGGCAAAAATTCATCTGTTCGCAGATGATACAGTGATCTACCTAAGCCGTACAACTCCTGAAACTGCCTGTAGCAACCTGCAAGCTGACTTCAACATACTTCAATACCAACTCCTTAGTAAAATATTGGTACTTAATGCCACAAAGACAAAGGCGATGTTATTTTCACCTATTAACCATGCAGCCTACCCTGCTCTACCCCCCATCAACCACCCTCCTAGGAGAAACCCTGGAATTTGTGCTGAAATTCAAATACCTGGGAGTCTGGCTAGACTTCAAACTCTCCTTTGCAGACCACTTGGAGGATTTGTTAAAAAAACTGAGGCAGAGACTAGGTCTCTTCTTCAGGTTAAACCACCTACTAACTACAGAGGCCAAGAGACAGCTAGTTCAGTCAATGTTCCTTTCCCTAATTGATTACGCCGACTTTATACACAGCCAATGTGCAACTTAATACCTTGGTAAATTAGACATACTTTACCACAGAGCCCTGCGCTTCATCACTGGTCTCCCCTTCTCCACCCATCACTGCTCTTTATGTGCAGCCGTAGGATGGACCCCTCTACGCTACAGATGAAATAAAAATGCGTCTCTCTGGACAATCAGAGCTATCACTGGCAAACTTCTGCAGTACATTGTTGACTGACTCTCAATATGCCTGGAACTATGCCCTAAGAAGCTGTTCACTGATTTCTCTGAAAGTGCCCAAAGCCCTAACGCGTTTTGGGAGAGCTGCCTTAGGATTCGTTCTACCATCACTCTGGAATGTGCTACAGAAATCATTGAAACTGAGGACTCCTGTTAGTATTGCTGTGTTTAAGACCTTATACTCAGAATACATTACAGAAGCTTGCAACTGCTTCCAATGATCCTAGCTTACTTACACCCCCCCTTCCACATCCTCCCTGCTTTTCCCATCCTCCTTCCTTCTTGTATCAGTAAATACATATAAACGGAAAACCAGCCCTTGATTGGGCGAAACGCGTCAGGTGATGAGATACAATACCAGGAAGTGTGTTGTTGTGTGCTGGGCTGTATTTTCTATCGGTACTCACCTTGGATTTTACTCTGTTGGATAATTAAAGTTTATTGTGGTTGCAGCCACTGCTATTCCAGAGTCGGTGAGTCTTTTCAAGTACTTTTAAGTCTCGAGCGAGACTTTCTCTATACGAGCCTTGGTTACGGTGCTGGTTTTCCGTTTATATATATTTACTGACTGTTTTTAAACCCTAAGCACGACCTACCTAGGTGCGTCGCAACCTCTGTGCACTTCTTGTATCAGTGCATAACTTGTCCCTGAGCCACCTACTTATCTATCGCCCTAAATCTCACCCTCCCTCAACCACCTATTCCTTGTACACCCACAGCATCTCATTCCTTCGCTCCTAGTATTATCCCAGTTCCAGACCCCCCCCACACTGGCTGCCCACTTCTCCTGACACATGTTTCCCCCTTGATATGCCTGGGTCTTTTTAAACTGACTATGTATGTCTCTTTGCTGTACCATCCACTTCAACTAATCTCTTCATTGGACTATAATGCCTTTACCTTACAGGAATACTAAACCATGCATGTTGCTGTATCTGGTATAAATTTTTACTGACTTGCTACCCTATTGTTATGTATACCCTTTTACCCAAACCCAAATATATTTTTACTTATCCTGTCTATTGCAAGCCTACCTGTACTGTTGTACTCTTGCATCTACTGTCTATTTGTTTGTATATAAATGCATTGTTACCTGACTTGTGTAATGCAGGTCCACCTTGTAAATGAGCTTGCTCAATGGTGTTCACCTAGGTAAATAAAGAATTTGATTGATTGATTGATTGATTAAGAGCTTGAGCCCCTATACCACTCAGTACATTTTTTCTCCATATTACATCAGTGGTAGGAAAGATTATGGAGGCACTCCTAAAGGAAAGGATAGTGGATTATCTTGTAGAAAATGGGCTGCAGGAAGATAGGCAGCACAGGTTCACAGAGGGAAGGTCATGCCAGATGAATCTCATTGAATTCTTTGACTGGGTGACAAGGGAGTGAAATCAGGGAGTGGCAGTGGATGTGGCCTGTCTGGGCTTGAGCATGGCCTTTGACACCATCCCTCACAGGAGGCTGGTGAGCAAGATGTGCCGTCTAGGGGTAGGGGAGAAAGTAACAAATTCAATGGAAAACTAGCTTGATGACAGGAGTCAAAGGGTGGTTGTAAATGGGGTTCATTCCAGTGAGGAAAGAGTGCCAAGTGTGGTACCACAGGGGTCAGTACTGGGGCCGGTACTCTTTAACATTTACATCAGGGATATTAGGGAGGGACTGAATGGAGAGGTGTGTCTGTTTGCTGAGAATGCAAAGATGGAGTCACGTGATGCAAGCTGCCTGAAGGCTGTGCAATCTCTGGGCTCCCAGCACCCATCATCTCCAAATCGATTTTAAATCGATACTAGCTTCCTAATTCAGCAAATAATAGCAGTCAGAGTTCTCCTAATCTCTGCCTTTCATCTTTCATCTGTCTTCCCCAGCATCGCACAGCTTGTCGCGGCGATGGAGGCAGAGATGAAGCAGGCCGCGATGCGGCACACTACTCCCAACATGCCGGAAAAGCTTCCTAAGAAAGCGAGGAGCCAGGCCTCTAGCAATCCAAACAAATCGGGCGGCACTGCTTCCTCAGCAGCCCCTCTTTCCGAAGAAAGATTTCTCCAGGAGGTATCACTTCTGGAAGCACTGGGAAGCATCACCCATGAAATCAAATCTATTATGGGTGACCTTACCTCCCTTAAAAGCAGGATGATTGATTCAGAAGCCAGGCTCATATCTCAGGAAAAATGAAGGGGCATAGTGGAGCCAGAAATCACCTCACTGAAGCAGCAAGTGCGGAAGCTCCAGCTCAAAACGGAGGATTTGGAAGGGCTCAGTAGGAGAAACAACCTCCTAATTATTGGGTTGCCAGAGCTGGAAGAAGGGCCAGATACCATCGCTTTCCTCCAAAAATTTCTGCTTAAAATTGTTGGCCCCTCACCTCTCAACCCCCAATATCACCTTGAGAGGGCTCACCGATCTTTGAGACCAAGGGCCCCCACCGGATTCTCCTCCCTGCCCGATCATTATCAAGTTTTTAAGCTTTATTGAGAAACAACTTGTCCTCACCAAGGCTCGTGAGCTACAAGCACTAACCTGGGGAACATCCAAGATAAGAGTCGCCCAGGATCTCCCGATTGAGACCAGGCAGAAGAGAACCGCCTTTCATCCTGTGGTGCAAAAGCTCATCTTGGCAGGCATCCATTTCAGGATGCTCTATCCAGCTACCCTGAAGGTCACGACTAAAGGCTCCACATTTACCTATGAGTCCCCCTACCAGGCCACTAAAGACTTAACCTCCAGGCTTCCTAACTTGTTTAAAGAGAAATTAATTGAACTCTAGGGGATCAGTTGTCACCATGGCTGTTTGTTCTTCCTTGTTATAAAGATGAGACTGGCATAATGCCTACCTGTTTGGTTTGGGTGGGAGAAGATTGGGTCTTGCGGGGTGTGAGGAGCATGGGATGCCCCCGATGTTGATCCTGGCAGGCCGCAGCTCCCCTTGATTCACCTAGCACGGTCCCGGAACCTTTGGGATGGGGTTTTCTTGTTCCGGCCGGCTGTATTGGTTGTGGACCGACTTTGGTCCCACTGCATATCATGTCCCCCAGGGCCCCATTTAAATGTTGGATCGCTTATTTGCCTAATGATAGATGGGGGCAGTTACCCCTTGTTTCTTTCCCACACAGGAGACCAGTCTCTCTCTGGTAGTAGACCTCTGCAGATTACGGTGAGCGACTGGTCATAATAGTCAGCGGGCGTGTGTTATATACCTTATGCAGGAGCTGACCGAAATCGGTAACCTAGTTTGGTCTCTCCCTTTTGTTTCTCCTGTTGACCACTGTTATGCATGGCTGCTATTTCACCATAGTTAGATGGGATGGGGGAGACCCCGGAGTTGCGACAAGCTCAGAGGAAGCTGCCTCACGAGCTTATTAAGGGGGGATATGGCGACCCTCAGGCCTATTACAGGGGGATCCCATTCCATATTTTGCTGGCTGGTTCACACAAACCGCCCATGCCTCCTTCCCTGTAATAATTTTATAGTCAATTGGTACTGGCCTATGAAAGTCCTGGGTCTCGCCATTGGGGTTTTGGTTTCAGGTTCCTGCTGTCTGTTTTCTCATGGTATACTTGTCCAAGCCTGGAATCATCTTGTATATAGTTGGTTGGGGTTTTTTCTTAGTGGGGAGGAGGGAGGGAGGTTGTTTCTGGTTTTGTGGCATTATTTCTCAATGGTTCTATATTGTTACGGTGCTTATTGGCCAATTTCTGCACATCAGAGATTCGAATGTTCTTTCCTTTATAGTTCGGACAGGTTTATAGGGGGGGTTAGAGTGTGCTACCCTTATTTTGCATTCTGAAGACATAATAATCTATCTTTTCTTAATTTAATGGTTCAGAAATGGCTATGATGTTGGTTAAAACAGCTTCTTAGAATGTACGGGGGATCAGAGATAGAGCCAAAAGGATTCAGGTTTTCAACCATTGTGACTTACTAAGGATTGACATACTTATGCTTCAGGAAACCCATCTGGTTAATAATGAAAAAATCTGGCTAATCAGATCTGGCTTTTCCCAAATTTTTTCAGCGAGTGGCTCTGGGGCTAGCAAGGGTGTGGTTATCCTAATTAAAAACCATGTCTCTTTCCTGGCAGAAGAAGAGCTGACAGACCCAGAGGGCAGGTTTAGACTGGTTAAAGGGTGTCTCAACAACTGTAAGGTTGTGCTCAGTTCTGTTTATGGTCCAGTGGGAGGGAGTCCTGAGTTCTTTATGACCCTAGCGGATAAAATCGGTACTTTCCTACCCTCACATCTAATATTAGGAGGGGACTGGAATGTCCCACCTTGTCAAATTCTTGACAGATCCCAGGAACCAAAGAGACCAACAACTCCAGCTCAAAAGGCCCTATCGGACTTCATGCAGCTATTGGGCCTTTGCAACCCTTGGTGACTTACTAAACCCTCACTCCAGTCCTTTTCCTTTTTTTCCCCAAGTACATAACTCCTGGTCTAGAATAGACTACATTCTGACCAGTAAGTCACTCCTCCCTGGCCTCCTCCAGACGGGCATCGAACCGATAGTGTTGTCGGATCATGCTACAGTCTGGGCGAGGGTCTCTCCGGATCTCAACTTTCAACGAGATAATATTTGGAAACTCAACACTCAACTTCTCAAGGAAGACCAGGCGGTCTTCCATATCAAAGACCTCATCTCTAACTTTCTGGAACTCAACATGAACTCCACTCTGAGGGTGGACTCAATTTGGTGCTCCCTGAAATGTTACCTCAGAGGGGAGCTAATCAAATTAGCCTCCACGAGGAAAAGATGTAGACTGGCATGAGCCACCTCGTTATTGGCCAAAATCAAAGAAATGGAAAGCTCATACGTCCCTTCCTCCCCGCTTGGTCTCTCTTGAGTCCCTATTAAAAATAAAGACGAATATGCGGATTTACTCAAAGAAAAGGCTGAGTATTCTATTTTAAAAACCCAATCCAAATATATCAATCAGGGTGAAAAAGCCGGTAGGTTATTGGCTCTAAGACTGCGCAAAACAGAGAGTTCGAGACTAATCCCAATGCTACAAACCCCAGATGGACTAATTAAAACCACCCCCAGAGAAATCACCCAGATTTGTGAGGAATTTTACAAAAAGCTTTACAGCAGTCACTCCCCCCCAGTACCCCTTTTAGATATCGAGACTTACCTAGAAGATCTTGAGCTTCCCCGCCTCCTTGCACACCACAAAAATGCGCTTGCTTCCCCTATCACTCTGTCTGAGGTCGAGGACTCCATTGCTTCCCTTGCCCCTGACAAAGCACCCAGTCCAGATGGCTGCCCTTCTAATTATTACAAAACCTTTAACAAGGAACTAGCCCCCCTTCTCCTTAAGCTCTATGACTACATGTTTGAAGCTGATACTATTGACCCTACATTACTGGAAGCCACGATCGTGTTAATCCATAAGTCAGACAAACCACCCAAAGACCCTGCGAGTTACCGTCCCATCTCTCTCTTAAACTGTGACATGAAGATCCTATCTAAGATCCTAGCAAAGAGGATTAAAAAAAATCTGGATTCACCTTCTGAGCCCAGAACAGGTAGGGTTTGTGCAAGCGTGCTCTCCTGCAGACCACCTTAGAACCCTCTCTCATATCTCATATGCTGCTCAATCATCACATACTCCAATGGTTCTAATTTCTTTAGACGCTGAAAAAGCGTTTGATAGAGTTAACTGGGATTTTTTGTGAGCAACACTAGCCAAGATGGATTTCCCACCTACGTTCATTAGGTGGATTCAGGTTATATACAAATCTCCCTCGGCTAGGATCTATTGCAATGGAGTCTTCTCCTCAGTCTTCTGCCTTTTTACTGGTACCAGACAAGGTTGTCCCCTCTCCCCCGTTTTGTTCAATTTGTATTTAGAACCTCTTCTTCACAATCTTAAACGTTCCCCACATATTCAGGGCTGCCCGGTGCAACAACAGGAGTTGGTTCTTTCTGCATATGCGGATGATGTCCTACTTCATGTGGCCCACCCTGAAAAGTCACTATCGCATGCTCTCCAGGTGATTATGCAATATGGTCGCCTCTTCCACTACAAGCTGAACATTGCAAAATCAGAAGTGTTCCCTCTAAACCCCCTCACACACAAACTCTGTTTTACTAGATTCGGTATGAGATGGTCTCCTAAATCAATTAAGTACTTGGGTATACACTTTACCTCTGACTCAGCTTTGCTTAAGAAGCTTAACCTAGATGACCTTAAGTCTAACATTCAGTTAGATTTGCAAAGATGGTCCAAACTTCCCATCTCTCTTTGGGGCAGGATTAACATCATTAAGATGAATGTCCTCCCCCGCATTTCTACCCCCTCAGTTTATTGGGCCCCTGGTTGCCTCTCTCATATCTACAATGATTCCACTCCATCTTTTCTCAATTTATCTGGTGAAACAAAACTACCAGATGCTCCTTCTCTAAATTATGCCTTCCAAAGGACAAGGGAGGACTTCGTCTTCCTAACCTACTATTTTACCACTGGGCAGCTCACCTCTCCAAACTGGGCAGATGGCTCCCAAGTAAGGCTGAAGAACCTCCCCTGATTTAGCTCCAGATCAAAAGACAGATACTCCAGGAGGCCAATCTCTGCTCTCAGACAATTTTTTTCATTCCCAGGGCAGCACTTCCACCCTCAATCTCGAACCCAACCATCATCACTTCCCTCAAAACTCTCTCTCAGTGCCTTCACTATCTCAAAATCTCCCTTAAAAGAGACATGGCACAACCCCTTACCCTGAACCCCAATATTCGGTTGGGCGGCTCAATACTACCCCAGACTGACTCCTCAACCGGAGAGGCAATAGTTGAGGAACTTATACTCTAGACTCTTCTCTCCGGATATTCTAGCCAAGTTTGACCTCCCTAACAATAAGATCTTCAAGATATACCAACTGAGACATCTTATTAATGCTAATTTTGGTCCCGAATTCTGCAGCTCACAGGTCAGTCCCTTCCTTTCCCAAATTCAAGTCTTAGCCTCCAAACCTCACTGCATCTCATCAATATATTCCTACCTACTGGACCTTAAATTCCCGAGGTCACGCACAGGCTCCTGTATCTGGACCTCTCTCTTACTGTACATTGCCCCTAATTGGCCACAGATTTGGACAGATTTACACAAATACCATACCCAAGACAGGTTCAGGCTTACTCAATATCACATACTAAACAACATGTACTACACTCTGGCCAAGCTGGCTCATTTAGGGAAACTACCTCTCCCCCTATGCTCCAGATGTTTACAATCAGAAGGGAATTTGCTCCATATTTTTTGGCTATGTGAAAAAGTGACCCCCTTGTGGCACTCTATCCAGGCCAACTTGGATCCTCTTTTGGGTCTGGACAGTTTTTTCACTGTCGAAATATGCATCCTGGGCACCTACTCCAAAGTTGAGAACCAAGAGCGCAGATTTCATATTGCACTAATTTCTATGGTGGTCAAAAGACTGGTCCGCAAACATTGGACTGACTAATTAACCATAACATATACTGAATGGTTGAAAGACCTATCAGCCTGTTTTAATATGGAGAGACTCGCTGCTAGTTCCCATTACCGTATGGATTTATTTCACAAAAGATGGGATAAACTGTACACACTGTTTTTGCATCGATGATCTATTGGCTCTGTCTCTGAAGCTCTTTTTCTCTACTTATCCCAAGATCAACCCTATCGTCTAATGGCATTGTGTTAATACCACATTACAAATAAAATAAGCACACTCAGGGAGGGTTAGGGTTGGGGGGAAGGGGGTAGTTATATAGTTATAGGGGTGTGTTGTTTTTTTTTTATTTAGGGAAGTTATTTGTCACCCTATGTATAGTTCTGGATGAAACCTCTGATTTGTTGCAACTCCTAAACTAATAAAATTGAATTTCAAAAAAGAGAATACAAAGATCTGAAACAGAATGGGTACACCAGGGGGGTAGGGGGAGGAGAGCATGATAGAGGAACTGCTAAAGCTGGAATGGTGGTTGGAGAGTTAACAACTGAGATTTAATGCCAAAACGTGTAAAATAATGCACATAGGGCATAAGAACCCAAGGGCCGCATACACATTAAGGGGAGAGGATGTTGTGGTAATGGAGCAGGAGAGGGATCAGGGGATTATTATTTTGGACAACCTAGCTGTCCTGGTGGTGCTGAGGGTTGAGGCACCGGATGACACACCTCATGCCATAGCAGCGACCCGGGTTTGGGAATGAACCCAGGCTACCGGGAGTCGGCAGGGGACAGAGAGGATCGATCTTTCGGAGGACAGTTGTCCTCACTCTGGGGAGGGATCCAGGGTTCACCTGGCACAGCAGCGGACCCCAGTGGAAGTTGGAGGCACTGCATAAGCTTTGGGCTAAAGTAGAGGATGTAGAGCTGCAGCAGACATTGGGAGACATCATTGCATGCCCGAGCTCTGGGAGGGAGAGGGAAGGGGCAACACCAAGCAAGGAAAAAAACCTTACTGGCTGGGAGAGGCTATGGCAGCCTCCAGGAGCCAAGGCTCTAGACACCCATCACTGGCCACAATCCCCGACTCTACCTCCTGGGATCTCCGGCCTCTGCAAGGAGCCCAGGTGAGACGGAAGTCCTGATACCGATGCTACTGTCGAGGTGTGTGGTTCAGGCGGGCAGTTAGGGGCTGCAGGTTGAGCAAGAACAGCTTGAGAGTTGCCCTATAGGTAGGTGATAAATAGAATTGAAAAAAAATTATTATTTTGGACAACCTTAAGGTGGCACACCAGTGCAACAAAGTGATTGGAAAGGCAAGCGGTATGCTGGCATGCATAAGGAGGGATATCACAAGCAGGAGAAAGGAGGTGATAATGCCCCTATACTAGTCAATGGTCCATCCCCACTTAGAATACGGGGTACAGTTCTGGAGACCTCACCTACAGAGGGATATTGATAGGGCGGAGAGAGTCCAGAGGAGGGTGACCAAAATGGTGCATGGTATGCATCAGAGGACATATAAGGAGAGGATGGAGGAGCTTGAACTGTATTCACTGGAAACCAGGAGAGAGGGTGGATATGATTGAAACTTTTAAATACCTGAGGGGAACTGCCAAATGAGGGAGGGAGATCTCAAGATGAAGAACAATTTAAGAACTAGGCACAGCTTGAAACTGAGGGTGTCAGTTCATAGGTAACATATGAACATACAAAATTTGACAGCAGATAAAGGCCTAGTGGTCTATCATGTCTGCTCGAATGTGCAGCTAGCACCCCTATTCCTGCAGCTGCCCTTCCTCCCACCCTTCCTCCCTTGTCCCTCCCCCTGTTCTGTCCCAGCCCTTTTAATGCAGTCCACTGTTCTACTGGATACCACTTCCATCAGTAACGCATTTCACCCAGCTATCACCTTCTGTGTAAAAAAGTGCCTCCTCAGTTCCACCATGTCTTAAACCACTGTATGACAGTTCCACTATCACTATCATCTTTCTCTTTTGGCTGCTATAGGACAGTTCCACAACCTTGAAATGACAGAGATACCACTTTGAGTTCTCACACCTAAACATTTCCAATTTGACCCTGGTTTTGCTTACTCCTAAAACAAATCTACATGCCTTGTTATGCATAACTTTAATCCTAGCAAGAACATTGCCACTTAATAAATAATCAGTCAATAATCAATGATGGATGAAACAGAACTAGATACTGTCATGTCAAGTGCCTTGCGTCTGGTGTAAAATTATTCCTATTTCAGTACAAAACCAAAACTGATTATTGATAGCCCCTCTCCCTAGACCCCATTTTGTCACCCTCCCCTGAGGAATTGGTCTGTTCCCTTCCCTAGTAAAGACTGAGCAGAAGTGCTCATTAAGTACTTCTGCTTGCTCCAGAGCCGCCTCTGCCCACCCACCTTCTTTCATTAACTTCTTGATTTATCCCCCACCTTTCCTTCTTTCCCTGATGTACTGTACCTGAAAAAACTCTTCTCACCTCCCTCACTTATTAAATAAAAACTTTATGTTTTGAAGTTACAGTATGTGGTTTCCTGTTGTGTTCTTTTGGCAGTATGTAGCGCTGACGTTGTTCTTTTTGGCAACAATGAGATAAGCCAACCCAACTGTTTCCAAAGACAGACCCAATTTAGAAAGTTTTCTCAACAATAATTCATGACAAATAAGGTCATAAGCCTTTGTTAAATTGATACAAGTTGCCCCAGCTTTATCTCTACTTCCTAAGGCTTCATGAAGAAATTCACTAAATTCAAAACAGACAGTTACAGTGCAATGTGATTTATGAATCCATGTTATAACATGGCGGTTTTCACTAAGAGAACTAATTGGCCAGTAAGTGTCACCTGACAATTCATTAATCTATTTTATACGCACACTGAGGGTGACCAGTCTGTCAGGTAGATCATTACTCCAACCTTTGAGTGAGTCAGAACTTCTTCACACTGATGCTTACTTTCCGGAATGAACCATCGGCTGCAGTTTCGTTGTTTCCCACCTACCCAGGTGAAGACCCTGCTACTCACCGCAATTATTGCCAAAAGTGTAATTCTTATTAAAAGTGCTAACCTGTAGTGAAAGAAATGCACACTGAACAGGTTTTAGCTAAGATCAGTACTCACTTATTAGAGTGAATGTGAAGTACTGTACAGTGACAGCCAGTTTAAAACCTCCGCTCTTCTCTCCGTGTACCCATGCCTCACCAAAATGGGTGAGCAATCCTTTGCCCACTATGCACCCAAGCTCTGGAACACCCTCCCCCTAAACCTTAGGTGCTCCAAATCGCATGCCTCCTTTAAGCAAGCCCTGTTCAGTCACCTTGCTAACCTTGATGCATGTAACTGTAGTAGCCTTTTGAAGTTCACCTAGTCTCCCTAGCACTTGCTTCTTCTCTCTCACCTACGTACTCCCCCTCCATCTATTTCCTGCAAATCTAACTCTCCTTTAAGCACTTATGCAACTTGGTATTATTAGTAGCTAAGGCTAATTTCCTTTCAAGTAGCTATGCTGTTGTATTATGTGCACCTAATTCTTCATTACTTACCACTGACTCGTGCCATTGTTCAAATATTGCATCCCCTACTTGTAAATGATGATTGTTTCTTTGACTACTGCTGTTACCCATGTGAATGTCCCTAAGACATCAGTGTACACTCTTACTGTTTATGTTCTTTTGAAGCTGTCTTTTTTTGTTGTCTACCTAAACCCTGTACTTTGTCATGTTCTCTCCTGGGTCATGCTTTGAAATAGGCAGGCTTTGCTTAGTGCGCCTACCCAGTTACCAAAAAGCAAATAAATAAATAAATTAAAAAAGTTCAGTTTTAAGCGCTATTATTGTTTCCCACCCACCCACGCAGGTGAAGTTCGTGATACTCACTCAAATTCAATCACTTTGCAAGTGTTTCAGATGTTTACAAGTGGTCAAAAGCATATTTAAAGAGCTGGCTTATTCACAAGGTTTCCTTGCTACGAACATTTAACTGCTGCCTTTTTTACATGGTTGCCTTGTTTAAAATGTTTATGTAGGAAATGGATATACTCCAACAGCACTTGCGTACTACCTCAAGCCTGCTGCTGGTATACTCATGCACTATAAATGGATCTATCGCATTATTACTATTTTGTACATTTATATGTTCTTTTTGTATGATTTTGCACATGTATTGTAATTTACCCAATGTTCCACTACTGTTTATTGTACAATACCTTGTGTTCCAACTGTTGCACAATCTTACAATGTTGTATTGTTTGTACTACCCCCATACTATTGTAACTGATCATCTTTCACAACCCTATGTAACTTCTCCCCCCAGATTACACCATGAGACAAACAACTTGTTGTTCAGTGTGCCCTCCTGGTGAAACATTTCAATAAATAAATAAAATAGTGCTACTGTGCTTTGTGCTGTATACTGGTCAGCCTATTTTTGTTTATTTGTTGTTGTTAGCAGTTCCACAAGTTATAACGGTAGGTGAAGTGAAGCACAGTCTTGCAGCATTATTTACAGTTATTCCTTACGTGCCACACAGAACTGTTAATTAGTCCTCCAATATCTGCCCTCAAGTGGAATGTTTCTGTTTAGTGTTGTTTACTGTGAACCATTTCTGTTGCTGAACATATGTACGAGTCAAAATAACTCTGGGGCAGTTCCTGTTAATCAGCATATTTTTAGACATGTGTAGCAGTGCTTAAACTATGTTTTTCTCAGAAAGGACTGCAGAAACCTAACTTGCTACACTTTTTCCACAGATATACATTAAAAATGTGCCTATTTTGCTGAAATTGTATCTGTCATCACAAACAGCACGCACTGCAGGTACATGGCAGTTGGACGAAAGCACTCTCAGTCCTTTAACAGATAAAATGTTGTTTACTTATCAAACATAACTCTTTGTACTATTTTCCAATCAAAGACACCCAAGATACAGAAAAAGTAACAATTATCAGATAAGGAGAGTGAAATAAAGACTTGGACACAGTTTTCTATGAGGTACTACTTTATTAAGGGAAAGGACACTTATTCAAAATCATATATTTATACCATTTTGTAATATTTGTGTTAAAGTTTCAAACTCTCTATTAAGCCCATGTTATAAGCACAATAACTCACTTCTCCGGTGTGTGGTTGCTGTATTAATCCCTTACCCTGGAGTGTGAGGACACTCAGCTTCGCCTTGTGCCTCTCAACACACCCAGGGTGTTGATTAATCCCCAGTAACCACACACCCTGTTGTGGGTTATTGCTTACTTGTTGTACACACTGAATATTATATTCATTCAGATAAGATAGCTGTAAATGAGCTTGATTCATCCAGTAGACCTGGGTTTGATTCCCAAAACCTCCACTGGCATACTGTGGGACCCTAAGCAAGTCACATAACCACCCCAGTGCTCCCGGCTCACCCCTGAAAACAAACCATTTTGCCAGGGGATCTTACCCGGTTACCAGTGAATAAAAAAAAAAAGATACTAGTTGATCACTTACAATTCTCTCAAGGGCCTTGGGCAGTGGGGAGAGTACATAGAAATGGACCTATAGTTAGCTACACTTGTCAGATTGCTGTTTTTATAAGCTGGTGATACATGAGTCATTTTCCAGCCATCTGGAAACTGATTTAACTACAGGGAAAAATTAAAAAGCTTTGCAATTGGAAAAACTAACTCATTTAAAACTAAGGATCATAATCTCATGTTTCAATAATCTTCACCCATTCTTGCAATTTTTAACACCTTCTTCACATACTTCTTAGTGTCAGTTTCAGAAATGTGTTTAAAATAAATTTTGGGCTGCACTAGCAAAATATTACTATTTTCATGGATGGCTCCAGGATCATTAAATGGAGATGGGCCACTAGCAGATGTTACATACAAACTCAAATTTATAAAAGCCTGATTAAAGAGTAGGTGCACACTGTAAGTTTTCAAGCCCCTCAAAAACATAGATGGCAGCTGACCTTTTCCAGTGTTGAGAGGTATTAATAATACCATGAGCTTCAGTCCAGTAAAAAAGTTACCAGACCCCTAATGTGTACCCCAGGAAAAACATAGCTACTTCCCGAACCTGCTGACACACTCACAGGCAGGGACCCACAGCTCCCTTGTGTGATGTCAGAAAAGGAGGGCTGTGTATGTGTTCCAGTGATTGCCTGGGGGCATGTCAGCAGGTTCAGGAAGCAGCTCTGTTTTTCCTGGGGTACACATTAGGGGTCCTGTAACTTTTTCCGGCACTGAAGCACATGGTATTTTTTTACAGTGTGCACCTGCTGTTTAAAACAACTAGTATAGCTATCCCAAAGGGATTCAAGATTTCTTTCACTTCCACATTCAACATCAGTGGTGCTTTCCTATACTTTTTACCCAGTAATCCATTAATGTTATTCCAAAATGTTTTAGGATTAAACCAAATTTGTTTGTGCTAATTTTTACAATATTCAGATTTCTGATATGTAACCTTAGCCTTACACAAATTTGTAAGTTCTTTGAATTATTGGACATTAACTTTTTAACATTGTATCCCAGTTTTACTAGTAAGAGTCCACCATTTGTCTTTATCTTTCATAAGGGCCTTTTACTCAGAAGTCATTAGGCAGCTGCACAGTCTCCCTCCCCACCATGAGAACCAATCACAGGCAACCCAATGCAATCGAACTGCCAGCAGGGTCAATAAGAAAGGCACTTGTACAAAGAAGGGGAAAACAAAGTAAGTTGAAAATTGAAACATTCAGAGCTGCAGCCCTTAGTGCCACCCTAGTGATGCTCAATTGCTAGTAGCTTCACACCATGCTAATACATTAATGAGCTGATAGTAGGGCACTCAAGCTTTAATCTAATGCTTTTGACGTCATCACACTAACTTGGTGTGAAGTTACTGCTTTTTCTTCATGGGAAAGTCAGATTATGAGTTTAGACCAATGAAATTGATAGGATTCCGAAGACCACTTTATAAAAGGAAAAAAAAAAGACATCAAAACAGGAAAAGAAAAATGTTTTAATGCAGATGAAATTAAACAAGCATTTGTCAATGCTGAATGTTGGCTTGCTGGCATTGACATTGGTAGTGTAGGAGTTAGAGAGATGAATAATAGGAATGGCAGTGAAGTACTGAACTGATGCCAACTCCACCCTCACCCTGTAGAGATTAACAGGTGTTGGCGGTGTGCCTTTGTGTCATCGGCCATAATGCTCACACAATTTCACCTCACCCTTACTGCAGACACTGACAGGTATGCAGTGTGCCTTGGGGTCTTCAGGCTTTACACTCACCCCATTCCATAAGGAAATATGCTGAGATGGGTGCGGTATAGGAGAATGGGTTGAATGTTGAGGCTGAAGACCCCAAGGCACACCTTGATGACTGTCACTGGCTGCAGGGTGGGGGTGAGAATGGCATGAGCACTACGGCAAACGATTCCAAGTCACACCTCCGACGCCTGTCAGTCTCTACAGAGTAGGGTGTTATGGTTGTAAACCCTAACGCCCTGGCCGTTTGTTGGTATTTTCGCTCCAAATTTTCAAAATGGGCTTTTTGTGGCCCCACCTCATGAACAGTGGCACTATCATTTTGTTACTCAATCCTGAAAGGTGGTTTTGCACTGCTTCTGCACCATTTGGCTCCAGTGGTGTGAAAACACATTTCTGGCAGGATATGAAAAATGACAGCTTTACTGTTCATGAGGTGGTGTGAAAAAATGGCAATGTTGAAAATCTGGAGTGAAAATATGAAAAATTGGCGAAGTTATGAATGTGTGTAAAAACTATGCAATACACGCCTGTAACAAAATCATTTTTTGGAATTTTTTCACAAAATTTTCAACATGGTCATTTTGAACCTCTCCTCATGAACCGTGGCACCGCAATTTTGTTAATCTATCCCAAAAGTTGATTTCCCACAGCCAACCGCGCCATTCAGTGCCACAAGTGTGAATACACATTTCAGAAAGGATGTGAAAATTGACAGCTAAATTGTTCATAAGGAGATGTAAAAAAATGGCAATGTTGAAAATCTGGTAGAAAATACTAAAATTGGCGGGTTATGAGCTGCAGTATAGAAACTGTGCAATGCATTGAGCTGTGAAACATTTTTTGAATTTTCTCAATTAATGCAACATGGGCTTCTTGGGACATCCCCTCATGAAGAGTGGCACTGTCATTTTGTTTATTTGTCCTGAAAGGTGATTCCATGCAGCAACCGTGAAATCCCCTTTCTGGACCAAGAAACTAAAGGACAGTAACACAATCATGAGGTGGGGTCCCAAGAACCCCATGTTAAAAATTTGGGGACAAAATTCCCAAAAATGGTTGAGATATCATCCTAAGTTGAAACTTCCCAGTGCCTCCCATTATAAAGCTTACCGTCATTTTTTCAGTTTGCAGTTCGGCTTTGAAGAGTGAAGATGTGTCCCGGTTCAGAGAAGATCGTGGCTCCCAACCTCCTGAGGATAAGTATGCATGAGAGGGGGTGTGGGGAGCTGGGTGTGCAGAGCAAGGGTGGGGATGGAGGAGGAGGATGAGGGAGACAACAGAGGATCATTTTCTTGTTTTCATGGAGGAAAAAAAAAAGACGCAAGGGAAGATTTTCTTCATTTACAGGTTACACACACAAAAAAAAATAGGCACATTGTGGTGTGCTCCTCGTGTGCCACAATTCTGGGGAGGGATGCCGACATGGACACTTATCTTGACTGATTTGGGTGGTGTGACAAGTGGTGTACCACAGGGGTCGGTCTTGGGACCAACATTGTTTAACCTCTCTATCAGTGATTTACAAACAGGGCCAAATAACTTTATAGTTAAATTTGCAGACAATACTAAATTGGGGGGCAAGGTTAATAATCAAGAAAATATTTCTGCATTAAAGAAGGATTTGGAAAAATTAACACTTTGGGCAAATGAAAATCATATGCAGTTTAATCAAACCAAATGTTTAGTAGTGCATTTCGGTGTAAATAATCCAAAAACGATATATCATATAAACAGACTACCACTTCATTCATCAAATTGTGAAAAAGATTTAGGGATATATGTTAATACTAAACTTACATCAAATGATCACTGTGTTAGAACTGCTTGCATAACCAACAGAATTTTGAGGCAAATAAAACGCACTTTTGTTAATCGCACTGAATAATGCCTTATTCCATTGTATAGGGCATACATTAGACCATATCTAGACTATGGCTCCCCTTTCTGGAATCCAAACCAAAAAAAAGACACAGCAATTCTTGAACAGGTTCAAAGGAGAGTAACTAGAATCATTCCAAGATTAACAAACTTGGATTATCAGAACAGATTAAAAGCTACTGGTCTCTTCTCTCTTCAAACTAGAAGATTAAGAGGTGATATGTTTATGGTTTTTAATTTAATAAATTCACCAGATCTAATGGAAAAATGTGGTCTAACGCTCTCCAAAAGGAGACATGTTCTGAGACTACATAATAAACAGCTTGAAGTAAAAACTTATAAAACCAGCAAAAGGGGAAACTTTTTTCCAGTAAGAGCATCCATTGTATGGAACACCTTGCCACAAGAATTGGTAGAGGCAACTAGTGCCACTGTCTTTAAAAACAAATTAGATGTTTGGTTGAGGGATAATAGATAAATAATGCCCCACATAGTGTGGGGAACAGTCTCGATGGGCTCTGGCCTTCTTCTGTTCTTTCATACCAAGTAATACCAAGTAATGGGGATTGGGCCCCCCTGATGTTGGCAAGGCATACAGACAGATTGGGGGGCATGCATCTGACACCGGATGTGGGCATCCTGGTGTTGGAAAGGAAAGGAGAAACTGTTTAACCAGGAAAGACACACTAAGAGGGGGAATGCCGACATGGGGATTGGGAACCCTGATGTTGGCTTTTTGGGAGTGTGTGGTGGGCGGCGGGACCTGCCATATTACGGTGTGCCATATGATGTGGGGGGGGGCATGCTGACATGGGGATTGGGCACCCTGATGTCAGCTTTCTGGGGATTGTGTGGGGGATGGCAGGAGCCACCATCTATTTATTGAAATGTTTCACCAGGAAAGGCATGTAATGGAGGCGTGCCATCTGCTGCTGCAATGACGAACCTGTCTCTGATTGCAGCAGCAGATTCGTTTCAACTCTTTGGCTCTCGCTGAAACTGCTGTCAGCAACAGCATGTTCACTGGTTGATGGCTGAGGGACACACCAACTAAAACATCCCCTGCATTTGCCACAACACTGACACACCTCTGAAATATGCTACTAGCACAAGATGTTGCTTACGCAAACGCGCAAGCCAACATAAAAAGTAAAGTGCACTAGATAGTGAGGATCCAGATAGATATAGCTTAGTCTATAAGTAAAATTAATTCATAAAGTAAAACAGAGAATGTCACAAGTCTGTATGGTTTATATGTTCATAGGTTTTCATAATTTAAAGGAGGAGTGCCTTGAACCTGCAAGTCATTTTTCCCAGTAGAAGCTGTTTTTAAAATACTGGTTGAAATTCTGTTATTGTTCCATCTATACAGCTTTTTTTTCATTTTTCCAGTGGGTGTTTTGGATTTAAATTGTGATGTTAAAGACCCTTTTAGAACTATATGATGTGTGCTTGCTAAGCTTTCACATTGTTGCCACAATACTATTGTACTACAGAACTCTGCAGTTGAGTGAGAGTTACATATACTGTACTACATTGTTGCTGGGCCTGCTATATCACCTCGCATCCCCTCCTCTCTTTAGATTCTTGCCGTAAGATCTCTGCTGCCATCCTTCTCCCCCTCCTTACTTATGGTGCCCCTACTACTCACTACCAACAGAACCATTCTCTGTCTCTCTCTCTCTCTCTCTCTCCTCCAACAGGGTTACAATAGGGTGGGAAGGTTTGCCTTGGGGGTCAATGCCTGTCATCATCCACTGTGATGTCCTGTCTTCCCTGGGCTGGCACTCATATGAATCAAAACTCCAATATGCCATCTTGAGTCTAAATGTTCAAACTGGTCCATTCTTACACCCCCCCCCCCGCCTTGGTGAACTTATCCAGCTCCAGTACCCCCCACATGCTCTAAGGTCTGCCTTTGTTCCTCCTTCTCTTTATGTACAAACTCTGGTTAACTGTGGGCAGGAGGTCATTTGCCTTCATGGCAGTGTCTTGCTGGAACTCCCTACCACATTCTACTTTTATTTATTTAGTTTTTGTTGACTGGGTAAGTGCACTAGGCAAATCCTGCCTATTTTCAGGCACGACCCAGGGGAGGGGGATACAGATGAATGCCAACTGACCTTGAACCAGATTAAGCTGTTGGTGGTATTTTTAGTGAATGGACTTTGTCCTGATCCTCCCTCCCTCAGTTCCAGTCTTCCCTATTACTCCACCTTTCTGTCTCTTCACCATGTTCCTGCTTCAGATGACTGCATTCTAAACTTCATATATTGGTATGCACACTGTCTGAACTCCCTGTGTATATGTATATGTAACGTGTACATTTAATTATAAATGATGTAATTGCAACTCTAAATGATGTAAATGTAACCATTGTTCCTGCCGTGTCATTGTCATTGTTCTGCTTTCCTTGGGTCGCCTCTGAAAAAAGGATTGTACTTTCTCAGTGGGCGCACCCGGTTTCCAAATTTCAAATAAATAAATAATACAGTTCAAAAATGGCACATACCACTAGTGTGTATATCAGAAACACTCACTGAAGTTACAAAAAGCCTGTATTCTTGGAATAATAACAGAACTGTAATTGGTACCAAATCCACTTCTATTGGGTAAACATGACTCACATGTTCGGCACAGTTCAATGGAATAACATTAGACTACTTCTGCTGGATTGCTTTTGCTGTGTAAAGGGAATTGAATGCTGGTCAAAATTACAGAAATCCATTTTGGGCACTTTTCGTAGAACTGTGCCAGTTTTGTGTAATTTTGGAACTAGAGCAGTGTATTTAAAATAGACAATTGTAAAATGGATTATTGTGCTTGAAAGTGCACCTTTTTGGAAAAAATGGCATGATTTTTGGAAACTGCAAATCTTTAAGAATGAATATTTTAAAAAATGCACAATTTGGGTTTCCCCAATGGCCCAGTTGTAGTGCATTACATTACAGTGCAGGTGACCCAAGTTCAGGAGTGAGCTGGGGTTGCCACGTCAGGAGGCAGGTTGGTCCAAGGCAGCAGCCACATGGCAGCACATCTCTACTGAGGAGAGTTTGTGACATGTGCCAGTGCAAAAGCGAACCTTGCAGCAGGGCCAGGGAGCTTTCTGCAGCCACAGGGTCATCTGTGTGTTACCGAGGCCAAACAGCTAAGCTCACATTGGGGGAGGTGGGTGGGAACCAACATAAAGGGAGAAAATCCCCATTTCCACATAAATAACAGTCTGAGCCTTGGGAATTCCCCCGGGTTCTAGTGCCTACTGGCACTAGATATTAGTCTACATAGTGGACTGCCTTGGGGGGAGGATGTCCCCCCAGAGCCCCTGTCATGGAGGGCAAGCTGTAGGGGTAACTAATGGGTTACAGGAATTCATGGGAGCCAGAAGTTCTGAATCTAATGGGGGACATCTCTTAATCTCTGGGATTAGGTTATATCCCTGAGGGATGGAGGGGCACCGGGGAGAAAACCTCTATAGAGGAAACTGAAGGAAGAGGGGAGGATAGCAGGGCAAAGGGGCAAAGAAACGCTGCTTCTGAATGAGGCTAGAAGAAACTAGCTTCAATACCTCAGGAAAGGGAATGTGGCTGGTAGCTCCTGCCAGCTGAACTGCAACCATTACCTTTTAATTCAGTGGGTGTATGCAACTTAAGTGAGGAGTTACGCTTGTGCAGCATTGTTGATGTTATGCAGTTAGTTGAATAAATGTGTTGTTTGACTGTTATACATGGATATTTTGGCTGTTTGCACTCTCTGTCCTATGAGGGACTACAACCCTGTCAGGATACTGTGAAGGCAAAGGAACTCTCTTGAAGAGGGTTCCACCCCTAGTGCTGCAGGAACATAACTCCTTCAGGCTGCAGATATCTTAGGATGGAGGCCAAAAGTACAGCGAAGAACGTGGTGAACACAGAGACTGAGAGGAGTACTGACTGACAGCAGCTGGTGATGGAGGAGAGGGAATGGCAGGATTAAGGTGTAAGAGAGCCGCCATCCAACCCCAGTTCAGAGCGGCTAGCCTTCTACTAGGGTAAATGCTATACTTCAATATGTATACTACATTATAGCCTTTGGCACTCAGGAGAGAAAAAAACTCTGTGAAGAAAATCTCTGGCAATCCATGGCCACAGCCACCATTTCTCCTGGCACGAGAATGTATTATTGTGATAGCTCAGCATACTAATTTGCAGTTTGAAATTCAGGGGCAGTTTTTGGAGGGATGACTCTCTAACCCTGTGCAGTTCTGCAAGTTAGTTTCTGCAGCTAAAGGAAGTTCCCAAAAAAGGAGGCCCACTCGTGAAAGCGTGGAATGAGGAGAGTAGTGACTACTGAAAGGCTATCACCCAGCCTCAAGACTGTGAGGAGGTCTATCCTTGAAAGGAAAGTAAAGGAAGATGATACAGAATGAGACTAGGTGGACCTTAAGCAGTTACAGGGAGAATAGCTTTCAGAGGTGCTGATGACATGGGCTGCACAGCTAAAGGAACCTCAGTGAACTTAGGGCTTCACCCTCTGGCACCTGAAGTCTTAAATGCTACACACTGAGGTGCCACTGACAAAAGGTCTGCATGGCTAAAGCCTCCCCCAGAGCTCTGGACCTTACCATCTGGTGAGATTGCCAGAAAGCACCATAGGAGACAAAAAACCTACGGAGAAAGGACCCCACCCGTGTTGAGGGACTTACTCTCAAGATGCAGACTTCAAGGGGAGCAAGAGCTGTCTACCCACAGGGCAAACCCTGAGGGCAAGATTCAAACTGAATAATGACTACTGAATGGATTGAGTGATCATGATGGAAAATACAACAACTGAAAAGGTACTGAACTTGAATGTACATCAAAGGTAAAAGTGAGAGGTGAAACCCAGCCTCAGCAGGAAAGGCTGGAAGCTATATATACACACTAAGACTAGGGTGGTAAGTGCTGAAGCAGACTGACTGAGTAAAACTAACTAAAATTACATAGCAGGAGTGGGAGAGTCTGCTTGCTAGGAAGCCAGGTGAAAGCAACTGAGGAGAAATGCAGTGGAACTCAGAGGAAGTTTACAAGTGGCTTGGTATGAACAGCAAAATGGAAAAGACTGTGATAGTGTAAGCCAAAACAGAAGAGTGGCATAGACAGGACATACTGTAGAAACTAGTAAGCACACCAAAAACCAAAACAGAAAGCAACACAGGAGTTACATGAGGACTGGAGTGCCACAGGAGTGGCTAACCAGGAGAAACAAGGAAGCACTAGCTGCAACCAGGAAAGGTAGAAACACAAAATATTGCCCTAGAAAGCCGCTGAAGGCACAAACTGAACAGAAAGCCAAAAAGTACAAAGGGAGTGTGGTAGATGAACACAGAGGGAAAATGACAGGAACAGAGCCCCACCAGAGCCTCCTGCTGCAGCAATGAAATAATGCTTTCGAATGAGGATGGAGGAAGCTGGCTAAATAGCACAGGAAAGGGAGTGTGGCTGGTGTTTCAAAACACAAAGGAGGACACACTCCAAATATGCAATAAAGGCAAAGGCAAAAACAGCTGCAAAAAGTATTTATTTGATACCGCAGGGTAGTTCAGTTGCCTTCTCCCTTGGCACATGTGAGCCTTTGCCAGTAGAGAGTGCTGTTGCTTATGAGACCATTTCTTTTAGATTGTGGTGTCACTCTTTTCTATTCATTACTTTTCAGTCAACTTCCCCCTCCAAGATGGATCAAGACTGACAGGGGTCAAAGCTTTTCCATAGTGCTGCCACTACAGATTCTTTTTAAAGAAGGAAAAAATGATTTCTTGTTGCGATACTGTGAGTGGACAGCAAGCATCTCAGTGCTGCAGTGAGAATAGCACGGTGTCCATTTCAGGTGCAATTGTATGGCAATGCTGCAGTCAGCTCACAGACTCTCCAACTGAGAAACAAGGTACTTTCATTTTCTACAAAAATATGTGAATTAATGCCACTGAAGTTGTGGGGTGATTTCTTTGTGGCCGACAGGCAGGGCAGAAAATTGTGAAGTAGAACAGAGCGGGCCGGGGAGACGGTTTGATGGCAAATGAATGATGCACTGTGTGGTGGGCACAATTTAAAAAAAGTGTGTGGCTTTCTAAATGCTTTTTTATGACAGGGTAAAGTATTTCTGGATGTTTTGCTTGTGTGTACAGAGCAGGGGAAGTGACTGGAGCTCTGTTTTGTCTGACTGCAGTTGCCGGGGAGGGGGGCAGTCAATAAGCAATAGGAAAAATGTCAGTTGGTAAACTGAAAATCCAGAGTGACACAGTGATACCATTTTAGTACTCAGGCAGGCTGGGCTGGTACTTTTTATTTCCTGGTATCTATTGAAAGTTAATGTTCTCTCTGGCATGGGTACCTGCCACTCAGAGACCTGGAAATCTAAAGCTGCTGTCCAGACCCACAGTTCAGTGGAATCCATAATACTAAAATATGAAATGATGGTTATTGTGACCTGACAGGACCCCCCAATAGAAAAGCTCTGGGGAACCAAGGCATAAGTCACCATTCCTTCAGGCTTAGGACTATTTTAATTATAATTAACATAAGGACCTCAGCTAGCTCATAAATGCTGCAGGTGGTGCACTTCAGGGGTGGGACCAAGCCCCTGTGGAGTCCGGATCCAGTGCGGAGTTGGGTGTCATGGTCAGCAGTATAGGACATGAGGAAATTAACCTCCTGTATCCTGCAGTGGCCATGGTTTTCTCCTAGTTTCTCCATTCCCCAACAATGCTGCAAGCTAGGGACAACATGCTGCACACATGCAGTGTATGTTCACATCGCTGTCAGGTACTGTCCTCCCTTCCTAAGAGGCTCTCATTTGCACCACCATCACCAGGTGGTTATAGTGTAGCAAAGATCATTCCCTTCCTCTCTGGAGGAGGAGGGCATCTGCTTGGATCCTCAGTCCTTCTCTCCTGGTAAGCTCCCTACTGACTCAGGCTCATTCTGTAACCCAGGTTGCTGAATTGCACATTGTTAGTGCTACTGCTGCGCTGATGGGCCAGCAGGAGAAAATTGTTGTAAGGGCCATTAGGAACTGGGGGAAATGCCAAGAATTGTGTTGATGACTTGTAAGGGCAAATAGGAGCTGGGGCAAAGGCCTGGAAGCTGAATAGTAATGTGAAAGAGGGTGGAGAGAAGTTTGGGTTATGTAGTAGTAGGAGAAGGAGAGCATAGCCCAGCATGGGTAGTATTGTATTAGTGTTGAGCCCCAATGGGAGGGCCTACCTGCTGAACATGGTAATAAAGGTGAAAGAAAAAGGAAAAGGGAAATTGTTTAACCAGGAAAGGCACACTAAGCCGAAGCTTGTTTCCAGGTGCGACCTGGGAGCACAAAGAAGTTAAGTGACTTGCTCAGGGTCACACAGTGTGCAAGTGGGGGCTGTGGGATTCAAAGCCAGGTCTCCAGGTTGCAGCTCAGTACCCTAAACCACAGCACTATACTGCCTCCTGCAACAAACTAAAGATGCAATCCAAACTATAGGTCCAAAAACACCAAAGAGGCAGATCATGGAAACAATAGTGGTAAATGGCTATAAAAGGGCACAAATGAGGCCAACAGAAGGTCATGGCCAGTACAGAACAAAGAAAAATCTTGCAGGGTTAAAGGAAAGGCAGGAGTAGCAGGAGGGGACTGGCAGGAGGAAGGCAGAGGGAAGCATAGAAGCAAGGGGGGGGGGAGATGGCCAAGGCGCAACCAAAAGATAAGCAGTGGGGAAGCAAGACAAAGAGGGGATAGAGGAGCCAGCAAAGAATTTCCCAGCAGCAGTACATAAGGCATGGCATGAAACATAGAAACATAATTTGTTTGCAGACAAGGATCACATGACACGCCCAGTCTGCCCCTTTTCCCTGCCTGTACTTTCACTGCAGACCCTACCTGATCTCCAGCTGCGCCCCTCCCTATTTCACAACTAAGATTCTCTTTTTGTCTATCCCATGCATGCTTAAAGTATACCACTGTTCTCACCCCCACTACCTCTGCTGGAAGACCGTTCCAACCATCCACCACTCTTTCAGTGAAAAAGTACTTCCTCACATCTTCCTACCATTTCTCCCTTCTAGCTTCATTGCATGCCTCCTTGTTCTTGTGCACCTTCTCCTCTGAAAATACTCCCCTCTCATACCTTGTTCAACCTCATGAGGTATTTATAGGTCTCTGTCATATCTTCCTTCCTCTCTTCCAGGGTGTATATACTGAGATCCCTTAGTCTCTCCTCATGGGGTTCTGATATAGCCCCTGCACCATTTTAGTTGCCCTCCAGGCTCTTCCCTGTCTATGTCCTTCTTGAGATGTGGTCTCCAGAACTGGACACAGAACTCCAGGTGGGGTCTCACCAATGATCTATACAGTAGCAACACAATGTCCCTCCTTCTGCTGCTGATACACCTCCCTATGCACCTCAGCATCCCACTGGCAATACCTACTGCCTTCAGTGCCTTGTCTTATTACCTTTCCACCTAGATATCATCAGATATGATTAATCCCTGCTCTCTCTCTTGGTGACCATCAATGCCTCTCCCCCCATGTTATGCTCCATCTCTGGGTTTCTGTGCCTTGGTGCATGATTTTGCACTTCTTCAAATTGCAAGCTAACTGACATACACTTGACTAGTACTCTACTTTTCCCTGCACATTCTCTCTACTCCCACTGAGGTAGCTGCCCTATTGCAGATTTTGGTGTCATCTGCAAAGAGTAATACCTTCCCTTCCAGCTGTTCTGCAATGTCACTTATAAAGACATTATTACCACCACCCTCTGTTAGAGGTGGGCAAGTCAGGAATTTTTCCTCTAGAGCCAAGCCAGAGCCTAGCTAGGGGTCTGACTTGACTCTATAAGCCAAAACATGAGCCAAGCCCTGGCTACTGCAAACTGTTATCTACATAGGAGTTGAACATTTCAGACACTACACTAGCTGCTCAGTCTGACAAAAATGTTTGCTTTGATCATAACTGGTTCGGCTTGACCTTGACTCTTAATTGCTTACAGAGATCAAGCTGAGCCAAGCCAGACATTAAGCTCAAGTCTGGTTCAAGCCTGCTCTGGTTTGCCCACCACTACCCTCTGTCACCAATTCATCAACCAATTTTGTATCCAATTTACCACCTTAAGACCCACCCCCAAACTGCTCAGTTTCCAAATGAACCTTTTATGTAGTATGGTGTCGAAGGCCTTACTGAAGTCTAAGTAGGCCACGTCCACCATGTCCACCATCCAATCATTATCTATTTCCTTCTCAACTAGTTGAAGAAATCAATCAGCTTCTACTGACATGACCTCCATCCCATGAATCCATGTAGCCTCGGGTCTTGTAACCAGCTGGATACAAGATATTGCTCAGTCCTTTCCTTCAAAAATGACTCCATTAGTTTCTCCACTACTGACGTCAGACTGACTGGCCTATAGCTGCCAGCCTCCATCCTGCTACCACTTTTATGAAGTGGCACAACATCTGCCTTCTTTCAGTCCTCTGAAACCCCTCATGTTTCTAGTGAATTGTTGAATAGGACTGTCAGAGGTGCAGACCGTAAATCCTTGAGTTCTCTCAACACCCTCAGGTGTAACCCATCTGGCCCCATAGCCTTCACTTTCAGATTTGCAAGTCCTTTCAGTACTCTTTCCTCTGTAAATGGACATGTGTCTACTTCCCTCCACCTGTGTTCCTGCTGCCTTTATGTGGTCCATTCCCTTTCCATTCCACATTGAAGATTGAACAATAATATCTGTTCAGGACATCTGATTTTCTGATTCTCCTCTGCAGCCTCCCCATGCCCTTTTTTTTTTCCATCCACTGTTTATCCTCCAAGGTGGGCAGCAGCCCTTGTCGGACTACCATACTGGACTCTGTGGTCGTTCAAGCCACCCTCTCTTCTCGTGCCTCGGCAGACCACCAGAGCTGGCCTGGGGGCTTCATCCAGCCGCGGCCCCCATTTTTCTCCATTTTCTCCCATTGCCCGATGCCCCTGAACACAGTTGCCCATGTGCATGGAGGCATGCATGTGCTCTGCAGCTCTGGTGATGGCCCCTTCCGCCCTCCTGACCTATTGCCAGGTTCTCCCCTGATGTGACACTGCTACCTATCCTCCACTGGGTGGCAACCAAGCACTGGGGAAACCCCATGTTCCTCCCTGAGGAGGAGAGCTGCCTGCCAGCAGCTCAATCCACTCCTCGTCCTCCCCTCCCCCTAACGATCCTTGGCGGCCTTAGCTAGTACACGAACCTGGGTCACCAGGCATGACATGAGGTGTGGCATCCAGTGCCTCAACCCTCAGGCCAGCTCCCCATGCCCTTTTTAATCTCACAATCCCTCCTCTTTTCTTCTTTTTCTCATTAATGTACCTAAAGAAGGTCTTTTCCCCTTTAGTTACCCCTTTGGCTATCCTTTCCTCAGTTTGCACTTTTGCACTCCTCAGCACTTTCCCCATTTCCCTTTGCTTTTCCTGGTACACTTCCCTATTCTTTTTCCTTTGTGTCTCTTTGTACCTTCTGAATGCTACCCTTTTAGCTTTAACCATTTTAGTCACTTCCCTCGAGAACTGTAGTGTTCTCTGTTTTCTTTGGTTTTTGCTCCATTCTTCTGCACAGAGGTTTGTTGCCTGCAGCATGCCATCATTTGATAAGGTCCACTGTTCCTCCACTCCACCTTGGCTATTCCCCCATGCTAGGTCATCTTTGTGGTATCCACCCATTTTAAAAAAATCTGCCCTCTTGAAGTCCAGGGCCCTTGTCATTGTGTGGTTTGCTTCCACGGCCATCCTTATGCTGAACCACACTGCATAGTGATCATTGGTCCCCAGGTGGCCTCCCACCTTGACGTCTGCAATATTGTTCCTATTAGTGAGTACCTGGTCCAGTATTGCCCCATCACAAGTGGGCTCCTGTCTAGTTGCCTGAGATATGCCCCCTACAGGGAATCTAGGATGTCCCTGCTCCTAGCTGAGGCCGCGGGTGGGAGACTCCAATCTACATCTGGCATATTGAAGTCCTGCACTAGCACCACCTCCCTTTTTTCTACCGTTGTGCTTATAGCTCCCCCAGTGCCTTAGCCACTTCTTCCCCCTGTGTTGGAGGTCTGTAGCTCACCCCAGTGCAAATCATAGCTCCGGCTTCTGTCTCCAGAGTGACCAACAGTAACTCCAACCCCTCCTTTCCCCACTGGTTTCCCTGCATATAACACCACCCCTCTTCCCTTCCCAGCCACCCTATCTTTCCTGAACTGAGTATAGCCTGGTATGGCCATGTCCCAGTTTTGGTTACCTGTTTACCATGACTCAGTAATGGTCAGCCTCCAACATGATGGCCTTCAGGCCTTGGATTTTATTTCCCAGCATCCTTGTGTTGGCACACATGGCCTCCCACACCATTTTGACCAGGACCTTTGAGAGGAATTCCAGGTCCTGGGGAGAATTCAGACTTTGGTGCCCCAACCAGCTCACAGCCCCTTCCCTGTATACAGTATACTGGATGACCTGGGCTCCTCTTGGTGCTGGGCCCCGAAAATTATCCCCTGTCCCCCCACCCTCTCAGGGGCCTTGATTTTGACATTTTGCCTACTGCTCCCTTTCTTTCCCTTTTACCCTATCTCCTTTTCTGCTCTCTTTTCACAACTTTTATTCCCATCCCCCTTGTCTACTACTGAAGTCTTGTCTACATGACAATGTGAAGAGCACGAAGAACACATAAGGCAGGCAAAAAGACCATGGGGGCAAAGCCAGAACAGGAGCAGAAGTGAAACTGGCTCCCAACCCCCCCAACTTTTGCAGGCCACAGGAAGAGGATGACAGGAAGAGGCCAACAGGGCACAGAGTAGCAGCCCTGAAATACAGTTACAGCAGATAAACTAGTGGTCTGGGGAAGCCCCTAGAACAAGGGGAAAGGTAGTGGACATGGAGGAACTGTGGAGAGAATACAAGCAGGCAGTATGCCCAGTGCAGCAGCCCCAACAGGAGAGGGAGTAGAAGCCTCCAAGCAGAGCAGCAACGAAAGGTAGGAGGATGGTGGAGGAGAAAGAATGGATGGGCAGTTGAACCAGCAGCTGCATGGCTGCTGCAACCAAAATGATCATCCAAAGGATTCTTGGGGAATGACTGGTTTAAATACTGCTTGGTGAGGCTATGGCATGCTTGGCCCTTTGCCCCATCTAAAGTTTTATTATTCTACTTTAAGGTAAGGTGGAGAAACAAAAAAAATGATATACTAATATGATACAAGAGCAATTACAATTTCTCAAACTTAGAGTATAGTAATAAAAGTTGACATGTTTGTAACAAAAAGCTTTATTGAATTATTCAAGTTGGCATGTTAATATAAGGGAGCTGTTGTGAAATGGTGGAAGTAATTGCTATAACAGGCAGCTTGCACAGAGAGAGTCAAAAAAGAGGCTTATATTGCAAAACATTACTTCATCCCGAGTCATACTGTTTTTTCCCCTATTTAATCAAGTGCAGGGTAATTGCTTCTAGTTTATAAACAAATTTTATGTTCACTCACCTTCTATTAGGAAGGAAAGGAAGTAATACGGTTTTATAAAGCACCTGTCACATAAACTGTTTCCCAACGTGTTTTATAAATCAGGTCACATATTGCTGTCTCATTCAGTGAGCCAAGTCATTTGTCATGCATATACTGTATACAGTCGCACATGCACAGTGCTACATGTTCTAAGCTAAAATGTTAAAATACCAGTTACAAGTGCATAACACACTTAGAAGATAATACCTCCAGGATGCTATGTTTGTTACTTCAGCAAACTTCAGAGTAGTGTCTATATCTCTCAACAAATACACATGCTGTCTTTGTTGTTGCTCACATATAATCTAGGAGAGAGGGGAGAAGGAATGTTGCTGCCATTAGGTGCTTAGAGAATTTCAAATAGTACAGGAAGAAATTACAGTGAGATGGTGAGCACAGGGCAGCTAGATGACTTGGTTACAGCCACACAATAAATGACATTTGTGGGATTCAAGCCAAGGTACGTGCTGATACAACTGTTCTGTTTTTTCCATTTACTTCCTTCTATTTAGTACAAGAAAAGAAGACTGTCAGAATAATCATCCCAAAATTAATTGGCTATGCCTGGAGTTCGGTGGGGTAGCAGGTGACTCACATGATGCCCCCTTTGAGTGCTACTTAAGAATGCATGTTTCAGGCATCCTCTGGATATAAGGTTTTCTTTGTGGTAGTCTGCTGTTACCTCACTTCATAATCTCTTCTTACGTCACTCTTCCAGGCTGCCCACCTCCCTCCTCTCTGACTGTGTCATGTCATCCTCCCTCCTTATTCTTCATTCCCCAGTGGGCTTTTCCCTTAATTGCCTTGGTCTTCCTCTTCTTTTCTGGCTGTAGTCTGCTGCCCCTGTGCCATGCTGCCCTGCCATCTGTGGCTCCTGATGCCCCTTTACTTCTGGATACTCCTGATGTCTATGCTGAGTTGGAGGAGGGTGCCCACTAGGAGATGTGGGGCCTGTGAGCAGTTTTCAGTTTGGGCATTTTTCCTTTGTTACAGTTCCTGTTGATCCCCTGGATGCCTCGTGGGCATGGCCAGCAGTGGCATGAGCACGCTAGTATGCTCATGCCAACAACAAAGGGCATCCACTGATCCATTGTGGCTGAGGCTTGCACCACCACCTGTGATCACCCAGTTGATAGTGCAGCAGAACTCGCCACGCTCTCTCCCTGGATGAGGCGAGTGTCCCATGTGGTGCTGAATCCTCCTCCTCCTCTGGCAGGTCCCTGATGACTCAGACTTGCTCCCATATCCAGGTTTCCAGCATCACCAGTGCTAGTGCTACCACTGTGGCAACAGGTCCACAGTGACCTCCTGGAGTCTTGTAGACAGCTGTCCTCAAAGGCCTGTCCTGCTCTTGGTTTCCTCTGCTTTTGTCTGGTTACTTTGGCACTGCTGCCCTTTGTCCTTGCAGTCCCCATGGGCTGCTGCCCTACCGCAGCTTGCACCACTGATATTTTCCTACAGGGTCCCTTGTCCACTTCATGCTGCCTGCTTCTTCTGTCTTTGCCACAGCTGACATTGCTGGTGCAGCCCAGTTCTCCAATTATATGCAGCTGGAGTCTTGCAAATTAGAGGAAAGACGCTGGGCAGCCATACCACCTGCAGCTGTCTCCATGTACATGTTCTCTTTTTTTCTCAGTGTCCTATTGCAATCCCAACATTCCTTTAGCATTTAAGCCTGTCTCAGTCACATCCAAGAGCAGAGTCCTTGTAAGAGGGGAACTCTTTCTTTGCAGGGTAGAGCCCTCTTGTGAGGGTGGAAGTCTTGTTTGTGACTAGGCAGACTTGATGGGCTGCATAGCTTTTTTCTGCTGACAACTTCTATGTTTTTAAGTGTCTATGTCACCTTTGAGTCTCCTCTTTTCCAATAAGAAAAGTCTCAGTTCTTCCAGCCAGTCTTCATAGCTCATGTTCTCCAAGTCCTTGACCATTTTTGGTGCTCTCTGTTTGCCTTGTTTGGTTATTTATTTTTTTTAATTCACTATACTATATTGGTATCTTCCAGACAAAAACAGCAAAATCATAACAAGGGTACAGTGATAGGAATGCAATGTGAAGTTTCAAAATACATACATATATAAACTAAACAATGAATTAAATTAAAAACAAGTCTTCTCATACCCTGCCCCCCACCCACAGTAATCCTCTGTGCCAGTACCCATTAAGCTAATACAGGCTTGGAGCTTATGAAGAAGAAAAAAAGAAAAAGAGAGAAAGAAGAAACAAAAGCAAAGGGTACAAGCAATTCAAGGCCTCCATAAGGACAAAAGAGTACGCAGAGGCTCCCATATCTTTTGGTAAACCTATGGTCTGTGGTTCATATGGGCTACAAGTTGTTCCAATTGCAGTGCCAACAAAGTTTATTGATACTATTCCTTTACCTCAGGAAGAGATTTTTCTTTCCAGTGTCGCCTTGGGGGCAAATGTTTACAATACAACTATCTGGGGTGTATAGTGGATCCAGTCCCAGTAGTGGATCAAGTATTCGCTTGATGGAGGCCGAGAACTCCTGGGTTTTGGGACAGCTCCACAGACTATGGTACAGTGTTCCGTTAGCCTCCTCACATTTAGGAAAAGAAGTGGAGGGGATTCTACCCATTTTGTATAGCTTGACTGGGGTATAGTACAAGTTATGTAGGGTATTAAACTGAGTGAGCCGAAGTCAGTCTTGTTTAATATATCTATACACTGAGCACCACACTTTCTGCCAAAATGTTGCTTCTGCAGAAAGGGATAACTCATGCACCCAGTAATAACATGTCCCTTGGGGGAGTTGTGAGTTTAGGGCTGTAAGAGATTGGTATAGTCTTGATATTGCATGCGGCTGATCCGCTTTTCCAAAAAATGCTTCAAATGTATCCTTTGGAGGTGAGGGCTAGGGCTTGGGGCCTAGAAAAGAGAGGATGGCTGCTCTAACTTGCAAAAATTTGAAGAGGTCTACACTGGATAGTTACAATTGAGATTGAAGCAATGGGAATGAAATGAAAGAGCCATTGACCAGAAATGTAGAGAGGGTACACCTGTTGAGGTGGGGTCAGAAGGAGGCAGTAATTGGCCGATTATTTATCTGAAAATGGGGGTTATTCAAGATAGGTTGGTCCTGGGACCATTGCCAATCCAGCAAAAGGGATTTCTGAACTTGGTGGAAAGCTTTAATTGACCATCCAACAGGGGTGTTCTTTAGGGATATTGGAAGTTGTTTATAAGATGCACATGCTAAGGCACTGAGGGAGTAGTTGTCTCTGTTCACTAACGATTGCTCTATTTCTAGCCAAAGGGGCGAATACCCCTGGGACTGAGATAAGGCCGGTCTGGTGGCCCAGAGTGCACAGATATACAATGGCACAAGTCAGGATACAATTATGGTGCAGCATATCACAAAATGCTGCAGTATACTGCAGGGAACAATGTAATTCAATGGCAATTAAGCCCCTTTCTCATGCAGTATTTTTGTGACATATTTACTGCAAGTTACTGTGTTGCATTATATCCTGTTCTGCTGTGTACTAAAGGGACTCTGTCAACCTTTTCTGCATGAGAAGAGATTGGGATAAACTAGCAAAATGGTTGAAAGAGTGGCAACTGGGGTTTAATGCAAAGAAGTGCAAGATCATGCATATAGGAAAGAGAAACCCTGAAGCCACCTATAGGCTGGGAGGGGAGTTGCTGGCAGTCACAAGGGAAGAAAGAGACTTGGGCATCATCATCATCATCACAGATGACCTGAAATTAAGCAAGCAGACCACTAAAGCAGTAGGTAAGGCTAGGGGGATGTTGAGGTGTATTAGTAGGGGTATCACAAGTCAGAAAAGGGAGGTAATAATCCCTCTTTACAAGACACTGGTTAGGCCCCCTCTGGAGTACTGCATGCAGTACTGGAGGCCACACCTTCACAAGGACATTAACCAGATTGAAGCAGTCCAGAAAAGGGCAACCAAAATGGTGCAGGGAACGCATCAGAAAACATATGAGGACAGATTAACAGAGCTCAATATATATACCCTAGAGCAAAGGGGGGAGAGAGGTGATATGATCAAAACATTCAAACACCTTAAGGGCATTAACAAGGTGAAAGAGTCTAACATGTTTCAATATAAGAAAAATAACTGGACAAGAGGACACAGCATGAGATTAGAGGGAGGCCGATTAAGAGGTAATGTGAGGAAGTTCTTTTTCACAGAAATGATGGTGGATGCATGGAACGGCCTACCTCAGGAAGTGGTGGAAATGAATACAATGCAGGGTTCAAACAGGCATGGGATAGGCATAAGGGAGCAATACAGATGAGTATGAATAGATAGGCCATTGACAGAGCAAAGGCCGATGGCACATTCATAAGGTAGGAAAAGAAATCGGCAGACTGGTTGAGCCTTGCAGTCCTTGTCTGCTGTCAGCGTCTATGTTTCTATCATATTATTTCTGGTTAAAACCCCACATTTTATTTATTTATTTATTTAAGCGTTTAACCAGGAAGGCATGCTGAGCAGGCTACTGCTCGATTCCAGATGCGTCCTGGGGGAGGGGAAACATAGACAACAGTTGAAGACAGCATTATTCAAGTGAATACATAGTGCGGAATCACTAACATTTGGTCCTGGAAGCTAGACATAGTGGGTGGAAAAAAAAACCAGTAGATAGACAACAGTTGAGACAGCATAATACAGGTAATTACATAGTGTGGAACTCTAACAATTGGTCCTGGTAAAAGTGGATCAAGAGAACAATAGTTACAGGCACAGATTAATTGCATTACTAAGTGCGGACATAATCAGTCATTCCACTCAGTGAACTGAGAAACTGCCTAGACACATGAGCAGGTAGGGGCGAAATGAGCTTGGAGCAAGGAGTTAAGGTGCGGGGGAGGGGGGGAAGTGACGAATGTTTACTGGGAGGGAGTTCCACAATGTTGGTATGCAGTAGCTGAATGCTGCCTGACCAAAAGTACTGGACCTATGTGGGACAGTTAGGGACCGAAAGTCAAGTTTCTGAGAGAGTATGCTAGGGTGCAGGGGTTGTCTAGGGCATTGGTGAGGTAGGAGGGGAGTAGCTGGGACCAAAACTTGGCTGGGATCTTGGCGCAGTGGGACTGTCTACGATTATCTAGAGAGGTGAGGTTCATAGATTGATATAGGGCACAGTGGTGTGTGGAGTAAGGACAGTTCAGGACAAAGTGACAGAAAGAATGGAAAAGAGGGTCCAGTCTGGCTAAGGTGGACTTGGGGCCAGTACTGTAGACTACGATTGTTTGCCTTCTGTAAAATTCATTGATGTTGATGGTTGCTTTATCTTCCTTCTTTATTAGTATTACTGAAATGCATGCTAATGGTATATTTGTAAACAGCCTTGTTTTATTTCAAATTATTGATGTACTTTTACTGTATACTACCTAAAAAGAGGAAACCCCACAAAACTGCAGCCACTCACGATACAATTGTCTACTCTCCACCTAATGCATTCTTAGTGGCTAGATTGTGTTGAGGGTGTTCCTAAGTCCAGGAAAGATGCAGTGGGAGTTGATGAAGGAATGTAAACAAACATGTTTTGGTGTGGTAACACCAGTGTACTGAGCAGTCTATTTTTCACTATTTAAAAGAAAAAAGAATCAGAATCAAACTACCAGCTACATCTGCAGTCTCTACAGAATGTGAACAATCATAACGTGTTTTTTAAACTAGGGACACTTTGAGCCCTTAGGGGGTTGACAGTGTCCCTCTAAATATACAATAATTAATAATCATACAAATTTGATAAGATGTACAGCAAAGTAATGGGGAATACAAACACATTAGGAAATTCAAAATAAAGTTTTTTTTTTATTCTTTGTATTGAACCATTTCATAAAACCACACACATACATGGAACAGCATAATTTGGTAGCAGTGCAACACAATTGACATTCAAAGATATACAAAGGTACATCATAGCACTAAGACTACAGAAATAATTTAAACAAACATACAAACAATGAACAACAAGATTCTTATATCCGAAACACACACAGACAAACACAAAAATACATAGAAACATAGAATTTGATGGTAGATGAGGACCGCCGGGCTCATCTAGTCTGCCCATTTTTCCTACCCAGTGCATATACCACAGTCCCCACTTGACCTGCGGCTTACTCTCTCTTCTCTATTGTTAGTGTTCCTTTATGTTTATCCCATGCTTTTTTAAACTCCCACCATTTCTGCTCCCAACACCTCTGCCGGGAGGCTGTTCCATGTAGCCACCACCCTTTCTGTGAAGAAATACTTTCTCACATTACCCTGGAGTCTATCCCCCTCTAGTCTCATATCATGACCCCTTCTTCTTGAACCTCTTCTTCTTTGAAAGATGCTATCCTCCTGCACCTTATTTATACCTTTGATGTACTTGAAAGTCTCTTTCATATTCCCCCTCTCTTCTCTCCTCTGACTAATATACAGTCACATATATAAATGCTTGATATATAAATGCTCAACAGGATATGGTGCAACCCAAGGGGGGAGATTATAACAATCTTGTTTTTCGAAGGAATAATTATTGGATTTTAAGATTGCGGGCCAATAATAGCCCAGGATTGAATGCCCCAATAGAAATCTATCCGTATTTAAAAAAATGACGATTCAGACTATTGCAATAGTCTTTTAGGACCTAGTTTTGCAATATTCCTGCATGATTTGGTATTATTCTCCATTTTTATAAATTAATATGTTTTTGAATTATAACTATGTAATAATTTCAAATGAATATATTACTTGGATTGATTGTATATATCATTCTTGTTTAGTTCTGTAAATGTCATCAAGCATTTATATATATGACTGTACATTAGTCTTCGTTTTCTTACATATTTATAAGTTCCAACTTTATATGAGCTCTAAGTCATTATACCCTTTTAGTAAGGGATACATTGTTTGTCTCAATTTAGTTCACTATTTCATTAAGTGATACCATGAATGAGTACAAATTAGCCTAATGAGTTGTTTCTTGCATTATTGGATCTGGTATTTTCTGCTTTGTTTTTTATAATGGCTGCTAATTTATTATAGTATGGATGGTTTGAGATTTTTTCTTAATTAATTGTTATAATAATTGTTTTTAATGTGTTATATGTATCACCTGCTGTTGAGTATATTTAAGAGGAATGTCTGTAGTATGCTTTTAGCCTTTGAAAAAGGATTGGTAGTCAATCCGAAACATGTCAGGCAAGATGTTTAATTTTTCTTGGTGTAATAAATTATAGCTTTATTATTCTTCCATGCGTTCCTCTTGTGAGTCAGTGTGTGCCAGAACCTTATTTGCTTACTTTTCTTGTTGGTTCTTGAACACCACATCCCAGTGCACACTCATTTTGGAAAAAATAACCCGTGAGGTGGGTGCATGAGGAAGGTCGCCGTCTGTAATGGTGACTCCTTCCTGGCACAATTCCTCATGGTGATGGGAGGGTAGGGCGACCTGATGAGGGGGTGGGCGAACTGGGCGACAGGATGTCAGTATCTGTACGCGTGCGCATGGGGGGAGTGAGCACAGTGAGAGTGGGCTGGGAGAGGGTGGAGGGGCTGTAGGGGGTGGCGCTGCGGTGGATGGCTGAGCTGCGTCATGGCATCGGGGGTTGGACAGTGGTTGGGGTGGGTGAGGTACTGGGTTTGGGTCCAGGCACTGGTGTGATTTTATTGCACTCAGCCTGAACCTTTATTTTTAATGCTACCCCTCCCCAACATGCACTCCCTGGAGTTGAGAATCTTAAGTGGGGGTGTAGGATGGTGTGGGGGTGCAGCCCCACCACAGAAAGCATTAAAAAACTCTTCTGGCACTGTTGTCCTGTGCGCCGGGGTTGCCAGAGTGCCAAAAATGTTTTTGGCATGCTGACTGTGCAATAATGCTGATCGCCTTTAGGCGTTCGCCGTTATCACATAGACCCAGGTCATCTGCGTCTTGAGTGGTAATGCTACCACTTCTGTAATGGGACAACCGGGGACATATCTTACAGTTTCACTTTTTTGTCACACAAAAGATAGATGATACACATTGCGTGTTTTCAGACACGGATCCTGACATTGTACGCGATCTCATTCCTAGCTTTCCAGACAGGAAAACCTTCTTGGAAATCCCTGGGCAACAAAAACAGCCTATTGTTGGAGCTCAGCAAATGTGTGCAACCTCCATTGGCATACTGGCATACCAGGACATTGAGGAATTTCTCCTTGACTCCCTCTCTGCACTGTTAAACTGTTCAATAAAGACATCAAAGTTGGCCACTCACCACCTAATACATGCAATAACGACACTAGGGCTCTGTAATTAAAGTACAGACAGCTCTGTTGTCTTCATTAGTAAAAAACAATCATTGAAATATCACAGCAGACACGGCTATAAATGAAACATGCTTTTCTGGAGCTGGCAGAACCTGTGTGACTGCCAAAAGCAGTGGAACGGGGGTCAGAGCCATAACTGTGTCTGTTTGCTGACTATCCAGGAGGAGAACTGATATCTGCCTGAGTGTGTAGTGTAGAGACTGAGTCAGAGGTTTCAGGAAGTACACTGGGACTTGTAGTTCCTCATTTCAGCAGAGGGAACTTCAGTTTGAGTTTATACAGCTCAAATTTGAAAGTGTTAGCATCTAGTCAAGAGGTGCACATGTTTAAAGTGCTCATTAAGGCTTTTTGGAGTAATTTAGCTAGTTTGGGGGCTGTAATTGTGCTATATTGTGTCCACAACCACTGAAGAACTTCCAGGTCACAGTGCACATTTAACCATGGTAGCTCAGCGAATGGCACAATTTCTGGAGCTTGCAGAACCTGTGTGACTGCCAAAAGCAGTGGGACAGGAGGTCAGAGCCTTAATTGTGTCTGTTTGCTCACTATCTGGGAGGGGGAACTGATATCTGCCTGAGTATGTGGTGCAGAGACTGAGGCAGAGGTTTCAGGAAGTACACTGGGACTTGAAGTTCCTCATTTCAGCAGAGGGAACTACAGTCTAAGTTTATACAGCTCAAATTTGAAAGTTTTAGCATCTAGTTGAGAGGTGCACATGTATTAAGTGCCCATTAGGGCTTTTTGGAGTATTTTAGCTAGTTTTGAGGTTGTAATTGTGCTATATTGTGTCCATGACCCTTGAAGCACTTCTGGATCATGGTACACATTTAACCATGGTAGCTCAGCGAGCAGTGTGAGCTCCAGTGGCTGTGCGCATGGCCATGTATGGAGACATACGTGTCTCGATGCGTGTTATGCATGTTAGGAGGGGGGGCAGGGAGCAAGATTCATAGGAGCATTACCAACTTGGATATAGGGACTCGAATGGACAAAAAATAACAAAGAAAGGTAACAATAAATTCCTGGTAACAGATAGTATATATAAGGCTGTGGAAAGATAAGTATGGAAAGCTATATAGTTACATTGAAGAGTGGGGGAGTTGGGTATGAAGTGTAGAGAATGCCAGCATTTCTGTTTTAAAGAAAGTGGAAGATTAACAGAATATGTGCGTAAACAATGTCTGGAACTTAGGAAATTAAAGGTTAAGATTTTGGGCTTGGAGCTAGAGTTAAAATGTCTTAAACAGGCAGCTACAGTAGAGGATGTTGAGAAGGGGATAAATAAGGATCAAAACCAAAAAAGAGACGGGGGCAATTGAAAATGATGACTGGGAACAAGTAGGAATTAACAACGCAAATAAAAAGGGAAGAAGAGCCATGAACTTCCAGTTACCAGTGGCCAACAGATATAACCCATTATTAACATTAGTGGAGTCAGTGAAAAATCAGGTGAGTGATTTACTTAAGGTGATACAAGAAAATGTAGGGGTCGGCATAACAAATGAGAGCATGGAAAAGGAGCATACAGGTGTTTTGGATACACTTAGCAAAGTGAGATAGGTAATCAAATAGGCTGGGGAATCAATAGAAGAGGAGAATACAACTAAAAAACTACCAGAAACTGGGGTGACTGTTACAATGAAATTAGAAGGGAGTCACAAGAGTGCTTGGGGGATGATATGGAAGTAGAACACCAGAGAAAACAAAATAGGATGTATATTATAGGTGATTCAATGATAAAATATATTGATGCTTACACAACGAAGGATAAAAAGGAACAAGTAACAAGTACTCTTCAACCAGGGGCTAAATTAGGAGATGTGTCAGTACTGCTTCCAAAAATTATCAAGAAGGAAGTGGACAAGCCAGTGATTTTAATCCACTTGGGAACAAATGATCTTAGAAACACAAGAGAAGACCAAATATATTTAGAATTTATTAGAATAGAAAATATAATTAAAGCATTAGATGGTACAGCAATTTTTCCGAAATACTACCGGTACCGAGGGCCAGTGACAAAGTAAATGAAAAGATTGAGAGGATAAATAACTGGCTTAGGAGATATAACCTTATGCAAGGGTTACATTATATTAAGACGTGGGAAATGTTTCAAGGTAAAAGTTCATTATTTAGTAGGGACGAATTATACATAAATAGAAAGGGGAGTAAGGAATTAGGGTATATATTTAAGGGAAAGATTGATGAATGTTTAAACTGAATTATGAGGGGGGAGGGGTGCATAAAGAGGATAAGGGAACAAACAAAACACATATAAAAGATATAAATCTTGGCCAGCCTGGTGGCGCTGAGGGTTAAGGCCCTGGACGCCACACCTCATGCCATGCTGGCAACCCGGGTTCGGGAACGAGTCTGGGACATCGGATGTTGGCTGGGGAGAGGGTGAGGACTACAGCAGGCTGCCAGCTGGTGGCCCTTTACCTCAGGTTGGGGTTGTAGGTACCCTCGGAGCTTGGCAGCCCCCTGATGAAGGCCAGAGAAGTGACATCACTCTGAGGACCTTCAGCATTTGGCTGACTGGGGAGGGAGGAGGAGATCCCATCTGGAGCTGTGGTGTGCATGCACACCTCCACATGCATGCGCTATCACTTCTTGGGGTCTCGGGAATAACCACGCTTATGGGAGAAATGGAGGAAAAAGTGGGGGCCTGCCAAGGATGATGCCTCCGGACCGGCTTTTGGGATCCACTGGGGTGCGTAAGGTGCTACAAGCCCCCGAAGGACCTCGAGACCGGTAGGTTGGTGGACAGCGATGGTGTACCTGCCACAGGAGGATAAAGAAATTCAAAAAAAAAAAAAGGATGTAAATCAAAATAGGTCAGGAGGGTGGACTTAGTTAAAGTTGATGGACACACAAAAAGTATAAAACCTAACATGCATACAAAACAGGGAAATATAAAAATATTGCTTCTAAATGCAAGGAACATAAAAAATAAATTGGATGAATTAAAACATTATTAGTTACCAACAAGGCTGACATTTGCGGGGTCACTGAAACTTGATTAAAACTAGGTGATCGTTAAAACAAATTGAGGGATACGACTTCCTTCATGAGAACAGGGAGGATAAAGAGATGGGAGTGGTGGGAATATTTATAGACTCATATTTGAAATAACAAGAAATAGATATACTGGAAGAAGATATCAAGAGTATTGAACAGTTATGGTGAAAGTAAAAAATATAGACAGACCGTTAACAGTAGGCGTGTGTTATCATTCACCAAGTTTGACAGAGAGAGAGAGAAAACAAGGTATTTATGGAGATGTTGGAAAAAGTGAATATGTGAAACAACAGTGTTGTGATGGGAGGTTTTAACTTATCCAAAATTAATTGGGAAGTACCTCAAGCCACAGGTCAGCTTGAAAATAAATTTGTGGAAATATGTTTAAGTAAAGGTTTGGAGCAGCATGTGAAAGATCATACCAGGGATAAGAGCACATTAGACTTGGTATTTAGTAATATGGAGGATAGAATAAATAATGTGGAGATATTACATCCATTAGGAGCAAGTGACCATAATATGGTGCTGTGTTCACTGGTAGATAATACCTCAAAATGAATGGGAAAAACAAAAATAAGATTTTATAAAAAAGTGGATCAAGAAGGTATTAGAAAGCATTTAAGGAACTGGGAATGGAAGGAAGAATTACAAGAGTTACCCCTGGATGAGATGTGGAGGAAAATAAATATTCAGATTCAAATGTGTATAGAAAAATTTGTCCCAGTGGTGGATAAGTATAATGGGTGGGGTAGTATTCCAAAATGGTTCAATAGAAAAATTCTGAAATGCTTGAAAAAAAAAGAGAAATTATATAAAAAATGTAAAGTAAATCCAACATCTGAAAGATTAGATAAATATAAACACATAGTCAGGAAATGTAAGTGGCTAATTAGGAAGGCCAAGGCTAAGGCAGAGTTAAAACTGGCCCAAAATAAAAGTAGTTGTAAGCAATTCTATAACTATGTGGGTAGCCTTTGGGATGGGCAGAAATATCTGAATAGTTTAAAAGATGGGGATATTACAATATATGATGAGGCAAGGATGGTGGATATGTTAGCTGTTTTCTGAGTACATTTCAAATGCAGAATCAGCAAATGAATAAGATAGACTGTAATGTTAGGGGAAGGAAAAGTAATGTAATCACTGTGAAGATAGTGTATGATAAACTTTGTTTCTTAGATGAACATAAATCATGTGGGCCTGATGGGATACAGCCATATATCCTTAGAAGTATGGGGAATTGGTGGGACCCCTTTCAATGCTGTTTAACTTAACCCCTGAAGGAAGAAAAGGCACTAAGAGAATGGAAGCTTGCACGTTACCCCCTTACACAAAAATGGACATAACACTAGGGTGGAAAATGATCATCCAGTTAGTATCACTACAATTGTGGGTAAAGTGATGGAAAGGTTTGTAAAATTCATCTTGGAAGAAAGTCTGAAAAACTAGGAAAAATTTATGTTACACAGCATGGTTCTGTGCAAGGTAGATTCTGCGTCACTAACCTAATGGAGTTTTTTAAGCCAGTCGGTCAGGCACTGAATCAGGGTATGCCCGTTGATGTAGTGTATCTGGAGTATGCAAAGGCATTTGATTCAGTGTCACATGATACATTGATAAATGTGCAACTTGAGATGGGAGTGGAGAAAGGTTTAATAAGGCGGATGCAATCACGGTTGGAAGACAGGTTACAGAGGGGTCAGATGACGGGACACCTATCTAACTGGGGGAAGGTTACAAGTTGGGTTCCCCAGGGATCAGTTCTGGGGCTCTTACTGTTCGCCACCTTTGTGCAGAGTATGCAGGTAACAGGGGGAGCCTTGCTGCGGAAGTACACAGATGACACCAAGGTGGGGGCGATAGTAAACGATGTAGCAGCCATAAATAATTTACAAAACCAGCTAAATAACCTAGCAGTGTGGGCAAATAACCATCAATCACAATTTAATGAGAATAAATGTAGAGTTATGCACTTTGGGCAAAGCAATCCGTGTGCACAATATAAAATAAATAATAAAGTTATAAGCAGCACTGAGAATAAAAACGATTTAAGGGTGATAATGAATAATAAGTTAAACTTTGATGTGCATAATAAGGAAGATATAAAAAAAATCATCAGAGTAATAGGGACTTAATTGAGAAATATAAAAAGTAGGAGAGGAGAGGTAATGCTTCCGTTGTTTAGGTCATTGGTTAGGCCAGTACTGGAATATGGGGACCCTTCTCAACAACTCAAAGAAAAGGCTGTACAAATTTAATGGAGAAGGTACAGAGAAGATTTATGAAAAAAAATTAAGACAGTGTCAAGCAGAACATATAATGAAAGGTTTCAGGACTTAGGTCTGCACTCATCAACATACAGAAAAATTAGAGGGGTTCTATGTTATGTGTATGAAGCATTTAAAAATGAGGTGATATGGAAAGCTGCAGGTCTAAACAAAAAGATGGATAGTGTCAGGGAAACGAGAACATATCAGAAACAACAGAAAGGGGAATTATATAAAACTAATAGGAGGGGACAATGGTTTAACTTAGAGGGTGGTGGAAGTTTGGAATCAACTCCCAAGTGAGGTTGTGGAAGCGCCCAGCATGACTACTTTTAAAAACCTGTTGGATGAACTTATGGGACCTAAAACTATGGAACACACTCACTGATAAAGTGACAAGTTTGAAATTGCTCTTGTAGCTGTCTGACTTGAAAATCTAACCTATGAACCTATAACTTGTATGTTGACACCTCCTACACTGGATGTAATAGACAACATTCTGGAACACACATTCAGTATATAGTTACCCTGCACCTTGAATTGTTTTTTCGGGGGAGGGTAATAAAATCTGCAGTAGAAATGTGTTTACATGTTTTGCATTTAGTAATATTACAGAGTTTAGCGTCTTCTGAAGTTCTGCTGTTCTGTTCAGGTGTAAGTTTGCTCCGAGTCCTGACAATCAGGTTGGATATGTTTTGTGGTTGTTTGAAAGAGAGTAATGGTGATTCCTGGAAAATACATTTAGGGTGTCTTCCTCACTGAATATTGTTTGTAGGCCTTTAATAATTTTTCATAATGGCTCTAGATAAGGGTTGTAAGTATCGAATAATGGTGTCTGGTTAGTGATAGTTTTTCTTTATTTTGTAGTAGTTGCTCTCTTGGCATATCCTTGGGGTATTCCACAGCTCTGTTAATTTCTCTAGAAGAGTGTCCATGTTCAATAAATGTTTTTCTCAGTGAGATAAGGGGCTCGATTCTCAAAAGTCAGTGAAAGCCACCCCAAAAGCATCTTGCGCCAATTGCCAGTGCTCCTGTGACCTTGTGCACAATTTTCTATTGGGTAGAGTCCGGTGTCAAAGTCCTATGGCTTGTATAGGCAGCCCTTGTGCCAAACAGAGGTTGGGCTATTGGGCAGATTTGCACAAGCTGTGGTCATTATCTGGCAATTACACCATGGACAAGTGCCTGTTGGCTAGCACCCCCAGCCCTGATCCCCTATTGCATATAACAGTTTTCCCTGGTACTTAAGTGCACCCCCCCAGCCCTGATCCCCAATGTATACAATATACACGCTCATTGATGGTTCAGTTGGTGTACAGTCGTGGAGGTGTGTGGAGGGCTGTGCTGGTCGCCAGCTAAGGGATGGGCAGAGCAGGGTGGTGGGGCACTGCCAACTGCAGTGGGGGGGGTGGGGGAACCACTACACTACCAAGGAAAGTTTTGTTATCTTTTTATTTATTTATTTAGATTTTATTAACTCAATGTCTCCTAGCAGACGCCTGTAGTCGTCAGTAAAAAAACACTGGTGTGTCCTGAGTACGTCTGCAGAAGTCGGCTACTGACTCCCAGTGTGCCCAAGCAATGTCTGGAGAAGTCACTTATATATTTTAATATATAGTGTAACGGAATATAATATATATTTGACTGCATAGTACCATTGGAAAGGTAATTTTGTGCTGAACAACTCTGCCACTGATATTTTGTGCATATCATGTATACTTTAGGAGTTATTTGCATTTGTTTATGGTATGGTGTGTATGGCTGACATGTTTTCCATCAAGATTCACCCAAGCAGCTTGAATAAAATTCACTTTTTTGGCACTTCAGCAGGTATAAAATAAAAACTGCATTGATTACAACTGGTTGTATAGCACCATTGGAAAGGCATTTTTGTGCTAATCAACTTTCATGCTGATACTTCGTGTGTATCATGTATACTTTTGGAGTTATATGCATTTGTTTATGATATGGTGTGTGTGTGGTTGAGATTCAGCCCTCAAATCTCACCAAAGCACCTTGCCTCAAATGGGGAAAAATTATGTTTTATAGTAAAAAGATATTTTTTTTTAACTAACATAATATTAAAACACCATCTAATGTCTGTATGCTTAATTTGGTGTTGATATTTTACATATTTTCCAACAAAAAATGGCTTATGTTGCCCTTTTCTAGTGAAAAAAATATTTAGTTTGATCTTTCGACCAGCATAGAAAAAAACAAAATTACTTATTATTACATGCATGCCACCATTGGAAAGGCAATTATGTGCTGAATAACTCTGCCACTCATACTTTGTGTCTAGCATGTACAGTTATTGAGCTATTAGCATTTGTTTGCAACATGCTGACTATGGCTTGATTTTGCTTAGAAAGGCCCAGGATTCACTGTTAAAAGTATACAGAAGATTCAGGAGGCAAGTGATGTAATCTCAGAGTGAGCCTGTGGAGGCAATGAGTTAACCAGGTAGGTACACTAGACAATACATATGCCTATTTTCAGGTATGACCTGGGAGAGTACAGGAAATATGACATGGAACTACAAGATACACTTTAGGCTGTTACACAGAAAAAACAGCAATATAACATAGTCAACAGGTACAAAGGTCATAACAGATACATCGGAACACCAGAGCTGTGACCAGCAGTGCATTATATACAAGTCATTATACAGTATGGGTCCGTTTTATACAAAATTATAAACAGTGTAAGTTTTCATGGGGATCAGAGATCAGGGCTGGAGTGACCGCTAGACTACCAGGGAAACTTGTGATGTACACATGGGGATCAGGGTTGGGGGTGCCCTGGACAACCAGGGAACATTGTTATATACAATCAGGGATCATGGATGGGGTGGTGCCCTAGACTTTAAGGGAACATTGTTATGTAACCCCCTAGGTGGAGCTATTCTAAGAACTACTACCCCTGCCTGTATGTCTATACACAGGTTGAGGGGCCTGAGTTCTCTAATTAGGTGCCTCCACCCAGAAAAATGGTGTTGGGGTTGCTTATCTGCTCTGGTATAGCCCTCTAGGAAGCTATAACCACCCACCAACCCTCCTAGTGGCCTAATCTCTAACACAGTAGCGAATTCACACCCATTTGGGAACAATAATTATATGCTCACACCCTTCACACTTACTCCCAGGGCTGGACTCGCAGCAGCTTCCTTGGAGACCCCATGGAAAATAAGGTTAACAACACTGCAGTACAATCTTAATACTGTGTTCCAACTAATAATACGCACACTAGCCAGGTTAAATGTGAAACAAGACAATCAGATTTATTCAGGGGCAGTGAACAAAGGAGGGGTGTGAATCTAGTCAAATGATTTGTATTCTGATTCAAATCAGGCTTTTCTAGCATGCACTTTAAGTCCCAAGCATACAGTTCCACAGCACTGAGTACCCAGAATATTATGCAGGCTATCCAGAAGTGTTGCCAGGGGTGGTCAGCATTGCAGCTGATATTGGGGCCCTTGGTGGAAAGAAAAGGCAGTTAAACATGCAAACAACCCAATTATTTGTAATCCAAGCTGGTTGGCTCAGTCCATTGCAAAAACCCAACAGAGGAAAACTATTAGATGGTACCACAATGATTTAAGCTTTCGTTGCAGGGAGCTACCCTGATTTGTACTCACGCTACCAGGAACTTACTGCACTGCAGGCAATATGTAGACCTCATGTTGATGATCAAGGGACAGGGGGAGGCAGGGGGAGGCTGGGCCAACATGACACACTTCCAGATGGTGCAATCTGCACAATGGTGTTGTGCAGGGGGCCAAATCCCCAAGCCGGTCTTTCACTGAATGGTCTCTGGTGCAGGAGTAGCGGCCTAGACTGAGACAGCAGGGCCCATGCAGGATGAATGGTTCTGGCAAAGTTTGTGATCTTCTGCTGGTGAAGCCTCTAGCTGGCGTAACAGATTTGATTGTGGGGAGACAAGTCACGATCCACGAAACACATTCAGCACATTTAAATCAAGGATTACTTCTGAAAATGGTTCGGATTCAGGCAGGTTGTAAATCAACAGCTTTACTGTGCAAACCTTTTGAGTATGATCCACACACAAGTTGGGCTGATCGCTTCAGGAGCAAGTCTTCAGTCCAAATCGCAAGTTGCACAAACAAACTTTTTCTTCTCTCCTGCCTCAGTTCCAAGCTGGAATTGGACAAGTCTGAGGCAGTTCAATGCAGGAGAAAGTGGCAGGAAGGCAAGTTTAGCCTCTTCCTGCCGATTTCCCTACCCTACTTCTGGGAGCAGCTGCTCGAAAGCTCGAGCTGTTCTCACTTCAACCTCCAACTCTAACTGATTCACCCTCTTGGCACCCAGGGCATTTCCCTTGTAAATCCAAAGGTTCAGTTGGCTAAATGACTTGTCAGTCACAGTAAGAGCTTCCCTCCAGGTCCATTTGGGTGCCAACTGGATAAAACTACAAGACTACAGAATTTCCTTCCCACAAGACACCTGGGGACAGGATCCATTTTAGATCCCCAGTGGTTCGATTGGTCTACTTACCGGAAGCCCAGGACCTAACATGGTGGCTCCCATCCAAATGTTCAAGCTGCAATCAAAGCAGGTTAGACAAACATCTCTATCTTTAATTTAACAGCAGATAAACAGTAAATGATCACAGTTCCTATATAGGCTCCCTCTCTGCAGGTGGTGACTGCAGATTGGAACAAATCAGATCACTGGCTGGTTGCAAGCCCTAAATCACTTCGATCCAGCACAAACCATTTTCTTATTCAGATTAGCTATTCTCTTAAAGGGACAGGCACAGAGGCTTACTATGGCACTCTCACACAAAGACACAGAACTACTTAAGACAGGACACCAGCCTGACAGTGGGCATTAAGGAGTCCAGGAAGACATTATAGTAAACTCCAATTTGTGGGAGGGGGCTACAGTTACACACAGTACAGTCAGGTATTGGGACTGGGGGGGGGGTGCCCTAGACTACCAGGGAAAATTGTGATGTATAATCAGGGATCGGGGCTGGGAGGTGCATTTAATACACTGGTATCAGACCTTGGCACATTGGCGCAACCCTCAGAGGACAACTAAGTACATGTAAACCAGCTCCTGGCTGATCTAATAGTGTTTAGACTGTTGTCCTCTGGGGGAGTTTCTAGAATATTGATTTAGGGGATGTGGCAGTTTGCGTCTGCCGCAAGCCCCCTAGTATCATGTCTCAGCCCCTTTGTTTGCACAAGGCTGGTGCAAGCCCCCTTTGGTGCATGCAGCCTGCATTTGACACAGGCTGCTTTCCAGAATAGCTCCTGGTACATCTTTTAATCCAAGGTGCCACTTGCTTCAGAAAACTTTGATGCAGGCACCTTGCGTTGCTCTAAGACCTTTGAGAAACGGACCCAAGGTGTTTATCTCTGTCCTCCTTATTGGAATAGATTTTGTGGTATTGGAATTATTGGCTGCACATTACAGATGTGTTAGTGTGCCTAGGGCGATTGCTGGTTCTGTGTAAGTATCTCTTAGTCTGCTGGAACCCTGTAGATATAGGTCTGTAAGGTTCTGTCTTTGATGGGAACTATGATGTCTAGGAAATTGATGCTGATGTCATAGTACTTCAGGTTAATGGAAAAGTGGAGGCCGTTGAGGTCCTGATGGAATTCTTTAAGTGTGTGAGTGCCTAACATCCAAATTATAAATATATTGTCAACATAACTGAAGTATGTAAGTGATCTGATTGTGCATTGTTTCAGGAAATCTTTTTCCAAACTGGCCTGGAAAAGATTGACATATGGTGGAGTGGTCTTGCTGCCCATTTATGTTCCTATGATTTGAACATAATGTTTGCTCTTGAAACTGAAATTGTTGTGGTTGAAACTGAATTGAAAAAGTCTGGCAATAAATTTTGCCTGGATGTTATGGTGCTGTCCGTTCTCTTGTAGGAATTTATCACAGGCAGAAATTCCATCAGTATGTGGGATATTAGTATAGGTTCAGGTCAGTAACATCGCGGAAGGAATATCACAGAAACAACAAAGCAGAAGGAACATCGTGGGACATAACATTGCGGTGGACAAAATAAAGCCAGACAACAATACTGCCAAGGGTAATGCCACAAACTGCAACAGTGCAGCGGCAGACAGATGTACTGATGCATGAAACCAAGTGGCATGTAGGAGTCACCAGGGTGGGCAACTGGGGTCCCAACAATAGTGCCAACACTGGGACTGAACAGCCATGGCCCAAATGGGCAGGCCCCAACACCATGCAGCACTCACAGGGACACACAGGGCCAGGCATACAGTGGCACCCACACACCAACACAGATGCTGCAATGGAGGTGGGACCATGCCAAACTGAGCCCTCAGGATGGAGATGGCACAAGTGACAGTGACAGCAGCACAGGGCAATGGTGGCAGCGGGTGCCATAAGGACAGGGCATAGAGGTACAGTCAGGGTTGGGGATGCAGACACCCAGAAAACAGGATGGATTTGGTGTGTCAGTGCCCAGGGTACAGGGAGGACATGTGCCCACTACAGGGAGTCATGAAGAGTGGCCACTGGCAGCCGAGGAGGGAGCTTCTGTGACCACTCACAGGATGACAGCAGGATGCAAGGAGACTGTGCTGTACCAGTTGGGGCGATTACTGCAGTAGGCGGTGTTTTCTGACTGCATGTTATCGATCCTGCAGTATTGTGTCCTGCGAAGTGATGTACTGCTGATATTGTGGGCAGTGATGTTTATGCCGCTTTGTTCTGTCCAGCGATATTTTGTCCCGCAATGTTAATGACCGGATCCATTAGTATAGGAGGAGATCACATCCATTGTGGCTACGATATTATTTGGTGGTAAATCTCTAAAGACATAAAGTTTCCTCAAGAAGTGTGTAGTGTATTTTTTTATTTAGACTTTATTTTTTATTAATTTTATATGATACGTACAAATGTGGTAGTATAGCTACCTGGTATACATACAGGCTAGAACAAGACCATGACAGAAGGAAAAACAAGGTTTAACAATTACTAATACATAACCATGATCAGCACACTAGCTGACTGCCAGCAAATGTAGATTCCTCTCCAAGTACTGGTACTCTCCCCTTCCCCTCTACCTCTCTACCCTCCTCTTCCTTCTTGCCATTTCTTCCTATGTGCTCCTGTTCACTGACTCTTGCAACCTTCACAATCCTGCTGCAGACCCTCCATTGGCCAAACTACTTTTTCTGTCCCTCTCTCTACAATGTAGAATACCTAACCTTCCTACTCACTTCCTCCTCTTGTCCTTCTACCTTTAGGGTTACCACCTGTCTTGATTTTGGTAGGACAGTCCTCATTTGGGGAGCTGTGTCCTGCCAAAAAACATGAAAAATGCTACATGTCCTGATCTTACAGCAGAAAAAAAACATTTTCTTTCTTTCCCCTAAATGCTGCAGAAAACTACAATACCTTAACTAAAATAACTTAAAATGTTAAATAATATGAGCAACTAAACAACTACAATGCTTTTTCTTAATTCTGATTATTTAGAGAAAACAAGCCTGTGGCATTAGTCAAGATTATATATTGTCCTGCAAAAGTTAGTTAGTTAGTGCGGTGGGTAGGTAACTGGCTGGGTGGCAGGACACAGAGGGTGGTGGTAAATGGCTGTCACTCCACAGAGGGAAGAGTGACCAGTGGGCTACCACAGGGATCAGTGCTGGGACCGGTACCATTCAATATCTTCATCAGTGACATTGCACAGGACCTAGAAGGCAGAATTTCACTGTTCGCCGATGACACAAAGCTCTGTAACAGAGTAGACACACAGAAGGTGTAGACAGAATGAGAAGGACCTGCAGAAACTTGAAGAATGGTCAGGGGTTTGGCAGTTGAAATTCAATGCAAAGGAAGTGCAAGGTGTAATGCATATGGGGCACAAAAACCCTGGCACAATATATCAGTTGGGGGTGAGGATATAGCATGCACCAAGCAGGAAAGGGATCTTGAGTTATCATCTCTGATGACCTCAAGGCAGGAAACAGTGTGACAAGGCAGCAGGTAAAGCAAATAGGATGCTGGGATGCATAGGCAGGGGCATCACCAGCAGGAAAAGGAGGTCATAATTCCACTATACAAGACACTAGTGAGGCCGCACCTGGAGTACACTGTGCAGTTCTGGAGACCTTACCTATGTAAGGACATAGACAGGGTAGAGAAGGTTCAGAGGAGGGCAACAAAGATGGTGCATGGATTGCATCACAAGTCCTATGAGGACAGGTTGAAGGCACTGAACATGTACTCCCTGGAGGAGAGGAGGGAGAGAGGGGATATGATAGAGACATACAAGTATCTTACAGGGAGGAACAGGGTGCAGGAATGCACTATTTTTAAGTGAAAAGATGTTCCAGGACTAGGGCATGGGATGAAGTTGGAGGGAGGGAGACGATTCAGAGAGCGTGAGGAAGAATTTCTTCACAGAGCGGGTGGTGGACAAGTGGAACACCCTGCCAGAGGAAGTGGTGGGGGCTGAAACAATCACGGGATTTAAGAATGCATGGGATAGACATAAAGGAATTCTGGAGATCAGGGGTATGGGGCAACAGACTTCCTGGAAAACATAAACTGAACTTACAAACTTAAATGGGCAGACTGGGTGGGCCATAGGCCCTTATCTGCCGACACTGTCTATGTATAAAAGTCATGTTTCAGTAAGAAATGTCCCACTTTGGGTGTCTTAGAAGGTGGTAACCCTACCTACTTTTCTTTTAAGCAGTTACTATGGAAACACTTCACTCCTTTCTGTGCCTGTACCTATACTTCCTCACCCTGTCTCTTTCTCTGCCTTCTCAAAAAACACCTCCCTTCCTCTTCCCATCCAACACCCATGTGATTTCCTTTCTTTGTTTGGTTTTCCTGGCCTCTGTCTCTTCTGTGTCCCCTTTTTATGGCTCCCCCTCTCCCACTTTGCAGCAGCCCCTTGATTGCTTCCCCTCCCCAGACATATTCCCTCTGGTTCTCTTACACTAGTTCACCCCTTTCCCACAATTGACTTCCCCTTTGTCACGTTGCTTTTTGGCTTTGTAGTGTATTATATTTCATGCTCTGTTGTATTTGCCTATTATTTGCCCTTAGTGTTCATTCTGCACCATTGGCATGTTGGATTGTGACTATTTACTTACCTGTATTTTTGAACAGTGTACTCTCCTCTTTTTACCACTGTATCTTTTTGTATTCTGTCTCCCATGTTCCCCTTCTCTGAGTTGTACCAGGAAGTGAGCCATGGCTCAGTGTACCTTTCTGGGTCACCAATTTATAAATGAATTACGTAAAAAAATAAAGGTAGATAAGTAACTATATTAATCTCTATCAAAGAGCTGTAACTCTTTGGCAAATCTTAAATGGAAAAGAGAACAGAATTTATATCAAGAACTGTATACTGTATTTGAATAAACAATGTAAATGTATTACATAAAGCACGTCAACCAAAAAAAAAACATTTCTTAGAGTGAACAAATATAATGTTAAAAATAATCTTCTTTTAGTGTTTTCAAAGAAATACAGTAATGTTATTTTTTCTAAACATCCTGTTTACAGCAAGCAATACAAAAAAAAATGGTTAAATAGTCTCAAGTGATCAGATCTGCTGTATATACTGAATCACTCATGCTTCATTTTATAAAATAAAATATGGTATCTGTTTACAGTACAATTTTACCTAATCTTCCATCACATAAGTAAGCTTGGGCATTTTGTACTGGGCAAAGTAGGTAAAGCCTCATTTATATTTAGATGTGGATATGTTTACTCGTTCTTCAGATTTTCCTTTTCATAGCCAATTAAAAGATATATATATTTTTTCCAATTGTTTAACCAGGTGAGACACACTAAGCTGAAAGCTTTTTTACATCCTCTTAGATATGATATTGAGTTTCAAGAACATTTCTGAAATCAGAAAAAAAATGTAATGAAACTACTTAAATCAGTCTATAACAAATTAGAATTTAGTGTCTACTAAGTTTATACTTTTGCCTGAGCTTCTGTCACCTGCAAAAAATCTGACAGTTCTTTGTTAGACAAAGTTGGGGATTCAGTACAAGGCAAAGATCCTTAGCATACCTTGCCTCAGTCTTGTGGAATCCCCCCCCCCAAACAAAGCAAACCAATTGGTATCTTCAAACCAGTCCTTACAGAACATCTCTTCATAGCTGAATTTGGCTGCTGATTCACTACTCCCTTACACAGTCCCATATTTACTGACATATCTGTATTTGTCCTATGTCTTATGCCCCGTGTTTGTAACTAACTTGTTTGGATTTGGTCATCTTAAATCTTTTTTTAATATACAGTACTTTTTCACCCCATGTCTCCCAATCAGTCCAGACCAGTCCATTGCTTGACCCAGCCCTGTCGTCTGCCATCTCTGGGACTTACCTTGCACTCCTTGTTCCCACTTGCATAACCCCCTTGGTGAGGGCTGCCATAAGCCAATGCCAACCCCCCGACTGAGGTTAAGGTTTGGTGAAGGAGCAAGAGCATGGTCAGTGGTGCAGGACCTCTGGCATGTGGCGGACGGCATACTGCACTGTTGTTTTTTTTCCATTTGTATTTCCCCAGCCTGTGGACATCAAGGAGGTATATGCCCCGTATTTACTGAATTATATTTACTACTCTTATGTCTTATGCTCCATGTTTGGTAACTAATTTGTTTGGATTTGTACATCTTTAAGTTCATTTTTTTTAATTTACTGTACTTTTTTAATTCTTTGGTGACTGATAATAGTAAAGACAATAATACATTACAAACTGCTGCAGCTGATAATCTGTGCCAAAAGGAAACAAAAGGAAGAGATATTCTTGTTATTGGTGATTCAATTACAAGAGGGACTGATAAGATAGTTTGTAAGAACAGAAAAATGTATACGACAGTTAGTACACTGCCTGGGGTGAAAGTGGCCGACTTAGGAACAATACTGGATGGATTAATGGAAAATACGCATAAACTCTGGGTTATATTGCATGTGGGAATCAAGGATATAGAAAAAAACAAAATGGAAGTTATACAGGAAAGTTTCATGAATCTAGCAGATAGAATCAACACAAAGGGAGGATAACTCAATATTTCAGGGATTTTGCCAGTGCATCGACCAAACAAACACAAAAATTGGGCCATAAATCAAATGAATAGATGGTTACACTTCTTTTGTGTAGGCAGACAAATTGGATTTATGGATAATACCAGGACATTTCAAAACAAATTTATTTTCAAGCATGACGAGCTACACCCAAATACAGCAGGAACTAGAATACTAGGTATGAAAATAAATAAGGTGATACAGTTTCATTTAAACTGCAGAGAGAGGGGTAGGAATCTCCAGACACGAGGGAAATTAATGACATGGGCCTACCAGGAAACAAATCTGAAGGTTGAAATGTGGTATTATTAAATGCCAGGAGCTTACCAAAAAAATTTGATGAATTCCACTGGTGGGACAAAACAGATCCCTGGGAAAAGAACATTATAGGTTACAATGTATGTTCTAGATCTAGACCCCATAGGAGTAGATGGGGAATTGCTATTTATATAAAAGATACCATAAACAGCGAGCAAGAAATGATATACTCAAAAAATGTGGAAATATTGTGGATAAAGATAGTACAGAAATCAATATCCAAAATTAAATTAGGATTAGTGTATAGACCTCCACCTATGTCTAAATATGAAGATGATATTGTTTTGGACTACATTTCCAACTTAGACCTGGCAGAAGACATTTTTTGGCAGGGGACTTCAACATACCTGAAATAGACTGGCTGGAAACAAGGGGTAAAATCAATGTAGAATGGAAATATTTAGAAGTATTTGACCAAATTGTTGTGGAACAGAGAGTGATGTCAGCAACCAGGGGTCAGAACATCCTGGATTTTGTCCTGAAAAACATGAGAGATAAAATAGGCAATGTTATGGTTGATAGTCCCTTGGAAAATAGTGGTCACTGTAAAGTGTTCATTAGAATGATCAGGGAACTGAGCACAAATAGTGTTACAGGCCTAACACATACAGTAAACTAAATTTTAGTAAAGCAAATTTTCCTTCTCTTAAAGTGGAAATGTCTGCTTGAGATTGGGAAACTGAGTTTGCTAGCCAAACAGTAGACAGGATGTGGGAAATCTTGCTCCAGAAAATCACGAGAGACGTTAATAATTACATACCGAGCATATTTAAATACAAAAATAATAATAACACTAAAGGATGGTTTAATTCTAAAATAAAAAAATGGCTAGAGAAAAAGATAAAATGTTTAAGAGAGTAAATTAAAAAAAAGCAATCTGAAGGGGTGGCTTGTGTAGAGGGAAAAGTTTAGGCAAATTAAAAAGGGAATAAAGAAGGCTAAATGAGAATATGAAGTTATACTGGCTATGAGAGTGAAGGACAACTACAAAGCATTTTACACATGCATAAATAGTGAAAAGAAAGTACATAATAGCATAGGTCCTTATACAAAGACACTGGGTGAACTTGTGACTAAATACTAAAGAATTAGCAGACATACACAATACATATTTTAGTTCAGTATTCAATAAAAACATTGTCACAGGCAATGAGAATAAATTGAATCCTCATGCAGGACAGATATTAATAGCTCTCAATGATGTATTGAAAAGGCTAGAAAATATTAGCATTATCAAATCTCCAGGACCAGATAACCTACACCCCAGTGTGCTTAGGGAATTGGCAGTCAGCATGGCTCCACCATTAACACATATATTTCAAAATTCCTTGGACCAGGGAATAGTGGTGCAGGGTTGGAGAGAAGCAATAGTGTTCTCTTTGTTGAAGAAGGGCCCTACTACAAAGCCTGAGAATTTCAGACCAGTAAGTTTAACTTCAGTAGTAGGCAAGTGATCTGAAGGGATATTGAAAGATCATATATCATACTTGGCCTTACATAAATTATCAGACCCAACTCAACATGGCTTTACAAAAACAAGACCATGCCAGATGGACATGCTAACCTTCTATGAAACAACAAACAAGGCTCTAGATAAAGGGAATGCAGTGGACATCATATTCTTGGATTTTTCCAAAGTGTTTGATAAATTACCACACAAAGAACTAATAGAGGTACTGACCAGCATGAAGTTTCCTACAAATATTGTTAAATGGGTAGAGGCATGGTTGAGAAATAGAAGGCAGAGTGATACAATGAGAGGGGTATTATCGGATTGGGAGAAAGTAACGAGTGGGGTCCCACAGGGTTCAGTTTTGGGCCCATGCTTATTTAATTTGTATGTTTCCCTCAATTAAGTGCAGTTACTCCAACATTTGGTTGAGTAAGTTTGCAGGTGACTGCAGGATTGGGGGTATTGTGAATAGTAGAGAAAACTAGAACAAAATACAGGAGACCCCAAATATGCTGATACAGTGGACAGTTCAGTATAAGCTAGAACTAGATTTGAACAAATGTGCGGTAATGCACTTGGGAAATAAGAATAGCAAGTTTGGGTACAATCTGGGAGCAATACAGCTGCATCAGACAATAGAAGAAAGAGATCTGGGAGCTAGAGTAACTAATGACTTACAGTTCGGTACCCATTGTAGTCTTATTATTAAAAAGACTAACCAGATGTTAAACTGCATACTACGTCACATTGGCAGCAGAGACAGTAGGGTGATTCTGCCCTTGTATCAGGCATTGGTGAGGCTGCATCTTGAGTACTGCACTCAGATTTGGCCCCATATAAAAAAGCAGACATCAGAAGGTTGGAGGGAGTGCAATGCAGGGCCACAAAAAAAATAATAGGCCAGGGATATGCAACATACCAGGAGAGATTACAGAAATTAGGATTATAAACACTGCATTATCGGAGAATAAGGGGAGATAAGTGTATGACACACAGGGCCCTTCAGGATGTCCAATTAAGGGATGATCTAGGATTTAGAGTAAAAAAGAACTATCTGTATGAACTGAGGGGACACAAACTCCAACTGGAACAGGGTAAATGTAACACCTTAAAGAGGAAACATAGAAACTTAAAATCTGATGGCAGATAAGGACTGCTTGGCCCACCTAGTCTACCCATTTCCCTACCTGATGGAAAAGCTGCAGATTCTAGTTAATCAATAGCTTACTTCCTCTTACCTCCCACTAGAACTGCCTTATGTCTGATATAATTATTCCCAGGTCTTTTTCAGTTTTTGTTGTTGTTATTATCTCACCCCCCATTGTGTACTCTTTCCCTGGGTTTTTGTTTCCCATGTGTATTACCTTGCAGTTATTTGCATTGAGTCTGAGCTGCCATATATTTGACCATTCCTCCAACCTTGTCAAGTCCCTTTTCATCCTTTCCACCCCACCTTGTGTATCAACCCTTTGTGTCGTCTGCAAAGAGACATACTTTTCCTTCCAGGTGCTCTCCAATGTCAGTTATAAAGATATTAAAGAGGACCGGTCCCAGTACCGAACCCTGCAGTACCCCGTTAGTTACCCTCCTTTTTCACTGTGGACTCCGTTTACTGTTACCTTTTGCATCCTACTGTCTAGCCATTTTTTTTATCCAGGCTACCACTTTGGGACCCACTCCAAGGCTGGCTAACTTGTATATTCACCTTTTGTATGAGACTGTGTCAAATGCCTTGCTAAAATCTAGGTAGGCCATATCCACAGCCCCTCTCCGGTCTACTACTTTTGTCACCCAGTCAAAGAAATCTATTAGGTTTGTCTGACATGACCTTCCTGCTGTGAAACCATACTGTCTTGGGTCCTGTGCCCCACTGGCCTCTAGGTACTCAACAATTGTTTCCTTCAGAAGTGATTCCATCATTTTCCCTACCGCTGAGGTCAATCTAACTGGTCTGTAGTTTCCTGCCTCTGCCCTGCTCCCACTTTTGTGAAGTGGAATCACATCCACCCTCCTCCAGTCCTCAGGTACCACCCCGTCCTCCCATAATTTGTTAAAGAAAGTAGTCAATGGTGTTACTAGTTCTACCCTTAGTTCTTTTAGAATCCTGGGGTGAGTCCCATCAGGCCGCACTGCTTTGTCCACCCTCAGTTTCAAGAGTTCTTTCAAAACCCTTTCTTTTGTGAATGGACTAGTATCAACCCCCCATCCAGAATGTTTCTCTTGTTTGGTTTAGGTACTTCCCCCTCCTCTTCCATTGTGAATACTGAGCAGAAATATTCATTCAGTATCCCTGCTTTTTCACTGTCACCCTCTGCCCACATTCCCTCCCCTTTACAAAGTCTCTGTATCCCTCCCTTGATCTTTCATCGCTCCCGAATGTACCTATAACAAGCATTTGTCAATGCCGAATGTTTGCTTGCTGGCATTGGCAGTGGTAGTGTAGAAGTTACAGAGCTGCGTAATAGGAATGGCAGTGAAGTATTGAACTGAAGCCAACCCCACCACCACCCTGCAGAGAATGACAGGCATTGGGGTGTGCCTTTGGGTCGTCAGGCATAACGGCCATGCCATTTCACCATACTCCACCCTGCAGACACTAACAAGTGTCACGGTGTGCCTTGGGGTCTTTGGCCCTTATGCGCACCCCATTCCATCAGGAAAAATGGTGAGATGGGTGCAGTATAGAGAATGGAGTGAACTTTGGGGATGAAGAGTCCAAGGCATACCTCGATGCCTCTCACTGGCTGCAGGGTGTGGAATGGTATGAGCATTACAGGCAAGAATCTAAAGTCACACCCCTGATGCCTGTCATTCTCTACAGGGTTGGGCATTATGGTTGGAAACCCTAATACCTCAGGCATTCGTTGGTATTTTCACTCCAAATTTTCAACATGGCTTTTTTATAACACCACCTCATGAACAGTGGCAATATCAGTTTGTTAGCGAAAGCTGCTTATGCACAGCAACTACGGCATTTAGCACCACAGGTGCAAAAACATTGTGAACAGAATGTTAAAAATGACAGATGTACTGTTCATGGGGAGGTGTAAAAAATGGCAATGTTGCAAATCTGCAGTAAAAATATTAAAAAAAACTGGTGAAGTCATGAGTGTGCAAAGAAACTGTGCAATGCACACCTGTTATGTAATTAGCTTGGGGATTTTTTACAGCAGATTGTCAACACAGGCATTTCGGGACCTACGATCATGAACAGTGTCACTGTGATTTTCTTTATCTGTCCTGAGCAATGATTTCCCACAGCGACCACGCATCTCTGCGCTGAAAGTGTGAAAACACATTTCGTCCATGTTGTGAAAAACGACAGCTGTACTGTTCATAAGGAAGTGTAGAAAAATGCCGCTGGTGAAAATCTGGACTGAAAATATTGTAAAGTCATGAACTCATTTAGGGTGCGTGGAAACTGCGAATGCTCACTCAGAAGACAGTCATTTTATGGACTTTTGTCACCAAATTTTCAACATAGCCATTTTAAGACTTCTGCTCATGAACAGCGTAACTGTGATTTTCTTAAACTATCCCAAACATTGCTTCTCGCTTTAGACTGCACCATTATGCGCTACATGTCGTGAAAACACATTTGAACAACATGTGAAACATGGCAGCTGTACTGTTCATAAGGAAGTGTAATAAAATGGCAATGTTGAAAATCTGGAGTGAAAATATTGAAAATTGCGAAACTTACGAAAGGCATGAGGAACTGCGAACGACGCCGTAAAAACAGTCATTTTTAGGAATTTTTTCACCAAATTTTCAACATAGCCATTTTAAGATCGTCTGCTCATGAACATTGTCACTGTGATTTTCTTAATTTGTCCTGTACATTGATTTCACACCGACTGCACCATTGTGCTTACATGAAGCAGAAACACGTTTTGGGTGAGATGTGAAAAATGACAGCTGTACTACTCATAAGAAGGTGTGGTAAAATGGCAATGTTGAAAATCTGGAGTGAAAATATTGAAAATTCGTGAACTTACGAGTGTCGTAGAAACTGAGCAATGCCGCTAAGTAAAACAGTCATTTTGAATTTTCCACCAAATTTTCAAAATAGGCTTCTTGAGAGCCCACCTTATGAACACTGGCAGTGTCATTTGCTAATCGTCCCAAAGGTGATTTTGTGCAGTGACCGCAAAATCACCCTTCGGGCTCAATAACGCCATGACAGTGACAGCATTCATGAGAAGGGGTCCCAAAAACAATCGTGTTGAAAATTTGGTGCAAAAATTCCAAAAAATGCCTGAGATATGCAGCAAAGTTGAAAAAACCCTATCTATCACATTATACAGCTTACCAGCATTTCCTCAGTTCGCGGTTGGCTTTGAAGAGTGCAGACGTGTTCCCGGTCCACCGAAGACTGTCGGGCCGAGGTCCGGAGGTAAGTATGGGGTGAGGGGGGGTGTGGGGAGGCAGGGTGCACAGTGGGTGGGTGCAGGTTGTGGGAGAGGGGCAGAGAGAAGCGCCGCAGGACAGTTTTTTATTTGCAGTTTTTTTTTCCCTTTTAAATGATGACGTGGGATGTTTGCCACGCTGGGGTGGGCTCCTAGCATGGCACAAGGACGGCTGGTTAGGGGGCCAATGGGCCGGCCAGAGTTGGGCACCCCGTCGACCATAGCATCTGTTGCCATGCTGGGGTGAGCTCCCAGCGTGGCACCCTGCTCAGCGGGGGAGGACAGTGGAGCTGACAGGGGATTGGGCACCCCGTCGGCTATCACGATGAGTTGCTACGCTGGGGTGGGCACCCAGCATGGCATGTGGAAGGCTTTAGGGGGAGCACAGCACAGCCAACGGGAGTGGGCACCCGGCTATATAGTGTGTGTGTGTGTGTGTGTGTGTGTGGGGGTGCAGCATGCAGTATGTGTGTGTGTGTGTGTGTGTGTGTAGGAGGAGTGTGCATGAGCAGGCGATATCTTATCACTGCTCACTGAAGCGTAGCTCCCCCTTTCAACTGTACTCCACTGCATTTTGGAGCTGTCATAGACAGCTCGAGCAGGCATTGGAGAACTGCGGCCGCACCTGCAAACACACTGCCTGAAATGGAAGAGGGCTGCCACACCTCCGAAAACTCGGATGATGGCACTATGTTTCTTGCACATGCATGCAAGCAAACATAAAAAGGTTTTATCCACCTTCTTAACAGAGTTGGCTATCTTTTCCTCAGTTTGCACCTTTGCTATTCTGACTGTCTTCCCTGCCTTCTTCTGCTGTAACTGATAATGTTCTTTGTCCTGCTCCTTCTGTGTTTCTTTATATTTCCTGAATGCTATCCTTTCTCCTTAACCTTCCCTTCCACCTCTTTTGAAAACCATAGTGGTTTTTTCCTTCATTTTGTTTTGTTGATTTGCTTCACACAAAGGCTTGTTGCCGCTGTGATGGCTGTTTTGATTTTTCCCCATTGTTCCTCCACCCCTCCTTCTTGCCCATTAGCTAGTGCTTTTCTGAGGCACTCTCTCATTTTCCCAAAGTCACCCCTCCTAAAGTCCAATACTCTTTGTTTTTAGTATGGCATGACTCTAGGGCTGTGTTTTTTGTGAACCACACTGTTTGGTGGTCACTTGTTCCCAGATGGCAACCCACTTCTAAATCTGAGATCCTTTCTCCGTCCCCATTTGAGAGTAAAAACTGGTTTAGTCAGAGAGTGGTACAACTTTGGATCTGTTTACCAAGGGAAGTGGTAAATAGCAAAACAATGGAATCATTTAAACTTGGTTTGGATAAATTTTATAAAAATAAATACACTCTGTTATAAGAGGGACAAGGCAAGCATTAAGGATGAAAGTCTATGTAGCTGGTTAAACCTATAAAACCTAGGAGACTGGGTAAGGCCCACTAGGCACAGGTGCCTGTTTTCAGGGGTGACCCGGAAGCACTGGGGAAGTTAAGTGACTTGCTCAGAGTCACACGGTATACAGGTTGAGGTTGTGGGATTCAAGCCCAGGTCTGTCTGCTGGGCATACCAAGCTCATTCCCAGCTTGTTACTCTAATCTCTAGGCTATACTATCAGCCCCTTTCACACCCCTTGTGTCTCTATGGGCCCACATTGGTCTGCCGCACCATCCAGCCCCATCACCAGGACTAACACTGCACTCCTTGTTCCTCTATGTATAACCCCCCCTTCCCTATGCAAAGGGCTGTCAGAGGCCTCCCCTTACCCCCAGACAGAGGTTGAGGTTCAGTGAGGGAGCAAGAGGCTGGTTGGTGGAGCAGAATCTGTGGCAGGTGGCAGATGGTATACTGCACAGTTGTGGAGTTTTCAACTAGTGTCTTTCCAGTCTGTGGACATTGTGGAGGTTTTGCCTGATGCAGGATGTATTGCAGTGATGACATCCCCTTCTCTTAACACTGTCTTCAGCCTGCACCACCACCTGAGGAAGAGACCAGGAATCCTTCCTCCTCATGAAGGGGTGAGCATCCACTGGGACACTTAGCCATCATCATCTTAAAAGTCTTGTTACTTCTTGTATTTCACCACACACATATAGGGCAGTTTATGGAAAACCATCCACACAACAAGGCTATTCTTCCCCGAGTGGCTGCCTTGATGACTGATGACCTCGAAAGCGAAGTTCAAGAGGCCGCTCTGTCATCATGGTAACCATGATGGGGAAGTTACCCTTGAAGTATATAGTTTCCCATACACTGTTCTATATAGTGTATGATGGATCGTGATTGCAGCAGCCTTTATTAAAACAACAAGACAGCCCAGTCTCTCTGCCGACTGCACTTGACCACAACCACCCGCTGGCCAGCACAGGCATGCAACTCTCCACCAGTCACTGACCAATGATGAGTGCTGATGAGGTCATTTGTATTTTGATGTCCTCACTAACGCAGAATGAAAAAACATTCTGCGTTAGTAAGGATTTCACTACTGCAGCAGAATGACTTTCTACTATGTATGGATTTCCATACACAATAGCGTTCCACCATACACTATATTGTTCTTATACAACCCAAACAAGGCTACAGTACAGGGAGTGAAACATCATCAGGCTTATTTGTGGGGGGTGGCACTTATTTATGTATATATATTTTTTAGCTAGTGTGTTTCTCTATGGAGCTATAATACATCTGATGCTTCTTTGCACACTGCTTTGTTTGGAACTCGCTTTGTAAATCCACACCTGGGAGGGTTGTGAGACTTTCTTTTATCAATAGTTGTTCTTGTTCAACCACTCTTTTTCACACTATGTATCCTAAATGTTTTGACCGCTTTATGTACCTTTTTGGTAACTAATTTCAGGTCACCCCTGAAAATTGGATTTTCAGTTCCAGTTGGCCTATCTAGTTACCGAAAACAAATAAATGAATAAAAAAAACAGTAAATCAATCCTTAAATAAATGATATAAAAAACATTGCCCACTTTTACTGTACTTTGTAATTCTTTTGACAATGTGGGTGCATTACTGCCAAATGCCTTTTTTCCAAACTACTGTACCGTAGGTGTGATGATTGGAGTTTCAAAAATAAGAAGGGATGCGTTTCTAAGAACAAATGGAGAGCCCACTTTCCATGGGGTTTCAGTGTGTACAGTGTGAATTGTAAGCAAAAAGTAATTCTAAACATTCCAATTACAGACTTGTTATTCTTGAGCAAATGCTTTTTACACTAAGGCCCAGATATTCAAACTGCACCCAGAAAGTGCTCAATAGCAGGAGCAAGCGCAAGTCCATTGCACCCATGCACAAGAGACGCGATATTCAAAAACGGAGCAGGCCAAACGCGCCAACAGCCGACGACTGAATATCGCACCACCTGTGCCGTAGTACAACTAGGGAGGGGAAGCTGAGCAGATCTGATGCACCATAGTGCAACAAGGGATGTGTAGCTGAGCAGTCCAGAGGTGCCATAGCGCAACCAGGGACACCCCCCAGCAGCAGAGCACTGTAACTGCATAACCAGGTAGGTAGTGGCCCACCACCCATGCCACAGATGGGCACAGGAGCATACAGCAGAACAGACATCTTCATCCCACACCCCATGCACTGCACAACTCGGGGAGGGCCAGAATAACCACTGGCCCATGGAGACAAGCAAACAACCCACAGCCGGGCCACGGTGCCCCATCACACCTACCGGCAAGCTGTGACTGACACACAAGGAGGGCTGACCTCCCCGTGCCACACCATCCCCTCCAATACAGAGCACACCCTGCACTGTGACCTCCAGACACACCCCTATGAGCAGTGACCACCACTGCAGGAAACCCCATGCATGCCACCACCCACAGTGTGACACTGCAACCCTGTGCACCACAGAACCATGCAAGCCAGCCCCACCATGAGCACCCATCAGTGGGTGGCAGCACACAGCAATGCAACAATGGCAGACACAGTGCCACCATGCACAGTCCCCCCGAGGTACTGCTGAGAGACCAACCATGTGTCGGCACAAGAGGTACCCCACGTGGGACAGGGTGTGCTCTTGACACCACCACCAGTGGTACAGCACCCTGCACAGTAGTCCAGTGACACACCCCAACCCACCACTGGCCACAACAGCCAGCACAGCCACCCACAGTGGTGCATGGAAGCATGCACCACACCGGATGCCACACAGTGTATGGACAGACACCCACCCATACCAAAGGCACAACAACACAGGGACGCAGTGGTGGGGCAACCAAGCCCCCATTGTGGGCCCATGTAAACTGTGTACACACAACCCGCAGTCCTCCATGGCACTGGAGTGCCAGCCACCCTTTGCAGGCACTGTGGACCTGTACACCACCAGCAGTCACCCGGAGCACAAGTCACAGACAGTGGGGCACATCCTCTACAACACACACAAGCCCACAGTGCCACCCGAGCCAGGCATGCACCACACCAGTGACAGGAGGCAGCCCAGCAAAGTGACAGGTACAGTGGCCTTCCTGCAGGGACTGCCACCACTGACATGCCAGTGGACCGTGCAGGTCACAGACATGCATGTGTGTCAGCTGCACAGGCCATGGACGGGCCGATGGGTGCACCATGGACACAGAGCATGCACCATGGACCACTGCACACAGTCAGCCAGTGCACAGGGAACAACATACACACCACAGACACTGACTGATAGCTACCCCCACACCATAGTCACCTCCACACTGACACACACACACACACACCCATGACCGCACCACCCCTGACGCTATGCACACCACTGCAGCTGAGCACCTATAGCCCACTGCAGATCAGAGACCACAACAGTATTCATATCAAAATTAAATCTATTGAAAAATTGTATAGCCATCAACTATATACAATAATGCAAACTATATACAATAAACAGTGGAACTATATACAAGGTTGAGGGGGTCACAAACAAGGTGGGGGTGGGTAGAGGCAGGGTGGACAAAAGGACAGGGAAGGAGGGGCATATGGGTGGGTCCGGGGGGTAGGGGAACACTGCCAGCCATCCACACTAGCAGGAGCACCTCTCCCTTCTTTGGATCCTCCGGGCCCTGTGCCTCCTCAGAACCCCGGTCTCATCCAATCTACGCAGGATTTCCAGCAATGCCTGTGCCACCACCAGGATCTCCTGCAGTGCCTCCTGTATCTCTCGAAGATGGGGGGTACCTAGGACAAGGGAGCACAGTCAACACGTGTGAATGCACAACCCCATACAGCCTGCCCACTGTGCATGGCATACGGCCGTGGGACATACCACTGTGATGGTGTGTGACCACCCGCAGTGATCACGTCCACAGGATCTGCCCACCCAGGCACATACAATCAATCAATCAATCAATCAATCAAAATCTTTATTTATTCAGGCGAACATCATTGAGCGTAGCTCATTTACAAGATGAACCTGAGTGGTCATACAAATAAGGGTACAAGTTTTTTTACAAAGACATGAGAATAGCATAACATTAGTACAATCAAATAAATAAGAGATATATACAAAATTTACAGATATACAAGGCACAGTAAAATAACTTAACCTGCAAAAATGAAGAGGATAATAGATATAGCAGGGATAATAATCAAATAATAGGGCTTTTGTAGGCTTTTATATGAAATGTGATAACTGACTGGGTAGAAGAAGGGAAACTAAACATAGTTGATTACAGAAGGGAGGGGTGTAGGTTGGATGGGAGACTAGGCCTTATGGAAGCAGTTGCACAACTCTGGAAATAGGGCGGTGTATAATCTTTTGAAGGATGATAAGGGTAAGAGGGTATTCAGATTCATAGATTTTGGAGCGAGTTCCAGACAAATGCTAGGGAATAGCTGATAGCAGCCCTCCCAAACCGGTGCAGGTATTGGGAATCTTTTAGCATAATGAGCTTAGTGATCCTTAAGGTGTATGGCCTAGATGTGATTCGGTGAAACAGTCTGAGATATAGGAGGAGTTTGCCTGATAAAGCTTTAAAGATCCAGATTGCAGCATTCCTTTTTCTTCTGTGCTGTAGGGCTGTCAATTGACTGCCATGTAAAGAGAGCAATGATGGGTGCTGGAGGAAAGGTCTGTAATAAATCTGATGGCTCTATGATACAGGGTGTCCAGCTTATTTGAGAGGGAGAGTGAGCAATGGCCGTAGAGAAAGTCAGCATAGTCAATAAGGGATAGGAATGATGCCTGGATTAATCTTTGTTTGGAGTCTTTGGTAAGGTAGTGTTTTATTCTGTAAAATAGGCCAAGCCTTTGTCTCAACTTTTTTAATAGCTCTTCAATGTGGACAGAGTAGTCAAGCTTATTGTCAATCAGACTCCAAGATATTTGAATTTATCCACAAATTCCAGCTTTTCTCCAAATAAGGTGGATAATTGTGGGGTGATGAATGATGGGGTAGTGGCAGAGCAATTCTTTGTTGCAAAGAACATAGCTTTTGTTTTTGGCATTTAGAAGTAATTTTTTCCAATAGGTTGTGTTGCAGGATGGAGAATTCTGACTGTAACAGTTCACAGGCTTTGATGATGAGGATTGCTGACATATAATACAGTATCATCAGCAAACAGATGAATGTTAGATTGAGAGAGGTTGGCATCAATGTTATTAATATAAATGGCAAAGAGGATGGGGCCTAGGATAGAGCCTTGCGGTACACCTCTTAGCAGTGGTTTAGAGGTAGATTGGTAATTTTCATTTTTACCAATTGTAACCTTCCAGAGATAGCACCTAAACCAATTGAGTGAGAGTGAATCAAGGCCTACAGAGCTAAGAGAGGAGATTAATGATTCATGATCCACTGTATCAAATGCTTTACTCAAATCCAGGAACACAGCACAGGTACTATTCTTTTATCCAAGGCAGTCTGCCAATCGTTAGTGACTTTGGCTAGGCAGAGATGGTAGTTAGTGATTGATCTAAATCCAGATTGTGCTGGATTTAGGAGGTTGTTGGTGTCCAGATAGACCCTTAACTGTGAATTTGCTAATTTTTCAAGCATCTTGGATAGTACGGTAGGATGGAAATGGGCCTGTAATTGTTAAGGTCCATGGGATCACCTGATTTAAGTAGTGGAACTACTTGAGCTGTTTTCCATATGGAGGGGATGGAACCAGTAGCTAGGGAAAGATTGAAGAGATGAGTGAGGGGGGCAGATAAGGCGTGCAATGCTACTTTAAGAAAGTAGGGGTCCAGGGAGTCTGCACCTGCACTCTTAGAAGTATCTAAATTGGATAGGAGGTCTTCTACTTCTTTTAAGGATATTAGTTCGAAGGAGAATGTTGAAGCAGCCTTTTGTCCCACAGTGGATTGAAGGTTTAATGATGATCTCAAGAGATTTGCAGGTGAAGAGCCAAATGCTAGGCCAGCTGTGGTGAAATGGTCATTGAAGGTATTTAAAATGTCTTGCTTGTCAGTGATTTCTATGTCACTTAGTAGTAGTTTGGAGGGTAAGGCAGGGGTAGAATTTTGGCCTAGAATTCCCTTTATAGTACCCCAGAATCTGGATGGGTTAGTATAGGATGCATCCAATTCAGCTCTATAGTAGGCAGCTTTGGCATTTCTTATTTGTTTTGTGCATGGAGTTTCTTGCTTTTCTGAATTGAAGCCAGTCTCTAGTATCCTTTGTTTTTCTTGCCTTTTCCAGAGTTTGTCTCTGGCTAACAAAGCTGATTTAAGGTCAGCAGTGAACCAACGACAAGATTTTACTTTAGTTCTGACACTGGTGATTGGTGCATGTATATTGAGGGCATTAGTGATAATGTCCTTTAAGATCTGAAGAGCTGTCTCATCTGAGGTTGTAAGGTAAAAATCTTGCCAATATGTAGTATTGCACAAATCATGGAGCTATCCTGAGATGTTGAAATTCTTTTTTGACCTTTTATGGAGAAATTTTGCAGGATTGGATGGCTAGAGTGTAGATCTTATGCCAGCTATAGGACAATGATCACTTACATCACTGGGTAGCACTCCAGCATGAGAATATAAGTGAGACTTGTTTACCATCATAATATCCAGGAGTGAGCTGTTGGTAGTATTTTTTAGGTTAATCCTTGTTGGATCTTTGATTAATTGAGTGAATCCATAGATGTCACAGAAGGTTACTAGGGTGCAGATGCATTAGATAACCAATTTAAATTCAAATCACCAAGGATGATGGTATCTTCAGGCCTAGACTGAGTATTGATCCTAGGTGGGATAGGAGTTTGAGGCCTGCAGAGGGGACCTATAGCAGCCAATCAATTTAAAGGAAGACATGTTAGGAAGGGATATTTTAATTGACAAGCATTCAAATTCCTTTGGTTGGATGTATTGATGAGGCAGGATGCAGAGATGGTTTCCTTGGCGTAGATGGCCACCCACCACCCCTGGAAGGGAGATCTGATCTGAAGAGCTGGTAATTGGGAAGGTTTATATCACTGTCTTTTGTTGTAGATCTGAGCCAAGTTTCAGAGATAACCAGGAAGTCAGGTAGGGTATGTGCAACCCATGCCTGTATTAAGGAGAACTTTTTTAGGAGGCTGCAGGCCTTGAAGTGAAGGAAACTTAGGCCCTTTATGGAGGTTAGATCAGATGGGGATAAAAAACTTTCAGTGGGGCCAGGATTGATTTCAATAGTACCAATACTGATCAGAAGGAAGAAGATTAGTTTGAGGAGGGCACCAAATGATAGGGATAGGGAGTGATCAGAGCATTTCCTCCTCTTCTTGGGAACTACTGTATAATGGGTGAGGGTCCTGTTATATGGGTGTGGAATTTATACAAAGTAATAATCTGATGGACAGGCATAGTGGGTTAATGTAATGCCAAATGGATGCAAGGCACTTGAGGAGTGTTCTAAGGATAGAAAGCCTTTGTGGGATACCCCAGGGATTGCAGGAAAAATGGCAGAATATAAATAAGGAATTGGTGGGTGTCCACTGGGGATGGCAGGGTGGCAGGCCATATTCACTGCCTTAATCACCATGGCATGGGGTATATCATAATTGTCATTTGGGATTGAGGAAGATGAGAGGCTCAGAAGCAAAAGGAAGCAAAGTAGCATTATGGAGGAAGGTGGGGTTAAAGTAGAGGAAGAGAAATAGCTATGGGCGTGGATTAGAAATGGCGGGAAAAGGTGTATAAAAAGAATCAACCGAGGGGGGCAAAATTTTGCGGCTTTGCCCGCATCTTCTGCTTGCTTCTCCTGCCTCCTGGTTCCCTGGCTTGTCGGTCACTGCCATGATGTGCCTGGAGCCTCTCCGTCCCTGGGTGCTCGAGGGCTGTGCGCTGGAAGGTAGGAGACAGAGGAAAAGGCAGTGAGCAAAGGCACTTTATTGCAGCAATCTGCAAAGGTGCTAAAAGCCTAAATCTGCACAACAAAGACTGGGAGGGTATGGGGGGGGGTTAGGCGCCTGAGCGTCTAGCCCACACAGAAACACAAAAAGGCTGTAATCACAGGCTAAACTAGATATCTACACAACCCTCAAATAGGGCACATTTAAAAAGTAAAACAGCTCTTTTTAGGTAATTTTTACAATAAAGCATAATAACATACAGCCATGCGGAACGCTGCACACACCCACTGGCCAAGTCACGCACAGCATCACCGTGGCCATTTAGTGACATGGCTATGTGGTTCAAAGGCAGTGGCACAACCATGTACTTGGTGCATGCATGGACCACCAATGATGCACTCCCAGACATGCATTGCCATTGGACAGTGTTGACTGTAACAAGTTGCATGCATGGCAGTGGTGTCGATGTATGGTGGCCATGCCCCGCTGCCCACCCTGTCACACAGCATGCAATAGTAATCATGGATGTATGGCACTCACCCTCATAGGGCCGGTCAGGTGGGCGGTGATGGCCCTCGCCCCACCTGGCTGCACCTTCCTCCTCCCTCCGCTGCTCCTCCCTCACACAGTGGTGTTCTTCCGGGCCTGTGGGGCAAACAAGGAGAGAGGAACATCAGTACAATCCTGAAGCAAAGTCCCCCTGCCCCCAGGTGTGTGTCCTCCCACCCAGCCAGACTCACCCACCCCACACCCTGTGAACACCACCACAGTCAACCCCAGATGGTCCCTTCCCTATGTGCTGGACACAAACAACACTGTTATCCATATGGATGATAAAAGTGTGTTGACGGAACCCCTACCTGGCGGTGGCACCGTGCCCCTCCTGGCACGTGCTCGCAGTCATGCCATTAGCTCCAGCTCCCTCCTCCACAGGTCCCTGTAGTGGTGCCCGTACTTCTCCACACTCCTCCCCCATCTAGTGGCCTCCTCCAGGGCAGTGGCCACCTCCTGCCACACCTGGGTCCTGGCCTTATCGCCTCCCCGAAGAGAGGCCCATGGTGTGGTTCAACAATTGCCACTAGATTCACGAGTTCTATTGCAGAATACTGTGCTGCCTGTCTGCGTGCCATTCTCACACTATTAGTTGGCAATATGGCACTCTGCAGCGTGGCTCCCCACATGCAGATGCTGCGTGGTACAGCGCTGTCATTCCCTATTGTGCTGTTACCGAACAGCGTGATAGAGGTGCATCCATGCCTGACACATGGTGCCTAGGGGGCAAAGGTCGGGCACAGGGTCAAGGGTCTCTGGCACATGGCCACGCACAGCGCCATTGGAACACAATGTATGTAGCGTGATTGGCTGCCTGTGTGCCAGCACCACAGCGGCCTACTGCACAGTTGGCCCATTGCACCTATGATGGCCCAGTGCCACAGCGCCATGTAGTGACCATCACTATAGCGCCACTGGCACAATGGTGGCCATGCCCTGCATTGCCTACTGCACACAGCATGTCATCAGCCCGGCAGACGCCTGTGTCAGCAACCCAGGCATGCACAGTGAGGTGTGTACTACGCATGTCACAGAACTGTGCCATTGGCTCAGCACATTCAACACAATTGCGCAAAGCGCAACAGTGCGATATTCAGCCGTCATATACAAATCATCTAATCAGCCATTCAATGGTGCAGCACCGCAATTTGCATCTACTTAAAGTTGCTCCTCACCGCATTTGCATGCTTTGTGCTATAAAAGCATGCAGCACAGTGCCATTGAGGGTGTTCCCGATGGTGGCTTCCAGACGGGTGGTGGCCCATCAGTGCATGGTAAGTCATGGTCTGTCTATGGGGGGGCAGGGTAGGTCACATGCAGTAACGCAACTTTACTTTCCCTTACAGATCCTGAGCATCTGCATGGGTCAGCGGTGGTGGGCCTGTCCACTGTGGACAGTCAGCTGGAGTTGGAGGAGGGACCATCCACCTCCACAGGTATACGTGGAGCATTGCGATAGTGGGGCCGCCTAGCAGTCCACAATGATGTCATTGTAGCAGGTGTGGAGGAAGCCCTGCCTGTGTCCCAGCGTGCTGGCATCCACGGATGCCGGCATGCTGTGACTGTGGCTGCTGCGGAGTCCGTCACTGGTGATGATGACACTGCCATCATGGGCAATGACATGTGTGTGCCATGGGATGGCCACACAGCAGGGCAATTCGTACCCATGGCTGTGGGTGGTGCCACCATGGAGGCCTGCATGTCAGCACAGCCTCAGGCTGTGTCTGTCAGCACCAGTGGGGCAGCACTGGTGTATATTCAGGACAGTGGGACTTTTGCAGCCACTGTGGTGACACCACTGAGCCCTGGGGAGCGGCAGCCAGAGGGGCAGCATCAGCAGTCGCCCAATGGGCTTGGGGGTACAGGGTTCAGCGGTGGCATCTGTGCACTGCCTGTGGACATGCCCAGACCTGGTCCTGGTGCACAGCACCCACCCTCAAGGGGTGCTGATCATCGGGGCCATGCACACCCTGAGGGACAGGATGCTGAGGAGGCTGATGACCTTTTGGACGAGCACACCCGCCTACTGCAAGCATTGGTCCAGCAGCAGATGCGGCTTGTGACATCCGTGGATGCACTGCATGTGGCTCTGGAGCAGACAGAGGAGCGTTGCAGCAGGGACACAGCACTGATCCTGGCAGGAAGGATGTGACCACCGCCATTGACAGGCATGCACAGGCATTCATTGCTGTCATGACCACAATGGGCACACAGTCAGGTGCCCATGCATCGCGGACACCATGCAGTGCACTATCCACCCCCCATTCCCGGTGTCATGCGACTTCCACCCTGTCGACACCGTGTTCAGCTGTGGGCATCCCGAGCACTCCTGGCACAGGCATGTTTGGTGTGCTGCAGACCCCTGAGTGAGCACAGTTGCATTCACGGAGTGGAACCACTGGGGGACCATCGGTGCCACCCCATGAGGCCAGTGGTCAGCATGTCAGTGCTGGCGGGTCTCAGCGGGGCTGCCCATGCATCCGTGGTGGCCGGGGCACTGTGTCACATGACTGACCTGTCTCCCAGTGTGGCTACTGTCTGGTGTTGCCCTGTGTGCATTGTGTCTTTCAGTGGGCAGTGCACAGGTGGGTACCCGGCCCTGCACGCGGACACACAGTCCACCTGCACACCCTCCTGGCTGCTGTCCATAGTTGCATGTGCATGATGATGCCAGCATTGCACTGTACACCAATATGCAATGGTGCTCAGCATCTGACACATGCACATGGACAGGCAGTGGGCGTGGTGGCCTGTGGACATGTGTGTTGCTAGGGTTGGTGTTCTGGGTTGGTGTGCCTCCTGCCATCTGTGCACGTTTGTTGCGTTGTGTGTACATGTGTGTGTGTGTGTGTGTGTGTGTGTGTCCATCCACGTGGCATGTTAATCCTCACCCATCTCTGGTTGCATGTGTGCTTCTGTGCCCTGCCACTTCCCTTGACGGCATGCACCCTTGGTGTGTGTCCATGCGTGTTTGTGGGTTGTGCCTTAGCCACTGGTGGTTGCACATGGCCCCATGATTTACCTGGGTTGGCTGAAGTGCTCCTCCATGATGATGCCCTGGTGCAGCTGTGCCAGCCGGAGCTGTCGAGGGTCCTGTCGGCCAAGGGGGGCTACCCATCACCATTGTCAACGGCGTCCCCATCGTCCCCATCACTATCCCCCTCTGCGACCTGTACGGCTATCCCACATTTGTTGGCCATGTTGTGCAGGATGCAACAGGCCAGGAATAGCCCACAAGCCTTTGAGGCGCTGTACTGTAGGGCACCGCCAGAGGTGTTCAGGCACAGAAATGTGCCTTCAGCATCCCGAACACCCGCCGATGACATATATGTGGTGGCGTAGCTCATTGTAGTGTTGCGATGGGGTCGAGGCCGCCGGTAGGGTGAGCAGCCAGGGACGGAGTGGGTATCCACTGTCACCTGTGTGTAGAGGGCAGAGGTTATTTTGTGATCAGCATCACCTGCTCCAGGCCATGTAGGCCACTACCCATGCCACATCTGGCCATGCCCCCAGGCCCTATGATTGTCCATGTGGTTTGCATACTCACCCACTAGGTGTCCAGTGGGGATGTTCCCACTCTCGAATCTGTGGCACAGTGCCGACTGGTGCCAGATGAAAGAATCATGTGCTCCCCCAGGGTGCATGGCACAGACATTGATCATGCGCCCCCTGGCATCGCACACCAGCTGGCAGTTGATGCTGGCATAGCCCTTGCGATTTATGTATGTGGCCCCCTCGGGGCCAGGTGGCATGCGTATGGCCACATGGGTGCAGTCTATTGCCCCTAGCATGCCAGGCATACGTGCTACCCTGTGGAACTCCTGTATGTTTGCTGTGCACTCCGCCGCTGTGCTGGGGAAATGGATGTACTCCACAGCATGTGGCAGCAGTGCTCTGAGGAATTGGGTGAGGTGGCGTGATGTGGCTGACTGGGTTATACCTGTGGTGTCCCCAGTTGGTCTCTGGAAGTCCCGTGGTGAGCAAGCATATGCAGGCTGTTACCTTAGTCTCCACTGACAGGGCATGGCTCCGCTGTGGGGTGCCTACATCACATCACTGCACCGCTCACAGAGCTGCCTCAGAATTGCCCTATTCACGCGGTACCAGCCCACAATCTCAGAATCAGTGTACAGCTCAAAGCTGGTGCGGGCTCGGTACTGCCTGTTGGGGTCATACCACCGATGGGCCCTTCCATGGCCACGCCCCCTGCCGCCCACCTTCTCACCCCCCTCATAATGGCCTCCATTTGGAAGGTGGCACTGGCCATGTCCCTGACTTGTGTTCACCCCCCCGGCAGCTGTTGCTGTATTTCCCCCACTGTCCTGGCTGCTACTTCCCCTGCACCAGGTACACCTGCCTGTGCTGGCCTCTGTGCTGTGTGGCTCCCCACTCCATCCCTGTACCTGGCTGTTCAGCATGTCCTTTCCCTGGCCTGCCCTGTTTGTGCCTCCTGCCCTGTCTGTCTGGCTAGAGTTCTGCCTCATGAGGCTTCCCTGTAGTGTTCTTGCACCTCTCCCTTGCTCCTTTTTATTTTAGTTCATTTCCACTATTGCGCAACTTCCGCTTGCTCCCCTGTTGTGCATGGCGCAAGTCGTTGAATATTGCACTGCGCCATTTATGCATGGTTCCTCCCCCTTTGGTTACGCATGCCTTCATTATCATTGCGCTGTTGCTCAGCATGATTTCGGGGGTGCAACTGCCTCCTGCTGAATATCGCAGAATGACGCAATTTCGGACTTGCACAGGCACAACCCTATTATGCATGGCTCAACTCTTTTGAATATCTGGGCCTAAGTCCCTTATTCTGCTAGTTTCCTGAATGGTTATCACCAAAGTTTTTTTTTCTTTTGTTCCCTGTATTCTGTTATCTTCCTGTGGCCAGGACAGGCTGGGCTCCCTTCAGCTCTGCTCCACCAGTCCCCATCATTCTGCATCCAGGACCAGCTAAGCTCCCTTCAGCTCTTTTCCCACAATCCTGCATCTCCCCAGGACTTACTTGAAGGCTGGAATACCCCCATGATCCCCCCGTGATGAGGTCAAGAGGGGGAGGGCCATCTTCCCCCATGAAGCACAAATCAAGTCTTTGGCATCTGGGTCCTGGTGATGCATTGGGTGAGGGATCAGGTGGCAGGCTTCATATACTCCTGTCCTGCCACCATTTTCCTGTTTTCTTTCTTACCCATACTGGAGCATACTTGTCAATTTACACATGTTGAGCCATGCACATGCTGCAAGATCCCACAGCACCTCTCTTCTTCTGCTGCTCCCATCCTGCACCACAACCAGGCCTCCACCTGGTGGCAGTCATTCAGCAGAGCATGCCGTGCTCCCCCTCCAGATGCTCGATCCTCTCCCTCCCTCCCCAGCCAACTCCTGGCAGCCTGTGCTTGTTTCCAAACATGGGTCACTGGCATGGAGCAAGATTCGGCATCTAGTGCTTCAACCCTCAGTGCTACCAGGCTGGCGATATCACCAATGTTTAGCATATGGCCCTGATTTTGGTCCTTTCTCTCTTATTTTGTAAGCCTTTTCACTGACTTACATGGTAGGGTGTTGAGAATTATGCACCTGTTCTTTAATTTCCCTCCTTTGGGAATGTGGCCTGATTTTCCTTCATGTCAAATTTAAGTACTGTAGGTGTACTGGGGTATATTCAGGCGCCTACTACACATGCAGTATTGAATAATTTATCCATGACAAAATCAGTATTGGTTCCTTAGAAGTGGTGTATGGCTGCTGTAGATTCTCTTCTGCATTGTTGTAACAGAACACAGGGTGCAGGGTGGAGGGGCACTCTGTCTGAGCTCTGCAGGAAGGGTGTGGTAAACAGTCTGTACAGACAGACTAGCTCCAGAGCCTGAAAGAGTGAGTTACAGTATCTCAGAGTTAATTGGGGCAGAGACACTTTATCTCTTGCCAGGTAGAAGCTCACTAGTTTCCCTGCAAGGGAGATATCCCCACCTTTGAGATAAATGGCAGTGGACAGTTCCAGAGACTGACCCTCTGTAGATCTCAGCACAATGCATTTAGATCAAGAGTTCATGTGACTAGTGAATAACATCTATAGAACATGATTGCCTAGGTGTGAGATTGCTATCCGGCTTGGGTTCTTTGGGTCCAGATTAAGTGTATGTATCTATTGTCTTTAGAAACTGAGTTTTTACTGTACATATGAACCTACCATTATATTTTGTTTTGTTTTTACTGAGGAAAAGAACACCAGAACTCTGATCTGTGATCAAGTATTAAATATTCAGTAAAATTAATGATGTGTCAAGCTCTGGCCAGAGCCACAAACTGGATCTGTAGTGATCTGAATATGTACCATCATTCCTTTGGCTGAGAATTAGGTCCTGGTGTGACCAGCTGATGTTTGGAGACCTAGGGGTCTATTGCCTGCCTCAGGGAGGTGCAGTAGAAAGTAGAAGAATGTGATTTTTATGTCCTTTCCTCATGGGCCTTTCACCTCATAGGAGCCAGTAAGAAACATAGAAACCTAGAATTTGTCGGAAGATAAGGACAGCTTGGCCCACCCAGTCTGCCCATTTCCCTACCTACTGGATAAGCTACAGATCCTAGTTAACCAGCAGCCTACTTCTTCCTACCCCAACCCCCCAGAATTGCCTTATGACCATCCCATGCATGCTTGAATTCCACCACTGATTTTGACTCCACAACCTCCTCCGGAAGGCCGTTCCATGCCATCCACAACCCTCTCTGTGAAAAATGCTTCCTTAAATTACCTCTAAGCTGCCCCCTCTATCTTCAAATTATGCCCTCTTGTTCTTGTACACCTCTTTTTTGAAGATACTACCTCTTGGACTTTGTTGATTCCTTGAGGTACTGAAAGTTTCTATCATGTTCCCCCCTCTCCCTCCTTTCCTCGAGGCTATACATATTAAGCTCCTTAAGTCTCTCTTCATATGTCTTCCGGTGCAGATCCTGCACTATTTTAGTTGCCCTCCTCTGGACAGCTTCCATCCTGTCTATGTCTTTACGGAGATTGGGTCTCCAGAACTGCACACAGTACTCCAGATGGGGTCTCACCAGCTGTCTGTACAGAGGGACAATAATTTCCTGTTTTCTACTGGTGATGCCTCTCCCTATGCATCCCAGTATCCCCCCAGCCCTCCTTGCTGCCCTCTCACATTGCTTGCCCATCTTTAGGTCATCTGATATGACTACCCCCAGGTCCCTTTCCATTTTTGTTGTTGTTAGTATCTCACCCCCCATTGTGTACTCTTCCCTGGTTTTTGTTTGCCAGGTGCATTACCTTGCACTTTTAGCATTGAATCTAAGCTGCCATACATTTGACCATTCCTCTAACCTTGCCAAGTCCCTTCTCATCCTTTCCACCCCACCCTGTGCATCAACTCTGTTGCAGATCTTAGTGTCATCTGCAAAGAGACATACTTTTCCTTCCAGTCCTTCTGCAATGTCGCTTATAAAGATATTGAAGAGGACGGTCCTAATACTGAACCCTCAGTGCACCCACTAGTAACCCTCCTTTCTTCTGAGTGGACTCCATTTACTATTACTTTCTGTGTCCTATTCTCCAGCCAATTCTTTACCCAGGCTGTCGCCTTGGGACCCACTCCCAGGCTGGCTAACTTGTATATTAATCTTTTGTGTGGGACTGTCAAATGCCTTGCTAAAGTCTAGGTAGGCCATGTCCACCCCTCTCTGATCTACTACTTTGGTCACCCAGTCAAAGAAATCTATCAGATTCATCTGGCATGACCTTCCACTGTGAATCCATGCTGCCTAGGGTCCTGTGCCCCTCTGGCCTCTAGATACTCGACAATTCTTTTCCTTTAGAAGTGATTCCATCATTTTCCCTATCACTGAGGTTAAACTAACAGGTCTATTGTTTCCTGCTTCTGCCTTGCTCCCACTTTTGTGAAGGGGAATCACATCTGCCCTCCTCCAGTCCTCGGGTACCACCCCATCCTCCCATGATTTGTTAAAAAGGGTAGTCAGTGGTGTCACTAGTTCTACCCTTAGCTCTTTTAGAATTCTGGGATGAATCCCATCAGGCCCCATTGCTTTGTCCCCCTTCAGTTAAAGTAAGGTGGGAGGTGGTGAGCTAGCACTTGGAACAGCCATAGTTCCTCAGTGGGTATCTAGCCACCTGATAAGCAGCATGCTCACAAGCTCTCTGACACTCCTACTAGGGGTCGGTGTTGACAGGAAGATTACACAAAGATGATGAAGTGTGCTATGCCCCAGAATGACTACAGGATCTCTAAATGCTTATAACTATATAAAGACTAAAGGCCAACAAGCTAGCCCTGAATCTCAAAAAAACTCAGGCTATGCTCTTTGGATTCCTGGCCAAAATCAAAGCATGTTCTGCACCTCTGAGAGTCACTGGAGCTGATGGATCCCTTGTGAGGGTCGCTGACTCCCTCAAATACATGGGAGTCACCCTCGACCCTCAGCTTGACTTGTCTCTGCATATTTGTAACATAAGACAGCAAACAGTAAGCTGGGGCTGGCATACAGAGCGAAAAACAGTCTTATGCTAGCAGCGTGGTTTGCCCTGAATAAAGGTGTACTCCTCCCTATGCTCTGTTATGAGCTTATAACCTTCATCCATGCCACCAAATTTAGTCTGTCAAAATGGGATTTTGCATATATCAATGTATGTCAATTTGCCCTCTCTGCCCCTTGTCTCACTAATCATTGTGAGCTATATAACAAATTTGCATGGCTCTCCCCAGGCAATAACAGGACTTTTGTATTGGGCTGCTGCACTGACAATGTAGTCAGAGCAGCTACTCCTCCAGTGCTAGTGGGGCTTTTAAGCCTGCAAACTCCACATATTAAGGTCTAATGACTCATCTGTGTTCCATGTTCCAAAAACCCGTATGCTAATGGATGACAGGGCATTCACTGTCAGGGCTCTAAGGATATGAAATTCCCTTCTCACTCATGTTTGCATTGTCTCCTCCCACACTGGTTTCAGGAGCTCCCTCTGGGATTATCTGAAGCTCACCTCAGCATGTATCTAAGGTATTAGTGTCCCTTTTTTACAATGTGTTGCACTTTATCATTCTTTCAGGTCTCCATCTAGAGTCCAGCTTGATCTGAGTTTTTAACTTGGTTGTCAAATTCTTTACCTTGTTATGTGATGTTTTTGATTGCCTCTCTGTTAAATTCTGCATTGTCTGTATATTTTCTCTGAAATCCTGTTAATCCTTGCTTTGCCTGTAAATTCCCTGTAATCTCCCGGGTGGCCCAGAAAATAGGCATACGTTTGTCTAGTGTGCTTACCTGGTAAACAAAAGCTTAATAAATAAATATGTAATGAATATGTGGTCAGAAGATGTAATGAAGACAGACCTTGCTTGACTCTACACCACTATTGCTGACTATGATCTTTCGGTGTTTGTCTCCTTGGTGCCCCTCAGGCTTCTACACCCCTTGTCCCCTGAACTTGTAAATATTGTATAGGACCCTGCCAGACTGTTCCGTCTGATGGGGAGGCTCCTCAAGTCACCGATTACCTTCTGTGGGTGGAGAGCAGTTAAGAGAAGTAGAACTGCATAGGAAGATTTATTTTCTCAAGATATAACTTAGCATATGATTTAACTAATGCACTCTTTATTATTACTGTACAGGAAGGTGTTTCTTTGAATGCTCTTAGAAATCTGAACACCAACAATGGATACTGCACAGTGGCTATGTGTATTCCCACCAGCATCTGTGACTTCACTGCAACTGGACCTTCACTCTCCTGACCTTATGTGCTGCAGATCTGTTAGGACCTGTGTCATTGGGCTCCTGCTTTTCTTCTTCCTTCTTTCTATCTTCCCTAACCACTGGGTTTCCAGGTACACTGTCACGTATTTCTCTTTCACATGGTGCCATGTCTTTGTTTTTACCTCCTTCATAGAACTTAAGAGTTGCTTAAAAGTGACAGATTTTATTCACAGTGGTAAACAAAACAAGTGAAATAAGACATCCTTGCTGAACCCAGACTGGGTCCATTTAAACATAAGCTATGCTAGTTACTTATACAAAGTAGTTGTGATTGCTTTTCTTAGCTGGACCTTGATGGGCGCGCACCATGGAACTCTGGAACTCTCCTCTAGCACTTAGACAATTTTGGCACTAGCCACTGAAATTATGCCAGCACTATCTTGCCCTAACTACTCCTACCCACTCTCCTATCTAATCTCTTTCACCCTTGGTCACCCCCCCCGCAACTGCCCAAACTTCCCATCATCTTCCCCTGCCACCCTTCCCCCTCTCCATTGTGCCTTCCCCCTTCCATTGACTAAGCCCACTCTGGCTGCTTCTTTTGGTATCCATCTCTCCTCTAAGCCTTCAAAACACCCCTCCCACCACTCTTCGACATTACCTCCTCTGGCTAATTCCCGCACTGTCCTACCTACTCTATAAGCTCATAAACATGTTAAGTTACCTTACTTACTTCATATTAACCTGTGTTCATTGTAAATTGTTTGGTTCTGTGGTATATTGTATAACATATTGTGGTCTTTGTATATTGCTATAATCACTGTATTCTAATTTGACTCTGCATACCTTTACAAAATGTATTATCAATTGTATAATCTGTTATGTCTCCTGTGTCCTGTTGTTTTTATTTACTTATTTGTTGAAATATTTTGCCAGGAATGGCACATTGAGCAAAAGAATCTCATCTCCTGGTGTGATCTGGGGGAAGGGGGTACAGAGGAAGGATAACTCACAGGTTATCAAGTCACATTGTACAAGTTACAGAAGAATAACAGAGCATTTAGTAGCATAGTTGATAGAAAACATGACTCTGAGGCACATAACGCATATAGTAAAACATTGAGGCAGCAAACATAGAATACTAAGTACATACTGGGGCAGAACGAGACCAGGCACGAGACAGGAAGTGCAGGGTTGGGTAAACATATACAAGTCAGCTACAGTAGCACAGGCTAGGAGCCACTATAAGCCAGCTTCAGTAGCACAAGCTAGGTGCCACTGGTCAGGCAGTCAGGGGGGGTGGGGGGTCTAAAAGGCACTTGTGGGTGTTAAGTGCAGGAGCAGTTCACCATGAGGTAGTTTGCCAGGGCAGTGGATGGGGAGAGGGTGGTGGTGGAGGAGCGGCGAATTTGAGGGGGGAGGTCATTCCAGAGTTTAGGAAAGTGGTGTGAGAAGGCAGCTTGGCCTATGTTGGTCCTGCGTATAGGGATTAGTAATTGACAAGAGTCAAAGCACCTGAGGGCATGAGCGGGGGAGCAGGTTGGCTGTAGCAAGAATGACAGATAAGATGGGAAGGCGCCCAGCCAGAATTTAGAAACAAATTTTGTACAGTGCAGAAGGCGGTGACTGGTGATGGAAGGGAGTGCAAGGGAACAGTAGAGATCACAGTGGTGGGTGTGAGAGGGGCATCAAGGGCAAAATGACAGAAAGCATTGAAAAGGGGGTCCAGTCAAGATAAGGTGGCCTTGGGTGTGGCACTATAGACTCTATCATAGTTATCAAATAATGGCAGGATGATCTTCTGTACTAGATCACGTCTCATGACAAGAGGGAGGCTATTGCAGTTCCCATAGAGGGCACCAAGCTTGGGGCACAGCTTTTTTAAGACTGCATCAATGTGGTTGGAGAAGGAAAGGTGGTGGTCTAACCATACTCTTCGACACCGGAAGGTAGTGACATCCTCCAGTGTTGTCCCATCCAGGGTGTGGAAGGAGGGAAGGGAAGGGAGGGGGACCTAGCCAGATGCTGTCTAGTACTGAAGGTCATGGAGATCATTTTTTTAACATTGAGGGAGAGCTGTTGAGAGCTGAACCAGAGCTGGACTTTGTTGAAATTGGCCTGGAGGTTGGAGGCTACTTCTTCCGTGGAGGAGTCGGTGGTGATTAAGACCGTGTTGTCTGAGTACATATGGATGGAAGCTGATAAGCAGATTAGTTGCAGGTCATAAACAAAAACAGAGAATAGAATGAGGCCGAGTGCTGACCCTTGGGGGACACCAGTTTTCATAGGGAGGGGGGAGGAGATGGCATCAGCAATTCTTACCGATTGAGTTCGGCCTGTGAGGTATGCAAAAAATCAGTTGGTGGCAGAATCAGAGAGGCCAGCTTCCAAAAGGCTCGATAGCAGCAAGGGGTGGGTGACCATATTGAAAGCTTTGGTGAGGTCAATGAAAATGGTCAAGGTGGTCAGCCCATTATCCATTCCAGAGAGGATAGTGTCAGTGAGCATTAGTAGGGAGGAGGCAGTGGAATGACCCTTCCTGAACCCAGACTGGATTGGTATGAAGAAATTGGAGACTGAGAGAAAGGAATAAGTTGGGTGAGCACTAGGTGTTCTTGTAGTTTTGCAAGAGTTGGGAGGAGGGAGATGGAGCGGTAGTTTGAAGTGGAGGTGGAAGCCCCCCCTTTGGGAAGTGGGATAACAACGGTGTGCTTCCATGACTAAGGGACAGCTGCAGTGGCAAAGGAGAGATTAAGAAGGTTGGCGAGTGGAGTAGCTACTGCAGGGGTGGAAAGGTATAGGAGTTTGGTGTCCAGCCTGTCAAGGGATTCACCTCTCAATGGGTTGAGTGACAAAAGAGCATCAAAGGCTTCGGTTGGTGAGATGTCTTTGAAGGCGACAGTGCAAGGCCTGTGTGCTTTCATAGTGTCTGAAGTAGGTCTGCATGGTGCAGGAGTGAGTAGAGAGGAGAGAAGAGTCGAGGCACAAGAAGAGAATTATGAGTTAAACTCATTGGCAACATCATGGGAGTCCAAAATAGTGGTGCTGTTTACTAATAGGAGCGCTGCTGATGTGGAACCTTTGTAAAAGAGCTTCTGGCTCAAAGATATTTCAATTCCTAAATTTTAATTAAATAAAATAAATAAAAAAACTTTTTTGTTCAAAATAACACAGTGTTTTTTTAATTAGTGCTCTATAAATGTACAACAGCTGCCACCTCAGCCTGCCACCTGATAAAAACCTAGAGGTGCTCAAAGCACTCTGGTGTGAGGTTGTCATCTCCATTTTAGGGAAGTAGTATAGCCTAGAGGTTACAGAACCACGCTGTAAACCTAGAAGATCTGGATCTGAAACATATAACTGCCACTCACCTAGTGTGTAACCCTATCCACATCACCTAACCTCCATATGCTACCCAGAGTCCCCCTGAAATCAGTTCAGTGTGCCTTTCCCAGCCATAAATTCTTAAATAAAGATAACTTTTTGTCTTGCAGATGTCTTTTTATTGAACAATAATAAAGGAGCTTATTTGCAGCATTACTTACTGACTGCTTTATGGTTCATGAGTGCACATTTGCTCTTTCCCAAGCCTGAGAGACTGAAGTCCCTCAGGATCACCACTGCATGTAACTTGGCTGTTCTTGTAATTTCCCTAACCAGGTGGACATCATGCTGTGCTAAACTGTTTGGGGGCCTGTAGCATGCCCACCAAGGTAATACTTTTGCATTTATTTTTCTCTGACTCAACCCAAATTGACTGTATGGTAATGTTTCCCCCTGATGTTCTCCTTGTCCTCCAGTGATTCCCTCCCTTATGAAGGCAATCACCCAACCCTTTTTTGTCAGACCTATCCTTTTGGTATTGTCTGTAGCCCTTTATCCTGGTATTTCAGTAATTTTCTTCACCCCACAGGGTCTTTGTGAGTGCCAGGTGAGGAGAATAACTCGGTAATTATATTTTAGACCACCTTTATCTGAAAATGGTCTGACTAAGGGCAAACTTCTGTCTTGAATGCTGATGCCTCATATATTTTAGGCATTTCCAAAAGAACAAACTCTGGTCAGAGATAAAATGGCTGCTTCAGAATGGCGAGTCAAAGTGAAAAGCACTCGGAGCTCCCTCCATGCTTGATATCATACTTGTACCATGCCCATGATGACTGCAGTTACAGAAGTGCACATATGTGATTCTCGTGCATGTGAAATGACATCATGGTGGCCATCTTGTGCATGGCGGCCTCCTTTGTTTCACCCACAACTGTGGAAGTGACAGGCAGAAACAAAATAGTGCCCCTGCAGTGGGTGGTTGTGCAGCCTTCGGAGGGGAGGGGCAGTGGAAAACGAACATTGTGGACATGACTGCAGCATTGTGGAAGCATGCCAGAGAGGTACTGTATCCAGTCATGTGCTTCTACAGTTCCTTCTCTCTCTTACTTTATAGCAATATGATAGCATGGCTCCGCCCATGCAGCTGTAAAAAGGAAAGTTCTTGTCTATAAATCTTTCTGCTATGCTGAGTGCCCAGGAAACTCTTTGTTACACTCCTCAATTTAAGTTGGGATGTTGAAAGCAGCAGAGCAACTGAACTGTACTGTCTTTTAAGTAGATGTAGAAAAGCTGCAGTACACAATTCATAGTCACATATGGAACTATGCAATCATCATAAACAGTAATGACAATTTATGAGGACAAATTTGATCCTGGTTCAGAAAAAGCAAAGTAAGGACTACTATTGTATTTTCATTGAAAAATTCTTAAACAGTGCAGTTAGCAGCTTAAGGGGTCGCTGTCAATCTCATTATTTGTAAAATCTGATGTTACTGTATTTTTTAAATAAAATATTAAATTATGGCATAACAATTATGTGTATGCTTTTTGTTTTTATTTTGACAAGGTCACATTCATATGGTTTTAACTGGAAAATGCATCCAGGGTCACACTGGTGTTACCACACCACTACAGACATGTTGTTTACATTTTCCCCCAGGTAACATTCACTGGCTGTGGAGCGGCTGTATTATGTGCTCATACACGATAGAGCTCTTTGTCATGACACGTGAATGGGCTGTTAGTTCATGCTGTAAGTGTAAGAAGTGGAGCTTCAGATACATTTGACAGTCAGTGAGGTAAAGCCTGTTTTTGTCATTGGTGAATGATAAAAGTTTTTTTTTTATTACAAATTCTCTAACTTGTCATGTTATATTGGGGGCAGTTTCTCACATGCATTGCCAATGATTTTATTTTTATTATTATTTGTAACGTTATCAGGCAATCTTATTCAGGAAGCAGGAAGAGTGGGATTGTAGACCTCCTGACTAGTTGGACTGCATCTCAAGTACTACATATGTAATATACTTACTGGACACAGTGTAACATTGTGCTTAGTTACTAGGCACAATATTGTAGGTGCCAGTATAATTTGGGGCATTTTAAACTTATTTTATTTTTGCTCCTGTTGCGAGTGTGCAGGCTGACCCCTGTTCTACTTCCAGGTCAGGCAGCCTGTTATAACGAGCCCTGCTATGAGTGGGCGAGTGACAGACTGTGTGCACTGTGTAACAGCAAGGAGTGCAGCATTTTTTAGCCAGCTCCATACTAGTGTAAATGAAATATTGAAACTGTGTACTGCATCGTGTCTATTTAACATCTTAAATCACTCTAGAGTGGAGTGTTCAGGAGCCCTTCAACAGGAAGCAAGAAGAGTGGGATTGTAGTCCTCCTGACTAGTTGGACTACATTTCAAGTACTACCTATGTAATATGCTTACTGGACACAGTGTAACATTGTGCTTAGTTACTAGGCACTATATTGTAGGTGTCAGTATAATTTAGGGCATTTTAAACTTATTTTATTTTCACTCCTGTTGTGAGTGTGCAGGCTGACCCTGTTCTACGTCTGGGTCAGACAGCCTGTTATAATGAGCCCGGCTATGAGCGGGCGAGTGACAGACTGTGTGCACTGTGTAACTGCAAGGAGTGCAGCATTTTTTAGCCAGCTCCATACTAGTGTAAATGAAATATTGAAACTGTGTACTGCATAGCATCTATTTAACATCTTGAATCACTCTCGAGTGGAGTGTTCAGGAGCCCTGCAACAGGAAGCAGGAAGAGTGGGATTGTAGACCTCCTCACTAGTTGGACTACATCTCATGTACTATGTATATAATATACTTACTGGACACAGTGTAACATTGTGCTTAGCTACTAGGTGCTATATTGTAGGTGTCAGTATAATTTGGAGCATTTTAAACTTATTTTATTTTTGCTCCTGTTGCAAATGTGTGCAGGCTGACCCCTGTTCTACTTCCAGGTCAGGCAGCCTTTTATAATGATCTCTGCTATGAGCAGGGTGAGTGTGGGCTGGGCGTGCACGTGCTTGCGTGCGTGAAGACGTGCACATAGATATGTGCTTCTAGCATGTGTTATGCATGTTCAGCGTGGCAGTGAGGCAAGAGCATATATTTCATTTGGCACTGAGAAGTTTAGTTTACATTCTTAGAACCTACAGTGTTAAGGGCAATTAAAAAGCATATTTTAGCCATCTTGGATTGTTCAATAGTACTAAGCTTTATAAGAAACTGTGTCTTTATTTTGTTTACCTTGGATATCAGTACATAAATAAAGGACTCTATCTGCTAAGCGTTGTATTCATTGACTCAGGTACAGTTCAAACATGGCTGATTTTATAACTACTATTAGTGTAGATATAGGCATGTTATGCTTATGCCACTCTTGTAACATGTATTCCTTTCATGTTAATACATAAAATAAAGACACAAATTACAAATGTACAAAATTTACTTTAAATGAAGAATTACAATTTGAGATACATTCATTTGGAGATAGATTACTGATGTTAGAAGCCAGCCGAAAAAGTATGGCTATCAGACTACAACCAAATACTAGCGTGAGAAGTCAATCATTAAACATTATTACTGGAGGACAGAACTTAGGGCAAGTTGATCTTACTGACTTCCAAACCAGCATTACTACACTAGAAGTTAATAATAAAAAAGGAATAACTCCAGATTTACCACCATTAGTTGTGTCACATAGTAACAACAAAAAAAGACCTTGAGAAAATTATCCCATTGCTAATACACAGAATGATTGGTTCATAGTAAAAAATTCTAAGGTGGCTAAAAAGGGACGAAGAGCTAGTACGTTTGACTTGCTCCAGCAAACAAATTTACTGTACTTAATATATATGATGATGATCAGGCTAGTACTACACATAGCAAAAATGTATCCCCTCTATTATCAATTAATTCAAACACAATTGAACAAACTACTGTTCCAAACTTACTACCAACTGAAAATTTACCACATCACCCTTCTTGTGAAATTAATTTAATGAATCTTAGGGCTGATGCTACTAATGAACCATGGTTTGTATTGGGTGACTCTATAATCAAAAAATTTGGTTAGACAAATGTGTAACCCTGATAAGGCTTCCAGAACATTGTCTTCCTTTGGTGGGGCAAAAATAAGTGACATTACCTTAATGCTAGATAACATCTTAGCTAACTCAGATAAACCTTCTTTTATTATTCATACAGGAGCAAACAATGTATTAAGATAACCACTTATTAAAATCAAACATGACATTGTAGCAATGGCTAACAAACTCACAGATTTAAACTGTAAATTTGCTTTTTCCAAAATCTTACCTATTCCCAAAGCCTCACAGTTTAATACAAATAAAATAAAAGCCCTAAATAACTGGTTAAGAAACTGGTGTACTAAACAACAAATTGGTTGTATAACTCATTGGGAAGAGTTTTGTTATGAAGAGGAACTTTTTTCATGGGATGGCCTTCACTTAAGTAGTAGAGGGAATAATCTGCTGGGTAAACACATATTGGCATATATCCAAAACAATTTAAACTAGCACATCAGGGGGAGATCCCTAATTTTGTGGATTTTCTTAAAAATGGACTTGGTATAAACAATATTAATTCAGGAAATGCTAAAACATCAAACTCCAAACAGTATAAAGAAAACAATTTTAATATACTGCTCCTAAATGCAAGAAGTCTATTGAACAAAATAGATGAGTTATCACATTTTATGACTACTAATAGTATAGACATATGTGGGGTAACTGAATCCCAGTTTAAAAATGAGGACTGGGCTACCCAAATACCAGGATATACTAAATTTGAGAAAAATTGGCTAAACACTAGGGGAGAAGGAGTAGTATTATATGTAAAAGACACATGTAAGTGCTATACATCAGTTAATACTCAATACTTGGATAATACTAGTGAATTATTATGGATTAAAATAATTCTTACAATTGTACAATTACAGTAGGCTTGGGTTATAGAGCACCTAAATTAAACAAATATGATAATGCTGCATTTATAAAATATATCAAAGACAATCTAGTAGATAAAGATTTTATATTAATGTGAGATTTTAATCTCCCAAACATCAACTGGCATACCAGTAAGGGAAGTTCTAATCCTGAAATAACATTTTTAGATCGCATGAAAATAAATAATATGCAACAACTAGTCACATTACCTGCAAGAGATAAAAAATATATTGGACTTAGTTTTTACCAACATTGAAAATGCTAGTACACAAGTTAAAATTGCTCACCCTTTGTCTAACAGTGATCATAATATGATTCCTACAACTATGTGCCTTACTTAAGCCCCAGTTTTAATTGGCTGCTCAGTTATAAAAACTTTAATAAAGCTAACTATGCTAGTTTTAAAGAAGTTCTTAATAACTGGAACTGGGCTACTGATCTTGCAGATTGCGATTTTGAAGAAGCTTGGAATAAAATTGATGAAAAACTACAATATTGTATTAATTCTTGGGTTCCAATTAGGAAAAAATGCAATAATAATAAAAGAGTTCCACTATGGTGGAACACAAATACAAAAAAAAAGCTTGGTTAAAAAGCAAAAGCGATATAAAAAATATAAAATAAAACTTCAATAACTATTGGAATTTACATAAAACAGCAGCTAATAAAAGCAAGAATTTGATAAAAAAGCAAAAGCAATCACTAGAAGAGAAACTGGCCATAACTGTAAAAGATAACAAAAAATCATTTTTTAATTATATTCTTTCATTAAAACAAAATATTTGTCCTATAGGTCCTATACATACTTCAGGTTCAGAAGCCATTATAACCAATGAAACTGAGATTGCAGCCCACTTAAATGATTATTTCTTAAATGTGTTCAAACCCAAATGTACTGCTTATTCACTTAAATTGCCGACTGATATTTCTTTTAACCCAATATCTGAACAGGAAGTTATCGATAGTATAAGCTTATTAAAAACCTGTGGGTCACCACTTCCTGATGGCATTCCACCAACATTTGTAAAACATTTAATTGAATCACTAATTGGTCCCCTGAGATTACCATTTAACCATTCTTTGAGCACTAGTACTATTGTACCTTCTTGGAACAAAGCCATAGTTATCCCATTGCATAAAAGTGGCAGCAAAAGCCTAGTACAAAATTACAGACCTATAAGTTTTACTGCTGTATTTGTAAATTGCTAGAAAGGATATTAAAAAACAGAATAACCATTCAGTTGGAAGAAATGGGCCACATTGACATTTATCAGCATTGTTTTGTTAAAGGAAGATCGTGCCAAACTAACCTTCTACATTTTCTTGAACCAGTCAGTGAAGCACTAGACAATGGATTATCAGTGGGCATAATATTTTTAGATTTTTCAAAGGCATTTGATTCTGTATCTCATCAGGTGCTTATTAAACAACTTGAGTTTCTAAAAATTCATCTAGATAATATAAAATGGATTAATGCTTGGTTATTGGAACGTATACAGCAAGTTTCTGTTAAAGGTTATCTGTCTGAATGGGGTCTGGTGACTAGTGAAGTTCCCCAGGGCTCAGTTCTGGGACCAACTCTCTTCAATATTTTGATTTCCACTATGAGTTTACTAACAAATACATGTTGGCTTCCTAAATTTGCTGATGATTGCAAACTAGGAACTATAATATCAGATGCAATTCCAGCAATTAATCTACAAAACAACCTAACTCATCTGGTTGAATGGTCTAAATAATATGACTTACTGTTTAATGAATTCAAATGTAAAGTAAAGCACCTGGGTGAGAATAACCCTTCTTATACATATACAATGAACAATATTGAGGTTCAGACGGTAAATCAGGAAAAAGATCTAGGTGTTTTTCTATCTAAAGACTTTTCCTTTGATGAACATATTACTACTGCAGCAAAAAAAGGAAATAAAATATTAAGCTGTATTCTAAGAAATATTAAAAGTAGGGACAAAAACTGTATTATTCCTTTGTATGTCAGTCTAGTTAGGCCTCACTTAGAATACTGTTCCTCGGTTGTTGCTCCATATTTGATAAAAAATAAAAAACTTATAGAAAAGATACAGCGTAAAGTGACAAATAAAGTCTCTAAATTAAAAATACTTGACTATAAAACTAGATTAAAAAGAATAGGTCTTTATTCAATGGAATATAGAAGACTGCATGGTGATTTATGTCTGACATACAAAATATTCCAAGTTGATGCAGTTTTAGAAACAATAGGCCTAGTTAGGCACCAATTGATGGCCAATACCAGATCTCATTCTTTGAAACTAAGAGGTACCCAGAATAACACTTTAAGAAGAAATATGTGGTTCTCACAAAGAGTGATTAACACCTGGAATAAGCTTCCTTCCAATATAGTATTGAGTTCTACTCTTGACTCTTTTAAAACAAACTTAGATCTATATATGGGTGACATTAAGGCTGAATTACACCAGTGAGAGTGGTGGTGAGTTCATTAAGGGTTCTGCCCACCAAACCCGTACAAATCCTATGATTCTATGAGTATACTGGTGAAGTGATGATACTTCAAAATGAAATGACATAAACCCAACCATTTCTCTCTCTGCCCACTTTACCACCCACATACCCCCAACCTCCTCACATATGTGTAGCTCGTCTCAGTCCCCATTAGCCAATCTGATACATTTTCAAACCACCACCATTCTCTTCCCCCATCAAGAGATAAAGTGAGACATTCTAAATTCCCATACAAATTGTATAGCAAAGTGAAAAGAAATAAAAATGACCCTTTCCAGCTTTCCATGCACTGTGCCACCCACTTACCCTTAACCTCCTTACACAACTCTTTCAAGTGTTTATCCATCATGGAGGCAGTGCAGCACAGTGGGTTAAGGCTCTAAGCTACAGCTCTGGAGACCTGGGTTTGAATCCCACAGCTACCTAGTTATATACTGTGTGATCCTGAGCATGTCACTTAACTTCCTTGTGCTCCTAGGTGGCATCTGGAAACAAGTTTCAGCTTAATATGCTACTACTGGTTAAACAATGTTCCCTTCCCTTCCCCTAATGACTCTGGTACAATTTGCCCCCACCCCATCAAGAGGTAATGTGACTCAATGACCATCTCTGTAAATATTACACTGCAAACTGGAATGCAACCCCCCCCCAACATTGCTGTCCTCTGTGTGCTCTACTACCTACCTACCCCCACCTCCTCACATATATTTTTCTAATCTTGGTCCCTCAAAACTTCTCCTCCTGGAACTGGAACTCAAATCCTCACTTTCTCATGAATAGCTGATTCTGTCATGTCAGACTGTACTGAAATAAATGGAGCCCGTTCATGTCAGTGTGCCCATTCATTTCAATGTTTTTTCCTTACTTTGTGACTTTTTGTTTTGTCATATTTTTACCTAATTCCTTCTGCCGTGGTCTTCTTTACCATCACCCTGATGAACAATACTGGTAGCAACATGCAAATTTACCTCAGAAAAGATGTTTGGGAAGTATGCCATTCTGCAGTGAAAACACCAATTCTGGATTTGGCTTTGGATCAGTTTTGCCCCCTTTCTTTTGATTGTCTCTAACCTGTCAATGTCCTTCCTCAATGTTATGTTCAGACCTTCATACTGTATCCCAGGTGCAGTGTGTGAACCTCTTCATTTCCCAATCATGACAATTTCACTATTATAACTCTTGGTATTAATTTGTTCATTTTACCTTCTGCACTACTGATGCCCAACAACTACAAAGCAAATACAAGCAAGCAAGCAAACTTTCAGTGTAATTGCTTTAATTATCCCGTTAACAGTGAAACCAGTAGTTTGTCGTTCAAGTCTGTTCATGTGGCGGAACTGGTGATCAGTGTTCATGCAGTTTAAATCAGTAAAGACTGCACTGCAGAGACTCACCTGGTAGCCTGAATCTGTCTTTATTTCATTTGAAAAATATTAGTGCTATGATTGAAGTACCAACTACTTGATTGGAAGTTCATTCCACATCTTGGTTACTCCTACTGAGAACCATAGCTTTCTTTTCCTTGTTCTACAGTGTTTATTCATCAGCTGGAGTGGATGTGTCCTGGTATTGTATACCTGCTCCTTAAATATAAGGCCTAATTGTTCCCATAATAGCAAATCATCAAGTGCTCTAGAAATCATGCACAAGTCTCCTCTCATTCTTCAATATTCCAGAGGGTACATGTCAAGTTTTTTGAGCCTATTATTATAATCTAATCCTCTAACCTCATTTATCCTTCTGGTAGCCCTCATCTGTATTCCCTCAATCACCCTAATGACACTCTTAGCAGCTGGTGCACAAAATTGTGTGCAGTACTCTATGTGGGGTCTCACCAAGGAGGTGTAGAGGGGCAGCATCACCTCCCTGCTTCTACATTTGATATGTTTGCTTATACAATGCAATATACCACCTGCCTTCTTTATGAATTGTTGACAGTGTAAATTAGGGCTCAAGTCATTTTTTACTCTAACACCTAGATCTTTCTCATCCTCTACTGATTCCAGTACCCTCCCATCCAACACATAGTGAGCTTGTAAATTGTTTTTCCCAAAATGCATAACCTGCATTTGTTGGTGTTAAAAGTGAGCTTCTTAGTTTTGGCCCAGCATTCCAGTTCATTTAATGCACTTTGTAGAGTATTACCATCCTCTTGACTGTTTACTCTATGTCCAAAGCGGGTATTGTCTGCAAGTTTAGACAACCATACCCCTGATGTTGTACTTAACATTGAAATGTAAATATTAAAGAGACAGGGGCCAAGCACTGACCCCTGAGGCACTCCACTAGACACCTCCTCCCATCCAGAGTATGAGCCTTTAATACACACTCATTGTTTCCTGTCAGTTAGCCAGGACTCAACCCACTTTGTAATCTTTCCACTTACTCCCTGGTCAATTAGGGCATCTATGAGTTCCCCATGTGGGACCTTGTCAAAGGCCTTGGAGACATCCAAAAAGATGACATCCACTGCATCACGATTGTCTAGGGCTTTGCTAACTTTACCATAAAAGTCCAACAGGTTAGTTAGGCATGATCTTCCCTTTGTAAACCCACGCTGAGTTGTATCAGTGTTGCCAACCAAGAATTCCCCAATATAGTCTTTAACAATACCCTCCAAAATTTTACCTAAGACCGACATCAAACTGATTGGTCTATAGTTAGTAACTTCTTATCTTGATCCCTTCTTGAAAATTGGTACTACAGTGGCTTGTCTCCACACCTCTGGAACTTGCCCTTCATTAATAGATTTAGAAAATAATGCAGTAACAGCTCATGTCAGAGATTCTGCTAATTCTCTAAGAATACATGGATGTAAGCCATCCAGACCTAGTGCTTTGTTAGGGTCAAGTCTTTGTAATAATTCCCTCACCTTTGTTTCTTCTACAATAGACTCTCCTTCTTTAGTTTGGTTGTCATGATCTTTATTAGCAAAAGTTTTGGTATTAAAAACAGAGGAAAAATACTGATTACATTCTTCAGCCATTTGTACATTGTCTGTTATTAAAGTCCCGCCTTGGTCTTTTATTGGGCCAATAGTGGTCACTCCCCCTCTTTTCTTATTTACATATGCATAAAAGGATTTGTAATTATCCTTAACCCTACTTGCAGATCCATCTCATACTTATTCTTTGCACTCTTGATGCTCATTTTAGATTTTTGTAGGCATCTTTTATAGTTTTCCCAGCATTTTTGAGTGCCACTGTGCTGTGCCCTTGTAAAAGCATTATCTTTTTATTTATGTGTTTCCTCACTGTTGCATTCATCCATGGGGTTTTATATTTTTTTGCCTTGTCATATTTCTTAATTAAAGGTATATGTTCCTTGATTACTGTGGAATGTTTATTATTAAATATATGCCACATACCGAGTAGGGGTTGGTTGTTAAAGGCAGCTACCCAATCCCAATTAGCCATGTCATTTTCATGCCCTCAAAGTTGGCTTTTTTAAAGTTGTGTATAACTGTACTCCGAGTTACACAACCTAAGTTTCCCATATAACTAAATCCAACCATAGAATGGTCACTTGAACTAAGAAGGGGCATAATCTTACAATCCAGAATATTATTTCCCAAATTGCTCAGGACCAGGTCCAATATATGGTTGCCCCTGGTATTATTCATAACTATCTGTTCCATGTTTGTCAGTAGGAATGTCTCCAAGTATAATCTTTCCACATGTGTGTCTGTTTCCAAAGTGCTCCAATTTATTCCTGGGAAATTAAAGTCACCCATGAGTATAGCACTATCAGTAGATGATACTTTATTAAGAAAATCTAGTAATAGAGAATCTTCCATCTGAGAGACAGACGGTGGCCTATAGACTTTCCCCAGATTAATACTATTTTGGTGTAAAGGAAATATTTTAATTCACAGTGTCTCTATAGTTGGCCATTGAGTAATCTCTACATTTTTAGCATTTATGTTTTCAATTATATATAGTGCTACCCCTCCTCTCCTGGAGCATTTCCTATCCTTGTGATATAGGGTGTACCCTGGGATATTTTTGTCCCAGGGGTCATCCTCCCTCTACCATGTTTCCGTTATTGCACAGATATGAATGTTATGGTAATACAATGTGTGAATTAATTAATCAAATTTATTGTTGAGACTTCTGGCACTGATAAGGAGAAATTTCCATTCTGTTATACTTGGCTGGGTTGTGTTGACTTTCTTGTGTGTAGGGTAGTTCTCGTCACCCGTGGCAAATAGTTTAAATGTATATCTATTTGCTGTCATAGTCCATTTGCAAACACATGCTTGCCATACTTATTTAAATGCAAGCCATCTCTAGCAAACAGCCTATGATCCTGGAAGCCCTCCCAGTTATCAAAAAATGTGTACCCCTCTCTATTACACCAGCACTTTGGCCATCCATTAAAAGTAATTATGTCTCTAACTTTTGAAGGATTGGCTCTGGGGACTGGGAGGAGCCCTGATATTATTAGGTCATGTCCTTGATTTTTTTATGGTTTCCCCTACAGATTCAAAGTCTCTTTGGATATCTACTCTATTTCTTCTACCCAAGTCATTAATTCCTACATGTCTCAATGTAACTGGAGCTGTTGTATGCTCTTGTAATCCTGGAAGAAGTTGCCTAACATTGTCAATACCTACCCCAGGCAAGACACTTACTGTAGTAAACACGTTTGCCATACTTATTTAAATGCAAGCCATCTCTAGCAAACAGCCTATGATCCCGGAAGCCCCCCCGGTTATCCAAAAATGTGTACCCCTCTCTAATACACCAGCGCTAATGCACTATCTTCTTAACCTGGAAGGACATTACTTTTTTATTCAGCTTGACCTGGAAGGACACTACTTCTTTATTCAGCTGTGAGCTGTGTGGGAAATCCTATATTGCACTTGATATCTGCAACAAAGTGCACTTTTGCTCGATTCTGTGGGAGGTGAAAGTAACTACCCTTGGTAATTGCTTTTTATTTACATATTTAATTTAGTGTTTAACCAAGAAGGGGCTTGCAAACTCTGTTTATCTTGTGAGTCACTTCAGAAGGATTTAAATACTGCATTTGTGTAGACCCTTGGAGGTAGCTAGATTGTCTACTAGGATTTTCTGACAGTTAAACTATTTTTAAATAATTTACAGGTGGATGAGGAGTTGAAAAGGAGCTTGCAAACTCAGCTTATCTTGGAAGTAACTTCACAAGGGTTTGAATACTGCATTTTGGTTGTCTCTTGGGGGTAGCTGGGTTGACAACTAGGATTTTGGGACAGAAACTATTTTTAAATAATTTACTGGTGCGTAGAATTTTATAGTTAAACTATTTTTAAATACGTTACTGGAGGTTAGTTGAATTACTATAAAGGGCAGTACTAACCAGTGTGGTGGAGCAGTGGTGTATTTGTTTCTAACAGTCACCTGTGGTTGTGGACTACCCACCCCCTTCCCCACACCCCACACCCCCAGGTGTGGCATTTCCTTTATAGCCAAAGTTCTGACATCACTTCCTCAACAGGTTTTGGGGCAGAACTGTCATATTTTTAATAACCTATCACAATGCATAAAGGGTAAGTACACACCACCAAAAATATATATATATATATATATATATATATATATATATATATATATATATTACATATTGCATATTATAAGGGAGAGGGACATGTGGGGAGTGGTGCAATGCACTGGCTGTGGGGCAGCAGTTTTCCAGGAGACATTCTAGAAACTACGTTGCTGTCCTATTTGAAGCCAACTGTCAGCTCTGAGGGAGGAGATTGCCCACCTCCAGGCTGAACTGGCAAGGACTAAGAAGGCCTCCCCCACCCAAAGAGCACCACTGCCACAAACACTGCCTCAAATGTTGTCAAGTATGAAGAGCAGTTGGACCACAGTGGGTTCTGGGAGGGTGTGGGTGGTGGAACAGAGGTGAAGCCCCCTAGTTGTACCTCTGCACAAATCATACACCAGTCTGGCAGAGCAAGGTTCCTCTATGATGGCACCCTCAGTGAAGACCAAGAAGAATGCTGAGGACATCCACAAGGGAGACCCCCAAAAGGGTGGCAAGGGACACCACAGGGGAAGGAAACAGCTTCTGATAGGGGACTCAGTTGTTTGGGGGGTAGAACTGGGGAAGGGAGAGGAGAGGGAAGTAAGGTGCCTGCCTGGTGCTATGGCTTGGAGGGACAAGAAGTGAATCCTCATGATTACAGAAGCAGCATCACAGGAGAGGGAACTAGATATCATTGTCCACCTTGGGACAAATGACCTAGCTAGGCATGGAATCAGTGCAGTGCAGGATGAATTTGTGGAGTTGGGGAGGGGCTTCAGGGGTGAGGCTAGGATACTGCACACCATGCAGTTTAATGAATGGTTGCAAAACTGGTGCAGAGCACAGGGTTTTGGCTTCATTGGGGACTGGGGGTACACCTGGAGAGATGAAGGTCTATACTGGCATGATGGTCTGCATCTGTCCATGAAGGGAACCAAGCTCCTAAGTGACAGGTTTAAATGCTTCCTTGGCAAGCTTTTAAACTAGCCAAGGGGGGAGGTGCTGATAAGAGGCAGGAAATTTCAATCACAAAACATGGCAGGTAGTAAGGTAAACACTGAGGTACAGAGCTCAACAGAGGGAAGAACAGGGGTAAATGGAAAAATAGACAAGGGCAATAACAGCAGGGATGGGAGAAAAAAGGACAAAGCCAACATTAAAAGGAGGGCAATGAGTACCAATGCCCATAGTCTGGGAAACAAGCTTCCTAAGCTAGTAGCCCTGATGGAAGATGAAAAATTGGATATTGTGGCAGTCACAGAAACATGGTACATGGAGAACCATAACTGGGATGTCAGCATACTGGGGTACACAGTCTACAGAAGGGACAGGGAGGGTAAAGGATAAGGTGGAGTAGCTCTATATATAAGGGAAGGGATCAAAGCAACAGAACTAAAAATTAAAGGGGGAGGACAAGAGGCACTCTGGGTCACCTTGGAGATGGTGAATAGCATCACAATCTGCACAGGGGTTGTATACAGACCCCCATCTCAAGGGGAGGAAACGGACAAGAAAATGATAGAGGACATTCTCAAAATGGCTGAAAAAGGGGCGATACTGTTGATGGGGGACCTGAATATGCCAGATGTTAACTGGATGACATGTACTACAGCCACATCCAAGAGCAGGGTCATTCTTGATGCCCTGCAGGGGGCAGGCTTTAGACAGCTAGTGTTGGAACCCATACGGGAGGGAGCAATACTAGACTTGGTACTCTCAAATGAAGAGAGGATCACAAATTTAGAAGTCAGTAGACATCTGGGAACAAGTGACCACTGCACAGTGTACGTCACAATAAGCACAACCCTGGAGTCAAGCCATACAAAAACAAGGATACTGGACTTTAGAAGGGCAGACTTTGGCAAAATGGGTGAATACCTGAGGAATGCGCTAGCAAATGGCCAAAAAGGAGGGGTGGAAGAACAATGGAGAAAAAACAAAACTGCTATCATAAAGGCAACAAGCCTTTGCATGGAATAAATAAAGAAAACAAAGTGGAGTAAAAAACCACTATGGTTTTCAAAAGAGGTGTCAGGGAAGGTTAAGGAGAAAAAGGCTGCATTCAAAAAGTATAAGGAATCACAGAAGCAGCACAACAGGGAACTGTACCAATTAAAGCAGAAAGAAGTGGGGAAGGCAGTCAGAATAGCAAAGGCCCAAACCAAGGAAAAAATAGCCAACTCAATTAGGAAGGGGAATGAAACCTTTTATAGGTACATTAGGGAGCATAGAAAGGTTAAGGGAGGAATAGTGAAGATTAATAAAGGAGAGGGGAGGCGGGCAGAGGGAGACAGTGAAAAGGCAGAGATACTGAATGAATACTTTTGCTCAGTATTCACAAAAGAAGATGAGGAGGAGTTACCTAAACCAGACAATAGAAGCACTCTGGGTAGGGGGGTTGACACCAGTCCATTTACAGAAGAAAGAGTCCTGAAAGAACTCCTAAAACTCAAGGTGTACAAAGCAATGGGGCCTGATGGGATTCACTCCAGAATCCTAAAAGAACTAAGGGAGGACCTAGTGACACCACTGACCACACTTTTTAACAAATCATGGGAGGATGGGGTGGTACCTGAGGACTGGAGGAGAACAGATGTGATTCGCCTTCACAAAAGTGGGAGCAAGGCAGAAGCAGGAAACTACAGACCTGTATGTTTGACCTCAGTGGTAGGGAAAATGATGGAATTGCTTCTGAAAGAAAGAATTGTTGAGTATCTAGAGGCCAGCGAAGCACAGGACCCAAAGCAGCATGGATTTACAGCATAAAGGTCATGTCAGATGACTCTAATTGATTTCTTTGACTGGGTGACCGAAGTAATAGACCAGGGAGGGGTTGTAGATATGGCCTACCTAGACTTTAGCAAGGCATTTGACACAGTCCCGCACAAAAGACTAATAATCAAGGTAACCAGCCTGGGAGTGGGTTGCAGGGTGGTAGCCAGGGTAGCAAACTGGCTGCACAACAGGACACAGAAGGTAATAGTGAATGGAACACATTCTGAAGAAAGGGGGGTTACTAGTGGAGTACCTTAAGGCTCAGTACTGGGTCCAGTCCTCTTTAACATCTTTATAGTTGACATTGCAGAGGGTCTGGAGGGAAAGGTATGCCTCTTTGCAGATGACACAAAGATCTGTAACAGAGTTGATACACAAGTGGGGGTAGAAAGGATGAGAAGGGACTTAGCAAGGTTGGAGGAATGGTCAGACATATGGCAACTTAGATTCAATGCAATGAAGTGCAGCTGGGAAACAAAAACCCAGGAGAAGAGTACACAATAACGGGAGGTACTAACAACAACAAAAATGGAAAGGGACTTGGGGGTAGTCCTATCAGATGACCTAAACGTGGATAAGCAATGTGAGAAGTCAGTAAGGAGAGCCAGGGGGATACCGGGATGCATAAGAAAGGGCATCACAAGTAGAAAAAGGGAAGTGGTTATCCCCTCTGTACAGACAGTTGGTGAGACCCCATCTGGAATACTGTGTGCAGCTTTGGAGATCCCATCTATGCAAGGACATAGACAGGATGGAAGCAGTCCAGAGGAGGGCAAGTAAAATGATGCAGGGTCTGCTTCAGAAACCATATGAAGAGAGACTGAGCGAGCTTAATATGTATACCCTTGATGAAAGGAGGGACAAGGGGGACATGATAGAAACTTTTAAGTACCTTAAGGGAATCAACAAAGTCCAGGAGGTTAGCATCTTTCAGAAAAAGAGATGTGTAAGAACAAGGGGGCACAATTTAAAGATAATGGGGGATGGCTCAGGGTAATGTGAGATATTTTTTTCACGGAGAGTAGTGGATGCATGGAACCGCCTTCCTGGGGAGGTTGTTGGGTCTAAAACAGTGGGGAATTCAAACATGCATGGGACAGACATAAGGCAATTGTAGTGGGGGGTTTCAGGAAGTAGGCTGTTGGTTAACTAGAATCTGCAGCTTATCCAATAGGAAGGGGAATGGGCAGACTGGGTGGGCCAAGTGGTCCTTATCTGTCGTCAAAGTCTATGTTTCTATGTCTGTAGATTACAATTTCTACATATTGCATGATCTGTGTATCGGAGCATAGAGTCACCTATAACTAGGATGTCTCTAGGGGTATTATTAGCATTGGGTATTGAACTAACTGAATTATAATCATTCTGTGTCTGTGGGGAGGTGCTTTGTACTGTTGAGAGTAGAATAACTTCACTCTGATTCACACTACTTGATTCTTTCACCAGAGCACTATATCTATTTGCAGTTAAAATGTTGGAACTTCCACCAATATTTCTCCTCCCTTTTTTGTTACCAGTTTTTGGTACCAGACACCAATCATTTTCACCTCCATTCTCTATATTATCAGATTCCTGTGAAGTCCATGATATAAGTGGTTCAGTTATTACAGTATCTGCCACTGAGTCTATATACTGCTCCAGGATACTAATGTCCATTTGTACCTGGGTTCTTTGTTGTAGCTGGATGATTTCAGCTTTTAAAGTAACAATTAAGCAGCATTTTTCGCATTCATAATCAGGGTATTCTTCCCCTTCGGTGTACATACCACATTTATTACAGCACTTCATCTTGGTACCCATATCCATAGTCTTTTATTATATGCACCACAAGTAGGCCTAATGCCCACTGACCCAGCTGACACAGCAGACACGCACCGATGCGCGAGTCTCTGCGTGCGTGGCGATGCACATGCTGCTCACAGCAGGGCCAAGTTATATGTTGGAGCGACCCGGAAGTGGATCTATGGGTCACAGGGCTCTTGTGACACAAACTACAAATATTGAGCTACAAAATAGCTCTTTCGGCTGAAAATGATATTGCCAGGTTCCCCCAGGCACTAATATGTGCCAGAAAGTAAATTAGGAGGTCCCCAATAGTGTTTGTAGTCCTGCTAGCAATGCAGTAAACTACAGACACTCTCTTCCTACTTCCTATTTCAGCAGGGGGTAGGGCTCAATGCACACAGTTGCTTGGTGAGCTCAAGTAATTTTAAAATTATACACACACTCTCAATAAAAGGTATATCTCCCACACATAAAGCAGCAGCCCTCGAGAATCTATTTGCACAGTGTCACTACTCACCCACTTGCAGCAGGGCTGAGTTATATGGCGGAGTGCGACCCGGAAGTGGATCTACCGGTCACAGGGCTCTTGTGACACAAACTACAAATATTGAGCTACAAAATAGCTCTTTCGGCTGAAAATGATATTGCCAAGTTCCTCCAGGCACTAATATAGAAACATAGACTTTGACGGCAGATGAGGACAGCTTGGCCCATCTAGTCTGCCCATTTCCCTACCCACAGGATAGGCCACAGATCCTCGTTAACCAACAGCCTATTTCTTCCTACCCCCCACAAGAATTGTCTTATGTCTGTCCCATGCATTCTTGAATTCTCCCACAATTTTAGACCCCACAACCTCCTCAGGAAGGCTGTTCCATGCATCCACTACCCTCTGTGAAATAATACTTCCTCACATTGCCCTGAACCACCCTCCTTCTATCTTTAAATTGTGTCCCTTGTTCTTGCAAGTCTCTTTTCTGAAAGATGCTACCCTCTTGGACTTTCTTGATTCCACTGAGGTACTTAAAAGTTTCTATCATGTCCCCCTCTCCTTCTTTCCTCAAGGGTATACATATTAACTCCTTTAGTCTCTCCCCATACGGCTTCTCTTGCAGACCCTGCACCATTTTAGTTGCCTCCTCTGACTACTCTATCCTGTCTATGTCCTTGGAGATGGGGTCTCAGAACTGGACATAAAGTACTCAGATGGGGTCTCACCAACTGTCTGTACAGAGGGATAACAACTTCCTGTTTTCTGCTGCTGATGCCTCTCCCTATACATCCCAGTATACCCCCAGCCCTCCCTACTGCCTTCTCGCATTGCTTGCTAACCTTAAGGTCATCTGATATGATTACCCCAGGTCCCTTTCCTTTTTTGTTGTTGTTACTACCTCCCCACCCATTGTGTATTCTTCCCCTGGGTTCTTGTTTCCCAGGTGCATTATTTTGCACTTCTTTGCATTGAATCCTAGCTGCCATACTTCTGACCATTCCTCCAACCTTGCCAAGTCCCTTTTCATCCTTTCCACGCCTCCTGTGTATCAACCCTGTTGCAGATCTTTGTGTCATCTGCAAAAGGCATACTTTCCTTCCAGTCCCTCTGCAATGTCACTGATGAAGACATTAAAAGGACTGGACCCATTACTGAACCCTGCAGTACCCTACTAGTAACCCCTCTTTTTCAAGTGGACTCCATTTACAATTACCTTCTGTGTCCTGTTGTGCAGCCAATGTTTACCCAGGCTACCACCCTGGGACCCTCCCAGGCTGGTTAATTTGACTAATCTTTTGTGTGGGACTGTGTCAAATGCCTTGCTAAAGTCTAGGTAGGCCATGTCCACAGTCCCTCCCTGGTCTACTACTTTGGTCACCCAGTCAAAGAAATCTATTAGATTCGTCTGACATGACCTTCCCGCTGTGAACCCATGCTGCCTTGAGTCCTGTGCTCCACTGGCCTCTAGATACTCAACTATTCTTTCCTTCAGAAGTGACTCCATCACTTTCCCTACCACAGAGGTCAGATGTGTGGGAGATATACCTTTTAATGAAAATATGTGCCAGAAAGTAAATTAGACGGTCCCCAATAGTGTTTATAGTCCTGCTTGCAACACAGTAAACTATAGACTCTCTCTTCCTACTTCCTGTGTCAGCAGGAGGGTAGGGCTCAATGCACACAGTTGCTCAGTGAGCACAAGTAATTTTAAAAACACACACACACACACACACACACACACACACACTCTCTCATTAAAAGGTATATCTCCCACGCATAAGGCAGCAGCCCTCCAGAATCTATTTGCACAGCTCAGTTTAACTTTTTTATTACCTCTCTCAGCCTGCATGACTGTCACTGTCATGTGACAGGTTTAGGAGGCTGCAGAGAGGTCATAGGGTGCAGAGAGGCATACATTTTGCATGTGCAAACCAGAGAATTCATAGTCATGGGGCTCCGATGTTGGCCCATTCTAGTACCATCAATGGAGGGGAAGGGAGCTCTTTTTGCAGTGGTCCTCTGATGTCTGCTCATTCAGGAGCCACTCAGTCATCACAACAGACCAAATCAGAAAGGAGGCTGGAGTGGGGAATCAAGAGACAGGCAGGACAGTATAAGAAAAGAAGGAAAAAAAGAAAAGCAAGCTAGTACAAAACAAAGTTGAGGGGGGACTGTGCGTGTGTGTGTATTGGAGGGTAGAGGCTCACTCTGTATAATTTGCAGAAAATTTAGAAGAGAACAGAAGAGAAAAACAAAGATTAAGAATGGAGTAAGGAGCAAAATAAGAGAAAAATAAAGAAGAATAGAGGGAAAACATACACAAGAGAGACTGTGGGGGAAAGGGGGGCTGGTGGCTGGTGACCATTCACTCTGCATTATCTGCACTGAAATAAAACCTACATTTCGAAACAAAAATGATTAAGAACATAAACTAAGTAAAAGATAAATACAGAAAAAGTACAAAAGAGACTCTGTGTGTGCGCGCGCATGCGTGTATGTGTGAGGTGGGGGTAACTGCTTAGACTAGAGAGCAGAGGCTGTGCAATTAGTGTGTAAACAAGTGCACAGTACTGCCTGACAGTGCACAGTAGCACTGCACAGCTGCAAAGAAGAGAAATTCAAAATAAATTAGAAAAATTAAAGAACTATTGTAAACAAAAAAGCTTACAGAAATAAAGAACTAAGAAAAAAGTGTATATGTGTGTGTGTGTGTGTCTGTGTGTGTTTAGTGGAACTAGATGACCTCTCTCTCTTATGGCTAGGAGTGCTTTCAAGCGGCAGTGCCTCCCCAGCCCTCAGACTGCCCAGCCAGCTTCCTGAGCTCACTTCCGAACTTGGGTCACTGGCATGGGAGCATGTAATGCTACCCACTGTGCCATGGAGCAGCCCAAGCAGGAATATTTTTGTAGTCCAGTTAAAAAAATAAAGTGGACATCTAAAGCTAGTACAGACATACGTCATTTGTGTCAGTGTCTCACATTATGAGGACAAATGTCCCAAAGTGTCCATATCTCAGATTATGTGAGGTCCCATGTCCCAGGTGGTTAGTGTCTCATATTATATGATGACTGATGTCTCAGCATGTCAGTGTCTCACACTATATGAAGGCCCATCTCTCAGAGTGTCATTATCTCACATTGTATGAGGCCCATGTCTTAGTGTTTATATCCCACATTACCTGTTTTACTTTTTATTGTACTTTAAAATGGAGATATGGAGGAATTTTATATTGAATGCACATTGACCATGAATACAAAACCAAAACCAGCAGCAAGACCAGGGGTGATCTGGCAAAACCAAAAACCAGAATCTCCCTAGTTTTGGGCACAGGGTCATAATTTAGCAAGACATTATGCCACATGGCAAAATTGCACTGCCAATACAGTGCGATTTATGCCATGAGGCATAAGTCTTTTTTCTGTGGGGGGTGGCTGCACCCCCAGCCCCCCCACCTAAAGATTCTCAACTCTGGGGGGGGGTCCAACTTGGGGAGCACACAAGTCAGAAAAAAATAAAATGTTTCTGGGACTGGGAATCAAACCCAGTCCCAGACGCAGCACCTAGGTTCCTACTGCTGTAGCTCAGTCCTGTGAGCCATAGTAGCTGCTCATTGGAACCCATTTGCAGAAGAGGTCTTATCCTCTGCCTGGGAAAAACACTACTGGTGCAATACCACATACAGCAGTATACGTGGTATTGCACCAATGTAACCAACATACTGCGCTATGCACGGTTAGCATAATGTCGCATTCTATTAAGTGTGCGAAATTATGACCTGGTAGGCTGGTTTTGTACACTATTAGTTTGTTGGTATCTGTGATAATGTATGCAATAGCTTGTTTATGTAACTTTTGGCTAGAAGCGCATTCAGTGCTCATGCAGTTCTTAATCAGTACATATTCCACAACAGAGGCTCACCACATGACCTGAATATGACTATATTTCATTTTATTCAGGTCATAACACGCACTACATAAGGAATAAAGTAAGGGGGACCATACACAACAAGCCTGTGTTTCCATTGAGGGGTTGAGATACCAGTGTACGGACCTCATGAGAAAAGCTCAAGAGGTCCATGCTGGTAACTCAACTCTGAGATGAAAACATGGGGGGAGTTGTGTATGGGTGCCCATACTTTATTTGTTATAGTATATGATTCCCTGAGATTTAAAAAAAAATGTTATTTTTCTGAAGTTTTAAGTTTAACAAGGTTTCTTACCTAGTGATCATGCTCTTGGTTGTTGTCAGCAGTTCAGTGTGTTGCTAAGTTCATTGGTGCAGTCCTGTTCCATTGCTGACCATTGAAACTTTTGCAGCAGCATTTGATTTAAAAAAAAAAAAGTGAAATTAGTACAGTTTGGTAACACAGAGCTGACTACAGCAGTCCATGTCCAAACCATCTCTGTGAACTGCCTATGTGCTGCCGCCATGTTTGTTTGGATTTTTTTTTAACAGGTCTCTTTCATCCAGTCATGTCATGGATGGCTTAGGGCTGATAAATATTAATTAGGGGCTGCTGAATATTCATTATAGAACATACACAATAACCTTTAGAGTGTGTACAACAACTTTTGGAATGTGCACAGCAAGATTTCAGCAGCCACTGCTTTTCATACACAATAAGCCCTAACCATATACTGTAGATGCCTCAGAATTCCTTCTCAGAGTCTGCTTGAGCTACTGTAGGTGTAGTGTAAGGACAAGATTTAATTAATGTGGCAGGCTTTGGGATATGACATGGTGGAGAAAAGCAATCCATACTAATAAAAAACTACTGGTGGTGCTATGCAGATCTTTAGTGAACAATAGATGTGAACAAGTAGAAAAGAAGAGGGATTGTTTTAAAACAGCAGTGCAACAAAAATGGGCAAAAGAAAAACGGGCCCTACAATTTTTTCACTCTAATAGATCCTAGGCTTCTTCCAGTTTTACTTGGTGGTAACATTTTCTAGTTTCACCAACATTTGAGTATTTTATAAATGTTGTAATTTAGTTTTTTTCTCAAAAAAAAATGTGTCTATCACATTTGGCTTAGAACTATCATTGTACTCCCTGGTAAGGCTTATGATTAAGAATATATGAAAAACTTATGGTGCACAGCATAGGAGTATCTAGAAAAATAGATTTGTCAGGTATTAACAATATTTTTGAGACTTGTAGCTGAAACTAGCTGTTTTGGAAAAAAATGTTTCTCCTTGCACTGCTGCTATAAATGTTTAGTTTTAGTACTTGGAGACAGAGGGTGGGGTTGAGGCTGTGGAGGATGAAACATGGTAGTAAGTTACTTATTAAAGTACTGTGAAGTGGGAGTGACTTTTCTTCATACCAACATGGCTAACAGCAAATATTTTAGAAAAGTAGTGAGGTATTAATTTGTCAGTATGGTACGTTCTGCTTGCTGGAAGTAGAGGAAAGTTCTGGTTTTCTTTCCTAAACTTCATGGCTTTGAAATCTTTTCAGCTAGTCAAGATGGAGGAAATTCCCTACCTTTTTTGTAAAACCAATTAGCAACTTTGTAAAGTCCGCTGGCCTGCTGGTGCGGTGGTAGGGCTAATGTTTGTGGCACCAATGACCCAGCTTCGGGAGCAAACATAGGATGTCAGAGGATTGGCTGGGGGGGGAGGAGGGTCATGTGTAAATAACATCTGTTCTTTTGTGGGGAGAGAGGGATGTGGAGTCTGGTGTACACCTGGTCTCTAGCGGTGGTTAGGGGTAGGGCTGCTTGGGACCACATAACACAGGGGGAGAGAGGAGGAGCAGTGATCACCAACATCCTCTGTACACAGGGAACATCTTGTGTGACATCGTTCATCTGCTCAATTTCATGGGGAGAAATAGTTAGAGTGAATAACTAAGGAGAGCAGCATGAAGGGTCAGACCTTCACCGGCACTGCACCAGTGACAGGGCCCTCTCTCAGTAAACTCAATCTGCTTTTTGGCACTAGGGGAATCCTGCCAAACCCCAGCATGGGGGTTAATCTATGAAGTAAATGCCTGGATGGATCTAAGTCCCTGAGAAGTCAGATGACATGGCTGGGGGACCAGACTCAGAGATACAGCCTGCACAGGAAAGAAAAAAGTACTAACCAAAAAAGTGTCAAAAGCCTTTGGCCAAGGTAAATCTTCAATGGTGTGCTGGAAAAAAAAAAGTTAAAATGCCGGGAGAAGAAGTCAGATCAGGGTCACACAATGATAAGATCCCACACTAGAAGTTAAACTTAAAAATCTAACCCTGTCTCTGCTGCAGTATGCTATGATGAGTACATGTCCTTCTCACTACTCCCACCCCTCACCACCACTCCTGTCCTTTAGGCCCAACAATGACTTCTACCTGCCTTGCAAGTTGACCTTGTGCTACCTTGTATCCAGTGATGAGTGTGACTCTCCTTCTCCTCTTCTGGGTGGCAATCTCCCATGGATGGTCCTGCATCATTATCTCTGCTCCCCTTTTTGTTGGCTTTCCAGTGCTGGCATTTCTTTAATATCCTGATCAGATGACTGACTGTCTATTGCCTGCTCCTCCTGACAGCCCACACCAAAAAACACCAATGCTGCTTATGTTGAGGAACGTGAGCCAGCGCTAACAGCAGATGGCAGGCTGAAAGAGCAGCTCCAGATGACAACCAGCATTTTCTTGTTTTATATTAAAAAAATTAACTATTTAGAAAATCACAGTGGTGGACCAAACATCAGAACTACAGGGCTACAACTAGATATAATTTTTAATCTGAAAAAACAGCTGATCGCCCTGTCAACAACATCTGAAGAATTTGCGGTCCTGTGCCTAGTAGCGAGATATGGGCCACAACTGGTGGCTCACCGGTCACTAGACAACCATCAACCATGAAAATGCACTTGGTTACAGCAAGCCTTAATCCAGCAGCAGCAACAAAAGAGGATGTAGATGAAATAAAAACAATGCTCAAGGGACAACAGATAGATGTAACAGAAATTAAAAACACTGCAGCATCTCTAGCTAATCGTGCTGAGGAGTTCTTCTCAAGAATGAACATTAATGACTGTAAAATGAATGAGTTAACAAATATGATGGGTTACTTTGAGCAGTTAATACAAGAACAAAACTCTCAAATTGTTCATTTAATGGACAACATCGATGACCTCGAGAATAGGGGTCACCAAAATAATATTTGTATATTAGGGATACCTGAGAGACTGGAAGGGCCAAATGATAGGCTGCCTGAGGTATTATGTCATCAGTGGCCCTGGCCTATATAGATTGAAAGAGGGCACAGATCTCAAGGACCTAAGAATAAAAATAGGAGACTCAGACCAATCATAGCTTACTTTTTGAGGTACTCTGCTGAGGAAGAAATACTGAGACTGGCTAGCAGGAAAAGGAATCTCGAGTGAAGGGGGGCAGATTACTTTTTGTCAGGACTTTTCTACAGAAATTGTCAACAGCAGAAAATCCTTTTATGAGGTTAAACAGCAGCTACAGAAATATGATGTACCCTATTATTTCAAATACCCTGCAGCCTTGATGATACAACAGGAGGAGGACAGGAGTGTAAAATGTGACAGTGTTGGGAAGGATTGGTCATTTGCTCAAAAATACCAGCACTCAAAGACATTCACTTAAAAAACTGCTAGGGCTTGTGGGACGTGGAAAGCTGGTTCTGATTTCAATATGATATTTTTTCTGCAATATAAAATATGTAAGGGAGTATCTGTCAGGAGAAACTACAGTGTTGCTGAAACTGACACATCAAAACCCCCCAGAGCTAAGTTCAAAGGACAGGATGTAGCTTAAACTGCAGAAATCTGAAATGCAATTACCTTGTCAATTTGCTTTGAAGCCAGGAACCAATATATCCATTTTATAGTGCCCTCAGGGAAATCCTTTGATTTGCACTAGGTGTCATGAGGAAAAGGGGCATACGCACGTGTTTAGGGTGTCTTCCCAGGAAGCCAGCTAATTACATCAAAGAGACTGTTGATGTCTATGTGAAGCAGGTCCCAGACTAAATTAGGAAGTCCAGTATGCATTGGCTTGGGTATCCAGTGAATTACATCAAAGAGACTTTTGATGTCTGGGTGAAGCAGATCACAGACCGGTTTTGGCAAGTCACATGAAGAAAGGCGATTAATTTGTGTCACCTATTATTTTTTTAAATATCTTAGTAGGACATCCTGTGTTATAAAATATAAATTTTAATACACCAAGGCAGAGTTAGGTGACCTTAGAGAGAAGGCCAGCTCAAGACTGTTTTCAAATATACTGAGCAGACCTTACAGAGAGACATTAATTTTCTGACTGAGAAAAAAGGAACATCGAAGCACTGAAAGATTAAGAAGTAAGGATACATTAGCTAAGACCAGTCTGAGTGTATGGGTTGTAGGAATTTGCACTTTTAAAACCTGTTTTATTTTAAGGCTGTATGTGTTGGGATATCTTGCTCTGTATTTTACTGTTTTCCTATTTTATCTATTTTAAAGTAAAGATATATGTTTTAAAAACAGAAACTGCCTGTTGTGCCTTGAAACTTCTTTTTTTATAAGAGAATCTTAGATGGTTATAGTTGACACTGTGCATGAGCTTATTGTGGTACCAAACTGGGAAACAGATAAGAGTTCTCTAGGTCTTGCATAGAGTTCTAAGGGTTCATTTTGAAATACCTGGTTAGGTGCCTGTAGTCAAAGATATCTGGTCCCCCGAAGGTAGAATTATCTGAGCCTGATAATTGGGTATGCTAACAAGAGGTTATCAGTTTGAATCCCTCCAGGACTTGGGACTAAGGTGACTGAAACCCACAAAACAGACAAGAGAGTTACCTTGTTCTGTTCACTGTTCACAATTCTATGCTCAGAGGTTGGCACTTTGGGAGTAGAGGGCTAACCTGCTGAGTGAGTTTGTGACAGGGCTAACCACCATTCAAATTCAAGCTTGGAGCGTGAGACCCTGGAGCCTTCTCGAGCTACAGAAGACCCACGTGCACTCACTAAAAAATCCATAGAATATGGCCTACCACAGCATTCTAAAGCCTTCCCCAGCATGGTTTCCTCTACTCCTCACAGCTATGTAGCAGCTGTAAACCATCAGATTTTACCCCCTTCTTACACATCTGGCATTTCCCGTAAGTTCAGACCATCATGTTGCCAATCCAACACTCCCAGACTGACTTCTACTTGCAATCCAAGAAAAATGGGACAAAGTAGAGACAGTGTGCAGTCTTCTTCCTCCAGGTTGTCTTTGAATTTGATCAGGAATGTGCATGATGACATCATGCAGATGGAGTCTTCCTCTATTTACAACACCCTTCCCTCTCACCAGCCCATGGGAACTACGATTATGGGAGGCTCTTGTGCTATACCAGGACTTCCTGTGGAGACACACGTTCAAGCATGTACTGCTCTTCCAGTGTGAACATGGACTCCTTGTTCAAGATGGCACACTTCAGTAATCCAAGAATAGCACCATCAATAGCATCATCAAAGGACTACTCTTTACTTTTCGATGAGAGGGCTTTTAAAGCTGCATAAGATGTGAAAAACTTTGTTTGCTATCTCTGGGCTTCCTAGTCATCAAGCCTTTGAGCAGGAACAGTTTTATGTATGTTCTCCTTCTTTGTCGGCGATCTGGTCAAATTATTACTATATAAAATGTGTTGTGATTTGGTGGTAAGATTGATTTTACACCTGAACAACAAAAATAATGAATTTTTTTTAAGGGCAACCTAGGGACTCATCTTGTCCCCCCCCCCCCCAATGCTGTTATATCTGTGTTGTGTGTTGGTTCCACATTTATTGTTAGTGCTTGATAACCTAGAGAATTTTAAAATCTTATCTAAAATAATAAATAAATAAATAGGATACATATAATGTAAACCTAAAATGAATAGAAAGAAGCTAGAGGTTGTCTTAAAACTGCTACTTAATAGTTTACCCTGGGAAATAAGTAGTAGATAATTGTCTTCTCATAGTTTCATACGTATAATTGCACATAGACGTATACCTGGCTGAAGTGATATTAATAGATATACCTAAAGTCTGCTTAGGCTTATGATGACTATATGGGCACTCTATTGAGTTGCAGTCTTAATGTCTAAATGTTTTTACAGCTTTTGTTAGCTAGTTGATGTAGATTATTAGGTTTATGAAATTTAACACCTTAGTCTGAACACTTTCCCCTACTAATTTGTTATCCTCCCACCCCCCATGTCTATGTCGACTACTCCCCCAGATATGTCTTGCTAGCTCCAAAGTATTTTTTTTATAATCCTCTCCCCTCCCTCCATTTTTTATGGTTCTTAAGGGTCTCTGCATTCACTCACCTATATAGATCCTGATCGAGCCCCAGATTATACCACATGCATTGGTTCTCCAAAATTGTATTTATTTATTTAGTTTCTGTTGACCGGGTAAGTGCACTAGACAAATCCTGTCTATTTTCAGGCATGACCCATGGAGGGGGATACAGAAGAATGCCAACTGACCTTGAACCAGATTTTGCTGTTGGTGGTATTTTTAGTGAATGAGGGAAATTTGGTCAGGACACCAGGGAAATTCCTGTACTCTACCAGCAGAGGGCTTGACTTCCTGTGGAGTGGAGGAGCTCATTTTGGAGTTGGACAGCAGTGGAGGAGGAAGTGCTGATGTGGCAGGGGAAATGGCCTCCTACCCTGGCCTCATATTGCAAGAGACTACTTTGTTGGAAATAAACCATGCAGCAGCTCCTGTTTCTAGAAACATGATGATTACAGAGGCAATGGACACGAATGAAGCAGAGTTGGATGTCAGCCTGAGTGCCGAAAGATCTGCAGAATTGATTGAGGCTGGACTACTGCATGAAATTGCCTTTGAACAAGCTCTAAGTGAAGAACAACAGTTGCACCTTTTACGGGTGCTGTCTACTCTGGAGAGAGGATCGGCAGGAAAAAAATGCTGCACCTCACGAAGTACAGTCTCCTGATGCAGGTGCTGATGCAAGTAAAGAAAAGGATAATTGTGTTGAAGGCATGAGTCAGCATCTTATAAGTGACAGGCCAATGCCTCAGGTAAAATTTGATAATACTGCATTTGCACCAGGCGGCACAGCTGATAACCAAGATGTAACACAAACCTCTGCGGGATTAGACTCTGTGGTGGTGAGTACTATTGCAGGTGGCCATGAAATTCTAACTGTACAAAATAATTTTGAACCATGTACAAATATAGATAATGAGATTTCTACTGATACAAAGACTGAGTCTTTAGATGTACATACTGTGGCAAAAGATTTACAAAATGGGCAAAACGGAGAAGGATTAGATGTGGAACAGGATGAAGTTATTAACTGGTCAGTAGATGCTGCTTTACAAAATGCTGGTTGGATTCCAAAAGGGGGAAATTGGAGGCCTGACCCTATGGATGATATGACCCAAAACACAAAAGAGGGGTTGGAAGATATTGACCCTGTAGCTATGGAAAATTATCATACAGTTCCACTTATTGTTCACTCTTGCACAGAAAATGCTAACAAAACTCCTGTAGATGTTCAGGCTTCCTCCGGGTGGGAGGTTGGACATAATTTACATAAGGAGGCACCAACCCTGTGGAGTGATAGTGTGGAACCTACTGGTTCTCTACAGAGACAGACAACACCCCAGGTGGAACCATCAAAATTATGGAGACAATTTCGAAGAAAAGATGTCACCTTTTCAGGTAAAATACCAGCCCAGACAAAAAATGCTGTACATTTGCAGTATCAGGGAGGGCTGGCTCACCCTTCTGACAGAATGTACGTGGGAAAAACTTTATTGAAAGAATCTTTGAGGTTCTTTTCAAATGAAATGTATGCCCTGATCCATGCTTCTGGTGATTCTGTCTTTGATATTAGTTTTAAATCCCCTGTGGGTTTAGATAGTTTCTGGTCTGCTTATGAAAAAAAAATGCCATTCGGCCTTATGGATCCCATTCCAAGCTATCCCACTGACAAAACCTCAGATCAAACAGATTAATGTTCTTTTTCAGAATGAAGGCGTTGCTGTATCTGATGTACAATACTGGCTACAAAAACAATGTGATGTACTAGGAGAACCTTCCCCAATATTAGATGAAGAATATCTTTGGATGAGAGGTTGGAAATTTAAAGTAACGTCTACATACTGGTTTACATGGTACACAACATTTGCCAAGTGCTTTCTTTTTGGGCACAGAAAGAGGTCACTGTTTTTATCAAGGACAACCAAAGACTTGTTTTAGATGTGGATCCCATATTCATATCAGTAATGCTTGCAACAGAGTAAAATGCTCTTTGTGTCTGGAAATTGGTCATACTAGTATTGATTGTGTGAATGACTCCCTGTGTAATCTCTGTGGTCAACAGAGGCATGTCTATCGTTCATGTGAATGGGCAGCACATAATAGAACAGATAGACCACACCAACAATTACTTATCAAAAAAGCCCAAAAAATAAGTATTGAGACTCAGCAGAGAGTCCAAGCACAAAATTTGGTGGCTCTGAAGACAGAATCCACAAAAGATTTAGGGGCTGAACCCACTACTACTGCAGTTCCCCCTCTGGAGACCACAACACTCCCCCCACAGAACAGGCTTCTATTTCTGAGACTGTAGAACCTGAGATTATAGGTGAAGATTTTGATCCCATACCTACAGAGATGGATGTGGAGGTTGTTAAAGACATATAACCTTCCACGGAACCTGTATTGCATGTTACTGAAGAATTACCTCATGATATGTTACCACCTGACTCTACTGTGGTAACTTCCAAAAAAATATCTATGAAAACAATGGGCGAAGCTACCAAAAATGGGGAAAGATATTTTACCAGCACCCTGTCTAATGCCTGTGAGGTATTACAAACTCCAGATTCAGATCTTGAAGATGATTCTGAATCCTCTTCAACTTTTTCAACTTTAAAAGGACATTTATCAGATTCAGATGTAGAAAATTTGGCAGCTAAGGTTACTGCTGTGAGAACAAGAAAAAAATTACAATCTGATTGTACACCTCGAAGTAGTGCTAATTTTGGGAAACAAACTGGAACTTGATAAAGTTTATCAAAGTACTGAACTTTACTTTACTGGTGTTAACATGTGGCCTCTCTACTGCTTTTTATGACAGCACAACATTATTATATAATTGCTACATTGAATACTAATAGTATAAAAAATTGGAAGCGCTGTCTTCTTACATTTACAAACCTCCATGATAATAAAGTAGACAGGACATTGCGTGCTTATAGGACATCAGATTGTATATTGTAAATGACATAGAGCAAGCTAAGAAGTTATGGTGTGGGGGTCCGTCCTTCTATTTCTTGACACTGGAATGGTGTGGAGGGTTGGGGGCTTTATTTTCTGGATGGGATTACTGCATTTCAAAAGTTGTGGATGTTGCCCAGGGAGGTTAATGCTGCTTGACATTAGTCATCATGAGCACCAATGACGGTTGCTAAATTTGTATGCACCTCAAACAAAAAAAGACAGAGTAGATATATTTCAGTGTGTAAAACCATATTTATTTACTTCACGGGTGTCAGTGTGGTCGGGAGATTTTAACTGTGTGTTGTTATCACAGAACTCGGGTGCAAAACACACAAAAGTATATTGTGATTCTGGAACCTTAGGACGGGTGGTTCAGCAAGTGGGTTTAGTAGAAGCATATAGAAGAGTGCATAATGCTGGAGGCTATACTTTTTATAGAGCAAAGTCGGCAAACAGAATTGACTATGTTTTTGTTTCACCTAATATTAATATCCAGCAAGCTTTTGTAGTTCTAGTTGAAACTTCTGATCATTTAATGATAAAAGTAACTTTATCCATGGGTGATATAATTACACATGGGAAAGGGATGTGGAAATTACATAATATGTTGATTCTTGATAACAGCTGTATAGACCAGGTAGTGGAGTTACAATGGGTTAGAAAATCTGTATTGTGCTTGGCTGACAGCAGTAGTAGGTGGTGGATACAAACAAAACTAGATATGAAAGTACCACTCCAGTCTCTTTCTTTTAAAAAACATACGGAAAAATACATCCATTATTTAACTTTGAGAAGGCAATATTTGAATGTTGTGTCATGCTTAAATGAAGGTTTGGGAGAATATGATGAACAGCTTCACTGTCTTAAACAGCAAATGATGGAACTACAATATGACAGGGCATCATCACTATTATATTAACATAGGATCTGTACTCCAGGAAAAGGGATATCAGGAGTCATTTTTGATAGCTGCTGAGTAAGGGTACAACAAAGAATGATGGACTCTTTGTGTACATTACAAAGAACAAAAGTTATTTCCAAGGAGGGTATCTTGGAGGAGGTGGCTTGGTATATGGAACAGATGTATTCTGCCCCACCTATCACTGACTTTATGATTGAAGAACTGCTAGCTCCCTGTCAGGTTCTGAAAATTCCACAAGCAGATCTGGACCAAATGGTTGTACCTATCACAATGCAGGAAATTGGTGAGGCAATAAAGTCATTAAATAATAATACTACCCCTGGCCCGGATGGCCTTACTACTGAATTTTATAAACCATTTATGAATGCTCTGGTGGATGTCTTGGAGATAGTTTTCAATCAACTTTTGGATAACCATAATATTGCTCCTCAATTTGGATAGACGATTCAATTATTTATTTACAAGGCAAGAGACAGACAGCAGCTCCAGAATTGGAGATCCTTGAGTTTAATGAATACAGATGCTAAAATCTTGATGAAAATTCTGACTAAAAGACTGGGGTATGTGGCCCCCCTGGTGATTGATAAAAGTCAGGTTTGTATGATAAAGGGAAGGAATATTACTGATAATTTACTACTATTACGGAGATAGTCTCTTTGGGACATCAAAATACTATAAAAGGATATCTAGTTAGCTTGGATCAAGAAAAAGTGTTAGACAAAGTGTCTCATTTCTATTTATCTTGAGTTCTGGCAGCCTATGGAATTCCTAAAATGTTTATTGATTGGATCCAGAAATTATATAGAATTGCCTCTACTTTCCCTATCATAAATGGGCATAAAGGGAGGATGGTACAAGTCGTATGAGGGGTATGACAGGGATGCCCCATGAGCTCTTTATTGTACATTTTTTGCCTGGATCCATTACTAAAACATATTCAGCATAATCAAACAATATGAAGTATTGCAGTTCCGGAGTGCAAAATTTGACTAAAATTTTAGCATACGCAGATGATGTGTGTCTTTTGGTGGGAGATATCAGGTCAACAGAAATGGCATTGGATACTGTTCAGCATTATTCTAGTCTTACGGGTTCCTCACTGAATATGACAAATGTGGTGGATATGTCTGGAGCAAGGATACAGAATAAATTGCTACAATTCACAATATTTGCATGACTAATACAGAACTCAACATTTTAGGGGTTAAATTTGGTAATTTGGATATGGCAAAAGTAATTTGGTTGTTAAAACTGGAGCAATGTAATCAGAAAGTTCAGGGGTGGAAAACTTGGCAGCAAATGAAAAGGAAAAAAGTTGCTCAAGTACATACTTTTTTTTTGCCACAAATCTCTTATTTGAGTGCTGTGTTTCCACCCCCTAGTTCATGTGATGTGTTTATTTTAAATATGAGTTTTCAGTTAATATGGGAGAGTAGATTGAACACTATCAAGAGAGAAGTATTGTATAAAGAGTTGAAATATGGAGGTTTACTTTTAATTAACCCTATTAGTTACTGTCATAGTATCTTTATTTTTAATACATTCAAAGCCTTCATGAAACCTGGCCAGGCAGAGTGGAAATGGGTGGCAGCAACATGGATTGTTCCATTAATGGAAAGATGGGAACAGGGACCCTTGGTGGGCAGGTTAAAAATTACTTGGCCAAAGTTTGTGACCCCTTCAGTAGAGAAATTAAAAAAAATGGTCTTTAACCAAAACACAAGTTTGTGTTATTGATAGGAAACTCTTATATAGAACTATACAAGAAAAGTGTTTTCAGGTAATAAAGATGTTTGTCCTGTGTTGTATCCAGGTATAGAGGCTTCTCTTCTTGATACAAGGACTTTATTTTATTTTATTTATTGTAATATTCAGAAAGACCTTTGAGTCAGGGACTCATTTACAAAGGTTCCATGTCATACATACAGGCATATGAGCGAACTTGACAGTACAGGTTACAGAGACATTACAACATGTTGAACAGTTACTAGTAGGGAAACAGATTAGTTTCGCTTTGCATTACTATAGCACAGCCAGAAAATACAGAGGGCTCTGTAGAGGCTGATAGTCATAAAGATTCAAGAGGTTTGTTGGTAAGGGGGAAAAGGACATGCTGGGTTAAGGGCAGTCACATTGCGTGGTGGCCAGTAGGTGAGTCCTCAGCTTGGATTTATAGGGGCCAAGCCTTAATTCGCTTGTTATGTGGCTAGGGAGGGCATTAGGCCAGGTGGGGGCTCTGTAGCTGAAAGTACGCTGGAATTGGGAGGTCCGGCCGTGGGGGACCCGTAACAGCCATTTGTTCGAGCTACGTGTTGTTCTGCCTGGGGGTATTGGGTGGATAATTTGGTCAAGAGTAGGAGGGGTGAGACCAAGTAAGGCCTTTTTGGTCATGAGGCAGGAGTGGAACTTAATTCGGTTGTCAAGGTTTAGCCAGTTTGAGCTGCTCTAAAGGGAGCAGGAGTGAGTAAGCCGATCACATCCAAGGAAGAGGCGACAGGCATTGTTAAGCATGAGACGAAGTCTGTTTAGGGTTGTGGGTGGTGCAGCACTATAGATTAGGATGCCATAGTCAAGTAGGGAGAGGACTGAGGCATTAATGGTAAGTTTTAGGGCTTCAGGAGTGAGACAGTGTTTGAAGCGGTATAGGACTCCCAGCCTTGAGCTAAGGGCTGTAGAGAGGTGTAGGACATGTTGATGAAAGCTTAGGGTAGGGTCTAATGTGATCCCTAGGTATTTAAACTGGCTAACTTGTACACGTGGGGTCTGGTTGGCAGTGAGAAATTGGGGGCAGAGGTTCTTCAGCGGGTTCTGGGGTGGGCAAATATCATGACTTTTGTCTTACTGTAGTTAATAGTAAGGCGTGGGCGATGAGCCAGTCTTCAACCTCACCAGGAGCAGAGTGTTGGAGGGTTTGGTGAAGTTTGAGGGGGTCGGGTCAGAGGCAAACAGGACCGCATCATCCGCATATAGGAGCATTTTCTGGTGCAGGGCGCTGGGAGGGTTGAGGTATAGGCTGAAGAGGAGGGGGCCAAGTATGGAGCCCTGAGGGACACCAGAGCAAATGGGGAGGCAGGGGGACAGGGCAGGTCCTACCTTGACTAACTGTGTTCTATCGGAGAGATAGCTGGTGAACCATTTTAGGGCATCATTGGACAGCCCCGTGTATGCTAGGGTGTTAAGTAGAAGGGCATGGTTAACAGTATCGAAGGCCTTGGATAGGTCCACGAAAAAGGCCCCAGTGAGGTGGCCATGGTCCAGGGCTGTGTGGACATGGGAGGTGAATTCAAGGAGGGCGGTGGTGGTGCTGTGGCCCTTTCGGAAACCATGTTGCTGCCTGGATAGAAGGTGGTATTTGTTAAGGTAGTCAGTGAGTTGGTTGGTGACTATGCGTTCTAGAGCCTTAGACAGGGGGGTAATATGGAGATGGGGTGGTAGTTGTTAGTGGAAGAGCGGTCGCCACTTTTGTGTATGGGAGTGATGTGGGCTGATTTCCAGAGGGAGGGTAACTTCTCTTGGCAGAGGGAACAGTTTAGAATGTGTGTGAGGGGTGCTAGGACTACCTGTAGGGTGAGGCGGAGAAGTCTGAGGTCCAGGGAATCGTGACTATAGGGATTTTGGCCAATAGCTTTGGCGAGGTAGAGTTTAGCAGACTCAGGGGTAAGGACTAGCAGGTGGAAAGGTGGGGCAAGGGGAGGGAGTGGGGTGGTACGGGCAGGAGGGGGATCAAAGAAATTGGGGGGCAGCACATGGGTGAGATCAGTGAAAGCGGTATTTAGAGCCGTGGCTATACTGATGGGGTAGGAGGAGAGTTTACCGTTGATAAGAATTTGATCGGGTGGTGAGTTTGGGGCCTTGCCACAGAGTTCCTTGATGTTCTCCCAGAACTTGCATCCGGTGCCCCAGGTGTAGGTTAAGGAGGCTTTATAATAGTTAGCTTTGGCGGTGCGTACGGCCCAGGTGCACTTGTTACGGGCCTCCCGATACTGTTGCCTATCCAGAGGCTGTTGTGTCTCATTAGCAAGGTGCCACAAGACGTCACGGTGATGTAACAGGCCTTGGAGGTGGTCCGAGAACCAAGGGGATTGTTTCCCTTTGGTCATGGCTTTGGTGAGGGGGGCATATTTGTTGCAGGCAGTGTTAAATGTGCTGATAAATAGTTCGAGGGCGTGGTCTGGGTCGAGGGTATTAAATGGGGGTGTCCAGTCCCAGTCCCTAAGGTGGGCTTTAAGAAGGGCAAGTTTACCTGGCCCTAGTCTATGTTGAACAGTAATTTTGGGAGCGATTTTGAGGGGGGTACCAGCCCAGTTGCAGAGTACTGGCGAGTGGTCACTAAAGGTGTCAGGGAGGACCAGGGTGCTGATAATTTTGGGTGGGCGGTTTGTGAAGACTAGGTCTAGGAGGGAGGATGACCCCGTGTGGGTATGTAGCCGGGTGGGGGTTTTGACGACCTGAGTGAGATCGAGGGCGGCAGCCTCATTGATGTAAGAGGCAGCTGTTTTGGTCTGCCAGTCTATGTTGAAATCCCCCAGTAGCAGTATTTCGTGCTTTGGGGGTAGGGTAGCAAGGTAGTGCATGATGGATTGGAAGGCTTTTTTCTGGTCCCTGGGGGGGGGACATAAGCCGAGGTGAGGAAGAGGGGGGATGTAGACCTACCTAGAGTGAGTTTGAGGGCGAGGGCTTGAGCCATGGATGCTAGTGTGGGCAGAGGGAGGAGGTGTCCGGAGAGGGAGTCCTTGAGATAAACAGCACAGCCACCCCCTCGCTGGCCCAGATGGTCAGAGTGGTAGAGGTGGTATCCAGAGAGGTATATGGCCGAGTCAGGGACCGAGGGGGAGAGCCAGGTTTCATTCAGGGAAATGATGTCAGGGTGATTCTGGAGTACCCAACATTGAAAGGAGTCCCATTTTTTTTGAATGCTGCAAATGTTAAGAGAGATGATGCGCAGGCCATTTCCTGGAGATGGGTGGGATGTAGTGTTGTTTTGTGGGCCTGGGTTTGGGTGGACATTGGCAGTCAGAAGAAGGAGAAGAATGAGTAGTCTGAGGTGGTAACTGTTGGTTCGGGTAGTAGGTCTTAGGCCTTTATGTTTCTTGTGACTGATGGTGGGTATAGGGAGTTTCAGAGTAATGGGGGCAGACAGGGGGAGTAAGTTGTGAGAAAGGGGATAAGTAGGATGGTGGTTGTGGAGAGTATAGGTTGGTCAGGGAGGGTGGGGCACCGGTGTGTGCCTTGCCTTGGAGGATGATAACCTGGGTGAGGGTGTCAGTGTATATTGCGGGGGGCAAGGCTGGGGGCCCCGCTGTGATTCTGGAGGGCTTGGTTCTTGTACTCAACAAGTCATAGTGAGTGGTAGGTGAGAGGGCCTGATGGAGTTGTAGAAGGAGAGTGATGAGGGTAAGTGGGAGCATGGTAGGGAGAGATTGGACCAAGTGACAGGACTGGAGAGAAAGAAAAAACGAGGAGGAGGAAGGGGATCTTTAGTGGAGGGAAGGAAAACAGCGGGGGAGTCATTGCACCATCTAGGATGTGGGATGTGCTTTGGTTATGTGCTCATGGCAGACTGGGAGTAAGAGAAAATGCTAAGCATAAGAGAATGGAAGAATGAATGTGCCCTACCGAGTCATGTGGTCAAATTATCGAATTACAGGAGTATTTCCTTATTCACTGTCCTTATGCAGATGTGTGGAATATTATTGCAACTCATTGGCAGGATCAAGGGTAGCAAACTGTTACATATGAAGATGTCATAATAGGGCAGGTGCAACTGGTACAAAGTATGCACCCCAGCACTATCAGGTTAATTTTCACCTGTATTAAGTTTTTTATGCGGCAAGTAAGATCTAAATTTGTTCTCCAACAAAAAGAGATTTCCCTGTATGTACAGGTGGATATGATTGAGAAGGAGATCAAGTCATAAGCACAATTTGATAAAGTACGTTTATCTTGGGAACAATGGAAAAAGAGATGGAAGGACATTATTTTACAACTTTTGGAATAACCGGTCAGAGAGTTAATTAATTATTTTCTTTATCTATAAGATTAATGGAACAGTAATGGGGGGTGGATTAACATTGAATAATTGGAAATAGGATGATGTAATGCTTTCTTTTTGTTAACTTTGTACAGTTTGATTTGGAAATGTTAATTTAGTTTTTGGTATGCCTGTATATTAATCTCTTTACAAATGTTTGTCATGATATTTTCTTTCTTGTTTTCTGTAACAGTTATATTTATTTTCTTTTTACAATAAAAATTCCCCCTACTCTTTTCGATAAGTGACATGGGATCTTTAACATCCACCTGAACTACCACCAATCCAGGCAGATGGGACCTTGGTTTAACATCTCATCTGAAAGACGGCACCTCAGAAGTGCAGTACCCCTCTCATGCTGCACTACAGTGTCAGTACTGGGATATTAACCCAAGTGCCAGATGTGGGGACTGAACCCACAGCACTCTGATCTCCTGGCATCAGAGGTGAGTGTGTTACCTACTGAGCCACTGACACTGACTAAATGAACTGGAAAAAGACAACAGATATATTTGATTAGCTGGTTTGTACTGGTGTCTTATCTCTGCTTGTCAGTAGGCTGACAGTACCTTGCCTGCTTTGGACTGTTTTAGTTTGGTGGACTTTAGGTTTGCAGTAAATTACCTCCTACTGCATCTACTTTGTTCAAGTGTGTTCATACTGTGGTTAACACTATATTCAAGTGGAGTAAATTTAATAGTGTTCTTTTTTTTTATCTTGTAGGAATTGTTTAGAATAATACTCCCCATCAGGGATTTCTTACTCTCTCCCCCCCTCTCCTTAGTATTTGTATCCTAATAAGTTTATATTTGCTACTTTCTGATAAGTTTGGGTAACTGTTTGTGATATTATAGTACTTAACTTCTGGTTTTGGGTAAAAAGGAAATAGTTCTGTAAGAATAAATATACCTCCTTGGAAATCATTTTTTTACTCAATGGAGTTTATCCCATTTTTGTTCATTTTGTTATGAATAAGAATAACATTTTTACAATACAAAGTACCAGTTTAAATAACTGGGTGTATTTGAGAAATGTTCCTGTGTATACTATTTTGTTATAATTTGAAATCAGGGTAAGGAGGGAATTTTATCTGGCTTTAGTTAAAACAAAAGATTGTGAGTTAAAATGGCTTCCCCATATAAAGTCTCCTCCTGGAATGTTAAAGGATTAGGTTCGCCAATTAAGCACAAGAAGGTATTATCCTATCTTAATAAAAACAGGGTGGATATTGCTTTCTTACAAGAAACCCATCTAACACAACCAGAAGCAGACAAACTCCAAAGGGCCTGGGTGGGACAAGCCGAAAGCTGCTGCTATTCATCCGAAAAAGGGGCACTTCAATTCTCATTAGAAAAGGCGTAAACTTTTGTAAAATCTTACATGTAGTGGATAAGGAGGTATGATATCAAATTCAAGCGGGGACCCTGGATGGGCATAAAGTTGTCTTTTCTAATGTTTATGCTCTAAATGAGAATCAGAGTCCCTTCTTCAATTCTCTCATAGCTGCATTAAGGGATTTCCCAGGCTATGCTCTATTGGTGGCAGGTGATTTAAATGAGATTTTAGATCCTGTATTAGACAGATCCTCAACTAAACAAATTCAGTTAGTAACTAAAGCAAGGGCCTCTCATAGGAAGTGTTAGCAGACTTAGGTTTACTTGACACCTGGAGAATGTCTACCCTCAGGGTAGAGACTACTCATTTTTCCCTAACAGGTATAAATCTTACTCTAGACTAGGCTATATAGTTACATTAATTAGATTTATTCAATCAATGATGGACATGAAAATTGATAATATAAGCATCTCTGATCATGCTTTGGTGAGTTTCCATATAATAGTAGGGGATGACAAGGAGAAAATGCACCACTGGAGACTTAATGCTAGTCTACTAACTAAAGGAAAAGGAATTCATTGAGTGGATTTCAGAACAAATCAAGGAGTTATTTTCCATTAATGATAATGGGAAAGTGTCACAAGTTTGCCTCTGGGAAACATACAAGGCATACAATAGGGGAAGGATTATCAGCTTCTCATCCAAAGGAAATGGGAGAGATAAATGACTCTCAAGACAAGCCAACAGGAACTTACTGCCCTAGAACAGATTTCAAAAACAGCTAAGACCCCACAACACAACTTACTCCATAACATAACTATTCTAAAGAGGAAAATTAATACTATTCTTTCACAAAAGGCCGAATATGCATTGTTTAGAACAAAGCAAAATTACTGGGAAGCTGGGAAAAAGTTGGGAAGCTATTAGCTGCTAGGCTTAAGAGAATACAACAACAAAGAATCATCCCAGGTATAATGCTTTGGGAAAAATAGTCACAAGCAAGCAAGATATAAGTGAAGGATTCATTAAGTTCTATAGGGATATTTATGCAGGAAAGGGATCAATTGATGAAGTAGTGTTAGGGGATTTTTTTAAGAAGCTCAACCTACCCCAAGTAACTGAGAAACATAAGGAGATCATGGAAGGGGACATTACCCTTGAAGAGGTTCAACAAACCATTCAAGACCTGCCAACTGGGAAAACTCCAGGTCCAGATGGACTTCCAGGAGAATTTTATAATAAGCTGTCCAGTGTAGTAACTCCTCATATTCATACATCGCTTAATGTGGCATGGAAGGATAAATCTCTCCCCCCCCAACCATAAAGGAGGCCTTTCTAACTCTTATACCTAAAAAGAACAAGGTCAAGATGGACTGTGCCAGTTATAGACCGATCACATTAATGAATTCAGACTACAAAATTTTGACTAAAATCCTGGCTAGGAGAATTTAAAGGGTTGTCACATACTTAATTGGCCCTGAACAGGTGGAGTTTGTACCAGGCAGATCTGGGCTAAATGGTAGTCACAGATTGTCGAATCTTATATAGTGGAATAACAAATCTAGAAACCCTTTTGTGGCTCTGTCATTGGACATTTTAAAAGCATTCGATCCAATAGGCTGGCAATATATGTTCAGGGCTTTCTGAATTTAGTTTCGGGGAGAAATTTATCTCATGAGTGGCACTACTATATGAAAACCCCTCCACTAAAATAATAACAAACGGTGTACTGTCACCTGAGATTCACTTAGCATGTGGGACGAGAGAAGAATGACCACTTTCTCCCTTTCTTTTTATTTTGGTATTTGAACCCCTAATTAAACTAATCAATGATAACTTAAATATAAAATGAGTGAAAATAGGATACACTGAACACAAATCGTTTGTCTTTGCTGATGATCTCCTACTCACTCTAAGCTCACCCACTCAGTCTTGCTCTGAAGAGCAACTGGTCCTGAAAGAATCTGAATTTGTTTCAGGCTTGGGAATTAACTGGAAACTCAAGTTTTGCACAACAACCTATCAGACCAATTAGAGGGAACTAACAAAGAAACTCTCTCCGGACTGGTTTAAACCAGTAATTACATACCTAGGATTGCAGAATTCAATTAATTTAGGGAAGCTGATAGAACCCAATTATGACCCAGTGTTATTGGATAGCAACCTAGATTTGGATAATTGGGGAAAATTAAATCTATCACAATGGGGTACAATTAATGCAATTAAAATGATTCTGGCACTAAAAATATTTTACTTATTTTAGTGCCTCCCCAATGTGCTCTCTAATAGCTATTTCAAACATCTAGAAAACATGTTTAGGCTATTTCTTTGGGGTCATAGCCCTTCAAGATTAGGGGTGTCTAAACTGAGACATCCAAAAGAATAAGGGGGATTTGCATTCCCGTGGTGGGAAAAATATCAGCTTGCATTCATTTCTAAACAGGTAGTCTGACATGTGGCCAGTTCATACAATGAGGGCAAAGGTCAACCTATTTGGGTGGATTTGGAAAAAGAACTGCTCAAAACTCATAGTATTACTGATTTTTGTATGTAACATTACCCCTACATATTAAAGGGACACTGTCAACCTGTTTTTCATCATATTATTTCTAGTCAAATCCGTGTTTAATGATTGTTTACCTTCTCTAAAATTCACTGATGATGTTGTTTGTTTTGTCTGTCTCCTTGTTTACTAGAACTGAAATGCATGGCAATGTATACTTATAAACAACCTTGTTTTGTTTACAGTCCTGGATCTGTTCTCACTGCATGCTTCGTGAGCATTAGAAACACACCAAACAGTGCAGTCACTCATAAGGCAGTAGCCTCCTAAACTCCACTGCATCATGAGGGGCTAGACTGTATTGTGGTCATTTCTAAGTCCAGGAAAGATGTATTTGGAGCTATTCAAGGAATGTAAACAAACCTGTTTTGGTGTGATAACACCAGTATGTTGGGCAGTCTGTTTTTTACTTTTGTAAAGAAAATAAGAGTCAGAATCAAACTACCAGCTACATCAGTAACCTTTACAGAATGCTGGCAATCATAAATTGTGTTTTTTAAACTAGGGACACTTTGAGACCTAAGGGGGTTGACAGTGTCCCTTTAAGGGAAACCCGTGCATACAAGGGTCAGTGACAACCCTGAAAAGAGTATTAAACATAGTAAACAAAGAAAAGACTCCCCTTGTATGCATACATGCTTATTTGGAACAACACAATGATTATGGGAAAAGAAAGGCTTATTCAACCCAGACTGGCTGAAGGCAGGAATCAAAAACCTGGGTCAGCTAATAGATGCAAAATCTAGAGTCCTATTATCCTTTGCAGAACTAAGAGAGAGATTTGGTCTGCCAAAATTCCAATTTCACTACTATTTTGAGCTTGAGAGCTTTTAAAAATACCGATCTGACAGAATCCTATAGTTTACCACAAACTGAAGAGTGGGAACAGCTAGTTAAGCTAGGCTCACACAAAAGAGGAGCTAGCATTACTTGTAAACTGCTGTCTGCTAACAGTTGATCTTCTTGTTCAACATTCAAGGCCAAGAGTTCCTGGGAAGAAGAGATCACAATATCGTTCTCTTTGGAGGACTGGGAATCCACACGGAGAATGGCTAATAAATCTATAAAAGAGCTACAAGGTAGGCTTATACAATTTAAAATACTACATAGGTTTTATTTAAGTCCTAAATGTTTGCTTACAATGGGTGTTAAGGAAAATGCTGACTGCTAGAAATGTAACAGTAGGGAAGCTGATATACTACACATGCTATGGGATTGCACTAAGATAAAGGGGCTTTGGGTAGAGGTGTTTAAGGTATGCAGTCTAGTTACAGGGGTTGAGATTCCCCCTCCCCATCGATTTTTATTCTGGGGATATTCTTGGATTGCTTAATCCTGAACAAATACCAAAAAGTCTGGATGTGTATTGTCTCTCTGAGTATAAAGAGGCTTATATTAAAGTATTAGAAAGGCAAAGAACCCCCCCTCACTACAAGAATGGTATAATCAGATGGAATTTGTCACAATAATGAAATAATTCACTATAAGCTGTTAGATAAACTGGATGATTATAATAGTATTTGGTCACCATTCATTGCCTTGGAGGGTCTGTGAGACTACTAGGCCCCTAAGTAAGTTAATTCTGGTTCAGAGTCTATATACTGTGACACATGGTACAACTTTTTATATTAAGAATAATTAGTGAGTCATATTAGTTAGATTTAGTCTTTTATAAATTAATTTGGTATAGGAATGAATTCAATGAATATTGCATAGATATAGATATCTAGTTAGACTTGCATTGGTTTTACACATTGTATTGTATGGTTGAAAACTTAATAAAACTATTATGGAAAAATAAATGATGCTTACGTCTCCAGGAACATATCACCTCTCCTTCCGCCTTCATTAAGCCCCATGTTGTGACTCCACAAGTGCTTACAGATCTTCTGAGAATCAATCTTCTCCATAGAGGTCCACTCTTTGGTTTTAAGGCCAGAAGGGCTAGAATACTGTGGTAGCAAATATTTTGTTGGGGCACTGACAATAGTATCAGCAATGGTGAATGCATGTCAGAGTGTGCCAGTGTCTGTCGCCATCGTTAGCACCCCACCTGCCTCAGTTCTGTTTTTCTTGCTGTAGGGTGCACACTGTGGGACCCAAACTACACCTTAGTTCATAGAAAAATAGAAGCTGACAGCAGATAAGGACCGCAAGACCCATCAAGTCTGCCCATTTTTCTACCTTATGAATGTGCCATAGGCTCTGTCAATGGCATATTTATTCATACTCATCTGTATTGCTCCCTTATGACTATTCCATGCCTGTTTGAAACCCTGCACTGCATTAATATTCACCACTTCCTGAGGTATTCTGTTCCATGCATCCAGCACTCTTTCTGTGAAAAAGAACTTCCTCACATTACCCCTTAATCAGCCTCCCTCTAATCTCATGCTGTGTCCTCTTGTCCTGCTATTTTTCTTATATTGAAACATGTTAGACTCTTTCACCTGCCCTTAACATATTTGAATGTTTCGATCATTTCATCCATCTCCCTCCTTTGCTCTAGGGTATACATATTGAGCTCCGTTAATCTGTCCTCATGTTTTCTGATGCAGTCCCTGCACCATTTTGGTTGCCCTTTTCTGGACTGCCTTGATTTTGTTACTGTCCTTGTGCAAGTGCGGCCTCCAGTACTGCACACAGTACTCAGATGGGGCCTAACCAGTGTCTTGTAAAGAGGATTATTACCTCCCCTTAAGACTTATGATACCCCTACTAATACACGTTAACATCCCTCTAGCCTTACCTGCTGCTTTAGTGGTCTGCTTGGATGATTTCAGGTCATCTGTGATGATGATGCCTAAGTCTCTTTCTTTCCTTGTGATTGCCAGCAACTCCCGCCCAACTATAAGTAGCTTCCGAGTTTCTCTTCCCTATGTGCATGATCTTGCACTTCTTTGCATTAAACCCAGTTGCCACTCTTCTGACCATTTTGACAGTTTTCCAGCTCTCTTCTCATTCTGCCCACCCCATCTGGATTATCTACTCTGTTGCAGATCTTGGTGTCATCTGCAAAGGAAAACCTTACTATCCAGTCCTTCTGTAATGTCACTGATGAAGATATTGAAGAGGACTGGCCCTAGAATTGATCCCTGAGGTACCCACTTGTGACTTGCATCTCTTCTGAATGTATGCCATTTACCACCACTCTTTGTTTTCTGCCCGCCAACCAGTTTGCCACCCAGTTGACAAACTTCTGACCCACCCCGAGCCTACCTAGCTTATTAATCAATCTTCTATGAGGAACAGTATTAAAAGCTTTGCTGAAGTCAAGGTAGGCAACATCAACTGCACCCCCTTGGTCCACCACTCTGGTTACCCAGTCAAAGAAATCTAAGATTAGTTTGACAGAACCTTCCTGTTGTAAACCCACACTGTCTTGGATCCTGTGTGCCTATGAATTCCAGGTGTTGCACCATCCTTTCCTTAAGGAGTGCCTCCATAATCTTGCCCACTACTGAGGTAAGACTGACTGGTCTGTAGTTCCCTGCCACCTCCCTGCTACCCCTCTTGTGGAGCGGCATTGCATGAGCCCTTCTCCAGTCTTCTGGGACCTCTCCTGTACTCAGAGACTGACTAAACAGTTTTGCTAATGGCTCAGCTAGTTCCATCCTTAGCTCCTTTAGTACTCTGGGATGTATGCCATCAGGTGACATTGCCTTGTCCACCCTGAGCTTAGTGAGCTCTTGTAGGATCCTTTCTTTTGTGAAGGGACTTATGCACACTTCCCTACACCCTGTGTCCATGGTGCTAAACTCTGGACCCTGCCCTATCTTCTCCTCAGTAAATATTGAGCAGAAGTATCTATGTAAGATAGATGCTTTTCCTTGGTTATCCTCCATACACTCCCCCCATATAACCTTTGATCTTAGCAATACCCCCTCTGGACTTTCACCTTTCACTAATGTATCTATAGAAAGACTTGTCACCTTCTTTTACTGTTTGTGCTAGTGTTTCCTTGGTTTGGGCCTGTGCCTGCTTTGTTGCCTTCCCCTGCTTCCCTTAGGGAAGTTTGGTATGCCTCTCTATCTTCGTCCTGCTGCGTTCCCTTATATTTCCTGAAGGCCAACCTTATGGCTCTGACCTTTTCTGCTACTGTTTTTGAGAACCAAAGTGGTTTCCTCCTTCTTTTGCTCTTGCTTTTCTCCCTAACACAATGGGATGTTGCTTCAAGTATTGCATCCTTAATGATTGCCATCTTTGCCTGTACCCCCTCACCTGTATTTCCTCTTGCCAGGGCTAGCTTAACTCTGTTGGCAATCTTATCAAAGTCAGCTCCTCTGAAGACCCATATTTTTGCTTTGGAATGGAATGATTTAGTTCTAATGGACAAATTGAACTATAACATGTGAGGGTCACTGGCCCCACGTGACCTTCTACCTGGAGATCTGTGATCCTTTCCCGTTAGTCAGACAGGGAGGGTAGAAGAGGGGTGGAGTAGCTCTCTATGTAAGGAAAGGATAAAAGCAACTGAACAAAAGAGTAAACAGGAGGAGAGGAGGCACTGTGGGTCACCTTAGAGACTGGAAATGGCACCACAAGTCACACAGGGTTGTATACAGACCCCCATGTCAGGGGAAGGGAATAGACAAGGATATGATAGAAGACATACTTAGGATGGCAGAGAAAGGGGAGATACTGTTGATGGGGGACCTTAATATGCCGGATGCCAACTGGAGCACCTTTGCTGCAGCCACATCCAAAAGCAGGGGCATTCTCACTGCCCTTCAGGTGGCATGCCTCAGACAGCTAGTTTTGGAACCTACTCATCAGGGAGCAATCTTAGACCTCATACTTTCAAATGGGGACAGTGAGAGGATCTCAGATCTAGAAGTGGGTAGCCATTTGGGAACAAGTGACCATCAAACAGTGTGGTTCACGATAAACTCAGCTACAGAGTCAAGCCATACAAAAGTGAAGGTTCTGGACTTCAGGAGGGCTGACTTTGGCAAGATGGGAGAGTGCCTTAGAAAAGCATTAACAAACAGACTAGAAGGAGGGTTGGAGCAACTATGGGGAAAGATCAAAACTGCCATCACAGAGGCAACAAGCCTTTGTGTGAAGCAAATAAACAAATCAAAATGAAAGAAAAAGCCACTATGGTTCTCAAAAGAGGTGGCGGTGAAGGTTAGGGAGAAAAAGATAGCATTTAGGAAATATAAGGAAACACAGAAGGAGCAGGATAGAGAACTGTACCAGTTAAGGCAGAAGGAAGCAGGGAGAGTAGTCAGAATAGCAAAGGCCCAAACTGAGGAAAAGATAGCCAACTCAGTTAAGAAAGGGGATAAAGCCTTTTATAGGTATATTAGGGAGCGTAGAAAGACAAAGGGAGGGATAGTGAGGCTGAATAGAATGGACGGTGGGTGGGCAGAGAGGGACAGTGTAAAAGCAGGGATACTGAATGAATACTTCTGTTCAGTATTAACAAAAGAGGAGGTGGGGGAGGTGCCTAGTCCAAATAACAGAAGCACTCTGGAACAGGAGGTCGATCTCAGTCCTTTCACAGAAGAAAGGGTTCTGCAAGAACTTCTAAAACTGAAGGTGGGCAAAGCAATGGGACCAGATGGAATTCACCCCAGAATTCTAAAAGAATTAAGCAGAGAACTAGTGACACCACTGACTACCCTTTTTAACAAATCATGGGAGGATGGTGTGGCAAACTGAGGACTGGAGGAAGGTAGATGTGATTCACCTTCACAAAAGTGGGACCAAGACAGAGGCAGGAAACTACAGACCTGTCAGTTTGACCTCTGTGGTAGGGAAAGTGATGGAATCAATACTGAAGGAAAGAATTGTTGAGTACCTAGAGGTCAGTGGGGCATAGGACCCCAGGTAGCATGGGTTCAGAGCGGGACGGTCATGTCAGACAAATCTATTTGATTTCTTTGACTGGGTGACCAAAGCAGTAGACCAGGGAGCGGCTGTGGACATGGCCTACCTAGACTTTAGCAAGGCATTTGACACAGTCCCACACAAAAGATTAATAGTCAAATTAACCAGCCTGGGAGTGGGTCCCAGGGTGGTTGCCTGGGTAAAACATTGGCTGGACAACAGGACACAGAAAGTAACTGTAAATGGAATCCACTCTGAAGAAAAAGGGGTTACTAGTGGGGTACCGCAGGGTTCAGTACTGGGTCCAGTCCTTTTTAATGTCTTTATAAGTGACATTGCAGAGGGACTGGAAGGAAAAGTATGCCTCTTTGCAGATGACACAAAGATCTGCAACAGGGTTGATACACAAGGAGGTGCGGAAAGGATGAGAAGGGACTTGGCAAGGATGGAGGAATGGTCAGAAGTATGGCAGCTTGGATTCAATGCAAAGAAGTGCAAAATAATGCGCCTGGAAACAAAACCAGGGAAGAGTACACAATGGAGGGATGTAGTAACAACAACAAAAATGGAAAGGGACCTGGGGTAATCATATCAGATGACCTTAAGGTTGGCAAGCAATGTGAGAAGGCGGTAGGGAGGGCTGGGGGGATACTGGGATGTATAGGGAGAGGCATCACCAGCAGAAAACAGGAAGTTGTTATCCCCCTGTACAGACAGTTGGTGAGACCCCATCTGGAGTACTGCGTCCAGTTCTGGAGACCCCATCTCCGCAAGGACATAGACAGGATGGAGGCAGTTCAGAGGAGGGCAACTAAAATGGTGCAGGGTCTGCAAGAGAAGCCATATGAGGAGAGGCTAAAGGAGCTTAATATGTATACCCTTGAGGAAAGGAGGGACATGATAGAAATGTTTAAGTACCTCAGTGGAATCAACAAAGTCCAAGAGGGTAGCATCTTTCAGAAAAAGAGATGTGCAAGAACAAGGGACACAATTTGAAGATAGAGGGGACGGCTCAGGGCATGTGAGAAGTATTTTTCACAGAGGGTGGTGGACACATAGAACAGCCTTCCTAAGGAGGTTGTGTGGTCTAAAACTGTGGGAGAATTCAAGAATGCATGGGACAAGCATAAGACAATTTTGTGAGGGGTAGGAAGAAATCGGCTGTTAGTTAAACAAGATCTGCAGCTTATCCTCTAGGTAGGGAAATTTGCAGACTAGGTGGGCATGCGGTCCTTATCTGCTGTCAAAGTCTATGTTTCTATGTTGTTGTACCAGTTGTTTGAGGCCCTCCCTGCAGTGAATCCATTATGTGTCTAGTTCTGACAGATGTTCCTGCTGGTATTGACCAATCTATATCTGGCATGTTGAAGTCTCCCATTATCTGAACCTCCCCTTTAGCTGTCATGTTTTGTATATCTTGTAGCAGGAATGTGTCTGTGTCCTCCCCCTGGTCTGGAGGCCTGTAGACAACCCCAGTTCATATGGCTGTCCCATATCCTGTTTCCAGGGTGACCCACAGTTCTTCTGGCTCCTTATGTGTATTCTGAATTTCTGTAGCTTTGATATTTTGATTGACATAAAGGGCCACTCCAACCCCCATCCCCTTTTTGCACCTTGGTCTCTTCTGAACAGTACATAGCCAGGTACTGAAGTCTCCTAAGTGTGGTTACTGGTAAACCATGTCTCGCTAATGGCTACTATGTCCAGTTTAGCCTCTGTCATTACTGTCTGCAGGTCTGGGCTCTTATTTCCCAGACTACGAGCATTTGTGTCGTATGGAACATCACAGACATAATTGCCAGCAGATAAAGGCCTAGATGCCTATCAAATTGCTCGAATGCAGCTAGCACCCTATTCCGCAGCTGCCCTCCCTTCCACCCTTCCCCTTCATTAACCTTCCCCCTTGTCCTGTCCCATCCTTGTTTGAAGCAGTCCACTGTTCTACTGCATACCACTTCTGCAGGTAACGCATTCCACCCAGCCACCACCCTCTCTGTAAAAAAGTGTCTCCTCATCTCCCTCCTGAACCTTCCTCTCTCCAGTCTCATATCATGGCCCTTGGTGGCCCTCCCCTCCCTTACTTTGAACAGCCCCTCTGTACCCGCCCTGTTTATTCCTTTCATGTATTTAAAGGTTTCAATCATGTCACCCTGTCTCTCTCCTCCAGTGAGTACATGTTCAACTCCTTCAACCTCCTCTCGTATGATAAGTCCCCAAGCCCCTTGATCATCTTTGTCGCCTGCGCTGCACCCTCCAGTAACTTAATGTCCCTCTTCAGATACGACACCAGTACTGTCAGCGCTAGTACTCCAGGTGTGGTCTAACTAATGACCCATACAGTGGCAGAATCACCTCCTCCCTCCTCGAGGATATACCCTTGCAATACAACCCAGCATTTTGTTGGCCTTTGCAGCTGCCTTCCTACATTGTGCCGAGTTGTTCATTGACCCTGTAATGAGCACACCCAGATCCTTCTCCTCTCTGTCTGGGCTAGCTGCACTCCCTAGCTGGTAACTCCTCCTTGGGTTCTTCATCCCAAATGCAGCACCTTGCACTTTTGGCATTAAAGCCCAGTTGCCAGGTGTCTGACCAGGTTTCAAGCTTTGCCAGATCATCCTGCAACCCCTGCCATCCCCTAGGTCATCCACCACCGCTCTACCTTGGTATCATCAGCAAACAGACTGATCTTGCTCTTGATGTCCCATGATATGTCTGCAATGAATACCCCAAACAACACTGGTCTCAACACTGAGCCCTGTGGGACACCGCTCATCACTGCCCTTGGGTGTGAGAGCTCCCCGCCCACCACCACCCTCTGTTGCCTTCCCTGCAGCCAGTTTCCTACCCATCTCACCAGCTTTGCACCGGCCCCTGTGCCTACTAACTTCCTTCCCAGCCTTCCATGTGGCACCGAGTCGAATGCCTTACTGAAGTCCAGATACAGGACATCCACTGCATGGCCCCTGTCCAGTTGCCTAGTTACCCAGTCATAGAACTCTACCAGGTTGGTTTGGCAGGATCTGCCATGTATGAAGCCATGCTGTCTGCTGTCCTGTAGTCCTTTGGCCTCTAGGAGGGCCACCAGCCTCTCTTTCAGGATAGTCTCCATTAGCTTACCCACGATGGATGTGAGGCTCACTGGTCTGTAGTTTCCCGGTTCATCCTTGGGGCCACTCTTGTGGAGAGGCACCACATGAGCCATCCTCCAGTCCTGAGGTACACACCCCGAATGTAGTGAGGCATTAAATAGGTCTGCCAAAGGTCCTGCAAGGACCTCTGCCAGCTCCTTCAGTACCATGGGGTGGATGCCATCTGGGCCTGGCACCTTGTCCACCCTCAGTGCCTTCAAACCCTCTCGAACTCTGCCCTCCATGATTTCCCCATCTGTCACCACTTCCCCCCTGCTTCTGCCATTTCTCCCACCTTGGGTGTCACCCCCTCTTCTCTTTAGTAAATACTGAGCAGAAGTACTCATTTAGTGCTTCCGCCTTATCGTACCCTGCTTCCACCAACCCCCTTCCTAATCCTTACTATGTGGTCCTTACAGCTCCTTTTCTCCCTGATGTACTTAAAGAAGTCCTTCCCTTCTTAATGCCTTGTGCCAGCCTGAGTTCTGTAGATGCCTTGGCTCCCTTACTGCCCTTGTCACCTCCTTCGATTCTGTCAAGTACCTCTCCTGTCCTCCCCTCCCTGTTTTCTTGTACTTCCTAAAGGCAGCTCTTTCCTCCTTACCTTTCCATGACCTCCTTACTCAACCAGCTCGGTTTCTTAGTCCTAGCCTTCTTGCTCTGGGCTTTGCAGCAGGTTTTGGTTGCCTCCACTATCCCCAGCTTTATGAGCTCCCACCTCTGGTTAGTATCCATACTAGATTGAATTCTGGCCAGGTACCCTTGATTTTCCATTGGCCAGATGTCGGTGTGTTAGTTGTTGGGCGAGGTCTGGCATTTCCCCCTGTGCATCATATGGGGAGCTGGACCTTTTTCCTTACTTGGTGATGCAAATGAACTACAAACATGCTGAACTCCTGTTTGACCACTAACTGAGGGGGCAGGGGTGTCCTTCCTATTTGACGTATCGGGTGCTGCACCCCTTCTCCCCATTTGCTAGTTTAAATATTCTGCAAAGACTTCAAACTTCTGCCCCAATGCACTGACTCCCTCCTTAGTCAGAATCAGTCCATCAGATTTAAAGAACTTTCGCTCCCACAACTGTTGCCAGTTCCCTACAAATGTATGTCCTTTTTCCTGGCACCAGCCCTTGAGACACATGTTTAGCTCCCCTATCTCCCCTTCTCTGACCTTCTGTCCATCTGCCCCCCTCTCCCAGACTGGCAGGATCTCAGAGAAGGAGATGCTGGACAAAATGGATGATAGTTTGTCATCCAGCCTGGTCAGGTGTTCCTTGGTCTCCACAACTGACCGGCTGGCAAGATCACAGTCCTATGTGTACCAGGACATCAATGTTTCCTCCTGCTTCCTGAACAATTTTAGCAATGCAGTCAGTGTCTCTCCACGCTGATGTACCTGGGAGACATCTGACCATTACCCTGGCTGGAGATAGGTATCAACTCCCCAGATCATGGAGTCTCCTATGATCCAGAAGTTTTTGGGATTTCCTTTGCTTTTTATTTTGGTTCCTGTTTTGGGCGAGTTTTGTTGTGCTAGCTCCTGCGCTGCAGTGTCCTCTTCCCCTTTGTTTGATTTTCATGGGATAGAGGCAGATACCAGTCTGTAGTTTTTTATATGGTTTGTGGAGGTGATATACTTGTGTACATCCAGGGAATGGGGCAGAGGGGGGACCCTACACCCTATGTCCTAATTGAGACTTTGTTTTCTCCCATTAAATCTGTTTCCATGTGTCCTACTTTCCACTGTGTGGAAGCAGACTGCATCCAAGGTTTGGACGCATTTAAGTTTGGTACTAGGTTATATGCAAGCCTCCTTGGTTTGGGTTCCGAGGGGTGGTAGCATAATAAAAATAAAGGAAGTTTTTTTTACACAGTGAAAAACAAATCATGTTCCTGTAACACTTGGCAAAGGTGACGAATGAGACGCCAGGTGTGTTGAGGACATTTGCTTCCAGCTCCAAATCAAAAAGTTGCAACCAGTTTCAGATTGTTACACCAACTTTATGTAGTCTTACAGTTTCCATTTCAAAACTCTAACTTGCATCCAAACATGGGACTTGCAGGCCTGCTTGCCTCCACACAAGAACAAAAGGGCACTGCTTGAGTCCTAAAGGGACTTTGGACACCGGCCAGCCCTGTTCTGGATGCAAGCCCCATGGAAAAATATGAACATAAGCAGTTTTTGGTGCAAGACCTCTTGCATTCGGATGTTGGGATACAAACTGCCAAGCATCTAAAGCAAGGCATGGAAAATCCTACTCTGGCCTGTACTTCTAACACAGAAGAATTTAAAGAGCTTGTAGCACCAAAAATAGCAGAAAATGTTATTTCCTTTAAAATAGCCAGTCGTTACTTTTTATTTCTAAGTATTTTTCTTTGTCCACTTGCTCACTGGGGCCTCATTTTCAGAGCCGGCCAGATGCACGCAAATGGATGCACAACACAACAAATGGGCCGGCAGTTCGTGGGATATTCAAACTGAATGCGTGATCGGAACAGCTTATGATTCTGTTTGAATATCGGACCCGGATGCATGGCACAAAGTGGGCATCCTCCATGTTGGGTGCAGCACATCCAGGATTCGGGGCTGAAGACCACCAATGGGGGAATGCGTGGCGCATACCTGGATGCACCAAGTCCCCCAAGAGCGATATTCAGCTAAAATATGCGAATGAGCTCATTGTGCACGCATGCCGCAAAGGGGCCTCATGCATGCCCATCATGGCTCATTAGTATGGCTGCACCCAGTGCCCATCGCCGGCCACCCTCCCTCACCCCAGCCTCGATCCCCCAGGAAAGCAAAAATAAGCATGTTCCCTTTTTCATAGTGTAGTGGACCCCTCCCAGCCTCAATCCCCAATGTAACACAGTAAAGTCACAATCCCCTGTTTCCATAATGTAGGGTTCCCCCCCGACCTGATCCCAATGTACATAAGTAGTATCATATTCCCCTATTACATAGTGTAGTGGACCCCCCTCCCAGCCCCAATCCCTGATAAAATACATTAAAACATTTACTCCAATTTAAACATTTACCCCATTTCCGTAGTGTGGTGGCCCACCCCTGTGCCCGATTGCCCACCCGATAATAAAACATGCACCTCCCAAAGTGTAGTGGCCCACCTCAGTCCCCAGTTGCCCAACCGATAGTAAGAACATATGTTTCCATAGTGTAGTGGCCTTCCCCCCACCCCAATCACCGATCCCCCATGAAATACACATTTTTCCACAGTGTAGTGGTCCCACCCACCCCATTCCCTGATCCCCGAACGTGCAACAGAGGAAAACCCTGGCAGTCTAGTGGTCCCCCAACCTGGTAACAGTCCGATCACCTCCCCAGCCCGACCCACAGCCTGCAACCAGCACAGCCCACCACTCACCACCACAGCTGGCCGCTGACTGAGCTCCCAATGACCACACAGTACTGTACAGCGTACAGTTCATTGACAATTACACTGCAGCTGCTCATTCCCCGCCAAATCAGCAACACAACAGCAAGCTGGCAGAAGCGGCGGTACAGACGTGGGCAGCAGAGTACTGCTCTGGTACCATTTCGTTCTGTCCCTGAGACTCTCATCCTGCATCTCTATGCAACTGCAGCACCAGGAGGCAGCAACAGCAACCAGCTCTCAGGCTCTTGTTGACCACAGCACTGCCACCAAGCTCCAGCCTTTGGCACAGACAGACAACTTGGTCTGCACATGCAGCCAGAGGTGCCCCTCTAGGCTGGAAGAACAAAGTAAACGTCTGCCTTCCTACAGGAACTGTATCACCTAGCAGCCAAAGAACACTGTACTGTATGTCAACAATGCCACAGGATGAAAATAAAACATGCACTTGTCAATGCTGAATGTTTGCATGCTTTAACAGACCGCATTTGGGACTCGTGAGAAACAACTGCCACTGACCAAGAAGCTTTTTGCGCAAGGTTCATCGTTACGGGGATGAAAAGAGCTGCCAGCCTGCCACTCCACACTTCCTTTCCAGAGCCAAAGGAGTGAGAAAAAGAATGCGCTGTCTATGACATCAGTTCAGATGCAGTGGCATATAGTTGAAAGAAAACGACCGCTACAATCAGCAGTGGTGACGTGTAGGCAATTTGCATACTGCCAATGGCAGTTTGCAAGTTGCCTGCCGACGGCAGTATTCAAATTGCCTACACATTACCACCACTGATTGTAGCAGTCGTTTTCTTTCAACTGTATGCCACTGCATTTGAACTGCTGTTATAGACAGCTCGGACATTCATTGGTGCGGTGTGGCCACACCTGCAAAAAGGATCAGGGCACTGGAAGCGGGAGTGGCACACCTACAAAAACTTGTATGGTGGCAGTATGTTTCTTGCACATGCATGCAAGCAAATATAATAATAGCTAGCTTTCTCTCTGCTCTCTCTGATCTGACACCCCCACCTCTCACAAAAAAAAAATAAAAATAAAAGCAGCACTGCATGAGAGCGGTGAACATTTTTACCGATACTTTTTATTCTGTTTTAGATTGCCCCTTATCTTCCGACTCGTATGACGCCTTTCTTTCCACATTTTGAGTCTGCTTTATCACTTTTTTCTAATGTTAACCAGTAAAAGGGGTGCTCCTTTTAATACGGCTCATGCTTAGCTGTTTCTGTTCACCAGTCATCCGACAAGTTAGGAAGCACTGGCTGCTGCAAGGTAGTTAATCATCGCAAGAAAAGTGATCTCAAAGACTGGTTGTTTAAAAGAATACTGCTGTAAACTTGGTCCAAGCAATAAGAAAAAGTGGTAAAGTAGACTCAAAAATTGGGGGAAAAAAGGATATCATCCAAGTCAGGAGACAAGGGCAATCTAAATTACAATAAAAGGTATAGTTCAACACTTCTGCTGCTATCACACAGGGCTGCTTTAAAAGCACAAACAAAACAAAGATGCAAATACAGTATCGTTTCCAACACCTTGTGTACAAAAACACACACACACACCACTGAGCAGCCCTGATAAACTCTGCTGCAGAACTCTACAATACAAACAGGAAGTAGGTGCCAGCCAGTTTGTTTACCACTAAGTTACATCTATAATAAGGTTCAGGCAGAGAGCACTCACCAACAAATAACAAACATGCAGCTCCAGTAGGTACCAAATAGAATCCATTTATTCTACACACATGTTGCATGCTTGGCACGTGTTTCGAACATTGGTCCTTTATCAAAGGACCAGTGTCTGAAATGCGTGAGGCATGCAACATGTGTGTGGAATAAATTGATTCCATTTGGTATCTACTGGAGCCCTCATGTGTTTGTTATTTGGTTGGTGAGCGCTCTTCTGTCTGAACTGTGTTTTTTGTTTGGAGCACCTCTCTTCCTAGTGCAGCCTTTTTTCTGATGTTGTTACATATTATAATAACCCTCCAACTTGGATCTCCCCCAAAAGAACCACAGTCCCCCCCCCCCGCAAACTCCCAAACACAATGTGCAGCAGCTGCAACACTGTCATAAAAGGAGAATTGCTCTGGTTGAAGCACTGTGCCACTCTTTGTTCCTAACAATCTAGCCCTGATGTTGTATCTGAAGGGTGGTCAGGCAATGGGTAAATTACCCCCCAGCTCAAGCTGAATGACACTTCCTAAACACTTGATCTGGTTTTTTGGTGGGAGGAGCGGGGTACACAATGACTACTCTTCTTTCTTTTTGACATCCTCCTTGCCAAGATGGCCACCAAATTCGACACCAGCAAGCAGTCCCTAAATGTAAGATGTCATGTGAGGAGCACTCCCACCCTCCCCACCCACCACCACCACAACCACCACACAGGGCACGTAGAGAGCAACACAAACAGAAATGCCCCTTCCAAACAAATTATCATTGGGCTGGTAGGGGTCCAGCAGTCCCCATACAGTAGATTCGGCACACCCACCCCACTAAAACTTACGCAGCATTGCAATGCACACAGATAAGTGACAATGTTTGGGTTAACCGTCAACTCATCGCTCTGTAAACACAATTCAGATATCAAGCAAAGGGGTCACTCTGAAGAACTTTTGATGCAGAAAAATAAACTCCTCATGCTCGATGGGCGGAAGGGTGAAGGGTGAAATGTCAGTGCCTGGCTCTTCAGTTTAATTTCAGCCTTCGACACAAACAAGACAAACTCAGTTGTTCACTCCCCACGTGGTTACTAACGTCCCTCCGAGTCCATCAGAGCATGTCATCTTGGTGGTCTGTTCCCCTTCAAAAACAAATATATCTTCCTAACCCCTCCTTGCTGCCAGAGCCACTGACAAACAAAATGCAGAGAGAAGTGGAGAGGATTTAAAAAATTGTTTACCTCAGACATCAGCGCTGTCCATCTGCATTGGGGCCTGGAAATGGAACAAAAAGATAAAAGTTTGAAATGACGATCGTAGTTTCTGATTTCAATGTTTTTAAAGGGCTTGAAAAGTGGGGTTGGACGGGGGCTGCTGGTTAGTGTCTTTCTGGTGCCGCAATTAACAAAAGGAGGAACTGAACAGCAATTGATGTTGGATCGATTTGTGGGGATTACGCATTGCAATATGGGGGTACAGGGTGTTGGGTGTTTGGGGCAGCAGTATAAGGAGGAGGAGGAGGTGGAATGAAAGACATTGGGGTCTAAGGGAAGTTTCAGTAGTGGTGGTGATGATGACAAAGTTGAGAGTTACAGGAAAGAAAAGCAAACAGAAACCGGTAGCTGCCTTTGATGAATTATGGGCCCAGCCGGGAAAATGTTGGGAGGGCAGATAGAGGAATGTTGAGTGCTGACAGGGGAAGCAAGCCTGGGGGCAGATTGATAAACCAATGGGGTGGTGGTAATATACAGCGATGGGGCAGAGATAGAGAGAGTGGGGGCAGGGCAGAGAGGAGCTCCTTACCTGCAGCCCCGCAGCCGGTCTGTGCGGCCGTGGGCAGGGGTCATCCCTGTTACATAGATACATAGACAGTGTCGGCAGATAAGGGCCTATGGCCCACCCAGTCTGCCCATTTGAGCTTGTAAGTTCAGTTTATGTTTTCCTAGAAGTCTGTTGCGACGCTGCTGCTTGCGCTCTCATCCAGCAGCCAGTCACAGGTTGGAGTTCTGCCACACACTGAGCCATGATGTTCCCGCTACAGTAATGACACCATCCGGTCCCACTCCAGTGTCCTTCAGTCACACCGTCCCCAACACGCCTAAGTCCAACTCTCCACTTCCTCAGCCGGTCACACTCTCTTTGGCATCCAAGTTGCACTGCCGCTGCCCCACTCTGACCAAGTCCGAGGAACAATGGTCACACACTCGTCGCTGCCAAACCCGCCATCGCAGCAGCAGTTCAGATGCCGTGTCGTAGAGTTGAAATCAAACAACCGCAGTATGCAAATTGTCTATTCGTTATTACCGCTGATTGTAGCAGTCTTTCGCTTTCAACTGTACGCCACTGCATCTGAACTACTGTCATACAGAGCTTGGACATTCATTGCTGTGGTGCGGCCGTGCCTGCAACAAGGATCAGGGCATTGGAAGCGGGCGTGACACACCTACGAAAACTCATATGGTAGCACTATGTTTCTTGCACATGCATGCAAGCAAACATAAAAATTACAGTATGATGCAAGCAGATAGAACAAGCACTTAAATCCATAATCAACAGAATATCAAGTAATAAGTCACATTAACATAAGGTACTAGGAACAAAGTATATAAGGCATTGTACAATGTATGTCATGTTGCAAAAAACGCAAGACGAAGGTTGGAATACAGACAGAGACAGGGAGGACTACAACAAGGAGAAGAATAAAATCAGCCCATAGGGCCTAGTCAAGGGGTGTCAGTGAAAACAAAAGGTCTGTGGGGAGAAAAGAAAGATCAGCCCAAGGGGCCTAGTCTGATGATGTAGGGAGTAGGGTATGGTCAGATAGGATAGGGTGAGAAGGATGGGGTAGCAGGGAGGGATGAGAATAAAGGGTCTGGGAGAGATATAAGGGTGCAGAAGGTCTGAGAACCAGGAAGGAGACAGCAGACAACGTGCGTAACCCTGTAAAGGGGTAAATCATTGGAAGCAATCGCAGTTGGCGTTTGCAACTAGTTGCTGTCTAAGCATCCATGTAAAAGCCAGAGTGGCGATAGAGGATGTGTCAGGGAGGAGGGTGTTAAACCAGAGGGGAGCTCAATGGGCAAAAGACCTTTGACCTTGGGAAGTACGACAATGGGGAATTTTGAAGATCTGACTAATGGAGCTTCTGGTGTGATGATGGTTGTCATAAGGAGTGAGAAGCTTCTGAACCCATGGGGGCATCATCCCAGGACTAACCTTCTTTGTCAACAGACAAGTTTGATACATGAGTCTTCCTTTGAATTGTAGCCAATTAGCCTGAACATACAGGTCACAGGTGTGGGTAATTCGCTCCAAGCCAGTAAGCAGCTGGCAGGCTTTGTTTAGGGCCGTTTTGACATACGGAGGGTGGTATCTTTAGTTGATCCATAGATAAACTAGCCCATAGTCAATGAGTGAGACTACAGAGCTTTGTATTGCTAGGTTAAGGGCTTCTGGTGTAAGACCATTTTTCACCTATAGAGCAACCCTATGCGCGAGTTGACTGCCTTGGCAATATTGTTGACATGGAGAGCATAGGACAAGGTACTGTCAGCCATGATCCCCAGGTATTTAAAATGCTGAACTAGCACCAAAGGAGAGCCATTGGCATTAGAAACAGAAAGTGGGAAGGATCTATGCCTGTTTTGGGGCTGGAGAACAGCATAGATTTTGTTTTTTTTGTAGTTCATAATCAGTTTGTGTTCGCCAAACCATCTTTCAACATCAGCAAAGTTATGCTGGAGCTAGTTTTCAAGAGCCTTCGGTCAGGATCACTGGTGAACAGAACTGCATCATCTGCATACAACAGGATGCAACCTAGGCAGGAGTTAAGGAGTGTGCTAAGAAAAATACTAAATAGGAGAGGTCCCAGGATGGACCCCTGTGGAACTCCTAGCAGACAGGTCTGCTTTCAGAGAGGATGTTTCCAATTTTCACCTGTTGCGATCGGTTTAACAAGTAACTTCTAAACCAAGCTACGGTGTCAAAGGAAAGACCAATGGCAGAGAGCTGGTTGACCAAAAGGGCATGACTAACCATGCCAGATGCTTTGGTTTAGTCAATGAAGGTCACACCGACAAGGTGACCTTGGTCCAAGGAATTGTGGATGTATCTCGTGAATTCAAGCAAGGCTGTAGTGGTGCTATGACCTTTCCAAAACCCGTGTTGTTATGGGCATTGAAGTTGGTAATATTCCATGTATCCTACCAGTTGGTCGGCCACTATACGTTCCAGGGCTTTTGAGAGTGGAGGAAAGATGGAGATTGGCCTATAGTTCCCATGTAGGGCGCGATCACCTCTCTTGTGTACAGGAGTCACTATTGCAGATTTCCAGCTCTGCGGGAATTGTGAGTATCTAAGAGATAAGTTGATTATGTGGATTAGTGGTGCCAGTATATCTTCCAATGTAAGAGCGACAAATTTTAGGTCCAGGATATCACCACTGAATCTTGACTTCCCTAGAACCTTATGGAAGTAATTCCTGGCTTCATCTAATGTTATGACTCTAAAGCAGAATGAGGGGTGAGAGTAGGAGTCTGGTCTACTTTCCCTGGATAACCACTCTTGTTAGGTAGGCAGAGAAAGTCTGGAGGGAAGACGTCACTAAAATCGGTAAATAGATTATTAAAAGCACCCGCAATGGCTCTAGGATCAAGAGAGGGCACACCACCTATGTTAAGCATGGAGGGACAGGTTTTGGATCCTTCCTAGTGACCTCTTTAATGTTACTTAAACTGTCTGCCATCACTCCATGTAAGGGAGACGGCTTTATAATACTGATTTTAGCGGAACGGATAGCCCGGTACAAGTTGTTCCTTGCCTTTGTAAGTCTGGATGTCGGCTTGTTTGCCCGAGTTTGATAAGGTTGAGATCAAGATTGCAGTGGGCCTTTGATTTTCTATGTTTTGAAGGGTGCGGTTTGTCACACAGTGCTGGAATTGGTGAATGAATTGCCTGGCGCGATGTTGACATCAGTCGCAAAGATGACTATGGACCAGTCTTGTAATTGAAGGTCGGATTTGAGAAGTTCAAGATGACCATGGTTTAGGACCCTATTAGTAACAGTATGGCCGGGAGGCTTGGAGAAGTTATTTGACCATCAGAACAGGATGGGGGGTGGTCACTAATGGCATCAGGTAGCACCATGGTATCAGAAATATGCTCAGGGCAGTTAGAGAGTACCCAGCCCAATAGGGTACTTGTTCCAGTTTTGTAGTTAATTCTTTTTGGGGACTGGACAAGCTGGGTGAGGTGAACTGCCGCGATAGCATCTTTGAAGGAGCTTGTTTCGAGGAGAGCCAGTTGACATTAAAATCACCTAGCAATATGAATTCTGACTTTAGACTCAGACTACCTTAGCACTCCAAGAGGGAGTCTAGGCCTGAGGACGTCTGCCTAGGTGGGATATATACTGGTAGAACAGCAATAGTTTTATTGTGTGCACCAAGGAGTACTTTTAAAGCAAGTGCTTGCATGTTTATACCAGTATTAGGCAGTGGCAGAACGAGACCTTGGAGGTTGTCCCTGATGTATATCGCACATCTGCCACCTCTCTAGGTTAGTCAATCTTGTCAGAAAACTGTATATCCTGGAATTAAGATGAATGCATCAGGTATTTTGGGAGCGAGCCAGGTTTCGACAATGGAGAGAATATCAGGGTTATGTTGTGAGATCCATACTTTCAGGTTATTAAGTTTAGGGAGGAGGCTACAAATGTTAAGGGATGCTATTGAGAGAGCCCTGTATTTACTTGGGAGGTGGAGGGTGTGCTTCTGATCTGCCATCACAGGGGATCTGTACTTGAATCTCTCTGCATCATTTCCTTTGTAACACAACTTGGACTCTCTAGGAGTTATGTACAACCTCATCGTGCCTGGTACAGCCTTTTCTCATTCTGTTTAGTTATTAGACCTCTGAAGTTCTATTTATTTATTTAAGAGTTTTGCCAGGGTGGGCACACTGAACAGAGTACTGCTTGATTCCAGGTGCCCTGGGAGAGAGGAACATTGGAGACAACTGTCAAATTTACAGAACAGAAGAAGACATTTTACATAGCAGTGCAAACTAGATAGATACTAACAGGCATTTTACATTTTACAGTGGCAGACATTGTGCAGAGCAGTAGAAAACAAATTTGCATAACATAACAGAGCAGGCTAGTAGATACAATTACTATATATAAGTGCAGTATTTTTATACAAATCAAGATGCAGGAACATAGCCAGAATTCAGGGTCAGGGGCCCTATTGAGGAACCGCCAGTTCAAGGGAGCAGTGTAGGAAACAGCTTCAGTTTCTCACAGGAGCAGGTGGAGAAATGGGCTCATATAAGGAGTCAAGGTGCTGGGTGGAACGACGTGCCGGGGTCCACCAGGAGGGAGTTCCACAATTTAGGCATGTGATGTCTGAAAGCTGCCTGACCAGTCGAGGAGGCCATGCGAGGCATGACAAGACGCCAGGTGTCGAAACTTCTAAGAGGATACGTAGGAGGCGGTTGGTGGGTTAGGGCAGAGGCAAGGTACGGAGGTAAGGAAAGTGACCAGAACTTGGCTGTGAGTTTCGCACAGTGGATCAACCTGTTCTCCTGGAGCGAGGGCAGGTCAAGGGACAGGTAGAGGTCACAGTGATGCATAGAGCTTGGGCAATCGAGGCCGAAGTGGCAGAAGGAATGGAAAAGGGGGTCCAGTCTAGCTAGGGTGGACTTGGGAGCAGCACTGTAGACTATATCACCATAGTCAAATATGGGGAGGATCATTTTCTGCACAAGTGTGTGGCTTGCTGGCAGTGGGATGCATCCACAGTGGTGGTATAGGGCATCCAGTTTGGGGTGTAGCTGTTTATGGATGGTGTCGACATGCATAGAAAAGTCGAGGTGCAGGTCTAGCCAGACCCCAAGGTATCAAAAGGAGGTGCAGGTCTCCAGAGTGGTCCCATCCAGAGTGTGAAAGGTGGGGGGAGAGGGGAGCCAAGACAGTCTCTGCCTTATGCCGAAGGTCATGGAGACATTCTTCTTGGCGCTAAGTAAAAGATGTTTTTTTCGAAACCAGAGCTGAACAGTGTTGAAGTCCTGCTGTAACCTGGTCACCACATCACTGGGTGAAGGGCCAGATGTATACAGTACTGTGTCGTCTGCATACATATGTATCTAAATGTGTGGGCAGGCGGTAGGCAGGTCGTTGAGGAAGATGGAGAAGAGGAGTGGACCGAGGACAGAGCCTTGTGGTACTCCAGAGGTGACTGGGAGGGAAGATGAGGTGGTGGGACCGATTTTCACAGATTGTGATCTACCTACCAAGTAGGAGTGGAACCAGCTGATGGCCACAGGAGATTGGCCTGCCAAGGAGAGCTTATCCAGGAGTAGACCATAGGAGATGGTGTTGAACGCTTTGGCCACGTCGACAAAGATACCAGAGGTGGTATGTCCTTTGTCTATGCCAACGAGAATGGAGTCAGTGACACGTAGAAGGGAGGTGGCACTGGAGTGGGCCTTCCTGAAACCAGACTGGTAAGGAGCGAAGGAGGAGGAGGAGTTGAGAAAGATGACGAGTTCAGTGAGGACTAGGTGATCCTGAAGTTTAGCCAGAATGAGGAGGAGGGAGATCAGATGATAGTTTCCGGGGGAGGAGGAGTCGCCACCCTAAGGAAGTGGGATGACCATGGCTTGCTTCCATTCTGAAGGTATTGAGGCTAGGGAGAAGGAGAGGTTGAAAAGATCAGCAAGTGGGTGACCAATGGCAGGGGCAACTAGGTAAAGCAATTTGGCATCCATCCTGCAGGGCATTTCCCTTTGGTTGGGTTTAGGGCAAGCAAAGTGTTGTGCACTCTGACGGGGTGACCAGGCAAAAGGTGAAGGGTGGCTGGGGAGGACCCGATAGTAGGGGTGGGGGATGATTTCTGTTGGTAAGGGGGGAGGAAGAAAGAGTTAAACTCTGAGGCGACTGCCATTGTATCCGTTATGTCTGCCCTGCCCACATTTAGTACAGGGAGGGGACTGGGATGGTGGGGAGAAGAGGAATTTAACCACCTTCCAGAATTTGGCCAGATGATTTATGTTAGCTTGGAAGGAAGCTTTGAATATTGTATAGCAGGTAATATTAGTGTTCAGTTTATTTTCACTATATTAGCTTAACTGACAAAACACTAAAATAAGCTGATTGCTAATATTACAGGGAGCATAGTGCTGTAACTCGACATGAACATACAAACATATGAAACTGCCAGCAGTAAAAGGCCTTTTGGTCTATCAAGTCTGCTCAATTTTGCAGCTAACACCCCTACTCAGCAGCTGCCCCTCCCACTCCACCCCCTCCCATGACCCTTCCTTTTGCCCTATCCCAGCCCCTCTTGAAGCAGCCCACTGTTTTACAGGCCACCACCTCTGCTGGTAGTGTGTTCCATTCTACTACCACCCTTTCTGTAAAGAAATGCCTCCTCATTTCCCTCCTAAACCTTCCACCCTCGAATCTCATGTCATGATCCAGAGTGTCTCTCCCCACCCTCCCCTTGAACAGTCCCTCTGTGCCTGTCCTGTTTATTCCTCTCATGTACTTAAAGGTCTCAATCATATCCCATCCCTCCCTCCTCACCTCCAGGGAGTACATGTTCAACTCCCTCAGTCTAACCTCATATGGTAACTCCCCTAGACCCAGGATCATCTTTGTTGCTCTACATTGCACCACTTCCAGCAATTTAATGTCCGTCTTTAGGTAAGGGCACAAAAACTGAACGCAGTACTCCAGGATGGGTATGACCAGCGTTCTGTATAATGGCAGAATCACCTTCCTCCTCCTAGAGAAAGCTCATGCACTAATTCAGTAGGCCACTAAATAGTATTGCACCCTGCTCTGCACTAAATAAAGAGGGCACTAAAATAAGCTGCTATACAGTAGTTTGCTTTGGCTTGCTGGATTTGTCTGGTGCAGGTGTTGCATAAGTGGCAGTATTTTGCGTGGTCATTTGGGGGCACAAGAGATCTAAGCTTACTTGCCTAGATGACAGGCTAGACCCATTTATGTGGGTTCATACTGTATATGCTGTATTGTACCTTAGAATTAAGACACTGTCCCTTTAACAGGTAACTACAAAATAACTGTTATTTCTATAAAGGCTAGTGTGAACCTGTTATGTCTCAAGATAATGACATGAGAGGGGTGCTGCACTCCTGAGGTGCTGTCTTTCAGATGAGATGTTAAACCGAGGTCCCAGCTGCCTGTTCTGGTGGTAGTTCAGGTGGATGTTAAAGATCCCATGGCACTTCTTGAAAAGAGTAGGGGAATTTCCCCGGTGCAATGGCCAAATTTCCTCCATTCATGAAAAATACCACCAACAGCTTAATCTGGTTCAAGGTCAGTTGACATTCATCTGTATCTCCTTCCCCCGGGTTGTGCCTGAAAATAGGCAGGATTTGTCTAGTACACTTACCCGGTCAACAAAAAAAATAAATAAATAAAGGGAGACAGGTATATGGTCCAGGAAGGCATGAAATATCCCACTGTAGCTTTCCATGAAAGGAAGAGGTCAGGGGATAACCTAGGGATCAGGGTTTAAGACAAATGCATGGACTAGATGTCACTGGGGTTGACATGAAACCTGACATGGAACCACAGTGACACCTGAAGGAGAAGGCAAATTTTTGCACCCTAATATCTGTATTGTCTTGAACCAATAACCTCACCCCAGGGAAAAAAATAAGGTGGGTGTGTCCTAAAATGACCCTTAAATATATTATCAGACACACACTTTGAATTCAGAGCAGTTGAAAACAGTTTAGTTGAAAGGCAGATAGTCTGTCCAGCTGGCATATACTTGAAGACCAGAAGTATATTTGTAGGCCTGGAAAAATCTCTAAAACCAGACCTGAGTGTGTGGAAAGTTTGACTTGCCCCATACTGAACAGAAAATTCTGATTTTAAGTCAGAATTTTGGAAACCAAGACTTTCCACCAAGGACAGCACCTGAAGTTTTCTTTTAAAAAGGACATTCAGAGGAACTGTCTTGGAATACATTTATTTGACACAGACCCATACAAAAGATTAATAAACAAATTAGCCAGCCTGGGAGTGGGTCCCAGGCTGGTAGCCTGGGTAAAACATTGGCTGGACAACAGGACACAGAAGGTAATAGTAAATGGAGTCCACTCTGAAGAAAGGGGGTACTAGTGGGGTATCGCAGGGTTTAGTACTGGGTCCAGTCCTTGTTAATGTCTTTATAAGTGACATTGCAGAGGGACTAGAAGGAAAAGTATGCCTCTTTGCAGATGACACAAAGATCTGCAACAGGGTTGATACACAAGGAGGCATGGAAAGGATGAGAAGGGACTTGGCAAGGTTGGAGGAATGGTCAGAAGTATGGCAGCTTGGATTCAGTGCAAAGAAGTGCAAAATAATGCACCTGGGAAACAAAAACCCAGGGGAAGAGTACACAATGGGGGGGGGTAGAAACAACAACAACAATGGAAAGGGACCTGGGATTAAGCATATCAGATGACCTTAAGGTTGGCAAGCAATGTGAGAAGGCAGTAGGGAGGGCTGAGGGGATGCTGGGATGTATAGGCAGAGGCATCACCAGCAGAAAACAGGAAGTTGTTATCCCTCTGTACAGACAGTTGGTGAGACCCCATCTGGAGTACTGCATCCAGTTCTGGAGACCCCATCTCCGCAAGGACATAGACAGGATGGAGGCAGTTCAGAGGAGGGCAACTAAAATGGTGCAGGGTTTGCAAGAGAAACCATACGAGAAGAGACTAAAGGAGCTTAATATGTATACCCTTGGGGAAAGGAGGGAGAGGGGGGACATGATAGAAACTTTTAAGTACCTCAGTGGAATCAACAAAGTCCAAGAGGGTAGCATCTTTCAGAAAAAGAGATGTGAAAGAACAAGGGGACATAATTGGAAGATAGAGGGGGAACAGCTCAGGGGTAATGTGAGGAAGTATTTTTTCACAGCGAGAGTGGTGGAAGCATGGAACAGCTTTCCTGAGGAGGTTGTGGGGTCTAAAACTGTGGAAGAATTCAAGAATGCATGGGACAGACATAAGGCAATTCTTGTGGGGGAAGGAAGAAATAGGCTGCTGGTTAACTAGGATCTGCAGCTTATCCAGCAGGTAGGGAAATGGGCAGACTGGGTGGGCCATCAAAGTCTGTTTCTATGAATACAACCTTGCTACAGGATTGTGGCTTAAGGACTTATCTCTACAAGGACATTTAAAACATTGTCTGGACTCTAACATCAAAACAAGGTATAGTTTAGAATAACAATAGCTAGTGTTTTCTGTAAACCATCCAGTTTTACTTTTGTTATTGTCTGCATTTCAAAGTTCTTCAAAACTGTAGACTTTTCTGCATCGCTTTTATCGTACGTAAACTGTTATGATTTTCTTATCAACTGTGCCTGGGGGTCTGATTGTGTGATCTAACAATTTTAATAGAATGGTTTGAAAGATGTGTGCCTTGAAAGACAGAACCACTTGGCTATTGAAACCAGTGGCCGTGATGGGATTCAAATACTGAAAGTAGTGCAGAATCAAGGGAGCTCAAAACTACAGAATCCACCCTCCCGCTGGGAAAAGGAAGGCTGGTAAGTCTTCCTGAAACCCTTACTCCTGCTCACAAGTTCTTGAAAAGGGGGATCCTCTCTGCAAACAGGAGGTCCTACTGGGCTGCCCGAGGTTTTGGGGCCAGGGGCTCATGACAGATTTTGTGGCAGAGGTGGGATTCAAATACCGAAAGTAGTGCAAAGTCAAGGGAACTTGAAATTACAAAATCTACCCTCCCACTGGGAAGAGGAAGGTTGGGAAGTCTTTCTGAACCCTTACTCCTGCTCACAAGTTCTTAAAAAAGGGAATCCTCTTTGCAAACAGGAGGTCCTGCCGGGCTGCCCGAGGTTTGGGGGCCAGGAGCTTGTGACAGCTTCCATGCCTGGTCTCTGGCTTTGTGAGGCTATGATGTCGGCTGAGATCCAGGGCAGGTGGGCGTCCGTCACATGAATACTCCTGAGAGGGGCATAATAGTCCCAGACAGTGAGGAACTTGGACTTAAAATAGTCCAGTGCAGAGTCAATGGAAGGATCTAGAGGGATGAACAACCAGTCGTTTGGCATGCCATAGCACATGCTTCAATAATGCTGTGTTGTTATACAGTAAAGGTTAAACAGCAACAAAAGTTTAACAACTACTCTAATTATGAAGAAGTTGTTATATTCTGTTCTGAGTGTTTAAATGTTACAAAAGGATCTTTTTGCCAAGTTCTTAGATTGTCAGGAATTTGCAATGACAGGTTCAGTACTATGGGATTATTGTTTTATATCTATACATTAGGACATTATCATCACTATATTGTGAAGTGCATGCAGGTTGTAGACTTGGGGCAGGATTTTCACAAAGCCGTGAATCGATGCAAGCCCAGTGTGCCGACAATATAGCGCATGGGGTTTCACGGCAATCTAATGGGATTTTCTATCCCAGATAACCTGCTGCAAGTTAGACCAACTTTTTTCTGGTCTACCTTATGCAATCCTGGGGTCATGAGCCACGGGAGCTTGCACCAGCTATTGGCTAACCTGCCGTAAGCTGAGGAAACTGTTGCAACTGCGCCCGAGATTGTTAAATCAGACACAGCTGTGGTGAAAGGTTTAGTGCACCACCAGAACCTAAATACCGTGGCACAGGGCTGGTGCAAGCACTGTACCACGCTTTGAAAATCCTGTCCCCTGTCTTTGTGTCTGTATACCATTACCAAAATATTAATATTGCATTTTATGAAATGGGTAGAAAGAATGCTGACTCCTGATTGGCCAAGATGTCTTTTCAGCTGGGCCATTATCCCAGCACAATGGCCCAGCTGAAAGTAACAACAAAAATATGTTTAAAAAATGCATCCAACTTACTAAAATGACCCATTTCATAATCCCAATAAGGCACTCCAGGGAGTGCACTATGGTGGGCTAACAGCCCTGCTCAGGTGGTGGAAGCACTTGGCTTCACCTCATGTTCAACCCACCCAAGGTGGGCCGCTATCCCACCATAACACACCCCCTGTCATTTATTGCCTAACTGTGCATCTGTGAAATCAATACAAATAAAATGCAAAATATTCTCTGTTTCTATAGGGCAGTAGTCCGTGGGGTGAGACAGTACAGAAAGGGCAGATTCAATGGACCTTCAGCCTCCTTGTGCCATCAGATTCTATCTTTCTATTTAGGCAGTCAAGAGGCTGCAACACAGGGCTGCCAGAACGATGAGGGGCGTGGAATACAAAAGCTACGAGAGGCTGATATCCCTTAATATGTTCAATTTGGAGAAGAGAAGGCCAAGAGGGGACATGATCTAAGTGTTCTCCACACTCAGGAGCACTGACAACAACAGAACAGATTTCCCTGCTAATTACATTCCGCTGAAGTTCTTTAATAACGTTCTGGGTAATCTTCCTTGGTGTGGTGATTTGTTCCTCTGTATCTGTGCAGTGTTGCGAAATGTGCTAACTGATGTGACCGTATGTTATTTTTTGTTGTCATCATTCTGTGCTTTGGTTTCTTATAATTAGAGTTCCCGGTTTTCGGTTATAACCAATTTTCACCGCTAAAACACCACTGTTGTGTTTTTCAGCAACTCAACTGAAAAATATAGAGATTTGGACTTGCACAGTAACGACCTGGAGCCTGGAGGCGCACGTGTAACGTAGCGTCTCCCAGCATGCGTCATGGCATCACATTTTGTAGATGCCAGCTAGCTTAATTAATGGAATGATTCCACAACCATTTGATGTCAGCAGACCATGAAATTGAATGCAACATGCCCCACAGGTCCAAAACTGCTGATCAATATGCGATTGAGAACACCGACTTCTTGGTGGAGAAGGTACAAGGCAAGCGACGTCTCATGTGCAAGTTCTGCCACGTCACTATACCGGTGCTCCCCGGTAAAACTGCAGGTCATATCGCTGAGCACATCCAATCTAAGATGCACAGTAAGCTGAAGCTGCCTTCACCAAAGGACGAATCAGTGCTCAAATATCGTTAGCAGCTACAATTACAAGATTCAAAAGGAAACAGGAGGAAGAATGAGATATGGCCCATGAGTTTGCACACGCCATGATTCAGTCCAGGGTCAGTTTAAATCAGAGTGATGGGCCACTGGGTGATTTGTTTCGAAAGAAGGCACCAGCTGCTAGGGCAATGCCAATGTCCATTCAAATGTACGAGAAGTACTTACCCAAAGTGTTTAGCTCCGACATCGAGCACATACCCAAGCTAATATCAGATGTGCTGATATCAGTAACCATCAACGAGATGCCAGAGATGCTTGGGGACCCAGCTGTGGCAATACTTTTCACCTTCACAGATCGTAACAACGGCTGGTTACGAAGGACTATCATGGCAGACCTCGATGTAAGTGCATCTTGCAATGCAGTGTCCATCGCTGCACTGCTGCAGAAGGTACTGGACATGCATGGGAAAAGCTGGGAGGACATGGTTTGCATTTGCAGTGATTCTGCGAGCTACATGAAGAAGCTAAGTGAAGATCTCAGTTTAAAGCATTCCCAGTCAGAGATCCATGTCATCTGCCAGCCGGTGTCCTGAAGTTTGCACTACTTGTGTCATCCAGCTTGTTTAAGAAGGTATTGGATTTCATAATTCACTCTGGTGCCCTCTTTAATTATGTAAGGGAGTTAAAAAGAAAATATTTTGCTGTCTGCTCCAGGATGGGGGGGTCAAACAAAAAACGATTCCAACAGTGACGCACAGCCGTAGGTGCTCAGTACTAGAAGCAACTGAAATTTTGTTAGCCATGTGGCAACCATTCACAGTGTTTATATTGATTGAAGCTGCTGCTGGTAAAAAATGTGAGGAACTGAAACAGCATATCGATTCGGATGTGAAAAAAATACTGTATGCTGCGTTTTTAATTTTCTAAGTGAGAACTTAAGACCTGTTATAGCCTTATGAAAAAACCTGCATCAGAAAGCACACTGATACATCATGTTTTTAACATTGTTGGTGTGGACATTACAATTTTAATTGAGAGCAAAGTGGATGGGGGTAGCACTGAATATGGACCTTACCTGCTGCTAGTGTACTTTTAGCGTGTTTACCATTAGAAACACAGCAAGTAGCTGAGGAGGGTTTTCAGCTGTTTTACAGTTCCGTGTTTGAAAAATGGCAGGCTGTTGTGGCTAGAAAGCTGCCTAATGCTACTATGGGGTTTGAAGTTAATGGATCACCTCTGTGATACTCAGCCCAGCTTATAGATCCCTTTAGAAAGAGAGAGTTCTCAATGAAATATGAACAGTACCATTTCATGCTTGACACTTTCAATAAGTCAGAGCCAGAGATTCGTAGTGCACAACTGGCAGAATATTTTGCAGAGCCGACACCAACTAATCCTGACATTGGCATGCATCAGCACTGGACAGGAAAGCTAAGGCAGTGACCAGAGTTAACAGAAAGTGTATTGTGCATGCTTGCATTGCCTTTATTAAGTGCAAATGTTGAAAGATCATTTTCTGAAATTAGAGCGTTTACTGCACGCAAAGAAAGAGGTTGAATGTCTAAAGCTTTAAAGATGCATTGCATGATTTACTGTAAGTTTGCACTTTGAGCACATTGCAATACTACTGCAGTTATAGTCATGATTATGTACTACTGCTGTTATATTCGTGATTGTATAAATGTTGTGCAATGTTTAAAGTGCTAATATGAATTTAAAAACATGGCATGGTCCATTTACTGTGGTGCTACGTTCCAGGAATGTGCAATACTACTACTGCTGCTATATTCATTATTCTGTATTAATGTTGTGCAATATCTGTGTATTAATGTGCTATGTGCTATGTCTAAAACTGCTAATACGAATTCATAAACAAGGCATGCGTCCATTTCTTTTTTGTATACTTTATTTATTCTCCTCCCTGGCTGGGCATCCTTCCGGGTGCTCTCTCGACAGGACTTTCTACTCCCTGCCTGAACCCGATCTCGGAGACTCCCCCCGACTACCCAGGCAGGCCTAGCCTCCTGGATCACCCCCCCCCCCGGGATGGGTCCATTCTCCCCTAACGGCCTATCTGTAAATTAAAGAGGCCTTACTTAATTGAGTAAATAAACAATGATTTATACTGATTATTTATGTTCATGACTTTTATTACACCGGTAAGCACAGATTTTTTGTTAATGTGCAAATGGTCAAATCAACCCACAAATAAACACTGTTTCTCCAAAAAATAAACACCTAAGACCTAAGATTACTTATAATCTCGTTAACTCTCATTCAAGAAAAATATTTTTCAATGGCATTAAAAAGGTGGGCAGGGGTGTGCAAATCCTATTGCCCCCTGTCCAGGGACAGTACATTCTCTTGAAGGCAAGTACAAAAAGAGAGCTAACGTCACTGCAATGAACAGGAGCAAGTGAAAATTAAGCTACAGCCATGGCTGGGCAAGTCCTAAAAAATTTGATTTGAATACCCCTGAAGGTGGGTTAAGCACAGCTTAGGCATTTTAGCCAAAGTAAGAAAACTAACAAAAACAGATCCAGGTTTGGGACCCTAGTCACTTATAAGATATAAAACAGAATTCTTCCCTCCACAAAAGGACATCACATCTGACAGATGGGAACAGAAGGGCTTAACCAGATCCTCACAATTAATGGAGAATGGGATGTGTGTAACATTTGAAACACTGAAATAAATTTTTCATTTAGGCAATGGGGACTTCCACAAGTATGTGTAGGTGAGGCACTTCATAAATAATCCAGCAAATAAAGGAAAGCTAGCCAGATCTCTCACACTTTGGAAGGAATACATGTTCTTTCCCTGGCAAGAAAAGAGAGACATGTATCTGGTAATAATCCAACGAGTAAAGAAAAGCTAGCCAGATCTCTCAGACTTTGGGAGGAATACAGGTATTGGGTCGTTTCCCTGGCATGAAAAGAGAGGCACATATCTGGTATTTGCAGCGTGTTACAGAAAGCAGCAGAACGCTCAGCAGTCAAAACAAATGAGACATGGGAGATGGAGAAAGAATGTAGAATACAGGAGGGTGACTGGAAAATGAGGCTACAAAATTGACGGAGAGTTTCCTCCTCACCAAGCTGGAGGGAATTCCGAGTGGAAGGTTCTTTTATAAGATACTTCAGAACACCTACCTTCACCAAAGCGATTCCAAGTGACAAACACAGCCACTGCTGGAGGCAGTTTGGGGAGGAAGGGAATCACCGCTATATATTCTGGAGCTCCGCCAAAATACAGACGTTCTGGGATGATATTCAGCAACAGCGGTACAAATCACAGGCACACCGATGCCGCTAAGCTCCACGGAGGGTGTATTGGTTATCCTCACTATAATAAAGATGAGCAGTATAGCCTAGAGGTTAGAGGAATGAGGTGTGAACGAGTTTGGTACAGCCAGCAGACCAGACCTGAGTTTGATTCTCACAACCTCCACTTGCATACTGTGTGACTCTGAGCAAGTCACTTACCCGCCCAGTGCTTCCAGGTCACCTCTGAAAACAAGCACTTGTGTGCCTATTGGCCTTACCTGGTTACCAAAGACTAAAATAAAAAAAAAATATATAGGCCCTGTCCAGACTGTTCATCCATTTTTGAAAATGTTTTTTTTTTAAAAACATTTTAAGCACACTGAGCAACTGTGTTCAGACTGCCTGCAAAGCGTGTTACAAAACGGTTTAATCACACGTGCTCTATTGGCACTACACTTTCATTAGTGGTGTTTGAAAACATTTTAAACTTATATTGTTTTAAGTTACATTTGGAGCATAGTTTACAATACTGTTTGCACTGCAAGATAAAAGCGTGTTTGGTTTAAAACATTTTTAAAAACAGACTCAAGGCTACCTTGAGACCTAGGCTTAAACAAGGGCTTTAAAAATGTTTTAAAGCCGTATTTAATGTAAATGCATAGTGTGTTTACCGATTTTAATCCTAATTAAGCTCAGAAAACCAATGCACAGTGTATAGTGTGGACAGGGCTTCAGAATACAGGGTATAATACAGGAGAAAAAGACAAAGAGAAATAAAAAAATAAATGGACCCTCCTGGAGACAGTAAAAAAATAAACAGCAGGTTGCAGCAGACAAATGAAATAAGAAACTTAAAATGTGCAATCTAAAAGTTTTCCTTTTGTTTATGGCTGTTTTATTAACAGTTATGAAGTTACCCATTACCCGCTAACAAAAGCTTGTAAGTGAACACAAGTAAACAGATGTATGCCCCCCTCAAAATGGGTCTGCCTTTTCAGAGCTGCTGCCTGTTCTCCTCCGGCAGGTCAGTGGCTCTGGTGAGATTTGGACCCGGTTGGTCCGTGGTTGCTCCTTGGAGGCTCCGGCCACCCTGTGTTAGTGCCCTGGCTATTGGCAGGCATGCTGGGTGCCGCTCTGTTGTTTTCTGCACCTCCAGGCACAAGTGGGGTGGTTTTGGTTCTGGTGGGTTGCGGCAGTGGTGGGGCTGCGAATTTGAAAATAGTTATAGTGGCTGCACCTTGGGCCACATTCACGGCTGCCATTGAAAACATATTGGCAGAGTGGCTGCTCCAGGTCCTGGGTCCAGTTTTTCTGGGGTTAGCCAGACTCAGGACTTGGGGGGGGTAACATAAATAATTAAAAAACGTAAATAGTGATGGTGCGTATGCACGGCCGCCGAGCACAGAAAAGTTAAAGGAGCAGCTGCTCCATTTAGGGGAAAGTAGTTTTTGGTGCTGGCTGATGCCGATAGGGGGAATCTGGAAATAGTTATGTTGGGACTACATGTCCCATAGGGCATCAGGAACATGGCTGGTTTTGGCGCCCAGGATCATGGCCCAGATTGGACCTCTGGTTTGGTGGTTTAGTTTTGGCCCCAGGGGAAAAAGAATAAAAGGAGAGAGAGCAGGAATGAGAGAGAGCTCAGGTTGTAGAGAGGACTGAACAAAGTGATTGCCCGCTCAGTAGAACTGCTGCATCAAATTTCTTTTAGTTATTTTTGAAAGTATCGTAGGGTGGAGAGACGTGGTGGTGGCTATCTTCTTTTGAGCCCCCTCTTTGGGGGGCCTGGGATCAGAGAGAGAGAGCAGAGCAGCTGCCATGAGCCTAGAAGGTAGGAAAGGCTGCGTGGCTATCTGTACCATGGGGGTGGGCTGTATTTGTCAGCCCACAGGACCACTGCTGACTGGGACCCCCTATGAGGATCTGTGCTTGGGAGAGAGCCGAGGGAGGAGGCATTCTGCTTCCAGGCACCAGGGAGCTGAGAAGGATGGAGAAAGGATGAAAGGCACCTGAGAGGTGTGGGGATCCAAGGGTCCAGGTAAAGCCCCTGGTCCCGTAGACTATTTTGGTGGTGGCACCAGTTCAGGAGAGAGGGTGAATAGGGGTGCCAGTGGGTTCCAGGTGGTCCAGGGACCGCCCCCTGGTTCCACATGGCTCCACTAGAGACTGTTCAGTTTTGGTGTTTAAGAAAGAACTGACGCTGTTTGCTGTTCAAGGCCCAATTTGGCCATGAATCATGCTGCTTGTGTTTGGACTGTGGCTGTCTAGCCTGCAAGATAGCTGCCTGGAATTTAGCTTCTGATGTGACATTTATGGTCCAGAGCACCAATTAGCTTCAGATGTGACCTCGCAGTCAAGAGCAATCTGTTTGTGTGATTTTTGCTCCATGGCGTGACTGTTCCTGTTTGCATTCAATCGCTCATTAAATGGAATCCACATTTCTGCAGTTTTGGTGTTTGCCTCATTCGTTTGGATGGACTGTTTTGCTGCTAAAAACAGTTTGCCTCCATAGCCCAGCTCCAGTGTGTGTTCCAGGGTGTACATCAGAGGGGTCTGGGGTCCATGCCTGAGCTGCCCGAAACAGAAGATTTAGAGGACCTGCGAGTAGGACGGCGAGAGGTCTGCCTGGTGATGACCATTTACAAAGGCCTCTGAGGCGAAGCTGACAAGGCCAGGCAAGTGATGATCCACGCTCTTCATCTCTCCATGTCGTCCAGCTCTGTACCCAGAAGAATGGGGCACCCTGGTTTCATCGGGTCTGGTTAGCCATGTCGACCAAGTATGTGGATCTTTTCTGCTGTATAGTGCCCCCTCCTCAGGACTGTTACCACCATACCCCTTGACGAAGGGGGGGTGGGGCTTACACAGATTTTAAGCACTGTTTAATGAAAGACAGTATATAAATTATGACTACAGAAATGTAAAACTGTCATTGTATTTTAAGCATATGTTTGGATAAAGAAGAGTTTGACAAGATCAGTTTGAATAGACAGAGATGTTTGGTTTGGTGTCCCCCTAGCAAGACATGGTGAAACACTCTGCCCTGAATTTCAGAGGTAGTAAATGCAGGGCTGACGTTAGGAAGCCCTTCATCTCCCAAAGGGTGGTGATCTACAAACAGCCTACCAGTGGAGACAGTGGGCAAGAAGATAATACAGACCTTTAGGATAAGGTTGGACAAAATTTCTGCTTGTTAAGGAAATCACTGTATGCCTATGTAGTTGAGTGGGTAAGGAACACCTTTTAAATTAGTACAGATTTGCACAACATACTTCTTCAAAACCAGCCTAAATTTTCATGGTGATTTTCATATATATCCCGTGATAGTTTGCATTATGGGGTTATGTGTGATTTTGTATTTCCTGGAAACCTAGCTTGTTGCCAATGCCCTTTATCGGTAACCCCTGCCTCGGTGCTTTTGTTCTGAGGTTCTTTGTCTTTCTAGCTTGCTTTCTTATTTGGGACCCACAATGAGCCAAACCCGTTAAGACCACATTAGGGCTGGCTAATTTTCTGTGGGGGTGAGATATTGTGTAGGATGAAACACATGAACGTGTCTTCTGTTCTCATCTTTTGCAAATTGTATGAGAGACCCTTTGGTACCATGCATTCCTGCTTAAAACAGAACCAGTCTAGCTTTTCATGGTGATCTGCATATATATATATATATACAAATACAGTGTATATATATAGATATATATATATATATATATATATATATATATCCCATGATGCTTTGTGTTATGGGGTTATGTGTGATTATGTATTTCTTGAAAACCTGGCTTTGTTGCCAATGCCCTTTTTGGGTAACCACTGCTTCCATGCTTTTGTGCTAAGGTTCTTTGTCTTTTTAACTTGTTTTCCTATTTTGGGCCCAACGACTCAAACCCTTAAGACCACATTAGGGCTGGCTTGTTTTCCACTTGGGTGAGATACAGAGGAGACACACTGATGAATCCTGTGTGGGATGAAACATACTGTATGTCTATGCCTGCTGTTCTCTCCCTTTGCAAGTGGTATGAGAGGACCTTTGGAACCATGCATTCCTGCTTAAAGCAGAACCAGCCTAAATGTACATGGTGATTTGCAAATATGTATCCCCTGATGCTTTGCATTATGGGGTTATGTACTTCTCTAGAACTGCTTATGAAGCAGCAAGCGGACATGATGAACTCAAAGTCCCTTATGACGTACTAAGTTACTCTGTTTATACTCTTCCATGATTTTTTCTGCTCATCACTACATGATCCCAAAGGTTTTTCAGTGGCCAGGATAAGGCACTGTTTTCCTTCTCTGTTGCTGTTTAATGAAATGAGCGATCTTCAGACTTGATAATTAAGGTCTCAAAAGAAAAAAAAAAAACTTTATTCAGTTCTGCACATCAGATATGACCAAAAAAATGCATGCAACATTGTTAAACTGAATGTTGTTTGTAATTGTCTGTTCCAGACTGCCATAATCAATGAGATGTTCTTGTGACTAAGGTTGTACTAGCTCAGTTAACAATGTGTAAGCCACATTTTAAACAAATAAGTCATTGGGCATGCCCGAGGCAGAAGATTTTTATTTTATATCCTGAAATTAAGGTGAACTGTTTCCAAAGCCTGATTTGCCAGAGGCATTTGTGCAAATGAAGTTACATGCAGAGTCACGGCACTATTATGCAACTGTCGGTACACACCCTGTGGCTTATATAAGTACCTGCGTAAAACTGATGTTTGACAGTGCCTCTGCCCCAGCTTTGTTTCAGTAGACTACAAACCAGGCCTTACATAATCTCCCAGATGTGATGTTTCCAAAATTGTATGGTAATCGCTGTCAGGGGCACGCCCCTTGCCAGGTCCCTTGGAAAATATAGGACAGGTTAGAAACATAGAAACATAGAATTTGTCAGCAGAAAGGGACCGCTTGGCCTATGCAGTCTGCCCAAGTGTCTCCTGTCTATTCTGCCTTCACGAAACCATCACGTTCTCAAAACTCAATTTGTTTGACTGTGTCAATTTGCAAAACCATTAAATTTCAAAAATCTTTTATGTGTCATGCTATAAAAATCTGGAACGATCTGCCAGCTGACTTACAAAATGCAACTAGCTCATATCAATTTAAGACGCATTTAAAAAAAATGTTGTAATAACAGTCTGCATGCACTTGCATATGAATGTGCTGCTTTTTATTATTTTATTGTATTTTGGTTTTTGTCATTTTTAATCCCTTGTTTGTTATAAATGTACTTGAGAGTCTCCGACCCTCACCGGGTCAAGCCTGTAAAAGGACCATGTGGCCCAGTTGCTTTTTACCCGGTTATCAAATTAAATGAAATGAAACAGACCCTATCTGGTCTCCATCAATGCTCCCACATCTTCCCTTTTCCAATATAACCTCATGATTATTCCATGCTTCCTTGAAGTCTTCCACTGTTCTAGCTTTAACTGGCTGTCTGTTCCAGGTGTCGACCACTCTTTCAGTGAAGTAACATTTCCTCACATCTCTGCTGAGCTCTCCCCAGCTTCACCGCATGCCCCCCTTCTCCATCCTAGTGCTCTTTCCCATTTGAAAGGACTCTCCACCTGCACCTTGTTCACCCCAAAAGGTACTTGTAGGTCTTGATTATGACACCTCTCTCTTCTGGGGTCTACATATTGAGATCCCTCAGACTCTTCTCATAGGGCTTCCCATGCAAATCCTGCACCATTATAGTTACTTTCCTAGGACTGCCTCGGACCTATTTCCTTTGTGAGGTGTGGTCTCCAAAACTGGACACGGTACTCCAAGTGGGGTCACACCAACAAGCAATACAGTGGTAACACTACTCCCCTCCTCCTGTTGAAGATACCCTTCCTATACACTCTAACATCCCACTAGCCCTGCCTACTGTCTTGTCACACTGCACTGACACCTTGAGGTCCTCTAATATGATAACCCCAAGGTCCCTTTCCTGTCTAGTCATGGTCAGTACCCCCATCCTATACTCAGCACGAGGGTTCACATGCCATAAGTACATGATTTTGCATTTTTTGGCACTGAACCCCCAACTGCCATGTTTTTGACTACTGCTTGGGTTTCCCAAGATCCCTGCGCATTTTCTCAACCCCCTACAAAGTGTTTACCCTATTACAGATTTTGGTGTCATCTGCAAAAAGATGTCATCCCCTCCAGTTTTTCTGCTGTGTCCCATATTAAGATATTGAAGAGGACAGGTCCCAGTACCAAATCCTGTGGTACCCCACTGGTCACTCTTGCATCCTTAGCGTGATTGCCATGAACCACCACCATCTGTCTCCCATCTGTTAACCAGTTTCTAACCCAGTTAATCACTCTGGATCCCACTCCTTGGCTGAATAACTTCTTAATCAGCCTTCTGTATAGCACAGTGTCGAAGGCCTTGCTAAAGTCCAGACAGGCCGAATCCACTGCCCACCTCTGATCTATTTCCCTGGGCACCCCTTTAAAGATATCTATCGGATTCATTTGGCATGACCTTGCCCCCTGTGAATCTGTGCTGCCTGTGATCCTGCAGCCCACATTGGATTCTAGATGCTGTGCCAGTCTTGCTTTCAGTGGGGTTTCCATTAGTTTCCCTAAAATGAAGTAAGACTGACTGGCCTAAATTTGCCAGCCTCCTCCTTGCTGCTGCTCTTATGTAGAGGGAACACATCAGCCCTTTTCCAGTCCCTTGGAACCATGCCTGTTTCCAGACAGCTGTTGAACAAGGCTGTCAACAGGGCAGTTAGCAGCTATCCAATTTCTTTTAGTACCTTGGGATGTATTCCATCTGGTCCCATAGCGTTGTCCACCTTCAGGGCTGCAAGTCCCTACAGGACTCTTTCCTCTGAAAATTGACTTGTGTCCAGTCCACCCCCCCCAATCTCTGCTTCTTTCTGGTGGTCCGTCCCCTCCTCCATCCACCGTGAAGACTGAGCAGAAGTATCTGTTTAGGATATCAACTTTTTCTTGGTCCCCTTCTGCACAGTCTCCCCCTTCCACCCTTTTGATCCTTACTATCCTTCCCCTTGCTTTCCTCGTCTCACTTATGCACCTGAAGAAAGTCCTATTTCCTTTAGCAACCCCTTTGACTATCCTTTCCTCTGTCTGCACCTTTGCTCCCTTAACTGCCTTTCCTGCTTCCTTTTGCTTTGCTTGGTATACTTCTCTGTCCTCCTCCTTCCCTCTGCATTTCCTTATACCTCTTGAATGCCATCCTATTTTCTTTCACCACCTACACCTTATGTTACTTGTTTATATTCTATAGACACATGTCCAATATGGTCTTGCTTCCTTGGGAGCACCCGAACAGATCCTAAATGAAGTATGCTTGAAACAAAATTTCAGACCGGTGTCTGAGTACAGTAGATGCTCTCTATACTTTTTATCAGGTGACCTCCAGACTACGTCATGGAAATGTCACATGAAACCCTTCAGTCTTTATCCAGCAAACATTTCCCTGTATGCTATGCGAACCCCCTTTTTTGGGTAGTGTCCTTGACAAGTCCCTAAGCTCGAGAGAAGCTACGGTAACTGAGTTCACATTTTGTTTACACAATGCTACTTTTAGCATCTGTCTAACTGCTAATATAAATGCATGACTTCCTATTGTAGCCAACCATTTAGCGCTTCGGAAGGACCACTGCTCGTGATGCCGGTGACCTAGTTTCAGTATCCAGGTTGTCGGGCGTGGGGTGGGGGCAGCCAGGGGAGGAAGATGTTCTCCTCCTCTGGGGAGGGAGGGAGGCAACACTCCACAGCAGTACCACCATCTGGGTGACCTCAGGTGGAGGTGATGTTGATCAGGGATGTACCCTGTTCAAGTGATTCCCATCATCCGTATGGCAATGGGGGGGGGTTTGTTCCCTCAGTTTCTCCCTTGTTCCTTCCTCTTCCCTAGGTATGGGCCATGGCCTTCTGTCTCAGCACTGCAGCAAACCCCTATGGAAAGAACAAGCTCCGTGGCCTGCTCACAGTGGTTGCTGCATGCCAGAACCTGCCACCAACCCTTCCTGGCCGAGACGCACTGCCAGCCTCTGGCAGCTGCCTGCAGCCTGGCCTGCCTTCTGATATGGCAACCAAAGCCCATTCTGAACTCCTGTCATCTGCATGGCAGCACAATGCTATGTCACTGGATCATCAGGGCAGCCCTCATTCAATTTTTGATACGTAACTGTATCCTGTTCTGTCTGCGCTCTACCTATTTGGGCAGACCACCTCCACTTCTTGGGAATGAAACTGAGGACCCTGAATCCCAAAGGCAGCAACTCTTACCATTCAATTAATAGGAAATTCTCCCCTAGATAGGGGGTTAGAGAGCTCCTCTGACATCATGCTTCTGTCCCACTTTAGCCCACCACTAGATGGCTGTATTGCTTTTGACAGTAGCCAATGACATGGGCGTCGGTGATTGAAAGCTCGTTAAAATGGTGACTCAATCCCGGCGCATGTCAACAGGGCTACTACTGAGAAAGGGCGACCGTATGGGGGAGGTTGGCACATATAGCAACAGGACATCGCTATATGTATATACGCACTCGGGGGGGAGTGAGCACGACAGAAGGGAGGGAGGGTTGGTCTGGAGTGGTTGGTGTGGGGCTGCTAAGCTGGCCCCATAGCATGGTGGGTGGGTGGCACCCTAGAGCTGCGAGGGTTCCAGATTCGGGTCCAGGCATGCCTACATTTTTGTGCACCCGGCCAGAAATTTCTTTTTTATTTATGAATTTGCACCCCCTTGACATGCGGCCCGCTGGAGTTGAGAATCCTTTAGTAGGAAGGGGCACAGCCCCCACATATCAACCTAAAATTGAAGTCTCCAGCACCTTTTACTGTGCACAGGGTGTAAATCGCGAAACAGATTTTCGCGATGTACACTCACCCTAACGGCAATGGTTTGTGCGATCGCGTAATACATGGAACCATTCCATACCTGGGCTCACCATCTGTCTTTTTAAATGGGACAATCCTTTGAGAAAATTAAAGTTTCCCTTATAAGAACTCTTTGATTAACGGGTCAGCATCTCTCTATGTTGGGCAGAAGCAGTGCTGCCTAATCTTGCCAAAACCATCTCACACTAGATCTTCCAGCTAAAAAACAACAGTCCTTTTTCTTCCTGACAAATCAGAGACTGAAAAAAAAGTTTGATGGTTTTTATCGGGCTGGCTGCAGCTGTGAATGTGGGCTTCCCTGGTTGGCTTTTTCCCAGCTCATTCTCATTTATCATGACATCAGGATACAAACAGGTGGAAAGTGAAACAGTTGAAATAAATGAAGACATGTCATTATTGCTTTTGGCTTTGTCGTTGTTTTCCAGACAAAAGCACAATGAGGACCCTTAGCTTTACAGGAGCATTTGTCTATGAGAAGGAGTTCTCAGTAATCCCTGCTGGTATACAGCTGTGGCAGCTCCACACCAGGGCACACAAGGGCAGGTGCCCTGGTAAAAAACACTGTGCCCCAGTTGGTGCCCCATGCAGAGCAGAGCTGCCCCCATAGCAAGAATATCTAGGTGCCCTGGCAGCCAGCTATTGTGACCTGGCAGCCAGCTATTGTGACCTGGCAGCCAGCTATTGTGACCTGACAGCCAGCTATTGTGCCCTGGTAACCAGCTATTGTGCCCTGGCAGCCAGTAGATGCCGGAGCCACCACTGCCCTCAAGGCCTGTTGTATGTCCCCAGGTAACACAGCATTGACAGTGAATGAGGGAATTATATCCACTTCCCCCAAAAATCAGGTTGCCTCTGAACTCATATTACGCAGATCAAATAGAAACATAGAATCTGTCAGCAGATCAACGAGCAGGACTGGTCCATAATCACCAGTTTTAAGAGGTAGGGACCTTCAAATCCTTTCAAAGTCTGAAAGAACAGTTTGCCCTCTGAGACTCCGACCACTTTCAATACCTCCAGGTGTGACATTACCCAGGAGCCAGATTAGTTTTCAGTGGGATAGTACAGAGGCACGCCCACTCTTCCAACTGATTCTCTCAGCACAGGCAGGAACTATCCCTGACCACATAATATCAGAATGTTACAAAGTATCCATGGGTTGGGAGAACTAAACCTAGAAGCCATAAAGAATAAGTGGGAGGAGAATTGAAATGCATCATTCGGATGCCGCTGGAGTTCCATATGTTTTGTCAACATGAACTCACCTCCTCCTACAAAGAGAGAGTAAAGTGGAACGCATTGCACGTTTTTCAGGCTCTCCCAGATAACTGGGAAATATGATATCCAGAGAGGGGTATCCTGCTGGAGACAGCGCAGTGAGACATGTGCCATTCACACTCATATATTCTGAGACTGCCCAGCCCTGCGACAGAAGTGGCAGGAGGTAGGCCAGGCTGTGATAGAGTTGTTTCCCACTATTGGTCCACTCCCGCCCCCTCCCCCACTAGTCATAGAATAAGCTCTCTCAATCCTGGTGAAGCGAGCTGCTTACAGCACAGTCAAAAATGCCATATTACAGAAGTAACGTAGCAGACTCCACCCGTGGTAGAAGAGTGCAACGACACAGTGCAGGAGATATGCCGGATGGAGAAACTGACAGCAAGTCAGAATTTGAAACTGGAAAGGTTTAATCATTTTTGGAATGTATGGGTGCTCTGGGTAATGGGACACTGCCCAGATATCATCCCGTGAAAATTAACAAGGGCATCGTGGGTAACACTTTTTTTAACTTAGAAATCTTATCACAAATACACAAAATACTTCATGTACCTATTAAACACTATAAAATGACATATTTGTGTACCAAATGTCACAAAAAGAAAAATATCTCCCTGTACACTTAAAAGCAAAATTGATACAATTCTAAGAAATTAATTATCTGTCAAATATACTGGGTCAGTAGAAGTTACAAAGGTTCAGCGCAGGGCAAACAGTGCTCATTTAACTATGCAACATTAGAGAGAAACCATTTGTAAGGGCTCCATGAATACTGTTTAGATACAGGTATGTTGGGATGTGACACCTGAATAAACATCGGGCCGGGATATTCAAAGGGGTTGGGCCTGGTGCAACAGAGTTGCTCTGGTGCAACCCCGCATTGCACCCCGGTGGGATATTCAAAGGCTGCCAGGCGCAGCACAAGTCCCTGGCGTACAGGGGCATAATGTAATCCTATGCAGCGTAGATGCAGGGGCTTGCCCATGCATATGCAGCATACCGATATTCAGCCCCGGGTGTGCGTGATTGCATATGCCAGCATAACCTGCATTGTGCCACGAAGCTCAAAGTTGAGCCGGAAGAGCAGGAGCAAGTCCCGACCACCCACAGGCGGGCTGCTGTATTGCAAGGCGCAACACAGCAGCCACCAGCAGTGGTGGCCACCCGCCACCCAGAACACCGTTGCCAGGCACACATACCCCCTGGTGGTCAGCAGACCCCCACCCACCCACCCGTGCGCCCGATCACGGGCTGTAAGAAAAGTCAATATCCCGGTGGTCTTGTGGTAAATCCCCTATCGCCCGATTGCAGGCTGTAGTAAAAGTTACAATTCCTGGTGGTCTAGCGGTAACCCCCTCCAGTATGCCTGATCATGGGCTGTATAAAATGTGTAAACATCCTTGGTGGTCTAGCGGTAGCCCCACCCCCCCTATGCCCGATCGCGGGCCATTTGGAAATGAAGTATTACATGGTGGTCCAGTGGTACCTCCTCCCACCCACCCACAGAGGTCCCCGGCCACCCAGCACCCCGGCTGTTGCCCGATTCCGCCTGGCCTGCTGAATGACAGCATACAGTATGATCTGTACACCTATTGGTCCGGACCAATGGGCTTGCAGACCATGCTGTACTACACAGGACCAGAAATGTGAATGAACGCATCCCATTTATTTCAAACCAAGGGTTCTGACTTGGTGGTGCTACCATGCATTACCATGTATGAGACGCAGGTTGGAAGCCCAAACCAGACTCCAATGCCTCAGGCCAGAGGAGTCAAGGGTGCACTGTCCATGAAAGGTGAGGCTAGGAGCTCAGAGTCCAGGAGGAGGGTATCACCAGCACCGCTGCATGATAGCTTCCTTTGGAGGGAGATGGAGAGGACTTGACATAGAAACACAGACTCCGTCGGTAGAAGAGGACTGGTAGGCCTATCTAGCCTGCCCTTTTTCCCTGCCTATTCCAATGCCTCTGAACCTATTTGGTCACTGGCATCCCTCCCTCGCGCCTTCCTCTACACAATCTGATCCTGTGCCTATCCTACGTATGCTTAAAACTCCCCACAGTCTTTATCCCTGCTACTTCCTGTGGCAGGTTGTTCCAGTCACCCACCACCCTTTCCACGAGTGTCCACAAGATGTTGGTTCTCCCTGCCCAAAGTTAAGTGTTAATGTCGTCTGTACCTGCAGAGAAGGAAAGAGGGGCTTACAAAGCGAAAAAATTCTCTGGTTTCCAAGGATGAGGGTAAGTTCTGCATGCCTTTATGATTAGGTCATGCAGGATCCTCGTTGCCCCTCCCCGCCACCACTGCACAAGCATGTATTCCTGGGAGCAGGCTGCCCATCACATCTGAATAAATGTTGGAATCCAGTGTGGTCAGAGCCTGTGGAAAAGAGAAATAACCATGAGGTCTGCTAAAAAAAAAAAAAAATAGTCAAAGCACAGCCATTTGGAGAACAGACTCACTTACCACAGTGTAGCATTTGATTTTGTATTTATTTTATTATTGTAACCCCCCCTTTTGGCCCCCCATCTAGAGGCATACATTGTATTGCAGATGGTCTGGGGGCATTAGGAGAGCCTTATACCTGAGCTAGTGCACTCCCAAACAAGGCAGGGAAACTGTGGGCCTACCTTACTGGCAACTTTATTCAGCCATGCACTCTACATCTCACCAGTGAAAATCTGGATTCTCCCCGAATGCTGACACTGGACCAGGATCTCCATACTGCAACCTCCTGACTCCTCGAGCCCCAGAGCCCCTCGATCCCGTCTAAGGCATGATGGTGAATTCATCTGGAATCAAAGCTTATGAGAAACTAATTTAGACACGGGATGAGGGGGATTCCATTTCATTCTGTCCCCTTCCAGCTTTAATAAGACGCATCACAACCACTCTCTTCCCAACTAGCTTCTTTATTTAGTTCCAGCACCACAATTGATTCCAGCAATGCAGGAGTCACATCCTTCATCTAAATAAATAAAGTATCTCCATGGGGCTATTTGAACATTTGTACAAAACACTTTGGCTGGACTTTAAGAGCAGCAACATGGTGGATTACAGGCAGTGCAAGCAAGGCTTCTTCACTTCTGACTTCTTGGATGTTTTACCCAAGGCACCTCTCAACTTAGAAACCCCCAGGTTCCTGGCTCTCTGATCTGGTAAGCCAAACCTTTTCTGCTTATTCCGGGTTACCACTCTGAACAATCTGGCACTGGTCGATGCCCTATCTCTAGTGCGGGAAAGCATGCTGCTCTCCCCACCTGGTCCCTGGGATTTGGCCCAAACCTCAAGGGGTACCAGGATTTTTGTCATTCGACACAGGGGTCACTGTGGCAGTTTTCCGGAGTTCTGGGAATGTACTACAGTTGAGGGAGAGGTTAAGAATTTTAGTGAGGGGACAAAGGACCTCATCAAGTGAAAGTGATAGTAGCTTGAGGTCTAGGGTATCACTGCTGGTTCTAGATTTAGAGATGGCCAAGGCGATGTGGTGGCTGGTTGAAAGAAGCACAGGGAGTGCTTGAGGGGTATCATTAACCAGGAAGAAATCAGGCAGAAGAACAGAGCTGAGATCAGTAAAAGCCGTATTGAAGGTGTTAGCAATGACCATAGGGGAATGGATACTGTGAAGGGGGGCAGCTGCAAGATGAGGTGCTAGATGCACACTCGAGCAGATTCGCTAGACCGTGAGGCCTGTTGGGGATGTTGTGTCCCAAATGAACGATTTCTACGTCTGATAATGGGTGGCTAGAGGCTTGTGGGGTGGGAGGGGGACAGAGGTCTTGGGAAGAGCTTGTGTGTGGAGGAGGAGGGTACCGAATCCGAATTTGAGCCAAATGTCGGGGATATTAAGGACTAAATCCCAAATACCCCTGGTTTGCAGGCCATTTAGCATTAGGATTCATGCACACCCCCTAACAATTACAGTTACTATTTCCTTCAAGGCCGAAGGGTCTAGTTTTCCATCCTGCATGACTTGTTCAACCTCACAACTTCTAATCGTTTTTATTACCCGTTTCATTTTCTGGAATGCCCATTCTCTTGTGCCATTGCTCTCCTGCTAAGCTTGGATTTTCCTCTCTGTGTTTTCTCTTTGCAGATGATACCAAAATCTGCAATAGGGTGGACACCCTGGGGTGGGTGGGGGGAAAAGAATGAATAGAGGCTTGAGAAAACTTGAGGAATGGTCAAGGGTATGGCAGCTGGGCTTCAACGTGAAAAAGTACAAAATAATGTACTGGGGTACAGAAACCCAGGGGCAGAACAGAAAATGGGAGCATGTTATTGACAACAAAGCAGGAGAGAGACCTAGGTGTAATCATCTCGAATGATCTAAAGGTATACAGGCAGTGTGACAAGGCAGTTGGGAAGACGAGTGGGATGTTGGGTTGCATAAGGAGAGGGATCACCAGTAGAAGCAGTGAGGTGGTGTAGCCTCTATATAGGTCGTTGGTGAGACCTAATCTGGAGTACTGTGTACAGCTCTGGAGACCACATCTGTGAAAGGGCATAGACAGTGGAGGTGGTCCAGAGGAGGGCAACTAAAATGGTTTTCGGTCTACATCACAAGCCCTATGAGGAGGGACTGAGGGAACTCAATGTGTACATCCTGGAGGAGAAGAGGGATAGAGGGGATTTACTGGAGACCTATTAATATCTAAACTGGGTGTGTACGTTACAGGAGGGGAATAATTTTCTGAAGAAATTGTGTTCAAAAACAAGGGGACATGATATGAAGCTGGATGGAGGTAAATTCAGGAGAGATGTGAGACAGTACTTACGAACATACAAAATTGCCAGCAGAAGCAGGCCTCACAGTTTAGCAAATTTGCTCGAGTGTGCATCTAGCACCTCATCTTGCAGCTGCCCCTCCTGCCCCCCCTCTTCCCAGTATCCATTCCCCTTACCTTGTCCCAACCCCTCTTGAAACTGCCCACCGTCTTACAGGACACTATCTCATCTGGTAAGGTGTTCTATTTGTCTAACACTCTTTCAGCGAAAAAGTGTCTCCTCCTCTCCCTCCTGAATCTTCCCACCTCCAATCTTAGTCTATGCCCTCTCATGTTCCTCCCCTTTCTCATCTGGAAAATCCCTTCTGTGTTGGTCTTGTTTATCCCCTTTAGATACTTAAAGGTCTCGTTCCTACCCCACCCCGCCATCCCTCCTCTCCTCCAGTGAATACATATTCAACTCTCCCAGCCTGTTCTCGTACAGCTTGCTCTCCAATCCCTGGATCATCTTTGTGGTTCTTCGCTGCACCCCCATCCCCCTCCAACAATCTGATGTCCTTCTTCAGGATGGGTGCCAGTACTACACACAGTACTCCAGTTCAGGTCTGACCAATGACCTATACAGGGACAGAATAAACTCCCTCCTTCTGGAGGAGACCCCTCCTGCAATACACCCCAGCATTTTGTTGACTTTTGCTGCTGCACTGAGTAGAGTTGTTCATGCTTCCCGTAATGATAATTTCTAGGACCTTCTCCTCTGTGGCACTCTCCAACTGTACCCCATTCAAATGATAATCCCTCCCCTGGTTCCTGACTCCGAAGTGCAGAACCTTTCTTCACAGAAAGGGTGGTGGATCCCTAGAATAGTTTACCAGCTGAAGTACTAGGGGTGAAAATAATGGTAGGGTTCAAGAAATCCTGGGATAGGCATAAGAGTATTTTAGATAAAGGGAACAAGGGATGGGGGAAGAGCCGGATATCAAGTAGAGTCTACAGTGATACTGTAGATAGGGAAGAATGGGCAGACTGGGTGGGCCAAGCGGTCCTTATCTGCCAGTAAATTCTGTGTATCTATGAGTTCGAGCAGCTCACCCACTTCCTAATAGTGATGGGTGTGTTAGCCCTTTTGGTAGTGTCACTGCCACCAGCATCCAGCGATTCACAGGAATGCAGACCCTCCAACTGTATCTTTATTTTTTTTACATAACCCTCCTAAAGCGTGAGGGCTTATCTGACTCTGTGGAGCCCAGCTAAACTGCTGCAACCTTTCTTCACTCTCTCTCTCTGGCCCCGAGAACTGACAGAATTAGTGACTGGTGCTCACGTGGGTCTGGGGATTCCCTGATGGGGCCACCCAGTGCATTAGACTACAGCATGACTGTGCAAAACAATAAAGGGGCACAGGACCAGATAAATGCTTTAGGACAGGGGTCCTTATGAAAATCATCATTTGGGGCCAGAGCCCACAGAGGAGAAAGTATGCCACCATCTTTATGGCCCCTGAGCTAATCTCCATAGCAACAGGGGTCAGGGGTGCACCAGCAATTAATCAGGCTGTGGAATATGAAGAGAAGTCACAAGGAGCTCCTGGGGCACTGGAGGACAGACAGTTTTCGGGTATGAAAGTAGGTGCCAATGATCTGTCATGTAATGAATCTCCAGCCTGACCACCGAGTGATTGACAACTGCCTAGGCCAATTGTCCGCTGTGGTGCCCCAGAGAAAAGCAGGAGCTGTTCCAAAGCCCAGTCAGTCTGGGTGTGACTGCCGTGGTCGGCAGACTGGTGCTGCATGCTGAGTGACAGCTGAAGCTGAGATTTTAGAAGATATTAGAATATACTTGATCAGCTGCTGTGGGAACATTCTCCAGGTTTATAAATGCAGAATCAGCTGCCCTCAGGAAGTACTTGGTCTTTCTCACCTAAATCCAAGCAGTCCATGTTTTCTTTTTGTGGGCTTGAAACTTGCCCGATAGTGTGCAATAATTCTGTCAACCGGTAGGGGTCAAAACAAATATGTGTGCCCATGATACCCCACCTTAACGTTAGCTTGAATAGGTAAAGTAAAAGTGATCCTTTACCTCATCCCTCAAGGGAAGAAAAACGTTTCTATCTTTGCTGCATTATCAATGTAAAATCAAGGTAAATGTAAAGAAAACAGCTTATACACAAGTGTTTTAAGAAGTTTGGCTAGACGGAAGAGTTGGTCCCAATCAGTTTCAAAAGCAAAGTTGTCAGAAAGTCCATTTCATATTTGGGTGGGACTCCTGCTAAACATAGATTCTAATAACACTGTTGATTTTCAATAGCTTCTACTTCAGAAACACAAAAATATAGACAATGACAGCAGGAAAAAGCCCAAAGATTCATCCAGTCTGCCAGAGTTCCCTATTTAGCCCTGGGACCTACTGTTCCTCCAGGGTCCTAGCCCTCCCAACCCCCTTCACCTCCCCGAATTTGATGCTCCAAGCAACCATATTACCCTTCATTCTGTCCCAACTGTGCTTAAAACCACTAATGGTTTTTGCACTCACCATCTCGGCTGGTGGCGTGTTCCACGACCCCACCACCCTTTCTGTAAAACAGTACTTCCTCACATCCCTCCTGAACCTCCTTCCTGTTAGCTTCCACTCATGACCACATGACCACAAGCTAATATTCAAGTTAAAAAGTTCCTCACAGTTCACCCTCGTAATTCTTTTTAGGAATTTTAAGGTCTTGATCATGTCTCCCCTTTCCCTTCTTGTCACTAGCGAGTACACGTTCAGTGTCTTAAGGCCTTCCTCATAGGGAATGCCCTGCTGGCCCCGAATCATTTTTGTTACCCTGATAGCCTATTCTTCCTGTGGTGAGGACTCCAGAACTGGGTGCAGTATTCCACGTGTGGCTCACCCAGGATCTATTCAGGGGCAGTATCACCTCTCCTTTTCTGCTATCAGTACCCCTCCCGGTATATCCCAGCATCCTATTTGTCTTGCTATAAGCCTTGTAGCACTGACATGATTGCTTTAGGGAGTCACTGACGATAATTCCAAGGTTCCATTCCTCAGCCATGGTACTGAGTCTCACCCCTCCCATCCGTCCTGGGGTTCTTGTTCCCTAGGTGCATAACCTAACACTTTTTGGTGTTGAATGTCAACTGCCAAACCCTTGACCACCCCTCCAGCTTTTGCAAGTCTCTCTGCAATTTCTTTATTCCCTCATCACTAACCACCCTCCCAGAGAGCTTAGTGTCATCTGCAAAGACACACAACCTGCTCAGGATCCCCTCACCAATGGTCACTGACGAACATGCTGAAGAGGACCAGACCCAGAACAGATCCCTGTGGAACCTCACATGTGATCTCCCTCTCTTTTCATTTAACCTCGTTGGCCACTACCCTCTGCCACCTCCCTTTAGCAAGTTACCTACCCAGTATACTATGACGTTAACTGCACCCAGATCCTCCATCTTCTTCAGCAAGTATCTGTGAGGCACCAAGTTGAAAGTCTTGCTAAAGTCAAAGTACAGCAAATCCATAGCGTGGCCCCTATCCAATTCCGTCATCACTCAGTTAAAGAAAACTATCAGGTTAGTATGACAAGACCTCCCCCCCACCCACCCACTACAAATCTGTGCTGTTTACTGTCCTGCAGACTATTGAACTCCAAGTAGTCCGTGAGGTCCTCTTTGACCAGTGACTCCATCAGTTTCCCTACAGTCATGGTAAGACTGACAGGTCTGTAGTTCCCTGCTTGTTTCTTGTCCCCCCATGTGGAGCAGAATTACACCTGCCACCCTCGAATCCTTCGGAACTACCCCGTCCCCAGAGAGTTGTTGACTAGAACCTACCAGGTGAGTATCCTCAGATGCAACCCATCTGGTCCTGAGGCCTTATCAATCTTTAGGGCTGCTAGCCCTTTCAGGACCCTTTTGCTAGTAAATGTTGGCTGCCTCATCTCCAGACCCCCTTAGTGACCATTTTAATTCCACTCCTTGGGAAGGGCCCACTGTCCTCCCTGGTGAAAACTGAGCAAAATTAATTGTTAAGGATGGCGGCCTTTTGCCTGTCTGCCTCAATCACCCCATACCCCTTGGTTAGCCTTACAATTCCCACTCCTTTCTTCCTTTTTTCATGAATATACCTGAAAATCTGTTTTTCTCCACTCTTGACCCCCTCCACAACTCACAGCTCTGTGTCTGCTTTTGCTTCTCTAGCCGCCCTTTTTGCCTCCCTATTTTTCAGCAAAAATTCTTACCATTCTTCTTCCCCATTTTTCTTTAAATTTGTAGATGGCCTTTTTCTTAAATCAAATCAAATCAAAATGTATTTATGATGCGCTTTTCTTAAACCAAAGCGCATACACAATACAATATAAAACCAAATATATGATCTGAAAAATTGTACAACATAAAAAGGCAGCAATAAAACTAAATACAGTCCCCAAAAGCTAAATCAAAATAAACAGGATTTTAATGAGGACTTGAAAGACTTAGTGGACAGGCACTCTCTAATCCGACGAGGTAGAGAGTTCCACAGGGTTGGGGTCACAAAAGAGAAGGCCCTAGCACCTGATGTTTGAAGACGGACCCTGGAAATCTCTAGCAATCCCTCATCGGTGGAACGAAGCGTGCGGGAAGATTAGTAATGCCGAGGAAGGTCTTGCAAGTAACCCGGTCCCTGTCCGTGTAGGGTCATATAGGTCAGCAATGTGACCTTGAAAGTGATCCTCCATCGCACCGGCAGCCAGTGCAGTTTGCGCAGCACAGGAGTGATATGGCTAGTTCTTGATAACCCCGTCAACAACCTGGCTGCAGCATTCTGCACTAGCTGCAGGCAACTGAGATCTACCCCCCCCCCCACCGGCAACCCTAGGTATAGAGCATTACAGTAATCAAGACGACAGGACACAAAGGCATGGACCAACACAGGGAGGTCCTCGGGTGGAACAAGGTGCTTTATCCGAGCAATGTTCCTCAGATGATAGAATGAGGACTTGACAACAGTCGACACCTGCGCTTTCGGTGTCAGCTCATTGTCAAGCACAATGCCCAGATTTCACACCCATTCAGAAGGTCTCAACTGGTTGCCCCCAAGCACAAGGCCAGACAGTTGCCCAGGAATCAATTTCTCTACTCGCTGACCTGGGTCCACTACCAACCTCAGTCTTATCTGGATTTAGTCTCAACCAATTAGCACTCACCGCTTCCCTGACCCTTGCCGAGAAGTGTAGCGGCCTTTTGAACCTGTTCTTTCTGGTTACATTTCTCATGCATACTTAGATGCCTCTAGAATGGCCCCCTTAATTGCCCCCATTACTCTTCCACCCCATCTATGTCTTCCACCCCTACTAACATATCCCTGATCAGCTCCCTCAGCCTATTGAAGTCCATCCTTCTAAAATCAAGGACTTCAGCTCTCGATTGCAGTTCACCAGACCTGAGGGCCAGTTCCAACCAAATGGAACTATAGTCACTGTTCCCTATCAGCTTCCCTCCTCCCACAGCTCCTACCAGCTTCGAGTTGGTGAGCACCATATCAAGAACTGCAGTCTGGCTGGTGGGCTGCTTAACTAACTGTTCCAGTAGACAGTCCTGGAATGCATCCAGTAAGGCCTGATTTCTGGTATTCCTGGCCACTGGAACATCCCTCCAACCGATAGGGCTACCAAACATTACCTATTAACAATGCCTTCTTTGACTGCACTCGCAAGATATCTGTCTAATTCTCTACTTTACTGTAAATATCAAACTTGTTACTCCTTCCCTCTATTAGCAAACTTATTGTTCTCTTGAAAACTGTAAAATACAGCTCTCTGTAACACATTCAACACAATGTATAGCTGATCTTGATTCTGCAATATTGTATAACTAAAAAAACTGTAACCTTTAGCTGCCATTCTATGTCTTTATGTATTAAGTGTTTATGTTTGTTTTTCTGGCACGGAGCCTTTGTGAATGAGTCCCTGATTCAAAGGCTGTAATCCTAAAGTCTGTTAAATAAATAAATAAATAATCCCAGATGATGTCTGGCAGGTTCAAATCACCCACCACCACCACCTTCCCCTCAGTTACCCCTCTTTCCAGTTCTTCCCTGAGCTCTCTGTCCCTCTTCTCCCTTTGCCCCACCAGTCTATAGATCACCCCCAAGTGCAGTTTCTTGCCTGAGGCTGTAATGAGTTGCATCCACAGCAACTCAGTCTGCCCATTACTACCCCTAATGCACCCATCTTCTGCCACCTTAATGCCCTCCTTGAAGAAAAGGGCTATTCTTCCCCCTCTGCTTGTTCATCTATCCCTCCTGAGCATCGAGTACCCAGGGACTGTCAGTTCCCAGTTCTTATTTTCCAAAACGCATATTTCTGTCGTGGCCACAACATGGTCCATGCCAGTGTCTGCCATCAGTGCCTGGAGCTCACTGATTTCTTTACCTAGGCTCCTCGCATTAAGGCACACCCTCTGCCATCTGGCCCCTGATCCTCCTTTGCTAATGCCCTTGCACTTCCTATGTCCTCTCATCCCATTCCCATCCCCTTGTTTTTCTTGGTGTTTGCACCCTCTGTGTTCTGTCTCTCCAAAGTCCCTTCACCTAGTCCAGTATGAGCCACATTATCTTTGTACCTGCCATGCTTCTACAAGCCCCCAGACGTGGAGGAGTATTACCTAGGATACCCTTCTTCTCCCCTGCCATCAAGGTTCCTCTAGACCCAGTCCCCCCTGCAGTCAGTTTAACAATCTGCTATAGACATCAACCTTCTGCCCCAGCGCACTGGCCCCCTCTCTCATCAGGTGAAGTGCATCAGCCTTGAAGAGGCGACTGTCCCAGAAGCCCCCCCCCAGTTCCCCACAAAGTAGTACCTGTTATCCTTCCACCATCCCTTAAGGCATCCATTAAACTCCTCTAGTACCTCCTTCCTTATTATATCCTGCTTCCTCTCCCTGCCCCACACAGGGAGGACTTCAAAAAAGGATGGGGAGGCTGAGTGTCCTGCCAGTCTGTCCCCTAGTCTACAAAAGTTCTTCTTCAACATCTCCACCAACTGGTTCACCAGATCATTGGTACCCAGGTGTACAAGCACCCCCAGCTCCACCTTCTCTGACTCCACTATCTTTCCTATCATGTCTAAATCCCGGAAAGCAGATGCCCCAGGAGGGCACCGAACCATCCCCACCTCCACCACCCTCCTTACCCTGCTAATCACTGAGTCCCCAACCACTAAGACTCTCCTGGCAGACTTTGCAGCAAAGGGCTACATTCTTATGCAGCTCAGCTGCAGCTAGTGCTTCTATCATATGCGATGTTGGCTCTTTGTACTGTACTCTTTGTTTATTTCAACCATTTCTTTTTTATTTTCCTTTTCCATTCTCTATTTATGGCCCCTTTACTCTACTGTCTGATCTCCCTCTGGAAACCCCAAGATGCCTGGCTCCGCTGAACTTGCCCACTTCAGCCACCCGCCTCCATGCTGCTTCAGTTTACCCCCCCCCCCAGGTGGGGATGGGACAGTGGGAGTGTATCCCCCCCCAAACTGCACTGTCTTCATCAGGAGATGTGCTGTGCAGGCCAGATCCAGTCCTGTTTGGTACACCAGGGTCCAGCATCTTCAGACAGTAGGGCTGTCTTTTTCCGTCTGCGTTCTTTTGATCTCCTCAGACACAGGCATGCTAGCGGGACCAAGGTGTGCATGCACGCAATGCTACCCCCGATAGTCCCCGGCCTGTGTTTGTACCTCCCACAATGTCCTTGGCTGCACTGCCAGCTGTGGTAACCCAGATGGCAGTACTGCAGTGAGGATGATAACCCACCTTCCCCAGAGAAGAAGCGCATCCTCTGGGATGCTCAACCCTCTTCCCCCAGCCTGCCCCATTAACCCAGGCTCATTCCTGAACCCCAGTCACTGACACTGTGAGCAGCAGCAGCAGCGATCATTTCTTGAGTAATATTTTCAGTTTGTTTCTCATTTTTTTTTGACTGCAAACAGAAGTGCTTGATGCGTTGATCAAGCTTGGCTATCCAAGCATTCACTGAAGCCAGAGCTTTAGTCAATTTGCATCAGCAATGAGGACAGTCCATGCATTTGACACGTCTCTAATTGATTAATGCACTTTTTGCAGTACCAGGGATGAACAGAGCTTTTCTCCTGCATCCAAGTTTTCCAGCTGTGATGCAGCTAAATTCTATCGATAAATTTTCCAATAAATCTGAGCACTTTTGTGTATGAAAAGAGTGGGACCCATTCTCAAAAACATGATTTTTTAAAGTCAGCAGAACTAAATACAAAGAACTGTATCTTTTTCATGGTTGCCTTTCAAGGCACTCAAGACACTCGGGCCCCTGTATTCAGCAAGTTTGCATGGTGCCAACAGAAACAGTGCTACGCTTACCAGCCATAGCACATCCAAATAGGGCAGAGGTCATATTCAAAGGGTCTGCTAGCGTGGCACACCGTGTATATAGTGTGCTCACCTGAAGTGCATCCCCGAGTCCATACAAATGAGGTGCCCACTGCAATGAAAAAAGAGAGCCCTTGCCGATGGCATTTGGGGGGATTTAAGTTGGGTACACCCACTTGAGGTCTTGAGGACTGCCAAGGGGTGGGCAGACAGTGTGAGCAAATTGCTGTTGTTGTTGTTGCTGTTGTTGTTGTTGTTGTTGCTACTGCTGCTGTTCTGTTGTTGCTGTTGTTGTTGCTGCTGTTGCTGTTGTGGCTATTGCTGTTGTTGTTGTCACTGCATAGAGTATAAGAATTTTACTGCTACCCCATTGCTCCCATTTTTCCTACTGACCCCTTGCTCTTTCTGTACCCTCCCCTTTAAATAAATTATTTGTTTGAACTGCAGTTCTTGGTTTAGGGGTGTTATTGCTCTTATAGTGTCACTTGTTCTGGGGGTAGGACTATGTGGGCGGGTTATGCACCTTTCCTGGGGGGAGTAGCCCTGTGTGTCAGCAGTCAGGTACCCCTCATTGCTACCCCAGACGGAGTCACTGCACCACTTTAGGCCCGAGTACCCAGTGTAGCACAACTTTAAGCAACCCAGACCGGCACCCTCGGAGGGTTGGGAGAGGTGAACTTGAGGCCCCTGGGTGCTCCACTACAGAGAGTTGCTGGACAGACCATCAGGCCTTCTTCTGCTTGCAGTTTTCTATGTTTCTGTGGAGCATATACCACCCCACAGGGCAAACTGGATGGAAAGGCATGTGTTTGTCTGCCAGCAGTTTTCTCTGTTATTTATGCCGCTATATTGGTCAGCATCCTTTGGGAAATATTTATACATGAAAGGCACGGTCGGTAGCTCTACAGTGCTCAATGCCGATGGCCCAGCTCCGGGAACGAGCCCGGGCCATTAGAAGGCCAGCCAGGGGGAGGAGGATTAAGTGTCCTGAAGGATGCTCTCTGCTCCTCTCCTCTCCTCTGGGGAGGGAGGCTGTCACGTCCCACTGCACTACCATCACCTGGGTGACCACAGGTGGTGGTGCAGGGGATTCACAACTGTAGGCTGGGACCACTGGTGCATGCACATGGGTTGGCAGTGTCAGGCCTAGCCAGCAGTCAATCCTGATACATGCTGCTGGAAGGGGAAGGGAAAATGGGAAAACAAGGTGCAGGACTGGGAAGATGAAACCTCTACCAGCCTGCCACGCCCCGCAATGGACCTAAGCCACCATTTCCCAGGGTTACCATCAGACTTCACCTCCACTGTGTGTGGTTAGATAGATGTGGGGAAGAAATTCCAAGGAGCTGAAGGTGTATCCAGCCCTCGGGGGAGGTAAGTCAGGGGGCAGCACAGCAGAGTGTCGCAAGTGTTCTGGTAGTCCCGGGAGGATAAGTGGCAGGGTCTCAGCCGAACAGGAACTGGGAACTCTGGCAGTAGGCAGAAGGAGGTCTGGCCTGTGACCAAGAGGAGGATAAAATAAATTGAAAAAAAAATACATGAATGGCACCTCACAAGTTCACACTGTAGTGTTGGGTATTAGCATTCAGGATCTCCCATAGTAAAAAAGAAGCTAATGTGCATCCCTGTGGATCATGCCTGTGGAAAATGAATTATAAATATAAAGTGTGACAGAACTAGAATTAATAAATAATAGCAAAACCCATTGCAGTTTAATAAATATTTAAATTCAGTAAAACACAAGTTGTGAAAACATCATGTGCGTGTCAGGGATTACACATTGCGCTCCCATGTGGGATTCTGGGTTCACGTTTTGATCCTAACTCCCTCTATTGGTCTGATGGAGTTCAAGGAGAACAGCAGGGGCAGCGCATTCTGACTCCGGGGGAGGGGGCTTTATTTGTTAATTAGGTTTTGTTGACAGGGAAAGGATGATTAGAAAATATGTTCCTGTTTTCAGCCTTGTCCTGAGGGAGAGGGAATGCAGGAAGTACTGACTGATATTGAATTTAAGCTGTTGTTCCTGTTTAGTGAATTGGGGACATTTAGCCAGGACACCAGGGGAATTCTCTTACTCTTTACGAGAAGTGCCATGGGATCTTTAATGTCCACCTGAATGACCTCAGAACATGCAAATGGGACCTCATTTAAACATCTCGTCTGAAAGATGGCGACACAGTGTCCCGCTTAGACTATTCTGGTTCAAGAGGAAAGCCTTTTTCAGAGAAAAGGACACACAGGAACAAGGGGTCATGCGATGAAGCTGGGGGGCCGGGGGTTAGAATCAGGGGAAATGTAAGGAAACACTTCTTCACAGAAAGGGTGGTGGATGCATGGAACAGCCTCCCTGAGGAGGTGGTGGGAGCAAAGACTGTAATGGGATTTAAGAAGGCATGGGATCGGTATAAGGGAACCTTAGAAGCAAGGAAAGGGGGGTAGGGGGTAAAGCCAGAGATCAAGTAGGGTCTATGATGTGAGAGTAGGTAGGGCACTGGTGTCCGCATCTGAAGAAGGATATTAGACTGCTAGAGGGGGTGCAGCAAAGGGTGACAAAAATGACATGGGGAATGGAAGGCAAAACCTATGAGGACAGGCTGAGGGATTTGAGTTTGTACACCCTGGAGGAGAGGAGGGATAGAGGGGACATGATTGAAATGTTCATGTACTTGAAGGGGATCAATAAATCTAGCGCTGATGGGTTATTTAAGCTGAGGGAGGGAAGGGACATAAGAGGGCATGGGCTAAGATTGGAGTGGGCAGATTTAGGAGAGAGATGAGGAGACATTACTTTATGGAGAGGGTGGTGTCAAAATGGAACGCCCTACCAGAGGGGGTGATTTCATGTAAGACAGTAGGTAGTTTTAAAAGGGCGTGGGACAGGGAATGGGGAAGTGTCCAGGTAAGTAGTGCTGAGAACTTCCTGAAGGTGAGGGGGGGAGGGGTGTGTGGCAGCTGTAATCTAGGGGCGCTAGCTTCACACTTGAGCAGACTTGATAGACCATGAGGCCTGTTTCTGCAGGCAGAGTCATATGTTCATATGCTCGTATGAACATGGGCAGAGTAGGTGGGCCAAGCGGTCCTTATCTGCCATCAAATTCTATGTTTCTATGTATCTGTAAAGTTATTTAGACTCAAGGGAGAGTGCCTCCATCCTGTAGAGCTGGCAACATGCCTTCCTGCAGTACCTGCTGTTTTTTGGAGGGTTTTATTTATTTATTTTCTAAGACCCACTAGGGCCAAGGCCTGTTTCTATGGTCAACCTGAAAGCACTGAAGAGGCTAAATTACTTGCTCAGGGTCACCCAGTATGCGAGTGGAGGTTATGGTAGTCAAACCCAGGTCTGCTGGATGTACTAAGCTCCTTCACAACTCGTACCTTTAACCTCTAGGTTATACTGCCAGCCCAGTTACAGTCAGTTTTTCCAGCTACAGCCCAGATACAGCCCTTCTTAGGTTCTGAGATCTAACAAGTTCAGGCTCCAAGGTGGTAAGGCTGCAGGCAGATCCTGCTACTACAGCCTCTTCTTGGTTGGGAAGAGGAGCAGGACAGGACATCATTGGTGACCATAAGGTGCCCTTCCCTCGGCCATCAAGGAACATTGTATGCAAGTGACTTATGTAAGGGTGGCAGGTGGAATGTAAGGGGGATAAAAAGAGATAAGGGGGCATGGTGGAATGTTGTCAGAGGACCAAGGTCCACCCATGTCCAAGTGACCTGCCATCGCTCAGGAGTCCCCATCTAGATGCCCGTGTCCTGAGAGGGTAGAGGTGCCTACTGCTGTAGGGAAGAAGACAGAGGGGTGTCATCAGAGGGTATATTACCTGGAATACCGGAGTACTGTTGTCGGCACAGGAGTCAGACAAAGGGCTAATGAAAAGCTGCCTACATCAGGGTCAAGCAGATATAGAAAAAAAAGTAATTTTTTGTCCCGATCCTCATAGGCGGCCAGGATACACTCAAATCGAGTGTGTCCCAGCCATGGGTCTGCACCCCCCTCCCAATGCCCACCCACACTGGATGGCATCCTTAGCCCTCATCCGCCACACTTTGCCAGCGTGCAGCCATGCATGAGTGCAGACGGCAGTGCTGGTCCGGACTACGAGCATTCATATGTCAATGCAGGGTCTCCACCATAACAAATGTGTTGTTCACAAACACACCGAGCAGTGCCAGTGATAACCCCAGACCACCGTGGAGGCTGCTAGGGCTGGGAGCTAAGGAAGGGAAGGCTGATAGGGCTTGGAATCATTACTTGTGGCCAGGCAGAGGAGGCACATAGCCACTAATGCTGCCTTAGGCAAACAGAGCGGCTGCCCCCTCCGATGGCCCTCTGTACCTCAGCGACTGTGTTGTGGATTGGGCGCATAGTTGCCCATGACCCCTGGCCCTCACCATCCCACCTCCATGCAGAGTCACATGTGCAGACAGCGACTGGGTGCAAAGGGCAACCTTCCATCGCTGTGGATGCTGTGGAGTGCCCAGATGGTACGCATCCTGTGCACAGAGTGCACTTCACGGCTTTTCCCACCCCTCCACATGTACAGACAAGCCATGAACCTTCTGTGGATCATGCCCGTAGCTTGAAAGGGTCCTCACAAGAAACATCAAGAGAACAAGTGATGTCACTCATGACACAGCAGAGATGCACAATTTATAGAGGATAATGCAGGGGTGCTTATAAACAACAAGGTAGTAATTTCAAAGAGTGAAGCTGGAGGTAAATACGTCCTTGTGGCTTATGCTCCAAGCTTCTCAACATGAAATTACCACCAAGCTGTTCTCGGGAACCCATGTTTTATTAGTTATATTACATGGTTTGGGAGTACTGAGTGCAGGTGTGAGTCGTTGTCATTAACAGTCCACAGTCTGTTTTTCACAGTTTACACCCTGTTATTCATGGTTGTGATGCCGCACCCATGAGTAACAGAGTGTGAAATGAGTAACAGTGTGAACTGTGAAACACGTTCTTCATTTGATTGAAATCAATGTGTAGTGGGGGTCAAACATGTATATTTTCATTATCTGCACAAATCACAAACTATGGTGGGAGATGGCACCAACTCACTCTATTCTGACAGATGCCTTGAAATTTAGGAGGAAAGAAATGCTCCCACTAATTAGGGTCAGCTGAGAGGTGAAGAGGAGTATGTTCCTCAGGAGCAGCTGGTGAGTGATTGAACGCAGCTGCTGGCAGAGCCCCTCCCTGAGGACACAACCACTTTTAAAGTGTCACACAGGAAGTACTTTGCATTAAAAAAGCATATTTTTCAGAAGTCCACTAAAATCACTATCCTGCCCCTGGGACTCTCTTTGTACAACAGAAGGCAATCAACAGACTTCTTTTCTGGAATGAGCCCCCATCCATCCTCTCCAGTGGCTGACCGGTCAAATACAACTTCCCATCTTATCAGTCTGAGGCTGACAGACAGACCAAGCATCCTCAGTCTGGGAGAACTGTCTATGGCATTGAAGGCATCCCCCTTTTCTTCCAAAGGATAATACTGATTAGTAAAAAAAAAAAGCACTCATCAATCAGAACATGGTGCGATAAGTATTCTTATCTTCTTGGTCAGTTGTGATATCATACTGTGATATCGCAACTCACCGACCTGAGACACTTCCCTTACTGTGGTCACTACTGCTGTCACAAAGAGTGAGGTCTCAGTGCTGATGATATATAAGGAGGAATAACACGAGCTACATCAGCTTTCAAGCTGAGTGCTATTCTACAAATCACACCTAATAATTATATCAGGCACAAAGATTCTAATTAGCAAAACTTCCAAAAGAAAAATACTTCATAAATAAAGAAAAACAACTGGCTACTTTTAAAATTTAGTAACATTTTCTGTCTGCTGTATCTGGCGCTACTAGCTCTTAAACCTGTGGGTGTACAAACACATTCATACTTGTGTTTAAAATAAATATACAAAAAGAAGGTCTATACCTGGTGGAAAAAGACAGGATGCCTCTGGGCAAGAAGGCAGCATAGAGCAGCACTGAGGGCCTGCAAGAAAGAGTTAAGGAAAGTAAAGACAGTCTTCAAACCAGGAAAGCAGAAGGAGCTATGGATCACACTAAAGCTTTCTTCCAGTACGTAAATGGAAGTAGAAATTCAAGAGAATTGATTGGGCCCTGGAAATAAGGGAAGGGGGAGGAACCTGTGCATCAGCCGGGGCAATGGGTGAGATGCTGATAGAATACTTCTCTTCGATGTTCACCAAAGGGCTCCGAGGGCAAGGGGTGTTCAAGGGTAATCAAAGTTACAACGTGCACACATTACACCCACTCTAGAATCTGATTATATGGCAAATATCAAGCTGGATAATCCACAGGTATAGATGGAATATACCACACAATCACAGTAAAGCTAAAGGAACAATTGATGGGGACTCTTCTGGTGGTCTTTCAAGAGCCCTTCTGTACAGGTGTGGTGCTAGAGGACTAGGAACAGGCCATTGTGGTCCCCCATCTGCAAGAAAGGGGCCAGAGTAGACCTGGGCAACTATACTGTAACCCCCTATCAGCATGACGTTATGAGAGCCAGATCATGCCAAACCAACCAGACGTTCTTTGGGGAGGTGACCGGTGAGGTGGATGTGGCAGGGCTGTAGATATAGTCAATTTGGACTTCAACAAGGCCTTTGACACTGTGGTGCATGATAAGCTCTTGGTCACACTACACCACTGTGGTATACATAGTGTATACACAAGGTGAACTGTAAACTGGCTTGGGGGCAGGTATTAGAGGGTTGAGGTTGATGGCGCTACTCTGAGTGGAAAAGGATACTCAGTGGTCCTCGGGGATTGGTGCTAGTGTGAAACTGCTTTTCAACACTTTAATCAACCATCTGGAAACTGGTGTCTCGAGCAGACTGCTTAAGTTTACCGATGACACCAAGCTGATCAGGGTGGCGGACTCCCTTGAGGATGGGGACAAACTTCAGAAGGACTTGAACAAGCTGACTTCTGGAGTCTTAGAGTCAATGAAGCCAAGAAATGCAAAGTGCTATACTTGGGTAGGAGAAACATAGGTACGACCTCTTGAGTCGTTAACTGTTTTGTATTACAACTATTACAATACAGATAAATATGAATAGATAGGCCATTGACAAGAGTACAGGTCTATGGCACATTCAAAAGGTAGAAAAAATGGGCAGACTGGATGGGCCTTGTGGTCCTTATCTGCTGTCAACTTCTATGTTTCTGTTTCTATATTTTGATCTTTGATCCCGGATCGCTCATGTGAAAGGAGCTGATGTTCCAGTCAGCTTATCAGGTTACCAAAACAATGGAATGAAAGGGCTACACACTGTGTGAGCTCCCCTGCTGTAGTGGAGGAGGTAAAGGACCTGGGGTTGTAATGGGGGCTAAGCATGACCAGCAGTCTGTGGCTGCAGTCAAAGGGACTGGAAGAATACTGGGGTACATTAACAAGGGAGGGATGCGCTGCAGAGCAGGGAAGGTAATCCCACCACTTTATAAGCCTCTGATCAGGCCCCACCTGGAGTACTGTATACAGGTCTGGGCTCCCCATTAAAAAAAAAGGACGTTGAGGCATAAGAGAGGAACGCAGAGCCAATTTGATCAGAAGTATGAAGGAAAGAACCTATGAGAGAAGAGACTGGAGGCCCTTAACATGTTCACCCTGGTAGAAAAGGCTGAAGGGAGACATTATCTCAGTCTCCGGCATACTGATGGGACTTGACAAGGTCAAACAGACATAAAAATATAGTTGATGGACACCAAGTTGGAGAAGAATAGGCATCACTAGTGCCACCCCACCACCTTTTGAGTGTTACTTGTAGCTCTGAGGTTAAGTGAGGTTCTGGAAGAAAGCTCATTACTTCCTCCTCTGGTGGAAGGGATAATTATCAGTACCCCACTGCTCCTTCTGACAGTAATCATTCCAGTTCCTCAGACATCAGTCCCTCAATGGGAGCAGGTTGATTGCTGGGGCCATGGTCCCTTGCCATGGCAGATCATTCAGTCCAAGGCCAACAGATTTGATGCTGAGGGGAACCGTGGATGGGGCTATCTCAGAAAGGGGTTAAAATAAGATGTGTCATTGATAGATAAACAGTAGGTAAAGGTGTGGCCCAAATACATGGGTGCAGCTCTGCACTGCCAACTGGGAAACCACGGTTGGACTCCAAGCCCCAGAATTCCACACTGAAATCTGTTGGGGGGGGGAGCTGAACTGAAGATATTTATTTATTTAGCTAAAATGTTTGACTGGGAAAAGCACACTGAGCCAGGGCTCATCTTCAGGTGCAACCTGGGGTTGGGGCATGGGACAAATACAACCTGTAGTCATAGAAATATTAAAAAAAATGCAGCATTGTCAGCAAAACAAAAAAACATACAGCAATAATACAAAATACAACAAAACATTTACAACAAGAAATACAGAGGCAATGTACAGGGAAGGAATACTGAAGCATATAAAGACAAAGCAGTGATGGTGCATGGACATAAATGGCAAAGCTGTCTCGGTGCAGAACACAGCTGAGTACAATCAGAACCAGCAACCCGCTGTTGGGGTGAGGAACAGGTGGGAGGTGGGATGATGGTGACACATGAAATATAGAGAGTGCGGCGCATGTGAAAGTGCCACAGCGAGAGACAGTAGGAAGCCAGGAACAGGAGCAGGGGAATATCAAGGAGGCGGAGCACTCTGCTTGCTAGAGGGAGGGCATGGACCACAAGGAAATCGAGTACCCCCTGTTGGCCGTACAAGGAGCAGCGCTGGGAACAACCATGAAGGTAGCTGCTTACCCACCCCTTCCTGGCCAGGATAAAGTGTAGAGCTAGGGTGGCCCTGATCACTGGGGTGAAAGACAGGGGGATCCATGATATAATGCAAAAAGTATTTCAAAAATATCTGTAGATAAAAAAACAATGGATCTGAATACTGTTCTGGCTGCAGTATGAAGGAAGAAAAAAACACACAAAATATTGGTACATCTGGGTTCCAGGTTCCAGGGCTGATGCTGGCAGTGGAAGGGAGAAGAGGGTTGCTAATATCTTGAACTATGCCTGCAAATAAATGCCAGCATGACCTAGAACATTCAGCAGAGCATAACCATGTTGCCACGTGGCCTGGAGAATCTCTTGCCCCCTCTGCACTGTCTCTATTTGTATATCACAAGATAACAGCAGCCACCCCCGCTTTCCTCTTATACTGTGGTCAGTGACTAGGTTTCAAACTGACAAATACAGTGCTCCAGTGGTTTTGCCTCTTTTGACACAGATTTACTCTGCAAAGCAAGGCATGTTTGAGCCACACTGCTGTGCCTTTTTGTTTCAGCTCTGCTTTACACCCATTTTCACTGCTGTCTGAAGCCAGGGTCTCCTTTGGTGAACTGCAGACCTAGTGCTCACCTGCTCCATCTGGGTGCCTTCAACTTCCACTAAGTTCCAATCAGATTCATACCCCCTCCCTCCAGTGGCCCAGCCCTGCCTCACCCTGCTTCCTCTTTTGGTCCCTCTGCATCAAGTTCCATGGTGGTCAGACATCTAGAGGACTTGCTCTCAAGCTCTTGCCCTACAGAGATTCAGGTCAGTGAGGTGAGCTCCTCTGAAGAGAGAGGACGTAGCAGAAGACCACAGCAGCTCTAGATGGCAAAGTGGTAGGTGGTCATATCATTTGCCTGACTTCAACTGTATGTTCATGATGTTTTTTCCAGTCCTAACCCTCCCAGCATACCGAGGAGGTGCACAGTGCACATACCTATGCCACCCACAACACCATGGTGGCATCACTGTTCCTGGTTTGCTGAACTGCCATGACTCCCTAGAGCTCCAGAAGGTGATCTGGGAATGGTGTATGGGCTCCTACTCTAGGTCAGGCATGCACAGTATCCCCTGGAACACTCAATCCCCTCTTTGCTGAACTGCCATGCACTCCATGGAGCTCCAGGAGAAGACTGGGGAATAGTGCAGGACTCCTACTCTAGCTCATGCATGAAGAGTGTCTCCTAGGGCACTCAGTCCCCCACTGTTGGCTCACAGTGATGACCCAGGCTTGGGGCTCAAAGTCAGGTTATCAGCATAGCAAATGGCTCTACTGCCACTGTACTGAAGGGGTCCTTCAGATACCCAAGGTGCCTCACCGTCATAGTCTTCTGCTTTATCCTGGCATGGAGTGGAACCCTACTGCCACCACAGGGAATCTACCTCTTTAGCATGATAGTGGCTGGGAAGAGGTCCCACAGCATTAGAGATCTACCGATGGGGTGGTCGTGGGACAGTAGACAGTAGTGACACTAGACCCACAGAGATGACACCTCCCCTTTAACATATTGCTATGATCCATAGGGACAGTAAAGCTGGATATACTTTGAAAGAGGTTCTATTAGTGACCTAATCTCACCAATGATAGCCCTACCGGGAGGATTCCAGAGGTCCTTATGTATTTTTGAAAGAGTATGCATCATAGGTTTGACTGGATTGTCAGCTATTTGAAATATCCTCTCCTAGGCTGGCCCATCAGTGCAGCAGTAGTGCTACTGCTTCCGATGCCAGCTACCCGCATCAAGTATGAGCACAGGTCATCAAGGGTCAACCGAGGAGATGGAAGGATTGAGCACCCCAAGGACAGCTCTCCTTCTTTGGGCGGGAGGATGCTGTTCCCATAGCATGGCTGCTGAATGGAGACCAGCTGGCAGCACACCTGGGAGCCCAAGAAGGGGGTGGGGTCGGGTTGCTACCAGATGTCCATCATGCATGTGTGTCAATGCACACGCATCTGTGGCTGCGTCATTGCATGCGGTGATGTATCTGTCACTGTCCTAGAGGACATCACTTTCTCACTTATCCATAGATTTGACAGTGTCTAATTGACTAGCTATAATATTCAGTATAGCCAGTCAAAATATTCTGATATCCCATTTTTTTCTGTGCTCAAAAGGTATTCACAAAATCTCAGTTAAACACCTTACCCCTCCAGTTATAAAGTTATCTTCTTTTAGTGAAATTATTTTTAGAAAGGTCTAACTTTATTTTAGCTTTTGTTGACCGGGAAAAAAGGGCTAGGCAATTCTACCTATTTTCCTTTTTTTCTTTCTTTTTTTAATTTCCATTTTTTCCCGTGCATTGGGGGCGGAGCTCCACCCCAAACCACCCACCTGTAAGCCCGATCACCCCCAAACAATCCCGAGACCACCCCATGGCTTGGCCCCCATGGTGGGGCCAGGAAGGGAGCGTCCCCCCTCCCTGGAGCACAATCCAAATCCAGGGAGGCGGCAGTGGCAGGCCAGCAGGACAGGGGTCAAGGCTTCATGAAGGCCCCAGCCACCATTTTCCATTTTTCTGGTGCCTTCCTTCATCCCGACACATGACCGCGTGCATGTGGGGGCACGTGCATACCGCGGCCACCAGCTGCTTGCCTTCCCAGGCTGCGCCACCTTCCAGCCCCCACCAGAGGGTGACTGACAGGCTGGACGACAATCCCTCCCTCCCTCCTCAAGAGAGGAGAGCAGTCCTCTGGATGCTCAGTCCTCTCTCACCCCTGCCAACCCCTGACAGCCCAGGCTCGTTCCCAAACCTGGGCTGCCAGTGTGGTGCGAAGTGTGGCGTCTAGTGCCTCAACCTTCAGCGCCCCCAGGCAGAAAATCCTGCCTACTTTCAGCCGCGTCTGAACCAGATTACGCTATTGGCAGTATTTATTAGTAAATGGGGAAAATTTGGCAAGAACACCGGGGAAATTCCTTTACTCTTTTCGAGAAGTGCCATGGGATCTTTAACGTCCACCTGAACAACCACCAGAACAGCAAATGGGACCTCGGTTTAACATCTCATCTGAAAAACGGCACTTCAGGAGTGCAGCATCCCCCTCATGTTGCACTACAGTGTCAGTACTGGGTTTTATCCAAGTTACTTGTGTCGGGCTAGAACCTACAACCTTCTGATCCTTCGGCGTTAGAGGCGAGTGAGAAACTTGCTGAGCCACTGACTCAATTTTTGTTTTGTTTTTTACTGAAAGCTTAGAGTTAGTGCAGTTTTGCTATGCTATAGTGGTACACTTTTCATTTATTGATATTTTAAAGTTGTTTAAATGATTGTGAAACATATTAAGAAATGCATGATGTTTTAAAACAAATTGTTTTTTCAACCTCTTCTGATTTGGGGACAGCCTATTTAATGAAAATCTATAATAACTTCAAACACTTACATCCACATCCAAGGTCTCTGAGAGCATCACACACATTGTATTACTTCTCCTTACAACCCCTGATCTTTCTGAAAAAGCAAAGCATCGGAAAATAATACATTAATTTTTACAGTTGTGACTTTGAATTGGTTTGTATTCTGCCTTTAGATGAGCCAGTTAACTCCGCTTCTCCCAGACAGTTGTTTATATATTAGTTGGGAGACAACGTGAAACTGTTTGAAATTTGCTGGGGATTTCTCCAATACCTGAGTCAACAGCTTTAATTATTATCACCATTAATTAGCAGGTATCCATTCAGTTGCTCAAGGCTGTGTGTAGGATGTTGTTGCAGGCTTGTTGCCTGCAGTGTTTGCCTCCCATTAAGGCACTACAGGTTTTTTAAGCTGTTAACAGACGTTTTACCTCAGCCAGCCCATTATTACAGCATTAGTTACTGCTGCTGCTTACTACAGGTGTCCCAGGTTCAGGAAGGACTCGGGTCACTTGAAGGGCTGGTCAAGGGAAAAGGAGGATCGAGCACCTCTTTAGATAACTCAGCTCCCTCAGGAAGGGGGGTTTCACATGTCCTGCTGATTGGCAGCCATCTGGAGGAATCTGGTGGCAGTGCAGTGAGGTTTCATATAGAGGTAGGGATTCCACACTCAGATGCAAGAGGCTTGTGGCCATGGGATAAAATGGAGGTAAAAACTCCAATTGCAGCTGGATGATAGCCAGGTACCCTCGTAGGCCCTGAACTGACTGGTAACTGGGCATCTCTGATTGATTCTGTGCAGAGGACACCTGGAACAAGGTAAGATCTGAGATGTCAGGAGACAAGGCGGGGGGAGGGCGCTCTAGATAGGGGCAGGTTAGCCACCAGGAGCTAGAAAGTATTTGTGTACCTATATTATGACTACTGTGATCTACCTATTACCAAGCGTGTACCACCACTGAATGCCTGTAACACTGGTTGCTTTTTTAATCTAAGCGTTATGTACTGTACTGTTTGTTTGCTGTGATGTATTGCTCTCTTGACGAGGTGCCTTTGTAAATGAGTCTTTGACTCAAAGGTCTGTAAACCAATGATCTAATAAATAAATAAATACGGCTTTGAGAAAAAAAAAACACACACACAATCTTTTTACTCTGGATAGCCCATCAAAAATTAAACATATTGTTTTCAGTAAGGTCCTGTTCTTACCTCCTTTTACAGCTGAAAGGGACTGTAGCACAATTAGGTCAAGTGACTTGCTCAAGGTCACGCTGTGTGCCATTACCCACGCCAGGATTTGAATCTGGGATCTCTCATGTTCAGTGTTCTAACCACTAAACCATGCTGCCATCTCTTCAGTTCTACATGTTGCACTTTTAGAAAAGACACCATGGGCTGCATTTTCAGCCAGTTGCAGCAGGATTCAGATGCACTGGCAGTACATTTGCGCAAGACTGCTAGAACATTGCAAATGTGGTCTAACGTCATGTTGTGAGTGGCAAGAATTGCGCATGCATCAAAAATGTTACACATACATTATTATTTGGCCATAAACTGAGGGAAATGTCATAAATGCATCACCAGGGTGTTTAAAAACCACACTCAATCATGCGGGCACATTTATATTGACACAGCTGCAGCAGTACAATTGCCCCAAGTGCTGCATCCAAATATTCGAAACTCCAGGCCCCACGGGACTGTAAGATAGAAACAGGAAAACCTTTCTTACTTCTGAGTGGAATATGGGCCGAGCAAATATTTCTCAAGTTTTTTTGTGGCGATTTTCTCCCCTAATGTCAAATGTGCAAAAATCTTAGTTATTCACAAAAAGACACATTCCATGAAAAGTTACATTTTTAAAGCGACAATCCCATTGTCTAGCTAAGTTTCAATTTTCACTTGAAATTGGCGTCTTTCTTTATGCAAAACCTGACTTTGCTTTATGTTCGCACAGTTGCCCTGATGCATGAAAATGGCCAAATCCTTCCAATGTTCACAATAATACCCATTATGTGAAATCAGTGCTGTGTGTGATTTTTGTGTGCAAAAATAAACAGAGCCATAAGAGCTGTCTTCTTGAAGTTCAGTAGGCCTTTCCTGATGAAATATTTGAAATAAATCTGAGCCCTAATAGGTTCTTAAAGGTTTCTGGTTTCTAACCTACTGTTTTTCATACATTTTAATTATATGCTCAGTGTCTGCAAATCACTGATTTGCATTTTGAATCACTTGAACCTTCTTAAGGGAAGGCTATTTTTGGCTCCCTGATTTAGAACTGGCCAGGTTCAAGGCTGTTCTTTGCTCTGGAACCTGTTCTGTTCCTTTCATAATAGACGGCATTTTACGTGTAAATTGTAATGGTAGCCTCATTTAGATTGAGAAAAGGAATCCCGCAGACAGTTTTGGTCTTACAGTAAGTATTGCTATTGATATACAAAAATCTACTTAGAGAACATGACTCATGGCAGGCTTCAAAATCCAGTCAGAAGGGTCGAGTTGAAATAGTAAGTCAACAGTTCAGGTTGCCATCACGCTGCCATGGGAACCATATTTGCTGTATTTTCAGTACTTAATGTCATTCAAAGGGGGAGGATCCTCTTTCCATACCTTGCTTTGAGTTAACCACTAAATGCATTAAAAAAAACAGGTACATTAACTGCACTTTAAAAAGAGCCACTAGAAAGAGTAAGTTCTGCCACATCTTAGTAATACTACAAATGTAATAGAAACACAGGAGATGGCTCGTACTGCACAAGTACCGCGGCGCCAGGCAGGATGCACTACAGCAGTACCTTTGCAGTATTACTGCAAAATGGCACAGTGTGCTGCAGGGAACAGTGCAATTCTGTGGCGAGCCCTTTGTCATGCAGTATTGTGTGACATGTAATTTATTGCAAGTTACTGCGCTGCATCCTGGCTCGCGCCCCTGTACGTGGGAGCAATAATACACAATGCAGTATGTGGGTTCCTTGGAAACTATGCTGTAGGCAATTATCTGGAGTCTGCAGAGGCACAAGGCTGCAGGACAGGTGCTCCTCAGCTCAAACACCAGAGGAGTGCCTGCTTCTCAAACGCAGCATACTGGGGTGTGTTATTGGGACTTATTGCAATTATAAAGTGGGCTTATACTAAAACTTGTGTCAAAAACTGCAGCACCATACATACGTGAGTATGTATAGACACAGCTGGTGACCTGATTCATCCAACGAGAGAAAAGTTTTTGTGGAGGCCATCTTGACCCATTATATATAATAAATGCTGGGAAAGTGAGATGTACTTATGTATTTGTTTGTTGACCGGGTAGGTACACTGATCCTACGGACCATTTTCAGGCACAACCAGGGCCATAAAGATGGCACATAAAATGTACAAAAATGTACCTGGACATGACTAAAGAGACCATACAGCACAACCAAGTGCTGTCGTGTAGATTACACTGTCAGCCATGAGGTTCCACAAAGAAGATGTCCCTGTCACACAAACTAGGGTGATCCATCTGCCCAGTCTCTCTGAACCATCCCCTTTGGCTAACGCTCAAACCCTCACATATGCTCTACCATTGCTGCATCGACTACAGTGGTGTGATCACCATAAAGAGACACATACCACCACACATGTATTTCAACCAAGGCTCCACTGCTGGATATACAGATCCCCCCTAAGCCTAACCACCAAACTGCTACTTGGTGTCTCGACACAATCTCTTAAACCCACAGGGAGCACCCCAAAAGAGTGGCAACAGAATAAAAAAAGGAGGACCAAAGACAGCCCCCTCTCCCTATCACTGGCAGCCCTCACGAAACTCCTGCTCTATTACTCTTTATTGGTAACGTGGAAATCAACCCTGGACCCCCTGAATGTATCACCTCTCCATCAGACCTAACCTCAATGAAAGGCCTCAGTTTCCTGCATATTAATGTATGCAGTCTGCTGAAAAAACTCACACTGATACAAGCCTGGGTTGCCCATACCTTGCCAGACTTTCTTGTGGTATCTGAGACATGGCTCAAACCCACCACAGCAGACAGGGATGTTAACCTACCTAACTACCAGCTATTCAGAGCTGATCGTCAAACAAGGGAGGTGGAGTAGCCATATATGCAAAATCCGTATAGCTGTATCCTATATTGCTGCAACATCTATGCCCAAGGAGTTTGAATGCCTATCCCTAAAAGTCTCTCTCCTCAATACAGCAGCATTTCAGCTAGTTGGTTGCTACAGACCCCCCTCTGCTGAACACAAGCTCTTATCCCATCTGTGGAACCTGCTCAAACCCAGCACTGAAGAAGTCATTATTCTAGGTGACCTGAATTTCATCTGCTTCCCAGGCAGCTGCACCTCTGGTATCATTCTGTGATACATATGGGTTCACACAGCTAATTAATGAACCAACAAGAATTAATGCAAGGAATAGTAATAACAGCACACTACTTGATATCATGCTAGTGAATAAACCACATCTATTCACACGCTGGAGTGCTTCTCTGCGATATAAGTGATCACTGCCCCATCACAGGGTAAGATCCACCAACATAACAACAAGCCCTGCAAAATTCCTCATGAGGAGATCCAAGAAAAACATCAATATTGAAGGATATTTGCATGATCTAGCTTACTTCTCCACACTGGCAAGAGTTTTATCTTGCCCATTCTGTTGAAAAGCTCAGCAGGTGCTAAATAACATTATAATAAATGCCCTTAACACCCATGCCCCAATCTCTAGTATCCAAATAAAAAACAATACTGTCGTTGGTTTACAGCTGACCTCAAAGCTGCACTGCTGAGAGACAAACTCTGGAAAAGGCAAGAAAACCAAGAATGCAAATGACTGGATGATCTTTAGGAAAGCCAGGAATAGATGCATCAAGAAAGTTAGGGATGCAAAGCTGCCTTCTACTTGGCGAACTCGACTCTTCCTACCATAATCCTGCTAGGTTTTGGGGCCATCAAGGGTATCGTGGGCAGGATGCTAACACCCCTTCCAACTCAATTACACAACAGTTATGGCCCTATCACTGGCAAATGGAAATTCTGGACTTCAATAACCACTTCACAACGGTTGGCCTTGCCTTTGACACCTCTCCAGCTAACCTGCTGAGGGAACAATTAAGCTCCCATTACACTGGTGATCAGAGAGTTGACTCTTCCTTCAGCTTCAAATCTATACTGTTGAAACAAGTAGAGGATCTATTATGGCAACTGGATACCAAAAAGCGCAGGGCAGACTCTCTGGACCCCTACTTTCTAAAGATTGCATGCCATGTACTTGCAGTCCTCTAACACACCTCTTTAACCTATCCCTAAACTCTGGCTCTATTCCCACACTGTGAAAGACAGCTCATGGGTTCCCTTCTAAAATCAGGGGACCCTATGGATCTTAATAATTACAGGCCCATTTCCATTCTACCAGTGCTATCCAAGATGCTGGAGAAATTAGTGAGTAATCAGTTAGGGAGTATCTTGACAATGCTAACCTCCTAAACCCAGCTCAATCTGGATTCAGGGCCAAGCATAGCACTATCACTGCACTAGCCAAGGTCACAAATGACTGGCAATCCGAATTAGATAAAAAGAATAATGTCTGTGCAGTATTCCTGGACCTGAGCAAAGCATCCGATACTGTGGACCACAAGCTACTACTTTCATCCCTGTACTCCATTGGCCTAGATCCATCCTCCCTTAAGTGGTTCAGATGCTATCTCACCGGTAGGTCACAGCAGGTAAAAGCTGAAGGTGACTTATCCCCATTAAAACCACCATCAAGAGGAGTCCCCCAAGGTTCTATTCTAGGTCCTATCCTTTATGCCATTTATATAAATAATATTGATTCAACCCTTACCAATTCCTCTGTACACCTCTGCTGATGACACTGTTCTGTATGTCAACAACCCTTCGCCTGCAGCTGCTCGTGAAATACTACAAACAGAATTCTCCTTGCTACACTATCAGCTACTCGAGAAAAAGCTTCTGTTAAATGCAAAAAAAACTAAAGCAATGATGTTCACAAATCAAAGCTCCACCAGCACATCCTCTCCAATCATTCTCCCCCAGCTATGCACTATACTTGGAGAAAATCTGGAGTATGTAGAAAACTTCAAATACCTAGGTGTGTGGATTGACAACAGACTTGACTTCACTCATCATTTAGAAGAACTGTTAAAAAAGCTTCGCCAAAGGCTTGGCCTACTCTATACATTAAAACCCTTCCTAAACAGAGACTCAAAGATTAGGTTAGTCCAGGCCATTTTTCTATCAGTTGTTGACTATGCAGACTTCCTTTATAGTCACTGCCCCATCTCCTACCATCACAAGTTGGATACCTTATATCATAGAGCAATAAGGTTCATTACAGATCTGCCATCTAATACTCATCATTGCTCTCTTTATGCTGCAGTTGGGTGGGTTTCCCTTCACCTCAGAAGGAACAGAAATGCAGCACTATGGATTACAGAGCGTTGTCAAAAAAACTTCCAAACTATATCCTGGACTGCTTCACCCAGACCTCTCCTAGCTCCTATGCCCTAAGAAGCAACAACATCATCCTGCTCAAATTGCCCAAATTCAACACCAGGCTAGGGAGGGCAGCAATCAGCTATTCTCTAGCTATAGCATGGAACACCCTACAAAAATCCCTAAAACTGTCCAATATCATTCCATTTGCATCCTTTAAACAGCATTGTACAGTCTTCTTCAAAGAGAAATGCAATTGCTACCACTAGAGCTAGCATTGTCATCTCACAAATCTCCTTCCAAACCATATATGGCATATTCCTTCCAGACAGACACCCCATCTTATGACACCCAGTAATACCTTCACCATCCTAGTATTACATTATGTTGAGTGTCTGCCATGCCCTCCACTGGATATGTATATACTGTACATACTGTAAATATTAGCTTAACTTTCCTGTAACTTTTTATCATGTGAATTTACTGTACATCACTGTGTTTATAAACGTTATTTTCCCCTGTATGTATAATTGTCTTATATAAGTGTATGATGTATCTGTTGTGTATCAACTATTGCACCTTGACCTTATCAGGTCCATCTTGTAAATGAGCCTTGCTCAATGATGTTCGCCTGAATAAATAAAGATTTGATGAGGATGATGATGATGATTACAATACAGTGCATCACAGTGCTAACGTGGGTGAAACTATACAAGAGTAATAAATAACATACAGTGCATTTAGAAACTAAGATAGAGAAATGTGTGGTAACACAGAGTAACAATATTAGTGGGAATTAGTGGGCAAAGTAACTATCCAGGGCTCTATCACAGACATAGTAAAGAAAGTTAGGATCAATAATAGCCCATGCAGAACCGTCTAAGGTTTCATAGTGAGGACTTGCTAGAACCAAGGCTTAGTTTGAATAAACAGGACTAATAAGAATCGGGGAGTGAGTGTTCCGAGATTAGGAAGGGTACTTGCAAGCTGTAGCTAACTGCAGAAAGCATATCAGACGACAGAAGGTAGATATGGAACCCATAGAGAGGAGTGGGGCAGGAAGGCTATTACAGAGTTTTGGGGCAGTGACAGAAAACGCACTTTGTCCCGTGTCTGTGGAGGAGCAGGGGTGGTTCAATAGTTGTACAGAGGATGATCTCATGTCCCTAGTGCCCCCTGCTTAAATTTAAGAAATCTGGCTGGGGGGATGCAGCTCCTGTGTTAATAGATTTGTGGACTAGTGTGCCCATATTGAGGCCACAACAGGCCTGGGGGGAAAGAGAGCCACCCAAGTGAGGTGACTAAGAAGCAGTGGTGGGTAGAAAGAGGAACTAGGTGTATGAATCGACAGACAGTGTTGTAAGCAGTATTGAGGCGGCTGAGTTGATAAGCAAAGATTTGGCATATGACTGGGGAACTGTAGTCTAAAAGAGGGAGTAGTATACCCTGCCCAATTGCCAGTCATGCTTCCGGGGTGAGGAAGTGTCTCAGACAGTAATAGACACTGACCTGTTGGTTGATTCTTCAGACCGCCACCCCTATGTGTTCTTTGAATGTGAGGGAGGAGTCTAAAATGACTCTTAGGTACTTGTAACTAGATACTTGTTCAAGAATGGTGCCATCCAGGGTAGAGATGTCCAGGGAGTGCACCCAAATCCTGCAGCTTTTAGCAAACTTATGTTTAGACCCGAAAAGTATGTTCTTCATTTTCTTTGTGTTGACCAGGAATCTGTTGGCTGTGAACCAACTATGTGTGAGTGTAAAGTCCTTAGAGAGGGAGAGGGATAGAGCTTGAGGACTGTGGGCGGAAACACGGTGTCAGATTGACACCGCCACAGCGACACAAGAACAGCGGCAGCTGATATCATGACTGCAGCAAAGCTGACCTGCCACAAGTGGCAGCAGGTGCGCCGGCAGCAACCACACAGACGACCGCCACACCTGCAGACCCGTTCACAAAGCAACAGGGGACATGTTGGTCCAGTCAAGGACAGGGTCAAGGGGCACAAGCTGCTGGTGGAGCCTGGCACACCAACCAGCAGGAGTGGACCCACAGCGAGCGCTGTGCCTGTGTCACCCCCTGTGGACAGTAGCCACTATGCACTGGTCCCGTAGCCCAGCATTGGTGTCCCTGTGGAACCAAGGGTGCTAGGTGGTCCACGCAGTCCTGCTGTGTCAGTGCTGCTGCTACTACCGCCATGCTCTGCGTGATGCCATGTCTGGTGGCTGGGTCTTATATCCAGCTGTGCTGGGGGCATATCCTGTGCATGTGTGTGTAACTGTGTCAGCATCCCTGCCTGGTGCGTCTCCACAATGCCTACCGGAGACCCCCACCCGCAACCCCGCATGTCACTCTGCTGGCCCTTGGGCATCCATGGCTGGGGAGGAGGGGAGTGCGGGCCATCAGGTCCTTACCCGCAGCGTCCGCCGCTGCTGGTGCTGTGGCATTCAGTGGCCAGTCGCGCCTCTGTGCATCGGGGTGTCCACTGCTGCTGCCACGACAGTTTGCCAGTTGTTGGCATGCACTGCATCGGGCTCACTGGCGATGGTTTCCAGGCGTCGCTGTGGGGGACATCGGGCACCTTGGTGTCGATCATCTGTGGTGCTTCCCTGTGGGTGCTCCTAAACAGAATTAGGTCATCCACATACATGAGTTTCTGGCAATCCGGATTGATATCAAGTAGATTGTTCATGAACAGGGAGAAGAGGATGGGGCCCAAAATGAACCCCTGGGCATTCCGCTACATACCCCTAGGGGAGCACAGGTCGTCACACTGATGCAGACCAGTTGGGATCTACTGGAAAGGTAGTGTCAAAACCATTCGGAGGCACCCAAGGAAAAGCTGTAGGAGTCAAGTTTGTGTAGGAGGAGATTATGGTCAACGAGATTGAATGCCTTAGAGAGGCAGATGAAGTCTGCCCCTGTGAGCATCCCCTCATCGTCTGACCAAAGTACATGGTCTGTAAAGCAGGCAATGGCTGCAGTGGTGTTAAAACCCTTGCAGAAGTCATGCTGATGTGCGGAGAGTAACTTGCACTTGGTGATGTGGTCTGATATTTGCAGGACGATGATCTTCTCAAGGATTTTGCTGAGATGAGAAAGAATGGAGACAGGTTTGTAGTTATCCATGAACTTGGGGTCCCCGGATTTGAATCTGGGAATGACGCTGTTTCCAGAGTTGGGGGAAGGAGGATTTAGCCAAAGACATGTTAAATAGACAGGCCAGAGGCCTTGCGATGTAGGTGGCAGCTAGCCTACAAGTAATGTACGCAGAACACATGTACAAGGAAATAATGCCACAACGCCAATCTCAGAGGGCTAATAAGATGATAAGCCATGAGGCTGAAGGTTGAGTGGTCGTATTACCTCATTAGCCCTCTGAGATGGTATTATCTAACAAGTACACAACATTTTCCTAGTGTTTGTTTTACATAATACAAAGGGATTGTTGAGGCAAAGTTTGCCATACAGAATATTTTAATTTCACGTATAATGAGCCATAATTTGTTAACTACAGTAAATGTAATTTATTGTTAATTGATTGTTAATTAGGTGATGATTGATTTATGTAGTAGTTAAAGTGAGGATGTGAAATCAGCCATTGGGCTTCATAGCCTGCTACCTTGGGGCAGCAATAACCCCTCTACGTTAAAATTATAAATTGTAATGCACTCCTCTAAGTATGGGAAGAGATCATAACTCTGTCCGAATTGCCAGCCAGGCGATCCCTTTCCATGTCCCGGTCCTCCTGCTCTGCCCCCATGTTCCCACGTTTTGTGGCGTGTCACCAGGGAAACCGTGGGAACGCACCCCATAGAAGTCTATCAGGCTCATTTTTCAGAACATTTTTATGGAACTTTAAGCTACCTTCTCATAAAAATTAAAGCCACCGCTCAATTAATAGGGTCCCTATTAGTACTACTGGCACACTTGAGACAGGCGGGACATCATCCCTACCCGAATAACTTACTCATCTGAGCATCATCTGTGCAGATGGCGAGAAAATCAGTGTCAAGGACCCTGGAGATGCTGGAGACACATGGTTGGGTTGTCAGTCCAGAGGACAGCTCCCTCACCCTGTCACACATTCTGGAGCACTGGTGCGCGTTGTACGTGATGGACAAGAGGAAAGTTTTCTTCTCTTCGGCCAGAAAGGGGACCCTGAGATGAGAAGTTCATGGTTGAGCAGCCAGTCATCAGTCTCTGCTCACAAGCTGCTCCAGATTCTGGGGCTGATGACTGTAGCAATAGAACTTGGACTGTGGGCCCACTTGCATATGTGGCCCTTTCAGAACAGGGCGGTAGCAACCCGGAATATGGCCTCCGAAGACTGCCAAGCCCTGATCGCACTTCCACGATCAGTCCAGCAGTTGCTAATGTGGTGGGAGAATCCCAAGAATCTAAGCAAGGGGTCAACCCCAGAAATAATTCTAATAACCGATGACCGTCCGTCAGGCTGCGGCGAAGTCCTGGACCAAGTTCCAGTCCAGGGCATTTGGACCCCACAGGTTAAGAGTCTGCAGATAAATGTATTGGAGATAAGGACAGCATGGCTTGCTCTTCTTCGTGTTCACGATCTAGTACAGTCCAAGGCCATAAAAGTAAGGATGGACAATGACATTACAGTGGTATACATAAACCATCAAGGAGGCACAAGAAGCAAGGAGATGCTAGCAGAGGCAACCGAAGTGCTGCTATGAGCAGAGGAGAACCTTCTATCTCATTTAAGTACTTCATCTGGTAGGAGAACTGAATATCCAGGCCGATTGGCTGAGTCGAGAGACAGTTCACCCAGGGGATTGGATGTTTTTTTTTATTTTTTTATTTATTTATGGTATATGGTTACCCTCTGTTATGTATAAAAATCAGCCTGCTCAAAATCCTTGTTAAGCACATTCTAAACTGTTACACGCATTCTAAAGTGTTGTTATGCACATTCCGAACAGTTGTTATGTACAGTTCAAAGGTCATACAATTTTAAATTTCTCATTTATTCTACACCTAGCTACTTACTAACCACCCAGTTTCCAAAGTCACACGTTTTACCTTTCAAAAGTCTGGAAATTTGATTTTGATATGTGAGTAGAACAAAGAAATGGCAAGATTTTTTGTTTTCACTTCAGCGGGGGTCTGTCACTCTAGTGTAAAAACCATATATTATAAAAAATAAAATATGGTCAACCACACACAACACGGCATGTGTTTCCATCTCAGGGTTGAGATAACAGCATGGACCTCTTGTGCTTCGCTTTCAAGGTTCATATGCTGTCATCTCAACCCCTCGATGGAAACACAGCCTTCTTGTGTATGGTTGCCCATACATTATTATTTATATTCCTTATTTGGATAATACCTTTGAGGAAAAGCTCTTTACATAAGTTCCACGTCAACAATCAAGACAATAACAAGAACACGAACAAAGGAATGAAAACAATAGATTGGCAATACAGCGATTAGAATGACACTATTACACTGCTACAAATTTACATAACAGCAAGAGCCATTACATACAGTGAAATGTACGGTGACTTAAGGGCATTGCAAAAAGTATGTCCATTAACTAAGTGTAATCACAGAGAGTGAGAATTGTGAGTAATGACAGAGAGAGCAGTGGTGGCAGCGATAGCTGATCTGGTGCAGGGGAGAATGTAAGTCAGCCCAGGGGCCTCGTCAGGTTACTTAACTGCATGGGAGACTAGACATAAGTCACAGGGGCTGTGCCAAGGTGACCTGGGGCAAGTTGGCATGAGCAGTTAGTGGGTGCAGTCACATGCGGAGTCAGAGACAAATCAAAGTTTAACCCACTGAACCGGAGGTGTCGACCTCCTGTGTTGAAGGTTCAGTCATCCTCAGAATGACCCATTTGTGTCAAGGGAAAATGCTCAGGTACCGAGGTTCTTCATTCAGTACCAGTGTCCACAGGCAGAAGGGATGGATGCTGTGTCCCAGACATGGGATTTCTTCAGAGCATATTTTTTTCCATTCTCTGCTACTCCTCCCCACAGTCATTCGCAAAATAAGGTACTCAAAAGGAAATTTTCTTCTGATAGCACCAGGGTGACGAAGAAAGTCGTGGTTCTTGGATCTGGTAAGTAAAGTTTGGCACACACCATTCCAGCTTTCACTCCAGGGGGACCTTCTCTTCCAAGGGCCTATTCTGCATTCAAAACCTGAAACGATGCAGCTGGTGGCCTGGCACCTGACAGGAGGAGCTTGTTAAAGCAGGGTCTTCCAGAAAAGCGGTGGATACCCTAATGGCTGCCAGGAAGGTGTCTGCATCTTATGACCAAGTGTGGAACACTTTTTTGGCTTGGGCCAGAGAGAGAGAGAGAGAGAGAACTATCAGGTTTCTAAAACTATCCTGGGAATGCCCCCTCACCCCCCAGTTTGCCAGTGTCCTCCCCCACAGCCTCACTTCCCTTGGCATGGCAGTGGCAAAGAAGTCCAGCCCCCCAACAAAGCCCCATCCTGAACCATGAGCAGTGTCGCCCCATGCCCATACCCAGTTGGTGGCTAGTGGGCCCCATTCCACTCATGACATTAACACCCACCCAACCCCGTCCTCCTACCTGTCCGTCGGTGCTGCAGTTCAACAATGGTGAGGAGCACAGCCCACCTCACACCCCTACTTAAGGATTCTCAACTTCAGGGAGGTGTATGCTTGGGGGGGATGAAATACTTAAAAAAATACACGCCACCTGTTGGCAAAAAAAAAATCTGCTCTACGCCAGACCCAAACCCTGTACCCTGCACCTCCAAGCCAACTGTCCTGTCCACCACGCTAGCGGACTAGCTCAGCAGCTTTCTGCCACACCTCCTCCCACATACCATTCCTCCCCTGCCTCCCCCCCCCCGTGCATGTGCACACACACATACCTGCTACTTCCTGTCATGGTATTCGTCTACCCCAGCATCCGGTTGCCTCCCTGCTTGGTAGCCATGAACACAGGTGCCGTACTGAAGTTACCATTTTGTGTTGCCCAATTTGAAGTGCCTTCTTCACTGGATACCATAAGCCTCCCCTTGTTGGAGGGTCTTGTGCTCCCACTAGGAACCCTTTCCCTCCTCTCCCCAAGCTAGGAAATTTATTAGTGCTCAGGGTTAATCCTGCTGGATCCCTCAAGGTGACAGCAAAGAACAGGTTAGGGAAGGTATATAAGGTTGGAGACAGGAAGTTCAAGGCCTTTTCCAGCCCTAGCACTAGGTATGGGACAGGAGGGGAGGCTGGAGAAGCAGAGGAGGGAGGCAAGGAGAGACTACGATGGTCGGGTTAGGCCTGTGGAAGGACCCCCCCCAAAGTGTGGCAGACAGGGACGGCCTTTGCAGTGACATGGTGTTGAGGAGCTGAGAAGGAAGCTCCAAAGGGAGGATGGCCAGCCAGGTACCTGCGTCATTGGGGACAGGGAGGTTTAGGTGGTAGGAGAAAGCCAGGATAGGCAGGAGCCCATGTGATCCCATGAAAGAGTGGCTTGGGCTGCCAGGGCTGTGGGGACAGTGGCAGGGTTCCCACAGGGGGGAGGACAGTGGAATGGTTCTCTCCCATACCTGGGGTGGCAGGATGGCCTGAGTGTAGAGACAGCCAGAGGGGCTCTTCACCCATTTTAAAAATACCTGCATAGAAGGGCAGGTCTCGGGCCGCTGGCATCTAAGGGCTGGGTGGGTCACAGTCTTAGGACAGGCCTTGGGGGGGTTGTTTCTTGGCTGGAGCTTATCTCAAGCCCAAGATGTGTTGGCAGGGATGAAGGCCGGAGGCTGAGACTGTTCAGATGGTCATCTGGGAGCTCGGTGAAGAGAATGGGTGCCAGTTATGGAGGATTGGGATGCTTGGAGGGTCTGAGTGGTGGCAGTGCTCAGCACTCTCTAGTGGCAGGGCAGTCCAGGAGAGGTAGCTCAGGCACTGGAGCAGGGCCAGGTTTGAGGCAGCTGCACGTAAAGAGAGAGAGAAAAATACATGGCCATGGGGACTGGTGCAGTGAAGCTGGGTGCACTGTCATGTTCCGGTTCCATGTGGGAGGAGAGTGTACGGGTTACAGGGCCTGGGTCAGACAGGAAAATATCCTGGTACCCCTCGTGGATTTGGGCCAAGGTACAGGGGCCAGGTGGGGAAAGCAGCATGCTTCTCTGTGCTGGAGATAGGGCAGCCGACCAGTGCCAGACCAGACAGAGATGAGGAAAAGGGTAACCCAGAATAGGAAAGAGGAGATTTGGCTTACCAGCACCAGTGAGCCAGAAGCCTGTACATTCCTTCAAGGGAGGAGTTTGCTTGGGTAAGCCATCAAGAATCACTGCCTGTATAACAGTCATGCTGCTTGACAGATCCAGCCTCGGGTGAACTATTTATATATATAGTTTATATAGCTCCATGGAGCTGCTTCATTTGTTTGGTGAAGGATAGGACCCTGTACTACTGAAATCATTTGAGGTGCAGGAGCTAAAATAAAGAAGCTGTTTGGGAAGAAACTTGGTAGTGACTTCTTTATTTCAGTTAGAAAGGGGGAGAAAAGAAATGAAAACCCCTTGCACTTAATTTGTGTAATAAGTTGTAATTCCAGAAGGTGTCCATCATGCTGCACTGGGATTGAGGGGCTCGGGAGCTCAGAGGAGACAGGAGGCTGCAGGTTGGAGGTCCTGTTCTGGCGGACACAGGTTTGGGGTGAATCCAGGTCTTGGAGGTACAGATCAAGCATGCACAGTGTGATGAAGCCATTGAGAGGTAGGATAGCTGTTTTTTCCTATCTTTATTTCGGGTGCACTAGCTCGGAGTGTTACGCATTGTGCTAATCCTTTTCATGCCCCTGGACCATCTGCGACGATAACATTTTTGCCCCTAGACAGAGGAGGAGAGGGGGAGTTACACTACATTACTGCAGTTTGCACACAAAGTTTAAATTGGGACCAGCTCCACACTTGGGTGTGAGGCTCCCAGTGCTGACTCTTCCCTTTAAATGCAGTAGAGTTAGAGATTTGAATGATTGTCTGCACTGTATCACTCATTTAGTGCTGAGCCCGGCCTTAATAACAACAAAAAGAAAAACTGATTTTTGCCTATTATGAGCCAGGAGAGGTAGACAGTCTAGGCTCTGGTGTGCAGGGATCTCCACAGCAGCAAAACTTGTCGAGTGCAACTGCTCAACACAGGATATGATTCACAGTAAAATGCTGGACGGGCTCACCGTTCTGATCAGGCTAGAGTTAGTCTTCTGCTCTGGCAAGTCTGCACACGTGCTGGGCTGGTGTGGGTGGAGTATGAAAATTAAACATGTGGAAAGGAAATTCTGTGTTCCTCTAACCTTTGGTGGGTGTGTGTGTGCTGACATTCTTCACACAGGCTGGATAATTTCCTGAGGATCAGAAGCTGATAATACAGTTTGACTGCACACCAATATTTAAACCCAACTGCACAAATACACATAGGTGTGCGGAATTACACCACAGGTGTAGCGAGGTTGCTACCCAGAAACTAAACCTGTTATGCCTTTCAGCAGTTCAATTTAAAAAACAAAACAGCAGATTTGGTGTTTCAGAGTGCAAACTTTGTGACATTTTGCCCTGAAAGCTGGCAGATTTAACACAGGAACAAAATGTTGCTAAGTAACTTTCTGGTATGCATTCTCTTTCCAAATATGAGAACTGAGGATTGTTGTCCATAGACCAAGAGCGAAAAACAGATCACCAATAATACCTAGTGTATTTTCACAACTCCCTGAATTTTGCAGATTTTGACAAGCTTTTTGTCTCTTTTAACAAAATTTGAGAACACAAAATGTTTATTTTATTTATTTATGTATTAATTTATTTATTTAGTAAAGCAATTTACCAGGAAAGACATATTGAGACTAAACCAGCTTGTTTCCAGATCTCGTCTTGGAGAGGTGGAGTGGGCGATATATGTACAATACCATAGTATATGCAATAATACAGAGACAGACAGTTGCTATGCAACAGCAATACACACAGTATGTATGAAGCGTACATTATCAGCCATAAGGATACTGGAGTGGCGATCAAAATAATACAGTAGCAGAGACTGGCGGTGCAAGTAGCAGAATCCACAGTGTATACAATCAGTGCGCTATAATCCAGAAGGAGGCAAGAGTAAAGTAATAAGGACAGGTGGAGAGAGGGTGGATGGTGAGGAAGGAGGAGAGGAGAGAAGTAACTTATACTGGGCAACTAGGGCGGATGCAGGAGGGGAGAGAGAGAGGGGAGAGTGAAGTGTGACCAGTTCTACAGGAAGCCCAATCTCTACCTTGCTTCTGTTATTTTTTCATAAACATTTTGGTATTGTCTTCCCCTCTATATTCATATCATTCACTGGCCACAAGGGGCGAGCTTCATAGCAGGTTTATAAAAGAGCACACAACAGGTCGGTCTGATGGCCAGCACTGAACAGGATTGGCGCAGATTTAGGAAGGAGGAGTGGACAACTTAGTTTGGTGAGTCCTGTCAAGTTAAGCACAACCCAGCCTGGGGAGGAAGGATATTGGGTTATGCCAGTTTAGGCACTGGACAAGAAAAATCTTGAAAGCTGATTGGTCGGCAGCGTTCTATGCCCATACTTATATTCCTTCATAAAGAATGGGTAAAACTAGAGCCCTGAGCAGGCCCTGTTTACATACGGTTATATCCCTATGCCCCGTCAAAGCCTTTCACCACAGAAGCCACTCACCCTGACCAAGTACCTCTCACAAACAAAAGGCCACAAATGCAAACCCAAACTCACAAGAGCAAACTAACTTGCAGCATTCAACATTAAAGAACATGTTGCCCACTACCACATCAGAAGATGTGCCTGACTGTGAGTTTTTTTGATCAGCCCCCCATGAGTGATTGCCGCCATCACACGTCTGATTATCCCCCACAGCTACACTTACAGCCGCAATCCATACTGTATGTCTTCCTGCTGCCAATGAAACTGAGCCTCTGTCAGAAAAATCTGGACAGGAATCATGGTTACTGCCAAATGACTTGACTACTGACATCGTTGGCAACTGTGACAGTGAAAACTGCAGCGATTGAACTCTGGAGACTGTCAATAATTGTGACAGACCAATTCAAACAGACCATGAACAGCCTGCATCAAAACAGCACCAATAAACAATCGAGAAGGCTCCCACCATGCCAGCGCAGAAATAAAGTGATGATCTTTGCCTGCAGAAAAAAAAGCAACCACAAAACTTTCTTCGAAGATGATGAAATCCTCTATCATTTCTCCTCGGCATCACTCCAAAAGGAACAAAAATGCTCCCACTGCAATCGATGGCTACCGACTTATGCTCCAGCTCCTTCCCAGCTCACAGGACCTCTGACATCCACCACCCACCAACAAACCTGCACAAGAAGATATTCCTGTTAAAAAATGCAATGCATTCCTGTAACGTGTAGGAATTCTGCTTCTCCCAGTGAGTTCCTGAACCATCTACAAGTGGGGACCCTATGGTATGTGCAATTTAATATTTACAGAGCCTGACACTTTGCAATTTAAAGTGACAGTAACCACTATTCACTTGCATTCACTTACTGCATTACCAAACGGTTAGTTACCATTAACTGAGTATAAAAAGCATAGTTTACCATATTGGTTGAAGTTATCCTTCAGTAACCACTTGTTCTATGTTATTTATTTAATACGGTATTTATTGAAAACAAGTTAAAAGTTATTACAGTTAACCTGATTAACGAGTCTAACATTGGACTCTCTGTTATGTATTAATGCACTTCCACAGTTTAACATTTTTTTTAAAGTTATTGTTAAACTTGTGTCTGTGTCTTTTATTAACTTTACTGTGTGGGTACAGTGCATAATCATAATAATACACTCCAAGGCATGCTTTAACATAGGATATCTGCACTTCTCAGGTACGTAAGGTACTTGGCTTCACCTTGTGCTTCACAGCGCACCCAAGTTGTGCCGATATCCTATGATGAAGCATGCCCTGTTGTGTATTGTTGCTTAATTATAAAATGGGTAAAAGGAAACAAGACCTGAGACTGGTCATATGTGATCACATTATTACAGCAAAACCACACAGATCAGAAATGCTAAACTTTCTGAAAATCATTACGCAGTCTTTGAAATAAAAATCAGAAGACTCTTTTATAATCACAATAAGGCACCCCATGGTGGGCTTGAGAGATGACAGCATTCTGGGATGTGAAAAGCAAACAGTACTGCCTTGTGCCTCCCTTTCTCAGGCATAATGTTATCCATTGATAATACACACCCTGTCATGCCTTACTGCTTAAGCATAAATCCCTTTCAGTGGCTGTGAAGCCTGCTTCCTAGGGAGGGGCCATGCGCACAGAGAGCTGCTGTATCATGTGTGTGAGGCCACCAGAACACTGAATTTGAGGCAGTGAGAGGGACTACATTAATTGGGAGAAACATCTGACCACCATCTGAACTATAGCCCTTCTTACACTCGGGTCTCACACTGTGCAGCTCATAACCTGACAGGATACGTGTTTGGCGCCCTCCCAGCCATGGTTTGGGGGAGCAAATCAAGGAACAGCAGTCTTGAAGATTAGTGGAGGGTGGGGCTGGCTAGTTACCTAAAAGGGCCAGGCGTGTTGCCTACCAGGAGTTAAGCGGTATATAGAGGTAGAGGTGGTATCCAGAGAGGTATATGGCCGAGTCAGGGACCGAGGGGAGAGCCAGGTTTCATTCAGGGAAATGATGTCAGGGTGATTCTGGAGTACCCAACATTGAAAGGAGTCCCATTTTTTGAATGCTGCAAATGTTAAGAGAGATGATGCGCAGGCCATTTCCTGGAGATGGGTGGGATGTAGTGTTGTTTTGTGGGCCTGGGTTTGGGTGGACATTGGCAGTCAGAAGAAGGAGAAGAATGAGTAGTCTGAGGTGGTAACTGTTGGTTCGGGTAGTAGGTCTTAGGCCTTTATGTTTCTTGTGACTGATGGTGGGTATAGGGAGTTTCAGAGTAATGGGGGCAGACAGGGGAGTAAGTTGTGAGAAAGGGGATAAGTAGGATGGTGGTTGTGGAGAGTATAGGTTGGTCAGGAGGGTGGGGCACGGTGTGTGCCTGCCTTGGAGGATGATAACCTGGGTGAGGGTGTCAGTGTTATATTGCGGGGGGCAAGGCTGGGGGCCCCGCTGCTTGTTCTAGAGGGCTTGGTTCTTGTACTCAACAAGTCATAGTGAGTGGTAGGTGAGAGGGCCTGATGGAGTTGTAGAAGGAGAGTGATGAGGGTAAGTGGGAGCATGGTAGGGAGAGATTGGACCAAGTGACAGGACTGGAGAGAAAGAAAAACGAGAGGAGGAGGAAGGGGATCTTTAGTGGAGGGAAGGAAAACAGCGGAGAGTCATTGCACCATCTAGGATGTGGGATGTGCTTTGGTTATGTGCTCATGGCAGACTGGGAGTAAGAGAAAATGCTAAGCATAAGAGAATGGAAGAATGAATGTGCCCTACCGAGGTCATGTGGTCAAATTATCGAATTACAGGAGTATTTCCTTATTCACTGTCCTTATGCACGAGATGTGTGGAATATTATTGCAACTCATTGGCAGGATCAAGGGTAGCAAACTGTTACATATGAAGATGTCATAATAGGGCAGGTGCAACTGGTACAAAGTATGCACCCCAGCACTATCAGGTTAATTTTCACCTGTATTAAGTTTTTTATGCGCAAGTAAGATCTAAATTTGTTCTCCAACAAAAGAGATTTCCCTGTATGTACAGGTGGATATGATTGAGAAGGAGATCAAGTCATAAGCACAATTTGATAAATACGTTTATCTTGGGAACAATGGAAAAGAGATGGAAGGACATTATTTTACAACTTTTGGAATAACCGGTCAGAGAGTTAATTAATTATTTTCTTTATCTATAAGATTAATGGAACAGTAATGGGGTGGATTAACATTGAATAATTGGAAATAGGATGATGTAATGCTTTCTTTTTGTTAACTTTGTACAGTTTGATTTGGAAATGTTAATTTAGTTTTTGGTATGCCTGTATATTAATCTCTTTACAAATGTTTGTCATGATATTTTCTTTCTTGTTTTCTGTAACAGTTATATTTATTTTCTTTTACAATAAAATTCCCCTACTCTTTTAGATAAGTGACATGGGATCTTTAACATCCACCTGAACTACCACCAATCCAGGCAGATGGGACCTTGGTTTAACATCTCATCTGAAAAGCGGCACCTCAGAAGTGCAGTACCCCTCTCATGCTGCACTACAGTGTCAGTACTGGGATATTAACCAAGTGCCAGATGTGGGGACTGAACCCACAGCACTCTGATCTCCTGGCATCAGAGGTGAGTGTGTTACCTACTGAGCCACTGACACTGACTAAATGAACTGGAAAAGACAACAGATATATTTGATTAGCTGGTTTGTACTGGTGTCTTATCTCTGCTTGTCAGTAGGCTGACAGTACCTTGCCTGCTTTGGACTGTTTTAGTTTGGTGGACTTTAGGTTTGCAGTAAATTACCTCCTACTGCATCTACTTTGTTCAAGTGTGTTCATACTGTGGTTAACACTATATTCAAGTGGAGTAAATTTAATAGTGTTCTTTTTTTTATCTTGTAGGAATTGTTTAGAATAATACTCCCCATCAGGGATTTCTTACTCTCCCCCTCTCCTTAGTATTTGTATCCTAATAAGTTTATATTTGCTACTTTCTGATAAGTTTGGGTAACTGTTTGTGATATTATAGTACTTAACTCTGGTTTTGGGTAAAAAGAAATAGTTCTGTAAGAATAAATATACCTCCTTGGAAATCATTTTTTACTCAATGGAGTTTATCCCATTTTTGTTCATTTTGTTATGAATAAGAATAACATTTTACAATACAAAGTACCAGTTTAAATAACTGGGTGTATTTGAGAAATGTTCCTGTGTATACTATTTTGTTATAATTTGAAATCAGGGTAAGGAGGAATTTTATCTGGCTTTAGTTAAAACAAAGATTGTGAGTTAAAATGGCTTCCCATATAAAGTCTCCTCCTGGAATGTTAAAGGATTAGGTTAGCCAATTAAGCACAAGAAGGTATTATCCTATCTTAATAAAAACAGGGTGGATATTGCTTTCTTACAAGAAACCCATCTAACACAACCAGAAACAGACAAACTCCAAAAGGGCCTGGGTGGGACAAGCTGCTGCTATTCATCCAAAAAGGGCACTTCAATTCTCATTAGAAAAGGCGAAACTTTTGTAAAATCTTACATGTAGTGGATAAGGAGGTATGATATCAAATTCAAGCGGGGACCCTGGATGGGCATAAAGTTGTCTTTTCTAATGTTTATGCTCTAAATGAGAATCAGAGTCCCTTCTTCAATTCTCTCATAGCTGCATTAAGGGATTTCCCAGGCTATGCTCTATTGGTGGCAGGTGATTTAAATGAGATTTTAGATCCTGTATTAGACAGATCCTCAACTAAACAAATTCAGTTAGTAACTAAAGCAGGCCTCTCATAGGAAGTGTTAGCAGACTTAGGTTTACTTGACACCTGGAGAATGTCTACCCTCAGGGTAGAGACTACTCATTTTTCCCTAACAGGTATAAATCTTACTCTAGACTAGGCTATATAGTTACATTAATTAGATTTATTCAATCAATGATGGACATGAAAATTGATAATATAAGCATCTCTGATCATGCTTTGGTGAGTTTCCATATAATAGTAGGGGATGACAAGGAGAAAATGCACCACTGGAGACTTAATGCTAGTCTACTAACTAAAGGAAAAGGAATTCATTGAGTGGATTTCAGAACAAATCAAGGAGTTATTTTCCATTAATGATAATGGGAAAGTGTCACAAGTTTGCCTCTGGGAAACATACAAGGCATACAATAGGGGAAGGATTATCAGCTTCTCATCCAAAAGGAAATGGGAGAGATAAATGACTCTCAAGACAAGCCAACAGGAACTTACTGCCCTAGAACAGATTTCAAAAACAGCTAAGACCCCACAACACAACTTACTCCATAACATAACTATTCTAAAGAGGAAAATTAATACTATTCTTTCACAAAGGCCGAATATGCATTGTTTAGAACAAAGCAAAATTACTGGGAAGCTGGGAAAAAGTTGGGAAGCTATTAGCTGCTAGGCTTAAGAGAATACAACAACAAAGAATCATCCCAGGTATAATGCTTTGGGAAAAATAGTCACAAGCAAGCAAGATAAGTGAAGGATTCATTAAGTTCTATAGGGATATTTATGCAGGAAAGGGATCAATTGATGAAGTAGTGTTAGGGGATTTTTAAAAGCTCAACCTACCCCAAGTAACTGAGAAACATAAGGAGATCATGGAAGGGACATTACCCTTGAAGAGGTTCAACAAACCATTCAAGACCTGCCAACTGGGAAAACTCCAGGTCCAGATGGACTTCCAGGAATTTTATAATAAGCTGTCCAGTGTAGTAACTCCTCATATTCATACATCGCTTAATGTGGCATGGAAGGATAAATCTCTCCCCCAACCATAAGGAGGCCTTTCTAACTCTTATACCTAAAAGAACAAGGTCAAGATGGACTGTGCCAGTTATAGACCGATCACATTAATGAATTCAGACTACAAAATTTTGACTAAAATCCTGGCTAGGAGAATTTAAAGGGTTGTCACATACTTAATTGGCCCTGAACAGGTGGAGTTTGTACCAGGCAGATCTGGGCTAAATGGTAGTACAGATTGTCGAATCTTATATAGTGGAATAACAAATCTAGAAACCCTTTGTGGCTCTGTCATTGGACATTTTAAAAGCATTGATCCAATAGGCTGGCAATATATGTTCAGGGCTTTCTGAATTTAGTTTCGGGAGAAATTTATCTCATGAGTGGCACTACTATATGAAAACCCTCCACTAAAATAATAACAAACGGTGTACTGTCCTGAGATTCACTTAGCATGTGGGACGAGAGAAGAATGACCACTTTCTCCCTTTCTTTTTATTTTGGTATTTGAACCCCTAATTAAACTAATCAATGATAACTTAAATATAAAATGAGTGAAAATAGGATACACTGAACACAAATCGTTTGTCTTTGCTGATGATCTCCTACTCACTCTAAGCTCACCCACTCAGTCTTGCTCTGAAGAGCAACTGGTCCTGAAAGAATCTGAATTTGTTTCAGGCTTGGGAATTAACTGGGAAACTCAAGTTTTGCACAACAACCTATCAGACCGAATTAGAGGGGAACTAACAAAGAAACTCTCTCCGGACTGGTTTAAACCAGTAATTACATACCTAGGATTGCAGAATTCAATTAATTTAGGGAAGCTGATAGAACCAATTATGACCCAGTGTTATTGGATAGCAACCTAGATTTGGATAATTGGGGAAAATTAAATCTATCACAATGGGGTACAATTAATGCAATTAAAATGATTCTGGCACTAAAAATATTTTACTTATTTTAGTGCCTCCCCAATAAGCTCTCTAATAGCTATTTCAAACATCTAGAAAACATGTTTAGGCTATTTCTTTGGGGTCATAGCTCCTTCAAGATTAGGGGTGTCTAAACTGAGACATCCAAAAGAATAAGGGGATTTGCATTCCGTGGTGGGAAAAATATCAGCTTGCATTCATTTCTAAACAGGTAGTCTGACATGTGGCCAGTTCATACAATGAGGGCAAAGGTCAACCTATTTGGGTGGATTTGGAAAAAGAACTGCTCAAAACTCATAGTATTACTGATTTTTGTATGTAACATTACCCCTACATATTAAAGGGACACTGTCAACCTGTTTTTCATCATATTATTTCTAGTCGAAATCCGTGTTTAATGATTGTTTACCTTCTCTAAAATTCACTGATGATGTTGTTTGTTTTGTCTGTCTCCTTGTTTACTAGAACTGAAATGCATGGCAATGTATACTTATAAACAACCTTGTTTTGTTTACAGTCCTGGATCTGTTCTCACTGCATGCTTCGTGAGCATTAGAAACACACCCAAACAGTGCAGTCACTCATAAGGCAGTAGCCTCCTAAACTCCCACTGCATCATGAGGGGCTAGACTGTATTGTGGTCATTTCTAAGTCCAGGAAAGATGTATTTGGAGCTATTCAAGGAATGTAAACAAACCTGTTTGGTGTGATAACACCAGTATGTTGGAGCAGTCTGTTTTTACTTTTGTAAAGAAAATAAGAGTCAGAATCAAACTACCAGCTACATCAGTAACCTTTACAGAATGCTGGCAATCATAAATTGTGTTTTAAACTAGGGACACTTTGAGACCTAAGGGGTTGACAGTGTCCCTTAAAGGAAACTCCCGTGCATACAAGGGTCAGTGACAACCCTGAAAAGAGTATTAAACATAGTAAACAAAGAAAAGACTCCCTTGTATGCATACATGCTTATTTGGAACAACACAATGATTATGGGAAAAGAAAGGCTTATTCAACCCAGACTGGCTGAAGGCAGGAATCAAAACCTGGGTCAGCTAATAGATGCAAAATCTAGAGTCCTATTATCCTTTGCAGAACTAAGAGAGATTTGGTCTGCCAAAATTCCAATTTCACTACTATTTTGAGCTAGAGAGCTTTTAAAAATACCGTCTGACAGAATCCTATAGTTTACCACAAACTGAAGAGTGGAACAGCTAGTTAAGCTAGGCTCACACAAAGAGGAGCTAGCATTACTTGTAAACTGCTGTCTGCTAACAGTTGATCTTCTTGTTCAACATTCAAGGCCAAGAGTTCCTGGGAAGAGAGATCCAATATCGTTCTCTTTGGAGGACTGGGAATCACACGGAGAATGGCTAATAAATCTATAAAAGAGCTACAAGGTAAACTATACAATTTAAAATACTACATAGGTTTTATTTAAGTCCTAAATGTTTGCTTACAATGGGTGTTAAGGAAAATGCTGACTGCTAGAAATGTAACAGTAGAGAAGCTGATATACTACACATGCTATGGGATTGCACTAAGATAAAGGGGCTTTGGGTAGAGGTGTTTAAGGTATGCAGTCTAGTTACAGGGGTTGAGATTCCCCTCCCCATCGATTTTATTCTGGGGATATTCTTGGATTGTTAATCCTGAACAAATACCAAAAAGTCTGGATGTGTATTGTCTCTCTGAGTATAAAGAGGCTTATATTAAAGTATTAGAAAGGCAAAGAACCCCTCACTACAAGAATGGTATAATCAGATGGAATTTGTCACAATAATGAAATAATTCACTATAAGCTGTTAGATAAACTGGATGATTATAATAGTATTTGGTCACCATTCATTGCCTTGGAGGGTCTGTGAGACTACTAGGCCCCCTAAGTAAGTTAATTCTGGTTCAGAGTCTATATACTGTGACACATGGTACAACTTTTTATATTAAGAATAATTAGTGAGTCATATTAGTTAGATTTAGTCTTTTATAAATTAATTTGGTATAGGAATGAATTCAATGAATATTGCATAGATATAGATATCTAGTTAGACTTGCATTGGTTTTACACATTGTATTGTATGGTTGAAAAACTTAATAAAACTATTATGGAAAAATAAATGATGCTTACGTCTCCAGGAACATATCACCTCTCCTTCCGCCTTCATTAAGCCCCATGTTGTGACTCCACAAGTGCTTACAGATCTTCTGAGAATCAATCTTCTCCATAGAGGTCCACTCTTTGGTTTTAAGGCCAGAAGGGCTAGAATACTGTGGTAGCAAATATTTTGTTGGGGCACTGACAATAGTATCAGCAATGGTGAATGCATGTCAGAGTGTGCCAGTGTCTGTCGCCATCGTTAGCACCCACCTGCCTCAGTTCTGTTTTTCTTGCTGTAGGGTGCACATGTGGGACCCAAACTACACCTTAGTTCATAGAAAAATAGAAGCTGACAGCAGATAAGGACCCAAGACCCATCAAGTCTGCCCATTTTTCTACCTTATGAATGTGCCATAGGCTCTGTCAATGGCATATTTATTCATACTCATCTGTATTGCCCCCTTATGACTATTCCATGCCTGTTTGAAACCCTGCACTGCATTAATATTCACCACTTCCTGAGGTATTCTGTTCCATGCATCCAGCACTCTTTCTGTGAAAAGAACTACCTCCACATTACCCCTTAATCAGCCTCCTCTAATCTCATGCTGTGTCCTCTTGTCCTGCTATTTTTCTTATATTGAAACATGTTAGACTCTTTCACCTGCCCTTAACATATTTGAATGTTTGATCATTTCATCCATCTCCCTCCTTTGCTCTAGGGTATACATATTGAGCTCCGTTAATCTGTCCTCATGTTTTCTGATGCAGTCCCTGCACCATTTTGGTTGCCCTTTTCTGGACTGCCTTGATTTTGTTACTGTCCTTGTGCAAGTGCGGCCTCCAGTACTGCACACAGTACTCAGATGGGGCCTAACCAGTGTCTTGTAAAGAGGGATTATTACCTCCCCTTAAGACTTATGATACCCCTACTAATACACGTTAACATCCCTCTAGCCTTACCTGCTGCTTTAGTGGTCTGCTTGGATGATTTCAGGTCATCTGTGATGATGATGCCTAAGTCTCTTTCTTTCCTTGTGATTGCCAGCAACTCCCGCCCAACTATAAGTAGCTTCGAGTTTCTCTTCCCTATGTGCATGATCTTGCACTTCTTTGCATTAAACCCCAGTTGCCACTCTTCTGACCATTTTGACAGTTTTTCCAGCTCTCTTCTCATTCTGCCCACCCCATCTGGATTATCTACTCTGTTGCAGATCTTGGTGTCATCTGCAAAGAGGAAAACCTTACTATCCAGTCCTTCTGTAATGTCACTGATGAAGATATTGAAGAGGACTGGCCCTAGAATTGATCCCTGAGGTACCCCACTTGTGACTTGCATCTCTTCTGAATGTATGCCATTTACCACCACTCTTTGTTTTCTGCCCATAACCAGTTTGCCACCCAGTTGACAAACTTCTGACCCACCGAGCCTACCTAGCTTATTAATCAATCTTCTATGAGGAACAGTATTAAAAGCTTTGCTGAAGTCAAGGTAGGCAACATCAACTGCACCCCTTGGTCCACCACTCTGGTTACCCAGTCAAAGAAATCTAAGATTAGTTTGACAGAACCTTCCTGTTGTAAACCCACACTGTCTTGGATCCTGTGTGCCTATGAATTCCAGGTGTTGCACCATCCTTTCCTTAAGGTGCCTCCATAATCTTGCCCACTACTGAGGTAAGACTGACTGGTCTGTAGTTCCCTGCCACCTCCCTGCTACCCCTCTTGTGGAGGCGGCATTGCATGAGCCCTTCTCCAGTCTTCTGGGACCTCTCCTGTACTCAGAGACTGACTAAACAGTTTTGCTAATGGCTCAGCTAGTTCCATCCTTAGCTCCTTTAGTACTCTGGGATGTATGCCATCAGGTGACATTGCCTTGTCCACCCTGAGCTTAGTGAGCTCTTGTAGGATCCTTTCTTTTGTGAAGGGACTTATGCACACTTCCCTACACCCTGTGTCCATGGTGCTAAACTCTGGACCCTGCCCTATCTTCTCCTCAGTAAATATTGAGCAGAAGTATCTATGTAAGATAGATGCTTTTCCTTGGTTATCCTCCATACACTCCCCATATAACCTTTGATCTTAGCAATACCCCTCTGGACTTTCACCTTTCACTAATGTATCTATAGAAAGACTTGTCACCTTCTTTTACTGTTTGTGCTAGTGTTTCCTTGGTTTGGCCTGTGCCTGCTTTGTTGCCTTCCTGCTTCCCTTAGGGAAGTTTGGTATGCCTCTCTATCTTCGTCCTGCTGCGTTCCCTTATATTTCCTGAAGGCCAACCTTATGGCTCTGACCTTTTCTGCTACTGTTTTTGAGAACCAAAGTGGTTTCCTCCTTCTTTTGCTCTTGCTTTTCTCCCTAACACAATGGGATGTTGCTTCAAGTATTGCATCCTTAATGATTGCCATCTTTGCCTGTACCCCTCACCTGTATTTCCTCTTGCCAGGGCTAGCTTAACTCTGTTGGCAATCTTATCAAAGTCAGCTCCTCTGAAGACCCATATTTTGCTTTGGAATGGAATGATTTAGTTCTAATGGACAAATTGAACTATAACATGTGAGGGTCACTGGCCCCACGTGACCTTCTACCTGGAGATCTGTGATCCTTTCCCCGTTAGTCAGACAGGGAGGGTAGAAGAGGGGTGGAGTAGCTCTCTATGTAAGGAAAGGATAAAAGCAACTGAACAAAAGAGTAAACAGGAGGAGAGGAGGCACTGTGGGTCACCTTAGAGACTGGAAATGGCACCACAAGTCACACAGGGTTGTATACAGACCCCCATGTCAGGGGAGGGAATAGACAAGGATATGATAGAAGACATACTTAGGATGGCAGAGAAGAGGAGATACTGTTGATGGGGACCTTAATATGCGGATGCCAACTGGAGCACCTTTGCTGCAGCCACATCCAAAAGCAGGGGCATTCTCACTGCCCTTCAGGTGGCATGCCTCAGACAGCTAGTTTTGGAACCTACTCATCAGGGAGCAATCTTAGACCTCATACTTTCAAATGGGGACAGTGAGAGGATCTCAGATCTAGAAGTGGGTAGCCATTTGGGAACAAGTGACCATCAAACAGTGTGGTTCACGATAAACTCAGCTACAGAGTCAAGCCATACAAAAGTGAAGGTTCTGGACTTCAGGAGGGCTGACTTTGGCAAGATGGGAGAGTGCCTTAAAAAGCATTAACAAACAGACTAGAAGGAGGGTTGGAGCAACTATGGGGAAAGATCAAACTGCCATCACAGAGGCAACAAGCCTTTGTGTGAAGCAAATAAACAAATCAAAATGAAAGAAAAAGCCACTATGGTTCTCAAAAGAGGTGGGGTGAAGGTTAGGGAGAAAAGATAGCATTTAGGAAATATAAGGAAACACAGAAGGAGCAGGATAGAGAACTGTACCAGTTAAGGCAGAAGGAAGCAGGGAGAGTAGTCAGAATAGCAAAGGCCCAAACTGAGGAAAAGATAGCCAACTCAGTTAAGAAAGGGATAAAGCCTTTTATAGGTATATTAGGGGCGTGAGAAAGACAAAGGGAGGGATAGTGAGGCTGAATAGAATGGACGGTGGGTGGGCAGAGAGAGGACAGTGTAAAAGCAGGGATACTGAATGAATACTTCTGTTCAGTATTAACAAAGAGGAGGTGGGGGAGGTGCCTAGTCAAATAACAGAAGCACTCTGGAACAGGAGGTCGATCTCAGTCCTTTCACAGAAGAAAGGGTTCTGCAAGAACTTCTAAAACTGAAGGTGGGCAAAGCAATGGGACCAGATGGAATTCACCCCAGAATTCTAAAGAATTAAGCAGAGAACTAGTGACACCACTGACTACCCTTTTAACAAATCATGGGAGGATGGTGTGGCAAACTGAGGACTGGAGGAAGGTAGATGTGATTCACCTTCACAAAAGTGGGACCAAGACAGAGGCAGGAAACTACAGACCTGTCAGTTTGACCTCTGTGGTAGGAAAGTGATGGAATCAATACTGAAGGAAAGAATTGTTGAGTACCTAGAGGTCAGTGGGGCATAGGACCCCAGGTAGCATGGGTTCTGGCACAGGGCGGTCATGTCAGACAAATCTATTTGATTTCTTTGACTGGGTGACCAAAGCAGTAGACCAGGGAGCGGCTGTGGACATGGCCTACCTAGACTTTAACAAGGCATTTGACACAGTCCACACAAAAGATTAATAGTCAAATTAACCAGCCTGGGAGTGGGTCCCAGGGTGGTTGCCTGAAGTAAAACATTGGCTGGACAACAGGACACAGAAAGTAACTGTAAATGGAATCCACTCTGAAGAAAAGGGGTTACTAGTGGGGTACCGCAGGAGTTCAGTACTGGGTCCAGTCCTTTTTAATGTCTTTATAAGTGACATTGCAGAGGGACTGGAAGGAAAAGTATGCCTCTTTGCAGATGACACAAAGATCTGCAACAGGGTTGATACACAAGGAGGTGCAGGAAAGAGGCGAGAAGGGACTTGGCAAGGATGGAGGAATGGTCAAGTATGGCAGCTTGGATTCAATGCAAAGAAGTGCAAAATAATCGCCTGGAAACAAAACCCAGGGAAGAGTACACAATGGAGGGATGTGGTAAACAACAAAAATGGAAAGGGACCTGGGGTAATCATATCAGATGACCTTAAGGTTAGCAAGCAATGTGAGAAGGCGGTAGGGAGGCTGGGGGATACGGGGATGTATAGGAGAGGCATCACCAGCAGAAAACAGGGCGTTATTATCCCCTGTACAGACAGTTGGTGAAACTCCATCTGAGTACTGTGTCCAGTTCTGGAGACCCACCTCCTCAAGGACATAGACAGGATGGAGGCAGTTCAGAGGAGGGCAGCTAAAATGGTGCAGGGTTTGCAAGAGAAGCCATACGAGGAGAGACTAAAGACTTAATATGTACACCCTTGAGAAGGAGGGAGAGGGGGACATTATAGAAACGTTTAAGTACCTCAGTGGAATTAACAAAGTCCAAGAGGAGCATCTTTTAGAAAACAATTTGAAGATAGATGGGGGATGGCTCAGGGGCAATATGAGGAAGTATTTTTTCACAGAGAGGGTGGTGGATGCATGGAACAGCCTTTCTGAGGAGGTTGTGGGGTCTAAAACTGTGGGAGAATTAGAGAATGCATGGGTCAGGCATAAGGCAATTGTTATGGGGTAGGAAGAAATAGGCTGTTGGTTAAATAGGATCTGCAGCTTATCCTCTAGGTAGGGAAATGGGCAGACCAGGTGGGCCGAGGGTCCTTATCTGCTGTCCAAAGTCTATGTTTCTATGTTTAGTCAGTACTAGATCCAGGATAGCCCTGTCTCTTGTGGGTTGTTGCACCAATTGTTTTAGGCCCTCCTCTGCAGGAATCCACTATGTGCCTAGCTCTAGCAGATGTTCCAGTTAGTATTGTCCAATCTGTTTCTGGCATGTTGAAGTCTCTCCCATTAGCAGAACCTCCTTTAGCTGTTATGTTTTGTATATCTTCTAACAGTAATGTGTCTCACGTTCTTCCCCTGGTCTGGAGGCCTGTAGACAACCCCTGTTCGTATGTCTGTCCCATTTCCTGTTTCCAGGGTGACCACAGTTCTTCTGGCTCCTTATGTGTATTCTGAATTTCTGTAGCTTTGATATTTTCATTGACATAAAGGGCAACTCCACCCCCTTTTCACCTTGGTCTCTTCTGAACAGTACATAGCCAGATATGGTAGTCTACCAAGTGTGGTTACTATGTCTAGTTTAGCCTCTGCCATTGTTGCCTCCAGGTCTGGGATCTTGTTTATCAGACTGCAGACATTTGTGTACATGATTTTCCATTCAGCCAGATTTGAGCGTTAGTTGTGTGGTGAGGTCTGGCTTTTCCCCGTTCATCATATGGGGAGCCAGACCTTTTCCTCATCTGGTGATGCAAATGAACTACAAACATGCTGAACTCCTGTTTGAGCACTAGCTGAGGGGAGGGGTGCTCATCCCATTCGATGTATTGGGTGTTGCCCCCTCCCCATTTGCTAGTTTAAATATTCTGCAAAGACATCGAACTTCTGCCCTAATGCACTGACTCCCTCCTTTGTCAGATGCAGTACATTGAAGTTAAAAAATTTTCACTTCTAAAACTGTACTTGATTACCTACAAATTTGTGTCCTTTTCCTGGCACCAGCCCTTGAGCCACATGTTTGGCTCCCTATCTCCCTTCTCTGATCTGCTGCCCATCTGCCCCCTCCCAGACTGGCAGGACTTCAGAGAAGGAGATGCCAGATGAAATGGATGACAGTTTGTCTCCCAGCCTAGTCGGTTGTTCCTTGGTCTCCACAGCTGACCAGCTGGCTAGATCGATGGTTCCTATGTGTACCAGGACATCAATGTTTTCTCCTGTTTTCTGCACAATTTTAGCAATGTGGTCAGTGCCTCTCCATGCTGATCGCCTAGGAGACATCTGGCCATTACCCTGGCTGAAGTAGGTATCAACTCCTGAACCACTGGTTCTGCTATGATCAAGTGTTTAGGTTTCTTTTTGCCTTTTTTTTTTGTCTCTATTATGGCGAGTTTTGTAGTGCTAGTTCCTGTGCTACAGTGTCCTGCTCTGCAGTGTCCTCTGCACCTCTGTTTGATTTTGGAGATAGAGGCAGATACCTATTTGTCGTTTTATATGGTTTGTGGAGGTGATTTGCTGGTGTGCATTGAGTGATGGGGCACCTGATTTGCTGCTCATACCCCTACAACCTCTCAGACCAACTACCCTCTGTGGTTGAGGTGCCTTCAGTTGGATGTTAGGGAAATGGCTGGTAGTTCTTGTAATACATTTCCTCCTGAATATCGATTTGAGGGCACACAGTCTCTGCCCCATGCTGCCTGGTGCTGAGTCCTTAGATCTCTGATGGTCCAGCATGTGGGACAGTGTCCTGAATCCTGTATAACTTTCCTTTTGAAAAGTGTCCTGCAGTACCTGCAGTTAATAATATCCATTCCAGCTGAGGTTGCAGAGTTTATAATCTGGTCTGAGTAATTAGAAGGAAAATGAAAGCAAACGTGTAATTTTGTTTTAATATATTTCTTCTTCGTTTGTTTTTATAACTTTTTATAACAAGTTAAATTAATTGTGACCCTTTAAGTGAAGTCACTGTGTTCCCAGATGATGAGGTGGAAGAGGCTGGCGGGCAGGGGTGCAGGATGATGGGAAGGATTGGTCAGGTGTCTGAGGGGGCAGAGGATAGGAGAGGAGGCCTGATCCAAGGAGGGGAGGGCATGGAGAATGTGAGACCAAGGCACCAGATGGAGGGGAGGGGCAGGAGTCCGGGTCTGAGTGAGGTAAAGCAGAGTGGGATGCAGAACAGAGTCAGAGGTGGATGAGGCCAGGACCCAGGACAGGGCAGAGGTGAGGAAGGAAAAGCAGACAAGGAGGTGGCGAGGGGCACTCTGGGTAGGCCAGCTCCGAGACTGGAATTTCAGATGAGGGGGTGTAGAGAGCACTAGGGCACAAGGGGTCTGTTACTACAGAACCTGAGAGGGAGGAGAGAAGAAAACCAGGAATAGGAGGCCTGGGTGGGAAGTCAATGGCAACAGACCAGCCAGGGAGAGAGTTAGAGGCGACTAAGCGATATTCAGGCTATGAGGGGTGAGAGGGCAAGCTGGGAGAGGAAGACAGAAGAAAGCCTGGAAGGGCACAATCAAACTAGTGATGCCCAAGCTGTGGGAGGGTGAGGGAGCAAGCAGGGGGCCATATTCAGGAGAAAAGAGTCTTGAAGGGCACATACAGATCTGTGACCCCCAAGTTGCAGGGGTGAGGGAGGAAAACTGGAGGATATAGGCAGAAGGGGGCCTGGAAGGCACGCACAAAATAGAGACACTCAGGCTGTGGGGGGGTGCAAGGAGCAAGCCGGGATGTAGACAGAAGAAGGAGTATGGAAGAGCACGAATGGGTTAGTAACTTGGGGACAGGTGAAGGTGCTCTTGCTGGAGTGAGCTCCATGATTAGAGGCATCCAGTGGAAGGGGGGTTGGGAGGAAAAGACAGCCCAGTCATGGTTAAATGTATCCCAGGCCTATCAGTACATAAGACCAAATTCCAACTATACTCAATGGCAAGGGAATGCGTAGGATCCCCAGACTTTCTAGTTCACCTGGGAACAAATGATTTAGAGAGGAACAGTGAACTAGAGATACAGGCAAGATTCAGGGGAATTGGCCAGGTTTGCCACTCTATAGGATGCACAATCTCCTTTTCAGAGATACTGCCAGTACCAAGGGCAGCACGGGGAAAATAAGCAAAAATTTGGGGTTGTGTGAACCAGTGGCACAGGAGTGGTACAAGTCAAGTGTATGGATTGGTGGGGACTGGGGTGATACATGGGAAGACAAGGGGCTATATGCTAGGGATGGGCTGCATCTCAACCTAGAGGGTGGGAGATCCTTAAACTAAAACTTTTGGATTCATTGGTGATAGGTGGGGTTAAACTTGTAAAGGGGAGGGACAGAAAGACTGAAAGCCCAGTGAGGGAAACTTGAGGGTTCAGGACTAGATATTGCAAAAGTGGTTAAAGGCCAGGGGAACTGAGGGGAAGAGATGGGAGATTGCACTGGGCTGAGAGGAGCCGGAGAAGGGGAGATGGTCGGGTGGAGGACAGTCCTGATCAATGCTGGAGCATGGGCGATAAAATGCCAGAGCTCCAGACAATGCTAGTTGAGGGTGCAGCAGACCTGGTGGCAAGTACTGAGACATGGGCACCCAGAGGCATGATTGGGACCTAGAATTTACAGGGATGCCAATGTTTAGGAAGGATGGGGGGTGGGAAGAGGGTGTGTGTGGCATAGTAGTTGGTGGAATCGAGAGGCAGAAGAGATGTGGAGGCAATTTGGGTAACCTACAAGCGAGGGGTAAAGGTTAAAATGGGGGTGGTGTACAGACCCCACGCATGGAAGCGGAACTGGAGGATCATCTAGCTGAGAACATCAGGGTCACTGTGGCCTCAGAAAGGGCAGGGTGGTGATCATGGTGACCTGAACATGCCTGGTGCACTATGACATCCTCGGTGGCCAGGAGCAGAGGTTAATGGATGTCTTCCAGGATGCCTCTAGTCCAGCATGTGGGGGAGCCTACTGGGCAGGATTAGATCCTGGACATTGTCCTAGCAGATAGTGACCAGACAAGGGGTCTGGAGTTGAGCAGCCATTGGCAGGCAGTGACCATGCCACAGTCTGGTTTCTTATGTTCCTGGGGGAGAAATTTGCACTAACACAGAAGTAATAGATTTTGGGGGTGGACTTTGAGGGCATGGGAAAGATTCTTAAAGGGTGCTTGGATGAGATAAGGCCAGACATGGATGCTGGTAGCTTGTGGGAGACCATTAAAAGTGGGTGCAGGAGGCTTTGAGGCCTGTGCAAAGGTAAAGAGCAAGCAATGTAGGGCCAAGTAAGCCGTGTTGGTGGGCCGGGAGGTGCAGAAGGTGGTGAGGGAGAAAAAGGCTGCCTATGCACGGTTAAAGTGCTCAAGGGGCTAGGGACAGGGGAGAGTATGATTTCCTGGCTAAGAGGGTTACCAGGAGTGGTAGAGGGCCAAGAGCGAAGAAGGCTTAACCTGGCCAGGGATATCTACAGGGGAAGGATTCTATAGATACATAGGGAGAAAAGAAAAGTGAGGCACAGATCAGCAGGGTTAGAACTGGGGGGTTGGGCACGGAAGCTGGGGAACAAGCAGAGGTGCAAAATGAGTACTTTGCCTCTGTCATTACTGGGAAGGTGGGATCTTTCCAACCCAATGGGAGGGTAGAGGATCACACTGAACCAGGAGGCCAGTTGGAGACTGAAGGACTGGATGAGACTAGGGCAGGGGATGGGTCATATCTAGAAGAAGGACAGGATGCATGAGGAGGAATGGAGGGGTGAAATCACAGCAGATAGGGTGAGAGAGGCCCTCTGGTCGCTAAGACTGAGAAGGTGCCAGGGCCAGATGGGCTGCATCCGAGGGTGCTGAAGGAACTGGCAAATGTGCTGGCAGCTCCACTAGCCTCACTCTTCAACATCTACCTGATGACAGGGTGGGTGCCTCAAGATTGGAAGGTGGCTCGTGTGGTGCCTATCCACAAAGGAGGGTCCAGAGAGGAGATGGGAAATTAGAGGCCCATTAGCCTAGCATCTGTGGTAGGCAAGGTTATTGAGGGCATTATCAAGGAGAGGCTGGGGGGCAGCTGGAAAGGTTGGGGCACCTGGATGACAGGCAGTATGGTTTGTTCCAGGAGGTCATGCCAGACTAACCTGGTGGAGTTTATGACTGGGTGATGGGTGCCCTGGACTGACATAGGCGTGGATGTCCTCTATCTGGATTTCAGTAAAGCATTAGAGTCGGTACCCCACAATGGCCTACTAACAAAAGCTGGGGGGATGGGATGGGGGAGGTAGTTGCTCAGGTGGGCGGTAAACTGGCTTAGATGGGCACAGTCAGTGGTGGTTGAGGGATAGTCTCTCCCAGGTGGGTCATCAGTGGGTCCCACAGGGTTCGGTCCTGGGCCACTCCTGTTCAATTCCTATGTCTCGGACATAGGGTGGGGGTGTTAGGAGTAGGTTGAGTCTCTTTGTGGATGACTCAAAACTGGGAACACTGGCAGATGGGCAGGAGGGAGAGAGGCCCTACAGGGGACATGAATACCCTGAGGGGTGGGCAAGGAAGTGGGAGTTGAAGTTCAATGTAGGGAAATGTAGAGTGCTGCATCTGGGTGTCAGAGACCTGGGACATGCATACACCATGGGGACCACTGCAAGTCACATTGGGCGACAGAAACTTAGGAATAGTGGTGGACAGCAAAATGAATAACACAGAGAAATTGTCAAAGAGCTGCAGCAAAAGCAAACAGGATACTGGGCTGCATAACCAGGGAGGGAGGTGATCCTTCCTCTGTGTAATGCCCTGGTTGAGCTGCATCTTGAGTACTGTGTGCAGTTCTGGAGACCCCATCTTAAGAGGGACATAGTGCTGCTGGAGAGGGTCCAGAGGAGGGTGACCAGGATGATTCAGGGCATGGAGGTGGGACCTATGAGGAGAGACTAGAGGAACTCAATCTGTACGCATTGGAGGAGAGGAGGACAGAGGAACATGATGAGACTTTCAAGGTATATAAGCAGGAAAATTAAGGGTGGAGCCAGGGAAGTGTTCAGGCTTAAGAGGGGCTACAAGGGGCATGAGTAGAAGCTGGAAGGGGAGAGTACAGGGGAGTGCAGGAGACACTTCTTCACAGAGAAGGTGGTGGAACCATGAAATGTACTGCCCAGGAGTCTGGTGGAAGAGACCACAGTGGAAGGATTCAAGAAGGATTGGGACATATTCAGGGGAAGCTGAGGCCAGGAAAGGCACCTCTGGGGCTAGGGGGGTGGAGGAGCGAGCTTCCAGTAGGGGCTAGCTTCTGAGCAGATATGATAGATCATGAGGCATATTCTACTGGTTTTACTATGATACTATGATACTCCTCTGATCCTCCCCTTCCTGCTTTGCTACAGGAAATGTCACAACTGTGCTTTCTCTGTAAAAGGAGTGTAGCATGAGAATTGGTTGGGATGAGGGGTATTGGTTGGACTCCTCCCACCAAAAAGAAGAACCACAGACAAAAGAAACAAGGAGGTAGGAGCAGAAACAATCAACCAACAACAAATGCAGCTGCTATTCCACAGTCTGTATCTCATAGATGCTCCAGTAATTAGGCCTGAAAGCTTAGCCTAATGATAGCTAAAACTGTAAAACCTGTCAGCGCAAAAGCAACAAAACCTGGAAGTATAACCTGCAGAACAATTTAACAGAAGATACCTTGCAAAAAAACTTTGAATCAGAGAAAAATAAAACAGTAATTTGCAAGCACAGACAGTGACAACTTGTAAGCACAACCTTCACAATTTAACAGACAATATACCTTGCAAAAAAAAACCTTGAAGCAGAGAAAAATAAAGCAGTAATCTGCAAGCACAACACAGTATCAGTCTTCAAAGCAAACCCTGTAACAATTTAGCAGAAAATATACCCTGCAAATAAACGATTTCAATCAGAGAAAAAATAAAGCAGTAAACTGTAACATCTGTATGCCCAACCTTGAACAATTTCCAGAAAATATACCCTGCAAAGAAACAATTTGAATCAGAGAAAATAAAGCAGTAATCTGTAAGCACAATACAGTAACAAACCTGTAGGCTCACCCTGTAACAATGTAGCAGAAAGTATACCCTGCAAAAACAATTTGAATCAAAGAACAACAAAGCAGTAATATGTAAGCAAAAAAAACAAACAAAAAAAAACAGTAACAAAACCTGTAAGCACAAAGAAAATAGTAACACAGTAAATCTCCTAGCCTAAAGAAGTCTTACTTATTCTCCTTGCTCTGATAATGTTGCTCATTGTTGTTTTAGTTGTTCTTCAAACAAGTCTAGTAGGGGAGGAATAAAAGCAGACTCGGTTTTGGAGTTTAAGAGGAGGCTTGATGTTTAATTGGATTTGATGGATTCCTAGTCCCTTACCTCAGGACTGGTAGGCCACAGTGTGTGTACACAGAAATTGTCAGGAGGAAGCAGTTTCAGTTCAGAGAGAGGAGACCCAGTACTTCTGTGGAGCTGGGCAGGCTTGTCCTAATTAACTTTTCCCAGATGGAAGTCAATCCAAACTTGCAAACCAAGACTGGATGAGGCTGGTGCCTGATGAATGGGTGTTACAGCAGCCCCTGCTAGAAGTGATGGCTAAGCAGAGAGAGAGAGAGAGAAAAGGAGGTGAGCAATATTACAGCTAGTATATGGAGTGTGAGTGAGGCTAGGATGGTACCCATGTTGCCTTGTTCAGTGAAAAGCAGCCGAGGATGGGGGCTGTTAAGTGTGCAGAGAAGATGACTCAGAGAAGAGGAGCATTTCATGGAAGCCAGCTTCTGAGTCATCACAGCCTCTGCAAAAGAGAATATCATCCAGTTCTGAGACCCTGATGGGCCTGTGTCTGTGTGCACCTGAGACTACTAAATCATGGTGAGCGACCAAGGTTCTGGCCCTGCAACCTGGAGTTTATTTAGGTAGTTAGGGGTAGGTCTTCAGAAGTCTTGGTCCAGTGCAGAAGCCTTGTGTTAAACTTTGGGAATTGGGTTTCCTATGATTACAGTGATCACTTTACTTTAACTGTTTGAACTTGTAGGCCAGCCATGACCCATCCATCCATGTCAACTGCATCTATTGTCAAGCCTGCAAAATACACCCTGATGTGTTACCCAGTCAGTGGAATCAAGGAGTTCCCATGGGTCTTTGGTGGAGGTAAAGTCAGGTGCAGCAGCCAGAGGGACAGTACTGTGGGGCTGCTGGTGGGCGATGAGTCTGAGCAGGGATCTCTTGTCTTACTGTTATTGTTTATTCTGCCATCCATTCCACTTTCCCTCTCCTTACCACCCTACTAATAGCTATTTCAGAGTTTTGCATTTTACTTCAAGAATGGTATTGTATTTGGCTATTGGGTCACTGCATATGAAGGTTCTGTGTGGACCAGAAGGTCAGTCATTTCCTGGGATGGTTGGTTATATTATGAGGACCAGATGGTATTTTCCAGGGACTGCCACAGGTGGAGGCACCATGCCATATAACTTCAGTTAATGTCAGTCACCTTTAGTATTCACTATCAAGAACCCGGACTGGCCCCTTGGAGGTTGTGGAGGTGTGTGCCCTGAGGCCCAGGCATTACATTTTATATGTGTCTTTTGCACTAGATCGGAGGAACCTGTAAAGGTTGCTCCTTGTCAACTTTACAATTTTGTGTGGCTTGTAGTTTTAGAATTTACACTAGATGGCAGTATAGCACTTTAAAGATCACAAAGAATAGTACAGAATAGATACAAAATAAACACAAGTTACATTGTTGCATGTCTTATTCTACTGTTATAGGAAGATAGTAGGGCAGAGAAGCTAGATAACTGGTGCGGGAAAAGACTGAAACATTGTAACAAGCAATTCACAGTAAACAAAAGTCCATTTCTTGATAAACTGAGAAAACGAGCAATTTTCTTTATAAGAGAAGTGCGCAGTTTCATTTGTTAGGGTTCTGAATGTGTTCCTGTCTACCGTGACTCAGAAAGTATGTGGTGTAATAGTTTGGTACTGAAACTGCTGATACTCCAACTGCTCTGTTACCATTTAAATCCCCAATAAACTGCAAGGATCTAATGCACACTCAGTCTTTGATCATCCAAAAATTAACTTTTCTTTACTTCTTCTTCTGCTACCTACATTGCCTACCCATTCAACCCAGGTTTCGCATTGTCCTGTCACCAACTATCACTAGTTCTGGAGGGCTTCTTCCTTACTGCAAGGCCTCAGTATGTAACCAACGTATTCGTGCTGGAGCATGTTAACCTGTTGACTGCTGCTGTGCTCCCTGGGACCCTCATGAAAATGAGATGCTGCATCTCATGGGTCTTTCCTGGACTGGAGTAATTTCAAATAAATAAATAAATACATGAGTAAACAAACAAACATGCCAGTGCTGGGACATGAGCATTGGAAATAGACTCTGGCTCTCATGTGCTGCTGGTGCTGCTTTTTCTCTAATTTGGTCCATTACAGTTCTACCCACCCACCCACTCAACAACTTGGCTGCCACTGCTTTCCTAGACCAGCAGGGTACAGGCTGAGCTCTGATGTAACCAGGCCATCTCCACAGGATGAGAGGCTACTATGGCACTGTTTTGTTCCCCTCTGGATCACTGCAGAAGTCCTGGATCTGGGATGCAAATCCAGGTCTCCTATATGGTTGTATAATGTGCTTCCACTAACCCCATGGGCTGTCCAAAAATTGAAGGGTCACTCATTGACCCAGTAATTCATTGCTGTCCCTATAAGGATGCCCCCTTTCCCAAGGAACTGGCTAGATAGCCATCAAGCACTGCTCCTATTGCCATTCCTTTTTGGGGACAAGGAAGGCCTGCCTCAGTGGCAGGCAGATGGGTGGGTCCCAGCACTCCTGCGAGGAGGACCAGGATGGACCACCATGACAGTGGAGAGGAGAGTCATTTTCATTAAAAAGAAATGGGGATCAGCATTGACAGTTGCCTGAGCCAGAGTGTGGTTTTAGTTAAAGAAGAACTGTGGACAGGTAGGGAAGTTTTCCTGAGCTGTGAGTATGGAGGGTTGTTTTATTTAAAAAAAGATATCTGTGATTGGCAAGGACAGTTTCCTGAGCCTGGAGTGGGGAAGAGTTGTTTTATTTAAAAATAAAAAACTCTGGTACTGCTAGGGAGGGTTTTCCAAGCTATGCGTGGAGCATCATTTTATTCCAGGGATGGGCAAGGAGGCCTTCCTGAGCTGGGAGTGGAGAGGTCTTTTTATTAAAAAGAATACCAGGCATTGACACGGAGGGTTTCCTGAGCTGGGAGTGGAGAGGGTCTTTTATTAAAGAATACCAGGCATTGACACGGAGGCCTTCCTGAGCTGGGAGTGGAGAGGTCTTTTTATTAAAAGAATACCAGGCATTGACAGGAGGGCTTCCTGAACTGGGGAGTGGAAGGGTCTTTTATTAAAAAGAATATCAGGCATTGACACGGAGGGTTTCCTGAGCTGGGAGTGGAGAGGGTCTTTTATTAAAAGAATACCAGGCATTGACACGGAGGGTTTCCTGAGCTGGGAGTGGAGAAGGTCTTTTATTAAAAAGAATACCAGGCATTGACACGGAGGCCTTCCTGAGCTGGGAGTGGAGAGGGTCTTTTTATTAAAAAGAATACCAGGCATTGACACGGAGGGCTTCTGAGCTGGGAGTGGAGAGGGTCTTTTATTAAAAAGAATATCAGGCATTGACACGAGGCTTCCTGAACTGGGAGTGGAGAGGGTCTTTTATTAAAAAGAATACCAGGCATTGACACGGAGGGTTTCCTGAGCTGGAGTGGAGAGGGTCTTTTATTAAAAAATACCAGGCATTGACACGGAGGGTTTCCTGAGCTGGGAGTGGAGAGGTCTTTTATTAAAAAGAATATCAGGCATTGACACGGAGGGTTTCCTGAGCTGGGAGTGGAGAGGGTCTTTTTATTAAAAAGAATACCAGGCATTGACACGGAGGGTTTCCTGAGCTGGGAGTGGAGAGGGTCTTTTTATTAAAAAGAATACCAGGCATTGACACGGAGGGTTTCCTGAGCTGGGAGTGGAGAGGGTCTTTTATTAAAAAAGAATATCAGGCATTGACACGGAGGGTTTCCTGAGCTGGGAGTGGAGAGGGTCTTTTATTAAAAAGAATACCAGGCATTGACACGGAGGGTTTCCTGAGCTGGGAGTGGAGAGGGTCTTTTATTAAAAGAATACCAGGCATTGACACGGAGGGTTTCCTGAGCTGGGAGTGGAGAGGGTCTTTTATTAAAAAGAATACCAGGCATTGACACGGAGGGTTTCCTGAGCTGGGAGTGGAGAGGGTCTTTTATTAAAAGAATACCAGGCATTGACACGGAGGGTTTCCTGAGCTGGGAGTGGAGGGGTCTTTTATTAAAAGAATACCAGGCATTGACACGGAGGGTTTCCTGAGCTGGGAGTGGAGAGGTCTTTTATTAAAAGAATACCAGGCATTGACACGGAGGGTTTCCTGAGCTGGGAGTGGAGAGGGTCTTTTATAAAAAAGAATACCAGGCATTGACACGGAGGGTTTCCTGAACTGGGAGTGGAGAGGTCTTTTTATTAAAAAGAATACCAGGCATTGACACGGAGGGTTTCTGAGCTGGGAGTGGAGAGGGTCTTTTATTAAAAAGAATACCAGGCATTGACACGGAGGGTTTCCTGAACTGGGAGTGGAGAGGGTCTTTTTATTAAAAGAATACCAGGCATTGACACGGAGGGTTTCCTGAGCTGGGAGTGGAAGGTCTTTTATTAAAAAGAATACCAGGCATTGACACGGAGGGTTTCCTGAGACTGGGAGTGGAGGGTCTTTTATTAAAAGAATACCAGGCATTGACACGGAGGGTTTCCTGAGCTGGGAGTGGAGAGGGTCTTTTATTAAAAAGAATACCAGGCATTGACACGGAGGGTTTCCTGAGCTGGGAGTGGAGAGGGTCTTTTTATAAAAAGAATACCAGGCATTGACACGGAGGGTTTCCTGAGCTGGGAGTGGAGAGGGTCTTTTATTAAAAAGAATACCAGGCATTGACACGGAGGGTTTCCTGAGCTGGGAGTGGAGAGGGTCTTTTATTAAAAAGAATACCAGGCATTGACACGGAGGGTTTCCTGAGCTGGGAGTGGAGAGGGTCTTTTTATTAAAAAGAATACCAGGCATTGACACGGAGGGTTTCCTGAACTGGGAGTGGAGAGGTCTTTTATTAAAAAGAATACCAGGCATTGACACGGAGGGTTTCCTGAGCTGGGAGTGGAGAGGTCTTTTATTAAAGAATACCAGGCATTGACACGGAGGGTTTCCTGAACTGGGAGTGGAGGGTCTTTTATTAAAAAGAATACCAGGCATTGACACGGAGGGTTTCCTGAGGGAGGTGAGAGGGTCTTTTATTAAAAAGAATACCAGGCATTGACACGGAGGGTTTCCTGAACTGGGAGTGGAGAGGGTCTTTTATTAAAAAGAATACCAGGCATTGACACGGAGGGTTTCCTGAACTGGGAGTGGAAGGTCTTTTATTAAAAGAATACCAGGCATTGACACGGAGGTTTCCTGAACTGGGAGTGGAGAGGGTCTTTTATTAAAAGAATACCAGGCATTGACAGGAGGCCTTCCTGAACTGGGAGTGGAGAGGGTCTTTTTATTAAAAGAATATCAGGGATTGACACGGAGGGTTTCCTGAACTGGGAGTGGAGAGGGTCTTTTTATTAAAAAGAATATCAGGGATTGACACGGAGGCCTTCCTGAACTGGGAGTGGAGAGGGTCTTTTATTAAAAAGAATACCAGGCATTGACATGGAGGGTTTTCTGAGCTTGGAGCAAGGCAGGCCATTTTATTTAGAAAACATACCAGTGATTTACAGGGAGGGTTTCCTGAGCTGGGGATGGGGAGGCACCAGGAGTCAGCTGCCGGGGACCAAGCTGAATGTGGGAAACAGGTGGAGGCTGCATCTGCCAGTGCCAGCCCTTTTTCTCCTTTACTCTCCCTTCCCCAGGAACAAGGTGACATAATTGGACACCATTATGCCTGATGTGTTCGACAGCTGTGCTCTAGTTCCATCTCCACCACCATTCTCCTGCACCTCCACCGTGGTCACCACCATGGTGGTATAGCAACTGAATATGGCTTCCTCCCTCCCTGGAAGAGAGAGCATCCACTGCAATGTTCAGTCCTCCTCCTCACCAGTGAACCCTCTAATGGCCCAGGCTCGGTCTCAAACCCAGGTCACTGGTGTTGTGAGTGGTAGTGCTATCACTTCACCAGTGGGCAGGCTCTGTCAAGAGCTTTCTTACCTCACCCTCATGAACCTTGTGAGTGTCAGCATTTTGTAACTCCCTCCTTGGGATGGGGCTCACTTGAACTGCTATTGTCACTCTCCCAAGGTCCCACACTGCTGCCAACTCTCCCTTGCTTGACTGCCTGTGTGATGCAGAGAGAGAGAGAGAGAGACAGGCAGCAGCATGAATCTGCAGCACCTTCAGCACTTTTCTCCATAGCAGCTGCAGTCGTGTTTCTTCAATCCTAGTTCCCTGATCCTACCAGTGGGTCTGGGAGAGACAGGGGCTTTTCCATTTTGGTACTTCCTGTGCCTTGTTACAGACTGCCACTGATGGCAATAAAATGGAAAGAAAGAGCACGCTGCACAGGGCTCCTCCCTAGTGCTCTCTCTCCTCCTGATGCCAGACTTGCTGCACTCATCATCAAGCGGATGGATCTGCTAACATCCTGGAGGGTCGGTGGACCAACACACTTACTGGGGGCCATATAAAGAGATGAATAAAGACTTTGGAGCACAAGGCTCCAGCAGAGCATTGGGATAGCAACATGTGTGCCACTTGACCCAGATGCCAGCCAATCAGAAGTCTAGAAAGCCCAAAACCTAATCAAAGGATTGTGAGGATGATTATGCAACTGGACCATCCCCAATGGACCAGGGGCAATGAGGGTCAATCAGAGGGTAGGACAGGGCAGAAGGACTGATGGACAGCCCTGCCTATCCTATGGGACTGAAGCTTGGAAATCGTTTCTGGTTTCTTGGAGCTTGTTGCAGTCTGAGAGAGACACTGAGGGGTATAGACCTGCTGTTGGTGAGACCAAGTGAAGGCCTAGCCAAGCCAACAATCCTGTGAGCAGTCACCAGGGTTCATCCTGCAAACTCTCTGTGAAGTTTATCCTGGGCTTTCTCTGTTTAGAGACTGTACCAGGAAAGGCATCTGTGTAGAGCCTTACGGCAGGACCCCCCACCCCGTGGAGGCCTTTAAGTGATGTCTGAAAGGTGTGTCATTGTGAGGCACCATGATTAGGGTGCTGTCTTGTGGGTGCTGAAACAAGGTTGTGAGTGATGGGCGTGCGGTTTCACAGTGTCCCACAGTCATATAATTTTCTGCGGCCACCATTCTCCTGCACTTCATGGCATGCCTGCCCTTGATTTGGTTATATTTAGTTTTGGGAGGGGTGGGTGTGGTTTTATTATTAGTATATGGAAGGAGTCCATAATTGCTGTGTCCCCAAATTATACTCCAGTACATGAGGTAATTCATTTCTTGTTCCTGTGGCATCTGGAAAAAATACACAGACAAAATTAAGGTTATTACTCTACATATAATATTAAAATAAATATTTATGCTAAAGAGGACAAAAGAGCTATTCAATAGAAGAGAGCACAGTGTTTTAAATAATTGATTAGCAGTATTTTTTGGGACAATACTAACTGTACAGAAAGCATTTATATAAGTGTTATGTTTGTTAAACACAGTGAGGCAAGTGCTATGCATTTTCACAATGTTTAGAACTTTTATGAGCAAAACGCTCATCATTTTAGAGTTAAATAAAACCCTGGAGCATCATCTCCTTATATGCAAGACAGCAATTCAGTCCTATCATTAAGACCTGGGGTACCATGGCTCTGCAAAATCCAAAAGGATTCTCTTTGTTTGAGCTTTTCATCCAGATCCCCACCCTGGGTCCTAGTCCCACCTTTTCAATTCCACAGAACAAAAGGAATGACCAGTTTTGCAACCACCCTGCAATGATTGGCCAATGCATTCCCAATATTATTAGCCAAAATGGAACATAAGCATTCTCCTATTTGTGTCTTAAACTGTCTGGTGGTCTTCCTGGCATAAAAAGCTCCACACTCACATGTAACTAAATAAACAAGGTATTCTGTGTTACAACTGAAAAACTTCTCATATCATAAACCCGTGTACAATTACATGTGTTGAAAGTGCTGGTTCTTAAAACTGACACACAAAACTTGCAGTTCCCAGAATGGAAATTATTACATTGTAGTGGTGGCAACCAGTTCCCTGAGGGTGCTTGATGTATCACCCTTTGGCAACTATTTATCTATTTATCTTATTTATTTGAAAAAGTTTCACCAGGAAGGACATACAGAGCTGCAATAGCTTGTTGCCAGATGTGTTCTGGGGGGACTATGTGCCAACCTATCCCTCAAATTCATATCTCTTTTGTAAACCATTCTCAATTTTGCCCTTGTGGTTTCTTTGAGAAATGGATCCGACTCAAGTACATTCAATTTTCAATGAGAATCTTTTGGATTTCATTAGCATGTCTAGTACATGGTGTAACAAAGTTCATTCTGGGGCTCCCTCTCTTTTTCTTTCACAGTCAGCAGTTCTTCCCTGTCTGTCTCAAAGACATCTCTGTATGCCCCACCACCATACCACTGTTGTAGCCTCTGTCCAAGAACCTCTGGCACAGGTCAGAACCATTCACAATAAAATCTCCATCCTCACTACAGTTTCTATGCCCTCATCATCATCTGGCTTTGGGACCCTCATCATCTGGGCTTTTGGTATGATATTAACCATATGGTGTGGATGGCAAATGGAAGCTAACAGTAATGAGTTTCAATCTGTCTCCTTTCTGAAAAGATCTGTTTGAAATGTACCATCTTCTTTCTTCATGATAGTTAAATCCAAAAGGAGACAGACTGACCATCACACTGAACCAAAAACATAAGATTGAGTTGCTATTTTCCAGATAGATGAAATCTCCCAATTCCTCCCAGCTGCCAAGACACATCATAGAATGTCATCTATAAAGCGATGCAGATATCAATCCTATTGGAAAAGGATTGACCTGGCTCTCATAGATATTTTCTTTCTCCCACCTGCCCAGATAAAAGTTAACATAGTTCAGGGCAAACATAGCCCCATTGCTGTCACTTTGAGTTGCAGATAAAATAAATGCTGAAGAAAAAGTAGTTTTAGTGATGGCAGATAAGGACTGCTTGACCCACCTAGTCTGCCATTTCCCTACCTACTGTACGTACCACAGACCCTAATTGAGCTGCGACACACTCTCTTTCCTATTTCTACTATTTCCGTATATGTCTGTCCCATGCATTCTTAAATTTCGACACTGTTCTTGCCCCACCACCTCTGCAGGAGGCTGTTCCATGCATCCACTACTCTTTCTATGAAAATACTTTCTTACAGTAACCCTGAGTCTACCCTCTCTAGCCTCATATCATGACCTCTTGTTCTTGAACATCTTTTTTCTGGAAGATGCTACCTTCTACTAATACTCTTGATGTATTTGAAAGTCTCTATCATACCCTCTCTCTCTCCTCACTTCCAAGGAATACATATTGAGGTCCTTTAATCTCTCCTCATATGACTTCTGGTGCAGTCATTGAATCATTTCTATTGTCCTTCTCTGAACTACCACTGCTCTGTCTATGTTCTTATGGAATCACGACCTCCAGAACTTGACCTAGTACTCAGATGAGGTCTCACCAATGATCTGTACAGTGGCATCACCACCACCCTTTTCCTACAGTGATACCTCTCTATGCACCCTAGCATCCCACTGGTTCTCCCCACAGCCTTCCCACATTGTTTGCTCACCTTTAGATCATCAGATATAATTACCCCAGGTCCCTTTTATGTTTGGTGGCCATCAGTACCTCCCCAATCATGTGCTCCTCCCTTTATTTTTGTGCCCCAAATGCATGATTGTGCACTTTTTGCATTGAATCTTTGCTGCCACACTCTTGACTATTCCTCTAGCTTGCTTAGATCCCTTCTCATGTTTTCCACCCTTCTGGAGTGTTGACCCTCTTGCATAACTTTGTATCATCTGCAAAGAGGCATACCTTCCCTTCTAGCCCCTCTGCAATGTCATGTATGAAGACATTAAAGAAGACTGGCCCCAGCACCAATCCCTGTGGCACCTACTGGACACTCCCCTCTTTTGGACTGAACTCCGCTCACCACTACCCTCTGCATTCTATCCTTAAAGAAACCCCTTGAGTGTGGCATTGCTGGCTGGAGTTTTTTGTACTTTTCAATTTTGGATTACCATTACTGCATGTGGATTAGAAGTTGGGTTTAAAGTATTTTCCCATTGAATTTCAAGTTCTTTAAATTGTGCTGAGACACTGTGGCCTGTTAGGGGGCTTAATTGCAGTATTGTTAATCTTCATCAAGTGCATTACTGAGAGAACCTGGACAACATAGCTACCTGGCCTGCACGAGACTCTAGTGTAATTCCTGGATACCCAGAGTCAATGGTTATTGTGTCGTACTTGAAACTGTAATTTTACTACTGGTACCAGCTGAAGAGTTATGGCATTCTGTGCAGTATAATTCCTCTTTAAGTGACCCTTTGATTAGGCAGGTGCTTAATAGTCTGTGTGAGATCTGAGCAGTGGTGGTGACCCACAGTACAATGGCTTCTACAGGACATTGCTATAGGTTGGAGTGTTCAATGTGACTTGCAATTGTCTAACCCCTCTTTTCCTCCAGTTTCCAGGCCTGGGTTCTTCAATAAAAGCATTGTTAATTTGTTGAATTTTACTTCTATGTGTGTACTTATTTTGTACAACCTGATTGAAGTGCTTATTTTGCAGAATGTAACAGTTATCTTATTGGTCACAGGTGGTAGTCCAGTCCAATGTAGGGAGTTGGGTAGGTACTGCTTCCCATGGGGGGTGCTGCACACAACATTTGGCCGACTTATTCTCTCTTGGCAGAGGTATTGTGCTAATTTCTTATTTGTTCTGGGACGAGCCCCACCTACCACAGGAAAAACAACCCAAGCCACTCAAACAAGTGAGTTCTGTACAGTCACAAGGCAGGAGTGTGAACCTGGACAGGAGCAACCCATGGGTCACACACTGGAGGCACCACTGGGATCTCCTGTTGAACATCTGGATACACCTGGGGCTTTTCAGAGACTTTTGCCATTGCCCCCAAAAAAGTCTGCAAAAGTAAATAAGGTTTTTCAAGAGGTAAAGGGACGGTGTGTATTCAAGGGTCTGGACGTTCAGAGAGTACTTTGGTAAAAAATATGTCAAGGAGTGGGACAGGTGGTCCATCTTGGGGCGCTAAAGGATGTCCTGAAAGACTATGGAAAATGAAAATTCAGAGAGTGACTCGAGAACCAGATGCACAGTTGGAAACTTGATTGTGGAAACTGAGGACTTAGGGGCTGTGAACCTACCTGTCATGGTGACACCTGAGAGTCTTAAGAGATCTGGGTGGTGATAAGCAATGGGAGTCCTGTAAGCCCAAAACCTCTTTCACCACCCAAATTCTTCAGGGATTCCAAGACCAAACTAGTACTATTTTGTTGACTAGTGAAGGAAACCCCTAAAGATGTGCTGACCTTGTTGCCATGTAGGCAACCTCTGAAGGATATAGACTAGCTTACTCTGCAGGTTCCAACTTTTACCAACACCTATGATTTTTTTCATCACCCCCAGAGAATATGCTTATGAAACATGAGTCAATTATGCAGTCCTGATACTCCATGAATGGCAATGCACAGAGACAGAAAAGTAACTGGCTAAGAGTCTGAAGGGACTGGCCTTAGACACCATCCAGTCCTTGCGTGACACAGACTAGGAGGTCTATGCAGATCAATACCTTGCCACCATAGACAGTGTGTGGAAGTATGGAATCTTATGATAACTTGTACAAGAAGTTTAAGAACACCAGACAATGCCCAGGGAGTCCCTTGCCACCTATTTACATCAACTCGAGGAGGCACTGCAAAGGTGGGATGGAGTCAAGGACCTAAACAAGGTACAACTAGAACTAGCACTGAAGGCTTCCCAATTTCTAGAGTTAATGCTCTAATGTTGTGCTTAAGAGAGAGGCTGGATGCCCCTCCCCACCACCAAGTCCTGCTACAGGAGGTTAGAAAGGTAGAGGAAGAATATGAACTGTGGTGACCCCCACTGACTTCCACCACCAGTGCCCAAGTGTTGGACAGTGGGTCCCCTGTGATGTCACAGAACTACAGAGACTGATTCAAGAAATGAAAAGCGTGATAATCTTACCATGTAAGGCCAGCCAACCCCCTGGAAGCCTGAACCCTTAGTTTCCAGTATGCCTTTTCAAGTAGTGTAGTATCAATTGCCGAACAAAGGGGTATGAGCACCTAATGCCATCTCACTGGAAGAAGTCCATTCTCAACTGATCAAGCTAAAGAAAATGATGGGAGAATCAATGAACTACCAAGTGCTGCAGTCACCTAGAACCGCTGCCTGAGGGGAGGGCATCCATGGCACTCTCCCTCTAGAACCTCTCAATAGCAAATGTGTAGAGACAATGTTTACTGCCACAACTGTGGCAGGGATAGGTATTTTAAAAGTCAGTGTCAGTCAGAAAGCAACTTTCAAAGGGTCGCTGACTGCTACTCAGTGAGAAATTAGCCAACAACCATGCCAGATATCTGAACTTCCATGGACACCCATCAGAGGAGTGCTCTTGTGCCCTGGGAACAAGTCATTGACCAACAGCCATTGGAAAAGACACATGTCATATCAAAACCAATTCATCAGATGCCAGAGTCAAAGGTCAATGGATTGGGATGAGATTGTGGGTCCACCTGTAGGTGTGGAAGCTCGAATCCACTCAGTATTCTTGGATAGTGGCTCCCAAGTCACTATAGTGTTCAATACTATCAAGAAAAGCATCTGTCTCATAAAAGTTGGAGCCTTGGGAGGCTTGGATGCATGGGATCTCGGTGAAGCTTCATTACCCACATCTGGGCTTGATTTGTATCTGGATTTCCTTCCCAGTGAACATTGCTGGAAGTCCTACTGCTGTGAGGATGTGTGTCTTGGTATGCCCATGGATGAATATGAACAAAAGATTCTGATCATTGTAGGAACCAATATCCATATGTTCCACTGCCTGGGACAGTTGTGCAAAGAGTTTGATGCCTAACATGGAAGGCATCAGTGCCCCTCCATAAACTTGTTGAGCAAGCTTACACTCACAAAGCCACTGTCCTATCTGAAGATGAATCTGTAGGAACTGTTTGGCACCAAGACCGAACTGAGTGGCGTTACCCTTCAAAGCCAAGTGTGCCATCAGAGGGTAGTGTGCCTCAAGAGATCTTGACACAATCATCTACTAATGTTCGATGGCCCAGAAGAAGATGATTTGCCAGAGGGCTCATAGTCAAACCCTTCATATTGCCAGTTAAAGCTCATGCATATGTCAAACAAGTAACAGTTGATGTGCCAAATGTAACAGACCAACCAGTGACTATCCGAAGGGATGGACCCTCACCAGGGTCTATTATGCTGATCTGGCCATGTAGCCACAAAGAGAGATAGGCCAACTCCAGGACAGTTGTATCCTTCATTATTTGAGTTTGGACACCCCTCTCTGCCCACAGAGTGGTGGAACAGAATTCATAAAAATTGGCACAGCAGACTGAAGTTTTCTCCCTGAAGGAATGAGCTGTCGGGTGTGCCTTGGGTATACACATCACATCCAGTCACTGATGAGAGACCTTTCTGAGAGGTGTTGAGATGAGTGGCCCTCACTAACATAGATGATGTCTAGAAGCACTTGCAGGAGATGCTGGCTGCAAGTTTCATTCAGGAATCTAAGGCCCCTATGCATCACCAACTGTAATTGTCAGGAAGAAGTGGAGCTGTCAGAATGTGCATGCACTACCAGACTCTAAACAAAAGAACTGTACCTGACCAATACACAATGCCACAAGTCCATGATGCCTAGCTTATCTGAATGGAAGTCAATGGTTCAGCGTGATGGATTTGAGATCTGGCTACTATATCAAATCCTTATGGCCAACGAGATCAAGAAAAGACTGAGTTCATCTGCCCCTAGGGTTATTCCTTTGAATGCTGCAAGGGATCTCAGGGCACCCAGCCACACTCTGATGGCTGATGGAGAGAGCAGTGGATGACATGAACCTTTTGGCCATTTTGTACTTGGATGTTCTTAGTGTATTCAGAAGAACCCTGGAAGAACATGAAGCCAGGCTATTCAAAGTACTTTCGATAGACTGGGAGAATAAGGCCTCAAGCTGTCCATGGACAAGTGTCAGTTCTTCAGGAACTTGATCAAGTATGTGGGTCACATTGTGACCCAAGATGCACCCATACCAGTCCTGACTATCTCCAGGCCATCACAACCATGCCAAACAGCACTTGGCTGAGAGAACTGCATAGTTTCTTGGGATTCTTTGGCTATTACACTGAGTTCATTAAAGACTACACAAGGTAGCCTGTGACATTGGAACCTGAATGAAGGTGCCATCCGAAATGGCGATCGATGTGGGTAAAAGCCCGAATGGTGAGAAGGGAGGGTGACTGGATGTGGTGGGGTGGGCAACTGTAGCAATGAGATGTCGCTATATGCACACATGCTGGGGGAGCAAGCATGAGTGTGGCCTGGGAGGGGTGTAGGGGATGTATGGTGTGGCGCTGCAGTTGGCTGCTGAGCTGCGCTGTGGTGTCGAGTTGGCCTCCACTTGCCGTGTGTGGGGTTGGGTTCGGGTCTGCAGGGTGTGGGGAGGCACACCCCCTACAAAGCAAGTGATTTTAGTCCCCAGTGCAGTTCCTTCATGTGCCGAGGATGTCAGGGTGGTGAAATTGTTTTGCCGCTCTGCAGCGATAATGCTGATCGCTTTTCAGCACTCACCATTATCACATGGAACCCTACACAAAGACTGTCAAGCCTCTGGAAGACCTAACCCAAAGGTATCCTCCTGCCAACCCAAAAATCAAAAGGGCACCACAGTTCACTCCTGAAAAGTTTTCTACAGAGTGCATGAACTGTTTGGCCCCAGATGGACCTGAACTTCTTGAAAAAGCATTTATTATTTATTTAAAATGTGTTAACTGGGAAAGACACACTGAGCGAGGCTCATTTCAAGTCACGACCCACATTTGAAGAGATAATCAGACAGTTGACCAATGCCCTGTGTTGGCCATTGCAGACTCAGAAAGCCCTATCGTTGCACCACAGGTGCCAGTCTTAATGGTTTGGGAGCAGTTTTATGTCAGGAACCCCACAGGACTCAGGCCAGTACTGCAGCTTATGTCCGTTGCAATTTTTGCCATCAGAATGAAATTATCCTGTCCACAAGCTGGAGTTTTAACACTCAAATGAGTAATTGCCGATGAGTTCCATGAGTATTAGTATAGGCCCACACCACAATCTGCACTATTAACCCGTCAACTATGTGCAGATGACAGCAAACTTGGATGTTGCAAGGCACAGTTGGTTGTTAGCCCTCTTGACATTTGATTACTGTGTGGAGTACTTCCCAGAAAAAGCAATATTGATGCTGACATACTATCCAGAAGACTCCACCCAGGGGTGCCAGGGCCAGAATACATCTGGATTTCAGAGACTGCCATTCAAGCTTTGTGCAAAAGATATGACCCAGAAGAACTGACAAATTCCAGTGAACCACCTACCTGTGGGACAGCTTGGGCACCCTGTGAGAGTTCATGCTTGTGGCCTATTGGAAAGTTGTGTCCCTCAGGAATCCACTTTGCCACAAATACTACTATATTGCTATACTAAAGATGTTAGGAGCGAGAAGGCAGGTTTGCCCAGAAATATTATAGAAACATCATGTCTGATAATAACTTAGTTTCCCTCAGATAGAATGCATTTGTACAGCTTATTTTGAATTCATACTTGGATTTGCTAACAGTTATTTCTAGAGATAACATGTTCAAGGGTTTGCAATTCAGATAGCAAAAAGTATTTTTGTTTCAGGGTATTGAATGTTTTTCATTTTTTTGTGGGGGTGGCCTCTGGTATTCCTCTAGGAGCTTTTAAAAACTATACATAATGCTGCTAATAGATATGAGTCATTTATAATGTCAAACATGAAGACAAGATCCCTCTCGTTCTTCTGGTTTCTAGTGACATTAATGTGATAGTAGTCAGTCCTCATCGTTCTTTCCTTCACATCACAAATATGTTTAGTGAACTTCCTCTGTACTCGTTCAAGGTTAGTTCTATTTTTCTCTTAGAGGCACCACAGCTGGGACAAGATGGGCGTGATATGCTCTATATAAAGAAATCATGAAATTTTTCTCTCTTGATACTATACTCCTCTTGATTGCTCAGATAACTTTATTTGTTTTCACCATAGCAGCATTTACCTGAGTAGAGTTGCAAAAGTCCTGGAAGATATTTATACCTACAGAAAGTCCCTGTCATTGTCATAGTACTTAGGCTCCTCCCACATAATATACTGTATATGTGTGCCTATTATTTTCTTACCCAGATGTTTAACCTTGCATTTGTCCATACTGAATGTTAATCCTAATGTTTTACCCAATTGGATATGTGGTCTGGATCTCTTTGTATGTCCTTGACTTGGGTTAATGTCCATAGATCTCCCAACTTAGAATCGCCTGCACACTTTACTGACCAACTAATTGTATTCTCTGTTAGATCAGCTATAAAAATCTGAAATAGAAAAGACCCAAATCAGATCCTTGCAGGACATCACTTGTTACCCCCCAACCTTTGGCAGGTGCTCATTTATCACAATGCTCTGTGGTCTCTCCTTCAACTACTCGGTAATCTAATTTATAATGAGGTCATTAGGATTCATATTTTATTATTTTCTCTATGATAGTCCAATGTGGTGTCCAATCAAAGGCTCCAGTGTGATGTCAAATTAAAAGTAAGATCCAGGTGTATCACTTCACATGCTTTCTTAATGTCCAGCATTTGACTAACCTTTTCATAAAAACAGATCAAGTTAGTAGTGCTGCTCCTACCTCTTCTAAATTCATGCTGCTCATAGTCAAGGTTATTTATTGTATTGCATCACAAAGATTCTCGTCAGACATAGAGATGTGATCCTGCCCCTGTACAGGGCCTTGGTCAGGCCACACTTGGAGTGCTGCATGCAATACTGGTGTCTGTATCTTAGGAAGGATATCAGGCTCCTGGCGGGGATGCAGGGTAGGGCGATGAAGATGATCCAGGGGTTAAAAGACAAAACCTATGAAGACAGGCTGAACTATTTGGGCTTGTATGCCCTGGAGTAGAGAAGGGATCGGGGATATGATTGAGACCTTCAAGTACTTGAAAGGGATCAACAAATTAGGCACAGATGAGTTATTTCAACTTAGGAAGGGAGGGCCATGAGAGGGCATGGGCTAAGTTTGGAGGGCAGTTTAGGAGAGAGGCGAAATCATGGTGGTGGAGAGGGTGGTGTCAAAATGGAATTCTCTGCCAGAGGGGTGGTATCCTGTAGGATGGTGGGTAGTTTCAAAAGGGCATGGGACAGGGCAAGGAGTGTCCTGGTTATTTCCAGTGTATGATAAGGAGAGGGGAAGGGCAGCTACACTATAGGGGCTAACTGCATTACACGAGCAGACTTGATAGACCATAAGGCCTGTTTCTGCTGGCAGATTCATATGTTTGTATGTATGTATTTAAGTACATGATCTTGCACTTCTTTGCATTGAACTGTACACTGTAACACAGATCCAGCAGGCAGCCCTAGAGGGGTGATTCGAGAGGAGAGGTGTCTAGAGCTATAGAAGAAATGGCTGTCGATAAAGCCCTGGGGCTGTATGACTTCTCATCCAGTTTTATAAACAGTTTAAAGCTGAGCTAACCCCATACTTGACCTTGGTCTTCTGTACTAGGATGGAATCTCAGATCCCAATATGATGGAAGAGAGAATGACACGTATTCATAAATTGGGTAAGGATGAATCCTAGCAAGGAGTTATAGGCCAATACCCTCATTACTGTTGATATGAAAATATTGGCCAAAGTTTTGCCAATGGTTTGATTCTAGTGTGGCACACTCTCACTAGGCCAGGAGAGGTGGAATTTATGTCCGGGAGAGTGTCCAGTGATCACCTGCTGAAATTGTTACATTTTGTTTCTGCATCTGGGGAGACCATCCCTCCTGCAGCTTTGGTCTTCCTGGATGTGGAAAAGAGCCTTTGACAGAGTGGCACGGGAATATTTGTTTCTAATACTGAAAAATATGATATTCCATACTCGTTCATTAGTTGGGTCAAAGTGTTGTACCAGTCCCCATCAGCAAGAGTTTGCTGCAATGGGGTGCTCTCAGAGAAGCCTTTTCAATTGCACAGGGGGACGTGGCAGGGGTGCCCTTTGTCACCCCATCGTTTAATTTGTACTTGGAACCTCCCACTCTAAAGATTAAAAGTGCTGATACTGTGAAAGGGATCTGGATGTAAAGCATGATTTTGAATTACCCACATATCCGGATGACATCCTTCTTCACATTTCAGAGCCACTGGTTTCCATTCCAGCAACTCTCTCTACTATAGAAGACTTCAGTAAATTTTCCTCCTATAAACTTTAATGCAGGCACATCTAGTGTTTTACACATAAATAACAAGATGTCCAGAGAGGACATTCAGGTTCTGGACCTCCAATGGGAGACTAAACATTTAGCATACCTGGGTATCAGGTGTGTCTAGGTGCTGATCCAAACCTAAGAGGTTGAACTTTAATCCCTGGTATGCCAAATCGTGCAAGATCTGGCAAGGTGGGAGCTACTACCCTTATCCTTCTGGGGCCATTTTTTTTACTTGCTTGTACTCTGTTCTGGGTGCCCTCTATCTCACTGATCACCCTGCCCCATCCCCACTTGCAAGTGCACCTCCATTCTTCCTCCATGGCTTACCCCCATGGCGGGGCAGCGGGATCCTCAACCCATCAAACATGGATCCAGTTCAGGAGATGCCTGCCATTTGGGGAAGTGGTGCCTGCAGGGGTCGGTTCATCCAGCCACACCCAGAACAATTTTCTCCTCCTTTTAACTCCCCCCACCTCCCGGAGGTGGAGCAATGTAGATGCTAGCAATGGCCAAGCTGTCACGCTTCCACCCACAGGCGCAGCCAACTCCTCCTCCCCATCCCCTCTGTAGGGACTCAGGCACTCCAATACCCAGCCACTGCTAGGTGTCAGAAATGTGCCAGCCTCATGTCCCTCCCTCCCCAGGACAGGAGAGCTGTCCTCCGGATGCTCGATCCTCTCCCACCCGGCTGACCCTGGCAACCCACTCGCACCGAAACATGGGTTGCCTGCATGGCAATAGGTAAAGCATGATGCCTCAGCCCTCCATGCCACTGGGCTGGCACCTCTGGGGCCATATTAATGTAATTAAATGTAATTAGAATGAATATTCTGCTGAGGATTCTTTATCCACTAGGCATGTTGAGTCTTGTGCTGCACCTAAGCATGCACCCAAGCATCCTGTTGACATTAGCTGCTGCCTCCTGCACTTAGCAGAGTTCCCCATTACTATCACCCAGGTCCTTCTCTTCCTTGGTGATACCTAGCTGAACCCCACCCAATCAATACTCCCTCCTCGGGTTCTTTGCTCTAAAGTGCAAAACGCTGTGCTTCTTGGCATTGAAACCCAACTGCCACTTCTCTGACCACTCCCCAGTTTGGACAGGTCTCCTTGAAGCCTCTGCCACCCTTCTATATCATCCACTACCCCCCATCTTGGTATCATCCGCAAACAGGCTGATCCTGCTCTCAATCCCATGCAAGATATCCAATATGAATAGCCCAAATCAGAGCAGTGCAGGAGGGGTTTGTGGAGTTGGGGAGGGAACTTAGACAAGTAGCACACACGGTAACCTTCTTGGAGGTGCTGCCTGTCTATGGCATGGGTGAGGCTAGGGTACTCCACCATGGAATTCAATGAATGGTTGAAAACTGGTGCAGAGCTTAGGGTTTTGACTTCACTGGGGACTGGGGTTCAACTAGAGGATACAGGCCTATACTGGCACGATGATCTGCATCTGTCCAGGAGGGAACCAGGATCCTGGGTGATAGGTTTAAATGCATCATTGACAAGCATTTAAAGTAGTCAAGGGAGTAGGCACTGTAAAGGAGCAGGGGAAATCCCAGCCCTCCCAAAACAGGGTAGTTAGAGAGTAAACACCAAGGTAGAGAAGTTGATAAGGAGCAGGACAGTGGTAAATGGAGAAAAGGCAAAGGCAGTAAGGACAGGGATGGGGCTAAAAGGGTAGGCCAACAAAAATGGAGGGATGAGTACCAATGCCTGAAGTCTGGGTAACAAGCTTCCTGAACTAGTGGCCTTGATAGAAGAGGGACACCTGGATATTGTGGCAGTCACAGAAACATGGTACACAGAGAACCATGACTGGGACATCAACATACCAGGGTACACAATCTACAGGAGGGGCAGGGAGGGTAAAGAGAAGGAGGAGTAGCTCTCTATGTAAGGGAAGGGATCAAAGCAATGGAACTAAAGGGTAAACAGGGAGGAGAGGAGGCACTGTGGGTCACCCTGGAGAAAGAAAATGGCACTACAATCCTCATGGGGGTTGTATAGAAACTCCCTTCTCAGGGGGTGGAAATGGACAAGGAAATGATAGAAGGCATCCTTACAATGGCAGAAAAAAAGATATTGTTGATGGGGGTCCTGAATATGCCAGACATTAACTGGAGCATCCAAGAGCAGGGTCATTCTCGATGCCCTACAAGGGCATGCCTCAAACAGCTAGTGTTGGAACCCACTCGGGAGGGAGAAATCTTAGACCTGGTACTCTCAAATGGAGAATGAGAGAGGATCTCAGATTTAGAAGTGGTAACCATTTGGGAACAAGTGACCACCAAACAGTGTGGTTCATGATAAACACAGCCATAGAGTCAAGCCATACAAAAGTGAGGGTACTGGAGTTTAGGAGGGCTGAGTTTTGCAAAATGGGAGAGTGCCTCAGAAAAGCACTAGCAAACTGGCAAGAAGGAGGGTGGAGGAACAATGAGGAAAAATCAAAACTACCATCACAGAGGCAACAAGGCTTTGTGAAGCAAATAAACAAATCAAAATGAAGGAAAAAACACTGTGCTTCTCAAAGGAGGTGGTGGGAAGGGTAGGAGAAAAAGATAGCATTCAGGAAGTATAAGGAAACACAGGAGCAGGACAGAGAACTGTATCAGTTAAAGCAGAAGGAAGCGGAGAAGGCTGTCAGAATAGCAAAGGCCCAAACTGAGAAAAAGATAGCCAGCTCAGTAAGAAGGGATAAAACCTTTTTATACATATATTAGGGAGCAAAGAAAGATCAAGGGAGGATAGTGAGGCTTAGTAAAAGGGAAGGGGTGGGCAGAGGATTACAGTGAAAAACAGGAAACTAAACGAATACTTCTGCTCAGTATTCACAAATGAAGAGGAGGGGAGGTACCTAAACCAATCAATAGAAGCACTCTGAATGTGGTGGGTGGGGGTCGATACCAGTTCATTCACAGAAGAAGAGTCCTGAAAGAACTCCAAAACTGAAGGTGGACAAAACAATGGGGCCTGATGGGATTCACCCCAGAATTCTAAAAGAACTAAGGGAGAACTAGTGACACCACTGACTACCCGCTTTAACAATTCATGGGAGGATGGTGTGCACATGAGGACTGGAGGAGGGTGATATGATTCCCCTTCACAAAAGTGGGAGCAAGGCAGAGGCAGGAAACTACAGACCTGTCAGCAGGGCCCCGTGTTTAATGTGGCAAAGAGAATCTACATTCTGCAGTAGGACCTCATACTTTCTGCGGCAGAACAACTGCTGATTCTGCAGCCATTCTGTGGCAGCTAAATTGTGGCTAAACAGCATACCTTCAAAGGGATTAAGTCTTAGTTAACCCTTTGACTGCCTTCCTGCAACCACTCCGCTACACTGAAAGTGGAACAGCAGTCCATTTAACAGTATGTAGTCACAAATGTTAAATATCAATAACCCAAACCTGGCACAGCCATGAGCATCAGTGTTCTCTTTTAATGAATGTTCCCTCCCACCCCAAATTTGAAGACTCATCTGTTCTTCTTCTGAAATTGGTGGCCTTTGCTGTTCTCCTAGTTTATAATCAGGAAGGACATACACACTTAACTAAAACTACACAGAAGGCAAAACCTGCTTGGATTTCTTCTCGTTTATATTTACAGTTAGCAGATATAAAGAGAGACTCCAACTTGAAAGACATTTTTTTTCTGATTTTGATCAATGTTCTTTTAGATTACTATTTTATGTATTTTGCTTGCACCCACGTGCGAAACATAGTGCCACCATACGAGTTTTTGTGGGTGTGCCACCCTTCCAATGCCCTGCTCCTTTTTGCAGGCGTGGCTGCACTCACCAATAATGATCTGAGCTGTCTATGACAGCAGTTCAGATGCAGTGGCATATAGTTCAAAGGAAAAAATACTATAATCAGTGGTGGTAAAGTGTAGGCAACTTGCATACTGCCGCAAACTGCCTACACGCCAGCACTGCATCTGAACTGCTGTCATAGACAGCTCTGTTTTTCTTGCAGTCCCCATTGACTCCAGTGCCCCCCCCAACACCTATAAGAAAAAATGGTCCCTCATTGAGTCTCTTGCCCTCTCCCCAACCCGTGCCCACCCCCCTGCGACTCTACCACACCCCCATACTTACCTCCAGAGGCTGGTGCGACGATCTTCGTGGACTGGGAATATGTCTGCACTCTTCAGAGCCAACCACAACTGAAGAAATGCGTAAGCTGTATAATGGCATAAATGTTTTTGTTTTCAACTTTGGTGCATATCTTGGCCATTTTGGGAATTTTTTCACCAAATTTTCAACATGGGGTTCTTGGGACCCCACCTCATGAACTCAATCACTGTCATTTTGTTATTCGGTCCCAAAAGGTGATTTTGCGGTCACTGCGCAGAACCACCTTCGGGACTGATTAACAAAACAACAGTGTTACAGTTCATGAGGTAAGCCCCCAAAAATCCTGTGTTGAAAATCCGGTGAAAAATTCTATAAATGACTGTTTTATGAGCGCTGCATTGAGCAGTTCCTATGCACGCTCATAACTTTGAGAATTTGTAATCTTTTCAGTCCAGATTTTCAACATTGACATTTTCCACACCTCCTATAGAACAGTACAGCTGTCATTTTTCACACCCTGGCTGAAATGTTTTTTGCACTTCCAGCGCAGAATAGCCAGTCGCTGTGGAAATCAGTGTTCAGGACAGATTAAGAAAATCACAGTGACACTTTTCATGAGCAGAGGTCCCAAAATACCTGTGTTGAAAATCTGCCTTAAAAATCCCCAAACTAATTACATTACTGGTGTATCGTTGTACAGTTTCTATGCAAGTTCATGACTTCACCATTTTTTTATATTTTCACTCCAGATTTTCAACAATGCCATTTTTACACCTCCTCATGAACAGTACAGCTGTCATTTTTCACATCCTAGTTCGAAATGTGTTTTGCACCTATGGTGTCAAATGGCGCAGTCGCTATGCAAAATCACCTTTGCCTAACGAACTGATTGTGTCACTGTTCATGCGGTGGGATCACAAAAACCCACGCTTAAAACCTGGAGTAAAAATATCAAGAACCCCCGGCGTTAAGGTTTTCGACCATAACGCCTCTACACCGTAGGGACTGACAGGTGTCAGGGAGTGTGACTTGGGATTGTCGGCAGTAATGCTCATGGTATTCCACCCCACCCTGCAGCCAGTGACAGGCATCGAGGTGCACCTTGGACCCTTTGTCCCCAGAGTTCACCCATTCTCCTACACTGCACCCATTTGAGCATATTTCCTTATGGAATGAGGTGAATGTAAAGCCCCAAACCACAAGGCACACCTCAACACTGGTCAGTGTCTGAAGGGTAGGGTGAGGTGAAATATCGTGACTGTCATGGGTGACAACCCAAAGGTGCACACCCCAATGCCTGTCCATTCTGCAGGGTGAGGGTGGAGTTGGCGTCAGTTCAATACTTCAATACTTCAATGCCATTCCTATACTGCATCTATCTAACTCCTGCACTTCCACTGTTAATGCCAGCAAGCAAACATTCGACATTGGCAGATGCTTGTGTAAACTAGGAATACCCTGCCTTGCAACAGACATGTTGAGTGCAATGTGCAAATCTGTGTGGTGTGGGTAGGGGTGGGGATTGTCTTTCTATAACAGTGAAGGAGGCTATAACTTGCAGGATTTGTTGACTTGATTTTTCTTTTGGGGACACACTAAACAAGCATTTGTCAATGCCGAATGTTGCTTGCTTCTATGTGCTGTTTAGGTATTTGGAAGTCAGTGGAGTGCAAATATTGAAAATTTGCAAACTTACCAGCGCGTAGGAACTGAGCAACGCCGCTCGTAAAACAGTCATTTTAGGAATTTTTTCACCAGATTTTCAACATAGCCATTTTAAGACCTCTGCTCATGAACAGTGTCACTGTGATTTTGTTAATGTGTCCTATACATTGAGTTTGCACACCGACTGCGCCATTATGCGCTACATGTAAGAACCGTTTTGGGCAGGATGTGAAAATGACAGCTGTACTGCTCATAAGGAGGTGTGGTAAAATGGCAATTTTGAAAATCTGGAGTGGAAATATTGAAATTCGCAAACCCTCGACGTGCGTGGGAACTGTGCAATGCACACTAAGTAAAACAGTCATTTTAGGAATTCTTTCACCAAATTTTCAACATTGCCATTTTAAGATCTCTGCTCATGAACAGTGACACTGTGATTTTCTTAATGTGTCCCATACACTGAGTTCGCACACCGACTGCGCCATTGTGTGCTACATGGGGGAAACATGTTTTGGGCAGGATGTGAAAATGACAGCTGTAGTGCTCATGAGGAGGTGCGATAAAATGCCAATGTTGAAAATCTGGAGTGAAAATATTGAAAATTCATGAAACTTTCTGATGCGTAGGGAACTGCTAGCGCCAGACTCGTAAAACAGTCATTTTTAGGAATTTTTCACCAAATTTTCAACACAGCCATTTTAAGACCTCTGCTCATGAATGGTGTCACTATGATTTTCTTAATTTGTCCCGTACATTGATTTAGCTCACCGACTAGCCATTCTACGCTACATGGGTGGAAACACATTTTGGGTGAGATGTGAAAATGACAGCTGTACTGCTCATAAGAAGGTGTGGTAAAATGGCAATGTTAAAAATCTGGACTGGAAATATTGAAAATCGCTCAAAACAGTCATTTTAGGAATTTTTCCCCAAATTTTCAACATAGCCATTTTAAGACCTCTGCTAATGAACAGTGTCATGGTGATTTTCTTAATGTGTCCATACATTGATTTCGCACACCGACTCGCCATCGTGTGCTACGCGGGTGGAAACACATTTTGGGCAGGATGTGAAATGACAGCTGTACTACTCATAAGGAGGTGTGGTAAAATGGCAATGTTGAAAATCTGGAGTGAAAATATTGAAAATTTGCGAACTTACGAAGCGTAGAACTGCAACGACGCAGTAAAAAGTCATTTGGAATTTTTTCACCAAATTTTCAACATAGCCATTTTAAGACCTCTGCTCATGAATGGTGTCACTATGATTTTCTTAATTTGTCCCTCACATTGATTTCCGAACCGACCGCGCCATTCTGCGCCATATGGGTGGAAACACATTTTGGGTGAGATGTGAAAATGACAGCTGTACTGCTCATAAGAAGGTGTGGTAAAATGGCAATGTTGAAAATCTGGAGAGAGAATATTGAAATTTGACGAACTTACGAGCCTGCGTAGAACTACATAACGACGCTCAGTAAAACAGTCATTTATTGAATTTTGGCACAAAATTTTCAACATGGAGTTTTGGGACCCCTTCTCATGGATGATGTCACTGTCATGTCAGTATTCAGGCCCAAAGGGTGATTTCGCAGTCACTGCACATTCACTGCGAAATTCCCTTGCCCGAATAACGCCATGACAGTGACATCATTCATGAGAAGGTCCCAAAACCCCATGTTGAAAATTTGGCAAAAATTCCAAAATGCCTGAGATATGCAACAAAGTTGAAACCCCCTATGTAACCCATTATACAGCTTACCGGCATTTCCTCAGTTCACGGTCGGCTTTGAAGAGTGCAGACGTGTTCCCGTCCACCAAGACTGCGCGCCAGAGTCTGGAGGTAAGTATGGGGTGAGGGGTGGGGAGGCTGGTGCGCAGGGTGGGTGTAGGTTGTGGGAAGGGGTTGGGAGATGCACCTGGACCGCTTTTGTTTTCAGGTTTAAAAAAAAGACGTCGTGGACGTTTGCCACGCTGGGGTGGGCTCCCAGCGTGGCACAAGCACTGGGGGGCTGTTCAGCTGAGGGGATTGGGCACCCCCAGCGGCCTAAGAATAGTTGCCACGCTGGGGTGGGCGCCCAGCATGGCACCTCACTACTCGGGGAGGAGGACAGCGCCAGCCGATGGGGAATTGGGCACCCCTGCCGACTATATGATTAGTTGCCATGCTGGGGTGGGCACCCAGCATCACATTTTGAAGGCTTTTGGAGGGGGAAGCGGGAACGAGCACAGCCGACGGGATTGGCCACCCCATCGGCTATACAGTGAATGCTGGAGCGTGCACACCTGTGTGGGGAAGCTGCGTGTGAGCAGCCGATATCTTATCAGTGCTCACTGAAGCATAGCTCCCCTTTCAACTGTATGCCACTGCATTTGGAGCTGTCATAGACAGCTCCAAAATGCGACCAGCTTCCCAAGGCCGCCTGCCAGCACACTGACTGAATTAGAGGAGGAGGTGACACACTCGAAATCTCAATGATGGCACTATGTTTCTTGCACATGCATGCAAGCAACATAAAAATGCAACAAGTCATTCTTATTAAGCTGAAGTAACCTTGGTTAGCATGTCCTCTTCTCCTCGCAACTCAGGGGTTGTGGTGTTCTTCAGGCAGTGACCCTTATTTTACTTATGTATAGCAGCAATCAAACTCTCCATTCCAATTTTTTCCATACCTGCTTACTCCAGTTCTAGTATACCCTGGTCCCCAACTCTGCTGCAACTGGCAACTTGACCCTCCTTAATTCATTTTCATTACAAATCAGGTTTACAACCTTTGAGTCAGAGACTCATTTACAAAAGGCATCTCATCACAGGAGGGCAGACATCAAGACAGTTATTACAGTATAGATTAAAACAGAGGATAACATTACAGGTGCAGTAAAGGAGCATTTAACATAGATACACTTAGGTTACATAATGTAGTAGTTTGTAAGTTACTTAGGTTACATAATGTTACAAAATTGTGAGTTACAATCATGGATATAGTAGGTCCTCAGAAGACAGTGGTTTACATCCCTATTTGGACCTAGTAGGGAAGGAGTGGGTCTGGGGGAGGAAGAGGCTGTCCAGTGGACACTTGTCAAGCCAGGGGGCAATGCAGGTGGGAACCACAGGTTACAACACGGGGTTAGTTGCACCTACAACAGTGGGTATTAAAGATATGGTTCCAAAGGGCTGTTTTGAAGGAGCCAATTTTTGTACGTTGGAGATGAAGTTAGGGAGGGAGTTGAACCAGGTGGGGGCTTGGTACAGGAAGGATCTCAGGGCAAGAGAGGTCTTGGTTCTGGGCACCTGGAAGGTGGCCTTAACAGAGATTATGGGTGGTGATGGACGATGATGACTGCTCTAGGCAGGTGGAGACCCCGGGTGAGGGAGAGTCCTAGCAGTGATTTCTTAGCGTAGAAGGCAGGTCTGGTAGAGCAGTCACTCCTCAAAGTTGAGCAGATTGGTGGTAGTATAGAGAAGGCAGGTGTGAGTGTGGCTGGGGGCATTGGTTAGGAGCCTACAGGCCTAATTGATGGAGAAGTTGAATTTTGGAGAGGGCAGTGTTGTCAACTCAGGCGTAGATGGACAAGCCATAGTCCACAAGGGACAAGATGGAGGAGGCGATGGCCAGTCTGAGGGCAACCTGAGGCAGGCAGTCCCTGTGCTGGTATAGCAGGCCAATCTGAGAGTTTATGGTGGCTGACAGGGCATTGATGTGGGCGTTGGAAGGAGAGGGCAGTATCGACGTGATGCCTAGGTACTTGTATGTGGTCACTTGTTCTAGCGGGTGCAGAGTGCTAGGGATAATCAAGATGGGGCTATTTTTTAGCTTTATTTTGGTGGTGGGAGAAGAGCATTGATTTGGTTTTCTTTAGGTTAATGACCAGTCTGCGGTCATGAACCACCTTCGGCTTGTTGTAAGCTTGCTGGAGGGATAATTGGAGGAAGGTGGGACTGGGATGTGAGGCAACGAGGACTGCATCATCAGCATAGAGGAGCATTTTACTAGTACATGAGCTGGGGAGGTGTTGAGGTATAGACTAAAAGTACTGGGCCCAGGATGGATCCTGAGGGACCCGGAGTGAACGGAAGAGTGCTGGAGAGGGCAGCTGATCTTGACACGCTGGGATCTAGCAGAGAGTTAGCTAGAGAACCAGGAAATGGGACCGCCAGAGAAGCCAAGTTGGTGGAGAGAGTCGAGTAGCAGGGGATGACAGACAGTGTCAAAGGCCTTGGAGAGGTCAATGAACAATGCTCCTGCAAGGCTCACAGTGAGAGCAGCATGCAGGTGTTGGGAGAATTCCAGGACAGCCGTGGTTGTACTATGTCCTGGGCAGAAACCATGCTGCTCTGGACACATAATGTTGTACTTGGTTAGGTATTCAGAGAGCTGGATCAACACCACTTTTTCACTTAAGAACTGAGCTTAATGCCACACTTAGGTTGCAGGTTCAAATCTGTCAAAAATTACTCTCACACTTCCAGGTACATAATTGTGGTCCACAAATCAAAACTGTGATTGATGTCCACCAGTGGGGACAGAGTCCTCTATGCAGTCTGCTGCCAGCCCTATGATTTTGCAATCAGCTCCTCAGATACCTGTCACCACACCGAGACTGATTCCACCTCCACGGCACCACTAAATCTTCTCAACTCTTGACTACACCTCACTTTCCTGTTCTTCCTTCCAAATTCATCTTCCAAGGATTCAGCATGGACCATGAGCAGCCTCACAAGGAAAAATTAACATGGCTGAGCTACCCACACCTACACAGCAGCAAATCATAACTGCCGTGGACCTACTCAAGCTCTGCTACTCTTGCATCAGTCCCCCAACAATACTAGCTGAAAGGAGTTATGTAACAAGAACCAGCACGAGTCAAGATGCCATGTGGCCACTAACTTTCGGCTTTGTAGTGGGTGGCATCAGTTTGCTGCCCTTCTATCGAGCATGTATGCCATGGCATACTTAAAATATCAATAGCTATGTCCTTGCTTTGTGTGACTTCATGGCATAGCTAGCATTTCTATGGCTGTGTGGCTGGTTTTCCTGATTTCTGCAGCAAGCACTAATTTCTGTGGTCAGCCCTGATTTCTTCACCACTGCTGCAACTGCAGAGTCGCAGAAAACATGGGGCCCTGCCTTAGTTAGACCTCAGTGGTAGGAAAATAATGGAATCACTTCTGAAAGAAAGAATTTTGAGTACCCAGTGGCCAGCATTGCACAGGTCCCAAGGCAGCATGCATTCACAGTGAGAAGGTCATGTCAGATGAATCTAATAGATTCCTTTGATTGGGTGACCAAAGTAGTAGACCAGGGAGGGGCTGTGGACATGGCCTACCTAGACTTTAGGAAAGCAGTTGGCAGTCCCACACAAAGATTAAGAAACCAGTTAGCCAGCCTGGGGTGGGTCCCAGGGTGGTAGCCTGATAAAAAATTTGCTGGACAACAGGACACAGAAGGTAATAGTAAACAGAGTCCACTTTAAAGAAAGGGGGTTACTAGCAGGGTACTGCAAGGTTCAGTACTGGGACTGGTCCTCTTTACTGTCTTTATAAGTGACATTGTGGAGGGACTGGAAGGAAAAGTATGCCTCTTTTCAGATGACACAAAGATCTGCAACAGGGTTGATACACAAGGGGAGTGGAAACAAAGAGAAGGGACTTGACAAGGTTGGAGGAATGGTCAAAAGTACAGTATGGCAGCTTAGATTCAATGCAAAAGAAGTACAAAGTAATGCACCTGGGAAACAAAAACCCAGGGGAGGAGTACACAATGGTGGGTACTAACAACAACAAAAATGGAAAGGGACCTGGGGTAGTCATATCAGATGACCTAAAGGAGGCAAGCAATGTGAAGGCAGTAAGTAGGGCAGGAGGATACCGGGATGCATAGGGAGAGGCATCACCAGTAGAAAACAGGAAGTTGTTATCCTGTATACAGACAGTTGGTGAAACCCCCATCTGGAGTACTGTGTGCAGTTCTGGAGACCCTATCTCCACAAGGATATAGACAGGATGGAGGCAATCCTGAGGAGGTCAATAAAATGGTGCAGGGTCTGCACCAGAAGTCAGATAAAGAGAGACTAGAGGAGCTAATATGCATACCTCGAGGAAAGGAGGAGAGGGACACATGATAGAAACTTTCAGGTATCTCAAGGAATCAACAAAGTCCAAGAGGGTAGCATCTTTCAGAAAAGTGATGTGCAAGAACAACGGGGCACAATTTGAAGATAGAGGGGGATGGCTCTAGGGCAACGTGGAGGAAGTATTTTTTCATGAGAGGGTGGTGGATGCATGGTATGGCCTTCCTGAGGAGGTTGTGGGGTCAAAAACAGTGGTGGTATTCAAGAATGCATGGGACAGACATAAGGCAATTCTGATATGGGTAGGAGGAATTAGGCTGTTGGTTAACCAGGATCTGCAGCTTATCCAATAGGTAGGAAATGAGCAGACTGGGTGGACCAAGCAGTTCTTATCTGCCATCAAAGTCTATGTTTCTGTGGGTGTTCATGGCTATATAAAGGATCACACATTTGAACCTAGGTGCCAACATGGTAGCAAACACTTGATGGCAGGTTTCCATGACTGTGGAGAACATTACATAAAGTTCTGCATTGAGATGATTAACAAGGTTAGTGACCTCTTGTGTACTGAATGTGTTGTCAGCCAAAACCATTGTAATGATCTTTGAGAATATACACAGCTGGAATAACCTGACTAAGTAAGGCTGTGAAAGCACTTAGATCATGTGTACTCTTCTCAAATGATGCGAGAACCTTCACCATGCCCTCAAGAACTAACCAATGATGATGTCCTAGGACCCTTCTAGTGTCTGCCTCTATAGACATTTTGTGTAGTGCCCGCTTTTGCTCCAAGAGTCGTGAAAGTATCAAGTATGAAGAATTCCACTGAGTGCTAACATCTTGTATTACATGATGTTGGGGCGACAAGGCATTCCTGAACTTCTCGTAATTTGTTAGTGGCTTTCACAGAGTGATGGAAATGGCTGCAGATGGAACAGGCTGTGGATAATATGTTGTTTGTCATACTACTGCTATGCAGTGCGGAGTCACCACTAAATTTAATGTGCGTGCAAAGCATTGAATACTCACAAAATGGCCGTCATTGATGGCTTTCACCATGTTTGTGCAATTGCTGGTAACAAAAAGCCAACTTTTAACTTGGTGTTAACACTAGTCCAAGACCACAATAAATCTTGCAGGAACATGAGAATATTATGTGCTCTGGGGTCTTCCTCCATGAGCTGACCAAATGAGACTACCAGATTGTTGAGGGGGCAGGGTGAGGCACAAGGTGATGCATCAGAAACAGCACCAGCAGGGTGTTGCACACACCAGTGTGCAGTTAAGGAGAGAAAGACATGCAGGGAGTTATAGCTAGTGCAGATATCTGATGTGCAGTGAAAACACCACTAACAGCCTCTGCAAGACAGAGCAACAACAGCAGATTGCACGCCATCATACAGTCGTGGCAATATAGTTAGAAAAAGCAGTTTAAGATGGGATCTGATAACGTGGGTGCAAATAGTTGAGCAGCTGTCGGAAGTCAGTATCTTCCACAATTGACATAGGCTGGGGATCCAATGCTATCATCTCAGCAATCAGCTGTGTGATTTGCTGTGTCTGTTGGATGTGAAGCATGATACTTTGTTTGTACATGCAGATCGTCCATTATTGGAAGTGCCATGGGAGACATCGATGGGGATCGCTTCAACAACTGTGGTGTGTGAAGTGCGACTGTCTCTGCCTTGTAGTATCAGTAGAGTCAAAGTGACCACCAGAATAGAGGCTGGACTCTGTGTTGGTGAGGAGGAAGGAATGCCGTGACCACTGGATTGCTGTAATCAGATCTGTCGTCGGTACCACCACCACTGCCATCTGTGCATGCCTGTCCACGGAGGGGTTTAGTCTTGAGTGAAACCAAGGGTCCTGATCCAGACCCAGATGAGCTTCGTACACTTGAGGTGCTTCAGCTTCAAGTTGTTCTGTAATGATGTTGTGGTAAAGTTAGACAGTGATTTCCCTTAGCTTATAGTGGCATTGCCAAAAGAACAGACTACCTTCTTGTGTCCTCCTTTAACACAGTGAAATGCAGCCACACAGCACTTTTAACACTGTGTTACCAGTTATTCTGCTAGCACCATGTCCCCAGTTGTTTTTCAACAGATGTGCCTGTTTTGTCCTGATGTTCTTGCTCTGTGACCACTGCCCTGATGGTGCCATGCCAGTGCTGCCATCACTTGGCTGTCTTTCAGGCTATGATAGAGCCTGACAAAGAAATGTTAGTTTTGCTTGTTTGGTCTTCTTAGAGACAGGGGATCCATACCCTTACTGCTACTTCTATTACCCTTGCTAGTAGTGCTACACCTAGAGGCTGTTTTGCCAGCCACCTTTTGTTCTGCCCTCAGGGTACATAGTGTACTCTACCTCATCTTCAAAGTCACTCACATGTACCCCTGACGAAGAAGATGACGTGTCACTGGACAATTCATCATGTGGAGGAAATACTCAGAACCAGATGACTGGTCACCCTCTGCAACCTTTTCAGGAGTACTGAGAAGCTGAGGACGTGGAGTCATAACTGTATCAACTGTAGTGGTCATACTGGTAATATGCACATGGCAGGATACCAGACTGTGGTGGTGATGGTGTTACAGTAGTGGCAATGTGGCAGGATTCATAGTGTCAGCAGTGACTGGAGTGCAGTCACAGTTGCAGGACTGTCTGTAATAATCATGCTGCCCATTGTTGTGGAAGAGGAGACAGGGTCTCTATAGTGGTGGTGGTGGTGGTAATGGCAGATGTGATGATACTGGTGAAGATGGGGACACATTGGTGGTTGTGGTGGGAGTTGTGATGGTATTGGTGAGAGATGGAGGGCTTATTGGTGGTTGTGGTGGGAGTCGAGAACAGTGTCCTTCTGCTTGTGCTTCTTGTATCAATTTGTCCTGTGTCAGCCACAGTACTACTGTTACTGAAAGACATAGGCTTGGAAGGGTAAATATAATTTTGGGTGTTGAAATGGACTGACCATCGCTCACGTTCAGGTTCAGCATCACCGACCTGTTCCTCCATTGTAGATTTGCTTGGGCTGGACCAAAAACGTTTTTCCCACCTCTACCTGTCATTGTCTTTGTCAATGCCAACAAGTTCTAAACACTCTCAAGTACTTAATACTTTGTAAATGTACAAAAGTTCTGTTTTATTGTAGCACCAAAAATTATTGCAAGCAGCACCTGCTGCAGTACTGCTTTATTTTAGCATCGAAAAATTACAGCAAGCAGCGGGCATGAGGTGTGCACACACAGCAAGCGTCACTACCTAGCCCTAAACCATGGTGGGTGAGAGTGCAGTCAGCCAACTGCCCTCCGAGACTGCTGGTCATTACTGACTTTCATGAAACACCAGCCCAACCTCAGATTACACCACAAATATTTCTCACAGAGATTTCTGCAGCAGAACTACTGCAATTCACTTTTTAATTTGTGAACGCATGCAAGTTCTGCTGTATTTCAGTACAAAAATGGTTGCAAACAGCAGTACTGCTTTATTTTAGCACAGAAAGATTACTGCAAGCAGCGCAATGCAGGGCAGGTGAGGGTGTGCACACACAGCAAGCACCACAACCTAGCCCCTAAACTATGGGGGATGGGAGTGCAGTCAGCCGACTGTCCTCTGAGACTGCTGGCGGCTACTGACTTCCGTGAAACCCCAGCCCAACCTCAGATTACACCACAAATATTTCTTACAGAGATTTCTATGGCAGAGTTACTGCAATTCACTTTTATGTTTTTTTTATTTGTAAATGCACACAAGTTCTGCTGTATTTCAGTACAAAAATGGTTGCAAGCAGCAGCTGCAGTACTGTTTTATTTTAGCACAGAAAAATTACTGCAAGCAGCATGCACACAGGGCAGGCAGGGTGTGCTCACACTGCAAGCATCGTTACCTAGCCCTAAACTGTGGGGATGGGGCGCAGTCAACCGACTGTCCTCCATGACTGCTAGTGGCTGCTACTTTTATGAAACCCCATCCCAACCTCAGATTACACCACAAATATTTCTCACAGAGATTTCTGCAGCAGAACTACTGCAATTCGCTTTTTTTTGTAAATGCACACATGTTCTGCTGTATTTCAGTACAAAAAGCATTTGTCAATGCCGAATGTTGTCGCGTGGCATTGGCAGTAGGAGTGGCATAGCTAAAGATGCATAGTGCTGTGATTTTGTTAATGTGTGCAAAGGTGATTTTGCACAGCGAGCACGCCATTGTGCGTCACAGCTGCAGAAACACATTTGGGCAGGCTGTAAAAAATGCCAACTGGACTGCTGATAAGGTGATGTGCACAAATGCCAGTGGTGAAAATGTGGCATGAAAATATTGCAGATTGACGAGTTACAAGGAGTCGTGGAAACTGCGCAATGCACGCTTGCAACACAGTCATTGTATGGAGTTTCGCACCAAATTTTCAACATAGGCATTTAGGACCTCTGCCTCATGAATAGTGTCATCATCATTTCTCAAACTGTCCCAAAACTGATTTTGCACAGCGGCCGGCAATTGCTGCCGGACGGGCGGAAGCACATTTAAGGCAGCTGCAGTGTTCATAAGGAGGTATGGAAAATGCCAATGATGAACAGCTGGAGTGAAAGTATTACAGATTCACGAAGTCATAAGTGTGCGTGCAAACTGTGCAATGCATGCTCATAAAACACTAATTTTATTGACTTTCATTCCCAAATTTTCAACATAGGCATTTTAGGGCATCTGCTAATGAACAGTGTCACTGTCATTTTCATCATGTGTCTTGAACACGGACTTTCCACAGCGACCATGCTATTCTGCGTCGGAACTGCGAAAACAGATTTTGGTCAGGATGTGAAAATGACAGCTGTACTGTTCATTAGGATGTGCAGAACAATGGCACTGTAGAAAATCTGGAATGAGAATATTAGAAGTTTGTGAACTGACGAGCGTGTGTGCAAACTACGCAATGCACGCTTGTAACACAGTCATTTTATGGAGTATGGTCACCAAATTTTCAGCACAGGCATTTTAGGACCTCTTCTCATGAACAATGTCACTGTCATTTTCGTAATGTGTCCCAACACTGATTTTGCACAGCAAACGTGTTATTCAGCACAGAAAAAGCGAAACACATTTTGGCAAGGATGTGAAAATGACAGCTGTACAGTTTACAAGAAGGTGTAGTAAAATGCCAAATTTGAGAATCTAGCGTGAAAATATTGCAAATGTGCTAAGTTACGAGCATGCGTTGCACAGTTGCTATGTACTTGTAAAACAGTCATTTTATGGAGTATTGTCACCAAATTTTCAACACAGGCATTTAGGACCTCTACTCATGAACAGTATCACTGTCATTTTTGTAATGTGTCCTGAACACTGATTTCGCAGGCGACCGCGCTATTCTGAGCCGATGCGAAACACATTTTGGCCAGGATGTGAAAGTGATAGCTGTACAGTTCACAAGAAGGTGTGGTAAAATGGCAATGTTGAGAATCTGGCATGAAAATAGTGCGACTGCTAACTTATGAGAGTGCATTGCACAGTTGCTACGCACGTCAGAATCAGTCAATTTGTGGAGTATTGTCACCAAATTTTCAACACAGGCATTTTAGGATCTCTGCTCATGAACAGTGTCACTGTCATTTTGTAATGTGTCCCAAACACTGATTTCGCACTATGACAGCGCTATTCTGTGCGGAAGTGCGAAAACATATTTGGCAGGGATGTGAAAATGACAGTTATTCGGTTTACAAGAAGGTGTGGTAAAATGCCAATGTTGAGAATCTGGCGTGAAAATACTGTGAATTCGCTAACTTACGAGTGTGCATTGTGCAGTTGCTATGCGATCATAAAACAAGATCATGTTTGGATTTTCCTACAAATTTGCAACTATAGGGTTTTGAGACCCCCTCATGAACAGTGGCACTGTCATTTCGCTACGCGGTCCTGAAAGGTAATTCACGCAGTGACTGCGAAATCACCTTTTGGGACCGAATAACACCATGACAGTGCAAGAATTCATGAGAAGGGGTCCCAAAACCCCATGTTGAAAATTTGGGGTCAAAATTCACAAAATGTCTGAGATATGCAGCAAAGTTGCAAAACCCTATCTATTACATTATACAGCTTACCAGCATTTCCTCAGTTCGCGGTCATCTTTGAAGAGTGCAGATGTGTTCCCGGTCCACTGAAGATTGTTGTGCTGGACTCCAGAGGTAAGTATCGGGTGAGGGGCAGTGTGGGGAGGAGGGTGCACAGAGTGGGTGCAGGTGGGGGAGGGGCACGGAGACTACGAGGACCGTTTTCATTTTACAGGTTAAAAACAGAAAAAACATTGCGAGACAGTTTTTGTTTGCAGGGCATTTGGCACGCTGGGTGGGCTCCCAGTGTGCCATCTAGTGTTGGGGGTGTCTGTAGCCGATGGGGATTGGGCACCTCGCCCACAAACAACACGGGGAATTTATGCTGACGGAGACTGGGCACCTCTGCTGGCACACAAAGAAGGGTGGGGTGCAGAGCCGAGGGGATTGGGCACCTCGGCATTAAACAATTGGGGTGCTTTATGCCGACGGGGAGTGGGCTCCCCATTGGCACATTCACAGGGGCAGGAGAAGCCAACAGGAGGATTAGGCACCCCGAAGTCAGCAGGTCTCGACGCAGTGTCCTGCCATGTACATAATGGCGTTAGCACGGCAAGAAAAGCACCACTGCATCTGACCAGCCTTGCTCGGATTGCAGCGGACCTTTCTTAGATGTGCTCACCACATTATGTATGCATGGTGTGGCACCAGCATGCAGGCTGATTGGGGAATGAGGGCGCGCCTACTGGTGTGTGCCCTGCATTCGCCAACAGCGACAATGCCTCTAAAGCTGCACTGTCCACGATGGCCTGGCTGCGCAAGCACGTCAACATAAAATGGTTGTAAGCAGCAATACTGCTTTTCTTTCACACAGAAAAATTACTGCAAGCAGCATGCATACAGGCAGTTGAGGGGTGTGCACACTGCAAGCGTCGCTACCCAGCTCTAAACTGAGGGGGTGGGAGTGCAGACAGCCAACTGTCCTCTGAGACTGCTGGTGGCTACTGACTTTGTGAAAACCCAGCCCAACCTCAGATTACACCACTGGTCATCCTCTGCAGCCTTTTCAGGAGTACTGAGAAGTTGAGAAGCAGGAGGCATAACTGTAACTGTATAACATAGAGAATAGTGGATGGGCATCCATGCTACAACCAGCCTGTTGTGCCACAGAGGGGTTCTGATAACATCTGACCTCGAGAGGCGGCTCGAGAGGTCCAATGTATCAGAACCTCAAGGTGGCATAAAAAGGTTGGTTGTGCATGAGGATGTCATCCACTATTTTATATAGTATAGTGTCCCTGAAAATCACTTACAGTTCTTTTTAGAAGCCTTTTACTTTTGTGTGTGACAAAATGTTCAGTGGTAAAGGGTGGTTGCCGACTGGCTGCTAAGCAGGAGGCATGGCTACATGTCTAGTGCGCCTTCCTATTGGCTGGCAGGTACATTGGGAGGGTTAAAAAAAAACATGGCGATTACACGCCGCTAAGCGTAGACAGCTGTGGGAGTAGGGGGTCATTTTTAATTTTAATTTTATTTTCAAGTCCAAATATCTGGTTGATCCTGCATTTCCTCATATCTAGTTGATCCTGCATCTTGTAAGGCTCTGATGTGACTGTCACACGGAGTGTGGATCCATCTGTTTCTGCCACTATGGTAGTGATGTGCATGGAACTCTGAGAGTTTTCAAAATGTTGTTCTGCTGCAGTAGGGTATTATCACATTCCATGACCTTTTGAACTGCAGCAGAACAACATTTTGAGAACCTCCAGTTTCCATGCACAACAATGGTCCACTGTACACTATAAATATTTCTTACAGAGATTTCTATGGCAGAACTACTGCAAGTTACTTTTTTATTTGTAAATGCACACAAGTTCTACATAGAAACATAGAAGCTGATGGCAGATAAGGACCATAAGCCCATCCAGTCTGCCCATTTCTTTTTCTACCTTATAAATGTGCCATCGGCCTTTTGCTCTGTCAGTGGCCTATCTACTCATACTCATCTGTATTGCTCCCTTATGCCTATCCCATGCATGTTTGAAGCCCTGCACTGTATTCATGCACCACTTCCTGAGGTAGGCTGTTCCATGCATCCACCACCCTTTCTGTGAAAAATAATTTCCCACATTCCCCTTAATCAGCCTCCTCTAATCTCATGCTGTGTCCTCTTGTCCTGCTATTTTCTTATATTTAAACATGTTAGACTCTTTCACCTTGTTAATGCCCTTAAAGTGTTTGAATGTTTGATCATATCACCTCTCTCCCTCCTTTGCTCAAGGGTATACATACTGGGCTCCGTTAATCTGTCCTCATATGTCTTCTGATGCAGTCCCTGCAAGACTGTGGTTGCCCTTCTCTGGACTGCCTCAATTTGGTTAATGTCCTTGTGAAGATGTGGCCTCCAGTACTGCGCAGTACTCCAGATGAGAGCCTAACTAGTGTCTTGTAAAGAGGGATTATTACCTCCTCTTACGACTTGTGATACCCCTACTAATACACCCTAACATCCCCTGGACTTACCTACTGCTTTAGAGGTCTGCTTGGATGATTTCAGGTCATTGGTGATGATGATGCCCAAGTCTCTTTTTCCTTTGTGACTGCCTGCAACTCCTCCCAGCCTATAGGTGGCTTCAGGGTTCTCTTCCCTATGTGCATGATCTTGCACTTCTTTGCATTAAATTCCAGTTGCCACTCTTCTGGCCATTTTGCTAGTTTATCCAGATCTCGTCTCATTCTGCCCACCCCATCTGGATCATCTACTCTGTTGCAGATCTTGGTGTCATCTGCTAACAGACAAGCCTTACCCTCTAGTCCATCTGCAATGTCACTAATGAAGATATTGAAGAGGACTGGCCCCAGGACTGATCCCTGAGGTACCCCACATGACTTGCATCTCTTCTGATTGCATACCATTTACCACCACTCTCTGTTTTCTGCCCGTCAACCAGTTTTTTTTTAATTTTATTTTTATTGAAATAATCAGTTTTACAACCTTTGAGTCAGGGACTCGTTTACAAAGGTACCTCATCATTGGGGAGGGAGACAACAATTAAGTGAGGTTTAAGACAGAGGTTACATACAGGTGAGATACATAAATACGTAGAGTTTCAGGCAACAATTATACAGGTACATGCATATGTTGGGTTACACGCATCATTATATAACATCATTACATCAGTATATAACTTTGCCACCCAGTTGACCAACTTCTGACCCACCCCAAGCCTACCCAGCTTATTTATCAATCTTCTATGTGGAACAGTGTCGAAAGCTTTGCTGAAGTCAAGGTAGGCAATATCAACTGCTCCCCCTTGGTTCACCACTCTGGTTACCCAGTCAAAGAAATCTATGAGATTAGTTTTACAGGACCTTCCTTTGTAAACCCATGCTGTCTTGGATCCTGTGCTCTTATGGATTCCAGGTGTTACACTATCCTTTCCTTAAGAAGTGCCTCCATAATCTTGCCTACTACTGAGGTAAGACTGACTGGTCTGTAGTCCCCTGCCTCCTCCCTACCACTCTTGTGGAGCGGGATCACATGAGCCCTTCTCCAGTCTTCTGGGACCTCTCTATGCTCAAGATTCACTAAACAGTTCTGCTAATGGCTCTGCTAATTCCACCCTTAGCTCCTTAAGTACCCTGGGATGTATGCCATCAGGTCCCATTGCCTTGGCCACCCTGAGCTTAGTGAGCTCTTGTAGGACCCTTTCCTTTGTGAAGGAGTAGTGCTCACCTCCTCCCCTTCCCCCGTGTCCATGGTGCTAGGCTGTGGGCCCTGCCCTACCTTCTCTTCAGTAAATACTGAGCAAAAGTATCTATTTAGGATAGATGTTTTACAGGGTCCTCCTCCTCACATGCCCCTTTTCTCCTTTGAGGTTAGCAATATCCCTCTGGACTTTCTCCTTTCACTAATGTATCTATAGAAAGTCTTGTCACCTTCTTTTACTGTCCGTGCCAGTGTTTCCTCAGTTTGGGACTTTGCCTGCCTTACTGCCTTCCCTGCTTCCCTTAGGGCAGTTTGGTATGCCTCCCTATCTTCATCCTGTTGTGTTCCCTTATATTTCCTGAAGGCCAGCCTTTGGCTCTGATGTTTTCTGCTACTGTATTTGAGAACCAAAGTGGTTTCTTCTTCTTTGCACTTCCTTTTCTGCCTAACACAATGGGATGTTGCTTTAAGTATTGCATCCTTAATGCTTGCCCACTTTGCCTGTACCCCTCACATGTGTTTCTTTTTGTCAGGGCTAGCTTAACTCTGTTGGCCATCTTATCAAAGTCAGCTCCTCTGAAGTCCCATATTTTGCCTTGGAATGGATGATTTAGATGTAGTGCCAAATTGGACCATACCATGTGATGGTCACTGGCCCTTCTACCTGGATCTGTGATCTCTTCCCTGTTAGTCAGTACTAGATCTAGGATAGCCTTGTCTCTTGTGGGTTATTGTACCAGTTGTCTGAGGCTCTCCCTGCAGGACTCCACCATGTGTCTAGTTCTGGCAGATGTTCCTGCTGGTATTGACCAATCTGTATTCGCATGTTGAAGTCTCCCATTATCAGAACCTCCCTTTAGCAGTCATGTTTTGTATATCTTCTAACAGTAATGTGTCTATGTCCTCCCCTGGTCTAGGGCCTGTACACAACCCCAGTTCTTATGGCTGTCCCATTTCCTGTTTCCAGGGTGACCCACAGTTCTTCTGGCTTCTTATGTGTATTCTGAATTTCTGCAGCTTTGATATTTTCATTGACATATAGGGCCACTCCACCCCCTTTTGCACCTCAGTCTCTTCTGAACAGTACATAGCCAGGTACTGAAGTCTCCCAAGTGTGGTTACTGGTAAACCACGTCTCACTAATTGCTACTATGTCCAGTTTAGCCTCTGACATTATTGCCTGCAGGTCTGGGATCTTATTTCCCAGGCTGTGAGCATTTGTGTACATGATTTTCCATTGGCCAGATTTGCGTGTGTTAGTTGTTGGGTGAGGGTTTGGCATTTCCCTGTGCATCGTATGGGGAGATGGACCTTTTTCTTACCTGGTGATGCAAATAAACTGCAAACATGCTGAATCCTTGTTTGACCACTAGCTGAGGGGAGGGTGTTCTTCCCATTCGTATGAGGTGCTGCACCCCTCTCCCATTTGCTAGTTTAAATATTCTGCAAAGACGTCAAACTTCTGCTCCAATGCACTGACTCCTCCTTAGTCAGATGCAGTCCATCAAATTTAAAGAACTTTCACTCCCAGAACTGTTGCCAGTTCCTACAAATCTTGTCCTTTTCCTGGCACAGACCTTGAGCCACATGTGTAGCTCCCCTATCTCCCTTCTCTGACCTTCTGTCCATCTGCCCCCCTCCGCACTGGCAGGATCTCAGAGAAGGAGATGTCGGACAAAATGGATGATAGTTTGTCACCCAGCCTGGTCAGGTGTTCCTTGGTCTCCACAACTGACCTACTGGTGAGATCATTAGTCCCTATGTGTACGAGGATGTCAATGTTGTCTCCTGCTTTGTGAACAATTTAGCTGTCTGGTCAGTGTCTTCTCCACGCTGATGTATCTGGAGACATTTGACCATTACCCTGGCTGAGATGGGTATCAACTCCCAATCATGGAGTCTCCTATGATCAGAAGTTTTTGGATTTCCTTTTTGCTTTTTGTTTTGGTTCCTGATTTGGGCGTAGTTTTGTTGTGCTAGCTCCTGTGCTGCAGTGTCCTGCTCTGCAGGTCCTCTTCCCTTTGTTTAATTTCAGAGATAGAGGCAGATACCTGTTTTTAGTGTTTATATGATTTTGGGGGTAGTATGTTGAGAGCACAGAGTGGTGGGGCACCCGATTTGCCCTCCTAACCACCTGCCAACCTCCTGGACCAACTACCCTCTGCAGTCGAGGTTCTTCTGTTGGATGTTGGGAAATGGTGGTGGTTCTTATAATGTATTTCCTCTTGACTATGAAATTTGAGGTGCACAACTCTGCCCATGCTGCCCGGAGCTGAGCCCTAAGTTCTCCAATGGCCCAGCATGTAGTACAGTTTCCTAAATCCTGTAAGATTGGCCTTCTAAAATGTGTTCCACAGTACCTACAGTTAATGATATCCATTTCAGATAGGTTGCTGGGTTTATAACCTGGTCTGAATAATTAGAAGGAAGAAAATGCAAGTAATGGTTTGATTTTGTGTTTTGTTTTCATGATAACTTGTTATAACAAGTTAAATTATTAGTGCCTCTGAAATGAGCTCACCTTGTGGATGCCCCACTGATCCACCCCTTCCTGCTTTGCCACAGAAAATGTCACAATTGTGGTACCCTATAAAAAGGAGTGTAGTGTGGGGTGGTTGGGGATGGGGTGGGTGGCTGGACCCTTCCCCCGCCGAAAAGAAGAACCACAGATGAAAGAACAAGGAGGTAAGAGCAGAAACAATCAGTCAACAACAAATGCAGCAACCCTGAAAGCTTGTCCTAATGTTAGATAAAACTGTAAAACCTGTAAAGCACCATCTGTAATAATTTCAGAGAAGATATACCCTGTAAGAAACACTTTGCTACAGAGAAAAATAAAGCAGTAACAGAAGATATACCTTGCAAAAGACAAATTGAATCAGAAGATTACAGCAGTAATCTGTTACACATACCTGTAGGCACACCTTGTAATAATGCAGAAGAAGGTATACCAGCAACAACAATCTGAATCAGAGAAAAATAAAGCAATGAAATGTTAGCAACAAACAGTACAATTCCTGTGAGTACAAAATAAAAATAACAACACACAGTAAATCTGCTTAGCCAGAAGAAGTCTTAATCCTTTTCTCTTGCTCTGGTAAGGTTCTCTGCTCTGTCCTTTCAAGCAATCTTAGAAGGAAAGAGCTCAGGTGAAGCTAGGTGCCTTGGCCAGCAAACCAAGTCTTCTACCTCAAGTTCTGCTGTATTTCAGACAAAAAAATGGTTGCAAGCAGCAGCTGCAGTACTGCTTTAATTTAGCACAGAAAAATTACTGCAGGCAGCATGCACCAGGGCTGGTGAGGATTGAGCACAATGCAAGTGTTGCTACCTAGCTCTAAACCATGGGGATTTGGAGTGCAATCGCCAACTGACCTCAAGATTTATGGCTATAGCTACTACTGGGTTTTGTGAAACCTGAGCGCTTCCCCCCACCCCAGAAATACTTATTATTTACACCACTAAATTAAAGGCTTTTTTTTTTAACCAGTACAGTTCAGCAGTCAAGGTAGAAGTTAGAACTATTGTAATTAAGGAGATAAACTGCAATGTAAGTCTCTCTGCAGCTCCTCCTGGCAAAATAAATCAGACAGTTTCTCTGAGGAAAATACAAAAGGCCTCACACCACTATCAGCCCCTGAAATGTAGTTATACTAGTTTCTCTCTGCAGTGCCTAGTAAACATTTAATTATCTGCAAAACTCTCTGCATCCTTACTGCCCCTCCATGCACTCCGATCCTCCAATGAGGGATTGCTAGAGATTCCCACAGTATGGCTAAAAACATTTGGCGCGCGATCTTTTTCCTTTATGGCTCCTACCCTGTGGAATTGTTTACCTCACCAGATATGAGATAGTCTGACTGCCAAGGGTTTTAAAGTTAACCTTAAAACACATCTCTTTCTTCAAACTTTTAATGGTACCTGATTTCCTGCTGTTTATGGATCTGTATTATCTTGTTTGTAACGTTGAATTGTTTTTATGGATATTGTTCAGGTGCCCTATGCCCTGGAAGGTTGCCTTTTATGAATAAAATGATGATGATGAAAAAAAATCAATACATCAGACAATTTATCCAGGAAAAAAACTCCCAGTGCTCCCACTACTACTAGGTGCTAAAGACACAGGGGCAGATTCAAGATGAAGGTGTAACTTGCATGATTGTAGAGTTACACCATTCGCTTCCTACTCCAGGGACCCTATGCTACATTCCAGGAGTGGCAGGGTCCCGGCACTTGCTCACATGCCGGATATGCTAGGTGTAGGCTACCGCCACATGCCTGGCATATATAACACACATGTCACAAATTATGCCCATGACAGGCAGCCCCTCTGAAGCCCCTCCACCCCTGGACCACCTCAGCACACACCAGAGTGCATGGGGGCTGGACAGACAACACAGATGTGTGGAGGTGTGCACCAGAAACAAACCCCTGGGGGTCCAAGATGATCGGGAGTTGGGGGCAGGGATGTGCCTGAGGGGGTCTGGGGACAGTATGGCATGGTTTCCATGGCACTGTGTGGGTGGCATCCGATGGTGCCAGCTGTCGGATGCCACTTAGGACAGGTAGGAGCTGCCATAAGACCGCAATGCCAGTACACTTTTGGAATGGCACTTGTGAGTTACAACAGCCACCCTCCTAGAATTGGACTAGGTTGCTGTCATAACCCGCATTTGTGCCAGGCATTGTGGTCTGCAGCATGATGGTGGCATAACCCGCGGCTGTCACAGCCCGCATCTCGTTATGTGTGCAAGTCACCACTTGAATTCCAACTGGTGTACTGCCTGGGGTAACTCATGGGATATGCCAAGGGGTTTGGAGTATCTTACCTTATGCGGTGTAGCCCATCCTGGAATCAGGCCTACAAGTACAAAACAAGATATTAAAGGTTTTGTGATGAAAATATTAGTTTGTTGCAACTCCTAGTCTCTGATGACTCAGCACTCTCTCTTCACTCTCCACTACAATCTCTCCATCAGTTATGAGAGGCCCCTGAAATGAAGGTATACTTGTTTCTCTGCAGCTGCTAGCAAAAACAAATCAGTACATCAGACGATTTATCCCCCCAAAAACCTTCCAGTTCTCCCACTAGTACTAGGCACTAAAGACATACGGTACAGAACAAGAAAATGAAGGTTTCGTGGTGAAAGTATTAGTTTTTGCAACTCCTAATCTCTGCTGACACAGAGCCTCTCCACTCTCCACTATGATCTCTCTCCACTACACATCAATGTCAAACAGTCCACGTCATCTAGCTTTGGTAAACGAACAATGATTTGCCAGCCCATACTGTGAGATTTTTTTGTATTATTTTTTTTGCTCAGTACCTTCTCCTGCCCATACCGGGCTGGGCTTGACCCCTCACCCACAGCTGCCCCCCAATGCCCAGGCTTACCCCTGGGCAGGGCTGCTGGATGGACAGCCTCCCAAGGAACATGATCTCCAGCCATGGCTTATCCCCAGGGCAGGGCCACAGGAGTGGGACCCCAGTGAACATGAGTCTCAGCAGGAGCAGCAGCAGAGGCAGGGGCATCATGAGCAGGGCCGGATTTTATATATCTGCTTTCTCCTGGGGATGGGACATGTAATGACATCAATGGGCATGCCCATTGTCTGTCCCACCTCATTTCTCATGTGGTGCCAGTCTCCGTGGATCCCCTGCCTCCACCAGGGGCCACTAATGTACTGGGCACTCCCCACTCCCCTCCAGAGAAAGAGAGCAACCACTTGGACACTCAATCCTTCTCCACCCAGCCGTCTGACTCCTGGGTCCATTTCCAAACCGGGATGTTGGTGTTGCAAGTGATGCCTTGTTTCTGTGCCAGTGGGCGACTAAGTCTGGCAAGATCTTGAAATCCAGCGGGAATGCTGAATAACGGAATATTGCTGAATAGCTGCGATATTTGGTATTTGGTTCCCGAATACCTTATACCATGTTATTTGTGGTATTCAGTATTTAATATTCATTACTTGCAGACCCTACCTTGCATTGCAGCAATAGGTAAGACAGTAACCAGGATATGTTACCAGTGGAACTGTCAGTGTTAACAAAGTGGCTAACTTTTGTTGAGGGCATTGCGAAAATGGAATGACAGACTTCCCAGGTGCAAGACAGAACAGAAGAATATACAGAGATGAGCTAGTTGGAGTATAACTGCAGCAGGTCATCCAGATCCTAGAGGTGAGGTGAATGACTAACAATTTAGCAGGCTCTGTTTTTATTTACATAACCCAGGGAGGGTCACGGACACTTTTGAAGACATACTGGTTATTTTTGCTTGACGTTGGAGTGGATCCAGACCCCCGCCACTAAGAGGCAAGACTGGAACTATACTGAATCATGGAAAGTATTATAGCCTTGTAGGATTAGTAATTTTGGTAACATCCATTGTAATGAGAAAGAAATAATGTGACCCACTGGGAATTGAACCCAGACCCCAGAATACTATCCCAGTGCTCTAACCACTGACATATAGGGTCACATAGTTGAACCACATTATTTCTTTCTCACTTTAATTTGTGATTTAAATTGCTTAGTAGTGGCTAATACTGCACCAAAGCACATCTAAATGGCATCTCTAGTTTTAATAACAGTGCTTTTGTAGTTGTATTCATACCTCTCAACCTCTTGCCTCATGAATCAGGGACAAAGCTTAAAAATCAGGGACACATCTTAAAACTGGTAATATTTACTCAGAAAGATGACAGAATAAACAGATTTGTGTTCAGATACATTTCCTGAAGAAGAACATGTATGTTGCTTTAATGTTTGACATTATTTTGTACTTTAATCCACTGTTCTGTCTCAAAATATAAATTTTAGAGACAGAGAAACAATTTGAGGCAAATTCGAGACATGCGTGAAAATCAGGGTCAGTTGAGAGGTATGGTTTATAATAATTTTAGTTTTAGGGTATTGCTAATACCACATATCTGTTATAACAAACTCTGGTCAGAGCCGATATGACTGTGGAGAGCTTTTGGGCTGCTTTTACCTATTATTTCTAATGAATTTGCACAATGCAGATCTGCTGAGAGGCAGTTTCAATGTGTTCTTCCTTTTACACATTTTACAATGTGGTCCTAGGATATACCTGCTGATTGCTATGTATTTAGCCTGGATAGTTCACAGAAGACATGGCATCTTATTTTCAGTGGGGCTCTATATCTACACAATATTATGCTGTATTAAGTAAAATCAGAACACACTGAAAACAATATTTTACATTTGGACTAGGCAGCCCTGAATAAATAAATACCTTATAAAAATGGTAAAATCTTGACTCCACTGAAAACAAGATATTACATCTAATCTGGAACATCCTGAGTAAATACAGTGCAAAATATGTAAAATGAAGATTCCTATGACAATGAGCTGTAACATCTCCCTGTGCTATCCAAGATACTAACATACTAAAATGCCAGCAGAATAGGCCTAAAGGTCTTCCTATATGCTGCTTGGTCAGCCCCCACCCTGGGAGCTGGACCTGCTGCCCCCTCGCCTGGCTTCTCCCATCCCAGTTCCAGATATTCTCACTGCATTGATTTTGCTTCTAGAACCCTTCCCCTGTACCTGTCCCACCCTCTTGAACCCCTCCATTGTCTCTGCCTCCACCAGCCCCTAGGCAGCGCATTCCATGGCTCCACCACCCTCTCAGTGAAGTAGCACCTCCTCCTTTCTCCCTGAATCTTCCCCACTCCAGCTTCCACCATGCTCTCTAGTGGCCCCTCCTCCTTCCTTGAAGCACCCTTACTGCTTAGCCCCTATTCTACCCTTCATGTACCTGAAGACCTCTATCATGTCCCCCAGTCTCTTCTCTCTTCCAATGTGTACATATTTAGCTCTTCAAGCCAAGATACAACATATAGGATAAGAAATATTTAAAGGAAATCTACTGTAAACTGAACTTCACTGTGTTCACTGACATAAACAGTTTCTTTATTGTTTTATAACATGTTAGATTACAATATTTATTTCAAATGTTGTGTCCATGAGAAGGGTGTGTACAATGTGCACACTGTGTGTGTGTGTGTGTGTGTGTGTGTGTGTGTGTGTTCTGTAGCTCAATATATTTTTTCCCAAAAAGTATAGTAAAATGCCTGCTGATTGCTATATATTTAGCATGGATAGTTCACAGAAGACCTGGCATATGTCTGAGACAGTTCTTATCAGATAGTGTTTTAAGAGATTAAAAACAGTGTAAATCTGTTTAGATTTACTGCTGGGAAAGGGTGACATTTATGAGGTATGAATCTCTCTGAAAGACAATACCTGCCCAACTGAAGCTGGTAGCAAGAAAATATTTAAATGCTAATTATTTAAATGTGCAAGTTGTTGCATTTCAAAGGGGTAAACAAATCTCCAGTTTAATAGGCAACCAATATTTAACAAGCTGTTTCAGTATCCTAATGGCCATCTGATAAGCAACTAGACTTCTGTCTCCAACATTCTAAGTAGAAAGAAGAGAGTATTTTATTTCAACTGGCATAGTGATTTATAATTGTAGAAGGATACATTGAAAACTCCAAAATGTGTTCCACAGTATTCCATTTTCCAGCTACAGACAGCAAGATGACTGTAGGCTCTGCCAACAGCCATAAAAATGTATTCAGTGTGATTTCTTTTAAGTATACCTAGGTATCGACTTATGACTAATCTTCTGAATAAAGTATGTATAACAAATGGCAAAACGTAGCACACTCATTGGAGCAACAGAACTCCTTTGAGAAGTGTACTTTCTGGCTGAAACCCAGGGCTCTGATTACTGGCAGAACAACCGCCACTGGCTGCACTCTGATTTTCAGCTACTTTGGCTCATACCCTGACACACCGCAGAACCTGCTTTCCTCCACAAATCACGCCTGCAATCAAACATAAAAAGGAGATAAAAATCACATTATTAATCAGATGAACATTGTTGACACATGCCAAAATGTCCTTGCAATAATAACTTAAAATACTGAACCCTTTCATATTTTGTGTGTGGAAGTGCTGAAAAATATTGTCCAGGTCTGAGCAGCAGTATTCTCTTGAGTTTTGAAACTACAGAAATCTGGTAACCACATACAGAACACTGCTTCCTCCTCATGATGCCGCTTACTACCTACCCAGGTGTGCTCCATCCACTTCCTGGTTCCTAACCCCTCCCCAAGCTCAAATAGGGAAACCATCCACTCTTTTGATTTCCTGCACTTCAGCACTTACTTATACCGGACAATCACCCAATGTCCCACCTTAAAAGCCCATATGTTTTACCTAGAATTGTTATTACTGCTTGTATGTTCTTACCTTGATGTATGTGCTTATCTGATTATCCTGCACTTGTTTGTTTGTTTCACCCTGTTCAATGCCTGCATTTCACTGTGTTGTACTTGTTCTCATTCTGCTTGTAAACCTACTGTTGTAATTTCCCAGGTTGCACCTGAAAATAGGCATTCCTTGTCTAGCGTGCTTACCCAGTAAATAAAAGCTAATAAATTAATAAATAACTGTACAAACCCTGACAGAAATACAAAGTGTGCATACATGCACAATGCATGTCATATGCGTAATTGTGTAATGTTTGTATGTGGTTAGCATACAAAAGTGGACTCTAAGCAAACCAGATCTAAAAATCACATCAGGTTCACATGCTGCAAGCTTGACATGCATGCAGCAGCTAGCTGGTACAAACATTATTTAAAAATCACATCACGCTCACATGTTGCATGCATGACATGTGTGCAGCAACTAAGCTGGTGAACATCTCATCTCTATTTTTACTACTGCTAACAATTAGACCCATTAAAATAACCATTTCCAAGGATTTCCCATTAAAATTAGGCAAACTCATTAATTCTCACCATTGAATCTTTAGCAAATTGTTTAATGGCTTTTGATTTTGTCATTAAATTGCCATTAATTTGTAAAGTATTATTTGCTTACAGCGTTAAATGCCTAAGATATGACTCCATTAAATTTTGCTCTCAGTAGTCAGCTAACACCCCATTCCAGATGTGTGAAGATGTGTGAAGAGGGCCTCTATATGATGTAAGCCTGACCTTTTGTTTTGGCTATACAAATCCCTAAAGCATATTTAGTGCTCCATATGTGTATCCATGACTGTTTTGGCTTACTTACTTTCCCTTTGTTATTTTGTATGGAGCATCACTATGGACATGCTCAGTACTCTTTGTGCTGAGTAGGGCCCTGGAAGCATGCAATAGGTAGGGTGGTAGGCTGCAAATAATCAGTGTGCACCAATCTTTCAAAAATTGCCTGGAGTGTGGGGGATGTTTAGTGTGCAACCACATAGAGAAACTTAGAAAGGAGATCGAGGGTCTGCAGGAGGAACTAAGACAGGCAAGCCAGACTGGGGGTGGGTTTAGCCCAATACTGGAGGGAGGAAGGAGGGAGATGAGGGAGGGTGAATTGAGGCAACAGTGGTGAGGAGAGGGTCAGAATAAGGGAAGCAGAGACAAAGGGCCCAGGCCAGGAAGAACGATTGCCGGGGAAACCAGGTCAGAGACAAAAGACAAATGGAAGGAGGAGATAGGGACTTGTGAGGGGAGGCGAAGAAGTGGCAAAAGTCATGGAGGAAAAGGAGAGAAATAGGTTACTAAGGAAGAGAGAGGGAGCGGCATTTGTGAAGGGTCTTCTAGAAAATAGTTTTGCACTGCTAGAGAGGAAGAAGGAGGAGGGAAATTATGAAATTGGAGGGAGAATTGATAAATGCCTGGACCAAACCGGAGTGGGGGAAGTTCTGCTGGGAGAATTGCAACATGGGCAAAAGGGAAATAATGTGCAGGAGGAAGAAGAGGAGCCAGAAATGAGAGAGGAGATGAATGGAAGCAAGCAGGGAGTAAGGGGTGGAATCTTAGTGCTGGGGGACTCAATACTAAGAGGAGCCAGGTGGATAGCAAGAGAGAGAGAGGCATAGTTGCATTTAGGTGGAGGCCATGCCAGAAATGACAGTGGAAAGGGTGGGACAATCTGTTCTGAAATATGCTAGACGGGGTAGGGACAAGCCTCATTTAATTATACATCTTGGGATGAATGACCTGGCTGACAAGACAGTAGATATAGTCCAGAGGAGGTTTGAGGAACTAGGACAATTATGCGAGGGGCAGGAAGATCAGTAACTTTTTCAGAGATACTTCCAGTGCCCAAGGCATGCACAACAAGAAAGCTGAGAATAGAGGAATTTAACGGATGGCTAAGAACCTGGTGTTGTGCTAAAGGGTATAGGCTGTTGGGGGTGGGGAGGGATCTGGGAGGACAGTAGTCTCATGCCAAGGACAGACTACACTTGAGTGAGGGAGGGAAAGAAAGTGTTGAACCAGAGGATGGAGGAGTAGCAGAGGAAGTTGGGAATTTAAACTAGGAGCCGGGGTGGCAATTGGGCAAGATACATGCAGAGACCACAGGTTGGGAAACCATATAAGCTACTCCCCATAAGAGTGACAAAGGACAAATGGCAAGTACCATTGGTGATGCTAGTAAAGGAGGGCAGGATGGAAGGGGGGGAAGGTGGAAGGTGGTTACCTTTAATGCTAGCAGCCTTGGGAGGAAAAACTGCAGAGTTACAGTGCTCATAGCAGAGGGAGAAATGGACAATGCACATCACAGAAACATGGCCACCCAATACAATGACTGGGTCCTGTCTGTACCAGGGTACAGGCTATTTTGAGGGACAGGGTGATTGAGAAAGGAGGGGGAGTGGCACCATATGTGAAGGAGGGACTGAAGTGTAAGAGGAAGGGGAGGAGGCTAGTACGGAGTCACTTTGGATGCAAATCCAGAATTCCAAGAATAGGATTCTCAGAATGGGAGTGGTGTAGGCGCCATCTCAGATGGAGGAGTTAGACAGGGAACTAGCGGGACAGATCAGGAGGACCTGCAGAAGGGTAGTGGTGATTGTGGGGACTTCAACATGCCAAGAGTGGACTGAGTACCCCAACAACCAGGAACAGAAGGGAGCAGGTACTGTTGGATGCCTTCCAGGACAGCTTCCTGCAGCAATGGTCAGTGAACCAACCAGGTTAGGGAATACCCTTGACCTTGTGCTGGCAAATGGGGACTTTTGAGAGAACTTACAGTGGAAGAACCACTGTCAGGAGTGACCACACTAGTATGGCTCACATTGGATGTGGGCTAGGAAGGAGTGGAATCTGGTACAAGAGTGCTGAACTTCAGGAGGGCCAACTTTGGGAGGATGGGGAAGTGGTAAAAGGGCACCTGGCCAGAATTCAATCTAGTATGGACACTAACCAGAGGTGGAGCTCATAAAGCTGGGGATAGTGGAAGCAACCAAAATCTGCTGCAAGGCCCAGAGCAAGAAGGCTAGGGCTAAGAAACTGAGCTGGTTACAAGGACGTCCATAGAAAAGGTAAGGAAGAAAGGAGCTGCCTTTAGGAGGTACAAGAAAACAGGGAGGGGAGGACAGAGAGGAGTACTTGACGAATCAAGGAGGTGACAAGGGCAGTAAGGGGAGCCAAGGCATCTACGGAACTCAGGCTGGCACAAGGCATTAAGAAGAGGGAGAAGGACTTTTTAGGTCACATCAGGAGAAAAGGAGCTGTAAGGACCACATAGTAAGGATTAGGAAGGAGGGGGTTGGGTGGAAGCAGGTTATGAAGGCAGAAGCACTAAATGATTACTTCTGCTCGGTATTTACTAAGGAGAAGAGGGGTGACACCCAAGGAAGGAGGAATGGCAGAAACAGGAGGGAGGAGGTGACAGATGGGGAAATCATGGAGGGCAGAGTTCAGGAGGGTTTGAAGGCACTGAGGGTGGACAAGGCACCAGGCCCAGATGGCATCCACCCCAGGGTACTGAAGGAGCTGGCAGAGGTCCTTGCAGGACCTTTGACAGACCTATTTAATGTCTCACTACATTTGGGGTGTGTACCTCAGGACTGGAGAATGGCTCATGTGGTAACCTCCACAAGAGTGGCCCCAAGGATGAACCAGGAAAGAGGCCAAAGGACTACAGGACAGCAGACAGCATGGTTTCATACGTGGCAGATCCTGCCAAACCAACCTGGTCGAGTTCTATGACTGGGTAACTAGGCAACTGGACAGGGGCCATGCAGTGGATGTCCTGTATCTGGACTTCAGTAAGGCATTTGACTTGGTGCCGATGGAAGGCTGGGAAGCGTTAGAAGGCACAGAGGCGGTGCAAAGCTGGTGAGATGGGTAGGAAACTGGCTTCAGGGAAGGCAACAGAGGGTGGTGGTGGGTGGGGAGCTCTCACACCCAAGGGTAGTGATGAGTGGTGTTCCACAGGGCTCAGTGTCGGGACCAGTGTTGTTTGGGATATTCATTGCAGACATATCATTGGACATCAAGAGTAAGATCAGTCTGTTTGCTGATGATAGCAAGGTAGGAGCGGTGGAGGATGACCTAGGGGGATGTCAGGGGCTGCAGGATGATCTGGCAAAGACTGAAACCTGGTCAGACACCTGGCAACTGGGGTTTAATACCAAAAAGTGCAAGGTGCTGCATTTTGGAATGAAGAACCCAAGAAGTTACCAGCTGGGGGAGTGCAGCTAGCCCAGACAGAGGAGGAGAAGGATCTTGGGGTGCCTATTACAGGGTCAATGAATAACTTGGCACAATGTGGAAGGCAGCTGCAAAGGCCAACAAAATCCTGGGTTGCATTGTAAGGGGTATATCCTCGAGGAGGAGGAGGTATTCTGCCACTGTATAGGTCATTAGTTAGATTGCACCTGAGTACTCGCGCAGTACTGGTGCCTGTATCTGAAGAGGACATTAGTTACTGGAGGGGTGCAGCGCAGAGTGACAAAGATGATCAAGGGGCTGGGGACTCATCATACGAGAGGTAGCTAAGGAGTTGGACATGTACTCGCTGGAGGAGAGGAGGGACGGGGACATGATTGAAACCTTATACATGAAAGGAATAAACAAGACAGGTACAGAGGCTGTTCAAAGTAAGGAGAGGAGAGACACAGGGCCAGATATGAGACTGGAGGAGGAAGGTTCAGGAGGGAGATGAGGAGACACTTTTACAGAGGGTGATGGCTGGGTGGAATGCGCTACCTGCAGAAGTGGTATCCAGTAGAATAGTGGACTGCTTCAAAAGGGATGGGACAGGACAAGGGGAGGGTCAATGAAGGGGAAAGGTGGAAGGAGCAGCAGCTGCAGAATAAGGGTGCTAGCTGCACATTTGAGCAGACTTGATAGACCCAAGCCTTTATCTGCTGGCAAATTTCATATGTCTGCACTCATACCTCACTTGTTGTCACTGAAATGAGGGACATGGACACTCAAAATGAGGGACAATTAGGACACTAACCCTCATAATGAAGGACACATCCTGAAACATGGAAACACCTCAAACACAATGGAAACCATTATATTTACTTGTACAACTATTAGCACCTGAGAATGAATTTCTACTATAAAGCAGGGGTGCCATTTAGGTAGGCGGAGGGGGTGCAGTTGCCCTCTGCATTTGGTGCCTAGGGTTGCTCTTATGGTGTGACAATGATGGCATTAAATTTGGATTTAATATTTTGCACAATAAGTGCTCCCCCCAGCCTGTGTTCACTTGGTCTGCGGGCCGCGAGTACACTCCTGACTCAACTGTGTCTGTATTGTGTTGTCCACTCATCACCTATTAGTGATGACACCATCACACGTGAAGTGGAGGAGCCTGAGCAAGCAAGAACATGTGAATCTCAGAGGAGTTGGTGAGCACTGAGCTCTCAATAGCAGCATTGTGGTGGCATATTTTGTTGGTCTACTCTTGTGATTCTCTGTCTCCCTGGTGGTTGAAGGGGCAGGGGTGAGCTAGAAGCTATCTTGATGGCTACCAACATACATTACGAGGCCTCCTCACAATAAAACAGTGTGAGCCACCTGCTGCAGCAAGCTAGGCCTAGCAGCAATGGAGACAGTTGTGTGAACAGCCTTCACAGGCCGCTGCTATTGATCAGCATGGGTGCAGCAGCTGCAGTGGTAGCAACAAGAAGGAAGCAACGCAGATTGGGTGGGTTTAATCAGTGAGTTGACTCAGTCGCAGACCATGGTCTGAACCTGGATGGTCCATTCCAGCATTCAGCTTTTGGCAGAAGGATGGAGGAGGAGAGGGCTGAAAACTGGACTGGTGGCCGGTAAGTAAATGTAAATAATTCATGTTTCTGCACCTTTGGGCAGCTTCACGACCCTTATAGAATGGGTATTGAATAGAATGGAGTTGGAGAGAGATAGATCAGTGCAGGTTTTTTTTGGGGGGCAGAACTCAACCAGGGGGAAAAAGAAGCTATTAATTGGTGGGTTTAAGCCCAAAGCTGATGCACTGCTCTGGGGCATGGGCTTGGAGTCTGCATGAGAGAATGATAAAATGTGCAAATGCCAAATCAAAACATCCTGTGTGGTGAGAGAGACTAATTGACTGAGTGAAGTAAAAGAGACAGCTGAGCAAGTGGCAAGAGACTGAGAGTCAGTGCGGTGGTTGAAGCCTGAAGGTCAACTAATTAAAATTTATTGTTTTGTGATATTTTAGCTGAAATGAAGGCTGCAAGCAAGTGTGTTTAGTGTGCTTGACCAGATAATATATGGTTGCTGTTGTTGTTTGTAGTTGAACAGGCCAGGTGGGCTCTTTCAGTCTGCAGAGCTGAACATTTGAGCTGGATCAGCTCACATGTTCCAGCAGGCAGGTGGCTGCTGCCTGCTCTAAACATGCTATTAATGTGAGTACCTGTGCAAATGCGCGGAGGTTCTTGATGGTGGTTACAGTTACAGTCTCAGATTTTGTCCTCTGTAGACAGATGAATCTTATATATTTGACTTATTCCTGTTTTGCATACCACTTCTCAATCGCAGCAAATAAGTTTTACCTTTAGAGACATTCCAGATGTTCCAGATCATGCATTAGGCTGGGTGACAAACTATCATCTATTTCATCGGCATCTCCTTCTCTGAGATCCTGCCAGTCTGGGAGAGGGGAGCAGATGGAAGGAAGGTCAGAGAAGGGGAGATAGGGGAGCTAAACACGTGGCTCAAGGACTGGTGCCAGGAAAAGGACACAGATTTGTAGGAACTGGCAACAGTTCTGGGAGCGAAAGTTCTTTAAATTTGATGGACTGCATCTGACTAAAGAGGGAGTCAGTGCATTGGGGCAGAAGTTTGACGCCTTTGCAGAATATTTAAACTAGCAAATGGGGAGGGGTGCAGCACCCTTACACACGAATGGGAAGAACACCCCTTCCCCTCAGCTAGTGGTCAAACAGGAATTCAGCGTGTTTGCTGCTCATTTGCAGCACCAGGTAAGAAAAAGGTTTGTCTCCCACACGATGCACAGGGTAATGCCAAACTTCACCCAACAACTAACACACCAAAATCTGGCCAATGGAAAATCATGTACATAAATGCTCACAGCCTGGGAAATAAGATCCCAGACCTGCAGGCAATAGTGTCAGAGGCTAAACTGGACATAGTAGCAATTAGTGAGACGGGCTTACCAGTAACCACACTTGGGGACTTCCAGTACCTGGCTATGTATTGTCTCAGAAGAGACCGAGGCATAGAAGGGGGAGGAGTGGCCCTGTATGTTAATGAAAATATCAAAGCTACAGAAATTCAGAATACACATAAGGAGCCAGAAGAACTGTGGGTCACCCTGGAAACAGGAAATGGGACAGCCATAAAACTGGGGTTGTCTACAGGCCCCAGACCAGAGGGAGGACATAGACACATTACTGTTAGAAGATATACAAAACATGACAGCTAAAGGGAGGTTCTGATAATGGAGACTTCAACATGCCAGATACAGATTGGTCAATACCAGCAGGAACATCTGCCAGAACTAGACTCATAGTGGATTCCCTGCAGGGAGGGCCTCAAACAACTGGTACAGCAACCCACAAGAGACAGGGCTATCCTAGATCTAGTACTGACTAACAAAGAAGGGATCACAGATCTCCAGGTAGAAGGTCACCTGGGGGCCAGTGACCATCACATGGTATGGTTCAATTTGACTACTACATCTAAATCATCCCATTCCAAGGCAAAAATATGGGACCTAGAGGAGCTGACTTTGATAAGATGGCCAACAGAGTTAAGCTAGCCCTGGCAGAAAGAAACACAGGTGAGGGGTACACAGGCAAAGTGGGCGGCATTAAGGATGCAATACTTGAAGCAACATCCCATTGTGTTAGACAGAAAAGGAAGTAAAAAAAGAAGGAAACCACTTTGGTTCTCAAAACAGTAGCAGAAAAGGTCAGAGCCAAAAGGCTGGCCTTCAGGAAATATAAGGAAACACAGCGGGATGAAGATAGGGAGGCATACCAAACTGCCCTAAGGGAAGCAGGGAAGGCAGTAAGGCAGGCAAAGTCCCAAACTGAGGAAACACTAGCACGTAACAGTAAAAGAAGGTGACAAGACTTTCTATAGATACATTAGTGAAAGGAGAAAGTCCAGAGGGGGTATTGCTAAGCTTAATGGAGAAAAGGGAGCATGTGAGGAGGAGGACCCTGTAAAGGCATCTATCCTAAATAGATACTTTTGCTCAGTATTTACTGAAGAGAAGGTAGGGCACGCCCACAGCTCAGCATCATGGACACAGGGGAAGGGAGGTGAGCACTACTCCTTCACAAAAGAAAGGGTCCTACAAGAGCTTGCTAAGCTCAGGTGGATAAGGCAATGGGACCTGATGGCATACATCCCATGGTACTTAAGGAGCTAAAGGAGGAACTAGCAGAGCCATTATCAGAATTGTTTAGTGAGTCTCTGAGCACAGGAGAGGTCCCAGAAGACTGGAGAAGGGTTTGCGATCCTGCGCCCACAAGAGTGGTAGCAGGGAGGAGGCGGGAACTACAGACCGCCAGTCTTACCTCAGTAGTGGGCAAGATTATGGAGGCATCTTAAGGAAAGGATAGTGCAACACCTGGAATCCATAGGGGCACAGGATCCAAGACAGCATGGGTTTACAAAGGAAGGTCCTGTCAAACTAATCTCATAGATTTCTTTGACTGGGTAACCAGAGTGGTGGACCAAGGGGAGCAGTTGATGTTGCCTCACCTTGACTTCAGCAAAGCTTTTGACACTGTTCCACATAGAAGATTGATAAATAAGCTGGGTAGGCTCGGGTGGGTCAGAAGTTGGTCAACTGGGTGGCAAACTGGTTGATGGCAGAAAACAGAGAGGGTGGTAAATGGCATACAGTCAGAAGAGATGCAAGTCACAAGTGGGTACCCTAGGAATCAGTCCTGGGCCAGTCCTATTCAACATCTTCATTAGTGACCTTGCAGATGGACTAGAGGGTAAGGTTGTCTGTTTGCAGATGACACCAAGATCTGCAACAGAGTAGATGATCCAGATGGGGTGGGCAGAATGAGAAGAGATCTGATAAACTAGCAAATGGTCAGAAGAGTGGCAACTGGGATTTAATGCAAAGAAGTGCAAAATCATGCACATAGGGAAGAGAAACCCTGAAGCCACTTATAGGCTGGGAGGAGTTGCTAGCAGTCACAAAGGAAGAAAGAGACTTGGGCATCATCATCACTGATGACCTAAAATCATCCAAGCAGACCTCTAAAGCAGTAGGTAAGGCTAGGGGGTTTAGGGTGTATTAGTAGGGAATCACAAGTCATAAGAGGGAGGTAATAATCCCTCTGTACAAGACACTGGTTAGGCCCCATCTGAGTACTTCTGCAGTATTGGAGGCCACACCTTCACAAGGACATTAATCAAATTGAGGCAGTCCAGAGAAGGGCAACAAAATGGTGAGGACTGCATCAGAAGACACATGAGGACAGATTAACGGAGCTCAATATGTATACCCTTGAGCAAAGGAGGAGAGAGGATATGATCGAGGCATTCAAACACCTTAAGGGCATAAACAAGGTGAAAGAGTCTAATATGTTTAAATATAAGAAAATAGCAGGACAAGAGGATACAGCATGAGATTAGAGGGAGGCCGATTAAGGGGAAATGTGAGGAAATTCTTTTCACAGAAAGGGTGGTAGATGCATGGAATGGCTTACCACAAGAAGTGGTGGCTATGAATACAGTGCAGGGCTTCAAACAGGCATGGATAGGCATAAGGGAGCAATAAAATGACTATGAATAGATAGATCACTGATAGAGCAAAGGAATGGCACATTTATAAGGTAGAAAAGAAATGGGCAGACTGGATGGGCCTTATGTCCTTATCTGCCGCCAACTTCTATGTTTCTATGTTTCTATTCTAGGGACTACCTGGCACCTGGCCTCCACTGCCTGTTGGTCCCCCTGCTGAAATTTGAAATGGTACCCCTGCCATAAAGTCTAAATTTAAAGGACATCCTCTGTGTGAGCAGCATGTTTTCCATGAGGGATAGATGAGGGACTAGGCAGTTTTCAAGGGTAAATGATGGATGTCCATCACAATGAGGACAGTTGAGCTGTATGGTATGCACAGACTATTGGAGCCCCACTATAGTCAGGCATATGCCCCCAAGGAAACCTGATCTTCAAACCCCTGTGCTCAAGCATATTATGACATAGGGCAAGGAGATTGTGGTTACCCCATTGAAATGAATGGGGTATTTTATATTTCATTATTTTATACATTATGATGATGAGTTGAGATTAATGAAGGCCACCACTTGCCTAGCAAGGGCCTTGTTAGTTGAACAGTGGCCTTCCTTAATCTCCAACTGGCCATCATATTGAATAAAATAATAATAAAAAATAACCTATTCATTTCAAAGTAAGTGCCTCACACTCTGTCCCATGGACATCATCTCTTAAAGACTCTGCCTCTGACTCTCTAGTACTCAGGTAAGAGACTCTCTACTTATACCTGTACTTGATGGTTGTCTGTAATGATGTGGCTGCGCCTGTTACAGTGTGTGTGTGTGTGTGTTGGGGAGCTGTCCATGGGAAGGTGGGTGCCGAGCTATTGCTACTTTTGTGTTTGCCCTTAATTCTGCTTGCATGGAAGCACTCAAAACTAGGAGAGAAAATAGTAGGAGTACAGGCCAGACAGATGTGAATAAGTAGTTCTGTGGGTATGGAGGTGGGAAGAACCACACGTGTTCCTGATGGCATGTGGTGTATGGTTCAGCTGTGCAGCTGAGATGGGGGACACAAAACTAAAAAATATGTCAGTATATAAGCATGCCATATGCATGCAGATTTGTATTGAGGTACAAGCAAGCTATATGTATGCAGGCAGTATAGCTGAGTGGTTAAGGGCACTGAGCTGCAAACCTGAGACCTGTGTTTGAATTGTGTCACCACCCACTTGTATACTGTGTGATCCTGAGCAAGTAACTTAACTTTATATGTGCAGCTGTAAGTGACCAACTGTATGTTGCATGCATGCCACATGCATGCAATCTGTTCCAACTTATAAAAAATAGTTGCAGCATGCGTGCTACACTTCCTTGTTGCACGCATGCTACATGCATGCATTCTGTTCCACTAAACATAAAAACATGCTTGCAGCATGCATGCCACATAGGTAGTGTTTATGCGCAGCATGCAAACATTTTACATAATTATTTCTGAAAGGAATGGGCAGAAAGTGAAATCACATTCAATAGGTCATGTGACAAACTGACATCCCAATATTGGAATTTGAACAGTTATTTGACTATATCTAGTGAAGCAGCAGGAGGACTGATTCTTGAAATATCATATTTACCTAAGAAGATATCTCTCAGTTTTTGAAGAATACTGATATCAAATGAGATGCTGGAGAAAGAAAAGAGAACCAGACTATGTAAATGTATTTTGTTTCCTTGCTGTTTACTCAGCCTACTACTGATCCATCTTGTAATGTTGATACTCCTTTGTCATCTGTTTCCTTTTTTTTTTCTTCTCCCCACCACATGACGACCACTCTTTCAGGCCTCCAAGGTCCCCACCTACCAGCCAAGTCAGTCCCCTCCTACCATCTGCTGCTTGGATATGATTCCGCGGCCCCAGACAGCCCATCATAACCCTTTGCCGGGTGGGGACCCCTCCCTGGGAGGACAGGGAGTGGAGACTTGAACTTCATTCTGGATCCAGGGCACAGGGCTATGGGTGCAGCCTAGAGGGTGTTTCACAGGACTTCATGGCAGAGGGGACCCAGTGACAGTCATCTGGACAATTGGGCAGCCATTTTCAGTTTTCTCCCCACCCAAAACCCACCCCAATGAGCCTCACACCCACAGCATTCTGGCCGAACATACATGCAGTGTGTGGTCACCCAAACTGCAATTTGTGTCACCACAGGCTGGTTACTAGAGCCACTCAAGAGCAATGATGGACTGCATCCTCCCTTGCCCTCCCCCGAGGAGAGCTCTCATGGATGCTCCCAACCCTCCCTGCTGGTCTCTGCTCCTGTCATCCCAGCATACCAGTTGAACCCCTATTGCCTTGCACCACAGAATCAGCTCTGTTTCCTTTGTAAATAATTGTCAGACTAGAAGGGGCTCATATTTGAATGCTTGGGCCCAAGTGGAAAGTGTGCCGGATTGTGCCTGGGCTTAAGGGGCATATTAGAATCCTGCATACAGCACAGCTTTGCCCTCCATCATAGTCCCACAAGTAACTTCCTCATCCTCATTCTGATGGCACCTGCCTAGATCCACAGACACCTCCATTACTTGTCAGTACAGAACTGCCACAATTAATAATCCTCTTCCTCTACTGGATGTTTTCCTAGTATCATCAACTGGCACTGCCACTTTGGACATTGTGGTCCTGACTCAATTGCCACTCTGTAACAACTCCAGATGCTACCCCCATCCCACCTCTCTGATTCTCTTCTACGGCCAGCCTTAGCCTCATCAAATGGCACTGGCACTTTAGTACATGCATTCATGACATCTAGGCTTGACTACTGTAATGTGTCCCACCGGGTCTCTGAAGGTACCATCTGTCAACTGCAGCTGGTGCAGAATGCAGCCACTAGATTGTTGACTGGACAGTCTAGATACTGCCATGTCACCCTGGTGCTGCATGATCTGCACTGGCTGCCAGTCTGATGAAGGATTCTCTTAAGGTGGGCTTGCTCACCTTTAAGGCCCTACATGGACTGGGCCCTGGCTACCTGTCAGACCTTCTTACACCTGCTGCCCCAGTCCACTCCCTCCTATCCTTCTCTAGGGGCCTCCTGGTGATTTCCAGGATGAGGTTGAGATTTGCGCAACAGAGCCTTTAGTGTTGCTGGCCCCATCCTGTGGAATTCGCTTCCTCCATCAGTAAAGGGGCTTCAGTGAAGGTGTTTAAGGCCCACCTCAAGGCTTTTTGTTTAGCCGGCATTCCCAAACACTGTTCTATAGTTATTGTATGGGTTATTTATTTATTAATATTGAATCTATTGACAATTTAGACCATTTTAATGATATGTGATTTTGTTTAATTGAGTGTTGTTATTTATAATGTTTTAGTTGTGATGTTTTATTGTACGGTGCCCAGAGCCTCTGGGATTGGGTGCCTGAAAATAAAAGTTGTCTTGCATTGCCACTTGTACATTGCACTTTTACCATACTATCTGCTCCACGACTTCTCCATTCACCCCTTCTGAATTGCGCTATTTATATCTCATATTGTTGTTAAGCACTAATGTTGACCTCTATATTGTATAATTGTAATCAAGGTCCCTGTCTGGGCCACTTGTGTATGTCTCATGTTTTTTGTATCATTGCTATTGTTCACTATTTTACTTGTATTTACTGTGATTACCCCACTCCCTTTCCCCAGGTCACATCTCGAAAAAGCCTCGCTCTGTGTGCCTTTCCCAGTGAGGAAAAGTTTAAATAAATAAATAAACAAATGAATGAATAAATCCCTATACTTGATCCAAAACACTTTTTTCTGTTCAGAATAATATCACCAATCACCAAGACAGCTGAAGTGCCCGCTACCTATACTCCAAGCAAGCTCCTTTACTTACAGCCATCAATATCTGCTATGTAGTAAGGAGCACAAAGCCATAAGACTTTATTGCAGTTTTTATGAGTGTGTCACTCATAATGACAATATGTATTATATTATATTTACGTTATTTATACCTATGCATGTTTTGCACCTGTTTTATTATTTTTTAGTTTCTATATTCTGCATTTTTTAATTGCATGGCACCTAGAGCCTCCAGGATTGGGAGGCTTAAAATTGAATTTGCCTTGTCTTGCCTAATGTGTCTGAGAGGAAAACAAGGTGGCAGGCTGTCTGAAGCGCTCTGTGTGATAATTGCAAATGATGCCCCCGCCTCCGCTGCAGCACTGCAATAGCTGCACACTTGTAATAGACTGTAAGGGTACACCATAGTCATCTCAAAGTAGTCACTAGTGCCATCAGATATGGTATATAAGAAGGAGAGTCCATTGAGCAAACCCCAGCACTTTGATCTGCATTAGAACTTCCTCAGAGAGTGCTCCTTTCTGAACACTACCTCCTTTGATTAACATTGTCTAAAAATGTATCTCTTTGATTAACAGGTCCACTTACTTGGGGGGCATTAAAGGAGGTAGTGTAAAAGGAAGCAACATTTGCTCGGAGTTCCCTCAGATCAAGTGAATTATAGGGCTAGCCTATGTTCAGTGCAGTCCACACTCACCCTACCCCCCACTGAGTACTTCTTAAGCATGCATAGCCAAGTATTCTTCAGATACCTATTTTCTTGCTCCAAAATCATCCCTCCTACTCCTCTGGTGGCTCACCTCTCTTCCTTGTCAACATTTTCTAAGGTACTTTTAGCCAAAATGAACTCCATTCTGGTAGTACCTCTATAGGCAGCATTCCTGTGCCATCATGGTATCCTGTAAGGGTGGTAGTCCCTATAAGGTGAATGGAGTGCGAACAGCCACAGTCCTCACTGCTTAAGCCAGATATACCAAGCAGCTAATATAGATCAGACTTGTTTAATATGGTGGTATTGAGCTAATTGTGCTTGTTACTGAAGGCATTAGGTTAACTGGGTCCTAGTGTGACCTCATTTTGAATAGCCCTGTTTGCTTAGGTGGAGCTCCTTTGTGTAAGTCACAACATATTCTCCCGCTGCATAGTAATGAGAGGCTTTGTTTTCCACAACATAGGCAGCTCCCCAAGCTAGGCACCTGGGACAATCAAGCAACTGAAGCACAAGCAGCTCACCTGAGTAGCTGAGGAAGCCAAATCTCCAGCTTGATAACTTCGAGGTAAAGAGAGCTTCTTCTCTGCCTGACGCTGCAGAGGGTGCTAGCCCACGGCCGCCTCCGCCTGCCCCACCCCAACCACCCTCCCACCCAGGGGCGGTTGTCAATTTATGATCCACCCGTGACATCACATCCGTGATATCACGCCCTGTTGCCCAGAACCTATCTCCCCACTTTCCCATTTGCAGGTTATACCTGTTGGCCACTAGAGGGAACTATGCTCCTCACTACTTCCTACTCCTACCTGTACAGCACTACTTCCCTGGGATCTTGCTCTCCACAATGTATGGTCCTGCCTCACGCCTGCCTGTGCCTATCCCCACTAGCAGTGCACTTACCCACTTACCCATCTGCTAGTCCACACTGTGCCCTGGCACCCCTCCCTCCCCTTGCTCCTGAACCTCCTCTCCTGCCCCTTGGGACATCTGTGTGTCCCCATCCCTCTGCCCTCCCCTAGCTTTCTCTTCACCTCAGGCACATCTGGGTGTCTTCTTATTCTTGCTTTCCTCCTGTACCTCCCTGCCCACCCCTGCTCCCTTAGCCTCCCTCCCTCCTCTCATGTCAATCGTGAGGAAACCTCTCACCGCCTCCCAGCCAGGGTGTTAGTCATGCTACTACTCCTGTCAGGAACATTCATCCAAACCTGGTCGTTCCCAGGAGCTCCCAACCTGCACCACAGGCCTATGCATGGTCTCCATGAATATCTGTAGCCTCCTAAAAAGTTTGACTCACTACAATGCCTGGTCACATCAATTAACCCTGATGTCATCACCCTGGTTGAGACTTGGCTGTCAAAATCCTCCTTGACTCCCTAGTCTCCCTTCCTGGTTTCACCCTTTTCCGGTCTGACCGTGTTGGGAGACAGGCGGCGGCTGTGCTATTTATGTCAAGGAATCTCTCCCGCACTCAGCCCTGCCCACTCCCATCCTTGACTCCAGGGCCCAGGTGCTTACGCTGAAACTAACCCTGACCCTTTAAAGGAACCCCTTTATCTGACTACTGCATACGTGCCCCCGGGACCAAACTCAGGCCATTGCCTCTCTTACAGAATACCTTACCTCTCTACCCCTTCCGCTGATCAAATTCTGGTGGGTGACTTAAATGTCAACTGGCTCAGCCCTCCTCCTCCTCTACCGAGACTCCTTTTCTGCAATAGACCTAATGCAACTAGTTACCCACCCTACCAGGACTAATCCCAAGAGAGGCTCCAGTACTCTGCTTGATGTGGTACTCACCAACCGCCCTAATCGGATCCCCAATGTACAAGTCCTCCCAGACTCTCTCAGCGATCACTCCCCATTCTATTCCACTGGTCAATCTCAGTCCCCAAACCCATAGCACAGTCCACATGCCGGCAGGCCTAATCACCTGGTGGACTGATAAAACTTAAGGAACTTCTGTCCCAAATTGACTGGTCTCCTATACAGGCAACTCCTGACATCGACACAGCTCTCTCCTTCTTTACCCAAACTTTTAATAATGCCTGTGATATCTTTGCCCCAGTGTTGACCGCCGTTCTAAAAGGAAGAATGCCCCGTGTTACCCCAGCTTTGATCCACCAGCTCAAACATAGGGACAACCTATGGCACCGCGGCCATTGAGACTGGCCGCCCAATGACAGGCGTGTTATATGTTGCCACCAAACAAGTGCACTCCGCCATCAGAAAGGCCAAGTCTGAGCACTATCGGTCCTCACTCACTGCCTCGTGGGGGAATCCCAGAACCTTCTGGGATAACATTAAACAGTTAAATGGGAGTGCACTCCCCACCCACCCAGATCAACATTAATAGTGTGATCTCCTCAGACCCAGCCCTCATAGCCAACCACCTCAACACCTCATTCACTGACCTTAGCCCTATCCTCCCTACAAATTTTTTGACCCTCCTCCCCAGCACCTGCCGAAATCTTTCTCAGCCTCTTATTTTCTCCTCCGCGTGTTTCTGCCCAAGAACTTAGGCCACACCTTTGTCACTGCCCTCAAGGAGTATAGTACAGGCAGTGACACCCTGGATCCGTGTATCCCACGGCTGGTCTTAGACACAGTCCTTACCCCAACACATGCCTCATCAACCACTCTTTGCCTGGGGAAGGTTCCAACTGCCTGAAAGTCACCACTGTCACCCTATCTTTAAAGGTGGTGATAGGACTGTGGCTGGAAACCATCGACAGATCTCCATTCTCTCTCCTCTCTCCAAGGCCTTGGAAAAGTGGTGGCCTCAAATCTCTGACTACCTCTCCACCTACAATGTCCTTTGTCCTGAGCAGCATGGCTTCCAGGCGGGCCACAGTACCAACACAGCCTCCTAGAGTTCTCCAACTTTCTCCACTCCTCCTTAGACACTGGTTCTCTGGCTGGTGCTGTCTTCATTGACCTCTCGAAAGCTTTTGACACTGTCTCCCACCCTCCTTCTTGATGCCCTTAGTCTCTCTGGTTTTGCTGCTGGGCTATCTCCTGGTGCATCAGTTATCTGTCTGACCGCTCACAGTGTAAAAATTAATGGGACCTACTCAGACATCTGTCCCATCTTTTCTGGGGTTCCCCAGGGCTCCATTCTGGGCCCTTACTATTCTCCTTTACCTTAACACCCTTCCACGCTCTTGCTCGGGAACATTCTATTGTACGCTGATGATGCAGTCATCTTTGCCTCAAGTCGTAACCCTACTGCCCTCCAGGACTCGCTGCAGAGTCCTTCACTGAAGCCGAGGGCTGGTTCAAGGAACATAGATTGGTGATAAATCTTAAAAAACAAAAACCATGTTCTTCACTCATCCCCAAACAAGTCCTGCAACTTCAAACTCCCTCATTCACTCTGGGTCCTCATTCCCACTCGAACAAGTTTGCTCCTATAAATACCTAGGGATCCATTTTGACCCCTCCTCTCCTTCCATGGACACATCGCTGCCCTAGCCACTGCCACTAATATCCGATTGGGCATCTTACATCGGTATAAACACTGCCTCCCCGGAGGCTCTTCGACTTCATAATCACCTCCTCTATCCTGTCCCTAGTGGACTATGGACTGCCGGTGTGATGGTGCTGCTGATCAGACCGCACTCCATAAAATTAGCACTACTCTGAATAAGGCCTGCAGGTTAATCACTGGAGCACCTCGGGATGACACACACCTGTCTACTGTATGCTAAAGCACTGGTACTTGATCTCATGAGCTCTTCAAATATCTTACCTGTACCTTCACAAAAAGACCTCCTGGGCTTTCCCCACCAGGATTAACCACCACCATACGCTGCTCTGTCCCACTAGTTCATACTGGACCTCTGGGAAAACCTCTCTTGTTATCCCTAGAGCTAGGACCTCTCACGGCCAAAGAGCCTTCAGCTTTAGGGGCCCCCTCCTGGTTCAACACACTGCCCCCCTCCATCTCCGAAGCTCCAACTATATCGTGCTTCAAAACTTCCTTACGTAACCACCTTATTAACACCCGATGCTGTAACTGCCACTAGTCAAAGCTGCATTTCAATACTTATGACAAAGCTTATTACTAAGCTGCTAAGGATGACATAACTCTGGTATTGTTTGCATCCATCCTACCTGTACCAGCTTGTTTGTATCTATGTCTTAATTTTACTGTTATACTTATGTGTTGTACTGCTATACTGTGTATTTTGGTTTGTCTTACTGTGACAAGGTACTTTTGTAAATGAGCCTATGGCTCAAAGGTTTTCCAAACTGCTGTTTAAATAAATAAATAAATAAATAAATTAAGCATTTAAACTACCTCTGCTTAAGCTCATCAACAAAGTACTGTATATAATCATTTTCCTTTCACAGCTAAAGCTCCAGCTTGCACAGTAGCTCCAGCATCAACAGAGCTAAGCCTCCATTGCATACCAACCTCAGCTCTACACTTGTACAGCACCTACCAGTCAGTCGCTCATAACACTGCACAAGCAATTCATATTTAGCTGACTGCAGATCCAGTGAATCCAACAAGTCAAGGCAAATGTCAGTAGTAATGGGAAGGATCAGATTTGTTCATCTCTCTCTTGTCAGGTAATAGCACCTGAAGACTGCCAACTTTACTCTGCTACCATCATACTGGTGTGGTGACAGCATGCTTCCTCATGTTCCTGCACAGTTTCAGTTGTTGAGTGACTGACTATGGCCCATTTTTCTCTGAAACCTATTGACTTTCAATCAGGAACAGAGAAATTCCAGGAAATAAATCCTCCACTGTATGTTAGCTGCAGCTGTCCTTTTTCCTTTGGTGACATCCATCAGCCATTTGAGGATGTACAGGCTGTTCTTTCCCAAACAGCCAGGCTACAATCATGGTGATTTTGAGGTCCTCCCTGCTGGTCTTTCCAATGTCCTTTTGTATAAGTGTCTAGGAAAATTAAATTATCTGCCTCTTGGTCCCCTTCCAATTTCTTCTTCACCTCCAGTATCACTCATTTTGAATCCTCAGACTCGGTGCCACAGGCCTTTTCTGTTGTCACAGACCTTTCGGTCATGGGCAACCACCTCCATCCAGTCTGCCATGGCCATTCCAGAGGGATTCCCTATCCAGAGGTCTGCAATAGCTCTGGGAGGCTCGGTCCTTGAGTTCATGGACTCTCAGTCATCAGTCTTCTACTCCATGGTGACATCTGCCTTCAGCTAATGGTGGACCATAGGATGGACCTCGACAACATCTTCCAGGGGTAGCTGGAACACCAACTTGCTAACCTATCTTGCTGCAAGCCTGTCTCACTCCTCAGATACAGATGCAGCCTATGATGAAACAGAACACCTCTGGTGATGTCTGATGTGCAACCTGTCACCTTTTCCACTCACAATCTGATGTTGGGATTGCCAACTTCACAGGACAACTTTGCTGGCCATGGAGACCCCAGAGATTTAGCATCCCCACTCTGCACATCACTAAAGGGAGACTCATAGCTATTTAATTCCTCATGGATGCAAGGTTTCCCAGAGTTGGAATGAAAAAGCTGTCCCACTCAGGCCCCAAAGACAATGATGAGGCAATACTCCAGAGCTTATCACATTGTGCAACCACTGTATTCTGCTAGTCTACAGTCTTTCAGATCTTACTCTCTCTGTGCTCAGTTTATCTGGGGTATGTGCCCACCAGATAGCCAAAGGCAGACCTAATGTGAGATTTGAAGCTGATTGAGCCACAACCAGTCCTGTATTCCCAAGATGAGTCAGTTGAAGCTGGGACACACACAGTGGTAGTTGTGCAATGTTGACTGGTAGCGTGGTAAAGTTCAGAGGGACTTGTGTAGCACAATACGTGTAATTCAACTGCTGCCACATACTATATCATGTTCTATACTGCTTACCAGTCAACATTTGTGTATCTACCACTGTACTGGTGAGTAACGCACAAGACACATTGACAGGCTACACAGATGACCCTCATGATCTGTTTGTGGTCCCTCTCAACAGTTCTGTCCCTCCTGGAGCATTATATCATTCACACACTCAGTCCTCATTCTTCCTAATAGCCTAGTTCTTTTGAAAAACTCTTTCTGCTCATTTTACAAAGTGTCCAATACTCTCAGTTTCTCTCATGTTCTGCTGTCCCCATACATTTCACACTTCTCCAGACTTACTGCAAGTTGTTTTCACATAAGGGAATGAATCATAGTTTTGCGTTCCTGTCAATAGTCATGCAGCCTCCTTTTGCAGGAGATGATCCTCTGCATGCCAGGCCTGATTTGCCTTTACAACAGTCTTTCCCAACATGTGGGTCCTGGCAGCACGAAGTTTTAGCAAACGCTGCAGAACTCAAATGAAGTCCCTAAAATGTCTTCCACTTTCAGACTCTAGGTCCCTGTTTGTGTACCATTTTGTAATCTGGGACCTCTGAGGGGAGTACTCCCAATATACAAGGGTAGCTGGCCATTGTTGTTATATTACTTGAAATACCTTGGGGAAAATGAAGGAGGACCTCAGGAGTGGGGGACCTTCTGATGTGCACCATAACCTTGATTTCCCAGGCCACTCCATGCTGCCTAGAGTGTGTAAAGTGCTGAACAACTTTCACTCACTTTGCTCCATGATTAACAAGACATTAACTTTGTATGGAGTGCACTTAAATCTTGAAATCATGTGCTGAGAAGGATGCACAGTAAAGAGTAAAAAAAGAAAGCAAACAGTCAGATTACATTTAGTTTACAGGTGCTAAGATTCAGACAATAAGCCCACAAGTTTATTGCATCCCAAGCAAAGTGCTGTCCTCAAGCATACATGATGCCCATCAACAGCACATATCCATATACCATAATTGATAACTCCTGGGACAAAGTTTCTGCTGGATTCAAGGTATGATGTCAGGCAAACCCATTCCCTTTGTTGAACCAGTAAGAGGGAACAGGAGCCCTGATGAACACATCTAGTGCTTCCTTCTCTGTTGACCAAATGCAACGCAGACAGAATTCCAGTTCTGGCTCCAGACAGGAGACCCAGTTCATACTAAGTTCTTAAATGGCACCTCACCCTAGCCTCTGGTATGTTCTTCATTCCCACAGGAAGATCAGTTGAAACATGGTGCCCTAGGTGGCCTAGAAGAGACTTGGTATCTTGGGTCTGGTAAAATCTGATCTTAGTAGGGTAACTGGCCCTGGAGTCCTGGTCAGGTCTGGCTTAGGGCAACCAGAGACCAGCACACAACAGGTAAGCATCTGGCAAAACTGGACCTGGGTGGGCATTACCTCAAGCTCTGGTACTGACCTCCAAAAGCACAAAATGGAGAATGCTCAGCTGAGATGTGCTGGTGCTGCTGCACATTTGGAACAATCATCAAAAACACAGCCAGCACCAGTCATCGGATCAGAAACGCACTGAGATTTTATTTAATAAAGTGCTAACACACAAGTACAAAAACTGTGCACATGAAACAAGTGTAAAGTATTGTAATACTGCAGTGATGGCAGGCAAAAGGGAAAATAATAAACCATCTGAACAAACTGATTCTACCGGTTTTGCTCTTGGATTCCTCAGGAGTCCCAGATTTACATTGCAGTAAACATTTATAGGAATGTCTTAAAGCCACAGTCCAGCAATAGAGTAAAAGTGCAAATTATTAGGATTTAAACTTTGATATCTATGAACACACACGTATCAGAAAAGAAGGAGTAGGTGCAAACCTGCTAGTACATCAGTGTACCAAGTGCTACAGTAAATACCTATAGAACTGGCTAGTGACAACATTGAGTATGGTGTCATTAGCAAAGGAGAAAAGATAGAGCTCTGGGATGGTGGTGCTCCAAGTTACACTTTGTAAATTAAACTTCAGATTCAAACACATCACTCACCACTGCTTCAGAGACAGAAAATCAGCACCTTGTATTCAAATTAGCAAAGGTTTATTCAATGGCTTGTTTCAGATTTCAGTATTTAACAGCAATATATTACAACAAAAGTAACCATTATTTTCTAAGATAGTATCTACAGGTAAGGCACAATACATTCACAAGTGTTACCTAATGTAAAGCCTTCACTTTTGTTATAATTGCTATAATTACTACTATTGCTGTAATTACTATCTGTAGGCGGTTACAGGGGTAAAACTGAAAAGAATGGAAAGATTTGATGAAAAGCAAAAGAAAAGAAAGCAGAATGCTTTGATTCTAAAAAGTAAATTGTTTGTTGTTGATGGTGATATAATTACACTATATGAATTCGCATTGTATTATTCAAAAGTACTTCAATAAGATAGAATGTTCATTATGGAGGACTGAATCAAGTTTCTAGATTAAATCAATTTAATTATTTATGAATTGACCTTAGAAATGGATTGGTCAGAAAGGAATTTTGGTAATATGGTTGAATATATAAACACCACTAGGTGCATGTAACATTTAGCTCTGATGAAGCCCTTGATAGGTGAAACGTAGCCTTCGTACCATGTTGAAATCTGAAACAAGCCATGGAATAAATCTTTGCTAATTTGAATACAAGGTGCTAATTTTCTGTCTCTGAAGTGAGTGGTGAGTTCACGGTTTGAACTGCAGGTTATATGATGTCTTAAACACATTTTTTTATTTACATTTTCTCTCCAGCCATTTTCCATCGGGTATCTACTCCCATTCCCAGGGATGTACCCTGATCATGTCAGTTGGTCACCTGCTCCTCACCCTGGTTGTGCACCCCCAGCTGGCTTCCACCATGGCTACTCCCTGTGTCAGGGTCCCAGAGGGAAGACCATCTCCCACCCAGGGCTGCTCTCACATGAACTAAGATCCAGTGCCAGCAGGCAATAGGACCCAGGGGAGCCAGGAAAACCCTGGCTGTCATATAGGCAGTACCAGGGTTTTTTCCCCTGTTTTTCTCCCCACCTCCCTCCTCCCTAGGAGTGCACAAGCATCCAAACTTCAGATGCATGCAGTGAAATCCTGCAGAGGGACAATGCTCACATGGCCCACCACAGGGGTTGTTGTGACACTGGCAGGCAACACCATCCTTCCCCGACTACAGTGCTCTGCCAAGCAGAAGCTGCTGAGGTCAGGACCATCCCCCAGCATCGTGCCCCTGAGCCAGTGGAGTGGCCAAAACAGATTTTTGATGCTTCAGCACTCCCCAGCTAGGAATCCATGCTGGCTGTCCACACATGGTTATCATAAAGTCCATGTCCCACTAGTATCTGGAAGGAGAAAACAGTTTAAGCAGTACTCCTTTAAGTAGATCACCTGTAACTCCAAGGCATAACACAAAATTTATTTAACTACCATCAGAAAGAGAACTGACAGTATTATAATGAAAGCTACAGGGATTACTGTTCTTTTCTGCTCATCTTTTCCTAATAAGAGGTACTAAATCAAATTTCTCATTTGACCTCAGAACATATAGACCACCCAGCAGGCCCACCCATATGGTCTCCCTGCTGAGTAACAGTCTTCCAATTCCTACACACCTTACTAGTCTTAACTTCTCAAGCCCAAAGAAATGAAATCTGTGTTCCTTTGGTATCAGCTGGAATGTACTGTACATGTGGGAAAGAGCACTGCCAAGGTATTTTTTCTTGATGACTCATATTCTCTCCTATCTTTTAAATTACATGTAGTTTACCTAAATCAAATGAAAAGCATATACAAGTGGTGAGATAAACAACACAAGTAGTGTTGCAGTTAATAAAGTTCTGATCTCACAGACCTTGCTAGAATTAAGAGGTGAAATGTGCTGTTTTTTCCATCACCTTGCAATATTTACAACATACACATGCAACACTGCCAAGCGCTTGTCTCCCATAGGTTGTGACAACAGCTGCAGTGAGGAGGAGATTTCTGAGACAGAGCCAAGAAATGACAAAAAGATTCCAGCAGAGGGGCTATGAGGCAGCTGTTCTTGACTTAAACAAAAAAGCAAGAAGACAAGGTGTAGCATCCTCAAGGTAATAATGAATGCATGCTGTAAATAGAAGACAGAGTTAGAATCACTGTTTTGACGATAGGTATATCTAGAGAAACAAAGGAGGCAGAAGGAGGGTAAGAACAGAAAAAGTTCAAACTAAGGAAAGGATCACCCGGGAGGTCAAGAAAGAGGATAAGAAATGCCAGCCCAGTGGTGCAGAGGGCTGAAGCACTGCAAAGTTCCTTACCTTATGTCACGCCTAACAACCCAAGTTTGAGAACAAGCTTGGGTTGCTGGGGCTGGTGGGGAGGGAGAAAGAATGAGCAGTTGACAGGCTGCTTCTCTCACCCAGCCAGGGATGGTTTGCCTTCCCAGCTCTTGGCTGCAACCTGTTGGAGGTCTGAGAGAAAAGGGGAGAGAAAGGGGAAATTGTTCAAACAGGAAAGGCACACTAAGTCAAAGTTTGTTTCAGGTGTGACCTGGGAGCACAAGGAAGTTAAATGACTTGCTCAGGGTCACACGCAGTATGCAAGTGGTAGCTGATGGGATTCAAACCCAGGTCTCCAGGTTTGCAGCTCAGTGTCCTTAACCACTATGCTAAACTGCCAATGCTTGGGGAGGGGGTGCCAGACAGATGTCTCAGTGGGTGGAAGGAGGTTGCCATTACAGAGCATGTGTGCACATCTACACACCTGCACTTTGGTGCTGTGCCACAGCTCTGGGCTATGTGGGAGAAAACATGTGGAAAATGGAGAGGACTGGGATACATGAAACCCTGCCCAAGGTGTCTGTTCCTGTCTCACTGCTTGATGGGAGGGAGGCTTCTGGATGAGAGTTGGGGAGGATGGCCCCCCTTTGCCTCTGCCACAGGGGTGCAAGCCACCCCCAGATAGAAAGAGGCAGAAGGCACCTGATGGCACCCGGGAGAAGGCTGAACAAGCACCGGTCAACCCTGGAAAGATAAAAATATTTATAAAAAATGAGCAAAACAGCTGGCATGTTGGTGCCTGTCTGATCCTGCCAGATCTGACAAAACGCCAATAGTTCAGGGTGAAGGCACCCCACCTCATCCCTCCTGGGGTGGAAGAACCACTGCTCTATGGGGGAACTGAAGGAATCTGGGTAAGGTGTAGAAGCTGGGCAGACACCATATGTGACTTGAATGGAGTGGGGGCTCAAGCTGCTTGGGAGGTGAATAAAAGCACTGCAAACAACAAAAAAAAAAAAAATGGGTGAGACTTTCTTTGGGTACTTGAGCAAAAAGAGGAAAAGGGGTGTATAGTGAAGCAGGAGACTGGGGGTGGGGAACTAAAGGGAAGACCAAGGAAGAGCTAAAAGTTTAAATAAATGCTTCTGCTTGATCTTCACAGTGGAAGAAGGAGATGGGCTGGCATGCATTAACAGGCACCAGGAGGAGCTCAGCGCAAGTCCAGTTATGGAAGAGAGAGTCCACTGGGGTTGAACCCCTAAAGATATACACGCGATGAAGTTGGATGGGATCCACCCAAGGGTACTTAAGGAACTGAGCACTGTGCTAGCTGCCTCTCTTGCAACACTGTTTAGCACGCTATTAGAGATGGGGATGGTTCTGAGGAATGGAGGAGGGCTGATGTAGTCCCTATGCATAAGAGTTACAGCAGAGAGGGGACCTGCAACACAGAGCAATCAGTCTCACAGCAGTACTGGGGGAAGTACTGGAGGCCCTAATGAAGGAGAGACTGATGGAGTACCTGGAGACATATGGGCTGCAGGATCACAGGCAACAGAGCTTCACACGAGGGAGGTTATGTCACAGGATCATAACAGTATACAATTCAGTAGCAGTTAGCCATGAGACTCACCCAAGCTTATTCCAAAACCTCAAATTTCCTGTTTCCATACATTTATCTAGTGACATCTTAAAGGTCCCCAGGGTTTTGCTAGTCACCATTTCATATGGTATCCTGTTCCAGCTGTTGACTATTCTGTAGTTAAACCAAGCCCTTGTTTTCAGTCCTGTACACATCACCTTTCAACTGATAGCAGTGGAACCTGTTTTCTTACTGGATGTTTCATTACCAACCCAGCATATTCCAGAATGTCATTATTGTGCATTGCCCTATAGGCCCGGAATAGGTCCCCTCCTTTATTATTTATTTAGCTTTTGTTTACCAGGTAAGCACACTAGACAGTCAAGTGCCTATTTTCAGGTGTGACCTGGAGGATTACAAGTTGAAGGCAGACAATACAGAGGTCATAGCATAATACACAGGTAAAACAGTTATAATAGTATACAGCAGCTGGATGTGTGTCGAGGAAACTAGTTAAGAGTTACATGACAGTGGAGAGCAAGTCTACATACAGCAAGGCATATGAAAATAGAGCATGGCTAGGAGTTTCACCACAGGGGGATCATTCAACCTGAGGCAGATCTTAATCCCAGAACTAGCGGCCTTGATGGCAGAGGAAGACCTGGACATTGTTGCGGGTCATGGAAATGTGGTACACAGGAAACCATGACTGGGGTGTTACATACCAGGGTACACAGTCTTCAGGAAAGACAGGGAGGGTAAAAGGGAGGAGAGGTAGCTATCTACATTAGAGAGGTGATCAGCAACTGAGGTAAAGGAAAACAGGAAAGGGATGAGGCACTGTGGGTCACCTTGGAGATGGGTAATGGCAACATCATCCACACAGCGGTTATCTATAGGTTCCACCAAGTCTCATCGACAACAAAGTTGTTGACAGACATTACAGTGACACACATTTGCCAACTACAAACACATCACCCTACAAATGTGTCAACCAACAGCCACACTGCCCCATGCACAGGGGCACATTTAGACTGTTTGTGGGGCTTCCCTCAAGACTTCTACATACTCTGCCTCCCAGACTTCTAGCATAATCAATGTTGAGGGGCAATTTCTGGGGAGAGTGGCCAACACTGGGAGTTGTTGTATCCATACAGTGCTCTGACAACCCATTTAACACTGTGGGTGTTGAACAGGTTGTTGTCGCTGTGTTGGTTTCTCTGTTTTCGCTTAGCAGAAACAGCGGTATACCATCTACAGACCCCAGGGTAGGGAGAGGAAACAGACAGTGTATTGGTAGAAACTATCCATAAATGGCAGAGAGAAAAGGGAAGTGTTGGTAGTGGACATAAATATATATTTATTTAGTTTGTTTACTGAAAGGAGGACTAGACAATCCTGCCTATTTTCAGCCTTGTCCTGGGAGAGGGATACAGATGGTTGCCAACTGACATTTATTTATTTATTTTTTATTTATTGATACTAGGATTTAATAATTGTGAGCTAAGAGCTTATTTACAAAGGTTCCGTGTCGGAGTGAAACAAAAAAGACTTACAAAACCAATGATACAGTGTGCAAACAACACGAGGCTTAGATATTCTATTAAAAGGAGGATACAAAATCAGAGAGTATGGTTCAAAACAAACGAAGAACAGTAAACATATACAACAATAAACTAAACCTGGTAAAGGTGATGGAGAAGTAAAGTATTGGGCATAGATTAGGAAGGAGCAGGAGGAGGGAGAAAGAGAGGTAGTTGATGAAGAATTCGAGTGCTTGAACCAGATTAAGCTGTTGGTGGTATTTTAGTAAATATGCCAGATGTTAACTGGAACACATGTGTGACAGCCACATCTAGGAGCAGGACATACTAGATGTCCTGCAGGGGGCATTCCTCAGACAGCTAGTGGGGGACACACCAGGGAAGGATTAATATTGGATCTTGTGTCACCAGTGGTGACAGAATAACAGATGTATTGGTGGGCAGCCATCTAGGGTCCAGCGATCACCATACAGTATTGTTCAAAGTGAAGGCAGTAGAAGAGTCAAGCCACACAAATGCAAGGGTCCTGGACTTCTGGAGGCAGATTTGAAAAATGAGAGAATGCCTAAAGAAACCCCTAGTGAAGGGGGGGTAGAGGAACAGGGAGAATCTTAAAAGCTATAGCAGAGGCAAAAAGCCTTTTGTGTGAAGCAAGTTAATAAAGCAAAAGAGAAAAACACTATGGTTCTCAAAAGAAGTAGCAGGGAAGGTTCAGAAGAAAAAGCTGACATTCAGAATGTACAACGAAAACAGAGAGGAGGAGGACAGGGAACTGTACCAGACAAAACAGGGGAGGTGGGGAAGGCAGTCAGGTGTGCAAAGGCACAAACAGAGGAAAGAATAGCCCAGACATTAAAGAGGGAGACAAAACCTTCTTCAGGTACACTTAGGGACAGAAAAAGGCCAAGGGAGGGATTGTGAGGCTAAATAACGGGGAGGGAGTGTGGAAGATGGTGTACAATCAGCAGAGTGACAATATCATAGCAAAACCACCACAGCGCCCGACTCCCCGCAGGTCGCTGTAGTGGTGTGCTGTACAATGGCATTGCAACTCCTGGTGTTCTGCCCTCACTCTCGAAACAACTTGCTTCGAGTTGTATATTTAGAGATGGAGGTGGGGACACAACCCCTGCAGAAAAAGACGTTCTTTCAATGGGAGCAATGCTGACAGTTTACATTGCTCCTGTCGCTGCCGGGATGTCACCAGCATTGCCGACGCTTGTAACTTTACCCCGTAGGAGGACCTAAAAAGCTGAAATCCTGAATGACTACTTTGCTCAGTATTCACAAAAGAAGGGATAGGGAGGGCCCAAAATTAGGCAGGAAACAGGCATGGAAGGAGTGGACACCAGTCCATTCATGAAGGAGAGAGTCCTTAAGGAACTCTTGAAACTGAAAGTGGACAAGGCAATGGGGCCAAAATGGGGTACATCCCAGAATATTAAAAGAACTCAGAAAGGTGCTAAGTGACACCACTGACAGCCCAATTCAACAACTCAGTGGAGGAGGGAGTGGTACCAGAGGACTGGAGGAGGGTGAATGTGATACCCTCAATAAAAGTGGGAGTCAGGTGGAAGCTGGAAATTATAGACCAGTCAGTTTCACCTCAGTGGTGCAGAAAATAATGGAATCAGTGTTAATGGAAAGGATCATGGAATATCTTGAGTTCAGCGGCACAAGACCCGAGGCAACATGGATTCACAGTTGAAGGTCTTGTCAAACAAATCTGATAGATTTCTTCGACTGGGTAACCAGGGTAGTTGATCAGAAAGGGGTGGAGACATGGCCTACCTAGATTTTAGCAAGGCATTTGACACTGTTCCTCACAAGAGGTTAGTAAACAAATTGGGCAATCTGGGAGTGGATCCTAAGCTGGTAAACTTGGTCAGAAACTGGCTGAGTAATAGGACACAGAGGGTGGTAGTGAACTCAGTTCAATCTGAAGAGAGGGGTAACAAGTGGGTGCCATAGGGTTTGATGGTGGGGCCTGTCCTCTTTAATTTCTTCAATAAATGACATTATGGAGGGCTAGAAGAAAAGATATGCCTCTTTGCAGATGAAACTAAGATCTGCAATAGGGTTGACACTTCAGGGGTTGAGAAATGAGAAGGACCTGGGCAATTTGGAAGAATGGTAAGAGTGGCAGCTTGATTCAATGCAAAGAAGTGCAAAATCATGCGCTTGGGGAACAAAAACCCAGGAGAGGAATACACAATGGGGGAGGTACTGACAACAACCAAACAGGAAAGGGACCTGGGGTAGTCATAACAGATGACCTAAAGGTAGCAAAGCCATGTGAGAAAGCAGGGGAAAGCCAGAAGGATGCTGGGACACATAGGGAGAGGTATCACCAGTAGAAAACAAAAGGTGTTGATGCCACTGTACAGACAATTGGTGAGACCTCATCTAGAGCACTGTGTTCAGTTCTGAGGTCATATCTCTGTAAAGACATAGACAGGGTAGCGGTGGTCCAGAGGAAGGCAACAAAATGGTGCAAGGACTACACTAGAAGCCTTATGAGGAGATGCTGAAGGACCTCAATATGTATACCCTAGAGGAAAGGGGGTATGATAGAAATTCAAGTACCTCAAGGATAAAATAAAGTTCAGGAGGGCAGCATCTTTCAAAAAAGAGATGAACAAGATGTCACAATATGAGGCTAGAGGGGAAGACCTAGGGGCAACAGGAGAAAGTATTTTACATAGAAACATAGAAGTTGACAGCAGATATGACAGCAAGGCCCATCCAGTCTGCCCATTTTTCTACCTTATGAATGTGTCATTGGCCTTTTCATGGAAAGGGTGGTGGGTGTATGGAACAACCTTTCTGAAAGGGTCATAGGGCAAAAACAATAGGTGAATTCAAGAATGCATGGGATAGACAGAAGACAACACTAGTGGTAGGAAGGAGAGGTAAGCTGCAGATCAAATAGGATCTGGAGTTTATGCAGCAGGTAGGAAATGGCAGACTAGGTGGGCCAAGCAGACCTTATTCGCCATCAAATTCTATGTTTCTAATCTTCTATGCTCTAAGGAGTCAAGGTTCATCTCCATCCATCTCTCTCTATAAGACATGTTTGAAAGTTGCCTAACTTTTTTTTTGGCTTTCTCTGTGCAGTTTCCAGCAATTTAATGTTATGTTTGGTACTAGGGCCCAAAATGGTACACAGTATTCCAGGTGGGACTGAGCCAATGACCTATGCAAAGGCACCAGGACCTCTCCCCTGCTTTTTTTTTTTTTTTTTAATTTTCTTTATCCTCCTCCCTCCTGCAGCCCCTCCTCTTTGGGAGACACCTATGGCCTTATCAGCCTTCGCCACCTACCTGGAGCCAGTGCAGTCCGCCCCATGGAGCCGTGGCTATACCCCAGGCGGGTACAGGGTGGGACCCCCAACCACCCTGATGTTCCGCTAATTCGCCGGCATGCTGTCCCCGGACAGGTAGGGGCATTGAAGGTTGGGCCTGGTGCTCTGGTCTCTAGGGCGGCTGCAAGGGTTTTTTTCCTGGTGTTTCTCGACGTGCCAGGTCCAGTGATGTCAAGGCGCCAGCCCGACGCCTGGTACATCGCTTCCCCATCTGTTGGAGCATCGGGCTTGCTGTACCTCAGGTCTCCACCCGGGTCAGACAAGCACCGAGCTCAGGTATCCCTCCCCCGGAGAGGACGAGCAGTCCCTGGGACGCCAAGTCCTCCTCCCGGCGATCTCCAGCTCCTGGCTCATTCCCCGAACCCGGTCGGCTAAGGCCACAAGCGGAAATCCAACTACTGCGCCGGGGCGGGGTCGGATCCCGCCTGCTTTTAATGTTTCTTGAGCACACAGCCCATGATCTTGTTACACCTACTAACCGCCTCCTTTCACTGTATATCTTGTGTCATCTTGTTTGTAATAATAATCAGAGCCCCATGTTTACTGTGGCAAACTGACCTACATTCTGCAGCAGGACCTCATGCTTGCTGCAGTCAGACTATGAGTGATTCTGTGGCAGTTCTGTGATGGGCTTTACATTCTCTGGCAACTCAAATGAGCCCCAAAATAAAATCTAGTTACCCAGAAAGAACGCCAGAAAAGGCAGCGAGGGCAGTTTGGCAGATGCACAGGCAAGGCAATGCAAATCAATTCTGGCATCATGATTTGATTTGATACAAAGCATAGGGAACTTGAAGGGTTTATTTTTTATTTTTTTACTGCAGTCTGTTTTATTGTCCCTGGCTGTCTCCCACCTGCCCAGTGCTGCTTTTACCACAGCTATGATCCTGAGAATTATGTCCCCAGGCTGCCCAGTTGCTTGTAAGACCAGTAGTGCCTGGTTGCAAAACAGTGCTGCTTCAATGACCCCTCCCACCCACTTGCTTGAAGCCTGGTGGTGATTGTTTGTACTGTAACAATGCTCTAGATGCTTCCTGCTGCTGACACAGTTCAGCACTATTGGTGTAGTTTGTGTCAATGCCACTTGGCTAGTTGACTTCCATATCTTCTTCTCTCCCACTCTGTAAGGGTTTACTGTGAGGTTAGAGAGTAGCTGGGCATTTTACATTAGGCAAAGGTCCAAAAAGCCTCCCATTTTTGTCTACAAGATTTACTAATACTTTTTCATTCCACAATTCTGCAATTGGTAAATAGAACCACCGTTCCTTTGGTGTTTGTAGAAGACTATAATGGTTATAAGCTTCGGGCTGAGTGCCAGTGGATTGGAAAGGATTAGGTCCGCTCACTACTGCATCCCAGGGGGTGGAGGTATAATGGAGCTGCCAACAACTCACACTAGTGCCATTTTAAGCTTGCTCACAATCATTTTAGTCATTTAGTTGGAGTTTTCAGTGGCGACTGCCATTTTTACTGCATCAAAAATGCTGTTTCTGTGGCAAAGGCTTGTTTCTGTGGCAGGGCCATCTTTCTGCAGCAGCTGCAACTGCAGAATCACAGTAAACACAGGGCCCTGATAATAACACCTAGATCCATTCTTTTCAGTTTCTGTCAACTGCTGTCCATGCATGTAATAAGTTGCCTTCCTGTTCCTGCCTCCACTGTGCATTATTTTACACTTCACGATGTTAGATGGTAAATTCTGTTTGGTGGCCCATGATGCAAGATTGTTTATTTCTTAGAGTTTTCACTGTCAACTATTTTTTATTTCATTTTCATTTCATTTCATTTTAATTTTATACTGGAAAGGCATGTGGCATAATTGCTCATTTACACAAGTGTCCAGTTGTCCAGATGTAACACAGGCTAATAAATACAATTTGTGACAAACACATGGTTATAAATATACAAAGAGGATAAATATAAAGCATGACAATAAGGCACAAGCACAGGGTGAAACATAGACTTTGACTTATTCAATGAACGAACAAAATCTCTTACAATGTGGGAAAAAGAAAAAATAGCTTATGTATGGAACCATAATATTTACAGCAAACGGCTATACAATATGTACATATTTACACAGGTGAACCTAACGGAAGGGGTGGAAGGAGTAATCCAGAGAATGCTTAGAAGGGGGAGGCATGGAAACAGGCTGGGAGACAGGATTAGTGAACATGTGGTTATTAGAGAAAAGGTAACAAATAGCAGACCTTGTAGGAGTCAAATTTGCAGAAGCCCTTTGGGTATAGGCCCTGGCAGTATTAAAGAAACTGATATATATATATATATATATATATATATATATATATTATACAACTTATGTGCTGGGATAAACATCAGTATAAAAAGTGATATCTTAAGAAGCCAGTGAAGATAACATTGATATCTTCATGTTCTATACGTCATCATGATATCTTTAACACTCTATACGTCATCCTGTTCTGTAGTCATCTCCAATAAATCCTATTGGCCCCTCATAAAGCTCAGCTGTTGTAAAGCTCTGCCTCTCAAGCACCTGAACCCACCATCATGACTCTTACATTTGCTATCAGTTTCACACAATTAGTAATTAAAACACACATCTGTTTGATCCAGCTGTTTTATCCTTGTCTCACCAAGTGTTTAATTTCTGATACGCTACATTTTCAGCGTGACCGAGCGCTAGCAAAGAGTACATTGACTACCTCAAATACATTTAAAATAACATATCCGCACTGGTTTCATTCACTTTACTGGACTTTGTTAGAAAAAAGCTACTAAGACTAGAGAGAGAGAGAGCAGACGTAATGGCAGCTTCAGAGAAGTGAAAGTAAGCACGCAGTCGCTCACTTTCACTTCTCTGAAGCTGCTGACATGTCGCCTCTCTCTCTAGTACAGTCTTCTTATAATCTCCCAAATTTATGCCCCGCTAAGGGAAAGCCAGAAATCTGTACACCACACCCGCTAGCCATAGCTTTTATAAACAGCTACTGCAGCCACACAGAAAACAGAGACTGAATCCAGGACTGAGCCTGGAGCAGAGTAGCTTAGCCTGGAACTTTGGAAAGCCCGAAGCTCCGTCAGCCAAATTGTTTCGTAGATTTCTTCCAGTGTTTTCTGTGCCTCTTGGAGCTTTTCAATGGATAGATGGAGCCTAACTGCTGGTGGATTGTTTTGTGGGCCATCTGTCGTGGAACTCGGCTCACCTTCCTGCCCAGGGTTTCCTTTCTTGGCTTCCCGGAGGCTGCTTCTATTGTATCAGCTGGAGGGTTGCCTCCTGAGCCCCCGAACCCTCTCCTAGGAATGTCCCTCAGTGGACAGGTGCTTCTCCTTGGTGTGGCTGGGGTAGTCCAGGATTTTGTGGTTGGGGTGGACATCCAGAGTCCCTGCATTCGGTCTTTGTTTTCTGTGTGGCTGCAGTAGCCGTTTATAAAAGCTACGGACTGCGGGTGTACTGCACAGATTTCTGGCTTTCCATTAGCTGGGCATAAATTTGGGTGATTATAAGAAGACCGTGCTAGAAAGAGAGGATATGTCGGCAGCTTCAGAGAAGTGAAAGTGAGCTGTTAGCAGTGTTGCTACAGCAACACTCGCTCGCTAACTTTCATTTCTCTGAAGCTGCCAACATGTTTGTTGTCTCTCTCTCTCTCTACTGTCAGTAGCTTTTTAACAAAAGCCAGCAAAGTCTATAAAACAGTGCGTAATATCTTATTTTAAAAGTCTCTGAGGTAGTCAATGTACTCTTGCTAGTGCTCGGTCACGCTGAAAATGTAGCACATCAAAAATTAAACACTTTTGGTGAGGCAAGGCTAAACGGCAGGTCATCTCTCTTCTACTGTCAGCAACTTCTTTCTAACAAAGCCCAGCAACATCAGTAAAACGAAGGGATTTATAACAATTTCCACTGAGAGCATTTTAAATGTCTGTGAGTTAGTCAATTTACTATATTACTCGGTCACACTGCATTCCATGTCTAGGACATCACAAATGAAACTGTTTTGGTGAGACAAAAGGAAACTGCAGGATCAACTAGATAACTTTTAATGACTATGTTTTTACCACTTATGGCAGGACAAGAGCCATGGGGAGGGTGGGGCACTGCTAGTTCTACCTAGTAAATATCTACACTATTGTTTTAAGTCCCAGATTTGGTACCTTGTCTTGGGATAGAAGGTGCTCCAAAACATATCTGGGGTCATGTTGGGAGCCCAGCTCATAAGTTGTATAAACAGAACATGACATGGCCTGACTGAAGATATCATATTTATCTTCATCGAGCCAATGACATCAAGATATCTCACTTGTGGCTTCGCCACCGTGTGAGATATCATTACATCATTGGCCTCTCATGAAGATAAATATGATATCTTCAGTCAGGCCATGTCATATCCCCTATATATATATATATATATATTCGAACCTTCTCATTATCTTTTTTCACACCCTACTAGTCTGGTTTTAGGAAGTCCCATTCCACCACCACCTCTCTACTAAGACTCATTGATTTTATCCTCACTGGCATGGATAGAGTCCATATTACCTCAGCCATTTTTGTCGACCTGGCCAAAGCCTTCAACATCATCTTCCACTCCCTTCTTGTATCTAAGCTCTCTCTCACAGGGCTCTCAAGCTTGGCCACCAGCTGGTTTCATTCCTACCTGATAGGCAGATCCCATTCAGTTAGAACTGGCAATGCTACCTCTGCCTCCTTGTTACCTCTGTGTTCCACAAGGCTCAGTCCTTCGTCCACTTCTGTTCTCCATCTTTCTCAATGACCTGACCACTGTCTCGACCTCATGCATCCATTTACATGTATGCGATGATACAGTACTGTGCACATCTGGCCCTCGACCTGATGTAGCAACCAGACCAGCAGGACTTCAGTGCAGCTCAGCACTGGTTTTGCTCTAATCAACTCTTTCTAAACTCCAAGAAAACCATCTCTATGACCTTTGGCTCAAGGCAGAGACTTCCAAAGCTACCCTCCTCCCTCCTTCCACATTTTGGGCAGGACTGCTCTGGAGTCATGCAACCCTACAGATATCTCGGGTCGGCTTGACCAGTACCTTGACTTCTCCCATATATTGACGCCATCCACAAAAACCTTCACCCCAAGCTAGGTGCTTTGTACTGTAACCATGAATGTATTCCACTGCTGGCTCATCGTGCAATTATGCAGAGATGATTTTACCCATCTTTGACTATGGGGATGTAGTCTCACAGTGTCATACCTAAGTCCACCCCTAACCAGACTGGACCCCCTCTTCCACTCCTTTTGTTGCTTTGCCCTCGAGCTGTCTCCAAATACTCATCACTGTCTCCTATACTGCAACCTAGACCTCCCTCATTGCAGGACTGGTGTCACTCCACTGTGTCAGTCTCATGGCCAAATACTGGATGCAGTCCCTCCCTCCTTATCTCATCTCTGTCCTCTCAGCCAATATCTTCCAGGGCTATGCACTGAGGAGTAATGACTCATGTCTACTGTCCACTTCACCCATGCCAACCTCGGGGACAGTCAGCATTCACGTATTGCATGCCTAAACTCTGGAACTCACTCCCTCTGTTATCCAGCATACCTCCCGGTGAGCTCCTAAACTCCCTTCTCAACAAACACTTCTCCCCATCTGCACATGCACCCATGCAAGCTTCTGACTAGGCAACTGGGTCCACCTGAAAATGTGCTGAACCTATACACGTTCTGTCCATTATTTTGTCTTGTCATATGCCTTGCCACCTTCATGTATCATTGTACAACTGCCTATAGAAATGCACTTTTATTTTTGTATATTTTGTATATTTACTTTGTATGTTTATATGTTAACATGTCTGAACATGGAATTTGTACTTGCAATCCCACTCACCCTACCCTCAGGCGATCTGGAATTGAGAAGTAGTCTGGCAGCATGCCTTCCTGGTAAAACCTTTAAATAAATAAATCTCTAACATACAGATACAAAACCATCTGATGTCTGTAGCGATGCTATATATATATATATATATATATACACACTAAAAGGTTGGACCCAGGACTGATGTCTGGGGAACACCACTCATAACCTCTGTCCAGGCTGAGTAATGCCAGCAACAGATACTCTCTTCCTCCTGCCAATTAACCATGAGTTAACCCAAGCAGTTATGTTAGGAAGTAAATTTACATCGTGTATCTCATAGATTTCTTTGACTGCATAACTAGGGAGGTGGGTCAGGCAGGACAGTGGGAGTGGCCTATCTGAACTTCAGTAATGCTTTAGCGCTGTGCCACACAGGAGGCTAATAAAGAGACTTAGCAGCCCTGGGGATGGGGGAGAAGGTGGTGAGCTGGGTATCTAACTGGTTGAAAGATAGGAGGCAGAGGGTGGTGGTAAGCAGTCACTCAGAACACAGGAAAGTGACTAGTGCAGTACCACAGGGATTGGTACTGGGCCCTTTCCTTTTCAATTTGTTCATAAGTGACTTTGCTAAGGAACCGAGGGGAAGTTGTGTCTCTTTGCAGATGGCACAAAAATCTGCAACTGGGTGGACACCCAGGAGGGGGGTGAAGAGAATGCTAAGGAACTGGGGAAACTAGATAAGTGATCTAGAGGGTGGCAGTGGGTTTCCCATAAAGTGCAAAGTCCTGCACCTATGGTGGGGAAACCTGGGCTATGTATAAGATGGGGTAAGGTACTTACAGTTACCAAACAAGAGAGACCGTGGGGTTATCATATCTAATCATCTCATGGTGGAAGGGCAGTGTGACACTGCAGTAGACAAAGGTGAGCCAGATGCTTGGTTGTGTAGGGATGGGGATCTCTAGCAGGAGAAGGGAGAAGTGAGGTGGTGTTGCCTCTGTATTGCTCACTTATAAGACCCCACCTGGAGTACTGTGTCCAGTTCTGGAGGCCTCACATCCACAAAGACTTCAACAGGATAGAAGTGGTCCAGAGGAGGGCTACTAAAATGTAACAAGTGTTACACGTGAAACCATGTGTGGTGAGGCTGTGGGAGCTCAACATGTACTTCCTGGAAGAGAAGAGAGCAAGAGGCAACATGACCTGAGATTTATAAGTAACTCATGGGGCGGACAAGGTGTAGAGTGGAACCTCTTTCACAGAAGGTGCAGCACCAGAATACTGGGGCATGTTATGAAGCTTGGGGCATAGTTTAAGAGGGATGTGGGGAAATACTTCCTCACAGAAAGGATAGTGGATACCTGGAACAGCCTGCCAAAGAGGTGGTAGGAATGAAGACAGTGGGGATATTTAAACATGTTTGGGATCAGCATGGGTATAATAAATAGAGGTGAGGTGAGGGAGGGACACTTGTGACCAAATAGAGTCCAAGGTGTAGTGTTACCTAGGAAAATAGGGCAGACTAGATGGGCCTACTGGTCGTTTTCTACTGAAACATTTTATGTTTCTATGTTTCATAGGTCTTCTTCAGGAATTATCTAAATGAGGAAAAAAAAAAGTTAGTGGAGAGGAAGGACATAAAGGATATATATATATATATATATATATATATATATACACACATATATATATATATATATATATATATATATATACACACAGTATATGTGAGGAAGAAAAATAGGGGCATACTCAAAGGGCATTTCAGCTATGTTCATATCTGGTTTCATTTTCTCCAGATGTCTCTGTCGCTCTTCCTCTACCTTTGTCACAGTTTAGCCTTCTTACTATATCCTGTTGTGTCCCCACTTGAGGACTCTTCAGCTCACTGACTCCTACTATGCCTTTTCATACACATTGTGACCTTTTTGTTTTTTAGCTTCTATTCTTACCTTGCCTATTTTTTATTTCTTTTATTTTATTTGTAAAATGTTTCACCAGTAAAGACAACATGAGCTGTAAACAACTTGTTTCCAGAAGCGTCCTGGGTGGGAGAGGTACAAGAATTGGAGAACAGGCAAACACATAGCAATAACAGAGCAATACAAGTACAGTTACTAAAACAAAACAATGTAGTACAATTACAGAGCAGAAATAATCCAGACCAACCAGTCAGGGTAAACAAAACCATGTTTGGATATAACGTACACTGCAACAACCCAAGAGCAGGTGATCCCAGTAGGGTAAAGGTTAGAGAATGGATAACACATTTGAAGTGCTAGAAGTAGTAGGCGGAGCATATGATTTAAAGTGCTATTGTATACCCAAGGGAGGGCAGTTATAAGACAAGTGGGGAAGTGGACAGGCGAGGGTAGAAGGTGGGGATGGAAGAGAGAGAAACATAGAAACATAGAAACATAGAAGTTGACAGCAGATAAGGACCGCAAGGCCCATCCAGTCTGCCCATTTCTTTTTCTACCTTATAAATGTGCCATCGACCTTTGCTCTGTCAGTGGCCTATTTATTCTTAGTCATTTGTATTGCTCCTTATGCCTATCCCATGCCTGTTTGAAGCCCAGCACTGTATTCATAGCCACCACTTCTTGTGGTAAGCCATTCCATGCATCCACCACCCTTTCTGTGAAAATAATTTCCTCACATTCCCCTTAATCGCCCTCTAATCTCATGCTGTGTCCTCTTGTCCTGCTATTTTCTTATATTTAAACATGTTAGACTCTTTCACCTTGTTAATGCCCTTAAGGTGTTTGAATGCCTCGATCATATCACCTCTCCCCTCCTTTGCTCAAGGGTATACATATTGAGCTCTGTTACTCTGTCCTCATATGTCTTCTGATGCAGTCCCTGCACCATTTTGGTTGCCCTTCTCTGGACTGCCTCAATTTGGTTAATGTCCTTGTGAAGGTGTGGCCTCCAATACTGCAAGCAGTACTCCAGATGGGGCCTAACCAGTGTCTTGTAAAGAGGGATTATTACTCCCCTCTTACGACTTGTGATACCCCTACTAATACACCCTAACACCCCTAGCCTTAGCTACTGCTTTAGAGGTCTGCTTGGAAGATTTCAGGTCATCAGTGATGATGATGATGCCCAAGTCTCTTTCTTCCTTTGTGAGCTAGCAACTCCCTCCCAGCCTATAGATGGCTTCAGGTTCTCTTCCTATGTGCATGATCTTGCACTTCTTTGCATTAAATCCCAGTTGCCACTCTTCTGACCATTTTGCTAGTTTATCCAGATCTCTTCTCATTCTGCCCACCTCATCTGGATCATCTACTCTGTTGCAGATCTTGGTGTCATCTGCAAACAGACAAGCCTTACCCTCTAGTCCATCTGCAAGGTCACTAATGAAGATGTTGAAGAGGACTGGCCCCAGGACTGATCCCTGAGGTACCCCACTTGTGACTTGCATCTCTTCTGACTGTGTACCATTTACCACCACTCTTTGTTTTCTGCCCGTCAACCAGTTTGCCACCCAGTTGACCAACTTCTGACCCACCCGAGCCTACCCAGCTTATTTATCAATCTTCTATGTGGAACAGTGTCAAAAGCTTTGCTGAAGTCAAGGTAGGTGACATCAACTGCTCCCCTTGGTCCACCACTCTGGTTACCCAGTCAAAGAAATCTATGAGATTAGTTTGACAGGACCTTCCTTTGTAAACCCATGCTGTCTTGGATCCTGCCCCTATGGATTCCAGGTGTTGCACTATCCTTTCCTTAAGGAGTGCCTCCATAATCTTGCCACTACTGAGGTAAGACTGACTGGTCTGTAGTTCCCCGCCTCCTCCCTGCTACCACTCTTGTAGGCGGGATCACATGAGCCCTCTCCAGTCTTCTGGGACCTCTCCTGTGCTCAGAGACTCACTAAACAGTTCTGCTAATGGCTCTGCTAGTTCCACCTTTAGCTCCTTAAGTACCCTGGGATGTATGCCATCAGGTCCCATTGCCTTATCCACCCTGATCTTGTAAGCTTTGTAGGACCCTTTCTTTTGTGAAGGGAGTAGTGCTCACCTCCCTCCCCACTGTGTCCATGATGCTGGAGCTGTGGGCCCTGCCCTACCTTCTCTTCAGTAAATACTGAGCAAAAGTATCTATTTAGGATAGATGCCTTTACAGGGTCCTCCTCCTCACTTGCTCCTTTTCTCCATTAGCTTAGTACACTCTCTGGACTTTCTCCTTTCACTAATGTATCAATAGAAAGTCTTGTCACCTTCTTTTACTGTTCGTGCTAGTTTTCCTCAGTTTGGGACTTTGCCTGCCTTACTGCCTTCCCTGCTTCCCTTAGGGCAGTTTGGTATGCCTCCCTATCTTCATCCGTTGTGTTCCTTGTATTTCCTGAGAGGCCAGCCTTTTGGCTCTGACCTTTTCTGCTACTGTATTTGAGAACCAAAGTGGTTTCCTTCTTCTTTTGCACTTTCTTTTCTGTCTAACACAATGGGACGTTGCTTTAAGTATTGCATCCTTAATGCTTGCCCACTTTGCCTGTACCCCTCACCTGTGTTTCTTTTGCCAGGGCTAGCTTAACTCTGTTGGCCATCTTATCAAAGTCAGCTCCTCTGAAGTCCTATATTTTGCCTTGGAATGGGATGATTTAGATGTAGTAGCCAAATTGAACCATACCATGATGATGGTCACTGGCCCCCAGGTGACCTTCTACCTGGAGATCTGTGATCCCTTCCTTGTTAGTCAGTACTAGATCTAGGATAGCCCTGTCTCTGTGGGTTGCTGTACCAGTTGTTTGAGGCCCTCCCCTGCAGGGAATCCACTATGTGTCTAGTTCTGGCAGATGTTCCTGCTGGTATTGACCAATCTGTATCCGCATGTTGAAGTCTCCCATTATCAGAAGCTCCCTTTAGCTGTCATGTTTTGTATATCTTCTAACAGTAATGTGTCTATGTCCTCCTGGTCTGGGGGCCTGTAGACAACCCCAGTTCTTATGGCTGTCCCATTTCCTGTTTCAGGGTGACCCACAGTTCTTCTGGCTCCTTATGTGTATTCTGAATTTCTGTAGCTTTGATATTTTCATTGACATACAGGGCCATCTCCTCCCCTTTTTGCACCTCGGTCTCTTCTGAACAATACATAGCCAGGTACTGAAGTCTCCTAAGTGGTTACTGGTAAAACCACATCTCACTAATTGCTACTATGTCCAGTTTAGCCTCTAACATTATTGCCTGCAGGTCTGGGATCTTATTTCCCAGGCTGTGAGCATTTGTTACATGATTTTCCATTGGCCAGATTTTGGTGTGTTAGTTGTTGGGTGAGGTTTGGCATACCCCTGTGCATCGTATGGGGAGACAAACCTTTTTCTTCTGGTGATGCAAATGAACTGCAAACATGCTGAATCCCTGTTTGACCACTATCTGAGGGGAGGGTGTTCTTCCCATTCGACGTATGGGGTGCTGCACCCTCCCCATTTGCTAGTTTAAATATTCTGCAAAGACATTAAACTTCTTCCCCAATGCACTGACTCCTCCTTAGTCAGATGCAGTCCATCAAATTTAAAGAACTTTCGCTCCCAGAACTGTTGCCAGTTCCTACAAATCTGTGTCCTTTTCCTGGCACCAGCCCTTGAGCCATGTGTTTAGCTCCCCTATCTCCCTTTTCTGACCTTCTGTCCATCTGCTCCCTCTCCCAGACTGGCAGGATCTCAGAGAAGGAGATGCTGGACAAAATAGATGATAGTTTGTCACCCAGCCTGGTCAGGTGTTCCTTGGTCTCACAACTGACCGGCTGGTGAGATCATTAGTCCCTATGTGTACTAGGACATCAATGTTTTCTCCTGCTTTGTGAGCAATTTTAGCAATGCGGTCCAGTGTCTCCATGCTGATGTACCTGGGAGACATCTGACCATTACCCTGGCTGGAGATGGGTATCAACTCCCCGAATCATGGAGTCTCCTATGATCAGAAGTTTTTGGATTTCCTTTTGCTTTTTTTGTTTTGGTTCCTGATTTGGGTGAGTTTTGTTGTGCTAGCTCCTGTGCTGCAGTGTCCTGCTCTGCAGTGTCTTCTGCCTCTTTGTTTGATTTCAGAGATAGAGGCAGATACCTGTTTGTAGTGTTTATATGGTTTTTGGAGGTAATATGTTGGAGAGCAGAGAGTGATGGGGCACCGATTGTCCTCCTAACCACCTGCTAACCTCCAGGACCAACTACCTCTGTGGTCGAGGTTTTCTGTTGGATGCTGGGAAATGGCGGGTGGTTCTTATAATGTATTTCCTCTTGAATATGAAATTTGAGGCATGCAATCTCTGCCCATGCTGCCCGGAGCTGAGCCCTAAGATCTCCAAAGGCCCAGCATGTAGGACAGTGTCCTAAATCCTGCAAGAATGTCCTTCTGAAAATTGTTCCACAGTACCTGCAGTTAATTATATCCATTCCAGATAAGTTGCTGGGTTTATAACCTAGTCAGAGTAATTAGAAGGGAAAAAAGAAAAAAATGCAAGTAATGGTTTGATTGTGTTTTGTTTAACTTGTTATAACAACAAGTTAAATTACTAGTGCCCCTGTGAATGAGCTCACCTTGTGGAGGCCCCACTGATCCACCCCTTCCTGCTCTGCCACAGGAAATGTCACAACTGAGGTAACTATAAAAGGAGTGTAGTGTAGGGTGGTTGGGGATGGGGGTAGGTGGTTGGGCCCTTCCCTGCCAAAAACAAAAACCACGGACGAAAGAAAAGGAGGTAAGAGCAGAAACAATCAGTCAACAACAAATGCAGTAACCCTGAAAGCTTATCCTAATGTTAGATAAAACTGTAAAACCTGTAAAGCACCACCTGTAATAATTTCAGAGAAGATATACGCTGTAAGAAACACTTTGCTACAGAGAAAAATAAAACAATGAAATGTTAGCAATGTTAGCAACAAACAGTAGCAATCCCTGTGAGTAAAAATAAAAACACCACCACACAGTAAATCTGCTTAGCCAAAATAAGGCTTAATCCTTTTCCCTTGCTCTGGTAAGTTTCTCTACTCTGCCTTTCAAGCAATCTTAGAAGGAAAGAGCTCAGGTGAAGCTAGGTGCCTTGGCCAGCAAACCAAGTCTTCTAGAGAGAAAGAGAGAGAGACAGCTAAGCTCTAACCCCTTCTGGATGCTGAGAACCCTGTAAGGGGACAGGACCAGGCAGAAAGGGAGGGGGAGAAAGGGAGGGGTGGAGGTAGAGAAGAGAGGGAGGAAGAACAGGAGGGGAGAAGAGGGATACAGAAGTAGGGAAGTAGGCAGACGATGGATTTGAAAGTGGGGGAAGGGGAAAGAGAGAGAGAGAGAGAGACAATCTATACCCCTTCAGGATGCAGAGAACCCTGCAAGGTGTCATGATTAGAAAGTGGGGGGAGAGAGAGGATAGAGAGAGCCAGGATCTATACCCCTTCAGGGTGACAGAGAACCCTGCAAAGAGGACAGAACCAGGCAGAAAAGGAGGAGAGAGAAGGGGGTGGGAGGAGGAGTGGAATGTGGTGGGTGACCAGAGATGAGGAGAGGGATAAGGAATAGGGAGGCTGAAGAAAATAGGGGTAAACTAGGAATGGAAAAGGAGAGCATCATTGGGGGTAGTGGGGAGGAGAGCAGTAGAGTGTTGAAATAGCACAGTGGATTGTGGATGGTAGTAAAGAGTCAAAATGGCACAGTAGATTATGGTAGGGGGTGGAGGAGGGGGTTATAAAGGCGGTAGCACATGAGGAAGTAATCAGAGGAAGGGTTCAGTTAGAAGACAGGAGGTAAGTCAGAGATAGAGGGGTAGGGATAGTGCTCAAGGGTGGTAAGGGTTGTGAAAGGGGCTGGTAACAAGTATAGTTAGGAGAATAGAAGAAAGTAGAGCTAAAGGATAATTTGCCAGGGTTGGGAGAGTTGAAGGGGGCTAAGAACAAGTGCAGTTAGGGAAGTAGAAATTATGAAGAGCAAAGGAGATTGAAAATGGGGAAGAGGAAAGTCTGATTGGAGGTGGCAGTGAGTTCCAAAGCTTTGGGCAGCGGGAGGAGAAAGCTTCCTGGCCTATGGCGGTAGAGTGATGAGGAATAGCTAGAGTGTGTGTCAGTGGAACTGAGAGAGCAGGAGGAGGAAGTGGAACAGAGAGTAAGGTGGAGAGTAAGACGGGAGAGTCACAAACCAGAATTTAGAAGTGAACTTGGCACAGTGAGAGACACCTGCATACAAAGGAGGGGAAAGCTAGAGAATGATACAAGGTATAGTGATGTGTGAGGAGAGAAAATCAAGAGCAAAGTGACAGAAAGCACTGAAGAAAGTATCCAACCTGGTAAGGAAGACTTAGAGCAGCACTGTAGACTATGTCACAATATTCAAAAATAGGGAGTATAATATTCTGAACAAGATCATGCCTAACCGGTAGTGGTAAGGAACTACAGTTACTGTACTGTAAAGGGTGACGAGCTTGGGGTACAGTTTTTCAGGATGGCATTGATATGTACAGAAATGTTAAGGTGTTGGTCAAGTTAGACACCCAGGTATTTGAAATAGGTGGTGTCCTCTAGTGTTGTCCCATCAAGGGTGTGGAAGGAGAGAATGGAGGGTAGCCTGGAGAGTCTCTGCCTAGTGCCAAAGGTCATGGAGACTGTCTTTTGGCATTGAGGAAGAGTTGATGAGCTTATCCTGCACTGAATATTATTAAAGTCAAGCTGTAATCTGGAAGTCACATTGGAGGAAGACTGGCCAGAGGTGAACAAGACCATGTCATCAGCATACATATGGATAGAGGATGAGGAGCATACTGATGGTAGGTAATTTAGAAAAATTGAGAATAAGAGTGAGCCAAGTATGGAGCCTTGAGGCACACCAGTAGAGATGGGTGGTGGAGGGACATACGTGTACAACAAATCTTTTGTTATGAGTGCATGGGGATTTCAGAGGTGTGTCTCTGTGAGCCTATTGTAATTAAAACTGTAGGGATGAAGCAGCCTAGACCAATAACCATGCACTTTAACTGTTACACCACTCTTCTTCGGTTGAATGCACTTCAAAGAACCAAGCCAGTAAATTAGAGAGCTTCATTTGATGTGAATGACACTATTCAACAAACAGCTGATGGGCTGTCAACACCAGCAGCCTGATCAGACTACATCAGAAAACTGAGGGAAGATCTATAGAAAGGCCAGTCTGTATTATTTTATTACTGTTAAAGTTCTCCTTCTTTTCTGCCTAGTCTGTAGGCAGTTTGAAACTGGCCATGATGTCTCAAATTACAGTCTTTCTTTCTCCAAAACCCTTGCCTGTAGAAAGAAAGTCAGTCTCCTTACTCTTGCAACTGTTAAATATAGGAAAAATAATAATATACCTCCATTTCTCTCCACCAGCAAGTGTATATTGCAAACAATTTTAACCTAGGCAAAGACACATATTCATTCTAAACTTGGTTGTGTCTAGCGATATGAATGCCATTTGAAAGGTGAACACACACTTCTAGAACTGTGGGTATATGGATGTCACCAACTTTTGCAATCTTCTCTGGCCCCCTCCTCCTTATTTCCTTTTTCACCAACCCTCCTTCCATAACTGTTATGTTCCCCTCCTCATGTCCTAGTCATCCATATTCCTCCCTGTATGCTACCCTCCCTTTTAATTCTTGCATATATACCAAGACCTGCCATGATCTGAGTGATGCATAGATCTTAACATGGATTGCTATTACATATATTGAATTTCAATAAAAAGAATAACTGGCAGATCCCTACATATATTCTTTTTTTCATGTGCACAACTGTTTTCCTTACCATCCTTCCTGCAGTGATCAGTTTTTCCTTCTGTCCATGGTGATCATCTGCACCAGCTATCTCCTAGCCTCAAGACAGTTATTATTCTCCTAAATGCCATGTCTATTCAGTACCTTTAATATCTGTCTAGTTGTAAAAAAAAATGGATTTTCTCCCAAAGTGTGAATCCTGCACACCAGTGTTCTCCATAGCATCCTGTAAGAGAGCTGTTTGCTGTACCCAACATTCCTGCCTCTCGCGAGCCTAAGTACCCTTGTAACATCTGAGGATGTACTGGTGCAAAGTATCAGACCTTCGCATTGACAAACGCTTGTTTGTTTTTCTCAGGATGATCGGCTAACAATTCGTAAAAATAACTTAGATTTTCTTGGGAGGTGAAAATGTGATTTAAGCTGCCAAACAACCTAATGGAGTCTATTGGACACCTAGTCCAATGAATAGGGATTTAAACATCCTCAGCATGTTGGAAATGATTCACAGAGTAAGACTGTTTAGCACGCCTCTTCTAGGAATGCCCCCAAACATTTTATGTTTTGGCAACTGTCTATTCAGTTGGGAAGGACATCTGGACTTCTTAAACTCTTCCTCCTGTTTTTTGGTGCTTGGGTTTGGTTAAGGCTTTGAGATTTCTTAGCAACCTCTTCATATGTAGCCCTCAAGAGACTCTACAGCTGCTTTAGCCTACTTAGTGCAAACCTGGACTCTGGATGAACTAGCAGTACAGCATACAGCTTGCCAATTTTTTTGTTTATACTTTCAGTGCTTTACTGAGAGAGAAGAGAACACAGATTTATACAATAGACTAGTAAACCATTATACATCTTATACATTTGTAAGTGATCTGTCTCCAAACATTCTCATCTTTGCTAAGCTTGTCTACTATATATCTTGCATACTTATCTCTTCAAATCATCTCTTTCTTTGAGCTTAACCTTTGCTATCTTATTAAGGTCCCTTAAAACTGGGGCCAGTAAGTGTTACCAAAAACATATTTATTTATTTTATTTATATAATTTATTTAAAAGTTGATAACCGGAAAAGCACCATGAACCAAAGCTCATTTGCAGGTGTGACCTAGGGGAGGGTACAAGAAGAAGGCAGATACAACAGAGGTATAATATAATACAGAAATAATACATCACAAATGAATTTACAATAGTGACAATTCTAATAAATACAGACAATATATACATAGATATATACAATTTATATATATATATATATATATATATATATATATATAATCTATGTGTGTACATATAAACAAGAAACAAGAACCTGCCATTATTCTCATAATCTTGTGGTTTACTAGATCCTGTTATATACAGTAGCTCAGTATAATAGTTGTTCCAATACTGGTGTGCCTTCATTTTCTTGTATTATGTTGGCAAAAGGTAACCACTTTGGATTGAACAACTCTGTCCTAAGATACAGTCTACTTGTGATTTCCTCCATTGTTAAATTTTTTTTTGCAATTTGCTGACCAATTGTCTCTAGTTGGGCAGGGATCTGTCATCCATTTTTGTGTAACCACGTTCAGCACTGTTACAGTTAATATTTGTTTACTTGAGGTATTCAGAAAGACCTTTGAGTCAAAGACTTAATTTACAAAGGTTCCACGTCAAACATATGGAGGAACAGGGATAACATTGACACAGTTTCAGGACATTACATAACATCATAGTGCTGGATACATGTATGGTACAGAGAGTGACTTGAGAACAGGGCTGACATGCAATACAGTATTACAGCACAGCCACTATAGAGTCAGTGAGACTGTTTGTCAAATTAGGAAGTTTGGTGGAGATCGGTCAGGCGACCGGGAGTAACTGGTCTTAACAGGTCAGGGGCAGTCACATCGGTTTGTGATCTGGAGATGATTACATAGAGTGGATTTGAAAGGGCCTATTCTTGTTTTGTTGGTGATAAGACTAGGGAGAGCATTTGTCCAGGAGGGGCTCTGTGGCAGAACGTTCTTTGATATTGGGAAGTCGGCAGTGGGGTACCCATAGTAGTGGTTTGGTTGAGTTTTCGGTGGTTCTGGCAGGAGCAGGGAAAATAATTTTGTTTAGGGTGGGGGATGAGGCCAAGAGTAATCTTTTGGCCATAAGGCAGGTGTGGTACTTGATTCTATTGTCTAAGTTTAGCCAGTTTGTGGTACCGTAGAGGTCGTGAGGTGTGTGTGGGCGGTCACATCCAATGATGAGACAGCAGGCCTTGTTTAGAACCAGCCAGAGTCTATCAAGGGCCGAGGTGGGGATTGCACTGTAGATGAGAATGCTGTAGTCCAGGAGGGAGAGTACAGAGGAGTTAATAGTGAGACACAGCACCTCAGGGGTGAGGCAGTGCTTGTACCTATAGAGTATGCCTAGTCTAGAGTTAAGAGCAGTGGATAGGAGGTGGATATGTTGAGAGAATTGAGCTGGTCTAGTGTGACACCTAGGTATTTAAAGGTGTCCACTTGTTCGAGGGGGTTTGATTTATGGTTAGAAATTGGGGCAGAGGCTTTTAAGAAGGTTTTATGGTGGGAGAAAACCATGACTTTAGTCTTGTTATAGTTAATGATTAGGCACTGGGTGGTGAGCCAGTGTTCAGATTCATGGAGAACTTGTTGAAGTGTTTGGTGTAGTTTGAGGGGTCCGGTCAGAGGTGAACAGGAACAGGACTGCATCATCCGTGAGAGTAGCAGTCTGCTGGGGCAGGCCGCTGGGAGGGTGTTTAGGTAGAGGCAAAAAGAGAGAGCCAAGAATGGATCCCTGAGGACACGGAGCAGATTGGAAGGCTAGGGGACTGGACATTGCCTATCTTAACTAGTTGAGTTATGTCAGATAGATAGCTGGTGAACCAGTTTAAGGCATCTTGAGAGAGGCCACTGTAGGCAAAAGTGTTCAGTAAGAGGGCATGCTTAATGGTATCAAATGCCTTCTAGAGGTCCACGAAGATGGCTCTCTGATGTGTCCGTGATCCAAGGCTGAATGGACATGAGAGGTAAGTTCAAGGAGGGCCACGGTGGTACTATGACCCTTGCAGAGCCATGTTGCTCACTGGATAGGAGGTTATATTTAGTGAGGTGGTCAGTGAGTTGATCAGCGACTATGCGCCTAGTGCTTTGGATAGGGACGGTAGGATGGAGATGGAGCGGTAGTTGTTTGTGGAGGTGTGATCCCCACTCTTATGTATGGGGTGATATAGGCCACTTTCAATGAGCAGGAAATTTTGCCTGGCACAGGGAGCGTTGAGAATATGGGTGAGCGGGAGAGGACTTCCCGGAGGGTGAGGAGGCGGAGAAGTCTGAGGTCTAGGGAATCATTACTGAGGGGAATGGTTAAGGGCATTGAAAAGGTAGGGTTTGGCTGTCTTGGGTGTAAGGATATGTATATAGATGGGTGGGGCATGGGGTGGCAGTGGGGGTTCCTGGGCAGGAGGTGGGTCAAAGAAATGGGGAGGACATGGTTGAGATCCATGAAGGCGGAGTTTAGGGGCAAGCTATACTGAGGGGGTCCGAGGTGAGGTGACCGTTAATTAATATTTGGTCCAGGGGCAGATTAGTAGGCTTGCCACATAGTTCCTTAATATTATTCCAAATTTTTCGGCGGGTGCCCAGGGGAGGTTAACGAGCTTGTAGTAATCTGCTTTGGTGGAGCAAGTTGCCCATGTGCACTTGTTTGGGCCTCCCTGTTTAGTAGCCTGTCCTCAGGCCATTGGGTTTCATTTGCTCAATACCAGAGGCATCCTGGTGCCACAGGAGGCCCAGAAGGCAGTCAGAAAACCAGGGGCATGATTGCCTTTAGACATGCTCTTGGTTAGGGGGTGAACTTATCACAGGCAGCGTTGAACGTGGTGGTAAATAGTTCAAGCGCCTGATCCGGTCGAGGGTGTTAATTAGGGAGACCAGTCCCAGTCATTGAGGTAGGCCGTGAGCTGGGCTGGTTACGGGGTCCAGTTTGTGTTGAGAGGTAATTTTAGGGGGCTTTGGGGCAATGCAGGACCAGGTGAAGAGTACAGGGGGTGGTCGCTTAGTGCATCTGGGAGGACCACGGGCTGGTTATTCTGTGGGGACAGTTTGTAAAGACAAGATCTAGGAGGAGGATGTCCCTGTGGAGGGTTTACCCGGTGGGGCAGTGACTACTTGTGTGAGATCCAGTGCTGCGGCCTCGTTAATGAACAGTGCAGCTGACTTGGCCAGCCAATTTATGTTGAAGTCTCCCATAATTATTCTTTCATACTGTGTGGGAAAGGTGGAGAGCTGGGCCAGGATGTCTTGGAAAGCAAGCTTCTGGTCCCTGGGAGGATGTAGGCTGTAGTGATTAGAGGGAGGTTGATTTGCCTAGGGTTATTTTAATGGTGAGGGCTTGAGCCCCGATGTGAGATGTGGCAGGGGAGTACTTGCCTGAGAGCGTGTCTTTTAGGTAGAGAGCAACTGCCCCCACGCTTTTCTAGCCTCATCGGATCGAAAGAGGAGGTTACCAGGAGGTTTACCGCTGTGTCAGGGACAGTGGGGAGAGCCAAGTTTCACCTCAGGGCTATGATGTCTGGGTGGTGTTGGAGCACCCTTGGAAGGAGTCCCATTTTTTGTAGGCTGCAGATGTTGATAGATGCAATGCAGAGCCCATGGCCTGCTTGTGGGTGGGGGGGAGTATTTTGAGGGCCCGGATTGGGGTGGACATTGCCGTCAGGAGGAGGAGGAGGATGAGTGACCTGAGATGCTTGTTACTTGTTCGGTGCTTAGTCGAAGGCAGGTTCGCTGTGGATACCCCATGGTGGGTATTGGTAGTTTCAGGGTATGGGGGCTGATAGGAGGAGAAAGTGGTCAAAGGAGGGTAAGCACGAGAAGGGGTTCTGTCAGGGGCTGGCAAGAGAAGAGGGTCTCCATAGGGTGCATTTCTAGGAGAAGGTCTGTGTAGGAGATGGTAAAGATGAAGAGTTTAGTATTTATACTATGGTGCAACTGAGCAGTAGCCTGGGCTTGTAGGCAGACTCTCGGGATGGGGAGCCATGGGAGGAGTTTCTGTTGGCCTGGGGCACACGGGTTTGAGTTGTGCTCTATTGATTATGATAGGTGGACGGAGGGTGGGGCAGTAATGTGAGAGTAATAAGGGTGAGCAGGAGCATTGTCGAGCAAGCCAGAGTGCTTAGTGATGCAGCAATGAAAGGTCAGAACAAGGGAGGGAAGGGATGCCTGGTATTGGGCCGTATATGCTGCAGAATGGAAAGCTGTCTAATAGGTTAAAATGCCTTAGGGGCGGTTCTACTCTGCTATATAACTGATAGCCTACCAAGGGTGGTGGTGGGGGGCGATGGGAAGCTGACGCTCTGCCAATGGGGTAGAACACAGAGGATCCGAGGAGGAACAGCTCCGATGGTGGCAAGCAGCATGTACCTGGGCTATTGGCTTTATTTTGGTGAGCAGTTCATTTTAGGGAGGGCAGCACTTTCCGCAGTCCTCACAACCTCGGAGGTGATCTCGGGTTACCAGCTATGAAGATACAAAGAGGGACGGTGAGTCTCTACTTATACAGTGAGCACCTGGGGAAGGGTCAAGGCTCCTGGGACACAGGGGATTAGTGAGGATGAGCTACTAGTGCTGCATAGTACATCCCATGACAGCAAAAACAGCAGTACAATTTGAAATAGACACTAGCACAGAACTAAAGTGTAAGAATGCAATAAATCCGCACAGTTTAAGATGTTACGGTAACTAGGCTAAGCATGGGTTAGGATAGAGTCGGACAACAAAATAAACTAAATAAAACTATCTCCACATGTGTGGGGATTTAAAGTCTCTTTCTGGGAGCTCTGTTAAACAGTTAAGGAAAAAGGCACCAAGAAACACAGAGGATCCGAGGAGGAACAGCTCCGATGGTGGCAAGCAGCGTGTACCTGGGCTATTGAATATATTAAACATATCTTTTTTGTGTTACCTTCTTCAGGGATGCAGGCCACAGATCAGGTGTAGGCTGTTTTAAGACTTGGGTTATGTTTAGGACTGTTTTAATCTGGGTTTCTACCTCTATTCAAAATGTTCTGATTGATTTTCTTGAGACTAACAGGGTGCCAGAAACCTGCAACATTGTTAAACCATCATGTTTTCAATTGGGTGACTCCTGCATTTGTCAGCTCTGTGTCTACCTTAGCCTTCCTGACTATCCTATTGGCCTTGTATATCTTTTCCAGATATCCTTCTCTGTTGATCTCATTCTGCTTCCTCTTGGACTTGTGGAATGCTGCCCATTTTGCTCTGTCTGCTCTATACCTTTGAGAACCACATTGTTTTTTGTACAGTTACAGCAATCAACATGGTCAGATATTTCAGAAATTTCTGTGATAGCTCTAGAGAAAGTCCATGCTTACCAATAGTACCACTATAAGACCACCAGAGGACTCTCTTTAGAGATATTGCAAAATATATGGAAATATCTGACCATGTCTTTTCTGCAATTGTACTTCCTATTCTTTCCTACCTACCTCATACAGGTATCAGTTGCTTCGTTACCTTCTCTTAGCAATTTGCAGTTTGGCATCCATCCCATCCACCTTCACTACCTCTGCAAATAGAGAAGCTCCTTCATGTTTCCAACGTTCACCTTTCTGAAGTTTAGGGTCCATGGTTTTGAGTTGGAGGTGGCCTCCAGGGTTGTTTGAAACCACAGTGAATTGTCAATCTTGTTACCGATACCAGATGTTCAATTACCCTGACATCCCCAATGACATCTCCATTGGAGAGCACTAGAGCCACGATAGCCCCCACTCTGGTAGAGTCATTAACTTACTGCATAAATGGAAACAATCATGTAGCACCTGTACATATGCCTGACTCCTTGCACTTTTGGCCACGGGTTCATCCAGTTCATGTCCAGTAGGTTAAGGTTTCTCTTTAGCACCTTGTCACCCTTTGCTGGTGCTTTTCTCACTTCATCCCCAGTGCCTTGTCCTTGTCCTAATTTTGATTGTGCTTTCTATATACTACTCCTACCTTAATTTCCTTCTTCTCAGCATTGCCAGTTGCTCTCAAGCTGATTCCACTTCACTCTACTTTCCATTACTCTATCTTTGGGGGCTTCTATGCCTTCTCTAATGTATAGGGTCACCACTTCCTCTTTGCACTTCTGCTTAGAACCTGATGCACAGCTTAAAGGAATTACTTCCAGGAAAGGGAAGGTCATTCTGCCACTGTACAGGTCTCTTGTGAGACCGCACTTGCAGTCGGTGTGCAGTTCTAGTATCCATATCTACTAGAACAAATTGTAATCCAACAGGGAATCTGACACAAAATCATAATCCAACAAAGGAATTCAAAAGCAGCAGTTGTCTGGTGGCAGTCCAGTACTGTGTCCCGTGAGCAATTCAAAAGCAGCCGGAGACACTTCTGGATAGGCAATTTCACAGCAGCAGGCAGATGGTGGCTGTAGGCCCAGGAGAGGCCTGATCACTGCATTGCAACCCCTTCTCCTCTCAATCAGCATGCAGCAGCACTGCAAGTTCAGAAGGGCCAAAATGATGAACTGTCCTGCCTCACCTCAGTGTGTGCTCTTGATCAAAACCGATCAAAGGTACAAGTACCTTGGAGACAGGCTCCTGACCATATCCTCCCTTGACACACCAGACAGGGTATAATGACCTGCTCTCACCTCCGATTACAGCAGTCAGCAGATTCGAACTTTCATGGCTTTGTGGGTTTCACAGCACTGTCTTCCAACAACTGGATCAAGCTCTCACCAGGATCTCTGGCTCTGAGACCTGGCTAGGCCCTCAACTCTCTTTATTAACATCTCTCCTTCCAACTGCTCAGGAAGGAAGGCCTTACTGAACTCCTCCTAATTGGGAAGGGTTCAGCTCAGTCTCCTCCTCTTGCTGTTTCTCATTAGCTGCTTGGCTTGTCACACAAGATCTGGCCCCACAGTGGTTGTAAAAGTAGCCAAGCACTCTGTTGCTGTTCTTCCCAAGTGCCTGTCTCTCAATAGGATGCCTTGCATGCTGGTTGGTCGTTCGTGGGATCAAGGGGCAACAAGATGGTAATGTCCATTTGTTTACATTCTATTCTGTTTCTGGCTTCTTTTCACACATTGTGTTGCTGATTGCTGCTACTTAACTTGCTTAAAACATTTAATCGAGCAGAGAGTACAGTCTGGGTTGCCCTGACGATGTCCATGATCCGTACAGTTCATATTCAGGTGCAGAGGCATCCATTTAATTGGCTGCATACAATGAAAGAACAACAAGGCAAATAACATAATACAAATAAACTTATGCTAAATGCCACAAAATCAAATATATGGTATCCATAACTCAAAGAGATAATTGCCAGTAAAGGTTGACCTTGACAAAAAACACTAAATGGTATTAGTCTAGAGCACGCTTTCAGTATTCAAATATCTTGGTTTATTTATTGGCAGCTCACTTACATATAATATTCATATTTCATATTTTACTAAGATTCTTCATCAAAGATTGGGGGCCCTATGTAGACTTAATTCATGTTAATACCATCCACTAGGCTTCTTTTGTCACAAAGCTTTTTGCTTCCAATATTAGATTATGGAATGTTGTTACACTGTTTTTGCTGCCTGTGAGGTTGACATTTCCAGAGTAAAGACCTTGTATAATCAAATTGCCAGATTTCTCACTCAAATGGCTGCCCCTACACATCATTATGCTCTTTAAATTCACTTCAGTGGCCCAAATAACAGCTATGGAGGTCATTCACTATATCCCTTCAAGGAGGAAACAGTAGAATGGGAAAACACACCTGATGTTCCACCTGGGAACAAATGATCTGGCAGGAAAAGCCTGTTGGGGTATGCCACCCTAACAGTGACATTTCTATGGCGACATGCGTCGATATCAACTACAGTGCCATGTCACCGTAGAAATGCTGCTGGAAGGGGAAACCACTTTCCTGACCTGCACCCTCCCCAAACTAACTCTGACCTGGAGTTAGAATCCTTTAGTTCATGGGGTGTGGGGCAAAGCCCCTGATGTAAATAACAGTGTTGAACTGTGTGGCTCCATGCCAACTGCAACTTGCTATCGACATGGAGCCCATCACTGAAATGCTGGTCGCGATCTTTTTGTTGTGCTGGCATATATAACCCACCTGTAGGAGGTGCAGACAAGATTTAGAGCTTGCTAGGTACAGCAGCAGTCTGGGGTTCCAATCTGTGGCTTTTTGGAGGTGTTGCCTGTACCAAAGGCAAGTATTACAAGGAGGCTGAGGATTGATGAGTTTAATAAATGGCTGATGGGATGGTGTGAACAGATGGGGTATGGGTTAGTAGGAACTGGGGATCAACATGGAGGGATGAGAGCTTATTTTCCCAGACAGATTGCACCTGAATAGGGAGGGTGCAGTAGTACTAAATAACAAGTTAGGAGAGTTCATAAAAGAAACCTATAATTTAAACTAAATTGGGATCAACACCACAAGGTAGGAGAATTGGGGCTACCAGCCTCCCCAGGATAGAGATAAAATGTTGGACAAGGGTGTCAAATGAAAGGGAGGATGGAGGGAACTTGGTGGAAGGGCTTAGCAGCCAATGCCAGGAGCTTAGGGAACAAAATGGTGGACTTGGAGGCCATAATGGGGATGAAGGGCTGGATATAGTAGCAATAAGCGAGACTTGGTGGAGAGGCATCATATCTGGGAGATGATTATTCCAGGCTACAGACTGTTTAGAAGGGACAGGGAGGGCATGACAGGGGGAGAGTTGCTTTATACATCAGGGGCAACATAAGAGTAACTGAGGGACAAAAGGAAGATGAGAGACTGAGCTACTGTGGGTAACACTGGGCAGGAGGACTGGAGAATCCTTGTGACCGGGTTGGTATACAGACCACCTATGCAGGGCGATGAGGGGAGAGACAGCTAATTCAGGCAGTCACACAGATGGCCCTAAAAAAGAGAACTACTACTGGTATGGGACCTAAGCCTCACAGATATAGACTAGGGAATCCTGGATGCAGTATCGACTAGGAGCAGAGAGATGCTAGCTGTGCTGCAGGGGTATTCCTTCAACAGCTAGACAGGGAGCCAAGAAGGGGCAACAACCTGCTGGATATGGTCCTGACAAATGGGGAGAGTGTGGAGGAGGTGCAGGTGGGAGAAGTCTTGGGCACCAGCGATCACAGGACTGTAAGGTTCAGGGTTAGGGCAGGGAGGAGACTAATCAAACCAGTACTAGAGTCATGGACTTTAGACTCATGGACTTTGCCAGAATGAAAAGGATAGCAAGGGAAGCAAGGAGGAATGGAGAATATATGGGCAGTTGAAGAGTTATAGGAATCTATTCAAGTAGGGATGCTGAAAGCCATGAAAGTGTGCATAAAAAGGTTAAGAAGAGCAAAGAGGAGAAGATCATTTGGTTTACAAATGAGGTTGTGGGGCTGCCAGGAAAAGAGGAGGGCTTTCAGAAAATTTAAGAGGACACTCAGCAAGGAAGCTAGGAAAGATTATAGGGAGAAGAGGAAACTGGCAGGGCAGAAGATCAGGAGGCAAAAGCGGATACCAAGGAGAAAACAGCCAAAAATCCAAAGGGGAAACTAAACTTTTCAGACATGTGAGGGAGAGGAGAAGGGCAAGGCAGGGATTGCAAGGCTGAGGGAGGTAGGGATAAAATTGGGAGGGACTGTGAAAAAGCAGAGGTACTGAATAAGTACTTTTGTTCAGTATTTATGGAGGAGGAGACTGTGGGGACCTGAGCTAAAGATGAAGGGGAAGAAGGGCAAATGGGTGGATCAGATCCCATTCACTGTGGATAGGGTAAGGGAAGAGCTAGAAAGATTAAAGGTGGACAAGGCAATGGGGCCAGATGGGTTACACCACAGGATGATCAGGGAATCGAAGGAGGAGTTGCCCCCCATTGACAAGGCTATTCAACTTGTCCCTGGATAAGGGAGGGTGCCAGAGGACTGGAAGAGGTCAGATGTGGTGCCTTTACACAAGGGAGGAAAAGGGAGGTGATGGAGAACTAGCAACCTGTCCGCCTCACCTCAGTGGTGGAGAAGGAAATGGAGGCACTAATCAAGGAGAGGGTAGTGGACTACCTAGAGGAGAGTGGCTTGCAGGATAGCAGGCAGCATGGCTTCATGAAGAGAAAGTCATGCCAGATGAACCTGATTGAGTTCTTTGATTTGGGTGACTCAGATGATCAACCAGGGAGGGGTAGTGGACATGGCCTATCTGGACTTCAGTAAGGCCTTTGACACCATCCCCACAGAAGACTAGTGAGCAAGCTGAAAAGCCTAGGGTTGAGTGGGAAAATAACAAGGTGGGTGGAGGCCTGGCTAGTGGGAAGAACCCAGAGGGTGGTGCTTAATGAGGTGTACTCCAGGATGGGAGGCGAAGAGTGGAGTGCCCCAGGGGTCAGTTTTGGGACTGCTCCTTTTAACATTTACATCAGCAACATAGCAGAGGGTCTGAGGGGAGGGTATGCCTATTTTCTGATGATACAAAGATCTGCAATAGGGTGACACCCAGGGAGGCTGGAGGACATTAGGCAGGACCTGAAGATGCTTGAGGTGGTCAGAGATGTGGCAGCTGAAATGTAATGCCAAAAAGTGCACTGTGATGCAAGTGGGGAGTAGAAACATGTGAACAGGATACACCCTGGGAGGAGGTAATCAAAGTATCAGAACAGGAGCAGGATTTGGGGATCATACTCTCATCCAACCTTAAGGTAGGAAACCAATGTAGCAGTGTGTGGTGGGAAAGGCCAGTGGAATGTTGGCATGCATCAGCAGGGGCATTACTAGTAGAAGGTTGGAGGTAATAATTCCCCTTTACAAAAGCCATGGTGAGGCCTCATCTGGAAATCAGAGTCCAGTTTTGAAGACCACACCTCTGCAAGGATATAGATGGGATAGAGAGGGTTCAGAGAAGGGCAACCAAAATGGTGCAGGGTATGCAAGGAAGACATACAAGCAGATGTGTAAAGAGCTGGATCTGTACATGCTGGAGACTAGGAGGGAAAGGAGGCATGGAGTGAAACTTTCAAATATGTAAAGGACTCAACAAAGTAAGGGAAGGTTGTTTTTCATTCAATACGCTTTACTGTTTTTCCATACAAACATACAATAAAGGGTATGCAGGCATATAAGTGGGCAGTCCAGATAGCATACCCACAACACAAAACATCTAACCAATACAAAATATGAATTACAGAAACTATTTACAAAAAAACCCACCCCACCTTCCAAAAATAAACCCTTCCCCAAGCCAAGCATGGTCACTCAGCAAATGATCAAGGGATGGTCTATTTATCTGGTAATTGATGTATCTTAAATTAGGGCTTCCATATAGTTAGTAAAGCAGCCAGGGACCCCAATTAGCATGGTATCTAATTTCTCTGTTCGCCATTGAGGCAATATGTTTTTCCAACCGGGTGCCTGTAAAGTTCTTTATGCCATTCCGTGATCGATGGAGGTGACTCATCCTTCCAGTGTCTCATGATTAATAACTTGACTATGGAAGCAATTAAAGCCATATGCATTTTCCACATTTTGGGGTGCCAGGTGGGAAACTATTTAATAAACGACCTCGGGGTGAACAAAGTATCAAGCCCAAGAAGCAGGTCTAACCTCCCTGTAATGGATTGCCAGAAACCTGAATTTTAGAACAAGTCCACAGCATATGATATAGGATTCCTGGACAATCAGCACATCATGGGCACATAGGAGACAGGAGACTACCAATCTGTTAAAGTCTGACAGGAGTAAAATATAAATTGTGCATTATGTTAAATTGCACAAGGCGTAATCTACCCTGCTTCACTAATCTGTACATGCACTGCCAGAGGTTTTGCCAAAAGTTGTGATCCGGTACAAGAGAGAGCTGTTGGGTCAATAATAACAGACACCTTGGGAAGATGAGGATCTATATCCTGCAAGGCTTTGTACAACTTGGAAACCGCATGAGGCTCATTTACTACTTCAATGATCGAGAGCAAAGAGACCCTTGTTTGCATATCCAGTTCTTTGCCCAAGAAGCTTAGCAGTGCACCTTAAGCTGCATGTATTTAAAAGTTGTGCATTCTTGGCCCATAAAGTAATGCTGATATACTTATAATGTTATAATACCATCTGTACTGTATACATCAGAGAGTCTTTTACCAATTAGATGGGGCCAATACAAGGCCTGCATTGGTTTAGACCCAGTTTTAAAGTGTGAGTTTCTCAAAATGGGCTGGTCAAGGGAGACATGCCAATTGATAGAAATGTGGGTCTGTAATTGATGCAAAGCTCTGAGGGACCAACCAACTAGGGTATTCCATAGCGATCTAGGGAGTGATTTAGGTGTAGTGTATACCAGGGATGCCAGAGAACATCTATGCTGTTCAGCTAGATATTTCTCTATGGAAACCAAAGAGGAATATAAGCATGAGGATCACCAGAACCTGCTTCACTTATCAGTATGCCATTTTATTGAGATGGTGGGCACCATAATAGATGAAGAGCAGGGGGCCACCAGTCTGCCATGGTTGGGGGCAGTCAGTTTGGTATAGGTGTGGTGAACACCCTTCCCGTAAATAAAGGAATTGAGCATTTTTGAAGCTTGAAAAACCGTGTTTTAGGAAAGAAGAAACCTAGCATGTCCAATGGGTACAAAAGGCGGGGAGTACATTCATCTTGATAATACTGACTTTCCACCACAGTGTGATGGGAAGCGCTTCATCGATCTAAATCTAGCTTAAGGGTATTCAGCAAGTCTGAGAAGTTAAGTTTTAACATCATGGGCAAGTCTCTGGAGATTCGGATCCCTAAAAACCAGGGTCTCAGGTTCCCATGAGAGGTTATATATTGCCACATCATGATGGGAAATATGCACATCAAGGGAAATACCTTGATTTTTGAAAGGTTAAGCTTATAGTGAGACACCTTAGAGAATGTCTCCACCTCCCGTAAAAGCACTGGGATACTGTCCCCAGTTCCACAACATGCAATAGTAAATCGTCTGCTTAAGCAGAGAGGCATATCGACAGTCTCCAACTTGAGTACCTTTTAAATTTGGTGTGAAATGAGCCTTCTAATCAGAGGTTCTAAATAGATATTAAATAACAGGGGGAGTGGGCATCCCTGCCTGGTGCTTAAAGAAAAGAAGCTGAGAGGATACCACTGCACCAAATTTGTGCTGTTGAGGAAGAATATAAATTTTAACCCATGTCAAGAAAGCTTGGAAAACCAAAATACTTAAGGGCTGTGAATAGAAAGTCCCAGGAGACCCTATCAAAGGCCTTCTCTTCATCGAGGACACAAGGACCACTGGGATATCCGAGTCCTTCACCGTGGAGAGGAGATGGAAGAGCTTATGCATGTGATCTCCGAGGATCTTCCAGTCATGAATCAATTTGTTCCTGACTAATAAGACCTCCCTTGAGGGCTTTAACCTATTGGCAAGAACTTTAGCCAATATCTCAACATCAGAGTTAAGGAGGAGATTGGCCTATAGTTCTCTGGATATTGAGGATCCTTACCTGGTTTAGGTATTAAGTAATAAGGGTGTTCAGGAAGTTTGACTCTGCTAAACCATTCTCAAACCAGAAATTATAAACTTCTGTAAGTAGGGGAGCAAGGTCAGGGAGGCAGGATTTATATAAATTATTAGGTAAACCATCAGGTCCGGGGACTTATCAAGGGAGTTGTTTAATTACTTGCTCCACTTCCAAGGGTGTGACTGGGTTTTGCAAGCTCACTGCTTTATCAGGGGTAGCTTGGGGGGTCAACAGTAGCCAGATATGTAGCAATGTCCTTATCAGTGGGCATTCAGCTACATTTACAGAATATAGAGAGCTGAAGAATTGCCGAGACCTTTTGCTATATCCTCAGGGGCTCTGACTGAGGGACTGTTTTATCAAATTTAATCCCGGAATGAAGTGGGAGGTTTCAGCCTGTTTTAACCTTTTAGCTAGTAGCTTGTCCGCTTTTTCCCTGAGTCCATATATTTCATTTTGACACGCTTCAGGGAGAGTTCTGCCCACTATACATAAGTTCAGAATATTTAGCTTGTAGGCTATAGTCTGAGCCAATCCGCTTCTGGGGACTGGGGACCAAATGAGGTTTCTATCCATCGGATTGAGCTAAGTAATAGTTCTGATTGTTTTTACACTTGCCTAAATTTAGTAGTGGCAAAACATAAACATTCTCCCTTAGGGCACATTTCAAGACTGCCTAGAGTATGTCAACTTCGTGATGGACCTCTTGTTAATCTCCAAGAACCAGGATATAAGGTCCTTGACCTGTAATAGAAGTCTTGCTTTTGGAGGAGCTGCACATTTAGGTGCCATAAGCTATTTTACTGATGCCTGCCCCAGTATGAAAGCCACATAAACAAGCGAATGATCAGATATAACCCTCGCATGTATCCCTGCATCAATTATACTAGGTAGTACAAACAAGCTTATTAGGATGCAATCTATTCTGGAGTACATTTTATGGGGGGTGAAAAATAGGAATATTAGTACATCTGGATTTAATACCCTCCAGATATCTATCAGGTTCGCCTCAATCATAAGATCTTTTAAAGCAAATTGGGCAGGGATAGGCTAACTTTCCAAGGTTCTGATTTGTCTTTATTTGGTTGCAAAGTGATATTCCAGTCACCTCAAGCTTTGTTAATTTAGGAGAGTTTGAAGTGATCAAGTTGAACAGGTGGGTGAAAATCAAGGAGAATCAAGGTTTGGGCCATATATTGCTCCCAGGAGGACTGTCTAGATTCTAACGTCCCATGAAGCAGTATATATGGGCCCTCAGAGTCCCAAATCTCCTGTTCCAGTTTGAAGGGACTTGCTTGGAAATCAATATAACTACGCCTCCACTATTTAAGGACACTTCAGATCCATAGGCCTGTCCCACACAGCTCTTACGAAATAAGAGGACATCCTCCCTACTGAAGATGTGTTTCCTGAAAGCAGGCAATTCCTGCCTTTAAAAGAATAGATGTTTGAGTATCACTTGCCTCTTGCATTTGTCCTGAGCTCCCTTACATTCCAGCTTATAATCGTATAAGTGCTACTCATTAACTATTTGCTGGAGGAGTGGCAGTTGAGAAGAACAGAGTTTTGACCCCAGGCTGAGGGATTTAAGATTACCAATGTCAACATTGCTAATATTGTAAGCACTATTGTCTACCCCAACTAAATCTGAAGCTTGGTCTAATCCCTCCCCAGAACATCCAAACAAACATTAACTTATGCAATGGAAATATGTATGTTGAAAATCCCTCCCTCCCTCCCTCCATCCATAACAATTTAAAACTTAAATCAAAATGTACCTTCTCCCCCAAAAAAGAATGAAAATGTGGGAAAAGGTAACCCCAATTCTATTTAACTGCTGTCCTTAACTCACACGTCAGGTGATGTTTATATGCTGATCTGAGGCCACAAAACCTCCCACCCCTCCCCTCCTGCTTTGTTTCTACTTAAAGCGAGATGCAGCAATAATTAATGATAACACACTTGATCATAGTAACCAACTCTATATTGAGTATATAAACAGTTATAACCCCTGATGTGCATTCCAAAATATTATTATGCCCTTTACAGTCCGAAAAAATGTGGAAGCACAATGGAAATTAACTATTTCCTCTAGAGGATCATTCGTATACTTTTCCTTCAGACCCTGAATGGAATCCATCATTTGTCCTCTTTGGCAAAAACTGAGGGAGCAAACAGACGTTATTAGGTGACTCAACCACAGAGTTTGAGTGTCAGAAATTGACAAAATTAACTTCTACCAATCATGTGACAGCTGCATTGAGACTGTGGTCATACCACGTGGTAGTCCCTAATAATATCTCTGAGTTACTATTCCATCCCTTGGATCTGATTTGCATAGGGTAACAAAATTCACGTAAGTCTGGTGGAAGTAACAATAACTTCTGGTTTTTGCATTCAGCCTTAAAGGTTCCTCACATTTAGACCAAGTGATCTCATTTAAACAGATCAGGGAACAGGGCTTTCAAATCCTGAACGCTTGTTCTTTGGATTCGAATGAGAGCCATTGATCTCCTTTTTAACCTGGAGATTCGCTTGGTATCTCATATGGAAGGGCATTCTAGCAGCTATTAGTTTGGTTACCAGTGGGTGCATCTCTTGACGTTTCATTCAAACTGACTGAGGGAGATCCTGAGTTATGCGGAGCCTACTTCCCACCCATTGTACCTCCTGCAGTTCCTTAACTTTCACTAGAATATACTGCTTGACTAAGAAGTTGAGGAATTTGCAGATTAGGGGTTGAGGTGGAGCCAGGCTGTGGGAGGAGCGAAGGGCCCAATGCACTCTTTCCACAACATAAGTTACCCCATTCGGCGATGGGCCTGCAATTCTTTCGTGAGTTTCTGTACAAATAGGACAGGCACACTACCTTCTTCCCGTTCAGGCACCCCAATGATTAGATGGTTATTCCCTCTATTCCTCCTTCAGGGTCTTCTATTTTGTCCTCTAGCTTCTTGACTCTCTGACCCAGAGTGGTTTGGTTGCATTCAGCCCTGGAATGCTGATTCTCCAGTGGGCGAGCCGAGCTTCTGAATCGCCAGCTCGGATGGTAAGTGTATCTACAAATTTTTGATTTGATGCATGTCAGTCGATATATTGGTAATAGCCTCTTGCATGGGCTACATTAGCTCTATGAATCTGTCCTATGGAGAGCCAAGGAAGTTGTTACTGGCTTAGTGGTGCTCATGGCCTGCTGTTTGGAGTGTTTTGTGGTCTTCTCTTTCTCCGGGGTCAGGGAGATGAGTGCTGCAGGCGCTTTCCTCATATAGACTTCCATTTTTGTATTCAGAACTGATCTAGAGACTCCTAAATGGGCAGTGATATGTATTACAGATTTATGTTAGAAAAATCGATGCTAGGGATAATTTTATGCAGGAGAGGTCGGAGCTTCTGGAGACTGCTTTTGATCCTCACACTGCCATCACATGACCCAGGGGTTAATTTAAGAAGAAGGAGGCGGCCAGAACTAGATGGCATAGCCTCATAAAAAGATACAGAGGCAGTGTGAAAGGGCTATTCTTTACAGAGAGGTGGTAGAGCCATGGAACAGACTACCAGAAGAAGTGGTAGGGACTGAATTGGTGGAGGAATTCAAGAGGGCATGGGGCAGACATATGGGCTAAATAGTAGGGAGGGTAGGGGCTGGCAGGGTGGGGAGGTGTGTGGGGGAATAGGGCAGACTAGATGGGCTGGTGTGGCCTTTTTCTGCGTCAAGTTACTATGATTCTGTGATCAGTTTTTACATCCTATACCTGAAATGTAGCAAAGCCTTCAACTCCTTACCAGATTGAAGGTTGTTGAAGAAGATGGGGACCTAAGGTTGTGAGAGGGGAACTGGCTTTGGGTAGCACCCAGAGGGTGGTGGTTAATGGGTTGCACTCAAGGAAAAGAGAAGTCAATAGAGGTGTGCCCAAGGGGTCAGTCTTGTGTCCAGTCCTAGTCAACTTAATCTACTGCAACATAAATGAAGGAGCACAAGACAAGATCAGTCTGTTAGCAGATGACACAAAGTTAGAGGAGGATGGCTAATGAAATTAAATGGAAATTGGGTGGCTACAACAGCAGTAATGGGTCTGGCAGCTCAAATTTCATGCCAAAATGTGAAGTCATGCATATTGATTGGAACAACCCTAAAACCGAGTATTAGCTTGAGGTTGTTATACTAGCCAGACAACTGAGGAAAAGGATCATTAATTAAACATAGCATATAGCCTCAAAGTCACAGCTCAGTAAAACAAGGCATGTAAGAGAGTTGTATTAGCAGAAGGTCTTCAGTAGGACTGAGAAGATGATCCTGCCTCTGTACATGTCTCTGATATGTCCGCACCTAGAATACTGTGTACCTCTCTAGAACCCACACCTGAAAAATGATAGAGACAGACTTGAGGCTATGCAGCAAAAAGCAACAAAGATGATTCAGGCGTGATCCTTGATGATGGTCTGACACTTGATGCACAGGTGTCGGCCATTGTTAAAAGTGGATTTTACCATCTTAGGAACATTGCCGGATCTGAGCCCTGCTCCCCCTGAGGACCTGACTACACTGGTGCATGCTTTCGTTATGTTCAGGTTGGACTACTGTAATGCCCTGTACCTAGGGTTATCTGGAGGCAACTTCAGCCAGCTGCAGCTGGTGCAGAACGCGTTAGCAAGACTATTGTTGGGAGTGAAAAAGTGATCATATCACCCCTGTCCTCCATGACTTGCACTGGCTGCCAATTAAGTGGAGGATTGTTTTCAAGGTGGGCTCTGACCTACAAGACCTTGCATGAAAGGGGTAGTCTATCTGCAAGATCTCCTTGTTCCCTACCACCCATCCAGGGCACTTCATTATGCCGAGGATGCCTCCTGGGAGTTCCCAGGGCTAGGTTGCAGAACTCAGGAGATTGTGTATTTTCAGTAGCCACACCTACCCTGTGGAACTCATTGCTGAGGTATCTTAGGTGGCTCCCTCAATAGAAGCCTTCAAAAAGGATCTCAAGACTTATTTGTTCCAGGAGGCTTTTAATTGCTAAATTTATTTTATTGCTGTTTTAAGGAATCGATAGATCATTTGAATTTATTGACTCCTGTTATTATATTGCTATAAGATTGTTGTCTTATGATCTGTATTGTGTCTGGAATCTACAGTGCTCCAAGTCCCTGGATATAGGTGCTTTATAAATAAAGTTATCTATCTATCTGTCTATAAGGTCAAATGTTATGAGGAAAGCCTGAGTAGCCTATATGTACCCACCAGAGTTCAGGAGGGAGTAGGGGAACAAGATGGAAACTTTCAAGTTTTTAGGAATGAGCAAGGTAGACAGCCAGCATCATTTCAAGCATTGCATGGGGTCTATCAAGAGAGGGCATGGGTTCAAGCTGATGGAGGGGTGGTTTAGAAAAGATGTGAAGAAACATTTCTCACAGAGGCGAGTGGTGGACAGGTGGAACAGGTTGTCTAGGGAGGTAGTGAAAATGGAAGCTGTGGAGGGCTTTTAGAGGATGGGACAGACACAAGTTGCTGATAAAATTAGGGAGTACTCTGGCAGGGAGGGGTGCTGAGCTACCAGTAAGGGCAATCTGCTTTCCCTCACAGTTTTTCGACGACAAACATGCAGTCTGTCACAGCACTGATCTCAATCCCAGGACAGCAGTCTTACTCCGAAGAGTTGTCCCAAAGATCTGCCTTGAGGGCAGGCCAGCCCTGTACTCCAGTGGGGCAGTGGCAAACTTGATTGGTCTGTTCAGGTTATCAATCAGAACAGGCAATTTTGAGGTCTGAAACAACAGGTGATTAGTAATTCAGAAAGTGCCTGAATTAAGTCCATTTGTAGTCCTTGAGCTCCTGTTGCTTCCTGAGCTAGCGAGCATTCCTGATTGGCTGGTGTAACCCATAGGAGGCGCTATCCTTGGGCTACTACCCCTATCTGCTTGGCTACTAACAGGTTAAGGGCCTAGGTTCGAAATGGGTGCCTCCACCCAAGGTCTGGGTTGGTTGTGGCTAGTCTAACCTGATCACAGCCCTCTGGGACACTGTGACCCCCTTTTTCCCAATAGTGACCCCACAATACACAATGAGTACCTTCACAATTGAGACTTACCACCAGGGCCGATTTCTCCAGTTTGACCCTGAGAACCCCTGTAAAATAAGGTGATGCAATACAATAGCCACAATGCAATACTTTTAGCATAAACTGACACCTCAGTCAATCTACATTGCAGAAACAAACACATCTGATTTATTCAGGGGCTGTAACAAGAAAGGGGAAAATCAGGTTAATTAGCTTAAACACTACAATAATCACAGTACTGTGCATGCACTTAGAGTCCCATATAGTCACACTCACTGGGTACCCAGGATGGAGAAAGGGCTAGCCAGGTTGATGCAGCTGGTTGAGCCCTGTGATGGAAAAAAATAACATGCACATACAATTTGTAATCCAGAGCCGGATGGCTCAGTTCGAGAAAGAAAAGCACAAACAAATCAGATGACACACTGTGATTATTAAAAGTTGCAGGGAGCTACCCTAATAATTACTCACGATACCCAGGCTAAACACAGGATGGCTGATGGATGATCTCTCTGGATTGCCAAAGGAAGCTTGCCCTCGGCGATGGATCTCTCTGTGCAGCAAGGTAGTGAGGCAGAACCCTCGTGGCAGGGTCTATCTCGTCAGGCAGCATGGATGCATCTGATTTGGGCTGGGAAAACTACTTCCAGCACCAGCACAAAGTCCACAGCAATTGGGGCAGCCAGAGCAGCGATACCCTTCAGCACATAGCACATTTACTGTTATATGTAAAGTACTATACTAGACCACTCAGTCCTGACTAGCCGATCGCGTTTAGCACAATCTTGGTCTTCTACAGGGTGAGCCTGGTAATAAAACAGCAGCAGCTTGCTTTTCTTATAAACTTCAGATTCAGTCAGAAAACACCTTTTTCTCTGGCTCTCTTGCTCTCCACAGCAGCAAACAGGCGAAATTTGGGCCTCACATCGCCTCCTCTTGTGAGCTACCACATAGCTCGAGCAGGCAAACAGAGCTCCATCACTCTTCACCACCAACCAAAGTCTGGCTTCCCAACAGACAGCCCAGGGTCTTTCACTTAGATCCTAAAGGTTCAGTTGGTCAGTTCAGTTGTCAATCACAGCAGGGCTCCTCTATAGGTGCAAAAAGGCGCCAGGATCCAAAACTACATTACCCAGAGGCACCTTCCATACAGTCCCATTTCCACAGGCTCAGACAAGAGTCCCAGTCCCCATTGGTCCCAAGCAGGCTCCATCTTAGAGTCCTCACATACTGATTGGTCCAATTCAACAGTCTGGACCAAAATGGAAAGCACAACAGAAACAGTTTGTGCTGCAAAGAAACAAGTTAGACATACTGCATTTCCATTAAAACTCTGCATGTCTCCCCAGAATTAATTACATCTTTCAGGAGTGCTCACTCTGCCCACTTAGTGACAGCAGAAACAGAGCAATTTGTCAGCAGCAGAAGTGGGACTCGAGCAGGGAAACACACAGACCCCCTTTCAGATTAATTATGACTGCAAACAGGCAGCTTAAAGAGACAGCACTTGGAGGCTTTAAAAGCACTCACTGGGAATTACATTTAAGCGGCTTAGGCGCGAACACCTCAGGCTCTGAGCAATTAGGCAAGCTTTTGGAAGACTTTTGAGAAACCCCATTTGCAGGGGGTTACACCCTTCCTGGTCTGGTAAAACTTGGTGTCCATGTCAAGTAAGTACCCCAATAAGCTCTAATACAAAACATCATATACATTTACACTCCAGCACATTACCTTTGTTATAAACACATTTCAGATATTTCACAACACGTTACTTTTACACAGTATTACATACATTGTACTTTAAACTCAGGTCATTGCCTCCTCGCATATGACTTGGAGAGGGGCCCTTCCTATCAGCTACTTCAGGGCTAGATGGTACAGGGGCACCATACCTGGAGGGCAGAACAATTAACCTGGAGTTAGCACTTATGATCAGTTTGGGCAGAGGCGCTGGGACACATATACTTCTTTATGGACCACACTGAGAGGCAAATCCACAGGCATCCCAGGAGAATCATAGCTGAGGTGCACTACATGCTTTACTGCTTGACCAGTCTTTCTGGGGGAACAGTTACAGTCTCTGCACTTTTAGCCTCACTTTCTGCACTGTCTTTACTTGCCGGGAGTTTCCATTGGGGGTAGGAAGGTTTGAACTTGGTGCACTTTCAGCTCCAGGACCTGCAATTTCTGATTCTACAACACTTGGCTCACATGGAGAGCATTCTGGCACTGGCAGGGAACTATCAGGACACTCAAAGTACTCTTCCTGCTCTGGTATGTCACCAGTTGAGCCCAGCTCATCTGTTTCTTCCTCAGGTGATTCAAACAGTTCTAACATACATAGGGATTCAAGATCATCAGACTTAACACTCTGCACTTCACTCTCAAGGAACATTGGCTTCAAGGACAAAGCTGGGGGCTTAGGCAGTCAGAGGGCCCAGCTTCATCCCATAATTGACCAGGGGTTACCTTGAAACAACTGACTTAGTTCGTATGAAGGGTAATAACCATAGTTACTCACTTTCATCTGACATAGACTGACAGTCATTCTCAACATAGCGGTTGGGGAGGAACCCTTGGGTCAGTATCGGCAGTTACACCTTTCCTGTTTCTGCTTTGCAGCAGCCCTTGTCACTGGTCCAGGGGAACAACTTCGGGGCTCAGATTCAATCAGTATCTGACCAATGGGCAACAAGTGATTGCGATGCATTGTCTTTACATCCTTGAGTTGTTTTCAGGCCTTACTTTATACATGGGTATATCATCCAGTTTGCCTACTACAATATGAGGAGATGGTGCCACCCGGCAATTTGTGCTTGCCATGCAGTCCCAAATTTCTCAACAATACCGGTCTCACTTGAGTTCCTGGGCCTTTACCTTTTATCATATCTTTCCTTGTTAGCCAAATTTCTCTTTGCAGCCATGGTCTGAGCTAGTTGGTATGCATGATTCAATTGAGCTTTAACTTTTGCACATATTGTAGGTAACTGTCAGCTCGGACCCTCGGGAGACTCTGAAACACACATCCACGGGTAGCGGCGTCTCTTCCAAACATACTGGTAGGGAGGCGAACCCAGTGGCATCACTTTGGTGCAGTTGTAAGCATGTACTAAAGTGCTAATTTGCAGCTCCATCTAGACTTGTCTATGGGTGGAGGGTGCCTAGCATGTCAAGCAGGGTGCAGTTGAATCGTTCAGGCTGTGGGTCCCCTGGGGGTGGTAGAAGTAGTTCTGGTTTCTGCACTCCCACAGAGAAAGCATCTCCTTGATTAATTGGCTCTCGAAATCTAGAGCCTTGATCGAGATGGATTCTCTGAGGGGCTCCTGAGTGAAATTCTCCACCAACACTTTGGCCACAGTTGATGCTTTCTGGTCCTTGGTGGGAAGGCCTAGGCATATCTTGTAAAATGGTCAGTGACCACCAGCGCATTGCTAATATTTCATTGGTCAGGCTCAAACTCAAAAATCAATACAAACCAACTCCATGGGGTGCTGGTGGTGATTTTAACTAGAGATCTGACCCTCTGGGGCAAAAGCCTTTCTCTGCAGGCAATGACTGCAAGTCTGTATATGATGCTCAACATCTGCCCCATTTTAGGCCAGTAGAATCTGGACTGCACTAGATCAAGGGTTCTGTCTAAGCTGAGGTGCCCCATGTGGTTGTGTAGGGACCTCAATACCAAGAATCTCTAAGCGGTAGGCAAAACCAACTGTTGCTTATCTACTTGTCTCCACCCCCATCTCGACTTCTCTATACAGCAAGCTGTTAATCAGTTTCAGTTTGGGGCCTTCTTTATACAATAATGCAGTTCTCAAATCAGAGGCACAACTTAGACACATCTTTCCCTGTGTGGGGCTTCAAGTGCTGTTCTGATCATTGGATCTTGGAACTGAGCCGCTGAAGACTGTCATTATCTAACTGAGGCAGGGCACCAATGTCTAATACAGAAAAGTGGCAGTAAGCAGCAGGTATACAATTATCAGAGAGCCCAAGCAATCTACTAGACAGTCCACTGCATCTGGGGATGCTTATTCCTCTTTATCAAACTTCTGGCAGAATGCTTGAATATCAGGTTCTGACAGTCTGACCCAATCATTTCTGGAAACAGGCCTCTGGGAAACAGCATCAGCATCTATGTGATTTAGGCCTGCTCTGTACTCAACAGCATAATCATAGGTGGACAATGCAGAAAGCCACCTATGGCCAGTGGCATCAGTTTGGCTGAAGTCTGTACATAGGTCAAAGGATTATTATCAGTCTTTACCAGTATCTTTGCTCCCTACAAGTATTCATGGAATTGATCTACAATAGCCCATTTCAATGCCAGGAACTCCAGTTTATGAACAGGATAATTCTTCTCGGATGGGGTCAGACTTCTGCTTGCAAAGGCCACTGGTCTCAGGCCATTCTCATGCTCTTGATATAACACAGCCCCAAACCTTGCAGGCTAGCATCAGTATGTAACATGTAGGTTTTGCAGGATCAGCATAGGCGAGGACAGGGGCATGAGTGAATTGGTATATAATTTCATGAAGCATAGCTTCACAATCAGGTGTCCAGCGTGACCCAAAAGATTCATTTGAATGGTAGTATACTCTCTCAGTTTCAGGAAGGCCACTTTCTTGTATTTCTTGTTTGTGGGAGGGTAACCTTGGGTAAGATTCAGAAGTGGTGAATCACCCGCATGTAGTCCTTAATGAACCACCTGTAATGACCATAGAAACCTAGAAATCTTTACAACTCTTTTGGTTGTGGGACTGGGGCCAGGTGGTCAAGGCCTCAACTTTGCTAGGATCAGTCTCTATCCCTCGGTGGATACTATATGCCCCACATATTTCACTGAGGTTTGAAAGAATTGTCATTTGTTGATGGATAGCTTGAGACCAAAATCTTTCAGGCTGTCCTGTATTTTGAAAAGTCTGCTTTCATGTTCCTCCAATGAATTCCCAAATACTATAACATCATCGAGGTATACCAGGCACTCTAACAAGTTCATGTCCTCCACTGCACACTCCATCAGCCATTGAAAAGTGGCAGGGCACCGAGATCCATTGGGGCATTCTCATAAACTCATAGAACCCAAGCGGACATATGAAGGCTGTCTTCTCATGATCTTCTGGGGCCATGGAAATCTGGTAGTACCCACCATGAAGACCCAACACAGAGAACCACTTGCTACCGTTCAGACAGTCTACTGCATCTTGAATACGGGGCATGGTGTATTGATCAGGAATGGTCCTCCTGTTGAGGGTCCAATAATCCACACACATCTGTACTGTTCCATTCTTCTTTCTTACCACTACAATAGGTGAAGCATAAGGGCTTCTGGATTCTTGAATTACACCAGCTGCAAGCATCTCCTGTAGGTGGCATCTTACATCATCTATGTCAGCCGGTGCCAGGCGTTGGGACCTCTCAAAATGTCTTCTCATCATGCAGCTGGATACAATGCTCAGCTCCTTGCACACATCCCACATCCCATTCCTTTAGGAAAACACCTGGTCCCTCTGGGCAAGCTTTCTACTGATTCTCATCTTCCATTCGGCTGGCAATGGGAGTCACCAAAATCAAACAAGTCGGGCATCACTCTATCATTCTCACCTGAATACTTGTTACTGGGTAGTATTGCAGTATCTGCACAGTGTACATTAGCCAAGGTGCAACCTCTATTCACTCTGATCTCTCTATCTGATACATCATGAACTTAGATCATTACCCGTGGAGCATAGGCATGGGTCCGACTGGGTAAGATACTGGAGCTTAACCAGCAATCCTTCTGGCAGTTTTCCATCACCTGGTGCATCCAACATGAGTACCTTGTTCTTGACATCCTTTCTTAGGCGGACCTCTCCTTGTAAGGTACACTAGGCATTAGGCACCAAAATGATGGACTCAGGGTCCTTCTTCCATACAGCCCCAACTGGTTCATCTTGATCCATCTCTTCAGTATTCTTCTGTGACTCATAAGCCTTCCTGATCAAGGCAGGAATCCTCAAAGCTCCACCATTCCTTGGCCCCTGTTTTCTTAGCAGAGTTGTGCCAGCGCCCAAACATATGGGCGTTAGTCCCAATCAGTAGCGGAACTCTATCATACAAGCCAGTAGGGGGACACACTAAGGCCAAGGTTTCTACTTGCTCAGCCACTCCAACTACCGAGGTGGGGAAAGACAGCCAAATTCTAATGTAGCCAGAGTAGGGTATGCCTTTTCATAACCCCAAACATTCAGTCCTTCAAAGGTTGTAAAGGCACATAAGACAGATGTTTTTGGTACCAGTCCTAGAACATGATGGTTACTTGGGAGCCACTGTCCAGCACAGCCTAGTAGACACCCATTTACTTTCACTGTTGTCTCCATGGAGGGACCTACCACTTCAGGCCACTCAGGCAGCGTGAGCGTTGGTGTCAATCTAGCCTTGGCTTTGGTAGCATAACTTTTCAGAGCAGCTCCCCGGTGATCAGTTGTTGTTTGGTCGAACTTTAGCCAGTAACCAGGCATTAACCCTCCTCAGATTTTCTGGTGACCAGCAGGCATACTGGATGTGCCCATCCTCCCCACAGTGATAGCAAAATTTAGTCTCTCTAGAGTTCTTGATGGGTGTGGAGGCCTTTCTCAGTGGGGGTAACTCAGGGGTACTTTGAGGTCCTTCCTGAACTGGGGTTTCGTTCTTGAACCTCTGAATCTTCACGAGGTGGAGATTGGACAGGTTTCGCAGCAAGTCCCCCACTATGGCTTCAACTCCGCCTTCTTCAATAAACTCCCTCAGTCCAGGGTTCCGGGAAGACAACATGCATTCCCACTCTACTTTTATTCTCTGGTGCCCGTTATAAATCAGGTTCTCGGTCTGCCGCAGTCAGTGCTTTAATCAATTCTCTCAACTGTTTGGTCTCATCTGAATCACTCTTCTCTGGAGTCTGGCAAGTGTTCACAACCCCAGCATGGGCTCCCAGCCCTCCTTATCAGTTTCAAGTTCACAAATTTCTTTCATGAGATGGCAGTATTCAGGAGGGTTGGCCTCCTATCTTGTAACGAGCTTTAATACCATTACACTTGAAAATCTAGCAGACTTCAGAATGTGGTCCGGTCTGACCCTGTTTAAATCCTTAGCAGACACTCCTCCTTTCCTGTGGGCTCTCTGCAACTCTCTCAATCCTGGTAACAAAGGCTGACAGCTTCACTGTTTAGCTAACTTGAACTTCAGAATAGATCATCCCTGACTCAGTGCTGCCAAACACCCCTTCTAGGGCAGAGAGGTATTCAGTCACAGTAGCCTCTGGGCTAGTGGCTCATAAAAGCGGATGGCTTCCAGTGCAGGGCCCTCAAACTCTCCATGAGGTGCTTCCTTTTCTCCTCAAACACTGCCATTCCTGCACTAATGGGTACCATAGTCCATCAGGTCTCTAGGTCATCCTCCCCAAGGGCACGAGACTGTGCCAGAGAAAAGTCTGAGCTTTCTGTAAGAGTCCCAGCTGGATCAGGGAATTATGATGGGGGAGGGGCTGGAAGCTCTTGTGGAAACTAGGGACTTACCTGGGAAATGCAGGGTGTGTGGTCACCTGAGAGGTCTTATACCTTTACCAATTCTTGAGCAGTGTGCACTTCAGAGGTTAGCAGTTTAAGTAATTTCTCTTTAAACCCACCTGTACTAGGAGACCCACCCAGGGTGGCCAGACCACTATGCAAATGAATGACTCTCCACCCTTCTGGGTACCTTCAGGAATCATAACAGGGGCACCTTCACAGGATCTATTTGGGAGCTACATGAGGCGGTACTATCACAATTTTTCAAATAAATCTGCATCTCATACCCTCACTTCACTGTGCCCACACCTTAACCTGCTCCACAGTGGATACAGTGTCAGCATTACTGGTCCCTAAGGGGACATCCAATAACAAGGATGACCTTTTTGAGGTCTACCTCAGCTTCACTCCACCCCATCATTCTGTGCACCATTAGCTTATGGGGGCAATTTTAGCTAAGCGTAGTAAGCCCCTCCATTTCTCTCCTAAACTGAACATATTGGGTGATTTCTTCACTTGGCCACTAGAGGATGCTAATCCCAGAAGTGCCTCTAAGATGTAACCCCTAGGTGGCACTATTCCTTGGGCTACTATCCCTGCCTGCTTGGCTACTAACAGGTTAAGGGGCCTAGGTTCGAAATAGGAGCCTCCACCTAAAGGTCTGGGTTGGTTGCAGCTAGTCTAACCATATCACAGCCCTCTGGGACACTGTGACCCCCCTTTTTCCCACTAGTAACCCCACAATACATAATGAGTACCTTCACAATTAAGACTTACCACCAGGGCCAATTTCTCCAGTTTAACCCTGAGGTCCCCCTGTAAAATAAGGTGATGCAATACAATAGCCACAATGCAATACCTTTAGCTTAAACTGACACCTCAGTCAATGTAAATTTGCAGAAACAAACAGATCTGATTTATTCAGGGGTCTGTAACAAGGAAGGAAAATCAGGTTAATTAGCTTAAACACTACAATAATCACAGTACTGTGCATGCACTTAGAGTCCTACATAGTCACACTCTCTGGGTACCCAGGATGGAGAAAGGGTCTGGCCAGGTGCGATGTAGCTGGTTGGGGCCATGTGTTGGAAAAAAAGAACATGCACACAATTTGTAATCCGTGGCGGTTGGCTCAGTTCGAGGAAAGAAAGCACAAACAAATCAGATGACAACTGTGATTATTAAAGTTGCGAGAGCTACCCTGATAATTACTCATGATACCCAGGCTAAACACAGGAAGGTTGATGGATGATCTCTCTGGATTGCCAGAGGAAGCTTGCCCTCGGCGATGGATCTCTGTGCAGCAAGGTAGTGAGAGGCAGAACCCACGTGGCAGGGCCTATCTCGTCAGGCAGCACGGATGCAGTCCAATTTGGGCTGGAAAACTACTTCCAGCACCAGCACAAAGTCCACAGCAATTGGGAAACCAGAACACGATCCCTTCAGCACATAGCACATTTGTATGTAAAAAAATTACTGTACCAGACCACTCAGTCCTGACAGGCCGATCGCATTAGCACAATCTTTGGTCTTCTACAGGGTGAGCCTGGTAATAAAACAGCAGCAGCTTGCTTTTCTCATAAACTTTGGATTCAGTCCTAAAACACCTTTTCTCTGGCTCTCTCACTCTCACAGCAGCAAACAGGCTGAAATTGACCTCGCATGCACCTCCCATACGAACTACTGTGTAGCTTGAGCAGAGCAGAGCTGAGCTCCTTTACTCTTCACCACCAACTGAAGTCTGGCTTCCCAACAGACAGCCCAGGGTCTTTCACTTAGATCCTAAAGGTTTGGTTGGTCAGTTCAGTTGTCAATCACAGCAGGGCTCCTCTATAGGTGCAAAAAGGCCAAGGATCCAAAACTACATTACCCAGAGGCACCTTCCATACAGTCCCATTTCCACAGGCTCCAGACAAGAATCCCAGTCCCCACTGGTCCCAAGCAGGCTGCATCTTAGAGTCCTCACATACTGATTGGTTCAATTTAACAGTCTGGGACCAAAATGGGCACAACAGAAACAGTTCAGGCTACAAAAGAAACAGGTTAGACATACTGCATTTCCATTAAAACTGCATTTCTCCCCAGAATTAGTTACATCTTTCATGAGTGCTCACTCTGCCCACTTAGCGACAGCAGAAATGGAGCAATTTGTCAGCAGCATGAGCGGGACTTGAGCAGGAAACACACAGACCCCCTTTCAGATTAATTATGATTGCAAACAGGCAGCCCTTGAAGAGACAGTACTTGGAGGCTTTGAAAGTGCTCACTGGGAATCACATTTAAATGGCTTAGGCAGCCAAACACCTCCAGGTTCTGAGCAATTAGGCAAGCTTTTGGAAGACTTTTGAGAACCCCCATTTGCAGGGGTTACACTGGCACAGTGGCTGGGAGGTCAGGGGACAATAACATGGCTGCCAAATTGTAGTCCAGATGGCAGGTTCCACAAAGTGGAATCACTAAAGTGGGACCATACAAAAGGACTGAAAAAGGGCAACAGTGGTCCCACACACAAAGCAGGAAACAGGAGAAGGCGGCAATTACCATCCAGTAAGCCTCACATCGGAGGTAGGGAAGTTGGACGGAGACACTACTCAAACAGAGAATCATAATGTATCTGGAATCCAGTGGGCAGCAAGACCAAAACAGCATGGGTTCATGATATGTAGATCTTGCCAAACTAACCTGGTTGACTTCTTCAACTAGGTAACAAGGATAGTAGATCAGGAGTAGTGGTAGATGTCGTCTATCTAGACTTTAGCAAGACTTCAACTCTGTTCCACAGAAGGCTGGTAAGGAAGCTGGACCAAATTGGAGTAGGCAGAGAGTGGTTGAGTAGGTGAGTAGCTGGCTAAAAGGAAGAATACAGAGGATTCAGGTAAACGGGCAGTTTTCAGCTGAGAGGGCGGTGACCAGTGTGGTACCACAGGGTTAGGTACTGGGTCCCCTATTCTTTAATGTGTTCATAGTAGATATTGCAAATGGGCTGGAAGGTAAAGTGTTTCTATTTGCTGGCGACACCAAGATTTGCAACAGGGTGGACTGCCCTGAGGGTGTGAGGAGTATGACTTCAAACTTGAAGAAACTGGAGGAGTGGTCAGAAGCATGGCAGCTGAAATTCAATGACAAAAGTGCAAATTCATGCACGTGGCAGAAACAATCTCAAGAGGATTACTACCTGGGAGGAGAGAAGCCAGCCACCAGCCAGGAGAGGGACCTAGGGGTCATTATATCAGAAGACTTGAAAGTGGGTAAACAGTGCAAGGCAGCACTAAAGGCAAGTGGCATGCTGGGCTGCATTGGGAGGAGTCAAGAGTTGCAGGAGGGAGGTGGTGTTACCACTCTTGAGGCGCTGGTGTGCCCCCACTTGAGTACTGCATACAGTACTGGAGACCACATCTCAAAAGGAACATAGACTGAATCGAGATGGTGCTGAGGAGAGCCACGAAAATTATTCAGGGACTGCACCATATGGCATACCAGGACAGGCTGAGGGAATTCAACATGACTCCCTGGAACAGAGGAGGAGAGGATGACATGATTGAGACTTTTAAATATGAGGGGTATTAATAAGGTTAGTGTTCAGGAGCTTTTCCAATAGAATGAGAGTGGGAGAATGAGGCAGTGACATGAGGCTAAAGTAGGGAGGATCAGGAGTAATACAAGGAAGTTCTTCTTTACACAGAGGGTGGTGGACCCACAGAATAGGCTACCAAAGAGCTAGTGGGGCCAAAAGCAGTAGCGAGCTCAAGAATGCGTGGGATAGACAAAAAGGTAGCATATGGAAAGGCAGAGGAGGGAGGGAACAGCACAGGTAGATTCTTGCGCAGACTAGATGGACCCTACGGTCCCCTTCTGCCATCACTTTCTGTGTTTCTATGTAAAAGTTCTCATTCACACAACATGCACAGTCCAACCACCTAGTTATATCCTGAATGTGTTCTGTACGGGTGCAGACTTGCGTCTTGCATCCAGAGCAGCTGATAGTAGAATGGGTGTCTCATTGCTTGGTTGCTACCATAGCAGATTTGGTTTCATCAGCATAGGTGAAAGTCTGATTTAGAAGCAAACAAGAGAGTCTTGAAGACGCAGTAGTAACCCACTGGAGGGTTACACATATGTCAATGGAATATTCAAAAACTAACCAATTCTTCATTTCCATTCATCCGAGCACCATGGGGTTGGCAAAATAAGTAAAAAATCATATTTATTTACAGATTACTGTGTTCAAATCTGACTGAATTAGTTAAGGCCCAAGGTACAACTGCTAATATGGATGCATGTGAACACTATCCCTGTGAACTAGCAATCACATTATACAGTGCACACTTGAACAAAGCTGTATGTAAACAGTGGTCATTTACTAACTCTTTTACATACTGATTTCCCTGTTTGAATTACCATTGGGATTTTGGGGCACTGGAATTACCTTAGCACAGTTGAGGATAGCATCTCTTTAAGAACAGTGCACGATTGTTGTCATGTGAAGTCTTAGTACAGTACTACATTCTGGCTGGAAGATTCCTGAGAAAATCCTGCTAATTCACAACAATCAGGAGCTACAGTTTTGCAGAACACTATGCATACAGATGGTGATTAGGCTCAGAACATGGTAACCTTGAAACATGAGGACCAAGATGTTTCTGAAAATATACTAAATATATCCTTTATCTCTTATTTGTCCAGATTACCACAGAATAGAATCAAACAAATTCTGGACCTAAACCAACCAGTGGAAGAAATTTTTGTATATTCTTTGCTGCTTGCAGTAATGTTGCCCCAAGAAAAAAAAGTAAAACAAAAAAGACAAATGTACTGTGAGTCACCAAAAGAATCGAAAAATAGATTAGAATGAAGAACTGACTGTGGAAACAGGCAAATAAAACCCTAAATATAGATCTGTGGAAACAATTCAAAGTGTCCAAAAGCTAAATTAAAATAATGGTATGTCAGACCAAAAAAAGTACTGTCTGGATAAAGTCAAAATGCAGCTGATCCCAGAAAATATTGGATGGTCTTGAAGAGCCTAGAAAACCTGGCAGAAATCACCAATAAATAAAACTAGCTAAAGACAGTATTGTACAAAACTAAAATCTCTGCTAATATCCTAAATTAATATGTCACGTACCTTCCCTAAATCAAGCTCCCAGATAGTCTAACTAAAACTCTGTTAGTCTATGACTAACATGCAGTAAAGGGTTCAGTCTCTCAGTGATTAGCAAATGGTAGTTTACTCACCTGGTAAAGGTGATTGTGTTACTGTATATCTATGGCACTCCCAGATCCATTACCTTAGGGTTATGTACGCCTGATAGGCTGCTTGATGCACATTTGACCTAAGATCAGATTTCAATCTACCATCAAGCCCCTTCTCCATCCTTACTATCTTCAGTTTCGATACTTCCATAGCTGTAAAGTAACTTGTTAGGTGTATGCACAGTCAATATCACTCTAGAGACAGTTTTCAGAATCTAAAACTACTTTAATGATTATCTATTGTATCATCCTTATACATTAAAAGAAAATTAACAAATCTATTTTCATATTGTCCTTGTTCTAGATAATCTCATAGTGTCTATGTTTTGTCACCTAATCCATCTGTGGTATCTATAAGCGTGCTCCCTGGGTGGGATGAGTGCCATGCATATACAGTAATGCAATCACCTTTACCAGGTGAGCAAACTACCATTGTGTTGCCTGTATATCCATGGCACTCCCAGATCCATTTCCTTAGGGTGATTTAAAAGCAGTGCCTAACCTAGAGGGTGGGGGGACACATGTTTTATATGCTAGTTAAGGTGGCGATGCGTTAACACCTTATGTCCAAAGAAGTTTTCTCTGGTATTTTAGTGTCAGTCCATAATGTCTTGTGAAGGTGTATTGTAGACCAGGTGGCTGCCGACAGATTTCTTGGGCCGTGCAGAGTTTCATTCCACCAGGATGTGGCCACGGCTCTAGTGGAGTGGGCTTTTATACCCATTGAGAATTTGTTGCTTGATTTGTAAGACTCTGTGATTGCCCTTTTTAGCCATGTTACTATAGTGGCCTTTGCGCTGCAGTCCCTCTTTTGTGTCCCGATGAGATGATGAATAGTCTCTCTGTCTTTCATATAGTGTGCGGTTCTTTGCAAGTAAGCTGTTAGTGTTCTCTTGATGTCCAGGGAGTGAAGGGTTCTTTCCTGATTGTTTGTGTGTTCCTCGTAAAGGTTGGCAGTTCTGTTGGTTGGCTTGTGTGAAATGTGGAGTCTACCTTGGGATGAATGAAGGTATGGTCTGTAGGGTGACCCATCTGGTGTGAATATAGTGAATGGTTCTTTGCACGATAATGCCATTAATTCCCCAACTCGTGGGCTGAGCATATTGCCACTAGGAATGCTGCTTTCAACCCTTCCAGTAATCATTGATATCTGTTGGGGTTCGAACAGTGCTCTGGTAAGGGCACTGAGTACTAATATCAGGTCCCAGGGTGGTACCCTGTTCTTTATGCGTGGCCTTATGTTGGTTGCCACCTTCAGAAACCGTATTATGTCGGTTGTGAATCTGGGTATACCCTTCAACAGTGCCCACTGCTGCTCCAATGGCTGAAAGTTGAACCCTAGTGATGAGTGTGACAGCCCTTTGTCCATCCCTTGTTGCAGATATAGTAGTATGTCTGCCATTGAGACTAAGAGTGGTGATAGGTTTCTGCGTACACCAGGAGGAGAAAATTTTCCATTCTCTGGAATAGGTAGCTGATGTAGTAGGTCTGCAAGACTGTAACATAGTATCAATAACCGCTGAGTGGTAAACAGCATTCAGCAGTCTCTCCATTTCAGGAGCCAGGCCATGAGTTTTAGGTTGCTCAGGGATGAGTGTGTTACTGGTCCCTCTATTAGAATGTCTGGCCTGCTGGGTCATTGTTGGCTGTCAATTGCCATTGCTATTACTGTGATGAACCATGCCCTCCTTGGCCAGTATGGTGCAACTAGTATTATTATTCTCAAGACTGGTGCACCTTCCTAATACTTGTGGTATCAGGGAAAAGGTGGGAACATGTAGGAGTAGTCGTGTGTCCATGGTATGGATAGGGCATTGATTCCTTGGATTGGGGTTCCTGAATCGGGAGAAGAACTTGTTTGATTGTTTGATTCTGTTGGTGGCCATGAGGTCCATAGCTATCATCCCCATTTATGTTGTATCTGTTGAAATATCTCTGGATGGAGCTGCCATTCTCCTGAATGTATCTGTTCCCTGCTGAGGCAGTTTGCTGTTGTGTTCAACTTGCCTGCTAAGTGTATGGCTGTTATGTGTTGTAAGTGTTTCTGTGCCCATATCATTATTGAATTTGTCTCTCTTTGCAGTCTCTTCCTGGTGCCTCCCTGTTTTGCAATGTCCGCTACTGTGGTCCTGTTGTCTGATCTTATCAGTACCATTTTCCCTGTTATCTGTGTCTTGAAAGATCTCAATGCATTGTGCACTGCTCTCATCTCAATACATTGATCGGTAATTTTCCTCTGTTGGGGACCATATGCCTTGTGCTGAATTGTGTCCACTGATGCACCCATCCCCATGAGCTGGCATCCATGTCTATGGTTACCTCATGTGATAGTTCAGAATTGCCCTTGCTCAGATGATGTTTGCATGTCCACCATACCAGTGATCTTCTTACCTTGTTGGACAGTGCTATGGTGTGTTGCAAGTTGTCCTCTGATGGTGAACCGTACTGTAGGAGTAGCATTTATAGTGCACTGTGCCATCTTGCCCATGGTATTAGATCTATGCACAACATGCAGCCCAGGACTGTTGAGACTAGGGGCTATCATCGGCACAGGAGACTGCTGTAGTCTCGTTGTCACTGCAATAAGGTTTGCTATTCTGGTCTGTGTTAGCCGTATGATGCCTCTGCTTGTGTCTATGTCAGCTCCGAGGTGTTCTATGTGCTGTGATGGTATTAGACAGCTCTTGTTTGTATTTATCACTCAACCCGTGATTCTGGAGGGCCTGTATTGTCTGGTTGGTGGCCCTTCTTGGTTCCTTTGGTGATCTTGCTCTTATTAGCCAGTTGTCAAGGTAAGGGTAAGGGATAATGTGGACCCCTGCTCAAGTTTTGCTGCTAGCACCACTGACACCTTGGTGAATACTCGTGGTACTAATGCAAGGCCAAATGGGAGTGACTTGTATTGGAAGTGTTGCCTTAATATTTGAAAGTGTAGATATTTCCTGTGAGCTGGCCTCATTGGGAAGTGCAGGTAGCGTCTTTGAGATCTATGGAGGTGAGAAGTCACCAGGTCTTATTGTCCTTAGTGTTGAGCGTATGGTCTCCATCCTGAATGTTTTTGTGTGATGTACCTGTTGACCAGCTTGAGGTCCAACACTGGTCTTCAGTCTTCGGTCTTTTATGCGAAAAAGAATATGGAGTAGATTCCTTTGTTCATGCTCCACCCAGGTCCATCTTGCAAATGAGCTTCTGCTCAACGATGAACGCCTGGTTAAATAAAGACTTGATTGATTGATTGATTGGTTTCTGGCCTCTTCCAGTGGGGCTGGTTGTATGGCCCTTGATGTTAGTAGTGAGTTTAGTATTTCTGAACTTGACACATTGACCATTTTTTTTTTGCTTGGGGGAAATGATGCACCGTTCTCTGTAAGGTCTTTCTCGAACTTGATGGAGCACCCTTTGTGATGACCTTGTTGACTCAATCGTCTGAGGTCATGTTTGCCCATATGCTGAATTGCTGAAGCCTGCCCGATATGGTATGTTCTGTTCCAGCAGTTGGTGTATTTGGCTGTCGGGTCTTGATTAGTCATTGTGTGGCTGTTCTGGTATTCCTACCTCTATGGTTAGAGAATCTTCCTCGGGTCCGTCGTCCTCTGCCTCAGTATGTGTAGGTTCCCTTGCCCTAGTAGTTGCTTTGGTAGTTGTACCTGCCCAGGCTGATGTTCTTTTTGTCATGAAAAGTAGAGTTATATCGCCTGTCTCACTTGGGTCGGTGTCCATAGGATCATCCTTGGTGTGAAGGTAAGTAGCCTGAGTCCCTGTCGGTCTTGTGGTCCTTTCCTTGGCCCTGACGTCTGAGGAATTCTTAGAGTCCATCTCCAAATACTGGTTCTCCCTGGAATGGGAGTTTGTGTAGTCTTTCCTTAGACTTGTTATCCATGTCCCATGGTTTGAGCCATAGTGCCCTCCTGGCTCTATTGGTGACTGTTGCTGACCTGGTAGTGATTTTTAGAAGTCAGTTGACATGTCTCCCAAGTATTTCACTGCCAGTAAAGAGTACTGTAGTAGTTCTGCCTCATGTGATTTTGGAGCTGGCTTCCTGGAGGTATAGAATGCGGTGGTGGAGCTCTCACTGTTTGACCTAAGAAATCATACATCTTCTTTAGGAGCTCCTCCATTCTTTTATCTACCGGATATTTTAGGGTAACTGTACCCTCAGCTGGTAGGACTGTTCTCTTGTTGAGTTCTGCTATTTTCATATCTATCCTTGGTGTGGAGCACCAGGTCTTTACTTTGTCCTCTTGCAATGGGTACATTCTGTCTAGTGTCCATTTTCTGGGAGCCTTGTTGGGTTGGCCAATTCCCATTCTTTTACTATTATGTCATTAAGTGCTGGGCACATGGGGAAATAGTTCTCTTGTTTCGGTGGCAGTTGAGGCATGGGATCTAAATCGCTCTTTGGAGCTGGTTGTGTTAATTTGAAGCCTAGGGTGAGTGCAATTCACTTGACTAGGTCTGTAATACTATCAATGGGAAATAATTTTGATGTTATGAATGCCGTCTCCAGATTGGTAGGGGGTCCTTGTGTGGGGCCTCATGGTCAGGTTCGTGGGTCGCTATCTATAGGTGTGTGTGGTTCCTCTTTGTCTTGTGGGAGATCCTCCTCTTGGGAGTCATCTGGTATGTGGTGTTGAGGGTCCTGACCCTGTGGTGGGATGCATGAAATGTGTTCTGCCTAGGTGGCCTTGCCCTGTGTGTACTGCTGGTAGAGGATCTAGGATTGTTCATGTTCTTCATGCATTCGAGCACTTTGAGCATGAATGTTTGTTGGCTCTCCATCGTAGCTGCAGTGGCTTTCCGGAGGGCTACTGTAGCTGGAACCACCTGCCATTCTTGTCTGGGAATCGATGTCCTGCCTTTCAAGTTCCTGTGTTTCCATGTCTTGCACTGGGTTATCTGACTCGCATGTTGGGCACAATATTCCTTTTGATGTGGCAACAATTGAGACTTGCATGATTGGCATTCCTTGCTTTTGACATCCATGAGTATATGTAAGGAATATCTTAGATCCTGATTAAGTTATATGTAATTAATGAAATACTATATATTATGCTCCTGTCCTAATTTCCCCAGATTTCTGTTCAATCTGTCATGCAGTGTAATATGGTTGTGTTTCCCCTTTAAGAAAAACTAGTCTCAGTTCCTGTGCTTTGCTGGCTGGTAGAAATCATTTGCTCCCTCACTGTTATCTCTCTAGGCTTGTTCTTTAGTAGGAGTAGGACAGGGTTGTATTGCACTATGTATTCGGTTTGATGCCCGTAAGGCGAAAATGCGGTAGGGCCGAAAACCCTGCTGGTGGACCAGGGAGGTTCAGGAGGTGGTGAGGGAAAGAAGCGGACTATAGGCAATTCAAGTGCTCAAGGAGTGAAAGGGATTGAGGGCAGTATGAGCTGATGGGCAGAAGGGCCACTAGGGTTGTGAGGGCAACTAAGGCAAGGAAGAAGCAGAACCCGGACCAGGGCAATTGGGAGAGGAACAAGGGTTCTTTAGATACATTGGGGAAAAACAAAGGGTGAAGGGCAGATTAGCAGGATTAAAACAGGGAGGGATGGACACAAGACCTGGGGAGCAGGCTGAGGTACTAAATGAGTACTTCACCTCAGTTTTCACCAAGGAAAATGGAGGCTGCCTTCATACATGGGAGGAGATGGTGAAACTGAGGAGGGTGGACCCTTATCGATCGGCGGGTCTGGGGAGGCGGGGCATCACTGGCAGGAGGGAAGGCTAAGCAGGGGATGAGGTAGCAGAGGTGGAAATCATGGCAGAGAGAGTGAGGAAGCCCTCAGGTCCCTTAAGATGGAGAAAGCACCGGGGCGGATAAATTACATCCCAGAGTGCTGAAGGAACTGGCTGATGTCCTAGCAAAACCCTGGCGAGCTTTTCAGCATCTCTCTGAGGTCAGGGTGGGTGCCCCAGGACTGGAAGGTGGCGCATATAGTGCCTATCCACAAGGGAAGATCAAGGGAGATGGCAGGGAACTACAGGCCCGTCAGCCTGACATTGGTGGTGGGCAAGGTGATGGAGACATTGTCAAGGAGAGGCTGGGGGACCTGGAAAAGTCAGGGTGCCTGGACGATAGACAGCATGGATTTCTCCCGGGAAAATCATGTCATACAAACCTTGTGGAGTTCTATGAGTGGGTGGCAGTGCCTTGGACCTGGGTAGACCAGTGGGCGTCCTCTTTCTTGACTTCAGCAAGGCGTTTGACTCTGTTCCTCATGGTGGTCTGTTGGATAAGCTGGGAGAAATGGAGGTGGGGAACCAGATGATCAGATGGATAGGCAATTGGCTCCAGGACCGGACCCAGAGGGTCATGGTTGGCAGGATAGTCTCATCTCCAGGAGGGTCATTAGTGGGGTCCTGCAGGGATCGGTTCTTGGCCCCTCCTGTTCAACGCCTGTGTCTCTGACATAAGGATGGGTATCAGGAGTGAGATGAGTCTCTTTGCGGATGACTCAAAACTTGGGGTGGTGGTGGGTGGGGAGGAGGAGGGTGGTCCTACAGGGGACCTGGAGGGCTCTGGAAAGGTGGTCTAGAAAGTGGAAGCAGAGAAATGCAAGGTACTGCACCTGGGGCCAGAAACCCGGGCCAAGTGTACACCCTAGGGGGGAATGCTACAAGCCTTGATGGCTGAGAGGGACCTGAGGGTGGTGGTGGATGTCAAGATGAACAACTTGGAGACTTGTGGGAGGCAGCAGCCAAGGCCAACAGGATGCTGGGATGCATCGCTAGGGGATCACTTCCAGAAGGAGGAAGTGATACTCCCTCTGTATAACTGCTTGGTGAGGCCGCCCTCAGTACTGAGTGCAGTTTTAGAGGCCACACTTAAAGAGGGAAATTGAGCTCCTGCAGAGGATCCAGAGGAGGGCAACCAAAATGATTTGGGGCTTGGGGACAGGACCTATGGGGAGAGGCTCAAAGAGCTAAATATGTACACAATGGAAGAGAGAAAGGACCAGGGGACATGATAGAGGTCTTCAGGTACATGAAGGGGTAAATAGGGAGGAGCAGTCAGGGTGCTTGAAGGAAGGAGGGGCAACTAGAGGGCATGGGTGGAAGTTGGAAGGGGGTGATTCAGGGAGAGAAAGAGGAGGTGCTACTTCACTGAGAGGTGGTGGAGCCATGGAATTGCTGCCCAGGGGCTGGTGGAGGCAGAGATGGTGGAGGGTTCAAGAGGGGTGGGACAGGTATAGGGGAAGGGTTCTGGAAGCAAAATCCAGTGCAGTGAGAATATCTGGGACTGAGAAGGAGAAGCCAGAGAGGGTGAGGGGCAGCAAGGTCAGCTCCCAGGGTGAGGGCTGACCAAATAAGCGAACATGAAAGACCATTAGGCCTATTCTGCTGGCAATTTAGTATGTTAGTATATGATATATTAAGAACTTTAAACATCCTTTGATAGCATACTATGTAATAGTTCCATTTAAATTAATTGTACTGTCTGGGCCTATTCAAAATAGAGTTGCATTACCTGAATTCTCAGATTGCTGACACTGGAGCTTGGGAGGTGCTGTAGCCTGATTAGATGCACATAAAGAACTGAAGATAGTAAGGATGGAGAAGGGGCTTGGTGGTAGATCGAAATCCCATCTTAGGTCACATGTGCATCAAGATTATAACCCTAAGGTAATGGATCTGGGAGTGCCAGGCATATACAGGCAACACAGTCATAGGGTCCCAAAATTCAGGTTTAAAAGCTAGATGTAAAGAACATATGCAAGATCATAATGCAACTAAACCTTACTAAGTCTATTTGCCCTGATGGCAGGCATAAAACCCACTTCCTAAAAGACTCAGCAAGTGATTGCTCTCATGCTCACAGCCCGATTAACTGGAGTATCGAGTGAAGGCACATTTCAGATAATCTGAAAATGTGCCAATGTAATCCTATTTACAAGAGTGGGGACCAAACATAATCCTCAGTCTACTGTAACATTACCTTACTGTCCATCCTGTCAAAATGTTTGGAGTGACTGGTCCATAAACAATTGTACAATCATCTTGAAAAATACTCTTTTTTTTTTTTTTTTGCAGTTAAACATTTTATTATTATTGATTTAAGGCAGAACACACACATCGAGGCAGAGTCTTACACATAAAGATTCGACAAATAACGCTCATATAGTCTGATCAATAACTACAATTGACATAAAATTCTGTCAGTTTGCTTCAACCTTACAGGGTGTAAATTAACATATACTTTATACCAAAGACTAGGCATTGAAAGGATAATTAAATTAATGAGAGTCACTTCCTCAGACAGAGGGCGTAAAAGCAGTAAAGAAGATAATACCATAAGAAGGATGTAGAAAACAGTATCGTATGGTTACTCTACCAAGGGTATGTCTTACTTCATGTAAATTATAATATCAACTATATACAACTATGGCAATCTTTCTTCTTATTTTATTATTTGAAGGAAGTATAGAAAGAACGGGATGGAGCAGGGGTGAGGGAGGCTTACAAAAGAAGGAACTATCCAAACTTTATATAGTAAGGGGAAGATTCTAAAAGGTGTAGCTGGAAGAAGTATTGTGGCAGTAACTGGACCTTAGGTAAGGTTGCCAACATTGGTCATATCGAATTAGAGAGCCTTGGGCAAAGCTGGAGATCCTCTCGAGCGTGGCCCCTTGGGCTAAGGCCAGAAGAAACTGATGAAAGGTGGGGTCTCAGGGTTCTCCATCTTATCAATATAAGTCTTTTGGCCAGTGTCCCAGCCATAGTGATCCACTGGGCCCCGGACTGTACTTGGATATCTCAGGGCTGCCATCCAAGAAAAAGTAGGGCGGGGCCAGGGACGATATCGAGGAATAGTTGTTGACACATGACCTGAATGTCGTGCCAGAACTGTTGAAGGTTGGGTCAGTCTAAAGTATATGAAACAGATGAGCCCCTGGTTACCACATCTCCAGCAAATGTCAGCGGGATAAGCCCCATTTTAGCTAGTTTTGCGGGTCTCTATACCATCTATGGAGGGTCTTGTTCATGATAAGTCTTGTCGCCCATCCCGGCAAGCCAAGTGGATCGTGCCCACCCATACTCCCATTGTTGTTCTGAGATCTCGATCTGTAGCTCTCTTTCCCATTGCTGTCTGGCTTTCTGGGTAGGGACTGGGGTGGAGTCTCTGAGGGCATGATATATGATACTAGCTTTGTTCTTGGTAGCTTTATTCCATGAACTTATAGGGGTGAGTCATTTGTTGTAATGAGACACTATGGGAGATTTTGGAGATGAGATATAGCATCTCTTAACTGAAGGTATCTCCAAAATGAGAGGCGGGAGCTGATATCTTGCCCTTAGAGACTCAAAGGAATCAATAACAGCAGTCCCGGAGAAGGGAGATCATGTATTAAGGAGATATCCTGTTCTTCCAAACTTTCCAGTGCAGGGTGGATTCCCCTACTTCCAGGGCCTGATTTCTCCATAAAGGCATAAATTCCCAAGGAGCCGGGTCATAGCCCAGCAGAGTCATAGCTTGTTTCCAGTATTTAACTGAAAGTAATATGGGAGGAGAAGGCCATGAGCAGTTTCTTCCTACCGTATAGAATAGCTGCTGGAGCAGCAGTGTGGATTAAGAAGCTTCTAATTGAAGCCATTGCGGGAGCCCTGTCCAATTTTAGAAAACCATCGAGAGTCTGAGCCAACACAAAGGACATATGGTACTGCTGTAACCAGGGTGTCCCAGCCCTCCTTTTCCAGTGCTGCCGAAGTCTGGGTTTGCTATATCGGGGGTGCACCTCCCATATAAATTGCCCATTAAGGTCTCCAGTTTCTGAAACCACTTCTGGGGTATAGGCAGGGGTAGATGGGCCAATAAGTAAAGCATCTTGGGAGCAGCCATCATTTTGATCGAATCAATTTTCCAGCCAATGAAAGCTTTAATGCCTTCTGTAACCCCCTGCAAATGGGGTTCCAAAAGACTTCAGGAGCTTGCTTGAATGCTCCAAGCCTGAATGATGTTTGGCTTTAAGCCATTTATCAGTGAGTGTTTTAGAGCCTCTGGTACTGTCTCTTTAAGAGCTGTCTGCTTGCAGACATAATTAGTTTGTATGGGGACTGTGTGCTTCTCTGTTTGAGTACCACTCGAGCTGCTGCCTAATTCACTCTATTTTTGCAGTCACTAGGAGTGCAAAGGAACCTATCTGAAAGATGTAACTGTTTGCCAGAAATCATGTAGAGTAATAATGAAAATACAGTTTGTCTAACCTGCTTTCTTTGCAGTCAGAACTGTGTCTGCCTAGTTCCCATTCTGGTTTTGAACTGCTGAACTGGACCAATCAGTGTGGGGTAAGCTAGCTCTAAAATGGTGCCTTGGACGAATCAGAACTTGGACTCATAATCTGAACCAGCCACAAAGAGGACTGTATGGGCAGTGACTCTGGGAGATGGTTTAGACTGCCACTTTTTGGACCAACAGCAGCAGTCTATTGTGAGTGACAGCCAATCCAGTCAAGAACTGGGAGGAACTCAAAGGAAGTGCCCGGTTTTGTCTGTTGGATTTTCAGTTTAGCTCTGACAGTGAAGAAGGAAGGAGCCCTGTGCTTTTCAGTGTGCAGTTTTAGTCGGGAAAGCGTGTGTAAGGCCCAGAGTTCCGGTCTGCAGCTTGTGTAACTGCTTGTTAGGACTGAATCCGTCCTGTGAAAAGAATCAAAGGATCTCTGAAGAGTAGAAACCAGGCTCACCCTGTAGAAGACTGGAGAAATTGTTGAATTGCACTCGGTCTGTCAGGAACTGAATCTGCTGTGTGTCTCCCGGGTATTGTGCAGTAATTGCGATCGGGATAGAGAAGCAGCCTGCCTGGTATAGTACTTTCTTTTTACCATATAAATGTGTGAAGAGTCTAGTGGAGCTCAAAAGTAGCCCTGCTGATGTTGAGGGACCCTGTCTTGTTTGGAGTCGTGGAGTACTAATTCAGGGTCGCTCCTGTTGAATTGCCACATTAAATCCAAATGGAATCACTGTACTGCTGACTGTTTAAACTAATTTTTCTTTTCACTGTGTGAAAGGGCCCCTACCAGCTGCCACAGTTTGGACTAGCCACTAGGGCTTGGGTACCCAGGGACAGTAACTGGTAGGGATAGGCCTGTGCACAGAGCCATAGGTAGATAGTAAAGTGATAAGCTAATTAACCTGATTTCCCCTGTCCTTGTTATATCCCTAAATAAATCAGAGCTGCTTGTTTCAGCAAAGTTATACTGCCTGGTATTTGTCTATGTTAAAGTACTGTACTGTGATTGTTGCACTGTATCTTATTTCTAGAGGAGGTCCCAGTGCTGGAACTAGTCCTGGGGGTAAGTGTATACTGTGAAGGTAATTCTGATAGATTGTGTGGGCCACTAGTGGGAAGAAGGGGGTTGCAGTGTCCCAGAGGGCTGTGACCAAGTAAGTTTAACTATTGCAAACCCTGACCTCTGGGTGGAGGCACCCGCCATTGGATCCAGGCCCTCAACCTGTTAGTGGCAAATCAGGCAGGGTAGTAGCCCCTGGGATAGCGCCATCTAGGGGTTACACCTTCCATCTACCTATGTCAACCCTAAGTGAGTCGATCAGAGGAATTGAAATTGGCGCAAACATTTTAAGCGGGTCTGGGTGTGGGATAATACCCAGGTATTTGATGTCCTGAGGAGACCATTTTAGCCCCAAGGCAATAAAATCCACTCCAGAGGTTGAGGAGTTTGGGAGAATTTCAATTTTAGACTGATTTAATTTTAGACCTGATATCTTGGTGAACTCAGTCAGGGTTCTAAAATTGACTGAATCCCCAATTGAGAGTGTTCAGTAGTAATAAGTAAATCAACTGCATATAGGAATGTCTTGTAATTGGCGTCCCCACCTGAATCCGGGATAGCGCTGGATGACCTAAGTGCAATATGGCCAGAGGCTCCATCGCTAAAATAAATAAAAGGAGAGCAAGAGGGCATCCTTGTCTCGTGCCCTTTTGCAATTGAAAGGGCAGAGACATGGTGCCATTAGTCACCACCGAGGCTAGGGGTGCAGTGTATAACAGCCTTATCCAGGTGATATAGGCTGGGCCAAAACCCATAGTTGAAAGAGTATGGAATAGAAAGGCCCATTCGACCGAATCGAAGGCCTTTTCAAAGTCGAAGGCCATAGCAACTGAGGGGATTGGTGAAAGTTTAACAAAGTGCATTAAAGACCCCAGTGTTCTGTGATGGTCAGACCCCAGGCGACCCTTAACAAAGCCTGCTTGGGAAGGCCCAACCAAGCCTTGCAAAAGGGGTTCAAGCAGGGCAGCAATAACCTTAGCCAATATTTTGGCGTCTGCATTAATTAAAGAAATGGGCGATAACTGCCTGGAGACAGCGGGTCTTTCCTTTTTGGAAGCACTGTAATACGGCTTCTCTCATGGAGGGAGTAGCTGTCAATAAGTAAGGAATGCTGAAATACCCAAACCAAATAGGGGCCAGATTAACACCAGGAGTCTGTACAAATCGATGGGCAATCCATCTTTCCCAGGGTTTCGTGGATTCAGAGCGTGGATTGCCTGACTATCTCCTCAATAGTAAGCGGGATTCCAACAATTCGGTATCTCAGCTGTAGATACTGAAAATGGGTAGCGAGGATAGGAAGGCTTGTATCTTGCCAGGGTCAGGGGTTTGGAGAAGCATATAGATTTTCATAAAATTGGGACATGATCAGATTTATTCCTGAGTTAGTACAACAGGGTTCCCAGTTGAATCTAACAGCGCATGTATCACCTTGGAAGCTTGCTGTCGCTTGAGGCGATAGGCCAATAGCTTACTGGCCTTTTCCCCCCTTCCCAGTAAGCATGGCGCTCGTCTGAGGTTTAGCTCAGCCTGCTGAGATAAATGAGAGTTGAGAGATTCGGTGCTGGCTAACTGTGCTAGCAGATCGGGGGAGGTTGGTTACCCAGGGCTTTGTATTGAGCTTCCAAATCGTATAACTGCTTCTCCAAGGCCTGCTGATCAGCAGTCCGCGGCGCCTCCTGGCTGCTGCAAAGGCTATAATCCTGCCACGAATGGTAGCTTTAAAGGCTTCCCATAAGGTCGAGTCAGATACCTCACCATTATCATTGTCAGTCCAATATTCTGTTACAGCCTGGCCAATCCAGTCAAAAAGGTCTTGTCTTCTAGCAAAAGTGGGTCTAACCGCCAGGCATGAGATTGGTGGGAATCGGGTCCACTCTTGAAAACTAATTCAAGGGGGCGTGATTGGAAACGTAAATTGGGTGAATCAAAGCCCCACCACCTTCTCATATAACCCAGAGGAAATGAGTCAAGATCTATTCTACTGGAAGAGCCATGGGTTGGGGAAAAACAGGAATAATCATGGACTGCTGGATGTAATGCCCTCAGGCATCCAATAGTCCAAATTCGGACATTAATTTCTCCACTGCTTTCCTAGCCTGTCTATGGGTTTCGGGATTTGTTGCGTCCTATCTAAAGTATGATCTAATGTTAAATTAAAGTCCCTCCTAAAAGTATTGGGGCTTTGTTTTTATTGAAGTCCAGGAGGGCCTGATTAACTGTATGAAAAAATTGAGGCAGTCCTGGTTAGGAGCATATATATTTTGGCCAAGACAAGGGAGCCCTCAGGGGTTTCGACTTGACTATAATCCATCTCCCTTCTTGGTCTCGTATGAAGTCCTTCACCTTCCATCCCAGGTTTTTATGCAAGAGTATGGAGACTCCCTCTTGTGGGTGGGAGCCACACTATGGAGTTCTTCAATCACCCAGCTTGCTTAAGCTTTGTGCTTCCTTAGAAGAGAGTTTAGTCTCTTGCAAGAAGGCCATCGTGGGCGCTTTTAAGTGAATTAACACCTTCTTCCATTTAATGGGTGAGTTAAGCCCCTCACATTCCATGAAATTAGCTTATACTCCATGTAGACCTTCAGTAAAACACATCCATGGGAGTAATTGAATGGAAACATTAATGAGTGAGCCTGAATATACCCCTCCCTCCTTCTTACTTCCCCATCCAGCGTTAGCAGAGCTCCACCAGGCCCCATTAGAAAGATTGCCATAAAGGAATTAACACAACACCATAATTTCAACATTTTAACCTGACAAAAACAGATACTAACATGCACTATCCTGTTAAGTGGAGCAATTCAACCCATTGCCATTAACAAGACCCATCCCCACCCCTCCCTTTGTTCGCAACTTTGTACTCCCACATAAGACCAGCATCCACTGCGCGTGTCGGCTAAAATAAAAAAAGCCCAAACACCAGTGGAGGTCGCTGGGAGGTAAGTGATCCCATGAACCCATCATAACTGGGAAAAGAAAATCTCATTGTAACCCCTAGTGCAGGAGACAGCACAGGAAAAAAAAACAAAAAACATCCAAACAACAATGGCCAAAAGGCTGTCCTCTGATATAATACTGAAGGACAATTATGAAAGCTGAGCATAGCCCATCTCTCTGTTTGGGTAATATCTAAGGCTGATTTACAGGTATGCAAAGCCCAAAATTAAACCATGGGCAACACCCTGTTTATCTCCATTATTCATGCATATCAGCCAGCGCAATCACAAAGAGAACCGGATCGGCACCTCGAGTTACAAAGAGCAGCAAGTGCCAAAGTAGCTGCTCAGATAAGAACCTTAGGGCCCATCATAACTATCCTCTGAAGAGGGTCCCCTTAACTTGGAATGTGGGGGACACCTCCCTGATCAGAGGCTGTGTCTATTGGCCCACCGACAAGCCAGGCATTTAAAACCAAAAAGAGATAAGGTAATAAGAGTCAGCCAACTGATTCGGCAGCAGGGGTGGAAATAGCCATGCTGCTTGAGATTAGATCCAAAGCTGGTCCGGTGGCCTTGGACCCAGTATCCTCCGTGAGGGGTATCAGCTGCATCTTACCCAGAATAAGCTGTCTGGCGCTGAAGATTTTGAGCCGGCCGAGCAGGAGCGTCTTGGTGGTAGAGGAACAGGGAATGTCCTTGGTAGGGAGATCCATCAGGACTTTATATTGATTATTGCTCATATCTGGGTGAGAGATTCACGAGAGGCACTTGGATCTGGACTGCAACTCCTGCTTCTACTTCTGGAGTGGAGCCGCTGAGGTTTTGTCTATGTGTCCTCCTTCAATCCTCGCCCTTTTTCTGTTCTTTTCTTACTTCCAGAGGATTTTGGAGAGATGACCGAATGGAGTCAAAAGTTTTCCAGCTGGGTGAGAAGGCAAGCTGCCGCAGCATTAGGGTTGCAGGTCCATTAATGTCCATCGGGACGGATTGAGTAGGGAGGCCCCTTAGGCTGTGGGTGCACGCAGTTTGCCCCAGTTCAATTTGGGTGCCTGTAAAGCTATAAGAGTCCTCAGCTGATGCGGATTATCAAAGACCCGTGGTGATCCATTGATCATAATCTGGAGAAATGCCGGATATTGCAGTCAATATTCAAGACCCAGTTCAGCACATGCCCTCGAGCTGCTGTAAAGGCCTTCCAGCCTGTTAGTAACCTCCAGCAAATAGTCAGCAAATATTTGAATTTTGTGCCCATTCCAGTGCAGCTCTTTCTTCTGCCCGTGCCAGCTGGGTGATCCGTTCTCAGTCTTGAAACCAGAGGAATCGGGCTAGGATGGTATGAGGCACCCTCTGGGGCGGCCGCAGGACCAGGGTTCTATGTGCTCTGTCCAGCTCCCATGGAGTCTCGCACTGGTAGTCCAACACTGAGGGTAGTACTCGCTGTAAAAAGGATATGGCATCATTCCCCCTCACAGCCTTCAGGGAACCCAACAAACCTAAGATTATTTGGTGACTGCGATTTTCCAAATCCTCCACCCGGCCCAAAGATGCTGGATCAACTGCCCCTGTTTGTGAACTTTAGCCCAGGCCTTATGACAGCCATCTTCCACCCCAGTTAGTTTATGCTCAGAGACACAGGCCCTTTGGGACAAATCCACGATATCCTCCGTATTCTTCCTTGTGGCAACATCCATTTTGTCAATGCGGTGGAGGATTTCTGCAAACATCTGCCTAATTTCTGACAGATTGCTATCGGTAGCGGTCGGAGAGGGCAAGGATAGGGCCTCCATAATGCACATGTCTGTCCGGGTCGGTCGTAGATCAGAGCCTGAACACACCGAAGGAGAAAGAAAAAAACACTAAAGCGTGCCCGATATTTAAAGCGCCGGTCTGAAAATGGAATCGGGACAACCACCAGTGAGTACAGTACCACAGTTTGATACCGTTGTGTGGAGGAGGTCGAATAACGCAGGATTTAGGGGTTACTTTTCGGGAGCAAGCCTATCAGGCATCCATTCGATTCTGCAGTTAGCCACGCCCCTGAAAATACTCTTTTTTTAACAGAATTCCAGTCAGGATTTATCAGGGACTGTTATATGAACACCACACTTATTGACTTCCTAGATCTATCGCCTCCCAGGTGGAGGGGGCAGGACCATAGGTGCAGTGTTCATGGACCTCTCCAAGGCTTTTGACTTCGTGGACTACAAAGTTCTCCTGTACAGGTTACATAACATTGAGTACCACCAAAGCATGTAAATGGTTTGAGTTCTGCCTGTCAGAGAGGAGACAGAGGTTAGAAGTGCTAGGCCATCTATCAGACAACCTACTAATATACAGAGCTATAAAATGGGAATCGCATTTCAGCTATTTTGATTGGTCATTAGCCATGCGTTAGAAATGTCTATCACATGGAAAAAATAGTCCTGAATACCTGGATGCAGCAAATAAAAGATTTCACTGAGCATTCTCGGAACTTTGAAAAGGAAAAGTGAGTTGACCTGGTGGTGCTGAGGTTGAGGCACTGGGCGCCACACCTCGTGCGTGCTGGCAACCCATGTTCAGGAACAAGCATTGGCTGCCATGTGTCAGCAAGGGAGGAGATGGATCGAGCATCTGATGGACTGCTCTCCATCTCTGGGAAGTGGGGGTCCAGTGGCGGTGCAAGCCTGACCCCAGCAGAGGCTGGGGCTTGGTGACATGGAGCTGCAACAGCGTGGGGTAGGAGTGTGGCAGATGCTTGGCGTGGGCATGCATGGGAGCATGCATGACCCTGTTGTAGGTGTCGTTGCACGCCGCACACTTGCAGGGCACGAAAAAGAGAAAAAGCAGTGCAGCAGGATGGTGAGGATGGCTTGCAGGCCCCGCTCCCAGCTAGCCACGGTGCTGGCCACACTGGATCTGGTCTCCAGTAGGGGTTGGGAAACCCCGCCAGCCCTGCCGGAGGGGTCAAGCCCTGGGGTAGGGGTGCCAGTGCTGGCTGGTGGATGCCGGGGACGGGCTGGGATGCCCTCCAGATGGGGGACTGCTCTGATGGAAGGAGCAGAAAAGAACAGCGGAGAAAAAAAAGAAAAGCTTTTTTTTCCTCTCACTCATAGAGACTGCTGTTCAATTTATTTACAAAGATCCCTGTTACTCTCGCTCTGAAATCCCACAACAGAAATGTAAAATATACAATTTAACTTCTTAAACACTACATTTTCATAGGTTTCATAGTTATACAGAGCTTTAAAGACAAAGTCCATATGCTTACCATAGTTTGAGTACCCCAATATATTATTACTAATTAGGAAAGTATCTCTTTCTTAAACCTTTCAATATTACTACTGACAATTATTTCTACTGGCAATTTGTTCCAGATCTTTGGTGCTCTCACTGTCAACCACTGCTTCCTTTTATTTGATGAAATCTGCCTATTTTTATCTGGAGTGGATGTGCTCTAGTATTGAAATTATGATCAAGGATTTCCAAATCTAGCTGTTCCCATAATATTGGATCATTTACGGCCCTATAAATTAAACACATTTATTTATTTATTTATTTAGCTTTTGTTGACCGGGTAAGTGCACTAGACAAATCCTGCCTATTTTCAGGCACGACCGGGAGGGATACAGATGAATGCCAACTGACCTTGAACCAGATTAAGCTGTTGGTGGTATTTTTAGTGAATGAGGGAATTTGGCCAGGACACCGGGAAATTCCCTACTCTTTTCGATAAGTGCCATGGGATCTTTAACATCCACCTGAACTACCACCAATCTAGGCAGATGGGACCTCGGTTTAACGTCTCATCCAAAGACGGCACCTCAGAAGTGCAGCACCCTCTCATGCTGCACTACAGTGTCAGTACTGGACATTAACCCAAGTGCCAGATGGGAATCTGAACCCACAGCCCTCTGATCTCCCGGCCTCAGAGGCTGAATGTGCTACCTACTGAGCCACTGACATATCCCCTTAATCTTCTAAACTCAAGAGAATATAACCCAGAGTACTGAGCCACTGGTTATAATCCAACCCTTGTACTTCCTTAATTTTGTGAGTAGCTCTTCTCTGTACCTCTCAAGTGAAGCTATATCCCTTTTTCCTGGGGACCACAACATAGATACATAGATACATAGACAGTGTCGGCAGATAAGGCCTATGGCCCACCCAGTCTGCCCATTTGAGCTTGTAAGTTCAGTTTATGTTTTCCTAGAAGTCTGTTGCCCTTACCCTGACCTCCAGAATTCCTTTATGTCTATCCCATGCATTCTTAAATCCTGTGATTGTTTCAGCCCCCACCACTTCCTCTGGCAGGGTGTTCCACTTGTCCACCACCCATTCTGTGAAGAAATTCTTCCTCATGTTTCCTCTGAATCGCCCTCCCTCCAACTTCATCCCATGCCCTCTAGTCCTGGAACATCTTTTTCGCTTAAAATAGTGTATTCCTGCACCCTGCTCCTCCCTGTGAGATACTTGTATGTCTCTATCATATCCCCTCTCTCCCTCCTCTCCTCCGGGAGTACATGTTCAGTTTCTTCAACCTGTCTTCATAGGACTTGTGATGCAATCCATGCACCATCTTTGTTGCCCTCCTCTGAACCTTCTACCTTGTCTATGTCCTTACTTAGGTATGGTCTCCAGAACTGTACACTGTACTCAGGTGGGGCCTCACTAGTGTCTTGTATAGAGGAATTATGACCTCCTTTTCCTGCTGGTGATGCCTCTGCCTATGCATCCCAGCATCCTATTTGCTTTACCCTGCCTTGTCACACTGTTTCCTACCTTGAGGTCATCAGAGATGATAACCCCAAGATCCCTTTCCTGCTTGGTGCATGCTATATCCTCACCCCCAACTGATATATTGTGCCAGGGTTTTGTGCCCCATATGCATTATCTTGCACTTCTTTGCAATGAATTTCAACTGCCAAACCCCTGACCATTCTTCAAGTTTCTGCAGGTCCCTTCTCATTCTGTCTACACCCTCTGGTGTGTCTACTCTGTTACAGAGCTTTATGTCATCAGCTGAACAGTGAAATTCTGGGAGTAATACTCCATATGGGGATGTACCAGTGATGTATATAATGGCAAAAAGACTCCCTTATCCCTGCTTTCAATGTGTTTGTTAATGCAGTACTGTATGCTACCAGCTTTTTTATTATCTGGTTATAATGAGGTGCAAAGTTCAGGTTATTATTAATTTTATCCCAGATCGCATTCCTCTGAGGTCATCTTAAGTAATTTACCTCCCATATTATAATCATGGAGGATATTATATTTCCCCAAATGCATCACACTGCACTTTTCTACATTAAAAATGATCCATGATTCTGTGCCCAATGTTCCAGCTCCCTAAGGCTGATTGCAATAATTCTGAATCTTTATTGAGGTATACCACCCTACCTAGCCTAGTATCATCCACAAATTTTGAGAACCAAATATCAGGGAAGCCTTCATTGTCTAGATATAAGCATTGAATAGGCAGGGGCCCAATACAGAGCCCTGTGGCACTCCACAAGTCACACTCTGCCAGTTGGAAAATTCCCCCCTTAAATACACTGTCTGTCTCCTACCCATCAACCAGGATTTTATCCAGCAAATGATATTATGGTTAACACCAATATTAACTAAGGTTTCAAGCAACTTGTCGTGAGGTACCTTGTCAAATGCTTTGGTGAAATCTAAAAGATAACGTCCACTGAATGTCCTTCATCTAGTGCCCGATTTACTTTCCCATAAAATTCCAAGAAATTTGTTTGGCAGGACCTCCCTTTAACAAATCCATGCTGTGCATAGTCAATATTACTGGTCTTATATTGGTGCTCTGTAATAAAACTTGATAAATCCTTCCAATACCTTTCCCAAGACCGAGGTGAGACTGATGGGCCTATAATTTTTACCCTGTTTGGGGCCTTTTATATATAGGATCACAATCACTTGTTTCCAGTCTTCTGGGACCTCTCCTTCATTTATGGATTTCTGAAATAATACTGTGACTGGGCCTGCAAGTTGTTCAGCTAGATCCTTAAGTAACCTTGAATGTATCCCATCTGGGCCCTGTGTTTGTTCTGATCAAGTTTTTGGAGTCCTTATTACAACTTCCTTCCTATCTAAAATAACTCCAGGGTCATCTATTGTGTGTTCCACAATTAATCCCAGTTAATGCTTTACCCTGATTAAAAACAAATACAAATACATTATGGGTCCCAGACTGCCACCCCACTCCCTCACTCCATTCTCAGAGTTAGAGTAGCACACTGCAACAGCAGTTTTTAGCGAGGCCCACTGCTGTTCTGCTGCCAGTCCTCCAGCTCAATCATGCTCCCACTCGATGTTCTGAGTCACCAGTCACCATTAAAACAATAAATAAATAAAACTTAGATGTAAAACAAATCTGCAGCCTTCATTCCAAACCACATTTCTCCATACCACGACCACTCTGTTTTGTTCTTAGTGATGCCATTGTGCATGCACTTCCAGCTCCCCATAAACAGCACTACTTTATACCACAGACAAGACAGGTGAAATTAAAAATAAATAAAGAAACAGTTTTAAACATACAAGTAAGTGTGTACGTGGGCCTTGTATCTCCCTCACACACACACACACACACACACACACACACACACACACACACAGTCTTCTGGGGACAATACTACAGTGTAGAAGCTACAGGTACGGGTTGCCACATTAGCACAAATACAAAAAAAATCACTAACTCAAAAGAGACACTATCAACCCCTTAGGCCTCAAAGTGTCCCTTATTTAAAAGACATTTTATGATTGCTAAATTCCATAAAGTTTGCTGATATTGCTGGTAGTTTGACTCTGATTCTTTTTTTTCTTTTAAAGAATGGAAAACAGGCTGCCCACCATACCAGTGTTACCACACAAAATGTGTTTGTTTACAATCCTTGGTCAACTCCCACTGCATCTTTCCTGGACTTGAAACACCTCCAACACAGTCTAGGCACTCATGAGTGACTGCATGATGCAGTGGAAGTTTAGGAGGCTACTGCATCATGAGTGACTGCACTGTTTGGGTGTGCTTCTAATCTTCTGGAAATATTCAATAAGATTAGATTCAAGATTTTAAACAAAAAACATTTTTATAAATATACATTAGCATGCATTTCAGCTCTACTAAAATAGGAAACAGACAAAACAAACAGCAACATCAATGAAATTTAGAACGTAAGCAATCATAAAATGTGGGTTTTAACTAGACATAAACAGGTTGACAGTGTCCCTTTAAACAAGTGGAGGGATTACTTTATAACAAAATAAGTTTACTCTTACTTTAAGTACATTTAAACATCTTATTTATTTCTGCCATATAAAAAGTCAATTTTATCAGCACAATAAGCCAGTCAAGGGATCTCGACTGACAGTTCTAACACACAGCTGGGGGGCTGAAGGCACTCGACCTGTGGCCTCATGCCACTAGGCCCCTAGCCATGTGTTAGGACTTGTCCTCACTACACCCCCTAGCCATGTATTAGAACTGTCTAATGCACACTCCATCATGTTATGTTGCTTATGTGTTCCACAGGATTATTCTTAGGCTCCACAACAGTTCTTGAGCCACTTCAGTTCCTGATAAATATCAGTGAGCTGCCAAATGTTCTTATCCATACAGACTGTATGCCAATGACACAATCCTTCTAGCCTCCAGACATAGTCCTTCTAGCCTCTGGACAAATGTCCAGGAGGTAGAACTAGAACATAACCTTCAGTTGGACTTTATATTGCAATGCAGGGCTGGTTCTTAACTCAGGGCTAGTAATAAATACAAAACCCATAAAAGTAAAAGAGGACAACAAAGGCACTCACGATTAATGTAAAACATGTAAGATCGCCTATACACCAAACAACAGAATACAAGTACCTGGGTGTAGTGTTAGATCAGCACATTATATTTAAGAAAATACAAAATCACACATGCCCACAATGCAAAGCATCATGGGCTACCGATTGCATAGTGCCGAAAGGCCTCTCACACAGTTTGCAAAGGCTGCTAACGGATGACATGAATGCGTGTTTTGTCCTACCGCAGGAACGTCAGTATGCGAGGCATATCGATGAGTCCTGGTAGGGCCTTCTGATGTCTATATCATCTGTTAACCCTTTACAAACTATGTGAGCCTTTCACCTTTAATCTGTCTAACAAGATTGAACCAGCATAACATTCTGTGGTGATTTGCATATGCAGCCTATGATGCTTTGCATTGTGTGGGCATGTGTGATTTTGTATTTTCTTGAATCTTGGCTTCCAGCCAAATGCTCTTTAGGGTAACCCTTGCCTCAGTGTTTGCACAGAGGTTCTTTGACCTTATATTTAACTCCCTCATAGATAAATGGATGAAAAAGTTAATTTACATAATGGAGTGTTGAAGAGCTGGTGACACATTCAGGAGAACTTTAACAAAACATAATATTTAGGCACTGTCTAGCTTGTATTATCCATTAGTTCTGTATTCCTCCTCCCATTATTTAGCAGTGAGGTCATTTGCATGAAAACAGGATCTTTGTACCTGAAGAGTTTATCTATTCCTGCAGCTTTCTCTCTGCCTGAAGTCATAGAGCACTGCTTGTGACCTCACAGTTACTCCCATGGCAACAGACTGTGATGTTCTAGCTTGCATCAGTCCTGGGTACCCTTTTCATGGGGCTTGCACCAAATATTTGGTGCAAACTGCCGTAAATTGGGTAAACTATTTGCAACTGTGTCTGACTTTTCTAAAATCAGAGCACGGTTCTGGCAAAAGCCTTTGGTGCACTGCAAGATTTAAAGTGTTGTGGCGCGAGGGCTTCAGCAAAGCCACGGGCCATCATTTGACAATCCAGCCCAGCACTTTAACCCCTTTATATTTGTTATATCACTATGTACGTCTACTATACGTTTGTAATTAAACCTGTGCAGCAAAACTGGCCACGTTGAAATTAGGATACGTTTCTTGTCCTAATGGTTTTCCTGGATAAAAAGAGTTCTATTACTACAAATGAAGCTTAGTGTTTCTCTGGACTTGTGCTGCTGCTGTTTATTCCCGGAGTGTCATTCGTTAAGCAATATACCACGAGAGGGTGTGGGTGATGCCAGGATGCCCGGCTGGTGTGTGGTTTGGTCACAAGGTCGCAGGCCGAATGAGTAAACAACACTAGGTGTGGGTAAATCCTGGCATCTCCCACACGTCGAGTGGCATATTCTGATTATACAATGTCTTACCTTTTTCTGGGTGAGAAGAAAAAATAAATGAAAAGACTTTTGTATTTTGTTTCTTTTATTCATTTTATTGTTCCACTGGAAGAAATAGTTCTGTGTTGCTAGGGAGACTTTGTCGATGGGTCCGTCATTTTTCCACTGTCCCCCACACTTGATACCCTCTCACAAATACACCAAAACTGTCTAATGCATTGCCCATTTTGAAGAAGTTTTATGACGTGCACAAACTTATCCCTGTTTGTGACTGAGCAGTATTAATGTTGGAATTTACTGTTTGAAAATACAAGCTGAGAGTGTGGGCACGTGCAGTAATGCCAATGCTACCACACATGCTCAGATTCACAGCTTGCATTTTCAAACAGTAAATTTCAACATTAATACCGCTTTGGTTTGAAGTGGGATAACATTATGCAGTTTACATAACTATTTTGAATGGGCAATGAAATTGATTGACTTTTGAGTGGAGAGGTGGCATTTGACTGCTGATTACTTTGTTTTACTTTGGCGTGCTGTTCAGAAGCTGAGGGATAGTCAAGGAGGAATGTTTGCCTGGATGTATTAGAGGTCCTGTTTTGTCTACAGCACAAAATATCCAGAATTTCATCAGGGTCGCTTAATTGCAATGAGGTGTCCATTTTTATTTTTTTATTTCCCACTGTGCCTTTTTTAGGGGCGTCCATCGAGTTACCGTAAACAAGATGCTGACAAATGTGTTTTGATGTAAGGTCGAAGGAATACAGTTGTGATGGGCATGAGATGAGGCTGGCTGGCACCTTTTTCCATGGAGTGATACTAGGATTTATAACACCTAGGAGGTGCCAGCCAACCAATCAGAATGCATAATTTTCCAAGCCATTGTATAATTATCAATCACTCATGACTCTCAGGTGCTAGGCATACTCATCTGGGGTCAATGGGAAACTAGGAAGTATTCAATGGATAAGAGGCATGCCCTACTGCAGTCACATTAGTGCTGCAGGGTCAGAGTGGATCATCAACATATTGAAAAGCTGAACTGTAATTTTCTACTGCAACTGCTACTGTTAGTTTTGTGACCTAAACTTGGAGGCATCTGGAATCAGTCTTTCCTCAGCTTCCTGGAGGGAGTGTTACAGAACTGTCAGGGCTATCTATGGTACATCCTCACCTATACAGTGACCAAGCTATAATACATCCAAAGGTGAGCATCCTCTGACACTTACCACAACTGTGTCCACTGATTACTGAATCCTACTACCTCTTCAAACATGTTGTGACTGACCTAGGGAGAAGCCTTGGCATGCCACCAGGTCAGAAGGCTTAGGGGCACTAGCATAGTCTTGTTGGAAGGAGGAGAGAGAGAAAGACTAAGAACCATTACTTCATCTGAGAGAATTGAGACTCGAGAGGAGAGGCTCTCCAACAGAGACCAGATTTCCATCTGCTGTCCCAACTGACCACACAACAATGTTTATCAGCAGAGACATCCTTCAACCACGGATTCACCTCAGTTGACAGAGCTTGAGTAACCTGGAGTTGAGATGTGAAAGGGTTCTTGTTTGTTAGGAGAGGATGGTAGGATACTCCCTTTTCTATCATCATTGTGTCACAAATTTGTGATGAAAAGTGTGCATGTTGATGGGCCTTAACTCACCACTAGTCAACGTGTGTCAAAGTAAAGTACCTGCTGCACCAAGATGAGAGTTGTTCCATTTATGACCTCTGGGAGTAAAACTGTGTACTGTATATACACTAAGGAAGAACAGAGACTGTGGGTGGAGAGCCCTGTGGGCTGTTGTTGAGTGACATGGAGAGGAAGGGGGTTGTTAAATCAGAGAAGGCTCACTAAAGCTGAAACTTGTTTCTGGGTGTGACCTGAGAGCACAAGGAAGTTAAGTGACTTGCTCAGAGTCACACAGTGTGCAAGTGGGGGCTGTGGGATTCAAACCCAGGTCTCCAAGTTTGCAGCTCAGTGCCTAAACCCCAGCCTACACTGTCGCCTGAATAATAAGATCCCCTTCTTCATATTTTCCCATATATACCCTTGCCCTTCCTACTCCTTCCTCATTAATAAAACTGCTGATTGTCTATTTTATAGTTGTGTTGTGTCAGTTACTATGGAATATAAGGAAGTGGGGATGAACTGTTTAACCAGGAAAAACATTATGCAGAACTTGTTTCCAAGTTCGACCTGGGAGAACAAGGAAGTTAAGTGACTTGCTCAGGGTCACATAGTATGCAAGTGGAGGCTGATAGGATTCAAATCCAGGTCTCCAGGATTGCAGATCAGCACCCTTAACCACAATGATGTACTGCCTCCTTAGTTCTGTATAACACCTGTGAGGTGGAAACTGTACTTGAGATAGGCAGACATGTGGGTATATTGTTTCTGGGGAGTGAAGGTCTGTGTGTATCCCAGATTCCACCATCACTATCCCAGGTGGAGGCACCACAGCAAAATAAATGTAACATAGACCCTAGGCTACTTACCCAGGCTGGTCCCCTCTTATGTCAGCAAGAAAGGAGTACTACTACACTACTAACAAGCATTTGTCAATGCCGAATGTTTGCTTGCTGGCATTGGCAGTGGTAATGTAGAAATTACAGAGCTTGTAATAGGAATGGCAGTGAAGTATTGAACTGAAGTCAACCTCACCACCACCCTGCAGGAGTGACAGGCATTGGGGTGTGCGTTAGGGTCGTCAGGCATAACGGCCTCGCCATTTCACCACACCCACCCTGCAGACACTGACAAGTGTCACGGTGTTCCTTAGGGTCTTTGGCCCTTATGCACACCCATTTCATTAGGAAATGAGGTAGATGGGTGCGATATAGGAGAATGGGGTGAACTTTGGGGCTGAAGAGTCCAAGGCATACCTCGATGCCTCTCACTGGCTGTAGGGTGTGGAATGGTATGAGCATTACAGGCCAAGAATCCCAAGTCACACCTGATGCCTGTCATTCTCTACAGGGTTGGGCGTTATGGTTGGAAACCCTAATACACGCAGCATTCGTTGGTTATTTTCACTCCAAATTTTCAACATGTTTTTTGTGACCCCACCTCATGAACAGGGGAATATCAGTTTGTTAGCCAAAGCTGCTTATGCTAGCGTAGTATTGCATTTAGCACCACAGGTGCAAAACATTCTGAACAGGATGTAAAAATGACAGCTGTACTGTTCATGGGGAGGTGTAAAAAATGGCAATGTTGCAAATCTGCAGTAAAAATATTTAAAAAATGGTGAAGTCATGAGCGTACATAGAAACTGTGCAACGCACACCCGTAATATAATTAGGTTGGGGATATTTTACAGCAGATTGTCAACTCAGGCATTTTGGTGCCTCCGATCATGAACAGTGTCACTATGATTTTCTTTATCTGTGCCGAACAATGATTTCCCACAGCGACCATGCTTCTCAGCGCTGAAAGTGTGAAACACACTTCACCCATGTTGTGAAAAATGACAGCTGTACTGTTCATAAGGAAGTGTGAAAATGCCACTGGTGAAAATCTGGACTGAAAATATTACAAAGTCATGAACTTACGGTGCGTGGAAACTAGCGCATTGCTCACTCAGTAACACAGTCATTTATGGACTTTGTCACCAAATTTGCAACATCGCCATTTTAAGACCTCTGCTCATGAACAGTGTAACTGTGATTTTCTTAATCTGTCCTAAACATTGCTTTCAACACCAACAGCACCATTGTGCGCTACATGCTGAAAACACATTTAAGCGACATATGAAAAATGGCAGCTGTACTGTTCATAAGGAAGTGTAATAAAATGGCAATGTTGAAAATCTGGGAGTGAAAATATTAAATTTGCAAACTTACGAGCATGCATAGGAACTCGCGCAATGCGCTCAGTAAAATAGTCATTTTAGGAATTTTTCACCAAATTTTCAACATAGCCATTTTAAGACCTCTGCTCATGAACAGTGTCACTGTGATTTCCTTAATGTGTCCCATGCATTGATTTTTCACATACTGTGCCATTGTGCACTACATGGGTGGAAACACATTTTGGGCAAGATGAAAAAATGACAGCTATACTGCTCATAAGGAGGTGTGGTAAAATGGCAATGTTGAAAATCTGGAGTGAAAATATTGAAAATTCACGAACTTACGAGTGTGCGTGGAACTACGCAATGCACCCTCGTAAAACAGTCATTTTAGGAATTTTTCCACCAAATTTTCAACATAGCCATTTTAAGACCTTTGCTCATGAACAGTGTCACTGTGACTTTCTTAATTTGTCCGCTACATTGATTTCACGACACAGACTGTGCCATTGTGTGCTACATGGGCGGAAACACGTTTTGGGTGAGATGTGAAAATGACAGCTATACTACTCATAAGAAGGTGTGGTAAAATGGCAGTGTTGGAAATCTGGAGTGAATATATTGAAAATTCGGTGAACTTACGAGCGTGCATAGGAGCTGTGCAACGATGCTCGTAAAACAGTCATTTTAGGAATTTTTCACCAAATTTTCAACATAGCCATTTTAACACCTGTGCTCATAAACAGTGTCACTGTGATTTTCTTAATTTGTCCCGTACATTGATCTCGCATCCCACTGCACCATTGTTTGCTACATGGGCAGAAACACGTTTTGGTGACATTTGAAAAATGACAGCTGTACTGCTCATAAGAAGGTGTGATAAAATGGCAATGTTGGAAATCTGGAGTGAAAATATTGAAAATTACGACCTTACGAGTGTGCGTAGGAACTGCGCAATGCACCCTACATAAAACAGTCATTTTAACAAATTTTCAACATAGCCATTTAACACCTGAGCTCATAAACAGTGTCACTGTGATTTTCTTAATTTGTCCCGTACATTGATCTCAGCACACCGACTGCCATTGTGTGCTACATGGGCAGAAACACGTTTTGGGTGACATTTGAAAAGACAGCTGTACTGCTCATAAGAAGGTGTGATAAAATGGCAATGTTGGAAATCTGGAGTGAAAATATTGAAAATTGCGAACTTACAAGCCTGCGTAGGAACTATAGCGCTGCGCTAAGTAAAACAGTCATTTTTGAATTTTGGCACCAAATTTTCAACATGAGGTTTTAGGACCCCTTCTCATGAATGATGTCACTGTCATGGCGGTATTCAGGCCCGAAGGTGATTTCCGCAGTCACTGCCGAAATCACCCTTGAACCTCATGCGCTCATGACAGTTATATAATTCATGAGAAGGTCCAAACCCATGTTGAAAATCTGGTGCAAAATTCCCAAAATGCCCGAGATATGCAATAAAGATGAAACCCCCTATGTAACCCATTATACAGCTTACGGCATTTCCTCAGTTCGCGGTCGGCTTTGAAGAGTGCAGACGTGTTCCCGTCCACGAAGATCGTCATGCCGGAGTCCGGAGGTAAGTATGGGGTGGGAGGTGGGGAGGCTGGAGTGCGCAGTGGGTGGGTGCGGGTTGTGGGAGGGTTGGGAGGACGCTGCGAAGACAGTTTTATTTACAGGTTTAAAAACAAAAAAGGCGTCGTGGGGCGTTTGCCACGCTGGGGTGGGCTCCCAGTGTGGCACAAGGAGTGAGGAGGCATTCAGCCTGACGGTTAAGCACCCGTCGGCAAAATAAAAATGCTGACACCGTTTGCCACGCTGGGGTGGCTCCCAGCGTGGCAAAAAGGACTGAGGGACGTTCAGCCGATGGGGATTTGGCACCCCGCCGCCAAAGACTACAGTGCTTGCCACGCTGGGGTGAGCTCCCAGCGTGGCACCTGGCTGGGGGTGTGGGGCGCAGCTCAACCCGGCCGGGGGATTGGGCACCTCCTCGGCTATACAGTAAAGAGGCGGCGCCGTCTGTCATGCGTGGGGGGCTCTGGCGTGAGCAGCGATATCTTATCGGTGCTCACTCAAGCGTAACTCCCCTTTCAACTGTATGCCACTGCATTTTGGGCGTGTCATGGGCAGCTCAAAATGCGATAGCTACAGAAACCATACCTACCAGCCACTGACGCTGGTGGAGGAGGAGGAGGAGGTGACACACCTCGAACTCTCCGATAGAAGGCACTATGTTTCTTGCACATGCGTGCAAGCAAACATAAAACAGATCTCTAAGTTAATTGATATACAGGAGACACACATGTACAGGAATAATATTAGATTGGGGGTAGTTTATACTTGACTTTTTGTGAAAAAGCACAACATAGATATATGCACTATGTAGGTTTTGAATGGAAGCAAGGAAATATCTTGTTTGGTAGAGGACATATAAGCGGGGTAACCAGAGATGTAAATATTCTCAGGACAAACTGTTATCTGTTAGACTCCTGGTTTTGAATGCCGATTAATGATTAATGAAAGGAATACTTTGTTATGTCCATTCATTACTCTTGGTTATGAAAGAAAAAGCAGTAAAGAGAACTAGAATCGATGCTCTATGGGAATTTAAAAAGCTGATAATTTGCTGTTGCTTCCTTTGCTTCTAAAGCACTAATGAAACTGATTAAGTCTTGAGCACATTTTTATTTACTGCCTTCTAACTTGTGTGTCTTTTGGAATGATATTATGAAATACTGTACATTATACAATGACAAGAAAAATCCTGGTCTCTGATTGGTCAGTTCAGACTGGATCCATGATGTTATCCCAGCACAACATCATGGGTCTACTCTTATCATTATGGCTGCTCTTTTTGCATCTCCTCTTAAACAAAAATATTTTTCCACTCTAATAAAACATTCTTTAAACTATTTTTTTATTTTATATATATAGCAATGAGCCATTGTATAATAGCAATAATACCCTCCAGGTGTGTGTCGTTTGGGATAATGTCACGCTCGGGTATTGGAAGACTTGGCCCACGGCCTCATGCCCAACCACCTGAGACGTGATGTTATCCCAGCATAACACACACCCTGTTGGGCATTATTGCTTAAATGTTGAATGTATCATGGATTACTGTTGTAAATGATTTTGTTTTACTTTTGTATACAACAAACATGTTTTACTGCATGCTTTTGATAATAAAACTGAACTGAAACTGACAGAAAAGGAGAGCAGGATCCCCGAGGCCCCAAGGTATAACCACCACATGTGGCTGCGGCGTGTCTTGGCATAAATTTAATACAGAAGAAAACAAAGCTTATTGTAACCCTGGGTACTCCTGGGGTCCCTGTATAGTGCTAAAAGTCTGCTTGGGTGATTGAGGGTTATAAATGAGCTCCTTCTGCCACTTCTGTTATGTGATATGGGCAGTCAGGTGTCAGAGTTTGTGTCAAACTGACTACTAAGGGAGACTGGGAGTGGCTACTGGCTATAGTCAAAAAAGCTCCAAAAGAAAATGGGAGCCAGCCCGCAGCACTTGAGAAAGTGCTGCAGTCTCCTGTAGTCCAGAGTTAGCTGTGATTTCTAATTGAAAGAGCTGATACCTGCCTGTACCTGCACTGGATAAAGACAGGCCAGCCCAAGAGAGGTTACCCTTCTTGGGAGGATGAAAACAAAGAATGAGTATAGCCTGGTTTAGTGAGTATGGAACGGACAAGCACTGCAAGCTGTATATTAAAATTGGTAAAATATTTTTTAAAGTAAGAGACAAAGGAGAAGTGAAAGATTTGATAAAGAGGATGGCCTGCAGCATCCAGGCAGTATTGACCTTTTCCAGTGGGCCAGGGAGGTGGAGGTTGGTGTTGCTGGGTGTTGGTACCACTGTGTTCCTCCTGTGCAGGACCCTAGACATGTAGCTCATTAACCTAAAGTGCTTCTCCTGAAAGAGGTATCTCCTCTGGTGCTGAATCAGTAGAGTGAAACCCACATCAGTTCAGGGTTCTGAGACAGTGTGCATTTGAACAAGGTAAAAGTGCAGAGGGACTGTAAATTAAATTGAACTGGTTCTGAGGATGGCCAAAGGAAAAGATGTCAGGGGTGATCTGGGAGAAAACAATGAATGGGTACTGTTTGACTCTATCCCAAAATGTGTGGTTGATGTGGAGAGAGGTGATATGATCGAAACATTCAAATACCTTAAGGCCATTAACAAGGTGAAAGAGTCTAACCTGTTTCAATGTAAGAAAAATAGCAGGACAAGAGGACACAGCATGAGATTAGAGGGAGGCCGATTAAGGGGTAATTGAGGAAGTTCTTTTTCACAGAAAGGGTGGTGGATGCATGGAACAGCCTACCTCAGGAAGTGGTGGATGTGAATACAGTGCAGGGCTTCAAACAGGCATGGGATAGGCATAAGGGAGCAATACAGATGAGTATGTCTAGATAGGCCATTGACAGAGAGAAAAGGCCTATGGCACATTCAAAAGTTAGACAAATAAATGGGCATACTGGATGGGCCTTGCGGTCCTTATCTGCCATCAACTTCTATGTTTCTATGTGTGATTTACTTATTGGTGTCCTTCAGACCTATGTTCCTGTAGTCCTCTGATGAGTCTTTTTCACATTACGCCCAGATATTCAAAAGGGTTGTGCATGGCACAACAATGTTGCCCATGTGCAACCACTGATGCGCCCGGCACAATATTCAAAAGGGAAAAGTGCACTACAAATCCCGATGCGCCGGAGAAAGCATCGGTAATGCTGTCTGAGCACAGGTGGGGGGTGCCCATGCAACCTGCACAGCCCGATATTCAGCCCGGATGTACAGCCATGCAAGCGCAACTCCCACCCGTGCCAGCACAAAGTTACGCCCCAAAAAGGAACAACTGATGGCCACCCACAGGTGAGCTGCCGCGTGCAGGCGCAGGGCAGCTGCCACTGCTGTGGGTGGCCACCAGACTTCGGCTGCACCTGGCGGTGCCCCCATGCCCGATCATGGGCATTTGTAAATATAAAGAATGCTGTCAATACCCTGGTGATCTAGTGGACTGCTATCTGCCCGATCACGGGCATCTGTAAAAATATAATAATCTGTCCTATGTCCCTGGTGGTCAGTGGACGCTATCCGATCGATCAGGCATTTGTATAAATGAATAATCCCTATAACCCTGGTGGTCCAGTGGACCAGCTATCTGCCGATCACGGGCATATGTTTACAAGAAAGATCCTCCCAACATCCCTGGTGGTCCACTGGCCCAGTTATCTGCCCGATCCGCGGGCATTTTGTAAACATATCCCTGGCGGTCTAGTGGTCCCCCACCCTCCCACTGAGCCCCACCACCCTGGCCGTGCAGCCCCTACCATACTACACATTCCAGATATGTGAAGAATTCATTCACATATCTGGAATGTGTCTGACGGAAGCTGCACGCCCATTGACTCATGCCATGAACCAATGGGTGTGCAGCCCCACCGAGGTGTCAGTCGGCAGGCGTGGGGAGGCAGGCGGGTGGGTGCTGCTTCGCCGCTGACGGGGAGCAGGGCAGTGGGGCTCCAGTGGAGGGTGGGGGACCACTAGACCACCAGGGATATGCTTTTACAAATGCCCGCATCAGGCAGATAGCTGGTCCAGTGGACCACCAGGGATGTTGGGAGGGATCTTTCTTTGCAACATATGCCCATGATCGGGCAGATAGCTGGTCCACTGGACCACCAGGGTTATAGGGATTATTCATTTATACAAATGCCTGATCGGGCGGATAGCGGTCCACTGGACCACCAGGGATATAGGACGGATTATTATATTTTTTACAGATGCCCGCGATCGGGCAGATAGCATTCCATTGGACCACCAGGGATATTGGAAGCAATCTTTATTTTAAACAAATGCCCGCGATCGGATGCTAGGTCCGCTAGTCCCTGATGGCTGCTGCCTGGCAGAGCGCCAGGTGCAAGTCGCCGGGGATAGGGCGCACCTGCATGAAAATGGATGCAATGGGGCCATAATGACATGCAAATGGTTCCGTGCGCTTACAAATTATGGCCCCATTTGCATGTCACCTTTTGAATATCACTGGTGCTGTGCATGGCGCAATGGCACTTGCTCTAGCGCATCTCTCCATGCTCCACTCTGGCCACTTGCGCTGGTGCAGTGCCACTGCGCCCATGCACAGTGGGGGTGGCCAGGGTGCGAGTATTCAAGCTGCTGAGCCATAGCGCAGCTCTGTTGAATATCGCCCAGGCCACACCCCCTGGCGCAGCCAAGTTGAGCTACCCCAAGCTTGCACCACAGCCTGGTGCAGTTTAAATATCCGGGCTACATGTTTTTCCCCTTTCCTGCCAGACCCCTTCTGGCGGCCCTCCCAGCCCCGCCAGTCACCTTCTGGGGCTTAACCCAATGTTCTTCCAATGACTCACCTTTCTTGATGGGGTCAGGGGCATTCCCCTGACCTCCATGACAGGATCTGGTGTGGCTGCCCAGTCAGTGGTGGCAGGCCTGCAGGAGGGCAACATCAGTCAGAAGCTGATTACCCCATTTTTTTTCCTGGTGAACATGGGTGTACAATGATGTGGTGCATGCTGCCAACATCCCCACCCTTTCTGGCCACCCATCTGTCCTGACACAGCCAGTCTCCTCTGAGTGTCAGACACACTGTGGGGAGGGAGGGGGACAATCCTCCTTCCCAGGAGTGGAGAGCAACCTCCAGATACTCAGTCCTCTCCCCTAAAGCCAACCCATGGCAACTTGAGCTTGCTTCTGAACTTGGGTCACCTGCAAGGCAGGCAGTAGTGCTACTCCTGTGCCACCAGGTTGGCACCCTGAGCAGTCTTGAACTCTGCCTTTCTCCTCTCAGTGTGGAGGGCTCTATCACCAGGTGTCCAGGGATCTAGTTACATTAGGAAAGAACAGTTTGGTCAAAAGCCCTCCTCAAAATTAAAATTAACACTAGATAATGTTGTTAAAGCACTTAAAATGTTTTGTAAGGCTGGAGTTGCTTGTAGTATGAAAAAACCTTCTATATTTCAGTTTTCCACATCATGATCAGCACATGATTTGTGATGGTAATTAATAATTTGTCAGTTCTTCTGTGTGTATATGTTCATTTGCGTGTCATGCTGATGAAGTTTCTGGTACAGCTGCACTTAAAGTGCCTGCAACAGAAATGCAAACTGGAGTTATTAACTGCCATACATATGTTGCATTTACACCTCGTTTACCAAGTCAGCATTTACCCAGACTACAGGGCGACATTTCCTCACAGACACTGTCTGTTCCCATGTTTTTGTTCTGTTTCTCTCTGACCTGCATTGTGGAAAAGTGATCCTTTGCTCTGAAAAAGACAGAACAGGATTTTTCACTTTCAACAAGAAACAGGAAATGCTGACAGTGTGCTTTAATGGATTATAACATCTTTGCACAATAGTTATATTGATCCAAAAGAAGGCACCACACTGTCCAATAGACTTCCTTTAGGGAAAATGTTTAGCGACATAGAGTACCAACTTAGAAACCCATTAATCTACCTCTCAAGGTCATCAGCTGTACTAATGGCAAGTGTAACTGTTTACCATGTGGGGTTATTTGGGTTCGAGTCCAGGAACCTCGAGTCACCGTTGAGTGATAAGGAGCTGCAGTGCAATCCATGTGGATGCATGCACACTATTGCTACTTGTCAGGGAGGAGGCTGGCATCTGCCTCTGTACTCTGTACTGTTGTCCGCTGTTGACCTGGGGATGGAGCCCTGCAGTCAGAAATCAGCTGCTGCAAACCCCAACTCCCACTGTACATGCTGTTGGTATGGGTAAGAAGCAGGAAGCCAAGCATGGTACAATGTAAGTGGGTAAATTCAGTGCACAAAAACAAGCTGCAGTTTCGATGGGAAACTTTTATTCAGGTATAGTTAGCAAAATGTGATACTGTGATGCACATTTCACAAAGCAACCCAAATCATCTCTCTCTCCCTACAGTACATTTCTCCACATTCTGTGAATTGTTCAAGGATGGCAGTAAGTAGAGTCTGAGTCTCTTCACTTTGCTTTGTAAGTACTATGTATCAGTGTATCACAATTTGCTTGACTGTGTCAATAAAAATAGTTCTTAAATGCTACTGTACATATGCAGCTCTGCATTGTGCACTCCACCTTACTCAGTTTATTTACTTTAATTATTTATTTGTTAGCCGGATGGCTGTACTAATCCTAGGGACCCTTTTCCGTATGACCTGGGCCATTCAGATGGCACATCACATACGTGTCGAGATACATTACAATGTTACAATACAGTTGATTGGCCCAGCAATGAGTAAATGCAGGACAATACATACAACAGGAACTTGGGGGTAAATCCCAACAGTGACACTGTAGTGCAGCATAAGGTAAACAGAGAAAAATAGAAAGTGTGGGCAGAAGGGGACCGGAGGGTCCATCTAGTCTGCATGTGTTACATCTACTCCTCAACTTGATTTGCTCTATTTAATTATCTCCGAGCATCCCATGTGTGTTTAAACCCCCTCATTGTGGTAGCTTCGACTACTTCAGGGGCAGGGCATTCCAGGCATCCACCACCTCTCTGTGAGGAAATTTCTGCTGTTTGCCCTGAATTGACCCACTATCAGTCTAAGGTTAGTTCTTTTGTGATGTTAAATTGAGGTCCAGTCTGCCTGTTCTGGGGTTGTTCAGGTGGATGTTAAAGATCCCATGGCACTTCTTAAAACAGTAGGTGAATCTCCCTGATGTCCTGGCCAAACATCCCCATCCACAAAAATACTACCAACATGATTCAATATGTCAATTTGCATCTGTATCTCCCTCCCTGGATGATGCTGATAATAACCAGAATTGCCTAGCCCTTCTTTCCACTCAAAAAACTAAGCTAAGCTACCTACTCAAGTTTACTGTCTTTCTTTAATGGTGGTAGCAGGGTCAGAGTGTGTGTTTTCTTTTGTTTGACTGGTGAGCATAGTCCCAAGACTGGAGGAATTTCACAGAGGAATAGCTCTTGAGAAGGGAGAAGTAAAGGCATGGATCTCCTCCAGCATAGGCTGGTCTGATCACATGGAGCCTTCTGATGAATCCAGGTAAGGGCAGAATTGTGCAACAAGTCACAGAGAGGGATAGTGTTAATATATGGGAAAAATATGGATACATAAATGTTTAAAATAGCCACCTTTATAGGACTTGTGCTACTTTTCAAAATCATTTTTTGTTCCTTACCAGTCAGAATGTCAGCTTCCTCCATTGCCCAATATCATACAGTCTTCATCTAGTAGGCTGGACACATTAATTTAGTCACTGGCACCAACCAAGCCAAATCTAAGCTTTCCCCTAGGGCAGAGTTCCCTTTCCAGCCTAGCCAGGGCTACTTGGTCAGTAAAGGATCACAGCAATCTTGGTGTTAGAAAAGGACCAATTGCTCAATGACCCCATTGGACATGTCCTGTGATTGGTCACTGTGTCACCCAGCAACCAGTAAAGGACTTTTTTTTTCCCATAGTTTCCCATCCTTCTCTTTACATGCACATTCTGATCATCCCAATGAGTGGTGCCAGGCAATGCATGGGTACCCCCGCCACCAGCGCCCCACCAGCATGCCTCTCCTCGGTGTCATTCAGACAGCAATAGAAATGCTCACAGCAACCCCTGGAAGAAACTGTCATTATGGACACTGTGAGCCATCCCTCCTGGATTTCACTTCTGCCATCTAGGACTTGGGGTATAAAACTAGGTCACTAGCATGTCAGAGTGGTCCCCTACTGCTTGGTGCTATGGAGACAGCTGGAATTTTGCTTTATTAACATTGAAACAGGGTTACCTCATGTTCTTATTTAAAGGCACTGCTTTTCTTCTCCTGTGATGGTTACCGCTCATGGCGCTCATCTTTTGCATGTTATTATTTTTACATGGGATAATGGCACATGTTGGCTACTGTTCAGGTATTCAATGATCTCCTGATTGCAAGAGATGGAAACGCCATACTATCTTGGTATTTCTAGATATTTTCTTCAGCCTTGACACCATGGATCATGGGGTGCTGCTGTAATACCTGCATGTCATCTGTGGCCTGTCTGGTCCAGTCCTCACATGGTTCCATTCTTTCCTCACTGGCAGATCACAGAGAGTGGTCTTGGGATTTATTCCTCTGAGTCATTCTCTTCTGCCTTGTGGGTGCTGCAGGGTTCCGCAGTCCCCCATGTTGTTCGTCATGTATATGCTGCCATTAGGAGACATTGTGAGGTGGCATGGGCTGGAGTTTCACTGTTATGCAGATGATACACAGCTCTACCTGTCCTTTGTGTCCAACCAGGAGAGTGCGCTCTGGTGTTTAACAACTGCCTTGCAGAAATCCAGGACTGGATGAATACCAACTTGTTAAAACTGAATTCGAATAAGACTGAGATGTTGGTAGTGGAGCCTGGTCATTGGACAGAGGGTCAGTGATGGGATGTCCCTCAGGGCTTTGGCTTGGGGGTGCTCAGTTGCTGACCTCTGAATGGGTGTGAAATCTGGGGGTAATACTGATGATGGTTTGACATTCGTACTCAGGTGTCGGCCATGTTTACATCCTCTTTTTCCATCTGAGGAATATCACCCGGATTAAGCACCTAGTTCCATCTGGCGACCATCCGACTTTGATCCACGCTTTTGTGACCTCACGCCTGGACTACTGTAACTCCCTTTACCTAGGGCTTCCAGGGGTTGATATCCACTGCTTGCAGCTGGTGCAGAATGCTGCGGCCAGGCTGTTGTCTGGATCATCTTGATCCAGTCATATACGCCTGTGCTGCCACGAACTGCACTGGCTGCCAGTTCAATGGCAGATCACCTTCAGAGGTCAGTTTACTGACCTACTGAAGCCCTACACAGGCAGGGACCAAGCTACCTGCAAGATCTCTTGCATCCTTACTGCCCTCCTCCCACCTCCGCTTGACCGACAAGGGATTGCTGGAGATTCCCAGGTACAATTAAAACTTCTGGATTACAGGCTTTTCATTTGTAGCCCCAACCCTGTGGAATTCTCTGCCTTGCTGAATACAAGAGTACCTGACAGTGGAGAGCTTTAAAACTGCTTTAAAAACATATTTATTCGAACTCACCTTTGGAGATGTTTTTAATTTATGTCCGACTATTGCAGTTGTGTTTTATATATATTGATGGATGTATTTTAGAATTTTATGGTTTTAATTGTTGTTTTACAGATGTACATTGCTCTGGTACTTTGTGACGAGTGCTTAATAAATAAAGGTATTATTATTACTGATACAATTTTATCATCATGAGTTATGAAGGGACTGTCTGACATCCCAAGTGGCAGAGTGATGTGAAGTCATTTACAAATGCAGTCAGCCATGTCCATTCATAACTAGTGACAATTTTGGGTGAGTTTGTCAAGACTCGTTGTATAGTACTATGTAATTCTTATTGTGTTTGACTGCATGGAGAGTCAAAATGTAATAAATCCTGTTCTTTCAAATGAAGATAAATCCTTCTTTCTTCATTTGCAACACTTCTTTACTAAAAATAACACTTGTATTATGCACTTTACAAACCCACCCCATTGTGCATACATAATTATCTAAAGAGAAAAATGAAACCATTGGGTTACAGCTAATTGACATACAGGAGGGTGGTACCCTGATGTGGAAAGGAATGGACTGCACATCCTGCAGTGCAACATACAATTTTAAAACTGGGAGTGCAGTGTGGTCTAGTGGTTGGAGCTCTGGGCTGTTAAATGGGAAATGTCTGGTCCATGTTCAACTACAGTCCCTGGCTCACTGTATGACCATGAGCAAATTATTTGCCTTCCCATACCTCTGGCCTTCTGTCTGTAAAATGGAGTAGAAGCCTTGCCTACCTAAAGACAAGTAGTTGCATCACAGCTGAATGATCCTAGATAAATATATTATAAAATAAAATCAATTAAATGGAGTTGTCATCTGCCTAGCCCTATCTTAGGTAAAAACTACATATATATATCTATATATATATATCTATATATAGATATAGATATATATATATGAATTTTGACTGAGCAGTGGTAGCAGGAAATAAAGTATTTTAAACAGCTTTGCCACCTCCAATTGATTGCTTTCTACTGTTTAAAATTAAAAATACAATTTTATAATGTCTGATAATACAAATGCCACTGCTGCACTTTGTGTTATATAAGTAGTTTCATGCCCAATCTTCGAGTGAAAACAGTGAAGGGAAGCTGAGGTTCTGACTCAAGGCTGCAGTTTAAACTACACTTACCTATGCACTAATGCATGGGAACTGGACCCAAAAGCGATGTAGCAGAGGTGCAGCTACTCACAGGCGGGTGAGGTATGCACTACACATGAACACATGTGCAGAACAGAAGGAGACATGGGCAGGGCATACAGATGCATGCAGGGCCATGTGGAGTATAACCGTGCAGGCCTACATTTTGTGGCCCTGCCCCTTGATCCCACCACATATGGACAGCAGCACTGCCCAGGGCAGAAACATGGAAGTGAATACAGATATGGATCATGGTGGGCATACAGAGTCAGAGGAAGGCAGGGGTGCACTTAAGGTACCAGTCCAATACCAGTGCCCAATAGCGGCCACAGTGAGAAGCAGGGATGTCTGGACATGTGGTGGTGGCTGGTCATGGTTCACTAACCTTTCTGGTGGACAGGTGGTAGCCTTGGTCACAGATAAAAGTGAGCACTACATCATCCTACATGGGGCAGAGTTCCTAAAGGTGCCGACAGAGACCAAAGCCCTGTTCTGGTCGGACATACAGGCTGCTTTCAATGCAGCTCGCCTTGAGAGATGATCACCTCAGTCATAAAACACAAGTGGCATGACCTGCGGTCGGCTGTCAAGCATACGCTGGCAGCCATCAAGACAGTCACAGATTGGCATGGGTAGAGGATCACCCACACAGGGCACAGCTGGACCCCCTGTAAAAGGAATGGTGGCAGAGACCTTCATTTTTTTTTTTCAAGTTTTATGGCCCTGATTTTTCCCCATTTTCTCCTGGCCTTTGTCCTGGCCATGTGTGCACATGTCGAGGCATGTGCATGCTGCTGTACCAGGACACTCCTCTCACTACTTGTCACCCCTCCCTACCTATGTTGATCATCATACCTCCACCTGATGGTAGTGGAACCACGGGGGACAGCCACCCAGGAGAGGACAGCTGCCTTCGCTGCTCAATCCTGTTCCCTCCCTGCCCCTGTGCCGCTCTCTGATGACCTGAGTCTATTCCTGAACTGGGGTCATGGGCATAACATGAGGTAAGGTGTTCAGTGCCTCAGCCCCCAGGCTGGCATGGCAAAGACCTTCACTGAGGTGTCCCTGCATGGGGAGGAGGAGGGCACAGATACACTGCTATGAATTTAGTACAATGCAGGAGAAGGGCAGGTGTCCTGGACATCATGGACATGCTAACCACCTCTGTGTGTTGCACCCTACAGACCCTGATATGGGGCACCCCCAGAGGAGGCTGCAACCTTTGTGGTGCCCACCATGCATCCCATGCCAACAGCTAGGAACAGGAGGATGACTCAGGAAGGTGGCACCCTAGGTGTCCCACATCACACCCCATTACGCCTACAGCATTATCACAGCCTGTAACATCTGGCCTGTCTCTCACCCCAAGTACAATGAAGGAGACTGTGAGCATGGTAGATGAGAGTTATGTACTGGAGTACACCTGCAGTGAGATAGTTGAAGATACACAGGTGGACGAGGAAGAGGACACTGACATCACTGACAGCCAACCCCCAACCACCTCCTGTGCATATCCTCTGTCATAGTCACATTCCTTGACAGCCACCCTGGAATGTCCCACAGGGTGCCAATGACACTGCCATGCAGCCACATATGGTGGGCCCGCCATCACGCCTGCCAGCACCATTGGGTGGTCACAGGATACAGGTGGTCCATCCACCTTTGGTGGCTGGCAGACCACAGGGGACAAGAGGGAATGCAAACATCCCTGTGAAAGTGGGATGAGGGCCTGTTAAACCCGCATGACCCTCTAGACATGGAGGCCAGTGATCCGGGTATTCTACAAAACTATTACCTCAGGGTAAGGCAGCTTGAACATTAAAGGCTCCAGGCACAGTGGAATAACACTGAGGCTATGAAGGAGCTGAGTAGTGAAGATGATGGGGATGCACTGATGTATTGATGCGATAGGGGACCTGCTTGAGAGGCTTACAGAACCCACGCTTGCTGGGACTGGCACAGCCACACTGCCTGTCACCATGCACCACCAGAGGCCACACTTCACCCCACAGCTGCCAGCCCCGTGGTTCCGAGAGGGAAGAGAGTCAACACAACAGAAGTCTGCCACATAGCTGGACAGGCAGTCATGTGGAGGGAAAGAGGCATTGCCAAGACCCACCATAAGGAAATCCAGGCATCATCACGGCCAGGGCAGCAACAGGCTAGGAAGATATGATGCCTGCAAATCCCTGTCTCTGACACAGAGTGACACTAAAGCACATAATGTAAACATATCATAGAATGCATACCTTCCACAAATACCCCCACATACTACACCGCCACATATAGCCCCATCACATAAAACACCACCACATATACCCTAACCATGTACATTCCCTAACATAGACACGGATGTCCCCCTGTGGGTGGAATTGCACCTGGATGGGTCTTTAAAGGGCATGTACCCAGAATACTTGTGGGGTGATGTGGCATGCACAGTGTCACTGGGTCACAACTCTATCGTGACAGTAGTGAAGATGACCACAGCACTGCAAGCTAGTGTGTCCATGCCCCAGGTTGGGAGGGTGAGGTAATACCCCAGAAAGTTATGGTGAATATATGAATGGACATACCAGGACTCAGAGGAGGTTGGCACCATCTGTGAGGTCAAGCAGCTGGGCAAGGTTTGCATGCAATTGGTAGGGTGTGGGGACGGGGCATGCATAACATGTGTTGTGGGTGCTGTGATGGTGATGTTTGTGCTCTGTTTATGTTTCACAGGATTTCAAAGGTACCCTGAATTGTCCTAGGATGGCAGAAACATCCTGATGGGTGGTGGCTATGGTGGCAGCCCAGAGGGCATGCTGGCCCTGCAGATCCCAGACTTCCTGTACGCAAAGTGGGCAGCAAGACATTTTCTATAAGGATGATGTGGAAGAGCTGTGGGCCCTTACTAAGCCCTCAAAGGTACGTGATTAGGGCAAATGGGTTACTGAGCTGGCACTGTTAATCTGTAGCTCTGCATGTGCATACCTACTCATGCCTGTTTTCTGTCTTCCTCTTTTGCATGGGTATGGGGGCTGTTGCAATTAATCATTCTGGTGGAGGGTATACCCTCCATGCTGAGGGGTCAAGCGAGGACTCCATGGTGAAGGAGGTATAGTAGGGGGCACCTCTGGATGATGACTATGACTCTGGGCCATCACAACACTTCCTTATGTCTCTGCTGCATGGCTGTGATCCTGTGCTGCCATTAATGATGTTATAGCCCTGTCAATGGATGGGCTTGGATTGCTATGTGCTGTACACAGTGGAACAACATTAAAGTATTTCTGAACATATGTCCTGTGCCCATATCTTTATTCTTGGCAGTGCTGGCATGCTGCTGTCCAGGTGGGGAAGGGTCTTCATGCTGGCCTGCTGACTGTGCAGGGGAAGGGGAATTGAGGGCATGCTGTGTGCATGGAAATATTTATGCTATGTTGAGGGTGGCAGGGGCACAAGTGTAGTGGAGCACTGCCTCTATCACTTGGTGCCATTCTTTCTAAGGTGTGCCTGCTCTATGTATATATTGTTGCACCACTGTATCCAGATCTATAACACTGAGGGCCTTTCACAGTGTGGTCCATCACTGCCTATACCAATGGCCCCAACTGTCAGGCAGTCCATCTTTTGTATGTAGAGCCTGCAAGCATGTGATTTATGGCAGCCATCCACATGATGTGGTGCTGAGTTTGTGGCATCACGTACGGCATCATATTGAACATCATGAATGTGCACTGTGTGGGTCACATGTGCTGTTACGCCGCCATGTCCCTCTGCCCAAATGTAGTACTGCCACCGTGAGTAATATGTATGTGACGACATGCTCACCTCTGCATTCCCTATGTGCATACTGCACGTCCATGGTGTGTGTGTGTTTTAGGGTCATATGGCCTTATGCATGCCTGTTACATGCCATGCATCTGTTGTGATTCCTTTGTGCATAGGCCCCATAGATCAAGAGTACCCACAGCACTCATACTTTCACATTATAAATTTGAGCTGGAATCTGACTGCAATAAAATTGTAATTTAGCTGCGTTATGTCCATACTGTTAATTTTCAGGGAAAGACAGTTCCAGTGCAACATTAAATGCTGAGGGTGGCACTGAAGGATAAGCAGTCATTTTAGTACAGATGGGCCCAAAAGCAACACTGGCTGAGACCTCCACCTAAGTCACACTCACTTAGGAGGGCTACTGACTCAGTCCTGACTTCTTTTCACAGGTTCTGGGTACCACTGCCTCGCTGGAGTCCTAATAATGGCAAACCTGCACTCAAGTCTGGTAGTAGAAGCAGGCTTCCTTGCAGGCCAGCCACTTTTGCAAATCTTCCCTACGCCAAGTACCAAACTCTCCTTTTAACCATCAAGGTCTTAGGCGACAACTTGTGACAGCAGGGGCTTATGGTCTAGTAATGACCTGGTTCCAAGAGTTGGCTCATTAGTGCAGTGCTCTCATTACTGTTTGGGATGCCAGTGACCCAATTTCAAGAACCAGATCAGGTTGTCAGGGGCCAGTGGCAGGATGACTGAGCATCCCAGGGGACGCCTCCTCCTTGAGGGAGAGTCCATCCTTCACTGTGATAATATCACCTGGGTGACCACAGGTGGCAGAGGCAGTGCAGCTAGAGACAGATAGGGAGGAGAAGTCACAGATGCTGGTGTGCAGATGCCAGCACAGCCCGTATAAGCACACCTTACCATCAGTGCATGAGTCATCCCAGTGGCAGAAAACCTGGAAAGACCACAACCTCAGCAACTCTCTGTGATATTGGGCCCCAGTATATCCGGGTCCCATGCCTCCCCAGCGTGGCACTGCCCGACACAATTAGATGTCCATGGGCTGTGCCCTCTACCCTGACCCCATGTAGGGGAGCTAAGGCTCCATGGAGGTACTGTAGGTGACCATGGCTGGGGAGGCAGTGGGATCAGGAGGTGCCTAGAGTTCCTGAGATGGTGGAGGGCTGGAGATTAGGAGGCATGTATAGCAAGTTAAAAAACAAGGAATGACCTGGTTCCAGGGTGACAGAGACCTTGTAGGGACCACACATGTAAATGTGAGCACATCCTTCTCACACCATCAGCACTAAGCACATGCTAATAACTGCCTTGCTGTGACAAGGTAAGGTGATTCCTAACACTGTTTCATGCTGACCACATGACAGCTTGGACATCCCTCTCCCAAAGCTGCTCTTTTACTCTTGCACAATTCTGGATGGTGGCTCTTGGAATTTCTGCATCATTTGCCAGGCTACAGTATGGCAAATGATTTAATAAGCTGCAGTCCTGATTTTCCTTCTTTAGACAAGTGCAGAATGTACCTTGTTTGTAACAGGTCCATGCTGCCACAGATGAAACTGCACAGTTCTCTCCAACATATTCCCAAAACCTTGCACACACCACCACGTACAATGCTGACACCACTATAAAGTATAAAGGCTTTAATAACTAAAAGAACATAGCATATAATGCCCAACTTTTATGCTATGTCCTTTTAGCTATTGGCTAAAATAAATTGAATTGAATTTTGTGGAGAGTACCATTACGATTCTGGCTTTGGGAACCTGAGCAGGCATCAGAAGTCTGAGAACCAAGGTGTATGAATGGTCCTGGGGCTGGACCAGGTATTGGGGAGACCTTAATGTTCTCATTTTCATTTTCAGTTTTATTATAGGTTCGACCACTGAGTAAAAACTAATTTAAAACCAGCCCAGTTGCGTGACAGTTGAAGCGCTGGATGCCACACTCATACCATGCCAGTGACCTGGGTTCGGAAAGACCTCAGGTCACTGGGGTGCCAGCCAGGGGAGGGCTGGAGCAGGATTCCCTCCAAAGGTGGATGCCCACCTCCATAGTCAGGTGGTAGTCTGATGGGTGTGCAGGTGGCAGGAGTGGCGACTTAGGTCTGGGTGGGGTGGAAGGGTTCACTGGATCTTGGCGTGTGTGTGCCTCCATGCACATGTACGCATGTGTACGCCGTGATCCCGGAAGGGAGAAAAGGTAAAATAAAAAACCGTATATGAAAAAAAAATAACTAATTTAAAATGGTGACCCAGGTAATCTTAATTTCACATGTACACACTTAAAGGAAACATCCATGTCCTGTCAGGCCCGCCTGTGTAAAGCAGGCCCGATTAGCAGTTGCATTAATAGTACAAATTTCTTTACTTACTGTCCATTATTTTATTTTAAATAGTATCTGGTTGATTCTGTACCCTTCCCGCTGTCATTTTAGAATGAACAGCCCTTCCAGGAGTGCCCACAACCACCCGCAGCTGTACCTGGGATGACGTGTCAGACAGGGAGCAGCTGGGGCACCTCCATAAGCTTACTATGCTGCTCTACTTTAAAAGAGTTTGGTTTGGACACTATGTGTGTCCATGATATATGGATACCAGGCACAGACTGGCAGGGTGTCTGTCAGTCTGTAACTGGTCTCGTATAAACCTGTGTTTGTCCGCGCTGTACCAAGACCAGGTACAGACTGACAGGTGTTAATAGAATACGACTCTGAACAATTGTCATAAGTCTCCGAGGAAGGACTTGGTTGGTCCAAAAGCTTAGACATTGTTTTCTTTTGTAACATCTATGTTGGTCCAATAAAAGTATCAAACTATTTGCTTCTGGATCTGTTTTATAACATGAACTGATGGGAATTTTGTTTTCAACAGTTGGAATTAAACAGGCAACCTATTCCAGTAGGATGGAACCACATAACTAAACAAGCATTTGTCAATGCCGATGTTTGCTTGCTGGCATTGGCAGTGGTAATGTAGAAGTTACAGAGCTGCGATAGGAATGGCAGTGAAGTACTGAACTGAAGCCAACCCCACCACCACCCCTGCAGAGAGTGACAGGCATTGGGGTATGCATTTGGGTCGTCAGGCATAACGGTCTCGCAAATTTCACTCACACCCCACCCTGCAGACACTGACAAGTGTCACGGTGTTCCTTGGGGTCTTTTGCCTTATGCGCACCCCATTTCATTTGGAAATGCGTGAGATGGGTGCTATATAGGAGAATGGGGTGAACTTTGGGGCTGAAGAGTCCAAGGCATACTCGATGTTTACTGGCTGCAGGGGTGAAATGGTATGAGCATTACAGGCAAGAATCCCAAGTCACACCCCTGATGCCTGTCATTCTCACAGGGTTGGGCGTTATGGTTGGAAACCCTAATACCTCAGGCATTCGCTGGTATTTTCACCCAAATTTTCAACATGTTTTTTTGTGACCCCACCCCATGAACAGTGGAATATCAGTTTGTTAGCCAAAGCTGCTTATGCACAGTGACTACGGCATTTAGCACCACAGGTGCAAAAACATTCCAAACAGGATGTAAAAATGACAGCTGTACTGTTCATGGGAGGTAAAATGGCAATGTTGCAAATCTGCAGTAAAAATATTTAAAAATGGTGAACTCATGAGCGTATATAGAAACTGTGCAACACACCCGTAATATAATTAGGTTGGGGATATTTTACAGCAGATTGTCAACTCAGGCATTTTGGTGCCTCCGATCATGAACAGTGTCACTGTGATTTTCTTTATCTGTCGAACAATGATTTCACAGCTTAATTATGTATTCAGTGCTGAAAGTGTGAAAACACACTTCAGCCATGTTGTGAAAAATGACAGCTGTACTGTTCATAAGGAAGTGTGAAAATGCCACTGGTGAAAATCTGGACTGAAAATATTACAAAGTCATGAACTTACGAGGGTGCGTGGAAACTGCGATTGCTCACTCGTGAATACAGTCATTTTTATGGACTTTTGTCACCAAATTTTCAACATCGCCATTTTAAGACCTCTGCTCATGAACAGTGTAACTGTGATTTTTAATCTGTCCTAAACATTGCTTTGCACACCAACAGCACCATTGTGCGCCATGTGCGAAACACATTTGGGCGATATATGAAAAATGGCAGCTGTACTGTTCATAAGGAAGTGTAATAAATGGCCATGTTGAAAATCTGGAGTGAAAATATTAAATTTGCAAACTTACGTGTGCATAGGAACTGCGCAGAATCTACTCAGAAAACAGTCATTTTAGGAATTTTTTCACCAAATTTTCAACATAGCCATTTTAAGACCTCTGCTCATGAACAGTGTCACTGTGATTTTCTTAATGTGTCCCATACATTGATTTTGTACATACTGCGCCATTGTGCACTACATGGGCGGAAACACATTTTGGGCAAGATGTGAAAATGACAGCTATACTGCTCATAAGGAGGTGTGTTAAATAACAATGTTGAAATCTGGAGTGAAAAATATTGAAAATTCGCGAACTTCACAGTGTGCGTGGGAACTGTAATGCACCCTCGTAAAACAGTCATTTTAGGAATTTTCACCAAATTTTCAACATAGCCATTTTAAGACCTTTGCTCATGAATGGTGTCACTGTGATTTTCTAATTTGTCCCAGACATTGATTTCGCGACAATCGACTGTGCCATTGTGCGCTACATGGCGGAAACACGCTTTTGGGTGAGATGTGAAAATTACAGCTATACTACTCATAAGAAGGTGTGGTAAAATGGCAATGTTGAAAATCTGGAGGAAAATATTGAAAATTCGCGAATCTTACGAGCCCGTGAGGAACCGCGCAACGCACGCCAGAAACAAGTCATGGATTTACCACCATCGCAGCGGAATTCTTCATGAATGATAAACAGCATCGACAAGATTCAGGCCTGAAGGGTGATTTCACGCACGAAATCACCCTTCAGGCCCGGTCACGCCATGACAGTGACATCATTCATGAGAAGGGGTCCCAAAACCCATGTTGAAAATTTGGTGCAAAATTCCAAAAATGCCTGAGATATGCAATAGTTGAAAACCCCTATCTAGCCCATTATACAGCTTACCGGCATTTCTCAGTTCCGGGGTCGGCTTTGAAGAGTGCAGACATGTTCCCGGTTCACCAAGATAGTTGTGCCAAGCTCTGGAGGTAGAGTATGGGGTGGGGGGTGGGGAGGCAGGTTGTGCAGTGGGTGGGTGCGGGTTGTGGGAGGGAGCTGGGAGAAGCGCCATGGGACCGTTTTATTTTGCAGGTTAAAAAAAAAAGACTACATGGGATGTTTGCCATGCTGGTGGGCTCCCAGAGTGGCACCCAGTACTCGGGGGGTGAGGACAGTGGAGCCAGCGGGGATTGGGCACCCCGTCAGCTATTCTATCAGTTGCCATGGGGTGGGCACCCAGCGTGTGTCAGAAACTTGGTGGGGAGACGCTGGCCGACAGGGATTGGGCACCCCATCGGCCATACATGTGTGTGAGGGGCAGCACGCAGTATGCATGCTTCTGTGTGTGTGTGTAGTGTAGGGGAGCCATGCACGAGCAGGTGATATCTTATCGCTGCTCACTGAAGCTTAGCTCCCCTTTCAACTGTATGCCACTGCATTTTGAGCTTGTCACACACCTCCGAAATCTTGGATGATGGCACTATGTTTCTTGCATGCGCAAGCAAACATAAAAATGGTATAACCTTTTTAATCTTTTCTTTGGGACAGTAAGCTCATGATAGACTGAATTTCTAAGGGTAGTATTTATTTTCTTCACTTGCAACTTTTCTGACAAATAAGTGGGGATCCTACCTAAGTCGCTTTTGTATGCTATTACATATCTATGTAATTGACATCTCTCTGATAAGGAAATCCAACCCAACCTATTGTACATTTGACAGTGATGTGTATCCTTAGACATTGCAGAATCAGCCTAGCTAATCTGTTGTATAAAACATCTAATTTTTGTAATTTATCATTGTTAGGATAGTCATAGAGGACGTCTCCATAGTCTAGTAATGGCAAAATTTGGGCTTCTACTTCTTTCTTTTAATCACAGTGCCACTCAAGCAGTTTTTATTCCTATATAGTATCCCCACTCTTTTTCCAACTAATTTAGTAAGATTATCCACATGCACATTGCCCGAGCCCATGGGATCAATCCAGTATCCCAGGTATTTATAGGATTTTCAGATTCCAGCCTTTGTCCCCTGTATCCACAATTGCTAGATCTGGACATCCTTCAGCTTATGTTTTGTGCCCAAAACCATAAATTTTGTTTTTCCTATATTTATTTTAAGCCTGGATTTTAGGAAAAAAATTATAAACCAGTAAAACTTGCCTGCAAACTAATTGGTACTTCTGGCATAGTTGAGGCTGAGGTGTATATTATTGAGTCATCAGTGTACACATGATATGCTGAGCCCAACACACAGCTTCTTACCCATTCTGCACTGAGGATTGCCATCCAATCTTCTATCATCTCAGTCATTGACTATGGCTTAGTTATATATGGATCTGCCACTACTACAGCACTTAGTCGCATTACAACATCCCTAATAAGGCCTGTCAGCTGCTCACTGGTGCACATCGATGTACCCACACATGTGAACTCTATGCTGACTCAGGTTGGTTGCAACTCTCAAACCGGATAAAGTACCTTACCTGCCTGATGGTGAAAAAATCCACTCTGGGCCTCACTCCACCCTGTATCCAAGACCTGTTATGCCCGAGCGCTAGCACCCATTTTACCAGAAGATCAGAACACCAGCCTCTCCAAGTCCCCGATGCCGACTTCTCAGGGACAAAGATCATTTGCCTATCATGCCCCCAGCTGGCTAAATGCCCTCAGCACTCATATTACTGCCTCCACCTCTCTAGGTATTTCAAATCAAGGCTTTTCTCTCACCTTGCCACCTCCAGCTCCTGTGACTGCCCTGATTAAACCTCCTATTTTCTCACTACCCACCCTGTTCCGTTATCTGACAAAGACATGTTTGGGAAACCTTTTCTCCTGCTATTGTCTGCTCCCCACACGTTTCACTTAACCTTTCTGTTCTGGACTTTTTCCCTATTTGTTTCTCCTAATCTGGCATGACCTCTTTCTTGTAATAATAATGTGATTATTGATATCTCATGTCCTTTTGCACAAGTGATTTAATATGTATTTGTATATGTTTTCTTGTTTTGACACAACACAAATTGTTGTGTTATCTATGTAACCTTTTGTACTGTACCTAATTGACGTGGAACCTTTGTAAAAGAGCCTCTGGCTCAAAGGTAGTAATTCTAGAACAATAAACTAAACTAAACTAATTCTACATAATTAGTGAACTGTGCTGCGAAGGTCATGAGTTCAATCCTGCACTTGACTATTCAATGGACCCAATATAAGCAGCTCCGAGTAGGATTTTATTTCACTGGAGGATTGCAAATGGTCCCAAAGGAAGCTTGTATGGCCTGTGGTGGCTAGCTTGTATTTGGGCTGAAGTCAGTGTACCAGTGACTAGCTGAATAAGAGATTGCAGTGTTGAGCCTTTGTTTAGCAAGTTGTGGGTTGGTTCTGGTTACTCTCAGTTTATGGTGAGCTAAAGTGAGCATGTTATCTAACAGCTTATTGAGGATACATTTAAAATATCAAAGATGTGGCACAGTATATACACTTTAGGGTGCATATTCTTTTGTGCTGAAACTCCTAAATCACCCCATTATAGTAATTGGTAGTCTCTTGGGAGTAACCAAAGCCTTACAATCCCTTTTATAAATCAATGGACTCCTGAGAATAATTGAGCCTTACAACTCACATTTTTAAATGGTTAGATTTTAGAGTGCAGATGTTGTTTCTTAACCTCTGATTATAAATCTATGGCATGGGGTCAAAATGTGGCACGGCAGAATGCCGTGCTGACTTAATCACGCTGCACAATTTATTTATAACATTTGATCTGTGGGGCTCCACCTTCACATCCCATTACCGGGAGGTTAGGCCCCGGACCCCCCACTTAGGATTCTAACTCTGGGGGTCCAACATGGAGAGCGTGACAGGTCCGGGGTTCACGACAATGCCACACGCTATTAAGTGTATGATATTATGACCCAGTAGGCAACTGTCCCACTACTGCTGCCATGTGGCCTGCTGGGTCAGCATACATCATTTTAGGTTGAAATAGGGATAGTCTGGGGACCAAAGTGACCACCCCTCCACCTTACAGATCGACAGGAGGAATATATAGCTCCCTTGAAGTCAAATGTTTCAAGTTTTTCATGCTCCACGTCAGACAAATGTGTTTTTGTAAAAAAAGGTAAGTAGGTACTGTAGGCAGGTAAAACTTTATTTTACATGCAATATATGTCATTAGGATTTTGGCAATCCTGTTTGCAAGACAGTCCTGTATTTAATGATCTAAAAATTACATAGTAAATGGAAAACATAGAAATACAGTAAATCACAAAGAGACATAGAAAAGACAACATCTGTTGACTATACAATGAATACAAATTATACAAATTTTGACAGTATGGGAGATTCACAAAATGGATGCACCAGTGATCTGAGATGTTCCAGCATCCCAGAGTTGCACCTAAGCACGATTCTCAAAGGGCAGAGATGCTGAAAACCACCTATAATGATGTTTAGCACATCTGAAGGGGCATGCAGGGTGTGGCCATGCATATGGGAAGCATCCCTATTCACAGCCACCTTGGTGGCGCATCTTGAGCATCTCTGAAGATGTGCCTCCCAAAGTTATGTCTACAACAAGTAGACCTAGTGGGTGTCTGCCCACAGACAGCCTGCAGTACTGCAGACAGCAGCACTGCAGCCTGTCTACCCTGAGAGTCCAATGGTCCCCCATCTGTATCCCTGATCATGTATAAAACCGCCCATAAATAATACCTGGCACTCTAGTGGAACCCTCCTTTCTGCCTGTATCCCCAATTATATACACCACATAAATAATCCCTGGTAGTCTAGTGGACCCCCCCCGCTCAGACACCCACCCCACCCTGCTCCCCCAGTCCCAGCATGGGCAGAAGTTGGCGGGCAGTTCAGCCACCATAAACTGCCATGGCTGCCTGACAACTGAGCTGTCAGTGAATGACGACAGCGTACGTACTCCTGTAAGCCAATTGGTAGACCCTGTCGACCATTGGGCTTGCAGTGTGTACTATGGCTGTCATCACAACTTCATGAATGACACAGGTCATTCACAAACTTGTGAATGAAGGCTTACGGTAACACTGCAAGCCCATTAGTCAACAGGGTCTACCAGTGGGCTTACAGGAGTACTGTACGCTGTCATTCACTGACAACTCAGTCGTGAGGCAGGCATGGCAGTTTGCGGGTGGGTTGAGCTGCCTCCAACTTTCTGCCCATGCTGGGACAGGGGAGGGTGTGGGGTGGGGGTGTTGAGGGTGGATCCACTGGACCACCAGGGATACTTTGGACTTCTTATGACAATGTGATCGTGTCGGGCAGGGGGGTACCACTTGACTACCAGGGATAATTGAGGGTGGATTTTATGATGCTCAGGATACAGACGGGGGTACCACTAGACTACCAGGGATTATTTACAGGAGGATTTCTGCATGACCGGGGATACAGGCGGGGGTTCCACTAGACTACCAGGGATAATTGAGGTTGATTTTATGATGCTCGGGTATATGGGCAGGGAAGGGGTTCCACTATACTACAAGGGATTAGTTACGGAAGAACTTCTACATATCAGGCATACAGGCAGGGATGGGGGACCACTAGGCTACTAAGGGTTAGTGTTCTTTTGTTTTCTGCTCTCAGCCCTTGCAGGGTGCTTGGCACATTCTGCGGGCACATTGCTGCAAGGTCATGGAAATGGGGCCATAATGATATGCAAATGGCCCCATTGCATCTTGCATGCCTAATGGCCTCATTTGCATGTGTTGGGCTGTGAATCACGACCTTGGACACAGTACATCTGGAGATGCGCCCGTCCATCACTTTCCCACCTCGAACATGGGGATGCGCTAGCATCTCGGATTGGGTGCAACTTTGGTATTCACAGAGGGATGCATCAGGAGCATCTTATGGCGATCTTCTGTGAATACCAATGTCTGGGCTTGCTGCATCTCATTTGCGCCAGTGCAACTGAGATGCGCTGAGTGCAAATCTTTGTGATTCTCCCTGTAAGTCTGTTTAATCTATTGGCTATGAACATTGGCAAATAAAAGTGAAATTCCTTGACTGCTAAGATAAAAGCCCAGTATCCAGAAAGTGAACAAGTGTAGCTGGTAGTTTATCCCAAACTAAAGCTGCCTGACAGATCAGTGTTCTGTCTCCATATTTATTTTTTCTTTTCACAGGGTAGATTTTATTTAAATGTACAGATTTTGATAATTCCTTTTTCAGAACTGTCAGTTGGGAACAGAAGTTGGGAAATAAAATGTTCTGGGTAAAGTGACTTGTATTTGTAAATAAATAATAACCAGTTCCTTGTGTGTCTGAAAGAGTACCTGGTTTCATTTTTAAGATGAGACAACACTTTAGCACTCTTAACAGGGTATGTTAAACCAAGTACATGCTGAGACATTTTTAAATTGTTCCTTATCCATCATTGCAGGTTAGATGGGAAAAGAAGTGATTTGTTAAGTGTTCACATGCACATTGTCCCCGCTCATTTTTCCCAGGGTCCTGCATCCCTTGTATCTGCTCTGGTGGTCCCCTTAATACGTACTGCACATGCCTAACATCTGTTTCAACCCACCACTTTTTTAACCTAAGATAACCTGTAAGAAAATATAGCCAATTAACCAATTAAACCAGAACTTCTTCAAGAAGAACAATGTGTATGAAACAGTCACATTTGTGATAGAGGTCAGTATGATTTCAGCATAGGGCATGTTGTAGTAACTATCATACAAATCTCAATGACTTCCATAGGTGGGGTTGTAATGAAACAGGCCTTTGCTCCTGGGATGATTAATGGAAGGATTCAGTACATCCTCAAGGCGGTGGAAAATTGCTGGGCCAAGATCTGACAGGCCTCCAGTAGAGGCGACAAGCTCCCAAGGATATCAGAGCCCTGATGTGGAGGGAATGGACTCTGAGGAAGGGCCCCTAAGGTGGAGGGAATGGACTCTGAAAGAGGACCCTTATCCAAAATCCATGTGAGGGGTAACATGCAGATGATCATCTGTATACAGTCAGCTACTGCCTCCTAGGACCAAATTAAAAGATAGCATCAGCTGTGTGAAACAGGCTAAGTAGGAATGATAAAGCTGGATCTGCAATAAAAAAAACTCTGTGTTTATAGCATGCCTTAGGATATAGTTATAAAATGTCCAAAGGTGAAATAATAGGGCCTCTTCCTGAGATACTGCTGACATATCACCTGCCCCAGGCATGAATCAGGCTGACGTAAGTTTAGATATGGAGAAGACAAGTCTTTCCTAATTCATTGTGCATGTATTCACAAGGTCTGCCCGAGCTCAAAGTCACATGCACTAAAAAGGCTGTTATTAAGAATTTCTGCCACCACATACTGAGGTTAAGGATAATGGTAGGTGGTTGTAAGCAGGAGACCCCAGTGGCATGAGAGTTGATTCGGCGATACCTGGGTGCTGGGAAATAGCTGTACAGCATGTCCACTGGGAAGTATTACTTTTAAATCCAAAGCAGGATGGGATGTACCCAGCCTTTGTGGAGTCAATAAATGTTACTTGTCCAGAGAATTCACCAACATAATACCCTGTATTGATTGCAGTGACTGCTGTTTCCATGCAACAGGTTCCAGGAACTTCTGTCCCCACCCCGCTGAGTACCCAAGAGCAAAAGAGAGGAGCCCTTCATTCCACAGCCTGCCACCAGTCATACTCTCTGAGTTTTAATAAGGCCAGGATTTCAATGTAATAGTAGTCAGCTTACTGCTGTGTAGCTTAATGGTAATGTAGATTCAACTCCGCACAGATTCCTGACTCTCCTCTGCAGGAGTAGTTTTGTAGTTAGTGATGTAGACCTGACTCTGTCATGGGGCTGCTAATATGCTCCAACTACATGGGTTCCTCAGTGTGTGTGCAGGAAGCTGTCCCATTTTCTCACTGACTTTGGCTCACAATCACTCAGTAGTTGGCAGCTGGACCATTTGATGCAAGGAAAAGTATGTGCTTGCATGTGAAGAAGGTGGAGAAGTGATAGACAATGAAGTCTACACGGGCAAGTTTAACATGAAGAATTAGGCCTGGCCTGTATCCATTCTATTATTCAGAAACTAGTCTGTGGTCTGGTTTGACTCCCCACTCCCCAGCAGGCAAGAGGAGCCTTAGAACCTGAAGCAACAGCACCAGGGAAAGCTGGCTGTAAGTTCCTAGTTCAGTAATAACATGTTGGTAGAACAGGAAGAACTGTAGGTGTGTGACCCTAAAAATGTACATCATTATCACAGGCTATGCCATCTGATGAGAAGTAATGGATTTAACAGTCTCTCCATGAGATGTGGTAGGAGTTGCATCAGCTTTAGTCTGGCAATCAACTGCTGTGGCTTGAGTTGAGTGTGCTTTTTCCCAAATTTATCAGGGCAGTCTTCCATCTTGGCTGCTTGGACTGGGAGCGGGGTGAGAGAGACTGCTGGTTTAGCTTAGAGAGCTGGTGGTTGTAAGCCCCAGCATCAGAGTTCTGCAGCTGTATCTTTGACTGTCTCAGGTACATTGTTCTTCAGGAAACTGGATAACAAGATGATCCAAGAGGGTTTCTAAATTTGATCTGATTTGCCCTGAGTATTTTTAATAGTGGAATGTAAGCCGGTGTCTATTCATTATGCCTGGGGTATTTGTTAGTCACATAAATGGTGTGTGTTTTAAATGTTACTTACTTTTGCTGCCAGGTTCGTGTAATGTATCTTGCTTCACAGAATATTTAAGCAATAGGATGACACGTACATGTGAACTTCTACAAGTGCCAGCAGATACAGGCCTATCGGTCTATCTAGTCTGCTCGAGTGTGCAGCACTTCAATCTTTCAGACTGCAGCTGCTCCTCCCTTGCCTCCCGCCATTGATTTTGCCCATGTATTCTTCAATCCCACCCTGCCCCCACAGTTTATACCCTTCCTCTGAACCTGTCCCACCCCTTTTGAAGCTGCCCACTGTCTGCAGTGATATCACCTCCTTCAGCAGCGCATTCCACCCTGCCACCACCTTTTCAGTGAAAGAGTGTCTCCTCATTTCCCTTCTGAATCTGCCTCCTTCCAACTTCAGACTGTGCCCCTGGTTTCCCTTCCACTTTTCATTTGAAAATACTTTGGGTGCTTAATCTGTTCATACCCTTCAGGTACTTGAAGGTTTCAATCATAATCCTCTTTGCCTTCTATCCTCTGGGAATACATATTGAGCTCTCTCAGTCTCTCCTCATAAGATTTATCTCCCAACCCCAGGATCATTTTTGTTGCCTGGCGCTGTACATCCTCCAATAGCCTGATGTCCTTTTTCAAGTAGGGGCACCAGTACTGCATGCATGATGGAGCGGTCTTTCAGCAGGGTCTAAGGGTTTTGGGGCCCAATGTCTGGTGTGCTCACTTAATGTCCAGCTCATAGTCCAGAGGAAAAGGGAGTGATTTTTAAATATTTTTCTGCAGGAAGGAAATCATTTGTTGGCCCTCACAGCCTTCTGGAATTCTATAAATTCAGAGAGTGTTCCTATAGGTTGTACTATCTATGTCTTTTATTTTATCTTGCAAGGTTGGTTTGATTCTGCAGATGCAGCATCGTGTCTTCTAAGATGGTAAGTCTCATGTCATTCACCAATGTTTATTAATCTGCCTCTTCTGCCTGAGTTTTAAACTAAACAATTTTCATAATGTGTATGTCAAAATTTGATAGCCTTCTCCCCTAAATGCCTGTAGCTCCTGCATGATAATATTAAGTTTCTTTTTCTTTCTTGAGGGCTTTTGAAGGTTTTGCTGGGGAGCTGCATTTTGATCTTGGCTGTCTCAAAGCGATGGAGACCTTGGTTTCTGTATCAGATGAGTGGTGTCCTGTGCCATGCTCTGCTGCAGCTCCTGAATTTTGGCAACCAGTCTTCCCATCATGTTGTGGTAAAGAGTACCTCCTATTTTTATTGATTTTTAGGCATGAAATGCAAAATAAAGGAGGTCTTTTCAGTTCTGTATAGATACCTCTGTTTTCAGCCAACCAGTGTCAATGATGTCACCTGAAGTCTTGTATTAAAAGGTTTCTTGACCAAACTTAAGGTTGGATTTTCAAATGTGATGATACAGATGTAATTTCCAATTATAGGCTGCACCTGCATCATATGAAATGCACCATAATAGTTTAATGTTACAGTGGTAGCACAAATGTTACATGGTATCACACGTTTACCAGCGGTGTGCAACCGCGGTACCCATTAAATAACATGTATACCACTACGCGCGAGAGATGGTCAGTGCAGTACTGCTCAATTTTTGCATGACTACCACTGTATTTTCAAATATTTTACTAGGGTTTACTTGGGCTTACTTGGGTTTTATAAGGCACAGCTAGGCTGGAATGACCCATTGAGACAGCCCCTCACTTTCAGTGGTACAGTTCTAATAGCAGCTCATCACATATTTATTTGTCAATTTTATTTCTGAAAATCAGTTTATCTGGACAGTCAATCACACTTTGGGAAACTATTCCAAAGATACACCACCTGCTATGTGAAGTAATACTTCCTCTTTGTTCTGAATTTTCCAAGTGGTTGCTGGATTGTTTTAGTTTGATCCCATACTTGACTACATTTCTTTGTCCTTTATAATGTCATACATTGATAGTAAATCACCCCTTTTCCTTCTGCTTTCAAGGTCCATTAGACTGGTTATCTTCAACTGTTCCTACAGCCATGTTCCCCAGTTCCATTAATTTAATGGGCATATGCAAACACAGCATGGAGTAATGCTTGTGCAGCTTGTTGGTAGCCAAAAGATAGTGTATTTATATATTTTAGTTGTTTAACCAGGAGTAGAACACTAAGCTGAAAGCTTTTTACAGGAGCGACCTGGGAGCACAGGGAAGTTAAGTGACTTGCTTAGGGTCACACCGCATGCAAGTGGAAGCTGTGGATTCAAACCCAGGTCTGGTCTGCTGGATGTCACCAGATTTGCAGCTCAGAGCCTTAAACCACTGGCTATACTGCTTCCTCTATTTATTTAGTTTTTGTTTACTGGGTAGATGCAGTAGACAAGAATTTTGCCTATTTTCAGGCACAACCTGGGAGAGTTATACACAGTGGAAAAGCAGCGTAGACATAAGTGTAGTATACATAATATTTAGTCAATGGCAGACATATTGTTATAGTGTAAACAGTAGGTCATAGAACAGTGAGCAAACAACATATAGGATACAATATAGGCTGGTAATGCAATTTCCGGGTACACAGGTACAGTAAATAAGTGCTGTGATGGTTGACAGGTATGTAAGTGCTATGACGTTTGACAGGTATGCTATCTGGGAGGAGAAATTTGAGAGACAGGACAAAAGCAGTGGTCAGAGTCCCTAAGGAGGATCAAATACTCTTTTAAAGACATGGTGGGTATTGGATTTTCTGACATGTAGCGACAGGAGTTCAAGCTTTGAGGGCAGATATTGCAAAGGCAAGGTCACCTTTCTTGGTGAAGCATCTGGGGATATTAAGTGGGGATTGTTTAGAAGACCTCAGGGTGTAGAGCAGAGCAGGTTGCTATAACATAGCTGCAAGGGACACAGGAGTACCAGTTCTGTTTGTATTGTTGACCATGCAGCCAGTCATGTAGAGCCGATAGGAGGATGGGGAGAGCCAGTTAAGACTAGAGTAAAGTTGACAATGATGGGTAAGTTTGGGAGTGGAGAGAGCAAATGGCAAATGCTACTGTAGCAAGTGCTCCATTTTTGGAATACTCCCTTGTTGGTATCAAGATAGGCCATTAAGCCATAGGTAAGGCAAGGTCAGAAAATTCTTTGTGCTATGGCCAACCTGGCAGCAGAGTTAAGAGAGGACCTGACATAATATGCTAACCCCAGTTTAATGTTCTGCACCTTACAAGTGGCTGCAATTTGGAGATTGAAATCAAGCGATATGTCAAGGGTCACCCCAGGGTACTGAAGGAGTAAACGGTGTCCAGATTGGAGCCATATGTGCCTTGGATGGAAAGGGCAGTTGGACAGGATTTGAGTCTGGAAGGGGTGCCAAGAGCATGGCAACAGTTTTATTACTGTTTAGTAGGAGTCTGTTTTGTTTTAGCCAAGCATGCAGACAGTCAAAGTCTATATGATCACCATACAAGAATTGTTCCTGACCTTTTGTGTTTTTAATTAGTTGTTTTCTAATTTATTTATTATTTTTAGTTTAATTCCTTATTGTTGTATTATAAATCATGCTATGTTTCAATGTTGTACAGTGCCCAGAGCCTCCGGGATTGGGTGTCTTTTAAATAAAATTTGGCTTGCCTTGCCTTACCTATTTGAAAGGAGGTGTTTATTGTCGATAAGCCTTTTGCAGTGGAGTAGATGACCACATCATCTGCGTGAGAGGATTTTAGAGGAGGAGCCAGGCAGGGAAGGTAGATTGTTTATAAAAGAGAAAAGGAGGGACCAAGGATTGATCCTTGGGGACTCTGCCTTGGGTAGAGGTAAGATCAGATGCAATGGTATCTATTTGAATGAATTGTTTTCAACCCTGAGGCAGCTGACAAACCAGGAGGAGGCGGAGTTGGAGAAACCAAGTGAGGACAGTTTGGATATTGGTAAGGGTGGTCAACCAAGTTGAATGCCTTTGTGAGGTCAATGAAAATGGCCCCAGTGAGCATGCCCTTGTCCATGGCCAGAAGGACATCATTCATGAATTGTAATAGTGCTGTGATTGCACTATGTCTGGTCTGGAACCCATGCTGGGCAGGTGATAGAGATTGCATGGTTGGATCTTCATTGTCATTTGTAGTTACTGTACTGTGGCCATTTAGGTATCTGTTCTCTAAGTGAATACCACCCTATCAGGGTACAGGAAGGCAAAGAAAAACTCAAGGAGGATTCCACCCTAGTGGTGCCATGGTAATGTGATTTATTTGACTAAGGATACCTTAGGAAGAGCCCAAGGAGAGAAATTAGCCAGTGGAAGAGGAAAGGTGGATGGTGGGAGTAAAGAAATGGAGTTTCTGAATGAGGTTGGAAGATGCTAGTTTGTATAGTCCAGAAAGGGGTGTGGTTGGTTGCTCCTGCCCATCAAACCTTAGGCTTGCCTTTTAATTTAATGGACGTGTGCAACCACAGTGTGGAGTAATGCTTGTGCAACTTACTGGTAACCGAAGGCTAGTGTATAGTTGGATGTTGACTGCCATTTGTAATTACTGTGGCCATTTGCGGTCTCTGTTCCCTGAGGGACTACCATCCGATCGGGGTGTCAGGAAAGCAAAGGAACCTCTTAGGAGGGTTCCACCCCTATAGGTGCCACAAGCATGTGATTCCTTTGGCTAAAGGTACATCAAGAAGCACCTTAAAAGAACTGCACAAAAAGAGATGCAAACACAGAAGAGCAATGTAATGACAAAGACAGCTGATAGCTGATGAAGAGAGATCTAGCAAATTGAGCCATGACATCCAGAGGAGAATGAATGGCAAGATTGTAGGAGAAGGTGGATCACCATCTGACACCATCTCACAGTGAAAAGTCTAACACAGGGTAAATGGTACTAAACAACTACTTTATGCCCTTTGGCACTTAGGAGAGAAAAAACCCTAGTGGAGGAACTCTCTGGGAATCCATGGCCTTAGCTGCCATCTCTCCTGGCATGTGTACTATTATTCTGGCTCGCTGCACTAATCTTGATTTCCAACTCAGGAACTTTAGAGGATACCTCTCTTTGTCCCTCTAATAAAATAACATTGTTGTTGAGCTGCATGCAGATCTCAAAGTCAAGGAAGGTACCTCAAGGAAGAGGCCTCCCAAAACAGGGGGACCAAGGAGAGAGTGAGTGACCACTGGAAGACTAGCATTCAAGACTATGACCAGCAGCTTAGAAGTTTGATGATGTGACCAGGAACATATGTCTGGATGCTGAAATGGCAGTTCCAATGTGCAAGAAATGTCTTGAGTAGTGCTGTGGTTCATATCTGAGGTGAGCAAGGTGGATTCTTAAATGGGTAATGAACCACAAAGTAGTCATGAGTTTGTACTAATAGTATGGCTGGACAATGAGAAGAATGATAGGCTGTTAGTGATCCAAACTGTGGATGAGATACCACTGGTTGTAGGAAGGATGAGGTTTGAAATGAACATCTTGACAGGGAGTCTGTTTTAGAGGTTTTAGAAGCAAGATATAGGCATCTGCAGATTTCCATGTGCTGGTTGTTGATGTTGTTGAAGCGAGAACATTACTGAAGCAGGGCAAAAGGTTATTGGGGTGTAAAAAACATGAAATGCTAAAGCCATGGCAGCTTGCAGTATCCAGAAAGCTGGAATAGAGGAATGAGTTTCTGTAAAAAGCCTGTGTCCCTAGGTTATTTTCAGTTTGATTTTGAGGAAATGCTTTTCCTGAGACTATGAAGGACAGCTTATGCGTGGTTTGAGAGAAATGGTGGACTATTTGGTACATGCAGTAATAGCTAAAACTTGAATTTCTAAATCATAAAGTTGAAGGAAAAGTCTGATAACCCTCTGGAATGGTTGGAGAAATAAGATACTCACCCGAGAAGGGATCAGTTAGGTGCAGTAGGAAGCCATAATGGGTAACAGCATACTGGACATTGCAGTACAAAGCCATAAAAGACAAATGTGTACATGGCTGTTTAGAAGCAGAAGTGAAGAGATGCTCAGTTATTGGAGGGTGAATGCTGCATGTCCTTGGGCATGTGCCCATTGATAGTTGTGTGGTGATTTTCTACAAGCTGTAGATAAAATAGTAACAGTAGATAGTGAGGGTATCAGGAGGCCATGGAGCTGTGAACCAGGTTGTATGAAATCCCCACTCACCAGGGATTTCCTGCTCACTGCCACCATGAGGTTTTTACCAACAGGAACCAAGAAACCTGTTTTTTATCTCCTCCTTGCTCAAGGCCAGGAAGCACAACACAGTAACTGTGGGTAGAGTGCCCCTTGGAGACGGACTGCAAACAGAGTCCAGCAGAAATAGTAAAATTACCCTTTTAAATAAAACAAGCAGTCACTGATTGTATAAAAATAGAATTTCTACTAATACTGCAAGTATTTACACCAGGATGTATTTACAAGAAGAAAAGTGTTACACATTTACTAAGAAGCAGAAAATAAAATCACATTAAACAGACAGGTATTGTACAGCGTAAGTCTAAGCTATCCTCACTTAAAATCCTTCACCTGCCCTTGTTAAAGACACTTTCCCTCACTGTACTATCTTACCCATCAGCTGTTTTTGTAATGGCAGTTGCTCTCATCTTTAGATGTTTCAGTCCAATTGAAAGTACCTATTTATAGCACCACAATATATTTCTCCTCTCTATGGGGAGGGTTCTCACTCACTTTGGTGACAGTTCCATGTTGTCCTAGCCCTCTTTGAGTGTGTGTGTGTGTGTGTGTCCACCCACCCTTCAGCATCGCTCTTACTACCATAATGACATCCACCTGGGTTCTTTGTTCAGCATGGGAACATCTTCAGGAAGGATACCCCACTGGGTTTATTGCTTTATTGCCTCCTCCTGGCTTTCCTGTTAACTTTCCATGAGAACATCAGACCTCTAACATAAGCTGTCATATACTACTTGATCATGTGATCTGGTGGCCCTCTTGTACCTGAAGCAGATGCATATCTAGAAAAAATAAATGAATCAAAAGAATAAAGGGTTCTGCTTTCCTGTCACACAGGCTACAAGAGGTGAAGTAAGAAATTAACTAGGAAAAAGGTCACAAACAGATGAAGCCACATGGACATTTGTATTTGTTCATCAGCATATAGCAGCATGATTAGTGAACAGAGTAAACAACTGAAGCTGCTGCTGAAACCAAAGGTTGCATGGAGAGCAGGATAATAACAACCGACTCCAACAGCTGCAGTATATGCCAGAGAGAGAGGTATATGGGGAAGTAAGTGGAAGGCATGTGAAATGCTAGTTTTACAAGCCATGCCCTCAGCCCTCAAGGCAGATGCAGTAAATAGCATCATTGATGCTTGTGGAAGTCAGGAAGGCTTCTGGGAGTATGGGATATTTGATATTGGATATAGTGGATGAATGTGAATCAGATAAATTGAGGATTAATCTTTTCTTTCTCTAGATGTTTCAAAGGCAATTCCAATGGAGCTGCCTCAATAGTCTTGCATGCTTTCTTCATAGTAGAAAGTCCACAGCTTCAGGACTGCAGGAGAAGATAGGTTTTGTAAATATAGGACAATGTAATAGGTACAGTACTAGGATATCAGTGTGGAAACTGTTGTTAGACCAGTAACCAGGAAGTTGACATGGAAGGAGAAAGATGTTCTGATAGTACCTGCTGGAGAAAAGTCATGTTGATGGTAATTGAAGAATGATATAATTGTCTTTCAGATGTGGATGAAGATGTGTGGATGGCACTACAGGTGGTAGAGGCTATAAAGAGACCCAAAGGGCTTAGGTTTAGTATAAGAAAACTCAAAGGTTTGATACAGGAGGAGGTAGATTGGAACAGGTTAAGGCAGCGACTCTGGAATTAGACTCTGTATAGGTGGTTGACCAACTCCACTCAGAGGATTGGATGATTGAGAAGGCCTGGAAAAGTTGGATCAGGAGGAAGGAGGCTTTGATGGTTGCAATCTTCCAATTAAGGTAAGCAAGCAGCAGAGTTCATCTAGCCTACAGATCTTCATGCATTGAAAGCATACTATGGTCTGAGAGCTTAAAACAGAGTGGCTGGTACAAGAGAATCGATTTGGGATTGGCAGAAGGAGTACAAATGCTGACAGTTATGTAGAAGTCACAGAGTTTCTGCTTTTAGCAGAGACAAAGGATGCCAACCAAGATGGCCAACAGGTAGTGCTGAGCAGATTATGGAATTTCACTGGTTAAATTAGCATGGAATTACAATCTGCTGGCAGAATTTTGGCCAGAATTTGTCTGGTTCTGTGGAATTCCACCTGCTGCAATCCGAAAAATCATTCTGTAACACTTTCCATGGAAAATAGTAATATCTGCAGAATAAAATTCTGCAGAAATGTTGCAGAAAACTCATTCTGCATTTTTCTGTCACAGAATTCTGCCATTCCGTTTCTGGTGAAATTTGAATGAATTTTGGTAGAATTTCAAAAGTTCTGTGAAATTTTGTTCCCTGGAATCTGAAAATTCTGGACAGCACTAACAACACCTAGATGTGATGAAAAGACATGGAGCAGGAATGAGACTAGGTTCATCAGGGTCTGGCCCACAAAGTTTGGTACAGGAGGAGGTAGATTGAACAGGTTAAGGCAGAGGCTCTGGAATTAGAATTGGTATAAGTGGTTGACCAACTCCACTCTGAGGACTGGATGGTTGAGAAGGCCTGGGAAAAGCTGGATTAGGAGGAAGGAGAGATTTTTTTTAGTTTTTGTAGACTGGGTAAGTACACTAGACAAATGCTGCCTATTTTCAGGCATGACCGGAGGAGGGGATACAGATGAATGCCAATGAATGCCAACTGACCTGAACCAGATTAAGCTGTTGGTGGTATTCTTAGTGAATGGGGGACATTTTGGCCAGGGCACTGGGAAATTTCCCAACTCTTTTGAGAAATGCCATGGGATCTTTAACATCCACCTGAACTTTCACCAGAACAGGCAGCTGGGACCTCAATTTAATGTCTCATCTGAAAGATGTTCAATGGCTGCAATCTTCAATTAAATTAGGGTGGCAGTGGAGTTCATCTGCTTAGCAGATCTTGATCCATCCAAAGTATACAGTCTACAAGAACCTAAAATTGAGTGGCTGGTACAAAAATCCAACTTGGGATTGGCAGGAGGTGTAGAAGTGCTGACAGATATGTACAAGTCACAGAGTGCCTGTTTTAGTATAGATAGAGGGGCGCCAACAAAGAGGGCCAGTGGCACCTAGGAGTGATGAAAGACATGTAACAGGAACAAGACTAGGCTTATCAGGATTTGACCACCTTAAGACCCTCCATGCAAGGAAAGCTCACCCAGAGAAGGACTGGAGTTGGATTGCTTCATCTGGGCATGGAGAGGAAATGACTTTGAAAAGACAATGTAGATGGTTCTGGACATTTGGATATTGAGAACACTGAGCCAAAGCTATGGTGGAGCTGAAAGAAAACCTGCAACAGTCTACATCATGTACATGGTCACAGAAATAAATAGTACTGTCTCATTAAGAGTTCAGGAGACAGCCATTTTGAAGGCAGCACAGGCTGGCTCTCTGAGAAATATGATGGTAGCCAGCTGAAGCAGGAAGCTTATTTGGAGAGCTGGACAGGCAAGAAAGCTAAGAAAAGAATACCTTGTGGACAGGTTATGGATGGCTGCAGACTGCAAAACTCTGAGAGCCTTAGGCTTAGTGGTGCTGGAGTCAGAATGCCACTGCAGATGGTTCATGGATGGTTGGAACTGCAGAAGCTTGAAATCCTTAGGCTTGGTGGTGCTGGTGACAGAAAGCACAGCAGCAGAACGAATATGCACAAAAGGAAAAAGACAACTGCTTCTATAAGACATATATGACCAGAACACACAGTTAGCAGAAAAATGCTGATTAGAATGAGCCAAGCTGAGTTAGCTGGTTGCAGCTGTTTACTAAATGAATGCAAGCATGCAGAGACATTGCAGTGAAAACGTAACGAGAGCAGGTAACTAGTGAAAGTTTGCAAGTGTTTGGATATTAAAAGCAGGCAAAACACACTGTGAAAACAGACATGAAATACTGCAGCAAAACAGAGGCAAGCCATAGAACTGAGTAGGCACACGAAAGAACATTGCAAGTGAACACTGAGTCGCGAGGTCAGTGAGTAGAGAGTGGCTGCTCTAAAGGCAGAAAGAAGCTACAAACAAAACATCAACCCAGTGCAACAGAAGGAAATACCCAAACAAAGAGACCCAAAACAACTAGAAGAAAGCAACAATCACCGAGGGTGGGGAGATAGGGATGGAGGGGAGGAAGGACAGCAGAGCCTCCAGAAGCAGCAAAGAAATGGAGCTTTTGAATGAGGGTGGAGGAAGTCGCATACAAAAAGCGGCAGACACCAGGAAAATGTATGGTGCTAATAAAACTGTGATCAATCAAGCTAAAATTTTTAGCACCGATACCACCAATAATGGAACAACTCAAAAATTGAAAAGACTCTTAATTTAACATAAATATAGTTGTACAGACATAAAAACGGCTTAGCAAAGCAAAACTAACATTTCACCGTACCCTGCCAGGCGTCAGAGTAATTAATTGATGTTCAAAATGCTCATTAAATACATTAAACATTTGATCACGTGTGTGTATTTGACCTATTCATCATCAGACCCTAAATGGCCTTTAAATTTTAACCCTTTGTTATTCAGTAGTCCATAAAGTGTACTTCCCATTATACCAGTGATCTAACTTCATGCATTTAAAACATCTGTGTCTTTAAATGGACTGTTTTCATAACTTGGGAATCTAAAGCTTTATAATACTGTTATCAATTCCCAGGTACACATCTTTATTTTGCAGCAACAGTAGGCACATCTTTGTTTTGGGATTAATATATAATACCCATTAACAAATACTGTAAACATATCCTTTTATACCCATGAAGTACTTATATTAACTCCTTTATTGTGGCGAGTCTCCACTTGTATTCTAACTCTTATGTTTAGCTGGAAAAGCAAAATATCTATGCTTTCATTTAATCCTTTATATGTTCTGGCTCCTAGTTGAAAAATCCAATAACTCTCTCTCTGTCCTATATTTTGTTTAGATCTCCTTTTCTAAGTTCCATACATTAGCTCCAGCCCAAGGAAACTGAAAACATGTTTTTGTGAGCTATTTGCTTGTCGTGTTTCACAATAGCATAGCTGCTATCACCTTTTTCTACAGCTCTAACATGCCCACCCATCCTGATTTTTAATTTTCGCACAGTACGCCCTACATAATATGCTCCACAATCACAGAACAGTAAATACACCACCCTTTGCTGTTACACATAATGAAATCTCTGATTTTAATAATCTGCCAGTTTTGGGATGGGTTAAAATCTTTACAACTTTTGATGTATTTACAATACAGGCAATTTCCTCTTCTGAAGGTGCCTCTGGATCTGGATGCTAACAAAGTTTGTCCATTCAATTCCTTCATGGGTGTTACATTAGTCACTACATAATCCCTTATACTCTTACATTTTCGGAAGATTATTTTGGGGCCATTTCTGGTGACTTCATTTAATCTAGGTTCAAGTTCTAAAATATGCAGTTTTTTCTATAATCTGTCTCACTTCTTTAGCTCTACTGGAGAAATTGGTTACAAATGGACATTCAAATTCTTGTCTTGTTTCTGTTTTATCATTATATCGTCCATACTGTACAGTCTGACCTCTGTCCATTCCCCCTACTTTTTGATCACTGATGCTATACTTCCCGGCTGTATTTTCTTTCCACAAACCTGTGTACTTGCTTACTTCTTTATTTATTAATTCCGTTGTTCTGTGCAGTTCCTGACTGTCCTAAAATTTAAAGGCCATTTAGGGTCTGATGATATATAGGTCAAATACACACATGTGATCAAACATTTAATGTATTTAATGGGCATTTTGAACATCAATTAATTACTCTGATGAAACCTGGCAAGGTACCAGGTGAAATGTTAGTTTGCTTTGCTAGCCATTTTTATGTCTGCACGACTATATTTATATTAAATTAAGTGTTTTTTCAATTTTGAGTTGTTCCATTATTGGTGGTATTGGCGCTAAACATTTTAGCTTGATTGAGGGTAGAGGAAGCCAGTTTACATAGCCCAGTAAGGGGTGTGGCTGGTTGTTCCCACCCATCAAACCTTAGGCTTTCCTTTAATTATGTTCATTATTCTTTGTATGTGTTCTATTTTTAAGAAAGGTGGACCAGAACTGTATCGTCGTCCAGATGGGGCCTGATGAAATTGCAGTAGAGTGGGCTTATTATTTGTACTGCTACAGGATACAAAGTTTATTCTGTTCATCCTACCTTCTATTTCATCACATTGTTTTGAATTACTCATATTGGGCTCTGTGCATCACAGGGCAGATTGCCTATGTGCCGTGTATGTAAGGTGTGTAGGAATGCCATGCAGCAGGGGTCAGTGGACCCCGGAAAAGCATTCTGACAGGGGCGTGAGCCCCTTTGCACTGGATCCCCTAGCTGGTCATGCAGCTACATGTGTAGATAATTCCGAAGTTGGGGGGTGCCTGCACTCCACACCATATACAAAAGGTGTGTAGTGCTAGGCATGGGGAGCACAGGTTATGGCAGTGGGAACTCTACTGTAACTAGTGTGTGTCCCCACCACTGATACCTACCGGACATGGAATCCCCAACCATGATGCCCCAGCCCTCCTACAGAAAACCACAATATACAATATATGGAACTAACATATACAACTATTAATGTAGATTCACAGCAAACTGTACTCTTCCCTATGTTGTCATATTCATATAATGCTAGTGGTGGACTACCAAAGCCATATGAGTTAGTAATAATAATAATAATACATTTATTTATATGGCGCCTTTCAACATACCAAGGCGCTGAACATATCAAAACCACAGCATCAAACACAAACCAATAACACATGTAACCGCCCTGCAAATGGGGTTCCCAGAAGTCTTCAGGAGCTTGCTTGAATGCTCCAAGTCTGGAGGTGTTCTGCATTTAAGCTGCTTGAGTGTGAGTGCTTTTAGAGCCTCTGGTATTGTCTCTTTAAGAGCTGCCTGCTTGTGACCATAATTGATTGAGGAGGGGGGACTGTGTGTTCTAATGCCCGAATCCCTCCGAGGTTGCTGTCAATTCGCTCCTTTTTGCAGTCGCTAAGAGTGCAAAGGGAGCCCATCTGAAAGCTGTGACTGTTTGCCTGTAATCATTTAGCAGCATTTGTGAGATTGCAGTTTATCTAACCTGTTTTTTGCAGCTGGGACTCTTGTGTGTGTGTTTCTCCTCTATGTTGGAGCTGAACTGCTGAACTGGACCAATCAGTGTGGGGGACCTTTAAAATTAGTTGAGCCAGCCACAATGGGACTGTATGGCAGATGCCTCTGGGATTAGTAGTTTGGACTTTGGCGTTTTTGCACCAACAGGGGAGTTTATTGTGAGTGACAGCCAAACCAGCCTGCTGAACTGGGAGGAACTCAAAGGAAATGCCAGCTCTGTCTCCTGGAAGGAGGAGATGAGTTGAGACAGTGAAGCGAGAAGGAGCTATGAGCTTCTGCGCTGTATAGTTTTAGCGGTAGCGCATGTAAGGCCCTGAGTTCCATTCTGCAGCCTGTGCAGGTGCCTGTCGGACTGAATCCGACCTGGGAGGAGAATCGGGAGATCTGAAGTAGAAACCAGGCTCAAACTGTAGAAGACTGGAGAATTGCTGGTGTGCTTGGTCTGTCAGGAACTGAAGCTGCTGTGTGTTCTCCCAGGTATCGTGCAGTAATTGCGGTCGAGATCGAGAAGCAGCCTGCCTGGTATAGTACTTTCCTTTTAAATATAAATGTGTGTAGTGCTTGTGGGGAATTGCGTTTCAAATTTCCTGTACAGTGAATTGAGTGCATGAAGCTGGAAGTAAACCCCAGCTTAATCCAGACTACATCTATTTGCTCTAAACTGCAGTGGGGTCCAGTCACAAGGACCTTTTCCACATGTTTTGCTCCTCCTGGCAATCCAGGACAATCTGCTTTCCATCCAGTTCCCAGCATTGTCTGTGAGTACAAAGCAAGGTAGCTCCCTGCCATCTGTTTATCAAATTGCAGTTGTGTAATTTATTTGTTGCTGTTTCATTTCTTCACAAACTGAGCCATCCAGCTCTGGATTACAATTGGGTATTGTGCAAGTGTTTTTCTATCACAGGGCCCCATCCAGCTGCACCGATCCTGGCTAGCCCCCATCCTGGGTACCCAGTGAAAGTGAAATTTGGGACTCTGAACATGTGCACAGTACTGTGATTATTAAGGTGTCTAAACTAATTAACCTGATTTTCCCTGTCCTTGTTATATTCCCTAAATAAATCAGATCTGTTTGTTTCAGCAAAGTTACACTGTCTGAGGTATTCATTTATGTTAAAGTGTTGTACTGTGGCTTTTGCATTGTATCATCTTGTTTTAAGGGGTCCCCAGAGTCAAGCTGATCAGACCAGTCCTGGGGGTAAGTGTATACTGTGAAGGTACTTCTGATATATTATGTGGGCCACTAGTGAGGAAAAGAAGTTTGCAGTGACGCAGGGGTGTGACCAAGTCATACCAGGCTGTCTTAACACGACCTCTGGGTGGAGGCACCCGCCATTGGACCCTAGACCCCTTAATCTGTTAGCAGTTACATGAGGCAGAGGTAGTGGCCCTTGGGATAGCGCCACCTGGGGTTTGCACACATATAAATAAATTCATATCATATTAAAATTATTAAAATCAAGTAATGAATACAAATAAAAATCTCAGCATAATAAATTTACTTAAACATCCAAAAGGATCAAGCATCCAACAATGCCATTTGCCACAAATAAGTTTTCAAGTTTTTCTTGAATTCCTCCATGGAGGTGCACTCCCATAACCGGCATGGTAGAGAATTCCAGAGATTGGGAGCAGCATAAGAAAAGCTCTACTGCCAGAAGGTTTTAAACTCACTCTCAGAATCTCTAGCAACCCCTCATCGGCCGAAGGAGCAATTGGCCAGGGTAGTAAGGCACCAGAAGTTCTTTCAGATAGGCCAGACCCTGATCGTGAAGGGCTTTGAAAGTCAATAAAATGACTTTAAAGGTGATCCACCACTGTATAGACAGCCAGTGACAGTTGGCGAAGTACGGGGTAATATGGGAGGACCTACTTGTCCAAGTCAAAACCTGGGCTGCAGCGCTCTGCACCAGATGAAGTGTGGATTTCAACCCCAGAAAGCCCAAAGTAAAGGGCGCTTTGCAATAGTCCAAATGTGAGGACACAAAGGCATGGACCAATGTTGGTAAAGAGTCAGACGGAACAAGGTGCCTAACCCTGGCAATATTCCTATGATGGTAAAGGAAGTCCTGACAATGTCCGACACCTGAGACTGTAATGTCAGCCTGTCATCTAGGACAATCCCAAGGCTACACACCTGTTCAGAAGACAGAAGTGAAACGCCACCAAGAGATATTCCAGAAGGCGTGCCACCACACAACCTCTATCTGACCTCCTGGGTCCACAACTAGACCTCTGTCTTCTCTGAGTTCAACTTTAACCAACTAGAATCCATCCAACCCTGGATTTCCTCAAGACAGTTATTAAACACCAGAGCTCCATCCTGGTCGGGTGCAAAGACAGGTATAGCTGGGTATCATCTGCATAGCAGTGAAACCTCAGCCCATACCGCTTAATAATGTCTCTAAGGGGCAGCATATACACTGCAAATAACATGGGTGACAGCACAGAACCCTGAGCCACCCACACAACAAAGAAGTTGGGCCAGAAGAAAAACTCCTGACACAACTGTTTGTGATCTCCCAGTGAGGAATGAGGTGAATCATTGTAGAACAGTTCCATATTCCTACAAATTAGCCTCAGGTGCTATCAACACCAAGTGATCCACAGTGTCAAATGCTGACGAGAGATCAAGGAGAACCAGAATGGGACGTCTCTTCTGATCTCTAGCCCTCAGAAGATCATTAAGCACCGAACCAGTGCAGTCTCGGTGCTATGTCTTTTACGAAAACCAGATTGGAAGGATTGTAGATATTGTGGATGGTTAAATGGTCTTCCAATTGGACAGCCACTACTTCTCAATAACCTTCCCAATAAAGGGAAGGTTAGAAATGGTCTGTAGTGAGAAACAGTCTGGATCCAAGGTAGCTTTCTTCAAGAGAGGTGTCACCACCGCCTCTTTCAGGGAGCTAGGAAACTCACCTGACTCAAGGAGCTCAGACTATTTGCACCAGGACTGGACCAATGGTATCAATACAACTCAAAATTGGGGAGTTGGTTCAGGTTCAAACCACAGCTTGTGGGATGCACACTATGGATGATCCTCACAATATCCACAGACTCAGGTCGACCAAAGGAACTCCAAGAGAATTGGGGTACTATGAGCTCACATTGTTCTACAACATCACCCTTAGAAATTGCGGACAAAGGTCCACCCTGATGTCTGCCACCTTAGTTGCAAAGTAACAGGCTCCTCGCACTCTAATTGTGAAAAGCTTTCCAAACTTGTAGACAGGCTGGGTTGCACAGTCCGTCTACAGTCCGAAACAGCTGAGCCAGTCGATTCTGTGCAACTGCAATCTCCTGGACAGGAATTCTGCCTTCTTACGGATATTGCAGATTGATAGTAGAATAATTGTAACCCCTCACATATGGGGGTTCCAAAAAGCCTTCCTGGAGCTTGTCTGAATGCTCCTCCTAACTGGTGTTTGGCTAATGCCACCTAGATGTGGGTGTTGTGAGTGCTTTCAAAGCCTCAGTACTGTCTCTTTAAGAGCTGCCTGCTCATGAGCTCCAGCGGTGGTATAGGGGACTGGTGTTTCCCTGTTCGAATCCCGCCTGAGCTGCGTGAAATTGCTCCACTTTGGTCATCACTATATGTGTAGAGGGCCCTTTTAACTGATGTAACTGTTTGACCATAATTAGCTAGCATATTAGTGGAATTACCATTTGTCTAACCTGCTTCTTTTTGCAGCGGAGACTGTGTGTGCTATGCCTCTCCATTTTGGACCAGGACTTTCTGAAGGGTCCAATAGGGGCAGGGGGTATCCCAAATGGGGTAACTGGCGACCAACGAATTAGGACTCTCTAGGGAGCCAGAGGACCGAAGATACAGCTAGTAATTGTGGGAAGTGAAGTCTGGACCATGGCACCTTTTCGCACCACTGAGGGCAAGATCAAGTGACTGGCATCTGTAGCCAGCCAATGGGATCGGATGGCCCTGAGCTGAGAGGATTGCCCCATACTGCCAAGAGGGCAGAGACACTGTGGCTGTGAGCGAGGGAAGGGCTCTGGGCTCCTGTGCCATTGAGTTTCGCGGGAAGCACGTGAGCAGAGGCGGCCGTTTGAATTGCAGAGCTTTGGACTAAACTGGGGCAGCGGTCAGAGGAGGGCTGTAAAAGCACAGCTACCTACCAGGCTCACCCTGTAGAGGACTGGAGAATCTGCTGAATTGCACTTGGTCTGTCAGGAAAGTGAAGCTGCAGTGAGACTCCCGATTAGCTGTGTGTTGGTCGGGCATAGGAGCAGCTGCCTGGTATGGTACCCTCTGTTGCTTTTCATATAAATGTGTGGAGAAGTATCTGAAATTCAGGCTCAGCCTCTGAAGTGATGTGAGCGCTTTTCCTTCTGGAGTCGTGAGTACTAAATCAGGGTAGCTTCCTGTTAAATGTTCCTAGCAAGGCAAAGATCTTCTGGTTACTTTGCTGACTACACTAACTGAGCCTGCTGGCTCCATCAGATCTTTGTAGAATGAAATGCTCATCTGTGTCAGGGCTCCAACCAGCTGCATCGAGGAACTAGCCTTTAGGGCTAGGGTACCCAGCCAGTAACTTATAGGTTAGGCCTGTGCACAGAGCCCTAGGTAGATATTCATATATGTAGTGGTAAGCTAATCAACCTGATTCCCCGGTCCTTGTTATCTCCCTTTAATAAATCAGATTGCTTGTTTTGCAAAAGTACACTGGCTAGTTTGTGTATTAATGGTGAAATACTGCACAGTGAATATGGTGTAACTGTACCTTACTTTTCAGGGGTCCCGGAGTGAGCTGATTGGTTCGAGCCAGGGGTAAGTGTATATGGTAAGGACACTGAAATTGAACTGTGTGGGCCACTAGTGAGAAGAAACAGGGTTGCAGCAACCCAGAGGGCTGTGACTGAGTCAACCTCGACTGTTCTAACCTCGGACCCTGGGTGGAGGCACTACTAACAGATCTGGGGCCCTCACCCTGTTACAGTTAGGGCAGGCAGGGGTAGTAGCCCATAGGATAGGCCCCGGGTTACAAATTGGAGGCACCATTGGGATTAGCGTCCCCTAGTGGCCGAGTGGGTGAAGTGCATAACTATGGATAAATTAAAGGAAAAACTGGAAGGGGATATCATAGCTAAGATTAAGTTGGACCTTATTAAGACAATGGTACATAAACTGATGGAGTGGGGTGAAGCTGAGAGCTGGACTCTCAGAAAATTGTGTTACTACTAGATGTACCTCTGGAGACAACGACCACTGACATTATTTCTGCCGTGGGCGTGTTAAATGTTTAGGCAAGGTAGAGGTGAAGGGCATATGGCTGACCTACTCAATCAGACTTTGCAGGTGTTACTCTTGTGTAGCATAGCCATCGACCCTGAGAGGGTACCCCAGTGATTTACCGGAAGGTGCCCAACCGGGTGGAGGGTCATTCACATTCGGAGGGGTCAGTCACCCCGGGGTCTCCCAGACTACTAGTTTAAAAGATAAGCCACTTAAATTGTTAGCTGTGGAAGGAGGACTACCAAGAGTTAATGCAGGCCTTGGACCTTTCCAGTGAACCCACCCCTCAGGCTTCCCCTGGTACCTCTCGGAGCCCCCAAAGAGTTCTATCTTGACTCCACCACCCCTAGTGGTTCCCTCATATGAACTGAGCCAATTGTTTAGGGGCAATCCCTAATTAACTCTGGGAATGAAGTTGGGCTTTCTGGACTGTCTGAGCCCCAGCTTTGTCTCGGAGCCAGTGCTCCGAGGATGAAGTGAGTAGCAGCAAAGCTGAAGAGGTGGGATCCTTGAGCCTGGCTGAACTGCCTGGTCTGGCTGAGCTATCTGACTTTTCAGAAGAAGGAAGTGATGTGGGAGACCAAGCTAGTGATATGCCAGAACCTGAAGAATACTTTGAGTGCCCTGATAGCACCCGGTAGTGCCAAAAATGTCCCTAGCTGAACCAAGCAGTGTGGGTCCTGATATAGAGGGTCCTGTTCCCAAAAGTACTATGTGCCTGGGTCCCTTCCCTGTGGAGGTTCCCCTACTAATCTAAATGAGCCTGAAATGGAATCAGGGCCTGTAGCAGGTTTTCTGAGGACCCCTAGGCGCACCGATCAAGAAGTACGGCCTGTAGTAAGGTTGAGTTATGAGTCCCTGGGTCAGCCTGTGGACCTGCCTTTAATGTAGTCCATAAGGGGTGTATGTGTCCCGAGCTCCTTGCCCAAGTTAGCCTTGGGAAATGACTCCAGACTGTTAGTATTGCCCTCTGAGTATGGTACCCTTCCCAGTTAGCCCACAAGTAGCTGATAGGAAGGGCCCCTCTTCCAGGTGTCAAGGGCAGGAAGTAATGACCTGATTTAACAAAGGAAATGGTTGCCTATGTGCAATATTGTATAAAGAATAATAAGCTGTGAGTACAGTGCCAATGTGTGTAACAAAGGGTCTAATGTGCTGTCAATCTAAACTGTTTTACCTTAAACTGGTGATTTAAGGGTAACTACTTGGTGTGGACGCAAGTTCTTTCCAGGCCAGGAAGGGTGTAACCCCTCACATGGGGGTTCCTAAAAGCCTTCCAGAGCTTGTCTGAATGCTCCCACCTAACTGGTGTTGCCGTAATGCCACCTAGATGTGGGTGTTGTGAGTGCTTTCAAAGCCTCCAGTACTGTCTCTTTAAGAGCTGCCTGCTCGCGAGGCTCCAGCCAGGTGGTATGGGGGACTGGTGTTTCCCTGTTCGAATCCGTCTGAGCTGCGGTGAAATCGCTTCCCTTTGGTCGTCACTATATGCGCAGAGGAGCCCTTTAACTGATGTAACTGTTTGACCATAATTAGCATATTAGTGGAATTACCATTTGTCTAACCTGCTTCTTTCTAGCCGGAGACTGTGTGTCTGTGCCCTTCTGTTTTGGACCAGGACTTTCTGAAGGGTCCAATAGGGGCAGGGGTATCCCAAATGGAGTAACTGGCGACCAACCAGAATTAGGACTCTCTAGGGAGCTGGCGGACCAATGAAGATACTGCTAGTAATTGTGGGAAGTGAAGTCTGGACCATGGCACCTTTTTCGCACCACTGAGGGCAAGATCAAGTGACTGGCATCTGTAGCCAGCCAATGGGATTGGGTGGCGCCCGAGCTGAGAGGATTGCCCCATACTGCCAAGAGGGCAGAGACACTGTGGCTGTGAGCAGGAAGGAGCTCTGGGCTTCTGCGCTGTTGAGTTTTCGCTGGAAGCTCGGTGGAGAGGACAGAGGCGGCCATTTGAATTGTCACAGCTTCGACCAACCGTAAGGCAGTCAGAGGAGGCTGTGTAAAGCACAGCTACCTACCAGGCTCACCCTGTAGAGGACTGGAGAATCTGCTGAATTGCGCGGTCTGTCAGGAAAGTGAGCTGCAGTGAAACTCCCGATTAGCTGTGCATTCAGTCGGGCCATAGGAGCAGCTGCCTGGTATAGTACCCTCTGTTGCTTTTCATATAAATGTGGGAGAAGTATCGGAAGTTCAGGCTCAGCCCTGCGAGTGATGTGAGGCGCTTTTCCTTCTGGAGTCGTGAGTACAAAATCAGGGTAGCCTCCTGTTAAATGTTCCTAGCAAGGGCAAGATCTTCTGTTACTTTGCTGACTACACTAATTGAGCCTGCTGGCTCCATCAAATCTTCAAGAATTAAATGCTCATCTGTGTCAGGGCTCCAACCAGCTGCATCAGGAACTAGCCTTTGGGGCTTGGGTACCCATAGCCAGTAACTTATAGGTTAGGCCTGTGCACAGAGCCCTAGGTGATAGTCATATATTGTAGTGATAAGCTAATCAACCTGATTCCCCCGGTCCTTGTTATCTCCCCTTAAATAAATCAGATTGCTTGTTTTGCAAAAGTACACTGGCTAGTTTGTGTATTAATGGTGAAATACTGCACAGTGAATATGGTGTAACTGTACCTTACTTTTCAGGGTCCCCGGAGGAGCTGGATTGGTTCGAGCTAGGGGTAAGTGTATATGGTAAGGACACTGAAATTGAACTGTGGGCCACTAGTGAGAAGAAAGGGGTTGCAGCAACCCAGAGGGCTGTGACTGAGTCAACCTCGACTGTTCTAACCCCGACCTCTGGGTGGAGCACCGCCAATGGATCTGGGCCCTCACCTGTTACAGTTAGGGCAGGCAGGGTAGTAGCCCTTAGGATAGTGCCCCTGGGGTACATAATGTTCCATCAACCTGAGCTGGTCGGTATCAAGGGCGGCTTGCGCCAACAACACTCTAACCTTCTCACCCCTGTCTCCACATCTCCCTCAGTGTCCCATCAAACCAAGGGGACCTGGGGTGAAGGGTTAGGGGCACTCACAAACAGAGCAATAAAATCCAGGGCTGCCATAACGACCTCCTTATAGGCCACCACCAGCATCTCCAGTTACTGCTCGCCAACCCAGGGCATGATAGTTCAAGGACCCGCGCAGGGTCTTGGGAAGTAATATTCCGTGAGGGCTACCTGACCATCTCCACAGGGAAGGCCTTCTCAGAGGGTGCAAAATTGAACCTCACAGTGTAGTGGTCTGACCAGGTGACTGGTTCCACCCTCACATCGGATGCATCAATCCCTAAGAGGAAGACTAAGTCTAAAGTGTCCAGATTTATGAGTAGCAGTGGAAATTACCAGAGTAAGGCCCAAAGAAGACATTAATTGGAGGAAGTAATTACCAAATTGTGAGAGTTCATCGTCGACTCCAGGCATTGAAGTCATCCAGAACCATCAATCTGGGTGACTCAAACGACATGTCGACGAGGAAGTCCTGCTAACTTCCTGTAGAAGCGTTTCCCATCTCCAGGTGAATGAGGTAGATGGGAAGCGATTGACGCCTACACACCGCTACAACTGTACTCAAGGACTCGGCCTCACCACTACTACATTAGTGAGCCCAATTCAGTCTTAAACAGACTGCAACCCTCCCTCCCCTGCGGTCCAATCTCGGGCGTTGTATCACGAGTACCCAGCTGGTATCATGGCCTCCACTATGGGGCCAGAATTTTCATCCAGCCAGGTCTCGGTGATGCAAGTCAGGTCAGCCAAGCCGACAAGATCGGCTATAATAGCGAGTCTTATTCCTGACGGACCTGGCATTGCATAACACCACCGAGTTGGACAAACCTCAGAGGTTGTCAGGCCTATTTGCCTACTGGATTCAGCAGTGCCCTTGGGTATGGGCACCAGGCATGATAAACCACGATCTGGGTTCCATTTTGCCCCAGGGCACCTTCTGGACTTAATAACCTGATACGGTGGCTTCCCTCATTCATCTTCCTCTGTTCGGACCCCCCCTCCTCACCCCCTCATGAATAATTCTCAATGCTCTACAGCACTGGTAAGATCGAATGTAGGGGAGGAGTAGCAAAAGGGGGGAAGGCCAAGAGAGGAAGACGAATAGCGCACCACTGTGGGGACTACGAGCCATTATCACTACTTAAACAAAACAAAACCCCAAACACAAAATAATCAATCTAAAACAGAAAATTAAACAAATAATACTAAACATACCAAAACTAATTACAGGTAGTGTACAAGGCTTATGACTGATGTGGACATTTGTAAGTATTGTACTCAGCATCAGGGTGATGTTACGGACAACAAACAGGTAAGGCCATACATTATACCTGTGTGGGGGGGTAACTCCTGCGGAACTCACCCACTGTACATTACACAGACACACACCTGCCCAGAATCCTGTTCGTGGTGGAGCAGGGGATCCACAACGGAACCAGGAAGGGAATCTAATTGGATGCCACCTTTGTCTTCAAATTGCCCCTGTGGTCATGTGCACTGGGGTGGGGTTGCTAACAGGTGCCTACCATTCGTGAGTACCAGTCACCGGTGCCTGTCCATGGGCACTGGCTACGCAGGCTGGTTATGCATATATCATGCATAACACCTGCGCCCTCATCATAGAGCCCATTGCTATTGGTAAATACCCCTAAAATCTTTTTCAACCTGTGTTTCTACTAATCTGCCACCATTCATAAAATGCTGGTGACTACAATTACTGTTTCAAAGGTGCATAACTTTGCACTTTCACTATTGACTATCAGTCCCATTCAGCGGTCCATTTGACTGGGGTAAGTGTACACATTTTTATAATGTCAACTACATTACCAATTTTGTGTCATCAGTAACATTTTCCAGCCAAAAGCTAGTGCTTGTTCCCATGTCTGAGATTTTGACATATTTAACACAGTTTATATGCGTTGCAGCACAAAAGTGATGCACGCATTGTTTTGTGAGCAAATTACCACAAAGACCCACACATAAAAACATAGACATGAGCGGCAGATAAGGACTGCTAGGACCACCCAGTCTGCCCATTTTGCAGATCCTAGTTAACCAACAGACTACTTCCTCCTAACCCCCCACTAGAATTGTCTTATGTCTGTCCATGCATTCTTAAATCCCCAACTGTTTTGGTCCCCACGACCTGCTCAGGAAGGCCGTTCCATGCGCCTATCACCCTCTTCATGAAAATACACTTTCACATTGCCCCTGAACCATCCCCCTCTATCTTCAAATTGTGCCCCTTTGTTCTTGCACATCTATTTTTCTGAAAGATGCTACAATCTTGGACTTTGTTGATTCCTTGAGGTACTTAAGTTTCTATCATGTCTCCCGTTCCCTCCTTTCCTTAAGGGTATATATATTAACTCTTTTAGTCTCTCTTACGTGTGGCTTCTGGTGCAGATCCTGCACCATTTTCTTCTCCCTCTCTGGACTGCCTCCATCCTGTCTATGTTCTTGCTGAGATGGGGTCTCCAGAATTGCATGCAGTACCCAGTTGGGGTCTCACCAACTGTCTGTACAGAGAGATGACAACTTCCTGTTTTCACCGTGATGCCTGTCCCCATGCATCCCAGTATCCCTCCAGCCCTCCTTACTGCCTTCTCACATTGATTGCTCACCTTAAGTCATCTGATATGACTACCCCAGGTCCCTTTCCATTTTGTTGTTGTTAATACCTCCACCGCATTGTGTATTCTTCCCTTGGGTTTTGTTTCCCAGCTGCATATTTTGCACTTCTTTGCATTGAATCTAAGCTGCCATATATTTGACCATTCCACCAACCTTGCCAAGTCTCTTCTCATCCTTTCCACCCCCACCTTGTGTATCGACTCTGTGGCAGATCTTTGTGTCATCAGCAAAGAAGCATGCTGGCTTCCAGTCCTCTGCAATGTCACCTATAAAGACATTAAAAGAATGGTCCCAGTACTGAACCCTGTGGTACCCCACTGGTAGCTCCTTTCTTCAGAGTGGACTCCATTTACTATTACCCTCTGCATCCTGTTGTCCAGCCAATATTTTACACAGGTTACCACCCTGGAACCCACTCCCAGGTTGGCTAACTTGTTAATTAATCTTCTGTGTGGTACTGTGTCAAATGCCTTGCTAAAGTCTAGGTAGGCCATGTCCAAAGCCACTCCCTGGTCTACTACTTTGGTCACCCAGTCAAAGAAATCTTTTAGATTCATCTGACATGACCTTCCACTGTGAATCCATGCTGCCTTGGGTCCTGTGCCCGCTGGTCTCTAGGTACTCAAAATTCTTTCTTTCAAAAATTATTCCATAATTTTCCCTACAACTGATGTCAAACTAACAGGTCTGTAGTTTCCTGCCTCTGCTTTGCTCCTACTTTTGTGAAGAGGAATCATCCACCCTCCTCCATTCCCCAGGTACCACACCATCCTCCCATGATTTGTTAAAAGGGTAGTCAGTGGTGTCACTAGTTCTCCCCTAAGTTCTTTTAGAATTCAGCCTCCATTGCTTTGTCCACCTTCAGTTTCAGGAGTTCTTTCAGGACCCTTTCTTCTGTGAATGGACTGGTATTGGCCCCTATCCAGAGGATTCTATTGTTTGGTTTAGGTACCTCCCCTCCTTTTCTTTTGTGAATACTGAGCTGAAGTATTTGTTCAGTATCCCTGCATGCATGCACACACATATGCACATACACACACACACACAGATACACACATGGATACATAAACACAAGCACACATGCTTGCAGGCACATACTTCTGTGCACACACAGATGCCCATCACCTTACTACTTAGACAGAGATGCGTTCATGCTCTGTGTCACACATAGCAGTGTACAACCCACTCCACAGAGATGCCTGAATATCCCACAATATGCATATCCATGCACACACCACTACAAATGCCTGCTTGCTCCACTACATAGATGCCTGCATGCCTGAGTACCCACACACAGATGCCCAGAATGAAACACACAAACACATCTGAAGTAACACATGCAGATCCTTTAACTGATACAACAGATTTACCCAGACAACCAGACCAGGCATCTAAGCAGAAGATGGCAGAACTAGAACAGGGAACTAGAACAGCAAATTAGGAGGCAGTGAGCCAGGGAAAAATTATACTAATGAGAGATTTCAATCTCTCAGACATAAGCCTGGAATACACCAATGGCAAAGATCCCAAAAGGCTTTGAAGTTTCTAGAAGTTATGCATTTCACACATCAGTATCCACACACAGTCATGAACTTGCCAGAACCAGTTTTATGGGAAGGTGGATATTGGCCAGGATAGAAGGAAATCTTAACTTTTGCACAATAGGCTACCTTTGTTGATCATCTGTCTGTCTGTCTGCCTGTCTATCTGTCTAGCTGTCTGTCTATCTATCTACCTATATCTATATCTATTATAGTGGTGTGGTAGCACCCCTATAGTTAGGGTCAAGTAGGGTGTTTAATGTTAAATGCATCACTTTGCACCATAATAGCTTTGGTCCCATTCAATGGAATTGCACAACATTGTGCATGCTCAGTCTGAGGCAGGTCTTTTGATTTAGCAAGTTTAGTGATGGTCAGATGTCTGGATTCTGAGTTCTGGATAGAGCAAAACGAGAAAAGTGAGGATTTTGCTGTTTTTGCTGTCGCCTTCAGCACAGAATGTTTGAAAATTTGTTCTGAAATTTTACGGGTAGAAAGGTCTTGCCCTAGAAAGGAATCTTTTTTGTTTGGTGAAACAATATTAATCCATTCCTGAGTTACTGTGTAAGGACTTGAAATGTTGATTCTAAGTATGCTCAGTAAGGTCTTTCATTTACTGTATACTGTATGTCTGATACGATAGAAGAATTTAGACTTAGCTTTTTCTCATGAAAGAAGGTTCCTATTTGTCAGCCAAAATTCTTCTTTTGTAAGAAAAATGCCTTCTTTTGTATGGCAGCCATCTTCAATCAATCAATCAAATCTTTATTTATTCAGGCGAACATCATTGAGCAAGGCTCATTTACAAGATGGACCTGATAAGGTCAAGGTTCAATAGTTGATACACAACAGATACATCATACACTTTATAAGACAGTTATACATACTGAGGAGAAATAATATTTATACACAATGATGTACAGTGAATTCACATGATAAAACTCGGTTACAGGAAAGTTAAGCTAATATTTACAGTATATACAGTACATACATATCCTAATGGGGCCATGTCAGACACACAACATAATGAATACTAGGATGGTGAAGATATTATTGGGTGCCATAAGATGGGGGTGCCTGTCTGGAAGGAAATGCCATACATGGTTTAGAAGTGAAATTTGTGAGGTGACAATTCTAGCTCTAGCAGTAGCAACTGCATTTCTCTGTGAAGAAGACTGTACAATGCTGTTTAAAGGATGCAAATGGAATGATAATGGATAGTTTTAGGGATTTTTGTAGGGTGTTCCATGCTATAGCTAAAGAATAGCTGATTGCTGCCCTCTCTAGCCTGGTGTGAATTTGGGCAATTTGAGCAGGATGATGTTGTTGCTTCTTAGGGCATAGGAGCTAGGAGTGGTCTGGGTGAAGCAGTCCAGGATATAGTTTGGAAGTTTTTGATAAAGCTCTGTAAATCCATAGTGCTGCATTTCTGCTCCTTCTGATATGAAGGAAACCCATCCAACTGCATCATAAAGAGAGCAATGATGGGTATTATATGGCAGATCTGTAATGAACCTTATTGCTCTATGATATAAGGTATCCAACTTGTGAAGGTAGGAGATGGGGCAGTGACTATGAAGGAAGTCTGCATAGTCAACAACTGATAGAAAAATGGCCTGGACTAACCTCATCTTTGAGTCTCTGTTAAGGAAGGGTTTAATCTATAGAGAAGGCCAAGCCTTTGGCGAAGCTTTTTAACAGCTCTTCTAGATAATGAGTGAAGTTGAGTCTGCTGTCAATCCACACGCCTAGGTATTTGAAGTTTTCAACATACTCCAGGTTTTCTCCAAGTATAGTGCATAGCTGGGGGAGAGTGATTGAAGAGGATGTGCTGGTGGAGTTTTGATTTGTGAACATCATTGCTTTAGTTTTCTTTGCATTTAACAGAAGCTTTTTCTAGTAGCTGATGTTGTAACAAGGAGAATTCTGTTTGTAGGATTTCACGAGCAACTGCAGATGAAGGGTTGCTGACATACAGCACAGTGTCATCAGCAAAGAGGTGTACTGAGGAATTGGTAAGGGTTGAATCAATGTTATTTATATAAATGGCTAAAAGGATAGGACCCAGAATAGAACCTGGGGATTCCTCTTGACAGTGGTTTTAATGGGGATAGGTCACCTTCAGCTTTTTACCTGCTGCGACCTACCGTGAGGTAGCATCCAACCATTTAAGGAGGGTGGATCTAGGCCAAGGAAGTGCAGGGATGAGAGTAGCAGCTCATGGTCCACAGTATCGAATGCTTTGCTCAGGTCCAGGAATACTGCACAGAGATTATTCTTTTATCCAATTGGTTTGCCAGTCATTTGTGACCTTGGCTAATGCTGTGATAGTGCTATGCTTGGCCCTGAATCCAGATTGAGCTGGATTTAAGAGGTTAGCATTGTCCAAGATATTCCTTAGCTGATTACTCACTAATTTCTCCAGCATCTTGGATAGCACTGGTAGAATGGAAATGGGCCTGTAATTATTAAGATCCATGGGGTCCCCTGATTTTAGAAGGGGACCACTTGGGCTGTCTTCCACATGTGGGAATAGAGCCAGAGTTTAGGGAAAGGTTAAAGAGGTGTGTTAGGGGACTGCAAGTACATGACACGCAATCTTTGAAAGAAGGGGTCGAGAAAGTCTGCTCCTGCACTTTTTGGTATCCAGATGCCATAATAAATCCTCAACTTGTTTCAACAGTATAGGTTTGAAGCGTAAAGGAAGAGTCAACTCTTTGATCACCAGTGTAATGGGAGCTTAACTGTTCCCTCAGCAGGTTAGCTGGAGAGGTGTCAAAGGCAAGGCCAGCCGTTGTGAAGTGGTTATTGAATGTGTCCAGGATTTCCATTTTGCCAGTGATAGGGCCATAACTGTTGTGTAGTTGAGTTGGAAGGGGTTGTTAGCATCCTTCCCCACCATACCCTGATGGTGCCCCAAAACCTAGCAGGATTATGGTAGGAGGAGTCGAGCTCGGCCAGGTAGAAGGCAGCCTTTGCATCCCTAACTTTCTTGGTGCATCTATTCCTGGCATTCCTAAAAATCATCCAATCATTTGCATTCTTAGTTTTTCTTGCCATTTTCCAGAGTTTGTCTCTCTCCAGCAGTGCAGCTTTGAGGTCAGCTGAAAACCAATGACAGGATGTGTTTTTTATTCGGATACTAGAGATTGAGGCATGGGTGTTGAGGGCATTTATTATAATGCTATTTAGCACCTGAGCTTTTCTACAGAATGTGCAAGATAAAACTCTTGCCAGTGTGGAGAGTAAGCTAGACCATGCAAATATCCTTCAATATTGATGTTTTTCTTGGATCTCCTCATGAGGAATTTTGCAGGATTTGTTGTTTTGCTGGTGGATCTCACCCCTGCGATGGGGCAGTGATCATTATATCACAGAGAAGCACTCCAGCGTGTGTGAATAGATGTGGTTTACTCACTAGCATGATATCAAGTAGTGTGCTGTTATTACTATTCCTTGCATTAATTCTTGTTGGTTCATTAATTAGCTGTGTGAACCCATATGTGTCACAGAATGATACCAGAGGTGTAGCTGCCAGGGTGAGCCAGTTGAAATTCAGGTCACCTAGAATAATGGCTTCTTCAGTGCTGGGCTTGACCAGGTTCCCAGGTGGGATAAGAGCTTGTGTTCAGCAGAGGGGGTCTGTAGCATCCAATTAGTTGACAAGCTGCTGTATTGGGGAGAGAGACTTTTAGGGATAGGCATTCAAACTCCTTGGGCATAGATGTTGCAGCAATACAGGATACAGCTATACCAGATTTTGCAAATATGGCTACTCCACCTCCCTTGTTTGGTGATCAGCTCTGAATAGCTGATAGTTAGGTAGGTTAACATCCCTGTCTGCTGTGGTGGGTTTGAGCCATGTGTCAGATACCACGAGAAAGTCTGGCAAGGTATGGGCAACCCAGGCTTGTATCAATGTAAGTTTTCAACAGACTGCATACATTAATATGCAGGAAACTGAGGCCTTTAATTGAGGTTAGGTCTGATGGAGAGGTGATACATTCAGGAGGTCCAGGGTTGACTTCCATTACCAATACAGAGCAATAGAAAGAGCAGGAGTTTCATGAGGGCTGCCAGTGATAGGGAGTGGGGGCTGTCTTTGATCCTCCTTCTTTTATTCTGTTGCCACTCTTTTTGGGGTGCTCCTGTGGGTTTAAGGAAATGTGTCAAGACACCAAGTAGCAGTTTGGTGCTTAGGTTTAGGGGATCTGTATAACCAGCAGTGGAGCCTTGATTGAAATACATGTGTGGTGGTATGTGTCTCTTTATGGTGATTATACCACTGTAGTCGATGCAGCAATGGTAGAGCATATGTGAGGGTTTGAGTGTCAGCCAAAGGGGATGGTTCAGAGAGACTGGGCGGATGGATCATTCTACTTTGTATGACAGGGACATCTTCTTTGTGGAACCCGATGGCTGATAGTGAAAGGAGTATCAGAAGTAAACTCCCCATTCTGAAAAGAGATATTGGTAGTTGGCTGTCGGGGAGTAGTGAAGTCGCTGGTTGGTTGGATCAGCAAGCGATTGTGACTGTCTGTTGGTTTAGAAAAATGCTGAGGGTGGGGAAGAGATTTGGTGGGAAGATGCCTATAAAGTAACACACAAGAGGGGAAGGGTGGGTGGGCAAAATTTTGCGCCTTTCCCGAGTGCTCCCTCACTGTTCCTCCTGGCCTCGCGGGTTCCCTGGTTCGGCTACAGGCCGCCGACCGCCCGCTGGTGGAGCTGCAAGCCACGCGCCAGCTGGGTGCTGTGGGGTGGGAATTGCAGGCTGGGGAGAGACAGAGAGGGTGCAACAGTTAATAAAGGCAGAAACAAGCATTCCTGAGTGTTACTGACTAAATCTGCACTACAAAGGACTGTGGGGATGCTGTGGCACCTCAGCATCTGGCCCACCTTGCACATGCAAAAAGGAGCTGTAATTACAGTAAAGAGCAATAAAATGGCAGTTTCCCTTGCAATAACAATAGTAGAAAACAGCACCTTTTAGGTAATTTAACAGTTAAGGGAAGGAGTGGCGCCTCAGCGTGCCTGGCCCACTGCTGCTAACAGGATCCAGAGATACAGCAGAATTCAAGCAAAATGACAGATTCCTCTACAGATGCATCACAAATTGAAGACAGATCTTTTGGGGATTTTGCAGTAGTACAGAGGAAAAAGAAAAAAATCAAGTCCCAGACAGATTTTGGCAAGGCAGGCTAGAGCATCTTGTTTTATTTTTAAAAAATTTGAAAATCCATAAAAATTAAGACCTGAAGAAAAACAAACACACAAATCTAGCTAAATGGGATCTGTTTAGCTATATTCTTGGGTTTGTTTTTGAAAAGACCCTAAAATATGGTTTTGGGACATCCCTAAAATTCTAGGTGGAAGGCGCAGAGAAAGGGTCCTGATTCTTCTTTCATGAGCCGAACTTCTTTAATGAGTTTCACAAAAGAAGACTCTCTGTTCATGAAAAAAGAGGGTGGGACTTATTTTAATATTTATTTCATGAGATGAACTTCTTCCGTGAGTCACAAAAAATTAATGAAGGCAGACTCTCGGCTCATGAAAGAAGAGGGTGTAACTTAATTTTTTTCACAGTTCTTTCATATGGTCATATGAAAGAACCATTGCTCTTTGTGAGATCTCTTGAAAGAACTCTCCGTGAGTGGGACTTTCTTTAACTATGAAGCCGCAGCTGGAGATGTGCTGCCAGCTACAATTGGAGCAGAGAGCTGCTGCTGCTCCTCCTCTGATTTCTCTCTCTCTCTCTCTCTCTCTCTGTCACTCTATCCCTGTCTGTCTGTCTGTCTGTCTGTTCTATCTATCTATCTATCTATATCTATCTATCTATCTAGCTAATCCATCTATTTTTAAATATTTGTTAAGTGGACTAGGTGCCCACCCCCAGTATCGCTTCTTTGTACTCCCTCACCTCCAGGTCACCTGCCTCACTTTCCAGTGTTTTTACAGTAATAAGTGGACCAGGGTGTCCACCCTCAGTACTGCTTCTGTTGCTTCTCCCTTCCAGATTGCCCACCCTTTCTCTTAATATATATATGGTAGCATGGGGTACCAAGTTCCTAGTGGTAGCTGTGTCCCCCTAAAATAAGGAAAACTGTCCTTCTGATCTTTATTTCAGTGTAACTTGAAAAAAGAAAATGGTCCCTCAGCAATCTGATCCCTCAGACCCTCACCCACCCCACCCAAACCCCTACTCAGCACCCACTATTCCACACATGCTCACCCACCTGAACATGTCCCATGACTTAGATCCACTTTCAAATCAAAACAGGTCTTGCTGCTTGACCTGGCAATTGCGATATGAGGGAAAAAGTAAGTCCAGTTTAATGTATTTCAATGAGGTTTGAACTTTTATTCATAACTCTGTCATTTTTAAAATATTTTATACCAAATTTTCAACATTGACTTTTGGAAACCCATCTCATGGACAAGGGTGGTGAAGTAAATAATAATACCCAACAGGATGGGCATTACTGGGATAATGAGGCCCGGCCGGAGGGCCTATAGCCCCTGGAAGGTCCGTTGTATCCATAATGCCCACCCTGAAGGGTATTACACTTAGATAATGGGTTAGAGATGGTATTTTGGGAAGAATGTATAAAAAATGCATGTATAAAAATAAGTAAAATCTAAGTAGAAGTAATGTTTGATGTAAAGTAGTTCCTATAGTGTGAAGTGCTGGAATCACCACAGGAGGTCGCTGCTGTGTATTTTTTTTATGCTGTTTTGAATTAGCTTGCCTTCCTGCTTCATGTCTCTCTCTCTCTCACACACACACACACACACACACATCCCAATTGAAAAACATCCGAGCAGAGAGAAATGTATACTGCTGATTTTTTGTGACAGATACTTCAGTTTTAATGTGATATGCCTTAGAAGTGTGGAAGAAGTATGTAGATGGGTTTAAAAGTGAGGAGATATTTCACAGGAGTGTGACAGTGAAGGGAAATGGAACATGGAAGAATGGGAGGTTTACATTACCAGAGGTGGAGCGAGCTGGGAATGTAATTATTTAAAATGTATGTTTTTTCGGGAGTGATGAGGAAGAGAGTGAGTTTTGGAGGCAGTATCGGGCTTTCGGTGGCATTTTAGTTTAGGAGTATGGTTGGGTTTGGTTGTGACTGCCTTCTCAGTAAGTTGATAAAAATGGCGAGTGGCAAGTTTCAGTTCCGAATGATCGAGCTGGCACTTTTTCTGAGTGGGCATTGTTAAGAAATAATGGCCTGGGTGGTGGTGTTTGAGCCAATCAGAAGTGAGTTTTACTTACAGCATTATCTAAATGATTCTAATCCACCGAAAGGTGATATTGTGGTTACTGTGCAAAACCACCTTAAGGGCGACATTTGAAAATGTTCTCTTCCTTGATCATGACGTGGGTCATATCATAAAAGGCGATGTTGAAACTTTGCTGTAAAAATACTAAAAAAAACAAAGTTATGATGTACACTGAAAATGTTCAATGCTCCTCATAACTTTGCTAATTTTCAGTATTTTGACCCCAGATTTTAGACAAAATTTTTTATTTTTACACCACCTCATGAATGTGACAGCTGTCATTTTCAAATCCTGGCAGACAAGTGTTTTGCACTTGTGACATGAAATTACATTTTGGTGGGGACTTGAGAAATTTCACCTAGTGAGTTCATGAGGTGATGTCATAAGAATACTATGTTGAGAATTTGTGGTCAAAATATAAAAAATAAAAATATTAGGAGCATAAGTTCTCATAGGTTTGGTATTTTTAATATTTTGTCCCAGATTTTGACCATAGCTATTTTTCTCACACCGTCATAAATGTAACAGCTGTCATTTTCAAATCCTGGCAAAATGTATTTTGCACCTGTGGAGGAAATGACATTTTGGTGGGATTGAACATTTTCTAACTGGGTTCATGAGGTGGGGTCATAAGAAGGCTATGCTGAAAATTTGGTGTACAAATATGGTAAAAGGTCCATGTTATGAGTGAACATTGAAATTCTTTTTGCATTTCAGCAGCCTGATGAACTCCACATTTGGCATAGGGCCCAGATGGCCTGCCCAACTGTATCTATAGCTGCACAGAAGCACAGGGCCCCTTCTGTAACCAGACAGATTCCTCACTTAGCACAGGGCCTGGAGGACCCTGCACATCTACATCTGTAGTCACATTTCTGCAGCTAGATGGACTCCTCTCTTGGTGCATAGCCTGGAGGGCCCTGTGCACCTGTATCTGTAGTCACACAGAAGTGAGGTTCCCAGAGGGTCCTGTGCTTCTGCACCCTGATGGACTTCACATCTGGCACAGCTATTCATGTCTGCACATGTAGCTGCTTAGAAACACAGAGTCATCTAGGTACTGTGCTTCTGCAACCTGACAGATCTTTTATGTAGGTCCCATGGGAACCTGCATGAATGAGGTTATAATTCCACTATCTGAAAAGAAAGGAAGTTGATTGCAAAACTGTGTTAATGCACTAGTTAGGGTTCAACTAAAACAACAAAAGTAGGAAATGTGGCATTAGGGTTTCCAAACTGTGTCAGCGATCTGCACAGGGGTGGTCTATAGACAACCAGCCCAGGAGGAAGAGACAGATAGGAGTTAATGCTAGCCATCCAAAAGATGGCAGACAAGGGGAGGTGGTGCTGGCTGGAGACTTCAATATTCTGGACGTGGACTGGAGCATCCCAGCAGTAGCATTAACTAGAGCAGATTTAGCCTGAACTTCCTTCAGGGTGCCTTTCTTAAACAACTGGTCATGGAACCAACTTGGTAGAAGGCAGTACTGGACCTTGTGCTCACAAATGGGGACAGTGTGCTGGGGTAACAGTTGGGGAGCACTTGGGAACAGTGACCACTGGTCACAGTGGTTTGAAATCATAGAAGCAGAACCAAACCACACAAAAACACATATCCTGGTTTAGAAGTGCAGATTTTGGAAAAATGGGGACATGCTTAAATGAGGCACTACTAGAAATGGAGAGGGAATCGGGTGGTGGAACAGTAAGCAATATTTAAAACAGGGATTACAAGAACAACACAATTATGTATTAAGCAGGCTAGCAAAGGAAAAGGAAGAGGAGGCCATTATGGTTTCCAAGGAGGTAGCAGAGAAAGTGAAAGCCAAAAATATCATATTCAGGCAGTACAAAAAGACACAGGCAGAAGGGGATAGGGAGAAGTACCAGGAGAAGCAAAGGAGGCAGGGAGGGCAGTAAGGGAACCCAAAGCTCAGACAGAAGAGCACACCGCAAAATATATTTATTTAAAAGTTTTACCAGGAATGCATACTGAGCGGACTACCACTCAATTCCAGATGCTACCTGTGGGTGGGGAGCAAGGAGTAGACACAGAGTGCACATACATATGTACATATATAGAGTACAAACAGCAATGCATAAGTACAAGACATATTTTGTACAGAAATATAGGTGGAGAAAGTTGATGCAATAGCTATACATTGACTAAGGATTATTTGGGAGATACAGTTAGACATGATATCAGAGGAGACAACACAGAGTATGCAACAACAGTGTGTAACCAATAGCATAAGTTTAGGTACAGCAACAATTTGTATAGAACTAAAAATAGGAAGTGCTCCAAACATAGCCTACTCAAGACCAGTAGAGATTTGCCAGATGGGGTTAGAGGACAAAACCTTTACAGGTACATAAGTGAAAAAAGAAGGGTGAAAGGAGGGATAGTGAGACTGAAGGGGAGAACATGGGCAGCATGGAGGATGACAACAGTAAAGCTGACATACTAATCAGATATTTCTGCTCAGTCTTTACTGAGGAAGGGAGGTAATGGGCTTAAAGGGAGTACAATGGGTGGGAAGGGCATGGAAATGGACACAAATCCCTTTACACAGGAAAGGGTCTTAAAGTAACTGGAAGGAATAAGAGTTGATAAGCGGTGGTGCCAGCAGGGGTGCACCCAGGGTCCTAAAGGAACTAAGAGAGGTTGCTGAACCTCTGGCAATCCTCTTTAGCCAATCACTGGAAACAGGGAGGTAACCAAAGACTGGAGGACAGCAGATATAGTCCCCTTACAAAATTGGGAACAAAGAGGAGCTGGGAACTATAGACCAATCAGCCTGACCTTGGTAGTGAGGAATATCATGGAAGCACTACTGAAGGAGAGATTGGTGGAACATCTGGTTGCCAACGGACTACAGGACCCAAGAAATCATGTTTTTCTGGGAGGTCATACCAGACCAGCCTCATTGAATATTTTAACTAGGGTGACAAGGAGGTGGATCAGAGGAGGGCAGTGGATGTGGCCTATCTGGACTTCAGTAAGATCTTTGACACTGTGCTACATAGAAGGCTGTTAAACAAACTAGGAAATATTGGAGTGGGCAGGACAGTAGTGTGGTGGGTGGGTAATTGGCTGGGTGGCAGGAGCACAGAAGGTGGTTGTAAATGGCTGTCACTCCACAGAGGAAGAGTGACCAGTGGTGTGCCACAGGGATTGGTGCTGGACGAACGGTCCTATTCAACATCTTCATCGGTGACATTGCGCAGGACCTAGAAGGCAGAATTTCCTGGTCGCTGATGACATGAAGCTCTGTAACAGAGTGGATGCACCAGTGAGTGTAGACAGAATGAGGAGGGACCTGCAGAAGCTTGAAGAATGATCAAGAGTTTGGCAGTTGAAATTTAATGCAAAAAATGCAAAATAACACATATGGGGCACAAAACCCTGGAACAACATATCAGTTGGGGGTGAGGATATAGCATGCACCAAGCAGGAAAGGGACTTTGGAGTTATCATCTCTGCTTACCTCAAAGTATGGGAAACAGTGCAACAAGGCGGCACTTAAAGCAAATAGGATGCTGGAATGCATAGACAGGGCATCATCAGCAGGAAAAGGAGGTAATAATTCCACTATACAAGACACTAGTGAGGCCCCACCTGGAGTACAGTATCTAGTTCTGGAGACCTTACCTATGTAAGGACATAGACAGGTGGAGAAGATTCAGAGGAGGGCAACAAAGATAGTACAGGGATTGCATCACAAGTCCTATAAGGACACACTAAAGGACTTGAATATGTACTCCCTGGAGGAGAAGAAGAGAGGGATATGATAGAGACATACAGTACCTTATGGGGAGGAACAGGGTGCAGAAAACACTATTTTCCAGTGAAAAAGATGTTCCAGAACTAGAGGGCATGGGTTGTAGTTGGAGGAGGTAATTCAGACAAAATGTGAGGAAGAATTTCTTCAGAGAAAGGGTGGTGGACAAGTGAAACACCCTGCTTGAGGAAGTAGTGGGGGCTGAAACAATCATGGGATTTAAGATTGCATGGGATAGCCATAAGAGAATCCTAGAGGTCAGGAGTAGGGCAACAGACTTCTAGAAAAACTTAAAGTGATCTTTCAAGCTGAAATGGGCAGACTGGGTGGGCCATAGGCCCTTATCTGCTGAGGTATCTATGTATGTAACTCCCACACCCCAAGCAGTAAAGGACAAGCCCACACAAGCAACCACAGACAGCCATCATCAGGTAAGACAGACAACATGCAAATGTTTCCAGATAACACAAATGCAGCAGCACTAATGTGCTACTTGGTAGATTTGTATCTGCGGCTTCATAAGCACAGGCCTCCACAGGCCTACGCTATGCAGTCATACCTATGCGTATGTTGTACAGTGTGTTCTGCAGACAGACGTTGATACAGAGCCTGTGCCTCTGTAGACAGAGGTACTTATGCATGCTGTATGAGGTGCCTTGATAGCATGATCCACTACTGCATGATTTTCTATGTGCAGCTGTGTAACTGAAAACCTGCTACACCCTTGAACAATTTCCAGATCTGCTGCTGAAACCATAGTACCCACATTGCAAAAGTACTTCCATCTGTGTGCTGGGCAGGCCCTTCTGGAGCCAGAAGTCAGTGTGTATGTCTTATACCCATGAGGGAAGAGGTGCCAGTCCTTGGGGCCTGCACTTCTGCAGACAGAACTACTGTTGCAATTTTTGCATCTGAAAACCTGCTACCCCATTGAACAGTTTCTAGATCTGCTGATGAAACTGTGATACTCACATTGCAACAGTACTTTCATCTTTGTTACAACAGATCTCACAGAGGCTCATGCGCTTCTGGAGCCAGAAGTCAGCATGTATGTTTTACAGCTGTGGCTGAGGAGTTGCATGCCCTTCAGGGGCTTATGATTCTGTAGACAGATGATCTATTGCAATTTTGGTATCATGGATTATGTGGCTTCACACTTCTGTAACCAGAGGTCAGTATGTATGTCTTACACCTGTGGCTGCAGAAGCACAGGCCATCAAGTGTGTATATGTTTACAGTGTGTATGAGTACCTGAGGCTACAAAGGTGCTGCTCATCATGGGCCTGCACTTCTGCAGAAAAGAACTCTTGTAATTTTGGTATTACGATTTATATTTGTGGCTGCAGGGGCCAGTGCATCTTCACATGAAAGCAGTGTTGTGATTTGAACATTATGGATTTCTATCTGCAGTGACAAGTTAGTCTGTATGTCTTGCAGTCTCCTTGCCACACATACAAATCCACAAAGGTAGTACATCAGTGCTACTGCATTTGTGTTATCTGGAAATAGTTGTATGTTGTTTGTCTTAACTGATGATGGTGGTCTGGGTTGCTTATGTTGGCTTGTCCTTGTGCCGCTTGGGGTAGGGAGATAGGGTTGGAAACCCCAATGCAGTATTTTTCCTACTTTTGTTTCTTTAAGTGGAATCCTAACTGGTACATTGACACAGTTTCTTGCAATATATGTATATATATATATATATATAGATATATCTAATATTAGTGTTGCTCGGCTAGTATCCTAGAAACTAGGATACTGACAGATACCTCAATTTGGCAAGATAGTTGCTGTGGTAGGATAGCAGTGCTATCTGATGATTGATTCTACCCTTTAGGATCCAATGCATGGGATCCCACAGATTTTGTGGATCCTGTGGATCCTAACAACAGATCCAGTTCGGATCCTAACTATCTGACCTAGAATCCATTACTGTCTGACCCTGGATCCTAACTATCTGACCTAGGATTCCTGGATCCTAACTAGGATCCATCACTATCTGAACCCAGATCCTAACTATCTGACCTAGGATCCCTGGATCTGACCTAGGATCCATCGCTATCTGACCCTGGATCCTACATCTGTCTTCGGTGGATTTCTGGTAGGATCCTCGTAGGATACCAGGACTGTCTGACAGATATTGGTAGGATCAACAAAAGCACTATCTGAGCAACACTGATCTAATACTGGTGTGGTAGCACCAGTATATTTAGGGTTGAGTGGAGTGGTAAGTTAAACCCAATTTTGTACCTTAGTAACTTTGGTGGCATTCAACAGAATAGCCTAAACATTTACATGTGTGGTCAGGGTTAGAGGTGGGAGAAGTGGCCAAAATTTGTTCGAGAAGCAATTCAAGAGAGTAATGTAGAATCCACAAAGTATCCGCACACGAAGCAGAGTACTTCGCTCATAATGAGGAATGAAGTCCATCGAGAACAATGACTCTGCATTATCTCAGCCTTCTCCCAACCACTCTGTACCAATTTTAAGGTGAAATACATAGAAATCAATGTACTTAGCATTACTGCCTTGTTATTGAGCTCCAAGGTGAATTTTGTAGTGATTCATGGGATTGCAGGTCATATGGGCTCTAGATTGTTCTGCACAGCCTCAGTTCTGTGTAGTGGTAGCTGGAGACAGTTTGCTCTCTGGGCTCTGCAATAATTCAAACCCTCTAAAAGCTGTTAAAAGTCTTTTGAACCATTTTTTTTTGCTCAAAATTTAGTACATCGATTGTAGGAAACCCTCCTGTGCTCATATCATCGAGTGTTTATTATTTTGTGTGGATTTTGAATGTCAATTTAGAACATTCATTCTGTGTACTGACAGACACTTGAAGTGTACTTTGGGGAGGGTTGTAGTGTGTGGTGTAGGTAGATTAACTGGGAGAAAAGGCAGTGTTTGTGTTTGGTTATATTTTTGTTGTATAACTGTGTTAATGTACACACAGTAATATTTTCAGTAATTCTTGACTTTTTGCTGATTGTTGTGGTGCAGCAGTGCATAATTTCAGTTTGTTTAAAAGATTTGGTTATATTACTGAAGTTTTTAATTTCGCATTACCTGTAATGTGTGTGAGTGTGTGAGTGAAGCACACCATGATAATCAGACACCTTTTATTGTGCCACAGAGTAATTGCAGCAGTGCGAACCTGCTATTCATTGCACCTGCGTGATATTGTACTGCTTGCTGGTATCTTGGTTTTGTACTGTTACTGCAGTGCACTGCCCACTCCCCACCCCCAACTGGCAAAGGTATTTTTTCCAGATTGGATTGTGACTTGTTAGCATTGGTTAAGGTGTTGTTTTGACTTTGCATCTGTATCTCTTCTTGGTTGAGCAGTGCAATCTTAACCTGTCTGTGCTTTTGCATCTGTTTAGTGCCCACTCTCCATCTGCAAGCGACAGTTGTTTTTTTTGGCTTCACACCCACCGCCCAGACTGAAAGTTCAGAAATCTAAATTTGTTTAGAATTTTCTTGGTGATCTTCCAAATGCCTGCAAACAGACATGCAAGCAAAGCTGTTTCTGCCCATGGCGCTGCTGCCAGTGTCAAGATTGTCTGTGGGCGTGGTAGAATGCAGAAGTGCATAGCTGATGTCAGTAGCGATTTCTCCATCAATGTTTTTACAGCGCAATCTGTAGCTTGACTCATAGTTGGAGGAGATGATGTTGTCCCAGCTGGTGGTGTTAGTGCAGTTTCTGCTGGCATGAGTATTGCTGCCTCAAGTTCCACTTCTCACCAGTTAACCATTTCAAAAATATAGTTGAGTCTAAAGCTGTGAGTGACAGTGTAGATGATGGCATACCCCCATTAACATCCCTATGGTAGTCGAACATGATTCTGATCCTGGTAATGATAACTCACAATGTCACATTTCTTCCAGTGCTGCTGAGGTCATGCCTTTGCCTGATTCAAAGTGTGGTGCAAAAATATCAGGTGATGATGGTGATGCTGTGGTTGCAACATATTCTCCACATGACAGCATCCAAGCTGAAAATGTGGGTGCGGATGATGTTGATGAATATGATGATGATGTCAGTGACTGCTGTTGGGAACCAGAGAAAAGAAAGTCAAGGTGGCTGTGTCTAGATCTGTTGATGTTAAATCCTCCCTCCTCAAAAAGTTTTGATGTATCGGTTCCTGTTGATAATGATGATGACCGGGGGGCATGATAGAAAATACCAAATGCCAAAAGGAATCAACAACATACAGGAGGGTAGCATCATCCAGAAAATGAGATGTGCATGAGGAAGGGCCCAACATTTGAAGATAGTGGGAGAAGGATCAGGGGCAACATCAGGAACTAATTTTCCACACAGCGGTGGTGGGTGCAAGAACAAAATAAAACTAATGATCAAGTTTTGATGGGACAGCAGCAGTTGAAACATCTCCATAATTTGTAGCTGGTGCCCCTCAGTTCGCTCCAACTGCTGCTCAGCATTGTCAAGACGATGGTTAACAGCCTCAACTTAATCCACATCAGGCCCAAACTGGCCTGTGGGGCAGAGTAGTTTGACAGGGTTGCCACCGTTACCTGCTGTGGGTTGTGGTGGTGGGCAGCCACTTGATCCATGGCCCTCCCGCTTCATACCACCATGCACAGGTGGATGTCGCTCTGTCCCCTCTTCCAGCAGGGCCAGCATGTGCATTACTGCCTTGTACTGCAACCTTGGCCTGCCACTGTACACAGAGGTGGTTTTACAGGTGGGTGTGCTGACCACCTGTGCCAAGGTGAGTTCCTTTGGGGCCACGACGCACCTCCACACCTCACAGACTACATTTCACTATTCTGCTGTCCCCAGGAAGTGTAGTAAAGAACTCCCACATTAATGAGGCATGGGGAGGACCAGGCACAGGCTTGGGGGTCCAGGTGTTGTTGGAGCCAGGGGTTGCTGCTGCAGTGAAACTCTCTTTCAAGCATGATTCACTTCTTGTCTGCCTGAGCATGTGACCTGCTGTGTAAAGCCATGTGATGTGTCTGGGCTGCCTGTAAATTCTCCTCCATCCTTAAAGGTGGAGTGAGCAATGCAAAGTCATTATTGCCATCATCACAAGGTGAAGTGGTGAAGTAGAGCTTTTAATGGGCACTTTGCATAGCCATAAAGTAATGTGAAGTGGTCTACTTCAAATCTACTTCTCTGGCAGAATTTAACCGCTGCATCTCTACACACACCTCTTTCTCCTACTACAAGATGAAAGTGAAACTCTCTTTTAAGCATTAGTCACTGCCTGCCTGCTGAAGCATGTGACCCACACCGTAAGCAATGTGATGTGTGGGCTGCCTGTGAATTCTCAGTCTGTCTTAAAGTGAAGTAAGGCAGAGTGAGCAACGAAAGTCATAATTAGAATGTGAAGTGGTGAAGTGGTGAAGTGAGGGTTTTAATGGGCACTTCGAGTAGCGAATATAACGGGCGGGGCCACTTTTACGCCCACTTCACGGGCGGAATTTAACTTTGCTGCATCTCTAGTCAGGGTAGCATAGCTGAGGTAGTGTCTTCTGAAATTGTCATGAAAAATATTAAACAGTTCAAGAGTTATAAAGATTTAAAGTAGGGTTTTGGATAACCTTTTGATATTTTTATATTTTTCCAATTGTTTAACCAGGTAAGACCTACTAAGCTGAAAGCTTGTTTACAGGTGCAACCTGAGAGTACAAGAAAGTTAAGTGACTTGCTCAGAGTCACACAGTATGCAAGTGGGGACTGGGATTCAAACCCAGGTCTCAGATTTGCAGCTCAGAGCCTTAAACCACTGCACTATACTGCCTCCAATAAAATGATGATATTGACTGATTAAGAAAAAAATTGATTGTGAAGGCTTACTTTTCATGATTTACTTGTGAGCAAAAATACTGATTGTGACAGCTGCCATCTTGTTTTATTTTATTAAAATGGTAAACGAGGCCAGTTTAGCTAGATTCTAGTGTTAGTTTTGTGGAAAATATGCCTGCAAACATGGTTTCTGGGTACCCAAAAGACATGAATGCCCAGCTGAGGAGTGGAGCCATTCACACATGTTCTCTGTAGAGAACAGCATGACTTTCTTGATTTTTGTAGCTGTAGCTTGAGTGCTGCTGCTGCTGGCTTGAGTGACAGCAGTGAGCTGGTGATTGCTGGGTATCTATCTATCTATCTATCTATCTATCTATCTATCTATCTCTATCTATCTATCCTATCATTTTTATTCTCTTCCTTCCTAGCTCTATCAGCCCTCACTCATTTTCCCCAGTGTATCATGGCCAGTGGCCACCAGTTATTATTCACAAAAAGCAGACCAGGGTTCCCAACCCCAGTGCTGCTGCCAACCCCTTCCCATCCAGGTTGCATGCCCTCTCATGCATTGTCAACACTGGGGTTCCTACCCCAGTGCTGCCATACAGAAACATAGATATTGACAGCAGATAGGGACCACTTGGCCCACCTAGTCTGCCTATTTTCCTTACCTACTATAACACCACAGACCCTACTTGATCTCTGGCTTTACCTCCATTCCCTACCTCTAAGGTTCTCTTATGCCTATCCCATGCATTCTTGAAGCCCAATACCATTTATGCCCCACCTTCTCCACTAGGAGGCTGTTCCAGGCATCCACCCTCTTTCTGTGAATAAGTACTCTCACATCACCCTGAGTCCCCTGTTCAGCTTCTAACATGTCCTTGTTCTTGAGCATCATTGTTTTCTGAAAAATGCTTCCCTCTTGAACTTACTTATACCCATGAGGTACATATTTGAATGTTTCTATCATATCCCCCCTCCTCCTTTCCTCCAGGGTGTACAAATTGAGGTCCTTCAGTCTCTCCTCACAGGGCTTGTGATGCAGACCCTGCACCATTTTGTTTGCCCTCCTCTGGATTGTCTCTACCCTGTCTATGTCCTTCTGGAGATGTCATCTTCAGAACTGGACACAGTACTCAAGGTGAGGTCTCATCAGTGATCTATACAGCGGTAATGCCACCGCTGGGCTTTCTCTGGTGATACCCTCTCATGCACTCTAGCATCCTACTAGCTCTCCCACTTCCTTGTCATATTGTCTGACCACCTTTAGGTCATCAGATATGATTATTCCTAGGTCCCTTTCATGTTTGGTGGTGGTTATATTAACCCCCTCCATTTTCACTCCACCCTGGGTTTCTGTGCACAAGTGCATCATTTTGCACTTTTTTCACATTGGAAACCTAGCTGCTACACCCTTTTTTATTTTTTATTTTATTTATTTGAGATTTTGGAATTTACAACCTTTGAGTCAGAGCCTCATTTACAAAGGCTCCACATCATAGGAAAATACATATGAGACATACAGAAGACACAGCAGTGTAGTACAATACATACAAGTGATATACAGTGGATAGTGCATTATGCATGTGAAGGTTTACAGTAACATTTGTTGTACTGCAGTGAGCAAAATATTTTGATACAGTGCATAGGGCACTATGCATGTGCAAGGTTTATAATAACATTTGTTGTATTACAGTGAGCAAAATATTTAGCCTATGCACTTGATACAGTGACGCAACTAAGCTAGGATATGCCAGAAATGCAGGCCTGATAGTGCATAATGTACAGTCTGAGGTAAGACTTTGTCGAATATCACGTGACTCAGTGGGGAACTTTGTGCAAATTGTCCCTTGAGCCAAAAAATGGGTCTAAAAACAGTGTGTGTGTGTGGGGGACCTATTATGGACAGTTGCATGTGCGGGAGGCCAGAAGGTGGTTCTTCAGGGTGACCTTGAAGAGGCCAAGCTTAGCATGGCAGGTGATTAGAGTGGGCAAGGCGTTAAACCAGGTGGGGGCCCTGATCAGGAACGATCGTTGTGTCAGGGTTGTTTTGGCCCTAGGGACAGTAATAGAGGATTTGTCTGAGCTGTAAGTGTTCATGGAGGAGGTAGAGGTTGCTAGGGCTGCTGATAGGCCAGGGAGGAGGGTTAGGCCAAGCAGAGATTTTTAGCAATGAGGCAGGCCTGGTATTGTACCCTTTCATCAAAGTTAGGAATCTGGGCAAGGAGTAGAGGGTGAAGGCTGTGTTATTCGGTCAGCAGCAGTTAGGAGTCTGCAGGCCTCATTGATCACTACTTTTAGGTGGAGGGACAGTTAAGGAGAAAAGGATAGCATTCAGGAAATATAAGGAAACACAGAAGGAGCAGGACAGAGAACTTTATCAGATAAAGCAGAAGGAGGCAGGGAAGGCAGTCAGAATAGCAAAGGCACAAACTGAGGAAAAGATAGCCAACTCTGTTAAGGAGGGATAAAACTTTTATAGGTACATTAGCGACGAAGAAAGACCAAGGAGGAATACAGAGACTTAATAAAGGGAGGGAACATGAGCAGAGGGTGACAGTGAAAAGCAGGGATGCTGAAACAAATATTTCTGCTCAGTATTCACAACAGATGAGGAGGGAGGTGCCTAAACCAAACAAGGAAAAACTCTAAATAGGAGGGTTGATATCAGTCCATTCACAGAAGAAAGGGTTTTGAAAGAACTCTTGAAACTGAGGGTGGACAAAGCAATGGGGCCTGATGGGATTCACCCAAGAATACTAAAAGGACTTAGGGTAGAACTAGTAACACCACTGACTACTCTCTTTAACAAATCATGGGAGGATGGAGTGGTACCTGAGGACTGGAGGAGGGCAAATGAGTTTCCACTTCACAAAAGTGGGAGCAGGGCAGAAGCAGGAAACTACAGACCAGTTAGTTTGACTTCAGTGGTAGGGAAAATGATGGAATATCTTCTGAAGGAAAGAACTGTTGAGTACCTAGAGGCCAGTGGGGCACAGGACCCAAGGCAGCATGGTTTCACAGCAGGAAGGTCATGTCAGACAAACCTAATAGATTTCTTTGACTGGGTGACCAAAGTAGTAGACCAGGGAGGGGCTGTGGATATGGCCTACCTAGATTTTTAGCAAGGCATTCGATACAGTCTCACACAAAGATTAATATACAAGTTAGCCAGCCTTGAGTTGGTCCCAAGGTGGCAGCCTGGATAAAAACTGGCTGGACAACAGGACACAAAAGGTAATAGTAAGCAGAGTCCACAGTGAAGAAAGGAGGGTAACTAGTGGGTACCGCAGGGTTCGGTACTGGGACCGGTCCTCTTTAATATCTTTATAAGTGACATTGGAGAGCACCTGGAAGGAAAGGTATGCCTCCTTGCAGATGACACAAAGATCTGCAACAGGGTTGATACACAAGGTGGGGTGGAAAGAATGAAAAGGACCAGGCAAGGCTGGAGGAATGGTCAAATACGTGGCAGCTCAGATTCAATGCAAAGAAGTGCAAGGTAATGCATCTGGGAAACAAAACCCAGGGAAGAGTACACAATGGGGGTGAGTTAATAACAACAACAAAAATCAAAAGAGACCTAGGAGTAATTATATCAGATGACCTAAAGGTGGGCAAGCAATGTGAGAAGGCAGTAAGGAGGGCTGGGGGATACTGGGATGTATAGGAGAGGCATCAACAGTAGAAAACAGGAAGTTGTTATCCCTCTCTACAGACAGTTAGTGAGACCCCATCTGAGTACTGTGTGCAATTCTGAGACCCCATCTCTGCAAAGACATAGACAGAGTGGAGGCTGTTCAGAGAGGGCAACCAAATGGTGCAAGGTCTGCACCAGAAGACACATCGAGGAGAGACTAAAGTAGCTTAATATGTATACCCTTGAGGAAAGGAGGAGAGGGGTAACATGATAGAAACTTTCAAGTATCTCAAGGGAATTAACAAGGTACAAGAGGGTAGTATCTTTCAGAAGATGAGATGTGCAAGAACAAGGGGCACAATTTGAAGATAGAGGGGACGGCTCAGGTAATGTTAGAAAGTATTTTTCTAGAGAGAGTTGTGGATGCATGAAACAGCCTCCCTGAGGAGGTTGTGGAGTCAGGAACAGTGGGAGAATTCAAGAATGCATGGGACAGGCATAAGGCAATTCTAGTTGGGGGCAGGAGGAAGTAAGCTGTTGATTAACTAGAATCTGCAGCTTATCCATCAGGTAGGGAAATGGGCAGACTGGGTGGGCCAAGCGGTCCTATCTGCGTCCAAATTCTATGTTTCTGTTTCTATGTTACCTATGGCTCTGTCATCGGCTGCAGAATATTCCAGCAGGCATAGTTGACTAGGAGAGTACCGATGATGTGATAGCTAACCTTACAATGTCTGGGGGAGGCAGGCTCTGAGACGATAAAGGAGCATAACTCTTGCATTGGTGGTAGATGTGAGGTGCTGATGTGAGTGTGGAAAGAGAGGGCTGAGTCAAAGATGACACCAGCGTACCTGTATGATGTTACCTGTTCCAGGGTGTAGTGCGAGCTGTATTGGATGGACATTTGGGCATTTTTAGTTTACTTTGATGGTGGGCGAACAGGAGGGTCTTTGTTTTTTAGATTCAGTATCAGCCTATGCTCAGTGAACCAGTGTTCCATCTGGCTAAAGGCAGACTGGAGAGGGTCTGTCAGGACAAATGGGTCTGGGTGGGAAGTGCAGATGACTGCGTCATCTGCATACAGAAGATTTTTTCAGTACACGAGGTAGGGACAACATTTAAAAACAAGCTGAAAAGTACAGGCCCCAGGATGGAGCCTTGTGGGACCCCAGAGCGGGTGGGGCATGAGCTGGAGATAGTGTTCTTGATCCTGACACAATGGTATCTGGACGACAGGTAACTGGTGAACCAATCACACGGTCCTTGAGAGAGACCCAACTGTGTGAGGGTGTTAAGCAGGAGGGATGGCTGACCATGTTGGATGCCTTGGATAGGTCAATGAACACAGCTGCAGCAATGTGCCTTTGGTCTAGGTCATGGTGCAGGTGGTTTGAGAACTCCAGGAGGGCTGTGGTAGTGCTATGCCCAGCCCGAAACCATGTTGTTCCTTGCATAGCAGGTTGTGCATATTCAGGTAGCTTGACAATTGGTCTGCTATGATTTTTCCAGGGCTTTGGAGAGTGGGGAAGAATGGAGATGAGGGTGGTAATTAACCGGTGATAGGGGGTCACCTCCTTGTGGACAGGGGTGACTACTGCTTTTTCCAGGCTGTCTGGAACTGTCCTAGACAGAGGGAGAGGTTAGAATAGCAGTGAGGGAAAGCAGTATGTCCAGAGTGAGTCGGAGCAGCTTAAGAGTCAAGTGGATCATATAGGGGCTGGTTCCATTTACCTTGACCCTCCTCTTTGTTAGATCACTATTCATTTTTCCATCCTCCCCAGAGTGTCTACCCTATTACAGATTTGTGTTATCTGCAAAGAGGCATACCTTCCCTTCTAGCCCCTCTGAAATGTCACTAATAAAGACATTAAAGAAGACAGGTTCCAGTAATGTTCCATGTGGCACCTGCTTGTCACCCTCCCTTCCTCAGAGTGAACTCCATTTACCACCACTCTCTATCTCCTGTCCCCAACCAATTTCTCACCCAGTTTATCAACTTAGGACCCACTCCTAGGCATCACAATTTCTTTATAAATCTCCTATGTGGAGCGGTGTTGAATGCCTTACTGGAATCTAGGTAGGTCACATCCAGTGCTCCACTCTGATCCAATTCCCTGGTCACCCAGTCAAAGAACTCTATTAGATTTGTTTGACATGATCTCCCCAGTAAATCCAGAGGTACATATCCAAGTTAATGCCTCAGTGATACACTCTTCAATGGAAGAGAAGTATGTCTCACTGCTTGTTGCCAAGATAATCTGTTGTAGCTTTCTTTCTTTATGCAGGCCAGAGGGGCCTGTATGAAGAAAAGAGACCATGCTTGAGCTTGATTGCTTAGGGAAAGGATGGACATTAGGTTGCCAACCCAAGGAAGACCTCACCACTGATTTGTCAAGACTCCACAGACCTAAAACCCTAATTTGTTTCCTTTTACTGCTTGAGAGGTGAAGGTGGGAAGTTAAGGCTGGTAACCCTAACACCACATTTCCTTCATTTGTTGCATTAAGCTGAACCTTAACAGGTTCATTAATGCAGTTTTCCCCTAAGAACATATATCTCTCTGTCTGTCTACCTATCTATCTATCTATGTATCTATCTACCCATCTATCTACCTATCTATCTATCTAGCTATCTATCCATACATACAAAAACACACACACACAGTGTGTGTGTGTGTGTGTGTGTGTGTGTGTCTATGTGTGTGTGCGACAGGGTAATGTACTATGACTGCTGTGAGGTATTCTAAATGCCATTGAAATTTTAAACAAAAATTCAGCAAGTGTCTAAAGTAAGTACTCTGACGTTAATTTATTTGGGTATAGGTCAAAAGAGCTAAAATAACCTGCATGTTGAAAAATCTCATAAGCAAAACAGCAGGAGGCAAGATAGCGGCAATGCATAACAGTGACTGCTACAAACAACAAATGTGCACAGGTAATCAGAAACTGAAGAGCACAACTCAGGGTGGGAGAGAAACCAAAACACAACTTATATTCTTTATTTAAATCTGTGTCCACCTCGTGTGTTCCGACACTTTTTGCGAAACTTGCCCACCACCCCCACGTGGGGAGCATTGCCTATACTTACCTTACATATATATATATATCTCCATCCACCTCCAGAATGTACAAATCACCACACCAATGAAAATAGTATTGGGAGGGGGTGCAGTGACCAAAAACACCAAAAGCAGAATGCCAGACTCGAACCCCAGTCAGTTCAACATACTACAACCATTCATAGCTTGTTACCCTATCCAGTACGCCACACTGCCAGCAGGCTGAATTGGACACACACTCACAAACACAGAGTCGGCCTGACTGAAAACAACTACAAGTATAGTGCTATAATGTCCACATTATAATTTCCCTGTAGCTGTTTTCACCTACACTATTTTCTCTGCACAGTTTTTACCGCACTCTTATTTCCATGTGCTCTTGACTGGATCCGATTTCTTTATTCATATATTAATGAATAAGAAATCAAAACAGTTCTTAACAAATATAAAACGTCCTCTAGCAACAAATCCCTGCCTGAATGCTGGCAGAGTGTGCAGTGCAAGCCAACAAGCTGTTCACAGCTTGAGATGGTGCTTAGCAACACAAGCATGCGTTAGCATGCGTGCATGCTGTCTGCCATATAATCGCCTGCTGGCGCAGAGCGCATTGCAGATTCAAGATAACTCAAGAACTGTTATTATTCCTTTCTGCACAGTGTGGTATGGAACCATGGGGCTTTGATAAGACACAACATTTACTTTGTTGTAAAAAACAAGCAGTCATTTCAGTGCTAAAAGCAGCTCAAAACGTGGTCTAAGATTTCAAAGTTTTTACAACTGTTTCTTCAGACTGAAGTCTCAAACTTAATAGATAACTAATTTATAAGAGTGAGCTGCAGACAGGTAACAAACACAAGCTTCTTGCTATGGGTAGTAAAAGGCAAATGTTTCAAGCAAACATGGAGCACTTGGGGTTCGGTGAAGGTGATTTGGCACAGTACTGCACAGAATTAAAGCAGACAATAAATTACATTTGGCAAGTCACAAAACGAATATTAAATAATTACTTTCCATCTTTCAGGCAAAGGTTAACAGAAAAAATTTGCAACAGATTTAAACATTGACAGTCATCTTAATGGAGGTGTTTTGTGCATTTCCCAATATGATTTCTTTAAATTCATGGAAACATTTTTGTCAAGATCTTCATTATATAATATAACTGTAATTGTTATCATTTATTTTTAAGGCTTGAATAGATGAACAAAAGGTACCCCCTGAAGAAGCCAATTATTATGGTGAAATGTTGGGGCAATCTGTATTGAAATAAATGGAATCAGAGAAACTAAAAGCATTTTGTGAAGAGAGTTTCTTTGAAAGCACCACCTCCCATTTGCAAGACTATCGGGAAAAGTGCTTTGTGTTCTTTTCCTTCAACATGGACATCACCAGGCAAGGGCAGAGGGACCTTGGTTTAATGCCTCATCCAAGGGACAGCACACTCCAGCAGTACAGCACCACCCTGATACTCTACTCAGCTGCCTGCATTTGGGGTGAGTCCAAGTCCAGATGTCAGACTAGAACCCACAACCTTTTGGCCTAGAGGCAGCTGAGCTATGGTTACACCCTTGTTATGTTAACCCATAAGCAATCATTTTTGCTGGGTCCTGATCTTGTTTTACTGTGGGGACAATTTACAAGAACAGCAGACTGGCAGCCAGACTAAAGAAATGGCAGTATACACAAGGTCCAAGTTCAAAGTTGGTGGTGCCTGTTCACCACTTGTCCCAGATGATGTCACACTATGCTTATAACAACCTGAATGCACCAATTGCATTCAATTAAACAGTCTTTTTATACGTTTTAAGTGTGGTCACAGTGCAACTAAATTTCAGTTAATAATCAACTTTTTGCAAGCTGAGAGCCGTGTCAGCTATGTACAATGTTCAAGAAATGTCAGGTATTGAAAACAAATTTAGGGATCATTATGATAGAATTCCTTTCTAATGGTGCTAAACTTAATAAAAAAAAAAAAACCCTGAATTTCTGAATCCTTCAGATTTTACAGCGTGTCTCTCTTCCTTGAATTGTAAAATGTATTATTTTACCCACTGTCTCACCCTCCCTCTTGTAGCTCAGGCATTCCTTTTCTTTATGTTGCTTTTTATTTTACAGTTTATTTTTATGCATTCTTAACTGGCAGCCTCTCTGGGTCCCTGGCCCATGGCTGTCGTCTCAGATCAGTGCTGCATCAGCCACACCTGAAGGGCAATCCCTCCATTGGCATGGCCCAGGCAGATTGGTCATTGTGGGATTGGGAGGAGCCTGGGGGCAGCACTATGATATCAGTGCTGCATCATGGGTGGCATCAGCAGCCCTTCTGCCATGTGTAGGCCCAACCACCACACTAGTGTAAGTATGCTATCCCATCTGCTGCTGATGGACTGATAGGGTGGGGGAAGCTTATTATGCTGTATGGTCACCTGTGATGTCAAGGATACCCATGATCTGCAGGAGGTACTTATGCAATGTGATGGGTATCAGCCTCACCTTAGGATGGGACAGTCAGGTTGCATCAGTAAGCCTGGTCTCCAACATGAGAGCACATTGCACTCTGCTGGCACAACCCAGCTGGGTTATCCACATATTTTTAAAGACATTTTTTAATGTAACAACTCCTACCTGTGGTAGGTGGCAAGGTTATTACTAGCAGTGTCCGTCAGAGCACGGGTGCCTTGGCACCGCCACTCTATCCTTAGTAGTTGAGAGGCAACTATGAATGGGGATATAAAGGAGATTTAGGTGGACAGGAGCCAGTTCTTGCTTGAGGGTTATGAGTGTAGAGAGGTGCCCTCCTATAAAGACATGAAAGCAGCAGTATGGTCCATTTAGGATGACTGGAGGGGCCTACCAAGCCTGCTATGGTGGCATGGTGGTAGGTCCAAAGTGGCATGGGCCCTCTGGCCCCTCTGCCTGTACAAAGTAGGGGATGCCTTGACCTTGCCCAGAGGTGCCTGACAGGTGCTGGCTGAGGAGGACTCAGTGGCTATGCCTTTTAGTGGGCCAGATCAATTTGTGGCCTCATGGAGCAATATGCAGGTAAAGCATTAAGTAAGCAATAAGACACAATGAGGTGTGGGTTATGGCCTGATAAGAGCACACCAAGGTGCGTTATGAGGCATGATGTGCTTGCACCAAGTGCCTTAGTGGAAACATAGAAACATAGGACCTTGATGGCAGATAAGGACCGCTTGGTCCACCCAGTCTGCCTATTTCCCTACCTGTTGGATAAGCTGCAGATCCTAGTTAACCAACAGCCTACTTCCTCCTACCCCACACCAGAATTGCCTTGTCTGTCCCATGCATTCTTGAATTCCCTACTGTTTTGAACCCACAACCTCTTCAGAAAGGTCATTCTATGCATTTACCACCCTCTCCATAAAACAATTCTTCCTCACATTTACCCTGAAAATGAATGTCAATTACTATCAATTAGTACTGGGAAGTGCCCTTATCAGGCCATAACCCACACTTGGAGTGTCTTATTGCACTTATAAAATGGGTCCTCCAGTAAAAAAGTTAATTAAAAACACATAAAAAAACTGTCAAAAAAATACAGTAAAAGTTTGATCATATCAACAGAAAATAAAAAGGTAGTCCTTGTCATTGTTTTGCAATGGAGAAACTCACTAGAGGATAGTGGAGTCTGTCTGCTCCCCCAACACACACACACACACACACACACACACACACACAAAAAACACCGTACAGTGTGGTTTCATTTATTATTATTATTTTAATATTTCTTAGTTTGGCTGTGTTTTCAGTTTTAGTCACATTTGGAGCAGGTGCAAGTGTGTCCCCCCCCACCACTCCACAATCCAGCACAATATGATTATTTTACAGTTTTTTATTATTATTTATTTTTTTTACATTTCTTACTTTCTCACTACTTAGTGATTACTGATGGAGTGCGTAGCTGATGTTACTGAAACCAAGCGGGAGGCGAGTGTCTCATATTGGCTGCCATAGTTAGTAATTTTGCTTACTAATGCTTCCCGAAGATAGTGCTGGTGTATGAGCAATGCTGATCACTCCATTTTGAAAAGAGAGTTAAACTTGGTTGTTAAATCTTAAATATCATTTATTTATTTTATTTTAGTTATTACATTTTCGGAAAATTACCTTTTAGTCAGGGACTCATTTACAAAGGCTCTGTGTCAGTGATGCAGAGACAATAGGTACAGTTTACAAAGGTCATTATACATTCAGCAGTAATAAAGTAACACAGCAATTCTTAGGTAGACAATAGAAGTTACATAGTGGTACAATGACACATTAAAACATTGCTACAAGGTTATCACGTAATGCTGAGAGTGAAAAAGAAAATAAGTATAGTATAATCAGGAGATTGCAGAAGTATAGTATCAGTGGGGGAAGGGGGAATCTGGATGGTGGTCCTTTGTTGGTATGGAGGGAGGAGAGGTGGGGTCACAGGCTGAGGAAATGGGCAGGCAGCTAAAAACAGTCTCAAGTACTGGTGGTGTGAAGATAGTCCAGGGGGTCTTAAAAGTGCCAATCTTTTTTCTGACATAATGGTGCTGGGGAGAGTTGGTCCAGGATGGGGCACGAATGAAGGAGCACTGGTAGAGGGAGGTGCGACATCTGGGGATGTGGAGGAGAAATCTGGCACTGCTCGAGTGTTTCTGGTGACCAGAGCAGGCTTAATAACGTCTGTGAGGCTGGGCGGCCATGCCAGAGTGATTTTCTTGGCCATGAGACAGGTCTGAAACTCAAGTCTATCATCAAAGTTCAGCCAGTTTGTAGTGCTGTACAGGGTGCAGGTATGGGCGATTTGGTTGTAGCCTAGAGTGAGACAGCAATATTTGTTGAGGATATTCTTATCCTATTGAGAGAGGTGGTGTCAGCTGCTCCATAGATGAACATCCTGTAGTCGAGCAGAGAGAGTATAGGGAGGAGACTGCTACCTGGAGGGCATCTGGGGTAAGGCAGTGTTTGTACCAGTGCAGGAGGCCAGTTCTACTGTTGATGGCAGAGGAGAGATGGTGGATGTGCTTGTGGAAAGAAAGGAGGAGTCAAATGAAAGCCCAGATATTTGAACAGGTTGATCAGTTCAATTGGGGTCTGGTGGGTGTTATGTATGATGAGATGTGCATTTTGAGAGGGTTTTGGAGGTGTGTAAAGGTCATGACTTTTGGTTTCTTGTAATTTAGGACCATCTCCTATAGAGAGAACCATTGTTTGGCCTCTGTGAAGTCTGGAGTGCTGGAGAGCAGTGGGGTCGGGGTGTGAGAGAAGAGGATAGTGTCATCAGCATATAACAGGAGGTTGCCAAGCAGGCAGAGGGCAGAGAATTGAGGTAGAGGGTAAAGAGAAGAGGGCCCAATATGGACCATTGGGTCTCCCAGATCTAACTGGCAGGCATGATGAGAGGGCCCTCAATCCTAACCTGTTGGGACCTGCCAGCAAGGTAATCTGCAAACCAGAGCGGTGTCCTGGGAGAGACCTAGTGGCGGGAGTGTATTTAGAAGCAGATCATGATTGACCGTGTCGAATGCCTTCGACAATCCACAAAATTGCACCAGTGAGGTGGCCTTTATCCAGAGCAGAGTGCAGGTGAGAGGAGAATTTGATTAGGGCAGTGGTGGTGCTGTGCCCTTTATGGAAACCGTGTTGCTCTTTGCAGATAAGATTATGTTTGGAGAAGTTTCGTGTGAGTTGGTCTAAAGCTATATATTCCAATGCCTTGGGGGGAGGGGATGGATATGGGCGATAATTATCAGAGCGGTGGCTTGCCACTTTATTATCAGGGTAATGGTGGCAGCCTTCCAGCATGTGGGGAATATGCCGAGGCAGAGGTAGCAATTGAGGATAGAAGTGAGTGGGACTAGAACCTCCTGAAGGGTGAGTCGGAAAGTTTTAGGTCCAGGAGTCACCACTGAACCTAGAGTTGCCAATTGCTTTTACTATATAAGGTCTGGCTTCCAGTGGGGAGAGGGTCTTGAAGTGAAAGGGGGTGTTGAGGGGTGGTGTGGGAAATCGGCAGGAGGTGTGTCAGAAAAGTTGGTGGGAAGGACATGGCTCAGATCAGTGAAGGGTGATTGAAGCTTCAGTACTCAGTTTGGGATCTAAGGCAAGGGTATCATTTACTCCAATCAGTGAGGGATGGTCTTGGATTTACCACTAAGGTCTCTGATATTGTCCCAAAACTTATGACCAAAGCCCCAGGAGGATGTGACAGACAATTTGTAATGGGTGGCTTTGACTTTTGTATGGCTCAGGTACATTTGTTCCTTGCCTTGTGATAGCGTTGATGGTCGGCAGGCCTGCCCATGTCAAGGGCAATCTGCCAGAGGGCATCCCATTTATGCATCGATGCTCAGAAGATGTTGTGAGATCCAGGGGGCAGGGTTACCTCTGATAAGAGATTTTGTGCAAGGTGCAACCTTATCACAGGCATGGTTGAATATGTGTATAAAGAGGTTGAGGCCAGTGTCGACATCAGGGCATTAAAAATGGGAGACCAGTCCCAGTGCTTGAGATAGAGCCTTAGGTGCTCGAGGTTTCCCAGGTTTCAGCTTACGAGGTGCATGAATTTGGGGGGCTTGGGGTTTCCACAACCAGGTGCAGAGGATAGGGAGTGGTCACTGAGAGTGTTGGGGAGGACTGCGAAAGAGAAATCCTGTGAAGGCCATTTGTAAAACAAGATCAAGGACAGTGGCAGTGCTGGTGGCTGAGTTTTTAGCGAGTGAGGGTATTGACCACCTGTGTTATGTCCAGGGCATCAGTAGTATCCTGGTAAGGAGCTGCTTCTTGGAGAGCCAATTAACATTGAAGTCTCCTAAGATAATGCTCTCATGTTTAGATGGTAGAAGAGAGGTAGTTCAGGATGGAGTGGGAGGCCTGTTTCTGTTTTCTGGGTGGGATATAGGCAGCAGTGAGATAGATAAGGAGTGCGGTGTTCCCAGTGGATGCTTTTATGGTGATGGCCTGGGCACCATGCTCCAGCCAGGGATGAGAGAGACTGAGCATTAAGGGAGTCCCTTATATATGGCACAGCCACCACCTCGTTGCCCTGTCTGTCTGTGTGGAAAAGGGAGAAGCCCTGAAGGGTGACAGCTGAGTCTCGGGTGGAGCTGGATTGCCAGGTCTCAGCTAGGGCAGGATGTCAGGGTGGTGTTGGGCCATCCGACACTGCAGCTGTTGAGCTTTTTGTAATCTCAGATGTTCAAAAAGAGATGCGAAGGCTGGGGAGGGGAGCTGTAAGTTGTGCGGATGGCGGGTCAGGGTTGGGGTGTAAGTTTCCTGACAGGAGTAGTAGGAGTAAGGGTGCTCTGTGGAGGGCAAGCAGGGGAGATCTCGGGCTGCACCCAAGCAAAGGTGTGGAAGAGAGTTTGCTAGGGGAGGTGAGGATGGGGAGAGTTAAGATGAGGGGTGCAACCAGTGTGAGATGGCACAGTCCAGGGTGGATTGGGAGGGCTGGGCCATGATTGGAGGAGGTGGGTGTGGAGTGTGGGTGATAGTAGTATGCGTTAGGAGGGGTACCAGGTGGGGAGAGCAGGGCTAATGAGGGACAGAGGGGACAGTGGGTGATGGAGCAAGGCAAAGGAGGAAGACAGGGAGAAGGAATGGAGAACATGTGGCTGTGTGTGTTGGCAACAGGGCATGATGGGGAGGTAGTCATGGGCCGGGGGAAGGGACAGGAAAATGCTGGTTAAGAGTTGGACATATAAGGAGGATAAAAGTACATTACCAAAGATGGGTGACAAAATGGTAGAAGTCACCACCTATAGAGCCAAAGGTGCAGGGTTCAGGACTGGGGTGGGGTGAGTTTAGAGATGGCAAAAAATAAGGAGACTGGGTAGAAAGAGCAGAGAAAGAAGTGGGGAGCTAGAGTGGATTAGATGAATTAGAGAGGAGACAATAACTCCTAGTGGCCAGAAAATATAATGGAAGTGGGGACTTAATGAAAAGCTGGCCTAGTCATGTGACAAGTGACACCCATATAGGTGGAGTGGACTCTGGGTGAGAGAGTGGCTGGGGTGTGAAGTCAGAGGTGGTTTTTATTATCCTTGAAAGCCATGCTGTGGCAGCACATGCAATGATCACTGGATTGGGAGTAGATAAGTAGCAGACATGAGACTTTGTTTTAAATGAAGAGGAAAGGCACACAAAAGTTTCCATCCAGTGGCGTTGCAGGTGTGGCCATGATGCAGCTTTCACATGACAAGGAAACTGGCTCCTCCATCAGGTCTAGGCTGGCTTGAGTGTTTTGCTGAGGGTGGCACAGTAGACACCTTTTTGTTGTGGGGTCAGGTTGCCACAAGTACTGTAGTGCTGGTTGCAAAGTTATGTTCTGATAAGGACACAGCTGGATAAGTGGTTCAGCCAATCAGATTTTGGACATTTTGTACCCATTTTATACTCTACAGTAACAGGGGTCTAAACTAAGAACATAAAGGTTAAGTGCTAAGTGAACAATCCTCTTTACTTCCCACAGTACATGAAATTATGGTCCAGTGTGACTTCCATATGTAAAACCGAAAGCAAATAATGAAACCAGGAGTAAAACTGTATCACTGCAGCACTGTCATAGTGGGTGTGTGGGAGAAAAGCACAGACAAAAAAAAGTAGGTGCAAAACACACCAATGTGTATATTTATTTATAAGGAAAATAAAATAAAAACTTACAGAAAAAATAATAAACAAGCATAATACAGTTAGGACATAGCTTGTGTCCCACCCTTTGTGTTTCCTCAACCTCTCCCAAAGTTGAACTGATCTGCCTCTAGACTGGAGAGTGGATCTTGTATACAACACTGTCACATGGTTGTGAGGCTCCATCCCTAGTCTAATACAAATTGTTTCTAGCAAAAAAATAGTAATGATGCATAAAATAATGAAGAGCAGCTATAATACTTTATAATGGTGGTATTTCATAAGAAAAGAAAGCAAATACAGTTTTACCAACATTTCCATACAGTAGCTCACCCACCTACTGTGAGTGACAGTTAACCCAGGATAAAAATAGTAGCATAAAGAGGCATTGGCCCCTAAGAGAAGACCTGCAGAGAGAACACCCAGGTGAGCTACCAGAACTACAGACTAAAGAAACATTTATGTTTGTCAGAATTTCTAGACAATATTTACATAATTGCATTCACTGCTACAGCTTCAAAAAAAAAAAAACAACTGCAAGACTTTCTAGTTTACAGCTGGTTTTTCTGTTGCTGATATATATATATATATATATATATATATATGCAGGACTCTTGTTTGCAGAGGGCAACATATTTTTAAAGCAGGCAGAGCGAGCTGAGCAGTCACGGAAGAGTTTTCTCATGCTTTCAGCTCATTTAGCATGAAAACCGTTCGTTGCACTGCTCGCTTAAAGTTTCTGTTTACATTATTTTGCTCTGCAAACCTGAAAGTGTTTTGGTGCCAAGAAAACACTTGCAGGGAAAAAACTAACAGGAACAAAAGGAGAAGGGCTCCTGCTATTTTATTACAATGTTTGGCATTTTAACAATTCTTGCACTAATTTTAGACACTTCCACGGCTTTGTTAAAAGAAAATAGGAGTCAACATCTACCCAGGAGATTCCTAATACAGCTCACAGGGCAGAGCTTACACACAAGGCAGTACTAACAGCAGCAAGTCTACTTTACAGAAAACGCTTGTTTTTCTTTCTTTTACAGGTTATACAACTTTTAGCATATAAGGCACTTGTAAGGCAGGACCTCAGGCTATTTTTGAGAGGAGCCAGGAAGATTACAACGACTTCCTCTCTTTACAGGGGTTTAAAACAAGGTGGATTTTGCTTATTTCTTTTAGTCCTGGTACTGGGATGCAAACTAGCTTATTGTGTCCATCTTTAGACAACCATTTGCAGCATACCCACAGAAATTAGGTATATAAAAGAAGGGAATATCTGAGAAGCTGCTTTTACTAAAGCTGCGATTTACAATTCGGCAACTGCGAGCGCTGCGATCCTGAACACGTTCATGCAGGAAAGCACAGAAGCGCTTCACAACACATAAACTTGTTTTACAGAGTGGAACTGTGTTTGCAGCTCTGCAATAAGAACTTCTTTTATTTTAACACTACTGACATGACAGCCAGTTAAATGCAGGTGAACCTGGCAATAGCCTGCTGCTTTCCTGGAGAGAGAGAGAGAGAGAGAGAGAGAGAGAGAGAGAAGAACAGTAGCATAGGTGGCCTGCCTACAGACAGTAAAGACCAAGACAGAAAAGGGTGCTGTTGCACAACAGACTTTCAGGATGAAAAAAATGACAGTACAGAGTCTCTTCTCTCAGACTTGCCTCCCAAGTCGGGGGTGGGGTGTGGGGATAGCTACCACAAACACTTTGAACAAATAATGATACTGAACTTCATCAGATGCTTTCTCCTGATTCAGGTGTAATTGGGTCTTCATGGACGTTACACTTTCACCCCTGCCTTGCTGTGGCTCAAATAAGGTTGAGGATCTGGGTTCTTAATTTCATAATTGGGGGGTTGTATCAAGATATTTTTGTTTTGCACAGTGCCTCATCCAAAAGTAGTTAAGTTGGTCTGGTGTCAGAACGTACAACCCTTGAATGGAATGCCTCCACAGTTTCCACACAAAAATCACAGTGCAACCTTGAATATGTTCCTGGTGTTTCAAAGTCCTTCTTCTGATGCGTCTGGAAACATTTTCAAGGTTGTTTACTAATGAGTACACTCTTTTCTTAAACATATGGAAGTATTATTAGAATAATGATGAATCTTATTATGTCATGTCCAGCTAAGAATGCATACAGAATGGCAGCAAGGAGATTAGCTCCCACAGCTGCAGACGCTGGGATTATTCAAGGCCTTTTACATACATTTCTGTCTGTCTTTGCTTATCTGTTTCTTTTGTATACAGCCCTGCCATTCTGCATGTACTGTTGAATTGTTAGAATAGTTTTCTTGCAGAATTTGTTTTTATTACAATTTTTAGTTATTTTGTCCTGAGCTGACTACCTCTGAAACTGTAACTTTGAAGGTAGATATAAACAAAAGAAGCATGGCAACCCTTATTTCTTTCATTTTCTGTATTCCCAATCATATTATAGCTATCAAAATATGTTTTATGAAAATGACATGGGATTAAATGGTTTTACACATGAAGACATACAAATATTCCCCATTTTGGGAATGTTAGTTCAAGAGGGCGTCATAGTATTTCTAATTTACTCTTTATTTTGCATTTATAGAAAAACAAAGCAAACATCGTGAAAACTGATGTGTCCTTGTGTCACTTTTCTTTTACACTCATGTTGACACCCAAAACAGTGACATAGTATATGGTTAGCCTTTGTTCTGTATTAAAATCAGCCTGCTCAAAATCTCTTATAATGTATGGGGCTTATTACTAACTGAAATCAACAGATTACAACCTTGTTATGCCATCATTTTGACATCACTCTGTTGTTAACCTGTTGTTAATCTGTGCTGCAGACCTGGAGACCTAGGTCTGAATCCCACATAGCCCCCACTTGCATACTGTGTGCCTGAGCAAGTCACTTAACCCTTGTGCTCCCAGCTGGCACCTGGAAACAAGCTTCAGCTTAGTGTGTCTTTCCTAATTAAACAATTTCCCTTTCTGCTTTCCTTAACCCTTCTTGAGTATGTCATATTAATGATATACAAACGGAATACTCCGAACATTCAATGTTCCGTTTTGAGAAAATGTTTAAATTGTTGGTAATAAATTAATTGATTTGCACCAGGCTGTAGTGATGAATAGTGTTGCAAAGAACACACAGTAAGCATTGTTGAGGAATCGTCCTGCATGATTTATGACTGTAAGATAAGAATTACTCAGAAAAGTAATTCAATCCACGATTACACAATCTTGGTAACCCATACACTATAAAAATATAATGTATGGTCTTTAGTTAATAACTGCACTGAAAACACACCTTGAGGCTGCCATGACATCTCAAAACCTCTGAGCTATGCTCTCAGGGTTTAAATTATGTCATGGCAAACTCTGAAGTGTTTACAGTGTGGTTACTAACCAAAGATCATACATTATCCTCTGTTTAACCATATAAAATATCACCCATTTGGACTGGTTTCATAAAGAGGAATTAAGTCTCACCTTTTAATTTAAAACATACATTTGTCAATGCCAAATGTTTACTTGCTTGTATTTGTTGTGTAGCTGTTGGTATCAATAGTGCAGGAGTGATAAGTAACAAACTAATAACACAAGTTATAACAGTGAAATTGTAATTATTGGGAAATGAAGAGGTTCACAAATAAATGTCATTTTCTTAGATTGTTGCCTTGAGTTTTCAAAATACTACTATTTTTTTTGCCCCAGCATATGAACATGAGAGGGTGTGATTCACAAATGCAACCCAAAATTTTGTTTTGTGTGGGACTGTGGAAATAAGTTTTGGAAGGAGATTTGACAACATCTGCCAAGTTCATTCAATGGAAGTAAAAACATGAGCATGTTTAAAATGTGGGATAAAAAGGAAAAATACTGAAAAGTTATGAGCAAACATTGAAAAATACCAGTGTTCATCATTTTGTTTGTTTTTTCAATGTTATTCAACATAGTCTTTTATTATACCACCTTATGCACATGACAGGGCTCATTTATGAAATCTATCAAAGGAATCTGAAATGGTATTTTGTGGCACAAGTGTGAAAATACATTTTGGGCAATGACACATGTTATGCTCATGATGTGGGGTACAAAACTAGCTATGCTGAAAATGTGGGGCAGCAATCTGGTAAAATAGCAATGGAAAGAGTAAACATCGAAGAATTTTAACATTTTCATAACTGTCATTTTTTGAGTTTTTACTGCACATTTCCAGTCTTTTTATTATAACTTTATGATCAAACACATGGATTTTTAAAATCTGTCTGAAAGTTGATTTCACAGATCAACTGTGAAAAACTGTTTCAGAGGGATTTGAAAAGATTACACCTGCCTTGTTCATGAGGTGGGGTAAAAATGCTATGTTAAAAATTTGGGGTCAGAATCTGGAAAAAAGTGAAGTTATGAGTAAATGGTGAAGAATTTCAGTGTTGTTTCTTAACTTTGTTGTTTTTAACATTTTGACCCAAGATTTTGAACATAGTCTTTTTATTGCCTACCTTATGATCAAGAAGGGTGAAGTTTATGCAAAATGTGATTTCTCAGAGTGGCTGAAAACACATTTAAGGTTGGATTTAAAATAACATTTTACCTGCCTGGTTCATGATGTGGGGTTAAAAAAGCATGTTGAAAATTTGGGGTAAAGATATTAAAGTGATAAAGTTATGAGTGAAAGTTCAAAACACATCAAAACGCCATAAACCAAACTTATCTGATTTTCAGTCACTTCCCAATGGAGCTCAGAAGTAGCAAAGCATTTGAGAAGGAGCAGCAGTAGACCTAATAGATAAGTCAGACAGAAGATGGGGACAGTGGTAAGGGTAGCAAGGGAAAATGGATGGGGTAAAGGGAAGGGTGAGGGGTAGGCAGTGGAGGCAGGAGGAAGAATGGGCCCAGCAAAGAAGAGAAGGAGGTGATGCTGCTGGGATAGGATTGGGGTGGGGGAAATAGGGAAGAGATGGGACTAGGGACTAGGGTAGAGGCTGGGGCATAGCAGAAGGATAGTACAGCAAGTGAGGTGGGGCATAGCATGTGAAAGTGGCAGAGCTCTGGTGCTGAGGAGATCAATCCTTAAAAGGGTTAAGGTGGGGAAGTAAAGGGAGTGACATAGTTGAATAAGGGTGAAATCAGTACCTGGATTGACAGCGAGAAAGATTGGATAGACTATTCTCAAGTGTGCAAAGAGAAAGGAGAAACTATATGTAGTGGTGCACTTGGCCACAAAATGACTTGGGAGGTAGATCAAGTTGGTAAGGGAGAGGTTTGAGGAACTGGGGAAGTTGTGTGAGGAGGCAGGAAATCAGTGGCCTTGTTGGAAGTGCTCCAGTACCCAGGGCAAGCATGGCAAGGAAAGGAAGGATAGAGGTTCAACTCTTTGTTGGGAGCGTGGTGTCAAACCAAAGAATATGGGCTAGTGGGAGACTGGGGTAACATCTGGGACAATGGTGACCTATTCACAGAGGACAGATTACTCTGGAGTAAGGTGGGACAGGGGTTTTGAAACAGAGGCTGGTGGAATACATAGCAACTAAGGTGGATTTAAACTAGGTGTGTGGGGGCAGTGTGCAGCAGGTATGCAGGAGCCACCAGAGGAGGGAGCGAATGAGCTTACCCCATGCTAGCAGAGGTGGTACCAGGGTAGATTCACAGGGTGAGTTAAGGATGGGAGAAATGGGTTAGGGAAGGGAACTAGTTGAAGAGTTGTCTCCTAAGTGCTCTCTTGGCAATAGGGATGGTGGACATTGTAGCCATCATGGAGACTTGGGACACTCAACACAAGACTGGATTTGATGATCCCGGGTACAGGATATACAGAAAGGATAGGGGCAAGGGGAGGTGGTGATTAAGCAAAGGAGGGGGTTAAGGTGTACAAGGAAAGAGGGGAGAAGGGTAGAACAGAGGCATTACGGTTGCAATTCCAGGATTCAAAAGTAGGACACTGAGGATGGGAGTGGTGTACAGGCCACCAGCTCAAGCAGAGGACTTGGACAGGAGTTAGCGGAGCATATTAGGAGGGTCTGTGGGAAGGGAAACACTTGATCATTGCACCACTCAACTACCAGGAGTGGATTGGAGCACCCCAGCCACCCCGAGTGCAAGGGAGCAAGTGCTCCTGGAAGCATGCCAGGATAGCTTCCTGACACAGATGATTATTGAGCTGACTTGGTTGGACAAAACTCTGGACCTAGTATTGTTGAATGAGGAGACTATGGGATCTGGGGTGTAGGAACCACTGGCTAGGATGATCAGGTTCATGCTCAGCATGGGCAAGGAAGCTATAAGTACAGGAAGCAGGGTGGTTGACTTCAGACATGCTGACTTTGACAAGATGGGGAAATTTGGAAAGACCCTGGCAGGAATTAATCCACGCTTGGATGCAAGCCAAAAATGGGAAATGATCAAATTGGGGCTGATGGAGGCTATGGGATCATGCACCAGGACACAGAGCAAGAAGAGAAGAGCTAAGAAGCCAAGCTGGTTGAATCAGGAGGTCTTGGAAAGGGTGTGGGCAAAAAAGCAGCATTTAGTAGGTTAAAGAAATCTGGGAGGGAGAACAGGAAATGTATTTGAAAAAGTCAAGGAGGTAACCAGACTAGTCTTGGTGGCCAAGATTTCCAGAGAGCTGAGGCTAGCACAGGGCATCACGAATAGGAAAAGGACTTCTTCAGGTACATAAGGGAAGAGAAGGCACTACAAGGACCAGATAGTGAGGATTAGGAAGGAAGGTGGGTGGGTGAGAAGGAGCTGGCCAGCAGAAGCACTAAATTAGTACTTCTGTTCTGTGTTCAGGAAGGAGAAAGGCAGACAGCTACCTCAGGGATGGGGAAGGTGGGTGGGAGGAGGTGACAGATGAGGTAATTACAGAGGGCAGGGTGCTGGAGGGTCTGATGGAACTGAGGGTGGATAAGGCACTGGAACCAGATGGCATTCACCCCAGGGTCTGAATGGGACATGGGAAGGAACAGGAGATGTGTAGAATACTTGGCAGTGGGAAAGTGTTGTTTTCTTTGGACAGGGCATGGTGGAAGGGGAGAAGCTCGGAGCTGTTTGTGATGTTGCTCAGCTGCTTACTGGGAGTGATAGGGTGGCTTACTCCTTTCCAGTACAAGAAATTTCCACCCCACAAGCACATAACAGTGTCATGATCAGCCTGTCTGAGCACTAGGCTGTCACTGTCAAGCCCACTGCAGCCTAAGCTGCATTGAACTTGACAGTGACACATCTCTGAAACCCCATTCTTGTAACAAAATGTTTGTTGTGCATGTGTGAGCAAATATAAAGAGACCTCTATGGTTCTCAAAGGAAGTGACAGAAAGGAAAGGCTAAAAGGTAGCATTCAGGAGGTATAAAGAGAGAGCGAAGAGGATAAGAGGTTTACTGTTTAAGGAGAAGCAGTGGAGACAGGAAAAGCAGTGAGGAGTGCAAAGGCACAAACTGAAGAAAGAACAGCCTAAGAGGCAACTAAAGGAGACAAGAAATGTTTTAGGTACATAAGTAAAAGAAAGACAAGTGGAGGGATTATGGGGATAAAGAGGGCTGAGTGTGACTGTGATGATGAGGAGGATCAGAAAAAAGCAGTTATCCTGAACAAATACTTTTGTTCGGTCTTCTAATGGAGAGAAATGGATGGGCCACATAGAAGCAGCGGAACACTTGGTGGGGAGGCTAACACAAGTTCATTTATAGAAGAAACAGTCCTGAAGAGACTCCCAAATCTGAAAGTGAATAAAGCTATGGGGCCAGACATGGTACCCCATGGGTATTTATGGAGCTCAGGGAAGTACTGACTAAACCTCTGACAGCCTTATTCAAAAATTCACTGGAAACAAGAGTTTTCTGGAGGACTGGAGGAGGTCAGATGTAGTTCTTCATAAAACTGGCAGCAGGGACGAGGCAGGCAACTATAGGCCAGTCAGTCTGATATCAGTGCTGAGGAAGTTAATGGAGTCACTGCTGCAGTAGAGGATTGCGGAATAACTTGAATCGAAGGGTTACAGGACCAAAGGTAGCACAGATTTAACCAATGATGGTGGTGGTGGTGGTGGGGGAGAATAGATGGGTGAGTCAGATAAATCTGAAACTTTTCTTTGACTGGTTGACCAGAAAAATAGATCAAGGGTGGGGTGGTGGATGTAGCCTACTTAGATTTTAGTAAGACATTTGACACTGTGCCACATAGGAGACCCATAAGGAAACTGTGCAGCTTAGGGGTGGGTCCTAAGGTAGTAAACTGTGTAAGAAATTGGTTAATGAATAGGCAACAGAGGTGGTGGTAAAAGGTTCACTCCGGGAAGGTAGAATGACCAGCGAATGCCTCAGGGCTCAGTACTGGGACCAGTCCTCTTTAATATCTTTGTAAGTGGCATTGCAGATCAGCTGGAAGGGAAGATATGTCTCATGACACCAAAATCTGTAATAGGTACACACTCCAGAGGTGGTGGAAAGAATATCCGAAACCTTAGAAAACTTGAGAAGTGGTTAAGGATATGACATCAGGGTTTCAATCTGAAACAGTGCAAAACCATGCAAAAGGGCACAGAAATCCAGAGGTGGGTACAAAATGGGAGAAAAGGTATTGATGGTAACCAAGCAGAAAAGGTGCCTTATCTGATGATCTCAGCGTGGTGAGACATCGCAACTGGAGCAGTAGGTAAGGCCAGTGGAATGCTGGTGTGCAAGGCCAGAGTGTACTGCCAGTTGAAGGAGGGTGGTATTGCCATTATATATATATATACGCTGGTGAGACCCCACCTGGAGTAATGTGTCTCAGTACTGGGCGATATCTCCAGGAATGACTTAGACAGGGTGGAGGCTGTCAGAGGAGGAAACTAAAATGGTGCAGGGCTGCATCAGCGGTCCACAGGGAGAGACAGAAGGGCCTCAGTACTGTATCATTAATGTACACCCTGGCAGACAGGAGGAGGGACATGATCGAGACCTACTGTATAAATACCTCTCAGAGCTGAATAAGGTAGGGAGGAAGTATTTGTCAGAGGAATAGATGCAGGAGGGCAGGGGACATGCATTGAAGTTTTTTTTTTTATTGAGTTCTCGGATTACAACCTTTGAACTACAAGCTCATTTAAAGGTACCATGTCATGGAATAAGTGATGAACAATAACAGGAACACATAAAATTACTAATACATCAACAGCTGCAATAGTAGGAAGACAATCTACATGATATTGGCACAAGATAAAATGTTGAGGCTAAACAAGGAGCTAACATAGATTTTGAGGAGACGAGAAGAGCAGAAGGTGGCCCAGAGGTACTGGTATAATGAGAGGTTGGGGAGACAGAGGTGAGAGCTAGCGGCAACCTCTGGCTCGAAATAAAAGTAGCTGGTTGGGCAGTTTAATATGTGCAAGGCTGGGTGGTAGCCAGTATTAGGTTTACTGGAGGAGTTGGTCAGAGGTAGCAGTGGCATGATGCTTGGCTGGACAGGTGGGCCTTGGTGTAGACTTGAGAGCAGGCGATTGTATTGATGGAGGCTGAGTTCAGTGGGGCCGAGGAAAGCCATAGTGGAGCCTGGTATTCAAGGATCACTGGCCTTGTGAGGTGTGCTGGAAGGGGACCTTGATGGCGAGATTGTTAGATGCCCTTGTAGTCCTTACTGGTGCAGCCTGATGTACTAGCGAGCTGGGTCCAGGGGCAGTAGGCCCAGAACTACTTTTTAGCAGGCAGGCAGGTTTGATAGTGGGTCCTGTTATTAGATTTAGCCACCCTGTTTGCTGATAGAGGTGGCAGGTATGAGTTAGGCACGGGGCCCTAGTGCAAGTCCACAGGCTTTATTAAGTGTAGTGGCGAGCCGCTTGAGGGTACTGTCAATGGCCAAGCTGCAGATGGCAAGACCATAACTAATAGTTGAGAAGACCGAGCTGGTGATGGCAAGCTGGAGGGCTTTATCAGTGAGGGAGCTTCAGTGTTTGTAAAGTAGGCCATGCTTCCTATTGGCTGTGGTGGCAATGTGGTCGAAATGCAAGGTGTAGGGAGAGTGAGCTGTCAAGGGTGAGCCCTAGGTACTTGAACTTGGGGACCATTTCTTATGGTGATACTGTGCTTGTTCTGGATATTTAAGGTGGATGTCCTGTAGCGTCTTGGAGCTGGGCAAACAGCATGGTCTTAGTCTTTTGTGGTTGACTAGCAACTTAGCTTTATTAAACCAGTCCTCCATATGATTGAAGTCCTCCTGAAGTCACTATTCAAGGGTGGTTGGGTCAGAGTGACTGTATTAGATTACTGCATCATCTGTGCAGAGTAGGATTTTATGCTGACAGGCTAGTGGAAGGCTGTTTAGAAAAGGTTAAATAGTAGGGGCCCAAAATGGACCCTTGGGGATGCCTGTGGACACAGGCTGGGGATCTGAGAGCATGTTGCATATTTTACCCATTGTACTCATCCTGAGAGGTAGCTCGAACCAGCACAGTGAGTCGGTGGATAGCCCCGTTGCATCTAATTGGGCCAGGAGGAGATCATGATGGGCTGGCCGAAGGCCTTGGTGAGGTGCATTGAAGTTAGAAGGAACAATTTAGGAGAGATGTGGTGAAGTACTTCATCACTGAAACGAGTCTTCCAGTGGAGGTGGTGGGGTGAAAAGAATGGTGGGCTTCAAGCATGTATGGATATGCACAAGGGAATCTTAGCTGGGAATCAAAGGGGTGGAGAGTCAGAGATCAAGTAGGGGCCTGCGGTGATGGGAAAGACAGGGAACAAAATGGGCACACAGGGTGGGCCAAGTGGTCCATATATTTCATCAAATTCTATGTTTCTAGTTGGAAGATGTCACACAGCTGATTATCGTATGACTAATGTGACTCAAGGAGAAAGCTACAACTTTGGAGGAAGGAAGCTTGGCTCCCATAATGAGGACAATTAGCCTCCTGCAAGGAACTGTACTCTGCTATGGAGGAATTCCCAACCTGCACACAGTAGAAAACCTAAACCTAGGTGGGTGTTGAAGAGTTTCTGTCATATTAATAATGGAAACTTAAGCACTGAGGTCCCACTCCCTGGTTAGGAAGCAAGACCCCAGTAGCAAGGTCCACCAGAGAAATAAATTGAAAGGGTAAGGGAAGAGACCAGGCATGTTTATTGTAAAGGATGTGGAGGAAATCAGTGGCAAGCAAATAAGCTGCCCAAACAATTGGTTCTATAGGTCAAAGCTGTCACAGAGTGGCAGTCTTATGACCAAAGTAACCCTTAGAGAGGGTGCCACCCCTACACTCTGCTCAGATTATAGGACAACTAAACTACAGTATTCTTGGACTAAAGAACTGCTCAGGCTAGACCCACAAACTACAGCACAGAAAGAAATCTGACTACCTCTCGTCCCTATCAGACTGAGGCCTCATGCTACCATAGGTAAAACTAGGCCCTAATAGAGGTGGAGGTAGTGCTGGGACAAAAGAGCACAGAGACAGGTCAAGAATGGGCTAGTCAATGGAGTCATGGGCGAATTTAGTGCTCTAGGAGGGTTCGTTGTTGCAGCACGCATGCCAGGAGGTGATGCATACCAGATCCTGAGGTTATTGTTGGGGTGAAGTCCAAGAGACATTGGAAGCCTGATTGTCAATGGGGTGTGAACACAGTCTTGGGAGGGGCATGAACCCAGTTATTATTGTAGGAGAGTTGATAATTGTAGGAGCATGAGCCTGATAGGTGGTGAGGCATAATTCTAGTAGTAAAGGGTGGGACCCCAGTAGTTGTGTGGTGATAACCTTAGAGACAGAGGAGAAGGCTCAAGGCAGGCATATAATAGAAACATGGAAACAAATTTGTCAGAAGCAGGACCTGATCCATTCAAGCTGCTCAAGTGTTCCCTGTCAATTCTACATTTATAGACCCTATCTGGTCTCTAGACCTCCCTCCATGCCTCTTTTTCTAATACTCCCTGTGTTTATCTCATGCATGCTTAAAGTCCCCACCATTCTAGCCTCCACCACTTTGGCTGGTAGTCTGTTTCATGCATCTACCATCCTTCAGTGAAGAAATATTTCCTCATGTTTCTTCTGAACTCCCCTCCCTCCCACTTTATGCATGCCCCAGCCCTGGTGCTCAATCTTGTTTGTAAGAGGCTCCTTCCTGTACTCTGTTCACCCCTGTGAGTTATTTGTAGGTCTTGATCTTGTCACTTCTCTCTCGCTCCTCTCTTGCAGAGTAAACATGTTGAAATTTCTAGCCTACAGTAGGTAGGGATGGAGCATAGCCCAAAGAAAATGACAAAATGGAGCTCAGCCACAGCAATTTCCACCCAGGCCTAGCTGACCCATGGGAGTGGCAGCAGGGCAGGATGAAACCATCTCCATTGCAACCCCTGGAGGAAGGGAAGGGGGCAGCATCTAGGAAGGTATTCACCACAGAAGGCAGGGAGAACACCCAACCCACAGCAAGAGGGAAACAGGAAGGAGGACAGCACAGGGAGAACAGAGAGAGAGAGAGACTCAGCAGCACCCAACTGAGGGGGTCATAGAAAGGAAAAGCATCAGCAGCCAGGGGAGGCAGACAGCAGCAGGCAGAAGGCCCACCCATGCAGGAACCCCAGGGCCAGAGCAGCAATTAAGGGGAGGGAAGAGCACAGACAAGGATGGGAGTGAGCAGGCAAACACTTGAGCTGGATGGGCAGCCAGAAGATCAGCTGCTGGAGGTAGGGCCCCAGCAAGCAGAGAAGGAGCCATGACAGTGAATGAAAATGGGAAAAACAGGACCCCAGAGCAGCCTCCAGCCAGCAGTGGCCCAGCAAGAAGCAGCAGCAAGGCAGGTGGGCAAATAAGAGGAAGGGCAGTTCCAGGCATGGAAAAGTGGACAGGGCAGAGGCCATTGCAGGAATCTAAACAACTGCAGCCATGCAGCAGAAGGAGAGCAACAACAAACAGGCATTCAGAGAACCCTTAGACATGTGTGCTCTTTAGAACTCAGTGGGGAGTGGGGCACGGCGAGGTCACCCTCTCCCCATCAACCCCAGACATGCCTGCCATTAGTGCTCATTCTATGTTCTTCCCATAGGTCTAAGTTTTCTAGCAGGACAGGAGCATGTAGGTGAGATCTGCATCATGTGAGCCACATCTGGGGCACTTCTCTTTATGATCCTTAATAAAGCATTTAAGTTTTTCAGGGTTACATTCATCTGATTGAGGACCTAGTATCAGGTATGTTTGAAGTGGCATTGCAGTGGCAGGGATATTGCATCTGCCTTAATGGTATGATCGTGCTCTTCACTAAGGCCTCCTGAGCCCTCCATCCAGTATTTGTGATAAAACCCACACAACCATCACACTTGTTTACAGGGAGCCCTCCACATCCATTAATGTAACAAAGAGGCTTCAGATACTGCTAGACAAAAGCAATTGTGTAAATTGGGGCTTAAAACCGGGGCTCCTGAAATACACCAAATGAGCTACTGTAGAATACAGAAATAATGTGTCCTAATGGGGTACAAACCCACAACCCCCATTCCCTCCTGAACCATAAGTTACTGTACCAGTTGCACTGCAAGAAAGGGGAGGCAGATACAAAAAACAGCAGCAGGGTCAGAGTGAGTATTCCTACAGCATGTCTGAGTGGACTGCCACTTCAGTGCACAGGATTCCCCTGACTGTTGGGCTCAATTGCACCTGAGAAGAGGAGCCACAGGCCTGAGACAGAGTACATGAGATTCACTGAGAGAGATGTGGGAGGGAGAGGAAACTAAGAAACAGCGATCGGAGGAGGGAGCCCAGAGTGCATATTCACAATAGTGGCAGAAGGCTGACCTGTCGTCAGGTACATCCTCACATTCTGCTGACTACTGCTGTGCTGTCAGTCTCAGTGACTGGTATTCCATTACTTCATTCTCTGTCTGACCACTGTAATAAGTTTGCCACCCCCCGTCCACATCAATAGTACTGTTGCTACTGCTGCTGCAGCATGTCTGTCTGTCTCACACTGATCATCAGCAGTTGCTGCTAGGGCTAATTTTGGGTTGGGGGCCTTGTCGGTTTGGAAGTGAAACCTGATTCAGAGGTTCAGTTCCAATCATTGTCCAACTCAACTGACCTGAATGTTTGGCCCAACCTGATGCCTGGCCTAATCACCAAAGCATGCCCTACCCTAGTGCTGCCACTACTACAGCTGGGCAGGTTTACACAGATCAAATGAGCCAACCACTCTGTCAATGGAGCAGCTGGCTCCTTTTGACTATGAAGTTACCCTCACAAACAGAAAATCACATCATGATCAGCCTGGCTGATCACTGGGCGCTGTTACTGTCAAGCCTCTGCAGTCTAAGCTGCAGTGGATCTGACAGTGACAAACCTCTGAAATGTGGTTCTTTATAAAAAATTGTTTGCTGCATGTGAATGCTCACTCCAGGCATAACAAGCATGACAACCAATGTTTTTACTATGGATTTTAAATGTTTAGATAACCATTATGTCGGGCAAAAGTTATGAATTTGTCATGGGGTTGCTGAAACACCAGCGAGCGTCCATAAATCCCAATAAATGTAATAAATGACTTACTACTAATAATAAGTTCATGAGACAAAATGTAAAATAACATTTTAATTAGCCACGAAACTGCAGTAAAAATGATTCTCTCTGTCTTTGACTGCAGTAACTTACACAGTCAATAGTGGTGCCCCTCATCATTTCTTGCCAGACTGAATCGCCTTTTCCATTCTTTCTGTCATTTGCTTTAGATTGCCCCTCGTAGTCATCACTGCTCTCTTTACTAATCACTTTCTTTCTCCTCTCTTGATGCTAGAGCCTTTCCATTTGCATCTTTTACAGTATATCCAAATTCTGATTCAGCTCCCTTCCCCCTATCTTAAATCCTTCTCTCCTCTCTCCTTCCTCTTACCTTCTCTGCAACACTAATTCCCTTCTCTTTCTATTCCATCTAGAAAATCTGCTGTTGGACAATCTGCTTTTCTTACCGATTCCTAAACTTTGATCCTCCTTCCCTTTTATTCACACTGCCTCTTCTCCTTCCTCTCTAAGTCTCTTCTTGTGACTTTTGTTTTCTTACCTGCAATGACCCTCCTCTTCATATTCCCTTTCTCTATGTATATAAGAGTGCATTTATTTTTACTTGTCATTTATTAATTTGCCTCTAATTATTTTGGGAGGGCTAAAGTCCGAGGTTCAATGTGGAGAATAAGCTCCTCCCATATCACCAATAAAGGCCAGACTCCCATGGTAGTTCCCGCTAACGCAATATGAGACATCTCCGTCAGGCGCTGGGCTTCTCAGTGGCTCATGCAGCTAGGCCTATTTTCTTTCCTTTCCTGGCTCCCTACTGAATTCTGCCTCCCCGCCGTGCTTCTTCCAGCTTCTCTTTCTCCTCCTCATTGTCTTGTTCCTCACTCGTCTGCTCCTTGTTTGCCCCATTCTCCTTTGGCTCCCATCTCCTGTCTGTTGTCCCGTTTTCTCCATTTGCCTCCATTTTCCTCCTCCCTTCCGTACCTCATTTGCCTTCTCTCCCTCATTCTGATGGCTCCTTGGGTGTCTTCCATTTTGGCAGTACTCACTTGGGCTGCCGCCCATCTTCCTGCCCTTCTGGGGTGCGGTGTCATTCCCTGTGCCTGCTTGACTGCCCCACTACCTGTCTTCCCAGTTCACATTCAACCTTGTGCCTGGCTCCACGGCCTGTACTTTGGGGCTGCAGTCTGGACCTCCCATTGATATGCAACCCATTGAATTAAAGATTCAAACCAACTCCTACTACACGGAACCTATCATATTGGAGTCCAGTGTAAGTGCTGCAGTCCTGGTTTTGGGGTTTTGGTACCAGTTGTCCATTACCCCAAGTGAATTAACATGCTACATTCCGGTCCTTCAAAGTCTTCAGTCACAAGACAGGCGGGAGCTGACACAAATGACTCTTTTACTATCAAAGCAATCACTTCCCTGTCCCAGCATCATTACTATTGATACGTCATGATGATGAGTGCATAAGTCCTAATTATTTATAATTCATGGTGTTTTTCATTCATATTTCAATCTGTGGCATGACTGAACAGTATGTGCATGTTTTTCTATTGACAACACTAAATTAGCACTAATTATGCCATCCTAGACACCATCTGATGTCTCTGCTGTGCTTCTCTGTCCCAACAGCATTTAACTGGCCTGCATTCACATTTGAACTTTTATTGGACATGATCTTGACCTATCGCTTTATCCTACCCTCTCATTGCTTGGTTTGTGTTTGTTTCTAGCTGTTAATGGTTGCAAACTCTGCTGTTGGTCCACTCTATTATCCAATTACACCCAGTATTTTCTTCTCTTACAGTGCCTGACTCATCTTGGAAAAAAAAAAGAGACCTCCTCTGTCCCTCATTCTTGCCCGTCCCATGTTCCCCATGTTTTCTTTTGGACCTCTCGCCCTCACGCTGGCATTCCTCTCGTACTCCATGCTCCTTATGAGGTCTGACATTGTGCCACCTTTGAGCGTCTCCTGGCACCTGCACTTCCTCAGTATTTATTTCACTTGACCAACCATTGCAATCAGCCATCCCTACCAGTTTCTGCCTGCCACCTACATTGCTCATCCCTGACCATTTCTTAGTCCCAGCAGTTACAAACCCTGCTCAGCCTACTATTTCTATGTTACCTTGCCTACCCTGTACTTCATAATCCTTCTCTCCTCCCTAACTTCTTCTACCGTCCCCTTTTCCTGCTTCTTTTGTTTACCTGCCTCTTGCTACACAGATGTGAACTGCCCTTTCCTTGCCAGCCCATACCAGCAGTCCAACAGCCTCTTCCCTAACTCTGCCTACTGAGGCATAGCAGTACAGGTAGGCTTGCCCTGTCTACCAGGGATGGGGGCCTGTTGCCTCTACCTCCAGTCTCAACCAGTTATAGTCTCATTCGACATTTCACAGTCTTCATCTCTAAACTCTGCCGGTGTGGCATCCAGTGAAGGTTAGCTTGCCCTGACTACCATAGATAGGAGCCAATGTCTTCAGTCTACTGTTTCAACCAACTGCATTTTACCGTGATACCCAGTTGCTGCATTCCCTTTCGGAATGGGACCACATTACCCTATTTGCCTTCAATATCCTAACTCACCTGACTATGTCCTGCACTTTCCATGGACTTGATGTACTTTTCCCGCCTTAGCCTCCTCACCTTCTGGATTTGGACCCTGCCAGCTTGTTCAATCTCCACCTCCTCCAGTCCATCAGACTTCTGGACTTTCCTGCTGCTTGTCTTCCTCCTCCTCCCATACTCCTGGGAATCATCATTGTGGCTTGCCTTCTGGCTCAACGTCATCCAATGTTCAGTCCATTAGCTCCATGCTGTCATCTCCTCCCTCACTGCTACACTGGATGTCTGCGTTTCCCTATTGCCTTCCTCTTGGACTCGTCTGCCTGCATTCCCCTTGCTTCCTGCTGGATCTGTGCCATTTGCTCCTCTTCAAGGATGTGCCCAAAAGCCTTCAATGAGTTTTCCCTGATGCCCCTTATCCCAATGGTGGTCTTCCAGTAATGATTCCTGTGCCTTTCCTATCTGCAACTCCAGTACGCTATCTCCTTTGGTGAGTGGGCCCCATTCCCACTGCTGTCATTCCTTGCTACCAATTGTTCCAGTTGGCCATCTCTTTCAGAGGTGGAACCCTTGCATCTCGACTGCAGCACCTTATGACTGGAGTTGCTTCCTGGTGTGATATGGATCTCCCACTGAGGCCTGATTCAGCTGTTTTGCATTCTGTTTGGCATGCTGTGGTACTTACCCCAATCCCGTACCTTTCCTGCATCTCCTGATGTCTGTGCTGCTTGACCTTAGCCGTCTTCTTATCTGGCTCCATCCTTCAGTCAGTGGACTTCTGCTTGGACTTTTCCTCCACCAGGGACTGCACCATTCATCCTGCCACCCTGGAAGCTCAGGGCTCTTGCCTGTTTGCTGTCTCTTTTGGGCATTCCTACAACTATCGACATCCAGCATCCTGCCTGATCAACTACACCTATCTGTTCATCTGCCTCATACTCCTACCTGCCCATCAAACAGCTTCCTTCCACTGCTCTATGGAGTACCTGTTCTTCTCACCTGAGGAAACCTTCTTCCAACAACATGCCTTATAGACTCTTACATCACCACAGAATCATCAATACTTTCTAATAATCTCCCCAGGACACATTTCTGGAATCCTATGCGACTGGCCTATAGAAGATCTCATCTCTCAACCAACTCTGCAGGATGCATCCTTATATAGTCTATTAATTCAAGCAGTATGGACATCACTACCTCAATGTCTTATAGGATTCAAGATTTAGTGGAGTCTCTTTCAATCATATCTTCTGACCTGGAAACATGACCTTAATTCCTTCTGGAATGTACCAATTCCATAATAATCATCACTGTTAAGGATAATGAGAACGCAGGATACCTCATGGCAGTACTGGCATCGTCCATCATATCTTCTCATCATAGTGTTCTCCTAAAATCACTGACTCTGTTTGACCATGTATTCACCTTGTATTCTCTGAATAGCTATTGGATGTGCCCAAGACTTTCTCCAGCTACTATCCCAGGACATGTATCATTGGATATCTACTGCCTAGCTGCCTTGCTAAGTTACTCATCTGAGACACTGTTCTCTGGCACCTGGATGTCATCACAATTCATAAAATCATCTACATCTCTTCATCATGTTACTCTAAACCATGCTGCTACCCATCCAGTGGTTCTTCTAACTCATCCCTCAGGACTACCTCCATACTCCCTCCAGTGTATACCACCACCAAGAGCATGCTTCCATTGATTCCTCAATCTGCACATCCGCAACCAACCTGGCTGTCTCACTATCCCAGTCATGCCCCACAACAGTCCTATATCTGACTAAACATGCTAGGCACCATGGCATTCCGCTGCTCTCAACTTCCCTTTGTCCACATCAATCCATAGACCTATTCAAATACCCATTCTTGCAGGCTCCCTCAGCATTCCTGACCTTGGATGTTCCAGCACTGCAAAGCCACTGTGGCCACTTAAGCTCCTGCCATGGGCAATTAAGCCACAGCAATACTCATATCCACCATTTTCCACTAGCAGTCATTTCTGAGTATGAGCCTATGCAAATCTCATTATAGCAACAATAACCTAGTCAACCTCAATTCATTGTACTGAACTTTTCATTTATTCCTATCAATATCCAGTTACCATCTCTACAGCATAGACCATTCTTCCTTCATTGTTCTAAAATTTTCCATGTTAACCCCTCCTACCTGGTAGCAAAGCTTCTGTCCAAATCCTTGATCATCTCCATAGATACCTACATAGTGACATATCGTACATTGCTGAACTCCAAGCCTTGAGACCTAATGTGGATGTCAAACCTTCTTCATAGTCTGATAGACTACTTTAAGAATTCATTACCTTCATACTTCCCACAGTTTAGAGTCTGGCAGCTCATCTAATCAGCTTATGCTTTTCATGCTCACATTGACTCTGTAGCCTACTGAATATTAACCAATATCACATTGGAATCCTGGACCACATTCACTCCCTTTCCAGCTGGACTTAATCCATAGCTGGGATCCAGACACTCCTTCAGAATGGATCTGCCTCTTCAGCCTCAGAATCGACCTTCTAGAATGCATCACATGCATGGAATGCATGCCAATATATAGCAGAGTCAGACACTGCCTAAACAGGATAAAACGTTAATTAACCCGGGCTTGTTGTATGGCACTTGGGGCAGACCGTTGGACTCACACCTGTGTCTTCTACTCCGAGACTGGCTGGCTCCTGTGCACCTAAGAGCACAATACCAAACCTGCCTAATCATAAAGAAGCATGACTAGGCCTAATGCCAGAATCCCTATGTGATCTGTTCAAAGTCCAGGGCAAACAAGGCATACAAGTGCGTCCAAGGAGGACTACAAGTCCTTTCAATCGCATGCCTTTAGCCCAGAAAATAAAGGGCCCCAATGGTTTAACAAACTACCCGACACGCCACAGATGGCACAAAGCTGAGTCTGTTAAAAGAGACTACGGTCCCATCTAAAGGTGTATCTACCTGTAACTGCTAAACAAATGACCCACTGGTTCCTCTTTTCTTTTACTTGCCTTTCTTATCCACCCCTTTTCTACCCCATCCTTCCGTAAGTCGAATTACCTTCCTCCTCCACCACCTTACCCTCCTCAGTCCTTCCCATACCACCTCCTCTTGACAATACCTCTCCGGTTGCTAACCCCTCCCCTACTCATCCCTCTGCCCAAACATTGCTTTACTGCTGGCATGTTATTGCCTCCCTGGTTAGCCCTACATGCAATCATATGACGTAAATCACTTTCTTGCATTATTACGATGTACATGTAACAAACAAGTCTTGAACCTCATGCAATACCATACAGTTCTCATGATGCCTTCCTGTGATCTTCCTGGTATTTTATTGTATTGTACTGTCTTGTCCTTGACTTGGAACCTTTGAAAATGAGTCTCTGACTCAAAGGTAATAATCCTAATCGAAATAAATAATAATAATAAAAAAATAAATCCTCTAACAGACTCTGAAGATGGAGCGTCATATCTACAAACAAGTCACCTGAGTGTGGGAGAGGAGGTAAAGAATCTACCAATCAGAACAGTTCTGAAAAGCAATTGGTAAAGATTAAGAAAGAAGTAGGGAGCACGGGGGTATGTAGAGCGAATAGGTAAAGAATGAGTCAATGAAAGAAAAGTGGAAGGGAAAAATAATTGAAAGGTGAAACAGACAGATAATAGGTGGAACCCATACTTAATTACCAGATGACTCATGGGACTATGGTGGAAATCTGGATTTATACTGTGTTGTTAAACAATCAGTCATAACATGCTATAGTAACAATGTTATAATAACAATTTTATTGTAATTCAGAAAATGATATGCTGTTTTACAAACACATGAAGCTGCCTGTGCAGGAACCAAGTATCACAATACTGTTCATATATTTGTGGAAATGGCATATCATTCTTGAATTACAATGATATTGCCATCATAACATTGTTACTATAGCATGTTATGACTGATTGCTAACAACACAGTGTAATTCTAGATTTCCAGAACTAGTCCTTTGAGCCATTTAGTAGTTCAGCCTGGGCTCTGCCTTCTTATCTGTCTTTTTACCTTTTCATTCATACTCCTCTCACTTTTCCTTCATTTACTATCTGCTGTTATTCTTTACCCACTCTTTCTAAATAACCCTCCTGCTCCCCCACTTCTTTTTTTCATCTTTACCTATCTGTTTTCAGTACTATTCTGATTGGTGGATCTCTTGTTCTCTCTCCCCCACCCCGTTTTAATATGGCTATTTTGCCTGATGGAGAGAACTTATTAACTTAGCAGACTCAGGATTCGCCTTCATTTGTATTGTTTTTAACAACTGATATTGAATACATATGGATTGTGGTATATTAGTGTATGTAATTTGTATGTATTTTTGTATAGTTTATGTAAAATAGGTGATGGAAGAACATCCACAGCAAGGCTGTATTTCCATCGAGGGTTGATGACATCATAGAGACCTCGAGAGGGGAGTCTCGCTGATGTCATCAGCGCCCAGATGGAAACACAGGCTGTTGTGGATGTTAGCACATCCACTATTTTATATAGTATATGTTTTTTCTTTTTTTTCACATGCTTTTTGTCCTTACTTGCTGTACGTGCTGCTCCCATTCCCACTGGTGATCCTGCTTGCTCCCATTCCTGCTGGTGGCACATGTCCTCGTCCGGCTTCTTAGTTTCACCTCTCCTGGTTGCTTATTTTTAAAATCAGGAAATAAAAAAAATAGATTTTCAGAAAGGAGCTGTGTGGCTCTCTGTGTCCCAACTTCAAAGATGATGGTTCCACTGCTTGGCGTTGGCTAAATTGTGCCACTATGTTTGTTTTATTTTCTGCAGACAGCCTTGTCTGAGCCAATCAGGTAGCAGGTCATGGGTAAGTTGTTGTACTATCAATGTGACATCAGAATGATAGTACAACAACTTTGACCGATGAACTGTCCTACAACAAGATTTCAGCAGTTGCTGAAATCCATGCCTAACAGATGGCACCCATATACTATAAAATTATTGTAATATACGAACATATGAACATATGAAGAAGCTAGCAGAAGATGGCCATTTGGTCTATCTAGTCTGCTTGTATTGCAGGGTCCACAGCTTGAACTACTTGACCTGACCTCCCCATCCTCCATCCTTTCCATCCTTCCTACCCATAATCCTTGCATTACCCCATGCCTCTCCAGCCTCTCTTGAGTTGCTCACCATCTTCAATGAGACCACCTCTTCCAGCATTGCATTCCAAGTGTCCACCACCCTCTCTGTTGAAGTGCATCCTGACCTCCCTCCTAAACCTCCTCCCTCAAGCTTAAGACTGTGCCCCCTCATGTTATAGTTTGCCACTGAGCTTAAAGAGACACTCCTTATCCACCTTAATTATTTATTTCAAGTCCTTGAAGGTCTCAATCATGCCCCCCCTCTCTCTCTCTCTCGCTTCTCTTGCTGACCTGTCTTCCAGGTAGTACATGTTCAATGTCCTTAACCTCTTCTTGTATGCCTTACCCAGCTGACCTGTTATCATCTTTGTAGTCCTCTTCTGGACCTTCTCCAGTAGGTTAATGTCCATTTTGAGGTATACGTGCCAGTACTGAACTCCATACTCAGATGTGGCCTCACAGTGACCTGTGCAAGGGCAGTAAAACTTCCTCTCTCCTACTCCTGATCCCCTAGTTATACATCCCAGCATCTTGTCTGCCCTTGCTGCTGCTTTCTTGCACTGTGTGGAGTGCTTCAAGTCACTAGTGGTCATCACTTCAGGTCCTTCTCCTCCTCTGATGCAGATACCTGGACTACACCCAGGCAGTACACTGTCCTGGGATTCTTGGCTCCATCGTGCATAACTCTGCATTTCTTAGCATTGAAGCCAAGCAGTCAGATCCTGGAGCACCTCCTCAGCTTTTCCAGATCATCCTGTAGGTTCTGTATCCCTTCAGCTGTGTCCAGTCTCCCACAGAGCTTGGTGCCATCCATGAATATGCACATTTTACCCTTAATGCTATCCCCAATGTCATTGATGAAGACACTGAACAACACCTGCCCCAGCATCCAGTTCCGTGGGACCCCACTGAAGCCCTCTTTGATGCTTGATAACTATCTCCCCACAACCACCCTCTGGGTTCTGTCCCTCAGCGGTTTTCCTCCCATCTGGTTATCTTCTCTCCAACCCTGAGATCTGCCAACTTCCTGATCAACCTTTTGTGCACACAGTCAAAGGCCTTGCTGAAATCCAGATAGATGTCTAACACTTGGTTCCTGTCTACTGTCTTAGTGACCCAGTCAAAGAAGTCAATCAGATTCTTTGACATGATCTCCCCATGAACCCATGCTGCCTTGCATCCTGGAGACCATGCTGTTCTTGATATTTTTTTCCAATTGCTTAACCAGGTGAGACACACTAAGCTGAAATCTTGTTTGCAGGTGCAACCTGGGAGCACAGGGAAATTAAGTGACTTGCTCAGGGTCACACAGTATGGAAGTGGGGACTGTGGGATTCAAACCCAGGTCTCCAGATTTGCAGCTCAGAGCCTTAAACCACTGTGGTATACTGCCTCCCCTTATTCTACTAACCTTTCCTTAAGTATGGTGTCCATTAGCTTGCATCGACTGTGATTGCAACTTGAATATGCTTCTATGCCTTTAATTGCTGGGTTTAAAAGGTGTGCTGGTGCAGGTTAAGGCATGCCTTGTACAAAGATCTATTCTGGTTGAAGCACTGTGTTTTGTTATCCTCCACTTCAGAGTTAAATAACTTTTCTACAATATTTGGCATCCAGACATCTATTTTTCCAGAGTGTGTGTCATCATGGCACAGTGCAGGAAGCACATAAAACCAGGAGCAGTTTCAAAATTCACAAATGATGTTTTATTTTTCTCAGTAATAACAAAATAAAAATAAAAGTAGTTCACTATAACTATTTACAAAGGCAGTACAAACACAGAAAACCAAGTCCTTCATCTCAGGATATCTCTAATTCCAAGTTTCAGTCTTGCTCTCTCACTCTCCTTGTCTCACTAGCAAAAGCATTGCTGCTTTTTTATCGTCTTGTCTGGGAACTCGTTAAGAGAGTCTGCTTCTCATAAAATGTTCTTGTCAGTTTCATTTCTTGCAGGTGCAGTAAAACAGTCCATGGTTTCCCAGAACTGACCTCTTCTTGACAACTCTGTAGAGGGCTTAAAACTGCATCTCAGGTTAACCCTTGAGTTCCAAATAGCTTTTGCAATCATTTCAACAGTGTAACTATATACAGTTTTAAATAAAGGTATCCCCATATCAGTGACATTTACACATAAGATTCACATATATTTTTATACCCACAGATATGCAAGGGAAGAAAAAGACAGAAATAGCCAGGGAAGGCAGTGAGCTAGTGAGAGGCGGAGAATTGTGAAACCGTCCAAATGATCAGTTCCTAGGTCTCACAAGAAAATCTGGTCACACAACCAGACAGAGAAGAGACAGAAAAGAAGGGATAGAACAGACCCTTACTTTTAAAATCTTTCTGCATAACAAATGGGACAGGACTTTCTTTAATCCTGTCACATACCCCTCTTTAAGAGGGAACCTGTTTTACAAAAACAGGTTTCCAAAACTTCTTTTAATTATTTTCTAGCATTAGATTATACATTTTACAGTTCATTGCATATGCAGTATAGCAAACAGAGAAGTTTCAACTCACATTTTCAACCTTCAAATTCTCATTTCCTGTTCTATATCTTGTCAGAGAATCAGCATTCATATTCTCTTTCCCAGATGTGTGCATCACTTTAAATTCAAATGGATGTAGTACCAGATACCACCGTGTGAGTCTAGAATTTTTATCCTTCAATTTGTTAAGCCAACAGAGAGGATTGTGATCTGTTACAAGTCAGCTCCTAGTAAATAAAACTTAAGGGACTTTATGGCCCACCTTGCCTCAGGGCATTCATTTTCAATGGTGAAGTATCTTTCTCTCTGTTGTGCAATTTCCTACTTATGTATAGACTATGATGTTCTTTCCCATCTATATGCTGACACAAGACTGCACCTAGGCCTACCCCTGATGCATCAGTCTGTAACAGAAATTATTTCTCAAAGTCAGGGCTTCTTAAAAAGGGCCTGAACATAATGCAGCCTTAATAGTCCAAAACACCTCATCACACTCTGGGGTCCATTTCACATTATTTGGGAACTGTTTATTTGTGAGTTCAGTGAAGGGAGTAGCAAACTCGCAAAGCTGGGAACAAATCTCTGATAATAACCAGCCAGCCCTAAAATTACCTGACATGTTTCTTGGTTTGTAGGACAGGACCATTAGCTATAGCTTCTATCTTGGAAACCTTTGGCTTGACTTCTCCATTTCCCAAAACATAGCCCAAATATCTGGTTCCTGCATGCCCAATGCACATTTGATAGGATTAATTGTCAGACCTGCCTTTCTGATTGATTGGATAACTGCTCTTAGGTGTTCCAGGTGACTTTTCCAGTCTGGACTGTATACCACAAAATCATCCAGGTATGCAGCCCAATAACCAGTGTGAGGGGATAAAATGACATCCATGTACCGCTGGAATGTAGCCAGTGTGCCATGTAAACCAAGCGACATGGTGGTGAACTGATAGAATTCGATAGGAGTGGCAAATGCAGTTTTGTCTTTGGATTCTTTAGCTACTGTATGAGGATTTGCCAGTAACCCTTGGTAAGATTGAAGGTACTGATGTATTTGGCACTTCCAGTCTGTCCACCTAATCAACTATTCTGGGCACAGGATAACTGTCAAATTCTGGGCTTGATTAAGTTCCCAAAATTAAAGCAGATTCTTACACACCCTTCTTTTTGTTTACAGTCACCTTTGGTGATGACCAACACTTCTTACACTTCTATGATACCCAATTCCTTCATTTTTGTATTTCCTTAACCACATCAGCTCTTAACCACTCTGGTAATCTGTATGTCTTTTGTCTAACAGGGCTAGGATTCCTTGTCACTGTTACGTGCTTGACTCCTTTTGCTCAGCCTGGTACTGTGGTAAAAGTACTGTTAAATGTCTTTAGCAAGTTCTAATTTCTGCAATCTGTTCCGAGGTTAAGGAAATGTTCACCTTTACAGCATCCGTAGTTACAGTTTGTTACAGTCTATAAGCTACATCAATATCTTCTTTATCAGTTTCTGGTAAAACCAGCAAAACAGCTTTTGTTTTTCAATCCATTTCTTGAGGAGGTTAACATGGTATATCTTAGTAGGATTTGTTTTCCTATCAGGCGTCAATCTCATAGTTGACTGTGACAGTACTTCTAAACACTTTATAAGGCCCTTCACTTCATAAACAATTTATTTTCTGTAGTGGGTAACAATAGCCAGATCTTTTCACCTGGCTCAAAAACTTTTCTTTGACCCCATGGCCATATCGCTTCCTACTGATTTTGGCCTCTTCCTGATTACTATGGTCAATTTAAACATATTTTGCCAGCTTCTTTCTCAGGGCACACATATAAGATGTACTGTAATAGATTGTTTCTGATGGCGGTTATATTCACATGTTTCTTTTATTACATGTTGTGGCCCTCTAGGTTGTCTACCATATAACATTTTAAATGGTGAAAACCTGTTGCTATCTGTTGCACTTCTCTGTAAGCAAAAATCAGGTAAGGTAAGTATTGGTCCCAGTGTTCTCTTTCCTTTTACAATTCTTTTTAACATGTGTTTTAGGGTTTGATTAAAATGATCAGCAAGACAGTCTTTCTGAGGGTGACAAGGGAGGTTCTTATGGCAGTGATACCTAGAAGCTGGTACAGTTCCTTCAGTAATGGAGCAACAAAATTACTACCCTGATCAGTAATAATCTCTTTAGGTATGCCCACCCTGCTGAAAAATTTGGCAAGCTCTGCAGCCACATTTGGGGCTGTGACAGTCCACAATGGTACTGCCTCTGGGTGTCGAGTAGCATAGTCACATACTACCAAAATGAACCGATTACCCTTTTTACTTTTTGTCTAAGGGGCCAACTACATCCATTGCAATTCTGTCAAAATGCACATCTATCAAGGGTAGGGGTACCAGGGCACCTTCTCTATTTTAGTCACTAGGGCTACTTTCTGACATTCAGTATAAGAACTGCAATAGGTAGCAACATCTACATGAATTCCAGGCCAGTAAAATCTGTACAGCAATCTGGCAAGTGTGATCCCTCCCTGAGTGACCCGCCATAGGACTATCATGTGCTATCTGTTACAACTCAGATCTATACTTTTTGTGGTATAACCAATTGTTCCATCTGGTCCTGTATCTGAGGTTTAACCCAAATTCTGTACAGTAGCACATTACATTTTTTAAACATAGGTTTATCCTGTTTTGGTTTTACCCCAGCTGCTTAAAATAACCTTGGGAGAAACATCATTAGCTTGTTCTGAAAAATCACAATCAGTGGTAATTTCATTTCAGCATTTCATATGTTAACTCCTTATGTCCATCAGTCTTTTTGCCACTGTTTTTCAGGCGTCATCTTTCTTTCTTTCTTTCCTGGACTTCCGGATCTTGGAGCTAATATTCCAAACACTGAATCAAAATCAACAAAAGAAAAAGGAGTCCCTACATTCGATATTTTCTTTCCTGAGCTCTTGTCACCATAGCTGCTGAAACATCAGGATTTACCTCTCTGTGATTAACTCAGTAAATCTTGGAAAGTCTTTTCAATAATCACAGTTACAGGTAATTTAGGTACTAACCCCACTTTCATTTGGTGTGACACCCCATTAATAGTCAGAGTCACTTGGCTGATAGGATAGTATCGAGTGTCCCCATGGATGCAGATAACACCAGCACCTAGTCCTTTTGGGCATTGCTTTCCCAGCACTTCAATATGCACTAGGGTCTGTCTGCTTCCTGAATCTATAAGTCCTTCACAGTCATATCTCCCACTTTCACATCTGTTAAGTACTTGCACCAATTTGCTAACGACAAATCTGCTCAGTGTCACTCTTCTTATTATGGCAGTTTCTTGCAATATAACCTGGCTTATACAGTTACAGCAAATAAAGTCTTTGGGTGCCAATTTGTTACCCCACAAGAGTTCTTATCAGACATGGAGTTTAAATGGGAAAAAGAGTGTCTTACGGTGCTTAGCTGTTACTTCACTGCTGTGACATCTGTCTGGCCATTTGGTAGTCTTCAGCCAAAGATACAGCCTTTTCCCACTTTTGTTGGTGTTCTTTTACCCAAAGCTGAGCATCTGTGGGCAGGATGTGGATGAACTGCTTCATTACAAATGTGTTGATCTGTGGGAGTGCTTTGCCTTCTGGTTGGAGCCATTTCATAAGGAGTTCCCAGAGTCTGGTGAAGGCTTCTCAAGGATTGTTGACTGAATTGTACTTCAGAGACCGAGCTCTCTGCATGTTGGTCTCTCCTGAGATGTCATATCTTTTTAGGACCTCTCTTTCACTAGGTCATAGTTTTCAGACTGTGCAGTGTCTATATTGCTGCAGGCAAGTTGGGGTTTACCTGTCAGGTAAGGTACCAGTCTGATTGCCCATTGCTGCTTTGGCCACTGGCAAGCTTGGCAACCGATTCAAAAGTTGTCAGGTATGCTTCAATAACATCCAAGGGACACAACTTTCTAAGTTTAAGGTCTCTTATGTTATTGGTGTTTTACTGCTCTGCTGGACCTGTGCCAGAACCTCCAGCTTTGATGTCTTGCAAGACATCCAGACATCGCTGCACCAGTTGTTGCTTCTCTTCTTTTCTCCACTGTACCTGTTGCTGCATCTCTTCTTTTCCCCACTGCTCTTGTCACTGCATCTCTTCATTTCTGTTTTCCCATCTCTTGTTGTATGTAGCCACCATTTGAAGAAAGCAGACAGACTTTCAGGTTCTGACACTGCCTGCTCTTCTTTTCCATGACTGGTGCTGGCTGTACAATCTCAGTTTAAATTTTATTTCTGCTTCTAGTTTGGCTGCCATTCTCCTGGTTGTGCTCACAACAGAGGAGGTGAGCCTTACAATTGTCTTTGGTTTGTAGAAGATATTCTGCAGGTGGAGGCTACTTCTAACTGAAAGGTGAAATAAGGAACTTAGAATTATCAGGAAAAGACAGTCTTTCAAGCAACAGAGGGTGGTGGATCTAGCTTTACTTTTGTTACAATTCTTAAGATTTTCAGTGCAGGAAGAGGTTTAAATACAGCTGACTTATTTTGAGACTGACTGCTTTCAGAGCACAAACCACCAGGCTGTTTTGGGGCTGGGGAGGTTTACCTGTGTTTGACTTGGATGTCTGGATTTTCTCTGTTTGATTAGCAGGGTATTTCTCTGTCAAATTGTTGTGTAGGGCATCTTGCTGACAGAAAGGCACTCTTTGTAGAGGTGGGTCAGAGCTTTTAGCTGATTGTTTCATGAGGGCAATGTTGAGCCATCCCCGCCCACTCCCTCGCCCCGCACCCACCTCTGGAAATAGTTCCTTTATACCTGAGTTCTGACATCATTTCCTCAAGAGTGCAAGGTGCATATCACTGTCATATCCTCTCTACACACTGCACTGACAATATAAGCATACACATTGTATAATATATATATTTCTACATAACAAACCAATCACACACACAAAAAAAAAAGTAGATAAACATGTGGGGAGTAGTGCAATGTAATGGCTGTGGGGCAGCAGTCTTCTGGGAGTGCTTCTGGAGGCTGAGATGCTGCCCTATTTGCAGACAACTCTCTGCCCTGAGGAGAAGTTGCCCATCTTCTGGCCACATGGACAGTAGTAAGGGAACCTTCCCCCAGGCCACAATGGACAGTAGAAGGGAACCTCCCCATCCAGGAGAACACCAGAGCCACCACCATTACCTCAGAGGTTGTGAAGAAAGCACAGCAGTTGGACCACAGTGGGCTCATGGAGGGTGAGGATGGTGGAACAGAGGCACACCCAGTGAGTAGTTCCACTCACAAACCATACACCATTCTGGGGAGCATAGCTCCTTATGATGCACCCACAGAGGAGACTAGGAAGCTGAGGGACAACTGTCACAGGGAGGCCCACAGGAGGAGGCAGAGGACACCACAGGGAAGGAAGCAGCTCCTGGTGGGGACTCAATTATTAGGGATAGAACTGGGGAGGTGAGGAGAAACTGAGTAAGGTGCCTGCCTGGTGCCATGGCTTGGAGGAACAGGAAGCACATCCTCAGGATCACGAGAACAGCTGCACGGGAGTCTGAGCTGGATGTGTGTCCACCTAGGGACAAATGACTTGGCTCATCATGAGATTAGAGCAGTGCAGGAGAATTAGTAGAGTTGGGGAGGGGCTTAATCAAGCAGCACACACGTATCCTTCTCAGAGGAGCTCTGTTCAATGGCATGGGTGAGAGGGTACTTTGCAATCACAGTTTAACAATGGTTGAAAAATGGTGTGGAGAACAGGGTTTGGCTTCATTGACTGGGGTTCCACCTGAGGACACCAGCCTATACTGGCAGGATGGTCTGCATCTGTCCAGGAACGGAACAAGTCTTTTGAGCAATCGGTTTAAATGCTTCATTGGCAAGCTTTAAACTAGTTGAGGGGAGGCACTGATAAGCAGGAAAATCCCAGCCTCCCACAAAACCAGGGTACTAAATGAGAAAAAGACTGAGGTAGAAAGGTCAGTGGGGATGCTGCAACAGAAGGTAAAATATCAACAAAAATGGAGAGCAATAAGTACCAATGCCCGTAGTCTGAGTAACAAACTTCCTGAATTAGGTGGCCTTGATGGAGGAGGAACATCTGGATATAGTGGCAGTCACAGAAACATGGTACACACAAAACCATGACTGGGATGTAAACATACCAGGATACACTATCTACAGGAGGGACTGGGAGGGTAAAAGAGGAGGAGAACTAGTCTCTTCACATATGGGAAGGAATCAAAGCAACAGAAAAAGGGTAAACAGAAAGGAGAAGCACTGTGGGTAAATTGGGACACCGCAATGGCACCACAATCTGCACAGGGTTGTATACAGACCCCCTTCTCAGGGGAGGAAATGGACAAAAATGATGAAAGTATACTTAGAATGGCAGAAAAAGGGAGATATTGCTGATGGGTGATCTGAATATGCCAGATGTTAACTGAGTGCAGTTGCAGCAGCCACTTTGAAAAGTGAGGTTATTCTAGATGCCCTACAGGGGCATGCCTTGAACAACTAGTATTGGAGCTCATGCTCAGAGAGAACAACTTAGACCTGGTTCTCTCAAATGGAGATGGAGAGAGAATCACAGATGTAGAAGTGGCAGCCATCTGGGAACTAGCGACTACTCCAACAGTATGGCCTGGGTTAACAAACACACAGCACAGAGTCAAGTCATACAAGTCAAAAGTATCGACTTAGAGGCCGACTTTACAAAATGGTGAGTGCCTAAAGAATGCACTAGCAAATGGGCAGGAAGGAGGGTGGAAGAACAATGGGGAATAATAAAACTGCCATCACAGAGGTAACAAGCCTTTGTGTGAAGCAAATAAACAAAATGAAATGATGCAAGAAACCACTATGGTTCTCAAAGAGTGGCAGTGAAGGTTCAAGAAAAAAAGCATTCAGAAGTACAAGGAATCTAGAAGGAGCAGGACAAGAACCGTATCAGTTAAAGCAAAGGAAGCTGGGAAGACAGTCAGAACAACAAAGGCCCAAACTGAGAAAGATAGCCCACTCAGTTAAGTAGAGGGATAAAACCTTTATAGGTATATCAGGGGCAGAGGAAGACAAGGGAGGGACAGTGAGGAGAATAATAAGGGAGGGAGGGTGGGCAGAGGGTGACTGTGAAAAGGCAGAGATACTAAACAAATATTTTGCTCAGTATTTACAAATGAAGAGGGGGGTACCTAAAACAAACAGTAGAAACACTCTGGTGCAGAAGTTGATACCAGCCCATTTACAGAAGAAAGGGTTCTGAAAGAACTCTTAAAACTGAAGGTGGACAAAGCAATGGGGCCTGATGGGATTCATCCCAGAATTCTAAAGAACTAAGGGTAGAACTGGTGACACCACTGACTACCCTCTTTAACAAATCATGGGAGGATGGGGTGGTACCGAGGACTGGAGGAGGGCAGATGTGATTCCCCTTCGCAAAAGTGGGAGCAAGGCAGAAGCAGGAAACTACAGACCTGTTAGTTTAACCTCAGTGATAGGAAAATGATGGAATCACTTCTGAAGGGAAGAATTGTTGAGTATCTAGTGGCCAGAGGGCACAGGACCCAAGGCAGCATGGATTCACAGCAGGAAGGTCATGCCAGACGAATCTGATAGATTTCTTTGACTGGGTGACCAAAGTAGTAGATCAGGGAGGGGCTGTGGACTTGGCCTGACCTAGACTTTGGAAGGCATTTGACACAGTCCACATAAAAGATTAATAAACAAGTTAGCCAGCCTGGGAGTGGGTCCCAAGATGACAGCCTGGTAAAGAATTGGCTGGAGAATAGGACACAGAGAGTAATAGTAAATGGAGTCCACTCTGAAGAAAGGGGTTAGTAGTGGGGTACCGCATGGAGTTCAGTATTAGGATCGGTCCTCTTCAATGTCTTTATAAGTGACATTGCAGAGGGACTGGAAGAAAGTATGTCTCTTTGCAGATGACACAAAGATCTGCAACAGAGTTGATGCACAAGGTGGGGTGGAAAGGATGAGAAGGGACTTGGCAAGGTTAGAGGAATGGTCAAATGTATGGCAGTTTAGATTCAATGCTAAGAAGTGCAAGGTAATGCACCTGGGAAACAAAACCCAGGGGAAGAGTACACATCAGGGGTGAGATACTAACAACAACAAAATGGAAAGGGACCTGGAGGAAGTCATATCAGATGACCTAAAGGTGGGCAAGCAATGTGAAAGGGCAGCAAGGAGGGCTGGGGGATACTGGGATGTATAGGAGAGGCATCACCAGTAGAAAACAGAAATTATTATCCCTCTGTGCAGACAGCTGGTGAGACCCCATCGGGAGTACTGCATGCAGTTCTGGAGACCCAATCTCCGCAAAGACATAGACAGGATGGAAGCTGTCCAGAGGAGGTCAACTAAAATGATGCAGGGTCTGCACCAGAAGACATATGAAGAGAGACTTAAGGAGCTTAATATGTATAGCCTCGAGGAAAGGAGGGAGGGGGACATGATAGAAACTTTCAAGTACCTCAAAGGGAATCAACAAAGTCCAAGAGGTAGCATCTTTCAAAAAAGAGGTGTGCAAGAACAAGGGGCACAATTTGAAGATGGGGGTGACTCAGAGGCAATTTTAAGGAAGTATTTTTCACAGAGAGGGTTGTGGATGCATGGAACAGCCTTCCGGAGAAGGCTGTGAGTCAAAAACAGTGGTGGAATTCAAGCATGCATGGGACAGTCATAAGGCAATTCTAGGGGTGGAGTAGGAAGAAGTAGGCTGCTGGTTAACTAGGATCTGCAGCTTATCCATTAGGCAGGGAATGGGCAGACTGGGTGGGCCATGCGGTCCTTATCCGCTGTCAAATTCTATGTTTCTATGTTTCTATGTAACCAGTCCTGGATTTGCTGCTGCATGTCCATACCTTTCTTCTGTGCTTCCCTGATACTAGGTCTAGTACCCACACACAAAACCCTCGCTTAGCATATGCATGGCATAAATCACACTTCTACACCATCTGTCATCAAGGCACAGGTCAGGAAGCATAGAAAACCAGGAGCAGTTTCAATATTCTGAAATAGCATTTTATTTTTCTCAATAACAGCAAAATACAAAATAAAAATTATTCTGTGTAACTATTTACAAAGGCAGCACAAACACAGAAAACTTCCTCTGTCTGAGGATATCTCTAATTCCAAGTTTAAGTCTTGCTGTCTTACTCTCCTTGTCTCACTAGCAAAAGCATTGCTGTTCTTTTGTAAATCTTTGTCTGGGAACTTGTTAAGAAGCCTGCTTCTCACAGAATGTTCTTGTAAGTTTATAGAATGTTCTTGTCAGTTTTGTTCCTGCAGGTGCAGCAAACAGTACATGGTGTCCCAGAACTTACCTCTTGTTGACAGCTCTGCAGAGTGCTTAAAAACTGCATGTCAGGTTAACCCCTTTGAGTTCCAAATATCTTTTTGCAATCATTTCAACAGTATAACTATATACAGTTTTAAACAAAGGGATCAGTGTATCAGTGACATTTCCATATAAAGATTCACATATATTTTATACTTCAGATATGCAAGGGGAAGAAAAGACAGAAATAACAAGGGAAGGCAGAGAGATAGTGAGAGGTGGATAATTGTGGAACTGTTGGAGTGATCAGTTCCTAGGTCTCTAAGAGATGCTGGAATGTTTGATATCTTTTATTGGACCAACAAGTGTCTTATAAAAGATGAAATTATACAAAGCTTTCAGGGCCTCACAGGTCCCTTCTTTAGGTGAATAGCAAAACTGAGCAACATAAGCGGGTTTATATGTACTTATGGAGCAATTTGGAAAAAAAAAGGAAAAGATTTACTTAAATGGAAGAATGGCAGGAAGTGTACTAAGAATGAGATGAAAGGGACATGAGATAAAAGTCTATTAAAGTAGCAAAGTAAAAGATATGTGAGAAGAACTGGGAGGTTAATAAGAACAGGTCAGCTGAAGATAAAGGAAGCAAGAAGGTGTAATAAAATGACCAGGCAGGACAGAGATAAGAAAAATCTGAGATACAAGGAGTTGAAGGTAGGCAGAAAGGGTAGAATAGGTGGGAAACATTTAAGAAATACATAGAAGCTAAGAAATTGGAAGAAACAAAACAACAAAGGCCTAGATAAACAGTGTGAGGTAGTATAAACAGAGAGGTGTGAGAACAAACAAGGGATGGGTAGTACGAAACTGAAGAATATGTATGAGAGGCAGGGAGGAAGTAAGGAACAGGTAATAAAAACACAGCAGGCAGGAACTCAGAAAAAACAATAACTAGAAAATTACAGTTTACTATAGTGTGTCATAAATCCAATGTCCAGATTCAGTCCAGAAATGTTAGCTTTAAATTGTTTTATATATTTCAATTCCCATGTACTTCTGTCCTGTGTGTTTTTGAAGTTACCTCTTTGTATCAAGACAGATAAGTCCAAGAGAGCGTGATCTGTTTGTGAATAATGGTTTCCTACTATTGTGCTGCTAACCTGGTTTACTATTGTGTGTTGGTGGTAATTCCTCCTGGTTTTCAGTGGTTGCCTAGTTTCCCAATATAGCATCTATTTGTGTACTTCTTGCACTGAATTAGGTAAACCACTTTGCTGGATTGACATGTGTAGGATGCATTGATTTTGTTATGCTGTTCTGGCTTGTCTTGATGGTGATCTGTGTGCATATGTGGGTACAGGTCTTACAAATTGCCATGTTGCATGGTGTTGTCCCTCTTGTTCCTCAGTTATTATGACCTGCTGGGTGTCTATTATGAATTATTATGTTCAAGAGGCTGGGGGCTGCTTATAGGCAATGACAGGTGGTTCAGGAAAGAGGTCCTTCAGTATTTCATCTTCTCTCAGCACGGGTTATAGTTCTTTAATAATTTGCTGAAGGGTTTTAGCATGGGGCTGTAAGTGACAAGTAGAGTAGTGTGATCAGTTTGATCTGTTTGCTTATATTCCAGCAGATTGTCTCATGGTATTTGTATGGCATGTTCAAACTGACTGTCAATTTGTCTTGAGAGTGACCCTACTATATTAGGAATTTCAAGTGAGGAGAGCTGTTTTGTCTCTTGTTCTTCATCAGAGCAGATTCGATGGTATCAAATTGCCTTACTGTAGGTTACAGATTTTTGTATGTTTTGGTTGAAAGCTGGAACTATGCAGGTAGCAATGTCTGCCAATGGGTTTTCTGTAAAAAGCAGTTTGTATATTTCCATTTTTAGTGATATTGGTTGTGGTATGTAGAAAATGTATGCTGGTGGTGGAATATTCAATAGTGTGTTTTATAGAGTGATGAAAGTTGTTAAAATCATGATGGAACTTTTTGAGGAGTCTTCACCTTCTGTCCCAATCAGAAATATGTCATCTATATATTGGAGGTAGACTGTTGGTTTATAGGGGTGGTGTTCAAAGAAATCTTCTTCTAGACAGACCATGAAAAGATTGGCATATTGTGGTGCCATGTTTGTGCCCATGGCTGTCCGATGATCTGAAAAAGTGTTTGCCATTAAAAATGAAGTTGTGTGTCAAATGAATTTTATTAGGGTGCTGATGGTGGTTCCTGGAATGCCTCCTGTGGACAGGTTGTCCTTTAAAAATTTCTGACATGTTGTTATGCCATTTTCATGTGGGACATTAGTGTAGAGGGCAGTGACATCCATTATGGCTAGGATAGTGTTGGGTGGCAGTTGAGTGTGCCAGTTCCAGAGATGATGGGCTGTCCTGGATTCCTTGGTTTGTGTATCTTAGGTAGCAAATAGAATGTCCCTAGGGTAGGTTTGTTTGGTATAAGTATATTTAACTGTTCTTGGAGGTTGTTTGGTAGAGACATGATGATTTGTTTGACTTTTCTGTATACTGTACAGTAGGGTCTTCTATGAGTTCTCTATAATAAGTTGTATCTGGCAGCTATCTGTGTGCCTCTTTAATGTAATCCCATTGTTCATCACAACCACAGCTCCACCTTTGTCAGCTTGTTTTATTACAATGTTAGGGTTGTTTTCTGTGTTTGTATTGCCCTCTTTTCTAGTGGCGTGATATTATACAGGAGTTTCTGCTGTTTGCTTAGGATCTGGGAGTTTATTCTTCCATGGAAGCAGTCAATGTAGGCATCCAACTTGGGGTTGCATCCACTCTGAGGGGTCCTGTCTGATGTTTCCTTTGTGTTGTTGTAATATGTTGTTTGTATGTTGTTCTTATCAAAAAGTACTCTTTAGATGAAGCTGTCTAAAAATTCTTCCATCTCACCACAGAATCTAATGTTATCAAATTCCTATGTGGGGCAGAATGTTAAGCCCCTGGATTATACAGATGTTTCAGCTTGTGTAAGTTCTTTGTTAGATGTTAGATAGGTTGATCACTGGTAGTTGTTGCAGTAAATTATATTGTTTCACAGTGTTGGTGCTGTGGTTTACTTCCCCTGGATGAGTCACGGTATTGGTGTGGCTGCTGTCTTGTAGTCCTCTGAGTTTCCTCCTCTTTTGTGATAGGGCTGCCTGGAGAGCTTTTTGGTAATGTGTTTGGAAATCACAGCTAAATCCTGGTATTACATTATTGTTTCCTTGAAGGTTGTGTTCAAATTTATATTTGAGGTGAAATATACTAGTGTATATCTGCTGAATAAGGTGATTCCTGAGTTTCTCAGATGCCCTACGACATAGCTGTCCCACGACATAGGTCTCACAAGAAAATTTGATTATGCAACCATACAGAGAAGAGACTGTAAAGAAGAGGATAGAACAGACCCTTGTGTATAAACTCTTTCTGCATAACAAATGGGGTAGGTCTTTATTCAACTCTGTCACAGTGTGGTTCTTTGTTTCCAGTTTTGGTCTTTGGGTAAGCTGCTCATAACAGCACTGCCATACTTTCCAAGACACACTGCAACCTGTTCCTCATCCTTCTTGCTCTCTGCCTGTGTCTTACTCCCCACTCCTGTCCAGCATTGTTCCTGTGGTCTGCTAGGGGCAAGGCCATCTCCCTGCTGGGTTGTTCTGGCTGCTCCTGCTGTGCTCCATCTGTCTGTTGCTTCTGCTTCTGTCTCCCCTCTTGCCAGTCTATCCTTCCTTCTCACTAATGTTGTTGTGGTAGTACATTGCTCCTATTGTTTTCTGGGGGCACTTGATTCACTGCTTCCACATTATAGCCCTCCAGATTGCCCTAGTAGCTGTTTGGTCCTCCATTCAGGGCTCAACTACAATCCTTATGAATCTTGCCATGCCTGCCTTACCTACCACTTTTGGCAACTGTCTCAACAATTAGGCACACTTACCAATGACAATTAGGCACACACCCCATCAACAACCAAGCATATACTCCAATGACCACCCCTCATGGGCTCAGTACCCTTTCAGCCTCTAAGCTTCATACTGCAAAGAACTGAGACCCTCAAGGCTTAATTACTTATATTCATGAGCCTTCTTATAAGAGGAGAGTATTAGGGTTGCCAAGCCTTTAGTAGCTATTTTATGGCATTTCCTTTTCCTTTGGGGTAACTTCCATAGCCCCATTGTTTCTTTGGCAACTGGTTCAGCCCATGTATGCCTCAGAAGGCAGTACCTTTGTCTCTTTCCAAGGGTGGAAGTCGCACAAGGTAGAAGGAGAAGCCTACATACTTCTAGTAGCTTTGCAGCAGCATGTCACAGGTCAAACTTCACGCTTGAGTTTTAATAATACTTTGTTAAGCTTGGAGGGATGGTAACCTAATACCTTGGATTGCTGGAGACTTCCTGCATAGGGTTTGTTCCTCTCCTTCATGTTGAAGGTTGAAAAAGTAGTAAGTTATTCTTTCATAAGCTTAGTTCCATTTGACTGGATGGATTAGGATTTGAATGGTGGCATCTATGCTCTTCACTTATCATTCAGCACTGTGGCCTTCCCTCCTCGTTAGTGGAACATGATGTTCTGATAGTTCCATTCACACCTTTGAGTCTGTCTTTTGGGCATATTCTGTCAGATACCTTAGCCAAGGGACCTGTGGTCCTGCAGTATCTCTATGGGTGGTACCCTCCTCAACAGGGTTCCCATGGCTCTGGTACCCCAAAATGGTAGTAGTTCCTGGAGAACAGAAAGCAGGAAAACCACACTTACATATTGCATCTTATCTGGTATTTTCTGTCTTCTGCTGATAATTACCTTACCAATGGTACTAAATTACTGACAGTACTCCGTACCTTATCCAATGCAGGTGCACATGCACTATACTATGCTGCATAAGCATTGATAACAAGGACTAATCATGTAATCAGCTGCAGTAGTTACTCTATGTCTGGTTGCCCACTGAGCCAGTGAATTGCAAGGCTATAATTGAGTTCGGTGGGGCAGTAGGCAACATTTGCCATGCCCACCCCAAATGCTACTTTAAGCTCAGATGCCCCCAAGCATCCTCCAGATGCTTGTTTCTTCACTCCCACTATCCTTGTCTCCTTCTTTGATGGCTCACCTCTCCTAATGAGTTTCTTCTCTAAGGCACCTATAGCCAAGGGTCTTGCAGTCCTGCCGCACTCTGAGGGGACCCTTCTTAAGAATATTTGTTTGCTTCTGGTACCAGTTCTGGTAGCAGTTCCAACAGGAACAAAGAGTATGGAAAGCTACACTTCCAAATTATATCCTATTGACTACTATAATCTTCTGACTTCTAACAATGATCACCTTATCAACAGTACCGAGCTACTGACAGCACTTAGTAAGCTTATTCATTTTAGTTTCACAAGCACTATACTATACTATGCTGCACAAGCATTCACTACAATAACTAATTATGTACTAAGCTGCAGTAGTTGTGCCACATCTAGATGCATGCTCAACCAGTGAATCTATGTTGTGCGCACTCCTTACGACATTCAAACTGATCACAAGAAGAGGTCTTATCTTTAGCTCCATGTCTGCTCTGCCACAAGAGGAGTTGCTCTACTATATTGAAAACTCATTTCTACTTTACGAGTTTCTGTATTGACTGAGTGTCCAGACACTTTATGTGGATCCAGGACATTAGCATTAGTTAGAGCAGGGATTTTCTCATGTGTCCTAGCCAACATCCCTGTCAATAAAATGGTTTCACCTGATTGTTTCCTTGAGCATTGCTCCCATTGCTGTCTACACTAGAACATCAGAGGCAGAATGTTCAAATTATTACTACCCTCAGTGGCAGCATGGTGTAGTAATTATAAATCAATACTGAGGGACTTTTTTGAAAGTTGATGTTTATTTGGGAAAAATAGCCATTGAGCTGAACACATTTACAATGATACCCCATGAACAGCTTCAAATACAAAATGTTCAATACATAGAAGAAATTAGAACAGGCAGTCAAATACATGTAACAACAATCTTATAAAGCAGTTCACTGATAAAATAATATGTGTAAAGATTCCTCACATATACACAGTGCAGCATTATACTTACAGTCATACAAGATACTACATGGAGTAGATCAAACTTGAGAAACATCAGTAATTACTGCATTGCAGAACCATGGAAATTATCCAGTTTTTCAACTGGGCACTTGATAGTAAGGGACCATTTATGGGCCTTACCTGTATTAATAGAATGCTTGTTCCATATTAGTGGCCCTTGGACAAGAAAAGGCTTGAATTCCTCTAACTGAGGACACACATGGTACTTCATGGGCCATGCCACTTGAGGAACACGTGCCTAGATGGGTATTCCTACAGACACCAAGTTGCTGAGGTAATTGGGAACTCTCTTCATTATGCATTTTTTTAATCCAGTGTGTACCAAATGTAGCTCATGTGTTTGTGCTAGCGGAGCCAGTTCAATGAACTGTACAAGACACAATGGTGGGCTTATGATGGAGCAGTTAGGATAAAATGTGCCAGCCTATTTTGACAAAGAATCCAATTTTCCCAATTGGCTGGAGCCCGCCTCCTACCATAAATAATGTGACTGTAGTCTATGATAGACAAGGTAATTGTTTCCACAATGCACTTTCTAACTTCCATGAAGAAAACATCTCTGTGTCTGTAAAGAAACCCTATTCTTGGACCTACTCTTTTCACAATCCTGTCAATATGATAATCCCAAGTGAGGCCATCATCCAGCTATAGACGCTGGTACTTATAAATAAGGAGCAGGGACACCTGAACACCACCATAGGTAACAACAGACAGTGAGTCCTCACTGGTCACAGGGGGGCCTGAACAGCATTGTCTGAGATTTTTTTTAAATTCAGTGCTGGATTTTATGCCTCAGATAATCTTTGAAGCTCATAAAGCCCACTGCAAGCTGACTTGCATCCAGTGAACAGAATGATCCACAGTACATTAGTGTATCATCAGCATCACATGGACTTCCAGCCAGAAGAGTCATGATTTAATATCATTCATATACAGGGAAAGAAGCAGAAGGCCCAAAATAGATACTTGTGGCAGCCTCTACACCATCTATTTCCAGGCCAACCTAGAGTCTCGACCCTCAACTACCTGTCTGCATTCAGATAGAAAACTCTTAAACCAACCTAAGACTGGCCCTTTAAGTCTCATGCCCTTCAATTTATTAAACATGATCTTGTGGTCAGTGGTTTTGAAGGCTCTGGAGAGACCTATAAAGATGATGCCAACATTTGATCTCCTTTCCAAGGCCATTTGTACAGTGCTGGTAACTTTAATAATAGCAGTGGTAGTGTTATGGTGTTTTCTAATCCAGATTGATTCTGGGGCATTATGTTATTGCTCTGATGTGAACATACAATTGTTGTACCACTAGTGAGAGTTAGTTCAACAATAAATAGCTTTTGAGAGGACAACTGCACCCTAGGGCACTGCTCAGGTAAAAATGTGTTAGGAACCAGTGTAACCCCAAAGTAATGTGGCTTACTTATAGGCTGTATGGAGAACAGCTCAGACTGCCACTGCCAACATCTTGCTCACTGGTTCCCCAGGACTTCAACAGGAACCAGGAGTGAAGAGAAGTGCAACAAATCTTTGGCACCTCCTGCACCATTATGAAACATATCTTTCTGTTGTACATTAAAGGAAGCCCTGCCGCTGCCACCACTGACAAGTACCACTAATGCTCCCAACAAAACCAGGACTTCCCAGTTGATAATTCAGCTAAACCAGACACTTAATGCAACCACATAAACACACCAGGGAGCATTAAAATAATTAAAGGCAGGAGCCTTTTGCAAATGAGACTTTGGGGCTAAAGCTTCAGGACTACAAAAGTGGCAGCCATCATGCTTGCCCTCTGATTCCTTTCACCACAGTAACAGGGTCAGAGGCCATCTCTGCAGCCATTAAGGTTCCAGAAGCCTGCCAAGGAGCCACAAAGTGTTTGTAGAATTTGAAGTGCTTAATTTTTGCCCAGAAGTGAAACAACCAATGAGTTATTGAATGTCAGTTAAACAGATCTTCTAAGGTAAATGATAATGGAACTTAGCCAATCAGTCGGCTGTCAGCTGTTGGAAAGACTAAGGAATTGTCCTGCATGCCTCTGTCTACCAGAGACAGTGAAAGAGAGCATATATTTCATCTGCAAGTAACAGATATTGCATCATCTGCTTGGAGAGTGGCAAGAAGCAGATATCTCATCTGCATTAGTGAGAAAGAAGCTGTGCAGAGACTTCAGAGGGAGAACTGTATCATACAGATACCATGGAGGAGTTCACTTCTCACTGCACACAGAAGAATTGAAGCTGCCACTGATGGTTTCAGCCTGCAAGGGTAAACAGCCCTGCAGCTTAGCTTCAGTGTGTAACCCCTAGGTGGCGCTATCCTAAGGACTACTACCTCTGCCTGCTTGGCTAGTTGTAGGTTAAGGGCCTGGACGAAATGGGTGCCTCACCAGGAGGTCAGTGTTGTTAGTGGTCAAGCTAACCTGGGCACAGCCTCTGGGACACTGTAACCCCCTCTTTCCTTCTAGTGGCCTAAACAATATGCAATAATTACTTCACAATGACCCCTATTCACCAGGCAATTACCCACACTGTTTGCACTTACCACCAGGGCTGGTTCCTCTAGCTTAACCCCAGGGACTCCTGCAAAACAAGGTTAAGCACAACAAAGAGCAACAGTACAATTCTTTTGGCACAAACTGGAACCATAGTTAGGTTAAATGCAAACAAGTTAAATCTGACTTATTCAAGGGACTTGAACAAGGAAGGAGCGTGAATCAGGTTGATTTGCTTAAAAGCTATATTAATCAGACAGTTATATATGCAGTTCAGAGTCCTACACAGTCACACACTCTGGGTACCCAGGTAGGAAAACAGTGGGCTAGCCAGGAATGTGTGCAGCTGGTTGGGCCATGTGATGGAAGAAAGCAACATGCACAACACACACTATTTGTAATCCAGAGCCAGAGGGCTCAGTTCATGAAAGAAAACGCAACAAGACAATCAGATGACGACACTTTTAGATTTAGCTGTTGTTGCAGGGAGCTACCCTGATGTTTACTCACGATATCCAATACTGGACACAGGCAGGACAAAATTGAGACTGCAGACTATTGAGCTGGAGTGCCTAGAGAAGTAGGGCCCACACGAATCACCGAGGCATCGCTCATGTTCAAGGCATTGAGCAGGGGCTGATCCTCAGGCCGGTCTCTTCAATGACTTTCTCTAGTGCAGGTATTCTGGCTGGGCCAGTATAGCAGGGCCCAGGCAAATGGAAATGGATATGGATTCAGTCCGTGGAGCTGGATACAGCCTCCAGCAATCAAAACACAGTTCAGACACACAGTGGGGAACCAAATCACAACCCAGTATAAGCACACAGCACAGTCACATGTAAGGAAATTCCACTGTACCAGGCAAATGGCTCTCCGGTCGCAATTACTGAGTCTCTGCACAATCCGAAGTTCAGAGGTAGCTGAAGTCATGATAGGCCAATTACATTCAACAAATCTTCAGTCTTCTTCAGGTTAAAGCCTGGTCACAATTCAGTGGCTTAATCCACTCTCAAATTCAGATTCAGTCCAAGAAAGCACAAGTTCCCTCTCGGGACAACAGGCAGGCATGCAGGCCAAACCTAGGCCTTTCCACAGTTCTCCTGTGCAATCCACTATGGACTGCTGCTCGAACTATCTTGAGCTGTTACTTCTTCACTTCCCAACTCAGATGAAACTGAAACTGCAAGCAGTGGGACTTTCCCAAGATCTAAAAGGTTTGGTTGGCTGATTTGTCTGTCAGTAACAAAAGGGCTCCCCTCCAGGTTATTTTAGGCGCAAAAGCCCCAAACTACAATTTCTACAAGTTTGGTCCCACCAAGCCCTTGTAGGCAGCCTCCATTTTAGAGTCCCAATGTACTGATTGGCCCATTCTGACAGTCCAGGACCAAGATGATGGAAACAAATAGAACTGTCCATGCTGCAAAGAAGGCAGGTTAGAATAAACTGCAATATTTATTACTACTCTAACAAATGATCAGCAAACAAGTACATCTTCTAAGAGAGATCCTCTCAGGTTAATTATGACTGCAATCCAGGCAGCTCTTAAAGAGACAGTACACAGAGGCTATACAGACACTCTGGAAATACATATAAACTGCTAAAACGCAGGACACCACTCTGGCAGTGAGCATTAAGCAAGCTCAAGGAAGACTTTTCGAACCCCATTTATAGAGGGTTACATCTTTCCCTGCCTGGAGAAAACGTGGTGTCTGCATCAAGTCTGTACCATTACAATATGAAAATGCATTGCAAATGAGACATATATATCATTAGCTTGTTACATCACTATACCTTTCAATATACTTGCATTACTACATCCATATTGACAATACTTATGTATGTTTCATACAGGTAATGCTGATTCCACTATGATTAACACATTAGTAACATCACAATACTGCTTCAGGTAATAACGTCCTGTACATTAAACAGTGTAGGAGGGGTCCTTCCCTATCAGCTAATTTGGGGCTGTATGGGGCAGGGGCACCATACTGAGAAGGAAGAACAATCAATCTGGATTTGGCCATTAAGCTCAGTTTGGGTAGTGAGCTCTGAAAAATATATGCACCTTTGTGTACCACATTAGGAGGCAAATCCACTGGCCTCCTGGAGAATCATAACTGAGGTGTACTACTGGCTTGACAGCTCGGCCAGTCTTACTGAGGGAATGGCCACAGTCTCTGTACTTTCAGAACTAACTTTGGAGCTTTCCTCATTCATGAGGATGCCCCTGCATGGATGGGAATGTCCAAACTGGGAGCACTGTCAGGCTCCTTGCTCTGTAGGCTCTGTTTCCACAACACTCTGCTCATTTAGAGAAGGCTCTGGCACAGTTAGGCTTTGTAGCACTGAAGGAGGCTGTCAGCACTCTCATATTGTTGTTCAAGTTCTGATGTGTCACCAGAGAGACTCAGACCATCAGCCACTTCTTCGGCAAGCACACAGTTCCACTAAACACAGGGAGTCCGCAGCTTTAGACATAATACGTTGCACTTCACTTTCAGGGAGCATTGGCTCCAAAGACAAAGCTGGGGTTAGACAGTCCAGAAGGCCCAGCTTCATCCCCACGATTCTGCATAGGATTTCCACAAACAACTAACTCAGTTTATAGGAGTGGTAATAGGCATTACCATAGTCACTTTCACCAGAGGTGGGCTGACAGTCACTGTCATTTTGGCCTGCTGCGGGGAAACCTTAAATCTGTAACTATTGGGGTAGGTTGACCGTTTCTTTTTTGTAGCAGCACGAGTCACCGCCCAGGGAGGCATTATCTGTTGGCTCAGCTTCAATAACTTGGCCACTAGGCAGCATGTGGTTACAGTGCATGGTCTTGACAGCTTTGGAGTTATTCTTCATGTATCTTGTATAATGGTAGATCATCCAACTTTCCAACTACTACATGAGGAAGATGGTGCCACCTATCAGCAATTTTGTGCTTGCCATGTAGTCCCAAATTGCTTAACAACCATGGTCTCCAGGCTGTAGCTCTTAAGCCTTTACTTTCTTATCGGCTCTCTTTGTTGGTGAGATTTCTTGGTGGCCATTGTCTGGGCCAGTTGATATGCATGGTTCAATTGAGCTTTCAGTTTCTGTACATACTGCAAGTAGTTTTCATCTTGGACCCCAGCTGGGTAGATCCCAAAGCAGACATCAACTGGCAGTCGAGCCTCCTTCCCAAACATGAGGTGGTAGGGGAGAATCCAGTAGCATCATTTTGGTGCCATTGTATGAGTGTACCAAGGTGTTAATCTGCTGGCTCCACTTATGCTTGTCTTTTGGATGAAGGGTGCCCAGCATGTCTAGAAGGGAGTGGTTAAAACATTCTGGTTGAGGGTCCTCTGTGGGTGATATAGGGTGGTTCCTGACTTCTGCACCCCCACAGAGACAGCATTTTTTGATTAGCCTACTTTCAAAGTCTTTGCCTTGGTCAGAGTGGATTCGCTGGGGAGCACCATAGTGGATGAAGAATTTTCCACTAGCACCTTGGCCACGTAGAGGCTTTAGTTGGAAAAGCTTGTGCATACCATGTGAAATGATCTATAACTACTAACATTTTGCCAATATTCCATTGATCAGGTTCTAAACACAAAAATCTATGCAGACCAGTTTCATGGAGATGCTGGTAGTGAACTTGACAAGGGGGGCAGCCTCTGAGGCAGGGCTTTTCTTTGGAGGCAATGACTACAGGTCTTTACATGGAGCTTCAACATCGGCCCCATCTTGGGCCAGCAGAATTAAGATCATACCAGGTTGAGAGTCCTGTCAATACTGAGGTGTCCCATGTGATTGTGGAGAGACCTCAATACCAAGTGTTTAAAAGCCGTGGGCAGGACCAATTGTTGCTTGTCTACTTGACCACTAAGATCCACTGTCTCTCTGTATAACAACTGATTGAGTAACTTCAACCTGGGGCCTTCTTTAAACAATAGGGCAGTTCGCAAATCAGGGAACGCAACTTAGACACATCTTTCCCTGCATGCAGGGCATCAAGTGCGAGTTGAATCATAGGATCTTGGGATTGGGCCCACTGAATACTGTCATTGTCAAGCTGAGATAGTGCACTAATATCTAGAGCAGAGAAATGGCAATCAGTAGCCAGTATGCAGGTATCAGGAGGGCCCAAGCAATCTACTTGACTGTCCACTGTGTCCACAGACATCTGTTCATCTCTGTCAAACTTTTGGTACAATGCTCAGATGTCAGGTTCAGACAGCCTGGCCCAATCACTCTTGGAAGCGGGCCTTCATGACAGGGTGTCAGCATCAATATGGTTCAGTCCTGGTCTGTATTCTACAGCATACCATAGGTTGATAAGGCAGAGAGACACCGTGACCAGCGGCACCTAACTTAGCTGAAGTCTGTACATAGGTCAATGGGTTATTGTTGGTCTTCACTAATATCTTTGTCCCATAGAGATACTCATGAAACTGATCAACAATGGCCCATTTTAGGCAAGGAACTCCAGCTTGTGCACAGGATAGTTTCGCTCCAATGGGGTCAGACTCCTGCTGGCAAAAGCTACCGGTCTCAAACCATCCTCATGGTCTTGATACAGCTAGCTCCTAGGACCTGCAGACTAGTGTCTGTATGCAGCACATAGGACTAGGTAGGGACAGTGAGATGAGGATGGGGGCAAGGGTGAGCTGGTATATGACTTTGTGGAAGGCTGCTTCACATCTGGTGTCCAGCAGGGCCCAAAGTATTCACCTGTGCAGAAGTACACTTCTCTGGTTCTTTGACAGCTCCTTTCTCGTATTTATGGTTGGTAGGGGGTAACCCTGGGTAAGATTCAGGAGTGGGAGAATCACCTTTGAATAGTCTTTTATGAACCCGCTGTAGTAGCCACAGAACCCCAGAAAACATAGTTCTTTCAAGTTATGGGGCTGTGTTCCAAGCAGTCAGTGACTCAACCTTACTGGGATCGGTCTCTATTCCTTCTGCAGATACTATGTGCCTCACATACTTCACGGAGGTTTGAAAAACTGGCACTTGTCAATGAACAGCTTAAGGCCCAAGTCTTCTAATCGATCCAGCACTTTAAACAGTCGGGTCTCATGTCCTCTAATGTACGTCCGAACACAATGACATCATCTAGGTACACTTGACATTCCAGCAAGTTCATATCTCCCACTGCACGCTCCATCATTTGCTGAAAGGTGGCGAGGTGCCCAAATCCCCTGTGACATTCTCAGGAATTTGTGGAACCCCAAAGGACAGATGAAGGCAGTTTTCTCATGGTCCTCCAGGGTCATCGGAATCTGGTAACATCTGCTGCAAAGATCCAATACTGAGAACCATTTGCTCCCATTCAAGCAATCCAGAGTATCTTGTATACGGGCATGGTGTATTGATCTGGGATGGTCCACTGGTTCAGGGTTCGATAATCAATACACATCCTCACCGACCCATTCTTAGTATGCACAACCACAATGAGAGAGGCATATGGGTCCTTGATTCTCTGATCACACCAGCAGCGAACATTTCCTGCTGGTGTCTCCTCACATGATCTATGTCCACTGGGGCAAGGCATCGATCTCTCTCAAATGGCTGGTCATCATGCAGGCATATATGATGCTCTGCACCCTGGACACACTGACATCCCATTCCTTTAACAAAAACACTTGGTCTCTCTGGGTGAGTTTCTTGCTAATCCTAGCCTTCCATTCAGCTGGCAGCAGGGAATCAGGAAAGACAAATAAGTCTGGGGTCACTCTCTCCTTTTGGCCAGAGTACTTGTTATTGGGTAATACTGCAGTGTCTGTGCAGTGTACTGTAGCTAGAGTGCACCTTTGTTGCTCCAGACCTCCCGATCTGACACATTTCGAATCTGGACCATCACCGTCATGGTATAAGCATGGACATGGGCAGGCAAGTTGCTGGGTTTAACCAATAATCCTTCTGGCATCTTTTCATCACCTGGTGCATCCAGCATTAATATTTTGTTCTTTAAATTTCTCTTTAGGCAGTGAACTTCTCCATGGATTATGCACTGGCACTGGAGGCCAATACCAAGGAGTCGGGTTCTTTTTCACACTGTCCCCACTGGCTCATCTGGGTCCTCTTCCTTGGATTTCTGTTGTAAATCATATGCCCTTTTTACTAAGGCTGGAATTCTTAGGGCCCTTCCAGGCATTTGCCTTGTTTCTCATGGCAGAGTTGTGCTAGTCTCCCAAACATGTGGGCGTTGTTCTAATTAACAGGGAACCCCATCATACAGTCTGGTTGGGGTACACAATAGGGCCAGTGTCTCTACTTGCTCTTCTACACCAGTTACAGTTGCAGCAAAGACAACCAGAGGCATATACATCCTAGGTAGGGATAAGACTTGTCACTCAGCCCCACAAATGTTGGCCTTCCAGGGATTGTAATGGCACATCAGATAAGTGTTTGTCATACCAGTCCTGAAATACAATGGTCACTTATGCACCCACTGTCAAGCACAACCCAAGTAGGAATACCATTCATAGCCACAGTAATCTTTATTGAAGGGCCCACTATTTTGGACCAGTCTGGAGGAACAACAGCAGGGGCCTGGGCAGACGATTTAGCTACAGAGGGTTTGAGTTAGATGGCTGAAGCCTTCACTGCAGTCATTTCGTGCACCCTTGACCACTGACTTATTTTCAGAAGCTCTCCTTGAAGCCGTTCACCACTTTCTCTAAGTCCTTCTGAGACCGGCATTCCTCTTTATATCACCATCCTTGCCGAATTGTGACAAATGACAGGCTCTTGGGGCATTCTTGGGAAAACATAGCAGGGGATGCTAGAGCATTGACAGAAGATTGTGATATGACTTCTGCTGGTAGTGTACCATGTCTCAAAAGTTTCTTTAGGGTGGCAGTCAATTCTTTGAGCTCAGCCAAGAAGCTACTCCGTCAGTAGGATGCCTGAGGGTGCACCCTCACCCACATAACAGTCACGTCCTGACAGAGGCCAGGGTCTCTGTCAGCATGGGATACCTCAGAGAATGCACCTGGTTGTACTTTTCTGACTTCCTTCAGCAACTCCTCCCCCACTGTTTAGCTCATGATGAGACACTTGTAGTCGTCTCCATTTCAGAAGGGCCTTCCGTGCCATGATCACTTGGAGCACTCACCCCATAATTACAATCTCCTCTTCACCTTCTACCTCCTGGGTTCTTTTATCAGTCACAGTAGTCAGGAGGGTTACCTCTCCTATCCTGGAGCCTTAACAGGATGATCTGCAGTTTAAAATGCTTGGCATGTTGCAGTATGTGCCCCAATCTCACACGGTTCAAATCACTGGTGCTTACCCCACTTTTTCAGTAAACTTTCTGCAGAGCCCTTTCTAGGTGAGTAACATACACAGACAAACTTTCCCCTTCCATTGTTTGGTACCTTGAATTTCCATCGAAATCTCCCTGACTCAGTGCTCCCAAAATTGCCTTCAAGTACAGATAGGTACTTCTGAGCAGATGCATCAGGGTTGGTGGACCTCAAAAACTTAATGGCTTCAAGGGCGGGCCCTCAAACTTTCTATGATTCTTTTTCACTTCTCAGCCTCTGCTCACTGCCACTCGGGTACCAAGGGAAAACATAGTCTATCCAGGTCTCCCAGTCATCCTCCCCTGGGGTGTGGGAGGGTGCCGAGAAGATTCTCAACCTTCTGTAGAAGTCATGACTAATGGTGGGTACAGATATGGGGTCAGCATGGCATGGGCACTGAACATGGGGCAGTAACAGGTGCTGGATTGGGAGGGGTGTTGGAGAAGGAACACCGTCAGGTGGCAGGAATAGTTTCTTAAAGTCCTCTATAGTTTTCCTTCCTCCAGCAACAACTTAGCAAATTTCTCCTCAAAGGTCTCAGATAATGGTGTTAGCTCTTCCTCCCAGGGTCTTTACCATCTTTTGTTATCACTCTCCAGGCAGCTAGGACCCCTTCTGAGGCAATAGTCTGTGGCACTTTAAAGCTGTTCACAAGGTCACTGCTCTCTACCAAGGCTATGAAAGTTTGGGCAATCAAATCAGCCTGTCGACCCACCACCACAGGGTTTTTAAACATTCAACTTTGGAGAGTGCTCCTCTACAGTGTCCTTACTGGTACCCAGGGAATATCCAGTATAAGCAGAGCATTTTGGGGTTGATCTCCTGCCCAGTACACCATCCCACCAACTGGTGTACAGCCATTTCTACTGGGGTAGCTATTAATCTTTAACAATAATTCATCATTATTGGCTACTAGAAGGCACAAAATCCCAGCGATGAGCCTCCAGGATGTAACCCCTAGGTGAGCTATCCCAAGGGCTACTACCCCTGCCTGCCTGCTTGGCTAGTAGCAGGTTAAGGGGCCTGGGTAATGAAGCGGGTGCCTCCACCGGAGGCCAGGGCTGTTAGTGGTCAAGCTAACCTGGGCATAGCCCTCTGGGACACTGTAACCCCCTCGCTCCTTCTAGTGGCCTGCACAATATGAAATAATTACTTTCACAATGACCTTTATTCATCAGGCTATTACCCACACTGTTTGCACTTACCACCAGGGCTGGTTCCTCTAGCTTGACCCTGGGGATCCCTGTAAAACAAGGTTGAGCACAGCAAATGGCAACAGTACAATATTTTTGGTACAAACTGGAACCACAGTCAGGTTAAAAGCAAACAAAGTTAAATCTGATTTATTCAAGGGACTTGAACAAGGGAGGTGTGTAATCAGGTTGATTTGCTTAAAAGCTATATTAATCACACAGTTATTCATGCAGTTCAGAGTCCCTACACAGTCACACACTCTGGGTACCCAGGTAGGAAAACGGTGGGCTAGCCAGGAACATTGCAGCTGGTTTGGGCCCTGTGATGGAAGAAAGCAACATGCACAACACACACCATTTGTAATCCAGAGTCAGAGGGCTCAGTTTGTGAAAGAAAAGCAACAAGACAATAAGATGACAACACTTTTAGATTTAGCTGTTGTTGCATGGAGCTACCCTGATGTTTACTCATGATACCCAGTACTGGACACTGGCAGGATGAAATTGAGACTGCAGGCTGATGAGCTGGAGTGCCCGGAGAAGCAGGGCCCACTCAAATCACCGAGGTGTTGTTCCTGTTCAAGACGATGAGAAGGGGGCTGATCCTCGGTGGGTCTCTCATCGATGACTTTCTCTGCTTAGCAGGTATTCTGGCTGGGCCAGTGTAGCAGGACCCAGGCAAATGGAAATGGATATGGATTCAGTCCATGGAGCTGGATAAAGCCTCCAGCAAGCAAAACACAGTTCAGACACACAGTGGGGAACCAAATCATAGCCCACTATAAGCACACAGCACAGTCACATGTAAGGAAATTCCACTGTACCAGGCAAATGGCTCTCCGGTCACAATGACAGAGTCTCTGCACAGTCCAGGAGTTCAGAGGTAGCTGGAAGTTTTGACAGGCTGATTGCATTCAGCAAATCTTCGGTCTTCTTCAGGTTAAAGCCTGGTCACAATTCAGTGGCTTAATTTGCTCTCCAAATTCGGATTCAGTCTGAAAAAGCACAAGTTTCCTCTCAGGGACAGAAGGCAGGCATGCAGGCCAAACTCAAGCCTTTCCACAGTTCTCCCATGTGAATCCACTATGGATTGCTGCTTGAACTAACTCAAGTTGTTACTTCTTCAGTTCCCAACTCAGATCTAACTGAAACTGCAAGCCATGTGGGACTTGTCCCAAAATCCAAAAGGTTCTGTTGGCTGATCTGTCTGTCAGTCACAAGGGCTCCCCTCCAAGTTATTTTAGATGCCAAAAGCCCAAAACTACAATTCCTACAAGTTTTGGCCCCACCAAGCCCCTGTAGGCAGGCTCCATTTTAGAGCCCCAAATGTACTGATTGGCCCATTCTGACAGTCCAGGACCAAGATGATGGAAACAAACAGAACTGTCCATGCTGCAAAGAAGGCAGATTAGAGCAAACTGCAATATTATTTCTACTCTAACAAATGATCAGCAAACAAGTACATCTTCTAACAGAGCTCCCTCTCAGATTAATTATGACTGCAATCCAGGTAGCTCTTAAAGAGACAGTACAAAGAGACTATACAGGCACTCTCTGGCAATACATTTAAACTGCTAAAACGCAGGACACCAGCCTGCAGTGAGCATTTAAGCAAGCTCAAGGAAGACTTTTCGGGAACCCCATTTGTTGGGGGTTACAAGTGTACAACCTGAGGGAAATTCTTTTATCAAATCAGTAGGGTCTGAGTGGAGATGTAACTAAATTCACCATGTTGATTGCTCAAGCACAGAGAACTGTAGAGGCCTGGGATCCCCAAGATACTCTGAAAGACTGACAGAGCAGGAGCCCAGCTGAATCTGCATGAAGTGCCAAGGAGAACAACTGGCAGAGATGAGCTGAGGGAGCCATCAGAAGTGTGACATCAGACTGCAGAATGAGCAGGTACATTCAGCCAGGATTGCAGCTGGATATAGAAACCTAACAGTCTCAGGAAGGAAAACCATTAGTAACCACTCAAAAAATAGTCTTCTCCCTTGCTTCCTTTCTTCTAATTACAAATAATTAGTTCACAGCACCACCCTGTCTCCCTGTATCACTGCTATAGCTAGGACCCCCACCCTCACACCTACTTTCCTAACATAACAATGAACTGTCTATTACCACTATCTACCTATGATGCACTTAATTTGCTCCCTCCACCCCTCTCCTTTCAAACAGCTCCTCACCCCTCCATTGTTAACAACCATCCCCTCCCACCTTCTGCTGGGACCACCCCTTCTTATTTACCTTTATTTGGCTCTTTCTCCCTACCTTTATCAGCGGCGGTACACAACATCTCCCAACGCAGGCAACATGGCGGTAGTGACTGCTGCCATCTGTCACACGCTGGACGGGGAGCCCACCTCATCAGCATTTTTAACCCTCCTACTTTTCAGTGTGCTGAAGGTGCCCAATCCCCATCGGCATCATGTCACCCCCATTTTCATTGTGTTCTGACGGGTGCCCAATCCCTGTCGGCATAATGTGGCTCCCTTTAGTTTTGTGCTGACAGGGTGCCCAATCCCCTCCTCAGCTATAGCTGCCCACCAAAAAGATCTGTAACTCTGGTGGCATGCTGGGAGCCCACTCCAGTGTGCCACATGCCTCTGTCAACAAAAACAGTCCCACAATGTTTTATTTTTACCTGTGGGAAAGAAAATAGTCCTTGGCAGTCTCCCTGCCCCCTCCCACATCCTGCACCCACCCACTGTGCACCCTGCCTCCCCACCCCCTCACCCCATACTTACTTGTGGAGACCAGTGTGATGATCTTCGTGGACCGGGAACACGTCTCACTCTTCAAAGCGAACCACGAACTGAGGAAATGTCGTAAGCTGTATAATGGAATGAATATGTTTTTCAACTTTGATGTATATCTGAGGCATTTTGGGAATTTTGGCATCAAATTTCCAACATGGGTTTAGGACCCTCCTCATGAATTCTGTCACTGTCCTGGCGTTAATTGGCCCCAAAAGGTGATTTCATGGTCACTGTGCAGAATCACCTTTCGGGACCAATTAATGAAATGACAGTGCCAGTGTTCATGAGGTGGGCTCTCAAAAAGCCTATGTTGCAAATTTGGTGGAAAAATGAAAAAATAACTGTTTTACAAGCGTGCATTGTGCAGTTTCTCACGCACGCATAACTTTGCAAATTTGCAATATTTTCACCCCAGATTTTCAATACTGGCATTTTTCCATACCTTCTTGTGAATAGTACAGCTGTCATTTTCACATCTTGGTTGAAATGTGTTTTCTCACTTCCAGCGCAGAATAGCACAGTCACTGTGGGAAATCAGTGTTCGGGACAGATTACAAAATGACAGTGACACTGTTCATGAGCAGAGGTCCTAAAATGCTTATGTTGAAAATTTGGTGACAATACTCCGTAAAATGACTGTGTTATGAGCGTGCATTGCACAGTTTGCATACACGCTCATAAGTTCACGAATTTATAATATTTCACTCCAGATTTTCAGCATTGCCATTGTTCTGCACCTTCTTATGGAGCAGTACAGCTGTATTTTTCACATCCTGGCCAAAATGTGTTTTCACAGTTCCGCTCAGAATAGCTCGGTCGCTGTGGAAAATCTGTGTTCAAGCCACATTATGAAAATGACAGTGACACTGTTCATTAGCAGAGGTCCTAAAATGCCTATGTTGAAAATCTAGTGATGAAAGTCCATAAAATGAGTGCTTTACAAGCGTGCATTGCGCAGCTTCCACACACGCTCATAACTTTGTGAATTTGTAATATTTTCATTACAGATTTTCCAAACTGGTATTTTTCCACACCTCCTTATGAACAGTACAGCTGTCATTTTACATATCTTCACGAAATGTGTTTTGCAAGTCTGGTGCGAGAATTGCACAGTCACTGTCTTGAAATCAGTTTTGGGACAGTTTGAGGAAATGCGGTGATACTGTTCATGAGCAGAGGTCCTAAAATGACTATGTTGAAAATTTGGTGCGAAAGTCCGTAAAATGACTGTGTTGCAAGTGTGCATTGCGCAGTTTCTCGCACCTTAGCAAGCATAAATTTGCAATGTTTTCATGCCAGATTTTCAGCAATGGCATTTTTCCACACCTCCTTATCAACAGTACAGCTGTCATTTTCACAGCCTGCCCAAAATGCTTTTCAGCAGCCATGGCGCACAATGGCGTGGTCACTGTGGGAAATCACCTTTGGGACACATTAACAAAATCACAGCACAACTGTTCATGAAGGAGGTCTCAAAATACTTATGTTGAAAATGTGACTAAAAACTCCCACAAATAATTGTGTTATGGACGTGTGTTGTGCAGTTTCTATGCATGCTCATGACTTCACCAATTTTTCATTTTCACTCCAGATTTTCAACATTGCCATTTTTATGCCTCCTCATGAACAATACAGTTGTCATGTTTCACATTCCTGCCCAAAATGTGTTTTCATCCCTGTGTCGCAAATGGCATAGCCGCTGTGCAAAACCACCTTTCAGCTTACAAACTGATTGTGCTGCTCTTCATGAGGTGGGACACAAAAAGCCCATGTTGAAAATTTGGAGTGAAAGCACAAACACCGACTGTGGTGTTACGGTTTCTGTGGCACCCACCCTGTACAGACTGACTGGCATCAGGGTGTGACTTGAGATCATCGGCTAAAATGCTCAGGCTATTCCACCCTCACCCGACCTATAGTCAGTGACAGGCATCGTGGGTGTGCCTTGCAGTGTTCAGCCACAAAGTTCACCCCATTCTCCTATACTGCAACCACCTCAGTGTATTTCCTTATGGAATGGGTGTATAGGACCCAAAGACCCCAAAGCACACCACAATACTTGTCAGTGTCTACAGGGTGGGGTGAGGTACAATGGCATGAACATTATAGCTGATGACCCAAAAGGCACTCCCTCAATGCCTGTTGGTCTCTACAGAGGTGGGGGTGGGGTTGGCGTCCTTCAATACTTCACTGCCATTTCTATTATGCATCTCCAACTCTGGCACTACCAATGCCAATGCCAGCGTAGACAACATTCGACATTGACAAATGCTTGTTTGTATTTGTTGTTGTTCTGACCTGGAACCTCTGTAAAATTTGTTTACATTTGTTTATTGCTGTTTTAATGATGTGGAACCTCTGCAAATGAGCCCCTGGCTCAAAGGTATTTCTGAATAACAAACAAACAAATAAATAATACTCCAAATGCACTCCACTGTGCAAATAGTTACTCTAGAATAACTATTGAACACATTGTATCATGGCAAATTTTCAAAAATGTATGTATTTTTGTACTGAATTCCAAAACAGTTTATTTTTCAGTAATTTTCATTATTTTTCTTGTATAGTGTGTACTGCATTTTTAAATTGATGTTACAACCTTTCATGGGTTTGCACTGTAGTTTGAGAGACAGATACAGAGAGAGAGGGAGAGGGAGAGGAAGAGTAAGAGTGTGTGTGTGTGTGTGTGTGTGTGTGTGTGTGTGAGAGAGAGAGAGAAGAGGAAAATATCCATGATCCCTTTATTACCCAGCCTCTAGGGTTTGACTTGCTACTTCCGACAGCTGACTTTTACATGAAACTTCATTGATGATTAACTTCCCTCTTGCAATAGAAGTGGTATGATCAAGAACCGTATTGATCTGAGGCTGCTTGTTGCTGAAAGAATATACAGGAGAGACAGGTTTTGAAACTTAGAAAACAAGGAAACTAGATCTGGCAAATGGTCGCAAAGTACTGATCAGGGCAGGATTTGTAGTTATGCACAGATGAGAGTGCCCACAGGATTGTTGGAATGCCTGACACCTTGAAACCATTTCTGAAAAGATGCGGAGATGGTTATAGCTAAAAGTTTTCAAAGGGGTAGACAAGCCCTAAACCACAAGATGTAAGTAGTAAGTACAGTTTGAGCTTTTCTTGGCATGATTTCTGAAAACGTTGTTCAAATGTACTAAATGAGATGTTTTATTGTCACAATAGTCTAGAATGCATGCTGTACAAATGAAATGGTTATTACTAAAAGTATGTAGTTTGGGTTATTATAAAATGTAATTCTAATTGTTTTAAATGTTTATTTTCAAAGGGAAAGCTATCTACATCTTCCTGACTCTACGTAAATGCTAGAAATTCAAAATAAAAGATATACTTTCTGAAAACATTTTTGAGGTGAATGTACAGTCCGGCTAAGTTAATGTTTTATGAACACTGAGTTTTGCTGTAAACACTTGTGTATCCAGAGTATGGCACTCAGAGCTGACCAGGCACAGAATGGAAATTTCAATCTGTATACTATAGAGGAAGAGAGGTCCAGTTTGGCATCTATGAACGGTCTAAAGGATCTTGGTACAGAAAAGGAAACAGACAGTAGGACTGAACAGAGTCTAACATCACAGTGTTCTAGTAAAGAGGATGAACTTTCAATAAATGAGGTGTGCTGGAGTAACCAATTATCAGGTGCAACTGAAGAACCTGCACAGCATGAAGCAGGTATGGTTTTCATTTATTCCATTTTCTGATTATCCTGTTTAATTTCTCATTGCTTCCTTTGAAAATTATAGTGTACAGTACACCTATGAAGGTGTGCTGTAATTGTTTATGGTGTTACTTAGGTTTGTGTTTGGGACATAGGGTTCCCAGTGCCTGATGGTGTGTGTGTGGGGAGGGTGGAGGGGTCTCAGAGATGCCACTTTTGTTTCCAGGTTAAATAATGGGCCCCAGGCACCTAAATATTAAGTGTGCTATACCTGGTTAAACAATAAAATAAAAAAAATAAAAATACCCCATGTCAGTCGGTCACAGTGAAAATAGCATTGCTTCTGATGGCAACAGCTTGCACACTCTTTTAGACAGAGTAATGGCACTGTCAGTCACATTGACTCTCAAAATGATGAGGCAGAGGGACAAAATGGTGTGGTGTGGCATAGAGGGGAGTATGTGGTATACAAGGGTTTAACACCCTGTATAAAAATGATTTGTGTACTGTCTATGTGATTGCTATATGGCCTTTCTTTTCTCTTACAACATTCTAAAAGTTACACATCCTGACATACTTTGCATTGGTAATCATGATGACTAGTCAGTACATTTCTGCCAGTAAACCACAGGTTATTAGTGGCCAACAGAGTTAAGCTAGCCCTGGCAAAAAGAAACACAAGTGAGGGGGTACAGGCAAAGTGGGCAAACATTAAGGATGCAGTACTTGAAGCAACATCCCATTGTGTTAGACAGAAAACGAAGTGCAAAAGAAGAAGGAAACCACTTTGGTTCTCAAATACAGTAGCAGAAAAGGTCAGAGCCAAAAGGCTGGCCTTCAGGAAATATAAGGGAACACAGCAGGATGAAGATAGGGAGGCATACCAAACTGCCCTAAGGGAAGCAGGGAAGGCAGTAAGGCAGGCAAAGTCCCAAACTGAGGAAACACTAGCATGAACAGTAAAAAGGTGACAAGACTTTCTATAAATACATTAGTGAAAGGAGAAAGTCCAGAGGTGGTATTGCTAAGCTCAAAGGAGAAAAGGGGCGTGTGAGGAGGACCTTGTAAAGCATCTACCCTAGATAGATGCTTTTGCTCAGTATTTACTGAAGAGAAGGTAGGGCAGGGCCCACAGCTCAGCACCATGGACACAGGGGAGGGAGGTGAGCACTACTCCTTCACAAAAGAAAGGGTCCTAAAAGAGCTTGATAAGCTCAGGGTGGACAAGGCAATGGGACCTGGTGGCATACATCTCAGGGTACTTAAGGAGCTAAGGGTGGAACTAGCAGAGCCATTAGCAGAACTGTTTAGTGAGTCTCTGAGCACAGGAGAGGTCCCAGAAGACTGGAGAAGGGCTCATGTGATCCTGCTCCAAAAGAATGATAGCAGGAGGAGAGGCAGAGAACTATAGACCAGTCAGTCTTACCTCAGTAGTGGGCAAGATTATGGAGGCACTCCTTAAGGAAAGGATAGTGCAACACCTGGAATCCATCAGCACAGGATCCAAGACAGCATGGGTTTACAGAGGGAAGGTCCTGCCAAACTAATCTCATAGATTTCTTTGACTGGTTAACTAGAGTGGTGGACCAAGGGGGCAGTTGGTGTCACCTTCCTTCACTTCAGCAAAGCTTTCAACACTGTTCCACATAGAAGATTGATAAATAAGCTGGGTAGGCTCGGTGGGTCAGAAGTTGGTCAACTGGGTGGCAAACTGGTTGATGGGCAGAAAACAGAGAGTGGTGGTAAATGGTATACAGTCAGAAGAGATGCAAGTCACAAGTGGGGTACTTCAGGGATCTGTCTTGGGGCCAGTCCTCTTCAATATCTTCATTAGTGACATTGCAGATGGACTAGAGGGTAAGGCTTGTCAGTTTGCAGATGACACCAAGATCTGCAACAGAGCAGATAATCCAGATGGGGTGGGCAGAATGAGAAGAGATCTAGATAAACTAGCAAAATGGTCGGAAGAGTGGCAACTGGGATTTAATGCAAAGAAGTGCAAGATCATGCACATAGGGAAGAGAAACCTGAAGCCACCTATAGGCTGGGAGGGGTTGCTGGCAGTCACAAAGGAAGAAAGAGATTTGGGCAACATCACCAATGACCTGAAATCATCCAAGCAGACCTCTAAAGCAGTAGGTAAGGCTAGGGGATGTTAGGTGTATTTAGGGTAACACAAGTAGTAAGAGGGAGGTAATAATCCCTCTTTACATGACACTGGTTAGGCTCCCATCTGAAGTACTGCATGCAGTACTGGAGGCCACACCTTCACAAGGACATTAACCAAATTGAGGCAGTCCAGAGAAGGGCAACCAAAATGGTGCAGGGACTGCATCAGAAGACATATGAGGACAGATTAACGGAGTTCAGTATGTATACCCTAGAGCAAAGGAGAGAGAGAGAGAGAGGTGATATGATTGAAACATTCAAACACCTTAAGGGCATTAACAAGGTGAAAGAGTCTAACATGTTTCAATATAAGAAAAATAGCAGGACAAGAAGACACAGCATGAGATTAGAGGAGGCCGATTAAGGGGTAATGTGAGGACTTTTTTTCACAGAAAGGGTGGTGGATGCATGGAACGGTCTACCTCAGGAAGTGGTGGCTATGAATACAGTGCAGGGCTTCAAACAGGCATGGGATAGGCATAAGGGAGCAATACAGATGAGTATGAATAGATAGACCACTGACAGAGCAAAGGCCAATGGCACATTTATAAGGTAGAAAAGAAATGGGCAGACTGGATGGGCCTTATGGTCTTATCTGTCCGTCACTTCTATGTTTCTATGTTAGTTTGTAAATTATTCAGGACAATAAAAAGGCAGATTTGTTGAGGAGATTGTTTTTACATGCCTCTGGGCTAAGATGTTAAGTGGTAGCCTGTGCAATTCTATTCACTCTCCACTGTGTTATAATCCACCACCACTGCAGTAATAGGGCATTATGAGCACACAAATCTCTGTGCAGAAACACAGAAACATAGAATCTGATGGCAGATACAAACTGCTTGGCCCATTCAGTCTGCCCATTTCTCCCCACCTACGCCATTACCAAGAGGTTGACATGGATTCACTAGAACAGAAATCACTTTTTAGACAGGCTTTAACATATTATCCTGTGTACACTGAGAACAACAATCTACTTCTCAGTGCAGTGCAGTCATTGCTTTATGTACACATTCAGCATTCCTCTTGAGACAATGGCTGCACTGCACTTAGCAATCCCAGCAGGAAGAAACACGTGTCTGTAGTTTGTCATTCTAAGCCTATACTGGTTCAGATGTAAAACCTGTTAAAGGGTGGTTTCTGTTCTAGTGATTCCTTGACATCTTACCTCAAACAGCATGCCAGTGATGTTTTGTACTGGGTTTGAGACTTTAAATGTATGTTTACTTTGGAGAAATGTGCAAAACCAAACTGGACATTTCTTCACTTCTGGCATCCTTTTCTGGATCCTACACAGGGCTGTTCTTGTAGACTGCTTGCTTGATAAGCTGCCTCTGAGTGTTCTGATTGTCTGTTCCTCTGTATAAAGTCAGTGCTGTAATAATGACACAGCTCAAGTGTAGTACACTATTGTTACCAGTTCTAAGCAGAGGAAATAATGATTAAAGCCAGAAAACTGTAATTTTAACTTTTTTCAACTTTCTGTGGCCATGCATTCGGACCTACCAAGATTACTCATGAAGAAACTTGACTTTAGTACAACAAGTCTGGGGCATCCACAGGCAACACAGATTCATGGGGAGTAGGTCAGGTCAAACAAATATAATAGATTTCCTTGACTGGATAACTAGGGAGATCAACCAGGGTAGAGCAGTGGACATATCCTATCTGGACTTTGGCAAAGCCTTTAACATGGTGCCACGTAGAAGGCTGATTAGGAAGTTGACTAACCTAGCAGTGGGATCCATAGTGATAATCTGAGTTAGCAATTGGTTAAAGGATAGGAAGCAGAGGGTGTAGTAAACAACACTCATTCTAATGAGAGGACTGTGACGAGTGGGCTACTGCAGGGCTCAGTACTGGGACCAGTGTTATGTAATATCTTTATAGAGGAGATTTGCACAGCTGCAAGAGAAGGTATGCCTTTTACAGATGATATAAACATCTACAATAGGGTGGATGCTCAAAAGGGATGGAGAAACTGTGCAGGGATCTTGGGAAATTCAAAAATTGTTAAAAATGGCAGTTGAAGTTTAGTGCCAAAAAGTGCAAGGTAATGCACCTAGGACATACCCACCAATGCTGAGCATAAGATGGGAGGGGGTACTAACAACAACTAAGGTAGAAAGGGACCTAGGGGTCGTCATAAATGAAGATCTCAAAATGGCAGAGCAATGTGATAAAGCAGTGGGTAAGGCTAGTGGAATTGGGTTGAATAGGGAGGGATATCTCCAGCGTTGGTGGGGAGGTTTTGCCATCATATCACTCACCGGTGCGACCACACCTCAAGTACTGTACACAGGTTTGGAGCTCATACCTCTTGCAGAAAGAGGTTCAAAACATTAAGGGGTTAATATGGCATGTAAATATATGTGATAGTTAACAAGTTTGCCACATCAGTATAGTACAGGAAACCTTGACTCCATTACCATGTGAAACATGAAACTGTTGTCATAACTGATTGAAATCAAATGTAATATGGAAATAATTGAAACAAGTTTGTAGTAAAGTATTTCACATTTAAGAATGTAACAGTAAACATAATTTTATTTCTAAGAACCTGCATGGTGAGCATATGAACACAACAAGCAATTTGTTTTATGAATTTGTATTTTCTACAGTAAAGGAGAAGTCCACCCAGAATGTGCAAAACATATGTTATGTAGAGTGGGTTGATATATGTCAAGTCCTAGTGTGTCTTTCCTCTGTCTGCTATTAGTTTTCATAAATTAGCCTGCTAGCTGTATAGTAGTTTTGCGACCCTGGGGAGCTCCATCAAAATAGGTTTATTGGCTTTCTTTCTCCACGATGCACCTTGGCTCTTGTGACAGTGATGTGGCTATGCCCTTTGATTTAGCAGGGTCTGTCACAGCTCAGCCACAAATATAATACTTCTTTCAGAGAAATCACACTCTAGATTTTGGGTGAGTGTAATCATTATTATTTTTGATATTAGTACCTTGTCCTGCTATGTTACAGCATATAAGGTGATGTTAAATTTGTTCTGCTTAGTACTGGTACAAAAACTGAAAGTGACTGAGAGGAATAGAGTAAACAGTGACATGATTCAAAACACACACACAGACACGCACACACAGCAAAATATAGCAGGACAAGGTACTGATATCAAAAATAATGATTACACTCACCCAAAATCTAGCAGTGTGTCTTCTCTGAAGAAGTATTTTGTCTGTGTGGAGCTGTGATAGACCCTGTAACAAGACACTGGCTTCCGCAGGGCAATTAGACATCACACCAAAGGGCACTCTGGGTAGACTATTGGGGATAAGAGGCCATAAAAGAAACCAGAATGGCAACCTCCAAGGGCAATAAAACAGTTAGGAAAGTTAGAAAATACATCTCTACAGCCAGATGAAAAGAAAACACTGGGAACTGGTTAGAACACAGAAAAAAGACTACTACATATCTTTTTCTGATTTTAACATGGAGTTTTCTTTAAAAGGTAGGCATTGGCACTTAGAAAATATTTTGGAAATATATAAAATCTGAAAAATTCATAATAATTATGGTTGGTAAATATGAGATTATCCTGGACATGTAGATCTATAATTTATTTTAAAGTAGTATAATTTATTTCTAGTAGTATAATTTATTTTTAATTTATTTCTAGTTTTCTGTATTGAAAAAGTTCTTTTTAAAATAGTGGGACCACAATTCAAGATTATGCTCGGATGAGTGAAATGTTGATTGATGTAAAGTGGCCATTAATAAAGATAACAAAATTATACCAGTGATTGAAGTGGTGTCCTTCACACATGAACTTTGGACTGGGTTAAGGGCAGATCTCAGTTGACTGATTGTTCTTCAGCTGGTCCTAGTTATCATGCCACCGGAGTGTCCTCTGCCTGTGTAGCCTCTGTTATAAAGCAAAGAAGGTTTGTAGAGAAAACTGGGAGAATCTGTTCTGGTTAAAGTTGAATTGCCCTCCACACAATAATGTCAAGCCTCCTTGAAAGGCTTGCAGGCCTGAGGCTTGCTTGTGAAAGGTGAGCTTTGTGTCTGAGACTTGTTTTATCACTTGCTCCAACTCTACCCCAAACAGCTTGTTCCCCAATAAAGGCATGTTGAAGAGGTATGACTGATGAACTGTCCACTTCCAAGGGATTACCCAAATGGCTCATCTGGCCATGAGACAGTAGAACAGATACTAGACTGATACTTGTAAGAGGTCTTAGGAACAATCCCCAATATAAACTTCTACCATGACAAACAGAGGCATTACATCTAAGGCATCTGAGTCCATAGAAATATTTAAGTTGACCCGGCCAACCAGCTAATTAGTGCTTTAGATACATAGGTCAGAGATAAATCTGCCTTCATGGCCTGGCCTGGTACTTTATATAGTAAGTTCTTTAAAATGGACTCCAACAGTTTTGATGGGTACTAAGTGGATATCAAAATGGGAAGTAAATGTTCAGTGACTGCCTGTGTGGAGCAAAAGAGGCAAGCATAAAAGTAACAAAGAGGAGGACAGAACAGAGGCAAATAAAAATAGAGGGCAGCAGATAAAAGAGGAAAACACAGAAGTCATGCCCACTCAGACCAAATGGCGGGTACAACACAAAAGCAGCATCTTACACATGAAAGCTAAAAGCCTGCACTCTAGGTACATAGACTTTGAGTTCAAGTCTGACTGCAAATGGATTTATTACATAGCTGAATGACTCAAAAACAATGTAGGACAGATGGCAAAGAAACCACAATCGTCACATCCAAGGCATCACGCTTCTTCAGAAGGTGGAGCCAGAAGACACACTAATCAAGTTTATACACAGCATTTAAAGATACATATTTAAAATACACATGACAGAACCTTTACACACACAGGACACATTCTGCAACAGACTACCAATTTTCTCAGCCCTCCACACCTGTAAGGGCAGTTCAGTAGCTGCCACCACTCAAAAGTGATTCTCTTAGGGACTTTCTTGGTTTGTATTCCACCAGAGTCACTGCTCACACAGTACAGTGATCCTTTGGCTAGGGCAAACAACCTTCCCTGTCCCTCACCCTGAGAAAACACTTTGCTTCTTGAAAATGTAGCTGTAGCTGTCTTCTGCTCTTCAGAGCTGAATTGTGGATTTGTCAACACCAACAATCAGCTATTTTTATTTTTTATTTATTGAAATCTTGTATGACACCTGTGAGTGGATGATCATTGAGAGGTTCCACGTCAGACAATAACACAAGAAGACACAATATAGTTACAGTAAATTATACATACAGAGTACAAAAAATTCAACAGTACATGGGTTGTAATGACAAACAGTTCACAGATTGTGCTAAGGCATAGTACATGGTATGCCAGTGCCCTGCAGAAGAGAGAGAGAAAGAGAGAGAGAGAGCAGAGGCAGACTGTTAGGGTGAGGTAGGAGGGCAGTGGACTGGGATAGAAAGGCAGAGGGAAAGACATGAGCCAAGCAGTGGGGGTGGGAGGCAAGTGCTTGGGCAAAGACTTAACTTGGTGGGTCAGGATTGGAAGTGCTGAGGCAGATTGTGCTGCGGGTGCAGACTAGCGGAGGCACCTACAGGTACTATTGTTGGTGAGGTGTTGATGGAGTATGCACTTAAAGGAACCAGGAGTGTGCTCCAGTTATGTCAGGTGGTAGACCATTTGTCCACAGAGTGGCCCAGTGGGCAAAGGATTACTGGGCCATAGTTGTGCAGCAACTGGGCACATGGAATACTTGTTTAGTCGAGCCTCCTGGTGTGCCTGGCATGTATAGGTGGTGATAGAAGGCTCGGAACTCCTTGAGGAAGGCGTTCAGTGAGACCTTTTGCAAATAGGGCAGGTTTGATGAAGTGTTCTTTCCTTCAATTGAATCCAGCCCAATTGCACATAAAGCTCACAGGTGTGGGTGAGTTTTGGAGCATTAGAGAGCAGGCAGCAGGCTTTGTTTAAGGCTGTTGAGAGGCGTTGGATCACTGTGTCAGTAGCGGAGCCATAGACAGCTAGGTCATAGTCAATCAAGGTGATGAGTGAACTGTTAACTGCCAAGTTCAGAGCTTCATAGGTCAAGCAATGTCTGTGCCTGTAGAGGATACTGATACTGGTGTTAAAGGCTTTGGCCATAATGTCAATGTGTGTGTAAGACAAGGCAATGTCCAGTTCCCCAGAAGATTCAGTCATAGAAGAATGAAGTATATAAAAATGACATTTATTACTTCAAAATATTTACACAATCTACAGGATATCACACATATGCAAGACTATGGGAATTATAGGGTTGTTATGTTAATTAAAAAGAAAATGGTTTGCACACAGCAGAAGAAACAAATAGGAAAATCTTCCTATTGCTCCTTAAATATAACAGAGTAGAAGTATCTTACAACACAAGATAATTTTGTGAGCTGTGGCAGATCTGGTACAACATCTACCATCTGTGTGCCCTGACCACCTTCAGAGTTTAGAAAGATCTGAGCCATTGGCACTAAGACTGATAGATTCGTCACCCTCTAATCTGAGAAAACTCCAGACAGGACCTATTCATCATGAATCAATCTTGATTTACCATAGAAATGGAAGGTGCAGTGCACCTCAATCCCTGTGTACAGGCTCCTATCTTCTGGGAGCTCCCGCAGCTCCCGCTCGCACTATCCCTTTTTGTTATATTCGACAATCATATGACAAACACCCCAGTTTTGACAGATGTTTTATTTTATTTTACTTATTATTTATTGGATTTTGATAACTGGATAGGCTCTCTGAGACAAGCTATCACTTTTTCAGAAGTGACCCAGAATTAATTATATGGAATGCAACATTATTACATACAGTGAATACAACAGGTCCAGTAGTTAGATACAGGATACAGATAAATGTTCAACAGCTCTTAGTACTATAAGATCATGGACACTATTCACAGTCAAACTTCAGTGAGTCAGATGAACAGATTAGTTAGCTACAGCAGGCACAGCATCTGTCAACAAATAGAAAATCTTCACAGAGGATTTAGAAAATGCAAATGTCAGGCATCCCAAATAATGTAAATGTCAGGCATCCCATAGCCTTGGTGGGGTGGCTGCAAAGGATCACTGACCACATGAACATATTAACATGCAAAATGCCAGGACAGGTGGCATTGTAGGAAAAGAAGAGTAATAAACTATGGTAAGTGGAAATCTCCAGAGGCCATACAACTAGTAGGGGAAGCCAAAACTAGCAGGCAAACTGAGGGAAAAAAAATCCTAACAGCAAACAAAGGAAAGACACACCATGACTAAATATACAAATCAAAACACTCAGCACAACCTATGTTTTGCAGCTTTTGACTGTGGTACTCCTTTAACTCATTGTCTCCAAGCTACCCTGTGAGGTGTCAGTAAAATACACTGGTATGTCCTGAGGACGCCACAGAAGTCAGCTACTTACTTCCTGTATGCTCTGGCAACGCCTGGAGAAGTCACTTATATATTTTAATATATAATGTAACAGAATATAATAAGTATTTGACTGCATAGCACCATTGGAAAGGTAATTTTGTTAAGCAACTTTGCCACTGATATTCTGTGTATATCATGTATACTTTAGGAGGATTTGTATTTGTTTATGGTATGGTGTCTATGGCATATGTTGCCTGTTTTAGTGAAAAAAAATGTTGTTTCAACCAGCACAGAAAAGAAAATGAAATTACATATTATTCTTTGCATACCACCACTGGAAAGGAAATTGTGTGTGAATAACTTGCTACACTTACTTTGTGTCTAGCACTTATGGCTCTTGAGCTATTAGGATTTGTTTGTGGTATGCTGACTATAGCTTGATTTTGCTTAGAAAGGCCCAGGATTTACTATTAACAGTATAAAGGAGACAAGTGGTGCAACTTCAGAGAGCTCCTGTGGAGGCAATGAGTTAAGAAAATTCTAAGACCAGTAGACATAGTTCATGTATATTGATGTATATAATGATACCACATTGATTGCAAGCCAGGTGTATTCTTTGGACCAGCCATACGCTTGGTTTAGATAAAATGTCCATCAAGTCTCTGGTATGAGAGAGGAGAGCTTGGACCAGTTGCTTAAGAAAGAAATCCACAAAGACAGAAGTTTTTCAGACAGAGATTATTGATCAGAAACAATAGGTCATCTGGGGGTGCTGGTCTTATTCTCATGAATCTTGGGAAATATTGTCGATTATGGGAATTGTTGCAGTTATCACCTTCATAAATTCTCTTTCATCTGATGCCCTCTACTTCCATCTCATTGCTATGTCCAAAAAGTCAAAACTGGAGCTTATATATATATATATATATATATATATATATATATATATATTTTTGTAGGATCACTGTCGGATGGTATTATTTTGTAACATCAAAGGCAAATACCCCCATCTGTTGGCATCCTTTGCATACTGTGTGAGAGCCTTTTGGCACCATGCAGTTCTGCTTAAAAGTTGAACCAGCATAATATTTTGTGGTGATTTGCATATATAGCCCATGATGCTTTGCATTATGGGGTATGTATAATCTTGTATTTCTTTGAAACTTGGCCTCTCAGCCAATGCCCTTTGGGGTAACCCTTGCCTCAGTACTTAGCATTAGAGTTCTTCATCTTTTAGATAATTTTATACCTGTTCCTGTCCCTAAGCTGACAATTAATTTCAGCCCATTAGTACTTTTTGTTCAGAACAGCAATCATCACTCCTTCATCTGTTGGCTTTATTTCCACAGTTTTAAAGTCAGCCAGTTCTTGTGGAGCTGTCTTTTCATCCTTGGTGAGGTTATAGTGATGGTGTTTCCATTTTGACTCAAACAAATGTACTTTTGTAACACAAGTAACTGAAAAGTTTGTAAAGCTGGAGATGCTGCTGCTGAGGGACAAATGGCTGACGGTAATTTAAACTGACCACATCTTTCTTGAGCCTCCATTATTTGTGCTAAAGCTCATTGGGCATTTTTCTTCCAGAGTGACTAGATCATGATAAAGATTAAAAAGTTAGTATTGTTCTGGGGACCTCATCTTCATTTAATAATTCAATTAGGGCCTATAGATCAGAGTCAGAGTCACTGAATGGGTGAAGGTAATTCTGAGTTTGGTGCCCATCCCATATTGTTGTTATTTGAGCTTACATATTTTTGAGATTAAGTTTTCTGAAGAACTTTTAAAGATCGATACATATTTGAAACTGATTGATGGGTGGACCAGGTATGAAAATGAGTCCTACTTAGAGTCCCCATCTGAGTAATAGTTATAAGTTGTGATTAAAGATTCACAGTTGATATTCCTTGGATGTACTGATACTTGAAAGGATGATTTGGGTCCTATGGCTGATAATTCATCTTCCTCAAATAGTTCTGCATTTGTATTTTATGCAGAACAATATGTGATGTTTTACTGAGTCTATTTTGACCCCTTGCCAATAAAGACACATACTTATTTGTGGCAGGATTCAAGAAACATACACAATGATGGATGAAAGAGACCAAAGGTCCATCCAGTTTGCCTGAGTTCCCTATTTAGCCTGGGGCCTACTGTTCCTCCAGGGTCCTAGCCTCCCTGCTCCCCTTCATTCTCCTCCGTGATTATGATGCCCTGAGCAACCACTGACCCTTCATTCTGTCCCAGCCATGCTTAAAACCACTAATGATTTTTGAACCCCACACCTCAGCTGGCAGTCTCTTCCATGGCTCCATCAACCTTTCTATAAAATACTGTTCCCTTCTGTTCCCCACATCCTTGATCCTCCCTCCCTCCTGTTAGCTTCCTCATCACCAAATGACCACAAGCTGATATTCAAGTTAAATAGTTCCTACAGTTCACCCTTTTAGGAATTTGAAGGTTTTATCATATTTCTCATATCTTTTCCAGTCTCCAAGCAAGTACATGTTCAGTGCCTTGGTGCTGCCTCATAGGACACGCCTCTGTTGGCCCTGAATCATTTTTGTTACCCTGCACTGCACTGTCTCAAGCCTATTCCTGTCTTTCCTGAGGTGAGGACCCCAAAATGGGCACAATACTCAGGTGTGGCTTCACCAAGGATCCTAGAGAATGTACCTCCCTTTTTCTGCTATCAGTACCCTCTCTCAATGCACCCCAGCACCTATTTGCCTTGCTAGAAGCCTTGTAGCACTGACTCAATTGCTTTAGGTAGTTGCTGATGATAACTCCAAGGTATCATTCCTCAGCTGTGGTACTGAATCTCCCTCCAATCCAGTACTCTGTCCTGGGGTTCTTGTTCCTTAGGTGCGCCACCTTGCACTTTTGGTGATGAATTTCAGTTGCCAAACCCTTGATCACCCCTCCAGATTTTGCAAGCCTCTCTGCATTTCCCTTATCCCCTTGTCACTATCCACCCTTCTACAGAGCTCAGTGTCATCAGAGAAGAGACACAGTCTGACCTGGATCACCTCACCAATGTCACTAATGAACATGTTGAAGAGGATTGGACTCAGGATAGATCCCTGTGGAACCCCACCCATGATCTCCATCTCTTCTGATTTAACCCTGTTGACACTACACTCTGCTGCCTCCTATTTTCAGCAACCTGCCCAGTTTACAAATACCTTAGCCACGCCAAGATTATCCATTTCTTCAGCAAGCATCTGTGGGTACTTGAATTGAAAGCCTGCTGAAGTCAAAGTAGAGCAAATCCACTGCAGGCTCCTATCCAATTCCACATCATCCAGTCAAAGAAAACTATGAGGTTAGTCTGACAAGACATCCCTACCATAAATCCATGCTGCTTACTAGCCTGGAAACCATTGATCTCTAGTAGTCCACAAGGTCCTCTTTGATCAGTGACTCCATCAGTTTTCCAACAATAGAGGTAAGACTGACAGGTATGTAGTTCCTGCTTGTTCTTTGTCCCTCACCACCTCCTTATAGAGTGGAACTATGTCTGCCAGCCTCCAATCCTTCAGAGCCATCCCTGTCCTTAAAGAGCTGTTAAACAGACCTACCAAGGGATCAGCCAGTTCTGCTGCCAGTTCCAAGAGTATCCTTGGATGCATCCTATTGGTCATGGGACCTTATCAATCTGTAGGGCTGACAGCCTGTTCAGGACCCTTTTACTTGTAAATGCTGGCTGCCTCATCACCTGGACCCTGATAATGGCTGCTTTGATGCCACTCTCTTGCAAGGTCCCTCTGTCCTCCCTAGTGAAAAGTTAGCAAAGTAGTCATTAGGACAGTGGCCTTCTGCCCATCTGCCCCAATCACCCTATCTCCCCATTAACTTCACAGTTCCCCTCCTTTCTTCCTTTTCACTAATATACCTGAAGAACTGTTTTCTCTGCTTAGACCCCCTCTACGATATGCAGCTTTGTGTCTGCATTTGCCTCCTAACAGCCCTCTTTGCCTCCTATTTTTCAGCAAATATTCTTCCAGTCTTTCCACCTGCTTTTCTTTAAATTTATAGAAGGCCTTTTTTGGCCTTGACTGCTTACCTGACCTGTGCCGAGAAACATGGTGGCCTCTTGAACCTGTTCTTTTGGTTACTGCTGTCATGCATACCTTAGGTGCCCTGAGAATGGCCCCTTAATTGCTGTATCTTTCTTTCACTGCATCTATGTTGTCCACTCATACTAACTTATCCCTGATTAGCTTCTTCATCCTGTTGAAGTCTGCCCTTCTAAAATCAAGGACTTCAGCTCTTGATAGCGGTTTATCAGGCCCAAAGGTCAGTTTGAACCAAACTAAGTTATGTTCACTGTTCCCTAATGGCTCCTCTACTCCCACAGCTCCTGCCACCTCTGAGCTGGTGATCATCATGTCAAGAATGGGCTGGTCTGCCTGGTGTGCTGCTTAACTAACTGTACCAGTAGATAGTTTATTTGTTTATTTGAGTTTTGGTAACCAGGTAAGTCCACTGAGATAATTACAGCCCCTTTTCAGGGTCGACCCAGAGTACAACATGATAAAAGCACACCTGTATAAATTGAAGGCATAACAGATAAAGACAGTTCAACAAGTGGAAGTAAACAATAAATGATGGTAGTCTTAGATAACACACTAAAATTGTATCATAAAATATAGAAAAGCAAAGAAGAACAATATTTACACAACTGTATATACAAAATACATAAACAGCAGAGCATTTCAGTTTGGAACTAGAGTAAACATAAGATTGTCAACAAATATAGCAGAGTAATCATATAATTGCCAACAGATAAGAGAGGGAGCAAGTGTGTAACAAGTGCAGTTATCGGTGCCCTTTATAGCAGGAGCATTTAACAGAGGCAGTAAGAAAGGAGAGCAAGTGGTCTTGAACTCAAAGAGGCGTGAGAGGACAGAACAGAGGGGGAAGGGAGTTCCATTTGGTGACAGCAGCAAGGGGAAGGATCTATGCACAAGAAGAAGCCGAGGCAGTAGGCCTTTGTAGGGAGGGGAGTGAGTCAGATCTTAGTGTACGTGGGGCAATTCTGTAGCAGATGATATCTCAGAGATGGGGCAGGAGTATAAGTGTGAATTTGCTTAAATATGAAACACAGTGTGGAGAAGAATCTTAGTCTTGATTCATGGGGTAATCACCCAGGGACGAAAGGACATCACAGTGATGGTGATGGGCATCGACCCCAAAGGCGAACCTCCCACTCTATGGTATGCTTGTGTGAGAAGAGACATGGCAGCAGCACTGGTAGAGAGTGGTGGAGGAGCACTGTAAGTTAGGATTGGGAGAAGGGATGAGGAGGCAATCTGATGGCAAGCTGCAGCAGTGAGAAAGGGATGAATGCGATAGAGAAGGCCTATCGCTTGGTTCAGGGTTTAATTAGCAAAGAAACATGGGTGAGTAGAGAGAGTGAGGGGTCCAGAGGATGCCCAGGTATTTAAAAGTAGGGACAGATTCCAGAGTATCCCATTGAAAGAGGTTACATTGAGAGGGGCAAGGGTACTTAGGAGGAAGGCCTGTGGGTAAATAGCATGTATTTTTTTTTTAGTATTAAGGACAAATTGTTTATGTCTAAACCACACTTCCAATACAGTGAAATCAGAGGCAAGTTCATGATTATTCTGGGTAACATTAGATGCTGAGCAATATAGGACAGCATCATCAGCACAGAGGTGCCCAGAGGCCCCTCCACAATGGTATGGTAAGTCATTGATAAAGAAGGAGTACAGCAAGGGCCCAGGATAGACCCCTGAGTGACTCTATGGGTTATAGGTCTAAGGTCAGAGAGTGAATCAACCCATTTGACCCTCTGAGAATGACAGGTAAGATAACTTTGGAACCAGTTGAGGCACGGAATCAAGACCAAGTATCTGGAGCTGCTGGAGCAGGAGGTCATGATTTACCAGGTCAAATGCTTTAGTGAGATCCACAAAGACGGCTCCAGTGGCAGATGCCTGATACATGGCTTGAGCAATATCTAAGGTCACTTTCAATAAAGCAGTAAGGGTACAATGATTCTTTCTAAACCCATGTTGGAAGGGGATAATGTATTGTGGAATTCCAGGTAGTTCTGAAGGTGATTGTATACTATGTGCTTCTCTAAATTCTGGCAAGTGGGCAGAGAATGGAGATGGGCCTAAAGTTTTTCGACCACAGAGTTGGGCCCACTTTTATGCAGTGGCACAATGACAGCAACTTTCCATTTGTCAGGAACAGTACTGGGCAGGAAGCATCTGTTGGATAAGTCACGGACAGGATGGGTGAGGGCAGGAGCACCAAGCTTGAGAAAATTTGGCTCAAGGGTATCTTGACCCAGAAAACTCTCAGATTTCAGACTGGAGAGCAGTCTCTGGACCTCTTTAAGAGTTGCCAGTTTTAGGTGAAAATGAGGGCGAGCCCCAGATAGACCATGGGAGGAGGGGGGTGAGCAGACAAATTATGAAAGAGCAAGGTATATTTTGGAGATCACTGAAGAATTTATGAACTCCTGTGGCAATAAACAGAGGGTCAGTGAGGATGGTGCCCTGGGCAGTAAGAGAGCTGGGGAGTAAAGCTGTTTTACCTTTTATCAGGAGTTGACCTGTCTCCAAAACTCCTTGGGGTTGCACAGATGTTCGGTTTGTAAGGATCTGAAATGGTGTCATTTGGCTTTCTGTAGAGAGCTCTTGCATTTGTTATGGAGATGTCTCTGATACTGCCAATCAGATGGAAACCCTCTTTTTTGAAGGACTGCCAGACCCGGTCCCTGGAAGACATGAGGATCCTGACATCTTTTGTAAGCCAAGGAGACCTGCATTTTTGAGAGGGGCATGCTTATCAATAATTTGTGAAAGGGTAGAGATGAAAAATCCAATATTTGATTAATGTCAGGAAGAGTCTTAATAGGGTTCCAGTTTGTGAGATTGACTGAAGTGAGGAAATTATTAAAATCTAATCTGGATAAGTCTCATACAAGGAGATGCGAGGAGGCTGGTTAGGGAAATTATTCCTCCAGACACAGATCGTAGGTGAATGGTCACTTAAACAGTCCGATAGCACACCCACTGCTTTGACATTCAGAGGGCAGTTAGTGACCACCCAGTCAAGCAATGTATGTTTGCCAGATTTATTATTGATGTGTGTGGGCTCACATATGAGCTGGATGTGGAGTCAGCTAACATGGACCTCAGCTTATTACTAGAGGGATCTAGCCAGTCATTATTGAAATCACTGCAAAGTATAAGATCATGACAAGGAGGTTGGCAAGAGAGGTCAGAAAAGGTGACAAACCTATGGAGGCAACGTCAGGTGAGAGATAGGCGCACCAGTGATTATCTTCTTAACCTTACCAAAAGTTAGAGTTATAAATAAGGCTTCTATTGCAATGGATATGGCATCAGGCTTAGCGAGTTCTGTGACATCCAATTCAAGTCGGGTGTAGCTAAGTACACCTCCGCCCTTTATCCAGTCTATCTTTTCTAAAGCAGTTATAGCCAGGTGGTGTCACCTCATGCTGCTTGATATCTGGTTTAAGCCAGGATTCAGAGATACATACAATATCAGGGTCCCTCTGAGTGACCCAAGCTTCTAATTCAGCTATTTTCTGACATATATATTGCAGATGTTCATATGCACTAGTTTTAGGCCTTTGGGGTATGGTGGGTTAGAAGTTATGGAAATAGGAGTAAAAGTGGGACTAATTGGCCTGGGTGAATCTCAATGTTCCCAGCACATACCAGTAGCAGAGGACCATGGCATGGACCCACGCAGAGTTGCATGGCAGTCCCAAGGACAATAATAAAGGGACATGGGGATTGCACAGATGCTTACAGAGTTCTGAGATGCATCCAGCAAGACCTGGCTTCTGGTGATGCCACTGGAATATCCCAATCAGTGTCTGGCAGGTTCAGATCACTGATCACTTCTACTTCCCTTAGCTATTCCACTTTCCAGTTCTTCCCTGAGCTCTCTGTCCCTTCTCCCTTGCCATGATGGTCTATAGATCATTTCCAAGTGCAGTTTCTTGCCTGAAACATCCATGAGTTGCACACACAGTGACTCAGTCACCCCATTACTACCCATGTTGCACCCATCTTCTGTCACCTTTATGCCCTCCTTGGCATGAATGACTATGCCTCTCTTTAACTGTTGCTATATCCTCCTTAACATTGAGTACTCAAGGACCATCAGTTCCTAGTCATTATTTTCTGAAGCCCATGTTTCTGTTATGGCCACAGTGTCCACTTCAGTGTTTACGTCAGCACCAGGAGTTCACTAATTTTATCACATAGGCTCCTGGCAATAAGGCATAACCCTTCCATCTGCCCCATGTTGCTTTGCTACTACCCTTATTTCAGGTTATTTGCAGCAGATTGTTGTGTGCCTTTACTAGATCTTGATGATTTCCAGCTGTGGTTCCTTCTAATATAGGGCTTACTGTATGACAATCCTCTGCTCACTGATCTTGTGGGTCAGTCCCAGACAAAAGCCTGTTGTGATTCATAATTCAGCATATCTTGGGAGATGCATGCTTCTTCTTTTCAGCAATCTCTGTTTCATAGGAGATTAATTTCTTTTGTAGGTTCAGCTCAAATGTTTTTAAACTCTAGTAAAGTTTTTAAACTAAGCAATTGTATTGAAACTCCACCAGTTTCTTCAATATTTTCAGGTATGCCTGCTCATCGGGTTGAGTAATATTTTGACAAGTTCTGTGCAGCCAGTGCTCAATCTCGGTTTCCCAGTGCATTTTATAAATATCTGTAAGGAAATCCTGCTGTAGGTAGTTTGTCCATGCATTGGCCACATGGAATCACCCATTGTCTTTGCATTGTTTTAAAGACTCCTTACTGTAAAAAGTATTTGATTCAGTTCTAACTTTTAAAATCATTGAAATAAATTGTTCAGGTTGTAGTTGTGTGTGCTTGCATCTTTAGATGCACTGCACAAACAACCAATACCTACACAGCATCTAGCGGACACTGCCACAGTCTCAAAACAACAGAAATTGTCTCATTGGTCTCCTGAGAACTAGAGTTTGCTGTGTTGGCATCACTCATATCAAGCTGTTGTGAGAGCAATGCATGAAAAAGAATAGTGAAATATTCTCTTGTGATGCAAACCGTGAATATACTGACATTTTGGGAAACCAAGAAGTGATCATAATGGTAGGGTAATGTACTGCAGTAAATCGGTATGCTTTTCCTCAAAAATAGGGATCATAGGGCAGCTTCATGGTTGAGCCAAAATATATTGGAAAATGTGAATAAAGCCACTTGAAGTAGCTGTTCAAAATACCATTCCTGTGAGACATGGAGGTGGGGCCCACCTGTAAGCGCCAAAGGGGCCAGCAACACAAAAAACACAGGAGCCATGCATACTCAAAGTCAATGGATGCAAGACAAAAGCAGCAGCACCATGCACAGTGGGTTTTTATTCCAGTACTGATTTTGAATGTGCCACAATTAATCTGGCTCTTCTCTAGTTGAAGTACAGAAGCTAACTGTCTAAACTAAGAGATAGAATGTATTTGAACATGTGTCTTGAAATGCTGTGTATAAATGTGATGTGTTTCTTCTGACTCCACGTTTGACAAAACATCACACCTTGGACCGAAGTGCTGAGGTTTCTTTGCCATCTGTCTCACATTGTTTAGAATGATTTAACCATATAATAAATGCATTTTAAGCTACTTTTTGACTTAATGTCTATGTACCCAAGTGCAGACTTTTTAGTGTTTGTGTGTAGGCAAGAGTACAAGAGAGTGGCTAGTTACAGAAGCAGGTGTGAATGGAGTAGTCAGTGGGGGTGCTGTGAAGGATAACAAAGAAGGAACAGTGCTGTGAAGGATAACAAAGAAGAGGAATGGGAACAGGAAGAAGGTTATTTTAGAGGAGGGAAGTGGAAGGAAAGGAAGACTGCTGAGCAAAGGTTTTACTTTGGAAGATATGGCAGAGAAGGAAGTTGAACCAGACTCTGGAGATAAAGGCCACAATGAAAAGATGCTGGGTTTTAAGAGAGTTTAGAGTAGAGGGCTGTGATGCATGCGCTGCAATGGAAGAATAAATGCAGGAGAGGATCCAAAGCAAAACAAAGCACATTTTATTTCTAAAGCGCCATTCCAAAAGACCATGGCGTTGTATATAAACATAAATAAAACATAATTACCATAAAACATATACTAAAAATCAATTAATAAAACAGCAGAATTAAACCTCAGAAAAGCAAAGTTGAAAAGATATGTCTTTAAGGCAGATTTAAAGGCCTCAAGGATGGGCACTCTCTAATCCAATGAGGTAGAGAATTCCATGAGAATCGGTGCTACAAAAGCAAAGATCTAGCTCCAGACATAGTAAAGCGGACCCTGGGAATCTTTAGCAATCCCTCATTGGCGGAATGGAGTGGGTGAAGGGGAGGTAGGAGTGGAGAAGATCTTGCAGGTCACGAGGGGCTAGGAAAGCGCCTCCCACAGAGTGCAACATGACCCTCAAACCATACTGGGAAGCAAGTCAGCGGGTCACGAGGGGCTAAGAAGCACCCTCCCACAGAGTGCAACAGGACCCCGAAAACATACCGAGAAGCAAGTCAGGTGGGAGACTGCGCTGCAATTCTCTTTGTTTGATTTGGTGCCAAGCCAGCTGCAACAGAGCTGGTACAAGTACAGCTTGCTCTTTGTATTTGTGGATCTTGTGGACTTAAAACACAATTATTTTCAACACAGCCCTACTGATTATTTTTTTAGTGCAAAATAAGATAACCTGCCATGGCTTTTAACAGCATTTCTGCTAGTATTTTAAGGAGGGTGTGCTGGAATGATAACCTGCCACGGCTTTTAACAGCATTTCTGCTAGTGCTTTAGAGAGAGTTGCTGGACTTTTTTCTCTGCCATTTCCCAAACATCTGCCAATTGATTGTAGAGCATTTAATGTTTAATTTACTTCAAGGGAGGGTGTGCAGTGTAGAAAACAGATCGTAGCTGTTACCGAGGAATTATAAGTAACTGAATCCATCTGTAACTCTTACCTGCTGCTTCTATGAACTCCTTTATTTCTCTCTTTTCCCACGCTATAAATTAACCTTCACGTCTCCTCTCCACAGCAGGTCGCAAGGGGCTAAGAAAGTACCCTCCCACAGGTGCAACAGGACCCTCCCGAAACCATACGGGAAGCAAGTCAGGTACAGATGACCGCCGCTTGCAATTCTCTTGTTTGATTTGGCACCAAGCCAGCTGCAACAGAGCTGGTACAAGAACAGCTTGCTGGTTGTAGCCCCGCCGGCTCCGCCACCACCATTGGTCGTCACTCCCTTTATAGTCGGTGGCGCACCAGAGCTATCGACCCACTTTCACATTAGCAGATTATGACATCTCACCACTGTGACTGCTACACTGAGAAGTTTGCTCACTGCTTCCTCCACACAGCAACCATGCTCCTGCCTCCATACCACTTCTCTCCTAGCCATCCCTCTTACCTCACTCCCCAACATCCCAGCTCCAGCAAGACCCTAACCTACACCCTCACTACAGCCAGCCCCTATATCGTGCCTCCATCAGCCTCCAACTCCGTGCTCCAGACATACATGCCCACCCAAACATGGGCCCTAAGCTCTTCTGTCCTCCCTCCTCTTCCTCTATTGGTCTACATTAGCCCATAACATAGCTACCATGGCCTCCACCACTCCCCACAAACCAACCAACATAAACTCAAATCCAGAAATGCAAGTGCGCCTCTCTACACTATATCACTCCTTCTCCTCCTGGCGGAGGGCATTGAAACTAACCCTGGGCCAACACCACAACCGACACCACTTACCTCCCCAAGGGCCTTAGATTACTTCACCTCAACATCTGCAGCCTCCTGAACAAGGTACCTGAGCTGCAACTCACTACCAAACCCTCCGCCCAGACGTCTGCATAATATCTGAGACATGGCTGAAACCACACCATACTGACTCTGAAATAGCCCTCCCTGACTACACAGTAATCAGGCAGGACAGACATGGCAAAAAGAAAGGGGAGGGTTGCCATATACATATCCACCAGGCTCCAGTTCACCCTCCAAATCCCAGGTCCCCACCCCAAATAGAATCCTTGCTGATTAAGCTTTCCTTACCTCACTCCTCCTCGGTATATGTAGCAGGGACATACTGCACCCCAGCTACCACTGCATCCATCGTCCTTGACCACATAACCACTCTAAAGTCCACTGCCGCTGCAGGAGAGCTCTACATCCTCGGGATTTCGACTACAACTGGATGGAAAGACTGTGCTAAAATACGGAGCAAGATCCACTCCCTAAACCTCTCCCAACAAATTGATCAACCCACTCGCCAAAACTTAAAAACACAAAACCACTCACTCCTAGACTGGGCCTCACAACACACCCACACAGGATAATAAAAGCGGACTACTCCCTGACTCCTGGTGATCACCATATGGTTTATATGGTCAGAAAGGTGCATAGACCTGCAAGCCACCCCCCAGGACACTCCTCACGTGAGCATACAATTCCCTTTGTTTACAGTCCTTCTAAATGACCTCGCCCATGTAGATTAGTCTTTCATTCAGTGGTCAACCTCTATTGATAACGCTTTTGACATGTTCAGAGACAATGTGCTAGCGGTATGGGACTATCACGCCCACTAAGATGCACAAGGGTCAAGGGCTCCCATCTCCCATGGGTCACAGCCGACATCATCAGTAGCTGTCAAGCTAGGGACCAGCCTGGAAAAACACAAACAAGCGTGTTCCCTGGTAGCCAAGCAGCGATATCTGACCCTCCGTAACTTCTGCACTAAAGCCATTCGAGGGCGAAAAGAACTATTTCAGGACGGCCTCTCCTCCAACTTCAACCACTTCTAAATTCTGGAAATCCTTCAAAACCCTGCTCACTCCCCAGTCCAGCCACCCACCCCAACCCCTAACTATCCATGGCAACACTGTCTCAGACCCTAGCAAAGTTGCCTCAACTTTCAACACCTTTTTCACTACCTGCGCTGCTTCGCTCCTTGCAAACCAACAATGCACCTCAGCCAACCCAGCCACTCCCCACAAACCCACCATCACCCATCCCCAAATTCTCATTCCATCCTGTCACAACAGCAGAAGTACTTCATGCACTACATTCTCTTGACCCCAACAAAGGCAAATGCCTTCTAGGACTCAATGGCAAACTCCTACACCTATCAGCCCCTGCCATGCCACCCCTAGCCAACCTCCTAAACCTCTCTTTCTCCACTGCACAATCCCAACTGCCTGGAAGCAGGCGGTTGTCATCCCGCTACCAAAGGGTGGAGACCCTTCTGCCCCTGGAACTACTGCCCCATCTCCCTTCTCCCACCTCTGTCCAAACTACAGGAACACCTAGCCTTACCCAACTTACACAATCTCCTTAACTCTACCTCCTTCTTCACCCCATATCAATCAGGTTTGCAAATCTCACTCCACCATCACCATGCTTCTAAGAGTCTCAAATGATATCTCCCTGGAATAGACAATTGACATATCACCTCGGCCATTTTATAGACCTAGCCAAGGCGTTCGACACCATCTCCCACCCAAAGCTACTCACTAAACTAGAAAGGCAGAGCCTCTCCCGCCTAGCCACTAATTGGTTCCAGGCTTATCTGATGGGCTGACAACAGTCGGTAAAATTGGAACACAGGTATCCCCTCCACTCCCAGTCACCATGGGGTCCCCAAGTCTCGGTCCTGGGCCCTTACTCTTCTCCATATTCCTAAATGACCTCCCACTGTCCTGCTCGAACTCAGCCATACAAATGTATGCAGGCGACACCATTCTATCGCCTCCGGACCCTCCTCTGGGGGCGTGTTTACAGTCCTCCAACAGGATTTTGATGCCGTTCAAAAAATGGCTCAGGCAAATCAACTAGTCCTTAACTCAAATAAAACAGTCTCCCTAACCTTCGGCTCACAACCTAGACTCTCTCACCTCGCTGCTCCCACCACCTTCCACACCTGGACGTGGTCCACATTGAGGCCTACACCTCCTTTAGATACCTGGGAATGTGGCTTGATTAACATCTTGATTATTCTGTCTACATTGACTTGCTCCAAAAAACTACACCCAAAATTGGGAGCTCTTCATCGAACAAAGCATGTCTGCCCACCAAGGTCAGGAGGAATTAGTACATAAAATGATCCTCCCTATATTTGACTATGTGATGTGGTCTACAGCTCAGCACCTTCCTCAACCTTGGCCAGCTTGGACACCATCTTTCACTCCTTCTGCGCTTCATCCTCGAATGCCCCCACCAACCATCAATGTGACCTTTACAGCGTCATACATCTCCCTTCATTGAGGCCCGCCATCAGATACACTGTGTAAATGTCATAGCCAAATTCTGGACTAACTCCCTCCCCATCTCAGTTCTGTCTTGACAGCACAACCCTCCCCTATCTACTCAAAGCTCCGACTCCAGGCTACTCCAGATCCCTTTCATGCCACCTCGAAGGGCCAATCCACGTTCAGACATCACTTGCCCAAACTCTGGAATGACCTCCCTATGGACATCAGGCTCTCCCCACCCCAAGGCTCCTTAAACCACTCCTTCATGACCATTTCTTAGACATATGCAACTGTCACCAACTACCCAGACCGCTACCAAGCGGCATCTAACTATACCCTGACAGTTACTACACTATCAGCAACTTACTAAAACCTGCATGTTCTCTGCCTATTTACACTCTGAGTTACTTAGGTCTTAACCAAGCAATAGCCAACTGTATACGCTGGGGTCTAGGACCTAACCATGTTTAACAAAACTGTATCGAAATGCATGCTCTTACGTGTATTCTCTATATAACCCCAGTTCGCATCTGGAAGCAGCCCCGCTCAGTGTGCTTGCATGGTTAATCTCTTAAATAAATAAATAAATAAAAATATCGAGTCCCCATCCATGAAGGGCATCATAGGTCAGCAAACTGACCTTAAAGGTGATCCTCCACCTGACTAGGGCAGATTTGGAAGTGGCACTTCGCCATATCATATCTGTAAGATTCGATACTGGAAAGATAATTTTGAGGTTAATATCTCACAGACCAGGAATGGGAAGCAGGATTTCCTGTGGTGCAGTGCACTAAGTTTGGGAAGGAGCTTTTCTTGGATAGTATTGAGATGGGTGGAGAAGACAAGGCTTTGATTAAGTCACACAGGAAGGTATTTAAAATAGGGAACTTTTCAGGGTGAAACATCCAGTATCCTAAAGACGGTTGTACAGAGCCAGGCAAGTTGCTTCTTACTGCCAAAGGTCAATGAGACCATTTTGCTGGCATTGACTGAGAGTTGCTTGAGCATAACCAGAGCTGGACACTGCCAAAGTTACAATGCAAAGGTAACTCCAGCTATTGGAACATGTCTGTAGAGGCAAAATTACAGTGTAATCCATTTACATGTGGCTATTAATGGAGATGCAGACTGAAGGGCTACCATTATGAATGATGAAGAGCATGATGAGACCAGGATGAAGCCCTGAGGACTCCTGAACTGATGGGAAGGGAAGGGGTATCACCTACTTGGACCACTGATTACTTTCAGACATGTAAACAGCCTCTCATTTCCAGGTTTGAGGCTGGATAAAAGGAGCATTCTGAAGGGTTAATTTAGTCCCTTGGATCTGTTTGCTGCTGGACCTCAGTTGGAGAGAGAGTGTCTGGGTGTTGCTGCTCTGTGCTTTCTGATAAGGCTAGCCAGGAAGGATAGAGCATAAATATTCATGCTCCACCCTTGTCTTTGCCTGTATAGTGAGAGGGGCAGTTGAGCCTGAGTCTTTCATGTCTCAGTACTGGTTACTTTTAGAAGACCAACAGACAGGGTGAAGTACTGCCTCTCTCCCGAGGGTGGGAGGCTTACAATACCAGCATGGAAGGACCTTTCCTTACCCCTGCAAGTAGGTGGTTTCTACAAATCCCCACCCAAGTCATGACTTACAAGCAAGGGAGAAGTGGTGGGTCTCCTCTCAACAGAGGTCCCTGAAGGCTCTTGTGGGCCTTTTCCCAACATAAAATTAGCAGTGCAGCATTGGATCCCACCTCTTGTAAGTATCAGCAGTTCTGCAATAAATCCTAGGTACAGCAGGATCTGGAAAGCCCTCCATTCGGTCAGGTAACTCAGCAACAGGTAAATTAATAATTGCCATGGCACCAGTGTGCATGGTAGGAGTCAGGAACAGCCTAAATCCTACAGTGGTTAGGACAGATAAAGCAAATGTCTTTTGTAAGGTCACGTGGGGACCACAGGCTCATGGCACAAGTGAGATGTCATGCAAGGCTGCACAAACTAGTCTGTTAACTTTGAGCAAATCATATGCTGTCCTAGACCCTTTTATGTACCATACCCTGGCATCCTTTTGTAAAGCACTGCCTTGTAGCACTCCAGCTGGTATCTCACCCTGGATGAATCCTGATGTAATTGTGCATAGAGCTATGGGGTTCCCAGTCTTCTGCCATATTTCACTGTAATTATGATCATAGTTTTTGTAAGTAATAGTATTAGTTCTGGTTATAAAATGGACTCCTTAGGTAAACAATTCTGACTGGCTGACATACCTCCACATGACGTGCGGCTGACCCAGCTAGCTGTATGGTCATCCTGGTACCTAGCCTTATCACAAATGACTATGTCACAACATTTTAAAAACTTGTTTGGCAGCTGTTTTGTTTCCCCACTAAGTAGTCTCTTGTAGTTTTAAAAGTGGCTACCTCGAAATGTAGAAATAATGTATAGTGCCCTCTCACCAATGAAAACAAAAGTCAACATATCCAAAATAAATACTTTCTTTTTTCTCTGTGATTACTATCAACCACAGTCTGATCCACAGTTCCATTTATACATTGTTTAAAGTGCTGTTTTGCCTGCCATTTCCTCGCGCTCCCACTCGCTTTAAAGATCAGTGCTCTTTTTTTTTTTTTTTTAAGTTTTTGTTGACCGGTAAGTGCACTAGACAAATCCTGCCTATTTTCAGGCAAGACCCAGGGAGGGGATACAGATGAATGCCAACTGACCTTGAACCAGATTAAGCTGTTGGTAGTATTTTTAGTGAATGAGGAAATTTGGCCAGGACACCAGGAAATTTCCCTACTCTTTCGATAACAGCCATGGAATCTTTAACATCCACCTGAACTACCACCAGTCCAGGCAGATGGGACCTCGGTTTAACAACTCATCCAAAGACAGCACCTCAGAACCCTCTCATGCTGCACTACAGTGTCAGTAATGGGATATTAACCCAAGTGCCAGATGTGGAACTGAACCCACAACCTCTGATCTCCCGGCCTCAGAGGCGAGTGTGCTACCTACTGAGCCACTGACACTGACAAGACTTTCAGTCCTGCTTCTAACATCCTTTGTTAATATATCAGTTAAAAAAATTAACCTGTTATTTATGGTCTTCTATCACCACGGTGGTGCTTTGGGTGGTGCGGGGGGTGAGCTCCTAGCTTTGGACATGGCCTTACACTGCTGCTACCATAAACCCACTGAGCCAACACCTGAAAATGTCAACACGATCTCCCTCGCTCTCCCGAGTAATTGTTGCTCAATGTGTCTCCTAAAGATGGTCTTCACACACAGCCTTCCAGGCAGTAACACAGTTTTCCCACACAACCCTTCCAGCAAGTATGGGACCTCATATTAATATAGGCAAACTGTTGGAAAAAACTGCAACTATGGATACTTCATTAGGACAAAGCACCCAAATCAAACCTGTAAATACAAAGAAGTCCCAGCAGGTGAAAGGACTATTTTACATGAAAGTCTCCCATTAATTATAACATTTATAATTGTTAAATATAATTTTTCTAATAGTTATACCTTTTTAACTGTAAAAGCCTATTTTATGTGTGCAATAACACACTCCAGGGTGTGCATTGTGCTAGATTGCTGCACTTCCCAGGTGGTTGAAGGCACAAGACTGCAATGTACACAGGTCATGTGGTGATGTAGCACAATGTATACCCTGTCATATGTTATTGCTAGCATGGCTATTAATTAAGTAACTGCACCATAGAGATAATCCTAAGTAGATGCCCTAGCTGCAAAATATCTTTACAGTAACCATTTCCCAAAGCAGCCCCAGTGAATTTAAAGGGTTTAAAATATTGAACAGCCTAAATCTGAAATTAAAGGCTTTAAAATATTGCATAGCCTGAATCTGAAGTAGTCTCCTAGAGGACCTGTTTAACACTAGTAGAAAGGTAAATAAACTGTCTACCTGCTTGATTCCAGCTCCAAGTGTGGGCATTCTGTTTCTGAGTAGCTCCCTCGTTAAAGTTACCCTGTGGTTCTGCTGCCCTGCTCCCCATTTCCCTAGGCTTATGGCAGTTAAGTGCAGTGCAGGTTTCTGGGTGAGCCCCTCCCCAGTTGAGAAGCAACATTGATGCCTCTAGGCATGGGGATGTCCTTACAAATAGTTTAGAGCAGAACCAACTGATCAATATGCCGGATACAGATTGGTCAATACCAGCAGGAGCATCTGCCAGAACTAAACACATGGTGGATTCCCTGCAGGAGGGCCTCAAACAACAGGTACAACAACCCACAAGAGACAGGGCTATCCTAGATCTAGTACTGACTAACAGGAAGGGATCACAGATCTCCAGGTAGAAGGTCTCCTGGGGCCAGTGACCATCACATGGTATGGTTTAATTTGGCCACTACATCTAAATCATCCCATTTCAAGGCAAAATATGGAACTTCAGAGGAGCTGACTTTGATAAAATGGCCAACAGAGTTAAGCTAGCCCTGGCAAAAATAAACACAGGGGAGGTACAGGCAAAGTGGGTAATCATTAAGGATGCAATACTTGAAGCAATATCCCATTGTGTTAGAAAAGGAAGTGCAAAGAAGAGAAACCACTTTGGTTCTCAAATACAGTGGCAGAAAAGGTCAGAGCCAAAAGGCTGGCCTTCAGGAAATATAAGGGAACACAGCAGGATGAAGATAGAGGCATACCAAACTGCCCTAAAGGAAGCAGGGAAAGCAGTAAGGCAGGCAAAGTCCCAAACTGAGGAAACACTAGCATGAACAGTAAAAAGGTGACAAGACTTTCTATAGATACATTAGTGAAAGGAGAAAGTCCGGGGTGGGGGGTATCATGAAGCTCAAAGGAGAAGAGGGAACATGTGAGGAGGAGGACCCTGTAAAAGCATCGATCCTAAATAGATACTTTTGCTCAGTATTTACTGAAGAGAGGTAGGGCAGGGCCCACAGCTCAGCACTATGGACACGGGGAGGTGAGCCTACTCCTTCACAAAGAAAGGTCATACAAGAGCTCACTAAGCTCAGGGTGGACAAGGCAATGGGACCTGATGGCATACATCCCAGGGTACTTAAGGAGCTAGGGTGGAACTAGCAGAGTCATTAGCAGAACTGTTTAGTGAGTCTCTGAGTACAGGAAAGGTCCCAGAAGACTGGAGAAGGGCTCATGTGATCCCGCTCCACAAGAGTGGTAGAAGGGAGGAGGCAGAGAACTACAGACCAGTCAGTCTTACCTCAGTAGTGGGCAAGATAATGGAGGCACTCCTTAAGGAAAGGATAGTGCAACACCTGGAATCCATAGGGACACAGGATCCAAGACAGCATGGGTTTACAAAGAAGGGTCCTGTCAAACTAATCTCATAGATTTCTTTGACTATGTAACCAGAGTGGTGGACCAAGGGGAGCAGTTGATGTTGCCTACCTTGACTTCAGCAAAGCTTTGACACTGTTCCACATAGAAGATTGATAAATAAGCTGGGTAGGCTCAGGGTGGGTCAGAAGTTGGTTAACTGGGTGGCAAACTGGTTGACGGGCAGAAAACAGAGAGTGGTGGTAAATGGTATACAGTTAGAAGAGATGCAAGTCACAAGTGGGGTACCGAGGATCAGTCCTGGGGCCAGTCCTCTTCAATATCTTCATTAGTGATATTGCAGATGGACTAGAGGGTAAAGCTTGTCTGTTTGCAGATGACACCAAGATCTGCAACAGTAGATGATCCAGATGAGGTGGGCAGAATGAGAAGAGATCTGGATAAACTAGCAAAATGGTGAAGAGTGGCAACTGGGATTTAATGCAAAGAAGTGCAAGATCATGCACATAGGAAGAGAAACCCTGAAGCCACCTATAGGCTGGGAGGAGTTGCTGGCAGTCACAAAGGAAGAAAGAGACTTGGGCATCATCATCACCGATGACCTGAAATCATCCAAGCAGACCTCTAAAGCAGTAGGGAAGGCAAGGGGATGTTAGGGTGTATTACTAGAGGTATCACAAGTCGTAAGAGGAAGTAATAATCCTCTTTACCACATACTGGTTAGGCCCCATCTGGAGTACTGCATGCAGTACTGGAGGCCACACCTTCACAAGGACATTAACCAAATTGAGGCAGTCCAGAAGGGCAACCAAAATGGTGCAGGGACTGCATCAGAAGACATACAAGGACAGATTAACGGAGCTCAATATGTAAACCCTTGAGCAAAGGAGGAGAGAGAGGTGATATGATTGAAACATTCAAACACCTTAAGGGCATTAACAAGGTGAAAGAGTCTAACATGTTTAAATATAAGAAAAATAGTAGGAGAAGAGGACACAGCATGAGACCAGAGGGAGGCCAATTAAGGGGAATGTGAGGAAATTCTTTTTCACAGAAAGGGTGGTGGATGCATGGACCAGCCTGCCTCAGGAAGTGGTGGCTATGAATACAGTGCAGGGCTCAAACAGGCATGGGATAGGCATAAGGAGCAATACAGATGAGTATGAATAGATAGGCCACTGACAGAGCAAGGCTGATGGCACATTTATAAGGTAGAAAAGGAAATGGGCAGACTGGATGGGCCTTAGGTCCTTATCTGCCGATCAACTTCTATGTTTTGGTGTCCTGCAAGTTTGTTGAGCAGAAGAGGATGGGAAACAGTGTCAAATGTCTTTGCATGGTCAACAAAGATTGCAGAAGTGAACATCCTCAGGTTATACCATTCAGAACTGTCAATGATCCTTAAGTGGGATGAAATTTTGGGGTGGAATTTATGGAAGTTAGACTGGAAGGGCAGAGAGGAGGAGAGCTGGAAAAGACTAGGTTCTCCTACTTTTCCAAAAAGCAGGTAGGAGGGAAATGGGGTGCTGGTTTCCTAGGTAGAAGGGGTCACCTCCTTTGAATAGGGGAAGAAATAGGTGCATTATTTAGCCACAGGAATCTTAAAAGATGGAAGAAACAGTTTGGCAGGAGGAGATAGGAATAGTTATAATGAGGATAAAGTAGAATTTTGTGTCAAGTCCATCTGGGCTACTTCCCTGGAGGATTACAGAAAAGTAGTGTCAGTGGTGTAACAGTAAGTGAAGGAGAAATGGGGCATTGTGGGAGGGAGGAGGTAGGGAGGAAGGAGAATGGTAATGGTCACTGGGTGGAGGGATGGGAGAGAAGGACAGCCATGGTCAGATTAAAACACGAAAAGACCCCTGGGCATTTCAAACTGAAGCCCCACCAAACTGAAAGTATGAGATTCCTTCCTTTTACAGAGGCGGGTTACAGAAATGAAATATGGAGCAAGCAGGTTTTAAGGAAATAAGAAACCATATGAAGATGAACAGGGCTATTGTAGCACATTTAAATAACAAAGTCACAAGTCTTAGTATGTGACAAGTAAAGTCAGTGTGACAAAATAAGAGACCAGTTCTCACTAGGCAGTTGGCTGTGCTTTGGCTTGGTCGGGGTCTGACTCTCAGGGTAAGTCTAAGCAGGAGAGTGAATCTTGATGAATGCTTAGCCTCCATGTCCTGCTGTTGACTGCTCTTGTGGTGGTATTCAAATAATGTTCCTTTTCCTAACAACATTGGTGGTGGTAGGGGCCTTTGGGTGACTCCCAAGTACTAGCGTGACCTACCGCTGCCTTCTGAGTCAAATTGGATCCTGGTCCCATTACAGATACCACCACCAGCAACACTGAGCTTGAGTCCCTAACCCAATCTACAGTAGGTTGTGCAGCTGAATCCTGGTGGTATGCATCCTTCATAGCTGCCTTGGCATCTTACTACAGTGCAAAAGAGTCTGTTATATCCTCCTTATATTAATTATCATTACATACATCTCCCATGTTTTTTCCTGACGCGTGACATAACATGCTATACATTTCTAATTGTAAACCCCTCTTAATCATGGTACAGTCAGACCTGGACATTGTGGCCATCACTGAAACCTGGTGTAATGATAACCACGACTGGGAGATGGCCATACCTGGCTACAACATATTCAGAAGAGACAGAGCAGGCAGGAAGGGGGAGGAGTGGCACTGTATGTGAAAATGGCATAAGGGCCACAGAGATCCAGGAGGAACAAAATGGGGAGATATACTGTGGGTTAAGCTGGAAAGGAAAATGGGGCAGCCATCTGCACAGGTGTGGTCTATAGACCACCAGCCAGGAGGAAGAAACAGATAGGGAGCTGATGCTAGCCATCCAAAGGATGGCAGACAAAGTGAGGTAGTACTGGTTGGAGACTTCAATATTCAGGCGTGGACTGGAGCATCCCAGCAGCAGCATCAACTAGGCAGATTTATCCTGGACTCCCTTCAGGGTGCCTTCCTCAAGCAACTGGTCATGGAACCAACTCGGCAAAAGGCAATACTGGACCTTGTGCTCACAAACAAGGACAGTGTGATGGGGTAACAGTGGGGGAGCACCTGGGAAACAGTGACCACCAGTCATTGTGGTTTGAAATCACAGAAAGAGCAGAACCAAACCACACAAAAACACGTATCCTGGATTTTAGGGGCAGACTTTGGGAAAATGGGGAGATACTTGAAAGAGGCATTAAGGAATGGGACAGGAATCGGGGTTGAGGAACAGTGGGCAGTATTTAAAATGGGGATTACAAGAACAACAGAATTATGCATTAAGCAGGTTAGCAGAGGAAAAGGAAGAGGAGACCATTATGGTTTTCCAAAGAGGTAGCAAAAGTGAAAGCCAAAAGGTTGCATTCAGGCAATACAAAAAGACACAGGCAGAAGGGGATAGGAGAAGTACCAGGAGAAGCAAGAGGCAGGGAGGTCAGTAAGGGAAGCCAAAGCTCAGACAGAAGAACACATTGCAAAATCAGTGGGTAGAGGACAAACCTTTTACAGGTACATAAGTGAAAAAGAAAGACAAAGGAGGGATAGTGAGACTGAAGGGGGAGGATGGGGCAGCGTGGAGGATGACAACAGTAAAGCTGACATATTGAACAGGTATTTCTGCTCAGTCTTTACTGAGAAGAGGAGGTAATGGGTCTGAAGGAGTACAAGGGTGAGAATGGTGCAGAAATGGACACAAGTCCCTTTACGAGAAGGGTCCTGAAGGAACTGGAAGTAATAAGAGTTGATAAAGCAATGGGGCCAGATGGGGTGCACCCCAGGGTCCTTAAAGAACTAAGAGGTGGTGGCTGAACCTCTGGCTATCCTGTCTAGCCAATCACTGGAAACAGGAGGTACCCAAAGACTGGAGGACAGCAGATGTAGTCCCCTTATACAAAGTGGGAACAAAGAGGAAGCAGGGAACTACAGACCAGTCAGCCTCACCTCGGTAGTGGGAAGATCATGGAAGCACTACTGAAGGAGAGATTGGTGGAACATCTAGTTGTCAATGGACTACAGGACCCAAGGCAGCATGGTTTCACCAGGGGAGGTCATGTCAGACCAACCTCGTTGAATTTTTGACTGGGTGACTAGGGAGGTGGATCAGGGAGGGCAGTGGACATGGCCTATCTGGACTTCAGCAAGGCCTTTGACATTGTGCCACATAGAAGACTATTACACAAACTGGGAATATGGGTGTGGACAGGACAGTAGTGTGGTGGGTAGGTAACTGGCTGGTGGCAGGACACAGAGGTGGTGGTAAATGGCTGTCATTCCACAGAGGGAAGAGTGACCAGTGGGGTACCACAGGGATCAGTGCTGGGACCGGTCCTATTCAACATCTTCATCAGTGACATTGCACTGGGACCTAGAAGGCAGCATTTCACTGTTCACTGATGACACAAAGCTCTGTAACAGAGTAGACACACCAGAGGGTGTAGACAGAATGAGAGAAGCGACCTGCAGAAACTTGAAAAGAATGGTCAGGGGTTTGGCAGTTGAAATTCAATGCAAAGAGGTGCAAGATCATGCATATAGGGGCACAAAACCCTGGCACAATATATCAGTTGGGGGTGAGGATATAGCATGCACCAAGCAGGAAAGGGATCTTGGGGTTGTCATCTCTGATGACCTCAAGGTAGGAAACAGTGTGACAAGGCAGCAGGTAAAGCAAATGGAGGGTCTGCCCAGAAAGGTAGAATGATAGAGACATACAAGTATCTTACAGGGAGGAACAGGGTGCAGGAAAACACTATTTTAAGAGAAATATGTTCCAGGACTAGAAGGCATGGGATGAAGTTGGAGGAGGACGATTCAGAGGAAACATAAGAAGAATTTCTTCACAGAACAGGTGGTGGGCAGAGTGGAACACCCTGCCAGAGGAAGTGGTGGGGGCTGAAACAATCACGGATTTAAGAATGCATGGGATAGACATAAAGGAATTCTGGAGGTCAGGGCTAAGGGCAACAGGCTTCTAGGAAAACAAACTGAACTTACAAGCTTAAATGGGCAGACTGGGTGGGCCATAGGCCCTTATCTGCCGACACTGTCTATGTATCTGTGTATCTATGTATCACATATTTTTCATTAGGTGCTAGCTAGTGCTCAGATAATATCAGTAAACACACTGGGAGGAATCTATGTATTTATGCCTACCAGTCAGACTCCAACTATGGCACACTGGCCTGACAGATCAGGCTTGTTGAGTGCTGCACAGGTGCCTGCACACACTGACTGACTTTTGCTCCCTCATCCTGCTTCCAGTATCAGTGCTCCACGTTGCTCTGCCTTTGCTGCCCTACAGCGCGACCACATGGTTGGCAGCCACAAGTGACACACTGTCCAGCAGCTGTGACTGAATCTCAGTCCTGCCCTGTCTCTCTCTCTGCAGCTCAACCCACAGCCAAACCACTGCTCGCTCCACATGTTTCTCCTTACTCCTGACAGACACAGTGACACTGCTGGCCTCTCTAGCCAGTCTTGACAGTGAGACAGTCTCAGTGAAGTGGGGATTCAGCTCAGTTGGGTCTCTTCTCTCAGATGTTAGTGTCCACTTATATCTGCAACGGTTGATCTGACTGATGATTCGATTCCCTTCCTGCCGGCACTGCTGCTCTGCAAAACTCCTTTGAGGGCATGACCTGACCGGTCAAGTATCCACAATTTTTGCCATTGGTAATGGCAGCCTGCAACAATACCTATGAACAGTCACAATTGGGTCTTCACTGTCTCCTAGCAATGAGCGGTCTTGGACAGGAGCTACAAGGAGAAGAACATCATTTTTAAGTTGTTGGTAGCACATGCCTGTGTGCTGGGGGCAATCCTGCCAAGAATCTAAGGGCTGGCTGCCCTGGCATAGTGGAAAAAAATAAAAAGAATTTTGTTAAAGGAGGGCAGAGGGCCCCCTGACTGAGGGGGCCCTGAGACATTGGTCTGTTTGTCCTTCTGTTAATCTGGCCATGGGAGCAGGGGCAGTTGAGGTGGGAAATGTGGGACAGGGAGGTGGAGTGAGTAGGGAGAGCACACAGGATGTCAAATATGGGTTAAAGAGGAGGCAACCTTCATAGGGTCAGAGATGGGTGAGCTCTCTGATTTAAGGACGGGATGGAAGACTGAGAAGGGGATCAAAACAAAGTTGATAACCCTCTAACATTTATTGGAGGAATTAGGTTATTCTGATGGTTAGTTGCTAAATAATTTGAATTGGCTTTCCTGGTAGCCTAGGCTGTATCATTGCAAAGCTGTTTATGTTGTAGTAAGCTGAAGGCCTCAAACTAGTATAAGAGTTTAAAGCTTCAAAGGAAGTGATATGATCTGTGGGGATCCAGGAAAGGTGGACACTTTAAACATGTGATCTCAGGAAGGGGCATGTTTGTCCCAGATAAAGTTAATGTAGTGCAGAGGAAGGAGGGGCTGCGTTTATATCACTGGTCAAAGAGATAGAGACCATTCAATCATCTGAAGGTCATCAAGCTTGGAGGTGGGCTGAGTGTCCTGATCCCAGACAGCATGGAGACCAAGCATGCCAATGTTAAATCCAGGTGCTAAAATTTGAACAGCGCATAAAAACCAAAAGAAGAGCACACCACACTGGAAAATACTTGTCTTATAAGAGTGTTCCAGCAGTAGGAGCAAAAGATCACCAGAGCTTCATACTAACATACTAATTGCCAGCAGATTAGGCCTTACGGTCTAAAACCTCAGATCCTAGTTGGGTACAAGGCCCCCCCACCCTGTGTTCCAGAAACCCCTATCATCCATCCCCACCCCGGGCCAGGCCATCATCTGATACATCCGCTTTCTGTGTCTGTCCCAACCTCTCTTGAAGCCCTCCACTGTGGATCTCTGAACCAGCTCACCAGGCAGCACATTCCAAGGATCCACCACCCTCTCAGTGAAAAACCTCCTCCTCTTCTCCCCTCGCCCTTCCACCTTCCAACTTCAAACCATGCCTCTGGTGATACCTCCCTGCTTTAGTCTAAAGATCCCTCCATGTTTACCCTATTTATTCCCTTGAAGTACTTGAAGACCTCAATCATGTCCCCGTCTCTCCTCTCCTCCAGTGAAAACAGGCAGAGCTCCTCAAGTTTGTCCTCATACGTCAAATCTCCTAGTCCTCGTATCATCTTAGTTGCCCTCCTCTGTACCCTCTCCAGGACCTGTATGTCCCTCTTCAAGTATGGTCTCCACTACTGTACACAGTACCCAAGGTGTGGTCTAACTAATCCATTGTACAGTGGCAGAATCACTTCCCTGCTCCTAGAAGTGTCCCCCTTCAAGGCAGGTGCCTCTTTCTCAGGGAGATCTTATGCTGCTACTGCCAGAGCTGTCTTGTAATATAGATGTCAAATTACAGTTTTCAAGCATTTACTTTTCTAGAGTGGTTTGCTCTTCTTTTGGTTTCCTCAGCCTATGCCACTTGTACTTGGGGAGGGACTTTTGGGAAGCAGAACTTATAGCAGACCATTTGGTGGTCACTGAGGTTGTCTGAGAGGATTCAGGATTACATTGTGCCATGAGTCTGAAAGGTTCTGGATTCCACTGTGCCATGAGGTTGACAGGAGAGGAACCCTTCTGTAAGAGAGTAGTTGGGAGGTGGGAATTTAGGTGAGGTAGACTTGGGGATTAATTGAGAGAAATTTAGGGCTTGAATATGCTAAGCAAGTTTTTAATTAAAAGGAGAGTCAATTAGCATTCAGACCCTCAAGGACCAGGAGCTCACTAAAACAGAAAAGGGGAGGAGAGAGATGAGAATAGCAGGTCAATGAAGAAGTTGGGACAGGTATGTTGGTGGCAGTAGACATCACCGTTGAATACTGGGAGGAGGGAGGGAGAGCTTACACAGAAAGAATTAATGTGATGAGAGAGCGACAGAGTAGTGTACAAGTTCACTGATGAAGCTGAGATATAGACAATAAAGGATGGGGAAGGGTGTGATATGAGAATTTAATGCACACCCAAGTTGTGTGATGCTACATAAACCGGAGGGCAGCCCGAGGCATTTATCAAAGCATCCTACAATGAGGGTGCCCATTAAATTCTCATATGCTACCCTCCCCATCTTTCATTTTATAATATACTGGGCAGCAATTTTTCTCCTGCCTGATTTCTTAGAGCATGTGTTAGACACTGAGTAACTCACACACACACACACACACACACACACACACACACACACACACACACACACACAGACACACACTCTCCAGCTCCGTCTCCTTCCATTGCACTCAGATTCTTTTTTAAGCTGGTTGTTTGTTTTCTTTTCTAAAACTTACAGTTTGCCTCATGTGGATAGAGTCGTCTTTAGAGCTTCCTGGGACCCCCACTGCAGCTCTGTCCCAAAGCAGCACTAACGACAGGATCAACCAGATAGAATTGTGTATGAATTTATTTTAAAAATGTAAAAGAAAGGTAGTTCTGTATTTTGCAGGAGTCTATTACAGCTGCTTCTTGGCTGCTTGTTGGATAGCGAGAGACTGAACTGCCACGTTTGTGATATTATTTAGCCCCCACCGTGGAAGTTAAGCCAATAAAGGAACAGCAGAGTTTTTAGTGACAGGGCTGAATGTCGTAACAACCAGCCGGTTGTTAGGAAATATCAACCTGGTCAGCCCACTGAGAGAAATTGATGACCAGTTATTATAGACATATATGGCCACTCTACCCCTCAGTTACCATGGTTCTGCCTGAAAGCAGCATAACCAATTACAAAATGTCTATATCGCTCATCCTGGCAGAAAACCATGATCAGAGATGACCAGAACAGTGGGCTGGTGCTTCTGGGTCCACAGCCTAAGTTGATCCAACTGTGTGAGTAAGTTCCAAGTGTTGATATGGATAATGCTGAGACCCTTGGGGGGCAAGATTAGCTTAACATTTATGGCAACAGACATAGAAAGGAGATGATGAGCTGGACAGCATCTGATTTTCTATGGCAAGGAGGAGAGGAAAGGAGGCATAAAAGGAAGGATGAGTGGAGTGGAGATAGTTCTCCAGTGGGATTCAGAGTTAAGGGCAGGAGAATGGAGGCAGCTAGAAGGAATGACAGAAGGGGAAGGGTGGGTTTGGGAGAAAAGAAGAAATGGATGAAACAAAAGGATGAATGGAGAAGAAGAGAATTAGTGGTGGAGGAAGAGGGTTACATGGCGTGAGTGAGGAAACAAGAAATGTAGAGGTAAGGTTTCGAAAATCCAAGCAAGGTTCCGAGAACTTGCCAGAGTCTGTCAGGATAATGGATGCAACATTTCCTATTTGGAAACATTGCGGTACAAAAGGCCTCAGTGGAGAACAAAATGAAGATCATAGAGGTTAATGGGTGGCTCAGGAAGTGGGGTGAAGAAAGTGGGTTGGGGTGTTAGGGAACTGGAAGGAGTTTGGGAGGATGAGGGACTGTATGCCAGGACAGGCTTCATCTTACCCCGTTAGGGAAGAAGTCCTTAAACAGGAGGTGATGGACTACATTCAAGAAAAGTGGAGTTTAAACTTGTGGGAGGGATAAGGAGGGCTGGACAGAAGCCCTCCCTCCCAGATGAGAGGAGTAACCTTCAAACCCAAGGGGAGGGGGAACACACTGGGGAGGAGGTTTCAGGAGGAGCAGAGGAGGATGGAAGCATAAGGAACCCGTTGGGGTTTGACAAAGGGATCAGGATAAGGGTGGGGTTGGTATTAGTAAATGCTAGGAGCTTGGGAAACAAGTTGCCAGAGTTGAACCATGCTGTGTGAAATGTGGATGGTGGCGATCATGGAAGCGTGGGCCAACAGAAACCATGATTGGGCCCTAAATGTGAAGGGGTACATGGAAACATAGAATTTGACGGCAGATAAGGACCGCTTGGCCCACCTTAGTCTGCCCATTTTCCTACCTAACAGATAAGCTGCAGATCCTAATTCACCAACAGCTTACTTCTTCCTACCCCCCACTAGGACTGCCTTATGTCTGTCCCATGCATTCTTGAATTCCCCACTGTTCTTGACTCCACAACTTCCTCAGGGAGGCTGTTCCATGCATCCAAAACCCTCTCTGTGAAAAAATACTTCCTCACATTACCTCTGAGCCGTCCCCTCTATCTTCAAATTGTGCCCCTTGTTCTTGCACATCTCTTTTTCTGAAAGATGCCACCCTCTTGGACTTTGTTGATTCCCTTGAGGTGCTTGAAAGTTTCTATCATGTCCCCTCTCCCCTCCTTTCCTCAAGGGTATACATATTAAGCTCCTTTAGTCTTTCTTAGTATGTCTTCTGGTGCAGACCCTGCACCATTTGGTTGCCCTCCTCTGGACAGCCTCCACTCTGTCTATGTCTTTGTGGAGATGGGGTCTCCAGAACTGCACACAGTAGTCCAGATGGGGTCTCACCAACTGTCTGTACAGAGGGATAACAACTTCCTGTTTTCTACTATTGATGCCTCTCCCTATGCATCCCAATATCCCCAGCCTTCCTTATTGCCTTCTCACATTGCTTGCCCACCTTTAGGTCATCTGATATAATTACCCCAGGTCCCTTTCCATTTTACTGTTGTCAGTATCTCACCCCCCATTGTGTACTCGTGTCCTGGGTTTTGTTTCCCAGGTGCATTACCTTGCACTTCTTTGCATTACAATATGCTTAGGAAGGATAGAAAGGAGGGCAGAGGGGGTGGAGTGGCTATGTTCATTAGAGATGGCATAGAAATTGCTATGGTAGAAGAGACAGAGAGGAAATGTGGAGCTTTTATGAGTCACCCTACGAACCCTGGCAGGAGGTAAGGTCAAGCTGGGTGTAGATATAGGCCCCGGGGCAGGTGATGTTCTGCAAGATGGTTTGCTGGGCAACATTATTGCCCAGTGAGGACCTAAAGGGAGGGAGTGGTGTTGATGGGGGACCTTAATATACCAGGTACAAACTGCGGAACCATGTCCTCTAAGGTGGCCAAGGAGCAAAGGCTGCTGGGCGGCTTCCAGGATGAGCTCTTAACACAGCATGTGATGGAGCCCACAAGGGAAGGGCATGTCCTGGACATGGTTCTGGCAGATGGGGATCTGGTAGGGACCTGGTTGTAGAGGATTCCCTGACTGGGAACAACCATGGTACTGTCTGGTTTCAAATAAACATGGGGGAGATTTAGGACACTGGCTCTGGACTTCAGGGGCAGACTTTATGGGCATGGGAAATATTGTCAAGGATCACTTGAAGGGATTACAACAATGACAGATGTGGAAAAAGATGGGAGGTCATAAAATGGAGACTTCATAAGGCAGTCAGGACCTGCGCTACGGTGAAGCGTGAAGGAGCAAGGTCACATAAACCATGCCGGTGGTCCAGTGAGGTTCAGGTAGTGATCAGAGAAAGAGGCTGCCTACAAAAATACAAAAACAATGAGAGGGATAGGAAAAGGAATTGCACGTCTTGCATCTAGAAAAGTCACCCAGATGGTATGGGGGCAAAAGTCCAGCAAAGAGCAGTGACTGGCATACAGGATATGGGGTGGGGAAAAGGGGTTCTTCCGTACATTGGGGAGTGGAGAAAACTAAGGGCCAGCTCAGCAGATTGAGATCTAAAGGTGGGTGGGTGGAAGAGGCGAGGGACCAGGCGGAGGTATTAAATGAGTACTCGCCTCTGTGTTCAGCTAGGGGGGGATGGGATATTTACAAAGCAAGGCACAATGGGATAGGAGCGGCAGGTGTGGGATTGGGGAGCAACAGAATGGAGCATAAGGGTGGGAGAGGTACGCCAGGGTGTCATATCATGATGAGGGATATAAAGACCAGTAAGGTGGGGGTGGATGATTCTATCCCCACCGAACAGGTGTGGCAAGCCCTTAAGGCCCTAAAGAAAGATAAGTTTCCTGGTCCAGATGGCATTCATCCGAGAGTTCTATGGGAATTGGCGGACGATGGCTGCACCCTGGCGGGAGCTCTTCAACAGGTCGCTTGAGACAGGGAGGGTACAGAGGGATTGGCAAGAGGCACATGTGGTGCCAATCCATAAAAAGGGTTGAGGGAAGTACCAGGTAACTATAGACCCATAAATTTGACCTCGGTGGTGGGAAAATTAATGGCGAGTATACTGAAGAAATGATTGGGGTGTTCTTGGAGGAGGTGGGAGTTCTGGATAGTCAGCAACATGGGTTTTGCGCCAGGTAGATCATGTCAAACCAACCTTATGAAGTTCTTGAATGGGTAACATCGGAACTAGACAGGGAAAGTCAGTGGATGTACTATTCCTAGACTTCAGCAGGCATTTGACTCAGTCCCCGAAATGGACTGGTGGAGAAACTAATGGGGTTGGGTGTGAGCCCATTGATGGTCAGATGGATTGGAAACTGGCTAGCTGGACACACACAGAAAGTAGTGGTTGGTGGGGAGTTTTGAACCCTAGAGGGTCAGTAGTGGAGTTCCACAAGGCTCGGTCCTGGGTCTGATCCTGTTTAATGCATACATAGCTGACATCAGGGTGGGTATAGGGTGTGAAATGAGTCTCTGCTGATGACTCCAACATGGGAGCAATAGTTGAGGGGAAGAGGGAGGTGGCCCCAAGCAGGGATCTGGACACCCTGTAAAGGTGGGCTCACACCTGGAAATTAAATTTCAATTCCACCAAGTGCAAGGTGTTACATCTTGGGCGGGGAACCCGAGCACAGGTACACCTTAGGAGAGGAGGTGCTGGAGGACTCAACAGGGAAAATGACCTAGGGGTAATGGTGGATGCATGTATGAATAACTCCCAGCAGTGCAGGAGTGGCTAGCAAAGCAAACAGGATGTTGGGATGCATCATAAGGGGGATCACCTCTAGGAGCAGAGAAGTGATTCTGCCGCGCTGTACAATGGACTGGTTAGACAACACTTTGAGTACTGTGTACAGAACTGGAGACCACACTTGAAGAGGGACATACAGCTCCTGGAGAGGGTACAGAGGAGGGCTACCAAGATGAAATGAGGACTAGGAGATTTGACGTATGAGGACAGACTTGAGGAGCTCGGCTTGTTTTCATTGGAGGAGAGGAGAGCGGGGAACATGATTGAGGTCTTCAAGTACCTCAAGGGAATAAATAAAGGTAAACACAGAGGGATCTTTAGACTAAAGGAGGGAGTATCACCAGAAGGCATGGTTTGAAGTTGGAAGGTGGAAGAATGGAAAAGAGGAGGAGTTTTTACTGAGAGGGTGGTGGATCCTTGGATATGCTGCCTGAGAGCTGGTTCAGATTTCCACAGTGGAGGGCTACAAGAGAGGGTGGGACAGATACAGAAGGGATGTATCAGATGAAGGCCTGGCCCAAGGGGTGGGGATGGATGATGGGGTTTCTGGAACACGGGGGCCTTGGATCCCAACTAGGATCTGAGGTTCGAGCAGACTTGATAGACTGTAAGGCCTAATCTGCTGGCAATTAGTATGTTAGTATGTAAGGTATGTACCCAATTGCTGTAGATGACGCACACTACCCCTGCTTGGTAGGCCAAAATTAAGGTTGAGCGGGCCTGGATCGATAACTCCTGTGAGAATTCATTACCCAGAGATGTTATTGATGATAAGTTGCATAGTGCCTCCACCAGGGAGACGTTTAGTGGGCTAGGTTATAAGTTAGTACTTTCCTCTGGAAAACAATGTTGATCCATTATGGTTCCCACTGGCACAGCCCATGTAACTTCCACACAATACCATCAACTGTATGGAAACAAATTCAAATAAATACTTTTAAAAATGACAAATAATAGTCTCACATAAATAGTTTAGTCTTGAATCAGGAATTTCAAATAAGTAACAAAAGGGTGTTTGGGAGATCAGGAATGGCGTCCTAGAAGAGGAGCGAGGTTGAGGCAGTGAAATAGTAAACAAGGTTTGATGCTATCTAGTTTTTAAATATAGCTCGCTCCTACAACCAATTCAAGGCCCTTGCTCAGCTGTACTGTACTGTTGGGCTGCTACCCCAATCCCCACTGGCACAGCCAATTATCCCTAGGTCTTCTGGCTCCCAAGAAAGCTTGCGTGCCACGTGTTGGGTCGGTGTAGGCTCATTGCTTATTGCGCGTGGTTGGCCAGCATTTGCACACAGACAACAAATGGCAGATGATATTTGTAATCTTGGCTGGATGACTTAGTCAATTAAATTGTAGCCCCAAAATCTGTAGCCTTATCTAAATGACAAATGATGTGTTGCAGGAGCCATGGCCCTGACTGGCTACTCATGGTTGCACAAAGGTTGGCAAGTTCCCATCTCCAGCTACAGTCCTGGCAGGATAGAAACATAGAAACATAGACTTTGATGGCAGATAAGGACCACTTGGCCCACCCAGTCTGCCCATTTCCCTACCTATTGGATAAGCTGCAGATTCTAGTTAATCAACAGCCTACTTCCTGCAACCCCCCACTATAATTGCCTTATGTCTGTCCCATGCATCTTTGAATTCCTCCACTGTTTTAGACCCAACAACCTCTCCAGAAAGGCGGTTCCATGTGTCCACCCTCTCTCCATGAAAAAGAATTTCTCACATTACCCCTGAGCCGTCCCCTCTAACTTTAAATTGTGCCCCTTGTTTTTTACACATCTCTTTGTACAGTTGTAGCTAATCACACCGCCAGATAATTCCTGAAATCTGTGATATCTCTAGAGAAATTCCTGCCTGCCTGCAGTACCTCTTTGAGCCACTAGAAAGAATCTCTTTAGATATATAGCGAACTATCTGTAAATATCTGAAAGTATCTATGGCTGCAACTGTACCCACTCTTCTGTAGTCTGACTTTGTAGCTCAAAGGCTTCCCCAGCTCCCCTCATTCCAGTAGCTCTGGGTCAAAGTTCCAAGGTCTCTGAAGCTTGCCTCTGCAGATCCCCAAGGGAACACTATGTATCAAAAAGCGATTGTGCGCATAAAAGGTCATTATTTAAAGCTTTTTCTAGGACTTTATAAAAAATACGGCATGTGCTGAATTTTACAAAAATGCATAGCTTACCATCAGATATATACAATGCTTAGTAACTCAGTTAAATTAAGCTAAAATGAGACAGACATACTCACAGGACTGTTGCTACCAACACCCTACTTATGGAGTGCTCTACTCCTTTGTTGAGGAGTGGTGTTGTTGTTACCAAAGCTGGCCATTTATACTAGCCCAAAATTGGTCAGATGGCCAATATCAGTTATTCATTTAATTAACAACTGGATTGAATTGTACAATGCAGCCTATTACTAGATAATTAACACAGCCAGTTACATATGAGAGCTTCAAGTAATTAGAATCACTACATTAAATTAACTAAACATGATTGCACTAAACCCAAAATATAAACAAATAGGGCCAGGTATTCAGACTGTGCTGGGCAGTGGCGCAAGCCTGGGTGCAAGCGTAACTGGGCTGCGCGGGCCAGGACCAGGCGATATTCAATGATGATGCACTATGGCGCAGCACCATTGAATATGGTAAGGTCGCACACATACTGCATATAGGCATAATGGCACTGCACCATTGCAAGCCACAGAAAGTTAATCAGGGATGTGCCAGCACAAGTGCAGTTGTGCTAGGTGCATCACCCGTGATATTCAGCCGGACGCATGCAAATGAGGCCATAATATATGCAAGGCACAAATGGGGTCATTGCATATCATTATGGCCCCATTTGCATCACGTTATGATCAGGTGAACTGTGCCTGGCACACTGTCTAGCTGCTGTTGACAGTGGAAGGGTCCCTAGTGGGCTAATACACCCCCTCCCTCCTGTGCGGCTCGATTGCAGGCGTCTGTAATACTAACGCATAACCTGGTGGTCTAGTGGTTCCCACCCTGATGGCTGATTGCAGGGTTCTGTAGAAATAAAATGTTACCTAGTGGTCTAAGTGGTTTCCCACCCTGATGCTGCCTGATCGCGGGCTGTTGTATTGTCAGATAGTAGCCTGGTGGTCACAGTGGTACCCCCACCACAGAGACCTATTTAGCACCCCGTCATCTGCGGGCGGCAGCCTCTCACTCGCACCACTGGCCATTCGCTGAATGACAGTGTACAGTACAGTCTGTATGCTATTGGTCCACAGTGTGGACCAATGGGCCTAACGACTCATACTGTACTATACAGGACCAGATATGTCAATGAATGTGTTCATTCACTTATCTGGTTCTGTGTATACAATATGGTTCAGAAGCCCCATTGGTCCACACTATGGACCAATAGACATACAGATCATACTGTACGTTGTTGTTCGACGGGCTGTCGGGCGGGATGCGAACAGGTGCAACACCACGATGATGGGGGGTGCTGGATGGCTGGAAGTCCTCTGTGGTGGGTGGGGAGGGGGTACCACTAAACCACCAGGCTACTATCTGACAATACAACAACCCATGATCAGGCATTGGGGTGGGAACCACTAGACCACCAGGTTACAGTTTATTTCTACAGAAGCCCGCGATGAGCATATGGGTAGGGAGGGGTCCACTGGACTATCAGGCAGGGTCTGGGTGCTGTGGACGGTGTTCCGGCTGGGCAGGTGGTCACTCACTGTGGGAGGCTATTGTGCTGCACCTTGCAGTACAGCCTTCCACCTGTGGATGGCGGGACTTATTCCTACTTTCGGGGCTCATCTTTGAGCCCGCTATGCTAATGCAATGCAGGGTTGTGCGGCATATGTGCTGCACATCCGGGCTGAATATCGGGATGTGCCACATATGCGTGGGCACGCCCCTGCATCTGCGCCCGCATAGGATACGATCACGCCCCAGCGCATCAGGATTTGCGCTGAACTGGGCAGCCTTTTCAATATCCGCCAGGGCGCAATGCGGGGTTGTGCCTGGCGCAACTCTGTTGCGCCAGGTGCATCTCCTTTGAATATCCCGCCATAGTGTACAATACCATGCCTAATGTTATAAACAATGGCTCAATGACCATCTGAATTCTGAAAACCACCAGAATATGAATACTAACACAGAATTCACATTTTAGGTCAGTATACCTTTTAACAAGATTACTACCTTTCACCTTTACAAAACTAACATGACATCAAACAGTTAATGAAAACAAGAGGCAAATTACACAGTGTTCCAATTTTCTACTTGTCGATAAATACAATGTCATATTAAAGTGATTCAGTTTGCTTGTTGCATGTTGCCAATAATATCTTCGTACACAGGTCCTGAGGTTAGTGACATCTGAAGAGTTAGAACAAACAAAGTCATGCTGCAAATGTTTAGTCTGCACAATGAAAGAATGAAGCAACCATGAGTAAATGATAACAGGAAAGTACAGAGTTAACAAAACAAATTTACTGCTACAAAGGCTATGTTAGACTTTGATCAAATGCTAAATGATGAACAAATCGGAGTAGCATAGTGACACGTAACTACATGCCATTATGACAAATGCAATTTAAAAAATACTAATTTGTTTCCAAATAATTTTCAAAATTTAGTAAGCCTATATGAAATAATACCAAAGAATATTGCTTATGTCTCCAATCCATACTGGAACTTACAAAGTTATTCCATTCAAAAAATAAAAAGGATTAACACAAATGTGATTATTTCGGGGATGGGAGGACAAAATGAATAATGATATGCTATCCAAAACAATAACTGCATATATAATGCAATCCTTGCTGCTCCAAACATACCCCTCTCTCTTTGGTTTATAGACATGAAATGAAATTCAATATTTCATTTAACCCCTCTGGGGCCATCACATTCAAGTGATAAGTCCACCAAGTCTCCCTTTGGAGTAAATATTGGAGATGTGAACCTCCCCTCTTTCTTTTTATGAACTACTTCTAAGGCTGTAATGAACTGCCCCCTCTTTGTTCTGACCTACTTCTAAGACTGTAACTCTGAAGTGTTGTTATGCACGGTTGCTAAACCTGATTGTATTAACCCCGACATCTAAACAAATAGGGCTAGATATTGAAAGGAGTTTAGCCTCACAACTGAGCTGCACAGGCACAACCAGAAATGTGCCCCAGGGTGCTGTTCAAAAGGGGACTTGCACTGTGTATTCCCCGGGCGCCACGGCACAAAGATAATGTATGCAGCACATCTCCAGTGGGCATGTCCCTGCATATGCGCACATCCCAATATTCAGCCCAGGATGTGCGGCGATCTACTGGCATATCCCAGAGATGTGCCGCATACATGGGCACAAAGTTAAGCTTCTAAAAAATGCTCAACAGGTAGCCACTCACAGGTGGACCGCTGTAGTGCAGGGTGCAACACGGCAGCCACCAGCCGTGGGTGGCAACCCCCCTGAACACTGTGCACAATCTCCCATGGTATGCCCTGGTAGTCCAGTGGTGTCCCCCTCCCCACCCGTAACCTCGATTGCCGTAACAAAGTGAAAATTCATTCCCTGGTGGTCCAGTGATCCCCTCTCCCGCCCATAACCCGATCACTGTAACAAAGTGTAAATAAATTCTTTGGTAGTCTAATGGTACTCCACCTCTCGCCTGTAACCCCAATTGCCATAACAAAGTGTAAATTAATTCCCTGGTAGTCTAGTGGTACCCTCTCCCTGCCTGTAACCCCAATTGCCATATAAAGTCTACATTCATTCCCTGGTAGCCCAGTGGTACCGCCTCTCCCACCAGCAACCCCGGTCACTGTAAAATGTGAAATGCCATGCCCTGGTAGTCTAGTGATCTCCGCATCCCTCCCACCCACACAGGACCCCCAGCCCACCCAGCCCATCTCGTCATCGTGTGGGCAGTAAACCCACCTGCATACGTCTGTGGCTGTCTACTAATGACAGCTTAAGTATCTGCTGAAAGCACATTGGTCCATGCTAATGGACTTGCAGTGCATACTGAATCAGTCATTCACAGCTTTGTGAATGAAGTCACAGGCAGTTCTTATCTGTCGACAATTTCTATGTTTCTATGTTACACAGTTAACAAAACACATTAACTGCTAAAGGCTATGTTACACTTTGTTCTGAATGCTAAATGATGAACAAATACTTCTAAGACTGTAACTCTGAAGTGCTGTTATTTATGGTTGCATTGTGACCTCCCAAAACATTGAGCATATCTTGATTTTTAATTGCATGTACTGTATATGCTTTTGAAATTTTAGCTCAGCTTGTCTTATTGTGTGGCCCACATATATTTTTGGGAATGGGCACCAAGCTGCGTAAGTAGCACATTCTGTTGTAAAGTTCACGTGTTTTCAAGCAGGGTTTAGCACTACTACTGGTAACCAGTGACATCTCTCTGTTTCAATATATTTACAATCATTACAAATCAAGCATTTAAACATGCCAATGCTTTTCTTTCTCAGAAAGGTTTTATCCTCCTTAGGCAGAATGAGTGACTTCTCAGCCCTTTCCTCATGCTCTTGTATTCTCTTACCTCCTCTCAGTCAGGAATCCTATCTCCTGTGGATTTCCCTCACAGTGGGGCTGGGGAGGCGTCCTCCCCCCACCAAGGTCACACATCCAGACCCATCCCAGACTGGAGCAGCAGAGCAGGCCATAGTGCAAGGGCAAGGCTTCAGAAAGCTCATCCTCCATTTTTCCTCCTTTTCTCCCCAGGCTCATGGATGTGCAGTGAGCATGATGTACATACTCTGCCTCCACGGAGACACCCTTGCCGCTCTGTATGTGGGATCCCTTCCAATTATTTGATTCACTTGTGCTGCAACTCAGATACTTCCAGGTGGCAGTCAACAGTGAGACATGAAACCTCCTCCTCAAAGGAGGAGAGCAGTCCTATAAATGCTCAATCCTCCCTCATCTGGCAGTTACGCCACTTCAGAGCAGCGGCATTTCTGCGCAGTTCATTATAGTGCTAGCTGTAATGTCATCCTCCTCTCTTTTGCAGGGGTGGGGTTGCACCCCATGCCCACCCCTTCTAATTATTCTAACTGTAGGGGAGGACCTCGGTGAGGCAAATTGGAAAAATGGCACTGTAATGCCGGGTGTTTCAATGCTGGCACTCTACAGATGTGCTAGGATCTGGCCAGCCCCCAAAAAACTCGTGTTTGTTTCTGAGCCCAGGTTGTCATCTTGGCAGGAGGTGAGGTGCTCAGTGCCTCAGCCCTCCATGCCACTGGGTCAGCTGCCAATACTTTTTTCTGTTAGCTAGTTTTGATGTTTAGATTGAGGTATCTTTTTTTTTAGTATCATAGTTTTCCCCTTGCGGCTGGCCCAAACTTGTTGGCGGTGTACTGCTGATCCACATACCCCGTGTGGGATCATGCTGCACAGCCATGGGGTTAGGGTTCCGTGGTGCACAGGTATGTGAATCCCCACCCTGAGGAACGATTGCCCCAAGGACCAAAGTCCAGGTGGGAAGCCATGCTGAGACACAGCTTCTGCCATGTGTCTAACAGTTCCTCCCCTTCTGACATCGTCCAGCTAATCAGAGTGGTGCCTAGCCCTCCCTCAGAGTGGAGAGCTGCTAACTGGCGGCTCAATCCAGCTCCTCCTTCCCCTCCCAACCGACCTCCTGTGACCCGGGCCCATTTCAAACCCGGTCAAGCATAGTAAGCAGTTGTGGCTCCGTGCCTCAGCCCTTAGTGCCACTGGGCCAGCAGATTGAGTTATCTGATGACTATTAACTACCAAATCCCCTATAATTGTAGCTCTAGAAAGCTACTCTCAGTTGGTTTCCATAACCAGCCCTCAGACTGCACCACCACTCGGGAACAAGGGGTCCTGCTCAGTGCACTCAGGGTTTCCACAAGCACCCCAGCCCTCAGACCCGCAGCAGCAGCAGCACCACCACTAAGGGAACAAGGGTCCTGCTCAAGGCATTCAAGCGCCCCCAGTCCTCAGACCTGGCAGCATCAGCAGCACCAACACCGCGGGTACAAGGTAGCAACTCAGAACCTTTCTCGCTTCTGGTACCATTTCTGAAAATCCCTGCACAGTTCAGACAGCCAGAATTGTATTTAATGGACTGTTTCTGCATTTAATTTATGCTGTGTAGCTAGCGTGAACTTACTGTTTAGCCAGATCTTTTCTTTTTAATGCTGGTGATCAGTTTAATTTTTGTGGCTGTTCTTCTTACAGTTTTAAACTGTTTGAACTATTTAGATGCTGTACCCACTCAGTTTTAACTGATTTAACGTATAATAATAATCATAATAATAATAAAGTTTATTTACATAGTGCAATTCAAAATGATCAATCGCTGTACAGTAAGACAATAAAGCAGGATAAAAGATAAAATACAATAAAACAAACATTAGAAGATTATATATTCAGCTACTTCTTAAACTTAGTTACAGGCAGTAACTACTCAGCACTAAATCCTCTCTTGTTGCAGCAGTCTGTTAGTCCTTCACTGGCGTCTCCTTACTCCCCCATTAGTCCACTCTTACCCCCTTTCCCTCCTTGTTTTATCCCTGCTGCTCTGCTCACTTCAGGATTTCCAAGTGCATCCAGCTCTTGGACCCAGCAGCAGCACTACCATTTCGGGAACAAGGTAACCACTTGGAGCCTTTCTCGGCTTCAGGTGCCATTCTGAAAATCCGTGTGCTGTTCAGGCAGCCAGAATTATATTTAATGGACTGTTTCTGCATTTCATTTAATTTTGTTTGCAAGTTATCAGCTCTGTCCACTAGAGGCCACCCTGAGCCCTTTGTCGATCTTTAATGTCAACATGATTTTCCCTGTATGGCAACCAGGCAGATGGTAGTTATTTCATTATTTTAGGTGGAAAAATCCATGAAGCACATAGAAAATGTAATAATCTAGTTGCTCTCAACTTTGCCCAAAGTCATAGCGTTATTCCTCTCCCTATGCTAGCTCCTTCTACTGCTCACCACCTCACCCTCCATGTCTTACTCCTCTCTCCCAGCCATTGTTCTTTACCCTCCCCTTGCCTCCTCTCTCCTGGCCCACCAACATCAAACCATGGTGCTCTTAACTGTCCTACTGCTTCTTCTGCAATTCTCCCTCCTCACCCATTTCGGTCCTAAACACCCTCCTTCTCACCCACTTCATCCTCTGTGGACCACCCCCACCCAGCCTCTTCACCTCGTCACTACCTCTCAAACCCTCCACATGCCTTGGCTTGTCTCTCACACTACCTCAACAGGACCCTAGACTCTTCTTCCTCCTCTCCTACCCCTGGTTCTCTACCAGCGCATATCTGTCACTCAAGTTAAATGCTCAAGGCTCAGTGAAACCAAAGTCACAAGGTTTTCCAGCACCCTTATCCTCCTCCTACTCCTCACCAGAACCATCCATCCAAATCCTGGTCTAGGTAACCCCTGCCCATTTCCCGTTTCATCCCGTACTAATAAAGGGAAAACATTAGCACAATCCACCTAGGAACATACAGTCCTCCAGCTAAAATAGGTGCTTTTCAAGCCTGGGTAGCTGTAAATGACTTTGACATTATTGAGCTCTCAGAAACCTGGCTGTCTCACAAAATCGCTGGCGGGAGATCGAACTCAATGATTCACCTCAGTCAGGAGTAGATAAACAGGGAAAAAGGGGTGGCTGCATAGTCTTCATTTCCAACAAGTTCTCTTTCATCAAACACTATCTCAGCTCTGAGTTCATCCTGCTTGACATCTTTTCTAACCTATTTCTCAGACAAAATAAAACCCTCACCTTCACTACCTCCGATCTCCCCAGGAACCCCTCCCTCTGACCTGGGTCCTTGCTAGCCTCAAACACTCCTTTCGTCTTAACAGGGAGTGGGTTCTTCTCAGGGACTTCAATATAAATTGGTTCTTCAGCCAAACCAACGCCCGCCAAATCCTGGATCCTTGGCCTTCACCAGCCTATCTCCACACTCACAAGGTCAAATTATAAGATGGGGACTCAATCGCTGTCGACTGGGTCATCGTCTTCAACCCCTCCACATCACAGACTCTGGAGTATTGCCGGACTGCATCAGTGAACACTGTGCCACCTACATGTCTATGGTCTGCCCAGAGTCCCAATGCCCCAAGTTCATTTCTCTAGATGCTGGACAAATAACTCCATTGAAAATATTACACCTAAGCTGGCCCAGTGGTGCTGAGGGTTGAGGCATTGGATGCCACACCTTGTGCCATGCTAGTGACCCGTGTTGGAATAAGCACAGGCCACAGGAGGTTGGCAGGGAGGGAGAGGATTGAGCATCCAGAGGTCAGCTCCTCTCCTGGGAGGCGGACTGCCACTCACCCAAATGACTATCCCAGATGGAGGCCAGAGGGTACTGCAGATCAGAGGGGCCAGATGAAGGAAGGTGCTGCGGGACTTCTGTGGACACGGCATGCCTCTATGCACCATCCTGTGTGTGCCCCAGCAATTCGAAGGGAAAAATGATGGAAAAACACCCAGGCCATGGATGACGACTGACCTCTCTCAGGCTTCCACACCCAGACACCGGCAGGGCAAGTCTCGATGATACCAGATGACAGGGCTGGGAGGTCTGTTAGTAGGGGGTGACTGGGGAAGAGGAGCATAAAGTATATTTAAAAAGAGGAAAGAAAATATTACACATGATCTCAGCCTAGTCGACTGGTCACTCAGAAACAAGTGCAAATCAGTCATCAGAAAAGCCAAAACTGACTTTTTCCATAAACTCGGGAAACATCCAAACCTACACAACAGTCGGGTTACACTCAACTCAACTACTTGGGAAACACAAATACTGAACCTATCACTCTGACCCACAGTGGCAAGCAGACCAACGCCCCTCAGAAGGCTAACATTTTCAACTCATTCTTTGGTGACCTCGATAAACACAAACCCTCCCACTCCATTCATCCACCGCCCATCCACCCCTGCCTCCCTGCCCCAATACTATGCCCAAGCCCAGCTCCAGATGCTATTTTAAGGTCCTAAACCCCAGACACCATAAAGCTCATCTGAAGTAATAACTCTAAACCCAGCAAGGGTCAGATGGAATTGACTTTTAAAATCCTTAAACTGGCCATTAATTTCAGAGGTCCCCATCACCAACATACTAAACTGCTCAGTCTGCTCCAGCTATTTCCTAGTACCTGGAAACTGCCACGTCAAACCATTGTTCAAGTCAGGGTCAAGAAATAAAGTAGGAATTACTGACCTATTTCCTCCTTGTTCCCTCTCCAAAATCATTGAAAAGTTGTTCTGCACCTGCTCACCGCCTTCCTCGATCATTATAACTTGCTTCGCTGTTGCCCAGTATGGTTTCAGATCCCGACATAGCATTGAAACCATTCTGGTCAGGTTCACCAGTGATATCCTCAAGGCAAGCAATAAGGGCCAGTACACAGACTCTGTCTTCGTGGACCTGACAAAGGCATTCGACCTTCTAGACCATTGCCTTCTCTGGACACCCTCAAGAGGCTTGTCGTATCTGAAAATGTCATCAAATGGGTCAGAAGCTAACTCTCCAGTAGATCACAGAAAACTAATATCAACAGTAATTTTCTGCTGAATGTCCGATTAAATATGGTGTACCCCAGAGCTCCATCCTGGGCCCTCCTGTTCTCAGTCTTCAGCAATAACATCCCTTCCATCTGCCAAACCACCCAACTAGTCCATTACACTGACAACGGCCTTCTACTGCAGTGACACTAACCTGGACACGGTGTTCAGTAACTTGCAGGCTGACTTCACCAAGCTACACACTTGGTTTCTCTGCCAAAGGCATGGTTCTCAACTCAAGAAGACCAAGTTTATAATCTTCCCTGGCACAAGAAAAGCCTCAGTCATGGGTTGATCCCTCTCAGACAATCTTGGTAACATCATAGAACAAGTCTACGAATTCAAATACCTTGGACTGTACTTAGACCCTCACCTGACCTACAATAGCTATATTACAAGCTCATCAAGAAAATCCATATGAGGCTAGGTCTCTTATACTGAATCAGAAAGTTTCTTATCCCCATCTCCAGACTACACCTCATCAGCTTCCTTCTTCTGCCCTTCCTTGATTGTATTACTATCTACTACCCACAACACATCCCCCATTTCTCCAAACTCAGGTTTACATACAACAATATCACATGCTTCATGACCGGCCTCCCTGGATGACCCATCACTGTACCCTCTGCCTGCCTCAACTGGCTCACCCTGTAAGGCAGGTTCCACCTTAAAATGCTCTCTTTCCTACTCAAAGTTCACAGTAACTGCTGCCGATCAGCTTTAACTCCTTTTCCCATATGGTCCCCAAGCACAGTACAAGAGCCTGTCATATCATGGCACCTCTTTTACCACCCCAAACATCATGAGAACTCCATCACATAAGGGCCCTAAGTTTAACAATAAACTGCCCCTGAACTTCAGGCCTGTGGTTATGAACATATGAATCTGCCAGCAGAAGCAGACCACCGGTCTATCACTGTCTGCCCAAGTGTGCAGCTAGCCCCTTAGATTGCAACTGCCCCAACCCCTCCCCATCTGTCATTCCCACAACGCCTCAGCCCTCCACCTAGATCCTACCTTATGCCTGTCCCATGCCCTCTAAAACCTCTACTGTCTTGCATGATACCACCTCCTCTGGTAGAGCATTCCATTTAGATACCACCCTCTCCGTGAAGTAATGCCTCCTCATCTCCCTTGTAAATCTCCTGCCCTCCAATCTTAGTCTGTCTCCTCATGTCCCTACCCTCCTCAGTTTAAACACCCTTCAGTGCTAGCTTTGTTTATCCCCTCAAATACTTGAACATTTCAATCATATCCCCCATCCCTCCTCTCCTCTAGCATGTACATACTCTGCTCTTTCAGCCTGTCCTCATAGGCCTTGCCCACCATCCCTGTAACATTTTGTTGTCCTCCTTGCACACCTTCCAGTAAATTAATATCCTCTTCAGATCACGGCTGCCAGTACTGCACACAGTACTCAGTGCAGCCTGACCTAAGATCTGTAGAGGGCAGGATCACCTCACTATGCCTGGATGAGAAACCCTCTTGATACAGTCCAGCATCTTGTTCACCTTAGCTGCTGCTTTCCTCGTTGGGCAGAGATGTTCATGCTTCCTGTTACCAACACCCCTAGGTCCTTCTCTTCCTCAGTGATCCCCAGCCTCACTCCTCCCAACCAATAGTCCCTCCTTGGGTTCTTTGCCCCAAAGTGCATGTGCTTGCACTTTTCGCACTGACCTCAGCTGCCACTTCTCTGACCTTACCTCCAGTTTGGTTAGGTCCCTTGTAGTTGTTTCCATCCATCCTATTCATCCACCACTGCCCCCATTTTGGTATCATCTGTGAACAGACCCTGCTCCCAACTCCGTGTGCAATATCTGAGATAAAGAGCCCAAATAGCACCAGACCCAGCACCAAGCCCTGTGGCACACTGCTCTTCACTGGTCTAAGTGTCGAGAGCTCCCCTGCAGCCAGTTCCTTATTCAGTTTGTATCGCTTCATCCCCACCCTCACAGCAGTCAGCTTCCCCCAGCCTCATGAGGCACTGAATCAAATACTTGCTGAAGTTCAAGTACAGGACATCTACAGCATGACCCATATCCAGCTCTGTTACCCCGTAGTAATACTCTATTAGATTGGTCTGACACGACCTCCCAAGATGAACCCATACTGCTGCCCATCCTGGAAGTCATTACCTCAAGGAAGACACCAGCCTCCTTCAGTATCATCTCCATAAATTCTACCCATATGAAGTGAGACTGACAGGCCAATAATTTCCTGGCTCATCTCTAGGGCCACTCTTGTGTATGGGCACCATGAGCCACCCTCCAGTCCTCAGGCACCCATCCCATGTCTAGTTCAATTTGCTCATTCACCTCCTCCTCAAGAGCCACCTCCTCCAATCCACTACCTGTGTCTACCCCAGTAGGTAGCCCCCTCTGAATGTCCACCAACCTTGAGTTACCTTAGAGTTTATATGCATCTGTATATTGGATCCATTGTAGTGTGCTCTGTATTTTATTATTTTTTCTAATTTAGATGCTCCTGTCATGTACACTGTTCCTATTGTAAATACATAAATTTTGCAAATATGGGGCTATTGACAAAAAGTGCACAAGAGGTGCATGTCGAGGTGTGTGCTCTGCACCTGAGGTATTTCCACATGGGAGCCACATTCACAAACACCGGCCTCAGCCTGGCTCTTATGTAGCCCTGCACCCCCCGGCATGGGCAGGTGGGTGCAGAGCATGATTCAGGTGGGCAGCCAATCGGCTGCCCAGGCATGACGTCAGTGGATCACTTGCATGATACGGGTGCCATGTTGCCAGCCGGCATGCAGAGCACTGACCAAACCAAGGAGGAAGTTCACCCATTCGACCGACACTAACCTCCTGAAGTGCCCTGATGGCAGCACTGTTGGGGGCAATGTCCCCCACTGAGTCCACTGCACCCAGAGGCAGCCTCCCAGGGGCACCTAACCATCCCGGTGGTTCATGGCTGCCTCCAGAGGTGGAGCCAAAGCCCCCATATAGCACTCCATGAGGTCATGCCTGCCTTGGAGTGCTGGTTCACCCACCACCACCTCTGGCCTACCCACATGGAGCTCTGTGATTGGACAGGGATTGGGTGCATAGGGATGCATCATTTTGGGAATGGGGTGGAGGCGCACTGGAGTGGGCAGCTGCCGGTTGCTACGCACCCAACATACATGGTGCATAGCCACCGCAGCCATTCATGAATAGGCCCCATGGTTTTTACCTTTTCTCTGTATCATGAAATTTCTGTACCACTAGATGTTTGTGAAAATGGGCATTTTGCTCACATACCTTCCAGTATAAAAATACAATTGGTTGATTGATTTCTCTATAAAGCAGCAATGCAACAAAAATGTTTTCCAAAAAGCTAGTTCCAGTAACAATTAATAACAAAATCTGGTCAGAGTCACTATGGCTGCTAATTTATTAACTTGATAAGTTTGTTTCATGGCCTTATATGTAAAGATGAATTGCGAAGTCAGCTCTGTGTGTAAATTTCATTTTTAGTAAAGGTAGATCATTTATCTGGTTGATCCTGTGTTTCCCATGTGTTTAAATCACAGTGGTAAGTGCATGTTGTACTATATATATAAGGAGAGGGAGCCGCACAAGGTCTTCAAGTAATGGTAGAAGGAATGGTGCAGGGAGGAGAGATATATCTACATTGGGGACTGTGGGCCACCCTGGAAGGATAAGAACCTATAATGAGGTGATGGCATGCTTTCATCCAGAAGGCAACCACAGTCCTCAGTGGATAATTCAAATGTTACTTTGATAGACATTTAAAGTAGCCAAGGGTGAGGGTAACAGAAGAAGTAGAGGAGGCAGAAGGGCCACCACCAGCCAAAATAAAGAGTTGGGAGATTCCAAGGGAGAGGTCCCACCAGGATGCAAGTTATTCAAATAAGCAGAGGGTTAGCAAAGGAAGAATGGGAAAGCAGCAGTCAAAGGAGAAAGGTGTGGAAGGGGAACAATTGGAAAAGGAGAAAGTGGCATGAAGAGAGGTGAGGCTATCAAATGGTGCAATGTCTGCATCATAAGCCTTATGAGGGAGAGATAGAAAGAGTTCAATATGTATACCCTGGAGGAGAAGAGGAGAATCAGGATATGATGGTGACCTTTAAATACCTCTTGGGGTTAATAAGGTACAAGAGGAGATATGTTTCAGAGAAAAAGTGCTGTAGAACAAGGCAGCATTACATGAAGCTGGTTGGAAGCAGATTCAGGCAAGATGTGAGGAAGTACTTCTTTACAGAAAGGATGGTGGATTCTTGAACAGCCTTCATGGAGTGTCAGTGGGGTGAAACCACTGGTGGGTTTCAAAAGTGCCTGGGGAAGGAAGGAAGGAAGGAAGGAAGGAAGGAAGGAAGGAAGGGAGGGAGGGAGGGAGGGAGGGAGGGAGGGAGGGAGGGAAGGACAGTGTTGTAGGTCAGGTTGGGTCTGCAGCAAAGTGATCATAATTAAAAATGGGCAAACTAGATGGCCCAGCAGTCATTATCTTCTATCAGTTTCTCTGTTTATGTACCGGAGATTACTAATCTATTTGCCCTTCCATGCGTTTTTGTAGCCTAATTCTGCCCAGCAGGTAAAGGGTTAATTCTTCTCAGCACTGGGTGGAGCCTCCTGTGGGTCAGGAGGTCACAATGGGTGCATGGGTGATAAAGCCCAGCATCTTAGGCAGGAGGGGAGTTCTGGTCAGAGGACTGAGCAGCAAGGGAGTGAGAGAGAGTCAGGGCTGGGCTTGGGTGATTGCCCACTCTGGTCCATGGCCAGTGGCACTTAGGGACAGTAGCCACAAGCCACCCAGTTTCTTGGAAGGTGGCTAGTCGAGGAGCCAGAAGCCACAAGTCACAGAGTGTCCTGGCAGCCTGCGCTTATTCATTTAGGGATCCAGTGGGCAAAATTTGACCACGGAGTCTAGTGTCCAGAGAGTGAGTTGCCTTGGAGCTCCATGAAACATGTCCCCTTCTAAATTTGGGGACAGTTGCTGCCAGTTCTGGGAAAGGATGCAGGGTCATGGGGAACCCACAAATCCCTAAGCCACGAGGATTGCATGTTCTAAGGGGGACCCACTGAGCCAGTGGGGTGCGGGGGAGAGAGAGAGAGAAGGTTCATTGAGCGTTTGGGTGCCTGTGAAGAATAATTAATTGTTAGGAACTGTGAACTGTTTTGGGACTTCAGCTGCCTTCAAACTTTTGTGACCATAGCAGGCCTGAATTAATGCTGCCCTAAAGACTGTGTGAACTCCTCGGTCAAGGTAAAAGTTGCTATTATTGCCATACTGGCTGTTTGAAAGCTGAGTGTGTTCCTCCATTAATTAACTGATGCTCCCAGGAGCTATGTGTGAATATGTTTAATGAATTTGGGATCCCTGTTGTTTCTTCCAGTTCTGTGTGGACATTCCATTATTGAAAGGAACTGTTTAATATGCATTAACTTGTTATTTTCATCCAGCACCAACAAGGTAAACATACCCTGTGTGTGACATCTAGGCCTGGGTAACGTGGCCACTGGAAGTATTTCTGCTGCTGTGGGTGCACCCTTGCCATGGACATATTCCATCCATATCCATAGACACGGGAGGAGGGCTACATTTCTATGTAAGACAGGTTATGTGATTCAGATGGTTGGATAAAGCACACAGCTGCTACAGTTTTGCACTTTAACTGTTGGTCTACAGGGATGTTTAGATACAAATATGTGTGGTGGTTGTTGGAGGGAGGGGTAAGGAGATGTGGGGTTGAGGATCAAACAAAACTAAAAACAATTTGTATCTAAACAGTGCTCTGTTGGTCAAAACTGAGTTTGTAATGATACATAGAAACATAGAAACATAGAATCTGACGGCAGATCTAGTTAACCAACGAGCCTACTTCTTCCTACCCCCACCCTAGAATTGCCTTATGACTGACCCATGCATGCTGAATTCCACCACTGTTTTTGACTCACAACCTCCTCGGAAGGCCATTCCATGCATCTGTTTTGGGTCGAAACTGAAAAAGGGCCTATGGTTCAGTGTCCTACCCGGTTAACAAATGAATAAAATAAAATAAAATAAAAATAATACCTGAGCCATATAGTACAATGCACTCCATCAAGCCAAGCAGTGATGAACATCACATACATACAAATTCTGTGGGCTACAGTCAGTGATTTCATAAATACATATTTTTTTATCCAAGCCATCAGCTTCCATTCACTGCACATAGTACACTTTATTTGTAAAAGCTGGAAGTAATTGAAAAGTTTAACTTGACAAAAGACAAAGTAAGTTATTACATTTGGTCAGCTTCACTTTTCAGCATTTCCTGTATTAAGTCTGGTTGAGAGTGAGGAGAGAGGAGGAATGGTGGAGCTCTGTTTATCATTCAGTCTTAGATTGGTCCTGAAAGGTTTAACAAACCCTATAGACAGCAGTAAATCATTGTACACTGCCACACGCGTGTGTGTGTGTGTGTGTGTGTGTGCTGAGAGAGAGAGAGAGAGAGAGAGAGAAGTGTAATTTGCATCATTACAAACTCAGTTTTGACCAACAAGGCACTGTTTAGATGTAACCCCTAGATGGCTATCCCAGGGGCTACTACCCTGCCTGATTGCCACTAACAGGTTGAGGGGCCTGGATCCAATGGCGGTGCCTCCACCCAGAGGTCAGGGTTTGCAATAGTTAAACTAACTTGGTCACAGCCCTCTGGGACACTGCAACCCCTTTCTTCCCACTAGTGGCCCACACAATATATCAGAATTACCTTCACAGTATACACTTACCCCCAGGTCTGGTTCCGCACTGGGACCTCCTGTGAAATGAGATACAGTGCAACAATCACAGTACAGTACTTTAACATAGACAAATACCTCAGGCAGTATAACTTTGCTGAAACAAGCAGCTCTGATTTATTAGGGGATATAACAAGGACAGGGGAAATCAGGTTAATTAGCTTATCACTCTAATAATCTACCTATGGCTCTGTGCACAGGCCTATCCCTATCAGTTACTGTCCCTGGGTACCCAAGCCTAGTGGCTAGTCAAACCGTGGCAGCTGGTAGGGGCCCTTTCACAGAGAAAGGAGAATAAAACAGTCAGCAGTACAGTAATTCCATTTGGATTTAATGTGGCAATTCAACAGGAGCGACCCTGAATTAGTACTCACGACCTCCAAATAAGATAGGGTCCTTCAATGTCAGCAGGGCTCACTTGAGGTACACAAACCTCTTCACACATCCATATAAAAGAAAGCACTATACCAGGCAGGCTGCATCTGTATCCCGATCGCAATTACTGCACAATACCCGGAGAACACACAGCAGATTCAGTTCCTGACAGACCGAGTGCAATTTTCAGCAATTCCTCCAGTCTTCTACAGGGTGAGCCTGGTTTCTACTCTTCAGAGATCCTTTGATTCTTTTCACAGGAGCAGATTCAGTCCTAACAAGCTGTTACACAAGCTGCAGACGGAACTCTGGGCCTTACACACGCTTTTTGACTAAAACTGCACACTGAAAAAGCACAGGGCTCCTTCCTTCTTCACTGCCAAAGCTCAACTGAAACTCCAACCGACAAAACCGGGCACTTCCTTTGAGTTCCTCCCAGTTCTTGACTGGATTGGCTGTCACTCACAATAGACTGCTGCTGTTGGTCCAAAAAGGCACTGAAGTCTAAACTACATCTCCCAGAGTCACTGCCCATACAATCCTCTTGTGGCTGGCTCAGATTATGAGTCCAAGTTCTGATTCATGTCCAAGGCACCATTTAGAGCTAGCTTACCCCACACTGATTAGGTCCAGTTCAGCAGTTCAAAACTAGAGTGGGAACTAGCAGACACAGTTCTGACTGCAAAGAAAGCAGGTTAGACAAACTGTAATTTCATTATTACTCTAAATAATTTCTGGCAAACAGTTACATCTTTCAGATAGGTTCCTTTGCACTCCTAGTGACTGCAAAATGAAGTGAATTGGCAGCAGCTTGGTGGTACTCAATCAAAGAAACACACAGTCCCCCATACAAACTAATTATGTCTGCAAGCAGACAGCTCTTAAAGACAGTACCAGAGGTTCTAAAACACTCACTGATAAATGGCTTAAATGCCAAACACCATTCAGGCTTGGAGCATTCAAGCAAGCTCCTGGAAGTCTTTTGGGAACCCCCATTTGCAGGGGTTACACCCTTCCTGGCCTGGGAAAGCTTGGCGTCCGCGTCAAGCAAGTACCCCATAAGTTTCAACTGCAACCATACACATTTGCATTAGGCTGCACATGTAATCATCAGTCAATATATCATTTTACCAAGAACACATTTCTGAAACATTGCAGTACGTCACTCTTTACACAGTATTACATACACATTGTACCATAACTCAAGTTATTACCTCTTGCACATGAAACCTGAAGAGAGGGGTCCTTCCTATCAGTTACCTTGGGGCTGGATGAGGCAAGGGCACCATACTTAGAGAACAACACAAGTAACTTGGAGTTAGCACTGATGCTCAGTTTGGGTAATGAGCTCGGGACACATGCACTCCTTTATGGACAACATTGAGAGGCAAGTCCACAGGCCTCCCAAGTGAATCATAACTGAGGTGCACCACAGGCTTTACAGCTCGACCAGTCTTTCTAGGGGAACTGTTATAGTCTCTGCTCTGAGCCTCATTTTCAGCATTGTCCTCACTTGTCAGGGAGTCTCCATGGGGTAGAGAGGCTAGAACTTGGGGCACTTTCAGCTCCAGGAGTTACATTTTCTGAGTCCACAACATTTGGCTCGCATGGAGAGCTTTCGGACACTGGCAGTGGACTGTCAGGGCACTCAAAATACTCTTCTTGTTCGGTGTATCACCAGTCTGCCCCAATCTATCATTTTCCTCCTGAAAGCTCAAACAGTTCAACCATGCACAATGATTCCATTTCATCTGATCTGATGCTTTGCACTTCACTTTCTGGGAGCATTGGCTCCAGGGATGAAGCTGGGGCTTAGACAGTCCAGAAGGCCCAGCTTCATCTCCAGTATTGACTAGGGGATTGCCCGAAACAATTGACTCAGTTCGTAGAAGGATAGTATTCAAAGTCACTCTCACTTTCTTCCGATATGGACTGACAGTCATGCTCAACTGGGACTTGTGGAGGGAACACTTTAACTTTGCTTCTGTAGGTGCAGACTTTCTTGATCTTTTCTTAGAAGCAGCTCTAGTCACTGGTCCAGAGGGCATCTTCTAGGGGCTCAGACTCAATTAAGATTTGTCCAATGGGCAGTAAATGATTTCTATGCATTGTTTTACATCTTTGAATTATTCTCAGGTCTTACTTTGTACACTGGCAGATCATCTAGTTTGCCCACTACAATGTGAGGAGATGGTGCCATCTGTCAGCAATCTTGTGCTTGCCATGCAGTCCCAGATTTCTTAGCAATACCCGATCTCCTCCTGGAGTTCCTGTGCTTTCACCTTTTATCATACCTTTCTTTGTTGGCCAGATTTCTTTGGCAGCCATGGTTTGAGCCAGTTAGTGCATGAGTTAGCTGGGCCTTTAACTTTGCACATACTGTAAATAGTTGTCAGCTTGAACCCCATCAGGAGAGACCCCAAAACACACATCTACTGGTAGTGAGCTTCTCTTCCAAACATCAGGCGGGGGGAGAATCCAGTGGCATCACTTTGGTGCAGTTATAAGCATGTACCAGGTGCTAATTTGTAGGCTCCATCAGGACTTGTCCTTTGGGTGCAGGGTGCCCTAGCATCTAACACAGTCGTGGTTGAAACGTTCAGGCTGTGGTCCCCTGGGGTGGTAAGAGTGGTTCTGGACTTTCGCACTCCCCACAGAGAAAGCATCTCTTTGATCAGGCGACTCTCAAAGTCTCTCCCTTGATCAGAATGGATTCTTTGTGGAGCCCCATAGTGAACAAAAAGTTTTCTACAAGTACTTTGGCCACAGTGGATGCTTTCTGGTCTTTGGTGGGGAAAGCTTGGGCATATCTAGTAAATGGTCAGTGACCACCAGCACATTACTGATATTTCTTTGATCTGACTCCAAACTCAGAAAATCAATACAGACCAGCTCCATGGGTGCACTGGTGGTGATGTTAACAGGGGGGCAGCCCTCTGGGGCAAAGCTTTCCTCTGTAAGCAGCGACTACAAGTTCGAATGTGTTGCTCCACATCAGCCCCCATCTTAGGCCAATAGAATCTGGATCTCACCAAGTCAAGTGTTCTGTCTATACCAAGGTGCCCCATGTGGTTGTGCAAGGACCTCAGTACTGAGTCTCGAAAGGCAGTGGGCAGCACTAGTTGTTGTTTGTCTACTTGTCCCCTCTGTCTACTGTTTCTCTGTATAACAGTTTATTGATCAGTTTCAACTAGGACCTTCTTTGTATAACAGTGCAGTTCTCAAATCAGTGGGCGTAATTTGGACACATCTTTTCCTGCATAGAGGGCTTCTAAAGCTGCTTTGATCATGGGATTGTTGAGTTGAGCCACTTGAATACTGTCATTGTCCAGCTGAGGCAGTGCACCAATGTCTATTGCAGAAAAGTGGCAATAAGCAACAGGTATACAATTCTCAGAGGCTCCCAAGCAATCCACCATGCAGTCCACTGCGTCCGTGGACGTTGTTCCTCCCTGTCAAACTTCCGGCAGAGTGCCCGAATGTCAGAGTTCTGCCAATCGGACCCAATCATTCTGGGGAACAGGCCTCCGGGAGAGAGCATCAGCATCTATGTGGTTCAGACCTGCTCGGTATTCGAGAGCATAGTCATATGTAGATAATGCAGAAAGCCACCTATGGCCAGTGGCATCCAACTTAGCTGAGGTCTGCACATAGGTCAAAGGATTATTGTCAGTTTTACTAGTATTTTAGCCCCATACAAGTACTCATGGAATTGGTCAACAATAGCCCACTTCAAAGCTAGAACTCTAACTTATGTACAGGATAGTTCTTTTCGGATGGGGTCAGCTTCTACTGGCAAAGACCACTGGTCTCCAGGCCATTCTCGTGCTCTTGGTACAACACAGCCCCCAACCCTTGCAAGCTAGCATCAGTGCAGGACGAAGGTTTTCTTGGATCGGCATAGGCCAGCACTGGAGCATGGGTAAGTTGATATATGATCTCATGAAAAGCAGTCTCAACAATCAGGAGTCCAGCGGCCCCAAATACTTCACTGGATGAAAATACACTCTTTCAGTCTTGAGGGAGGCTGACTTTTGGTATTTTTGTGGGTTGGGGATACCCTTGAGTAAGGTTAAGTAAAGGCGGATCACTCTTGAATAGTCCTTGATGAGCGCCGATAATAACCACAGAATCCCAGGAATCTTTGCAGTTCTTTTAGATTTTTGGGCTGTGGCCAGGTGGTCAAGGCCTCAACTTTACTTGGTCGGTCTCTATTCCTCGGTGGATACTATGTGTCCCACATACTTTACTGATGTTTGAAAGAATTGACACTTATCAATGGACAGTTTAAGGCCAAAGTCCTCCAGTCGGTCCAATACCTTAAATAATCTGCTCTCATGTTCCTCCAGTGAGCTGCCAAACACAATAACATCATCTAGGTATACCAGGCACTCTAGTAAGTTCATGTCCCCCACTGCACGCTCCATCAATCGTTGAAAAGTGGCTGGGGCACCTGAAATCCTTGAGGCATCCTCATGAATTCATAGAAGCCAAGCGGACAGATAAAGGCAGTCTTCTCACGGTCCTCTGGGGCCATCGGGATCTGGTAGTACCCTGCGGAGATCCAGCACGAGAACCACTTGCTCCCGTTTAGGCAGTCCAAAGCATCCTGATACGCGGGCATTGTGTACTGATCAGGGATAGTCGCACGGTTTAAGGTGCGATAATCACACACATCCTTACTGTTCCATTCTTTTCCTCACTACCACAATGGAAGCATAAGGGCTTCTGGATTCTTGTATTACACCAGCAGCTAACATCTCTTGCAGATGCCGTCTCATCTCATCTATGTCAGCAGGTGCCAGGCGTCGAGACCTCTCACGAAATGGTCTTTCGTCATGCAGCTGGATATTGTGCTCAGCTCCTTGCACGCATCCTACATCCCATTCCTTTAAAGAAAACACCTGGTCTCTCTGGGCAAGCTTCTCACTGATCCTCACTTTCCATTCAGCTGGCAGCGGGAGTCGCCGAAATCAAACAAGTCAGGCGTTACTCTGTCATTCTTCCTTGAACTCTTGCTGCTGGGTAGCACTGCAGTGTCTGCACAATGCACATTAGCCAGGATGCAACCTCTGTTTACTCGAATGTCTCTTTCGAGACACATTATGAACTTGGACCATTACCCTTCTGGCATAAGCATGGGCTCTAGCAGGCAAAATACTAGACCTGACCAGCAGTCCCTCTGGCAATTTTCCATTGCCTGGTACATCAACATTAATATTTTATTCTTAACATCCTTTCTGATACGGACCTCTCCCTGTAAGGTACACTGGGCATTTGGCGCCAGGATCAGAGACTCAGGATCCTTCTTCCATACAATTCCGACGGTTCCTCTGGTTCTGTTTTTCAGCATCTCTCTGTGCCTCATAGGCCTTCTTAATTAAAGCCGGAACTCTTAAAGCTCTACTAGTCTTTGACCCTGTTTTTCATAACACAACTGTGCCAGCCTTCCGAACATATGAGCATTTGTTCCAATCAACAAGGGACACCATCATACAGTCCAGTGGGGGGACACACTAAGGCTAGGGTCTCTACTTGTTCGCCACTCCAGCCACGGAGGTGGGGAAAGACAGCCAAATTCGGATACACCGGAATAGGGAGGCCTTCTCACTTAACCCCATACATGCAGTCCTTCTAATGGTTGTAAAGGTACGCCTGACAAATGCTTCTGATACCAATCCTGGAACATAATTGTCACTTGGGAGCCACTGTCTAATACAGCTCTTGTAGACACTCCATTCACCTTTACAGTGGTCTCCATGGAGGGACCCACTATTCTGGACCAGTCTGAGAGGCGGTAGTGGGGGCCTGGGCAACTGACCTTGCCACAAAGGGCGTGAATTAGCATTTTGGTGCCCTCACTGGGATCATGTCGTGCACCTCTTAACCACTGATTTGTTCTCCAGAGCTCTCCTTGTAGCCTATATGCAACTTTGTCAGTGTCTTTTGGGGACTGGCATTCCTTTCATGTGCCCATCTTTCCCACAATTATAGCAAAACATACTTTCTGGAGTTTGAGCTGGCGAGGCGCCACACTGGGAGCCAGGGCGGGGTATTACTAACTGGAAACCTGGGTGCCATCTCTGTCTGCGGCGTGATAAGCATTTGGAGACATCTCGTCAGTTTCTCCACTTCCATGGTCAAGGAATTGAGTTTGGAGCTGTTATCAGCAGGAGATACATGGGTGGGTACCCCACCCCCATAGCAGATGCAGTCGGATATAGGTCAGGGCCCGTACTTGCAGGCGTGGCCTTAATAAAGGGACTGTTTTGAATTCTCGGATCTCTCTCAACAGTTCGCCTCATTGTGGCATATCTTTTCCTTGTCAGAGCACTCATTGACTGTCAACCTCTGCCCTGAACTTCACTTGATGGGTCACCCTCAGTCACTGGTCGTAGCCACAGCTGTTGGTGCAGGTACCTCCCGAGGTCGCCTTTTCTCAACTCCTCAATTTCTCTCATTAACTCATCATAGGAGGTGGGGATTCCAGTCGATTGCCAGGGCGAACTGAAGCAACAGCAGTTCTGAGAAGGGGCAGACTAAGGATTCTGTCCAGTCTGGTTTGGTCCAGTTCAATCGCTGGCAAACTACCCTTTCTGAGGCATTCTTGCAACAATTTTCCAGCCGAAGACATACACAGACAACAACTCCCTTGGTACTGTTGTGCATTTCTTACTCTCCACCATAGGTCCTCATCAGAATCTGGGCTCCCATCACATTCTCCAAGGCCTCAAGATAGGCCTGTGCAGTCGCTTCAGGTTACTGGCCCGTTTAGCACGGATGGTAGCCAGGGCAGGACCTCGGAGGCTCACTCAACCCTCTTTGCTTTTCGCTTCTGAGCATTGCCATTCTAGCACTTGGGGCAACATAGTCTATCCAGGTCTCCCAGTCATCCTCCCTTGGGGGTGGGAGGTGCCAGAGAAGATCCTCAACCTGGTAAGAGTTGTGACTAATGGCAGGTGCAGAAATAGGAGTCTGCATTGGTTCAGCCACCATTACGGGCACTGGAGCAGGAGAAGGTGTTGGGGAGGAACACCCCAGGTGGCAAGAATAGTTTCTTCAAGTCCTCCACAGTTTTCCCTCTCCCAGCAACCATTCAGCAAATTTCTCCTCAAAGTTTCAGATAGTGGTGGGGGCTGATTCCCCAGGTCTTTACTGTCCTTAGTTATCACTCTCCAAGCAGTGAGGGCTCCCTCTGGGGTAATGGTCTGTGGCACTTGGAGCTATCTATGGGATCCTTAAACTCTACTAGGGCCAGGAAAGTGTGGGTGAGCAGATTAGCATGCGACCCACCACCACAGGGTTTTGTAAACCTTCCACCTTGGAAAGTACTCCCTGCACAGTGTCCGTGATGATACCCAGGGGATGTCCAGGATAAGCATAGCATTTTGGGGTCGATCTCCTCCCCAGTACACCACTCCACCAGCGGTGCACAGCCACTTCTGTCGGGTACCCATTTTTTCTTAACAGTGGTTTGTAAATATGGCCACTAGAGGACACACAATCCCAGCGGTGAGCCTCCAAGATGTAACCCCTAGATGGCGCTATCCCAGGGGCTACTACCTGCCTGATTTGCCACTAACAGGTTGAGGGGCCTGGATCCAATGGCGGTGCCTCCACCCAGAGGTCAGGGTTTGCAATAGTTAAACTAACTTGGTCACAGCCCTCTGGGACACTGCAACCCCCTTTCTTCCCACTAGTGGCCCACACAATATATCAGAATTACCTTCACAGTATACACTTACCCCAGGTCTGGTTCCGGCACTGGGACCTCCTGTGAAATGAGATACAGTTCAACAATCACAGTACAGTACTTTAACATAGACAAATACCTCAGGCAGTATAACTTTGCTGAAACAAGCAGCTCTGATTTATTTGGGGGATATAACATGGACAGGGAAATCAGGTTAATTAGCTTATCACTCTAATAATCTACCTATGGCTCTGTGCACAGGCCTATCCTATCAGTTACTGTCCCTGGGTACCCAAGCCTAGTGGCTAGTCCAAACCGTGGCAGCTGGTAGGGCCCTTTCACACAGAGAAAAGGAGAATTAAACAGTCAGCAGTACAGTAATTCCATTTGGATTTAATGTGGCAATTCAACAGGGCGACCTGAATTAGTACTCACGACCTCCAAATAAGATAGGGTCCTTCAATGTCAGCAGGGCTCACTTGAGGTACACAAACCTCTTCACACATCCATATAAAAGAAAGCACTATACCAGGCAGGCTGCATCTGTATCCCGATCGCAACTGCTGCAATACCCGGAGAACACACAGCAGATTCAGTTCCTGACAGACCGAGTGCAATTTTCAGCAATTCCTCCAGTCTTCTACAGGGTGAGCCTGGTTTCTACCTTCAGAGATCCTTTGATTCTTTTCACAGGACGGATTCAGTCCTAACAAGCTGTTACACAAGCTGCAGACCGAACTCTGGGCCTTACACACGCTTTTTGACTAAAACTGCACACTGAAAAGCACAGGGCTCCTTCCTTCTTCACTGCCAAAGCTCAACTGAAACTCCAACCGACAAAACCGGCACTTCCTTTGAGTTCCTCCCAGTTCTTGACTGGATTGGCTGTCACCACAATAGACTGCTGCTGTTGGTCCAAAAGGCACTGAAGTCTAAACTACATCTCCCAGAGTCACTGCCCATACAATCCTCTTGTGGCTGGCTCAGATTATGAGTCAAGTTCTGATTCGTCCAAGGCACCATTTTAGAGCTAGCTTACCCACACTGATTGGTCCAGTTCAGCAGTTCAAAACTAGAATGGGGAACTAGCAGACACAGTTCTGACTGCAAAGAAAGCAGGTTAGACAAACTGTAATTTCATTATTACTCTAAATAATTTCTGGCAAACAGTTACATCTTTCAGATAGGTTCCCTTTGCACTACTAGTGACTGCAAAATGAAGTGAATTGGCAGCAGCTTGAGTGGTACTCAATCAAAGAACACACAGTCCCCATACAAACTAATTATGTCTGCAAGCAGACAGCTCTTAAAGAGACAGTACCAGAGGTTCTAAAACACTCACTGATAAATGGCTTAAATGCCAAACACCATTCAGGCTTGGAGCAGTCAAGCAAGCTCCTGAAGTCTTTGGGAACCCCCATTTGCAGGGGGTTACATAGATAAAAATGTATAAAAAGAGGGTTTAGATGTCCTGAGAGAGCGAGTGAGAAGGAGAAGGAATGGTGGGGTTCTGTTTATCATTCAGCCTTAGATTGGTCCTGAAAGGGTTAACAAACCTCATAGATAGCTATCCTACTATCTCCTACTATCCGCTTGGGGATATAAACCTCAATCCTGGCCCCCTCTATCAAACATGCAGCTCCCCTCTCACACATGCCCTCCCTGCCACAAACATGCCATCCCTCCCTCGTGGTCTTAAAATCCTCCACCTTAACATAAGAAGTCTATTACCTAATCTAGTCCTGCAGCTACCCCTAGCACTGTCACAGGCCCCTGATCTCTTCATAATAACTGAAACCTGGTTAAATAATAACACACCTGGTCCCAGTATATACATCCTAGCTACAATATCACCCAGAAGATTACGCAGGGTGGGGGCATAGCAGTATACTCTTCACCCTCCATTCATACTACCCTGGTCCCATCTGTATCAGTCCCCACAGCTTCTCCCTTACCTTGCCTCCTCACTGTTCTCTCACCCCACTGCCCTCTCTCCCTCAGATCCAGTGACTTCTGCACCCTAGCTATACCATGATGCACCACATCTATAGGCCAATCATCATTCTCCTATAGGTTCCCTAAGCTCTGGAACTCAATACCTCATCAAATCAGGCACTTCTCTTTCTCATGGTCCATCTCGACCTCTCTCCTCAACTTCCTCTCTCATCCTGCAGCTGCTCCTAATTACCCCTCGGCTTCTCACTGCTCCTAATTTCCCCTCTGGCTTCCCCATCTCCTTCTCCTATCCCAGCCTAGCGCTAACGTGAGGAGAAACCAATGTACTTTATTGCTCTTCCTTGTCCGCACTGTATGTATTAGTCTGCACTGCTGTTAATTTGCTTCTCTACATCAAATCCCACTGTTTATCTAATGCTACTGATGTATTGCTTTTTCACTCTGTTGCTTCTCTGTTTTATTTTACCTTTGGAAATGTGTTGTTGAGTATTGTATATATACTTTTCTATAATACTGCATGGAAATGTGCTTTTGATTACTGTACTCCCAATGTTCCCTTTCCCAGGATGCTCCGTGAGGAGACAATTTAATATTGTTCAATGTGCCTTTCCTGGTGAAACTTTTCAATAAATAAATAAATAAATCATTGTACATTGCCCCACATACACAATTGGGAGAGAGAGAAGTTAATTTGCATCATTATAAACTCAGTTTTGACCAACAGGGCACTGTTTAGATAAAAATGTAAAAAGTGGTTTAGGTGTAGAGAGAGAGAGAGAGAGAGAGAGAGAGAGAGAGAGGAGGAATGGTGGAGCTCTGTTTATCATTCAGAGAGAGAGAGAGAGAGAGAGAGAGGAGGAATGGTGGAGCTCTGTTTATCATTCAGTCTTAGATAGATCGTGAAAGGGTAAACAAACCCTACAGACACCAGCTCCACCTCCTGTAGCCATAAAAATATTAGCATACCCTGTCAGATTTACTTTTCTAGGTACCTCCTGTGCTGCGACTATGAGATTTATATTTTTCTCAATCCCAACCCTTACCAGATTTATAAATGTATTTCTAAGTTAAATCAGGCAGCATCTTTTTCCTTGGGCAAAAACTAAATTAAAGTGTAAAAATACTCAAATTTTGGTGGAAATAGAACATTTACCACCAATTAAAATTATAAGATGCCTGCAATCTTTTATAGTGAAAAAAGGTAGGGTCAAATTTTTGCCCGATTTTGTTGCACTGCTGCTTTAAATAAAGCATATCTTTTAGCATCTGTATGCAAAATATACCATTATTAAGCACAGCCTTCTTCATTTTTTTTGTTTTGTCAAACCGGTTACAAATGTTAATCCCTGATTTTTTTACTTGAGTTTGTCTGGTCTGATTTTTAACAAGATATCATGTCTCGTATCTTTTATTTTTTTCAAAGCTTTGGAAATCACTGCATAAAATACCCTCATTCTTTAAACTGGGCTGACATTTCATTAGCTTGCATATGCTTTCAGATAAACAATAACATTTCAACCTTACATATTGCACATAAGGAATACATCATATCAAACTTGGCTGGTGGCCACTCTCAGCCTGAAGTAAGCTGTTCCGCTGTGGGCTTTCAGAAAGTTTCTGTCTGAAGTTCATTGGTGCTGCTTATGGACTGTTTGAGATATAAAAATTCAGTACTCTTTCCAGAGACATTATGACTGAAAGATAAATCGCACATATCAACAAATATCCAATCATTATATTCATCTGCTTCCTCTGCTGTTCCATCCCAGATACAAAAGTATAACCTATAAAGCAGTACCATCTCATGATCTTAACCAGGAACCTGTTATCATTTACAAAAATATGGGTTTCCTCCTACCAACTGAGAAACAAATTTGCATAAGGGGCCAGAGTGACAATCGTTGCTGTTCCCCTCAGCTGGTGGTAGTACTCCTCACTGAACAAAAATAGCTGAGTCTGTGGTAGCTTTAGAGATATTCCCTGCCTGCTTGCAGTATCACTTTGAGCCACTACAGATAATCTGTTTAGATATCTGGGGCTAGATATTTAAAGGGTTGCAGCATCAAACCCAGAACTGTGCCCGGGCAATATTCAAAATTGGGAACTGCGCAACGCATTCCTGATGCACTGGGGTGCAAGGATAATGTATGTGGCACATCTCCAGGGGCTTGCCCATGCATATGTGCCACATCCCGATATTCAGCCCAGAATGTGCAGTGCATCTACTGGCACAACCCGGGTATGCTGCATACCAGGGCTCAGAGTTGAGCCCATAAAAACAGCTCAAGTGCCCACCACCCACAGGCGTGTTGCTGTATTGTAGTGTGCAACTAGCAGCCGCCAGTCGTGGATGGCTACCCACCCAAAACACCATGCACAAGCACCCACAGATGTCCCTGGTGGTCCAGTGGTTCCCTGTACCCTGTCCGTTCTCTGAACACTATATTTATCTATATGTAATATCTCTGGTAGTCCAGTGGTAACCCCACCCAGCCTGCACCTCTGATCATTGTATTTATCTGTATGTAATGTCCCTGGTGATCCAGTGGTTCTCCCCACCCTGCCCATACCTCTGATCACCATATTTATCTATATGTAATATCCCTGGTGGTCCAGTGGTTCCCCACCCTGCCTGTACCTCCGATCGCCATCATCATAGCAATGTAAATCTCCCTGGTGGTCCAGTGGTTTGGTTAGTTGTTTAACGACTAGCACACACTAAGCTGAAAGCTTTTTTACAGGTGCAACCTGGGAGCACAGGGAAGTTAAGTGACTTGCTCAGGGTCACACAGTCTGCAAGTGGAAACTGTGGGATTCAAACCAGGCCTGGTCTGCTGGATGTCACCAGATTTGCTTCTCAGAGCCTTAAACCACTGCACTAAACTGCCTCCCAGTGAACCCCTCCCCATCCTGACCCTCCAATCGCTGTCATGATATCAAATAAACTCTCCCTGGTGGTCCAGTGGAACCCCTTCCCGCCCAAATCTCCAATCATCGACATATTAGCAAATTAACTATCCCTGGTGATCCATTGGTTCCCCCACCACACAGGATCCCCCAGACCACCCAGCTTCCCCGGTCATCAGCGGGCAGCAAACCCACCTGCATACCAACCTGGCTGCCCACCAACTGACAGCGTACAGTAGTAGCTGCAGCTCATTGGTCCACATCAGACCAATGAGCATGCGGTGTGATGTTAATAATTCACAACTTTGTAATGAAGTCATTCATTCACACAGTTGTGAATTATTACAAACCCAGCAGTAGGATGGTTTACCCTTATGATCTGGTACCCTCATGCATTAGAGCCTCACTCCATCACTTTGCTTTATAGTGTTACTAGAACCCTGCTGCCACATAGGTTTGTCAAACCAGCAAAATACTGGACTGAACATCTTACCTGAGAAGTCAAAGCTTAGGACACAGTTTGGTCCAGTTTTGTCAGACTTGAGCATTACAGACTGATGCAATCTAAGATGATTCAAGGCATGTATTATACACCTGGAAGCTCCAGACTTGGCACCTCTTGGATTCTTCTCTATGTACAAAACATGGCACCTCAACAGGGACATTAAAACATATGAGTTTGCCCAAAAGCACAGCCTCTGTGGCAGCAGGTTCAACAATCATTGGATCCCATGTTCAGCTTGCAAGACACTTTTACCCCTGAATGATGTCTCATGGGGCTAGGCATGGAACAGCTTATGGGGCAGAGGGAAATACCACTTCATGCTTATCACTATGGTAGTCATAAAGCTGCAATTGAGGCACTGGATGGACATAGTCTATAACTATTTTCCATCAAGATGGATGTATATGTTTTATATGTCACTTTGCTGGAACTTCACCAATGAAGTATAACTCACAGCTTTAATCTATGTAATAGCACCACAGCCTGGGAGAAATTACTGTCAACTGTTTTTTCCTACTGTACCCGTAATCTATTTTGATAATAGCAGTAAAAACTAGAGAATGTCTTTTATCATTTAGGATAATGCCACTTCTCTGGTAGTTGAAGGAATGTTGCTATGCCTCATGCTTCACAATTCACCCAATGTAATAACACATATTATATTCTTGCTTAATTAATGGATACTGGTGACATCGCAATACATCTTTGAACTTTGATCTCATTGTTTATGATGTCACCAGCACCTCTTATGGAAGTGCTACCTAGATTTACTGAGAGGTTATTATTTTTTTATTGAGGTGGCTATAGTGATTTACCTTAGGCCACTAATGGGTCATCCTTTCTTTTTTCACTGACATATTAATACCCATTTTGCTGGGACCTCAGTGAAATAAAATATCTGGGCATTACAGCCTGCTTAAGCTAGAAAGGTGATAAATGAGGTTAATTATGGACCCCTCACCAGCCAACTGACAGTTGACCAATAGTGATGGCATACTTTATCCCTACCACTTATCAGACTAGGGGACCCAGTATGCATAGTGATCCTACCTCACTTATTACATGTCTTCCATAATGTCCCTTTGCAGGTTTTTCAACAGTGCTAGAGGAAGTAGCAGATGATAATCCTTAGATAAATTTGGCATGGCCAATAGCCCTGCATAAAGTTTGCCTCCTTAATGCTACCTAAGAGCAAGGAGGGGTTAAAAGTGCTGGATCTTCAAATGTACTGCACAGAGGTGTAGCTCCACATACTTTTCACTGGCACTCATGGGCTAGGTCTCCAGTGGTTAGATATGGACTGGGATTTGTTAGCATTTCAAGAAATAGTAAAAATCTTTTTTTATACAGGAATTTTGATGGTACATTTCATCACCATTAGGACTGTAGTCCTGCTTTCAAGGTGGTCCTGTGTTAAAGATCAAATTCAAAGTGCATTTACACAGTTTCTACATAATGCAATTAAAACAACATATCAGTGTAACAGTGAACATACAATATAGGTAGGAGGAAGTAGGCTGTTGGTTAACTAGGATCTACAGCTTATCCGTTAGGTAGGAAATGGGCAGACTAGGCAGGCCAAGCGGTCCTTATCTGCCATCAAATTCTATGTTTCTATGTTTCTATTTCACCACATATACATTCTAAAAAATACAAGACCTATAGATGCATGTGCTCATTGATCATTTTAACTTAAAAGTTTTTTTTAATTTGTACATCGTTAATATGTTTACCTTCTAACCATTACACATGTATCTAACAGATAATTCCTTTTTCAATAATGTGAGAAAATCTTTTGTGGATTTGGTTGTTTTTAAATTGTTCACTAATCTTGGACCACGTGTTTAAAAGCCACGTAGGAAAAAGATAACTCTCAAATTTGTTTTAGATCTCGGTATTTTTAGATCCCTGGTACTCATATTTCTTAAGTTGTTTGACTTTCCCAAGTTTTTCTAATAAGTATGCAGGGTTTGGATTTGTTTAGTACTTTATACAGTAGGTTGTTCATGTTATCCTTTTGTTTCTAATGGTAACCAATTTAAAGTTTCATAGAGTTTACAATGATGGGTCTGATAATCATAGCAAAGACAAAGTCTGCCATGTGATTGTACAGTATGTCAACTTTTTAAGATGAGCTTTAATAATGAGACTGTACATATGGCTTCTGTAGTCTAGATTGGGTACTAGTAGATGATTTACAATAGTTTTGCACATTTTCAGTCATACAATAACTTAGTGTCCAAAGGCACCTAATCTTTTATTTAAATTTTCTGTTATTTTTGTAATATGATATTCAAAACTTAAGTTCCAGTTTACCTATATCCCAAGATATTTATACTCAGGAACCTGTTCCAGAGGTTCACCTGTTTTGACTTTAATTTCAGTCTTGAGATTTCTTAAATAATTTTTGGAAGTCTTTTACTAAACAACATAGTCTTTGATTTTTACTGAATCCCCAAACCATGTGTGCATAGTTTTCAAAATCTGTTTGTAATGTTTGTGCCATTTGTTCTTTGGTTAAGTCTATCCCCACCATAACTGTGTCATCAGCATATAACTGTGGTTTAGTATTGTATATGGATTCCATAACCAGATTTATATAAATTAAAAATAATGTAGGCCCAATGTTGATCCCTGTGGGACACCCTTACAACCGTCATCAAATATTCACTTCCTACAATAGCTAACTGCTATCTGTCAAATATGATCCCAAAGCATTCAGAGGCTTCATTTGAGATAGCAATGTCTAATAGAAGAGCTTTCATAATATAATGGTCCACCATATCGAATGCCTTTGATAAGTCCACGAACACCACGCCCAAAACCAGATCATTCTCCAATGCTGAAGCAAATATGTCGAGCAGGTCGGTGAGCATGGTGTCAGTGGAGTATCCCTTTCTGAAGCCTGACTGATATTTTGATAATGGCTCATTCCCTTCCAAATAATCCAAGAGCTGCTTTTGAACTAACCTCTCATATATGTTTGGGACTATCAACAGCAGTGCTTGGACAGTGATTTGATGATTCGGTGGTCAACCCTCCTTTATTTTTTCTATTTTCCAAGTTGATAGACATTTATCCTCCCTTAGGCTCCTGTTGAACAGTTTAGTTAAAGTTGATGTAATAAACTCAACTGCATGTTTTAGAAATCTGGCTTCAATACCATCAAGGCCATAAGATTTCTTAGTGTTTAATTTTAAATTTCAATTTTCACTTCCTTGAATGAGATCATCTTAAATCTAAACTTAGGAATGTTATCCTGCCATATTTCATTGTTTATATTATATTTTTGTTGGTTGGTCTGTTTTTGTTTAGGAATGTCAATGTCAGGGAGATTAATAAAATAATGGCTTAGGGTGTTTACTGAGACCCTACTATCCTGCCAAGCTCCATTCATTTCAATTTTTAATAGAGGGATATAATTTGCTGGTAATTTGAATGATTTTATTAAGGACTGGTACTGATATGTATTAAATGTTTCAGCAATCTTTTTACAATAATAATATTTTTTGTTATTTTAATTCTAGTCTTTGGGTTGTTTCTCACTTTTTATACACATTCCGATCAGCTGGGTTTAATATTTTGTTAACAATCTTCCATAGTCTATTTTTGACTCTAATTTCCTTTTTAACTTCTCTGTAATCCAAGGTAAAAGATTTTTCTTTTGGGTCACTATAATGAATGGATCAATTTCATTACAGATTTTGAAAAGCCAGGCTATGAAATTTTCAACTGCTAATTTCAAATTTGGGATGAAAAGTATCTATCCATTTTTCTACTGAGAGTATTGATTGAAAGATGTATCTATTATAGTTTTTAAATGTCCATCATTTTTTCTGTATTCCTCTATCCTTGTTTTATTCTGTCTTACAAATTCCATCTCTAGGTCACATATCAAAGAGTTATGATCCCCAGCATAGGTTGGTTGACTGATGTATTTGCAGGAAACAATCTCTAGGAAATGAAAATTCCCTAGAGAAAATTATCAATATTTTCCCAGTGCTTTCTAATAGAGTTTTCCTATTTATTGTGGACACTATTTGGGTCACATTTAACTGTTTAAAGCTTTGATTGAGGATCTTGCTCTGTGATGGCCCCATGCTGCATTAAAGTCATCAATCACTAGTAATACATTTCCTGTTTAATTTTTACTTAAAAGGCTGTGCTGATTCCTCAAGCATAGTAACTTTTATTTTGGTGGCGCATAGATAACCCCCACTGTTAGAGCCAGATTTTGGAATGTAATAATTTGAATAAGATCAATGTGCCTGTGAACATTATTTTTGCTGGTCCCAAATCCCATTTAGAATATAAAAGTACCCCCCTACCCTCCCTATCCAGGTGAAAGGTAAACTAGCCATCCAGTTCAATTTCCTTTGTATCAACTGATCTATTTAACTAAGTTTCTGTGAGTGCAATTAAATCTGGATCTTCAAGTGCTAGCCATGTTTTTAAAATCTATTTCATACTTTAAACTTCTAGCATAGAAAATTTTATATTTTACATTTTCAGTAGGTCCTGGGTTCAATTCCACAACACCACTTAAGACGCATGCTATGAAAAGGAAGTAATTAGTGCCACTCGCTGACTTGTGTCTCACCAAAGATTTCATTGGATAACTGAATATTTGTTTTCGAAATGAGAAAAGGAGTTTCTCCTTTTTATAGTATTATGTAGATTTACCTCCACATTTTTATACTCCAAGTTTCTCAGTATCCCAATGATCTGAGTCGATGCAGTTAGTTTCTTGTTGTAGACAACCTGCAACAGGCTGGTGCAGTGACTGCCACAGTAATTAATGGAGAGTGTAACAGCATTGGTAATTTCATGTTTAAGGTGGTGGTGTGGAATGGATTTAAGTTTTACCTACAGAACACAAAACTAAAAATATATATAAGCCAAGTATAAATTCCAAATTGATTTCCTTTTCTATCTACTCTGAGTAAGTTTATATACCAATATTTAATCTATAAGTCACTTTGTAAGTTCATAATTCTTGACTTTCTATAGTTTAAAAAATACCAACAGTTTGTTTTCTGTTTTCTGTGATTTTCTTCCTGAGTGGTGCAGCACTTCGTCGACTCATCTGCATGCTAGCAGGTGGCGCAGGCTTTGAAACTTACCTGCCCACCCTCCCTGGTGACATCAGCTCAGCTGCTAGCTTCCCTAGCCCCTTAAACACTGAGCAGAAAATACAGTTTGTAGCAGCCAAATGCAGCAAAGGTGATGTTTCAGGCTGATTTATTTGCACCACACAGGAGTTGGAGTCCATGAGCAATGACACCAGGTCTAGTAGCTGCTATGGATGGAACTGCTGAACTGGTTCTCCAATGGATGGCATTGGCTTTTGAAACTAACTTGCCCTTCCCTGGTGATATCAGCTCAGCTACCAGGCCCACTGAGCCCCCTATACACCGAGCAGTAAATACAGTCTGTAGCAGCCAAGTGCTGAAAAGATGATGTTTCATGCTGATTTCTTTGCACTGCACAGGAGCTGGAGTTACGTGAGTGATGACACCAGGTCTAGTGATTGCTAATGATGAAACTGCTGGACTCAATACATGTTTGAGTTGGTCTGGGAGTGGGGTACAGGTCTGATACAAATCTCTGGAACCATAGGATCAGGGAAGTCTAGTGGGAGTCATGGACACCATGAAATTAACACTCCAGCTTATCAGGGCATGCCCACTTGCACAGCTGGCGGGTTTGTGCCAGCCCACATTGATAACAATTTTCATGACTGGCAAAGGAGGAACACAGTTTACCTTTTCTCAGTCAACTGAGTTTGGCTGCAACCATGAAATCGTCACAGTGAGATACAACAACATACAGCCTAGAATGGATGGATTTCTTCCATTACTTTCAAGTCCGGCACTTTCATGCTGCCCAGCCCCTGACATTAGAGACCATACCAAGTGTTCTGTGCTCATCACAGCTCTGTTACTGTATATTAGGACACAGAACTCTATCGTCTCCATATCCTCTATTACAAGGCTGTTCAATAAACACACCACCGTAGCACTACATATGTGGCCAGTAGGTGGGCCAAGGAACTGGGCATGCAGATTGATGTAGAATGGGAGCAGGGATGCTATGAGGCATTCAGGATCACATCCTTGCATGTATGGTGTGAATATGCATGGAAGCATCTTATATGGTTCTTCAAACACTGTCATTGTCAAGTATGAGAGGGAGACAATGCAGAATGCTAGGAGAATGCAGTACTACTCCTGCCACCCACACTCTTATAATGTGGTCCTGCCTTGCACTTGAGAACTTTTATAAGAGCTAGGGAAGGCCATCTCAGAAGTACTTACCCTAGCATAACTGACACCTCAATTATATCTATTTTATATTTAACCTAAGGGACTTAAGGACAGACATCTCAAACACATGCTGGGGATTATGATATTAGAAGCTAAAAGTAGGGGTTAATAAGGTACAGGAGGGGTATTTTTCAGAGAAAAAGGTGCTATAAAACAAGGGGCATGCTGTGAAGCTGTAGGGTGAATTCAGGATGGATGTGAGGAAGTAGTCCTCCATGGAAAGTGTGGTGGATCCTGTAGCAGTCTTTCAGTGTAGGTGAAAACAGGAAAGGATTCAAAATGCCCAGGACAGGCACAAGGGAATTGTGGGTGTAAGGAAGGGAGGGAAGAGATGGCGCCATAGATCAAGTGAAGTCTACAGCAAAAATGAAGGAAAAAAACAAAAACAGCAAGTAAACAAAAAACCCCACAAAACAAATGATAATATGGGCAGACAGGGTAGGCCAGTGGCCCTTATCTGCTGTCACATTCAATGTTTCTGCATAAGTGTATAACTAGAAAATGGTTGACTCACCACCAGATTACCACAGACCAATGGAAGGCCATAGTTAATTACATTTGTAAATGGAAAAGATCACGTATAATGTGAATGTGAAAGTGGGCCGTACAAGTTGTGGCTATAGATATATTCAGATATTTCCAGATATTTCATGATGTATCTGAAGAGATTCTCGCTGGTGGCCTATATAGTGGTACTGCAGGCAGGCAGAAATTTCTCCTGAAATATTACAGAAATTTCAGGAAATATCTGACCATATCTATGGCTGCAAACTTTTTCACCTCCAGGTGGAACTCATTGGTCTTATATATGTCATGCATCATAATAACTCCTTCCTTCCTTCCTTAAAGCCACACTAGTTTCCAAAATTGGACAGGCCCCAAGGGACAGTTTATGCAGTGCTGGAATATCGGCACGTTGTAGGCTTGGTGCCATCCTGACATTTGATGGTGATATATGGCTGCCCACCCTTTAACCTCTCAAATAGATGCTTTCCTGGCCCCCTCAGATCCCTTACCGTATTTAGAAACTTACTTAAGCAATACAGGAAACATGTAAGCAAGCAAGTGGAGTCTCTACCTCAGCTGCTGTGCTGAATGCAGGAGACACCTTAGCCTCTTGTAAACGCCTAACTATCATCCTGTAAATATTGTCACTACAGTGCTTCTGTGTATTATCGCCTACACTGAATGCACAAAGAAGGTATTAATAAAAATATATTTATTTAAAAAAACCTGTTTGACCAACATAAAAATAAAATAAATAAAACTGATAGGTGATAAATGCAAACAAGAAATTGTTAGTAAGAATCAAAGTATTTTAAGAACTTGCAACAGGAAGATTTTAAGGACCCAAAGACATTGTGGGAAACATAAAAAGTTACCAGACCTGGGAATGGAACTTAAATATAAAATAACTGGAGGACAAAGACATGGTCTCTACTGACCCAATGGCATTCCCAAACTATCTTAACATCTACAAATTTAAAAGAACATAGTTAACTTCCTCGGTCAAGCAAGAAATAAAATTCAGTGCAGTACTGCATAAACCTACCTTTCACTTGAGGAACCTGACTGTAAATGAGGGTCTACAAACTATTTAAAAATATTTCTATAAATACAGGTCCAGGAAGTAATGGTACTAAACCTAAACTACTTGGATTTGCAGCACCAGGACTGTAGGTCCACTAATACAAATCTTTAATTTGCCTTTTGTTACTGGCCAAGTCCCCAGATTATGAAAAAGGATATTTTATATTGATCCATGAAGGAGGAATACATTTTGGGGTTGAGAATTTAAGACCTTTTCCTATCCTGTCTTGTCTTACAAAAATATCAGGAATACTCATCTACAAGCAGTTAATGAAGTATATTGATAAATACAATATTTTCACGAATGTGCACATGGATCCTAGAAGTATTGTACTATCACTACTGCCTTAGGTTCACAAATTACCTTTACCAGGCAATGGAAGCTGTAATGCTGACTTCTATGGTGTTTGTGGAATTGACCAAGAGATTTGACTTGATGGATCATGAGGTACCATTTGCCAGCTTGAGTGTGCAGGGTATGGGTGCTGCTGCTCTAGACTGGTTTAGTAACTATTTGGACCACCATATCCAGGTAGTCAGACTGGATGGTGTTGCTTCCGTTCCTTGTCCAGTTAAATATGAAGTTCCCCAGAGATCTATCCTGGCTTTTATTTTCTCAATCTATCAACTAAATACCGAGCTGTTGTGCTGTACCAGTCAAATATTAAAGTGGCGTAGTTGTGCAGACCAGCTCAAATGACATTCTAGTCTACAAGAAAACTTAGGAGTTTAGATAGGCCAGTATTGGCTGAAGAAATAACTAAAGTCACAACAGACTTAAAAGCACAGAAATGTCCAGGCCCAGATGGATACTCCTCAGAATGGTATATGGCCTTTAGAAAAGATATAATCCCAATTTTAACAAGAGTTTTCAGAAGACACATTGCTCAATGCCACAATATCGGCTATCCTAAACCTGGAAAAGACTCTGAGGTAGTGTTAACTTACTGGCCCATTTCAATGTTAAGCGTTGATTACAAAATTTACACAGTAATCTGGGCACATCAACTAGATAACCTGATCCACATTAATACATAAAGACCAATCAGGTTTTGTCAAGCAAAGACTAATGTTACATAATATTAGACAAATACTTTTATTGATAGATCATGTGGTCAGGTGACAGATACCAATGGTGACCCTTAGTTCTGTTGCCAAAAAGGCTTTTGATAAAGTGTCATGATCTTTTCTTTGGAACACAGTGCAGGCATTCGGTTTTTCCTCAAGTGATTTGTGATATACTTAAAAGCCTTTACACTGAGCCCAAGGCATATATTAGGATCAATGGCACCTAGGCACCACTGATTATGTTAGAGAGGGAAAAGACAAGGTTACTCCTTTCCCTTTATTATTTTCTGTTTATATAGAAACTTTGACAATAGCCATTAGGCAGTATACACAGATAGAAGGCATACCAAGCGACAGCAAATAATTCAAAACAGCACCATCTGCGGATGATATACTGTTTATTAAACCCAACAGAGTCTATTCTGGAGCTTTGGAAAATGATACAAGAATATGGCTCAATATCTGGATTTACCTTAAATTTAACAAAAACAGAGGTACTGACGTACAGTATAATTATAACCCACCACAAAGCATTAGACATAAATTTCCCTTTAAATGGCGCGACTAAACTTAAGTATTTAGAAATCATAATTCCAAATAGGTTGCATAATTTTGAACTACTGAATTATGAACCACTAAAACAAATCATAGTAAAGACTTGGAATGGTGGGCTTTTTCCTCAATGAAATTATTCTCCAGAATGGAGATAGCTAGATTTAATATACTTCCTGCATTTTATATCTATTTCAAACTACAACGCTTGTCCCAAAACAAAGGCCCAGATATTCAGACTGCACCAGGCTGTGGCGCAAGCCTGGGCGCAGTGCAACTTGTCTGCACAGGGTGTTGACTGGGCGATATTCAACGGAGCTGTGCCATGGCACAGAATCATTGAATATCACACTCTAGCCACCACAGTGTGCATGGCATAGTAGCACTGCCCAGTGCAAGTGGCCAGAGTAGAGCAGGGGACCGCTAGCATTAAGTTCCTTGGCGCTATGCGAATAACCGATATTCAAAAGTGCACATGTAAATGGAGCCATAATGTACATGCAAATGGGACCATTTGCATGTCAGTATGGCCCCATTTGCATGGAGGTGCACTGATCCCTGGCAACTTGCACCTGGCGCCTGCCAGGCAGCAGCCATCGGGGACCGACGCCCCTGCACAGCGCAGCAATGTGCCCCAGTGCCCAATCGTGGCTTATGTATAAATTAAAGTATGTCTAATATCCCTGGTGGTCCAGTGGACTGCTCACAGCCCGATCATGGGCATATGGATAAGAAAATAGCACGTCCTATATCCCTGGTGGTCCAGTGGACCGCTCACAGCCGATCGTGGGCTTAGGTATAAGAAAATAGCATGTCCTATATCCCTGGGGTCCAGTGGACCACTTGCAGCCTGATCACGGGCATTTGTATTAAAAAGTAAGTTCAATATCCCTGGTGGTCCAGCGGTACCCTCCTCCCCACCCGCCCACTGAGCCCCACTGCCCTGCTCCCCGGTCAGCGGGGCGGCAGCACCACCCACCAGCCACCCGCTGCCCGCCAGCTGACACCATAGGTAGGGCTGTATGCCCATTGGTCACTCACCGCGTGAGCCAATGGCGGCAGCCCGCACTATACTACACATTCCTGATATGTGAATGGATCCATGGTATGGTCTACAAAACTGGACACAGTATTCCAGGTGGTGTCTCACAAAGGATCTGTATACTGTATCACCTCTCTATGCCTACTGTCAAATCCTCTAACTATGCACTAACACCCAGATCTCTTCCCTGTTTTGAGGCACTTACCTTGAGCCCATTGAGCCAATAGTCTGTCCTCGGTTCTTCTTGCCTAGATGAATCACTTTACACTTCATGGTGTTAAATATCAGCTGCCAGACACTAGACCATTTTCTAACCAGTTCAGGTCTTTCTGAAGGTTCACAGATGCTTGATCACTATCCACCCTACCCCCAAGTGTAGTGTCAGCTGCAAACAGTGCCATCCTGCCCCAGATACCTACTTGTAGGTCACTGATGAACACAGTATACAGGACTGCTCCTAAGACTGTGCCCTGTGGAACCCCACTCATCACTTCTCACCCTCTGACTTCACCCCATTGACAACCACTCATGCAGCTTACCCAGTCCTGTCAGCCCCATGGTCACACCGGCAGCAGCCCTTGTCCGTGGTCTAGTGGTCCCCTGTACCTGTTGAGTGTCCCTTCTGACTGTAGGGGATACAATGGGAAAGACAACATTAGTACGCATTCCACAGTTGGGCAGCTTGGGGGGATATACAGTAGTGGCAATGCATGGTACGCCACCTGTAAAGAACTAGTGCCCACCACGCATGGTGATATCTGCCTCTTCAGAGATGTGTCTGAGACTTTGCAGGGTGTCAGGATTGTGCAGTGCCATGCCATTCCATATATGTTTCAGCTGGTAAACTGTGCGCCACATGCTGGACAACGCCTGCAATTTGCCACCAGTTATTCTCGAGACCCACTCTTTCTGCTCCCTGGAGTGCCTCCTGGCCCCATGTGGCTTCAGCACCCCTAGCCCACTGGCTCACTAAACTTACTAGGAGCACAGTTTCATCCTCAGTGAAGTTGGTCCTGCCCTTGCTCTTGGCATTTTAAGTTCTTGCAGTGCCTCTTCACCTATTGAGATCTGTGGTGACTGTCAGAATTGCTGCATGTGCCTCACTTGGCAGTTGTTCGTGACTACAAGTGGCCGCGATATTTATTTCCATGTTCTGTGTCACAGTGATGTGCCTAATGCATGCTCTGTATGCATTCCATACATAATGCAATTTGCAGCAGAGTCAGCTACAGTATATGCATACGAATCTGTCTTGCAGGAATATGGATCCACAAGTTGTGTGCTGCAAAGTAAATATATGAATATTTTCTGTTGCTCATTTTTTTGACAGGGTGAAGCCTACTAGGCACAGTTGCCTGTTGTCAGGGCCTACCAGGGAGCACTGGGGTGGGGTGAGTGATTTGCTGTGGGTTACATAGTATGCAGGTGGGGTGTGGAATCTACACCCAGGTCTGTCTGCTGCCTGTACCAGACTCATTCACAGCTCCTCACTCATACTTCTCTACTGCCAGCCCCACACACATGCACAGATCCCTCTCAGTAGCACCACAGACATTCACACCACTCCTGGGGGCATGGTGTTAGCACACGTGGTGGGGGAACATGCCAGATCAGTCCAGCTCCCATGAGAGTGTCTCTTGGGGTTGTGTGTCCTGCCTTCGCACCATGCTTGTTGCTCGTGTTACCAATTTCACTGCTTGCTTCCCTCACGATTCATTGGGACCCTGGCAGCCTAACACATGTTCACATGGGCCTAGTTGTGGGATGTCACCTGAGATGGACATGCATGGGTCACTTGCTAACCCACTGTAGGTTGGCATTACTGCATAGTATTCATGAGTGTTACCCTCCTCTGCCATCCCTGCACACACCTGGCTTACTGCACAGGCCATACCAGATGTGGGAGAGCACACCACATGTTGGCTGGTGGTCCACATTACTGTGTGCAGCTCTGGGACTGCCAGCTCCTTCTAGCAAGCCACTGGGGGTGGCCTTTGGTGTTGCAGCCCTATCACTGTGCCATCAGTGGAACACTTGCGACCCTTTCAACTGCTCCAGGAGAACCACACCTTGACCTGCCACTGCATTGAGGTCCTGTACACATTGGGCAGTCATGGGTATCCCTGGTCCATGCTCAGATCTACATGAATGTTTCAAGCATTGTATAGCCATAGTAATGTCACACCCTGTCTCTCTACACCTGGAGGGTTGCAGACCTATATTGGTGCGATGGTCTGCATCTGTCCGGGCTGGAACCAGGATTCTAGGTGAGAGGTTTAAATGCTACATTGGCAAGCATTTAAACTAGCCAAGGGGAGGTACTGAAAAGGAGCAGGAAATCCCAGCCTCCCCCACAAAACACGGTAATTAGTGAGGTAAACACCAAGGTAGAGAAGTCATTAGGAAGCAGGGCAGAGGTAAATGTAAAAATGCAAAGGCAGTAAGGACAGGGATGAGGCTAAAAGGGGTAAGGCTATCAAAAAGTGGAGGTGATGAGTACCAATGCCCACAGTCTGTGAACAAGCTCCTGAACTAGTGGCCTTGATGGAAGAAGGTTGCCTGGATATTGTGGCAGTCACAGAAATATGGTACACAGAGAACCATGACTGGGATGTCAACATACCAGGATACACAATCTACAGGAGGGACAGGAAGGGTAAAAGAGGAGGAGGAGGAATAGCTCTCTATGTAAAGGAAGGGATCAAAGCAACAGAACTAAAGAGTAAACAGGGAGCAGATGAGGCACCTGGGTCACCCTGAGACAGGAAATGGCACCACAATCCGCATGGGGTTATATACAGACCCCCATCTCAGGCGAGGGAATGGACAAGAAATGATAGAAAGCATCCTTATAATGGCAGAAAAAGGGAGCTATTGTTGATGGGGACCTGAATATGCCAGATGTTAACTGGAGCACCTTTGCTGCAGACACATCCAAGAGCAGGGTCATTCTTAATGCCCTACAAGGAGCATGCCTCAGACAGCTAGTATTGAAACCCACTCGGGAGGGAGCAATCTTAGACCTGGTACTCTCAAATGTGGATGGAGAAAGAATCTCAAATTTAGAAGTGGGTAGCCATCTGGGAACAAGTGACCACCAAACAGCATGGTTCACGATAAACAGCCATACAATCAAGCCATACAAAAGCAAGAGTATTGGACTTTAGGAGGCTGACTTTGGGAAAATGAGAGAGTGTATCAGAAAAGCACTAGCAAACAGGCAAGAAGGAGGGTGGAGGAACAATGAGGAGTAATCATAACAGCCATCACAGAGGCAACAAGCCTTTGTGTAAAGCAAATCAACAAAACACAACGAAGGAAAAAATGCTATGGTTCTCAAAAGAGGTGGCAGGAAGGTTAAGGAAAAAAGGATAGCATTCAGGAAATATAAAGAAACACAGAAGGAGCAGGACAGAGAACTTTATCAGTTAAACAGAAAGAGGCAGGAAGGCAGTCAGAATAGCAAAGGCCCAAACCAAGCAAAAGATAGCCAACTCTTTTAAGAAGGGGATAAGACCTTTATAGGTACATTAGGGAGCAAGAAAGATGAAAGGAGGGATACTGAGGCTTAATAAAGGGGAGGAAATGTGGGCAGAGGGTGATAGTGAAAAGCAGGGATACTGAACGAATATTTCTGCTCAGTATTCACAAAGGAAGAGGAGGGGAGGTACCTAAACCAAACAAGAGAAACACTCTTAAGATGGGGTTGATACCAGTCCATTTACAGAAGAAAGGGTTCTGAAAGAACTAATAAAATTTAAGGTGGATAAAGCAATGGGGCCTGATGGGATTCACCCAAGAATTCTAAAAGAACTAAGGGTAGAACTAGTGACACCACTGACTACTCTTTTAACAAATCATGGTAGGATGGGATGGTACCCGAGGACTGGAGGAGGGCAGATGTGATTCCTCTTCACAAAAGTGTGAGCAGGACAGAGGCAGGAAACTACAGACCAGTTAGTTTGACCTCAGCGGTAAACTTACGCCCAATGACAGCCCCCCATCTCACATGCTCTATCTATCTGGTTGTGGGTGTACAACCAGAACTGAAAACACTGGGAGTCTGTGAAATAGCCACCAAATACCCAAATGCTTTTTGTACAAAGCGGGTTTCCTAGTGACCATAATTCATGGACAGAATCTTCTGTTCATCTCCAACTTCTTCCCAGCAATCTTTGTGGGGTAGAGGGCAGAGGAACCACATGGCCACCCTACCCATTTCCTCCACAGCCCCTCCTTGAATACCCTCTCCCTGCCCCCAGCAACTTTCCCTTTAACTCTGTTCCATCCTCTACTGAAGTTATCCACTGTTTTCAGGAGACCACCTCCTCCAGCAACTCGCTCCACTTGACCGCCACTCTCTCAGTTGAAAATGTTCCTCCTCATCTCACTCCTGAATCTTTCCCCTACCAGATTTTATATTTATTTATTTAGTCATTTGAAATACCTTTGAGCACAAGTGCTCATTTACAAAGTATCCACACCTGAGACATGAAGAGAGCATACACAAAACCATAAACACTACAAAAATTAGTAGCAGCTCCAGAGGAGCATATTCTGCAGCCAGTCATTTTTTTTTTTTCATTTAGTTTTTGTTTACCGGTAGGTGCACTAGCTATAATAATGACTATTTTCAGGCATGACCTGGGACGTACAAAACAAACTTTGAAAATACAGTAAAAGTAAGTACATTTTAGAAATAGTCAAAGTAATGGGTACATACAAGCAGGTAGCAAAATAGGTAATACAGTTTCACAGGTATGTGTAAACATCACAAACAATAGCAAGAAAAATTAGGGCTTATACTAATATGAGGAGGGTAAATTACAGAATACAGTGTCACTTTAGTAGACAAATACAGAGTAGATTTGAAAGAGAGGAATTAAGAAAGTAATGGGAAGCCTTAAGTACAAGATTGTTACAGTGTCAGTTTCATAAATGTAACCCCACTGCAGGCTTACCTGTTTGTCCCTCGAGGCTTCCCAGTCTCCATTTTCCCCTTTGTTCTCCTCTACTAGCACAGATCTGTGTTTGGCACCGGATCCTCCATCCAGCCTGTGTTGTTTTTGAATCAAAGGGGCCCAGACGAATAAAGCACGGAGCTGCCAACCTGGTTTTGACTACAGTGCAGTCGGATGGCTTGTGCACATGGTAGTGCAGTGGTGTTTATGGACATTTCCATTGCCAAATGGATGGCTTTTTCACTGTTCCAGTCCTGAAATTAAGCCACTCGGGACCGGAGGCCTAAAGAAAAAAAAAGAAGCCACTGAGCCTTTTGAGTAAACAAGCACCAATGAGCTGCCAGATTGGGGGAGCCTCATGAATATTAATGAGGAGGCAGCAAGCATATTAATGAGAGACAATGAAACAACTGTGAAATGGTTATCTTGAATAGTCCCCTCGAAGGTGCAAAGTGATACAAACTATCCTTAAAGAAACAGGGGTATATGCTTGTCACAGCTAAAACTCCACTTCCAAAGCAGAGTTCACTTCTTATTCTTTTATTCAATTCCAACCCCATGTCATTCCTCAGAGTTTGTTCACGGGCATTTTCATAAAACAGTTTCCATCTGTTTAAAACAGAAATTCAACATTTTAATATCACCACTTAAATTACACATACATTTGATATATTTATAATCATTATGGAATTTTGTTACAATTACTAAATAGATTCAGTTGTTTGTTAATCATTCATTAGATATTTTCCATCAGGCTATTTTAAATCAGCTTCTTTGAAAATGTAACAACAAAACAACTATCATTAGCACAATGCCACTCTGCTCTAAGTCCTGGGCAGAAAAACTCATTTACTTCAGTATCAAACTTGTCACCCCATAGTCACGCACATACCTCTTATATTTAGAGCTTTATCATTTCAAAACATCTTTCTTTTTCAGTAAATCAAAACAGTGTTGGAGCAATGGCTATCATGCATTCAGCAAATTCTTTCTTAAACTTCCTTCAATAATATATGCAAACTCTTTGCTACTAGCGTTTACAATTTACACTTTTTCAAAACTGCAGCAAAACTCTTTGTTTTTACATCTTGTCGCTACCTCAGCAAGCAACCTGCTTTACTTATTTCATCACTATCTGATGCATTCACCGATAGTATTAACTTTCCGTTCTCCATACTATATATTATTAGTGTTGTGCTAATGATAGTTGTTTGTTGTTACATTTTCAAAGAAGCTGATTTAAAATAGCCTGATGGAAAATATCTAATGAATGATTAATGAACAACTGAATCTATTTGGTAATTGTAACACAGAATTCCGTAATGATTATAAATATACCAAATGTATGTGTAATTTAAGTGGTGGTATTAAAATGTTGAATTTCTGTTTTAAACAGATGGAAACCGCTTTTATGAAAAATGCCCGTGAACAAGCTCTGAGGAGCAAAACGTAGGGGTTGGAATTGAATAAAAAGAATAAGAAGTGAACTCTGCTTTGGAAGTGGATTTTTCAGCTGTGCAGCATATACCCCTGTTTCTTTAAGGACATTTTGTATCATATTAATGAGAGAGCCTGCCTAGTGTCTGGGGCAGTGGTTTTGAAGAAGCGACAGGTCGGGGCAATGTAAATGTTTAAACTGGAGTAGTGACTTAACAGGGACAGATCTGCTACAGAATCGGGGGTTATTGCAAAACAAAGGTAAACTGTTTGGCTGCAGGGACAGTGCGCGTGGGGACAACATATGGACTGGTGGGATAGTGTACTGATCAGTCATGTTATGATCCTTTGACACCTAATGAACAGCCAATCAGCTAACTAGGTGTCCAAAACTGTTTGTGAGAACTCATGGAGGAGGTGTAAACTCTTTCAGGTGCCAAGAGACTTTCCAATCAGTAATCAAAGAGGCTAATGATTGTGATTGATGACTGAAATTAGCCAATCAGAGGACAGGATTCTCAAGAGAAATCCCAGAGACATTGGGCAGTTTAGTCAGTCTGTTCTGGGCTCTGATCGAGTCAACAGGGCTCAGTGCTGTGGAGATAAGTCTAAGGCCTTTCACAGGGCTTATGTGGAGTATTTCTGAGGACTGAAGTGACAGAGTTTTATTGTTGGAAGGAACTGTGCACCTCTACTGAATGGACCAGGTATCTGTTGAATATTTCTGGTTTTAGGAGAATCGTTGCTGCCGAAAGCCTGCATCAGAGGGACTGAGGAACTTTTGCTGAGAAAGAGACTTGCAGGAAACTGGGCGTGAGCTAGAGCAAAAGTGGATGCTGTTTTGAATTGAAGAGACTGTAAAAGGAAAGAAGTGAGCAGGTGTCCTACATTTCAGGAACCTGTTGCTGCTGCTAAACTCAGTTGAGAAAAGGAACTGTTGATCTGCACTTTGGAAATCGCTGCCAAATGGCACTGGAAAGTGGAAAGGTTTGTAAATTGTCTGGCTGAGCACCAATGCTGTTTTTCTGTCTGAGAGAGAAACTGAACAAGGAATTTTCCAGCTGCATCTCAGAGCCAGGTGGGGAACTTACTAATCCTCACTGAGTGGGGTCTGCTGACTACAGGGGCCACCAGTGTTCTGGGGGCTAGGGCACCTGTGACCTGTGAGGGAGCAGAGCTGTAGAGCCACTCCTAGGTCTGGGTCCTCGTGGTTGGGTGGGCTTTGTGTGGAAGCTCTGCCACGGGCCTGAATAGGCTTAAAGGGACAAGCTAAAAGACCTCCAGTCAGGGTGACAAGCAGCCAGACCTTCAATCAAGACCAGGTCTATGCTTCATCTCTACTGTCCCTTTGTTGCTTCCTCTCTAAACTGAATCTACAGAGATTGAACTGTGGGAAACCCACCATTCCAGGAGTTTCTCAGCTCTTCAGAATCCTGAGTACCTAGGGCTTGCCCTGGAAATCAAGGGGAGTAAAGGTTTATTGGTTCACATTTCAGTCTTCATTGCTTCTAGGCCCCAATGCTGGCCAACCTGCAGCACTAAACAATCATGTGAGCAGCTGGGTACCCTGTTAGGACAGAGGGCTTTTCACTGGTACCAGTCAGGGTGGGTGCGGTGTAGTCTGGCCTACAGGCCTTGTTACTGTTAATTGCTCTAACATTTTTCCTTCCTTTCAAAGCTACTCCTGCTCTTGGTACCTTCCCTAGTCATTATCCTAAATAAAGCTGTGTTCTGTTGCAATTGCTGTGTGAAGGGTGCTTTGTGGAAACAAACTATTAAGTTTATGTGGTATATGGTACTGGGGAACTGTTTGGTATCCAGTGTGTGCGGTGGTTGGAAGGGAGGTGGGTAGGTACAGCAGCCCAGGGGTTGTACCAATCATGTACCTGGCCCACTGCAATTTACTCTGGGTGGAGGTACTGTGCTATTTCATTCATTTCTTTGGGATAGAACCCTATTCCCCATGGCAGGACCTAGGACACTTAACCTGTCTGAGTGTCAACAAACAGGGGTGGTAGCCTGCTGGCACATGGCATCTGGGCTACATAAGCAATATAAGAGATACAGTGTCAACAAGGTGTGCATGTTAGCTGAAACAGGAGCATTTGGAACTTGTGAGTTCTTTTCTTAGTACATTCTTGAAATGGGCAATTTTAGGGAGACTTACCAGGGTTTCAAGTAATTTGTTCATCTATAGACATGCCCATACTGCAAAAGACTGCTTGCCCAGGCTTGTTTTACAGGATGGTATTTCTAGGTCAGGAGTTCTCAAATGGTGAGACCAGCCTCCTAGGGAGGCCCCAACCTGTTCCAGGGAGGCTCAAGAAAGTCTGAAAAGTACTGTATTTAAATTTTGAGTTCTATATATTTTGTGTGAAGAGATGATGCAAACTGAAAGAGGATAATAGTAGGTGAATTTAATGTATTTATTTACTAATAGGTGACAGGGAAGGTGAATGAGCCAAGGCTCATTTCAGGTGCACCCAGGAAGGGTAGGGAGTGAACACATTTCAAAAGGTAACTGTAAAACAATCAAGAAATTCATAATGAACAATAGTGCAAACAAATATGAACAGTAAACTAATAATGAGTGGTGGTAATTAATCAATTTGTAGACTGATGGCAGAACAGCCCAAATACAAGGGCTGAGCATAGAAGTGTTAAGAGCAATAGCAGGAAGGAGCAAAGTAATCCCTGAGAAGTTGCTTAAGAGCAAAGAAGGATGGGGAGAGGCAAAGTATGTAGGAAGGTAATTTCATATAGAGAGGAAACAGAGAAAGTAGTCTAACCCATGAAGGTACTGCAACAAAGGGTGACAATGGTTCAAGAATGAAAATAGTGGAGCAAGTAGGCTGGCGGGGAGGGATTACAATACATTGAATGATAATATTTGTTTATTTTATTTGTTTGTTATTCAGATAATACCTTTGAGCACAGGAGCTCTTTTTCAAAGGTTCCACATCAGTATAAGAAAAGAACTGAATGTGAACCAACTATTCAAAGGGTTTCAATTTATTCATGGTGTACTGCACAAAGTACAGTATGTTATTTTTCTTCTGGGAGGTCCAAGATTATTTCAATTTTTGGGAGGCTCAAAATCTTTTCCATGGATTGGGGAGGCTAATGTGATAAAGTCGGAGAACTATTGTTCTAGGGCATTCATAGTCATACTCCTGGTAGTGTATTGGTTGTTAACAGGGCAGATGAAGTTTCAACTAGCCAAGGAGGTAGGGCCCAATAGTGCTTTCTTGTGAGGAGACAGGTCTGGTACCTTAATCTGCCTTGTAGAGGAAGCCAGTTGTTAGGGAATAAAGGGAGCAGCGGTGGACAAGCATGTCTGCCATTGCCAATGGACACTGTGACACTGTGGACCTTGTTTTGATGAGGACATAAGAGACTGGCAGGGGAGTGTAAGCCTCCATAATTGGGGCTTACCTTATGGGCTCATGGTCCCTTCCTGCCTCTTTCCCAGACGCCTCTGCCTTCTTCACCCACTGGTACCCGACAGACTGGAATGCAGTGGGATGGAGGGGGACCTGGAGGTCACCAGCAAATATCTAGAAAGTGCTGGGAGGAGCTGAACCCTGGATCCTTCCTCGTCATGGCTGGAGCCACATGGGTGGTCCTGCAATCCCTAGCCCCAGGACTTGCAGCAGGGTCGGGACCAGGACATGTCAGGGGGCATGATCAGGTATGGAAAGAAGTATTTCCTTGACTCCAGTACAGGCAGCCAGATTGGGGAATGAAGAAACCACCACTGTAGGCACCATAATGGCTATACATGTGTAGTGTGCATCTTAAAGGAGCCAGAGCTCAAGTAAACAAAACCAGATTACACACCTGCAACAAAAGGATCCAGGACTCCAATGAAGGCAGTGAGTTAAGAGTAAAGAAGAAAGTGACATCAAGCACCAAAGTTGAGAGTTTCTGCCTGTGGGCTGGCAGCAGTACTGGAAACTAGAGTAACCAAGGCACGATGCACCAGCAGCATAGAGTGCTGCTCAGCAGCTACCTCTTTTTCAAGCCCCAGCTCTGCAATAGATGATCCACCAACATCAATAAGTACAGTCCTGGATCCAGAGCAGGCAGAGATGCCAAAGCAATGACACAGCAGCCCTTGGGGTATAAAAGCACACTGCAATGAGCTGAGAAAACAAGGAAAGTAATGTAAATGAACATGGCAGTGACCATATAGCTTCTCAATTTTCCAATCCCACTAAGACTGCTGGGAAGGGTCAGAGGTGAACAGAAAGTTCTGCCTGTGATGTTCTACCAATAGGAAGCCAGCTTTGCACAAGAAACTGTATGTAAGCTGTGCTCAGTTGGGCTGATGTTCTGAAACCAGTTAGCCAAGAAAAACTGACCAATGAGATGTTGAGTTTCAGCCACTATAAAGGGACTGAAACCAAGGTTCTGGACTAAGTCTGTGCATCTGTAGGACTGAGGATGCTGTGTACCATGGCTGCACTGGCTGCTAGGAAAAGCAGTTTTGGCAGGCAACTGCAGATTGTGAACATCTCTAACTTGAATTGGAGACAGCAGTTTTTATGAGAACTGAGAGGAGAAAGGCAATAAGTGAAGCTGGGATTTTCTTGCCTACAGCAACTTTCCCATTGGGGAATAATACCGCAGAGAAACTATAGACTGACTAAGGCCAATAGCCTACTACAGGGTTCTCTGAACCCTGGAACAGTAGCTGAATGAATGAATCAAGAGAGAACAGGGAGATCAGTGCTGGAGACAGATGACCTCAGGGAAGCCTGTCCAGCAGCTGGAAGCAATTCAGCATCTGCCTGACCACACACCAGAAGAACCAGAGGTATCTGACAGCCTGCAAACTGTGAGTAACCACCAGGGTTTTGGCCCTGCAACTGGGATTATTGTAATTGTGCTTAGGACAGAGGGGAAGCCCTAGGTGGGACATTATAAAGTAGATAAAGTCAGGTAGAAGACCTGATGAGGCCAACCAGCCAGCCACTGGGATTACAAATTGGGGCCCTCTTCTGCAAGTTAAATGCCTGTTTGTTTTAACACAGTTTGGGTTTCTGCAACAGTTTTAACTGTGCCAATGATTTACCTTCTCTGCTAGCAGCAACTGCATCTCCAGTCAGTGAGGTACCCACTGCAACTTAAGGGAGCTCTTGACAGGGCACTTGAGGTAAATTATGTCACATGCTTCCACTAAGGGATTTGTGAGACTACTGGGGTGAGCAGATTGTGTGAGGCAATTGTACAAGTTGATTACAGAGTCTAAGATTTGACTGCAACCCCATTGGTTACATTTTCCTATTGTCCCCTTGTTCTTCCTCTCCTCTCCTCTTAAATCATTTGTTTGAACTGCATTTCTTTGTTAGAGGTTGTTACTGTTGTTACAGAGCTGCATGTTGTGGGGAGGGGCTGAGTGGTTTACTGTTCCTGTGGCGTGATAGCTCTGTGTGCCAGCAATCCAGGTTCCACCCTATTGCTACCCTAGGTGAGGGCACCACATCATGGTTAGACTGCGTGTCAAGTGTAGTACAACTTAATAACCCAGGTCAACCCCTGAGAATGGTTAGGAGAGGTGGACCCTGAGTGCCTGGGCAGCTGCTAAACATACAATTGCTGACAATGTGTTAGTTTGTTTGATTTCTACAATGCAGTCCCCAGGATAGCCCAGCTGAAATACATCTCATTTAAGTGGGTACTGCTTCTACCTATTTCCATAGGTGGGTGGTTTGACTGGAACACTGGGAGGTTAAGTGAGTAGTTTAGGGTCACACAGGAGTATGTGAATGTAGCAGGGTTTAAATTTGTGATCTTCCAATTCTCATTATAGATTAAGGGATCACTCTCAACTAATCAGAGTGCTCCTTTACCTGCACGTGCGATATTCTTATTCTGCCAAGAGTGCCTGATGCACAGCTGTCCTGGAAAAGGCATGTTCCAGTAAGGTTTCTAAAAATATTTAATATATTATTGATTGAGCTTGAGCAATAAGATATTAATACAGGCGATGAGATCAATCCTAGCATTGTTAGAGTAGTTTCACTTACATTTTTAGGATGTCAGAACTGCTCAGCTTTGGTATGCGATTCTCATACCCTAAGAATGCACATGACACCACTCTTAGAATTGTAACAGTGGTCTTGTTGCCCATATTAACATACAAAAGTGTTCTAACTATTAAACCACATAGCCTTCTCTGCTAGGGGAGAGGGAAGGGAGATGGAAAGCAATTTCCTGTTGTCAATATATTTTGCTTACAATTTTTTCACCCGGAGAGCCTAACTGGCATGGGATAAAGTAGGAGGGAGGGCGATTCAGAGGAAACGTGAGGAAGAATGTCTTCACAGAAAGAGTGGTGGATAAGTGGAACACCCTGCCAGAGGAAGTGGTGTGGGCCTGAAACAATCACCGGATTTAAGAGTGCATGGATAGATATAAGGAATTCTGGAGGTTAGGGTAAGGCAACAGACTTCTAGAAAACATAAAGGGAACTTACGAGCTCAAATGGCAGACTGGTGGGCTATAGGCCTTTATATGCTGACAGCATTTATATATCTATGTATATATGTAACTGAGCTAAAGCATTTTGTTTTCATGTGGGGTCCTGCTTTTACCCATATGTATAATGCATTCATCCAAAATACTCCAACTGAGATAAAATATTTCCAATTTCATTGAGTCCTGCTGTTATCTACTGTTACAATGTATTTACCCAGAGTAGCTCAGCTGAGATACTACATCTCATTTTCAGTGGGTTCTGCTTCTACCCATTTCCATAACTGGGTGAAGTGGAGCACTGGGAGGTTAAATGGGTTTCTTTGTGTCACACATTAAGTATTTAATAAAGAAGGTCAAACCAATTACTGCGATCCAACAGCTACTGTGTAGTGCCTGCCTACACATATTTAAATTATATCCTTTAAATGTACAATTTCACTTCATTTCATTTTCTCTAGTTCAAGCGACTAGACTTGTAGGGTCATGGGAGGGCGAGAGGAAAGGATACGAGGAGTGGGGGAGTCAATCCAGTAGCTTAGCTGTGGACCCTGCAATATGAGCAGACTAGACAGACCAAATGGCCTTATTCTGCTGGCTTCTTTGTATGTTTGTACTTTGTAAGAGACATTAAAATTGTACTAGAAAAGGAAACTTTAAACATAATACTGTAGCATACAAAATGGTAGTCAAAACACAATTACACATACATGAAAGTCCCAAAGGAAAATGAAACATGAATGTATACACTTTAATCATCTTCAAGTATTAAGGGTTCTACTAGATCTGAGGGCCATGAAATACAATATTTTATTTCACACACAACTTTAAATTGCTTAAAATAGTGTACTGATAATAACAGTATCTCATGTATCATAATTTTTTATTTTGTATACTTTATTAAAATGTTTAAATAAGAGTACAAATGTCACAACAGAATCAAAGAGCCAGCAATCATAGACAGAAGAGTCTGAAGTGGAAATACCCCAAATACAAACCCTCCCTCCCAACAACCCACAAAGCCCAACCCCTACCCTCGCTCTGTGATCCTACTACCTTCAAGGAGCCCAGGCAAGACAGAGGTAATTGACAATTCATCCACTCACAGGGCAAGAAAATCTAGTTATGGTCATGCAGAATCATTGGAGTCTCCAAGAGTCAAAAGGATATAAAGAGACCCCAGATTCGGAAAACTGTTGAGGTCTCTTCTGCATGGAGGTTGTTCCAGCAGAAGGGCCAATAAAATCTCCTGGTGCCATTCAACATAGGATGGAGGGGTGACCTCCTTCCAGTGTCAAAGAATGACAAGCTTGGCCACCAGAGAGACCATAGATAAGGAGCTTTTCGAACATTAGTGTGTCAGGTGGAAAATACCTAGTAAGCAACTCATGGGAGTGAAAAGCTCGCCCCAAACCCAAAAAGAGGATCTAAGACTGTTTGAGGGAGCCCCAAAAGGGCTGAATCCTATGACACTCCCATAACATGTGATGGAGGAAACTAGTGGTCTCTTGGCAATGGAAACAAAGTGAAGAAGGTAGTTTGCCCATCCTGTGTAATTGTTGAGGGTAAAATATAGATTATGCAGAATATTAAATTTGATGAGCCGCAACTGGTCTTGTTTTATGTATTTACTGTATATAAGTTTAGCCAGGAGGCCTTCCAATACACCTTGTCCTCTGATAACTGGAGTGTGTGTACCCAGTAATAACATACCCCAGTGAATAAGTGTGGGTCTATAGACTGAAGAAGCCAGTAAAGGCTGACACTGCGTGAGGCTGTGCTCCTACTGAAGAAAGGAGTCCACCCTCCGTTGTGTTAGGTACCAGGGTTTAGGGCCCATAAAGGCTTCCACTGCTTTACCCTGCAAGAATTAAAAATCTTTACCAAAGCCGGCTCATCAGCACAGTGGTTGGATTTCTGCTTGCCGGGCGACCCGGGTTCGGGAACAGACTCAGGTCGCTGGAGAGTCAGGCCAGGGGAGAAGGCTTGAGCGCCCATGATGGCTCGCTCTGGGGGAAGGGAGGACGTGGCTCACTGTCTGCTGACCCCTGGTGGAGGCTGGAGAGCAACAACTCAAGTGAGCCCCATCAGGCAAGGAGGCATGATGAACGCCGGCTTTGCCTAGACCTGGCATGCCACGCCCCGGGAGAAAAGCGGAAAAGCTGCCTCCCGGTCTGCCAGATGATGGCTGCTGGCTCCCTGCCATCTCAGATGCCCGATGCCCCGAATCCACCTCAGCAGTGCCTGGGGACTGATCATAGAGGGCTGGTATCCCTCCTGGTGCCTTTCCCCTCAGAGGAGAGGGACCCATCCGACTAAGGTTACGCCGGGTCACCCCTGGATTGGCTGCGATCTGAGGTGAGTAGGAAGGGGTCGGGTGAGGAGGTTGGGGAATCATGTGCAGTCGGAAGGAGAGGCAGGCCAGGGCAAGTAAGGTGAGGAAAAAACAAATTAACAAAAAATCTTTACCAGTTAAATGAAAATAGGCCTGCATGACCTGGAAGGGGAGTCCATAATTTTAAGAATAGCAGTTAATTTGCAAGTACTCAAAGAAGGGCAGAAGGCAACTGGGATGGGATGGTTGGCTATTTTGAAATGTGGATTGTTAAAAATGGGTTATGAGGCCAATGGTGTCCATGAGAGGGATAAAATGTATGCAGTTGGGCCTAAGTTTAAGAGACCACTCTAATGGAGTGGAATGAAGGGCCCAGGGGTGCAGGGAGGGCCTGAGATAAAGTAGGCAATCCAGGGAACACTTCAATTTAAGGATTAAGGCTCACTCAATGTCCAGCCAGAGGGGGTATAAACCTGAGGCCCAGTTTGATCAACCTAGTTCCCACCGAAAAATCTGCTTGCATGGTGGGCACCATAATATAGAAAACCATGGTAAGAACAAACCCCATTTAACTTGGGTACTGCTAACTTGGGGTATGCCCTGTGGATAAAAGCTGAAACTTCCACAAAAAGAATTAAAATCTGCTGCAATCTAGTAAATCATGACTTAGGAAGGTGGAAACCCAGCTGCCCCAAAGGATAGAGTAATTGGGGTAAAACATTCATATTGATCATGCAACTCTACTCCAGAAAGATATAGGAAGAGATGACCACATTTCCAAATCAGACTCGACCAGATTAAGAAGCTTGGTCAGGTTTTCTTTGTCATACTGAAAACTGAAAGGGGAGTTTAACCCCAAATATGTCAAGACCTGAGGCTCCCAAGAAAGCCCCACTTACAAGACATCCCTCCATTTCACCAGGTTATTCAGAGGAAGATCTTTGTCTTAGAAATGTTTAGTTTATAAAAAGATACTTCATAGAACTTAGAGATCTCTTGAAGTAAAGACAGAATGGAAACACTTGATCCTCCCAGAGCAACAGTAGGTCATTGGCATAGGCCAAAAGACATACTGCTGACCTGCAACTGGGATCCCTTTAAGGTCATCCAAATTGCATAATTGATGGATCAGGGCTCCAGATAAAAGCTGAATAAAGGGGAATGGGGTAACCTGCAGGGTACCCTATGGTAAGGAAAAGGGGATGAGAGATGGCCATTACACTAAATATGGGCCAATGGGGAATCGAGATAAAATTTGGACCCACATAACAAAAGTGGAGGGGACACTGAATCTAACCAAAGTGGCAAACAGATATTTCCAAGAAACATGATCTAAAGTGTTTCTGCATCCAGGGAGACCAAAACTGCAGAGAATCTGCTCTCCCTGGACATGGACATTAAATACTGAAGTTTCCTGAGATGATCACTGGAAAATCTTCCTGGCATGAAACCAACTTGCTAAAATCTTATAATGGATTCCACAACAAGGGTAAGTCGCATGGCCAGAATTTTGGAAAGGATTTTAATGCCTGAATTTAACGGGATATAGGCCGGTAACTATCTGTCAGTAAAGGATCTCTTCCAGGCTTAGGGATAAGGGTTATCAACGCCCAAAAAGATTGGTCACTAATACCCTTTTCAAACCAGAAATTGGAAACCTCCACTAGTAAGGGGCACCTCAGAAATGCAGGCTGTGTAAAAATTGTTGGTCAGCCTGTCAGGCCAGGTGCCTTGTTCTGTGGTAACTGCCGAATGGCACACTCACCTCAGCTGTGGTAATAGTGGTTCACCGAGGCCACCAATGTAGGTGGCAAGGAAGAAAGGGGAACAGACTCTAAGAATGCCATAATAGCTTCAGGGATGGTATCAGAGGTCGGGTCCACAGAATATAAAGATGTATAATAATTAAAAATAAGGGCCATCTCTTTTGGGTCGGTAACAACTTGGACATCTGGATGAGGCCGTATTCCAGGAATGAACTTAGACATTTCAACCTGTTGCAACTGAAGCACCAAGAGCTTCTCAGTCTTCCTCGCATCTAAATATTTAATCTTGGTGCAGTGGAGAGTCAGTTCAGCTATCTGGGCCAATACCTCTACATGTTGGGCTCTAAGAGAATTTAATTTAAGCCATTCCTCCACTGTTGAGGTATGGGATAGAGAACCCTCAAGCTGACAAATATCTCTAAGAAGGAGGTCCAGCTTAGCTTTACCGCCTTAGCCCTAGCCATGGAGAGTCGAATACACTCTCCTCGAGCGAGCATTTAAGAGCCGCCCACAGAATATCTATCTATCCCACTGAACCTTTATTTTGCTCTACAAAATAAGAGAAATAAACTATTGAATATGGGAAAGAGAGTCGGGGTCTGTAAAAGTTGCATGTTGAGGTGACATAAAGTATCTTGACGAGGGTCAGTACTCCAAGAATAACAGACACCCACAGAGGCATGGTCAGAAAGGACCATTGGATAAATATCTGCAGTCAGTACACCAGGTAAACAGAGTGAGTGGACCAAAAAAATCAATCCTTGAAAAGGTCTTATGGGGAAGGGAATAAAAAGAAAATTGTGGGACTGAGGGGTTAAGGACTTGCCAACATCGATCAAACCAACCCCATCCATGAGCTCACGGAGTGTTCACGTATAGAGAAAGACCAATGGATTTGGCATCTGATTGATCTAGGTCACAATATTCCAGTCCCCCAACAGTATTGGAGAGGAGGAACATGAGGCAAGGAGTGGAATAAACTGAGTAAAGAAATGGGGAGAATCAGTGTCCAGACCATATATGGATTCCATCACTATGGGTGTAAGCCAGTCACCCCTGATAATAATGTAACATCCCACTGGGTCCCAAAGCTCCTAAATGAGCTGAAATGGTATGGATCTCGCAATTAGGATTATGACCCCCTCGCTTGGAAGAGATGCCTGCCCCAAAACCTGACCTACCCATTCCTTCTTATGAAATTAATCTCCTCCTCGAGAAGGTGAGATTCTTGTAGGCAGGCTACACCTGCACCAAGTTGCTTAAGGTGACGCAATATCATGGCACGTTTCCACCTGTTCTGAGCTCCTTTCACATTCCGCTAACAAAGGTAAATGGTCCACCATAATATCTGCATGATATAAAATGTAACTAGGAAATCAAGAGGACCACACCCTGTCCAGCAAACAAGACAAAAATAAAAGAACAAGATCTCAGATGAGAGCCCATATACCCTTGCCAACACTCCTCTACCCTCCAAAAAATAAACCCCCAATAAAACCAAAATGGAAACTTAGCACAGAACCTTAACAAACAACAAGAACCAACAATTACCCTCTGTCCTAATGACAGACCCTCCAACATGAGCCCACCCATGATGATTAAACACTCTTACCACCCAAGACCCTCCCCACCTTCTCAACTATTAGCATAAGGAAAATTATGAAAAGGAACTAACCAACTCATTGATGGATTATAATTAAATAACAGGAGGCCAAAGTGGCTCACACAGTGCTAGTCCCAAAATGAAACATTAATAATCTTAGTTTAAAATTAAAGTAGCATCATAAAGTGAAAATAAGTGCCCCAGTTAGGAACCATGCCACAAGGTAGTAAGTAAAATTAATACTAAATTATATATGAACTTTTAACCTGGTCGGAGTGAACCCAACAATAATGGACAGAACTGGATCATCCCCAACAAGTTACATAAAATAAAGAGAACACTAAAATAGTACAATAAGGCTGCAAAAAATATACCATAGTTATATAGTCTAAGAAAAAGAAAAGCAGCCTAATCGTGAGCAAATCCAGTAAAAACACAGGGTATAAAAAAGATACAGAACAAATATATATGTCACCCAGAGAGACAGGAAAGTAGGTAGGACAACATCCAAATAATATTTCAACATTATAACAAAGTCAGCATAGCTGCCCATGCAAATAATTCTCGAGTGCACACACCACCAGGCAGCCAGGCGCCAATCAAACAGTTCAAGTTAGTCCGATGTGAAAAGGCAAACAGGGATGTGTTCATTTTATAAAGTTCCAATAGAGAAGGAAGAAGAAACTCCAAGCAGTTAATAGGGTCCAGTAGGCTAGGAACATCAAGAAAAGAACAAAGCACCTTCCTTGAAAATGCCGTATGGTACCGATGCATCTGAGCATTGATCAAAAGACCTCCTTGCCGAGAGTATTGCCATGGAGGACAAGGTAATAAAGGAGCATCTCAAAATGTCCATGGAGCACACCTCAAATCCATTAGGCCCCAGAAGAAAGGAACACCAGGATCAAAAAGCGGTGAGCTCCAGGATGTATTGAGGGAGATAAATAGAAGTAATCCAATAGATCCACCATAATGCAAACAAGTGAAAACATTTTCCCAAACAGTAAAGCTTGAACCCACAGTTTAGAGTACAACAGTAGGCACACTCGGGTGGAGGGGAAACTTCACTTAAATAGATCAGGAAACAGTTTTTGAGATCAGTAACAGCTTGTTCGAGTATCCATGGAGTGCCGCTTTGCCTTCATACTGTACTTGTAGAACTGCAAGGTATCAAACCCTGGAAGGTTTACCCACGGCAATAAGCTTTGAGACAAGCGGGTGCAATGCAGACTGTTTTGCCGGAACAGTCTGAGGCAAATCTTGAGCGATGCTTAAAAGATGGCCTTCCCATAACAATTCTTTTGAGCTCCTGTTTTTGACAAAATATGTTTGTCCAAAAAGTTTAACAGGCAAACAATAAATGGCCTAGGAGGAGAGCCTGGGGCGGTGGCAGGCATAAGGAGCGATGAGCCCTCTCCACAATATAGATTGGCCCATTAGGAGAGGGGTCCCACCTGATCACAGAGCTTCTGCACAAATAAAACCGGTTGGAACCTTCTTCTTCTTTCTCCGATGAGCCAAAAGAACCAAATTGTTATGTCTGCTTCTCCTTCAAGGTCTTCAAGCTTTTCTTCTACCTTGTAAAGCTTCTGGCAAAGGGAGGAGACCTCAGGATCTATTTTGCCCTTCCAGTTCTCCACAGAGGAAATGTGTGCTTCAGAGTCAGAAACCTCTGTTGTAAAGTATCAACGGAGGACTGGAGCCATTGTAACCCATCAGTGAGAGCCATAACCACAGCTTGAAGAGGCTCCATCACTTCAAGGAATCCCTCCTCTGTTAAGGCTGCCCTGTTGCAGCTTGCTTGGTATGAGTAGCAGCCTGCTGTTTGGAGCGCTTGATGTCTTCTCCCACTCAGGCGCCTGGAGTGGAGTTTTCATCTCTGCATCCATTGTTCACCAAAGAAACTTCACTACTGGCAACAGCAGAGGTTCTACCAGCTGACAGAAATAGGAGTTGCTGAAGAAAAAGGGCCAAAAGGTAAGAAAATATGAAATTAAATGGTAGCAGTGGAGGGGAAGCAAGTAGAAGATGCACGCTGTTAGGCAGCCACCACGTGATCCTTGTGTATCATAAATGTTAAGAATAATTGCAGTTGTCTAAAAACAAGATCATGGTCTTAATTTTCAAAATGGGGAGAACACCACAAGCCCCAGGTGTGCTAAAGATATGGTGCACCGGGACTTGCAGCATTCTCCTGGTCAGTGATTGGGATTTTGATCCCTTGTGGCAGTTTCCACAGGTTAGACCAACTTTTTCTGCTCTACTTTGCAGCAATCCTGGGGATTCATTTTATGATGCATGCACCAAAGATTCAGAATCAGCCACCATACATCGAGTAAACTGCCACCCCAATCCGACCTACCCAAATCAGGTGCAGTTGCAGCAAAGGGGATTGGCCTATCTATGTCAATTATGGGTTGATGCAGGACTTGACACAAGGCCTGCATCACTTTTTAAAACTGAACCTGCTTCTAAAATAACTCTAATATTGTACAAAAAAATCAGCAAGCAATTTTTTTTTTCTTAAAATACCACTTAGCAAATATATATTTTTGAAATTTATTCTTTATGCCCCTGATTCTCTGGGCCAGTCCTCTGACTAGGAGCCACTGGGCCATCCTCAGTCCCCACCTACCCGCCCCTGCAGCCAGCCCCACAGAGCCTCAGTTTACCATCCAGGCAGAGGTAAGGGGTAGAGAGATGCTATACCCCTGGCTGTGCACCTTGTTGGGCGGCTTGTGGTGGTGGCTAGGACTACCTGGATTTATTGGTTTCCACCTGAGACCAGCACCAGGGTCAAGCTTTTTGTTCCTGGTGCCAGTAATTCCTCTTGTAGTGGCAGCATGCACACAGGAGACCAGTGTGTATGCACATCTTCCCTGGCTGCTGTAACCTCCTACCATTATGTTGGCATTCTCAGATGCACTGCCACCCATGGTCACCCAGGTGGCAGTCTTGCAATGTGAATGGCACCTCCGGAGAAGGAGAACAGTCCATGGGATGCTCAATCCTTCTCCTTTGGCAGGTCCTCCAACAGCACAGGCTTGTTCCCCAACTTGGTCATTGGCGTGCAAGCAGTAGCTCTATCGCTGTGCTGGTGTGCCGGCTCCACTTAGCAAATATAAAAATAAATTACAAAAGTAAACTTTCAGCAGCAGTGGGGGAGGCAACACACAAAACTGTTGCACATAATTCAAATCCTCCTGGACAGGAAATCATAGGCATTTATTGTGACAGGTGAAACTACACTACAGAGACTAAATCAGAACCAAATGATTATATACACTGTATATAAAATACTGGCACGGTCGCAAGTACTATAGTTAGATGAGACTGCACTTCTATGTTAAAATCCAAGCTTTGAAGGTTAATAACTTTGGAGCTGTTCAATGGATTTACATGACATTTATCAGACATGATCTCTAGGGTAGGTCTCTTAACCTGCCAAATTCAATGGACATCCGTCAGGTGGTTTCTGAGATATAAAGTGCTGAAAAAACAGTAAAATCAGGTTTTTTTTACATTTCTTTCTACAGTTGGCTGTCAGAAATGCCTTTCATATTGTGGGCTGAAATGTTTAGGGTGGAAAGCCCTTGGGTCACAGATGTGCCTTTTGAAGGTTTGGTAAAAAATATTACTCCGCTCAAAAATTATTTAAATTTTTAATTTCCCATTATTTCCTATGGCAAAATTGTGTTTAGCACAAAAGTAAGATTTGCGCAAATTAGGGCAAAATGCAAAATCTGACTTTCACATAGTTAAGGTGCAAAATAAGACTTTCGTAAGTGTCCTGGTGTGAAAATCTGACTTTCGTAAGTTTTTTGTTTTATTCAGAATCTTGCATGGAAATTTGCATAATTTTGATGCAGGATCCTGGGCCCCCAAATTCCTACTTTTGGTACCAACATCAGGAGCCCAATCCCGTGTTGGTGTGTATCACCCCTGACTATTGTGGCACACTGGGAGCCCACCCCAGTGTGCCCAGATTGTATTTAAAAATATTTCCAACACCGGGATGCCCACTCCAGCGCCAGATGTCCTTAGCTCACTTACATTGCCTATGGGGTGCCCAATCCTCCTGTAGGCATCATGTATCTCCCTCCCCAACTCATCTGGTGCACTGGGAGCCCACCCCAGTGTGCCCAGATAAATGAAAATGATTTTAAACTTGCTGACACCAGGAGGCCCACTCCTGTTGTTGGCTGCCCCCCAGCCTAGTTTCATTGCCAACATGGGTGCCCAATCCCCCTGTTGGCATCATGTATAGCCCCCCCACACAACCTCATGTGGCACACTGGGAGCCCACCCCAATGTTCCCAAATTGATGTTTTTTTTAAATCTTTCTGACTATGGGATGCCCACTCCTGGTGTGGATGTCTTCCCAACCCACTTCCATTGCCAATGGGGTGCCCAATTCCCTGTTAGCATCATATATGGCCCTCCAAAACTCATGTGGCACACTGGCAGCCCACCCCAGTGTGCCCCAATTTTTTTTACAGTTAAACCTGTAAATGAAGAAAACATCCCCAAAATCTTTTATTTTAAACATTGTAAAAGAAAACAGTCCCTCGCCTCCCCTCCCCATCCTCACCCTCACCCTCACCCTCCCTGCACACCCACCTCCCTGCACCCTCACCCATACTTACTCTTCGGAGGTTGGGATTGGTGATCTTCTCGATTAGGGACATGTTTGCACTCTTCAAAGTTGAACTGCGATCTGAGGAATCAAGGTAAGACGTATAATGGGAGTCAATGGGGGCTTTCAATTTATGTTGATTCTCAGCCAATTTTAGTATTTGCACCAGATTTTCAACATGGGGTTCTGAACCCACCTCATGAACACTGGCACTGTCATTTTGTTTCTTGGTCCAGAAAGGAAATTTCATGGTCACTGCTTGGAATAACCTTTTGGGATTGATTCACAAAATGACAGTGCCACTGTTCATGAGGTGGGGTCCCAACAAGTCCATGTTCAAATCTGGTGAAAATTCCCAAATGATCATAGAGTGTGCATTGTGCAGTTTCTATGCACACTTGTAACGCTACAGTTTTTTAATATTGTCACTCAGATTATCATCATTGCCATTTCTTCACATTGCTGTATGAACAGTAAAGCTGTCATTTTGCACATTCTGTGGCGCAGAATGGCACAGTCGCTATCGAAATAAACTTTTGGGATTGATTAACAAAATCACAGTTGCACTGTTGATGAGGGATGTCCCAAAATGCTGATGTTGAAAATTTGGCAAAAAATTCCAGAGAAAGTGACTGCATTACAAAGCGTGCCACAGTTTCTCGCACACTCGTAACTTTGCCAATTTTTCCTATTTTCACTCCAGATTTTAACACTGCCATTTTTCACACCACCTCATGAACAGTACAGCTGTCATTTTAAAATCCACTAAAATGTTTTCCACAACTGTGGCACAAAAACAGTGTTACTGTTGTGCGGGAATTACATTTGACAGGGATTTGAAAGTTTGCTACACTGGGTACATGTGGTGAAGTGCTAAGAAGGTTAGGTTGAACATTTGTGGTGAAAATAATTTCAGATGGCACAGTTATGACTGTTTGTTGCTAACTCTCTATGCCTGCTGGTAACATTAAATGGGAAGCACAGGGGCCAGAGACCCTGTGTTTCCATAGCTACATATATGTGCATCTATGGAGGGACCCTGCACTCCCACCATGACACATGGACACTGTTATACTATGTGGATTAAGGGATGGGAGCACTGGGTCCCACAGTAAAATAAGGATATAATTATACTATCTGAAAAGAAGAGAATTCTTTGCAAAACTCCATTAATGCATCAGTTAGGGTAGATTCCACAGTGACAAAAGCAGAGAAATGAGGCATTGGGGTTTCCAACCCTAATGCCCTACCCCAGCGTTCCACCCTGCCACCCTACCCCATCTCCCAACCCTTCACACACTAACAGGCATTGGGGTGTGCCATTGAGTCATCAGGCCTCTCACACATTGTCCTATACTGTAGCGTGTAAGGTTGTTTACACGTGAATGGGGTGAGAGCTGGCCTAATGACGAATGGCACACCCCAATGTATAAGGTGTGGAGGGTGGGGATAGGGGTAGGGTGGTAGGGATGGGAATCCTGGGTGGGACATTAGGGTTAGAAATCCTAGTGCCTCATTTTCCTGCATTTGTCACTGTGGTATTCTCCTAACTGATGCATTAAAGGAGTGTTTTGCAAAGTATATATATATATATATTAACATATACATACATACATATACTGTATATATATAATGGGGCACAGTCATGCATCTTAATAACTTCACAACCGTTCAAGCAATTTGCATGGCATTTGCATGCACTATGAGTGACTAAAGATCTCTCAATGTGGCAAGTTTTGTTATGGTCAGATTTCTGTGTGTGGAGACACAAAGGTCACAAATGTAAAATTACCATTTTAGTTAAATTATTTGTCATGCCACTGCACAAAATGGTGTGGAATTTTGGGCTGAAATTTTTAGGGTAGAAAGGTATTGGAACACAGATGTGCCTTTTAAAATTTGGTGAAAAGTATTAATCTGTTCCAAAGTTATTAACTTTCAAAATTTCCCATTATTTCCTATGGGACCAGTTAGATGTCCCACTCAAAAAGGATTCTTTATCACAAATGCGGAATCCTTTTTTCGCAAAATCGTGATCTTTTGCTGCATGTGAAGAATCTTTTCCATGCTGCCACCATCTTGTTTTCAGTTAGTGGTGACAACAGACTTAAATAACTAAAAATACATGGATTTGTATATGACAATAGTTGTGTTTACCTAATTAGGGCCCCTATAATCAGATTCTGGGAACTTTTTCGATACCTTACTTATAAATGTGTTATTTTAATATGCTGAAATCCTTTTTCTCAAATTTATAAAAAGAATTGCAAAACAGGATCCTTTTTGCAATTTGTGAAAAAAGGAGGTTTTTTTTTGCAATTTGCAAAATAAGGAACTGCAGAAAAAAATATTTTTGCAATTTGTGAAAAGGAATTTAAGACAGCTGTTTCTTTGTCACTCCATAGTTACCAAACAGTTTGTGATTTTGGTCTAAAATGTTCAGGGTACAAAGGCTTGCCCACAGATGTGCCTTTGCTAGTTTGGTGAAAATATATTACTTTGCTCTGGAGTTCTCTGGGTTTAAATTTTGCTTAGTTTCAGAGAATAACATTGCACTGTAAGGTGTACATAGTCGTCATTTGTCACCCACTGTGAAGAAAATGTTTGCAATTTTTCCTGAAATTTTCAAGGTACACAAAGGACTTGCCTCACCAATTTACCTTTTGCTGGTTTCATGAAAATATATTAATTTGGTGTCAAGTTACACAGGTTTCAAATGTTGCTGTGTTTTCAATTGGATAACAATCCAATGTGAGGTGTTTCCTTGGTACTACACACTACAGGATAGGAGTGCAGGCCCCACAGACAAAAATGGATACTACTACACTATCTGAAAAATTATGCATGGATGCAATTATGAACTGATGGAGAGGCACTGCACCCCACAGGTAAATAGTGATAAGATTACAGTATTTCAGAAAATATGGATGGATGGCACCAGGCGCCTCCCACACGCAAATATGAATACCATTATGGGGTGATGGGAGTGTGAGCCTATGGATGGATGGCAGTGTAGGGCTCCGAGGGTGCTGTGCCCTCAAGCAAATAAGGCTACTATTATACTATCTCAAAAATGTAGATTCATTGCAAAATACTTTGTTAATGCATCAGTTAGGGTTCCAGTGACAAAAGCTGGGAAATGTGGTGTTAGGGTTCAACCCCTAACACCCACCCTACACATAGCAATAGGGGTGAGGGGGGTGTGCCTTGGGGATGTCAAACCTAATGCTCATCCCATTCTCCCATACTGTGCTCATGTTGGCTTATTTATTCATGGACTGGGGTGAGCATTAGGGTGACTACCCCAAGGCACTCCCTCATCCTCTTGCTGCATGCAGAGTGGGGTAGGTATTATTGTTGGAAACCCTAAAACCACATTTCCCAACGTTTGTTGCTGGAACCTAACTGATGCATTAACAAAGCTTTTGCAATGAATAAATCTCTCTCTCTCTCTCTCTCTCTCTATATATATATATATATATATATATATATATCTACACACATACATATATATCTCTCTTAGAGGCAAAAACTCCATTTAATGCATCAGTTAGGGTTGTTCCACAGTGACAAAATGAGGAAATTCAGTGTTGGGTTGAAATCCCCTTGGACCCATCAGCCCACCCCAACCGGCATCAGGGTGCATGTTGGATTGTGCCTAACTCTCACCCATCACATGTGTAAAGAAGCTGAGAAATAGGAGAATGAGAGAGAGTTAGGACCGATTACCCCAGCGCACATCCCGATGCCGATTGGGGGTGAGCTGGAGGGGTCAAGGGGGCTTTCAACCCTAAGACTGAATTTCTCACTTTTGTCACTGTGGAACAACCCTAACTGATGCATTAAATGGATTTTTTGCCACTAATTCCCTTCTTTTGAGAATGATGATGAGAAATAGTGAATGTAATGCGGCGGTGGAGCTCAGGGCCCTTTGGGCCTGTGCTCCTGCCACATGATGTCTTGTGACATAGTAACAGGAACAGCAACACAAACAGAAGTGCCAACATGGCACACATGGTAAGGCAAACGTAAATGGTAAAGGAAATGTCAATCAATAGAAATGCAGGCGTAAAGTGATGTCAAGCAAGCAGTGATGCAACGGACATTGAAGCACATACAAAAATGCAACTGGTAATGCAAACAGTGATGGCAGTGGTATTTTAAATGAAAATATTAGTGTCACAGCAAAAGAATGTGAAAGGAAGAGAAACAGAAACGCTAACATAGTGCACATGTAAATGCAAACTGTAATGCGCACAGGCACGGTATTGCAATTGTAAATGCAAATGGTAAAGTTAACATGAAGAATAATGCCAAAGGAAACAGAAATGGAAACAGGAACAGAAGCGCAGTGGAAACACAAACCAAAAAGCGTATGGGCACAGTACCGCAATTGTAAACGTAAACGGTAATGGTAACAGCAACAATAACAGCAAAGGAAACAGAAATGCAAGAAAACACAAGTGCATATGGAAAGCAACCCGTAATGCACATAGGCATAGTAACGTAATTGCAAATGCAAATGATAACAGTAACAGTAACAGCAAGGAAGACGAAAACAAAAGAGAAACAGAAACGCAAATGAAAGGGCTGCTTGAAATGCAAATGGCAATGTGCACGCTGATCAAACAAAACGCAAACAGAAAAAGAGTAGGAAATGCAAATGGTAACAGTAATGAAAACACAAGCGCAAATGATAGCGTAAAGGTAACTTACATTGTGCTGTACATGTGAACGGTAACGCAAATGGGGACATAAACATAAGTAGAAACAGTAACTGTAACAGTAACGGATGTGCATACCCTGTTTTTGCCGAACAGGTGCATAGAGAAACATAGTGTTGCAAAGAATGTATGCATTGTAATGGGCATCGAGCTTAAAAGAGCACTGAAGTACTTAATTGCTAATATCTCAGCAACCGCACCACGTAGAACATTTTTTTAATTTCACAGAAATCATGATTTTCCTGGCTAGGTTTTGCTATTAGATAGCCCAAAGGGCTATGCAACTCACAACAAAATCTGTCTCGCATCGTTTTCAAGATCTGAACCCGGAAGGCACGGCATACGGCACCATGTTAGTTTATGGGGAAAATGCCAACTTCAGAGTACTGTAACTTTGCAGTGACGCAATATTTTTTCACCAACCACCAAAAGGCACATCTGTGAGATGCTGGCTGTGTTCCTTCCAAATTTCAGCCAAAGACCAAAATGTTCTTTTGCAGCAGGGTGGCAAAGAACTGCTGTCATTCTGGTCATAGTCTGAAAAGTAGTGTCATGATTTGCTGACAGCTTTGCAAACATTTGTGAAAGTGTCGTGAGTGTGACACTACTTTTCAAGAAAATTTAAAACATATTTCTAGGGTGTTTAACCCCAAAATAAAGACAGACTACCGTATACCATAATATACATTTTAGTGGCACAGTAGTGCCACCCAGTTAGGGTTGAGTAGCACTTTAAGGTTAAGGGTCAAACTTTGCACTTTAATACTTTGCAACCATTTAATGGATTTGCCTGAAATTTGGAATGCATAATCAAGAACCATACATCTTGGGATCTGCCAACCTTTGTACTGGTTGGATATATGGCTGCAGAGTTATTAAGTGTGATCTTGCGTTAGCTTCACGGTTTCTGGTATTCTATTGCTCACGCCTACAGGTGCATGCAGGTTTGGCGATCGGTCCAAAAACTTGAAATGTGGTCAGGGTCCCTGATGTGCCTTTCAAAGATTTTGTGTAAAAATATTAAACAGTTCAAAGTTATTCAAAACAAGTTCCATTATAAGTCAATGGGAAAAGATAACAAAAAGTTTGACAGTGTCGCAAATACACTTTTTGTGTCGCAAATGACCCTAGTAGTGTTGCAAATCCACCATTTTGTTTTAAGTTGGTGATCAGAAAAATGCTTGGCATTTAAAACTGGGACCATCAAGGGACACAATTCTTTTTGTGTTTACCTAGTCAAGCCCTGAGGATGCTAGGCATGTCTTTATTTTGGGGTTAAACACCCTAGAAATATGTTTTTCAAATTTCTAGAAAAAGTAGTTACCAGAAGTAGTGTAGCATTCATGACACTTTCACAAATGTTTGCAAAGCTGTCACAAATCACGACACTACTTTTTCAGACTATGGCCAAAATGACAGTAGTTTTTGCACCCTGCTGCAAAAGAACGTGTGGTCTTTTTGAGCTGAAATTTGGAGGAACGCAGCAATATCTCACAGACATGCCTTTTGGTGGTTTGGTAAAGCATATTGCACAGCTGCCAGTTACAGTACTCTGAAGTTGGCATTTTCCCCATAGACTAACATGGTGGCATCGCCTTGCATTTGAGCTCGTTCTCAAAAACTATGTGAGATACAGATTTTTGCTGCTACCAGAAACCTAGCCAGGAAAATCATGATTTTGTGAAATTTAAATTTTTTTCGTGGTGCAGTTGCTGAGATATTTGCAATTATGTACTTCCAATGCTCGTTTAAGCTTCGATGCCCATTATAATGCATACATTCTTTCTGTTTCTCTATGCAACTGTTTGGCAACATCAGGTATGCCTTCCGTTACTGTTACAGTTACTGTTTCCACTTGTGTTTATAGCCCATTGCTACTGTTCCATGTATGCCATACGTGTGCCTTCTGTTGATTGTCATTTGCACTTGTGTTTTCATTACTTACTACATTTGCGCTATAATTGCAATACTGTGCCTGTGTGCATTTTGGTTTGCATTTCCATATGCGCTTCTGTTCCTGTTTCCATTTATGTTTCCTTCGAGTTATTCTTGATGTTAACTTTACCATTTGCATTTACAATTGCGGTACCATGCTTGCGCATTACGGTTAGCGTTACTTATGTGCTTGTGTTCACATTTCCATTTCTGTTCCTTCCGTTCTTTTGCTGTGACCTTTAACATTTCCATTTAAATACCACTGCCATCACTGTTTGTTTACCAGTTGCGTTTCTGTACATGCTTCAATGTCAGTTTGCGTCACTGTTAAGCCGACGTCACTTTGCGCTTATGCTTTCTCTTAACGTTCCTTTACCATTTACATTTCTGTTACCATGTGTGCCACTGTTGGTGCTTCTGTTTGTGTTGCCATTCCTGTTACTATGTCACAAGACATCACGTGGCGAAGAACCAGAGCCACAAATACTTGCAACTCCATGGAATTACGTTCACTATTTCTCATCATCATTCTCAAAAGAAGGAAATTAGAGGCACAAAATCCATTTAGTACATTAGTTAGGGTTGTTCCTGGCGACAAAAAGTGAGGAAACTTGGTCTTAGGGTTTGAAGCCCCCTTGAACCGCTCCAGCAGTCCCCAACCAGCATCGAGTGCGTGTTGGGGTCTTCGGTCCTATCTCTCACCCCATTCTCCTATTCCTCAGCTTCTTTACATATGATGAGGTGAGAGTTAGACTGATGACCCAACGCACACCCGATGCCGGTTGGGGGGTGGCTGAGAGGTCCAGGGGGTTTCAACCCCAACACCAATTTCCTCACTTTTTCACTGTGGAACAACCCTAACTGATGCATTAAATGGAGTTTTTTACATGAATGAATATATATATATATATATATATATATATATATATATATATATACACACACACATATATATATATATATACACACACACACACACATATATTCTTTGCAAAAAGTTTATTAAGGCACCAGTTAAGGTAACAATGCCACAAAAGTAGCAAATGTGGCATTAGGTTTTCAACCTAACTCCCCACCCCATCCAAGCAGCAAAGAAAAAAACATTAGCATTTTGGGTCTCCGGAGTGTTGGGAATCAGTAGTGGGGTCTTCATTTGGGGTTGTCAAGCCTAATGCTCACCCTCCCTTATCCTGTATCCTCCTGTCTGAAAGGACAAGGTACAGCTGCATGTCAGTGCCTGAAAGTGATACACTCCTCAAAGGGAGAAGTATGTTTCACCACATGTTGCCAACACAATTTGTTGTAGCTTTCTTCATGCAGGGTCCTGTGGGCCCTGCATGAAGAAAAGGAGATCATGTATGACATTGTTTGCTTAGGGAATGGAGCAGGTATTAGGATTGACAACCCTAAGGAACATCCCACCACTGATTCACCAAGACACCAGAGACCCAAAACTCTAATGTTTTTTCTTTGCTGCTTTGGGGAGTGGGGGGTGAGCTAGGTCTGGAAACCCTAACACCACATTTTCTCACTTGTGGTGTTATGCTACCCTAAATGGTGCATTAACAAAGTTTTTGAAAATAATTTCCTTATTTTTAAGATAGTTTAATTATATCCTCAGTCACACAGAGAACAAATGCAGATGCCCTGCACCAATGGAAGACTGTCCAACTACAGAAGTGAAGGGCCCTTGATGGTCCTACTCTTCCATGCAGTGATAGATGTGAAGAATTCATTGGGCTGTGTGGTGGGCTGTGGAAGCACAGGGCCATGTGGTCACTGCACTTCTATATGGCTGCAGATACAGATGCACAGGGCAAACATTGCATCAGTCAGCCAATGCACAGGGCTCTCTGCCACCCACGGGTGGAGAAGTGCAGGGTCGTATACCAAGAGGACAGTTGTCTTCACTGTATGGTACCCAGGCCCATGCAGACTGTCACAGGCTCACCCCCTAGGTACAGCTAGATCACCTACTTCCAGAAGGCCCCCCTTGATGAACCCTGTGACTTTGACTGTCAAGAAGGAGAGCTCTTGAGGGCACTAGAGAGCATGCTCACCGAGAAGACGTGTATTATCTCGCTCTGCAAACCTCGGACATTACCACTGATAATAGTTTACAAAATTGTTATTTTCTACTCTGAAAGGATCAGCTTCAGATTCCTCTCATTGCCAGGAACAGACAGATATAAAAATTTGTAATGGGTCATTTGAATAAAGGGGTCCAGCAGTTCCAAAGTCTGCCATCAATGGAGCAGCAGGCGGCAAGGGCCCACTGAGTCAACAGGGTCGAGTGATCCACCCTGGCACTCCTCATGCTTTTGATGAAGGCTATAGATAGCAAGGTGGAGGAGCTTTTGAAACGTTTTGGGGAGCAGGACCTGAAAATCGAGGAGGCTCACTGAACAGCGACATCAGCAGAAGCTCATGCAACAAAAGCTTTAACTACAACAACTAAGTTAATTCAAGAAAATAGCCAGTTATGCTACCATTTGGAAGCTGTGGAGAATGCTCAAAGAGCCGTTAACCTTTGTCTTGTGGATTTACAGGAGAGCAGCAAAGGTTCGGATGCGACTTCCTTCCTGCAAAATTGGCTTTCAGGTGCTCTTAAGGTGGAACATGAAGCTGGAGCTGCCCCCTTAATCATAAGGGCATATTGGATCTCCTGGGTGGCACCCATTCAACCTGCTCTGCTGCGTACCATTTTGATGGTAACTCTGGGGTGTCATTTCAGGACTTTATGTTATTATTTATTATTTACTGAAAATGTTTCACCAGAAAAGGCACACTGAGCAAAAAGATGCCTGCCTCACAGTGCGACCTGGGGGTTAAGTAGAGGAGGCAGGTATACATACAGTAGTTGAACTTTACAGTAGCGCAATAAGGATAATGTACATAGTTGGGAGGCATTACATTTGAACTTGTTACATAGACAAAGCAGTACAGTGCAGCACAGGATCAGCAAGTACAGGTTATACAAATCATGGTTACCCAACGAGGTTAGAACAGTACACAAAATGATCAAGGGCATGGTATACAAAACAAGGGTACATATTGAGGCAAAGCATGAATAAGTGCTAGTTTACAGAACAGGGTAGTAATAGCAGAACTTGAGCACCAGTAGCAGAGGTTGAGCTACAGGAGATGCACCAAGTTGACAGGAAGGAATTTGGAGAGCAAGATGGGGGTGGAGAAGGAGGGTGTAGTAGCGTTAGGTGTATGGGAGGTTAGGTGAGGATGGAGGAGTGGGGCTGGAGAGCGTGGTTGATTAGGAAGGGGGAAGGGAGAAATTGAGAGTGTGAGGAGTAGGTACTAGACAGGGTGTAAGTGCGAGGGTAGTAGATAAGCGAGACAGTAGGCAACGGCCGGCTGCTGGTCAGGGCAGGGGGGAGCAGGGGAAGAGGAGCTATCGGGAGGGTGGTCAGGACAGTAGCAATTAGGTGCAAGGAAGTTAGAGAGGAAGCAGGAAAGGGAGAGTTTGGATGAAGAATGGCGGATCTGGGTGGGCAGGTCGCTCCAGAGTTTAGGGAAGAGGTAAGAGAATGCAGACTGGCTGGTGGTGGTCCTTGGTGAGGGATGAATAGTAGCCTAGCATCAGCGGACCTGAGGGCGATGGAGGGGTAGGTGGGGAGGATAGGGCAGATATGAGGCAGGGAGGGAGGAGCTGAGCCAGAAGTTAGAAGTGAATTTAGCGCTATGAATTAGACGCCAGTTACTCAGAGAAGGTAGGGACAGAGAACGATAAAGCATGCAGTGATGTGATCGAGGCGGGCATCGAGGCAAAGTGGCAGAAAGCATTGAAGAGGGGTCTAGTCTGGCTAGGGTGGTCTGTGCTGGAACTGTAAACTACATTACAGTAATCAGGGAGGGTAGAATCATTTTCTGTACAATTTCACATCTGACAGGAAGTGGGAGACTAGTCCGGTTTCTATAGAGGGCACCAAGTTTTGGGTGCAGTTTGAAATTACTTGCTACTAAAGATGGGCCAGAACTTGTACAATTTTAACTATATGGGCACAACACTACATTTATTCCTGGATCTATCCTTTGCAACCTGCTCTCCACTGAAGAAATTGACACAATGCAGACTCGCCTTCGCAGCTTGGGAGCAGTTCACTCCTCCCTAGCCAGCTCAGCTCCAAATTCATTATGGGGGCCATACTTATCAGTATGCCAACCTCAAGAGTTGGGGGGAAAATGTGAGTCCTTAGAGAGGGAATTTACAGCAACCCAACCAACAATATCAGATGACTCCGAGGAGAAGAGGAAACCTGAATAACCTGACTTTATCTCTATAAGGTGAGTGGTTTACACCAGGGACTAGAATATTGAATAAGTTGTTTATTCCTGCTTTACTGTGGTATTGTTTGCTGGGGCTGCTAAAATGTCTATGTTGGAGATTTTCATCCTTGTGGCTAAGTGGTACACACATGTAATTCTTTAAAGGCAGATGCCATGCGATACCTCCCGACTCATGTAGTGGCTGAATTTTCCTTTTCCTCAGAGGGATTTAATGCTGCCACAGTAAGTCCGATAGCATGTATACTGCATTTAAAGTTCTCATTTTTTGCCATAAGGGTTGCAGGAAGTCAGTTGTTAAAGATAAGAAATTGTCTCTGGCTATATACATTATCCGCTAATACATTGCTTTTTGCAGTATGTTCTTTAAACCTTTTGGTTAAACTTTGCAATGTATTTAGCTGTTAGATGAAAAATTTCTAGAAAGTGTTTACTGAGAGTGATAGTACCGTGGTTCTGCAAGGCTGAGGGGTGCACTACCTTTCTTTTACTATTAAAATGTTTGAATTGGTATCATATCAACTTGCTGGTTAAATTCAGCCTTTTATGGATTACTTTTGAAGAGATCACCATCTTTGTGAGGTGCAGCCATTTGGTCTACACCCTTATTGCTTTGTTTGAATTACCCCTCCTCCTTAAATCAAACTGTTTAGGCTATTTATTTTCTGTATTCCTTTGAGTGGCTCCGGATCATAAGTGATATATGCCTGGTAGGATGTATTATCTGATGCTTGTTGTTTTAAGTTAAAACAATAAAATACTTAGTATAAAAAAGAAGGCACTCCCTCCTTCTATCCAATGAGCCTTCTTTCTAAAATTTGGTAGTTAGTAGTCAAGCGGTCCTACTAAAATAAGGCATCAGTCTGACAAAACCTTTCCCTTAAAATGTTATACCACACAAATTAGACCCATGCAGGGTTGATAAACAATCATACAAAGTTTACTTAAAGAAAGAAAACACATTAAAATATTGTACACAATTTAGGGTATTGAGTTGCAGACAACAATGTTAAAAAAATACGGAATTGAACAAAAACCTACACTATGAATGTTAAAATTTTCTACCTTATTGATGTTTGGAGTAAAAGGTATGAAAAGTCAAAATCCTCAAGTTTTCTGAAAAAATTCTTAAAAAGTTCAACAAGGTGATAAGTCAGTGTCTGAATTTTCTTCCTCAGCAAAATTCAGGGTTTTTCAGAGAAAGCTCCTTCCCAAGAGGTTTCCTCTCCTTCTTCAGTGCAGCAAAGTTCTCCTCACTAATCCGTAGTTCTTTTCAGCAAAACTATCCAATGCTAACACTTGGCAAAAATATACCAAAAAGCACTGCTTTCTGACTATATTCCTTTTATGTTGGCTTGCATGCTTACGCAAGTCAACATCTTGGGAGAGTGCAGATTTGGGCGCTGCTGCTGTTGGGCAAATGCAGGGCACGCATCAGTAGGTGCGTCCCTCATTCCCCAATCAGCCTGCATGCCGGCACCACACCATGCATGCTAATGCTAGTGAGCACATCTAAGGAAAGGTCCGCTGCAATCCGAGCAAAGCTAGTCAGGCGAGCGGGCCCTTCCTGTGTACTGCTACATTAGCAGCATGGCGGCGGCTACCCAACGGCCGACTTCGGGTGCCCAATTTCCCCAGGAGGCTTTGTGTCAAGAGAAATTTGCTGACGGGAGCCCACCCCATCGGCATACAGCAGTCCCTCCCATTTCTTATATGTCGAGGGGGTCCAATCCTCAGCTCTTGCCTCCCCTAGCTGTCATTGTGTGCTGATGGGATTGTCCAATCCCGTCGGCATAACTTTATCCCCATTGTCTGCCGATGAGGGCCCCAATCCTCGCCGGGCTATGGCAACCCCCCAAAACAGTTAGGTGGCATGCTGGGAGCCCACCACAGTGTGCCAAGTTCCTGAAAAGAAAAACTGTCCGTGATATTCGGTTTTTTTTCACCCTGTAACAAAAAATGGTCCCTTGCAGTCTTCCTGCCCCCCACCCACCCACCCACTGGGCGCACCCTGCCTCCCCACACCCCACCCCATACCTTCTACCTCCGAGTCCCGCGGACGTATCTTCGTGGACCAGGAACATGTCTGCACTCTTCAAAGCCGACCGCGAACTGAGGAAATGCCAAGCTGTATAATGGAATGAATAGGGTTTTCAACTTTGCTGCATATCTCCGGCATTTGTTGGATTTTGGCACCAAATTTTCTACATGGGGTTTTGGACCCCTCCTCATGAATTCTATCACTGTCATGGTGTTAATCAGCCTTGACAGGTGATTTCGCAGTCACTGCACGAGATCACCTTTCGGGACCAATTAATGAAATGACAGTGCAAGTGTTCATGAGGTGGCCTCTCAAAAGCCTATGTTCCAAATTTGGTGAAAAAATCCAACGAATGCCTGTTTTATGAGCCGCAGTATTGCGAAAGTTGCTACGCAGGCTTGTAACTGCATTCGCATATTTTAATGCCAGATTTTCAGCATTGTCATTTTGTACCCTCCTTATGACAGTACAGCTGTCATTTTCCACATCCTGCCTGAAATGTGTTTCGCACTTCCGCGCATTAGCGCAGTCACTGTGGGACATCAGTGTTTTGGCCACATTATGAAAATGACAGTGACACAGTTCATGAGCAGAGGTCCTAAAATGCCTATGTTGAAAATTTGGTGATGATACTCCATAAAATAACTGTGTTATGGCGTGCGTTGGCAGATTGCACGCACACTCATACTCGTCGTGCATTTGTGATATTTTCACTCTGGATTTTCATCATTGCAATTTTTCCACACCTCTTGAAGAACAGTACAGCTGCCATTTCACGTATCCTGCCCAAAATGTGTTTCCGCACTTCAGAGAATAGCATGGTCACTGTGCTAAATCATTTCTTGGGACACTTTGAGGAATAACAGTGACACTGTACATGAGCAGAGGTGCTAAAATGCCTATGTTGAAAATTTGGTGCCGAACGCCCATAAATGGCAGTGTTCCAAGCGCGTTGCATACTTCCCACGCACCTTGTAACTTTGGAAGACCCCAATGCACACTGTGACACTTGTCAGTGTCTGCAGGATAAGGAGAGGTGAAATGGCATGAGCACTATGGCCAGCATCAAAGGGACACCCCAATGCCTGTCAGTCTCTGCAGCATGGGGTGGATTGCATCAGTTCAATACTTCACTGCCATTCCTATTATGCATCTCTCTAACTCCTGCACTACCAATGCCAATGCCAGCAAGCCAACATTCGGCATTGACAAATGCTTGTTTATACCTCAAGTGATGCCATTCCAGCCTACCCTTTGATTAGTCAGCTGTTTAGGCTGGGATGTTTAGCAGTTCACCCTTTTCCTGGACGGTCTCTTTACTCCACCCTAGTTTCTCCAGAGTACAAAATACCAGAAAATCCTTCAAATTGTGGTCTCTGTCCACCATCCTAGCCTTCCCCGCTGTGGTCTAAGGAGCTTAGTTTAGCATGTTGACCCCTGCTGAACAGTTTCTGTAAAATACATTTCTGCCCTTTGTTCTCAGGAAACCCACAACATATATTACAAAAGGACCCCAGAATCCATCACCATTATTCTGGTTGTGAGGTCTGAACATTCAAACACAAATGAAGTTTTAAAGGATGCATTTAAGCCAGTTCCTGGCTTCCAGTCATTTGATATGCAGACCTGTCTGAGGGCTACTTTCAGCACTCAGTTGAAAGAAATATTTGATATTTTCTTTTCCCCATAGGATTCTTAAAGGGCCAGTGGCTTAATTCTGAAACACCACCCATGTATATATATCATATCTGAACAGCATAAATATATGGGGCTATCTCATCAGACAGGCAACCCTGCACTTTTCATTCCCTGGCTGGGGTTGGTGTTGCATAACAGAACCATTCTCCCACACTTACCCTATCCAGATGGGTCATTGAGCTCACACCCAAACTCAGTTCACTGGCATTACATTACAAAGCATACCTGTTGGGGGCAAGACTAGCACTACACTCAAAGTGTGCTAACAATTATATACTTTTAAATTTTGACCCCATTTTTAAAATACTCATTTTATGATTCACTTTAGACATGGCACATACCATTTACAGTATATTGGCTGAAATGTCATTTTGCACCAAAAGTACGATAATACGTTTCGTCAGGATTAAAAAAATGACACATGTCATGGTTATGAGGTGGAGTGGAAAAATAAAAATATTGAAAATTAGTGACGTTATGAGTAAATGTTGAAATATTGCAACATTCACTCATTAAGTGGATATTTTGCCATATTTGTTCACCACATTTTCAGCATAGCCTCCTTATTACCCAACCTCAGGAACCCAGTAGGTGAAAGTTTTCAAATCCTTGCCAAACTTTCATTCCATACCAGTTAATTGTCATTCTGCACCACAGATGTGAAACATATTGTGGCCAGGATTTGAAAAATGATAGCTGTCACATTTATGAGGTAGTGTGAAAAAATGGTTATGTTGAAAATTTGGGGTCAAAATATTTAAAATTACTGAAGTTGGGCTGGCTCAGTGGCTTGGAGGGCTGAGACATCCTGCCTTACCTCCTGCCATGCCAGTGACCTTGGTTTGTAGTGCAAGCGGCCACTGGGGTCAGCAAGGGGAGGAGGAGGATCAAGCATCCCAAGGACAGCTCTCCTTCTCTGAGGAGGGGATCAGTGATCGGTGCTTGCCTGGCCCCTAGTGGAGGCTTGGGGCTGGCACACCATGCTGTACAAGTAGGACGAGGCAGAACAGATGCATGGGTGCCATGCATGGGAGCATGCACAATACCACCACTGGCATTATTGCATGCCCTTCCTCTGGGAGAAAAGGGAAACATCTCCAATGGCTGGATGAAGGAGGGGCTTACAGGTCCCACTCTCCAACCAGCTGGGGTGCTGACCAGAACTGGATCCGGTCTTTGCTGGGGACCTTGGGACCCCGGTGACCCTGTCAGTGTGGGCAAGCCCTGGGAGAAGATGGTCAGTGAAGCCCAGAGGATATCAGGGGACAGGACTAGGGCACCATTCAAAAGAAGGGCCATCAGAGAGGGAGAAACAGAGCAGCAAAAAAAAAAAATTACTAAAGTTATGAGAAGCACATAAAATTTCAATGTGCACATAACTTTGCTATTTTTATTTTAACCCCATATTTTCAACTTAACTTTCTAATGTTCCCATGTCATGAACAAGGGCTGTGAAATTCCACCACCATTGGTCATGAGGTGAGGTTCCAAAAGGCTATGTTGAAAATTTGGGGTCAAAATATAAAACTGACAAAGGTGTGCATCAAAGTTCAAAACCCCATTGAAATACATTGAATTGCACTTATCTTAGTTTTTCATATTGCAGTCAGTGGTTCGAGCAGCAAGATGCATCTCCAATCGGAGTGCATCTACACCATAAGACTTGTTCAGGTCAGTAAGGGTATAGGGGCTGGAGGTGTGGGTGGTGTGTGCTGAGTGGAGGTCAGGTTGGGGGTCAGATCAGCGAGGGTCCATTTTCTTTTTACAGACATAAAAAAAAAAATCATTGAGGGAGTTTCTTTATTTCAACTGAGCTTCCAGCACTGGCATTGGGCATCTAGACAGATAGATATACAGACAGAGAAAAAGAAGGAGACTGAAACAGACAAAACCAGGGATTTGTGGTTCACTGCTGTCATAGCAGCCCACAGCACATCTCCATTTGTGGCTCCAGATGTCAAGAAAGTTCTGTTGTTCTCATACACAGAATGTGGGTGAACAGCTACTCCCTCTAAGCTCAGCCTGGATTGTGGGGTGCCCAGAAGAGGTATCTGGCAACTTTTGAGAAAAAATGGCAGAATCCAGCTAAACAGATTTAGCTGGTTTAGCAAGGCTCGGTGTTTTGTTTTTTAAAGAGATACATATTATGTTTCAATGTTTGAGTTTAAAGGAGAAAAAATGTCATCTGTCATGACTGATATTTTTTGAGCAAAGGGGTAAATCATGAAAATAAGCAATTGTGAAAGTTTTTTTTTTTTTTTTTTTACCGGTTGAACTGGAACGTTAACTCAGAAATTGTTATAACTCTAAAATGGCATAATATTTTTCACCAAACCCTTAAAAGGCATACCCATGGCACAAGTCCCTTCAAACGTGAAAACTTAATGAAAAATTCACACCATCAAGGCTGCAGGTGAGAGCACAAACACACAATGTTAAGTATAGGGTTTGTGTTTTTGTTTGTTGCTCCGTGTCTCAAAAGTCACACCAGATGCCATCGCAAAACTTTTCACTTCTTGAGACTCTGACAGCCTGACTGCATGTCAAATTTTGTACTATTTTGTCAAATGATGCCAAAGTTATTAAAGTGACATTGTCAACCCTTTTGGTCTCAAACCGTTCCTAGTTTAAACAAACAGTAGTCAGAGCCAATATGGCTGCAAATGATGACAGTGATAGTGGTAAAAGTTGTGTAAGAAAGAAGTGTAGACAGATGATGGATATCTCGATAATGAAACACAGGGATGTTAAGGGACTTGCTCAGGGTCACACAGGCCATCGCTGTTGGATGGTGGGGTTTCATGTCTAGCTGTCCCAGTTTCTAACCATATCTCTATCTACTGTATACCTGTACATAACAGTAATTGTTTTATTAGTGCCGTGTACAGCTGTAATTGATTGATCAGTGCAGGTATATAGCTTTAATTGATAGATTAATCACAGGTATACAGGAAATAAATGATGGCATTTTCTATGAGGAAAAGTCCCCATAAAAGGAATTTCTTCCTACCTTTCTTTATCATAGAACCATAAAGTTGATGACAGAAGGAGACCACTAGGTCTATCTAGTCTGCCAATTTATTTTAGACCTATTTTGACACTCTAGTTGCCCTTTGTAGTCAACCTCTTGGGGCAGGCTGTTCCAGGCATCCACCACTCCTTCTGTGAAAATTTTACAAGGAAGTGGTTGGTGGCTTAATGCTGTCAGGTTTCTGCTTGGTAACTTAGAAAAGCCGGTTTGTTTTTCTCTGATATGTGACAAGCAGTTAAAACAATTATGTCATTCGTGGAGTGATGTAACTGATTGTAGCTGGATGAGTACATCACCAGCTGATCTGTACAGCTGTCTCTTGAGACAGCGTGTCTTTTTTCCCTGGCAAATTCTGTGTGGCGATTCATTAGGCTTTACTGTGTCACTCGGGGCTGTACTGAAACTGTCTGTGGTCAGTTTTAAATTCACAATTTAAAGTACATCATATAGTCTACTCTGTATGAGATGTGTCAAATGCCTTGTACTGGAGCATGTCTTTGCTTGGTTTGCCACTCAGTGTGTTAGTGATAAATGTCTTTTAGTACAGTGTACAAGCAATAATGTATCTAAATAAATAATATTACTGAACAACACTTTTGCATCCAGTGCAGTGGCACAACGGTCTCTTATATGAAAGACCATGCTCTGAGCAGTAGAAATCACATAGTTAAGTCAGGGAAGCTTGAAGTAATTTTAATTACCACAGCATCCAGAGGCTAGAGTACTTTCAAAGATTTAAATGATATTTAATGCTACAGTCATTCTTGTCCATTTTACAGTTTGATTTCTTGTCTCAGAGTGTGTATTCTCTCTCTCTCTGCTTTAACTGGTTTCTTGTCTGACACTAGCAAGTTCCTTGTCTAAGCAAGTCTGTTTCATGAAGCAACTATTCACCAGCAGACTTAGATAAATCCAAGTAGCATTTTATGCTTGCTTGCATGCATGTGCAAGAAACATAGTGCCATCATCTGAGTTTTGGGTGTGTCACCCCTCTTCCAATTCAGTCAGTATGTTGGTGGCGCTGTAGTTAATATCGCATGCTGGAGCTGTCTATGACAAGCTCCAAAATGCAGTGGCATACAGTTGAAAGGGGGAGTTACGCTTCAGTGAGCAGCGATAAGATATCGCCTGCTCATGTGCAGCTCCCCTACACACACACACACACACACGCTGCACGCATAATGCGTCTGCCCCCACACACACACTCTATAGCCGACGGGGTGCCCAATCCTCCGCCGGCTGTGCCAAGTGCCCCCAAAGCCTTCCAAATGCCATGCTGGTGCCCACCCCAGTGTGGCAACTCAATGGTATAGCCGACGGGGTGCCCAATCCTGCCTATTTACACTGTCATCTTCCCCTCAGTATTGGGTGCCACGCTGGGAGCCCACCCCAGCGCAGCACTGATTCTATGGCCAACGGAGGTGCCCAATCCCCGCTGGCTCCACAATCCCCTCAGCTGTCCTTGTACCATGCTGGGAGCCCAACCAGTGTGGCAAATGTCCGCCGTCTGTTTTTTTTTTTACCTGCAAAATAAAATGGTCCCACAGCGCTTCTCCCAGCCCCCTCCCACAACCCGCACCCACCCACTGCACACCCTGCCTCCCTCACACTCTCCCACCCCATACTTACCTCCAGAGCTCGACATGACGATCTTCGCTGGACCGGGAACACGCCTGCACTCTTCAAAGCCGATCGCTGAACTGAGGAAATGCTGGTAAGCTGTATAATGGTCTAGATGGGTTTTTTCAACTTTGTTGCATATCTCAGGCATTTTTGGAATTTTGCACCAAATTTTTCAACATGGGATTTTGGGACCCCTCCTCGTGAATTCTTGCACTGTCATGGCGTTACTAGGGCCTGAAGGGTGATTTCACAGCCACTGCACAAAATCACCTTTCTGGAATGATGAATGAAATAACACTGCCAGTGTTCATAAGGTGGGCTCTCAAAAGACTATTTTGAAAATTTGGTGGAAAAATTCCTAAAATGACTGTTTTACAAGCGCGCATTACACAGTTCCTATGCACGCCATAAGTTCGCAATTTTCAATATTTTCACTCCAGATTTTCAACATTGCCATTTTACCACACCTTCTTATGAACAGTACAGCTGTCATTTTCACATCTCACTCAAAATGTGTTTCCCCATGTAGCGCACAATGGCGCAGTCAGTGTGTGAAATCAATGTACAGGATACATTAAGAAAATAACACTTACACTGTTCATGAGCAGAGGTCTTAAAATGGCTATGTTGAAAATTTGGAAAAATTCCTAAAATGACTGTTTTACAGCGTGCGTTGGCGCAGTTCCCACGCTGACGCTGCCAAGACGCTTGTGAAATTTTAATATTTTCACTCCAGATTTTCAACATTGCCATTTTACCACACCTTATTATGAGCAGTATAGCTGTCATTTTTCATATCTCACCCAAAATGTGTTTCCTCCCATGCAGCACACAATGGCGCAGTCGGTGCGTAAATCAATGTACGGGACACATTAAGAAAATCACAGTGACACTGTTCATGAGCAGAGGTCTTGAAATGGCTATGTTGAGAATTTGGTGAAAAAATTCAAAAAATGACTGTTTTACGGCGTGCGTTGTACAGTTCCTCACGCGACGCAGTAGTTCGCAAATTTTCAATATTTTCACTCCAGATTTTCAACATTGCCATTTTACACACCTCCTTATGACCAGTATAGCTGTCATTTTCACATCTTGGCCAAAATGTGTTTCCACCCATGTAGCACACAATGGTGCAATCGATGTGCTAAATCAATGTATGGGACACATTAAGAAAATCACAGTGACACCGTTCATGAGCAGAGGTCTTAAATGGCTATGTTGAAAATTTGGTGAAAAATTCCTAAAATGACTGTTTCTGACGTGCATTGCGGAGTTCCTATGCATGCTCGTAAGTTTGCAATTTAATATTTTCACTCCAGATTTTCAACATTGCCATTTTATTACACTTCCTTATGAACAGTACAGCTGCCATTTTTCATATGTCGCCAAATGTGTTTTCGCATGTAGCGCACAATGGTGGTGTTGGTGTGTGAAAGCAATGTTTGGGACAGACTAAGAAAATCACAGTTACACTGTTCATGAGCAGAGGTCTTAAAATGGCTATGTTGAAAATTTGGTGACAAAAGTCCATAAAATGACTGTGTTATGAGTGAGCATTGCGCAGTTTTCATGCACCGTAAGTTCATGACTTTGTAATATTTTCAGTTCAGATTTTCACCAGTGGCATTTTTCCACACTTCCTTATGAACAGTACAGCTGTCATTTTCACAACATGGCTAAGTGTGTTTTCACACTTTCAGCGCAGATGCGTGGTCGCTGTGGGAAAATCATTGTTTGGGGACAGATAAAGAAAATCACAGTGACACTGTTTATGATCGGAGGCACCAAAATGCCTGAGTTGACAATCTGCAGTAAAAAATCCCAACCTAATTATATTATGGGTGTCGTTGCACAGATTCTAGTACACTCGTCACTTCACCATTTTTAAATATTTTACTGCAGATTTGCAACATTGCCATTTTACACCTCCCCATGAACAGTACAGCTGTCATTTTTACATCCTGTTCGGAATGTTTTTGCACCGTGGTGCTAAATGCCGTGAGTCGCTGTGCATACAACTTCGGGTTAGCAAACTGATATTCCTGTTCATGAGGTGGGGTCACATGTTGAAAATTTAGAGTGAAAATACCAACGAATGCCTGAGGTATTAGGTTTCCAACCATAATGCCCAACCCTGTAGAGAATGACAGGCATCAGGGGTGTGACTTGGGATTCTTGCCTGTAATGCTTATGCCATTCCACACCCTGCAGCCAGTGAGAGGCATCGAGGTATGCCTTGGACTCTTTGGCTTCAAAGTTCACCCCATTCTCCTATATCGCACCCATCTCACCATGTTTTCTAATGGAATGGGGTGCACATAAGAACCAAAGACCCCAAGGAACACGTGATTCTTGTCAGTGTCTGCGGGGTGGGGTGTGGTGAAATGGCATGGCCATTATGCCTGACAACCCCAGGCACACCCCAATGCCTCGCTCTGCAGGGGTGGTGGTGGGTTGGCTTCAGTTCAATACTTCACTGCCATTCCTATTACGCAGCTCTGTAATCTCTACACTACCTCTGCCAATGCCAGCAAGCAAACATTCGGCATTGACAAATGCTTGTTTCAGGAGCAGCAGAGAGCGAGAGAGAGAGAAGAGAGAGACTGTACACTCCAGTCAAGAAATCAAACAGTTAATTCAGACAAGAATGATCACACTGGAGCAGCTGCGGCTCTTTTGTGGGCTGTCTGGTACAGTCCTCAAATGGTTCCACTTGTTCCTCACAGGCAGGTCTCAGAGAGTTGCCACTGGAATTTATTCCTCTGGTGCTCACTCCTGCCCTGTGGGGTGCCGAGGGCTCCATTTGGCCCCATGTTGTTTGCAGTGTACATGCTGGCATTGAGAGATATCATCAGGTGACATAGTCTGTGTTTTCACTGCTATGCAGATGACACTCAGCTGTGTATGTCCTTTCTGCCCGGTCAGGACGATGCACTTTCCGTGCTAAATAACTGCCTTACTGAGATCAGAACTCAGATGAGTTCTAGCTAGTTGAGACTGATTCTAGAAGACTGAAGTGTTGGTAGTGGACCCAGGTCATCTGGGGGCGGGTCTGGGGCTGGACAACCATCAAGCTTGTTGCTTGGTGGTACACAGCTCCCTACCTCCGACTGGTGCGAAATCTGGGTGTTATTTTTGAAGATGATTTGACTCTAAGGCCTCAGGTTTTAGGTGTTGTTAAATCATCTTTTATCACCTCAGGAATATTGCCTGGGTGAAACACCTGGTTCCCCAGATGATCTTCCAACATTGGTCCATGCCTTTGTCACTACCCATCTTGATTACTGCAATTCCCTCTACCTAGGGTTACCAGGGGTTGATATCTGGTGCTTGCAGCTGATGCAGAATATGGCTGCCAGGCTTCTGACTGGGACTTCCAGGACCAGCCAAAATACACCTGTGCTCCATGAACTGCACTGGCTGCCTGTTCAGTGGCAGATCACCTTTAAGGTTGGCTTGCTAACCTTTAAAGCCCTCATGATCAGGGACCCGCTACCTGCAAGATCTCCTGGTACACTACTGCCCCTCTGCCATCTCCGTTCCGCTGATGAGGGATTTGCTGGAGATTCCCAGGGTTCGACTGAAGACATCTGGTTCTCGAGCTTTTTCTTCTCGGCACTAACCCTGTGGAATTCTCTACCTCATTGCTTGAGAGAATGCCTGACCATTAATAGGTTTAAAATTGAACTAAAAACTTATCTATTTAACCTAGCCTTTCCAGAATATGGATAAACTGATTTACTGTTTTGATTTTATTTATATTGGTTGTAATTGGTTTTATGTGCAGTGCCTTGGCTTGGAAAGGTGCTATAAAAATAAAGTTTGACTTGACTGATAGCATTGACTATCACTTGAAACAATGAAAGTACTGCATCTTCTGGTTGATTGAAATTATTTTAAACCTTTTTCGATTTTAGTAGATGATTTCTATTGCCCGGGCGGGGCTTTCATATCTGAGACATGATGTGTAAATACACTGGATACAAAGTGTTACTCAGTAATATTATTTATTTAGATATATATTTCCTTGTAAACTGTACTAAAATTATATCTTATCAATAACACTGAGGAGCACATCAGACAAAATATGTGCTCCAGTACAATGCATCCACACATCTCATACAGAGAAGATCACATGATATACTTTAAACTGTGAATTTAAAACTGATGGCAGACAGTTTCAGTACAGCCCTGAGTTACACAGTAATGTCTAATGAATGTTCCACAGAATTTCCCAGGGAAAAAAAAGATGCACATTCTCTCAAGAAAGCTGTACAGAGCATTACTGTCAGTATGGACCTAATGTGGAAAAGCCTGAGATCGTAGTGGCTTACTGTATGTACATTGGCCCATCCCAATGGCCTCCTAAATATAAATAAGTGAAGCTCAGCACTCAAACTGTAGCCATCTGTTCAAGTTTCCTGAGACATATCAATAAACAAACAGGAAAAGAAGATAAACAGCATTTGTCAATGCCGAATGTTGCTTGCTTCTATGTGCTGTTTAGGTATTTGGAAGTCATTGGAGTGCAAATATTGAAAATTTGCAAACTTCTGACGTGTGTAGGAACTACTTAGCATGGCTAAATAAAACTCTGATCATTGAGGAAATTTTCACGAAATTTTCAAAATAGCCATTTAAGACCTCTGCTCATGAACAGTGTCACTGTGATTTTGTTAATGTGTCCCATACATTGAGTTTGCACACCGACTGCGCCATTGTGCGCTACATGGCGGAAACACGCTTTGGGCAGGATGTGAAAATGACAGCTATACTGCTCATAAGGAGGTGTGGTAAAATGGCAATGTTGAAAATCTGGAGTGAAAATATTGAAATTTAATGAACTTACGAGCCTGCGTAGGAACTGCTCAACGTCGCGCCTTGTAAAACAGTCATTTTTGGAATTTTTAGACCAAATTTTCAACATGGGGTTTTGGGACCCCTTCTCATGAATGATGTCACTGTCATGGTGGTATTCAGGCCGAAGGGTGATTTACATGATCACTGCGGAAATCACCCTTCTGGCCTGAACTCATGCATGATATTGATGTCATGAGAAGGGTCCAAACTCCATGTTGAAAATTGTGCAAAATTCCAAAATGCCTGAGATATGCAATAAAGTTGAACCCCCATCTAGCCCATTATACAGCTTACCGGCATTTCCTCAGTTCGCGGTCGGCTTTGAAGAGTGCAGAGCGTGTTCCCGGTCCACGAGAAGATAAATCGCGCCAAAGTCGGAGGTAAGTATGGGTGAGGGGTGTAGTGAAACTGGAGTGCACAGTGGGTGGAGTGCGGGTTGTGGGAGGGTCGGGGAGGCGGCTCCGGCAGAACCGTTTTGTTTTATAGGTTTAAAAAAAGCGTTGTGGGATGTTTGCCAAGCTGGGGTGGGCTCCCAGTGTGGCACAAGGGCGAGGGGCCGTTCAGCCGGCAGAGTTAGGCACCCGGTCGGCCAAAGGACTGATTGCCACGCTGGGGTGGGCTCCCAGCATGGCACCAACTACTGGAGGGGTAGCAAGCTCAGCCGACGGGATTGGGCACCCGTCCGGCTACACAGTACGTGTGGGGCACTGACGCCTGCATGTTGGGGAGCTACGCTCTTATCGCTGCTCACTGAAGCGTAGGCTCCCCTTTTCAACTGATATGCCACTGCACTTTGAGCGATCATAGACAGCTCCAAAATGCATTGGCTTACAGGGCTGTGCCTGCCAGCTCACTGACTGAATTGGAGGAGGAGGTGACACAACTCCGAAATCTCCGATGATGGCACTATGTTTCTTGCACATGCATGCAAGCAACATAAAAATGAGCAGCTTGAATCTTCTGAGTTAGTACTTTAGCAGCATTTTCACTTTACTTTTGTGGAGCACTCTATTGCACTCCCTTTCGGGCTTTGGAACCTCATTTCCATTTCTGGACGTATTTACTATGCTCCTGCCATACAGTCATAAAGATGTGTACAAGCAGGAAAATAGTACAGCAGATCCCACACTGACCTGTGAATCTATGCTGCTCTATCCTATGAAAAGTACACTGTTAACGATGGACCCTACTGAAAATGTTATTGACATTTCAGTTTGGCTATCCTGGTAAATACACTATTTGCATCTCGTTGAGCTATCGTGGGTTATACAGTGTAATTGGGAACAGCAGGATCTGACTGAGAAAAGGACAGAATTTGAGCTATGCTGTGCAGTCCTGGGTAAATACATTTAAAGCCATTTTATTCTCAAGTTATAGCTTCAACTTTTCTCTTGGCCCATAATCAACTTTTCATGTATTCATTCTCCGGTCCTTTTCAAGACAACTGTATTTTATCAACTGACCTCAGAATTGTGGCATTTCTAATGTCAGTATGTGTTGTCTCGGTAAGCAAAAGTGACCTTATAAGTGTAGAAGTAAGTCAGGCAATATAGATAAAAGTTGTGATACAAAATTCTTGAAGTATGCAAAAGATATGCAAAACATAGAGACAACGTGTTATGTTTTTGGGAACCATACATTGACCTGTGGATCTATGCTGCACTAGCCTATGAAATGTACACTGTTATCGATGGACCCCACTAAAAATGTTACTTGCCTTTCAGTTTGGCTATCCTGAATAAATACACTATAAAAATAAGTAAAAGCAGGGCTTAATTGAAAAGGAGATTCTCTGGTCATTTTCCAGACAACTGTATTTCATTGACTAACCTCTCCTGTGAAAAATGCAATCTTAGCGAACCAGGCTGCCATGCTGTCATATTTCAGCATGCTCTCATATGTAGGCAAGGCAGGTATTCTATACACTTCATTCTGATGAAGGAGGCAGTATAGAGCTGTGGTTTAATGCTCTGAGTTGCAAACCTGGTGTTGTGGGTTTGAATCCCAAAGTCCCTACTTGCATACTGTGTGACCTTAAGCAAGTCACTTAACTTCCTTGTGCTCCCAGGTCACCAATGGAAACAATGGAAACAAACTTCAGCTTAGTGTGCCTTTCCTGGTTAAACAATTTCCCTCCCTTCTCCTTGATTTGTTTAAAAACACTTTGGCCACCTACATAGATCTGACCAAAGCGCTTGATCATGTGGACCACTCACTGCTGCTTGACAAGTTCTCCTCCTGGGCTTCTCTCCTCCAAAACCTCAGCCTGGTTCTGTTACTACCTCACCGGTTGCATGCATAGGGTAAAGATTGATGGAGTTCTCTTGAGTGCTAATGGAGTCTCAGTTGATGTCCTCAAAGGTCAATACTTGGCCTTCCTTTTAGCCTGTTTATAAACAGACTCTGAAGCCTAACCCTCTTGAAGGTGCTCTTATATGCTGATGATGTGGTGGTCTTCAATAGCAGTCCACATCATGAGAAACTCTCCAGAGATCTACAAAGCAGATTCCAAACTCTGGAGGATTGATTTGAAGTAAATAAACTGAAGAAGACTTGGTTTGCTGGCCAAGGCACCTAGCTTCACCTGAGCTCTTTCCTTCTAAGACTGCTTGAAAGGCAGAGTAGAGAAACTTACCAGAGCAAGGGAAAAGGATTAAGACTTAGTTTGGCTAAGCAGATTTACTGTGTGGTGGTGTTTTTATTTTTACTCATGAGGATTGCTACTGTTTGTTGCTAACATTTCATTGCTTTATTTTTCTCTGATTCAAATTGTTGTTGCTGGTATACCTTCTTCTGCATTATTACAAGGTGTGCCTACAGGTGTGTGCTAACAGATTACTCCTGTAATCTTCTGATTCAAATTGTCTTTTGCAAGGTATATCTTCTGTTACTGCTTTGTTTTCTCTGAGAAAAGTGTTTCTTACAGCGTATATCTTCTCTGAAATTATTACAGGTGGTGCTTTACAGGTTTTACAGTTTTATCTAACATTAGGATAAGCTTTCAGGGTTACTGCATTTGTTGTTGACTGATTGTTTCTGCTCCTACCTCCTTGTTCTTTCGTCCGTGGTTCTTCTTTTTAGGCAGGGAAGGGCTCAGCCACCCACCCCATCCCCAACCACCCCACGCTACACTCCTTTTATAGGGTACCACAGCTGTGACATTTCCTGTGGCAGAGCAGGAAGGGGCGGATCAGTGGGGCCTCCACAAGGTGATCTAATTTACAGGGGCACTAGTAATTTAACTTGTTATAACAAGTTAAACAAAGCACAATTAAACCATTACTTGCATTTTTTTCCTTCTAATTACTCTGACTAGGTTACAAACCCAGCAACTTATTTGGAATGGATTTCATTAACTGCAGGTACTGTGGAACAATTTTCAGAAGGACAGTCTTACAGGATTTAGGACACTGTCCTACATGCTGAGCCTTTGGAGATCTTAGGGCTCAGCTCCGGGCAGCATGGGCAGAGATTGCACACCTCAAATTTCATATTGAAGAGGAAATACATTATAAGAACCACCGCCATTTCCCCAGCATCCAACAGAAAAACCTCGACCGCAGAGGGTAGTTGGTCCAGGAGGTTGGCAGGTGGTTAGGAGGAGCAAATCAGGTGCCCCATCACTCTGCTCTCCAACATATTACCTCAAAACCATATAAACACTACAAACAGGTATCTGCTTCTATCTCTGAAATCAAATAAAGAGGCAGAAGACACTGCAGAGCAGGACACTGCGGCACAGAAGCTAGCACAACAAAACTCACCCAAATCAGGAACCAAAACAAAACAAGCACAAAGGAAATCCAAAAACTTCTGATCATAGGAGACTCCATGATTCGGGAGTTGATACCCATCTCCAGCCAGGGTGATGGTCAGATGTCTCCCAGGTATATCAGCATGGAGAGACGCTGACCGCATTGCTAAAATTGTTCACAAAGCAGGAGAAAACACTGATGTCCTAGTACACATAGGGACTATCGATCTCGCCAGCCGGTCAGTTGTGGAGACCAAGGAACACCTGACTAGGCTGGGTGACAAACTATCATCTATTTCATCCGCATCTCCTTCTCTGAGATCCTGCCAGTCTGGGAGAGGGAGCAGATGGACGGAAGGTCAGAGAAGGGAGATAGGGAGCTAAACACGTGGCTCAAGGGCTGGTGCTAGGAAAAGGACACAGATTTATATGGAACTGGCAACAGTTCTGGGGCGAAAGTTCTTTAAATCTGATGGACTGCATCTGACTAAAGAGGAGTCAGTGCATTGGGGCAGAAGTTTGACGTCCTTTGCAGAATATTTAAACTAGCAAATGGGGAGAGGGTGCAGCACCCCATACATCGAATGGGAAGAACACCCTCCCCTCAGCTAGTGGTCAAACAGGAATTCAGCATGTTTGCCATTCATTTGCATCACCAGGTAAGAAAAGGTTTGTCTCCCATACGACGCACAGGGTAATGCCAAACTTCACCCAACAACTAACACACCAAAATCTGGCCAATGGAAAATCATGTACACAAATGCTCACAGCCTGGGAAATAAGATCCCAGACCTGCAGGCAATAATGTCAGAGGCTAAACTGGACATAGTAGCAATTAGTGAGGCGTGGTTTACCAGTAACCACACTTGGGAGACTTCAGTACCTGGCTATGTATTGTTCAGAAGAGACCGAGGTGCAAAAGGGGGGGAGGAGTGGCCCTGTATGTTAATGAAAATATCAAAGCTACAGAAATTCAGAATACACATAAGGAGCCAGAAGAACTGTGGGTCACCCTGGAAACAGGAAATGGGACAGCCATAAGAACTGGGGTTGTCTACAGGCCCCCAGACCAGAGGGAAGACATAGACACATTACTGTTAGAAGATATACAAAACATGACAGCCAAAGGGAGGTTCTGATAATGGGAGACTTCAACATGCCGATACAGATTGGTCAATACCAGCAGGAACATCTGCCAGAACTAGACTCATAGTGGATTCCCTGCAGGAGGGCCTCAAACAACTGGTACAGCAACCCACAAGAGACAGGGCTATCCTAGATCTAGTACTGACTAACAAAGAAGGGATCACAGATCTCCAGGTAGAAGGTCACCTGGGAGCCAGTGACCATCACATGGTATGGTTCAATTTGGCTACTACATCTAAATCATCCCATTCCAAGGCAAAAATATGGGACTTCAGAGGAGCTGACTTTGATAAGATGGCCAACAGAGTTAAGCTAGCCCTGGCAAAAGAAACACAGATGAGGGGGTACAGGCAAAGTGGGCAAGCATTATGATGTAATACTTGAAGCAACATCCCATTGTGTTAGACAGAAAAGGAAGTGCAAAGAAGAAGGAAACCATTTTGGTTCTCAAATACAGTAGCAGAAAAGGTCAGAGCCAAAAGGCTGGCCTTCAGGAAATATAAGGGAACACAGCGGATGAAGATAGGGAGGCATACCAAACTGCCCTAAGGAAGCAGGTAAGTAAGGCAGGCAAAGTCCCAAACTGAGAAAACACTAGCACGAACAGTAAAGAAGGTGACAAGACTTTCTATAGATACATTAGTGAACGGAGAAAGTCCAGAGGGGTATTGCTAGCTTAATGGAGAAAAGGGAGCATGTGAGGAGGAGGACCCTGTAAAGGCATCTATCCTAAATAGATACTTTTGCTCAGTATTTACTGAAGAGAAGGTAGGGCAGGGCCCACAGCTCAGCATCATGGACACAGGGGAGGGAGGTGAGCACTACTCCCTTCACAAAAGAAAGGGTCCTACAAGAGCTTGCTAAGCTCAGGGTGGATAAGGCAATGGGACCTGATGGCATACATCCCAGGGTACTTAAGGAGCTAAAGGAGGAACTAGCAGAGCCATTAGCAGAATTGGTTAGTGAGTCTCTGAGCACAGGAGAGGTCCCAGAAGACTGGAGAAGGGCTCATGTGATCCCGCTCCACAAGAGTGGTAGCAGGGAGGAGGCGGGAACTACAGACCGTCAGTCTTACCTCAATAGTGGGCAAGATTATGGAGGCACTTAAGGAAAGGATAGTGCAACACCTGGAATCCATAGGCACAGGATCCAAGACAGCATGGGTTTACAAAGGAAGGTCCTGTCAAACTAATCTCATAGATTTCTTTGACTGGGTAACCAGAGTGGTGGACCAAGGGGAGCAGTTGATGTCGCCTACCTTGACTTCAGCAAAGCTTTTGACACTGTTCCACATAGAAGATTGATAAATAAGCTGGGTAGGCTCAGGGTGGGTCAGAAGTTGGTCAACTGGGTGGCAAACTGGTTGACAGGCAGAAAACAGAGTGGTGGTAAATGGTATACAGTCAGAAGAGATGCAAGTCACAAGTGGGGTACCTCAGGATCAGTCCTGGGGCCACCTCTTCAACATCTTCATTAATGACCTTGCAGATGGACTAGAGGGTAAGGCTTGTCTGTTTGCAGATGACACCAAGATCTGCAACAGAGTAGATGATCCAGATGGGGTGGGCAGAATGAGAAGAGATCTGGATAAACTAGCAGAATGGTCAGAAGAGTGGCAACTGGGATTTAATGCAAATAAGTGCAAAATCATGCACATAGGGAAGAGAAACCCTGAAGCCACCTATAGGCTGGGAGGGAGTTGCTAGCAGTCACAAAGGAAGAAAGAGACTTGGCATCATCATCACTGATGACCTAAAATCATCCAAGCAGACCTCTAAAGCAGTAGGTAAGGCTAGGGGGTGTTAGGGTGTATTAGTAGGGTATCACAAGTCATAAGAGGGAGGTATTAATCCCTCTGTACAAGACACGGGTTAGGCCCCATCTGGAGTACTGCAGTATTGGAGGCCACACCTCCACAAGGACATTAACCAAATTGAGGCAGTCCAGAGAAGGGCAACCAAAATGGTGCAGGGACTGCATCAGAAGACATATGAGGACAGATTAACGGGCTCAATATCTATACCCTTGAGCAAAGGAGGGAGAGAGTGATATGATCGAGGCATTCAAACACCTTAAGGGCATAAACAAGGTGAAAGAGTCTAACATGTTTAAATATAAGAAAAATAGCAGGACAAGAGGACACAGCATGAGATTACAGGAGAGGCCGATTAAGGGGAATGTGAGGAAATTCTTTTTCACAGAAAGGGTGGTGGATGCATGGAATGGCTTACCACAAGAAGTGGTGGCTATGAATACAGTGCAGGGCTTCAAACAGGCATGGGATAGGCATAAGGAGCAATACAAATGACTATGAATAGATAGGCCACTGACAGAGCAAAGGCCGATGGCACATTTATAAGGTAGAAAAGAAATGGGCAGACTGGATGGGCCTTGGGTCCTTATCTGCCGCAACTTCTATGTTTCTATGTTTCTATGTTTCTATCCTGAACTATAAGAAGGCAAAGACCATGTTGTTTGCTGGTCCACATCTGAAGAAAAAGACCCTCCCATACTATTCATAATGCTCATGGAACAACCCTTGACCGGATGGAATCCTTCAATACTTGGGTGTCACCCTGGATGACACCCTTCATTCTCTATACATGTGGACAACATCACAATCTAGCCAATAGAAAGTTAGGAGCACACTACAGGCAGCGCCTTAATGTCACACAGGGAACTAGGTGCCTGGTAGTCTCAGTGCGATCCTGCCTCATTGACTATGGGCTCCCAGTATATGGGGCTGTTTGTAAAGCTACCCTCTCCAGAGTAAGGAAGATGCTCAACAAAGCCTGTCATTCTGCAAGCTCACACATAGCTGCACATTGTATGCTCTCAACAAATGGTTATCACTTCAGGACAGGCTAAAATACCAGGCCTGTCTGATGGCTAAAAAGCTTTGTAGGGCCTCATCCCCACTGTGATCAAAGATCTTCTTCCGTCACAAACCAATATTCCACCAGAAGTATGTCTAGACATGCCATTGAAGTCCCTTCTAAAAAACAAGCCTGGGTTGTGGTCTGTAGCTTGCCAACGGCTTAATGAACTCCTTAAATATCTAGTGGGACTTTCCAAAATGGCACAATTTAAAAATCCTTAAATGAAAAACTCACTTTGAAATCAGCCTGTTGCTACTTTTAATTGGTTCCTGACCAATATATTATGTTTTATCTTGTGCTTATACATTACTGGCACTTGCAAACTTTGTCCCCATGAGACTGCTATGCTAGAGTGTGTATATTTCCTGACTGATTATTTACTGTTGCTTACATAGAAACATAGAAACTTAGACTTTGATGGCAGATAAGAACGCTTGGCCCACCTAGTCTGCCCATTTCCCTACCTAGAGGATAAGCTGCAGATCCTATTTAACCAACAGCCTATTTATTCCTACCCCCACAAAATTGCCTTATGTCTGTCCCATGCATTCTTGAATTCTCCCATAGTTTTAGACCCCACAACCTCCTCAGGAAGGCTGTTCCATGTATCCACCATCCTCTCTGTGAAAAATACCTCCTCATATTGCCCTGAGCCGTCCCTCTATCTTCAGATTGTGTCCTTGTTCTGCACATCTTTTCTGAGCACATCTCTTGGACTTTGTTGATTCCACTGAGGTACTTAAACTTTTCTGTCATGTCCCCCTCCTTTCCTCCAGGGTATACATATTAAGCTCTTTAGTCTCTCCTCGTATGACTTCTCTTGCAGACCCTGCACCATTTTAGTTGCCCTCCTCACTGTCTCCATCCTGTCTATGTCCTTGCAGAGATGGGGTCTCCAGAACTGGACGCAGTACTCCAGATGGGGTTTCACCAACTGTCTGTACAGGGGGATAACAACTTCCTGTTTTCTGCTGGTGATACTCTCCCTATACATCCCAGTATACCCCAGCCCTCCCTACTGCCTTCTCACATTACTTGCCAACCTTAAGGTCATCTGATATATTACCCTGAGGTCTCTTTCCATTTTGTTGTTGTTACTACCTCTCCCCCATTGTGTAATCTTCCCTGGGTTCTTGTTTCCCAGGTGCATTACTTGCACTTCTTTGCATTGAATCCAAGCTGCCATACTTGACCATTCCTCCAACCTTGCCAAGTCCCTTCTTGTCCTTTCCACGCCTCCTTGTGTATCAACCCTGTTGCAGATCTTTGTGTCATCTGCAAAGAGGCATACTTTTCCTTCTAGTCCCTCTGCAATGTCGCTTATAAAGACATTAAAAGGACTGGGCCCAGTACTGAATCATGTGGTACCCCACTAGTAACCCCTCTTTCTTCAGAGTGGACTCCATTTACAATTACCTTCTGTGTCCTGTTGTTCAGCCTGTGTTTTACCCAGGCTACCACTCTGGGACCCACTCAGGCTGTTAATTTGACTACTAATCTTTTGTGTGGGACTGTGTCAAATGCCTTGCTAAAGTCTAGGTAGGCCATGTCCACAGCCCTCACTGGTCTACTACTTTGGTCACCCAGTCAAGTAAATCAATTAGATTCATCTGACATGACCTTCCTATGCCCCACTGGCCTCTAGGTACTCAACAATTCTTTCCTTCAAAAGTGATTCCATCACTTTCCCACCACAGAGGTCAAACTGACCGGTCTTTAGTTTCCTGCCTCTGTCTTGGTCCCACTTTTGTGAAGGGAATCACATCTGCCTTCTTCCAGTCCTCAGGTACCACACCATCCTCCCATGATTTGTTAAAAAGGGTAGTAACTGGTGTCACTAGTTCTCTGCTTAATTATTTTAGAATTCTGGGGTGAATTCCATCTGGCCCCATTGCTTTGTCCACCTTCAGTTTTAGGAGTTCTTTCAGAACCCTTTCTTCTGTGAAAGGACTTGGATCAACCCCTCCAGAGTGCTTCTGTTAACTGGATTAGGCACCTCCCTGCTTACTTTTTGTGAATACTGAACAGAAGTATTCATTCAGTATCCCTGCTTTTCACTGTCACTCTCTGCCCATCCACCATTCATTCTGTTCAGCCTCACTATCCCTCCCTTGTCTTTCTATGCTCCCTTGAACCTGACCAGTCTCTTCTTGAGCTAGTGATTGTATAGTATGTTGTATTTTTCATTCATTGTACGTGTCAGATATGGAACCTTTGCAAAGAGGACTTGTGCTCAAAGGTGTTTTACTAATTATAAATAAATACATAAAATTACAATTACTTTAAAATGTATTTGCCAAAAATTTAACAAGTCCTCTCTAGGTTTTGCATACCTTTTGCATACTTCTTCAAGAATTCTATATTACAACTTTTATCTGTATTTTATGACTTCATTGTGCACTTATAATGTCATTGTGCTTACCTTGACAACACATACCGACATTAGAAATTCTGCAATTTTGAGGTTGGTTGATGAAATACAGTTGTCTTGCAAAGGACCAGAGAATGAGTACTTGAAAAGGTTGATTATGGGCTGAGGCAAAGCTGCTGAAGTCATAACTGAGAATGACATAACTTTAAAAGTAATGGTTAAAATGTATTTGAGGAGATAGTGTTGTTCTGCATTGATTTTGTATTTTCTAGGACAGATGCCTAAGATGCAGCATTTCATTTTAAGTTATGTTCTTTCTTTGCTGGGTGATGTTGTTAATCAGTTTTGCAACATATTTGACTCAAGATAACTCAGCTGAGATGCAATATCTCATATTCAAAGGGGTCCTACTTAGACACATTTTTCATGTCAGCTAATGCTGTGGAGTACTCATGGGGCTCCTTAGGACATGAAACCAATGTTTTCCGAAATGCTTAAAACTTTGAAAATTCTGAAGATAGGAAAAATCTTGCTGTACTAACATAATTTGAAGTATCAGTAATGTGTACCTTTAGAAGGAAAAACTTAGTACATTTGCTTATTTTTCAGAGAAGAGGCACATACAAGAGCTGAACAAAACTTACTAAAATTCAAGAGAATGTCATAAAGTCACTGAGGGTTGCCAATAGAGTCTATAAAAGCTATAGTATGGTCACACAAAAGTGGCAGGAAGTCTTATGAGAGGAACTTTAAATGGTATGTGACTGGGCATTAAAACAGGTGATCAAATCCAGTTTAAGACAGACAGGAGTTTGGTTACATTACATCGGGGCTGAAGGCTCACTCAGTTAGCTACTTGCATCGGAGACTGGGGAATGGTACATGATATTAAAAAGAGGGTACAACAAAATCTGGTATCTCACAGAATATTGTGGACCACTGCTAGACTTTTAGGGTATGATGCAATTTGACATTTATAGAAATCATAAGGAGTGGCAACACCACTGTATAAAAACATGACAAAACCATGTGCTACCCCACCCCTCCACCATGAAAATCCACAAATGGCAAGACAATGAATTTTGTAAATATTTTCATTTCATGTTGTTATTGCAAAATGAAATATATAATATGAGGTCAGTTCATGGAAGACAACCCTAATAAAAAGTACTTGATTGTTTACACATGGATCCCCATGGCTGATTCGGCAGTGAAAGCTGATCCATAATATGGCACAAAAGGCACACTAGTAACTTTGTCAAGAAAATGATTTGCTGGAAATAAGGGAATATATCTGGTTGGAATCCAAATTAATGGACTGAGAAAAGTCTGCAGTCGCTGCAAGTAGTGGAGGGACAGTTGAACCAGTGATGTGCTTCAGACTGTGGCTATAGCTACAGCAAGACATTGTGCATGAGCAGTCAAATCCAAGCAGCCATCTTGGGCAAAGCAAACTGTTCCTGTTCAGCCTTCACCAAACAGTGCCATAGCAGGTTGGGGGTTGTGTGGCCATGGAGGAGAGAGATGGGTGGCAGACAGCCACTGCACCACCTGTGACAGCAACACTGGGGACATTTCACGCACAGCACTGTGGAAGCACACAGCCACCACATCTGGTCACATGCTTCTACAGTCCCTTTTCTAATTCCAAGTAAAACATCTGCTGGGTTCCACCCATGCAGCCCTAAAAACATATTTTATGATTGGTCACATTCTATAGAAAGTGTTGATGTGGCTGGTAGTTTGATTCTGATTCCTTTTTATTTTTGTAAGTGAACAAGCGACTGCCCACCATACTGGTGTTACTACACCAAAATGGGTTTGTTTACATTCCTTAATCAATTCCCACGCATCTTTCCTGAACTTAGGAACATCCCGCACAGTCCAGCCATTCAAGATGCAGTGCTTGCAGAGGAGGTATTGCATCCTGAGTGGCTGCACTGCTTTAGGGTATTCTACATAGAATTTGACGGCAGATAAGGACCGCTTGGCCCACCCAGTCTGCTCATTTCCCTACCTACTGGATAAGCTGCAGATCCTAGTTAACCAGCAGCCTACTTCTTCTTACCCCCACCCCCAGAATTGCCTTATGACTGTCCCATGCATGCTTGAATTCCACCACTGATTTTGACTCCACCGGAAGGCCGCTCCATGCATCCACAACCTCTCTGTGAAAAAATACTTCCTTAAATTACCTCTGAGCCGCCTCTATCTTCAAATTGTGCCTCTTGTTCTTGCACACCTCTTTTTTGAAAGATACTACCCTCTTGGACTTTGTTGATTCCTTGAGGTACTTGAAAGTTTCTATCATGTCCCCTCTCCCCTCCTTTCCTCGAGGCTATACATATTAAGCTCCTAAAGTCTCTCTTCATATATCTTCCAGTGCAGACTCTGCACCATTTTAGTTGCCCTCCTCTGGACAGCTTCCATCCTGTCTATGTCTTTGTGGAGATTGGGTCTCCAGAACTGCACACAGTACTCCAGATGGGGTCTCACCAGCTGTCTGTACAGAGGGATAATAACTTCCTGTTTTCTACTGGTGATGCCTCTCCCATGCATCCCAGTATCCCCAGCCCTCCTTGCTGCCCTCTCACATTGCTTGCCCACCTTTAGATCATCTGATATGACTACCCCCAGGTCCCTTTCCATTTTGTTGTTGTTAGTATCTCACCCCCATTGTGTACTCTTCCCTGGGTTTTGTTTCCCAGGTGCATTACCTTGCACTTTAGCATTGAATCTAAGCTGCCATACATTTGACCATTCCTCTAACCTTGCCAAGTCCCTTCTCATCCTTTCCACCCACCCTGTGCATCAACTCTGTTGCAGATCTTAGTGTCATCTGCAAAGAGACATACTTTTTCTTCCAGTCCTTCCACAATGTTGCTTATAAAGACATTGAAGAGGACCAGTCCTAATACTGAACCCTGCGGTACCCCACTAGTAACCCTCCTTTCTTCTGAGTGGACTCCATTTACTATTACTGTCTGTGTCCTATTCTCCAGCCATCTTTACCCAGGCTGTCATCTTGGGACCCACTCCCAGGCTGGCTAACTTGTATATTAATCTTTGTGTGGGACTGTGTCAAATGCCTTGCTAAAGTCTAGGTAGGCCATGTCCACAGCCCCTCCCTGATCTACTACTTTGGTCTACCAGTCAAAGAAATCTATCAGATTTGTCTGGCATGACCTTCCGCTGTGAATCCATGCTGCCTAGGTCCTGTGCCCTCTGGCCTCTAGATACTCGACAATTCTTTCCTTCAGAAGTGATTCCATCATTTTCCCTATCACTGAGGTTAAACTAACAGGTCTGTAGTTTCCTGCTTCTGCCTTGCTCCCACTTTTGTGAAGGGGAATCACATCTGCCCTCCTCCAGTCCTCGGGTACCACCCCATCCTCCCATGATTTGTTAAAAGGGTAGTCAGTGGTGTCACTAGTTCTACCCTTAGCTCTTTTAGAATTCTGGGATGAATCCCATCAGGCCCCATTGCTTTGTCCACCTTCAGTTTTAAGAGTTCTTTCAGAACCCTTTCTTCTGTAAATGGGCTGGTATCAACTTCTGTATCCAGAGTGTTACTACTGTTTGTTTTATATACCTCCCCTCTTCATTTATAAATACTGAGCAAAATATTTGTTTAGTATCTCTGCCTTTCACAGTCTCCCTCTGCCCACCCTCCTCCCCTTTATTAAGCCTCACTATCCCTCCTTGGTCTTCCTTTGCTCCTGATGTACCTATAAAGGTTTTATCCCCTTCTTAACTGAGTTGGCTATCTTTCATCGGTTTGGGCCTTTGCTGTTCTGACTGCCTTCCCAGCCTCCTTTTGCTTTAACTGATGCAGTTCTCTGTACTGCTCCTTCTGCGATTCCTTGTACTTCCTGAATGCTTTCTTTTCTCTTGAACCTTCACTGCCACTTCCTTTGAGAACCATAGTGGTTTCTTACATCGTCTTGTTTTGTTTATTTGCTTCACACAAAGGCTTGTTACCTCCGTGATGGCAGTTTTATTATTCCCCATTGTTCTTCCACCCTCCTTCCTGCCCATTTGCTAGTGCATTCCTTAGGCACTCACCCATTTTGGCAAAGTCAGCCTCCAAAGTCCAGTACTTTTGTCTTTGTATGGCTTTACTCTATTGCTGTGTTTATTGTGAACCATACTGTTCGATGGTCGCTAGTTCCCAGATGGCTACCCACTTCTACATCTGTGATCCTCTCTCATCTCCATTTGAGAGAATCAAGTCTAATATTGCCCTCTCGAGTGGGCTCCAATACTAGTTGTTCAAGGCATGCCCCTGTAGGGCATCTAGAATAACTGCACTCTTCAAGTGGCAGCTGCAACTGCACTCCAGTTAACATCTGGCATATTCGGATCACCCATCAGCAATATCTCCCCTTTTTCTGCCATTCTAAGTATACTTTCTATCGTTTCCCTGTCCATTTCCTCCCCTGAGAAGGGTCTGTAGTCTAACCCTATGCGTATTGTGGTGCCATTGCCTGTCTCCAAATTTACCCACAGTGCTTCTTCTCCTCCCTGTTTACCCTTTTGTTCTGTTGCTTTATTCCTTCCCTTATGTAAAGAACTCCTCCTCCTCTTTACCCTCCCTGTCCCTCCTGTAGACAGTGTATCCTGGTATGTTTATGTCCCAGTCATGGTTTTGTGTGTACCATGTTTCTGTGACTGCCACGATATCCAGATGTTCCTCCTCCATCAAGGCCACTAATTCAGGAAGCTTGTTACCCAGACTACGGGCATTGGTACTCATTGCTCTCCATTTTTGATGGCTTTACCTTCTGTTGCAGCATCCCCACTGACCGCTCTACCTTGGTCTTTTCTCATTTAGTACCCTGTTTTGTAGAGAGAGGCTGGGATTTTCCTGCTGCTTGTCAGTGCCTCCCTTTGACTAGTTTAAAAGCTTGCAAATGAAGCATTTAAACCGATTGCTCAAAGACTTGTTCCTTCCTGGACAGATGCAGACCATCCTGCCAGTATAGGCTGGTGTCCCTCAGGTGGAACCCCAGTCCCCAATGAAGCCACACCCTGTGCTCCGCACCATTTTTTCAACCATTCATTAAACTGCATGGTGCCAATTACCTCGCCTCCCCCATGCCTTTGACAGGCAGCACCTCTGAGAAGGATACTGTGTGTGCTACTTGTCTTAGGTCCCTCCCCAACTCTGCAATGTCCTCCTGCACTGCTCTAATCTCATGATGAGCCAAGTCATTTGTCCCTAGGTGGACAATTACGTCCAGCTCAGAATCCCTTGCAGCTGTTCTTGTGATCCTGAGGATGCACTTCCTGTCCCTCAAACCATGGCACCAGGCAGTTCAGGAAGTTAATAATAAGGACAAATCAAGAATCTGAAACAAAACAAAGTTGGGTCTAAGTACACAATTACCATGCATTTCAGTTCCACTAAAAAGGAGGCAGATTAACTCACCGGCAACACCAATGAATTTTAAAGAAGGTAAGCAATCATAAAATGTGGGTTTTCAACTCGAAATAGTATGATGCAAAAGGATTGATAGTGTCCCTTTAAGGTGCAAAAATTGGGGATTAATATTGAAAAGCTAACTCAACCCTAACAATAGGGGTGCTACCGTGTCCCTATAATTTATATAACCTTAGTGCTATTTGCTGAAATTGCTCAACATTTTTCATGCACAGTCTGGGTGGCACATCTTAGGACTTGGTAAGTTTGTGATGATCGTTCATCCAGATTTTGAGATACAGAAATTTAAAAGCCTTCAAAATGCACTTTTTGAGGGTGGAGCCAGCTGCCATCGCGGAATACCTGCATTTTGATGATCTCCTGACAGAGTAGCTTTAAACTCGAGACATTTTTATTTTAAGCTGCTGATTCGTGTAAATGCAGCATGTACAGTATCAGACTTTGGAACTTTCAATGTTTGTTGGAGAAATGAGAAATGGGGAGACCCAAGACAGCAAAAGATGAACAGCACCTTCCAGAGCAATAGCTGGTGGGCAGTGGTGGTGATGCCCTGCATCTTTGGAAACATTGCCATGGGCATCCATGATGTTATTGAACACTGTTCAAAAGTTAGACAAAGAATTTGATGCACAGCAAGAGCTGTTAGTGTTGGTAGAGCAGACAGGCTATGGCTTGGACAGTGAGCGACTCATGACCATAAGTAAAATGATGGCTGTTATGACAGCGACTGTCAAGGAACTAGGAATTCTTTGTAGTTGATTAGAGCAACTGGAGAATCTGGCCCATGCTGTGAATCTGTGAATATTAGGTCTGCCTAAGGGTATGGAAGGGGATTACCTGAAAATATTTTTAGAGAAATGGATGTCTGAAGTGGTGAGTCTGGAATATGTGGTCCCCATAGTTTGGCCTTACAGGGTTAACCCTCAAAGATCAGTGTCAGGGCAGATGGATCCTGCACTGTCCTGGCTGCAACTACCTCCTCAGCTGAACGGATTGCATCCTTAAGGCTGCTGAAGATTAAGAACCTATCATGATGGAGGGCAGTGGCATTCTAATGTTCCCAGACTACTCTAACAATATGTGACTTGCCTTTGGTGAAATCTCAATTCAAGGGTAAAAATGGTTTTAAATAAACTGAATATTGCATACTGACTTGGTTTTCCTCTGTGACTTCAGTTTGCCTACAAACTGTACCAATTCACTGACCCTAATACAGCTGGAACATTTGCTAACAAATTTCTCAAGCCAAAGCTGCTTCAGGTGTAGACATTCTGAAGGCTGTGGACAGTTTATGATCTCCTTAGTTTTCCAGTGTTGGTTGGAACTGTATAGATGTCATTATTAGATTTTTGGGGCATATACATCAGGACTTTTTCAACTTTGTTCAGCTGTAATGGAATTGCCAGAGACATTATAATTAAAATGCATATCCAGGCAAGTTTATGACTCTCTTGCCACATTGCTGTTTCATAGCCAGTTTTATTATGTGAGTGGGAATGCTGAAACTGCGCCTGCACAACTAATAATCACCTCTCTGTGTTTACTATTTCACAGTCTGTCTGTATCACAGTTTAGTATGTCTGTATAACAGTGGTGGTTTAATAATTTGCCTGTAAAACTGATGAAGTGATGCCTGGAATGGAAGCTTTATAATGGTGGCGAGAAGACCACCATTGAAGAGGTCTGGGAAGCTTGAGTGGTCACAGAAATGCCTACCTATTTCTCTTTTCTATAGTATGCTACCCATATTTACTCTCTCTGAACTGAGGTACTGTATATTCTCAATTCTAACAAAGACCTGTTTACTGCAGTGACTTATTCCATAAATTCTTGTTGTTTGCAGTCTGGGTTTGATTCTTTCTAAATGCTTAAATATTATAAATGCTCAAATATCCTTGCTGTATTAACACTGTTTTTGTACTGATTACACCCAAGGATTTGTAAAATGCCCTTGATAGTGGCTAAACGCTTTCTTCCAGGTAAATTATTAATCAGTGTGATGGTTGGGTCTGAACTGTTCATAGCCATAATATTTGGGATTGGTAATAGTGCATTGGTTCCACAAATGACTCAACTAGAGGTTAACATATGGCTAAAAGGTTTTGTGTATTACACCACCAGTGTTACTAAAGGTGATTAGACATGATTATTACTATATTGATTGTATGTAGGCCACATTGATTGTCTTCTCCTGTATCGATTTGCTATTTGTAATTTTAAATAAATGCATACAATATATGTAAAAATGCACTTGTTGTCATTATTCTGCTCATCTGAGGAGCAAAAGCAATTTGGAATTTGGTTCCAAACTTTCAGACTGGAAAGAGCATAATCCAAGGGTGTGCCTTTCAAAGGTTTCATGAAAAATATTAATTTGTTGAAGAGTTATGAGGTTTGACTATGTGGCTTCTGAGCATGCTCATTACGGAGTTCAGGATAACTGTCTGATGAATAAAGAATTTATGTTCATAAGCCAATTCTTGTCTCATGAGCTAAAACTGATTTCTGTACATCCTGATCATGTATGTACTGTATACTTGTATGTTACAAGTCAATTTGTCACCTTAGTAGGGAGGCTTTGAGGGTACTCCAGGACAAACTGGGAAATACATAACCACTACACTTCATTTAAACTACTGGGGGCAGCAGGCTTGTAGGCCCACAGACTCTGAGAGGAAGAGGTCAGTGAACTCTCCCCCACAGTGATGGAAGAGGTCTGGAAGGAGGAGGAGGTGAAAGGGTTGAGAACACAGTTAGCAAAGGATGGAGGGGTGAGGAACACATAACAAGGGTACATGGAGGGTGCACACAGAGGAATAAATGTGAATAGAAGATTAGTGAGAAGAAAGAAGGTCAGATACTGTGGAGGGTGGTGTCTCTGAATGCGTAGAGTCTTGGAAACAAGATGGATGACCTGCAGGCACTATTAGCAGACAGGAGGGTGAACATAGCTGCAGTAACTGAGACTTGGGCAACATCCAACCATGACCGGACCTTATGATCACTGGATATAAACTATACAGGAGGGCCAGGATAGTCGGAAAGGGAGAGGATGGCAATATCAGGAAGGAATAACTTGCATGAGCAAGAAGTCAGAGGAAGGGAGGTGGAGGCATTATGGGTTCAGTTAAGGTCCAATACAGGGAGAAAATGAGGTTGGGGTGATTTGCAGACCTCTCAATTAGGATGAGGAGAGGACAGGAACTGAGCTCACAAATATTGGATGCTGCGGGAAAGGAGATGTGGTAATTGTGGGGACTTCAACCTGCCCAAGGTGGACTGGAGCATACTCTCCACAACATATGCTAGGAGTCAGGTGATCCTGGAAGGACTGCAGAGTGGGTTCCTGACTCAGGGTGTCATTGAACCAACACGATCTTGAGGCAATTATTGATCTGGTCTCACAAATGAGGAGCATGTACAGGAAATAATGGTCTGAGAGCCACTGGGTGAAAGTGACCACTGCACAGTGTGGTTCCAGTTGGATATGGGCAGGGAAAGCATCCTGACTAAGACCAAAATCTTGGATTTCAGGAGGGTGGACTTCAGGAAAATGGGTGAAGTGTTAAGGAGCCATCTGTGGGCATCAGAGCAGATATGGGGTGGACCAAGGTGGTCCATCATTAAGGAAGGAATACTGGTTGGCAAAGATGAGTACATTAGTCTCGGGGAGCACAAGGGCCAAAGTGCCAGCTGGTTCAGTTCTGGGGTTGCCCAGGCAGTAAGGGAAAAAGGGTGACCTATAGAAAATTCAGGAAGACCAAGGGACAGGTGGATAGGGAAATTACCTAAGGTTGGCTAGTGAGGCAAGTAAGGAAGCCCACTGAGCAAAGGCACAGAAGGACCTGCAGATAGCTGAAGAAATTAAGAAGGAGAGAAGGCTTTTTTCACTATATAAGTGAGAAAAGGACAAGAAGGGAAGGGATTGTTAAGCTTAAGAAATGGGTGGAGTAGGTGGAGGATAACTGGGAAAAGCAGAGATGCTAATGAATACTTCTGTTCTGTCTTCACCAGGGAGAAGGACGGACCAGTGCCTTCAGGAGGGAAAAGAAGAGCAGGGGAGGAGAACATAGATATAATGATAGAGGAGGATAGGGGGAGGGACTACTGGCATTGAAGGTGGACAAATCACCAGGCCTGGACAGAGTACATCCAAAGGAGCTGGCAGGGCCACTGGAGACCTATTTAATAGTTCACTACAGTCAGGTGTGGTACCATAGAACTGGAGAACAGCACATGTAGTGCCCCTCAACAAAAGCAGTCCCAAGGATGACCCAGGGAATTACAGACCAGTCAGTCTGACCTCCACTGTAGACAAGCTCATGGAGACCATACTAAAGGAAAGGTTGGTGGAATATCTAGAGGAGCATGGACTCCAGTATGCAAGGCAACATGGGTCTCATGGGGGAAGATTGTGTCAAACAAATCTGATTGACTTCTTTGACTGTGTCACTAAGACAGTAGACATGGACCAAGTGTTAGACATCCTCTGTATTGATTTCAGCAAGGCCTTTGACTCTGTGCCCAACAAAAGGTTGATCAGGAGGTTGGTGGATCTTGGGTTGGGGAAAGATGGCCAGATGGGTGGAAAACTGGCTGAGGGACAGAATCCGAGGTGGTTGTGGAGGGAGAGTTATCTGGCACCAGAGAGGTAACCAGTGGGGTCCCACAGGCTCAGCGCTGGGGCTGGTGTTCCTCAATGTCTTCATCAGTGACACTGGGGATGGCATTAAGGACAAAATATGCCTATCTACAGATGACACCAAGCTCTGTGGGAGACTGGACACAGCTGAAGGGATATAGAACTTACAGGAAGATCTGGACATGCTGGAAAGGTGGTCCAGGATCTGGCAGCTTGGCTTCAATGCCAAGAAATGCAAAGTTATGCCTATTGGAGCCAAGAATCCAAGGACAGAGTACTACCTGGTGTGAGTATGAGTATCTGCATCAGAGGAGGAGAAGGAACTGAGAGTGATGATCACTAGTGACCTGAAGCACTCCACACAGTGCAAGAAAGCAGCAGCAAAGGCAAACAAGATGTTGGGATGCATATCCAGGGGATCAGTAGTAGGAGTGAGGAGGTTATACTGCCCTTGTACAGATCACTGGTAAGGCCAGATCTAGAGTATGGAGTTCAGTACTGGTGCCCACATCTCAAAAGGACATTCACCTGCTGGAGCAGGTCCAGAGGAGGATTACAAAGATGATAGTGGGTCAGCAGGGTAAGACATACTAGGAGAGGTTGAGGGCACTGAACATGTACTCCCTGGAAGACAGGAGAGAGAGAGAGAGAGAGAGCAAGAGGGACATGATTGGGACCTTCAAGTACTTGAAAGGGATAAATAAGGTTGATAAGGAAGTCTCTTAAGCTGAGTGGCAGCCATAACACAAGGGGCATAGTCTTAAGCTGGAGGGTGGGAGGTTTAGGAGGGAGGCGGGAAGTACTTCTTCACAGAGGTGGAGGACACTTGGAATGAGCTGCCAGAAGAGGTAATCTCGTTGAAGACAGTGGGCCACTTTAAGAGGCTGGGATAAGCATAGGGAGAAGGTAAGGATCATGAGAAGGGAGGATGGGAGGAGTGTGGAAGGAGGGCAGAGACATTAGCTTAAGCTGTGGACGTGAATACGAGCAGACCTCGAGAGACCAAATGGCCTTCTTCTTGTCTGTCTTTGAATGTTCATATGCTACTATACTGTAATTAATTCTGTCACTTCTGAAAAGAGACACTAGTCTTAGTGGACCCACCTGATCAATAAATAAATAAATAATGTTTTTTATGTTTGTGAGAAAAATGTTATGGTCATGAATTTGAGTCTTAATTACTTTGGTGCAGTTCGACAAAACTGCATGAAATTTTGCATGCACGGATGTGCCATTAGGGTACCAAGTTCTTCATGACAACCACTTTTATGTATTCTGAGATCCATGGAGTACAAAATTAGAAATAAACACTTTTTTTTGGCCATTTGTATGCTCTCTAGAGCACAATGGTTTGGAATTTGTTCCAAAATTTTCAGGATAGAAGGGTTTGCCCAAGGAGGTGCCTTTAAAGGATCTGTGCATGCACCAAGTTCTGGGTGCCAAGATGTTAAGACTTTAGAAGTTACTCCATGGCATATATCTGGATTTCAAGATCTGGAAATTTAAGGAGCCTTTAAATGTGTACTTTTTGCAGGTTTTTGCTCACCTGTGGAGCAAAATAGTTTGGTATTTTGTTCCAAAGTTTTAAGGGTAAGGAGGGCCTTGGGCCCAAGGGTATGCCTTTGAAGTTTTATTTTTTATTGTGTATTTTTCACCCAGCCACTGTCCCAGGCTTGCTGGTGGTGCATCGCTAGTGTGCAGTGCCCATCCCACCTGTTGCAGGGATGATGCTGCTCAGTGGTGGGATAAGGATTTTTACTTTACTTCTAGAGTGAGTGTTGTGATCTCTAAATCCACTCCCTGATGGCACCAATGTGAAGGACTGAAGTCCAGGCAGGAAGCCACGCAGAGAAACGGCTTTCACCAAGCATCTAACAGTACTTTCCACACCCAACACCGCCTGCTAATCAGATCAGTGCCAACCCTCCCCAGGAAAGGAGAGCTGCTGTACAACAGCTCTATTCAGCTCCTCCCTCCCCCGCCAGCCTCCAATGACCCTGTCCCATTCCCAACCCGGTCGCCAGAGCAGCTTGAGGTGTGGCGCCAGTGTCTCAACCTCAGCACCACCAGGCCAGCCTTGTTTTGAAGTTTTCATGAAAAATATCAATCAGTTCTCAAGTGATAAGATTTTACAATTTGACTTCTGAGCATGCTTCATAGGGTTTTCAGACTAGCTGTTTGGTGCAAATAAGGAACTGATATTTACAAGACAATTTTGTTTCATAGGAAAATGTTTTTATGTTTGCAAGAAAATGTTATTTGATTGTAAGTGAAGCCATCTTTTTTTTTTTCTTTAGGCAAAACATTTTCTAGAAACACAAAATATGATGCCTTTTCAAAACAAACACCTGCACCTACAGTAGGTAAACAAGACCCATTTATCTAGAATCAGGGGTTTGTTTGATGAAAAATTACCCAGAAATATGTCTTCAGGCCACCCCTAAAATCTTATGTTGCCAGCTTAGCAAGGATTGCAGTTGCAAGTATGCGTGAACAATGAATATTGTGAACAAAGAAATCTTTGTTCGCAACATTCTTTTTTCTGAGAAAGTGCGAACAAATAATTCTTTGTTAGAGACATAAAAAAGTACAAACAAACAATTCTTTGTGACATAAAAGTGTGGATAAAGAATTCTTTGTTTGCAACATAGAATGCGTAACAAAGAATTCTTTGTTAGGGACACAATTTGACTTTGTACCAAATCAACTATTACTCATAACTCAGCCAGTTTTTAAAATGTTTTCACCAAACTGTCAACAATGTTTTGAAGCCCTTAGAGGAACACAGTGGGTGACAACTGTCACTTCCACCTCAATATGTTAAAGTGTGAAGAATTCTTTGTCTGCACATTAAAAGTGTAAACAAAGAATTCTTACTTTTCAACATTAAAATGTAGACTCTGTACCCAAAATCAACTGTAACTAATTAAGGGTGCGAAAGTGCCAAGTAATAATAACCTGTGATCAATTTTTTCAGTGTTGATGATCATTTATTTGGTGTTATGCAGGATCAGGTACCCTGCCCGTGTAGTTCCACACCTGTGGACAGATGGGCACAGGCCGGCATGCAAGAATGGCCACCACCTGTCTGTGGCCCCACCTCCTGGTGCGCAGGGACACACAGGGCAACCAGGGTGGAGTGGTGGACCCAAGCAGGCATCCAATAGGAAGCCTGTCCCGGTCCCAAATTGGATCCCTTACATGGCCAGGTGCAGGTCTGAGTGCATGAATAGCACCCACAGGCACACGGACCTGCACTGCAATGCCATCAACCCCAGTAGACCAACAGGTCCATAGCCAGCCCCTGTGGTGGCACCCGCCACGCTGATGGCCCTCCAACAGCACCACTGACTGTCCCCATCTGTACAAGGCAGCCCCAACACCCACTTCAGTGCAGCCCCGACCCTAATGGTGGACAACCCCTCCCGCACCATGCCATGCCAGCCCCATCCCTGCTGTCATTGCCGCACCCCTCCACAAGACAGCCCTGGGATGGAAGATGACACCTGCCCCACATGTGATGGCCCCTGTATGCACAGACTCTCCACATGAGGGCACTGGTCCCAGGTAGCACAGGACACCCCTGAACACACAGAAGTGCCCATTGCACCCTGATCCCCTAACCAATCCCCAGTAGCAGTAGTCCCCCACCCACCCACCCATGGCACCAGCATCACCCACACAATATCCCATACCTTTCTGCTGGTGCCGAGGTCTGAGATGGCCAGTGGCACAACCCTCCCCTGTGCTTCAACTAGTAGTAGGTCATATAGTACATCACGTATTTTGAGAGGGGGTGCCATGTCTCAGATGCTGTGTTGCCCATCTCTGTGCCTGAACTACTACTTGGTCATAGTGCCATATAGAGATTTGTGAAGGGGGTTATGTCTTTCTGTAGCAGTTCTGTAACCTGTTGATTCCTCACCAAAGAGCTATATGTGTGTGTGTGGGGGAGTATTTTTGTGTGTGGGGAGTATGTGGGTGTGCTGGGTGTGGGGTTGCTATTACATTGAGGAAGGCTTATATTTAGGTACATGACATAATGGTGTTACAGTGTGTTATGACTCTCAGTTCACATACATAATGAATATTAATTTCCTTCTGACTAGTTATCTTCCCGGGTGGGGTGGGTTAATTCCATTGGGGTTTTATTCAGATTCCTTAGACTGTTACTGTACATACAGTAATTTTATTATATACTGTCATATTTATGAACCCTGAACATATTGGGATGCATGATCTCATTTACGTGGGGGTCCTTGACAGATTAAATGACACTGAGCAAATATTGTAGTAATTGGTGTAAATGACGGTATGTTAGGACGCTTTGGCTCACATACATAGTGAATATGTACTTCCTTCTAACTAATTATCTTCCACTGAGGTGGGGTGGGTTATTCCATTGTGGTTCTGTTAAAATTCCTTGGACTGTTACTGTACATATAGCAGTCTGATTAAAACCTGTCACATTTTGAACTCTGTACATATTATGATGCATGATCTCATTTACTTGGGGTCCTTGACTCGTTAAATTCCACTGGGTAAATATTGTAGTGATTGGTGCAGATGATAATGTGTTAGGACTATTAGCTCACATACTGTACATAGTGAATATACACTTTCTTCTAACTAGTTATCTACCATGGGGTGGTAGGGTTTAATTCCATTGGGTTTTATTCAGAGTCCTTAGACTGTCTCTGTACTTATATAGTAGTTTGATTATATACTGACACATTATTGAACTCTGAACATAACAGGCTGCATGGTCTCATTTACTTGGGGTCCTTGACAGTTTTTTTTTCAGTTGCAGTTATATTGACAATTGCTATTACCTTATATAAAATCCTGTTACAACACTGAAGGTTTTAGGTTTATGGAATGTAGTAACTGGTTGAGTGTGTAGTTGGAAAATGTCTCCAGATATGTTTTAAACTGTATAGCGGTGTGTAACAGTTGCTCACACTAGGTTAACATTATTTTAAACCCTCTTAATGCCATATACTGAAAATTTCAGTTATATGGTTTTGTTTTTAACATACAATAATATAACATTTTAACATGTACTTAAGTGAGAATTGAATCCAAGGGTTCATTAAGACTGTATTCACTGCACATGCTGAGACATTTAGAATTTATGATAGTTGAACTTTCTGCTGGGAAGGTTGTTGTCTTTTTCAGATGACACTTGACCTTGAAGGCATCTCAGCTAATATCAACTGGTGCGGTCTGGCTCAACTGTTTCTAACTTCAGTGATGGTTTAAATGAGTATTTTAAACCAATGAGAATTCTGAGTTTTTATGTATGATCTAGGTGTTAATAGTATGTGAGTTTTGAATAACTGTCATAAGCTTCTGAGGAAGGACTTCATTAGCCTGAAAGCTTAAGCACGTTGTTCTTTTGTAACACCAGTGTTGGTCTAATAAAAGTATCAAACCATTTGCTTCTGGATCTGTAGCAGTTTAGGTGATTTTCAGTGTTATTGAATCTTCTGTTTGATACCACTTATTTTTTGGGTACAACCCTGTCTTCTGTTTCATGTCTTAGTCATGAAATACACCACTTAATTTTTAGGTGCAACCCTGTTTGTTTACTGAATCTCCTGTTTCACATCCGTTTTAAGAAAGCCATTTTGTCAGTGTCTTTCTGTAGCACTTTTAGTGATTTTCGGTGTTATTAGATCTTCTGTTTTATACCATTTCATTTTTAGGCGCAATCCTATCGTGAATCTTCTGTTTCACATAACTTAGTCATGAATCATGCCACTTAATTTTTGGGTGCACTCATGTTCACGGAATCTTCTGTTTCATATCACTCACTTAGTCATGATCTTCACGAATCATGGCACTTAATTTTAGGTGCAACCCTATTTGTTTATTGAATCTTCTATTTCATGTCCATGTTTAAGTAAATTATTTTGTCAGTGTCTTTCTTGGACTTTAACGATTGTCAGTGTTACTGAATCTTCTGTTTGATATCACTTAATGCTTAGGTGCAACCATGTACATGATCTTCTGTTTCACATAACTTAGTCACAAATCATGCCACTTAATTTTTGGGTACCTGCTCTGACCTCCTTGTTCAGTGACTCACTGCTGCAGTACTGGTGACTGTTAAATATTTATTTGTTATTGACCAAACACCAAAACACAGACACTAATTTATTTTTTAAAAGGTTAATTTTTTTTTTACAAGAGGGATTTCAAAGAATAATACTGATGTATTTCTATACTCTGATAGATTAAAATAGGTTTACAATTCATCAGATTAAATCAGAGTAAATAAGAACCTTTTGGAAAACATCAAAGTTGGAATAAGAACTGGATCACAGCTGCCCCACCCATCCCTAGACTCTGTCATACCCCTCTCCATTCTAGCCTCCAGCGAATACTTATTCAGTGTTCCAAGTTGTTCCTTATATGACCACCCTAAGTTGTTCCTTTTGGGTGGAGCTTCGCCTCGGGGTTTATGTATTATCAAGGTTTATATATCATTACACAACTTTGGGCTGTTAAATGTTGGTAATGCACACTATCCCATGTATTATTCTATATATAACAACCAATTTCCCCTTTTTCCCATAGGAAATCATGGTGTAATTTGCCATTGTAAAGGAGTGTTTATAACGGCAAACACACGCACGATTTCCTTGTTGTGCACATGCTCACAGCAGCAGCGACCACCAAGACCACACTCACCGCTTTGCATGTCACCTGAAAGAACCACCAGAAGAGATTAGGTAAGTTATTTTCTTTTTTCCTCATATATAGTGAAAATGCCCCAAATCTGCCAAAAGGTGGAAAACCATTTGAAAATAGGGCAAATCTCGCACCGGACTAAAATGAAAGTGAACCGAGAATGCATTGAAACTTTATTTTATATAATTGCTGAGGCGAAAAAGGGAAACCAGCAATTATATAAAATATGGGTAGTGTAGTTTAACTGAAGTTTACACACCCTTCTGGTTAGATGCTAACATAAACCCCTTGAGCTTTGCTCTCTGGGTTTATGAGCATCTATCCCCTCAGGTGTGTAAACTTCTCATTCCACACACCACCCATATATTAAAAAATATTATGTACAATGCACTATTTATTATTAGAAAATGGGCTAGACACTTGCTTCAATTTCATTGGCTGAAAGCCTTCACACTGGGGTACATTAAGTATCGAGACGCCCACTCGAAAGATGTGCCAATTCGAGGTGCCCCATTACCATAAAATATCTTTGGGCACCCGAGTTGGCATCTGTCGAGCCGCCATTTTTTTCCCTCGCTAACCGACAAAAATATCATACCACCGCCCCCACCTGCTGTGGAACTGAACACGTTAAACCGGAAACAAGCAAAACTGTCCTTAACTACTGTGTCCATTGCTGTACCCGATAAAGTCTTTCACGCTGTAACTCCTCACGGCTTTCACCCTCGGTCGTGCATTTTATGACTCTACACTTCCTGGTTATGCGATGCAGGGTCACTTAAGGTTGCGTGACAGCCTTGACCCTGCATCGAGATAACCAGGAAGTCCAGAATCAGAAAATGCTACGACCGAGGAAAGTCAGAGGAGTTACAGCGACGAAAGACTTTGTAGGGGACAGAGGACTGAAGTAAGAAATATGATTACTTTTAAACCTCTACACTACGACGCAGCTGGGGACAGTGGTACAATATATGTGTGTTGCTTCGAAGTGGGACAAGCAGAAGGAATGGCTGGGGGTGCAACAGCAGGGAATGGCTGGGGGTGCAACAGCAGACAGAACAGCAGAAAATGACAGGGACTATTTAATCAAAACTATATATTTTGTAGTCTTTGTCTATATTTACAAACAAATTTCTTCTTTTTCTTACAAGTTAATAAAATTTACAATGATGCCCATTTTCTAAACGCGTAATGCCCTCCAGGGTGGGTGGTATGGGCAATACCGGACGACCGAGGGGCTATAGGGCCCTCTGCCTGCAGCGTCGGGCCTCATTACGCCCCTGGCCGGTCCGGTATTGCCCAATACCACCCACCCTGTTGAGCATTATTGCTTAATTCAGATACAAATAATGAATAACGAATAGTTACACTTTTCTTCCCCATTTGGGAAATACTATCTTCAACAAAAATAAAGCAAAACAAAGAGCCCCACCGCTCTCTAGTCCAGATCTTTTAAACTATAGCAGCCCCTGTCCCTAACACTCACAGTTAGAATACCATCCTTTCCTTCCCCAGCACCCACAATTTGATTATAAAGTGCTGCTATTGGGGAGGATCTGCCATGGAGATGGGTGGGTTTTCACGGTCACCCATTACTGGAGCTTTTTAAAAATATGTATTATATTGCCAAAATGTGGGTGCTGGAGGGAGGAGGGGTGATGGGGTTTTAACTGAGAGTACAGAGACAGGGGCTGATATAATTTAAAGGATCTGTGCTAGTCAGGAGGGTGGGGGCTGTTTCTTGTCCTTTTTGTTAATGTATTACCTGAATCACAAATACAAATGCAGAATACCTAAACAATTGGGGACCCAAAATAGAATATTTGGATGAATATTCAGGATAAGCTGTTTGCACACCCCTGTTACAAACAACACAGCCACTTTTTAACATTTTCACTAAATTTCCAACAATCTTTTTTAAGGCCCTTAGATGTACACAGTGGGTGAGAGCAGTTCCTTCCACCTCAAGATGTGTTTTGATGTTGGAATACCATAAAATCATTCTAGCCTTTCCAGCCTGTGCTACCCTGCCCACCCCGTGCCCTGAAGTTCCCTCCTCTTCCACTCATATCCATCGCAGCACGCTTTCCACCACCCCTGGCCAGGGCAGTAGTTATTCTACTACTCCTGAGAGGTAATATATCCCAACCCAGGCCCAGCTCACAATAGCTCGCCTGCAGGATCTCCTGGGCTTCACATTGCTTCAATGAATATCTGCAGCATTCTGAAAAAATTTGACTCGCTCAATGTTGGGTCACATTCCATAAACCTGATATTATTACCCTGATGGAAACCTGGCTGTCAAAATCCACCTCTGACTCCTTTTGTCTCCCTCCCAGGTTACTCCCTTTACTGGAAGAACCGGGTTGGAAGACAGGTGGGGGTTCGTTATCTACACCAGAGACTCTCTCACTGGACTAGCCCTCCTGCCCTTGCTCTCGAATTTGGGGGGCAGGCTCTAACCCTAAAACTGACCCTGGATCCCTCCAGGGGCCCCTCTATCTCACTAATCTGCCTATGTACCCCTAAAATCAAACTCTGGCACTGGTCTCATTAACGGAGTATCTTACTACTCTGCACCACTCATCTGACCAAATCCTAGTGGGTGATCTAAACATTAACTGGCTTAGTTCTTCATCTTCTACTACCTGTGACTCTTTTGCAGCTATTGATCTGACTCAACTTATTTCCCAAACCACAAGAGTGAATTCTAAGAGGGCGAAGCACGCTTCTAGATGGGGTCCTCACCAATCGTCCTGAACAAATCTCACGATATCCAAGTCCTTTCTGACTCACTTAGTGACCACTCCCTATACTTTTCTTCTGGATGACATCCATACCCAAACCCACAGCAAAGCCCACCCCCACGGCGGTGCCTAAGACCAGGTGGTCTGAAAGCCTTAGCAACTTCTGGCCCAAATTAATTGGTCTCCCATACAGTACGCCCTGATATTGATATGGCGCTAACCTTTTTCACCCAAACATTCAACAAAGCCTGTGACATTTCGCACCTCTAACGGAACTCTGTTCCAAAGTGCAGAATGCACCTTGGTTACCCTCTTCTGCTTCAACTATTTAAGCACAGGGACAACTTATGGCACCTGGCCACTGAAACAGGCTGGCTGGCAGACAGACAGGCGATACAGCTGCAAGAAACAAATGCACCTGGGGCATCAGAAAGGCTAAGGCTGATCACTGTCAGGCCTCACCACCTCCTCTTGGGGAATGCAAGAACTTTCTGGGACAACATCAAACAACTAAATGGGAGCACACGCCCCCACCCTCCCAGATGAACATTGATGGAGCTATCTCTACTGACCCAGCCCTTATAGCCAACTTCCTCAACACATCATGCACGGACCTTAGCCCAGTCCTCCTAGTGACTTTTTGACCCTCCCCCACCTGCCCCTGTCCTCTTATGCCCTAGCTTCCACATATGCCAGGTTACTGCCCAAGAAGTCAGACCTCACCTAATTAATGCCCTAAAGAGCAATAGTACTGGAAGAGACTCCTTGGACCCTGTATCCTCTGCCGGGTTCTGGATCTGGTCCTCGCCCACCACTAGTCTCCTCAATAAATCCTCTGCCTGGGGCAATTTCCCTCAGCATGGAAAATTGCTACAGTCACACCCATACACAAGGGTGGTGACAGGTCCTTAGCTGGGAATTACCGCCTATCTCCATTCTCTCACCCCTCTCCAAAGCCCTAGAAAAGTGGTGGCCACTCAAATTATGGATTACCTGACCAAATACTACTTCTTCTGACCGGAACAGCACAGTTTCCATACAGGTCACAGTAACAGCACTGCCCTCCTAGCGTTTCAAATTTTTGACACTCTTCTCTGAACTTGGGCTCACTGGCTGGGGCAGTGTTCGTGAGATCTATCAAAAGCCTTTGATACTGTTTCCCATCCCTCCTGCTGGATGCCCTCAGCCACACGGCTTTGCCACTGGGCCTGTCTCCTCATGCTCCAGCTACCTGTCTGCCCGCTCTCAGCATGTTAAAATTAATGGGACACTCTCCAACTCATGTCCTAACCGCCTGGTTTTCCCCAGGGCTCTATCCTTAGTCTCTTGCTCTTTCACTATACCTCAACACCCTGCCAGGTGCATGTACTGGAAAAATTCTGCTGTATGCAGATGATGCCGCCATCTTTGCCTCTGACCGAAACCCTATCGCCTCCAGGACATCTTGCAAATGTCTTATAATGATGCTGAAGCCGGTTCAAAGAGCATAGACTTGTAATAAATCTCCAAAAAAAAAACATGCTCTTCGCCCACCCCCAAAACAAAGCCAGCAATTTCCTACCCCATGTCCTCTCTAGCACCAAGTTTCCACTAGAGCAAGTCTACTCATATAAGTGCCTTGGGATCTCCTTTGACCCTGCTCACTTTCCATGACCACATTGCTGCTCTAGCCTCAGCTTCCAATATTCAGCTAGGTATCCTATACCGTTACAAAATTGTTCACCCTCTGACTCGAGGTCACATCCTCTATAATGTCCCTTGTGGATTATGGATTACCAGTTAATGGTGCTGCAGACCAGACTGCCCTCAACAGATCATCCTCACACTAAATAAGGCTTGTAGGCAATTACAGGGCCTCAGGTTAACACATACCTGCCAACTATATGTAAAGGCTATGCTGCTCAACTTAGATGAAAGACTCAGATACTAAACCTGCCTCATAACAAAAAACTCTCCTTGGACTATCCCCGCCAAGGTTGACAGCCTCCATCCACCAAGCACAACCCTTAGTACAAACACAAACCTCTTGCAAAACCACACTGCAAGTCCCCAGGCAAGGACCACACACAGTCAAAGGGCCTATTGCTACAGAGCCCTATCCTGGTACAACTCACTCCCCACCTCTATCTCTGATACCCCATGATCTCCAGTTTCAAACCTCATGTTGAAATCACCTATTTAATATGCGGAGCTGTGACTATTACTAAGTTGTTCTTGCTCAATGCTCTGACAAAGCTCCTGAGTGGCTACACCCAACCTACTACCAACCACATCCCATAGCCCTATCAATTATCACCTTCACCTGTCTCTGCACCCTACAGCATGTATGCTCATACCTCTGTTTGTCTATGAAGTACTATATATCTGTACCAACCTATGCTTTGCTAATCCTGTAACTTTAAAATTGCAACTAAGATATCGACAGCATGTATTACCAATTGTTGTAATCCACAATGATGTAACAAAATTGTTGTACTGTATATGTCCTCTTTGTGACGAGATACCTTTGAAAATGAGCCTCTGGCTCAAAGGTTGTAAACTGATGTATAAATTAATAAAATAAATAAATAAAATAACATTTTAAAGGTCAAATTGCAAGTAGAGATGGGTGCAGTGGCCCCAATTTGCTTCGGGAAATGGATCATGAAGTGAAAGCGAACTTAGGAGTTCACAATGCAAAGCTGGAGTACTTTGCATTATAATGGGTAACTAAGTCCATTTAAAACAATGACTTCACATTGCTATGCCTTCCCAAACCACTACTCCACAATACTTAAGGCAAAGTACATTGAAAGCAATGTACTTTGCCTCACTGCCTTGTTTTTACACTCCAAAGGTGAATTTTGCAGTGATTCATGGAATTTCAGGTCACATGGGCTCTAGATTGTTCTGCACAGCCTCAGTTTGGGGTAGTGTGTTGGAAGCTGTAGGAGGCAATCTGCTCTGAGAGCTCTCTGTGAGTCAAAGCTTCTAAAAGCTATTTAAAAGCCTTTTGAGTAATTTTTTTGCTGAAACTTTAGTTCATCGATTGTAGGAAAGCCTCCTGTGCTCATATTATCCAGCTTTGAATATTTCTGTATGGATTTTGAATGTTAATGTACAACATATAGTCTGTGTACTGAGAGACACCGGAAGTGTGCTTTGGGGGATATCTGTGGTGTAGGTAGATTAATTTGGAGAAAAGACAGTTCTTTCTGTTTGGTGATATTTTTCTTGTATAACTGTGTTAATGTACACACAGTAATATTTTCAATAATTCTTGCCATTTTTTGCTGATTGTTGTGGTGCAGCAGTGCATACTTTTAGTTTATTTAAAATATATGGTTATATTATTGAAGTTTTCAATTTGCTATGCATTATTTATTGTGTGTGTGTATGTGTGTGATGAGTGTCATCAAATCAGATACCTTTTATTTTGACACAGAGTAATTTCAGCAATGCGAACCTGCTATCCACTGCAGCTGTGTGATTTTTGTTCTTCTTGTGGTATTTTTACTGGTACTACTACTAGTGACTGTTACTGCAGCAGTGCAGTACACTGCCCCCTCCGCGACCCACCCCAACCAGCAAAGGTATTCTTTACAGATTTGAATTTCTGATGGTGAGCACTGGTTAGGTGTTGTGCCTTTACGTCCGCATCTCTTTAGTGCACAGCACAATCTTAATCTGTCTGTGCATTTGCATCTCTTTAGGCCCAATCTCCATCTGTAACATAAGTCACAGTTGTTTCTTTGGCTTGCCTTCAGAGTACTGGACTGGTGTGGTGCATAATTTTGCATGAACATTGTATCATTAATATGTGTTTTAAGTCAGGACTATTAGCATGAGTCACTTGTGATACAAATCATGTTCTTCTTCATCATGGTCAAAATGCAGTCACAAATCATGATTCACGATCACATCATGAATCGCAACATTAATTTTACTAGAATACTTGGATGTATTGTAAGCCTGTTTTGTAGTATCTCTCCAGGCTTCACCACCCCATCATCGTACTCATTAATGAGTGTTTTAAGTTGGGGAGTTTTGTGCTACAATTCATTGGGGAAGTACAGCTGTAGGCATTCGCATTCCCAGTACAGTTCCATATTGGTTATCTGACACCGTTGACACTGAATCAGTTCTTCATCATCACGGTCACAAATCACGATTCACGTTAATGTAACAAATCACAACATTAACTTTTACTAGTTACTTGGATGCATTGTAAGCCTGTTTTGTAGTATCTCTCCAGGCTTCACCATCCCATCATTGTACTCATTAATGAGCGTTTTAAGTCGGAGAGTTTTGTACTACAGCTCATCGGGAAGTACAGCCATAGGCATTCACGTTCCTTCCTGTACATCATGTGAGTTACAGTACTGTGAGTAGTGGTAGGCAAGTGGCCCCAATTAAGCTTCATGAAGTGGTTCACAGAGTAGCGTGGAATCTGTGGAGTACTGCACAATGTGAAGCGGAGTAGCCGCTTCATAATGAGAGAATGAAGTCCATTGAAACCTATGACTTTGTATGATTCCGCTTTCCCAAATCACTTCTCCATCAATTTTAAGGTGTACATTGAAATCAATGTAATTACCTCACTTCACCTTGTAATTGAGCTCCAAAATAAATTCTGCAGTGATTCATCGGATTGCAGGTCACATGGGCTCTAGATTGTTCTGCATAGCCTCAGTTCTGGCCTGGGCAGTATGTGTTTGTGGTGGTAGCTGGAGACAGTTTGCTCTCAGAGCTCTGTGATTCAAAACCTCTAAAAGCTGTTTCAAATGCCTTTTAAATCATTTTTTTCCTCAAAATTTAGTACACCGATTGTGGAAACCCTTCTCTGCTCATATCATCGGTGTTTATTGTTGTGTGTGGATTTTGAATGTTAATTTAGAACAGTCAGTCTGTGTACTAAGAAGTGTGCTTTGGGGAAGGGGTGTATTTGTGGTGTAGGTACATTAACTGGGCAAAAAGGCAGTCTTTCTGTTTTTATTACATATTTTCTTATATAACTGTGTTAATGTACACAGTAATATTTTCAGTAATTCTTGACATGTTTTTGCTGATTCTTGTGATGCAGCAGTGTATAATTTGTCTGTTTAAAACATTTGATTATATTACTAAAGATTTTCAGTTTGCAACACATTACTTATAGTGTGTGTGTGTGACTGTGTGTGTGTGTGTGATGTGTGCCATTAAATCAGACATATTTTATTGTGACACAGAGTAATTGCAGCAGTGTGAATCTGCTATCCACGACACCTGCATGAATTTTCTATACTGCTTTGTGATATCTTTACTGGTAGTGGATTGTTACTGCTGTGCACTAATCCCCCAATGGCAAAATGTATTCCTTTACAGATTTGGATTTGTGACTTGTGAGCACTGGTTAGGTGTTGTTGTGCCTTTTCATATGCGTCTCTTGAGTGTGCAGCACAATCTTAATCTGTCTGTTCGTTTGCAGTGCACCATTAATTCTGGGAGACTGCATTTCTTGTTACATTCTCATTTCACTTCAGCACTGGGGAATTTTCTGGACACAAGACAGTAGCATTTTGGGGATGCAGATTAATTCTGGTGACTCTGTGTGTGACCTGACCACTGCACGCATGACTGAGTGTGCCATTAATTTTGGGAGACTTTGCATTTCTTGTTACACTCTCATTTTGCTTCATCAGCAATGGGAGCTTTCTGGGCACAAGACAGTAGCACTTTGGGGATGCACATTCATTCTGGTGACTGTGTGGGTGGAGTGCTGCCAATATTGTTGTCACGTACTCCACCTTACTCGCGTTTAAGGTGGAATGACAATGCTAAGTAATAATAACAAGGTGAAGTGAGCCTTCCTATGGAGTACTTCCATGTAGTGAAGTGCCAATGCTAAGTGGCCACTTTGCATTCACTTCACCAGAGGATTTTAAATTTGCTGCATCTCTAATTGCAAGTCTATCACTTTTGTGGATGTTGTAGTGACTTACCGTAGAAGTTCTGAGAATTTGGGATATAAACATTGAAAAATGTATTTTATTTATTTATTTGCAAAATGTTTCACCAGGAAAGACAACATGAGCTGAGAAAACAGCTCATTTCCAGAAGCATCCGGGGAGTTACAGAAGTTGGGAGAACAGAAAGCAAACATATACACAATATAAAAAGTACAGTAACTGAAAAACTTCAAGAGCTCAATGGCATCGCTTGGTAGTATACAGTATGTTAACACAGGAATTACTAATTATTAATGAGCGCTAGGTAGGGGTGCACACAGCTGATAAGTGCAGTACAAGCCCAGGGGGCTAGTGTGGGTCAGTGAGTGTGGTAGTGTGTCGATAAAGGGGTAAGAAGAGAATGAGAGAGTGAGGAATATAGGAGAGATTAACCATGAATCTGTGCCCCTTCCAGATGTTGAGAACCTGGTAACGGAGATGAGGACTCAGGCAGTAAGGGATGAGGGAGTGAGGAGAGGAGGGGAAGGGAAGGGGCCAAGAAAAATTTGACCTGCCAGGATGCTAAGGACCCAGCTAGGGGATGGAGCCAGGTGGAAAATTAGGGAGCAGGAGGGGTAAAGAGGAGGAAGTGGAGGAAGGGAGGGAGGGAGAATAAAGGGATGGGAGATAAGATTAAGGGGTGGATTAAAGGAGGATTAGGAGAGAAGGAAGTAGGCAGACAGTGGGTCCAGGAATGTGAAGAAGTGATTCAGTTGGGGGAGCAGGAGGGGGCACAGTAGTGTGATACCAGTACTGAAGGGGTGGCAGAATAGTGTGAGCCTTGGACTGAAAGGTGTGGGGTGGGAAGGGAAAGAAGGTGGAATGGACTGTAGGCTTAATTAGTGGAGGGGAACAATTTAATAATTCAGAGGAGGGGCAGACAAAACATTTAGGCAGTGTGCTGAGTTTCAGGAAGATAGGGATGAAAAGGGCAAAAGGTAGGTTTGGTGAGGGAAGGGAAGGGATGGGAGGAGGTGGAGACATAATGAGGTAGGGGATGTAGTTGTGTAGATGGGAGAGGAGAAGGGAAGAGGGTAGAGTGTAGAGAAAGGGGCAAAACAAGAGGGGCTAGTTGCACAAACAGTTTTAGAAAAGTAGTTGTGCAGGGCCTGGGAGCGAGAGAGAGAGAGAAAGTGGAGAAGAGGAGAGTCTGATAGGAGAAGGGAGCGAGTTCCAAAGCTTTGGGAAATGGTAGGAGAAGGCAGCCTGGCCTATGGAGGAGTTACAGTGAAGGATAGCAAGAGTGGAGCATCAGATCAGTGGATCAGAGAGGATGGGAGGAATGGTGGGTAGTGAGTGAAGGGAGAGGTAGGATGGGAGATCTCCGGACCAGAATTTAAATGTGAACTTGGACAGTGGGAGAGCGCCTGCTCTCTAGAGAGAGGAGAAGGCTAGAGTGTGGTACAAAGTGCAATGATGAGTGCGGGTGGGGAATCAAGAGCAAAGCGACAGAAAGCATTGAAAAGTGTATCCAATCTGACATGGGAAGACTTGGGAGCAGCATTTAGACTATGCCACAATAGCTGAAAATAGGAGTATTATTTAGGCTGTGCCTAACTGCAAGTGGAAGGGCATTGTGGTTCCTGTAAAGGGCACCAAGCTTGGGGTGTAGACTCTCAGATGGCATCAGTGTGTTCAGAAAAGTTAAGGTGTTGGTCAAGCCAGACACCTAGGTATTTAAATGAGGAGGTGTCCTCAAGAATAGTCCTGTCGAGGGTGTGGAAGGCGGGGAGGGAAGGTAGCCTAGACAGTCTCTGCAGTGTGCCAAAGGTCATGGAGACTGTCTTCTTGGCATTGAGGAAGAGCTGATGTGAGTTTAGCCAGTGCTGAACATTAGTGAAGTCAAGCTGTAGTTTCGTAGTCACATCAGATGGGGGTGGCCTGAGGTAAACATGACTGTATCGTCTGTATACATGTTAATGGTGGATGAGAAGCACAGATGGTAGGTCATTGATAAAGATAGAGAATAAGATTGGGCAAAGTACAGAGCCTTGAGGCACTCCAGTAATGATTGGTAGAGGAGGGAGGTAGAATCAGCAATTATTGATTTCTGCCTAGCAGGTGAGGCTTGGAACCAGTCACAAGCAGACTGAGACAGGCCAGCAGATGAGAGGGTTTCTAGGAGGAGAGGGTGGTAGACAGTGTCAAAGGCCTTAGCCAGGTCAACAAAGATGGCTGAGGTAATGTGGCCTTATCCATGGCTGAATAGATATAGTTGGTGAGTTGGAGCAGGAGCAGGGAAGTGGTTGTGGAGTGGTTCTTCTGAAAGCCAGATTGGAAGGCAGTGAAGGAGCAGGCATCAAGAAAAGTGAGAGTTGGGTGAGAACAAGGTGTTCCTGAAGTTTAGCCAAGGTAGGAAAAAGTGAGATAGGTTGGTAGTTTCCTGGTGAAGAGAAGTCACCGCTCTTGGGTAGTGGGAGCACAGTAGCAAGTTTCTAGACTTTAGGGATGGTAGCAGTGGAAAAGAATAGGTTGAGGAGTTCAGTCGGAGGGAAATAGCAGGAGCAGATAGGTAAAGAAGCTTAGGGTCTAGGTCATCGGGTGAGCTTCCTTTATTAGGACTAATAGAGAAAGAGCCTTTAAGGTATCAATGGAGAGATGGGAGAAAGGCAAAACTCTCCACCATTTGCTGGAGTCAGGGGAGGTGGTGAGCAGGGGTGAAGGGTGGGATAGGCTAGTAGGGTGGAGGCACAAGAAGTAAAGTATGAGTTGAATTCCGAGCAATAGTAGGATGATCAGCAATAAATTGACTGTTTATATTGAGTAGCGGGATGGTGGTTTAGTTTGGGGTGAGAAAAGGCAATGTACCACTTTCCAAAATTTTGATGGGTTGTTTAAATTAGAGTTGAGCATAGACTGGAAGTATTCAGCTTTAACCAGCTGAATGGCTTTAGTACAGCATTCTAGAGCATTCTGTATGTGGAGTGGTCATGGGAGGCCAGTGGATTTGTAGATTTGCGATGCTGTGTCATGCACTTGCTGGCAGGCTAGGAGTTCAGGGGTTACCCAAGGAGGTGACTACCACACACCCAAACTTTCTTCAGGGGATGTGTGTTTATTCCATATGGCAAGGAATCTGGTGCTGAAGTATTCGAGGACCGTGTCAATAGTATTGGCAGAGGCTAGTGGGATCCAGTCAGTCCAGGTGAGGTTCTGTTGAAGAGGGCAAGGTCTAGTGTTTTGTAGGAGTGGATTGTAAGTAGTTTGTGCAGGGCCTTGGGTCTGTGGACGTTCCTGACAAGGTAGATCATGTGATGGTCACTAAGAGCATCTGGTAGTAGGCCAGACTGACAACCCTGTGGGGGTGGGAGGTAAGGGCCCAATCTGGAAGGGTATGTTTTGGGGATTTAGGTTTAGCCTAGTTGGTTCTGTGATTAGCTGTGACAGGTTAGGAGCAGCTATGGCAGAGTGAGTCTTACCTAAGGTAGGTGACAACCTCACCTAGCAGCTACAGCTGACCAGTGGAAGAGAGGACCCAATAGTGGTGATAAGATATGTGCCAACAGAGTGGTGTAGACCAGGGTGGTAATAAGCACCATCAACAAATATAGGTGCTGAGAAAGGGAAGGAGAGCCTAACAACCAGGGCTTCATAGGCAGTGGGGTCAGTTGTTGATAGCACAGTGGAGATCTGGAGAGGAGGATGAGTAGTGACCATGCCCCTCCCTCCCAGAGCAGTCCTGTTGAGTAAAGGTATAGTCAGGAATGGCAATACTAGCATCAGGGATTTTGTTAGCCAGGTTTCAGATAAGATGAGGTTGTCAGATTGAGCATGTATACAAATGGGAGAAGGAGGTCAAGTTTAGGTAGGAGACTACGAATGTTAAGGTGTAGGATCTTTAGTCTCTGGGACAATGAAGCAGAGGTTGAAGTGGAGGAAAGGAGTGAGGGGAACTGCAGAAGGGCATTGCTGGGGATAGAACCAAGGTTGGGATTTATGTCACCTGCAGAGAGGAGCAAGAGAGAGAGAGAGAGAGAGAGATAATAAGAGTAACTTGGTACTTTTGTACCAGGATTGTTTAGTGATTTAGAAGTTAGAAGAGGAGTTTAGAAGTAGGGATGTAGAAACTGAGGAGGCGTAGTAAGGTAAAGGAGTGAGGCATGGTCATGAGTGAGGCAGAGGGATGTACAGAAGAGTGTGACCAAGTTTGCATGGGGGTAGGGGTCACCACATGGATTTAGCAGGGGGCAAGTAAGTTACATGCAGGCTTGGGGAGAGTGAGGAGGAGTGGGAAGGTGGAGATATGGTAGGGAGAGCAGGGTGGAAAACAGGAGGAGAGGCGTATGGGAGGTTTAGAAATGTAGATAATTGTAGCAGAGTAAGTTGTGAAGAGAGAAGTCTGAGAGGAAGAACCTTCAGGAAGTGGGTCTTAGCACTATTTAGTGTGGTAGGGTGAGTGGTATTAGCACAGCAAGAAGGGGTTGAAACAGTTTAGGAGGGAGGACTTAGTAAATGTGAGTCTTAGCAGTATTTTGAAAGGGAGAGAGGAGGGTAGTAGCACAGCAAAGAAAAGGAATAAGGCAGGCAAGGGTCTGTGAGCTTGAGATTACTCAGTGATGGTGGAGGGAGCCAAAGAGGTGGGGCTTAGGTGTATTTACTAGAGGTCGGGGCTGGGGAGGGTGGGCAGGACTCAAAATAGGGAGAAAATAAACTTGCCAAAAATAGCAGGCAGGGAGCTGGAAAAGCTGTAGAGACCGAGGTTAGAAGGTGCACCAATCAGGAAGCTCCAGGCCAGGAGTCAGCCAATCAGGTAACAGCTGCAGGAAGGCACAGAAATTGAAATTTGTTGGCTCCACTGCAGATCTGACCCTGATTCTCTGGTGTGCTGAGGTGGCCACTGGTTGTGGCGGGTGGCAGAGGAGATCAGCCTTGCCATCATACCTCTCAACTGTCCCGGATTTTGCGGAAATCCGCTTTTCTGCCGCTTGTCCTACCGGGTCCAACTGACTGGCCATCTGCACAATTTTTGTGCCCATGAGGTCCACGCCAGACGCCACCTTCGCCACGCCGCCGCCGCCGAGTCGCCATTGTCTCAGCCTCACCAGAAGAAATCCCCACGTCCCCATATTCGAGCTGCAGCAGTGACGCTACGTAGCCTGCCCTTGTAGCCAATCGCATGCTCCCATGCTGTCCATTGCTGTTTTGCACCCCGCCACACACGGACCTGATTTTTGTGTCCCCTCAGGTCCTAATGAGGAGCATATAACAGGACCACTTGGCTCTGAACTCACACCAACTGAGCCAGAGAGAGTTCCAGTGCATCGGGGAGAATTAGCGTGATCGCTGCTGGAGAGGGAGTAGAGAGACAGAGCTGCCAGGAGAGGGAGACAGGGACAACTAAGTGTGCCGCGCCACCCCCGATTGAATCGCCACCAGCCAGCCCGGTTTTAGTTCTGCCTAGCCTAGCTGCTGTCTGCTGCTATAAATCACTTCAATCAGTAAATAAAACAAGAACTAAGCAGCAGCAGTGCTGGCAGCAGGTACCGATCGCGATCGATCGATTAGGGGCCGCGCTAGTAAAAATACCGACTGCCAGCAGGCCAGCACCACCAGCACAGCAGGAGCATTGCTTGGATCGAAAGGGACGAAAGCAGCTTAGCAGCACAGAGGAGCAGAGCAGCCAAGCACAGCAGGATGAAGACGACCTGAGACTGACCCAGTGTGCCTGAAACTCTGCCAGAAGGTCCACCACACAGTGACTGCCTGCCTTTACAAGGCAAGTAATAATGATTGCCACCATATCGTTGTCTGGTTGCCAAACTTGCCACAACAATAATGCCAACTTGCCAAATGCCAACTAGTACTCTGACAGTATCAGACACAGACCAGTGCAGTGCCAGTCACTGTGTATATAAACAGGGGAATGGAGGATAGGAGAAGGACTATTGGTCTGTAATCTGTTGGCCAGACTAGAGAAGTCCAGAAGTTCTGTCTGTGTTCTCTTCTGTGTGGGACACTTAAGTGAAGTTAATGTTACACACAAAACGGAGGGTGAAGAATTAACTAATAATTATGTATATGGCTATGCTAAGGAGATGAATTGTTAATAAATAACTGTAAAGGGCCCTTTTTTATGTAGCAACACATGTGGGGTATCAAAGTGCAGTTATCTGTGATATTTCCTTCCCTGAGAGCTAGACTGCCATCATTAGTCATTTATATGTAGGTTCTGTCCTGCCTCTGGGGAAAGCTAGTTTTGTATTGTGAAATTTAAAATATAGTTCAAACTTCAGTTACTTAAAAATGGGGGTCAGAACCTACATATAACAGAGTAAGAGAACCTAAAAAGAGATGGCATGGCAAGACAAATTGAGGTGGTGATTTGATTAATGCCTCCGTTGTAAAATATAATACAGTATAGTATACAGAAAGGTTTCCTTAAGTTTTTTGTATGTAGTTGGTTCTGTGTTCTTCTCTCCGTTCCACACTCTGGGTGGGACAGTCAGAACTCAGAACAGAAGTGTCTTAGTCATTTATATGTAGGTTCTGTCCTGCTCCTCTGGGAAAGCTAGTTTTTGTATTGTGAAATTTAAAATTACAGTTCAGTCACTTAAAATTGGGGGCAGAACCTCCATGTAACTGAGTAAGAGAACCAAAAGAGAGCGATGGTACTACTGTCCTATTTTTCTTCTACTGCCGTGCCTATAAATCAGAATTTGTTTAATTTGTTGACCCAGTAAGCCCACTGGGCCTAGAAGTCCCTTTTTCAGGGGTAACTGGGGGAGGGATACAGATGATAAGCAACTGACCTTGAACCAGATTAAGCTGTAGGTGGTATTTTTAGTGAATGAGGAAATTTGGCCAGGCACTGGGAAATTCCCTTACACTCATTAACATCCACCTGAACTTCCACCAGTCCAGCCAGGTGGGACCTTGGTTTAATGTCTCATCTGAAAGACGGCACCTCAGGGTGCAGCACCCCATCCTCATGCTGTAGAGTGGGAACTGAACCCACAGCCCTGTAATCTCCTGGGCTCAGAGGCCAGTGTGCTACCTGAGTCACTGAAACTTGTCTTGGACAATGTCTGAATTTCTGTCTATTATTATTTGCTACTGTCTGGATGGAGTTGTCACAACACCATCCAGCTAGTAGCAATAGACAAACATAGACTCTTTGATTTTCTTATGTTTAACCCACATACTGCATCTGAAAGGGATATTATGACTTATCATTTCGGCTTGGGAGAGAGAGAGAGTGTGTGTGTGTGTGTGTATATAATACACACGACACACCTATTCACTCCGCAGCACAGCAGCTCATTTCAAAATTAATATGTTGGCCAGGCCTGGGTAGAGGAGAGAACTCTCACTCAGGTCCTGTGATTGTGAACTGGGTAGGGGAGCGTTGGTTAAAAGCAGTGCCTGCTACGACAAAGCCCTCCCTGTGGGCACTGGTTAAAATATAAATGTATATTGCTTGTTTTGCCTGCCTTTGCTTGCTGTGGTTGACAAGGTCTAGAAGTTTCAGACCTGGTGGGAGGACTTTTAAAATAGCATGCTTAAACTGTTTCAGACTTGGCAGGAGGACTTTTACAAAGTGTGGGTCATGACCCAAACCATTAAGCTAGATCTGGCAGGAAGATTTTTACAGAAGTGTGATTCAGCTAAGTAATGACTCATTAGCAGCTCTTTATGTGTGCCTGAGAGAATGTGTTGGAGCCAGGCAAGATGAAAAACATGCATATAGATGAGGATACATTAGCAGCTCATCATGTGCACCTGGTAGAATTTGTAGGACATATGTAAAAAAAAAAAAAAAAAATGGGGATAGCTTAAGCTTGATTTGGACTCATTAACTACTGCTTAGGTATACTTGGTAATGCATGTCAAAGGTGGACCGTGGACACTGAAGGTGTTATCCAGCGATCTAGAACTGATGCTGCTCTACCTCTTTGCCTCTGCCAAAGAAATGTTATGGACTACCCGTCCATCTTGCCTGAAGTCAGTGTTACATATTTTTCTTGATTGCCGTCCTCAATAGGAGATGGATTGCGAACAGATGCTTCAAATGCGAGCTGACTGCAGTGCCAGTGGTAACTCCGTCTCCACACCAACCAAGAAGAAGAGGAATTCAGTGTTCCAAAGTTCCTGGAAGGCTTCCTTTGAGTGGATCGCACAGAGCAAGAAAGGGCCACTGTATGCATTCTGCAAGTCCTGTGGATGTGACATCAGCATCAGCCATGGAGGACTAAATGACATACAGAGACACGAATCTCGCAGAAACATCTCCAGAGTAGGAAGCATGCAGAAGGAAGAAGCTGACCCAATTCTTCCAAGCACAGAGTACCTCAAAGGTTTTGGAGGCAGAGGTGGCATTTGTGAACATGTTGGCGGAGCACAATTTGTCATTTTCTTGTGCAGACCACCTCCTGAAATTTATGAAGAAGTACTGCACAGATCCAGAGGTAGTCAAGAAGATGAGCTGTGGAGCAACCAAATCCACCTGCATTGCCAGAGATGTGCTTGGTGCCAGCTACCAGGAGACTGCAGCTTCCCTTGTCGTCGAGTGCCATTTTGCCTCTATTTGACCAAAGCACGGACATGGGGATGAGAAACTTCTGGTCATCCTTGCAGGTTGCTATGACATTCGACAGGGAAAAATGTCATACAGTTTCTTGACATGCCGGCATGCACTTCAGGGACTGGACAAGCAGTGTTTGACTGCATGATGAGAACTCTGGAGCAGCTGGACATCCCTGAAAACCTTGTGGCATTTTCATCTGACAATGCTGCAGCAATGATTGGAAAGCTCAACTCTGTGTTTTCCAGATTAAGGCAGGTGAACCCAAACCTCATAAATATGGGATGCTTGTGCCATCTGCTAGACCTGTGCTCCAAATCAGGGGTCAAGGCCTTGTCCTCACCTGTTGAGGAACTAATTTCTGACATTTATTGCCATTTCTCTTCCAGCTCATTACGGCAACAGCAGCTGAAAGAGTTTGCTCTCTTTGTCGATATTGACCCATTAAAAATCATTAAGCATGCACCCACAAGATGGCTCAGTTTGAGTAAAGTTGTTAAACAAATAACTGACATGTGGCCCACTCTGCTGTCTTATTTTAGGTCTGTGGAACCCAGAGGTGCCAAAGTCAAACTAATATGTGACTGCCTGGGCACCCAAGAAATTCAAATGACCTTTCTTTTTCCAAAATATGCTCTTGAGCCACTGTGCAATTTTAATAAGAAACTTCAGAGCAGAGAGCCAGCTGATGACTCTGCAGGGTGACATCAGCAAAGTCATACAGTTGTATGCCAGCAGGGTTTTGCAACCTCAGGCTGCAGTTGCCTTGTACAAAGAAGGTGTTTGGACCCATAGAGCGAGGCAAACTTTCTTGCACTAAAAGATGTACGTGTTGGCCCTGAAGTGCAAGAATTCATTGCAAGCAATGATGATATGGTAGGGACATCAGTGGAACTAAGTATTTATAAAAGGCCAAATCCTTTTACTGTGCTGTGCTGCAAAAATGTTAACAAAGCTCCCACTGAAATGCAGTGTCCTGAAGCAGGTCTCCACATTGCTGAACCCAGCACTAAAACTACACCTAAGTGGAAGCTCTGTAGGAACCTTGCCAAGGAACTTGGCGTATGCAGTTCACACTCTGACTGTGACCAGCTTTTGGATGAGTTTGGAACATACCAGTTTGCAGAAACTGGATCTGCCCAGGCCTTTGAAACTAACAGTTCTGCACTAAAGTATTGGGGCGTGATGCTCTCCCAGCTATGCACCAGTGGTGACGATCTGCCCCTATTCAGGCGTCTGATGGAGACAGTCTTATGCCTCCCTCACTCCAATGCAGAGCCAGAGCGGGCCTTCAGTATGTGCGAAAAGTGAAGACTGAGCTAAGACAGTCACTGAATGTAAAGACTTTGAACTCCATTATCGCTATAAAGATGAATGAAGAAAGACACTGCTATGAGGTAACTCATACAAAGGGAGTCTTAGAGGCTGCAGAAAAGCAACTGTGCTTTACAACCGAGAGCACCTTGCAGCGAAGACAAATGACTCTTCCAAACCAATTGTTTGTGTAGGTACATAGGTTTAAATTTGTAGTGTACAGTAGATAGCATGATTTCATTTTAGTATACAATAGCATGTATATGATATAGAGTAGATATGTAAAATATTGTGTGTGTGTTTTAGTATAGATGAGATAAAATATTGCATGTTTGTTTTAGTGTAAACTATTGTATCATGTTTTTTTTAGTATAGGGTACAAATAAGTAAAATGTGTAGATAGGTTTTCAATTTTAGTTAGTGCATAGACTAGATAGCATGTACAATACTGTATATAGGTAAGTAGGTTTTCATTTAATCTGTTTGTTATATGTCATTGATTGTATGTAATACCCTATAAATAGCCCAAAATAAAGTTTTTAAAAGTAAAACTATCATGCTCCATGTTGTATTCTTAATGTAGTATTCAATAACTTTGAATTTCACGCATTTTAAAGATCGAACCCTGTGACGCAGCTCTTTACGTAGCGAAAACGTGTCCCTGATTTTGAGTATTTGTCCCTGATTTTAAAGGGTAGTGTCCTGATTTGCAGCCTTGGAGGTTGAGAGGTATGCTTGCCATAGGTGGAGGGAGCCTGTAAGGGGCTGAGCTGTGGAAGATAGACAGTAGGGATTAAGCCAGGGTGTGGAGAATCCAAGGAAGTTTAAAATACAGGGGTGGGGGTGCAGCCAAGGCAGCAGAGGGTTGGAGACAGAGGAAAAAAACTAAGAAGGCTCTGTAGGACAAAGGCAGGCTTAATTGGGGGGCTGGGTCACTTTAACAGTAGCTAGGAGGTAATAACAGGGGCTGGGTGGGTTGGGCCCAGCATCTGAGAGTGAAATATAGAGAGATGTGGGGGGAGGTCAAAGGCAGGCAGCAAACACAAAATTGTAAAGCAGTTTTTAAATGTTCACACACAGTAAGCAGAGCATATGCACTAACAGTTTCAACAGCTATAAGCAGGGCCCCTACTTTTCTGCTGACACAGCAGGACCAAGTTCTCTGTTAAGACTACCATTTGCACTTAGAACTACTGTGTGATAGTTTTGTAATTTCTGTGAGAAGTTCTGCGGCACTAACAAACTACCACATCACAGTAGTCAGCTTGTCATCCTGACTTCACTTTCATGACAGTGGTTATAGCAATCAGGATGGTGGAAAGCACAGTAACACTAGTTCAAAAATAACAGACTTATAAAAATAATTTTATGCCTAAAAAGGAAAACAAATGTCTCTCCCTTATGGTCCTAGCCTGTTGCATAAATGACATATGCAGAGAGGACCTTGTGTGATAAATAAGGTATTTCTATATGCATGCTATCTATCCCACTAATGAGGTTTCCACTATCTATCACCTATATATTGGTATGTGCTTTCTACACCACTCATGAGGTTCCCACTGTGCATCACTTATGTATTTATATGCAATCTGTAACACACATACAAATATATGTGTGTGGTGAGAGAGAGAGATACTGTATATGTGTGTGTATATATATATATATATATATTTTTTTTTTTTTTTTCATGAACTTGCATCCTCATTCATACAGGTCCCATTGGAAATGGAATAGAGGAGTTATTGCAAAACTCAGTTTTCATGTCAACCTGCTTTCCCTGACACAATGCGAACACCATCAGGCCATGACATGCATGTGAACCAGTTGTGAGATAGAGCTCTTCAGCCCATCACAATGTGTCCACCATGTGACAGAACACTGCACCAGACCTTCCCAGGCTCCAAGCACTGATGTGTTCCACCAATCCTTGTGCTGCCCAGCCAGCTCCCTGAGCTAATCTCTGAACCTGAGTTGCCGGCACGGAAACACAGCATGCTACCCTCTGGCCCAACAGCTGTCCCTGCACACAACATTTCTCCATAACTTTTAGGTGATTCTATCAACCAATGGCAATATGTAATCAATAATCCTGTCAAAAATGCATACAGGGCAATTATTTATTTAAGAGGTCTATTCTTTCAATAGGTCTACACATTATTATATTCTACTTTTCAGTGCATAATTACTTTATTTTTCTTAAAATGACAGTCAAATTCATTTTACCAGTTATTCATTTCAGATGGCATCTCTATACCTTAACCTTATGTTGCCGACAGAATTAGAACGATAGGAATTTTGGACTGATATATCAGTCCACGGCCCTGCAAGAGTTAAAGGCACAAAGAGGTTTGCACAAAGTGAGGTATGGACTTAACAGGTCTGTGCTATTGACAAGGTTTTGTTTAAGTAGGTCCTAGTACAATAATTTAAGACTGAAAATTGTATTAGGCTGTAGTGCAGGTTGAGCAAATATCACCATGCAAGATGTACTGTGCCACCATCTCTGGCAGTGGGAGCTGAGGTAGATAAGTGACTGTTCATTTCTGTTGCAGAATGCAGTCATTTCATTAGTTAATGTATGATGTTATAGCAATGATAACATCACATTCTCAGCATATAGGGGATTTGGATATAAATAGAGGGAATGGGAAACCAGATTCTATGGATAAACAGAAATATTAATAAAAATCACCAAAAGAGTGAATTCTGCAGCACCGCAGAAGTTCTGCGTAGATTGCAAAGTTCTATGCGAAAACTTCATGCACAGTAGGATTCTAGGGGCCTTGGCTATAAGCGTAGAAGTAACAATGAGAAAAATGCAGTTTAAATTGAATAAAACTGTATGCAGTACATATGTGCTAAGCAAAATGTCCCAGTAGAAATGAACTAACACAGTAATTTTAAATAAGGCACACACAGAAGAGAGAGTCCCAAAATAAAGAGAGAACAAACTTGCTGAAAATAGCAGGTAGGTAGCTGGAAAAGCTGGAGAGACTGGGGTTAGAAGGTGCACCAATCAGGAAGCTCCAGGCCAGGAGTCAGCCAATCGGTAACAGCTGCAGGATGGCACAGAAATCTAAATTTGCCAGCTCCACTGTGGATCCGATCCTGGTGCTCAAGTGTCCTGAGGCAGTCGCTGGTTGCGGCAGGTGGCAGAAGAGATCAGCCTCGCCATTGAGGAGGGAGCCCTGTAAGGGGCTGAGGAAAAATAGCAGGTAGGGAGCTGGAAAAGCCATAGAGACCAGGGTTAGAAGACACACCTATCAGGATGCCCCAGGCCAGGGAGTCAGCCAATTGATAACAACTGCAGGAAGGAGCAGAAATCGAAATTTACCGGCTCCACTGCAGTCCGATGGGATGCTCATTGCTGTACAATTCTGCCAGTGTGCACATAATGCTGGACTTCAGGCCCAGTATGTAAATTCTGAAGATGCACGTAATTCTGTGATAAGGAATTTGTGTGGGAGTAAAGTGCACTACAAAATTGTGTGTGCCTGGAATAGCCCATATATGCATTAAGCTAACATATGTTAGGTTGTTGCATAGTATTTCGCGTGGTGGTCCTATGCAAATTGTACACCCACATAATGCATGACCAGGGCTGCACTTCTACACTTGGATGTGTGTTGCACTTTGGGTATCCTTGATTTCTGTGAGCATCTGCAGAAGCATAGCCCCATAGGGACATGATTGCGGGAGCTCATGGTGATGATGTTATTCAGCTAGACCACAATGATGACTGGTCACTGGGCTACTGAAGATGGGACCACTGAGCCACCAAATTATGTTTCTTATAAGTAGACTAGAGAGGAGAAGCACTTCTGAGTGGGGTGCCTGTGTTTGCAGTGCCTCAACAAGGTTACAGATAGCAGTGTGACAGGGTCAGAGCCCTGTCTGAATGTGTGCTGTATTTTCTTTTACACTGTCCTGTTCTTTGAAGTTTATTGTTCTAGTTACAGGCTGAAATCTGGCCACTTTCAGTCTTGTAGTCTCTACCAACCCCACTCCTTCTTCCAAGTACTGTATAGGAACACATACGTAAGACAAGGGGTAGTAAGGTGCTTGCCTTGTCCTGTGCTGTACTACAGGCAGACACAGATGGAATGTAAGTAATGAGAAGAACTGAAACACAGAGCCTTGCACTCTGTGTTTTATTCTGCATAAACTGCTTTGGGTTTGCAAGAAGCCAAAAACAAAACATTATTTCCTAGGTGAAGCAGAGGTGTGTAACCATGCTATACCCTATTTTCTAAAGAAATAACATGATCTCATGTCAGATGAGTCAACCTGTCTGTGTTTATTTAGGGTGAGCCAGCCTGCATGTGTTTACTTAGAAAACTGTGTGTCAGACAGCCCATATGGTGTGACATTATCCATAGACAGGGATAAAAGCCTACCTCCTGAGATGCAAAACAGATGAGTCAGATGAGTCAGTGGAGATCTGACTGTCGTGGAGGAAGCATCTCATAGCATATGCAAGTTTTCATGTGCTAGGAATCTATTTGGCTGAACTAAGCCTGGAATTTGTTCACTGAGGAACTGTGCACTGTTTTGCAGAACTGAAGGACTAATCACCTACAGTATTTCCTTTCTGTATGTTTATTATTATTATTTTTTTATTTTGGAAAATAAATATCAAAAAGTGCATTCTACACCTTTACCTTTTTTGCATCTGTCTACCCACTAACCTTCACATCTGGTATCAGAAGTGGGATACTGGTGCATCTAGGTTGGGAGAGAACATTGCCAAGGGATATCACCATGATATCCTGGCAGATGTCACAGGAAGTATAACAGCAGCAAGGCAGAGGTTCTGGCATGAGAGGAAGGTCACCATCTGCTGATAGCGGAGTCTTAACAAGATCCATGGCAGAAAAACTGTGTGCGCCATCATTTTATGGACTAGAGCTGGTGGTTCTGTCCAAGTTAAAGCCTGAATGAGCCTCTGTGGAGCAGTTGTAGGCTATGTTGATAAGCCTGCTATGATCTGCCAGTACCAGTGATAAGAGTCCGTGAAACAAACAGATGGCCTTACTGTGGTGTTCCAGATGATAGAGGCCTTGAGGTCATGGCTGATCTGAAGGTGGCTAGAGGCAGAGCAGCTTTGCCTGAAGGCAGAAAACAAGGTGTTGGAGGTTGAGAAGAGTTTGAGTACAGGTGCTGCGACTTTGAGTTACAGGAACATGCCTGAGCTAGCAGAGCTGGAGAGAGCAGAGGGACTGTTACCTGAGCTAAAAGAGCATGAGAAAATAGAAGTACTACTGCCTGAGCTAAAGAAGTTGTAACAGAGAGGAAAAGAGAAACAGAGCCAGCTATGTGTACTTTTCAGGACTTGGGTCCAAGCGCCCAGAAGGGGCATGGAAGGACTACAGGAGGCAGCAGTGAAGAGGTCTACTTAAGACCAGAAGGGACTAAATTATTGTTTCATTGGGTCATTCACTGTGATGAAGTGGACTTGTGTAAGATGCAAACTAATGATATAAAAATCAGGAAACTGTATGCCTATGTCCAAACAATTGATAATGTTCCTGTCTGTAAGGGAAAGTAGACTATTCTAAACCTATACATGCTATAGAAAAGGGAGTTATGTATAGGGGCATCTTAACTCCAAGACCATATTAAGGAGAAACAGTTGATTATGCTAGATGGTACTGCATGCAAATTATACAAATGGTACATTTTGACCCTGGCAGAGATCATCTAAAGTGTTGAGGAACACTGGAAAAGTTGTTGACCTATATATTGGCCTTCTTGTGTATAAACAGGTGGCACAGTATTGCAAAATCTGCACTGTTTGTCACACAGAGTGGCCACTGCTAGGGTAGCAGCTAGAATAGTTCTGAAGGGAGTTTGGAAAACATCCCAAAGAGGCAAAAGGGTATAGATCTGGGGGAAAACAAGACCTAAAAAGAGGCCTTGGTTGAGGTCAAATAAATTGAGCTTCCTCCTAAGGTAGAGAATATGAGTTTGAAATAGAAAATGCTGATAGTGTCTGTAATGACAATGAAATGGAGAAATGCTGCTAATGTTAAGTCTGTACGCTTATTGAAATATGTGAATACTCCTGAAAGATTTGGGAATGTGAGTTAAAAGTAAATCTGAAAATGTATGGCAGCTGAAAGTTGGACATAGCAGGAGTCAGGTATGGTTTTCATAGAAATAAGTAAAGGTTGGAGACCAGTCTCACTAAGCTGGAAAAATAGTGAAGACTGGTTTCTTAAACGTGGGGGTGTGTGTGTGTGTGTGTATGTGACAGGGTCAGCACCCCTGTCTAAATTTGTGCTGAATTTTCTTTACACTGTCCTATTCTTGTAAGTTTATTATTCTAGCTACAGGCTGAAATCTGGCCACTTTCAGTCTTGTAGTCTCTCTACCCTCCTTCCAAGTGCTATATAAGGAACATATAAGTAAGACAAGAGGTAGTAAGGAAGTAGGTGCTTGCCTTCTCCTGTGCTGTATTGCAGGCAGACACAGTTGGAATGTAAGTAATGAGAAAGAACTGAAACACAGAGCCTTGCACTCTGTTTTATTCTGTTTAAACTGCTTTGGGTTTCCAAAAGTCAAAAACAAAACATTCTTTCCTAGGTGAAGGAGAGGAGTGTAACCATGCTATGCCATATTTTCTAAAGAAATATTATTATCTCATGTCAGTTGAGTCAGACTGTCTGTGTTTATTTAAGACGAGTCTGCCTACCTGTGTTTACTTAGAGAATTGTGAGTCAAACAGCTAACATGGTGCTGACATCATCAGTAGGCAGGGATAAAAGCCTACCTGCTGAGATGCAAAATAGATGAGTCAGATGAGTCAGTCAGTGGAGACCTGACTGTTGTGGAGGAACATCTTGTAGTACATACAAGTTTTCATGTGCTAGGAATCAATTTGGCTGGAACTAAGCCTGGAAGTTGTGCACTGAGGGAATTGTGCACTTTTTTGCAGAACTGATGGACTAATCACCTATTTCCTTTCTGTATGTTTATTATTTTATTTTGGAAAATAAATATTGCAGAGTGTGTTCTGCACCTTTACCTGTGTTTGTTGTATCTGTTCACCCATTAACCTTCACAGGCAGTGTGACATGTACTTGGTGCAAAACCATGTTTTGAGCAGGTCATAGGTGCACATCATTCTGTTAGTTGGTGCAAACCCTGTTTATACCTGTTAACAGCTGGATTTTCATTTACAAACATATGAAACTCCAGCAGAAACAATCCATAATGATCTATCAAGCCTGCATGAGTGTGCAGCTCAATCTATTTTACTACAGCTGCTGCCCTACTCTTTATCTCCGGAGTTATCCACCCCTACCCTCTTTCCCCTCCATGTTCCCATCCATTATGACTATGCTTTTCACGCTTTCCCACCACCTTTAAAACTGCCCACTGTTTTAATGAGACCACCTCCTTTGCAGTTTGTTCCACTTTGACACCCCTTTTCTGTAAAAGATGCCTCTTCATTTGCTTCCTAAATCTGTCCCCACTAGCTTCAGACTATGCCCTTGTGGTCCCCTACTTTTAAATTGAAAATTCCTCCATTCCAACCTTGTTTATATGTTAGGTACTTGAAGAATTCAATCATATCTCCGCCTCCCCTGTCCTCCAGGGAATACATATTGAGCTCCCATAGTCTCTCCTCATTTGATTTGTCCCACAGGCCCTGAATCATTTTGGTCACCCTATGCTGCACCCGTCCAGTAGTTTGGTGTCTTTCTTCAAATAAGGGCACTAGAACTGCACACAGTACTCTAAGTGTGGTCTCACCAATGACATGTACAGTGGCAGAATGACTTCTTTTCCTGGAGATGATTCATCTGCCGATGCATCCCAGCATTTTATTTGCTTTGGTTGCCACTTTATAGCACTCAGTAGAGTGTCTTATGTTTCCCTGTCTATCACCCCTAGATCCTTTTCCTCCTCTGAACTGGACACCTGTACACCCCCCACTCAGTAGCTGGCCCCAGGGTTCTTAGCTCCCAGGTGCATTACCTAGCACTTTTGGTGTTGAACCGCAACTGCCAGGTGCCAGATCATTTCTCAAGCCTAGCCAGATTCTTCCTGAGCTCCTGTCTTTCCTCCTCTGTGTCCACTCTCCCACATAGCTTAGTATCATCTGCAAATAGACAGATTTTACTTTGACCCAATCCACTATGTCACCAATGAAGATGTTGAATAACACCGGTCCGAGTACTGAGCTCTGTGGGACCCCACTGGTTATAGGCCTAGGCTTAGATAGTTCTCCCCTACAGTCACCCTCTGGTAGGGGCATGCGAAAAACATTTTTATGGTGCAACTGAAGTGAAAGTTAGATTGCTTCCACAAAAGTTTGGAAATCCATTTCCAAACTTTCATGGAAATTTCATGCCCTAAATCCAAATTCCTCCTGGCTGTAATCCCTGGTGGCTAGCAACCCCCCATCGGATCACCAGCCAGCCACAAGACTTGAAAAAATTGTAACTTATGAATAGCACCCCCGCCTGACAGTGCCCAGTGCCCACATCCACACAGCCTGAATGTCTTTATGTCCTGGTGGCTAGTGGTCCCTCCCGCATCCCTTGTGTATAGTGATAGTAACCACCCTCCCATGTCCTGTACAGAAACGCCTCATTCATTAAGGCTCAGTGGGTGGACTGGCCGTGGAGGAGAGGAGGGATGTTCCAGTCAGCCCGGCACCTGCTGCAAGATTTAATATGGGGCGGGAATGGGGCAGTTGATCTCCTACTGGGGTGGGGGGCACTAGACCACCAGGGAGGGATTTGGCAGTGGACTAGGGATAGGGAGGAGAGCTATTGGGGAAGCAGCCACTAGACCACCAGGGAATTTGTTTTTTAACTACGGACTATGGACACAGACATGGGAGGGAGGTTACTATCATTATACATAAGGGGTGGAGGGAGGGACCACTAGCCACCAGGGCATAAAGACATTTGGGCTGTGTGGATGTGGGCACTGGTCACTGTCAGGTGGGGGAGGGGTGCTATTTATAAGTTACAATTTTTTTTCCAAGTCTTATAACAGGCTGGCTATCCAGTGGGGGCACTAGCCACCAGGGATTTAATGTTGTGTACCTGTGGGGTGGCTAGGGGAGATGTCACTAGCCACCAGGGTTTTTTTATATGGAGCAAAATTTCACCCATAACTTTGGTGGATGTTTTCTGCTCTGCCACAGGCGAAGGTTCAGAAACTTCAATGAAAGTTTCTTTATTTTTGGAAGTTCTGCATGGTGAAAATTGTGCTTCACCCACCCCTACCCTCTGGTTTCTGTCTTGCAGGCAGCTCTTAACCCACCCTAGCAGCTTGTCCCTGACCCCAAGGTTACTCAGTTTGCTGAGCAACCTTCCATGTAGCACTGAGATGAAGGCCTAACTGAGGTACAGGTACAGGTCATCCCCTGCCTGGCCTTTGTCCAATGACCTAGTGACCCAGTCAAAAAAAGTCTATCAAATTGGTCTAGCAGGATCTCCCCAAGACAAACCCATGCTGCTTATCATCCTGGAGCCATTTACCTTCAGAAAGTTCACGGTCTTTCTTTCAGAATGGTCTCCATTAATTTTCCTACAATGGAGATAAAGTTGACTGGCCTGTAATTTCCAAGTTCATCTCTGAAACTACTCTTGTGGAGTGGCATCACATGTGTCATTTTCCAGTCATGAGACACACACTCTGTCTCCAGCGAGGTGTTAAACAGATTCACCAGGGGGCCAAACAGGACCTCCGCCAGTTCCCTCTGGACTCTTGGGTGCATGCCATCAGGGCAGGTGCCTTGCCCACCCAAGGGCCCTTAGACCCTTTAGAAACCTGTCCTCCTGGATCATCCCATCTGTTTCATCCCCATTAGAACCCCTACTTTCTCCTGTGGCATAGGTCCATCATTTTCCTAGTGAAGACAGAGCTGAAGTACTCATTCAGTACCTTTGTCTGATTCTCATTACTTTCGTCCCCCTCCTCTTAATCCTGACAATCCCATCCTTATAGCTTCTTCTCTCTCTTATATATCTGAAAAAGTCTTTTTCCTCTTCCTGATCCCTGCGCTAGCCTAAGTTCTCTTACAGCTTCAGCTGCCAGACTACTTTCCTGCCTCTCTGGATTTCTGTAAACCTCCCTGTCATCCCCTCTTATAGTACATTTGTACTTTTGAAAGGCAGCCCTCTTTTCCCTCATTTTCACTGCCACCTCCTTGTTGAACCAACTTGGTCTCCTGGTCCTGGAATTTTACTCTGGATCTTCAATCAATCAATCAATCAAAATCTTTATTTATCCAGGCAAAACATCGTTGAGCAAGCTCATTTGCAAGATGGACCTGGTTAAGTCCTGATTATTTAACAAAGCAAACATCAGACATCAACATCAATATTTACCGAGGTGATAAAGACATAGTGGAAGTACAAAACAAGAAGCACACAAACAGTACAGCTGTATCAAGGACATGCACACATAGCAAACCAGTGATACATTAGGCATTAATCAGTAAGCAGATGGGGCAGGCAGACCTGAGATATACAGGAATGGATCATAATACTGTGATTGTCATAGAAAACAGATAGACTAGTCCCAGGTGATGCTGTTAAGGCAGGCAGATGTAAATAATGCAGCTTTTCTTGACCAGTTCACGAATGAGTGGGCAGATGAGTCTATACTAGGAGGGAGCTAGGTGCGGGTAGCCTGCTGGGTACTAATACTGCAATCTAATGCTTGCATCCTGTCTGTGGCCAGCTGAGCCACTGCATGCTGTGGAGGGGTATGAGCGAGTACAGGGCACAGGTGAAATGACCTCTACCGTGTATTTAGTCCAGTACTAGATACTATCACTATTTGCCATGTCCATCATACCAACAGAACACAGAGATAGGATGTGGCGTTATGGCTCCTGTGGCCATACGTGGCCTGTGATTCAAAGGGAGCTTGAGCGCTTGTAGATCTAGTGAGAGCACTTTAGCCATGTGGAAGGCTAGCTCTTATACTTCTACTGAGAGCACTTTAGCTATATAGAGGATTTCATTGGGAGGGATGATGCGGTGACAGCTGGATAATCAGAGTGTGGCATACCATTCAATATATATCACCAGTAATGGAAGATTACCAAGGAGATTTGCAGAAAATGAAGGAGCAGTGACCAGAGGGCGCCGCGATCTGGTTGGTTGGTGGTGTTAGCGGTAATATGTGGTGAAATTCCCAGGCAGGAGAGCCCTGAGGCAGCTTGCAAAGCTACAACCACCACAAGGGTATGACATATTATTTTGGTTCAGGAAACTCAGAAAAATTCGGGAGACTTACATATAATATGCAGTGGCACAGGGACTAGACGTGAGCGAGAACATGCGGATTAATAATGCATGCACAAGAGTGACTTAGGAATAACTGAACATATTTAGGGCCAGGATCTGGGGCAATCTAACTGAAGTTAATAAATAGTTGCCGGGTGACAATTGCAGTTTCACACTTGCTTTGGACGTATAGTGCCGTGAAGGCTACACTGCAGATGTGACTTAGTTTTAGTATTTTTGGATTTTGTTCCACAGGATCATCATTGAAAAGCTAAAGGCCATTCTACCGAAATGGGTAGCGACTCTGGGGATGCACAGAGAAATATGATGATCTCCTTAAGCTCATATGGTCCCAGCTCAACCATGGGAAGACATTAGGATCTTAGCTTACGTGTGTGTGGCCTCGATCAGACCCAACTTAATGATGGGCCATTTCTGATCCACATCCATCTCCAGCCTGATCTTCACAAGGTGCCCTAATAGGATGTCACCCATCCTACCAAAGTCCACCTTCCTGAAGTCCAACTCCCTCATCTTGGTCTTGGCTGTTTCCTTCCCCAGATTGAGGTAAAACCATACTGTGCGGTGGTCGCCGCCTGCAAAGGGTCCTCCATTGAACATGCTTTCTATTTGACAGCACCAGATCTACTATGGCACCATCCCTGGTTGGCTCTGTGACCACCTGAACCAGGAAACACTCTTGGAAGCCTCCAGAAGGACCTGTTTCCTGGAATATTTGCTTGGCACCTCTCTAATGGCTACTCCTGTCACCTGTGATATGTGCCAGTCTTTGTGTATAGCAGTAGTGGGTGGCATCAACATTATGTGGGTAAAATCCACCTGTTATATGTCTGCCCTGATGTTGACTTTGAGTTGGGCCCTGAATGACTTACTCCAGGTTACAGAGTGAACCAGGTTTTGCGATGAAATCTGAACTAGGGATTTCGTGGTCACAGTTCTTGGCTGTGACTACCAGCTCACCTAAAGTTCCCTTGCCTGAAGCATACAAAGTTTAGGTGGTCTGTTTAATATCACTAAATAAAGCAATTGAACTGGCAGTTGAACAATGACAGGGTCCAACATAAGGGATCTAGAAGCTAATCTGCTTCCTGCTAAAGTATCTGTACAGCCTGCTTGTGCTCCCATCATATCCTCTAGGAGCTGGCAAAGGCCACATGTCAGGCTACCCCTGTGAGCTGCTCCTATTGCTGCTCACATATTGAAATGTTATACAAGATGAAAAAGGATACTGCATTGAGTGCACTAGACATGCAGTTCCTTGTTTTCCTTGCAGCTCCTGGTGATGAGAAAACATGAATACCCAGGAGCGATTTTCTCATTCAACATCCTTGTTTTGACTCCTCCACAGTAATATCCAAGTATGCAGTCCTGTACTCTAATCAGGACTTAACGTGTGCCGGGTCTAGCAGGGTCTCAGACATGATCATTTTTAAATCAAAGAAGTTTTATTGATTTTACAACCACAATACAAACACCAACATGACAGTAGAAACATTTTGAACTGGGTAAAGTAACCCCACCAATTCTCTGACCCCCAACCCACAACCCCACACCAAGTGGAGGTGCTATAATGAAGGTAAATTAAGCCCAAGATTGCAAAAGTATAATAGGCGAGTTACAACCTAGATATCATCCTCTAAGCAAGTGTAAAGGTGCCCGGACAGTCAACAGAGGTGAGTTAGGACAGATAAGAGCATACAGTTTCCCCATTTTTTGTAAATGAGGATTTATGATGGCGAACACTGGCAATTAGTTATTCTGCTTTTAAGGCTAAGGACATTTCATACAGTCATTCTGAAAAGGAGATGGCTGCCTGATCCAGCCAGTGCCTGAGTACAGAGCCTTTGACTGCCAGAGAGATAAGAGCCATGTGGTATCTTCTTTCCTTTACTTGTATTTGAAAATCCCCAGTGATACAGGTGGCTGGGGAGAAAAGACCTAGGAGGCCCAGCATTGGGTCCAACTGAAGTTCTATTTGTGTCTACAGAGGAGAAACCTTCTCATAAGACCAAAAGATGTGTAGGAGAGGCCCTCCTCTCTACCACAACTGGAGCATGTTGTTGATGAAAGATGCCCCACTTTGGCTAATTTGACCACAGTGTAATATGTTATTTAGAATTCAGTACTGAATTAACGAAACCTCTCCTGTGAAGTATAGGTGTAAAGATCTTTCCAAAGTTGGACCCAGTTGATTACCAGATCTGGTAGAAGAGTGTTCCATACCTTAGAGCCCACCGGTGAGGGGTTGGGGGCTAGTGTGCAGAACTTATACAATGCAGAGACTCCATGAGGCCTACCCTCTGGGCCAGAAATCTGCTGTAGGAAATTACCAAAAGTAGGAGCTTGTGGCTGGGGCCCAAACATACTGACCAGTAGGTGGCAGAGTTGATATACCTTGAAAATAAGTGTTGGTGCCAGTCCAAGCTTGGTTAGTATTTCTTGGGAAGTTAAAATAGAGGTTTGAGAGTAAAAATCAGAGACTCTATAGTTTCATGAGACATCTGAAGCCAGGACGGGAATGGGTTGTCCCCAATTCTGATATTTAAATTGGAGAGAATAGGTTTGGGAGATGTCTCTGATAGGGTACATTTTATGGTATCCGATAATTGCGATAGAACTTTGAGTGAAGTGCCAATTTGGGGTGGGTGCAGGGATTTTGGCAGGGCTTTCATGGGACAGAAAAGAATCCCAGAGGGACTCAGTCTGTATGGGAAAGCAAGTCAGCTTCCATTTGTAGCCAGATGGGAGTGTAATCTGATTGCTGTTGGTACTGGGAAGGAAAACCATTTCCTGCATTTGTAAAGGTGGCTCACGCAATAGTAGAGCAAAAATTAAGTAAGCAAAATCCATTGAGTTCCTTAGGCAGACTTAGTTTGAGGTAAGATCTCCTGATGGCTTTATCCAACCTGATAAAGAAAGTAATATCAGCATGAATGAATTTAAAAAGGACAAGGGCCACCAAGCATTAAGCATGTTAAGAGGTAAAAAACCTGAGGAGGACGTTCATTTAATTAATATTTATCCTGCCCCACAGCGAGAGTGGAAGGCACCTCCATCACCAAAGGTCTTGTTTGATAATGCTCCAGAGATCTAGGAAGTTAAGTTTGCATGTAAGGAAGGGATCGGAGGTGATAAAGTTACCTAAATATTTAACATACCACGGGACCACTTCATACTAAACTGGGTGAAAGAATGACTGTGAGTGAGATGGTTTAGGGATAAATTTCTGTCTTGGTTAGATTCAACTTATAGTTAGAGTACATACCAAAGGCCTCAGCTATGTTCAGGACTTCAGTTAAGGAAGAAGCGGGGTTTGACAAATGTAGAGAATGTCATCCACAGAACCGAAAGCTGCAGAGCATGATTTCTGATGGGGACTCAGTAATGATGGGAAAGGGATTTTAGATGCCTGATTAGTGGTTCTAGATAGAGACTGAAGAGAAAGGGACTATGGGCACCCTTGGCTTGTGCCGGTATAAAGAGAGAAGATAGGCGAGTGTACCGTTACAGTGGATTTTAGCAGATGGAGAGATGTACAACATCCGTATCCATTGGATAAACTCTGAGGGAAAGCCCATCTTATGTAATGTCACCCAGAGAAAGTCCCAGTCCACTCTGTCAAAGGCTTCTCTGTGTCAAGAGAGATTGGTGCCATTGACATGGGGAGGAGTCTGCTGTTTGGAGGACGTGAGACAGTTTACGTATATGATCTGATGAGGATCTGCCAGAGACAAAACCCACCTGCTCTGGGCTAAGGAGACAAGACCAGATTTTCTCTATTCTAGTGGTGAGAATTTTTGCAAAATTTTGATATCATAGTTTAATAGTGATATTGGTTGGTAGCTAGCTGGACAAGAGGGAGGTTTGTCAGACTTGAGAAGGAGAATAATGGTGGCCTCTAATAGATAGAGGGGTATAAAGCCTTACCAGAAAGCATGTAGCAGTAAAAATGAAGTAGAATAGGGGCCAAGCCTTTAACAAAGAGCTTGTGAAAATTCAATGGGAGACCTCAGGACCGGAGCCTTGTCCAGTGTCAGAGTATTAATAGCAGATTCTACTTCGTGTAGAGCCAGTGGGGTAGACAAGAAAGCCTGGGCTGGGGCTGATAGAGTGGGCAACAGGGAGGAATCTATATATGCTGTCAGGTCCTCATTCGGTGGGGGAGGTGTGTTTGCTATATAGAAGAATAGAAATTGTTTGAAAATAGCAACAATATCTCTAGGCTGGGTTTTAACGGAGCTGTCAGGGCACTAATCACGGTATACTACTGGAGTCTTCTAATTTCCTAAGATGTAAAGTCAGCAGATGACCTGCCTTTTCCCTGCTCTCTATATATGTTGCCTGAGTTCTCAGTATAGCAAATTATGCTTTTTCCTGCAGAAGAGAGAAGTACCTATTTTGGTACGACAAAAGGGACTGTAGGGAGTCAGGTGAAGAAGAGGTAGAAAGGATTGTTCTAATGTACGAATCTGGGCAAGCAAAAGAAGGGCCTCCGCCTCCTTTGACGCTTCAGTGGAAGTAAGTCGTATAAATTCTCCCTGAGAAAAATTTTTAGGGCACACCATTCATGGTCAACCCTTGAGATGGAGCTGTGATCGGCGTCCATAAACATTTGGATCAGAATGGGATCCTGGAGATTATATATTCATCCTTGAGGAGCTGGGTATTCAACCACCAAGACGTGTCCCTCTGAAAATTAGTATCCAATACCAGTGAAACCCAAGCCACAGCATGATCGGATAAAAAATGGCTCCACCCCAGTGTTACAGAGACCTTGTAGGAGAGAACGACTGACCAAAACATAGTCCAGATGGGATGAAGAATGATGGACACTGGAATAAAAGGAGAAGGTGAGACAATGGGTTTAGTACCTCCATGGATCACATAGCCCCAGTAAATCCAAGAACTCATGTAGTGCTCTTTGGGCTGCCGACAGTGGTCTGGGAGGGCAGTTGGACGGTCTAGGTCTTGGTAGGGGAAGGTTCCAGTCCCTCCTAAAATCATTGGGAGTGACGAGAAAGAGGCCAACCTGTCAATAAGATCCATAAAAAGGTGGGATCTGGACCGTAAATACTATCTAACAGTAATTCCATATGCCAAATCAGGCCTTTTACCTGAATGAATCTCCCTGGGATCAGCAATGGACTGGCCTGCATGGAAAGGTACCAAACAATTTATCAGAATGGCAACACCCTTGCAGGCAGTGGATACCCCAGATGCAAAAACCTGTCCAATATTTTGCCTATGGAGGGCAGAGGCTTCTGAGGGAGCAAATGGGTCTCTTGAAGAAATATTGGTCTGTAAAAGCGAGATATGTTTAAAGATTTGATATTGTTTGGGATGGTCATGGGCACCTCTGACATTCCATGTGAGAAATCTTTTTTTTAACTCTGTTTATTCCTCCATCCCGTGGAACTCACTCAGGTATCCTCCACTGCTTCAACTCTACCTCCATGCCTGAGAAGCCTCCCATTCCTGGCACCAGCCTGATTATCCCCTGGCCTGAGCCCCGGGGCCGCCCTATCCGCCCAGGGTGCTCTTATCTAGAATTTGGCCGGGCAGGGCTCAGCCCAGGAGAGAGTGCAACCGTGGTGGAGCATGGTCGAGAGTGGAGGTGCCATCACCTATCCACCAGGCGGGACGCTTTCCTTAGTTACACCCACAGACATGGGACGTGCAATGCTGTACAACCTGTGACGTGAGTGCTCCCACCCACGTCCGGAAGACAGCCTCCCAACGACTACCCTAGTTGTGAGCCTTGTGTGCTGCAGTGCCTCCGGTCTCCACTGGGGTGGCTGCTGCTGTGCCAGGCTTCCCTGGATCCCTCCCGAGAGAGGAGGCAGTCCTCCGGATGCTTGATCCTCTCTCTCCCTGCCAGCCCCGGTGGACCAGGCTGCTTCCGAGTCTGGTCGCCGGCGGGCGCGAGGTGTGGCATCCAGTACTCAACCCTCAGCACCACCGGGCTGGAAAGAGAGAAATCTGGTAATTGTACTAGCCATATTCACAGCATGAGAAAATAAAATGAAAATAAAACACAAAACAATAGTGGACAGATCTTCGTGTGCACCTCGCCTCCTCCCTAACCCCACCCAAAACCCAACAATCAACACATTCCATAGAGATGATGTATACACTGGTAGCCATATTCCAAAATGCAGTTCAGATATGGAAGGTCTGACTTGACAGTCCTGTAGTGAAAAGTTCCATGAGGTATAAGAGGTATATGCAGTGGCCCCATTTCTAAAAGTATGAAACCTCCTCCCTCTCTCCCCAAAACTATTTACAAGTGCCCACCTACCTGTTGTTGAGACCCCATAACATAGAATATGGTTGTCGGTGTTGAGCAAACCCCTATGACCCTGGGAACCTTAGTCTCCCTAATATACAATAAGTATTGACAGTATGACCAGATTTCAACATTTGCCAGAACATGGAAAAAAGAGTCATATAATGGGAGACATCAGGCAGCCAGGATCCGCCCCCAACAGTCCAGTAAATGAGACTGACTTGCTTCAACTGTTACAGTCCTCCTCCTCCCCCACCCCTCCTCCCCAGCTATCCAGAACCAGTAGAAAAATGTGCCTGCAAATCAGATTCGACAAACTGTGGCAGTGGCAACAACGCTTATTAACATAGTTCCCTACCTGTGCTCAGAGTGCATCTTTGGGAGGTATTATCTCAGGTCTCACAAGAAGAAAAAAACATGTAAAGGGTGCCAAAAACTGCCTTTGAGAGCTAGGTGGCTCAAAGAGGTTTGGGAGAAGAGAAGTCAGAAGGTACCAAGATGAAGAGACTCAGTAGGTGGATATAGGTAAGAAAAGGAAATAGCAAGGAAAAGAGACCTGCAAGTGCTTCTCTATAAATGAACAGGGTACAGGAAGAAGAACTTGTACATTAAGAACCTATATAACAGTGACAACATGAACTAGCTTTTCCAATGCTAAAAAAACAATGTGATGGTAAGAGCCTCCCGACTGTCCAGTCTCGAGTGTAACAGTCCATCAAAGGAATCTTAAGACAGCGGACTGGTGTAGCAGGAAAAACAGTCCCTGGAAACCGCCTTGAGGCAATCAGAGCCAGTCACTAGCAGCTTCAATCACCAGAAACTGGTCTGTTGAGACCTGGGCACAGATCCAGGGAAGCAGGGACTCATGGAGATATCCACACTTTAAGATGGGCTAAAAATCGAATGGAGCCACAAAACCACAATCTTCAAGGCGGAATGCGTAAGTAAGCACCAACATGCTCCCAACTTAAGCTGAAATGACAAGGACAAGTGTTGACCAACAACATCAGGAGGCTTTGAAAAGAGATGGCATTTTCATGCTGAGCTCTGTGTGAGCTTGGAAAGCTAAGTCGAAGAGCTACCAGACCCCATCCTCCAGGACTTGTGGCGCGCTCGGTAAGCCACTCGGAACTTGCTACTTGCTGCAATTAGCTTGCACACAATGGGGTGGAAGATAGCTCTCTTCTGCCAGGTTTCTAGGGGTAGGTCCTGTGTAATGTGCAGCTTCTTGCCCTCCCATAATATTGTTTGCAGCTCTCGGGTCTTGATAGAATGTGCTGCTTTGCTAGTTGGTTTAGCAGCGCACAATCAGGGGTCTAGGAGGAGGAGCAGACTCCGAGTCTGGGTCTCAGAGACCGGTGAGCTCGCTCAATTAGGTAGGTAGAGTTGTGTGGAGATTGACCGTCAATTTTAGTTAGCAACTTTTGAGTGAATGCAAGCACAGAGGAGCCCTCCTCGCCCTCAGTAGACCAAAAATTAAAATGTTGTTTCTCCTGCATCTTCCTTCCCAGTCCTCTGTTTTAACTGCAGTTTAGCGACTTGTTGTTTGATTTGGTCATTTTGGGTTCTGATCTGTCCTTCCATGCTTCAAGGGAACTAGTGCAGGCCTCGGCATCCAAAGTTCTGATTTCAGGTCCCCCAGCTCGTTTCCACATTTTTGAGATCAAGCTGATGTCTTGCAGGGTTTCTTTGAATGGCAAAAGTTCTTGGAGGAATCTCTCCTCTGTCAGTGGCACTGGAGGTGTACGGTGCTTTCGACTGCCTGGCTGCAAATTGTTGATGCTGTTTAGACTTCTTAAGTTGTTTCTCAGGTGAGGTTGGGGTGTATGCTATAGCAGGCTGCTATCATCTCTGCCTCCATGCGGCTAAAAATAAGCTGATCGCTATGTAAAAACATAGAATTCTCACGGATAGGCAGCTCCAAGAGTAATTTTGCTATTTTGTGAACAATGTAGAGCTATATGCGTGTTGATTAGGATGTATTGCTAAAGGGTAAGCTGGAGTTCCTAGGCAGAGCAGCTAGTGGGTCAGGCGTATCACGTGATCTCAGACATGATAAATTAATGTTGACTGATTTAAGGGTCTCCAAAGATCTCAGTCAGGGCCCCCACTTCACCATGACTTCAAGGCGGCCATATGTAGAGGTATGGAGTACAGTAAGCATTTTTTATATTTTGCTTTTTTATGTTGGTTCCATCCTCCTCTTAGCCTTCTCTTTGTCCCTCAGTGTCCTACAAAATTTTTGTCTCTGTGTTTTATGTTTTATGAAAACTATATTAAGAACAAAAGGTCAATTCTACAATAGAAAGCAATTTACAGTAGATGCCCATCTTTCTTTATGTGGCTTCTACTGTATACACTATGCAGTCTGCTTGGCACACTTTTAGCCTTTACTCTTGACTACCTGGCCACTTTGCCTTTATAATTTACAAGTCATGTGAGTGTTGAACCAGTTAATCCACAGTCTTTAAATGTATTTAGTGTTTCCTGTTAGGTACAGTTAATGTAATTAATGCACTGAAGACTAAAACTCATCAGAAACAGCTACTTAAGCAAAAAGACAACCATTACTTTCTAGCTATGCAGAATGTTTAATGCATTACACAGATAATCACAGCACTATTAAAGTTGCCAACTGAAATGTAAAGCAGAGGTGGCTCTGTACAGCTGTAGAAAAGAACTTTCACTCCTAACTGTTTGTGCAGAGAAGTAGGCGTAACTCTGATAGCAACTATGGGAGTGCTGTGACAGACTGGAAGCCCTGCCAGACAAAATTACAAAGAAAGAAACAAAACAGAATCTAGCAGCTGGTTATACTCTTATCCTAGATAACTTGGGTGGATCATGTACAGGAATTCGGTCTGGCATAAAATGATAGAGATGTCTGTAAATTTGTTGAAACATGGAGACCAGAAGTGGGTGGGGTGCATAAAAATTGGCAATAATTTAAGAGCCAGTTCTTAGTTAGTAAATGGAAGGTTGTTGGTACTGGACAGAGAATGGTATTATCATCTGGTAATGCGTCAAATATTCATGAATATTACCTCCAGCATTAGCACCCCATTACTTTGCCTTAGAAAATGGGCAGGTAAAACTCTGTCTCCTGATTGGCTAGTTCCCTACCCAGACCCTGGTCTATCTGAGAACAGACCCGAGTTACAATAAGTGCCAGTGGTAACTGACCTGATCACTGAACTCATGGGGCCAGTTAGAATGTTCAAGTTTAAAACTAACGCCATTTTTTCTCTGGTTAGGGGTTAATTTTGCGGCCAATATCACCCCCAACACACGTGAATACCAGCCTCCTTTTAAAATGCTACACACTCTACCACTCAGTGCAGGCTTCAGCCAACAGAAGAAAAAGTGTTTTTTTTAAATTAGTAGCGCTAGCCCATCGCGTGCTCTGCGCTACTGGCAAAGCTGCTCTCAGCTCACCCTGCCTGCAGCCATGTCTTTTCCCTGCTCGGTAAGTGAGCGACTGGGCGAGACAGCTAACACACAAACTGGCAAACAAAACCCTCACAAATTCCCGATACTCAGTCATCATTTCTGTTTTGTTTGGGACTGGCGACTTCACAGCAGTCTGTCCTGTACAGCACCAGCAGTCCCCACTTGTCCCGCTGCCGAATATCCCACATGCCAGCGATCTAGTCTGCGTGTGAAAGCCATCAGATCGGCTTTTCCGTAATAGTCCCTGTGCCTCCATCTCCCACAGACTCCTTGCTCACAAATGAAAATAAGCCGTCAGCTTTGAGGCAGTCTCTTCTCGTGTCCTCGGACTCCAGGCTAACACGGCGCTCCACTAATGATCTCTATTCTCTGCCTTTCACCCTGAGCCTGCATCATGTGTTGATAAAGCTGTGCCCCCAAAACATAGCCACTGTGTGTGTGGAGGGATCTTTAACTCAGTGCAATGACCGCTACTTTGGGGGCGGGGAAGATGTTACACAGGCACTTCACACTTCACAGGGCAGTTGCTGGAAGGGGGACAATAAAAACATTAACAAAATTCAATCCTTAACAGTTAAAAAGGCTTTAAAACTTGAGCCCAGTGAGTGCGTGTGTGTGAAGGAGGGTACAGGTAACCATGACAACCAGCTCAAAAATGTAACATTTTGGAGGCTTCAGAACTACAGAAGTCTCCAGGTTTAAGAACAAAAACAGCATTCAAAAGCAGGTGGAGGAACTATTTTATTACAAAAATCTCAAATATGTGTTCTAACATTTAAACATAAAATTATTTTCCCAAACATATAAAATACAGCTGCCCATTTCTAGCGCAATAATACCCTCCAGGGTGGTGGTATTGTGCAATACCCGGACCTTCCAGAGGCTATAAGGCCCTCCGACCTGTGCATCGGGCCTCATTACCCCTGGTGGTCCAGTATTGCACAATACCGCCCACCCTGTTGGGTATTATTGCTTACTTAATTAACCTGAATCAGCAATCCCCTATATTCTTTAATGAAAATTGATGAATTAGGCTAGTAAGGCAAAATACAGTAATGCTAACACTGGAAGTAATATCTAGGGCCATGAGGTTGACAAATTTGGCCCGACAAGCCAATATTGAGCCACCAGACAAAACCTGAATTGGCCTGATTGGGTCCGAAATTAAATTAAGGGTTTTGAGTGTTAAAATACACTGGATTTTTGATGGCTTCTCATGTATTATTAAAATATGCTGTTGATGTTGATATGCATGATAAGCCACGAGCAGTATGTGTAAGCAGAACCTTCACAATGAGTGGGGTAGGGTACCATACCAAGAGGCTAAGAGTTTGGCAGCAAACCCAAACACCTTCCTCCTCTGCTGCTCCATCCCATTCAAACCTGCTTCCCTAGTTAGCAGCACTCCCCATTGCAGTGCTGATGATGGAGCAATAATTGATAATTATAACGAAGTCAAAGAGCTTTGAGAAAATGAAAATGATCAGCAATCAGAAAAATGAGTGAGCTGCTGCTGCACTGCTGAGACTGACAGAATGTGAGGTAAATCGTATTGTGACTGACTACAGAGGACACTGCAGCATACCAAGGGACAACACCTTCCTCCTCCTCTGTTCCATCCACCCACCAGCCCTGCTTTCCTAGGTAACACTCTGCCCCTTCTGCCTAGGACAAGGGAGACAATGGCACTACTTCACTCCAATAAGCTCACAAATATTTTATTTCACAGCAAGAAAATATGTTTTCACTGGGGTCATTAAGTGAAGCTAAACAACCCTAAGTTAGAGCACAGGTGCCATCACTTCTGCCTGGACAATGAGACAGTGGCACTATAATGGCGGACTCACAAATATTTTAACAAGAATACTACATTTTACACTTGTAGTTTTTTTTTTTTAAAGAGGGGACTCAGCCAGCAAAAAAATATATTTTATTTAAAATAATAACATATATTGCCTCTGGGGATCAGAGCCCTGACAGCAGTGCAGCACCTACCTCTCAAGTCCAACAACTACTGGTGCAGGGCAGGCCTCCAGTATACCAGTCAGCCACACCTACACACCACCACCTGGCCTTGAGCAACTTTTATAACTTTTATTTTTTTGAACTGGGTGAATCTTCCAGCAAGAACCTTTTATTTTTTATTTGCCTCTGGCCTTGACAGACTGAGACCCTCCCCAGCAACTCCTGTCTGTTTTAACACTTCAACACCATACTGTTCTGTTGCTTACTTTTATGCTCTTTCTATGATGGATTTAATTATTTTATATTTGCTCTGCTGCTAAACCCTCCTGCCTGCCCTGAGAGAAAATGTTTTTTTATTCAGTTCTGATCAGTCTGACTCATCACTTGCCTGATGCTGTATGCTGAGACAAGTGCAATCTGCCACAATGCTGCTTGATTCTCTGACCCGGCTGTGCGATGTGATGGGTTTATAAAACCCTTCAACATAACTCTGTCTGCTCCATTACTACAGACCTTCCAGCAGCAGGGTCAGAGTGAGCTAGAGACAGAGTCCATGATAGAACTGCTACTAGTGCAGTCACATGACTGTCTCCCATTTGTCAGTGCCGGGAGGCGAGAAAGGGCTGAGGCATAAGAGTGGAAAGGAGGAGCAGAGAAGGACACTAGATCAGAGGAGACAGAGAACACAACACCAGCACTCAGCCAGCTTTGGGTACCTCCTCCGGCTCCTCCTCTTTTCTGAGTGACAGCGTGTGACTTGAGTAGTCACCTCCCCAGTCTATAAGTCCTGGAGACCCCATCAATGAGACACTGTGTGTCTGATTCTGTTCTGCTGCTGTTGCACGCAGCACTAGTAGACATGGCAAGCTTAGCAATTTCAGGTCAGGGCATTTTCAGGTTTTGGCAGTGAAACCTGATTCAGGGTTGCTTTTTTCCTGATCACTCTACAAACCCGAATGATCTAAATGTTTGACACAACTTTATGCCTGGCCTTAGTAATATCCATGAATATAGGCCATTATAGGTGAACTTTTATGTGATTACATCATTAGGAGAAGAAATCTTGTGGTCATCTTCAGTTTGACACCACTGACTGTGATAATAAAGGAATGTCTGGGGACCGTATCCAGTATTTGACTTTGATGACTACGCTTCACTGGTTCAACAAGGCAGAATGCAACAAAATATAGTGTGTTTGTGAAATATAGACCGAATATAGGATTGTAAGCAGCTTGATACTGTACGTTAGTTTGTGATAGGATGCTTAGAACTGTTGAAAGTTGGAACTTGAGCTGTAGGTAGTTTGAATGCTTCTTCAACTAAGCTGTGGACTTTCACTTCTCTGTCCCAAAACAGAAACTATTATCTTTTGGTGGACCATGAAGCCACAGGAACCCTCTTGAGGAGGATTACACTGCTCAAGATGCCACAGGAGGACCGTTTCTCAGGCTAAATGTATGTTGGGAAGATACCCTTAAGAAATTAGGTGTGCTTGAGAGGTAGGGAGGATAATGGGGAAAAGAGCGGAGCACCCAAAGGATGCATGCGACATGCACTCTTAGGTAGCACTCAGTGGGACTTCTGCTGCCACATCTGATGTGAGCAGTCATGCTCTGATAAGCGCTCAGAGCTTTCTGCATTTAAACTTATTGAAAATCATTGTAGGCAGTCTGGGCGCCAGCATTAGGGTGCCAAAATCAGGATTCACTACATTCTCCCAAAGTCCTCCCCTGGGTCGGTAGCAATAGTTGGGGGTGTGGGGAGGACAGCTCCCCACAAGGAGAGTGTGGAGCCCCTACTGCAAAAAACAGTGGCTGGCATATTGCCAATTGGGGCCCCAATGGCATGTAGCCAGAATGCTGATGCTGCTCCAAGAGTGGAACCATTAACGATTGCATAAATTGGCATCAAACCCCACCCATTGTACCCAGCACATTGAGGACCTTTCTTGGCATCAGTCAAGCTATTTTCCACCACTGTGGCTCACCAGCAAGTAGAGTCCCATATCAATCTCTGTCAGCCACCTCTGATTCCAGCATGCTCCCAGGCCCCAAAACACCACAAGACGGACTGCAGCTGCTCACCCTCTGGGGCGAGAAGAAGAGACTTCACTGCTTGAGAGATTATCAGAGCTCACCTCAATCAAAAGATCATTACAGTCAGTGTTGAAGACTAGAAAACAGTCAAAACTCCCTTGACTCACTGGTTCGATGTGTGGGAGATGTTGAGGCCAGGGTAAGCTCCTATGAGGATGGGACAGCTTGGGAGGAATGAGAAGTTGTAGTGCTTCACAGAAAAGTCACTTGCCTTGAATAAAAGATTGATGACCAGGAAAATAGGAGCAGGTGTAATAATCTGCTCCTGGTGGGTATCCCTGAAATTGCAGAGGAGAGGATTCTGTCAGCTTTGTTAATGGCAAGGCAAGTTTATTTATATAGTACTCAATCCAACATGAGCTCTTAGTGCTTTACAGAGTTAGATCCTAATCATGACACAGCATGTTAAAACATTAAAACAGCCACTGATAAAATCAAAATGTATCATACTGAAAAACTTGATTAAACAGAGAAATTTTAAACTAGGCTTTAAAGGCCTCTACTGTGCTAGCTGAGCAGGCATGGAGGGAGTGAATTCAAAAGTAGGAGCTGCCATTTCAAAGGATCTGTCACCCAAGATTTAAGCCTGGCAGGAGGTACAGCCAGCAAACCTCAGACTAATGGTAGCTTAGGAAGATACCCTTTAGAAATGGCGTGTGCTTGAGGAGTAGGGAAGATAAAACAGCTCCTGCTTCCATACTATGCAGTCTGCCTCTCTGCTCAATGGAGTGGAGAGGTGGACTGGTGGTAGTGGAAGCAGGAGCTTTATAGTAGTCTGGTCCCAGACACATAGGACCTTGTGCTGTATGTTAACAAGCAGATCTTGAAAGTGATGCACAAATGCAAAGGCAGCCAGTGCAGAGCAATCAAAAGTGGAATAATGTTGTCACTCCACAAGGCCCACCAACATCTGGGCTGCAGCATTCTGCACTAACTACAGTCGATCGTCAGACCTCCTAATAGCCCTAGGTAGAGGCGTTGCAGTAGTCAACCCAGAGGAGACAAAAAGCATGGATAATTGCTGCTAGGTTATCCTGAGCAAAGTACAGCCTGATCCTGGTGATATTCCACAGATGAAAAAAAGCCAGATCAGAAAACAGAAGACACATGGGGCCCAATTTTAGAAAGGATATGTTTGATGCAAGATTTTCTATTCCAAATGGGTATAGCGTAAGTGGCACCTTGCATTAAACAACATATTATTCTGATTTTTGAGTGCAGGCTGCATTGAAATTGAGGATGCCTTGGGCTAAGCCACCCTCACGCCACCCTGTGACAGAAGTGACCTTGCCCCAGGGACAAAGGGCTGCACTACAGAGGTGCACCATTCCCTTATTTGTAATTTTGGACACAACAGGGGTACACGTTAAACCAGCTAGGAGGTGGTCTAAGGACAAGCGCCACAGTCAGACACTGTGGTGATTGAGGGAACCTGAAAGTAGGGGGCCAGGGGCAGGTGGAGCATGGGAGGTGCCCTAGGGTGCATCAGAGACAGCGGCAATGACAGAGATGTGATGTGGCACCCAGTGGGGTGCCATTTCCATAGCCACACAGTCACTTGGATAGCACTGCTTTGTGGGGGTTGGCAGGCATGGACAGTGACATGGCTTCAGGTAGGCACAGCCTGGCATCTGCCCCATAGGGTGCAACAACTCACAACCCTGTAGGATGGAAGCTGTAGCTGAAGGTTGAGGGCTGCCAGTGCTAGAGGGGAATGTTCTCTGGGCACTGCAACAAACCTCTAGTACCCCACCCTCCTGCATTGTGGCAAGCTGCCTCCTGCCTACAGAATTGTCAGTTGTTGCACCCTATGGTGCAGGTGCCAGGACTGTACCCACCTGGGACCCTGTCCTGTCTGTACCTGCCAACCCCCATGAAGGGGTCCCATCTGAGTGGTTGTGTGGCTATGCAATGGAACCCCATCAGGTGCCATGCTAAAACCCTGTCATTGTTGCTGTTTCTCCGATGCCCCTAGGGCACCCTCCATGCTTCTTTTGCCCTTGCTGCCTCCTGGTTGCATATTCACCTCTCCAACCCTCATGGCCTCCTCTAGTGTTGCACCGGTGGAGGGGCCAGATCCTGCACCAATCCCAGCAGGTGTGCCAAATGTTTTGCCAAGCCTGTGGCAACTCCTGGGTCTTTGGTGCTGGGACACCTTTATAAAATTTGGTGCAGGGTCCCTGATGCACCCAGAGTTTGCTGCAATCCTAGAGCATGCGACTTACTTCACTCTAAGGGCTCTTTTAAAATTGAGCCCCTGATGTACAAAATGTCAATTTGTCATCCAAAATGATCCCCAGGTCCTTAACCATACCAGCTGCAGTGAGGAATGGCCACTCAATACAGGGAAATCCTATCCCGACAACAGTAAATCCCAATGACCAGGTTCAATAACCATGCCCTCTGTTTTGCCTGGGCTAAGACACAATCAGTTCAAGATGTTCCATGTCATAATAGTGACCGCCAAAACAGCGATACGCTATTATGGACGAGTCTATGTGCGAAAACGCAAATTGTCGATATACACTTTTAGGCAAACCCAACTTCCGGATGTAAAAAGTGTTTTGTGGGGCTGTGCCCCCCACAGCCCCTGAATTAGGATGATCAACTCCAGGGTGGTGCATGTCAGGGAGGGGCAAAATCCAGATCTTGCAAAAATTAAATGCCACAGCTGCAATGTAACCGCCTCCCAGTCTCTAACCCAGTACCTGCTCTGCCAGAGCTAGCCTCCACACCACCATGCCACATGGCTAGTTTGGTGAAGCAGGTACAACAGTGCCTAAACCCCTGCTCTGTCCCTCCTCTTCCCTCGCTATTCCTCCCTCCATTCACCCTTCCACCTGGTTGCTATCCCATACCCTTGCTATTCTGCAGGGTTGCCACAATAAAAGTGCCCAAAATGAGTCACTATATTTCTAGTTGCTCATTTGGGTCACTATTCACGTATACCATTTGTGGCCATCCAGTCTTTAATCTCAGCCAAACAGTGGCTCAGCACCAGAGCCACAGGTGTATCATCAGGGCACAAGACAGGTACAGCTGTGTATCATCTGCATAGAAGTGAAATATCACATGTACCATCCAGTGATCTGCCTTAGTGCCAGCATATACACAGAAAATAAAATGGGGCAAGGATCAAACCTTGTGGATCACCATAGTTCAACACAGATGGCTTTGAGGTAAAGCTCCCCAGAGCAACCTGCTGTGTTTTCCTGGATAAGTAGGACTCAAACCAATGTAAAACTGCACCAATGAGGCCCACATAGTTCCTCAGGTGATCCAACAGCACCCCATGATCCACTGTGTTGAATGCCGATGAAAGGTCCAAGAGCACCAAGACTGAGCATTGCCCTTGGTCCCTCACAAGGAAGAGATCATGAGTCACCCTGATGAGAGCCATCTCAGTCTCAACTCTTCCTCCAGTTAGCAGGACCCTCCAGACCATGGCACCTTCTACATCATTGAGAGAGCACACAGGATGCTGTGGCCAATGCCCCAGAAGGGAGAACATTTGAGGCCCTGATATGCAAGCTCTTCAACTTTCAAGATAAGCTGAAAATTCAACCGCAGCAAGAAACCAACCGCTCCTGAATGTAGGAATCCAGGTGCTTAATATTTAACAATCTTAGTCAAGCAGTATAGGGGAAGCAGAAGGCATACAGAAATATTAAGCCAAAGTTGTATGCTGGCCGTATCAATTTCAAAATTGTCTTCCCAGCCCGACTTATTCAACTATCTACAGGAACCCACATCTTTGAGTCAGCGGTGGCCATCTCCCAGCAGTTGCCAAGGGTTCTTCCAAAGCTGTCACCTTTGAGCACAGCTGCTCATTTATAAGGACTTACAATCATGGGATGGGGAACTGGCATTTCAACAGCTCACCATCTGATGCTGGATCATCATGGCACCTAAACTGGTGGGACAAAATGTACTAGCTTCTAAAAGTACTGCCTCATTCTTCAGTAACACTGACTCATGTAGACTGGCTACTAGCCCAGAGTCTCTCCTTCAGCAGTCCACTCTCTGTGAGGACATGCAAGGTGGTTCTGCCTCCTGGGGTGGGGGATGTCATTCTTAACATGCTAGTACAGTGCCATTGATCCTGGCCTTGGAGTAGTACTGCGATCAGAGGATCTCCCAGTTGGTATGCAAAGGGTGATGGCAGGTGGTATCCCTGCTTTTTCTTCTACACCAGTCATACCGAGCCACGTATGGGATGCACATGGACCCATAGCAGGGGTTCAGGCCAGGCTGAGGTTGATCAAGCCAGAAATCATAGTAGGCATGCTGCACTCTGATGTCTGATGGATGGAGGTGGGATATATGTATATGTTATTCGGTGTCATCTTTTGTTTGGGATTGATGCTGAGGAGGGTGGGCCACTCAGTGTATTGTACAAAAGCTCATGCATGCCACGCCATTAGAAGGTTTGTTGCTGGAGCTTTTCATTGCACGTGGCTTCCATCTACCAGCTCAGATTTATTCTGCAGGTCTTGCATGGTTTTCCTATGACAGATAACCACCTTACATTCCTTACCTGGAATGTAAAGGAGTAAATTCCCCACAGAAATGGGTTCAAATATTGGCCCATCTAAAGCAGTATGCCCTTTGGTTGTTTTTCTCTGGAAAATCCACCTTTGTGTCCTGCACATACACTCCTTCACATCACGATGGGTTGACTAAGCCTTTGGGATAGACCTCGACTCAAACAAGGCTAAAGTAGCAATCCTTGTAGCCAGGAGCACCCCATTCCAGCTACAAGAACAGATTGCAGACCCACAAGGGAGGTATATGATTGTTAAAGGTGTTCAGAATAGGACTACAGTTATACTGGTCAATGTCTATGGTCCTAATTGCTGTAGCCTGGCCTTCTTTACATCTCTATTGGCACACCTAGCTGATTGGTCCCAGTATCCACTTATACTGAGTGGAGAGTGGAATGTGTGGTGGACACTGACTTGGATAGATCTTGTGCAAAGAGACTACCCTTTCCCTGGATCAAAGAGCACTAAGGTAGCTGCAGGAATCCCTCCTCTGCACAGATCTCTAGAGGTTCTATATCCCTCACAAAGGGACTATACTTTCTTCTAAACAGCACAACACCAGTTCAAGACTGGATTATTTTTCATAAGTCTGCACCTTGTTCCTGGGCTGCATGCAGTGGAGATCCTCTCACAAGTGATATTCCAGCACTCCCAGTGCAACTCTCCCTGTCACTGGATTGCACTGATGAGGCAGACTGGACCTGGAAGCTTAACCATCGCATCATAAAGTCTCCTGACATCCTATGAATATCAGAGATTTGGCTCTCCTCCAGGATCCATAACTCCTCATGAGAGATCCCTGGCTATTCGCTAAATCATCAAGACAGGGGTAAATGTAGAGGCAGTGTCACCATTTACATACGTGAATCCTCTTACTGAGTCATCCTCAAGGAGGCCTCTCCATCTTCCCATGAGCAGTTACTCATCAAACTGACCTTCCCATCACATCATCCCATCTTTATCGGATCTGCTATTTCTCCACCAAAGCCAAACCCTCTTCCACTATTACCAACCTGGCTACCCCTACCTGTACCGCTCAATCTTGTGAGCTTCTCCTCTTGGGTGACTTTAACTTAAATTGACTTTCCTCCCCAGTCTAGAACTTTTACTCAGGAGATAGAGGCCCTGAATCTTAGCCAGCTCATAACTGATCCAACCAGGTTAAATCCCCACTCCAACAAATACTCTCACATAGACTGGGTTTTAACGTCCCTATCCCTCTGCAGGAATCCTTCCTATGTTTTAGTGATCACTCGTCATCTACTGTTTCAGAAATTCCCACCCCTCATGCTCCCTCCTAAGTATATGTTGTTCCACCTCTAAGGTCCTCAACACCCAAGCATTTCTGTCAGACTTATTCCTGTGGCAGACTAGTCTGAGGTTTTCACTGTATCTAATGTTGGCTCTGCCCTAGCAGCTTTCACAAGCATCTTCCTAAACACTTGGGACACTCATGCTCTCTCCAAAGGTTATGTATCCATCACAGGCACCTCCCCAGGGTTACCCTCAACTTGATCAACCTCTTCAAAACCAGAGCTCATGCTTGGAGCACATACTATACATCCTCCAATGCTGCCACTCTACAAAGATACAGAGCCCTGAGGAATGCATGCATCAAGGCAGTGCGCTGCCAAAGCAACATTTTTCAGAACAACTAATAAAAGTCCACACCCCTGTAGAGGTCTGGAAGACACCCACTCCCTGCCAGGGCTCTTCCCAATCCCCCTTTTCCTTTAGTCTTAGGCTGTAACAACCCTGACCCCAGCTCGGCAGCCTCCTCCATAAACCTCTTTTTCACCATCTGTGCCCTCCTGGCTGGACCCCACCACCGCCTCTCCACCACCTATTGTCATCACACCAGTACCACATCCTCAACTGGGTACTCCTTTCCCCTATAACTCCTATAGAGGTTCTTTGTGCTGTCTAAGCCTTGAGCCAATCCAAGTAAAGCCTGATGGGCTCAACCCCAGTCTACTCAAGACCTCTGCCCGGCAATCTGCACAGCATACACATTTTCAGTCTATTACTCTCCCAAGGGCACAGTCCACAAGGCATGGAAGTTAGCCAAAGTCATCCCTTCATAAAGATGGTGACCCTCACAACCTGGCAACTATAGGCCCATTTCTCTACTCCTCTCTCTTGCTAGTTTGCAGGAGACTCTCATTTGCAACAGGCTAAACTCCTTCCTGGATACCACCACTGTCCTTAACCTTTATCAATCTGTTTTCTAGCGTCATTACTCCATTTCACCCTCTACTCCACCTCCAAATCGTATTCACTCTGCTATGGACAATGGCCAGCTGACACTGGCCATCTTCATAAACCCTAGCCAAAGCCTTTGACTCAGTCTCCCAATGGCCCCCTCCTGGACAAACTTGCTTTCCCATGGCCTCTTCCTCTTCCACCAAATTGTTCCAAGGCATACCTATCTGACAGATTTCAATACGTGCAGCTGGGTGACAAAAATCCCCCATCCAGACTCCTTGAACCAATATTATTCTCAGTTTTCATAAATGAAATCCCCTCCTGCTCCACCTCACACATACATATTTATGCTGATGGCATGGTCATCTATGCATCCGCCCTCTCTCGCTCACATATACAGGCTTCCATTCAGGCTGACTTTGAGAATGCTCTAAACTGGTTTGAAATAAACTCACTCAGATGTATCACAAAGAAAATTGTCACAGTGGCTTTTGGCACTGCACAAAAATACCTCCCCTCCCTTCCTCTTTTATTCCTTAAATGGCTCTAAATTAGAAAATGTGGAACCATTCAAATACCTGGGAATCTTGCTTGATCCAATGCTGGACTTCTCCCATCATACTGATGCTATCCATGCCAAGCTCAGGCCCCAACTTGGTGCCTTGTACAGACACGAGGACTGTCTCTCGCTCCCTACCGGAAAGAGCTTGTCACCAAACTAATTCTGCCCTCCATAGATTATGCTGACATTGTGTACAACTCTGTGCCCCAATCATATCTTACCAAACTGGACCAACTATACAATGCATTCTGTCACTTCACTACAAACCTTCCTATGAAACACACCACTGCTCCTACGTCTCTCTCCTCACCTCACTTGCTAGTCATTGCTTTGCCCACTGTGCTACCTTCATTGCAAAATACTGGTTTGCTGCTCTCCCCTTCTACCTCACCAATCTCTTGTCCCCTCTACCAACCGGGTTACTTACTCGTACCTGAGACCTGCTGCTTTGCCCTCCCTCCACAACAGTCACAATCGGCAAGCTATCTTCACCTTCAGGCTCCCCGCCCTCTGGAACCATTTCCCCACTCGGTCAACCTCTTCTTACTGCTGCATCCCTCAGAAAGCAGCTAAAGCCCCACCACCCCTTGCTCCTGCTTCCTCCTCATCCCCCCGACACCTTGGAGGTGGAGGTACCTAAACCAAATAGCAGAAGCTGGATAGAGGGAAAATACCAGTACATTCTCAGAAAAAGGGTCCTGAAAGAACTCCTAAAACTGAAAGTGGACAAGGTAATGGGGCCTGATGCGATTCACCCCAGAATTCTAAAAGAACTAAGGGTAGAACTAGTGGCACCACTGACTACTCTTTTAACAAATCATTGGAGGATGGTGTGGTACCTGAGGACTGGAGGAGGGCAGATGCGATTCCGCTTCACAAAAGTTGGAGCAAGGCAGAGGCAGGTAACTACAGGCCTGTTAGTTTGACCTCAGTGGTGGGAAAATGATGGAATCACTTCTAAAAGAAAGAATTGTTGAGTACCAAGAGGTCAGCAGGGCACAGGACCCAAGGCAACATGGATTCACAGCGGGAAGGTCATGTCAGGTGAATCTAATAGATTTCTTTGACTGGTTGACCAAAGTAATAGACCAGGGAGGGGCTGAGGGCGTGGTCTACCTAGACTTTAGCAAGGCATTTGACACAGTCCACACAAAAGATTAATAAACAAGCTAGCCAGCCTGGGGTGGGTCTCTTGGTGGTGGCCTGGAATAAAAATTGGCTGGACAACAGGAGCAGATGGTAACATTAAACAGAGTTCAATCCAAGAAATAGGGCTTACTTGTGGGTACCGCGAGGGTTCGGTATTGAGCCGGTCCTCTTCAATGCCTTTATAAGTGACATTGTAGAGGAACTGGAAGGAAAAAGAATGCCTTTTGCAGATGACACTAAGGTCTGCAACAGGGTTGATGCACAATGGGGGTGGAAGGGATGAGAAGCAACTGTGCCATGTGACTCAACAGGTGTGAAAACACATTTCAGGCGGATGTAAAAATGACGGCTGTACTGTACATGAGGAGGTGTAAAAAAATGGTAATGTTGAAAATCTGGAGTGAAAATATAAAAAATTGGTGAAGCCATGCATAAAAACTACCAACGCACACCCGTAATGCAATTATTTTGGGGATTTTACACCAGATTTTCAACATAGGCATTTTGGGACCTCGCTCATGAACAGTGGCAATGGGATTTTCTTAATCTGTCCCTAGTGTTGATTTCATATAGCGACTGCTCCACTGTATGCCACAGGTGCGAAAATATGTTTCAGGCAGGATGTGAAAATGACAGCTGTACTCTTCTTAAGGTGGTGTGCAAAAATGACAATGTTGGAAATTTGGAGTGAAAATATTTAAAATTGGTGAAGTTACAAGCGTCGCATGAAAACTGTGCAATGCGCTGGTAACGATCATATTTTTGAATTTGTTCACCAGATTTGCAACATGGGCTTTTGGGACCTCTCCTTATGAACACTGTTACTGTGATTTTCTTAATCTGTCCCGAACATGATTTTGCACTGCGCCATTCTGCGCCAGATGCACAAAATTACATTTTGGGCAGGATACGAGCAATTACAGCTGTACTGTTCACTTAAGGAGGTATGGGAAAAATGGCAATGTTGAAATTATGGAGTAGAAAATATTAAATTCTCAAGTTACATGCGTGCATAGGAAACTGCACAATGCACGCTTTCATAACACCAGTAATTTTTGGGAATTTTCCTGGAAGTGCAACATAGGCTTTTGGAGCCCACCTCATGAACAGTGACACTGTCATTTCGTTAATCAGTCCCGAAGTGATTCCATGCAGTGACAGCAAAATCACCTTTTGGGATCAAAGAATGACATGACAGTGATGACTGAATTCATAGAGGTGGGGTCCCAAGAACCCACGTTGAAAATTTGGGGCCAAAAGTCACAAAAATGACCGAGATATCCACCTAAGTTGAAAATCCCCATTAATGCCATTATACAGCTTACCAGCATTTCTTCAGTTAGTCGGCTTTGATGAGTCCAAGATCGTTGGGCTGGGCTCCAGAGGTAAGTATGGGGTAGGGGTGTGTGGGAGGTCAGATGCACAGAGGGTAGGTGCTGGTTCGGGAGGGAACCCGACAGCGAGGACCATTTTCTTTGTTTCAGGTTATAAAATATATATAAAACCAGAAAAACACAGTGGACCATTTTTTTTTACAGGTGTATGGACAATTTTGGGAACACTTGGGTGAGCACCCAGTGTGTCCCATGATTTGGGAGGTCATGTTAGCCACACTGATGTGGGCTTCCAGTGTGGCACACAAAGAGAGGTGGGGCTGGGGCAGGGAAATGCCGACGTGATGGAGGGTAATCATGTCAACAGGGGATTGGGCACCCGTCGGCAAGCCTGTCTGGGGGTGATGCAAGGGGATTGGGCACCCCCTCAGCAGAATGGGGACAGGGCACTGAAGCCGACAGGGATTGGGCCCCTGTTGGCAAGCATGTCTGTGTTTGGGGGGATGATGCCAAGGAGGATTGTTCACCCCTTGGCAGAGAAAAACAGCAAAGGGGCACATATGCCGATGGGGATTGGGCCCCTCAGCAAACGAACTGATGAGGATGCATGCTGACAGGGGACTGGGCACCCCCTAAGTTGGCTTGTTGGGACTGTGAGAGGTGGATGGCAACAGCCACTGCCATGTTTATTGAAATGTTACACCAGTCAAGGCCGCCATGCTGTGAGTGGCGCTCCCTCATTGCAGCTGCAAAATCGTTTCAAGTTGGTGGCGCTTCTGGGCTGCTGTCACAAACAGCATGCTCATTCATTTCTGCCACAGAGACAAACCCCAAAAAGCAGTGGGGCATTGGCCACAACACGACCACACCTCCACAGCCTGCTACTCCAGCAAGCTGTCACAACATATTTCTTGCGCATGCACGCTAAGCAAACATTAAAATGGAAAGGGACCTGGGGATAGTCATATCAGATGATCTAAAGGTTGGCAAGCAATGTGAAAAGGCAGTAAGGAGGGCTGGGGGATACTGGGGTGCACAGGAGAGGCACCACCAGTAGAAAACAGGAAATTGTCATCCCTCTATACAGACAGTTGGTGAAACCCCATCTGGAGTACTGCGTGCAGTTCTGGAGACCCCATCTCCGCAAGGTCATAGACAGGATGGAGGCAGTCCAGAGGAGAGCAACTAAAATGATGCAGAGTCTGCACCAGAAATCATCTGACGAGAGACTAAAGGAGCTTAATATGTATACCCTCGAGGAAAGGAGGAGAGGAGGGATGTGATAGAAACTTTCAAGTACCTCAATGGAATTAACAAAGTCCAAGAGGGAGCATCTTTCAGAAAAAGATTTGTAAGAACAAGAGGCACAGTTTGAAGGTAGAGGGGGATGGCTCAGGGCAACATAAGGAAGCATTTTTTTCATGGAGAGAGTGGTGGACACATGGACAGCCTTCCGAGGAGGTTGTGGGGTCAAAACAGTGGGAATTCAAGAATGCATGGGACAGACATAAGGCAATTATAGTGGGGTGTAGGAGAAAGTAGGCTGTTGGTTGGTTAATTAGAATCTTATTCCAAATGAGTGCATACTGGGACAACGGTGCTCAAGAACCAACAGTAGAAATAAAAAGAAAAAGGTTCTGGCACATGCTAACTCAATGAGAGGGACACAGAAAAATTCATTTAAAACTATATTTATTGCACTCAAGACACAAAGGCCGGACTATGTGTCTTGGTGCAATAAATATGGTTTTAAAATGAATTTTCTCTGCATCCCTCTCATGAGTTAGCATCGCTCAGAAATATTTTTCTTTTATTAACTAGGATCTGCAGCTTATCCAATAGGTAGGAAATGGGCATACCTGGTGGGCCAAGCAGTCAACTGCCATCAAAGTCTATGTTTCTATGTTTCTACCTCCCCTCTTCGCTTGATTTCTTATCCCTTCCCTTAACTCTCTAGCTCTTCATTTGTGGCTCATTGCACTTCTCCACTTCTACTTTTGCCTGATCATAAAGCATTGTACATTCTCATTTGTATTCACTGTAAATACAGTTAACATTTGCAATATTCTTATGCGTTATTGTATATATTTTGAAAAACATCCTGTGGTTTATTGTACCTATTGCTATGTATGTCACCTCTGTATTCTTGTTGCATTTTCTCCACTTCCCTCCCAGGGCAACTTGCAACTGGAAATGAGCTCGGCTCAGTGTTCCTTTCAGTTACCACAATTTTAAATAAATAAATCTTAAAGGACCATAAAATATTGAGTCCCTTAAATTATTTAAAGACTGATTCTTCTGAGAGAATCTGGGTCCGAGCCACTACAGTCTGGAATTATTTTAAGCCACGTTAGGTTAGGATAATCAACCTCACAATTTGGCAGAAATAGCTTACTCACAAAAAATCCCTTTTGCTCTTCTCTCTCAATTTAGAACCCTTGAGAGATCCTGTCCTGCAATACTGCCCCAGACATCAGACAGGAGCCAGATATACTTTGGGAGTGCTAACCATGAGCTCAACAAGGAAAAGGTTGAATTGGCCCTCTTTAGGATATGACCCTGAACAGTGACTTTTCTCGGCAACATGTGTGAGATATCGACAACAGCACCATGTTGCCGTAGAAGTGCCACTGGCAACCCCTTCCTGATCTGCACCCTCCCAGAACTAACTGCGACCTGGAGTTAGAATCCTAAAGTATGGAGGTGCGGGGGCAGAGTCCCCAAAGAAACAACACACACCGATGTGTGCGGCTCCATGCTGACTGCAAATCGCTGTTGACATGCAGCTACCGCTGTGATGCCGGTCAACGTTTTTCTTGTTGAACTGGCATCATAGAGCCCCTTTTAGAGCCAAGACCCAGTATGTTTCTGAAGATGAAAAGATTTATGAACTCCTAGCCTCACTTAAATGGCAGAAAACACAGAGGACAATCCAATTGACTGTGGATCCGTCATCAGGAGGGGGTTATCACAAACATAGGCATATTGCTCATGCCTTACTCCAAATTATATAATGTGGATGATTCTGCCAGCTCCTCTGGAGCAAATAGAGGACTAGCTTAGTTCCATCCCACTTCCCTCTCTCATGCCTGAACAACAGGAGGGGCTGAGCCAACCCTTACTGTCCCAGAAATTCAGCAGGCTATCAACTCCACGGCTGTTGACAAGGTCTCGGGGCTGGATGGCTTTTTTTGATTTAGTATGCTTTTATTCTCCCCAGGACAGCCCACATTAGCCTGACCTCTGCCCCCAGTGCCATCACCCAGCCCCTGGGACTTACCTTTTCCCGTGTTCCTCCCTGGCTTACTCCCCAGGGCAGAGCCTTCCAGGGACCCAGCTTTCCCTGTTGGTACCTGAGGCTCAGTATCTGGGGAGCACCACAGGGTGACAGTGTGAAACCTATGGGTGAGGTAAGTGGCATACCGCCTGACCCAGTATTCCTATGTTTTGTTCAGGAGGTGTGGTGTGCAATGACATCAGTGGAAGTTCGCCGACATCTGCCCTGCCTCCTCCTCACCAAGCTCTGGTGGTCAGTTCCTCTGGCCTCTAATAGGGATCCGTCAGACACTAAGACTCTCAATCCTCCTCCCCAGGTTGGCCCTCCAACTCCTGGGCCCATTCCTAAACCCAGGTCATCAGCTTTGTAAGTGGAAGTGCTACTGCTGTGCCAGTGGTCTGGCTAGGATGGCTTTCTACCAACTTTACAAAGCTCTGAGGACTGAATTCTCTATTCCCCTGAAGAATATGTACATGGAAGTTTAGCAAGGGCAGCCTTAGATGCCCTCATACAACAGTCTACCATCACTGGACTGGCAAAGCTAGAGAAAGACCCCACTCAGGTCCAGAACTACAGATCAATTTCTCTCTTGAATATTGACCTGGAAATTCTAGCCAAACCTCTCACCATCAGGCTGAAGAAGGTGTGGACCACATTGCTAGCCTACAACAGGTTGGATTTGTAGGAGGCCAGGTATCTTTGAATCATCTTTGGAAACAGTTCCACATTATTTCATCATCCAGAGGAGAAACCCCTGGGTCTCGACTTTCAATAGCCCTGAGAATGCAGCAAACCTCTGGTGCACCATTCATCTGGCGCACAGGCCTTGTTGCATTCTCCCAGCACCGATCTGGATTTTCCTCCGTTGTGCCATGTGCTGCAAGTTGACCAGCTCCCCTCGGTCTAACACGCGTTCCCCTCTACCAGACCATTTTACAGGGCTTGCACAAATGTTTATGAGAAGCTGCGTAAAGTGTGCAAAGTGTTGCAGCTGTGACAGATGTACTAAAATCAGGTGCAGTTATGTCAAAGGAGCTTGGTGGAGCTGTGCCAGACAACGGGGTTGGCGCACAGCTTGAAAGAAAAGAGTCAGCAACCTAAAAGCAACAATTTTAGCAACTCACCAGGGGTAATAAAAGCAGAGAACTGGAGTGAGGAAGGCTCTAAGCTATACCAATGGTAAGAAGTAAGACTCCACAACAGCCAACTTTAGGGTAAAAGGAAGGAAAGTTGACAGCAGTATGGTGGCTGCAAGAAACGAGTGTCCAATGGATGGGGCATGTGATCTTAAACACGCTAGTGGGGGTTGTGGCTTGAGTTGCCTCCTCCCCACCAAACCCCAGGTTGCCTTGCAAATCCCTGGAAAATTATGTTTTCTTCAATTTACGGTAGCAGCCACAGACACTGTCAGCTATTTCCTGAAATTTCTGTGATATGTCCAGAAATATCTCCTGCTTTCTGCATTTCCACAGTAGGGGCTGCAGAGAAAAAAATCTTCAGAAATTTCTCAAAATATCAGGAAATAGCTGGCAATGTCTGTGGCTACTACTGTACCTTTGCTGGGGTTCAGATCTACTGTTCTACAATTGAGTCTTCTGGTTTGTTAACTTCATTGCTGATGAAGACACAGTAAAATTTGTCTCCATGAGTTTTGTAAAATTGTTAAAATGTATTTAATGGATTTTGTGATGACTGATATCTATGTACCATTGTAAGATTCATGGAACACTTGGAGGATTTGCTGAAAAACTGAGGCAGAAGCTGGGTCTCTTCTGTCAGATAAACCACCTTCTGACTACAGAGGCAAAAGGCATCTAGTCCAGTCCACATTCATCTCCTTAATTGACTATGTTGATTTAATCTATAGTCATTGTAACGCCTCATATCTGGGTAAATTAGACGTCCTATACCACAGAGCACTGCATTTCATTACGGTCTCCCTTCTCCACCACCACTGCTCCTTATACGCTGCAGTGGGGTGGATCTCCTATAATACAGGAGCAATAGAAATGCAGCGTATAGACATTCAGAGCAGTTACGGTAAATTGCCACAGTATATCGTTGATTTACTGCCTCTTAGCGGGCTCCAAAACTATGCCTAAGGAGCTGCTCCTTAATTTCCTTGAGATTCTAGGGTCAGTGCTGCTTTGGAGAGCGCCAAAGCTTCTCACTGCCAACACTCTGGAATAAGCTGCAGAAATCCTTGAAATTGAGATCCCAGTTAGTCTTGCAGTGTTCAAGACTTTATATGCAAAACAGACACAGAAGTATGCCACTGTTTCCACCATCTATAGCTGTTCCCTTTCTGTGTACTATCATCCTCTGCCCTCCTCTTGCACACAACAAACATTACCTTTCAGAAACCCTTTACCCTAACTACTCACCCCTACCCTGCCTTTCCTTCCATCTCCCAAGCCTCCTAACCCATAAGTGTGTATTCCTGCATCACTGCAACCCTTTCCCCGCTCCCCTCACCCTTGATACCTACACTTGTATGAGATTCCAATTAATTCTGACTCTGCATCCCCTCTCTTACATAGCCCCTTACCGTTAACCCCTTTTCATCCCTGAACATATGTATAAAGTTAGAAATATTATTATAATCGTGTAGCCAAGTTAGACCGTTTGTCTTACTGTTACTTAACTTGCTTTACTATGTATTCACATGTTTTGCCTTACTGCGGTACATAAGTGTATTGTACCTCATGTGATGCAGGTCCACCTTGTAAATGAGCTTGCCTAATGGTGTCTGCCTGGATAAATAAAAATTTGATTGATTGATTGAAGATTAATATATTTAGATTATTCGTAATGTACTAAATTACTTTAACTTTGTTATATATCCTGGCCATGCGTGCACAGTAAAGATGTAAATACAATCAAAAAAGAAATTGAATAAACCATAAATTAAGCCCATGGCTGTTAAAGAAACAAGATGTTATTTGTGCCATACTGGAAAAGAGGACAAATAGTAATACAAATGAGTGTCCCAATTTGAGGTCACAGAGACTCTAAAGTTAAGGAGAATACATTCATACTTTACATGCTTGCATACAAACATACATACAAGCTGTATTTACAGTAGACCGCTGTTCCATTGAGATCCTTCCATGCACCAACTCAGCGGAATACCCATCACTCCATTTTCTTCAACACACTTCAAAATTAAGTTTTGCAGTCACTAGCCAGCAGGGCTAGCAACTGGGAAAATCCACTAGCCCCACAGACTTTTCTACTGGGCCAGCTGGTGTACTTACTCAAATAATACCTTCTCCAGTACAAACTGTCAGGGCTACTTAAAACACGCTTTACTAGGCTGATTTTCGACCAGCATGTGGCTACTGGACTGGTGCCAAGTTCGATCCCTGCTTCAACATACAGTACTTGTCTAACCTGAGCTTGAAGGTCTTTACAGTATCATCTTGATATCAATCTGGCAATGCATTTCAAGTGTTCACCACTCATTCTGTGAAGTAGTTTGTTCTGATGTTTCCTTTGAATCTTCTTCCTCCCTCCTTCAGTGACATTAAGCATCCCTTTGTCCATTTATCCATATGCATTTTAAAAGCTGAACTTGGTTGGATGGTGTTATCCCTTTTAGATAATTGAATAATGTAATTCTGTCTCCCTGAGTCTTCTCCTTTTAATAGAAAACAGTCCCAGATCTGCCAGTCAGTTCTAATATAGCCTATGTTGTCCAAGCATCAGCCTATCTGTCCGTTCTCCTCTGTACCCCAACTATTGTATTAATACACTTCCTCAGATGTTGGAAACAGAATAACACACTGTACTTAAGATGGGGTCAGACTAAAGATCTCTATAAAAGCATTATAACAAGCCTAGCTCTACTTACAAAGTTTCTTTGTAAGTATGCCATAATTTTGTTTGCCTTGCTAGCTACTGCCTCACATTGTTGCTGCCAGATGGAGTTGCTGCTGATCAGTACTACCCAGTCTTTTGTTGCTTGATTTCAGTAATCTTCATGCCATTCAGGCACCTGTAGTATTTTGCATTCTTGTTCTTTTTTCCTAAATGCATCATCTTGCATTTCTCAGCACTGTGGTTTATAGTAGCTACTGTTTTGCCCATTTCCCAACCTGCTATAATTAGTTATGCATTTCATTTATCTTCTGTTGTGATGTAATTACTTTTCCCATCTTGGTTTTGTGAGGAAACTGGCAATCTAGCTGCTAGACTCACCTCTAGATCACTCATGAATAGACTGAACAATGCAGTCCCAGAGCGAACCTATGTCGAGCCCCACTGATTTCTTGATCAAGAAATGGTCAGAAATCAGGAATCATTCATTTGTATGTTGTCTTGTGCATGTGCAAGCAACATTTTGTAACATAGGAGATGGTAGTAGGAGAAATGCAGAGGTGTGTCAGTTTTAGCAAATGCAGGGCCACGCTTTGAAGGTGTGTCCTCATCCCCAATTAGCAAGCATGCTAGCGGTGACACAAGTTTTATGCAAAGTGTCACCAACTTGAAATGAATTTGCCACTGCAATCAGAGCAAGCTTGTTATGCAGTGGCACAGATGACACACCTCCCTACATGCCTTGCCTGGTGAAGCATTTCAATAAACATGGTGGTGGCTCCGCCATCCCCTCTGCCTCACCTCTCACAATCCCCAGAAAGATGACTTTAGGGGTACCCAATCCCCTGTCGCATGCCCCTCCCATCAGTTCAATTTGTTTGCTGATGGGGTGCCCGATCCCCATCGGCATAATGTATCCCCATGCCTATTTGTTTGCCTACAGGGTGCCCAATCCCATCAGCATAATGCCTCCCCAGTTCAATCTGCTGCCAATGGGGTGACAATCCTGGTCAGCATCATGTCCCCCACACACACACACACTTATTTTGCTGACTGGGGTGCCCAATCTCCATCCTTCATCCCCCAAACTCATGTTTGCACACTGTGAGCCCACCCCAGTGTGCTGAAATGTTTTTTCAAACTGTAAATAAAAAATATTCTCTCAACGTCCATTTTTTGCTTTATGTCCCTGTAAAATGAAAAGCAGTCCCTCAACATCAGGACACCCCAATCCACACCCATCCTCTGTGCCCCCACCTCCCCACACACCTCTCACCCCATACTTACCTCCCGAGGTCGGTGCGGCGAGTTAAGTGGAGCAGGACATGTCTGAACTCTTCAAGAGCTGACGTGAACTGAAGAAAGTCATGGTAAGCTTTATAATGGCATCAATGGGTGTATTTCAACTAGGTGGATATGTCAGCCATTTTTTAATTTTAGCTCCAAAGTTTCAATATGGGGTTCTTGGGACCCACCTCATGAACACATGCACTGTCATTTGTTATTTGGTTCAAAAGTTGATTTTGCGGTCACTGTGCAGAATCACCTTTTAGGACCAAATAATGAAACAAAAGTGCCACTGTTCATGAGGTGGGTCCCAAAAAGCCCATGTTGCAAATTTGGTGAAAAAATTCCAAAAATGAGCGTGTTACAAGAGTGCATTAAGTAGTTTCCATGCATGCTCATAACTATGCCAAATTTTAATATTTTCACTTCAGATTTTCAACATTTCCATTTTTCATACCTTCTTATGAACAGTATGGCTGTCATTTTCACATCCTGCCTGAAATGTGTTTTGCACATCTGGTGCACAATGGTGCTGATCGCTGTGGGAAATCAACTTTTGGGACAGAATAACAAAATCACAGTGCCACTGTTCATGAATGGGCGTCCCAAAGTGCCTATGTTGAAAATTTGATAAAACAAATCCCAAAGAATTGCGTTCGGCCGTGCTTTGCACAGTTTCTCGCATGCTCGTGATTTCACCAATCTTTCATATTTTCACTCAGGTTTTCAACATTGCCATTTTCCACACTCTTATGAACAGTATGACCGTCATTTTTCACATCCTGCCCAAAATGTGTTTTCGCACATCTGGCGCTGCATACAGGTCACCGAGAAATCAACTTCGGGACAGATTAACAAAATATACAGTGCCACTGTTTAGGAGAGGAGGTTCCAAAATGCCTATGTTGAAAATATGATTAAAAAATCCCTGAAATAATTGTATTATAGGCGTGTGTTGCACAGTTTCTATGCACAGTGACTTCACCAATGTTTCATATTTATACTCCAGATTTTCAGCATTGCCATTTTTTACACCTCCTCATGAACAATACAGTTGTCATTTTCACATCCTGCCCAAAATGTGTTTTCACACCTGTGAACCAAATGGCGCAGTCGCTGTGCAAAATCACCTTTCAGCCAACAAACTGATAGTGCTACTGTTCATGAGGAGTGGTCACAGAAAGCCCATGTTGAAAATTTGGAGTGTAAATACCAAAAAAGCCTGGGGCATTAGGGTTTCCAACCGTGACCCCCACACCCTGTAGAGACTGACAGGTGTCACAGGTGTGACTTGGGATTGCCGTCTGTAATGCTCACACCCTTCCACCCCACCCCACCCTGCAGCCACTGACAGCCATCGAGGTGTGTCTTGGACTCTCCTGTCCCAAAGTTCATCCCATTCTCCTTTACTGCACTCATCTCAGTGTATTTCCTTGTGGATTGGGTGGCGTAAGGCCAGAGCCCCAAGGCACACCGCAACACTTATCAGCGTCTGCAGGGTAAGGTGAAGTGAAATGGTGTGAGCATTAGCCATAACCCAAAGAGCAAAAACCCAATGCCTTTCAGTCTCTGCAGGGTGGGGGGGGTTGGCTCAGTTGAATACTTCACTGCCATTCCTATTATGCATCTCTAACTCCTGCACTACCAATGCCAATGCCAGCAAGACAGCATTCGGCATTGACAAATGCTTGTTTGAATTAGAAATGCTTTCTTGTTGAATGATCTGGACAGAGTGGTAAAAGACTGGTTAGATATTGTGCATTCTATGTACTCAACAGCACAATAGGTTATATACTTGCTTCTGGAGCCAGAAGATTGGAAGGTCATGGGTTGTAGTCCCACACCAGTAGCTGGGCGAATATCCAGTACTGACACTGTAGTACACCACTTGTGAGGTTGCTGGACTGCTGAGGTGCATTCCTTCAGATTAGACATTAAGCTGATATTCTTTGCCCATCTCTATTGGTGGCAAGGGACACCACAGGGGAAGGAAACAGCTTCTGATAGGGGACTCAATTGTTAGAGGGTAGACCTGGGAAAGGGAGGGAGAGGAAGTAAGGTGCCTGCCTGGTGCCATGGCTTGGAGGGACAGAAGCAAATCCTCAGGATTGCAGAAGCAGCATCACAGGAGAGGGAACTAGATATCATTGTCCACCTTGGGACAAATGACCTAACTAGGCGCATGGGATCAGTGCAGTGCAGGATGAAATTGTGGAGTTGGGGAGGGCCTGAGACAGGTAGCAAGCACAGTTACCTTCTCAGAGGTGCTGCCAGTCCATGGCAGGGGGTGAGGCTAGGGTACTACACAACATGCAGTTTAATGAATGGTTCCAAAACTGGTGCAGAGCACAGGGCTTTGGCTTCATTGGGGACTGGGGGCACACCTGGAGATGAAGGTTTATACTGGCACGATGGTCTGCATCTGTCCATGAAGGGAACCAAGATCTAAGTGACAGGTTTAAATGCTTCCTTGGCAAGCTTTTAAACTAGCCATGGGGGTGGTGCTAATAAAAGGCAGGAAATTTCAAGTCTCCCCACAAAACATGACGGGTAGTAAGGTAAACACTGAGGTACAGTGCTCAACAGAGGGCAGGACAGGGGTAAATAGAAAAATAGACAAGGGCAAAAGAACAGGCATGGGGAAAAAGGATAAAGCCAACATTAAATGGAGGGCAATGAGTACCAATGCCCATAGTCTGGGGAAACAAGCTCCTGAGCTAGTAGCCTTGGTGGAAGATGAACACCTGTATATTGTGGCAGTCACAGAAACATGGTACAGGGAACCATGACTGAGATGTCAACATACCAGGGTACACAGTCTACAGAAGGGACAGGGAGGGAAAAAGAGGAGGTGGAGTAGCTCTATACATAAGGAAGGGATCAAAGCTACAGAACTAAAAATTAAAAGTGGAGGACAAGAGGCACTCTGGGTTACCTTGGAGACAGAGAATGGCATCACAATCTACACAGGGGTTGTATACGGACCTCCATCTCAAGGAAAGAAATGGACAAGAAAATGATAGAGGACATTCTCAAAATGGCTGAAAAGGAGATACTGTTGATGGGGACCTGAATATGCCAGATGTTAACTGGATGACATGTACTGCAGCCACATCCAAGGTAGGAGGTAATTCTCGATGCCCTGCAGGCTGAGCCTTAGACAGCTAGTGTTTGGAACCCACTCGGGAGGAAGCAATACTAGACCAGGTACTCTCAAATGGAGAGAGATCACAAAGTTAGAAGTCAGTAGACATCTGGGAACAAGCAACCACTGCACAGTGTGCTTCACAATAAAGCACAACCATGGAGACAAGCCATACAAAAACAAGCATACTGGACTTTAGAAGGGCTGACTTTGGCAAAATGAGTGAATACCTGAGGAATACACTAGCAAATGGCCAAAAGGAGGGTGGAAGAACAATGGAGAAAAATCAAAACTGCCATCATAGAGGCAACAAGCCTTTGTGTGAAACAGATAAAGAAAACAAAGCAGAGTAAAAACCAATATGGTTGTCAAAGAGGTGGCAGGAAAGGTTAAGAAGAAAAAGGCTGCATTCAAAAAGTATAAGACATCACAGAAGGAGCATGACAGGAAACTGTATCAATTAAAGCAGAAAGAAGTGGGAAGGCAGTCAGAATAGCAAAAGTCAAACTGAGGAAAAATAGCCAAGTCAGTTAAGAAGGTGGATGAAACCATTTATAGGTACATTAGGGAGCATAGAAAGGTTAAGGGAGGAATAATGAAGATTAATAAGGGAGAGGAGGTGGGCAGAGGAGACAGTGAAAAGGCAGAGATACTGAATGAATACTTTTGCTCAGTATTCACAAAAGAAGATGAGGAGGAATTACCTAAACCAGACAATAGAAGCACTTTGGGTAGGGGTTGACACCAGTCCATTTACAGAAGAAAGAGTCCTGAAAGAACTCCTAAAACTCAAAGGTGGACAAAGCAATGGGGCCTGATAGGATTCACCCAGAATCCTAAAAGAACTAAGGGAGGACCTAGTGACACCACTGACCACACTTTTAACAAATCATGGGAGGATGGGATGGTACCTGAGGACTGGAGGAGGAGGGCAGATATGATTCCCTTCACAAAAGTGGGAGCAAGGCAGAAGCAGAAACTACAGACCTGTAAGTTTGACCTCAGTGGTAGGGAAAATGATGGAATCACTTCTGAAAGAAAGAATTATTGAATACCTAGAGGCCAGTGGGTACAGGACCCAAAGCAGCATGGATTTACAGCAGGAAGGTCATGTCAGGTGAATCTAATAGATTTCTTTGACTGGGTGACCAAAGTAATAGACCAGGGAGGGGCTGTGGATATGGCCTACCTAGACTTAGCAAGGCATTTGACACAGTCCCACACAAAGATTAATAATCAAGTTAGCCAGCCTGGTAGTGGGTGCCAGGGTGGTAGCCTGGGTGCAAACTGGCTGCACAACAGGACACAGAAGGTAATAGTGAGTGGAACACATTCTGAAGAAAGGGGGTCACCGAGTGGAGTACCTCAGGGGCCTCAGTACTGGGTCCAGTCCTCTTTAGCATCTTTATAGGTGACATTGCAGAGTGTCTGGAGGAAAAGATATGCCTCTTTGCAGATGATACAAAGATCTGTAACAGAGTTGATACACAAGGGGTGTAGAAAGGATGGGAAGGGACTTGGCAAGGTTGGAGGAATGGTCAGACATATGGCAACTTAGATTCAATGCAAAGAAGTGCAAGTAATGCCTGGAAACAAAAACCCAGGAGAAGAGTACACAATAGCATGGGAGGTACTAACAACAACAAAAATAGAACAGAACTTGGGGGTAGTCATATCAGATGATCTAAAGGTGGGTAAGCAATGTGAGAAGTCAGTAAGGAGAGCCAGGGGATACTGGGATGTATAGGAAGGGCATCACAAGTAGAAAAAGAAAGTGGTTATCCCTCTGTACAGACAGTTGGTGAGACCCCATCTGGAATACTGTGTGCAATTTTGGAGACCTTATCTCGCAAGGACATAGACAGGATGGAAGCAGTCAGAGGAGGGCAACTAAAATGGTGCAGGGTCTGCATCAGTAATCATATGAAGAGAGACTGAGAGAGCTTAATATGTATACCCTTGATGAAAGGAGGGACATGGGGACATGATAGAAATGTTCAAGTACCTCACGGGAATCAACAAAGTCCAGGAGGGTAGCATCTTTCAGAAAAGAGATGTGTAAGAACAAGGTACACAATTTAAAGATAGAGGGGACGGCTCAGGGGTAATGTGAGGAAATCGTTTTCATGGAAGAGTGGTGGATGCGTGGAACTGCCTTCCTGGGAGGTTGTTGGGGCTAAAACAGTGGGATTCAAACATGCATGGGACAGACACAAGGCAATTGTAGTGGGCGGTGACAGGAAGTAGGCTGTTGGTTAACTAGAATCTGCAGCTTATCCAGTTGGTAGGAAATGGGCAGACTGGGTGGGCCAAGTGGTCCTTATCTGCCATCAAAGTCTATGTTTCTATGTTTATTGACTGTTGAGGTGGAAGTTAAAGATCCTATGTCACGTGTTGTAGGAGTATTATAGGAGACAGGGATTTTGCTTAGTATCCTGGCCAGCATACCTTGTCAATAAGACAGGTCATTGTAACCAACCTCTCAGGATGCACCTGGAAATGAGCTGTCACAGCTCAGTGGCCTCTCCTTGTTGAAAATATAAATTAAGTAAATAACAAGTAAATTATTCAAGAAACTAGAATTCTGGCTTTCTCTTTTTTTTTCAATGCAAAGTTTATTAACATTTTTGTCATACAGAAGACAACACCTACATAAATGGTACAGGACAAATCAATACTTCACAAACTGATAGATGTGTTCCTCACCTCCCATCCCCTCCACCTCCACTGCTAGTTCTATTTTAAGCCAGAAAGGCCTATAAAGGAACGGATGTTCTGGATCTTCTGGAGTAAGCCATCTGAGATATTTATTTGCATAGCTAGCCAATAGTAGAGACTGACATGTGGAGATGAAGCCCCCCTTTGGTTTTGGGGCAGCCTAATTTATGAAAGGCAAAGATAGGTCTTTTTCCGCCCAGATGAAGTCAATAATAAGACTGCACACTTTCTTAAACCATGAAAGCGGAAGCCATAAATTCAAAAGATTTAGTAGGTAAAAAGACGAGAAAAAATATTCATCTTAATAACATTGATTTTGCCCATAAAGAAAATGGAGAAGGGACCATCTTTTAAATCCTGGGTGAAAGTGAGCAATAGGAATCAGATTCTTCTTTTGAAGAAGAGTTGGGTTTCTCGAGAGATCAATTACCAGATATCTCAAAGATTCCTTTTCCCAGGACAATCCCATGGCCATAATTTCCTGCTTTAGTACATTATGACTAAGGGAAATGTTGCTATCTTGTCCACATTCCATTTATAATTAGAAAGGAAGCTGTATTCTTTGATAATCTCCAGCACAGAAGGGATAAATAAAGCAGGATGTGAAAGCTGGAGCAGAAGATCATCAGCATAAGCTGAAAGTTTAACTTCATAATCTTGTATAGTAATGCCTTGAGTCTGGGGGCAAGTAACAAGTCTATGGATAAGAGGCTCCAAATATAAATTAAAGAGAAGCGGAGACAAAGGGCAGCCTTGTCTAAGTGACCAGATGTAGAGAGAATAAATCCGAAATGACTCCGTTACTTGACACCCAAGCTGAAGGTTTATAGATTACTTGGACCCATTTTGAAATTCTAAAGGGAAACTGAAAGCACGTAAAATGCGAAAGGAAAATTCAGTCAACTCTGTCAAATGCCTTCTTGGCATCCAGGGATAAAGATTTAGCAGGAAATTTTGCATCCCTGGACACCGAGAAGACATGTGGTAGTCTGCGTAGATAGTAAATTGATGGCCACCTCCATGAAACCAACCTGCTCCAACCCTATGAGGTCAGGAAGAACTGTATTAATGCGATCAGCTAATAATTTGGTCAGAATTTTAATGGCTTGATTAAGCCAACTTTTAGGAAGGAAAGAGAAAGAAATTTGATAAATAACAAGGGAATGATCGGAGGGACCCTGGATGGATGGATGAGTCTAAGACCCCAGAAAGTAATCCATGTGAGGTCATAATATAATCAATACTGGAGGAGGTCCGTGAACCTGGGAGATAAATGTATAACATCTATCGGAGGGTGGAAAACTTGCCAAGCATCATATAAACCCACCAGGTCTATCATGTCTCTTAATGCCCTTTGGGCTGGAGGAGACCTTTAAACTTGTTACCTGTATGGTCGATGTTCAGATCGAATGTTAAATTTAGATCCCTCCTAAAATCATTGGATGGACAAGGAGGGCTGAAAGTATTAACCAGCTACATAAAAACCAGGGACTCATTATTCGGACCATAAATGCTACCAACAAAATCTCAGTAGTATGTAGCTTCCCTGAACAAACAGAAACCTACCGTGGAGGTCCCTAATAACATTCATAGGGGAAATGGGACGGATTGTGCTATTAAGATCATTACCTCACTGCTTTGAGTGCTTCCTTCAGTGGCAAATACTTGACCTATTTTTTGCCTTCTTAACTTAGGTGCTTCAAAAATCAATAAGTGAGATTCCTGTATGAATGTAATATCTACCTTTAATAACTGTAAATGCTTCAGTATTTGGCATTGCTTCAGTTTCTGCTAAGCTCCTTTGGTTTTCAAGTGGCAAACATTAAGACCCTAGCCATAGACCCAGAGTATTTGTGGATGCAAGTCCTTGGGTGCCATACAAACAAGATCTGCCCCAATAATATGAAAACAGGATTATCCGTGCAGGAGCCCCCACACCCTTCCCATCCCTCCCCCAAACCCCTCCCAGAACCCCAAAACAAACATCTTAAGTGAAAAAAAAACCATGAGATTATAACCTCCCAACCCTCCATCCTCCCCTACTGCTACGAACTGCGGTCAGCAGTGCACTCACCCATCCATCCACCCTCCATCCATCCATCCCAATTTAGCTCATCCTACTTATAAAAGTAACCCTGCTAAGCAGAGGAACAGGAAAGGGCTGGGTTAAAATAACGTATTCTAGTATCCTAACCTAAATGCTAGTTCCCTGCCCCAAGGCTGAAACTGGTAAAACGTAAACTGGACCAACATACAAGGAATTACATAACAGTAGATTGAGGAGCAATGTCATAGGAAGCTTAATATTCTAATCTGATCAAGTCATATTCCTCGCTAGGACAGTGATTGATTAACTTGAAAAATTTTATTGAAGTTCAATGCAACTAAACAAGTAAAGCTTAATTAAGTAGCTCTTAAACAGCCACTGCAATATATTGCATATAACATTAGGAGTACTGTGAATATAAACCAACCTCAGAAAAACTCCGGATCTATAAAATAAAAAGTAAAAGAGAAATATGAATGGATAACCATATTGTCTTTAAAACACAAAAATAACGTAAATAGAAAGAGGGTGCACAAAGAAAATCAAGTTAAGCAGTTCCACCCCTATATTTCAGGGGCTGGTTTCTAAATCTGAGTTATAGATTGTTAATCACAAGGCAGAAAAGTTACAGACCTTGAAAATGAAAAATGGGCTCTGCACTCCCACTAGTGTCAAGAGCTATGAATGTGTGCTGACAGTTCACATTATCGGCGAATAAGCAGCGAGCAGACCTGAACTTAAACATTTATAGGGGTATAACTTCCAGCAAAATTTAAGAATACCACAACAACATTTATACTGTGAGGGTGGGATATTAGCTGGAACCCCAAGTGCATATTCTTGTTTTTAAAAGCATTGTCCCACTATTAAGAACTGGGAATCTGGACAAAGTTGTAAACTGGTTAACACGGGACCTGAGTTCTAATAGGAGATACAAAACTGCAGACCCTTGTTTGGATGATCCTTTTAGGCTGAATTACTCAATTAATACTGCTCCTTCATTTTTGTTTATTTATTATTTAATTTTTCCTTTTTTCCCCTAGCATTGAGACCACGTCTTACTGACAACAGAGTCAGGGATCTTTGAATAGGTCCAGCAGGGGCTTCTAAGCCTTTGGATGCTACATCTGGGACTTCATATAGTACCCAGCTACCAGCAAGCAGGACCTGGAATTTGCCAGGATAATTCATTCAGAATTTAATCAGCGGCAATGAGTTTAGAAACCAGGGGTGGAATGCGGCATTTTTTGCCAAATAGAGGGCTGGTAGATCTTGGGCCACCCTGATTTTGATGCCCTCCCATCACACTTCTTGCTGCTTTTTACTTTGGTAATGAAATGTTGCCATTCCAAGAAGTTTAGGAATCTGAAATTAACGGCGAGAGGTACCCCAGCTGGTGGCGTTTGGCGAAGGATCGATGTGCCTGTTTGATTACATGTCATGGCCCAAAGGCGGAAGGGCAGCAATTTTCAATTAGCTTCTGCACAAACACAATAGCATCAGGCCTCTTCTTTTCTGGAAGACCTATGAGGACTGCATTGTTCCTGTAGCTGCAGCCCTCAGGTCTTCAAATTTTAACCCTAAATGGGCCATTCTCTGGTGGGTGGCAGCTGATTCTGTGCCCACTTTTTGATTCGCTTTTCCACGGGCAAAGATGGGCTTCATTATCAGAGGTACATTGATGTAAATCCTTCATTGCCTCGGTCAAACTCTTAATTTCAGTAGTAATAGAGTGTAGTTCCTCTTTAAAGGGTTTACATTCTTGGAGGAAGCGCAGTAAAGTAAGAGGCACTTGATCAGAGAGGCAGATTCTATTGCTGGTGCATCTGCATTACTGGAGGCCCTAGTTTTTGGGGGTCTTCTCCTGAGTCACCGGATGAGTATGTTTTGGTGGAGCTTTCGCATTACCACCTCCATGAAGCCAAATTTTGATGAATATTAAGGTAAGCACTCTCTATCTCACTAGAGAAGGTTTGAGGTTCACAAAGCAAGCGTTACCAATGAAAATATGAGTAAATTGAGTTGGGTGGCTGGAGCAGTGAACAAGAGCTGCTATCTGGTGTGCTGCATCATGTGGTCTCCCGCTTTCTCCTTTTTTAATCTGTACTTTATATCCTGCCTTCAAATCTCAGACACTGGATTCCTGCAGGATCTATTAGGTGAAATGGACCCCTGCAGCCACCTACTTGTCATCTTTGGCCATCCACAGAACCTTGGCTTACCCCTAGGCAGGCTTAGGGTAGGGAGAGTTATCCCCAAAAGCAGTTCATCGTCAGGATGTGATGCGGCAGTAGGGCAAGTCCCGATATACTGGGGTCCATTGTCTTCAGATACTGGGGCCCATTTCCTGGTTTATGCCCATCCCTTGAGATGTCAGTGGCTGTGACATGCAAGTGCAAGTCTTCCCTGCCTACAGTATACCAACCCAGCTCACCTGTGGTCACCCAGGTGGTGTTGCTGTGGCGACGTTGCACTCCCTCTCTCCCAGGGAAGAAAGCAACCCCTGGATGCTCAGTCCTTCTCCCCAACTTGCCTTCAGTGGCCCAGGCTTGTTCCTGAACCTGGCTTGTTGACTTCATTAGCAGTAGCCTTACCACTGCACTGACATATTGGCTCAAGAATGGGTTTTCTTGAATCTAGATATGAGATTAATTTGGCTCAGCATTGTGTTTGTAACTATCATGGATCTTCTTGGACCTTATTTTCTAGTCAAATAACACTAGTAGATCATAGAATCATAGAAATTTGTCAGCAGAAAAGGACCTCATGGCCCATCCTGTCTGCCCAATCCCCTTAGGAAGACTTACCCCCTCTCCTCCTGCTTGCCGTCCCTCAGTTACTTAGCCCCATGTAGGTGTCCCAAGCTGTTTTGAATTTGTCCTCTGATTCTACCCCCACTACCCATTCTGGCAGTCTGTCCCATGGCCCCGACCCTCTCAGTGAAAAACTTCCCCTGATGTCTCTTCTAAAACTGCCCCCTCCTGTTTGAATACATGCCCCCTTGTGGATTTGTTCCCATTCATCCTGAAAATGCTGTCTACCCTCACCCTGTTTATGCCCTTCAAGTATTTGAAGATTTCAACCATATCCCCCATTTCCTTTCTCTCCTCCAGTGTGTACAGGCTGAGCTCCTCCAGCCATTCCTCATATGACCTGTCATGCAGCCCGTTTACCATTTTGGTTGTTCTTCTCTGGACCCTCTTAAGCCTGTCCTTGCCCTTGTAAGTATGGCCTCAGAACTGGACCCCATATTCCAGGTGTGGTCTGACCATTGTTTTGTATAGTGGCATGATCACTTCCATTCTCCTGCTCATAAAGCCCCTCCCTATGCATGCCAACATTCTGAATGCTTCACCTGCTGCCCTGTCACACCGCCTCTGAACTTTCAGGTTGTCTGAAATTGTGATCCCAGGTCCCTTTCCTGATCTTTTACCTCCAGCTCTTCCCCGATCCAGTATTTTGCCCTTGGGTTTTACTCTCTATGTGCATAATTCTGCATTTTTTGTGTTGAACTGTAGTTGCCACTTTTCTGACCACTCCTCAGTCTGGCCAGATCCTCCCTCATTCTCCCCCGGCATATCGACCCTCTTACAGATCTTTGTGTCATCTGCATACAGATGACAGATATAATCAAGAGATGCAAAACATGGGGCACTGAGGTCTGTTACTAGTTCATCTAGGAGAGTTGGATCATCTGTTTCATATTTTGTTTGCTGGTTTGATTTGTGCTTTACTCCTTTATACTGTATAGTGGGCCCTTTTAAGCATGGATTTCCATCCTTTTGAAATATTGTTGTAACACAGTTCAGTGGTCACGAATGTGGTTGTACCCTTCTGTGTATGTTAATAGAATGACTGAGACCACTCTTACGGTTGTAAGAGTGCTCTCACACACACTCTTAAGAGTATCAGAACTGAGAACTGAAGATGGCGGGTTCTAATACCTAAGAATGTAAGTGAGACCACTCTTACAACAGTAAGCGTAATCTTAGCTGTGGTATTAATATATTATTAGTGTTGTTTGAAAATTGGAATATTTTGCGGGTGAAATATTTTGCAGAATTAGTGCGTTATATGTGAAATATTTTGTAGTAGAAATGTGAAATTTCACCGGTTGTGTTGAAATTTCTTAAGCTGGCGAATTTTGCCACTGCGAACAAACTTACCATTTTGGTTGAATTTCACCCTTGCGGGTGAAATTTCATCATTGTTGGTGGACTGCTCAGAGGGTGAAAATGTGGGTGAAATTGCAAAATTACTCCGCATTTTTGTGAAACATTGCATGAAAAATACCGATTAAGCTGCAATTTAGCGGCGACATTTAATTTGCAACATCTCTATCGTTATTGATTGAGCTTGATCAATAACACATTAATTGTTAAAGATCCTTGCCCAAACATGCTCATTTCCAGGGCAGCTGTACATGAGACACTCTTCACAGAATAAAGTGTCTCACATGCAAGAAAGGATCACTCTGATTGGTCAAGAAAGCTTCCTCAATCTATAATTGTACAAAAACATTCAGTATCAGCTGACTGGAAATCTGTAGGCCACCTGTGCTGTGCATGCACAGTGTGTTCTTATTTTAACTAAAGCTGCCAAACCACTGGATACAGGAGAGAAAGACTGGGCACAAACTCACCATAGAACAAACTCCAGAAATGCACAGGTAAGTCCTCTGTTAACTTTTATATATTTTTAACTTGCCAGTTTTAAAATATAGAGGATAATGTATGGTCCTCTATCATTAACCGGTCCAGTTAACTGTCGAGAGGTTGCCAGGCAACCGTGTAAATCTTGAGACTGGCTCGAGGTTTACGTCGCCATGACAACCTCGAGACGGTTAAAATTGACCGCTGCCGTAGAGGGACTACATTATTTTTATAGTGTGTGGTCCCACCTAAAAAGGCTGCTTACTTTTTCATTACTAGTCATTGCCGCGGCTGTTCAGTCCTTCCTAACACGCTGCTGTTCATGCAAGGTCGGTTCCCCATCGAAATAAAAAGCGCACATGCAGACCAATCGCTGTTGTTAACCTATCGATGTGAAGTAGCATCGATGGGTTAACAACTACTATCTATCACATCGATAGGTTAACAACCTTAGGAAATGATGATTTCCTGAGGTTAACAGCGTTCTACCATACATTATATGGCTGTTAAACAGGCATTTCAGTGTGATCCTCCGGGTGGCACTGCTTTCACTTTGCTGCTACCTTGGACTCAACTAATTCTAAAAAACAAATAAGCAAAAAAACACTATACACTATAAAAACATTACTTGGGCAACCACATGCTCAAGTTGCTCAACCAACCTATACTGCCATCTGGGGCTTTTGATTACATCAGACATCTCGAGCTTCCCTCTTAAGGTGTGATGTAATTAGAACCCCTCTGTAGCAGTGCATGGTTGCCCAACAGGTTTTCTATATATAGTGTATAGTAGAGCATTGTTCCATAATGAATTCCATCCCTTTGAAAATACTGCTGTACCACAGTTCAAAGGTCATGACATGTGATTGTACCATTCTATTGTATAACAGCATTCTGACACCTCCAGAGACTGTACAAGTCAGTTTCATTCTGAAAGTGAAAGAACCAGCATGTGCACATTCCACATAATACTATACACAATAAAAATACAGGATGAGTACCTTTATGTACAGCCAGTATGTTCTGCCACCTCAGAGTTCTGATTCCCATGGATCTCTCAGCTTAGCTCTCAAGATCAGAATAATCAGAACCCTCTGTGGCAGAACACACTGATTGCAAAGTTGCCAGTCCAGTATTCTCTGTATATTGCAGTCAGAACAGAAACAAGAACTGCTGATGTTTTTACAATTATATACATTAATAAGGCAGGAGTAACGAATGTATGTAGGACAATTGATAATAGACATTGCTGCAGGCATTTGGTACAGTATCTAGTACTTGCAATAGGACACTGATACAAGTACTGTAATATAGGTTAAATGATTGCATTTTAGATGTACTGACTGACAGTTTCAAAACAGTCTATGTGTTGTTTAAATTGCTCTTGTATCACACTTATGCATGTATGTGTTTATTATTACTGTATAAAAATCTGTTTCAGGCTGTGTACTAACACGTGTCTGTGTCTTCTGTTGGCACCCTTTGCAAACTGTGTGAGAGGCCTTTCGGCTGCATGCATTTCTGCTTAGGAGTTGAACCAGCGTAATATTCTGTGGTGATTTGCATATGCAGCCCATGATGCTTTGCATTATGGGGTATAAGTGATTTTGTATTTCTTGTGTACTATGCCTTACTGACAACAGAAAAGTCATATGAATGAGATTAGTTATTTCAGTGACTGCTGCTCTATAAAAATACATCAGAATGGCCAGCTGCTGGCACAGCACTAGCTCTACCACTTGTGATGCGGGTGACCTAGGTTGAGAATGAGCCTTGGTCATAAGAGGACTAGCCAGGGAAGATGATTGAGTATCCCAGTGGATGCTCACCTCCTTGCCAGTGGGATGCTGTCTGAACTCTGTTGCGACAATGCCACCTAGGTGACCCTAGGTGGCAGTGCAGGAAACCAGAGATTGAGGGAGGGATATCAGCACTCTGACACATGTTGCATGCTCTGCTTGCATTAATGTGTATGTTGAGACCTTCTGATGTCTGTGGACTGGGGAAGAAAAAGTGTAACCCCCCCGACTGTGTAGATGCCATCCACCGCCCACTTCAGGTCCTGTACAGAACAACCCAACTCCCACTCCAGGACTGACACTTAAACTTTGTTGGATGGAATGGGCCAACCTCTGGCAGCCCTTCACATGGCAGGGTCATCCATTGGGGAATATGGAGTGCAGGTATAACCAGAAGGGTGGGTGATGGGGCTAAGCAGAGTGACAGGTCTGTTGGGGGTCTGGTCAGGTGCACAGAGGCATAAAGCATACTAAATACACAAAAAAAAGAAATACATCAGAATTAATTAATAAAAAATACATTAATTATTTAATAAATGAAGTAAATGGTGTGCAGTAATTGTATAAGAACGTAATGGCTATTCAGATGATCAACTGAAACTTCAAAAACCACTCCTAAACAAACAAAATATAAAGGCTGTGATGAATATCAGAACTTCTATTTTCTTAGCATTCTTCTTCTTTTAGAATTAAAAATGGTTCAAGATTATTTGGTTTAATCTGGCAGGCACGTCAGTCTTACAGTGCCTCTTGGCGCTGAAACAGTGGATTTCTTCAGAGAACTAGGCCCATTAGGAAGAGGGGTTTGCAACTCTCACTCTGTGTTTTAAACTTAGTATTTATATTACAGCTTGTTTGTGAAATTGACAGTAACATGTTGCCAAATATTTAACAACAGACTCTAAAGAGTTAACAACTAGATCTGCGCCTTCCTTTTCCATTTAATTTTAATGGGGACAATGAGCCGTGAGAGACCCTCAGATTTCATTATATGGGCAAGTAAATTGCGTATTAATAAAGCGTGCATGTCACTTTCACATTTCATGAATTTGGTAATTAGCTTGCCCATTTCATGAAAACACAATGAAAACTCTTGCCATATCATGCAGTGGGCATGTATGAAACATAAATCGTGACTGAGATTTTCATTTTAGTGTAATATTATGATTTTTTATTACAATGGTAACATTATGAGCTGGTTTTGTTGATTTAATTTTAAAATTGTGAATTTTAATGCAGTAACAGATTTTAAGATGAGTGATTCAGAAATCAACTTCAAAATGATAATCACTTGTCCATGTTATTGCCAGATCTGTGGATATGTGGTGTTGCACTTCGAAGGAAGAATTCAAATTAAAATTATAGCTTTCAAAATAAATGGAACAGAAAAATGGCTATGAAATTCTGAAATGCGTATTTTTACAATTGTTTTGGTTTAGTCCAGTAAATAACAGTGATGGACCTATGGGCTTGCAGCTGATACTGAAAGCTGTCATTTGGTAGGCAGCCACGGAGGTATGCAAGTGAGTTTGCTGCTGCCGCTGATGGCGAGGGTGGGGTGGGCTGGGTAGGCTGGGGGTCCTGTGTGGATGGGGGTGGGGTGCTACTAGACTACCAGGGAGTTATGACATCAATCTGAGCAATGGGAAAGGTGGGGGTTACAACTAGACTACCAGGGAATAATTATTATATTATTTTGGCTGATCAGGGCTACGGGGAGGGAGGGGATACCACTAGACTACCAGGATTTGACAGGCTTTCCTGTCAGGTGGGCGAGGGTATGGGAAGGGAGGAGCACACTTGACCTCCTCTGACAGCACTGCATGCTGTGCAAGGTGCCAGGTGTATTTCACTGACTAGCCCTGTACAACACATGCAAATGGAGCCATTGCGATGTGCAAATGGCCTCATTTGCGCCTTGCATGTATTATGGCACCATTTGCGCTGGCACAGTTCCCATTCCTGGTATTCAGTCCTGTCTGGGGGAATGCACCAATGCATCGTATTTGCGTAGTGCGCATTACCTGGTATATTCAGAGGAGATGCACCATGGCTCATCTCTTTTGACTATATTCCTAGTTGCAGTTGTGCTGTGCCACCACATGCACCATTGTGAGGTGCAATTCTGAATATTGGGGCCAGAGTGTACTGCACTGTTAAATTTTCTGCGCATTACCTGTAATGTATAAGTGTGTGTGTGTGTGCCATCAATTCAGACACATTTTATTGTCCACACAGTAATCATCTCACTCTGAATTGGTTATCCGTCTGCGATATTTTTACTGCTTCCTTCTATCTAGCTAGTGGATGGCTACTGCAGTGCCCCTCCCCCACAAACCACAAAGGTGTAATTTATTTTTCCAGTTTTGGATTTGTGTGACTGCTGGTTAACATAGAAACATAGAATTTGATGGCAGATAAGGACCGCTTGGCTCACCTAGTCTGTCCATTTCCTTCCTAACGGATAAGCTGCAGATACTAGTTAACCAACAGCCTACTTCCTCCTACCTCCCACTAGAATTGCCTTATGTCTGTCCCATGCATTCTTGAATTCCCCTACTGTTTTGACACTACCACCTCCTCAGGAAGGCCGTTCCATGCATCTACAACCCTCTCTGTGAAGAAATACTTCCTCATATTACCTCTGAGCCATCCCCTTCTATCTTCAAATTGTGTCCCTTGTTCTTGCACATCTCTTTTTCTGAAAAATGCTACCCTCTTGGACTTCATTGATTCCTTGAGGTATTTGAAAGTTTCTATCATGTCCCCCTCTGCCTCCTTTCCTCGAGGCTATACATTAAAGCTCCTCTAGTCTTTCTTCATATGTCTTCTGGTGTAGAAAACTGCACCATTTTGGTTGCCCTCTTCTGGTCAGCCTCCAACCTGCCTATGTCTTTGCAGAGATGGGGTCTCAGAACTGCACACAGTACTCCAAATATGGTCTTACCAACTGTCTGTGCAGAGGGCCAACAACTTCCTGTTTCTACTGGTGATGCCTCTCCTATGCATCCAGTATCTCCCCAGCCCTCCTTACTGTCTTCTCACATTGCTGACCCACCTTTAGGTCATCTGATATGATTACCCCAGGTCACTTTCCATTTTGTTGTTGTCAGTATCTCACCCATCATTGTGTACTCTTCCTCTGGGTTTTGATTTCTGGTGCATTACTTTGCACTTCTTAGCACTGAATCTAAGCTGCCATACATTTCACCATTCCTCCAACCCTGCCAAGTCCCTTTTCATCCTTTCCACCCCATCTTGCATATCAACCCTATTGGAGATCTTTGTGTCATCTGCAAAGACATACTTTCCTTCAGTCCCTCTGCAGTGTCACTTATAAAGACCTGAAAAGGACTGGCCCCAGTACTGAACCCTGCAGTACTGCACTAGTAACCGCCCTTTCTTCACTGTGGACTCCATTTACTATTACCCACTGTGTCCTGTTGTCCAGCCAGTGTTTACCCAGGCTACCACCCTGGGACCCACCCTCAGGCTGGCTAATTTGTTTAGTAATCTTTGTGCAGAACTGTGTCAAATGCCTTGCTAAAAGTCTAGGTAGGCCATGTCCATAGCCCCTCCCTGGTCTACTACTTTGGTCACCCAGTCAAAGAAATCAATTAGATTTGTCTGACATAACCTTCCTGCTGTGAATCTATGCTGCCTTGGGTCCTGTGCCCACTTGTCTCTAGGTACTCAATAGTTCTTTTCTTCAAGTGATTTCATCATTTTCCCTACCATTGAGGTCAAACTGACAGGTCTATAGTTTCCTGCCTCTGTCTTGCTCCCACTTTGTGAAGGGAATCACATCCACCCTCCTCCAGTCCTCAGGTACCATACCATCCTCCCATGATTTATTAAAAGATTAGTTGGTGGTGTTACTAGTTTTTCCTTAGCTCTTTTAGAATTCTGGGATGAATCCCATCAGGCCCCATTGCTTTATCCACCTTCAATTTTAGGAGTTCTTTCAGAACCCTTTCTTCTGTAAAAGGACTAATATCTATCCCTATCCAGAGTGCTTCTATTGACTGGATTAGGTATCTCCCCCTGCTTTTCCATTGTGAATACTGAACAGAAATATTCATTCAGTATCCCTGCTTTTCACTGTCACTCTCTGCCCAACCATCTTCCTCTTTATTCAGCCTCAGTGTCCCTGCCTTTGTCTTTCCTTTCTCCTAATGTACCTATAAAATGTTTCATCCCCTTCTTAACTGAGCTGGCTATCTTTTCCTCGGTTTGGGCCTTTGCTATTCTGACTGCCTTCCCCTTCCTTCTGCTTTAACTGTACGATTCTCTGCCCTGCTCCTTCTGTATTTCCTTATACTTCCTGAATGCTATCTTTTGTGCCTGTGAGGCTGTATCTCTTTATAGTAGTGCAATATGTGTCTGTGTGTTTGCATATGTTTAGTGCCAACCTGCATGTGTAAGCCACAGTTGTTTCTTGACTTCCCACCCACCCAAATTTCAGAAATCTTTTGTTGTGAATTTTCTGTATAATCCCCAAAATGCCTGTAAAGAGGCGTGCATGCAAAGATGCATCTGGCCATGGCATTGCTGCCAGTTGCAAGAGTGGCTGTGGGCATGGTAGTACACAGCAGACATGCATAATTGATGCCAGTAAAGGATTTCTCTGACTATGTTTTTCACAGCACAATCAGTAGCTTCAGTCATGATTGGAGATGCTGTTATCCCACTAGTGACAGTGAGGTTGCTGATGGCATGAGTATTATCCCAAGTTCAGCGTGTGACAGCAAGTTAGCTGGTTTCCCAAATATTGTGGAGTCTAAAGCCATGACTATGAGTCAGGGTGTAGTAGATTCATAGTCCCCAATGTCTCCAAATTGGTTGAACATGATTCTGTTGATGATGATGACTCATCGCAATCTCATGTTTATGGCGCTGTTGATGAGGTCGTGCCTGTGCCATCAACCCATCAAGCGTTGGAAAAAAAATATTGTATGATTATAATAATGCTGTGGTTGGTACATGCTCTACACAGGACAGCATCAAGCTAAAATAGTGGATGTGGATGAGGAATATGATGATGATTTTAGTAACCCCAGTTGGGAACTGGAAAAAGAAATTAAAGGTGGCTGTGTGTAAACATTCTCAGTCTGTCGGTGTTAAATCACCCTTCTTCAAAGTTGTGATGTGGTGGCTTCTGTTGATGATGATGACCCATTAGTAGCCATCATAGATAGTGATAGGCTGGTAGAGCTCAAGTGTGGCCAGCAACAGAAATCATGTAATACACCCCATGTCATTGTCTAAAAACTGGTGTCCAATCTGCAGCATCAGGGACCTGTGAAAGCTAAAATTAGGGGAACCAAATCCCTCCATAACTTTAAAGTACATAAAGGGAATCAACAATGTCCAAGAGGTAGCATCTTTCAGAAAAGAGATGTTCAAGAACAAGGGGCTAAATTTAAAGATAGAGGGGACCGGATCAGGGGCAACATCAGCAGCAACGAACTTTCTGACTACTGTAGCATCATCACATCACTGTTCACACAATGGTCATCTGTGGCTATCATCATTTGGCAAGACACTGTGTATCAGCCCAGTCAGCACAGGCAGCAGAAGATAGAAGTCAGAGACAGCAGCAGGTGCCATAGTTGTTGTGAGAGGGTGCATAAAGCAGTGTGTTAGGGAAATAATTGAGAATTTTCAGCACATTTATTATGTTATTTCTCTTCATCTGGACTCTGTCATTTTCAGGACACTTTGACAGCAGCCATTTCTGAGGGCACATTTAGGAGAGTGGTGCTCACATAAAGCAGTGCGTTAGGAAATAATTGAGAATTTTAAGCACATTTTATCATGTTATTTCTCTTCATCTGGGCTTTGGCGTTCAAGGCATTCTGGCATTGCACTCAAGAACATAGACAGGATAGAGGTGGTCAAAGGAGGGCAACTAAAATGGTGCAAGGGGTGCACCAGAACCCATACTAGGAAGACAGACTAAAGGAAGATTAATATGTATACCCTTAAGGAAGGCGCATGAAAGAAACTTGAAAGTACATAAAGGAATCAGCAATGTCCAAGATGGTAGCATCTTTCAGAAAAGAGATGTTCAAGAACAAGGGGCTAAATTTGAAGATAGAGGATGGATCAGGGGCAACATCAGGAAAGTATTTTGTCATGGAGAGGGTGGTGGATGCATGGACAATCAAAACTAATGCTCCACATTATGGTGTGAGCCGCAGTTGGAGCATGGCCATAATTTGGAGTTGGTGACCCTCAATGTGCTCCAGCCACTGCTCAATGTTCAACACCCTATTGCTCAGGTGGTCCACCTCACTCCATATCAGGCGCAAATCGGCATGTGTAGCAGGCATTGTGCAGGGTTACCAGCATCCTGCGGGTGCTGGAGCAGCCACTGCTCCATGGCCAACCACGCTTAACTCTGTGTGCAGGTGGAGGCGTGTTGCCACCTGTTGCCCAGCAGAAACAGCAGGCACATTCCATTACTGTTCAGCAAACTTGGCCTCCCACTCTACATGGTGGTGGTTTGTAAGGTGGGTGCACTGCCACCTCTCCCCAGATGACTCCCTTTGGGACCACGATGCACAACAAACCACAGAAATTCCACTTCATGACACTGGTGTCACCAACACCAGGCATGGGATTGAAAAAGGTCCACACAACAGAGGTGTGGGAAGGACCCGGGCACATGGGGGGGCCAGGTATTGTTGCTGCTGCTGCATGATTGGGAGGGCAACGTGCTGCTGCTGATGAGACTGCTGCAGCTCCTTTGTCAATTCCTGCTGTTGCTGAGCCGCTGGCCGCAGGGACCATGGCAGGAGTGGTGGTGTTGGGGGCACTAGTAGTAGATGATTGCCACCAGCAGGGGTGCTTCCATGGCACCACTACCTCCTGCTTCAGGGAGGGACCACTTGCATAATAAAATGTGCTCCTGTTCAGGCGCGGGGTGCCACCATCGTCTGTATCCACACGTTCTCCTCTCCATCCACCAAAACTGCCTCTCTCATTTTCTCTCTCTCACTCACACACACACACACACACACACACACACACACAACAATTAACTACTGTACAAAAAAGGTGCACAACTCAACACAACAAGAGGCAATCAAAATGCAAAAAACAGCTAATTATCAAAAAGTCAAATGTTAAGGAGATTCAAGCAATATATTTCTCTCTTCTGTCTCCTCTGTCACAAAACCTCCTTCTCCCACACTAGGTAGGAGAAAGTGAAATTATACAATAGCAAGTAAAATGCCTTACTCTCATTGGTCAGCTGGCACAATCACCCTGTTGTAAAATTCAGCATCACCAACAGGAAGAAGTGCCAGCTGTACTAAACTCAAGCCCCTAAAAAGAAAATCATCCGATCCCTTTTAATTTTCAAATGCCATCTCGTCTCACTACCTTACCGGCAATACTGAATCGCCACAAAAGTGAGATGAAATCGGAGTTAGAAAACACACTGCAGTGTTCAACAACTTGTAAATAGTGCAAAGCCCAATCCTTCTCCTCCATTAAGGACTTACCTAAAGTAATTCCTTAGCTTTCCCCTCTCATAACTGTCACTGCTGCTCCACACTTGACCCTCTACGCAGCCAGCTGCTTCTGTTTCACTCAGGCTCCACAATTAAATCCTGCGGCTGTTAGCACTTGAGCCCTCTGACCTCACACCATCTCCCAAGGCAGAGGTAAGAACAAAATCTATGCTGCATACTTTTATGCCTGGGCCAGTAACGAGGATGGTATTAAAATAAAATTAAAGAAACTGCCTGCCCGTGGAAGTTCCTCACCGCCAACTATCAGCAACCTCTCGTTAGTGCCGTTACAACGCCGAAGTGGATTTCCCTATTTCTAAGTGTCCCCTGTCTTCTTACCACTTCTAACTTCAGCGCTTTCACTGGCGTGATCAATCCAATTATATAATGCAGACAGCTTTGCAAGCGGGAGGACAGGGTGTAAAGTTTACCATAAAAACTGTTTGACAGAGGCGAGAGTTTTCATGCACCCAGGAAAAACACATTATTAAATTAAAAAAGCAACATGTCTCAGTGTGTCTGTGTGTTACTACTTCAAGTGACTGATGCCTTCCACCATTTTCTACCTTACAACAGGAACTATTTGTCTAAGGAGGAAGGATATCAAGCTAAAAATCAATAAAAAACGATTTTTTAAATCAAAACTCTTTAATATTTTTTCTTAAACTTTTACTTAGTGCCAATTGTATAATAGCAATAAACCACTCCAAGGTGTTGGTGATGCTGGGATTTACCCGCCTGGCGAGGTTTACTCACTCGGCCCTGCGGCCTGTTGACGAACCACGCCTGGCGTGGGTAAACTCAGCATCACCAACACCTGTCGTGGTTTATTGCTTAAGTCTTTCACTGTCTTGCCTGATTAACTTCCTGCCTGAGCCATGTGACCTACAGACTGTACACATGTGATCTGAGGCCTGTTTCAATTATGACTCACTTCACATTCATCAGAAAGCAAAGCAAAGTGAATGCGAAGTCAGCATAACATGAAGTCATCATGAAGCGAAGTCACCATAAGGCAAAATGTTATGATGCTATGGGGACTTCGCATAGCGTTATTGATGCAGGTGGGCGACTTCATAATTGGAGTAAAACTTGCTGCATCTCTAACCTGGATAAAGCTTTTGGCTTAGTGTGCCTCTCTGGTTAAACAATTTCCCCTTCCCCACTTCCCTTCCTTTCCTTTCTATCCATTTCAACAGATGAGTGAACAAGACCACTGGGATGTTGTGTGACTTAACCAAGAGAAGTTTGAATCTGTAATCTATTAGTTCCTAAACCAGTTCTATAACCTCTAGACCACACTGCCTACAAAATGTGTATTATACCTTATGATTTATGTCTGAGTGTAACACAGAATGGAATAACACATACCACATTTGTATAACCATATTGAACTGAGAATGAGACATGCTGATATTATTACATCACATGCCATGTTGGGTATTGTAAGGAGCGGTAGCACTCAATAGTTAGGGTTGAGCAGGGTGTTCAATGTTAAACCCTTAACTTTGCAACTTAATAGCATTGGCAGCATTTTTGCACGTGTTGTCTAGAAGGCAAGATGTAGCTCTTTGGAAAGTTCTATGAAAGCAGCTTGTGTGGTTTCTGAGATCCACATACCTCATTTTTCTATAGATGTCTTAACTTTTTCCTATGCTTAACATGGGTTTTTTTGCTCTCACCTACAGCCTACACAGAATGGAATTTTTCCCAATCTTTTAGGATAGAGGCATGATGTCCTAAGGTAGTGCCTTTGAAAGGTTTTGTGAAAAATATTAAATGGTTCCAGAGCTATAAGACTTTGAAATTTTGTGTTTTTCAGTTCTGAGCATGCTCAGTAGAGTTCTTAGGATAATGTTCTGATACAACACCCAAAATTCTGTGTCACAAGACCATTTTTGGTTTCTCACCATTTGCTTCTCACAGCACAAAGCATTTTATTTTGTGTCTGGAAACCTGCCGTCTTATTTCTGTTCTCCTAAAACTAATAAGCATGCAAATTGCATAAACATGCCATCATTTAAAAACAAACAAGAGCCTACCTACATGGGACTTGTTTAGCTAGACTCTGATGTTTGTTTCTTTAACTAATGACCAGGAGTACCTTTTCTGGGCACTCCAAATCCTAGGCGCCCAGGTTAGCAAGCTGCCCGTTGACCCATGTTCTCTGTATGAAAAGGTGGGACTTTCTTGAGTTCTGCAGCGCAGCTGGAGCTTGTGCTGTGGGCTGCTCTGAGATCAGTGAACATTCTTTCCCTGGTGTCTAGTGGTGCCTCTTACCCTCTGATTAGCATCCTTTTGTATGTGTTGTGTTCCTCTGGTGTCTAGTGGCACCTCCCTGGCATCGATCACTGTTCCCTTATGTGTGTTGTTTCCTGGTGTCTAGTGGCACTCCACCCTCTGATCACCATTCCTGTATTAATGTTAGCTGTAATAAAAAATCCATCCCTCATGTTTTATGTTGCTTGCGCATGTTCAAGAAACATGATGCCATCATCAAGATTTCGGGTGTGGCAGCCCTCTTCCAATTCAGTCAGTGTGTTTTGCAGGCCGGCCTCAGTTCTGCAATCGCTGCTGGAGCTGTCTATGACAGCAGTCTAAAATGCAGTGGCGTGCAGTTTGAAAGGGGGCTATGCTTCAGTGAGCAGTGATAAGATATCGCCTGCTCATGCGCTCCCGTACACACACACACACACACACACACAAATGCATACTCGTGCTCAGCCCCCACACACACTGTATAGCCCGGGGTGCCCAATCCCTGTCTGCTGTGCTGCCTCCCCCCCAAACAGAGTTCCACATGCCACGCTGGGTGCCCACCCACATGGCTACACATAGTATAGCCAGCGGGGTGCCCAATCCCCGTTGGCTCCACTGTCCTCCCAAAAGTACACGGTGCCATGCTGGGGAGCCCACCCCAGCATGGCAACAGATGCTATAACCTGATGGGGGTGCCCAGTCCCCTGTCGGCTCCACAGCCCCCAAATAGCATCCTTGTGCCATGCTGGGAGCCCACCCCAGCGTGGCAAATGTCCCAGTCGTCCTCCTGTTTTAAAAAAAAACACCTGCAACACAAAAATGGTCCCTCACTGTCTGGGCCCCCACCCGCCCACCACTGTGCACCCCACCTCCCCACCTCACCCCATACTTACCTCTGGACCTCGGCAGCTGATCTTTGGTGGACCAGGAACACGTCTGCACTCTTCAAAGCCAACGCGAACTGAGGAAATGCCGGTAGCTGTATAATGTAATAAACAGGGTTTTTTAACTTTGCTGCATATCTCAGGCATTTTTGAATTTTGCACCAAATTTTCAACATGGGTTTTGGGACCCTTCTCATGATACTCTCACTGTCAGGGCGTTAATCGGGCTCAAAGGGTGATTCGCAGTCACTGCATGAAATCACCTTTGGCATGGATTAACAAACGACACTGCCAGTGTTCATAAGGTGGGCTCTCAAAAAGCCTATGTTGAACATTTGGTGGAAAAATTCCTAAAAATACTGTTTCTGAGAGCCTGCATTGCGCGGTTCCTATGCGCTTGTAAGTTCGCGAATTTTCAATATTTTCCTCCAGATTTTCAACATTGTCATTTTACCACACCTCCTTATGAGCAGTACAGCTGTCATTTTCACATCTTGCCCAAAGCGTGTTTCCGCCCATGTAAGTGCACAATGGCGCAGTGGTCGGTGCTGTATGGGACACATTAAGAAAATCACAGTTACACTGTTCATGAGCAGAGGTCTTAAAATGGCTATGTTGAAAAATTTAATGAACAAAATTCTAAAGCCAACTGTTTCTGAGAGCCTGCGTTACGTTCTTAGCATGCGTAAGTTTGCAAATTTTCAATATTTGCACTCCACTGACTTCAAATACCTACACAGCACATACAAGCAAGCAACATTCAGCATTGACAAATGCTTGTTTTATACCTGTAAGAAGAAAACTGTCCTCAGCAATCTAACCTCACCACCTGACTTCCTACTCAGCACTTCCGCTGATGCCCCCACTACACCACACACACACACACACACTCCTCACCTGAATAGGTCCCTTGTCATGGTCCACTCTCCAATTGAAGACTTGTCTTGCGACTGGAACCGCTGGCTGCAATATTTCAATAGGGTTTTGAACTTTGATGCATAACTTAATAATTTTTGTATATTTCACCTCAAATTTTCAACATGGTTTTGGGATCCCACCTCACGACCAATGGTAGTGGGTTGTGCCATCAGACCTAAAAGGTAATTTTGCAATCGTTTGACAAAATCACCTTTGGGTGGGATTTGAACATTTCACTGCCATTATTCATTGAGGGGTTCACAAAGAGCTATGTTAATGTAAGTCTAAATATAAAACTGCCAAGTTAATGAGTGTAGGTTGAAATTTGTCTATGCTCCCTCATATCTTTGGTAATTTTAAATGTTTTGACCACAGATTTTCAACATAACAATTTTTCACCCACTTCAAGAATGTGACAGCTGTCATTTTTTTCAAGCCCTGGCCAAAATGTGTTTCACACCTGTAACAGAAAGATGTTTCAGTAAAGTGGAATCACATTTTGGTGGGATTTGAGAATTTAGCTACCATGAGGTGGGTAATAAAGGCTATGCTGAAATTTTGGGTACAAATATGGCAAAATGCCCAAGTTATCACTGAACATTGCAATATTTCAATGTTCACTCACAACTTCACTAATTTTCAATATTTTGACTCGAAGTCTCAGCATAGCCATTTTTCCATACCGCCTCATAAATGTAACAAGTGTTACTTTAAATCCTGGACAAAACATCTTTCTGCACTTTTGGTGTGAAATAACATTAACATTCGGACAATATACTATAAATGCTACATGTCACATTTAAAAGTGCCATCATAAAATGACTATCTTGAACATTTGCAGATAAAATAAAAAAAAAGACTGAATGTGTAAAGAGTGAATGCATGAACAGTGACTGTGTGAAGAGGAACTGTCTAGTCTTGCCTTTTGGAATTTGGATAATCTATTGCTAATGAATGTTGTTGTCTTTATATGTTTTATATTGCAATATGTTGTTTTCTGATGCATCTTTTTATCTTTTGTACAAGAGCTTAAATATTTTGATTTAGCTTTTAAAAAATAAAAGATTAGTTGAGTTGAAGGAATGTCTGAGAGAGGGTGTATAGAATGAATGTGCCAGGCCCTGCACTTTTGTAGGTGGACTGATTCTTCCATGGCACAGGGACAAAATGGCTCTGCACATCTGCACCTGTTTGTGTAGGTCCCAAAGGGATCTAGGTGAATGGTGATACAATTCTACTATCTCAAAAGAAAGAAATCTTTGCAAAAACTTCATTAATGCACCAGTTAGGGTTCGTAATACCACAAAAGTAGTATGTGGTGTTGGGTTTCAACTCTACCCCCATAGCAAAAGGAAAAAATCATTGCCTTTTGGCAGTCCGAGTCTTGGTGAATCAGGGTAGGTCTTCCTTGGGGTTTCAACCCTAATGCTCATCCCATTCTGTGAGCAAATAAGGTCAGATGTGATCCATTTCTTCAGGCAGGGCCCACAGGTTGTTGTTTAAACACTATAACCTCTCTGGTCTGATGGAGAAGGTTGTCTGTCTCCATGCTGACCTGGTGAGAATTCAGGAAACCATCTCCCTAACCCAGGGACCACCAGGCCACCACCACTGCCTCAGAGGTTGCCAAGAAACAGGAGTGGTTGGACCACAGTGAACTCAGGGAGGGTGAGGGTGGTGGAACAGAGGTGCATCCCTCTAGTTGTGCCTCTCAGCAATTCATTCACCATTCTGGTGGAGCGTGGTTCCTCTATGGAGGCACCTGCAGTGGAGACCAAGGAGGATGCTGGGAACCTCCAGAAGGGAGACCCACAGGAGGGGTGGCATGGGACCCCACAGGAAGAAACAACTCCTGGTGGGGGACTCAATCATTGAGGGGTAGAACTGGGGAGGAAGGAGGGGAGGTGAGGTGCCTGCTCAGCACCATGACTTGGAGCGACAGGAGTAAATCCCAGGATCATGGCAGCAGCTGCAGGGAGGCACTGGATGTCATTGTCCACCTAGGGACAAATGACCTGGCTAAGAATGGAATCAGAGCAGTGCAGCAGGAGTTTGTGGAGTTGGGGAGGGCCTAAGACAAGTAGCATGCACAGTAACTTTCTCAGAGTGCTACCTGTCTGTGGCATGGGTGAGGATAGGTACTCCACCATGGAATTCAATGACTGGTTGAAAAACTGGTGCAGAGCTCAGGGATTTGGCTCCACTGGGGACTGGGGTCCACCTGGAGGATACAGACCTATACTGGCGAGATGGTCTGCATCTGTCTGGGAGGGAACCAGAATCCTAGGTGATAGGTTTAAATGTTTCATTGGCAAGCATTTAAACTATCTGAGAGGAGGCACTAAAGGAAGCAGGAAATCCCAGCCCCTCCCACAAAACAGGGTAGTTAGCAAAGTAGACACAAAGGTAGAAAAGTTAATAGGAGCAGGACGGGGTAAATCCATAAAAAGGCAAAGGCAGTATGGACAGGGATGGGCCTAAAGGGTAAGGCCATCAAAAATGAAGACAATTAGTACCAATGTCTGTAGTCTGTGTAACAAGCTCCTGAACTAGGTGGCCTTGATGGAACGAGGGATGCCTGGATATTGTGGTAGTCACAGAAACATGGTACACAGAACCATGACTGGGATGTCAACTTACCAGGGCACACAATCTACAGGAGGACAGGGAGGGTAAAGAGGAGGAGGTAGCTCTCCACATAGGGAAGGAATCAAAGCAACAGAACTAAAGGGTAAACAGGGAGGGAAGAGGCACTGTGGGTCACCCTGGAGACAGGAAATGGAACCACATTCCACACAGGGGTTGTTTACAGATCCCCATCTCAGGGAGAGGCAATGGACAAGGAAATGATACAAGGAATCCTTAGAATGGCAGAAAAGAAAGATATTGTTGGTGGGGACCTGAATATGCTAGATGTTAACGAGACACCTTTACTGCAGCCACATCCAAGAACAGGGTCATTCTCAATGCCCTACAGGGGTATACCTCAAACAGCTAGTGTCAGAACCCACTCGGGAGGGGCAATCTTAGACCTGGTACTATCAAATGGGCACGGAGAGAGGATCTCATATTTAGAAGTGGGTAGCCATCTGGGAACAAGCAACCACCAAACAGTGTGGTTAACAATAAACACAGCTGTAGAGTCAAGCCACACAAAAGCAAGGGTGTTGGACTTTAACAGGGCTGACTTTGGCAAAATGGGAGAGTGCCTCAGGAAAGCACTAGCAAACTGGCAAGAAGGAGGGTGGAGGAACAATGGGAAAAATCAAAACTGCCATCCTAGAGGCAACAAGCCTTTGTATAAAGCAAATCAATGAAACAAAATGAAGGAAAAAGCCACTATGGTTCTCAAAAGAGGTGCAGGAAAGGTTAAGAAAAAGGATAGCATTCAGGAACTATAAGGAAACACAGAAGGAGCAGGACAGAGAACTATATCAGTTAAAAGCAGAAGGAGGCAGGAAGGCAGTCAGAATAGCAAAATCCCAAACTTGAGGAAAAGATAGCCAACTCTGTTGAGAAGGGGATAAAACATTTTATAGGTACACTAGGGAGTGAAGAAAAGACCAAGGGAGGATATTGAGGCTTACTAAAGGGGAGGGAATGTGGGCAGAGGGTGACAGTGAAAATCAGGGATACTGAATGAATATTTCTTCTCAGTATTCACAAAAGAAGAGGAGGGAGGTACCTAAACCAAACAAAAGAAACACTCTGGATAGGGGGTCGATACCAGTCCATTCACAGAAGAAAGGGTTCTGAAAGAACTCTTAAACCTGAAGATGGGCTAAGCAGTGGGGCCTGGCGGGATTCATCCCAGAATTCTAAAAGAACTAAGGTAAAACTAGTGACACCACTGACTACCCTCTTAATCATGGGAGGATGGAGTTTACTTGAGGATTGGAGGAGGGCAGATGTGATTCCACTTCACAAAAGTGGGAGCAGGGCAGAGCAATAAACTACAGACCTGTTAGTTTGATCTCAGTGGTAGGGAAAATGATGGAATCACTTCTGAAGGAAAGAACTGTTGAGTACCTAGAGGTCAGTGGTGCACAGGACCCAAGGCAGCATGGATTCACAATGGGAAGGTTATGTCAGATGAATCTAATAGTTTCTTTGACTGGGTGACCAAGTAGCAGACCAAGGAGGGGCTGTGGACATGACCTACCTAGACTTTAGCAAGGCATTTGACACAGTCCGCACAAAAGATTAATACTACAAGTTAGCCAGCCTTGAAGTGTGTCCCAAGGTGGCAGCCTGGGTAAAATATTGGCTGGATAACAGGACACAGAGGATAATAGTAAAAGGTCCACTCTGAAGAAAGGGGTTACTAGTAGGGTGCCCATGAGAGTTCACTACTGGGACCAGTCCTCTTTATTGTCTTTAAGTGACATTCATGGAGGGACTGGAAGGAAAAGTGTCTCTTTGCAGACAACACAGAGATCTGCAACAGGGTTGATACACAGGATGGGGTGGAAAGGATGAGAAGGGACATGGGAATGTTGGAAGAATGGTCAAATGTATGGCAGCTTAGATTCAATGCAAAAGTGCAAAGTAATGCACCTGGGAAACAAAAACCCAGAAGAGCACAGAATGGGGAGGAGATACTAACAACAACAAAAATGGAAAGGGACCTGGGGTTAGTCATATTAGATGATCTAAAAGTGGCAAGTAATGTGAGAAGAGCAGTAAGGAGGGCTGGGGAATACCAGGATGCATGGAGAGGCATCACCAGTAGAAAACAAGAAGTTGTTATGCCTCTGTACAGACAGTTGGTGAGACCCCATCTGGAGTACTGCATGCAGTTCTGAAGACCCCATCTCCACAAGGACATAGACATAACGGAGGCTGTCCAGAGGAGGGCAACTAAAATGGTGCAGGGTCTACACCAGAAGACATCTGAAGAGAGAGACTAAAGGAGCTTAATATGTATACCCTTGAGGAGAGGAAAGAGAGGGGAACATGATAGAAACTTTCAAGTACCTCAAGGAATCAACAAAGTCCAAGAGGGTAGCATTTTTCAGAAAAAGAGATGTGCAGGAACAAGGGGCACATTTGAAGATAGAGGATAGTTCAGTGGTAATGTGTGGAAGTATGTTTTCACAGTGAGGGTTGTGGATGCCTGGAACACCTTCCTGGGAAGTCGTGGAGTCAAAAACAGTTGGGGAATTCAAGAATGAATGGGACAGACATAAGCGAATTATAGTGGGGTAGGAGGAAGTAGGCTGTTGGTTAACTAGGATCTGCAGCTTATCCATTAGGTAGGAAATGGGCAGACTAGGTAGCCAATTGGTCCTTATCTGCTGTCAAATTCTATGTTTCTATATTTATAACAGAATGGAGTGAGTGTTGGGGTTGAAAACCCGAGGAAAACCCACCGATTCATCAAGACACAGGACTTCCAAAAGCTTAATTATTTTTTCCTTTTGCTGCTTGGGTGGTGGGGAGTTAGGGCTTGAAACCCTAACACCACATTTCTCTACTTTTGTGACATTAAGTTACCTAACTGGTGCATTAACAAAGCTTTTGCAAAGAATATGATCATAGCTAATGGGTGAAAAGTGCTACAGACCTTCAGGAGTACAAAAGCACAAGGCCTGGATGGCGAGCACCCAAGGTTACTCAGGGTTGACATCAGAACTAGCTGAACCCTTGACCCAGCTGTTTAAAAACTCACTAGAGTCTGGGGTAGTGCTAGGGGTCAACAAGGCACTTCCTATCAGGAATGGCAAATGGTCATAAACTTGTATTAGCTGGAGGTCTGATGCAAAGGTGGGACATGACAGTGATGTCTAAGTTTCTGAGGCATATAAAAATACAAAATGAAAACCTGTTTGTTAGAAATGGGGCACAGTCACAAAGGGCTCATTAGGATGTTATTGGCAGGATAAATTAAGGAGGGATATGAGGAAGTTCTACTTCACTGAGACAGTGGTGGAGTCATGGAACAGACTACCAGCAAAAGTGGTGGGGCAGGTACCCCAAATGTGTTCAGGTACTGCTGGGACAGAGCAACAGGACTCATAGTCATACTGGGGGAATCAATGGGGAGTTGTTGCTGGTGAGGTAGAGAGAACAGTCCCCAGGACACTAGGTCCAGAGATGAGATAATATGTGCAGTCTTGATGGATCATTGGTCTCTTTCTGCCAACAGATTCCGTGTTTCTGTGTTCAGTGCTTCTGTGTTTCTATGGGTATAACAGATACTGAAATGGTACTGTATAAGATATACTCAAATGAGTCTACACACACACAAAATGAGTGTAACACATTGAAATGAGTATGACATACAATGAAGTATTATACATGCTGTAGTATTAGATATATATATATTTATACAATGGGGGTGAGTTGATAACACATTAAATAAAAACACATAGCACTCATCCTCATTGAATAAATCCTGCTGACTTAGACACAGTGATAATATCTTACATGTATACACACAGTGCCTACATCAGCAGTCGGGTATTATCACAGTCGTTACGTCAGTAGCATCACTTCCTGGGAGGACAGTAGTCTCTATGCAAGGACAGACACACACTTGAGGAGGAGGAGGAAAGAATGTGTTGAAACAGAGGACGGAGGGAGTACATAGAGGAATTGGGAATTTAAACTAGGAGTGGGGCGTGGCAGTTGGGGAATAGATATGCAGAGACCACAGGTTGGAAACCATATGAGCTACCCCCATAACAGTGACAAAGGCACAAATGGCAAATACTATTGGTGATGCTAGGAAATGAGGGCAGGATGGGAGGGAAAGGGTGGAAGGTGGTTACCCTTAATGCTAGGAGCCTTGGGAGGAAAACTGCAGAGTTACAGGTTCTCATGGCAGAGGAGAGGTGGACATTGCAGCCATCACAGAAACATGGGCCACCCAATACAATGACTGGGACCTGTCTGTGCAGGTACAGGTTATTTTATGAGGGACAGAGTGATTGGAAAAGGGGGTGGCACTATATGTGAAGGAAGGACTTAAGTGTGTAAGGGAGGAAGGGGAGGAGGGTAGTACGGAGTCACTTTGGATGCAAATCCAGGATTCCAAGAATAGGATTCTTAGAATGGGAGTGGTGTACGAGGCCACCATCTCAGGCGGAGGAGTTAGACAGGGAACTAGCGGGACAGATCAGGAGGACCTGCGAGAAGGGTAGTGTGGTGATTGTGGGGACTTCAACATGCCAGGAGTGGACTGGAGCACCCCAACAACCAGGAACAGAAGGGCAGGTACTGCTGGATGCCTTCAGGACAGCTTCCTGCTGCAAATGGTCAGTGAACCAACCAGGTTAGGGAATACCCTTGACCTTGTGCTGGCAAATGGGGACTTTGTGAGAGAACTTACAGTGGAGGAACCACTGTCAGGAGTGACCACCACTCAGTATAGTCACATTGGATATGGGCAAGGAAGGTGGAATCTGGCACAGAGTGCTGGACTTCAGGGGCCGACTTTGGGAGGATGGGAAGTGGTAAGGGCACCTGGCCAGAATTCAATCTAGTATGGACACTAACCAGAGGTGGGAGCTCATAAAGCTGGGGATAGTGGAGGCAACCAAAACCTGCTGCAAAGCCCAGAGCAAGAAGGCTAGGGCAAAGAAGCCGAGCTGGTTGAGCAAGGAGGTCATGGAAAAGGTAAGGAGGAAAGAGCTGCCTTTAGGAAGTACAACAAAACAGGGAGGGGAGGTACTTGACAGAATTGAAGGAGGTGACAAGGGCAGTAGGGAGCCAAAGCACCTCAAGACTCAGGCTGTACGAGGCATTAAGAAGGGAGAAAGACTTCTTTAAGTACATCAGGAGAAAAAGGGCTGTAAGGACCACATAGTAAGGATTAGGAAGGAGGGGTTGGGTGGAAGCAGGGTGTGATAAGGTGGAAGCACTAAATGAGTACTTCTGCTCAGTATTTACTAAAGAGAAGAGGGGTGACACCCAAGGTGGGAGAAATGGCAGAAGTGGGGAAGTGGTGACAGATGGAGAAATCATGGAGGCAGAGTTAGAGAGGTTTGAAGACACTGAGGGTGGACAAGGCGCCAGGCCCAGATGGCATCCACCCCAGGGTACTGAAGGAGCTGGCAGAGGTCCTTGCAGGACCTCTAGCAGAACTATTTAATGCCTCACTACATTGGGTGTGTACCTCAGGACTGGAGGATGGCTCATGTGGTGCTCCTCCACAAGAGTGGCCCCAAGAATGAACTGGGAAACTACAGACCAGTGAGCCTCACATTCATTGTGGGTAAGCTAATGGAGACTATCCTGAAGGGAGGCTGGTGGCTCTCCTAGAGGCCAAGGACTACAGGACAGCAGACAGCATGGCTTCATATATGGCAGATCCTTCCAAACCAACCTGGTCGGAGTTCTTGACTGGGTAACTAGGCAACTGGACAGGGGCCATGCAGTGGATGCCTGTATCTGGACTTTAGTAAGGCATTCGACTCATTCACATGGAAGGCTGGGAAGGGTTAGTAGGCACAGGGGCGGTGCAAAGCTGGTGAGATGGGTAGGAAACTGGCCTGGGGGCAACAGAGGGTGGCGGTGGCTGGGAGCTCTCACACCCAAGGGCAGTGACAAGAGGTGTTCCACAGGGCTCAGTGTTGGGACCAGTGTTGTTTGGGATATTCATTGCAGACATATCATGGGACATTAAGAGCAAGATCAGTCTGTTAGCTGATGATACCAAGGTAGGCACGCGGTGGTGGGCGACCTAGGGGATGGCAGGGGTTGCAGGATGATCTGGCAAAAGCTTGAAACCTGGTCAGACACCTGGCAACTGGGTTTAATGCCAAAAGTGCAAGGTGCTGCATTTTGGGATGAAGAACCAAGGAGGAGTTACCAGCTAGGGGATGCAGCTAGCCCAGACAGAGGAGGAGATGGATCTGGGTGTGCTCATTACAGGGTCAATGAACAACTCAGCACAATGTGGAAGGCAGCTGCAAGAGCCAACAAAATGCTGGGTTGTATTGCAAGGGTATATCCTCGAGGAGGAGGAGGTGATTCTGCCACTGTATGGTCATTAGTTAGACCACACCTGGAGTACTGCATGCAGTACTGGTGCCCGTATCTGAAGAGGGACATTAAGTTACTGGAGGGTGCAGCGCAAGGTGACAAAAGATGATCAAGGGGCTGGGGACTTATCATACGAGAGGAGGTTGAAGGAGTTGAACATGTACTCACTGGAGGAGAGGAGGGACAAGGGTGACATGATTGAAACCTTTAAATACATCAAAGGAATAAACAAGATGGGTACAGAGGGGCTGTTCAAAGTAAGGGAGGGAGGGCCACCAGGGCCATGATATGAGACTGGAGGAGGAAGGTTCAGGAGGAGATGAGGAGACACTTTTTACAGAGAGTGGGTGGCTGGGTGGAATGCATTACCTGCAAAGTGGTATGCAGTAGAACAGTGGACTGCTTCAAAGGGTATGGGACAGGGGAAGGGTGGAAGGAGGGCAGCTGCAGAATAAGGGGTGCTAGCTGCACATTGAGCAGACTTGATAGACCTCTAGGCCTTTATCTGCTGGCAAATTTCATATGTTTGTATGTTCTGTTTTTTTCTGGCAGAAATACTTTCAAAACTCCTCAAAATCTTCCTACGCTGCAGTCAGACAGTAAATCTGACCAACTTTAGAAATACTGCCTCCAAATACGCCTCCCAGTGACACCCCAATACACAGCACTCAGCTACAGAAAATATTACCTTCACAAATCAGACTCCTTCTGTTAGTTATCCTGAGATGCCGTCTCAGAATCAGCAAATAATTCCTGTAAGGCACCGGTGGTGAAAGCAGGATGAAAACAGAAAAAACCTGAAGAACCACCTGATTCACCAAGCTTTTCCATACACATTATAAATATGTAAAACTTATTTCACCATGCAAAAAGCACAACCATGAAAATAAAACTACTGAACATGCAGGTCTCACCAGGAAGCGCTCACCATTTTGTCCAAAGATAACCCCGCCAACAGTCTCACACAGTCCAATCACACATAATGCACACTGCACACAAGACAGCAAGAACCACTGAAATTACTGAAATAACACTTGTTCACCACGCTAATCAATGAAAATCCACAGACACCATCCATTATATACACAGCAACCAAATCCATTAAAACAAGCTAACTACACCTGCGGAAGAAATTCAGCCACAAAAGAATACAAGGACAAACAAATAAAATATAGCAGCACAAATATTAGAGACCCCATTGTATATATACGCACATGATGTGCAGATCAGGTGATATGGCAAAATATTCTCACTCCTGCAACATGAGGTCTGGATACTGTCATTTGTGCCTTCAGCACTCATGAGTATCAGAGCTCACTCTCTGCGAGTGAGAATATTTGCCATATCACCCTCCTGCCCATCATGTATCCCTATTTATATATAGATATAGATATATTTAATATATTCATGGCAAAAACTACGTTTAATGCATCAGTTAGGGTTAAACCAACAAAAGTGAGGAAATGAGACTTAGGGTTGAGCCCTAACCCCTCAATACCCCTCCACAGACTGACAGGCACTGGGATGTGCAATGGGGTACATATAAATTTAAAGTGAACCGAGCATGCTCAGAACTCAGAAATTAAAAATTAAATAACTTTGAACAGATTAATATTTTTACCAAACCAATACCGGTTTGTTCCTTGACTCAACCTCGTTCTGCTTTCCAACCTTCAGACCAAAAGACCACCGGTGTGTTGCAGCACCATGGGCAAAAATGTGTCAAAAGTGGTGAAAAACACGTTTTTAGTGTTTTGCTGCACATAAACCGTAAGTCTGACTGAAATGCAACTTGGCAAACCAAGAGATCTACCATACCAGGCTGCACATTCCAAATTTTGTGCAAATCTGTTAAACAGTTGCTAAGTTATTAACGTGCAAAATTGAGGTTTAACATAGAAGTGCCTACTCAACCCCTAACTGTAGGGGCACAACTGCTTCCCTATAATTCATTGCAAAAAACTCTGTTAATGCATCAGTTGGGGTGAATACTATAGTGACAAAAGCAGGAAACCTAGGATTTCCACCCCTACCACTCCGCCCCACCCTCAACCTCCACATATCAATAGGCATCTGGGTGTGGGTGGGGTCAACAACCTAACTCTCATCCCATTCCATGTGTAAACAAGCTGAAGTTGTGCAGTACAGGAGAATGGGGTAAAAGATTAATGGTGATTAATACACACCTAAATGCCTGATGGTCAGAAATGATGAGAGTGGAGTGGTTATGTGTGGGAACGCTTGGGGGTAGGGTGTTAGGAAACCCTAACGCCCCCATTTCCCTGCTTTGTCACTATGGTATTCTCCCAAACTGATGCATTAACAAGAGTTTACATTGATTCCTTCTTTCAGATAGTATAGTTATATCCTTATTTTGTTGTGGGTGGACCTGGCTCCCATCCCTCTATCCAGATAGTACAACAGAGTCCAGGGATTGCATCACATGTCCTAAGAAGACAGGTTGAAGGACTTGAATATGTACTCCCTGGAGGAGAGAAGGAGAGAGGGATATGATGGAGACATACAACTACCTTACTGGGAGGAACAGGGTGCAGGAACACACTATTTTCCAGTGAAAAAAGTTCCAGGACTAGAGGTTATGGGATGAAGTTGGAGGAGGGCAAGTCAGAGAAACATGAGGAAGAATTTCTTCACAGAGCGGGTAGTGGGCAAGTGGAACACCCTGTCAGAGGAAGTGGTGGGGGCTGAAACAATCAAGGGGTTTAAGAGTGCGTGGGATAGACATAAGAAATTCTGGAGGTCAGGAGTAAGGGCAACAGACTTCTAGGAAAACATAAAGTGAACTTACAAGCTCAAATAGGCAGACTGGGTGGGCCATAGGCCTTATCTGCTAAGCGTCTATGTATCTATAAACCTCTAAACTACAAAAAAAAAACAAAAAATTGGTGAATAATAAAACTGAATTAAACTATTGCACAAGGTCCTCTCCTATTGCATAAATGAAATAATCAGGGGGCGCTTACGCCACTACGTGAGGTTACCCAGGTCAAACAGCACTTGTGTAAATAAATCATGTATCACTCAGGTCCCCTGCATATCATATTCATATATATATATATATATATATATATATATATATATATACACACACACACACATATATGAATAATACCACATACTGAAATAAAAATAATACATATTGAAATGTGTATAACATACTAAAAGACATATAGGACATAGTGAGAAGCACATGACATTGGGAAAACAATCACAATACAATTAGGAAACTGCCTAAGAAATTGCCCTCATATTTTATGTTACTATTGTAGAATGCTGCAGCAAGATAGAAGCGTTTGGATCTGTTTTATTTGCATGTCTGGCCACACAGTTGATTATTAGGAGTTCTAAAATATTGCATTCAATAGGCTCGTCATTTGTTTAGTATTGTTAGAAAAAAAAATAAGTTAAGCAAATTGTCATGGATACAAAAAACACAAATTGATACATTTGTCAACAGAAGAATGTGGACAGCAACATTCTGTTGCAGGTGTCCTCATTTCATTTGGTTAATACTCGAGGTTGTTATGTGTCATTCTCAGTTCAGTGCATGCTATTCTCATTTTACCATGTCAGAGTAATTTTGGTTCATTTTATACCCATTTTGGTATGTGCTGTTTTTATTTCAGTAAGTGCTGCACTCATTTGGGTATGAAGCACTCATAGTCTGTGTTGATATACACAGTGTGGCACTAAAAAGAAATCACAGTGGTGAGACAAGTAAATACTACATAGAGAATAATGGATGGGTAGCTAGTTATAACGAGGATTTTATACACCCCAAGGAGTGGGATGCGATGTTCTAGTTATAACGAGGATTTTATACACCCCAAGGAGGCGGGATGCGACATTAAACGAGGTCCCATCTGCCTGGATGGGTGATAGTTCAGGTGGATGTTAAAGATCTCATGACACTTATCGAAAAAAAGTGAGGGGAATTTCCCGTGTCATGCCAAATTCCCTCATTTACTAAAAATACCACCAACAGCTTAATCTGGTTCAAGGTCAGTTGGCATTCATCTATTCCCCAGGTTGTGCCTAAAAATAGGCAGGATTAAGTCTAGATGTGCCTACCGGTCAACAAAAGCAAATATAAACATAACCCGAGTGAAGATGGAGGTGTTTATGAAGGCATCTCACTCAGAGGATATAAAATCAAGTTTTAACTAGCTTTTATTTTGTATAATTGCTGAGGATCATTTTTTGCCACAGCAATTGCACAAAAAATAAATGTATGTATCTAAGAGTTAAACGCCAACTGTTGGAAAGCCAACATTTTAGCAGGTCGGTAGCGGTCCCTAAATGGAAAGCAATGTTTATTTTGTTATTTTTAACTGCCATGATGAAGGTTTGCTGTGCTGAGATATGTTTTTCTTTAAAAGAAAAAACTTACCACTAACGACTTCTGTTGGGGAAAAATGCAGCACTGAGGCATTGCGACAGAAGACGCAGAAAGAGGCAGTTCACAGTAGGCGACAAGCAGAAGTAGGAAAACTGGGCTTGTGAATGTCATTATAACCAGCTGGTTATAACACTGAATTATAGCCCAGTTTCCTATGGAAAAAGCAGTAACCAGTTATTATATTATTTTAATTACTTTAGTTACTTCACTTAATTGTATTTGTTTTATATTTTATGACCTTTTGTGAATTGCTATATACAATTTGTTAGTAGGCAGGCTCTTAAATATTTATGTATTCATTTAGATTCCCTTTGGGAAACATTTACTATTCTGTATATTCTTGATATATGTACAAATGTTTTAGATTGTATTGTACTTCAGTTGTTTTTGTGGAACTGATTGTAATTTTTAGAGTATTAAATAGTAATAATAATTTTATTTATAGACGTAATCTCTAAAATCAAAGCACAGTACAGTTCATAAAAACAGTTAAAAATAAAAACATAGGTATCAAAAGCGGTTAAAATCAAGTAGTAAAAATAAAAGAAACAAGCAGGAGCATATAACATCACTAATCACCAAATGCCTGGCAGAATAAAAGGTATTTAAAGCTGTTTTAAAGCTTCCACGGTCTAGCACTCTCAAATCTGGCCAGGCAGAGAATTCCACAGGGTCGGGGCTGCAAACATAAAAGCACGAGGCCAGTATTCAACCATACCTAGGGAATCTCTAACAACCCCATGTCAGCTGAGCGGAGAGAGGCAGGGCAGTAAGGAACCAGGAGCTCTTGCAGGTAGCCCGGCGCTGTCCATGTAGGGCTTTAAAGGTCAGAAGACCAACTTAACGGTGATCTGCCACTGAACAGGCAGCCAGTGTAGTTTGCGCAGCACAGGCGTGATGTGGTTTGAACGAGGAGCCCCAGTCAACAGCCATACTGCAGCATTCTGCACCAGCTGCAAGAAGCGGATATCAACCCCGAAGCCCTAGATAGAGGGAGTTGCAGGAAAGGATCACAGATCTCCAGGTAGAAGGTCACCTGGGGGCCAGTGACCATCACATGGTATGGTTCAATTTGGCCACTAGAAATAAATCATCCCATTCCAAGGCAAAACTATGGGACTTCAGAGGACAGGACTTTGATAAGATGGCCAACAGAGTTAAGCTAGCCCTGGCAAAAGAAATACAGGTGAGGGGTACAGGCAAAGTGGGCAAGCATTAAGGATGCAATACTTGAAGCAACATCCCATTGTGTTAGAGAAAAGGAAGTGCGAAAGAAGAAGGAAACCACTTTGGTTCTCAAAAACAGTAGCGAAAAGGTCAGAGCCAAAAGGCTAGCTTCAGTAAATATAAGGGAACACAGCTGGATGAAGATAGGGAGATACCAAACTCTCTAAGGGAAGCAGGGAAGGCAGTAAGGCAGGCAAAGGCCCAAACCGGAAACACTAGCACAAACAGTAAAAGAAGGTGACAAGACTTTCTATAGATAAATTAGTGAAAGGAGAAGTCCAGAGGGGTATTGCTAAGATCAAAGGAGATAGGGGGCGTGTGAGGAGGAGGACCATGTAAAGCATCTATCCTAAATAGATACTTCTGCTCAATATTTACTGAAGAGAAGGTAGAGCAGGGCCCACAGCTCAGCACCATGGACACAGGGGGAGGGAGGTGAGCACTACCCCTTCACAAAAGAAAGGGTCCTACAAGAGCTCGATAAGCTCAGGGTGGACAAGGCAATGGGACCTGATGGCATACATTCCAGGGTACTAAAGGTACTAAGGATGGAACTAGCAGAGCCATTATCAGAACTGTTTAGTGAGTCTCTGAGCACAGGAGAGGTCCCAGAAGACTGGAGAATGGCTCATGTGATCCCGCTCCATAAGAGTGGTAGCAGGGAGGAGACAGGAAACTACAGACCAGTCAGTCTTACTTTAGTAGTGGGCAAGATTATGGAGGCACTCCTAAGGAAGGATAGTGCAACACCTGGAATTCATAGGAGCACAGGATCCAAGACAGCATGGGTTTACAAAGGAAGCTCCTGTCAAGCTAATCTCATAGATTTCTTTAACTGGGTAACCACAGTGGTGGACCAAGGGGAGCAGTTGATGTTGCCTACCTTGACTTCAGCAAAGCTTTCGATACTGTTCCACATAGAAGATTGATTAATAAGCTGGGTAGACTCAGATGTTGGTCAACTGGGTGGCAAACTGGTTGGACGATCAGAAAACAGAGAGTGGTGGTAAATGGTTTACAGTCAGAAGAGATGCAAGTCACTAGTAGGGTACCTTAGGGATCAGTCCTGGGGCCAGTCCTCTTCAATATCTTCATCAGTGACATTGCAGATGAACTGGAGGTAAGGTTTGTCTGTTTGCATATGACACCAAGATCTGCAACAGAGTAGTTGATCCAGATGATGTAGGCAGAATGAGAAGAAATATGGATAAACTAGCAAAATGGTCAGATGAGTGGCAACTGGGGTTTAATGAAAGAAGTGCAAGATCATGCACATAGGGAAGGAAACCCTGAAGCCACCAATAGGCTGGGAGGAGTTGCTGGCAGTTACAAAGGAAGAAAGAGACTTGGGCATCATCATCACAGATGACCTGAAATCATCCAAGCAGACCACGAAAGCAGTAGGTAAGGCTAGGGGATGTTAGGGTGTATTAGTAGGGGTATCACAGAGTCGGAAGAGGAGTAATAATCCTCTTTACAAGATACTGGTTAGGCCCCATCTGGAGTACTGCGAGGCATTACTGGAGGCCACACCTTCACAAGTACATTAACCAAACTGAGGCAGTCAGGAAAGGGCAACAAATGGTGCAGGGACTGCATCAGAAAACATATGAGAACAGATTAATGGAGCTCAATATGTATACCCTTGAGCAAAGGAGGAGAGAGGTGATATGATCGAAACAGTCAAACTCCTTGAGGGCATTAACATGGTGAAAGAGTCTAACACGTTTCAATATAAGAAAAATAGCAGGACAAGAGGACACAGCATGAGATTAGAGGAGTCCAATTTAGGGGTAATGTGAGGAAGTTCTGTTTCACAGAAAGGGTGGTGAATGCATGGATTGGACTACCTCAGAAGTGGTGGATATGAATACAGTGCAGGGCTTCAGACAGGCATGGGATAGGCATAAGGAGCAATACAGATGAGTATGAATTGATAGGCCATTGACAGAGCAAGGCGATTACTCATTTATAAGGTAGAAAAAGAAATGAGCAGACTGGATGGGCCTTGTGGTCCTTATCTGCTGTCAACTTCTATGTTTCTATGTAGTCCAGGCACGAGGACACAAAGGCGTGGATCAGTGTTGGCAGGTCACCGGACAGAACAAGATGCTTGACCGAGTGATGTTCCTGAGATGGTAAAGAGGACTTGACTACTCTGGATGCCTGTGAACACAGTGTCAGCCTGTTATCAAGGAGCACCCCTAGGTCACGCACCTGTTCAAAGGAAGGTAGCTGACTATTCCCAAGCTGAAACACAAAGGGACGCCCTGTTACTGAACCCTCAATCCAGAGACCTGGATCTACAACCAACACCTCAGTCTTATTGGAGTTCAATTTTCAACCAGCTGAATTTCATCCAGTTCTAGATTTCTGCGAGGCAGCTGTTAAAGACGAGAGAGCACTGTCCTGGTCGGGAGTGAAAGACAGGTAGAGCTGGGTATCATCTGCGTAGCAGTGAAACCTCAGCCCATACGGTCTTACAATGTCTCCTAGAGGCAGCATGCACACCACGAACAATACTGGGAGAGCACCAAGCCCTGAGGGACCCCACAAGACAGGAGACTGAGTCCAAGGAAAACATCCCAGACACCACTCTCTGAGACCTGCCAGAGATGAAGATTGGAACCACCTGAAGACTGGACCATCTGGGCCACAGATGACCCTCACGTGTCGAGCAACACCCATGGTCCATGGTGTCAAAAGCTGATGAGAGGTCAAGGAGCACCAAGATGGAGATCTAAGAAAACTGGAGGAGTGATAAAGGGTACAGCAACTGGATTTTAATGCAAAAAGTGCAAAATAATGCACTTGGGGCACAGAAACTGAGAGGCACAGCACAAAATGAGTGTAGTATTATTGACAGCAATCGAAGCAGGAATGAGATCTGGGATAATCATATCAGATCACCCAAAGGTGGCTAGGCAGTGTGACAAGGCAGTCGAAGTGGGCTAGTGGGATGCAGGGGTACATAGAAGGGGTATCACCAGCAGAAGGTGGGAGGTGTGTTTCCCTGTATAGATCACTAGTAAGACTCCCACCTTGAGTATTGTGTCCAGTTCTGGAGACCATGAGCCCAATTCTCAAAGCTCCCGCATGGTGCAAGGGCATGCACCGAAAAGAATGGCGCAAAATACCTCTTGTGCCAAATGATGTGCCAGGAGCAACAAGGGGCAAGGGGAATGTGGCAGATGTAAGCTGCCATGGCCCCATGATTGCCATTCACAGACATCTCCCAGAGGAGAATTCTAAGCACCTTAGACCAGCCATGGCTGGTTTAAGGGACTTCTAAAAATTCTCCTGGGTGACATGCCTGTGTGAGGCACACCATGCTTGGTGATCCACCCTCCAAAATCCCTGAGTATGGCCCCATATCATACAATGGGTGGCCCCTGTCCTGGTGGTTCAATGGCACCCTTCCCAATCCCGATGCTGCCCTTATTATAATTAATAACCTCTCCATTTCCAGTGCTGCCCATTTCACATATGTAAAGAATCACCGATCTCGAGCAGCCCCATTACCAGTGAGTACCAAGATCCCCCTTGTGGTGATATAGTACTTTAACCCCAGCAGGTGGTGCCCACCCATCCACTACCCAATCCTGGATGATAGCTAGTGCCCGCGCAGCCCACCTCTCACCTCCATGGCCAGGCGCTGGACTGCAGTGTCTATAACTGAGTGTGTACACTATACAGTACATGCTCATTTATGGACAGTGCAGTTCAGTGCCGACCCGTAGGGAAGTCAGGCGTGGGATGTGCACCACCTACAGGGGCTGCATGGGCACTATACCACCATGAATGGTAGCTCTGGTAGACACTGGTTATGAGGACGATCAGGGATTGGGGATTCATTACATATATGAAATTGGCAGCATTGGGAATGGGGAGGCCCTAATTATTATAAAGGCAGCATCAGCGATCATGGTGGGGGGACACTGGACCAGCAGGGTGGGTTTTCATGACCATTACTTGGGGTGGGATGGAACCAGTGTTTGCCCTAAGTGGCCAGCGTGGACCCTTGTGGTGCACCAGGCATTTGCTGCAGGGTAGCATTCAATGCAAGTGTGCTGACTTAGGTGCGGGACCCTCCTGTACCAGAATCTGGTGCAGGGTCCCTGAATGCACCTGGCTTTAGACAGCTGCTGTTTGCCACAGTTTGTGCTGATCCAAGCCTGTTTGTAAAGGACCCACATCTCAGGAAGGATATAGACAGAGTGGAGATGGTCCAGAGGAGGCAGCTAAAATGGTGCAGAGTCTACATCAAGAGCCCTATGATGAGAGGCTAAAGGACCTAAATATGTATATCCTGGAGGAGATGAGGGAGAAGAGAGGGGATATGATTGAGACCTTTAAATACCTCACAGGGGTAAATAAGGTACAGGAGGAGTATTTTCAGAAAAAAGGTGCTCTAGAATAAAGGGACATTCAATGAAGCTGGAATGGAGGTATATTTGGGAGAGATGTGATGTGAGGAAGTACTTTTCACAGAAAGAGGTGGATTCCTAGAGCAGCCTTCCAATAGAGGTGGTGGAGGTGAAAACAGTAGTGGGTTTCAAAATGCCTTAGATTGGCAAAGGGAATTGTAGAGGCATGGGGAGAGGGGACTAGAAAGCTGTAGATAAAGTAGGGTCTGCTGCAAAATGAAGTGAATACAAATGGGCAGATGGTACAGGCCAAGCAGCCCTTATCTACCATGATATTCTATGTTTCTATGTTTGTACCCATTTAAGTAATTACTCGTTTTGGTATGTGTTGTGCTAATTTTGGTGCTTTATGTCTTGTACTCATATTCCAATATGTAATGCCCTTTTGGTTTGTCTTTCTAATTTCAGTATGTTATATTTATTGTTTTATGTATCATATTCAGAAAGCTATAATTTTTAATTGTGTTGCCTCCCATGTCTCAAGCCAGCTTATCTCAGGCCAGCCTTGAGGCAAGAGCAACACTTGGTCAAGTCATTGTTTAGGCTGAGGCACCAACAGAGTTTAGACAGTCAAACAGATAGTAGGTAGATAGACACCTGTAGATAGATAGATAGATAGATAGATAGATAGATAGATAGATAGATAGATAGATAGATAGATAGATAGATAGATAGATGGATGGATGTAGCTATAGTGGTAGGACATAAAATCCAGTGTCATCCAACTGACCCATGCATAGCTAGCTTGATAATCAAGAATGCTGTAGCTGAACTTGTAAGTTTTGTTTACATATGAGGTGTTGTGGCTATATGGAGAAACAAGTGTAGATGCAGCATGTTTTTATAGTCTGATTGTATGTGAATAGGTCAAGGAAGGGACTGAAGCAAGCATGACGGAGGGACTGAGAAATGATAGGAACCCTATGGATGGATTTAGGATCCACAGGAGACAAAATGACAGTTCTAGGAGTATGCTACAGATCTGTAAGCAGAGTATGTAATTTATTTATTGAATTTTGTTGGATAGGCCCACTGATACAAAATGTCCCTTTTTCAGGGGTGATCCGAATTAATTTCAATAATGTACACAAGTAGAATTTGTACATACAGCAGCAGTTAGGGATAACACTTGCTTTACATAAAAATTACAAAAATGTACCGACAGAGAGGAAATTGAGAATTGTACATGCAGCCGCAGCTGGTGATAACACTTGGTCAAATACATAAAACACATAGGTACATGGAATCAGTAATACATTGTTTTGGATTCACACATGTGGCAGATAAGATGTAAATTACAGCTTAAGAGAGGGGGTGAGTCATACAGGTAGTCAAAGAGGTGGGTAGATTACAGGAGGAAGTCAAGTGCAGAGTTGGGGCACGAGACTACATATCATGGTGGGGGTCAGACCTGGTCAGCAAAGACAGTTGCATATATTACAATTTAATAGGTAGGTCTTTAGGTCTTTTTGAATCCTGGGGTGGAAGATTTTTGGAGGACAGGAAGGAGAATATTCCAAAGACATGGAACTAGAGTGGCAGGATCTTTCCCTACATTGGTCCCATGCGTGTGGGTTTCTAGTAATGTGGGTCGGAGGAATGGAGCAATCTTCTATGGGGCTTGATGGACAGAATATCTGTGGTGCAGGGCATTTTATTAGTTTGAATGATAGGAAGGGTAGGGATTAATCTAGTCTTCCCTCCACTCAGGAGCCAATTGAGTATTGTTAGTACCTTACAATGGTGCTTCCTTTTAGGGACCCTGCTGCAAAATTAGCTACCCTGTGATAGAGGAATTGAGTTTTTGCATTTCAGTTGCCCTATGTGTCCTTAGTAGCGGGCACCATATAGCAGGGGAAAGTAGAATGGAGCTCACAATATCTGGTCTGGATTGTTTGGTTATGTGTTTTGAGGGATACAGTAGAGCTATTTTTGGTGCATAGTCTTGGTTAGATGCTCAGCATGGAGTCAATTGAAAAGCAACAGCTATTGGGTCTTATGGTGTTTCATCCTACTGTACCTGACTTTGACTGAGAGAAGGAATGTGCCTCAGGGAAAGCAGGGAGCATTTTCTAACAGTTTTGAAAGACATTTTCCATCCTCAACATCTCAGACACCAGAAAAGAGGTGTTTTCTTTATCTGTTGCTTAGTACTAGGGGACATGGCCAGACCAGTAAGGGCTGGGAGCTGAGTAGTTAGCAGTGACAATAATAGGGATTGAATTTGAGGTGGCGAGAAACTGCAGGATACCAAACCACAGAAAGCTGATTTTGATAAGCTGCAGAAGAGGATTTAGGCTAAACTGGTTAATATGCCACTGGATGAAAGTGCTTATGCTATGCGGAAGGTTCTGAAGAGGCATACATTGGGCAACAAGAAGATGTATCCCTGTGGTCAACAAGAGCAAGAGGGTTGGGTGGAGGCCTCTGTAGTAATCAAGGAACATCAGGAAAAATTAAGGTGAAAAGAGGCTATGACCAGTGGAAAGATTCTTGGGACAGACTGAGGGAAGTAGAGTATAGGCACAACGGAAGGGATGAATGACTGTGGGTGCACAAACCAAAGCTGTTCCGGAAGACAGAACTGCATGAGTAACAATGGGTATAATAAGCCCTTTCTTTCAATATAGTTCACGGAGAGCAAAAGGAGAGTCAGATGTATGGTGAGGCCTGATCATTGTGAGTTGGGGGAAGGGGGGTCACTGAGTATGCACAGGAATGGCAGAGGCACCAAATAACTACTTTGTGTTAATATTCAACCAGAAAGTCAGGGCCTTGGCCAGATGGGATAGAATCTCATTTCATTTCATTTTATGTTTTATGCTTGTAAGCTAATGAGCAACACTGCCCATTTTCACTAGCGACAAGTTAATAAATAAATACACAACATAATATAACACTGATGATAAAACATTTGTTAAGATACAGTATGTGCAAACATTACGTTTGAAGACCACATTCCCATGCTAGTGTTGCTCTATACCCTTCTTTCCAGGCTTAAAGGTTTTGGGGTGCATATGTGGCAGGGTAATTAAGCCTACAGAACTGCACTCCAGAAACAGCTTGCCATAAATAGTATGGTAAAGTACATATGTTAAAAACACTTTGCAATCAAGTACAAATGAAGCGATATGAAGTGATATATAAACACAAATTGTTTTCAGTAATGACTGTATATATCTTTGCACTCTTAATGTTCAAACAAAAGGGTTTTTTTTAAACACGTTAGTTTTAAGCACATGTTAATGAAAATAAAACTATTAATTAATACCCAATGAGTGATGTTTTGCTAAAAGGGAAAAAGAAGCAAACTGCATTGGAAGGGGACTGCAGGTGGACAGCACTAAGAGGAGTAGTGGGTGCAGTTCTGTGGAATTACATTTGAAGAGTCATTGTTTTAGGCACTCTTTAAACATAATCATGGTTGGTCAATTGATAGGTTCACTGAGTAACAAACTGGGAAACTGATGAGCCTTATACTAAAAGACCTCTGAGTGGAATTGATGGAGAAGTACAAGCTGAACAGGAGGCAGTGTGGCTAATGCTAAAATAAGTATGTAAGTATCTAGAGAGTGTGAATGCAGGAAAAGCCCATCATCCTGATGGCATCCACTCAAGAATAATAGTGGTGTTCAAATGGGTTTTGACTGGGCCCCTTGCTGGTGTTTTCCAGGACTCCTTACAGACAGGAATAGTGCAGGATACTGGAAACAGACAATGTTGTATCCTGTTTAACAAGTCCTGGCCACAGCCACTATGGCTGCTAATGCATTGATAAAGATGTTTCATGGGCTTAAACATAAAGCTGAATTTCTGTAGTCAGCTCCATGTGTAACTTTCAGTTTTGGTAAAGGCAGATCATTTATCTGGTTGATCCTGTGTTTCCATGTGTTTAAAATGTGAGTGGCAAGTGTGTGTGTTGTACTATATGGGAAGGAGAGGAAGCTCGGCACCAAGGCCTTCAAGTAATAGTAGAAAGAGTGGCACAGAGAAAGGGGTACAGTTACACTGGGGACTGGGGACCAACATGGAAGGATAAGAACCTACACAAAGGTGATGGCCCGCTTTCATCCAGGAGGCAACCATGGTCCTCAGTAGATGATTCAAATGTTACTTCAATAGACATTTAAAGTAGCTGGGGTGGTGACAGAAGAAATAGGGGATGCAGAAAGTAGGCCACCATAAGCTGAAATAGAAGTAGGGAGATCCCAAGAGGAGAGAGTCCCACCAGGATGCAAGTATAGTGAGGGATGCTATTCATGATGTTCAGTTTCTTGCATGTTCTGTTGGTTTCTTTTGTGTCTTGATTTCATATTAAAACATCTAACTCTGCTCCTTTCTCCATCTGGGAGACAAGGCAAAGCAGTGTTCTACACAACAAGAAGACAATGCCACTTCTTGGCAAGTCAGCAGAGGGTGCATGATTTTTATTTTACTTTTACAGTATTTCTACGAGAGGCATACTGAGCAAAAGCTCATTCCAGGCGTGACTCAGGAGCACACTGGAGTTCTTTAGGGCCACACAGTATACAAGTGGCAGTTGTGGTTCAGTCTCAAGATTGCTGGTCATCTGGATTCACAGCTGGTGCTGTAGCCTCTAGGCTGCACTAGCCAGCCCGTGACCAGCTTCGTCTGGTGCCAAGGGCCTCACCTTGGTGACCCATTCAGCCACTAGCAGACCTTCACATGGGATTCTGGAATCTGTACGCAAACTCTAGTCTCCCAGTTAGCAGTTCAGGCAGTCCCACAGTTTTACTCTCCTACTTGCAGAGGCCAGAGTCAGTGATCATACTTTCCAACTGGGACAAATAATTTTACCAGCTCATTACATTCATGCTATATCTGTCACTTTCTTTGGGCAGATGTAACAACAGCCCTTGCCAGAAATCAAATCTGGGATTCTGTCTCTCAAAGGCAGCAACTGTAAGCACCTGGCAAGAAGGACATTCTCATTACCTGAGAGGTTAGTTGAGCTTTTTCCTCTAATTCCCATCAGCCTATCATCAATAGATGGTACAGTTATTACTCCTTCCTGAATTCCTTAGTAGTAGTAGGCCACTAGAGCAGCTTGTACCTAGTGATATACGCAGGGCTAAAGCCATTTTGACCAACGGTTATGTGGCCAAGTGTGCCACTTGGACTGTGAACTTGGGTGGAGAGGCCCACTAGGGAGAGCAACCCCACTAAACATGGAGTACAGTAGGTGGGGGAGGAAGTCCAGAGCACCAAATCTCTATCTGGAAATAAAATTGTAACTCTGTCTATTTTGGTGCACTTTGGAAGTGGAACACATCAGAATGGAAAGCAGACAAGGAAGGACAATTTTAATTTAACGGATTATGCCTCCATATTGACATTTGCTGTTTGATTTCCTCTTTCTTGCTTTCTCCTGTCCTTTAAAGTTACATTCCTTTCTTTATGTTATCTATCTGAAATTTGTTGATCGAGAAAGTCACACAGAGCCATGATTTATTTCCAGGACTGATGCGAGAGTGTTACATTTGGGGAAGATGATACAAATGCAGTACATTGAAGTACCGTAGGTACAAATATATCACTTAGGAGGTAAAGCCAATAAAAAGTAAAAGTACATATACAAAAAAATATAATAAATATGACATTAACCATGCAATATTTGAAAAATATGTGGAAATGTATCTGACTATGTTTCCAAAGTTTCTCTAAGATATCAGTAACATTTTTTTATTTGTTTATTAAAGATTGTTTTCCTGTATTTGAATTTAGTGTTTGTGAAAGATAGACTGACAGCTCTGGAAACTGAACACCTCGGTTTATCCATATGACAGATATAGCACAGGCAATCACAATACAAACTTCTCCACACTACCCGTTAATGTATCTCAGCCCTGTTATGGAGGGATCTCTAAGTAGGTGAGAGTTAGTTCAGACTTCATGTCCATTCAGTCCTTGTTCTCTCAAGTAAGATTGCCAACAAGAATAGCAGTTAATGACACTTGTATTGGTGGTTTGATGATGTGTACATCTGTCAAGTGAGAACTGAGACTGCCACAATACATTTCAAATAGGCTACTGAACAGTCCTCAGGTGATAACAGCTTTCAGCCACTACCAACCTGGCCTGGATATGTACAGTACCAGTGACCTAGAGGTGAAAGGCTGTTTAGCCATTACCATTCCACATCAGTGACTCTTTAAATTTTGTGCAGTGATAATTCTTAAACTACTAATGTAAGATAATGTATGGATGTCTATTAACCCATTTCAATCAGTTTATAACCTGATAATCCCATCAGTATGCTGTTAACTTTGCTTAACTATGTCATAATGATGAGATTACAGGATAGAATGTCACCACCTGTCAAAATTCTTGGAAAGGAAAGGAACGGTGATCTGTTGCTTGGACGTTCATTCAAAACACACATTCCATTCAGACAGTTACAGACCCACTGCAGTATAGATCATAATGGCTTATTTCAGCACTTTAGTTGCTCAACATACAAATCAGGGACATTCAAAGCTGACCAGGAGAACAAACACACATTGAAAAAACTTATTTTTCCCCACAGTGGCCGTTTTTCCACATATACTATAAAATACAATGCCTGAGTAACAGTAGTCAACCACTAATGTAATCACCTCTTGTGGTTGCCATGACTGACAACTGCAAATGTCTTGAGCTGTGCTCTCAAGGTCTACTTGGTTGTCCTGGCAACTACTTGGGGTGATTACATCATGGTCAACCACTGTTACTCAGGCATTATCTCTATGTAATGTATCATAGTCTGACTAAGAGTAAAATGGAATATATTATTCAGGGTTTTACAAAATGGATTTTCAGGTCTATACATTGTTAGGCAGAAAGTTGTGTCAGAGACTTGGGATCTAGTTTGGATTGGTTGCTTAAGCTCATACAGTATGTCAAAAGCAGTGGTGAAAATTGTCCAGAACATACAGTATCTCCATTCTGGTTGGGAAATTAGATTTCAACTTAGATCTGAGGAAAAATGGTGAGCAGGTATTACATGAAAACATAAACTTTATTGGGCAGATAAGGATCACCTGGCCTATTTAGTCTGACCCTCTTTTCCTGCCTGTTCTGCCACTGCAGACCCTACCTGGTCACTGTCCACCTTCCCCTCCTGCTTTGATACCAATTTCCATTATACCTGTCTCACACATGCTTGAAATCCATTACTCTTTTCACCCCTACCCTGTCACCACCTCCACCAGAAAACTGTCCCAGGCATCCATCACCCACTCAGTGAAGAAATGCTTCTTACATCCCTCCTAAACGTCCGCCTTCAGCTTCATTGCATGAGCCCTAGTTGTTGTACACCTCCTTTGCTGAAAAAAGGCTGCCTTCCTGTATCTTGCTCACCCCTGAGAGGTATTTTAAGATCTTTTATGTCTCCCACTCTTCCTGTTCTCTGTCAGGGTGTACATTTAGATCCTCAGTCTCTCCTCATGGGACATTTAGTGCAACCCCTGCATCATTTTATGTCCTTCTTTGGATGGTTTCAGAAGTAGACACAGTACTCAGGTGAGAGGCAGACAAACAGCTCCACTGCCCAAGAGTGTGCAAGGTAAAACAGGTAGAAGTCACAAAAACAATACCTGCACAACTCAGCTGCATAAAAGGATACTTTATTAAGAAATTACATACCACCACAAACAATCAACAGGATGTTACTGAAACTCCTTACAGTACTGCCACAAACAATCAATGTGATGTTACAGAAACTGTACTCTAGGTATAGTCATCAATGTCAAAACAACTCCTCTAACTTTCTAGAATTCATCTCATCCCACCCTCTCAGCCCCAGGGATTTTAATTACTACATCAATTCAATGTTGAAATTCCAGGTCACTACATAATGGGGACCACTCTGGTATGCTGGGGATCTGGGTTTGTACCCTGAACCTGCGATAGCAAGGCAGAGGTAAGCAAGGTGGATGATGGAGCACCCATGCAAATGCTCCCTTCCATAGGGAAGATTGTGCAGCACATTACTGTAAAACAACTAGTGATAGCGATAAGGTGATGGCATGAACACACACCTCCCTGCCACCATCCCCAGAATGCTGCATCATGCTCATACCATCCTGAATGTCCTGGTCTGAGTTACAAAGGGAGGAAATTGTTGCACTTGTGTATTGCATGTTATCAGATGCAGTGCTCATGTCCCCTAATCCAATGTCCAGACCTGGCTCTATGAGTCTGGACATTGCTGTGGGATATCTTTGTCCCATAGGCTGTAGGGCCAGTAGGCAGTGGTCTGTAAAGCAGCCTAAGGGATGGAATGGGTGTTTTAAAGAGCATCAGACTTGTGTGTCTTCCAACGATGATACAGGTAAAGTACATTGACAGTGGGATAAACAAAATATTTTAAAAACCACAATGGATTCCCTATGGGATTTGTTCCATTTTCACCAGGGTATAATGATTTATTTTTTAAAGGTAGGACATAGGGTAGTGAAGAACCATTTTAGAATTACAAGCAGAATTTGCATTGGAAAAATTGTAGATGGAAAACATCCAAAATTAAAAGTGTTGAGTGCAGCAGTAAGGATGAACACTAGCTACCACTTAAACATGGAAACTGCCCCTAACAAGACATTGCTAAGTGAAGTGCCCAGGTACTTCAGGTTGGTCTCAGGGATTATGTCTGTTTCTGCCAGGAAAATTGATCAGATCTGGCTGAGCAAGTAGCAACCTTTAGATACTTGGACTTGGTCCTTGACCAGTCTTTGATATACAGTGGACATATTGCTTCTATTGTTTAAACCATACATTCTTTGGTTTGGAATGCTATACCAGTACCATATGTGAGGAAGCTCAGAGTGGGTGATAACTAACATATTTGTTTTCCATAATTGACTACAGCTTGGTGACATACTGAGGAGCTGGCGATGGTGCTTTGTCAAGAATGAGCTCCTTAATAAAACCTGTAGAAATGTAGTTAACAAACACCTTAGCATGCACCATGGTCTTCTCTATAAACTAAATGGTTCCTTTTGAATTATCACAGTGTAAGTTCTTATGTAGAGATGTGTGAAGTCGTGAAATTTGCTCTGTGATTTAATTCACAGAGGTTCAAAAGTCGTGGAGCCAGTTTAAGTGAAATTAGGTAGCACATGGATTGTGTAATTTTGCTGTAAAGTTCGAAATTTGGCCCATGAATTTCAGGCTTCATCCGTGAATTTCATGCTTAGTGGTTAAGGATGCCAAATTTCACTGAAAAGTTTGAAAAAATTCTGCGTGAAGTGAATTTTGAGGATCCTGCCAGAACTCTTGAATTCTGCAAAGCACAAATTTTGATGCTTCATGTGGAATTCACAGGTGTAGTTTAACTTCACAACATCTCTATTCTTATGTCATAGGGTCTGGAAAATAATGCATCAAAATATTGGGGTGAACATGTTAACTATGACAACTAGCTTTAATTTTGTTAAATGGTATAACTATCACTAGGTTACAGTAAAATCTTCAACTTGCACTTCCATTAAGAGGGAGCAGAACTGGTTAAACAAGTCATTTTCATACATGATGGCTAAAGCCTGAAATGCAGTAACACATGTTAGCATCAATCATTTTGTCATTTCCGTTGATCTCTGCTTACTCATTTAATTATCAAAAGAAATGATTTATGTATTTATGTATTCATCTATTATTCTTATTTCTGACAATGTGCATTTGTTTAACTTAATATTTAATAGTTTCACTGTTAATGGTTTTGTGTTATGTACTGTTATTGCATTGTTCATTGTTTACTTTTATAATAAAATTATTAACTGAAAAAACTTTTGACCTAGGACACTTTTGAAAGTGGTCATTTTAAAGCTCATTGACTTTTTCGGTCTTTTAGACTTGAATATGAATTTATAGTATTACATTTTGTTTGAAAGCCATAGCATGTTACAGCTTCTGTGTTTAAATGATTTTCATTGGATTGTAATTATTTTCTCCTTATGTTTTTTTTTTTTGTTTTTGTTTTGGAGTGGGTGGTATTACCTTCACAGCTACTGCCAGTGCTAATTCCTGATTGGCCAGCAGGTGGGGCAGAAAGGTGAGGTAGCCATGACTGCCTTCACTGGGATCCCTTACCTTACTTCTGAAACTTACCTTGCCCCCTCATCAAAATCCAGCATGGGATTCCAAAGCTGCAATACTGAACCTTGTTTCACATGGAAGCACAACACCCAGTGGATATGAATTTTGGTTTAGGTTTTCATTTTTATGTAGGTCAAAAGAGTCTGGGAGATGCAGTGAACTGTAATCTTGCCTCACCAGGGAACAAAGACAGAAAATAATTGCTGGACATTCACACCCATCTCCATAATCCATTCTGCCCCAACCAGTCCATGTTGCCTAGCTGCCATTTTGATTGGTATGAACCATGATGGGACTGGGTGGTTGTCCTACAGGAGGCTGTGTATTGAGATGAGGGCCACCGAAAATGCGGGAGTATAGCTTGATATTTCTGGAACACCCAGTAAGCAAGTTACTGTGCACCACTAACAATACATAAATGAAAGAGAGTAAATGCCAATGTCTTGTGATGGCCTCTCTAGATTGTCTGTATAAACCATCTCTATTTCAAGCCCAACCAACTAATCAGAATATGAATCCATTGGTTAAATGGTACTGCAAGGAAGCCAGAAATGTTGGGAGGTGGGATATTTTTCCTACTCTAATGTAATACATATGTGCTATTAGTACTTCTAATATTATATCAAAGCACAAAAAAAAGTATGGGGTGGAAAGTTTAAAGTTACTATACAGAGTATAGAATCTGACTGTTCTGCACTTTTTTGATTTTGCAGAATTGTGTAGTTTATTTTCCTTCAGTTTCCTGAAATCATTAAAATCTATTTCATTCCAGAAATTGTTTTATGAAAGTCATCTTGCAAAACGAGGGGAAAAATCAGGGACTCACAGAACAGAACCAATTGTATGGTACCAAAATGCTCAATTGCAGTGAAAGTGCTATGGAACTTCAGTTTGACCTCACAACTAAAGGTTGTTATTGCTTCTTCTAGGTAGTACTTCTGGGGGTGGAGGGGATAAATCTGTCAGCCGGCACACTTGTCTTATCTTTTAATATTCAAGCATGTGCTAAAGTGATAAGAATAGTGTAATCTCTAGGATAAGGAGATAATAAATAAAACCAGATTCCTGTGTGCTGAAACCATACTCAGGCATTTTATCACTGGCCTGGAGATAAGACCTTTACTTACATTTTACCTTGAATGGCTACTAGGACATTATTTACAAGTAATGGTTTCAGGACACCTGCATGGATTTGGAGGAATGGAAGCATACACTATGTGTATATATCTGTCTCTGTGCATGTTTTATATATATATATATATATATATATATATATATATATATATATATATATATATATATATTTATATATATATCTCAACAGGAAATAATGCTCTAGCTGTTATTTTTATTTCTGCATTCAGTGTTTTATGGCTTTTGCCACGAGATGTCATAGAAGTGCAAAGGCTATGCACAATATCTTGGAGTCTAAGTCAAAGAGTTCGGTTAACAGGAAACATTTACAGGACACGTACTTACATGAGATGTCACATAACCTAAAGAAGCAGAAAGACTGTATATTTACAGTGAGCCATTGGAACAAAATTCATGACCTTAAATATGGTTCATGAATTGACATATATCATTAATCACAGATTTACACAGAGGTCGGCTCCATACCTTGCTACTGTCCCACTTTAGGAGGGACTCATTTGAAAGTTTGTGAAACCTCATATTTACAGGGTGATGTCCCATATTTTATATTCAGAATTCACAGCGGAAGGTCATGCCAGACAAATCTAATAGATTTCTTTGACTGGGTGACCAAAGTAGTAGATCAGGGAGGGCTGTGGACATGGCCTACCTAGACTTTAGCAAGGCATTTGACTCAGTCCCACAAAAGATTAATATACAAGTTAGCCAGCCTGGGAGTGGGTTCCAAGATGATAGCCTGGGTAAAAACTGGCTGGAGAATAGGACACAGGAATAATAGTAAATGGAGTCCACTCTGAAGAAGGGGGTTACTAGTGGGGTGCCGCAGGGTTCAGTATTAGACTGGTCCTCTTCAATGTCTTTTATGCGACATTGCAGAGGGACTGGAAGAAAATATGTCTCTTTGCAGATGACACAAAGATCTGCAACAGAGTTGATGCACAAGGTGGGGTGGAAAGGGTGAGAAGTGACTTGGCAAGGTTGGAGGAATGATCAAATGTATGGCAGCTTAGATTTGATGCTAAGAAGTGAAAGTAATGCACCTGGGAAATAAAACCAGGGAAGAGTACACAATGGGGGTGAGATACTAACAACAATAAAAATGGAAAGGGACCTGGGGTAGTCATATCAGATGACTTAAAGGTGGGCAAGCAATGTGAGAGGGCAGTAAGGATGGTTGGGGAATACTGGGATGCATAGGAGAGGCATCACCAGTAGAAAACATCAAGTTGTTATCCCTCTGTACAGACAGCTGGTGAGGCCCCATCTGAGTACTGTGTGCAGTTCTGGAGACCCAATCTCCAGAAGGACATAGACAAGATGGAAGCTGTCCAGAGGAGGGCAACTAAAATGGTGCAGGGTCTGTACCAGAAGACATATGAAGAGACTAAAGGAGCTTAATATGTATAGCCTCGAGGAAAGGAGGAGAGGGGACATGATAGAAACTTTCAAGTACCTCAAGGGAATCAACAAAGTCCAAGAGGGTAGCATCTTTCAGAAAAAGAGGTGTGCAAGAACAAGGGGCACAATTTGAAGATAGAGGGAGGCTCAGAAGTAATGTAGGAGTATTTTTTCACAGAGGGTTGTGGATGCATGGAATGGCCTTCGGAGGAGGTTGTGGAGTCAAAACAGTGGTTGAATTCAAGCATGCATGGGACAGCCATAAGGCAATTCTAGGGGTGGGGTTGAAAGAAGTAGGCTGCTGGTTAACTAGGATCTGCAGCTTATCCATTAGGTAGGGAAATGGGCAGGCTGGGTGTGCCAAGCGGTCCTTATCTACCCGTCAAATTCAAATTCTATGTTTAAATCAGAAAGTCCTATCAATATTTTGTCAACCATTGCTCTCGAAACTTTATGAGCATAAAGGCACTCGTCCCATTGAGCTCCCAGCTTCTGTCTCGAACATGTCCCACATCCTGCTCCATTTCTTCACAATATAAGGAATGATGTACCACATTTGTGAGATGGAAGATTGAGAGGTGTGGTCAGATCACATTAGTCATTCTCATCAGTGATGTTTGTGAGCTTTATAGATGGGGCGAGCCATGGTTTCTTTCTGGTCTACTACCTGCACCCACACTCTGCTACTGTCATCCTTTCATGTCTGTATTTCAGATCGGTACTCCAGCATCATCCTTGTACAGGATAGAAATGGGGTCCAGCTTGGTGGGCATGCAGCATGCCTTTGCAACTTCTTCAGGCTCCTAAGGTGCACCAAGGTCTGTAGGATGGCATGGTTTGTTGGAGTGATGTCACACTATTAAATAATTGAAGTAACTTGATAAAACAGTCCTTAACACTAAATATAGGGTCCAACTATTTAAAGACATGTTATGCTTTAAAATAAGAACGTGCCCCATATTGCTCTGATTTGAAGGCTATGGCTATGAATTTCATGCTGAAAAGGCTGAAGGGTATACAGATTCCTCCTCTTACCATACACTAGTAAAATGTGTACCTCCATAGCAGTTTCCATTGAAACCCCAGGGGTTGCTGCCAGCAGTCCCATGTCCATTGCCAACTACAGAGTGAAAAAACATCCATATGTCCTTTTGGATCCTGGAGGGGCTGTTGCACCTCAGCATCATGGCTCCCACCTTTCTCTTAATTCCAGAGGTTGGTGCCAGCAGCCCCATGTACATTGCGAGCTGAAGAGAAGGGAAATAAAAACAACCATTTGTCCTGTCGGATCCAGAAGGGGAATGGAGTATTTGGCAGGGCAACTGTTTAATGTTGCAAAATTACCTTTTACTCAGCTGTGGAAGTTTGTTTATTTGTTTACTTCATTTTTTGTATATATGACACTAGCAAAATAGTGTATTTTTGTGTTCTAATAGCTAGAGTTGAAACGGAAAAATCCCAACACGTGAAAAGTTGTCATCGATTCTGGCGAGTTTAAATTTCACATTTGCACAGTTCAGTTTGGCTATTTAGACATTCCAGCTAGGTGAAATGGTGCACCTGCAGGTGCCGGGAGTGAACTCTCTGTTTTAGAGTTGCAGAAGGATCATTTCAAACTCCAAAATGGAAGCATTCCATGGTGTGAATCTGGTAGCTCGCTTTTAGAGCTAACGAAAACGGGCTGCAGGCTCCACCCAACTGCAGCCATAAAAAGGTGTTGAGATCAGATTCCGGAACTACAGATCTGTGAGGCCTACCTTTGTGCTTGGAAAAGTGGTTGAGTCAATTATGAAAGGTATGGGGTTCAACACATGGAAGAAGATAGGCTATTCTCTAGCACATAACATGATTTCAGAAAAGGTAGATCTGCAATGCCAAACCAAGCTGATGGAGACCACAAGTATACAGGAAGTGGCAATCAAAGTGACTGGCAGGTAAGTGTAATAATCATGCAGACACCAACATGGAGTGAGCTGGTAGGTTTACTGTAGTGTTTAACACTTAGAACAAACTGCAGAAAGCATGGGCTACTGCCCACCAGATAAGGATTCATATACATAGGGTAGCCATGTGCATTAGCAAGGCGTATGCAAATTGCGTATGTAATTAACTTCTTACATCTCCTTCTCAATTAAACTTTTTCCCCAAACATGAAATGTTTAAAGTTCTATGTAGTTCAAAGTTTTGTGAGTCTATGTAGTCACGATGCCAAGCTGACCTTTGGATCTCCTTCCACAGACACTGCTAATTCTCGGCTGGAGCTGATGGCAGTCAATTGGTCCTGACTGCTCAGAGGTGGGACCGACTCCACAGGCTTGCTTTGTAACTGCCCGGTGTCACTTGTGGAGGGACCTCCATGTCAGGCACCTCTGGGATCCCATCATCCTCCATCATGTCATTCAGTTCTCTTCTTTTCTTCTCCTTGTATTGTGCAAGTTTTGTGGGTCACAGGAGCTGACTGCTCCCGATTAGCAAAAGGTCCCTCCTGTTTCTTTCATACAGGTTCTCATTTGCTTGGACCACATAGGATTGTGGCTCTTCAGCATGACATTCCACAATTGTAGGGGTCCAGGTATTCTCAGATGTTCAAGTAAACAGGCTGTCCCAGCTGAAAGGCTGGGTGTGGTTGGGCATGCAAATTGCAATAAGATTTTTTCTTGAGTCCATCAACTTTGGCACTTTTGGTTTAAGTTGCTCAGATCTAGTAGGCATTAAAGTTCTGGTTCTGTTCATTATTTATTTATTTGTACAATCGTATTTACAACCTTTGAGCCAGAGACTGTTACAAAGGGTCCTCATCACAGAGAGGACAAAACAGTGATACAGGTTACAGAATGTGAACAGACAGAGTTACATATATTTTGTACAATCTATATACATAGTTACATTTGAATCAGTATAGGACACCCCAGATATACAGATGTCTAGCAGGGAGGGATACAGGAACCAAAAGGGAGGAGGAGGAGGGAGGGTATGTGTGTGAGGAGGCAGTCTGGAGGACTTTGCTGAGAAATGAGTTTACTGGGGGGTATGCGAGCACCGGTTAGTGACAATTACAGCAGGGTGTTGAAAAGGAGGTTCAAGAGCTTGTTGAAAAGGGACAATTTTGGAAGTGTTTGTGATGATGACAGGAAGAGAGTTGAACCAGGAGGGGGCCATATAGCAGAAGGATCTGTGTGCTAGGGAGGTCCTGGTTCTGGGTACCATAAGGGTGGTCTTGTCTGAGCTGCAGGTGGAGACTGTGGGGAGGCCTGCTGAAGGGATGCAGACACCCGGGAGGGGACAGCCTGAGCAGGATTTTCTTGGCTAGTAGGCAGGTCTGTAGTGAGTCTTTCTTTGAAGTTGAGGAGAGTGGCAGTGGCGAGAGATGGCAGGTATGGGTGAGCCTTGGGGCACCAGTCAGGATCCTACAGGCCTTGCTGAGTAAGAGTTGGATCTTATTGAGTGCAGTATTATCAGCTGCCCTTATATAGGCAGGCCATAGTCCACTAGAGACAAGACAGAGGATGTGATGGCCAGCCGGAGCATCAAGTGGGAGGCAATTCTTGTGGTGGTAAAGGAGGCTAATCTGGGTGTTAGTGGCAGTTGAGAGGGCACTAATGTGGGCATGGAAGGTGAGGCAGTGCTGAAGGTAATCCCTAGGTATTTGTAGATGGATGCTTGCTCAAGGGGATGCTGAGTGCTGGGGATGACAAGGAGGGGCAATTTTGCTTTGTTTTGGTGGTGGAAGAGGCATTGACTAAGTCTTATTAAGATGTGTGGCCCATAAGCATTTGTGCTGGTGATCCTAGACCCTCCAGTGGGGTATTTCACAATTCCAAGAGTGCTAAGTAATGGTCTTGATGGGCCACTTGTGCTTTCTTTAAGTCTCTTTATTGTTTGAAAGGCTCATTCTATCATATCATTGCTCATGGTGTCTTGGTGAAGACGTTAATAGTTTAAACTCATACTTCCGCTGAAAGTTTCTAAATTCAGTGCAGGCAATTATGGGTCGTTATCTGTGACAAGTCTTTCTGGGATACCATGTCTTGCACATTGTGATTTAATGTGGTTAATCACTGTTTCACTTGCTGTATTTTGCAGCTTGATATCTCAATGTATTTGGAGTAGTAATCAACCATTGCCAGATCATTTTCCCTTTCAGATTCAAATAGGTCAGCCCCAAGCTTTTGCCAGTGTCTCTCCAGTATCTCATGTGGCTGCAGTGGCTCTCAGATTGTGCTTTCCTGAATTGGTTGCAAATATCACAGTGGGCTACCATGTCACCAATCTGACTCTTCATCCCTGGCCAGAATAAAATATCTCTGGCCCTGCACTTGCATTTTTCAATGCCCAAGTGGCTGCTGTGTAATCTGTTAATATGTCTGGTCTCAGTGATGTGGGGAGTATCAGTCTCTTCCCCTTTAGCAAAAGTCCATTTTCTGTTGAGATTTCATCTCTGAACTGTCCTATCTTGGGGCGCAATGAGGTTTTTCCTGGGGGCAGCCATTCAAAACAGAGTCTCTCAGCTTGACCAATGCTGAATCTTTGTCAGTCTTGCTGAAACAATTTCAGTTTTTCATCACTGATAGACATATAATCCACCGTGTGAACCTCATATTTGTCTAGTTTAGTTTGTGGCACAGAATTTTTCTCCCACAGCCCTACTCAGGGCATCTGTTATATGGAGTTCTTTACCGCTTTTACTGTACTCTAAATAATACCTTTGCTGCTTTAGCATTGTGCGGTAAATTCTTGGTGTGGCTGTGGCCAGTGTTTTTTTAAAAGGCTTCTAGGGGCTTGTGGTCTGATTCAACATGGACCCTTGGTCTGCCATAGATATTATGGTGGAATTTTGAACAGCCAAACACAATAGGTAGCGTTTCCTTTCAATTTGTTCATAATTTCTCTCAGCTTTATTAAGTGATCTGGAAGCAAAGCAACAGGCCTGCCTTCTTGCAGCAGACATGCACCCAGCCCTTCTGAAGATGCGTCAACAGATAAGTCAGCAGGTCTCCTTAGATCAAAGTAGGGCAGCACCGAGGGGGTTTGTGACAACTGTTTTCAGTTCTTAAAAGGCCTGTTGGAAGCGCCTCCCAGTGCCATGTTGTTTCTTTCTAGTAACTCTCTCAACAGCTTATTTACAGTTGATAGGTTTGGAATGAACTTTGTCAGGTACTGTAGTTTGCCATTCCATAAATCTTTGTAAATTGATCTTATTTTGGGGAACAGGCATCTGGGTAATTGATTTTATCTTCTCGGGGTCTGCCAACTGCCCATCGTTTATGTAACTTTTGTCCAATATATTGGACCTCTGACATTTTGATTTTCAATTTTTAAGTTTAAAGACAAATGCTTATCTCTGGCTCTTTGTAGAATATTCGTAACCTCTCATTATGCTCTTGTACATTAGCCCTCATATTAGGATGTCATCCATACTTACCTCTGTGCCCTTGAGCCCTTCAAATATATGTGACATTTTCTTTGAAACTTCTAGTGCTGAGCAAACCCAGAAGGGAGACACTTGAACTTGTACCTCCAAAAGGTGTATTAAAAGTCACTAGATCAGAGCTAGGCCCATCCAGTTTAATCTGCCAGAAGGCATGCCCAGCATCTACAGTAACACTATGAATACTTTGGCCCTGCTAGCATGGCTGCAACCTCTTCAGCTGTTTTCATTAGGCAATGTTCCCTTTAATTGCTCCATTAACATGTCTTGGATATATGCAAATTTGTACTTTGGTTTTCTGCAACCACCAGTTTGTGGGTTTCTCCACTTCTCAATAATCCCCAATCTTTCCATATTCTCTAGCTGAATTTTCACTTTGTCTTGTAGCATAAAGGTATTTTTCGGGGGAGTGGATCACAGGGCTGACTGTCTTATCTATTTTAATGTGGTATTCACCTTTAAGCATCCCAGTTCCTCAAATACATCAGCAGATTCAGCCAGTATTCCTTCTGTGGTTTCCTGCACTTCCACTTGCAGCATCTACTAAAATAGCTTTCTTTTATGTTTACTCCAAACAAGTAGATAGGCCCAACACTGGGGTCATGTTTGCATTAACCACTTGAAATGGCAACAGATAATATTTGCTTAAAACATGTTAACAACATCACTTTGCCTTTCACATCAAGTTTATGCCCAGAATAGGAAACCAATCTAGCTAACAACCTTGAACAGTTCTGACCAAAGTAATAGACCAGGGAGGGGCTGTGGACATGGCCTACCTAGACTTTAGCAAGGCATTTGACACAGTCCCGCATAAAGATTAATAATCAAATTAGCCAGCCAGGAGTGGGTCCCAGGGTGGTAGCCTGGGTAGCAAACTGGCTGCACAACAGGACGTAGAAGGTAATAGTGAATGGAACACATTCTGAAGAAAGGAGAGTTACTAATGGAGTACCTCAAGGCTCAGTACTGGGTCCAGTCCTTTTAACATCTATATAGGTGACATTGCAGAGGGTCTGGAAGGAAAGGTATGCCTCTTTGCAGATGACACAAAGATCTGTAACCAGAGTTGATACAGAAGGGGAGTAGAAAGGATGAGAAGGGACTTGGCAAGGTTGGAGGAATGGTCAGATATATGGCAACTTAGAGTCAATGCAAGAAGTGCAAAGTAATGCACCTGGGAAATAAAAATCCAGGAGAAGAGTACACAATCGCAGGGGAGGTACTAACAACAATAATAATGGAAAGGGACCTGGCGCTAGTCATATCAGATGACCTAAAGGTGGGTAAGCAATGTGAGAAGTCAGTAAGAAGAGCCAGTGGGATACTAGGATGTGTAGGAAGGGACATCACAAGTAGAAAAAGGGAAGTGGTTATTCCTCTGTACAGACAGTTGGTGAGACACCATCTGGAGTGTTGCATGCAGTTTTGAGACCTCATCTATGCAAGAACATAGACAGGATGGAAACAGTCCAGAAAGGGCAACTAAAATGTTGCAGGGTCTACATCAGAAACCATCTGAAGAAAGACTGAGAGAGCCTAATATGTATACCCTTGATGAAAGAAGGGACAGGGGAACATGAAAGAAACTTTTAAGTACCTCAAGGGAATCAACAAAGTCCAGGAGTGTAGCATCTTTCAGAAAAAGAAATGTGTAAGAACAAGGGGCACAATTTAAAGATAGAGGGGATGGCTCAGGGGTAATGTGAGGACATTTTTTCATGGAGAGAGTGGTGGACACATGGAACCACCTTCCTGGAGAGGTTGTGGGGTCTAGCAGTGGGGAATTCAAACATGCATTGGACAGACATAAGGCAATTATAGTGGGGTTTGTGGAAATAAGCTGTTGGTTAACTGGAATCTGCAGCTTATCCAATAGGTAGTGAAATGAGCAGACTGGTGGGCCAAGTGGTCCTTATCTGCCATCAAAGTCTATGTTTCTATGGGAACCTGACATTGGGCACCACTGTAGCCACCTTCACAGAAAATGTGGGTTTAGAATTAACAGAGGAAATGCAAGATAGAATTGCAGCCAAAGGCATGGCTACATATTTCCTAAAATATCTGTGATATCGCTTGAGAAATTCATAACTGCCTGCAATCCCACTGTGAGCCACCAGAGAATCTCTTCAGCTATATTGTGAAACATCTGGAACTAACTGAAAATATCTTTGGCTGCAGTTGTAGTATACTTAAAGTACTTTGATTTGCACATATATGCTGTGTTATGGAACAGTGAACAACCTAGACAAGGAAAATGAACTAGGGTAATTGTGGACAGTAAAGGAAGCCTTGCAGGTGATGTGCTGCTGCTGTTGCAGTTCAAGAGAGCAAAGGTGGACTAGATTAGGAAGCTGGTCAAGGGAGGATACTCTCCCTCTTAAAGGCCTTGGTTAGATCAAACCTGGAGTACTGTATCTGGTTCTGGTCACTACAGTAAAGAATGAACATTAAAGAGATCACAAGGGTTCCACTCAGGGTTTCTTCACAAAAGTAAGGGTCCTACAAGAGCTCGATAAGCTCCAGGTGGACAAGGCAATGGGATCTGATGGCATACTAAAGGAGCTAAGGTGGAACTAGCAGAGCCATTATGAGAACTGTTTAGTGAGTCTCTGAGCACAGGGGATGTCCCATGAGACTGGATAAGGCTCATGGAGCCCCACCCATAACAGTAGTAGCAGGGAGGAGGTAGGGAACTACAGACCAGTCAGTCTTACCTCAGTAGTGGGCAAGATTATGGAGGCACTCCTTAAGGAAAGGATAGTGCAACACCTGAAATCCATAGGTGCACAGGATCCAAGACAGCATGGGTTTACAGAGGAAGGTCCCACAAAGTAATCTCATAGAATTTCTTTGACTGGGTAACAGAGTGGTGGACCAAGGGGGAGCAGTTGATATCACCTACCTCAACTTCAGCAAAGCTTTCGATACTGTTCCACATAGAAGATTGATTAATAAGCTGAGTAGGCTTGGATGGGTCAGAAGTTGGTCAACTGGGTGGGAAACTTGTTGACAAGCAGAAAACAGAGCATGGTGGTAAATGGTATACAGTCAGAAGAGATGCAAGTCACAAGTGGGGTACCTCAGGGATCAGTCTCTGGGGCCAGTCATCTTCAATATCTTCATCAGTGACATTGCAGATGGACTGGAGGATAAGGTTTGTCTGTTTGCAGATGACACCAAGATCTGCAACAGAGAAGATGATCCAGATGGGTGGGCAGAATGAGAAGAGATCTGGATAAACTAGCAAAATATTCAGAAGAGTGGCAACTGGGGTTTAATGCAAAGAAGTGCAAGATCATACACATAGGAAGAGAAACCTGAAGCCACCTATAGGCTGGGAGGAGTTGCTGGCAGTCACAAGGAAAGAAAGAGACGTGGGCATCATCATCACCGATGACCTGAAATCATCCAAGCAGACCACGAAAGCAGTAGGTAAGGCTAGGGGAAGTTGGGGTGTATTAGTAAGGGTATCACAAGAGGGAGGTAATAATCCCTCTTTACAGGATGCTGGTTAGGTCCCATCTGGAGTACTGTGTGCAGTACTGAGGCCACACCTTCACAAGGACATTAACCAAATTGAGGTAGTCCAGAGAAGGAAACCAAAATGGTGCAGGGACTGCATCAGAAAACAAATGAAGACAAATTAACTGAGCTCAATATGTATACCCTAGAGCAAAGGAGGAGAGAGGTGATATGATCGAAACATTTAAACACCTTAAGGATGTTAACAAGGTAAAAGAGTAACATGTTAAATATAAGAAAAATGACAGGACAAGAGGACACAGCTTTAGATTAGAGGGGATCCAATTAAGGGGTAATGTGAGGAAGTTCTTTTCACAGAAAGGGTGATGGATGCGTATAGACGGCCTACCTGGAAATGGTGGATATGAATACAGTGCAGAGCTTCAAACAGGCATGGGATAGGCATAAGTGAGGATTACAGATGAGCATGAATAGATAGGCTGTAGTCAGAGCAAAGGTCGATGGCACATTTATAAGGTAGAAAAGTAATGGGCAGACTGGATGGGCCTTGAGGTCCTTATCTGCCGTCAACTTCTATGTTTCTATGTTTCAAAGCTGATTAGTGGCAAGAAGAAACTGGACAAGCTTAAACTATTCAGCCTAGGGATGAAAAGGCTGAGACTGAGTGTGATCATGGTGTTCCAAGTACTAACAGTGATAGACAGGATGGAGACTCTGCAGAAGGTTGAGCTGATGAGGGCAAGCAGAACTAGAACACATGCACTCAAATGAGGGGCAGGATCAGTGGAAACATTAGAAATCATTACTTAACACATACCATGTTTAGCTTATGTAGCAAATGTTTGGAAACGAGCATTGTTTGGGCCTTCAAGCCCGACTAGACAGAGGAAGAATACCACTGAGTGTACACACCATGCATAGCATTAGCATTCCAGCTAAAAGATTGGATGTGTGTCCAAATTCTAAAAATCTTGTGAAAACTTATAAAGGCCAGGTTTGAGGGTGAAACTGCTACACTGGGTTTACAGGATAATATCCAGCATTGGTTCAATAGAGAAGATCATGTATCACAAATCTTATCACTTTCCATTTATTTACGTATTTGCTTTTGCTAACCAGGTAAGCGCACTAGACAAAAGCCTGCCTATTTTCAGGCATGACCAGGGAGAGTACAATTCTATAGAGCAAAAACAATTAGAGTAAACAGGGGCTGACATTCCCAATAAACAGGACTATGTACAAATTTCTGGGGGTTACAGGGTAAGGTATTAAAATGCAGTTGGCACAAATATGAAACAATTAGTTCATGTCTGGATGCTGGAACACCATCTGATGTTATATTCCTGAAAAAGCATTTGATATTGTTGCACATTGCAAACAAATTTAAAAGATGGGCTATTGTTCTTACCTGATTAAATGGGTACATTCATGGTTAGAAAATAGAACACAGTGGGTGAGAACATCAGGAATATTATAATCGGAGAGAGCAGTGACCAGTGGAGTCCCCAGGAGTCTGTTTTTGAGTCCCTTCCTTTTTAGCTGCTTTTTCATGATTTTCATATTGGGCACAGTAATAAAATCATTACATTTACTGATGACACAAAAATAGCATGTGAAGTCAATATGGAAGCTAAATAATTGTTCCTGATTAAAGACTTGAATCGATTGAAGACTGGGTAGCAAAGAATAAAATGTAATTGAAACTAGACAAGTGCACTGTTCTACATTTAGGTCATAATAATCCCATGAGGTGCTACTTCTTGAGGCATTATTCCCTACCAGCTGTAGCAGTGAGAAAGATTTAGGTATTATTATTGACAATACTTTCGATGAACTTCCTCATACCACTACAAACCTCAAACGTCTTGGCCTCTTCAAATCAGAGCTTTGTAAATTTATCTCTTCCCACACACCCCGTCACGCTGCTGCTGTCTCATCTAAACCCACCTAGCACCAGTCTACAGGGGCCCTGTGACTGCTCGGGGTCACCTTTCCCTAGCCAGCAGGGCATTTAGAAACATAGAAACATAGAATTTGACGGCAGATAAGGACCGCTTGGCTCACCCAGTCTGCCCATTTCCCTGCTTACTGGATAAGCTGCAGATCCTAGTTAACCAGCAGCCTACTTTTTCCTACCCCATCCCCTAGAATTGCCTTATGACTGTCCCATGCATGCTTGAATTCCACCACTGTTTTAACTCCACCACCTCCTCCGAAGGCTGCTCCATGCATCCACAACCCTCTCTGTGAAAAAATACTTCCTTAAATTACCTCTGAGCCGCCTCTATCTTCAAATTGTGCCCTTGTTCTTGCACACCTCTTTTTGACAGATGCTACCCTCTTGGACTTTGTTGATTCCCTGAGGTACTTGAAAGTTTCTATCATGTCCCCCTCTCCTCCTTTCCTCGGGCTATACATATTAAGCTTCTTTAGTCTCTCTTCATATGTCTCCCAGTGCATACCCTGCACCATTTTAGTTGCCCTCCTCTGGACAGCTTCCATCCTGTCTATGTCTTCAAGACTGGTCTCCAGAACTGCATGCAGTACTCCAGATGGGGTCTGACCCCTTCTGCTCCCACCACCACCACCACCTTTGAGGCCCCACCTCCTTCTACCTCCCTATCTTACCACATTGCATGTCTTGTTTATCTCAACCTATGCTGTACCTTCTACCGCTCTCCCTCAACCTACTAGCCTAAAGCCTACCCCCACAACTGCAGTACTGTCTTTTCCATCTGGGTTATGGACAATGCTATCTTAGCTGCTACTAATGAATTCTAACCATGATATTAATTTTGGTTGTTCTGGTTACGGGTTCCTGGGTTATGGACAATGCTATCTTAGCTGCTACTTATGAATTCCTAACCATGATATTAATTCTGAGTTGTTCTTGTTAAGGCTTCCTAAGTTATGGACAATGTTATCTTAGCTGCTACTAACGAGTTCCTAACCATGGTATTACTTTGAGTTGTTCCTGTTTGATTACCTGCACTATGGTTTCATTATGTTCTAACTTGCTTGATTTCTGACAATGCCTCACAGCTGCAGCTGTATACTCCTGTATATGTGTCCCTCCTATTGTCTGATGAGGATCCTTTGTAAAGGAGCTTTTAGCTCAAAGGTTGTAATTCGATACTCTAAATAAATAAATAAACAATGCACCCACATGTTAGAAGAATAACACAAACTGCCAATAAATTCATCAATATCATTAAAAAGCCTTTATTACTAGAGATGAGCACTGTATTATGAGTTTATTTGTTTGTTTGAAATATTCAGAAAGACCTTTGAGTCAGAGACTCATTTACAAAGGTTCTACGCATATTAACAGTACATTACATGGTGACATGAGATAACAAAAACAGGTTACATAGTTGTTTCAAAGTAGGCTAACAGAGAAAGTTAGGAAAAAAATTTAGCACAGCCATGAGGATAAAAATAAAAACAATAATGGTAATGTCAGAGATATTCAGTAGAGGCTGTTTGTCAGGATTCAGGCAGTTTATACAAAACCTGTGTCAGACCCCATGTCAGTTGTGGTTCACCATTCTGGGTTCCTTATCAAAAGCAGGATATTAATCTGTTAGTAAGTGTACAAAGAACAGCAACAAATTGTATCCCATACTAAAACACAAACCCTGTGAAAATAGGTTGAATGACTTAAAATGAATGGGAGGAATCACAAAACAATCTCAAGGTGCAGAACCTTCCCTAAGTCCCCAAAAGTCTCATAGCTGTGGAAAAAGGGAACTTGCTCTGAGTGCTATACACAAAACTCTGCAGCTGCAGAAAAATACACTACGAACTGTGGAAAAAAGTGCAGCTGCGGAGGTTCCCGAGGGAAAAAGTCATTGAAAAGTATGGCACATCCTTAAAGGTTATTCTCAGACAGTGTTTTCCACAGCTATGAAAATGTTGCGCACATGAGGAGTGAGGTGTAACACTCCCTGAGCAAATGCAGTGCCCCAACAATTGAAATACAATTATAGTGGAGGTCAGGCACAAGTAATGGCAAACCAGTGGGTGTATATCAGTGGCAGTTGTTACAGCAACACTAGCACACACTGTCATTGAAAAAGAATAAACAACAACCACCAGACCTAGTGTGGCCCATCTAGGAGCCCCATAGGCAATAGAGACTGAACAGCCTGCAGTGAGTGCTGCTGTGCGAGCATAGAAACACTCCAGGGAGAGACTTGACCATCAGTTTCAGAGAACCACTGTGGTGCATGGTTTTGCTGGTACCAGTGGTACTGCAGTGGTCCCAGTTGAGGGAATGGTTGCTGGTCTCTCTGTGGGTACTTTCAGTAACATCTATGGCATGACTGTCAAAGTCAGCTGCTCCAGTTAATATGGATCACCTGTTGTAGTGCCTCCTAGGCCTTTCCCACAGTTGGGATCTGCAGCTGTGGATTTTCAACACTTGTTGAATGTCCACAGCTGCTGAATGTCCACAACTGCTGTTTTTTATGGATTTCCGTATGTGCACAATTTTTCTTTTCAGAATATCCAGCACCAGCATTTCTGCAGTGCTGCAGGCTTTTTCTCGAGAACTGAGGATTTTGGCTGTCTTTTGAATACAACCCAATGTCATTACAACAAAGAAGAGTGAGAGGGATTTATTTTTTTTTTGCAATTCTTTAGCATAGTAAGTAATCAAGAAGTAAGTTCTGCATATGAAATCATCCCTTTGTAAGACCTCTCGATCTAAAGTCTCACAACAAACAGTTTGCAATACATAGAGAAAACAAAAATAAGAGACAACTACTTCACCATCAGGGTGCCAAGACTATGGAATAAATTGTCTCAGTATTTGGTGGACATTATTGATTTTGACACCTTTAAAAGAGAACTTGACAAATACATGAGATTCTAGATTTCTAATGGTCACATAGTGTGGAGATAGTCACGAGGTTGTTACCGCCTTCTTCTGTCTTCAGCATACCAAGTTACTCAAACAAGGTATGAGCAGCAGGAAAGTTGAACAAGACTGAGACCAAGTCCTTCTGTCAACACAATACTATGTTACTATAGTAGTTTACAATAGAACTTTGGGAGTGTGGGTTTGGAGGGCACAGCAAACAGTTTGAGGATTCATTCTAATCTGAGGTGACCTACAGATTTGTGAACCATTTTTAAACTTGTTTGGGTAGTTTACAAGATATTGGCCTCAGCCATGGGCATTTCTATGGGTGATGATGAGAAAGGAATTAAATATTTAGACAGGCCCTGGAACTTTGTCCACTTAGGTTTTTTTTTGTTTGTTTGTTTTAGAAAGGGGCTGAAGTAGCCATAACAACACACTCATGCTTTTAATATGCATGTAACTTCACAAAACCTGATCTGTTGCCACCTAAGCCATGAAACATCATGTAGCATCATAAGTGCAGAACCATTTTAGATGATCCTTATTGTACTGCAAATTGATTCTAAATAATTTACATATAAGAAGTGTTGGTATATGATATACCCATTGATTCCATGTTGCTGTTTACCTCCATAGATGCTGAGCATGAACAAAATTCCTTGAGTCAAATGGAGTCCTTCCAAGTAATGACTGGTTATGACAGGTACAGTATGCAGTCTTTGCATTATTAAATTGCTAGGAAATTGTTGCCCCTGATTGATTAGCAGACATGAATTGTGAGACCATGACCACTGGCTAAGAATTTGTGCTAATTAGAACCCACCACACTAACACATTAACACAGCAATGCCTTTTATAAAAATTCTTGACTTTCATTACAAACATGGCCACCACCTTTACTCTCATTAAAAAGTCAGCTAGGCCCTTAGAATGAAACTCCCTCAAAATCTGAAAAAAATGACTTAAATGTTCTTTCCCTTAATAATCTCCTTTTACACAACATACCGCTCACAATTTCAATAAAAGGTACTAGTCATAGTTTTAGTTTCTTAGCTTATTTCCTGACCATCAGGAAAAAACTTCCTATCCTTTCCTACCTGCCAAGACAGTTTTGCTACTTACCCAGCCCACATACAATTAAATCTCTGGCTTTATTGAGGTCCCTGACTTTACTGAGGCATTTAGCGTGGTGTGTGTTTGTGTGAGGAAGGGTGAACATTCTGCCAGTAGACTTCTACAAAAGTTTGAATTCCTCTGTTTTATGATAAACAAACATTTAATCTACTGAATGTTTGGAAAGACAGATGATTTCCATTTTCTAATAAAAGAAAGTGGGCATTTTTAAGATGCCTGAGTTTACCTAGTTTATAAGCACAATTAGACAGACGTGCAGGCTGTGGGTAACTGGTATTCTATGATTTTAGCAAATCAATTTCAATGACTCAAAAACAGTGTGAAATGAGTGAAGGGAATATTGATGACTGTGTCTTCACGCCAGTAAATGAGGAGTGACTATGGTTATTACTAGGGTAGCCAGTGGGGAGCAGTAGTGATTAGTCCTGAAACTTAGAAGAGGTGTTTTGGTGGGTTGCTGAGGTGTGCTGGCAGTGTAGCATAGGGGTTTGGGTCAGCATCTGCATGTGCTGGAGTAGGAGGCAGATGTTGGTTTAATTCCCAGAATGACTTTTTTTTCTGGTGTAAATCTCTTTTTCCCCAATCTTGCTGTCAATGTCTCTTACCCCTTACCTTATTATATTTAACTGCACCCTCCTACAGTTCCCATCCATTCCATCCCTCATTTTTCCCATCCCTGAGTTTGGCACCCCATGGTGTTGATTCTATATTTTTCGGAGGAGGGATGTGGGAGGCAGAACCCCCACAAAGGGGGATGCTGGGCAAAGCCCCCAACAGAATAACCTGCCAGAGATTAGCTATACTATTGCTGTCCAGTGCCTGGTTGGTTATTTTGTGTGGGCACTATGGAGTAGCTGCACTGTTGTTGGATTCACAATTGTGCCCTCGTTGATTTTGCTATCGCTGTTTTGCCTCGCTAAAATCACATAGATTCAGGCAGTCAGGACAGCAAAGGCCCAAACTGAGGAAAAGATAGCCAGCTCAGTTAGGAAAGGGGATAAAATGTTTTATAGATACATTAGGGAGCGCAGAAAAGACCAAGGAGGGATAGTGAGGCTTAATAAAGGGAGGGAGGTGGGCAGAGAGAGAGAGAGACAGTGAAAAGGCAGAGATACTGAACACATACTTTGCTCAGTATTCACAAACAAGAAGAGGGAGGTACTAAACCAAACAATAGAAGCACTCTGGGCAGGGAGATCAATACCAGTCCATTCACAGAATAAAAGGTCCTGAAAGAACTCTTAAAACTCAAGGTGAACGAGGCAATGGGACCTGATGGGATTCACCCAGAATTCTAAAAGAACTAAGGTTAGAACTAGTGACACCACTGACTACTCTTTTTAACAAATCATGGAAGGATGGTGTGGTACCTGAGGACTGGAGGAAGGTGGATGTGATCCCCTTCACAAGAGCGGAAGCAAGGCAGGCATGAATCTACAGACCTGTTAGTTTGACCTCAGGGGCAGGAAATGATGGAATCACTGCTGAAAGAAAGTTGTCGAGTACCTAGAGGCCAGCGGGCACAGGACCCAAGGCAGCATGGATTCACAGCAGGAAGGTCATGTAAGATGCATCTAATAGACTTCTTTGACTGGGTGACCAAAGTAGTAGACCAAGGAGGGCTGTAAATATGGCCTACTTAGGCTTTAGTAAGGCATTTGACACAGTATTACACAAAGATTATAAAACCAGTTAGCCAGCCTGGGAGTGGGTCCCAGGGTGGTAGCCTGGGTAACAAATTGGCTGGACAACAGGACACAGAGGGTAATAGTAAACAGAGCACACTCTGGAGAAGGGGGTTCTAGTGGGTACTGCAGGGTTCAGTATTGGGACCGGTACTCTTTAATGTCTTTATAGGTGACATTGCAGAGGGACTGGAAGGAAAAGTATCTCTCTTTGCAGATGACACAAATATCTGCAACAGGGTTGATTTGCAAGGAGGGTTTAAAGGGTGAAAAGGCATTTGGCAAGGTTGGAGCAATGGTTATGAAAATGGCAACTTAGTTTAAATGCAAAGAAGTGCAAAGTGCTGCACCTGGGAAACAAAAATCCAGGGAAGAGTACACAATGGGGGTACTAACAACAACAAAATGGAAAGGGATCTGGAGGTACTCATATCAGATGACCTTAAGTTAGGCAAGCAATGTGAGAAGGCAATAAGGAGGGCTGGGGATTATGGGTTGCATAGGACGAGGCATCACCAGTAGAAAACAGGAAGTTGTTATCCCTCTGTACAGACAGTTGGTGAGATCCCATCTGGAGTTCTGCATGCAGTTCTGGAGATCCCATCTCTGCAAGGACATAGACAGGATAGAGGCAGTCCAGAGGAGAGCAACCAAATGGTACAGGGACTGCACCAGAAGCCATACAAAGAGAGACTAAAAGAGTTTAATATAAACCCTTGAGGAAAGGAAGGAGGGATACATGATAGAAACTTTCAAGTACCTCAAAGAAAATCAACAAAGTCCTAGAGGGTTGCATATTTCAGAAACAAAATGCACAGGAACAAGGGGCACAGTTTGAAGATAATGGGGGATGGCTCAGGGCAATGTAAGGAAGTATTTTTACAGAGAGGGTGGTGGATGCATGGAACAGCCTTCCTGAGGAGTCATGGGGTCCAAAACAGTGAGGAATTCAAGAATGCATGGGACCGACATAAGGCAATTATAGTGTGGGGTAGAAGGGGTGAGGAGGGGTAAGGAGGAAATAGGCTGCTGGTCAACTAGGATCTGCAGCTTATCCAATAGGTAGGAAATGGGCAGACTAGGTGGGCCAAGCGGTCCTTATCTGCCATCAAAGTCTATGTTTCTGTGTAAGTGATAACTACACTTCCAGGTGCTGAAGGCAATCAGTGTAAATACCTCATGTCTCACAACACACCTGGGTGTGCATTTATCACACAACTACCCAACTCTGTTATGTCTAATTCCTTACAAATGCTACTGTATAATATCACTTTTTGTTCTGGGTATAACAGAACAAAAGAAAAGGATCTGTAGTCCTGTGTTTAGGGCAAACAGCTTTGAAGTAAGAAATTCATGTTTGAATCCTATTACAAATACTGGATCACTATTTCATGATGTGTAAGTCAGCAGCACTTCCCATGCCTCAGTCCTCCTTCTGTTAAAACAACAGAAGCAAGACCCTAGTGAAAAATAGCTACTAAACTGGAGATATTACTGCTAAAGTAAAAATGGTTAAAAATGTTACAGAACTATTATGACATTACACATTGTTAGTGTGGATTGAAAAACAAAACAATTTGGACTGGCCCAGTGGCATGGAGGGCTGAGGCACTGGTGCCTTTCCTCCTGCCATACCAGTGACCTATGTTGGGTGGGAGCACAGGTTACTAGGGACCAGCAAGGGACAGGATTGAGCATCCGAAGACAGCTCTCCACTGCCAGGGAGGGTGGATTGTGATTCCTACCGAATGAGTGCCACCAGGTTGAGGCCTCAGGGTAGTGCAGGACAGGGCACCAAAGATGGGAGGGTGCTGTTGGACTCCATAGTACACACATGCCTTAACATGTGCACTCTGACATGCATGCCCCAGCACTGGGGATGGGAGAAAATGGAAAAATGGTTGTCACGGGCTACATGAAGCCCTGCCCACCTACAGTAGCAGCCACAGACACTGCCAGATATTTCCCAAAATTTCTGTCATATTTCCAGAAATACCTCCTGCTTTCTACATTTTCACAGTAGGGGTAGCAGAGAGAGAAACTATTCATAATTTCTCGCAAAATATCTGGAAATAGCTGGCAATGACTCTGGCTACTACTGTATCTCCATCCCGCCGTCACCTAGTCTGGCCCAATCTAGATGTGGTTCTCTGGGTGGGGAGGATGGCCCTCCCCTTACCAGACCATCATGGGAGGTAATCTGTGGGGACCCTGGCCTGAGATACAAGAGACGAGATGTGGACAAGATGAAGTGAGGACAGGGTTGACAGCCTGTCCATGACAACCAGCAGGAATAAAGTTATATGGAAAAAAACAACTAAGTAATTGATTGATGACATTAATGCTCATTAAATGTGAGAGACTGATGTTACTGGAAACTATTCCTATATTACTACTGGCAACATCAAGTGTGTGCAGTGTACCACAGGTTTCCTCAGATGTATCACAGCAGCAAAAGTACTGACCTAGTGGTACAATCCCTTTCTCTGGGGTGAGAGAGCAACTGAGTGTACAGCTTGTACTGTTCAGGGTTCTAGATGCTTAGGTTTGCCGCTTTCCTAATTTTCTTCCCATATCCAAGTGCCCCGCCTTAGCAGTGCACTCCTCTGGTACCCTAGGACATCCTGCTTAGAACTCTGTTGCAGGGGCTGCTGGGGAGTGATGTGATCTAGCTCTGCTGGGGAGTGATGTGTTCCAGCTCCTCCTCTGGAAAGTACACAAGTGCACCCCTCCACGATGCATCCTCCACTGATCCAGTGAGTGAGAGATCTAAGGTCATCTCAGAATTTGGGGCATCCTTATAACACACTATTGCACTGCTGCTGAGCCCCTGGCCATCGCTCTGTAGGCTCTTCTGCATGACGAGTGTCAATTGTGTCACATTCCCAGTAGAGACTTTGTGATGGTGACTGTTTACTAGGAGGCCAACCAACTCATTTTTTTGTGTTGGAGCCAGGATCTGACTGAAATGTCAGAGCCTCACCCACCAGGCTACAAGGATGCTTTTTCTTTCTGAGAAGCATTATCCTTGCTACTTCAGCCAAGTTTTGTTTTTAGTGTTTTCTTATCCAAAATTTAACCTGCTGACCCTGGCTAGTTAAATCAGTTTAATCATATTTTAGTGTTCCTGGTAAGTGGCTGATAAGAATGGCAAAATCCAGTGTACACTCTCCCAATACTGCCCAAACTGTCCTGTACTTGAGATTTTATTTTCATTTTCTAACTTATTACATCTACTTGTCATAGTTTAAAGAAGAGTACTGGACTTCAGGAGGGCTGATTTTGTCAAAATCGGAGAGTGTCTCAGAAAAGCACTAGCAAACAGGCAGGAAGGTGGGGTGGAGCAACAATTGGGAAACATCAAAACTGCCATCACAGAAGCAACATGTCTTTGTGTGAAGCAAATAAACAAATCAAAACAAAAGAAAAACTGCTATGTTTCTCAAAAGAAGTGGCGGGGAAGGTTAGGGAAAAAAGATAGCATTCAGGAAGTATAAGAACACAAAGGAGCAGGACAGAGAACTGTACCAGTTAAAGCAGAAGGAAGCAGAGAGGCAGTCAGAATAGTAAAGGCCCAAACCAGGAAAAGATATCCAACTCAGTGAAGAAGGGGATAAAACCTTTATAGGTACATTAGGGAGCAAAGAAAGACTAAGGCAGGGATACAGAGGCTGAAAAAGAGGAAGGTGGTTGGGAAGAGGCGACAGTGAAAAAAGCAGGAATAGTGACTGAATACTTCTGCTCAGTATTCACAATGGAAAAGGAGGAGATACCTAAAATAAACAATGGAAACACTCTGGATACAGAAGTTGATGCCAGCCCTTTATAGAAGAAAGGGTTCTGAAAGAACTCTTAAAACTGAAGGTGGATAAAGCGATGGAGCCTGATGGAAGTCACCCAGAATTCTAAAAGAACTAAGGAAGAACTAGTAACACAGAAACATAGAAACATAGACTTTGAGAGCAGATAAGGACCACTTGGCCCACCTAGTCTGCCCATTTCCTACCTAGAGGATGAGCTGCAGATCCTGTTTAACCAACAGCCCTGACTACCCTTTTAATAAATCAGAGGAGGATGGTGTGATACCTGAGGACTGGAGGAGGGCAGATGTGATTACCCTTCACAAAAGTGGGAGCAAGACAGAGGCAGGAAACTACAGACCTGTCAATTTGACCTCAGTGGTAGGAAAATGATGGAATCACTTGTGAAGGAAAGAATTGTTGAGTACCTAGAGGCCAGTGGGGCACAGGACCCAAGGCAGAATGGAGTCACAGCAGGAAGGCCATGCCAAACAAATCTAATTGATTTCTTTGACGGGTGACCAAAGTAGTAGACCAGGGAGGGGCTGTGGACATGGCCTACCTAGACTTTATGAGGCATTTGACACAGTCCGCACAAAGATTAATAAACAAATCAGCCAGCCTGGGAGTGGATCCTATGGTGGTAGCCTGGGTAAAACACTGTCTGGACAACAGGACACAGAGGATAATAGTAAATGGAGTCCACAGTGAAGAAAGGGGGTTAATAGTGGGGTACTGCAGGGTTCAGTACTGGGCGGTCCTTTGTAATGTCTTTATAAGTGACATTGCAGAGGACTGGAAGGAAAAGTATGTCTCTTTGCAGATGACATAAAGATCTGCAACCAGGTTGATATGCAAGGTGGAGTGGAATGGATGAAAAGGGACTTGGCAAGGTTGGAGGAATAGTCAAATGTATGGCAGATTAGATTCAATGCAAAGAAGTGCAAAGTAATGCACCTGGGAAACAAAACCCAGGAGAAGAGTACACAATGGGGGTGAGATACTGCCAACAGCAAAATGGAAAGGACCTGAGAGTCGTCATATCAGATGACCTAAAGGTGGGCCTACAATGTGAGAAGGCAGTAAGGAGGGCTGGGGGATACTGGGATGCAGAGAGGCATCACCAGTAGGGAAACAGGACGTTTTGGCCCTCTGTACAGACAGTTGGTAAGACCACATCTGGAGTACTGTGTACAGTTCTGGAGACCCCATCTGCAAAGACATAGACAGGGTGGAGGCTGTCAGAGGAGGGCAGCCAAAATGGTGCAGGGTCTGCACCAGAAGACACATGAAGAAAGACTAAAGGAGCTTAAGATGTATAGCTGCAAGGAAGAGAGGAGAGGAACATGATAGAAACTTTCAATACCTCAAGGAATCAACAAAGTCCAAGACGGTAGCATCTTTCAGAAAAGAGATGTGCAAGAACAAGGGGCACACTTTGAAGATATAGAGGGATGGCTCAGAGGTAATGTGAGAAGTATTTCTTCACAGAGAGGGTGATAGATGCATGGAACAGCCTTCCTGAGGAGGTCATAGAGTCAAAAACAGTGGGAGAATTCAAGAAAGCATGGGACAGACATGAAGCAATTCTAGTGGGGCTAGGAGGAAGTAGGCTGTTGGTTAACTAGGATCTGCAGCCTAACTGTTAGGTAGGAAATGGGCAGATTTGGTGGGCCAAGCAGTCCTTATCTGTCATCAGATTCTATGTTTCTATGTAATTAAAATCTGCTGACATCTGTGAAAACCTGAAGGCCATTTCACAGTGACCCTGTTAGGTCAGGTCCACACCACTTCATATTCATTTCTATTTACCTGGCTACTATGAGTTGAGGTTCTGCAGTTCCATTATCCTTTTATGCTCAGATCACAATCTAGCATCCTTGTCTTCAGCTATGACAAGCAGCAGTAAAAGGTGGAAAATTAAAAATCTCAAGTACAGAGTAGCTGGGCCAGTTATGTGGGGGAGGGCAAAGTGAAAGGACACAGTGGACTTTGTTCTTTTCTTTACCTACCCACACCCCCATTTTGTCTCTATGTGTTCTCTGATTACAACCCTAGTGATTGTGATTACCAGGGCTACTTTTTCCTCTGGCTGGGAGAGTGGCTGAGTGGCTTATTTCACAGACATTCCAGCGCCACACCATAGTTGGCCAGCAGACCAGCTGTGATGTTAAAAAGTTGCTTCCATTAGTTTTGTATTCAGTGTTTCCACCATATTGAAAAGCTGCATATGATCATTTACATTTCAGCCCCATATGTCGACTTGGCACCATAAAAGCCCATGCTGCATTAGAAGTTATTTTCAGCTGACTGATATTCTAGTCACTCGTGCTTGCTGTAAGTCCTAATAACGTGTTTGACACTGAAGGACAAGATGTTTATTTTCTAAACAATGCAGTACAAAAGAATAGCTGAGCACTTACTCTCCTAAAGCAGGATTGGGAAATGTTCCATACTAGAATGAATGCATCTGATATTATTTAATATAAATAGCCAACATTCACCACAGTATTGTAGACCTCCTCCTCTCTGCAAACGTTTGGCACTCTCATGCTTTTTCAAGGCCATGGACATGGTAAAATAAAGCTAATGTTCAAGTGCTTCTTGAATACTAAAGGGTAATGATTATAGGCAAGTGTATTGTAAGTATTTAATAAAGCACTTCTCAAGTCCAGTTCCTGGTGGTCTAAAAGTGCATCCATCTGAACTTACTGGTGGACTGACATTTTTTTTAATGGCAAACCCCTGATATAACAAATCACTTTTCACACAGTATACAATAAATCAATTCCCTGATGTTATTTTAGTTGAAATGTACCTCCCATGTTTTTTATGGTAAGACATTTTCATCTCATTACCTTTAAAATAGGGGCACTAGAGAGCTTGGTGCCTGCAGAAAATCATGCTAGTTACCACATGCAGCACACACTGATCTCATTTGGGAAACACTGAATTGATGTAATCATCTGCAGTGGAGCTCATTCACCATCAAAAAGAATGCTGACCACTTTTCCTGTCAGACTGCATATATAATCTATACAAAACAGCCAGGTTTTGTACATCTTTCTCATTTAGTATGGAAATTACTTAAGCAAGATACCCTGACGGGTGTGGGTATACTGGTGGATTTACCACGGCTGGTGTGGTTTGGTCACGAGGCCGGCAGGTGACTTAACTCACCAGCCATGGTAAATCCACCAGTATACCCACACCCTGAGGGATATATTGCTGTTATACAATGTTACAAATAATTTTTATATGTTTTGCATTTTATTTATATATTTTTTTAATTATGTTGTGAAAATCATGTATATATTCTTCTACTGAGAAAAAATAGTTCCTTGTTAGTATTAAATATATAGAGAAAGACAATGCTGTATCTTGAAAAGGTTTTATTTGTGTAAATAATTGTTTTTATGAACATTTACTAAATCAAGGTTTCATTTGTGAATTTTTTTTAAACAGCATTCAGGTTTAATTTGTGAAACAACATTTAGGAAATCAACAGCTATGAAATTACATTTTTATATCTTGTATGAGCTGTTTACATTGATAACAGTTTAGCATTTTTATTTGTGATTTCTAGGTTTTGAAGTGTTGCTACCCTTTGTAGTTTCTCCTTGTTGTGTCTTTAAGAAGTTAGGTTGCAGTAGTTTCTGAGCATCTGCATGATGTGTACAGCATGTGACATGGTCAGTGCATTAGTGTGCCGGTATTGCAGTGGACAGAGACAGAGGCTGCTGCTGCATGGCGGGTAAGCTACTGGTGTTGGGTTGCTAGTTTCTGGCCTTGAGTGGAGAGGCGTTGAGAGAGCTTTGATGCGATGTCATTGCATATTTCTTGGCTAACAGGTGAGTTTTCTGGGTGGAAGGCTCGTTTTCCTGACTGAAAATTTTTCAAGGTCGTCAGAATTGAATAAATGGAATGAGGTATTCATTTTGTAGTGTTTATGTTTGATTACGAGGTAAGCTGCTTATTACAAATGGCGCGGTTACTTCAAAGTTTCACGGTGGCAGTGATATTTTTGGCATGGCACGAGTGCTTGTTGGCTGGCACCTTTCCAGTGGGTATATTGGAGGATTTATAACTGCTTGAAGATGCCAGCCAACCAATCAGAATTGAGGATTACTGTAGTGTCTGAAGTCCATTGTATATTTTTTAATTTTATAATGGTCCTGGACTGACAAAAGTTTGTGTTTATATTTGTTATTTGATTTGTATTTTAGCTATATATTTTGGAGTTTTGCCAGGCTTGGATGTATGAGTTGGCATTTTTTTTTTATTTTCGTCTTTATCCCTCCTTACTGCCTCTGGTGCCCCCTCCTTCCATCCGCTCATGTCCCCCGGTACCTACCTTAGGATCTGCCCCTAGAGTGCCCATCCTCCTCTCCTCGCACATTGGGGTCTGTCCTGTAGGTGGTCCGTAGGACTTAGGGGCGACTTCATCTAGGGCTACCGGAGGGTGTTTTCCGGTTTCTCCTGGCGTCCCCACTCCCCAGGACGCCTTGCGCTAGGGACGTATGTCCCGAGTGGTAGCATGCTTACGACGCAGATCCTCATGCGCCGCGACGCCCTCCCCGGCTCCACGAGCAAAGCCGGCTCCACCCTTTCCTCTGCCGGTGCTTCCACCGCTATGGAAGGAGTGCAGAGCGCAATGCGCCTGGTAACTCCCACCTGAGGGAGGAGAGCATCCGCTGGGATGCTCGATCCTCCCTCTCCCCGGCCGACCCCAGCCACCCGAGTCGCTTCCTGAACCCGGGTCACCGCCAGTGCGAGGTGTGGTGTCCAGCGCCTCAACCCTCAGCGCCACCGGCCATGAGTTGGCATGTTTAATAGTTTTTAGGATTAGCTTGAGGAAGCAGCTTATGTCAGCTAGCAAAAGAACATGGTACTCTCTTTTCCACTTAATAAGGAGCGTTGGACTCCTTATAGAATCTGGGTACAATAAGGGAAGAATAGCTTTCACAAAGTCATTTATTTTTACCTTACTGAGTTTCTGTGGATCCAAAGAAAAGATGTTCCTGGCCCTCCTTGCTGACTAAACTAATCACAATGGGGCTTATATGCGACCAGGAGCAGGTATGTGAGAAAAGGCATTCCTGTCCTGTGTTGCCCCACACCCATGGACAGGTCCGAATTAGCCAGCATTCACCATTGCTGGCCACATGTTTGTGGCCCTGCCCCCCCAGCATGCAGCAGTATGGGTGAGGAACATGGCCGTGAGGTGGGCATTCAGTCAGATGCCAGTCCCATGTCCCTGAGTGGATCCCCAGCTGCATTCATGCAGGGGTTCTGGGACAGTGTGTAACATGACAAAGCTTAAGCACTGAGCATTTGCCTGAATGGACACCCCAGCCCTCCTAGGCAGCATGGTGGGCAGGTGCAGATGTGTACAGCGGATCCCATTGCTACAACATCCAGCCATTAACCTTTGGGAGGCACATAAATACTTATGGCTGAGTCCTTCCTTGCACAGCATTACCCACTCTGGCATGGCATGCAAGTGTCACCATGCAAATGTGTGGCTGGGCACCCCTGGCCTGCCCTGGCATGGTGCCTCATAGCCAGCTGGGGATCCATCGCACAAGGTGCTAGCACACCTGTGGTGAATACCATCGGGATGCACAGATCACCGCTGTGCAGCATTCAGGTATTGGAATGCCTACATGCTTCCTTTACGTGGTGCATTGGCATTCGTATATAGGGCCCAACAGCAATTTAATGAGCACAGGAAAGCATTATTTTTGATTATATTACAGTTTTCCTGGAATAGTTAGTATCTTCATTCTTCAATGTTTTGTTCTTTTTCTTTAAACTAAAAACATGTGTAAATATTAGAAGAGGCTAAACTGAAGCTCACTTTATGGCTGACTATACCAGTTTTTAGTTTAATGATCGCCAAAATGTTTATTTTTTATTTATGTAGTTAAGCAAATTAGATAAATACCTCTGAACATTAATGCTCATTTGCAAAGGTTCCACATTACATTCAGAGTGATACAACAGTTCAGGGTACAACACACTTCAGTTACAGCGTGGTACAATAGTTCAGGGTAAATATAGCGGGTAGGTTACAGCAGACAACAGGCAAAGAGAAGCAACCAATGTAGGCATCATCAAAGCACACAGGATAGGACATGTGAGACATAATAGCCCAAAGTGCTGATAGATTGTCCAGGTTGTCTAAGATAGCTGAAGTGGAGCTATTGTTGGTGGGACGGGAGGTATAATTGCTAGGGACAGCTACATGGACCAGGTGAGAGACCCTCAGTCTCTTTTGAATGTTTAATTTTTGAGAGCCTTTGGGTGGCATATCCAGATCATTTAACCACTGAGGGCTCTGGTTGCAAATGAGCGCTTGGCCAGTCTAGTTCTGCAGAGAGGGACAGATAGGTTGCCGTGGGTTGAGCTCCTGGTGGCATAGGTATTTTGTGAGGGGTTAGAAGAGTTTGTATCCCAGGTGAGGTGAGATGCAGGAGGCCTCCATTCCATCAGACAAATCTGATATTTTATCCTACTAGTAAGAGGTAGCCAGTTTGTGAAGGTATAAATGCACAGGTCTGGGCAGTTTGTGCTGCTCCAGTGACAAAGCAACATGCTTTCTTTAAGGTAATCTTGACCCTGTTTAGAGCTGTTTCTGAGGTGGCCCATAGACCAGAATGTCATAATCAATCATAGGGAGGATGGAGCTAGTGACAGCCACCCTTTTGGCCTCAGTGGTAAGGTTAAGTCTCAGCCTATGGAGCACACCAAGTTTCCTACTGATATTGCAAATCAGCTGATCAATGTGGGAGTGAAGGTAACTGATTGGTCAGTTATGACACCCAGGTACTTAGCTGTGTCAACCTGGTCTAGGGCAACTTCCATTTCATTGAAGATGGTGGTGGTGGGGAGCTTGTTTCTTTTCTGTATGCTAGAGAAAAGCATTGTCTTCATCTTTTGTAGTTTAGGACTAACTTGTTCTGTAGGAACCATTGTTCAAGCGACACAAAACTGAGTTGAAGGTCACGTTATGAGGGCCTCCTGGCTGGGTCCACTAGTACTGATGGCTGCATCATCATTAGATAGATAGATAGATAGATAGATAGATAGACAGACAGACAGACAGATATAAATTTTATTGATATAGTGCCACTTCCTGGAGGCTAGGCATGCTTGACAATATTTAAAACATGCATATAGTAGCATCATTGATGCAGGAAAGGCTGTTGGTAGGGTATTGATGAAGAGGCTGAAGAGGAAAGGTCCCAGAACAGAGCTGGTGGAACCTCTACTGTGACTGGCCTGGATTGAGAGCAGACTCCATTAATTCTGACTTCTGTGTTCGATCAGTGAGGTAGCTGCTAAACCATTGGACAGTGTCAGCAGAGAGACCAAGTGTGTGTAGTTTAGTGAGTAGAAGTGTATGGTTTACCAGGTCAAAGGTATTGTTTAAGTTGATAAAGATAGACCCCACCAGATGGCCTTTATCTAGGGACACATAGAGGAAGTTAGTGTATTCTATTGGGGCCATGGTGGTGCTGTGCTGCTTGCAGAATCCATGCTAGTGGGCACAGAGGAGATTATACAGGCAGAGATGATAGGATTGATATTGGTCTGTAGTTTGAGACCAGCCAGACGTGTCACCATTCTTGTGCACAGGGTTACAAGGGTGGATTTCCAAAGTTGAGGGAATTGCAAGAATCTAAGGCAGATATTGAACAGTTTGGTTTGGCGGTGGGCAAGTTCATCAAGCATTAGGGCCACTAGCTTCGTATCTAGGGTTCCCTCACCAGTCTGGTTTTAATGAGCATTCATTTTACATAATTGATAGTGTCTTTGGTGGAGATGGAGTGGAAGTAGAACTTGGGGATGTTAGGGACCTCATTTTTCAACCAGTAAGCCTATGGGCATCGTAGTCCCAGGGGTGGGTTAATCACCTGGTGGGAATACTGAACTAAGGCCTGTGAAGGAATTGTTGAAGGTATTGGTACACCACAGAAGGGTAGAAGACTTGGTTTGCTGGGCCAAGGCACCTAGCTTCACCTGAGCTCTTCCTCTAAGACTGCTTGAAAGGCAGAGTAGAGAAACTTACCAGAGCAAGGGAAAAGGATTAAGACTTAGTTTGGCTAAGCAGATTTACTGTGTGGTGTTGTTTTATTTTTTACTCACAGGATTGCTACTGTTTGTTGCTAACATTTCATTGCTTTATTTTCTGATTCAAATTGTTGTTGCTGGTATACCTTCTTCTGCATTATTACAGGTGTGCCTACAGGTGTGTGCTAACAGATTACTGCTGTAATCTTCTGATTCAAATTGTCTTTTGCAAGGTATATCTTCTGTTACTGATTTATTTTCTCCGTAGCAAAGTGTTTCTTACAGCGTCTATCTTCTCTGAAATTATTACAGATGGTGCTTTACAGGTTTTACAGTTTTATCTGACATTAGGATAAGCTTTCAGGGTTACTGCATTTGTTGTTGACTGATTGTTTCTGCTCTTACCTCCTTGTTCTTTCATCCGTGGTTCTTCTTTTCAGCAGGGAAGGGCCCAGCCACCCACCCCATCCTCAACCACCCCACACTACACTTCTTTTATAGGGTACCACAGTTGTGACAGTTCCTGTGGCAAAGCAGGAAGGGGCGGATCAGTGGGGCCTTCACAAGGTGAGCTCATTTACAGGGCACTAGTAATTTAACTTGTTATAACAAGTTAAACAAAAACAAAACACAATCAAACCATTACTTGCATTTTTTTCCTTTTTTTCCTTCTAATTACTCTGACTAGGTTAAAAACCCAGCAACTTATCCGGAATGGATATCATTAACTGCAGGTACTGTGGAACAATTTTCAGAAGGACAGTCTTACAGGATTTAGGACACTATCCTACATGCTGGGCCTTTGGAGATCTAAGGGCTCAGCTCCGGGCAGCATGGGCAGAGATTGCACGCCTCAAATTTCATATTCAAGAGGAAATACATTATAAGAACCACCCCATTTCCCCAGCATCCAACAGAAAAACCTCAACCCAGAGGGTAGTTGGTCCAGGAGGTTGGCAGATGGTTAGAGGCAAATCAGGTGCCCTTCACTCCGCTTCCAACATGTTACCACCAAAACCATATAAACACTACAAACAGGTATCTTCCTCTATCTCTAAAATCAAACAAAGAGGCAGAAGACACTGCAGAGCAGGACATTGCAGCACAGGAGCTAGCACAACAAAACTCACCCAAATCAGGAACCAAAACAAAAAGCAAAAGGAAATCCAAAAATTCTGATCATAGGAGACTCCATGATTCGGGAGTTGATACCCTTCTCCAGCCAGAGGTAATGGTCAGATGTCTCCCAGGTAAATCAACATGAGAGACACTGACCGCATTGCTAAAATTGTTCACAAAGCAGGAGAAAACATTGATGTCCTAGTACACATAGGACTACGATCTCACCAGCCGGTCAGTTGTGGAGACCAAGAACACCTGACCAGGCTGGGTGACAAACTATCAGCCATTTCATCCGGCATCTCCTTTCTGAGATCCTGCCAGTCTGGCAGAGGGGAGCAGATGGACGGAAGGTCAGAGAAGGGGAGATAGGGAGCTAAACATGTGGCTCAAGGGCTGGTGCCAGGAAAAGGACACAGATTTGTAGGGAACTGGCAACAGTTTTGGGAGCGAAAGTTCTTTAAATTTGATGGACTGCATCTGACTAAGGAGGGAGTCAGTGCATTGGGGCAGAAGTTTGACGCTTTGCAGAATATTTAAACTAGCAAGTGGGGAGAGGGCTGCACCCATCACGTCAATGGGAAGAACACCTCCCCTCAGCTAGTGGTCAAACAGGGATTCGCATGTTTGCAGTTCATTTGCATCACCAGGTAAGAAAAAAGGTTTGTCTCCCATACGATGCAAAGGGTAATGCCAAACCTCACCCAACAACTAACACACCAAATCTGGCCAATGGAAAATCATGTAACAATGCTCACAGCCTGGGAAATAAGATCCCAGACCTGCAGGCAATAATGTCAGAGGCTAAACTGGACATAGTAGCAATTAGTGAGACGTGGTTTACCAGTAACCACACTTGGGAGACTTCAGTACCTGGCTATGTATTGTTCAGAAGAGACCGAGGTGCAAAAGGGGGGAGGAGTGGCCCTGTATGTCAATGAAAATATCAAATCTACAGAAATTCAGAATACACATAAGGAGCCAGAAGAACTGTGGGTCACCCTGGAAACAGGAAATGGGACAGCCATAAGAACTGGGGTTGTCTACAGGCCCCCAGACCAGGGGAGGACATAGACACATTACTGTTAGAAGATATACAAAACATGACAGCTAAAGGGAGGTTCTGATAATGGGAGACTTCAACATGCGGATACAGATTGGTCAATACCAGCAGGAACATCTGCCAGAACTAGACACATAGTGGATTCCTGCAGGGGAGGGCCTCAAACAACTGGTACAGCAACCCACAAGAGACAGGGCTATCCTAGATCTAGTACTGACTAACAGGAAGGGATCACAGATCTCAGGTAGAAGGTCACCTGGGGCCAGTGACCATCACATGGTATGGTTCAATTTGGTTACTACATCTAAATCATCCCATTCCAAGGCAAAATATGGGACTTCAGAGGAGCTGACTTTGATAAGATGGCCAACAGAGTTAAGCTAGCCCTGGCAAAAAGAAACACAGGTGAGGGGACAGGCAAAGTGAGCAAGCATTAAGGATGCAATACTTGAAACAACATCCCATTGTGTTAGACAGAAAAGGAAGTGCAAAAGAAGAAGGAAACCACTTTGGTTCTCAAATACAGTAGCAGAAAGGTCAGAGCCAAAAGGCTGGCCTTCAGGAAATATAAGAGAACACAGCGGGATGAAGATAGGAGGCATACCAAACTGCCCTAAGGGAAGCAGGGAAGGCAGTAAGGCAGGCAAAGTCCCAAACTGAGGAAACACTAGCACGAACAGTAAAAGAAGGGGACAAGACTTTCTATAGATACCTTAGTAAAAGAAGAAAGTTCAGAGGGGTATTGCTGAGCTTAATGGAGAAAAGGGAGCATGTGAGGAGGAGGACCCTGTAAAGGCATCTATCCTAAATGATACTTTTGCCCAGTATTTACTGAAGAGAAGGTAGGCAGGGCCCACAGCTCAGCATCATGGACACAGGGGGAGGGAGGTGAGTCTACTCCCTTCACAAAAGAAAGGGTCCTACAAGAGCTTGCTAAGCTCAGGGTGGATAAGGCAATGGGACCTGATGGCATACATCCCAGGGTACTTAAGGAGCTAAAGGTGGAACTAGCAGAGCCATTAGCAGAACTGTTTAGTGAGTCTCTGAACACAGAAGAGGTCCCAGAAGACTGGAGAAGGCTTATGTGATCCCGCTCCACAAGAGTGGTAGCAGGGAGGAGGCAGGGAACTACAGACCAGTCAGTCTTACTCAGTAGTGGGCAAGATTATGGAGGCACTCTTAAGGAATGGATAGTGCAACACCTGGAATCCATAGGGGCACAGGATCCAAGACAGCATGGGTTTACAAAGAAGGTCCTGTCAAACTAATCTCATAGATTTCTTTGACTGGGTAACCAGAGTGGTGGACCAAGGGGAGCAGTTGATGTTGCCTACCTTGACTTTAGCAAAGCTTTTGACACTGTTCCACATAGAAGATTGATAAATAAGCTGGGTAGGCTCGGGTGGGTCAGAAGTTGGTCAACTGGGTGGCAAACTGGTTGACGGGCAGAAAACAGAGAGTGGTGGTAAATGGTATACAGTCAGAAGAGATGCAAGTCACAAGTGGGGTACCTCAGGGGTCAGTCCTGGGGCCAGTCCTCTTCAACATCTTCATTAGTGGCCTTGCAGATGGACTAGAGGGTAAGGCTTGTCTGTTTGCAGATGACACCAAGATCTGCAACAGAGTAGATGATCCAGATGGGGTGGGCAGAATGAGAAGAGATCTGGATAAACTAGCAAAATGGTCAGAAGAGTGGCAACTGGGATTTAATGCAAAGAAGTGCAAGATCATGCACATAGGGAAGAGAAACCTGAAGCCACCTATAGGCTGGGAGGAGTTGCTAGCAGTCACAAAGGAAGAAAGAGACTTGGGCATCATCATCACTGATGACCTGAAATCATCCAAGCAGACCTCTAAAGCAGTAGGTAAGGCTAGGGGTGTTAGGGTGTATTAGTAGGGGTATCACAAGTCGTAAGAGGGAGGTAATAACCTCTTTACAAGACACTGGTTAGGCCCCATCTGGAGTACTGCTCAGTATTGAGGCCACACCTTCACAAGGACATTAACCAAATTGAGGCAGTCCAGAGAAGGAAACCAAAATGGTGCAGGGACTGCATCAGAAGACATATGAAGACAGATTAACAGAGCTCAATATGTATACCCTTGAGCAAAGGAGGGAGAGGTGATATGATCGAGGCATTCAAACACCTTAAGGGCATTAACAAGGTGAAAGAGTCTAACATGTTTAAAAATAAGAAAAATAGCAGGACAAGAGGACACAGCATGCGATTAGAGGGGGCGATTAAGGGGAATGTGAGGAAATTCTTTTCACAGAAAGGGTGGTGGATGCATGGAATGGCTTACCTCAAGAAGTGGTGGCTATGAATACAGTGCAGGGCTTCAAACAGGCATGGGATATGTGAGGGAGCAATACAGATGAGTATGAATAGATAGGCCACTGACAGAGCAAAGGCCGATGGCACATTTATAAGGTAGAAAAGAAATGGGCAGACTGGATGGACCTTGCGGTCCTTATCTGCGATCAACTTCTATGTTTCTACAGAAGGGTCCAAAGTGACTGTGCCATTCATGCTAAGCATCAATGGGGTGGATTTGTCCCCCTTCCCCAGGAGGTTGTGTATTGAGTCCCAGTGAGCTTTACCCTTGCCCCATGTATTAGTTTGTTATTCCATAAAGTAGGAGGCCTTTGCCTGCCTGATCAGCCTAGTACAATGGTTTCTGGCAGCCCTGTATTCCTGCACATGTGCCGGCGACGGAGGCCCTGACCTTGGCCAGCCAGATATCCCTGGCCCTCATGTGTGCAATTACAGAAGACTACCCCAAACTGCTGAGGTCCTCTCTCATGATTCAGTATTCTAAAGCGGGCTAATTTGTCTGCAACTGAATTGAATGCAGTGACAAGGTAGCCCAGGGCCTGGTCAATGTAGGGCATGGTGTCCAAGTAGCTCCAGTAAGTTTGGGTCAGTTGGTGTTTAAATTCCTCTCTGCTCCCTTCCTTAGTACTCTACTATAGGTAGTTCTCAAGGGTGACTTTTTTAGTTTGGTAGACCATGCGAGTATAGCAGAATGGTCGCTTAAGACAAGTGGCAACACTGTGACTTCAGTGAGCCTTTCCGGTGGGTGGTAAGGACCCAGTCAATAAGGGTGCTAGTGGCAGTTTTATAGAACATAGACTTTGATGGCAGACAAGGATTGCTTGGGCCACCCAGTCTGCCCATGTCCTGAGCTTTTGGATAAGCTGCAGATCCTAGTTAACCAACAGCCTACTTCCTCCTACCTCTACTAGAATTGCCTTATGTCTGTCCGATGCATTCTTGAATTCCCACTGTTTTTGACCCACTAACCTCCTTTGGATGGCTGTTCCATGCATCCACCACCATCTTTGTGAAGAATACTTCCTCATGTTGCCCCTGAGCCGTACCCCCCACATCTTCAAATTGTGCCCTTCTTCTTGCACATCTCTTTTCTAAAAGATGCTACCCTATTGGACTTTGTTGATTCCTTGAAGTACTTGAATATTTCTATCATGTCCCCTCCCTCTTTCCTCTAGCCAAGGGTATACATATTAAGCTCCTTTAGTCTCTCTTCATATGGCTTCTGGTGCAGACCCTGCACCATTTGAGTTGTCCACCTCTGAACTGCCTCCATCTTGTCTATGTCCTTGTGGAGATGGGGTCTCCAGAACTGCATGCAGTACTCCAGATGGGGTCTTACCAACTGTCTGTACAGAGGGATGACAACTTCCTGTTTTCTACTGGTGATGCCTCTCCCTATGCATCCCCAGTACCCCCACAACCTCCTTACTGCCTTTCACATTGCTTGCCTACCTTTAGATCATCTGATATGACTACCCTCAGGTCCCTTTCCATTTTGTTGTTGTTAATAGCCCCCCACATTGTGTACTCTTCCCCAGATTTTTGTTTCCTAGGTGCATTATACTAACATACTAATACTAATTGCCAGCAGATTAGGCCTAACGGTCTATCGAGTCTGCTCGAACCTCAGATCCCTAGTTGGGTACCAAGGCCCTCCCCTTGTGTTCCAGAAACCCCTATCATCCATCCTCACCCCCTGGGCCAGGCCATCATCTGATACATCCGCTTTCTGTGTCTGTCCCACCCTCTCTTGAAGCCTCCACTGTGGATCTCTGAACCAGCTGCGCCAGGCAGCACGTCTCCAAGGATCCACCGCCTCTCAGTGAAAAACCTCCTCCTCTTTCCTCCCTCACCCTTCCACCTTCCAACTTCAAACCATGCCCTCTGGTGATACCTCCTGCTTTAGTCTAAAGATTCCTTCTGTGTTTACTCTATTTATTCCCTTGAGGTACTTGAAGACCTCAATCATGTCCCCCTCCTCCTCTCCTCCAATGAAAACAGGCAGAGCTCCTCAAGTCTGTCCTCATATGTCAAATCCCTAGTCCTCGTATCATCTTAGTTGCCCTCCTCTGTACCCTCTCCAGGAGCTGTATGTCCCTCTTCAAGTGTGGTCTCAGTACTGTACACAGTACTTAAGGTGTGGTCTAACCAATCCATTGTACAGTGGCAGAATCACTTCCCTGCTCCTAGAGGTGATCCCTCATGATGCATCCCAACATCCCGCTTGCTTTGCTAGCCACTCTCCTGCACTGCTCTGAGTTATTCATTCATGCATCCACCATGACCCCTAGGTCTTTTTCCCCTGTTGAGGCCTCCAGCCTCCTCCCAGGGTGTACCTGTGTTTAGGGTTTCCCCCAAGATGTAACACCTTGCACTTGGTGATATTGAAATTTAATTTCCATATGTGAGCCCTCCTTTCTATGGTATCCAGGTCCCATTCCAGGGCCAACCTCCCTCTTCCCCTCAACTACTTCTCCCATCTTGGAGTCATCAGCAAAGAGACTCATTTCACACTCTATACCCTCCCTGATGTCTGAAATGTATACATTAAACAGAATTGGACCCAGGACCGAGCCCTGCGGTACCCCACTACCGACCTCTCTAGGGTTCAAGAGCTCCCCACCGACCACTACTCTCAGAGTACATCCAGCTAGCCAGTTTTCAATCCATCTGACCGTCAAAGGCCTACTCCCAACCCTGTCAGTTCCTCCACCAGTCCATTGTGGGGACAGAGTCAAACGCCTTGCTGAAGTCCAAGAATAATACATCCACAGGCTTTCCTGTCCAGTTCTGATGTTACCCATTCAGTAGAACTCCACAAGATTGGTTTGACATGATCTACCTGGCACAAACCCATGTTGCTGACTATCCAGACCTCCCACCTCCTCCAAGTACACCCCAATCATTCCTTTAGTATACTCTCCATTAATTTTCCCACCACCGAGATCAAACTGATGGGTCCATAGTTACCTGGTACTTCCCTCGATCCCCCTTTATGGATTGGCACCACATGTGCCTCTAGCCAATCCCTAGGTACCCTGTCTTAAGCGACCTGTTGAAGAGTTCCACCAGGGATGCAACCAGTATGTCCATCAATTCCCATAGTACTGTTGGATGAATGCCATCCGCCCAGGAGATTTATCTTTCTTTAGGCCCTTAAGGGCTAACCGCACCCTTTGGTGGAGATAGCATCATCCGTCCCTCCACCTTACTGGCCTTTTATCCTTATCCTGATGTGACACCCCTGAGTACCTCTCCTCCCTCCCTCTTGCTCCATTTCTGCTGCTTCCTGATCCCACTCACTACTACTTCTATCCCCATCGTGCCTTGCTTTGTAGGTATCCCACCCCTCCCTAGTGAACATAGAGGCAAAGTACTCATTTAATACCTCTGCCTGGTCCTCGCCTCTTCCACCCATCCTCCTTCTGATCTCAACCTGCCGAGATGGCCCTTAGTTTTCTCCACTCCCCAATGTACCTGAAGAACCCCTTTTCCTCTTCCAATATCCCTGTGCCAGCCGTTGCTCTTTACTGGACTTTGCCCCTGCACTATCTGGGTGACTTTCTAGATGCAAGATGGTACATAGAAACATAGAAGCATAGAATCTGATGGCAGATAAGGACGCTTGGCCCACCTAGTCTGCCCATTTTCCTACCTAACAGATAAGCTGCAAATCCTAGTTAACCAACAGCTTACTTCCTCCTACCCCCACTAGGACTGCCTTATGCCTGTCCCATGCATTCTTGAAGACCCCACTGTTCTTGACTCACAACCTCCTCAGGAGGCTGTTCCATGCATCCACAACCCTCTCAGTGAAAAAATACTTCCTCACATTACCTCTGAGCCATCCCCTCTATCTTCAAATTGTGCCCCTTGTTCTTGCACATCTCTTTTTCTGAAAGATGCTACCCTCTTGGACTTTGTTAATCCCTTGAGGTACTTGAAAGTTTCTATCATGTCCCCTCTCTCCCTCCTTTCCTCAAGGGTATACATATTAAGCTCCTTTAGTCTTTCTTCGTATGTCTTCTGGTGCAGACCCTGCACCATTTTGATTGCCCTCCTCTGGACAGCTTCCACTCTGTTTATGTCTTTGCGAGATGGGGTCTCCAGAACTGCACACAGTACTCCAGATGGGGTCTCACCAACTGTCTGTACAGAGGATAACAACTTCCTGTTTTCTACTATTGATGCCTCTTCCTATGCATCCCAGTATCCCCCTGCCTTCCTTACTGCCTTCTCACATTGCTTGCCCACCTTTAGGTCATCTGATATAATTACCCCAGGTCCCTTTCTATTTTTACTGTTGTCAGTATCTCACCCCCATTGTTACACTTCCCTGGGTTTTGTTTCCCATGTGCATTACCTTGCACTTCTTTGCATTGAATCTGAGCTGCCATACATTTGACCATTCCTCCAACCTTGCCAAGTCCTTCTCATCCTTTCCACTCCATCTTGTGTATCAACCCTGTGGCAGATCTTTGTGTCATCTGAAAAGAGACATACTTTTCCTTCCAGTTCCTCTGCAATGTCACTTATAAAGACATTAAAAGGACCGGTCCCACTACTAAACCCTCGCGGTACCCACTAGTAACCCTCCTTTCTTCACTGTGTATTCCATTTACTACTACCCTTTCGTCCTGTTGTCTAGCGATTTTTTATCAGGCTACCACCTTGGGACCCACTCCAAGGCTGGCTATCTTGTGAATTAATCTTTTGTGTGGGACTGTATCAAATGCCTTGCTAAAATCTAGGTAGGCCATGTCCACAGCCCCTCCCTGGTCTACTACTTTGGTCACCCAGTCAAAGAAATCTATTAGATTCGTCTGACACGACCTTTCCATCGTGAATCCATGCTGCCTTGGGTCCTGTGCCCCACTGGCCTCTAGGTACTCAATAATTCTTTCCTTCAGAAGTGATTCCATAATTTTCCCTACCACTGAGGTCAAACTAACTGGTCTGTAGTTTCCTGCCTCTGTCCTGCTCCCACTTTTGTAAGAGGAATCACATCTGCCCTCCTCCAGTCCTCGGGTACCACCCCATCCTCCCATGATTTGTTAAAGAGAGTAGTCAGCGGTGTCTAGTTCTACCCTTAGTTCTTTTAGAATTCTTGGGTGAATCCCATCAGGCCCCATTGCTTTGTCCACCTTCAATTTTGTCAGTTCTTTCAGAACCCTTTCTTCTGTAAATGGACTGGTATCGACCCCGTCTTGGAGTGTTCTCTTGTTTGGTTTAGGTAACTCCCCTCCTCTTCCTTTGTGAATACTGAGCAGAAATATTCGTTCAGTATCCCTGCTTTTCACTGTCACCCTCTACCCACATTCCCTCCCTTTATTAAGCTTCAGTATCCCTCCTTTGGTCTTTCTTCACTCCCTAATGTACCTATAAAAGGTCTTATCCGCTTTCTTAACAGAATTGGCTATCCTTTCCTCGGTTTGGGCCTTTGCTATTCTGACTGCCTTCCCAGCCTCTTTCTGCTTTAACTGATAAAGTTCTCTGTCCTGCTCCTTCTGTGTTTCCTTATATTTCCTGAATGCTGTCCTTTTCTCCTTAACCTTCCCTGCCACCTCTTTTGAGAACCATAGCGGTTTTTCCTTCATTGTGTTTTATTGATTTGCTTTACACAAAGGCTTGTTGCCTCTGTGATGGCTGTTTTGATCCCCCATTGTTCTTCCACCCTCCTTCTTGCCTGTTTGCTAGTGCTTTTCTGAGGCACTCTCTCATTTTCCCAAAGTCGGCCCTCCTAATGTCCAGTACTCTTGCTTTTGTATGGCTTGATTGTATGGCTGTGTTTTATCGTGAACCACACTGTTTGGTGGTTGCTTGTTCCCAGATGGCTACACACTTCTAAATCTGAGATTCTTTCTCCATCCCCATTTGAGAGTACCAGGTCTAAGATTGCTCCTCCCGAGTGGGTTCCAATACTAGCTGTCTGAGGCATGCCCCTGTAGGGCATCAAGAATGACCTTGCTCTTGGATGTGCCTGCAGCAAAGGTGCTCCAGTTAACATCTGGCATATTCAGGGCCCCATCAACAATATCTCCCCTTTTCTGCCATTCTAAGAAAGCCTTTTCTTTTCCCTATCCCCTCTCTTTGTTTTTATTTGTTATAGGCAGCCTTCTTTTCTTTGACTGCATTGAATCTAAGCTGCCATACTTTTGACCATTCCTCCAACCTTGGTAAGTCCCTTTTCATCCTTTCCACCCCACCTTTGTATCAACCCTGTTGCAGATCTTTGTATCATCTGTAAGAGGGATATTTTTCCTTCAGCCCTCTGCAATGTCACCTATAAAGACATTAATGAGGACCAGTGCCATACTGAACCCTGTGGTACCACGCTAGTAACCCCTTTCCTCGGAATGGACTCCGTTTACTATTACCCTCTGTGTCCTGTTGTCCAGCTAATTTTTACCCAGGCTATTACCCTGGGACTCACTCCTGAGCTGGCTAACTTGTCTATCAATCTTTTGTGTGGGAATGTGTTAAATGCCTTGCTAAAGTCTGGTAGGCCACATCCATAGCCCCTCCCTGGTCTACTACTTTGGTCACTCAGTCAAAGAATTCTATTAGATTCATCTGATGTGACCTTCTCTATGAATCCATGCTGCTTTGGGTCCTGTGCCCCTGACCTCTAGGTACTCAACAATTCTTTTTCTTTCAGAAATGATTCTATAATCTTCCCTACCACTGAGGTCAAACTGATGGGTCTGAAGTTCTCTGCTTCTGCCCTGCTCTCACTTTTGTGGACAGGAATAACATCCACCTTCCTCCAGTCCTCAGGTACCACACAGTCCTCCCATGATTTGTTGTAAAGTAGTCAGTGGTGTCACCACTTCTCCCTTTAGTTCTTTTAGAATTCTGGGGTGAATACCGTCAGGTCCCATTGCTTTGTCCACCTTGAATTTTTGGAGTTCTTTCAGGACCCTTTCATCTGTGAATGGATTAATATTGACCCCCTATCCAGAGTGCTTCTATTGTTTGGTTTAGCTACCTCCCCACTCTTCTTTTGTGAATACCGAGCAAAATATTCATTCAGGATCTCTGCCTTTTCACAGTCACTTTCTGCCCCTCCCTCCCTTTATTAAGCCTCACTCTCCTCCCTTGTTCTTTTTTGCTCCTTAATGTAACTATAAAAGGTTTTATTCCCTTCTTAACTGAGTTGGCTGTCTTTTCCTTTATTTGGTCCTTTGGTATTCTGACTGCCTTCCCTGCTTTCTTCTGCTTTAACTGATACAGTTCCCTGTCCTGCTCATTCTGTGATTCCTTATACTTCCTGAATACTATCTCTTTCTCCACAACCTTCCCCAACACCTCTTTTGAGAACCATAGTGTTTTTCCTTCATTTTGTTTTGTTTATTTGTTTCACACAAGGCTTGTTGCCTCTGTGATGGCCCTTGTATCACTCGGGTAAGGCAGAGGTTGCTTATTTGTTCTTTAAAGAGCTAGTGGAGCCAAAACAGGTGGACAGGAAAATAATACACATTTTAAAGTAGTCAGTTGCAATTTTTTATTCCTGAAATATTTTCTTTCCCTTTTGCCCATTAGAAAGTCCTCTGTGTGATAATATTGTGTAGGATGTTTGGATCAACTCTTAGCCTGGAAGCTGACATATCCATCTCTATGTCCCCATACCATCGTCAGCATTGAGGCTCACTGACGGTGACATTACAGATGACTGACTTGGCAGCTACTAAATGGCTGTTCTTAAGCAGCAGTGATGTCACAGTCAGTGAGGTCACAATGCTGATGATGTAGTGGGGACATAGAAATAGATATGTCAGCTGCCAGGCAGAGACCTGTCCTACACATCACACCTACTAACATCAGGCAAACAATGTTCTAATTAAACATAGGGGAAAGAAAAAGTACCTCAGATATAAAAGATAATGGTTGATTGCTTTTAAAACTACTACTAGTTTTAGGCAGTACACTAGCTCTTTAATAGTCATGCTTGATTTGCAGTCAGTCAATGTTGAAATCTCTCCTACCAGCAGGGTCTCGTGACCCTGGCTGGCTTGTTTATAGAGGCCCATGAATGTATCTATTCTGGAGAATTGATTGCCTGGGATATACAGTATACTGGTATAATTATCAGGTGTTTTCCCATTACCTACAATTAGGTGCACTGTGAGGCATTCACAGTCTGTATTAGCATTATTGAGTGTGATCTCTTGCCCATGAATCGTGTTGCACACATATACGAGGTAGCCTCCCCTCTCTTACCTATATGGTCTTGCCTGAAAAGATTATACCCATGGTTATATTTCATCAAGTACACACTGATTGCCTCTTCATAACAGATCAAATCTTTCCATTCTCTAACTTTCTGTCCACATAGGCAAACCATTTATACAAATATTTGATTTAACTTACTATGTTGATTTTATGTGAAAAAGCATATATTGGAGGTAAACAGGATGATGGTAACATATTATAGAGGCAGGATTATAATTAGACAATGTTTAGACCCTTCTCAGTAATTACCACAATTGGGGACATACTGCAAATAATACTACTAATTATAAAGTACGATCACAAATACTAATAGGAACCATAGAGCTTTAGTGCTTATTGGATTCAGTTTTCTATAAAACAATTTATGCTGCATTGGCAGGATTCAAATCTCATAAGATTCAAATTTGAAATTCATGGCATTCTATTCTTTATTTTTACAGATCTAGAAGAAAAACATGGGCTCAATTTTCAAAGATTTGAGAATGCTACAAGCCCCTGGTGCACCGATCATTTGGTGTGCGGGGCTTATAGCACCCTCCAGCCAGCGTTCAAGTTTTCAATCCCAAGCACCAAATGCCTCCAATTAGACCAGCATTTCTCTGGTCTAACTTGTGCTCATTGGGGACCCTTTGTATGAGGATTGCAAGACTTCTTTGGCGCAAGCTGCTGTAAACTGAGGAACCTGTCACAGCTGCACCCAATGTACTAAAACTGGGTGCAGCTGTGTCAAAGTTGTGCAGCTTCCCCAAAAATGGGTTTGATGCAGGGATGATGCAAGCCTTGCGTCACCCTTTGAAAATTGAGCCCGTGTCTTAGGCCCTTATATTTCATACATTCCACTGCATTTTCTGCTCAGAATGCATAACTCTGCTTACAGTATAACAATATAATTAATTTTTTGGTAATGAATTATGATGTCATAGATGAGGATTATGACTTTGGGGCATGAATAAGCACTGGAAACAGATAAAGCCAAAGTAGGAAAATAATAGTTTAGTTAAAAATGGTTGTAATATCTAAATGTGTGTAAAACTTTGTGTGAGTTTTATGAATGCAAACTGAATATTTTGTTGGAATCAGAAAAATCTCCTTAAAAAGTTAAATCACTGTGTAATACAATACTAGATTCACGCTATTCCAAACAGGACCTTTACAGGGTAGTTGTGATTATCACTTTAAAATACTATTCTGTTTACAGGTACCAAAAACATCGTACTGTAAATTATTTTGTCTAAGAGAAAAGGTTATCAGAAACATTAGAGTTTCATATCAGACTAAAAATCCTCATTTAGCTTATTTATTTAAAAGATTATTGACAATGAGTTAAAAATCTTTTAGAAAATCAAAATTTAAGCATTTAATATGAATCAGACTTTTGTGCAATACATGCACATCTTCTCCACTAATGAAGGTGACAGCAAATACCCAGCTGGTCATGGACAGAGGCCTCCTGGTCAGGCCATATTTGTTGATTTGCCAACGCATTTGATACTTCGGATCACACTATCCTGTTAAGAAAACTAGAACAGATTGGCCCCTACCTGGAGACACTGTACTGGTTTGGTGACGATCTATTAGGGAGGAGGCAGATGATAGCTTGTGGTGATTTCAGATTACAGTTCAATTACATTAAACTAGGTATCCCACAGTGATCTGTGTTAGGGCTGATCATGTTCAACTTGTACACAAATGATGTCAGACCTCTTATGATGTAGGTCTGATAACATTTGTATGCTGATAACACAGTTCTGTATGTAGATGGCAAATGAGCGGTAGAGATTCAGTCCAGACTGAAAAATAACTTTGAAATATTACAGGATGATTTTAATGAGCATAGATTGGTATTAAATGATAAAATGTCAAAGTTATGCTTCAGATAATAAACAAAGTATACAAAACAAGCTTTAATAATAATAACTAATAAGCATTTGTCAATGCCGAATGTTGTCTTGCTGCCATTGGCAGTGCAGGAGTTAGAGAGATGCTGCATAGAGCTCTATAGGAGTGGCAGTCAAGTACTGAACTGATGCCAACCCATCCCCACCTACAGAGAGTGAGAGGCATTAGGGTGTCCCTGTGGGTGTTTGGTAGTGCATTGTGGGAAAACATGCTGGGCAGGATGTGAAAAATGACAGCTGCACAGTCCATAAGGAGGTGTAATTAAATGGCAGTGCTGAAAATGTGGCATACAAATATACGAGTTCTTGAGTTGCAAGGTGCGTGGCAAATATGCAGAAGCACGCTTACAGCACTGGCAATTTGTGGGCGTTCGCACCAAATTTTCAACATAGGCATTTTAGCACCTCTGCTCATGTACAGTGTCACTGACATTTCCTCAAAGTGTCCCAGAAGTGATTTCGCTGGCGACCACGCTATTCTGCGCGAATGCGGAAACACACATTTTAGACAGGATCTGTAGTGACAGCTGTACTGTTCATCAAGAGGTGTGTAAAATGGCAATGGTGAAAATCCAGAGTGAAAATATCACAAATGCATGATGATGCGAGCATGCATGCAATCTGCCAATCTGCGCTCGTAACACAGTCATTTTATGGAGTATCAGCTCCAAATTTTCAGCATAGGCATTCTAGGAGCTCTGCTCATGAACTGTGTCACTGTCATTTTCATAATCTGGCCCAAACACTGATTTCCCACAGCGACTGTGCAATTGTGCTGGAAGTGCGGAAACACATTCGGGCAGGATGTGGGAAATGACAGCTGTACTGTTCACAAGGAGGTGCAGAAAAATGCCAATGCTGAAAATACAGAATTAAAATATTAAGTCTTGTGATTATGAGCCTGCATAGCAACTCTGTGTCTAGCTCATAAAACAGGCATTTCTTGGATTTTTCCACAAAATTGGAACATTGGCTTTTGAGAGGCCACCTCATGAACACTGGCACTGTCATTTTACATGGGTCCTGAAAGGTGATTTCACGCAGTGACTGCAAAATCACCTTCCGAGGCCGATTAACGCCATGACAGTGACAGAAACTCATGAACAGGGGCCCCAAAACCCCATGTTGAAAATTTGGTGCCAAAATTCAAGAAATGCCTGAGATATGCAAACAAAGTTGAAAAAAATAATTCACTGCATTATACAGCTTACTGGCATTTCTTCAGTTATGATCGGCTTTGAAGAGTGCAGAGCGTGTTCCCAGTCCAGGAAAGATCGTCATGCCAGAGTCAGAGGTAAATATAGGGTGAGGTGGGTGAGGGAGGTGAGGGGAGGCAGGGTGCGGTGGGGTGTGGGGTGGGGGAGGGGCATGTAGACTACAAGGGATGATTTTCGTTTTCCAGGTGTAGAAAAAAAAAGCAAAACTATTGCAGGACAGTTTTGTATTACAGGACACTTTTTTTTATTTTTTATTTCTTTTTTTAGTTGTTTAACCAGGTATAGCACATTAAGCTGAAAACTTTTTACAGGAGTGACCTGGGAGCACAAGGAGGTTAAGTGACTTGCTCAGGGTCACACAGTATGCAAGTGGAAGCTGTGAGATTCAAACCCAGGTCTTGTCTGCTATTTGTCACCAGATTTGCAGCTCAGAGCCTTAGACTACTGTGCTATACTGCCTCCTCATTCATCTTGCGCGCTGGGTGGGCTCCCAGCGTGCCATCTATGTGGGTTTGTGGGGGGTGTCAGTAACCGACAGAGTTGGGTACCCTCGTTGGCACACAACACGGGGGGGTAATGGCCGTGGGGATTGGGCACCCTCCGGCAAACAAAGAAAGGGGAACGCGAGCTGAGGGGGGGATTGGGCACCCTTCCGCATTCTCACGCAGTTAGTGATGCCGACGTGGGAGGGACCCTGTCGGCGTGCAAAGAAAGTGGGGCGCTGAGCTGAGAGGGATTGGGCACCCGGCATTCCACATTTGCAGAGGGGGGGCGCCGACGGGAGTGGGCTCCTCTGCTAGGCACACAAACATGGAGGGGTTGCTGACAGGGGGATTGGGCACCCTCATGTCAGAAACGTGAGCGGCAGCCGGCTCGCCAACCATGATCAGAATGACGGCAAGCACGGCAAGCAAAGGACTGCTGCGTATGATGATTGCAGTGGACCTTTGCTTTGATGTGCCGCCCATTATGAATGCTGGTGTGGCTGTGGCATGCAGGCTGATTGAGGAATGAGGGACGCCTACTGAAGTGTGCTCTGTATTTGCCCAAGAGCAGCATACTTCCCAAGACCTGCACTGTCACAAGATGTTGTATGCATGTACCAACATAAAATGACTGCACACTGAAGCAAGTAGGCTTGTATAAATACTTGTGTGTGTCTGATTGGACTCCTAGTGTAAATGCAATGTGCACATAGAATGTCTAACAAAGAAACTAAACATAAGACCAAGGGTACTACTCAGGCATAGGAAGTGTATTCCTATGGGCCAGAAAACAGATTGCTAACACAATGGTGATCTCTCTCCTTGATTTTGGAGACTTGGCATATGGGGGTATCCAGGTAAGAATTGTACAAACTGGATGTAATATACAACATATTTGCTCAGTTCATCCTGATAGCCACAGAGTAACTCACCATTACTCCCTTTATTGATCCTTGGGTTGAATAGGCATACCCGAGGATAGAAGCTACACATTCTACATTTGATTTACCAATGTTTTCTCAAAACACCACATTACTTACTAAACTTGTTTCAGACAAGAACAGTAGAAAGCAGTCTGTAGACTTCTGATGATATAGAATTATAATTACAGTTTTGAAAACAGGAAGTTCAACCCTCTATTTCCAGGGCCCAAGAATCTGGAATGATTTGCCTCACTCTTTAAAAACTATATTAAATAGAAAAGTTTCATGGCATTCTGTAAAATCATGGTTTATGCATTATGCCTTTTACCAAAGTGATGTTGTAATCCTATGGAAAATGGCTGTGATGCCTAAAATTGTATATAATTGTGTTTTATTTAAATCCCACTGATGTTCTTTGGAAATTTAAATCTGGAGTTACTATCGAAGAAAACTTTTATAGTTTTGAATACTAGTTATAGTTGTCATGGGAATGTTTTAGTGCAGTACTGTATGTATACAGTGTATAGTGAGGTTTGTTCTGCATGGATTCCATGCCAGCTGAAACATTGCTGTACTGCAGTTCAGAGGTCATGGAATGCAGCTGTACCCTCTTGTGGTACAACAAGGGTCCAGCTAATTGGTAATCCTCATGGCAGCTGATGTTTTCACAGCAATCATTTCAAGTTCTGAACTGAAACGGACAATACTTTTGCTGCTGCAGTGGAGTGCTGTAAAAACACTCTCATTTAGAAAAGCGAAACAAAACTATATAGTATAAAAATATTGATTGAGCAGCCACAAGCCAAACAACCAGTGCTACCACCTCAGGCTTCTGATTACATCAGACCTCTCGAGCTTCACTTCATTGTTGAGGTCTGATCTCATCAGAACACCCCTGTGGCAGACAGGCTGGTTGTGCATGGTTGTCCAATCAATATTCTATAAATTGTGCAACTTGTTCATTTTGTACTACACTTGACTATAAGTGCCTTGATCACATAGTCTGTATTACTCATAATACAGTGGGGTCTAAAATTCAGTTTCCTGACTGGTCAGCTGCTACTTTATGCCATGGGGTAATTTTTGCATAATCACTGCATAAAGTACCAGCCGACCACACGTTAAAAATAAATAAATAAAATCATTCCATGCGGATTGCTTAGCGTTTCAACACACTCTACGTAAGCCACCATTTTTTCTCTTGCTAACTGGTCGTTCTGCAAATAAAAAGTTGTTAGTGAAAACAATATCAAATGCTATGTTTCAAAGACACAGTACCAGGAAGTCAGTCAGTGAAAGCTAAACTGACTGGAAAATGACTGATTGCTAAATTACCTCAAGCTCAAGGATCCGTCACTCATCTCGTTACATTTCTTTTGGTATTTACAGTCTCTATGGTGATAGCCTAAATGCATTTTGTGCTACTTGTTAATAGGAACTATGTTATGCTGCATATTGACATTTCTCTGTTTTAAGCATAAAGTAAAATTTAATGTTTTGATTCAGACTTTTGCTGCAGTTCTTTTTACTAATTGCATAATAGGAATAATTTATGATTTGGCGTGGGTTGGCTAGGATTTACTCAGGGCTGGTGTCGGTCACTTGGGCTGCACCTCATGACTGAACCACGCCAACCCCGGTAAATCCAGCCCAACCCACACCCATCATGGATTATTCCTTAAATGTATTTTGATTTTAGACAGCAAAAATTACCCTGTGTCACACACAGAAAGAGCTGGAAATTAAACCAACCAATCATGATAAATTTCAAAAATAATTGTTTTATTAAACAAAGTGACAGACTATCCAAGCATAAATTTGGTGCAGGCTATAGCTAGAGAGACGTGAAATTCTTTTTATTTTTATAATTTTATTTTCTGAATTTCTTGTTATTTCTTTTTATTCATTGAAAATGTTGTTTTATTTCTTGCTATCACATTTACATTCATAAACTACCTCAAAATGACCTTATACACTAGAGATCATACTCCTAGGATACCACATTGTATTATTTAGGATTATACTATAGTCTTGAAAGGTTTTGTGAATTAAACAGTTCCATTGGTTCCTTGTGGACCATCTCTGTTAACAACAGAGCCTAATCAACATCTGCTGCAATCATTTATTTAGTTTTAGCCACCCAAAAGCAACTTTTTCACTTTATTCTTGTATTTGTTTTCATTTTATTCTTTTATACCTTGAATTTCTTATTTCTTTTTATACCTTGAATTTCTTATTATACCTTGAATTTCCTGTTATTTATTTAAAAAAACATAGGTCTCTAGCTATATTGCTGACCACACTCATAATTTTACTGAGCTAATACTCTAACTGAGTGTATGGAATGGTGGACTCCATTGTAAATGAGCCTTGGCTCAACTGAGCAATCCTTTCTTGATTGCAAGAATAAATTATTTACTACTGTACTACTATTACTATTTCTAACACAACCACCAATTCTACTACTAGTACTTAATTTGCAGTTTTGGCCAGGAAAGGCAAATTGAGCTTAAACTTATTTTCAGGTGCAACCAATGAGCACAAGGAGATTATGTGTCTTATTCAGAGTCACACAGCATGCATGTGGTGGTTGTAGGATTCAAACACAGGTCTAAACACAAGTCTGCTGGGCCACCTGATTCACAGCTTTGTAATGCTCCATCCCATAGGCTAGGTTATGACAATACATAGCACAGCACTTCATTAGTTGCACATTGATATATGCAATAAATATTGAATTTCAAGAAAGCCATCATTTAGAAAAGTTAAGGCAGTTTTTGTGCCTACCATGTGCTTGTGTGCCAATCACCCACCTATTCAACATGTCACTCTCCCAGGGTAGCCTCCCTCAATGGAAATTATCCCATGTCATCCCTCTATTAAAAGCAGGTGATCCCTCGATCTAAATAATTACAGACCGATCTCCTCCTCCCATCCTGTCTCAATTAATAGGAAAATAGTGTGTGGCCAGCTAGGGGTATACTTAGAATCCAGAAGCCTATTAAACTCAATTCAGTCTGGATTCAGAGCAAAGCACAGCACCATAACAGCTGTAGTTAAGGTGACCAATGATTGGCTCCTAGACCTTGACAACAAGAAGCATGTCTGTGCCATTTTTGGATCTTAGTAAGGCATTCGACACAGTCGATCACAGCCTGCTTCTTTCCTCCCTAAGCACCTTAGGCCTGGACCATAAATCTATGTACTGGTTTGCAGACTACCTCGGAGAATGGAAACAGCTGGTTAAAGCTGAAGGTGATCTTTCTCCATTAAAACCTATGCTGAGGGGCGTGCCCCAGGGCTCTATCCTTGGTCCCCTCCTCTTTGCAGTCTACATTAACAACATCAATGACCCCATCAAAAAGCCAACATCCACTTATTCGCTGATTACACTGTACTGTACTTGAGTCATCCCATGCCGGAAGCAGCCTGTGAAGACCTCCAAGCTGAATTTAACTCAATGCAAAAGACAAAAGCCATGCTCTTCTCCCCTCCTTGCATGCGGCAGTTCCTGCTGGCTGGGGCTATCCCACAAATTACCACTGTTCTTGGAGAAACACTGAGTATGTAGCTCAATTCAAATATCTAGGAGTTTGGCTTGATCATAAACTTTCCTTCACGACCATCTCAAAGAACTACAGAAGAAACTAAGGCAAAGATTAGGACTATTCTACAGAATTAACCACCTGCTCACAAAGGAGGCCAGGAGTTAACTGGTTCAAGCTACCTTCCTATCTTTAATAGATTATGGGACCTGTTCTACAGCCACTGCACGCCTCTACACTGGCTAAGTTGGACACCCTCTACCACAGAGCTATCAGGTTAATTACTGGCCTTCCACTTTCCACACACCACTGCTCCCTGTACTTATCGTTAGGCTGGACTTCTCTTCACTATAGAAGGAATAGTAACACTGCCCTATGGGCCTTCAGAGCGAGTGACCAACAAGCTCCCTCATATGTCTCAGATTGTATTCTCTGGAGTGTGTTATGGTGCCTAAGGAGCTATTCCTAATTGACCTCCAAGTTCCAAGGGTCAAAACTCATTTCGCAAAGCTACTCTAAGCTTCTCTTTACCCACATTGTGGAACAGTTTACAAAGGAACTTGAAGCTGAGCTCCTCTGTTAGCCTGAATTCCTTCAAGGCACTCTACAATCGCTACATGAAAGCACCTTGCAAATGTTTTCCTCACCGCTAGCCCACTAATTCCAACTCCCCTTTCCATCCTGGCGCTCGCCATGTTTCTACCCTGGTTCTCACTCTTTCCTATTAACTCTTCCTGCTGCACCCACCTTCCCTGTCTGTTCCAGCCTGGCTAAAGTCCCATCCCATCCATAGTAGTGTCCCAATTATCTACCCCATCTCCGCCATCATAATAAACAAGTACATGACAGCCATCATCACTTTCTGTGGTTTTAGCGCAATTTTCCCCAGTCATCGGTAATATATCTCTCCTCTTCTTTACCTCTCTTACCTGCCACCCCATACATGGCCTCATTCCCCTATATGTGTAGTTGCCAGCTGCCTCACTCAGAAGATCTCTGCTTATAATCCCTGTATGCCTATGGTTGATTGTACATCTGCTGACTTCTTCAATCGTAAAATAATGCTGTTTTTTATTTATTTCAACCTTGTACTGTACTGTATACACTATATATACTTTTCCTTCCTTGTATATTATTGCTTTTGTATACCTGCTTCTGTACTGTACTTTGATGTATTCATGACCAGGTCCACCTTGCAAATGAGCCTTGCTCAATGGTGCCTGCCTGGATAAATAAAGATTTTGATTTGATTTGATTTGATTTCAGATGGCAGTGGGTCACGTGACAGCATAGAATAATATAGAGTTTTAAGTTTAGTTTATTTGTTCAGCCTAAGCTTTTACAAAGTGGAATAATATATAGAAAATACAGTTCAGAGACATGTGATTAAAACTTGAACACATCAAAATTAATAGTTAATCCCACCAAAGGCTTGATTGAAAAGATATGCATTCAGGTCAGTTTTAAGCATTCCAGTGTTGATGTTGATCGTAGTGGCCAAGGGCTGCTACATCAAATGGTCTATTTCAACATTTTTCAATAACTAACTAAATAAATAAATGATAATTTTGAGGTCAGTCTTAATGTAACTATAATCCCAAACTGGGGTACTGTGTATGAGGTTAGAGAGCATGAAAGTAGTTAAAGGGAATATAAATAAGCATTTTTGCAATAACTTACTTACTGTGCAGCCACCCTGGTCCCCAATGTACCGTTTCACAACAAGAGTGAAAAACAAAGTGTTAAAATGGCATGATATTTTGTTTTAAAACTGCAGTTCCAGGAAGTGAGCTGTATGCATTTTTGAATCCCAGTGCCTGTGTTCACACAAGAGAACAAAAGCTGATGATGTCACTCTAGCAAGCTGTCTCTGTATCATTTTAGAACATTATGTTGTGTTCCATTGCATTCCTGTAATTTGGTAATAAAATGTGTTGTAAAAGAAAACTCAATGTGTATTTTTGTCTTTCTGGTCTGCAGCAGGCAAATATTCTGTGACTGTCTATTCAAAGTTAATAACAGAGGAGCTCTATATTACTATATCACTTATTTTTTTTGCTTGTGGAATTAGAACTGAGGAAGCCTCTTCTGTAAAGTGAGAAACTGGCATGCCTTAAAGCGCAATGGCAAATATCATATTGTAAATCTTAACTTTCCCAGCAGTATTCTACAGCAGTGTAATAAATGGATTATTTTAATAATAAGAAATGTGTCTACTCTTGTTTATTTTTTGTTCTGTCTGATAACAAATTGGACTTCATTGTGAGTCAGTGTGGAACACTTGAATTACTTTTGGTAAACAAAACTGTTAAAATTAATATAATTTCAGAATGGTTACTGTCAAAAACAGTTGTTCATATATTAAGCTGTCTTCTGCTCATTTTTTGGGCATTCAAAGTATTTTGGTTTTTGTTTGGGGAGTGTTTGTCCTTCTAAACTACTGTATATGTGTGTAAGTCATAGTTCTTGCTACTGTGACAACTCATTTTAAATTGATTATTTTATCTAATGCTATAAAATAAGCATTTGTCAATGTTGTCTTGCTGGCATTGGCATTGGTAGTGCAGGAGTTAGAGATGTATAATAGGAATGGCAGTGAAGTATGGAACTGATGACAATTCCACCCACCCTGCAGAAACTGACAGGCATTGAGTGTGCCTTTTGGTTGCCAGCCATAACCCTCATGCTATTTCACCTCACCCTACTCTGCAGACACCAAGTGCCTTGGGGTCCATGGACCTACACTCCATTCCATAAGGAAATACATTGAGATGGGTGCAGCACAAGACAATGGGGTGAACTTTGGGACCGAAGAGTCCAAGGCATGCCTTGATGCCTGTAACTGGCTGCAGGGTGGGATGGGGTGGAATAGCATGAGCATTACAGCCAACAATCCAAAGTCACACCCCTGATTCCTGTCAGTCTCTACAGGGTAGGACATTATGGTTAGAAACCCTTACACCCAGGGCATTTGTTGGTATTTGCACTCCAAATTTTAACATGGGCTTTTTGTGACCCCACCTGATGAAAGCATTTGGGATCCCTGCTCATGAACAGTAGCACTGTGATTTGTTAATCTGTCCCAAATGTTGATTTTCCACAGCGACTCTGCCATTCTGCGCCAGATGTGTGTAAACATATTTTGGGCAGGATGTGAAAAATGACAGCTGTATCATTCATAAGGAGGTGTGAAGAAATGGCAATGGTGAAAATCTGAGTCAAAATATAAAAATTCATGAGTTCGAGCATTGCGTTGAAACTGTGCAACTACACGCTCATAACACAGTCATTTTGTGGAATTGTTTCACCAAATTTTCAACATAGGCATTTTGAGACTGCTTCTCATGAACAGTGTCACTGTGATTCCTTAATCTATCCTGAACATTGATTTCCCACAGCAACCGCGTCATTATGCTAGATGTGCAAAAACACATTTGGGCAGAATATGAAAAATGACAGCTGTACTCAGTGGCAGTTCTACACCAGGGCCCGTCAGGGCATGTCCTGGTAAAATGCTGTGCTCACAAGGGGAACAATTTGAAGATGGGGGGCAGCTCAGAGGTACTTTAAGGAAGTATTTTTCATAGAGAGGGTTGTGGATGCATTGAGCGGCCTTCCGGAGGAGTTGTGGAGTCAAAAACAGTGGTGGAATTCAAGCATGCATGGGACAGTCATAAAGCAATTCTAGGGGTGGGGGTAGGAAGAAGTAGGCTGCTGGTTAACTAGGATCTGCAGCTTATCCATTGGAGGTGCGGAAATGGGCAGACTGGGTGGGCCAAGCGGTCCTTATCTGCCGTCAAATTCTATGTTTTATATGCTGCTGAACTTCCCCATAGTAACAATATATCAGTGCCCTGGCTGTTGTTTGTTGTGCCCCAGCTGTGCCCTGGTAACCATTTGTGGCTAGAGCCGCTACTGGCTGTACTGTTCATAAGGAGGTGTGAAAAAATGAACCAAGCTAATACATTTCTAACTACTACATAATAATTGTGTCAGCTGGTGCATCAAAACTTGATGATCAGCTGAAAGACTGAAAATAACCAAGATGGTCTGCTCCTTCTATCCCTAGCTATGGGAAAATAGTTAGACACACTGTCAAGGACTATCTTTGTGCTGTGTTGAGATTGGAAGCAGGCTTGCAATGGCTCATAGTTTTCATGCTTTCCTGTTGGGCTTTGACCTGAAGTGCCACTACCCTTTCCTCCACCTTACCCAATAATTATTTATTTTTTACTGAGTGAGTACACAGATCCCAAGGACCATTTTCAGGCATGACCTGGGCCAATCAGATGGAACCTCCATTACAAAACACAGTTACATTACAATCACAGTGGAGAAGGAGTAACATCAGGTATACAGTACAGTAATGGCAATACAGTGGCAATATAGTGTACATACATAGGAAAAGTGGCCAAAGACTCCATGGCCTTTGGCCATGCATAACGCCGACATCCAGAATTAAGTGCATACTGTATATATGCTATTGAACTAGCCATATGCTATAGGTGATGCATACCATCATGTGGTATGGCATTTACATAAGGGCATTCCTAACATAGCTTCCGGGGTTCTGTTTGAATGTGTGGGGTAAGACCAGTGCCTGCAATTTGTTAGTAAGGAGTTCCAATACTTTGGTGCTGCATATGAAAGCTCTCCTTTCCAGCTTGGTAAAGGGCATTTCAACAGCCTGCAGGTGGAGGACCTCAGTTCTTGCCTGTTACTTTTTAATATCAGCAACCCTGACAGAGGTGATCCAGTCCCTTCCTGTAAGGCTTTAGCTATGAATGATCCAAGCATGAGGTCTCTTTGATTGGCAGGGGAGCCATCCTAAGGATTGATGGAGATGGCAGTGGTGAGTCCAGAAAGGGGCTTAGTGATGAATCTGCAAATATTATTATAGGCTGTGTTCAAGTGACTTAGAAACATAGAAATATAGAAACATAGAATTTGACGGCAGATAAGGACCGCTTGGCCCACCTAGTCTGCCCATTTTCCTACCTAACAGATAAGCTGCAGATCCTAGTTAACCAACAGCTTGCTCCTCCTACCCCCCACTAGGACTGCCTTATGTCTGCCCCATGCATTCTTGAATCCCCCACTGTTCTTGACTCCATGACTGCCTCAGGGAGGCTGTTCCAGGCATCCACAACCCTCTCTATGAAAAAATACTTCCTCACATTACCTCTGATCTGTCCTTGTGCTTGCACATCTCTTTTCTGAAAGATGCTACCCTCTTGGACTTTGTTGATTCCCTTGAGATACTTGAAAGTTTCTATCATGTCCCTCTCTCCTTCTTTTCTCAAGGGTATACATATTAAGCTCCTTTAGTCTTTCTTCATATGTCTTCTGGCGCAGACACTGCACCATTTTGTTACCTCCTCTGGACAGCCTCCACTCTGTCTATGTCTTTGCAGAGCTAGGGTCTCCAGAACTGCACACAGTACTCCCTATGGGGTCTCACCAACTGTCTGTACAGAGGGATAACAACGTCCTGTTTTCTACTGTTGATGTCTCTCCCAATGCATCCCAGTATCCCCAGCCTTACTTAATGCCTTCTCACATTGCTTGCCCACCTTTAGGTTATCTGATATAATTACCCCCAGGTCCCTTTCCATTTTTACTGTTGTCAGTATCTCACCCCATTGTGTACTCTTCCCTGGGTTTTGTTTCCCAGGTGCATTACCTTGCACTTATTTGCATTGAATTTGAGCTGCCATACATTTGACCATTCCTCCAACCCTTGCCAATTCCTTTCTCATCCTTTCCACTCTATCTTGTGTATCATCCCTGTTGCAGATCTTTGTGTCATCTGCAAAGAGAAGTACTTTTCCTTCCAGTTCCTCTGCAATGTCACTTATAAAGACATTAAAAGGACCGGTCCTAGTACTGAACCCTACGGTACCCGCTAGTAACAAATCCTTTCTTCACTGTGGACTCCGTTTACTACTACCCTTTGAATCCTGATGTCTAGCCAGTTCTTAATCCAGTCTACCATCTTGGGACCCACTCCAAGGCTGACTAACTTGTGTATTAATATTTTGTGTGGGACTGTATCAAATGCCTTGCTAAAATCTAGTAGTGAAGAGATGCAAGGACAATTACTGGGGAGCAGTATTCAAGAATTAAAGGTTGGAGATGGGGCAATTATTCATTGGGCAGCAGGATGTAAAGTTACACTCTTGAAGAAGAAATGTTTAGGTGTTTATTTATTTGAAAGTTTTACCAGGAAGGCATGTTGAGCGGTGCAACGCTCAATTACAGATATGTCCTGGGGTAGGGGTAGGGAAAACAGCAAGTACTATCACAGGATATACAGACAAATTGCAATACAGAGGTTACAGGAATACAGACAATTTGCAATACAGAGATCATTCTAGGGTCAGACATTGTGCAGTTATAATACATGGGAATACTTAGTATTGTATGCATTGCATGGAGTCTAAGTGCAGCAGCAAGAAATAATCTTTATACGTAGGAACTCCTAAATAATAAAGCAAATGTTCTTTTGCAGATTGTACTAGGGGTTCTATTGTGTAAACAAAAGTGATGGCTGTAAAGAATTTGGCAGGTCATGATCATGGGTAGGGGGATATACATCCCATGTAGTTTAGTCATAATCGTTCCTGAGAGCCTGCACCTCTGCTTTAGGACATCTGATTCTAGTTTTCTCATCATGACAGAGAGAATTGTATGGATTTATCTGCTAGTTAAACATAGAAGACTGCTATTTTTAATTTACAACCATGTGTAATTACAGTCATTGGTATACAATATACAGACTGACAATCACAATGTCAGCAATTGTTCTTCTAATTCATATCTTGCTTTGTTCATTGCTTTGGACATAGCAGTTCACAAGATGCATGGCATGGTGCCATGCTCAAGTGTCCATGGAATGGCACTACTGCCAAAGTTTTCCCTCATCCTTAACTCTCTGTCTTTTGGCCACTTGTGAGCTATGCTATTGTACATTGTATTTACTTTATATGACTTTACCACAAAAACATGTCAGGACAGTGCAATGAGAAACCTACTCCTAAAATTGTTTTTAGTTTTGAAAAGCAATATTTATCATGGGTTTTATTTGCTTTTCCTCAAAATCTTTGTGTGTGTGTGTGTGTGTGTGTGTGTGTGTGTGTGTGTGTGTTTCTTGTGTATTTTGGGGCATGAAATAAATGCTTCCCAAATAGAAATCTGCCAGCACTGTGGACCCTGTTTGGTGCTTATTCATTTTACAGGCACAGAAGTATGACTTTGTTGATTCTTAGGTCCTGATACACAATTGTAGTCAGAGTAGCAGTCTTTGGGGTCCACAGAGGTGCTATCATCCCCAAAACAGCTATACACAGAGCTCCAACTTCGTCAAGAAGGAGAAGTATCTGGTGGCTAAATGGCAGTGCAAATAAGTGCTGTTGCATGCTTTTGGTCATAGACAGCATTTGTGAATGTAACCACTGAAAGTGTGGCACACAGACATTTGGACGTAGCAGTTCACAAGATGCATGACATGGTGCCATGCTCCAGTGTCCATGGAATGGCACTACTGCCAAAGTTGTTCCCCATCCTCAACTCTCTGTGTTTTGGCCACTTGTGAGCTATGCTGTTGTACACTGTATTTATCCTCAACAGTCATCCTGGTGGCCCTCCCCAACAGATCCTCCCTCTGGTGATATCTCTTGTGTCCATTGAAACTCTTCTCTTTAGCCCTGTTCCTGCTCTGTTAAAATAGACTTGGTACCTTCCTGATCTCTGTCCCACATCACCACTTCTCAATCCAGTGGTGAAATCTAAATCCTGTCACACACTTGTGGCAATCCTGTGGAACTTTCAGGAGTTTTACAGTGGTGCTGCACTGCAGTATGTGGCAGCAGATTTTGGGCTGGGAAACAACTGTGCATAGCACAGCACATTAACAATGTATATGCAGGAAAAGCCTTGTGACCTCTTTCGGAAGAGCACAAAGAGGTGTGATGTAGAACTGTGCAACAAAGTGGTGCTTGTGTCCACTTTGCAGTACAGATTGTGACTATGCATGGTACCCAGTTCTGTTAGATATAATATGTGTCAGTCTTTAATGTAATTTATTAACATGTATTCCTGATGACAAGGGTTGGCAAAGCCCTGGCATAATAGGCAAAACAAGTTTATATTTGGGTGCCCTGTTTCAGAGGCTCAGGATGCCATACAGAGATAAAATCACAAAAATCAGCACAACAAATAAAACTAAAAACAAATAAATAACTAAACCTATCCATCAATCGATCGATCAATCAATCAGTCAAGCTTTATAAACCATCAGCAAGTATAAAGTTGCTGCACCAAAATCAAGATGGCAGAACACTCATATGGATAATGTGAAAAATGTTTATTTGCACACAAAGCATGAAGCATGGGACGCGCTTTTGAGCTAATAAACATTTTCACTATCCATATGTGTTCTGCCATCTTGATTTTGTGTAACAACTAGTGCCAGACTTTCCTGGTTTGCTGTTCATGTGTCATAGTCTGTGGCATGTGTATTCACGGTGAGCAATTCTGTTTTGTCTTGCCTTGTTTATGAACAAAGCCTATCTTGAAGCTGTATGGCCACTAAATGAGCAGCTAGTGCAGATGTCCCAGCATGAAAGTGATGTGGTCCCTAAGAGATGTGCCCAGGATCAATCAGTTGTGTGCTGGAACAGCTGCAGACAATGTGTCAGACTCTGAATAACCCTAGATAGATAGTGTTACAGTAATCCTACCTGGATATGATGAATGCAGGGACTGTCTTAACCAGGTCAAAGTGCACCAGATAGGGCATATTTTGGGCAATAGTACAAAGATGGAAAACCACTATAGATGAAAGCCAACACCTGATTCTCTAATGTCAGCTTGCAATCCATAGTGACTCCCAGATTTCTAACCATATCCAAAGCTTCAAAGGTGACACCATTTATAGAAGGACGAGCTGTCACTCATTGTCATTGCCAACCAACAGGAACCTGGTTTGACAGTCTTCACTTTGGTCTTGCTTGGTTGAGGCTTAACCAGCAGGAGGTCATCCTGTCCTTGATCTCGTGCAAACACTGACACAGCATAAGGCCATATCTACTCTGTCTGGTGAACACAAGTGTAGCTGGGTATCATCTTTACAGCAGTGAAACTCCAGTGCATATTGTCTGGTGATCCCTCCCAATGGCAGCATTTACTCAGCGAATGGAATAGGGGCCAGGAATGAACCTTGAGCCACACCACCATTGATCACAACCATCTCCAGAGGTAAAGTTACTAAGACAACCTGCTGTATTATTCCGGTATGGTAGGACACAAATCAGCACAAAACAAGCGCTGGAGAGTCCCACATAGTGTCTCAGACATTCCAACAGTCCCATATGGCCAACGGTGTCAAATGCTGATAAGAGGTCAAGAAGGACAAGAATGAAACAATGTCCTTTGTCTCTCACTATAAGATCTCTAAATTGGATCCGCACTATTTCCCAACCGTCGACTTGCCGACAACTATCTTCGAAGTCAGTTTCCTGACCGGGTTCATTTACTGACATATTAAATCCTGCAGCACCATTTACCAACAGATGACCCAAAACGAACAGAACACTTATTTAAAACATACGATGCTTATGACTGAACATAATTCAATTAGTGATACCTAAAAGAATAAAAGTATAATACTTTAAAATTAAGTCCCACAAATAATAAAAACACTGGAAAAGCAGACCTTCAATCTTACTATGACTGAATCAGGCAGATAAAAGTTCAGAGTAGATGACCAACAGCTCTGTTTAAAATGTGCTGTGATGCAAAGATGGTGAACTTTGTGCAAAGAACGCCTGCACATGTATGTTTATGCTACTGATCCCATGATGAAAAGGTGTGAAAAATAAAATGTATTTAATTCTCAGCAGTTTTATGTTTTCCTTTTCCCCTCAGTTAACTTCTGTATTCTGTAAATACGGTGGTAGGACAAAACATTCACTCGATAACTTCCTTAGATGAAAAACAAGTGTCCAGTTCCTCCTCCCAATCCTCCCTGAATCAAACAGACTTGTATCAAATGGAGTGGGAACCAGACAAAATATTGCCAAAAGTAAAAATAATCACAGCACAAGAATAAAGAGAAAAAAATGTCCTAATAAAGATAACTAGTTGTAGTAACTTGTCTTTTCTTCATATGAGTTTTTTAATTTTTATAACGGGAAATCATAATGCAAGCAATTTAAAATTCCCCAATACCCCAGTAACCTGAGACTTTCAAGCACAGCAGTGTGCCAGACTTATGCTGTCCAATTAGCACCAAAAATCTCTGGGAATAAAGCCAAAACATAAAATAAAGTACAGCGCATCAGAGGAGGTAGAACTGGTCTGCAAGCTGGCTTTGCAAACAAAACTGCCCCACGACCCCTGCATTCGCCTCCTCATGGTTAACTGCAGTCCAGCGTCCGAGAGGGCTTCAGCTACTTTGACTCATCTACAAAAACTCTCAAGTATGGAGCAGATGGTACTAAGGCAATAAGACTAGTGACACAAGTTGTACTGGAAAGACTTTGTAAAATGTATACCACACTAAGATAAATGCATCAAGTGCAGTCAATGGTATACCTGCTGTACATCAAAACACACATGGATAAAAATGAGGTGATGCAAGACCCTAATGCTTATTTTTTTTTTTTTGCTCGAGATATGTAAAACTGGGATGCGATTGCTTTTTGGTTTCTATGTAATTGGTGTTGGTCGGGAAGAGATTCTGTCGGCAAATGCTACCGACTGGGAAATTTGTTTGCGGGAACTTGCATGCGGATGTACAATGTCGAGCAACCAACAGACGGGAGTCATACCAGACCCCATTGAATAACTTGATGAATGCGAGCTTTGTTCTGTGGCGGGGTGAAAGTTTGACTAGAGAGCGCATAGATGTCATACGTTTCCTGGTGAACCTCCAGCTGCATTGCTACCAGCTTATTGATTACCTTCCTAAGAGGGAATATTTGAGACAGAGAGGTAATGCAGATGGGCTCCTCCCTATGGAGTTAAAAAAACAAACAAAAATGCTGGGCAGCATCTGTGCAAGGCAAAAGGCAAAAATATGATTCCTAGCTTGGTCTTGAAAAGCAAACGCCACTCACCATCTGTATTTATCACATTTTATTAGATACAGCCAACAAATCATTCAATACTACCTCAACGTTTCAGTACTATCTCCACTACAACAGGAAATAACAATGACCTATGAAAATGTTTATATGTAACATTTAAAAAACATAATTCATTTCTAAATTTACATGTATTTTATGCTCTGCATAATCATATGTTTCATAGTTATTTCTACTGCTAGTTTTGTAAATATATACTATCTTATTTGCTTATATATTTATCAGTTCAAAATTTCATAAACAGTTAAATGAGGACATAGATATTCACCTTAATTTCAGCTTTCAGTGTTCTGTATCACTTTTATGGATATAACCATCCTTCAGTCTGACATCACCACTTGATTCAGAGCAGGAATGAAAGGTACAAAGAATAAAATGGCATTCTTTACTGCTGACCACCATGTCATTACCACTGTAAACTAAGGTAAGCAAACACACTAGTGCTATGAGGGGTTTTCGAGAATAGCGTAATGGTTGACTAAATGACATTATACAGTATATCTCTGGCAAACAAAGGATTAAACTTAAAGCAGCAGTATCAGTTAAATTTTAGTTGGCAGTTATGAACAACCAAAATATCAGTATAACTAATTTTCTTTTGCTTTACTTAATTCCTGAGGCAAGACTGATGATTCTGAAGTTCTTAAACATTACTGGTCCTTTGCTGGTCCACCATGATAGATGTAAGCAGATTAGTGTGGTGTTGTGCTGTTGGCCACTAAAAACATTTGCTGGCAACATCCTGACATGTCTGCATTATGAATACAATGGGGAAGTTAAAGTGTGACCTCAGGGAGGACATTTTTAAAAGATCGTTGGGGCTGCCATCTTTATTGTAGATCCATGCAAAGTACAAATTTTGTAATGAAACACTGTCTTAAATATAGCTGACTGAATTTTAAAATACCTAGATAAAGAATCTAAGATTATCAGAAATACATTATTGCTAAAAAAAGGTAGGTTGACATTGTTTTGGCAACTAGCAAATGCTGCTACTTTAAAGAAGAGTTTACAGAAACTGTGGAATGAGACACAGACCTCCTCTAGTGAAGGTATATACCACATACAATTTCATAGGTCATTATCTCCTGATGAAGCAGTGAGGATACAATGCAAAATGTTCGCCACTATTGAATGACTTGTTGGCTGTACCTAATAAAATGTAATAAATGTAGATGGTGCTCAGTGTTTACTTTTCAAGACCATGCTAGGATTCAAAGCTTGAGACAGGCCTGTAATTCAGAATAATGTCAGTATTCAAAGACAGTTTCTTTAGCAGGGCCTCACCACTGTTGTTTTCAGGAGAGCAGGAAAACCTCTTCCTGAGAGATGACCTGAGAGTTTTTGAGTAACTGGATCCAGGGCTTCCTGCAGCCAGTAAGCAGCCAGGTAGCCCTGGATCCAATAAACAGTAGGTGGGATGCATTCCCAAGATCACCCTGACCTTTTCCTGAAACTGGAGAAAGTTCCCCAAGATGGCCGATTGCTTGGGCACATCCTTGTAACGATACTACTGCCAGCCCATGACAGACCACTTGAGGAGATCCTTTCCCATATGGAGGACACCTTTTGAGGAAGAACTGATTAAACTCATTGCATTTTTCATCATAAAGGACTCTTTCACATCACAGACGGGAGATTAAGCAACCTGCATACTGTGTGACCGAGTTTAGCCTGTTGGATCATCCCATCAGCAATAATCCTTGACTGAAACTCTGACTTTTTCAGGGTGATTGTCTTCTGATACTCACTGTAGTGGATGTTCAGCAGCAAATTGTCCTCCAGTGAGTGGGATCTCTGAGAAGAATGTGACATCCTTGTCCCTCAGTTTTCAACTGCCTTAGTTCCTCACAGTATCAGTGAGAGCTGTGGCAGGATGTTAAGGGATGAACATGGTAGGAGCTGGGAGTTAAGGGCAGACATTGGTCACACTGCAGCTCTCCATGGCCTTGCCATCCCCACCAACACATGCTGTCCTTATGCTTGATAGATACAACATTGTCAAGAGTTTGTAGAAGCTCCAGATTATGGCATCCTTAAAGACTTAGGGTCTGTCATTTAAACAAGTGGCCCTGGGCAAATGGCCCAGTGCCTCTCTCAAGGTGTCTCTTTTTAGGCATGTTTAAGGTCCTACCCTTCAGGAACTGCACTGTTGTTACAGGCACTTGTTCTTCATATTTCCTTTGGGGTGTTTCTGTTGTAACTCAGCAGTAGCTTCTATGGCTGTGAACTTATACTCTATGGTGGCTGACTCAAAAGGGAAAGGCACGGGAGTATTAAAAGAGAAGGGAAAGGAGTGAGGGCAAAAGGAAAACAGGGGGCAACAAGCAGAGTGGAAACAAAATCCGAATGCCATGTGTGTGAATGCTAGATATCTAGGAAATAAGATTCCAGACCTAAAGGTCATCATGGCAGAGCTGACCTGGATATTGTGGCCATTACCGAGTCCTTGTATGCTGAAAACCATGAGTGGGACATGGCCATACCAAGTTATACTCTGTTCAGGAAGGACCAGGTGGTAAAGAAAGGAGGGATGTAGTGCTTATGTGAGAAGCTATAAAGGCCATGGAGATACAGGGAATACAGAGGGAGGAAGAAGTACTGTGGGTCACCCTGGAGATGAGGAATGGAGCCACTGTTTGCTCTGGAGTGATCAAGAACCTTCAGTATGGTGAGGAATTAAATAAGGTCCTGGTGGAAGCCATTGGTAAGATGTCAGAAAGGGAGGTACTGTTGGGGGGTCTTCAACCTGCCAGATGTAGAATGGAGCATTCCAGCAGCAGCTTCAGCTAAGTAAGGACATCCTGGAATTTCTGCAGGATGCATTTCTCAGGCAACTAAGTGAACCCACGTGTGTTGGGGCAATACTGCACCTGGTACTTACTAACAGGGACAGTGTTGTAGATGTCAAGATGAGAGGCCATGTGGGGACCAGTGATCACTGTATGGTGTGGTTCAACATAAGGATGGCTGTGGATTCGCACCATACAAGGGTAAGAGTTCTGGACTTCAGGAGAGCAGAATTTATGAAGATGGGTGAATGCCTCTGGGATGACCTCGTGGTGGCTGGCAGGGGAGTGGTGAAGGAACAGTTGGCAAACATAGAAGGGAGTATAGTAAAGGCAGCAGACCACTGCATCAAACAAGTGAGCAAAAGTAAGAAGAAAAAGAGACCACAATGGTTCTCGAAAGAGGTGGCTGAAAAAGTAAAGGCTAAGTGGGTAGCATGCAGATGGTATAAGGAGATGCAGAGGGAGGAGAATATGGAGGTGTGTCAGGGGAAACAGAGTGAAGTAGAGAAAGCAGTAAGAGTGCAAAGGTGCAAACTGAAGACAGAATAGCCCAGGAGTTAATGACAAGAGCCAAAAAACTTTCGTCAGTAAGTGATAAGAGGAAGACCAGAGGTGGGACTGTAAGATTAAAAGGAAAGGTGACTATGCAGAGGAGACCAGGAAAAGGCAGACATCCAGAACAAATTCTTTTGTTTAGTGTTTACAGAGCAAAGAAAAGGAAGGGCCACATAAAAGTAACAGAAAGTTTGGAGGAAAATGGTGGACACTAGTTCTTTTTGGAGACAAGAGTCCTGAAGGGCTTGCTAATCTGAAAATAGACAAAGCAATAGGGTCAGATGGGTGCATCCAATGGAACTGAGGGAGCTCAGAGAAATACTGGCTGCACTCTAGCAGATCTGTTTAACAGTTCATTGGAAACAGGAGTGGTTCTGTAGGATTAGAGGAGGGTGGATGTAGTCCCACTACACAAAAGTGGTAGCAGGGAGGAAGCTGGCAATTATAGGCCAGTCAGCCTGACAATGGTGGTGGGAAAGTTAATGGAATCACTGCTGAAGGAAAGGATTGTGGAATATCTTGGATCCAGTGGGTTACAAGACTCAAAGCAGCATGATTTCACGGGGGTTCATATCAAATGAATCTGCTAGATTTCTTTGACTGGGTGATAAAGGATTTAGATCAGGGTGGAATGGTGGACATTGCCTACCTAGATTTCAGTAAGGCTTTCAACATCTCTCCACACAGGATACTACAAAGCAATATGGGTAGCTTAGGAATGGGTCCAAAGGTGGTAAACTGGATAAGAAATTGGTTAGGGATAGAAACAGTGGATGTTGGTAAATGGAGTTAACTCTGAGGAAGGGAGGGTGACCAGTGACGTGCCTCAGGAATTGATGCTGTGATTGGTCCACTTTAATGTCTTTATACGTGTCATTGCAGAGGAGTTGGAAGGAAGGTCTGCTTCTTTGTAGATGACACCAAAATCTGCAATAAGGTGGACAGTCCAGAAAGGGTGGAAAGGATAAGCAGAGACCTGAGAAAACTTGAGCAGTGGTCAGAGTATGGCCACTGTGTTGTAATGCAAAAGTGCAACATAATGCACTTAGGGCCCAGAGACCCAGGGGCAGAGTACAAAATGGGTGGAGTGGTACTGATGACTGCCAAGTAGGAAAGAGACCTGGTTAATCATATCAAATGACCAAAATGTGACCATGTAGTGTGACAAGGCAGGAGGGAGGACTAGTAGGATGCTGGGGTACTTACAGAGTGGTATCACCTGCAAAAGAGGGAGGTGGTGTTGCCTCTGTAGATCACTGGTAAGACCCCACCTAGAGTACTGTGTCCAGTTCTGAACCACATCTCTGGAAGGACATAGACAGTATCGGACGGTCCAGAAAAGTGCAACTAAAATGGTGCAGGATCTGCATCAAAAACCCTTTGAGCAGAGACTAAGGACCTCAGTATGTACACCCTGGAACAGAGAAGGGGGAGGAGGATATGATAGAGACATATAAATACATTATGGGGGTAAATCAGGTAGAGGAGAAGTATTTTCATAAGAAAAGTTGCTCAAGAACAAGGGGTCATGCTATAAAGCTGGATGTGGGTAGACTCAGGAAAGATGTGACAAAGTACTTCACAGAAAGAGTGGTGGATTCCTGGAACAGACTTCCAGTGGAAGTGGTTGGGGCAAAATAGTTGTGGTATTCAAGATGCATGGGATAAGCACAAGGAAATCATACCAGAAAAGAGAGGAGGGAGAAAGAGCTACAGACTGGGCACTGCAGTAATAGTATAGGTAGGAGAAATGGGCAAACTGGATGGGCCAAGTGGTCTTTATCTGCCATCAAATTCTGCTTCTATTTAAAACCAACAGTTCATATACACAGGCCTTGAAAATTCAGCCAATCAAATTTAATTGGAAGCAAAGATGTCACCTTTCATTCATTCACACCATTGTAAAGATGGACAATGAACATAGCAGGTGTCTTCACCAGGAACCATTTTCTTTATTACAGTTTTTTTTCTGGATATTGGTGGGGTAGGAGGGTGGTGGGAACCAGAGGGAGTATGATGAGAGGGCTGACGAATGATGAATTTCTCAGTGGAACTTTGGTAGGAGAGGCAGGGAATGTGTTTGGTGTGTGGGTGTGGGAAGGGTCAGGAATTCAAACATTTATTCAGATTGTCTTGGAGTCATCCAACTTTATCCTGCTTAAATACTTTGCTGCTACAATTCACGAGGCTGATGAGGAAGAGAGATGCCAGTGAGGATTGGAGGGTATATAATGTATAAAATGTTTTGGGAGGTGGGAGGGGTAGCATTACAGGACAGAGAGTTGGGGGTTCTATGTTTAAAGTTTATTAAAAAAAATTGTTTTATGGAATATTTTTCTCCATCTGCCGGCAAGGGCTCCATGGTGTTGTACCACCCATCCAAGCTCCATCCCCGTCACTGGGATTATATAGCAAGGCAGTGGGATGTGGGATTTTTCATAGTTGCAGAAGTAGCTACATGGTTCCATATCCCCACCCTGAGGATGCCAGCACGAAGGACCAAGGTCCAGGTATACAGTCATGCTGAGGACACGGCTGCAGCCAAGCACCTAACAGCATCCTCTCCTCCCACACGCATCCCAGTGGAGCGGTGCCTGAACCTCCCAGGAAAGGTAAGCAGCCTATGGCAGCTTGGTCCAGCTCCATCCTCCCCTCCAGGCTGGTCCCGACAGCCCAGGCTAATTTCGAACCCGGGTTGCCAGCGTAGCATGGGGTGTGGCATCCAGCACCTCAATCCTCAGCACCACCAGGCCGGCTTTTTTTTTAAATTGTGTAGTGAAGTTGGTACAACGACCACAAAATTTATGAAATTTGTGAAGCGTGAATTTCTTTGAATTCTCACCAACTTTGCCAGGAAATTAAAACTTCACAAAATCTCCGTTCACCACTACCTATGAGGGACTTTGGGCTGGATGCAGGATTCTGAGGTTTAGTGCTGATTTTAAGTTGAACATAGGGCTACTGCAGTACCGTTGGAAACAGGAACATGAATCCCAATGGAAGTATGCAGCGCTAGGCAGAGTGTGGACTGGGATGCAACCTGCAAAAATATTTCAGCCTTCTTTTCCCCTTTGATGATGCACTGGTGCAGTGAATACAGGTGTCATGGCTATGGGTCATTGTGGATACTCCCACAGCTGAATGGATAAGAGGTACTAGCAGGACAAATAAAAAAAAATTAATAACAGGTGGTGCCTATAGTAAGTCCTATATCACAGGCATTGTTGCTGACAAGGGCACTGTCGTTGACTGTTGGGATGTGAGGACGTTAAATGGGCATTTGGGTGGCAGTAGACATCTAAGAAGGAATATTGCCTTGTTAGTTACCAAACACATAAAGTAGCTGTGGGTGGACCCTATCTGTCAGGTACAAAGTTTATTTAAGTGAGTCAGAATGTCCACAACAGTGTTCCCACTGACAGTCCTGCTCACATCACAGTAAGCAGTGCTCAGCATGGGATCCATAGCAGGTATACTCACTATTAATTTGATGATTATTTGCTGCAAGCATTGGTCAAATACCACTGAAAATGTCAGTGGTATTCAATCCCGAATCCAGCCCTATGAATTCCAGGTTCAGTGATGAACAGCAGAAGTCCAGGGTGGGTTTTGAACATGAGACAGTCTATGAGCACCTCATTACCTATGCTCCTGGTATGAATATAGACACATTCCTTCAGGGTTTTTAGCTAAGATCTAGGCATTACATGATGCTCACCTGCCTGGCACTGGGCATCGACTTCCACACATATCCACCCAACTGGTGGACTTGAAAATAGAACATCGTAACATAGTAAGTAAGTACTTTATTGGTGGAAGGTACTCAGGATTCATCATGTCCACTTCCATACCCCTCTTCATAAGCAGGAATAAAATAAGTATGCTGTGCAAACACATATCAATTTACAGAGATTCCCTGCCAACTATACTACTCGGGTACTAGTGGATTCCACCAGTAAACAGAGATTTATCCAGGCTTAAATTAAAGGCCTGTACTATCTTCATATCCACTGTCTCTGAAACATAGACGTTGATGGCAGATAAGGACCAAGGCCCATCCAGTCTGCCCATTTCTTTTCTAACTTATAAATGTGCCATCGGCCTTTGCTCAGTCAATGGCCTATCTATTCATACTCATCTGTATTACTCCCTTATGCATATCCCATGCCTGTTTGAAGCCCTGCACTGTATTCATATCCACCACTTCCTGAGGTAGGCCATTCCATGCATCCACCACCCTTTCTGTGAAAAGAACTTCCTCACATTACCCCTTAATCTGCCTCCTTAATCTCATGCTGTCCCCTTGTCCTGCTATTTTTCTTACATTGAAACATGTTAGACTCTTTCACCTTGTTAATGCCCTTAAGATGTTTGAATGTTTTGATCACATCACCTTTCTCCCTCCTTTACTCTAGGGTATACATATTGAGCTTCCATTAATCTGTCCTGATATGTTTTCTGATGCAGTCCCTGCACCACTTTGGTTGCCCTTCTCTGGACTGCCTCAATTTGGTTAATGTCTCATGGCAGGTGTGGCCTCCAGTACTGCATGCAGTACTCCAGGTGGGGCCTAACCAGTGTCTTGTAAAGAGGGATTATTACCTCCTCCTTCCGACTTGTGATACCCTACTAATACACTCCAACATCCCCTAGCCTTATCTACTGCTTTAGTGGTCTGCTTGGATGATTTCAGGTCATCGGTGATGATGATGCCCAAGTCTCTTTCTTCCCTTGTTACTGCCAGCAACTCCTCTCCCAGCCTATAGGTGGCTTCAGGTTTCTCTTCCCTATGTGTATGATCTTGCACCTCTTGCATTAAACCCCAGCTACCACTCTTCCGACCATTTTGCCAGTTTATTCAGATCTCTTTCATTCTGCCCACCCCATCTGGATCATCTACTCTGTTGCAGATCTTGGTGTCATCTGCAAACAGACAAACCTCACCCTCCAGTCCATCTGCAATGTCACCGATGAAGATATTGAAGAGGACTGGCCCCAGGACTGATCCCTGAGGTACCCACTTGTGACTTGCATCTCTTCTGACTGTATCCCATTTACCACCACTCTCTGTTTTCTGCCCGTCAACCAGTTTGCCATCCTCTTGACCAACTTCTGACCCACCCAAGCCTACCTAGCTTATTAATCAATCTTCTATGTGGAGCAGTATCGAAAGCTTTGCTGAAGTCAAGGTAGGCAACATCAGCTGCCCCCTTGGTCCACCACTCTGTTACCCAGTCAAAGAAATCTATGAGATTAGTTTGACAAGACCTTCCTTTGTAAACCCATGCTATCTTGGATCCTGTGCTCCTATGGATTCCAGGTGTTGCACTATCCTTTCCATAAGGGTGCCTCCATAATCTTGCCCACTACTGAGGTAAGATTGACTGGTCTGTAGTTCCCTGCCTCCTCCCTGTTACCACTCTTGAGGAGCAGGATCACATGACCTTCTCCAGTCTTCTGGGACCTCTCCTGTGTTCAGAGACTCACTAAACAGTTCTGATAATGAATCTGCTAGTTCTACCCTTAGCTCCTTTAGTACCCTGGGATGTATGCCATCAGGTCCCATTGCCTTGTCCACCCTGAGCTTATCGAGCTCTTGTAGGACCCTTTCTTCTGTGAAAGGACTAGTGCACACCTCCTTCCCCTGTGTCTATGGTGCTGAGCTGTTGGTCCTGCCCTACCTTCTCTTCAGTAAATACTAAGCAGAAGTATCTATTTAGGATAGATGCTTTTACATGATCCTCTTCTCACCCCTTATCTCCTTTGATCTTAGTAATACCCCTCTGGACTTTCTCCTTTCACTAATGTATCTACAGAAAGTCTTCTCACCTTCTTTTATTGTTTGTGCTAGTGTTTCCTTGGTTTGGGCCTTTGCCTGCCGTACTGCCTTCCTGCTTCCCTTAGGGAAGTCTGGTATGCCTCCCTATCTTCATCCCACTGCGTTCCCATATAGTTCCTGAAGGCCAGCCTTTTAGGTCTTACATTTTCTGCTACTACTTTAAAACCAAAGTGGTTTCTTCTTTTTTGCACTTCCTTTTCTTTCTAACATAATGGGATGTTGCTTCAAGTATTGTATCCTTAATGCTTGCCCACTTTGCCTGTACCTACTCACCTGTATTTTTTTTACCAGAGCTAGCTTAACTCTGTTGTCCAACTCATCAAAGTCAGCTCCTCTGAAGTCCCATATTTTGCATTGAATGGGATGATTTAATTCTGGTGCCCAAATTGAACCATACCATGTGATGGTCACTGGCCCCAGGTGACCTTCTACCTGAGATCTGTGATCCTTCCCTGTTAGTCAGTACTAGATCTAGGATAGCCCTGTCTCTTGTGGGTTGTTTTACCAGTTCTTTGAGGCCCTCTCCTGCAGGGAATCCACCATGGTCTAGTTCTGGCAGATGTTCCTGCAGGTATTGACCAGTCTGTATCTGGCATGTTGAAGTCTGCCATTATCAGAACCTCCTTTAGCTGTCATGTTTGTATATCTTCTAACAGTAATGTGCCTATGTCCTCCCCTGATCTGGGGCCTGTAGACAACCCCAGTTCATATGGCTGTCCTATTTCCTGTTTCCAGTGTGACCCACAGTTCTTCTGGCTCCTATGTGTATTCTGAATTTCTGTAGCTTTGATATTTTCATTGACATAGGGGCCACTCCACCCTCCCCTTTTGCACCTTGGTCTCTTCTGAACAGTACATAGTCAGGTACTGAAGTCTCCCAAGTGTGGTTACTGATAAATCACAGCTTGTTAATTGCTACTATATCAGTTTAGCCTCTGTCATTATTGCCTGCAGGTATGGGGTCTCGTTTCCCAGACTGAGCATTTGTGTACATGATTTTCCATTGGCCAGATTACAGTGTGTGTTAGTTGTTGGGCGAAGTCTGGTGTTTCCCTGTGCATCATATGGGGAGCTGGACCTTTTCCTTACCTGGTGATGCAAATGAACTGCAAACATGCTGAACTCCTGTTTGACCACTAGCTGAGGGGAGGGGTGTTCTTCCCATTCAATGTATGGGTGCTGCACCTCTCCCCATTTGCTAGTTTAAGTATTCTGCAAAGAGCGTCAAACTTCTGCCCCAATGCACTGACTCCTCCTTAGTCAGATGCAGTTCATCAAATTAAAGAAATTTCGCTCCCAAAACTGTTGCCAGTTCCCTACAAATCTGTCCTTTTCCTGGCACCAGCCCTTGAGCCACATGTTTAGCTCCCTGTCTCCCCTTCTCTGACGTTCCATCCATCTGCCCCTCTCCCAGACTGGCAGGATCTCAGAGAAAGAGATGCCAGATGAAATGGATGATAGTTTGTCACCCAGCCTGGTCAGGTGTTCCTTGGTCTCCACAACTGACCGCTGGTGAGATCATTAGCCCCTATGTACCAGGATGTCAATGTTTTCTCCTGCTTCCAGAGCAATTTTAGCAATGCAGTCAGTGTCTCTCCACGCTGATGTACCTGGGAGACATCTGACCATTACCCTGGCTGGAGATTGATATCAACTCCCGAATCATGAGTCTCCTATGATCAGAGTTTTTTTTATTTCTTTTTGCTTTTTTGTTTTGGTTCCTGTTTTGGGCGAGTTTGTTGTGCTAGCTCCTGTGCTGCAGTGTCCTACTCTGCAGTGTCCTCTAGCCCTTTGTTTGTTTTGGAGATAGCGGCAGATATCTGTTTGTAGTTTTATATGGTTTGTGGAGGTAATATGTTGGAGAGCACCGTGTGATGGGGCACCGATTTGCCCCTCCTAACCATCTGCCAACCTCCCAGACCAACTACCCTCTGCAGTCAAGGTGCTTCTGTTGGATGTTGGGAAATGGCGGGTGGTTCTTATATTTCCTCTTGAATATGCAATTTGAGGTGCACAATCTCTGCCCATGCTGCCTGGAGTTGAGCCCTTAGATCTCCAATGGCCCAGCATGTAGACAGTGTCTAAATCCTGTATAACTGCCCTTCTGAAAAGTGTTCCACAGTACCTGCAGTTAACTATATCCATTCCAGATAAGCTGCTGGCTTTATAACCTGGTCAGAGTAACTAGAAGGAAGAAAATGAAAACAAAAGTTTGATTTTGTTTTTTTTTGTTTTGTATAACTTGTAACAAGTTAACCCTTAGCCTGCCACCGACATAATATCTTGTCCTAAAAACCTATGCTTCTAAATCTTCCGACAGCCTAAGGGTTTTAAATTACTAGTGCCCCTGTAAATGAGGTCACAGTGTGGATCCCCACTGATCAGCCCCTTCCTGCTTTGCACAGGAAATGTCACAACTGTGCTACCCTATAAAAGGGTGTAGTGTGGCATGGTTGGAGATGGGTGCCTGGGCTCTTCCCTGCCAAAAAGATGAACCACGGACGAAAAAAACAAGGAGGTAAAAGCAGAAACAATCAGCCAGCAACAAATGCAGTAGCCCTGAAACTTATCCTAATGATAGATAAAACTGTAAAACCTGTAAAGTACCACCTGTAATAATTTTACCGAAGATATACCCTGTAAGAAACACTTTGCTACAGAGAACAATAAAGCATTAACAGAATATATACCTTGCAAAGACAATTTGAATCAGAAGATTACAGCAGTAATCTGTTAGCGCACACCATGTAGGCACACCTGTAATAATGCAGCACAAGGTATACCCAGCAACAACAATTTAAATCAGAGAAAATAAAGGAATAACATGTTAGCAACAAACAGTAACAACCCTGTGAGTACAAAATAAAAATAACAGCACACAGTAAATCTGCCTAGCCAAAAGAAGCCTTAATCATTCCCTTGCTCTGGTAAGGTTCTTTGCTAGTCCTTTCAACCACCCTAAAGGAAAGAGCTCAGGTGAAGCTAAGTGCCTTGGCCAGCAAACCTAGTCTCTGCTGGTGGCCAGCAAACCAGTCTCTGCTGGTAGGCTCTTTCATTGGTTCAGAACTTTCTGGGAAAATATGTCCTAACGTTACCGCTGACTTTATCTGTCTGAGATTCAGGGCAGGTCTCGAGTCCTGCTGCAGGATACCAGATCAAACCTGTCAGACTGTTTGATCTTTTGATACCATTGTGAAACACTAAGATCATGTCCCTCTCAGACTCCTTTTCTCCAGCTTAAACATGTTGAGGACCTCTAGCTTCTCCTCATAGCATTTGTCCCCACTGTGCTCATCATATTGGTGGCTGTGTATTGCACCTTCTCTACTTCCTAAAGGTCCTTTTGTATTAAGGAGCCCAGAACTGCATGCACTACTCCAGGTGGGGCCTGACTAGGGCCTTTAAAGAGGCAGGATTACTTCCCTATTTTGCTGGTGGTCACCTCCCTTGATGCATCCATCATTCTTCTGGCTGTCTTGACAGCAGCCATGCACAGCTTGTCCTACTTCAGCCTCTTGTCTATTATGATCCCCAAGTCATTTTACTCCATGATTGCAGCAATAGAAATGCCTCACAGTGTGTACATCTTACCTCTGTTTTCCTCCCAAGTGTAGCCCTTGCCTTGACTACATTAAGTTTGAGGCTTCGCTGTCAGACCATTTGTCCAACTTGCTCAGCTCCTCCTGAAGTTTGTCCCCATCCTCAAGTGAGGGAGGTTTTGTGTTATACAAACATATGTATACAGATAGAAACATAGAAATTGTTTCCAGATAAGGACCACCTGGCCCATCTAGTCTGCCCATAAACCCTTGTACTGGATTACTGATTTAGGACAGTTAAAAACTAAAAGTCCATTCAGTCTGTGCCGTTCCTACCAAGAATAACTCTGTGGCTTCAGAGCTCTCTTATCACCTTGTACAATGGTAGCCAGTGCATCTGGATATATTTTTAATATTATTAGCTTTTATTGACCAGGTGAGTTCACGAGACACCTTTGTATCCTATTTTCAGGTATGAGCTGGCAGATACCTAGATACATAGAATTTGTCGGCAGAAAAGGACCACTTGGCCCACTCAGCCTGCCTAGATGTTCCATGCATAATCTGCCTCCTCAAACCCTATCTCATCTCTGGTGACCCTCCTATCTCCCAGCCTCTTTTTAAAATATACCCTCTGTCTATCCCATGCATGCTTGAAGCCACCCACCACTATTTATGCCTCCACCACTTCCACTGATGGTCTGTTCCAGGTATCTGCCACTTTTCAGTGAATAAATATTTCCTCACATCCCATGAAAGTGACTCCCTCATGCCCTGTTTAACCCTGTGAAGTACTTGTAGGTCTATATCATATCATCTCTCTCTCTCTCTCCCTCCTCTCTTCCAGGTTATACATGTTGAGATCCCTCAGTCTCTCCTCATGGGACTTCTCATAAATGCCACACCATTTTAGTTGTCCTCCTCTGGACTGCCTCCATCCTGTCTATTTCTGCTTAGTACTCCAGGTGGGGGTCTCACTAGCGAGTGATACAGTGGCAACACCACCTCCCTTCTCCTGCTGGAGATATCCCCTCTATGTACCTCCAGCATCCCACTAGCCCTACCCACTGCTTTATCTCACTGCCCTGCCATCTTGAGGTCCACAGATATGATAACCCCATACTCCATTTCCTGTTTAGAGACTATAAGTACCTCCCACTCATATTGCACTCAGCTCCTGATTCCTATGCCCTAGGTGCATGACTTTTCACTTTTGGCATTGTATCCAGCTGCCATGCCTTTCACCACTCCTCAAGTTTCCCAAGATCTTATGCAGTCTCTCCACCTTCTGAGTGTCCACCCTATTGCACATTTTGGTATCATCTGCAAAAGGCATAGCTTCCCTTCCAGTTCTCCTACAATGTCCTCTATAGAGACATTGGAGAGGACTGTCCCAGTCCTGAACCTTGTTGTACCCTACTGATCACTCTCCCATTATTAGAGTGAATGCTGTTAAACACCACCCTCTGTCTCCTATCCATTAACCAGTTTCTAACCCTGTTCTCCACCCTGGATCACACCCCTAGGCTGTTCAATTTCTTTTCAGCCTCCTCTGCAGCATAGTGTCAAAGGCCTTTTGAAAGTCCAGATATGCCATATCCACTGCCTTTCCCTTATCTAGTTCTCTGGTCACCCAAAGAAATCTATCAGATTCATTAAGCATGACCTTTCCACATGAATCAATGCTGCATGTAGTCATGCAGCCTTGGATACAGATACTCTTCTAGTTTTGTTTGCACGGCGTGGTGGTGTGCACTCAAACAGTGGTGCTTAATTCCTCTGTAATGACTTGAAGCAGAGCAGTTTAAGGGAAAACACTCACCCTACTAAGAAAGAATAAATGTCCAGGCTGATGTGTTTTTAAATCATGCAATGCCTTCTTTATTTTCCATTTTCATAGCAAACAGTCATCCTGCAACAGCGGAGACAGTGCCTCCGTGCTGTCAGCTTACATTTCACCCAAACAAATAGGCTTCATCAGAGAATGCTGTAACAGCCAAGCTACTTGATTTTATACCCACACATCAATCAGTTAATCGAACCATTTAAACCATCACCAGTGTATTTACCAAACAGTGGCTAAATTACTTGAATCAATCCCCAAATGACTGCATTTACAACACTTATATGATCCTCCTAGTCCTAGGTATTACCCCATCATGTGTTTATAGTCACAGAGGTCCATAGGTTTGCACTGCAGAGCTAGAGAATCTTGTGATTTGTTCTGTGTATTCAAAAAATCTTAAATGTTAGTTTCAGTATTCCACCCTTAGGATCACCTGCATTGAAACAGAACATTGAAAGTGAGTATAGAAACAAGATGTGTACAAACTGTTTAAATACAGACCAAGATGTGGAGCATACCTCTCAACCTCCTGCCTCATAAATCAGGGACACATCTTCAAAATTGGTGTTATCCACTTGGGAAGCTAGTAGAATAAGGGGCTTAGTGTAAAATGCATTTTCCAAGGAAGAACAAGTCTGTACCTTTTAATGTTTGATATTATTTTGTGCTTACACCCTCATTGTTTAGTCATGAAACTATAATTTTTGAGGATGGAGTAAAATTTTGAGGCAAATAAGGGACTTCCCTGAAAATCAGGGACAGTTGAGAGGTATGATGTGGACATTCAAATCATTTGAGCACAGACTGTATCTACACCTTGGGGTGGGGGAGGTTTGCTTATTTTCTTTTGTTAAAAAGGTCTGAGTTTGAACTTGTCCTTCAGACCTGGATATTTAAAGGCTCCCAGTCAGTATCGATTCCTGCTCTCTCTGATTATGGACTTTTTCCAGGTCATTTAGACAGCAGTCTAGAAACGTTTGTATCCTGGAGTCTAGTAGGGTCAGAAAGTGGAGGCTGGTCTAAAAGATAAAAGAAAGATGAGACTGAACAGTCATTTACTTTCATCACTACCTACCATGTTGTTAGCTGGCAAGTACATTTATTATTTTATTTATTGAAATTTTGGATAACACCTTGAGAACAAGATCATTTCATAGGTTCCACGTCAGACGAACAATACATATTGGAAAAGTATGAGACAGAGAACAAATAAAACAAGGAATTATACAAAACATTACAACAGTATATAAGTAGAGATGTTCCAATACATTTGGCATTGTACAATGTATGCCAAGGTGCATATTTATTAAAACCTGGAATTCAGGGTCATATTAGAGGGATGGGTTTTCATGAAACGACCCTTTACAGGAAAATGAAACAGACCCAGTTTTAATATCTAATACTCAACAAGATAAGGATGGCATCAGCCCAGGGGCCTCATCAGAGATGAAAAGGTATGGGACAAAGCATTTAAAAGTGATCAAGGAGCTCAGGAGATATAACAGAGGGAGGGAGGAAGTAATAGAGGGTGAGGGAAAGAGTGGAAAGGATCAAGAGGAAATGTGAAAGGAGAATGATTAGCAACTTAGAACAGTTATTTATATGCTGAGAACAGTTATGCATAAGGTCAGGATAGCATAAGGTTAGAATAAGTGCTAGTCACAAGAAGGAAGGTTATTGGAAGCAGCCACAACTGGCATCAGCAACTAGCTGTTGCTTAAGTTTAACCTGAAAGAGCCCAAGGTGGATGCTGAGTGATGTCATAGTGCAGCAAGTTCATCCATGGCGGGAATGGTAGGCAAGGACCTTTGTCCCAGAAGTGTGACAGCGGGGTATATTAAAAATCTGGCTAGTAGAGCTTCTTGTGTAACAATGCTTGATAGTGGGGTAATAAGCTTTTGCACTCCTGGGGCATTTTGCCTAAGCTTACTTTTTGGACAGTAAACATGTTTGGTACATGAGTCTACCTTTGAATTGGCAAGTTAGCCTGAGCATACATGCCATGAGTATGGGACAGACAGGCTGAGCAGTAAGGAGCCATCATGCTTTTTGAGTGTAAGTATGATGCGGCGAAGAGTTGTTTCAGTAGCTGATCCATAGATTGGTAAGCCGTAATCAATAAATTAAATTAGAGAGCTTTGAATGGCCAGGTTAAGAGAATCTGGGGTGAAACATTGCTTATGCCTATAAAGTAGCCCAATGCGGGTGTTAACAGCCTTAGCAATGTTGTCAATGTGATGGGCATAGGTCATTGTACTGCCAGTAGTAATCCCCAGATATTTAAAGAGCTGAACTAGCTCCAGGGAGATCCTCTTCATTGGTGATAGAAAGAGGGTAAGTTCTGTACTTATTTTGGGAGCTGGAGAACAGCACAGTTTTAGTCTTGTTGTAATTCATATCTAACTTGTGCTTATGGAACCATCTTTTATGACTAAGAAATTACTCTGTAGCCTGGATTCAAGAACCTTAGGGCCTGGATCACTGGTAAACAGGACAGCATTGTCAGCATATAACAGGCTGTGACCCTGACAGGAGTAAGGAAGGTTGTTGAGAAAATGCTAAACAAAAAGAGGGCCAAGATGGACCCTTGAGAACTCCAGATAGGACAGGTCTGTTATCCGAGAGGGTGTTACCAATCTTCACCTGCTGTGTCCGGTTGTGCAGGTAACTTTCTAACCAGGCTACACAGTCACGAGCTAGGCCAATAGTGGTAGCTATTTGACCAGGAAGGCATGATTCACTGTGTCGAAAGCTTTGGTTAAATCAATGAAAGCAGCACCAACCAGGTGTCCTTGATCTAAGGTGTGGCGAATAAAGTCTGTAAACTCCAGAAGGGCGGTAGTGGTACTATGACCATTTCTGAACCCGTGTTGTTGTGAGCATTGTAGCTGATATTTTCTAAGTATTCAACCAGTTGGTCAGCCACTATACACTCAAGAGATTTTGAGTTGGGGGCAGGATAGAGATAGGCCTGTAGTTCCCAGTAATTGTGCGATCCCAGGCTAATGAACTGGTGTCACAGAGGCAGATTTCCATTCTGAGAAATTGAGAGTATCTAAGTGACATGTTAATAATATGTGTTAGAGGTGACAGAATTTCATCCAGCGTAAGGGCTACAAACTTAAGATCCAGTATGTCACCACTAAATCTTGATTTCCCTAATACCTTGAGTAGGTAATTCCTGGCTTCATGGGCTGAGAGGGTTTGAAGTAGAAAGAAGGATGAGAAGGTGCTGACTCTCTTTCCCAGAGTAGTCACTTGTGAAGGGGTGAAAGAAGTAGCCAGGTGGCAGGACACCACTCAGGTTGTGAAAGCATCATTAAAAGTGTTAGCAATAAGTTTGGGGTCAAGTGAGGACACCATCAATGTTAGCATGGTAGGGGCAGATCTGAGGTCTCTCCCAGTGATCTCTTTAAGTTTAGTCAAGCTTTTCTGCCATCATTCCAGGTCCGAGAGAGCACTTCCTTATAATATTGATTTTTATCTGCATGAATAGCCCTTGTGCAGTTGTTTCTAGCTGCTTTGTACCTCTGGATGTCGGCCTGGTTACAGAGGGACCTAGACCTGTGCCATAGATGGTTCCTGGCATTCAGAAGCTCAAGGAGGTCGGAGAAAATCAGTTACAGCAGCCATTGATTTTTGTGCTTTTATGGGGCGTGCCTGTCACATATAGCATTGAACTGAAGAATGAATTAGTAGGCGCAATGTCAACATTGTCAGTTGTAAACCATTGACCAGTCGTGATTATGCAGGCCATCTTTTAGTGATGCAAGATGCCCATAGATGAGTACCTTGGTGGTAATTGTTCTAGTGGGTGGTTTAGGAATTTGTTCCCCAATGAAACAAGACTGAGGAGTGGTCACTGAAGGTATCTGGGAGTACAGCTGGCTGATATATATGATCAGGGTGGCTAGAGAGAATCCAATCCAGTAAGGTACAGTACCTGTCCCAGTTTTATAGTCAATTCTAGTGGGGGACTTGACTAGCTGGGTGAGATGAACTGCTGAAACCGCATCTTTGAAAGGGCCTGTCAGGAGAGAACCAATTGATAATGAAATCTCCTAACATGATAATTTCTGAATTAAGACTCAGAGAGCCAAAACACTTCAGAAGTGAATCAAAGCAGGAGGCCGTCTGTCTGGGAGGAATATTGATTGAAAACAAAGTAAGGGTTTTGTTGTGTGCACCTAGAAGCACTTTTATGGCAAGGGCTTGCATATGGTCATCAGTTTTGGGCAGAGTTAGGATGAGACCTTGAAGGTTGTTTCAGAGGTATATCGCATACAACCGCCCCATGCTTGGAGAGAAGATCCTGTCTAAAGAATGTGTAGCCTGTGATGAAAATTGAAGCATCCACTATTTTGGAGAAAGCCATGTTTCTATGACTATGAAGGGATGCCTGAGTTATGTTGTAAGATCCATGCATTTGTGCGTCCATTTTGGGAGGAGGCTGCATATATTAAGTGAGGCAATTGTAGAAACCCAGTAGATGACTGTGGGTATGCGTAAGTTCTGGAGGGCCAGGGTTGGGGTGAATATTGCCAGAGAGCAGCAGCAACGGTAAGGCCAGTCCACACAGACATTCCTTTAACTGCTTGTTGCTGAGTTTGTGAAGCTTCCTCTGAGTAGAGCATGCTTTACAGTTGACTTGTAAGTTGAAGATTCCAGGAGGAGTGCCAAAGGGGTAGCCAGCTAGGGCAATGAAATGGCAACCCCAGTCACCAGAGAAATGCAGGTTCCATGGCACAGTAAGAGAGTCACAGCATTGAGATAAGGTGATAGTACTATTAACATATAAATGATTACTATCCAGTGTTGGTGAGGTAGATGTTAGAAACTTATCACAGGCAAGGTCAGACAGGGTCAATAGAGAGAGCAATATAATGCCTCTGGGAAATATAGCCTTTATAAGACACATTATGATACCAAGGAGTGCAGCAGTAAGGGCACGTGCAAAGTCCCAAGCATAGTGCAAGGTTAATTATACCAGTGATTTTTTTCTTCAAAGTACAATATGCTAAAAGTGAGAAACAAGGGAGGAGATAATGGTGATTAGAACAGGAAAAAGGCAGAGGCAAGTTGGACAAGTGGGTTAAAGGATTAATAGGAAAAATAAGAAAAATAAGATGCCTCTAGTGGCAGATCAGTATAAACTACAAATGGAAAAAAACTCTTTCAAAACTTAAATCAACTCTAGAAATCTCTACTTCAGACTAAACATTACTTGAAGTGAAAATCAAAACATTTCAAGCAGAGAACAGTCCTAGCATTAATTTCTGGCAGCAGTTCCTAGACGACTTCTGGATTGCTGCACATAGTGTGGGAACACTGGGAAACAGGAGCAAGTGAGATTCCTCCAGGGGTAGATGTCAAAATTCAGAGTTCCAACCTGTACCTTGCTTGGAGGGTGAGCTTTGGGCAGCCGCATTAGGCAGGTTATAAAACTGCAGAATGCAGTTTGCTTGAGAGGAAACAGCCTGAAATGGCACAGTAGTCCCCTTGCTTGGAGGGTGAGCTTTGGTCAGCTTAGGCCTTAGGCAGGTATCAAACTGCAGAATGCAGTTTGCTTGAGAGAAAACAGTCAAAGGGCACAGTAGCAGATTACTGACCCATAGTCGAGGAAGGAAATGAGGCTGAGACTTGTTTTTACCTCAGGAGTGAGGCTTTACCTGTTTCTGTGCAGTAGCCTATTCGGTGGGTGCTTTGACCATGGAGTCAACATGGTGGGAGAAAGAAAGGGTGGAGTCAAAATAGCTGCCCAGGTACTTGAAGACCTGTACTTGCTGGATGGGTTCTCCATTGAGTGTGGTGATATTCAATCTTGGTTTGTCTTTTAGAGTGTGACATCTCCCAAATAGACTTTGCCTTTTTGAGTTAATGAGTAGCTTGTTGATGGGAAACCAGCAGCATGCTTTGCTGAAATCTGATTGAGGTTGCATTCAAGGAACTCCTGGTCATGGTATGAGGTGAGGATAACCATGTCATCAGCATACAGCAGGGTTTTGAAATGGCTGCATCCTTCCAGGATGTTGTTTGCAAACAGGCTGAACAGAAGAGGCCCCAAGATAAAGCCTTGTGGTACTCCAGTGGTCAGTGGCTGTAGACTGGAGAACACAACCCCACATTTGACCTTCTTGGCCCTGTTGTTCAAGTAGTCAGAGAACCTTGTGGTGGCATCTGTTGATAATCCCAGCTCCATGAGTTTGATTAATAGGAATACCATATCAAATGCCTTGAATAGGTCAAGGAAGGCAAGCACCTATGTGGCCACCTCTGTCCAAGACAATATATAGCTCCTAAGTAAGCTTAATTATGGCAGTAGTAGTACTGTGCATCTTTCTAAAACCATGTTGTTTGGTGGCCGGAGATTGTGTGCCATGAGGTATTCCACCAGTTGGTCATTGATGACTTTTTCAAGCACCTTTGACAGAGGGTATAGAATAGATATGGTCAAAAAGTTAGGGTGGCTGAGTGCCCATGGGAAGCCTCTTCTCCAGGAGGAGAGGGTTGCCTGTCCCACTACTCTACCACCATCTGGGTGACCACGGTGACGGTGCAGCTGGGACAGCCAGTGGGAGGGGAGGCGTGGGCCAGGAGCTGGAGCATCTGCATGTCATGGCGTGCTTACGCCCCTAGGCCTCCCTTGCATGCCTACGTCCCTCAGGGATGGCATCAGAAAACCAGGAAAAGAGACCCTGTCATGGAGGATGGAGATGGGACTTGGCTGCCCCAGATAACCCATAACTGGGCTCCCCGATGGATGCTACAGATGGACCTCCTGACACACACTAATGGACTGGAGGGATCAAGGTCCTCCTCCTGGGGGTAGGCCAAGGCAGCATGGAGGTGGTCCAAGCATCACCATGGGAGGTACCTGGGAGGGATTAGGGAGCGCAGTCTATGGCTCCCTGAGGAAGTTCCACCATGGCAGAGAGAGGGGGGCAACAAAGTTAGGGTGGCCATGTGTTCCCCTGACTGGAACACTGGGACTATTTTGCCTTGTTTCCAGACATCAAGGAGGAGAAATATTGTAGGAGAGATGAAACTGTTTCTGGATGGCAGCACTACTTCATCAGTTGCCAGTTTGGTAACTTCATATCACTGGAGTCTTGTCCAATTCTTGTTTTGGTTATGGCTTTACATAAGTATTAGTGATTTCTCTTTTAAAATAAAACTTAGTTATAGACTCAGCCAGGAAACTGTGGTGCCTTGAGATGCAGTAGAGGAAGTTGGGATCTTTACAGATCCTTCCCAACATTTACAAAGAAGGCGTGAAACATTCACCGATAGCAGTTGACTCGAAGAGTTGACTCTGTCAACTTTTAATAGGGTGGAGGTTATGTTGCTTTCCCTTCCAAGTACACTGTTAATGGTCTCTTATAGTCTCCTAGGGTAATTTCTAGCTTTGTGAATTTTGGATTTGCTGTTGTTGCTTTTGGCTTTCCTGATGGCTGTCTTGCAGCAGTTCCTTAATTCCTTGAATTTTGCAGGTGCTGGGGAAAATAACTCCTTATTCTATTCATCCTATTCAGGTTCTAGGATATATCCCTCTGTTGAGGATGGCCAAAAAGTCAGGGCTGAGCCACTTAAATAGTTGGGCAAAGATGTAACATGCCTCCTGGAAGGTGTGGTGAAGTAGTCAAGTGCTAGGTTGGCAGCTGAGATGCTGTCCAGGTAATTCCAGTCACTGATATCTAGATTTGCTTTGAAAGCAGAAGTTTTAAACTCGCTCATATTTTGAGTGTATACAGATCTTGTGGGTCTTGTCTGCTTCAAGGTCCATGTGCAGTATGTAGTGGAACACTCACTAATTAGATTTGGGAGAACCTCCACTTGGTGAAACCTTTCTCTGTGAGAGACCAAGATCTAGTCAATTAGGGACTCAGTGGCTCACATGTAGATATTTATTGCATTATTTTCTTGATTATTTGTCTCCTGCACCAGCAGCCCCCATCAGCCTGATTGGCCCCAGCCCCAACGTCCTGGAATTACTGGGGCTTACCTTAAGCCTGGCCTGGGAGCGGAGCCTGCAGAGGGTAGGGCATCATCCTGCTGCCTGTGCTGTGATTTTCCACTTTTCTGAGGTCTAATTTTAACCCCGGGCCCCAGGAGTAGAGACGATGTGCACTGAGGTGTGCATGCATACTATAGCCCCAGTGATGACTGGTTACACTTAAGTATCACTTAACTACACTGTAGTTATAGTGTAACTACATTGTAACTACATTGCAATTCCAATGTATTTGCATGCCACAGACATGTAACTACAGTGCAATTGCTTTGTTGCATGCAATTACAGTAATGATTAGTTACAATTGCAGCCTCTGCACCACTGCAACCAAATATTAAAATCCTTTGGTATTATCCAGCAATCATCAGCATCATCATAATTGACATACAGAACTAGATTGGCCCAAGCTAGGCACCCTGTACAGGAACCGTAGTTGCCTATCTCTACCAGTAAGGCATGAACTTGTGCAGAAAATGATCCTCCCATTTTGACTACTGTGATGTAGTCTACAGTGCCACTCCTGAGACCTGCTAATCCAGATTGCATACCCTTTTCAACTCCTTCTGTCACTTTGCTCTGGACTCTCTTCTCACTACTTATTACTGTGCTCTTTACCATTCCCTTGCCTTTCCCTTATTAGACAACGGCACCTTGCCCATTGTATCAAGTTTATCTCCAAATTCTGGTTTGGCTCTCTTCCATTTTACCTTTCCTCCTCTATCAACATCCCAACATATAGTTTAGAAAATATCTTCAGACAAGTTCAATTCTGTATGAATGTTTTAAACAGTTGTTCATACAGGATACATTTTTCTTATTTCCATACATACATTTCTGTTGTACAGTTTTTATCATACAATACTATCAAGTTTTAACTTGGACATTTGTGGTATTAAATTTAAAGGTCTTGCTTTTTAGCTTTGAATGTATTTCTCATAACACACTATTCATTAATAATTTAAGTTAGAGGTTTTGGCTGCTTGAGTGTTCAGTTTATTTAATTTGGATGTTATTTGACCTTGAAAAGATTCTCAGTAATAGAGAGTAATAGCAAGCTATTATGATGCTGCTATTCATTCCATTTACATTTGTGATTTTTTGAAATAGGTACTTTAAATCAATGAGATTTTTTCTGTTTTTTATGTATGATATGGGTGTTAATGAATGCGTACTCTCTGAACAACTGTCATAAGTCTCTGAGGAAGGATTTGGTTGATCCGAAACTAAGACATTGTTTTCTTTTTGTAATATCTGTGTTGGTTTAATTAAAGGTATCAAACCATTTGCTTCTGGATCTCATCATCATAATTGGAACCCAAAAATAAAAACAAAACTTTAAACAGCTTACGACTTTCATACCACCATGTCAAACCCAATATCCTACAGCCTCCTCACCACCATGCTGAACCTCAAGAACACCACCATGCTGAACCCTCAGGAGCACCAGCATGCTGTGTGTGCCCACACTGCAGTGCATCAGAAGATACCAAAAGATATTGGGGGTGGCACAGAAAATTAAAACAAACATAATTTAATAATTAAAACACTCCACATCTTATTGTATATATGAGATTTTTTCCTCCACTTTTGTGATTTAGTAGTCTTCTGCTACCATATTGGGTTTGCACAGTACATATCATAATTGTGATGTAGGTAAAATGTATTTTATACAGGTGATACATGTCATTTGGACATAATCCAGTTTACAAGACAGACCTGTGTAAATCTATCTAAGTACATACAAATAGGTTCCACACTTAAATACAAATAGATACAAACAACGTAGTATACCTAGAATACTTTCATATAAATTATTACAAAAGAAATCATAACAGATTCCAAACACACCTCCAAAGGTCATTTAACACTCACAAATGTGAGTATATAACTCCTTTATAATTTGAGTAAATATGAGATCTTGTAATTTCTCTCACCTCATCAGGGAGAGAATTCCAGAAACTGGCGGCTTGATATAACAAGGACCTATCCCAATATTTGTTTTGAAACTTACCTACAGCTATTTTATTTAAATGAACTGATCTGGTTAACTACTGTTTATAACAACATTTCACTGAGAACAATAATAATAAAACTGGATGATTTACCAATAAATATTTCATTTTATATATTAAGGTTAACCAATGACGCTGATAATTTACATCTAAAGGCAACCAATTTACTTTATTCAGCAATAAGCAATGATGAGTCTGATAATTCCACTTTAATACATATCTTGACATACGATAATAAATTTTATCTAACTTAGACAGTAGGACTTAATTTGTGTTCCTATATATTAATTCACCGTATCTTAACACTGGGATGATTAACTGATTTGCCAATTCTTTCCTATCTGAAAATGTTAAACAATCAGTACTTCTTCTTAATGCCCCCACCCTTCTGTTAACTTTTTAATCAGTTCAGTAATGTGGCTTGAAAAGACAAATATTCATCAAATATAACCCCTAAGTAACTATAATCCTTAACCTGTTCTTGCTTAATTAGATTCCCTGTGTAAATAGATAGATTATGAATAACATCACCACTTTTTAATGGAAAATTCATGCATTTTGTTTTTTGCATTTATAATTAGCTTCACCTGGTTAACCACCCTCTATCCTTAAAAATCAGACTGCAGGTTAGATTGCAATATTTCTTCCATTCTTCTAGATGCAATTATTACCGTATCATCGTATATAGCTCTAATCTCTGTTCTACAATCTGTGAAGACTATTTATGAATATTAGAAACATAAGAGATCCTAAAATCGATCCCTGAGGAACCCCTCTATTAACATTTCTTCTTTCTGATAAACATCCCTGTACCTCCACTCTGGGATCAATTATCCAGATAAGATTTTAATCAATTTAAAGGATCATCTCTAAGACCTATTTCATACAGTCTCTCAATTAATAAGGGGTGGTACACCAGGTTGAAAGCCTTGAAAGATCTACAACAATAACAGCTGTCTCCATATTGTTTCCCAATGACCTGTTTAACAGGTTATAAAATTCCAAAAGAGCTGTTGTGGTAGAATATTTTTTTGAAAACCAGATTGTTTAGTTATTAACAACTATATTTATCCAGATAATCCATTATCTGGATGAAACAAGTTTCTCAAAACTTTTTGGTAGAAGGGGTAATAAGGCTATAGGCCTGTAATTGTTAACTTCTACCACATCTCTCCTTGAAAATTGGATTAACTCTACTCTCTTTCCAGGATAAGAGAAAATATCCAATTTGAAGACTCCAATAAAACAGATATGTAATAATTGGTGCTATATGGAAAGCAGCTAATTTCAAAAATGTACCTTCTAGACCATCATTACCAAAAGTTTTGTGAATGTTTATGTTTTGAAGTGTTTTATATACTTTGGTAACAGTCAGAGCTTTAAATCTAAATGGGGAAGTCCATTTTGTGAAGATTCTGTTTTAGTTTGTTTTAAATCTAATTGACAAGGTATTTTACAATTTGGGAGATCAACAAAAAGTTGTTTAAGACATTACAGATTTCCTTTGGATTTTCAGTAAAAGTGTCACCATTTTTAACCTAAATATTTCCTCTGAGGAATCACATCCTGGTTTAGTCAATTCCTTAACCACTTCCAAAACTGTCTTGGATCTGTACTGAGTCTATCTTACTTTATAAAATGAAATTTTTGAAGCCTTAATTAACATTTTACATATATTTCTGGCAACTCTGAAGGAAATCCAATCCTTTTCCAGTTTTGATTTTAAAGCTTTTTTCCAAATTCTGTTTTTAATTCGAATTTGTTTTAAAAGTTTGTCATTAATCCATGGTAATTTACTAGGTTTCATCTTTATTTTGATTTTTGGTGCATGTAAATCACATACTTCTTCAAAAGTCTGACTAAAGTATTTGATTGAAGTATCAATATCTGATATGATGTAGTCTCAGTCATTGGAAGTGCTTGCTCTGTTTTCCATCCCTGGGTTATGCATGGAAATTAGCTCTGGCTCATTGTGTCTTTTTCCGTTATTAAAAAATAAAAAATAAAAATATATATATATATATATATATATATATATATATATATATATATATATATATATATATATATATATATATATACACACATATATATCTCATAGGCATTACTTATAATATGTATATGGGGCTAGCAGTTTCACTGTCCTCTTGTCCAACACAAAAGTTCCTTCTTACATTATTATAGCTTGAGGGAACATGCCCGACCATTCAGAGCACTCCATCCCTCTGCATGTGAGGCACTGTAATTCTGTGAAGAGTGTCTTAAGCAGCTGCCCTGGAAAAAGGCATATTCAGTAAGATTTCTTAAAAAATATATATTATTAATCAAGCTTGAGCAATAATATATTAATATTGCTCTTCGAGATCACTCTTACGGCTGTAAGAGTGGTCTTACTGACATCCTTAGGGCATCAGAACTACTCACCTTTGTTTTGCAGGCCACAGATCCTAAGACTGTGCATGGGACCAGTCTACAAGCATATGAGTGGTCTTGGTGGCTAGTAACATACATATGAGACACACATTATTAGCCCCATATATTATACATATACATCATGACTACTCCCTTGGTTAGCCTGCTGGACGTGCTGTGGTACAAAAACAATCTTAGCCCTCCTTCTGGCACAACATCCTCAAGATGTACCTCACCTCCTGCAGTGCTAATATACTGTAGAAATCCTGGGCCAGATTCAGAGAAGCCAAAGCAGGATGCAAGGCAACTTGTGTGGGAAAATATAGTGCAAGTCGCACTTGCATCCTGCGTTGTGTCCCCGTGGGATTCACAGAGGCAGCCTGTGAAATGCAGCAGGCTACCTGCACTCAACAGCACTTATGCACCTGAAACCCCTTGCGACATGGCATAAGGGGCATCCGCAGCATTTGCACCCTATTCAGGTAGGTGGCTGCTACATCCACAAATGGGATCTAGAGACAATCACGAGTGAACATCTATCAAAGACCAGTTACGCCAACAAAAGCTGGTCTAACTGGTCTTTGCTGTTCACCAGAGGTTGCCACTGTGGCCCAGCCCCACAACCCTTGTGGGTTATGGACCCCCATGGGCTCTGGGTCCCAGGCATGGCACGACGCGCCAGGCTAGGTGTGTGGCACACCCCCAATGCCCAGACCCCCACACACACACATACTGTGAGCCCCCCATGCCCTGGGGCACAATCCCCCACCATCCCGTAACCCCTGTAGTCTAGTGGGCCCCCACCCCACAGTGTGAGCTCCCCCCACACCCCCAATACCCCATCAGTGACTGGCACAGCCCTCCCTCACCACCAGGGCCTGTCACCAATGCACCTGCTCTGTGTGTGTGTGTTTGTGTGTGTTGGGGGTGGGGAACCACTGGTCCACGAGGGCAGGTAAGGGGCCATGATCTGGGGGTCCATAGCAAGGGGTTTGGGGCTGGTTCCCAAACCATATGGGGTCTTGGAGGGTGTGGGGGTGCCACAGGCTCTTGACCAGTGCAACTGCTGTCCTGAGGCTCATGACATTCCAGGTACTGTGCCCTACCTTGCTCAGCTATTGCAAATCACAGGACACAGACTGCTGCACCTGCTCCGATTCTGAATTGGGTGCACAGGCTCTGGTCACAGGGCAGGTTGCAGGAAGCTTCCATTGCCGCAGCTTCATGATGGACCTTTCTGAAACCAGTCCCCTGAGTTTACTTCAAATTTGGTTTCTGGTATATCAGCCCAGCACACTTTCTCCATACTGTCAGACCAATCTAATTCCTGTTCATGATCAAGTTTGTGAAGAACAAAAGCTTACTTTAGTCTTTTTTTTCTGTTTATTATACTGTACCATTAAAAATGTGCCTAACATGTTAGAGATGTGGCCCGATTCTAGAAAAGTTACACCTGGCTTAACAGCAGTTGCACCAAGTAGAATGGCACAAGTAGCAACTTGCGCCAGCAATTGCAACTTGCGTGATTCTACAAAGTGACCTATAACATGTAGCAGGCCGCTTGCACAGAACAGCAGTTACGTGGCAGTTCTGCGCCTACAAACCCCCGCGACATGGCACTAGGGGTTTACAGCAGGAGTTGCGCCAGCATTCCAGAAGGGCAGCAACAAAGATCCTAATGTCGGGATTCTACAAGAACCCCAGAGGAGACCCAGCATCGTAAGTTACACCTGCATTTAGTTGGTGTAACTTTAAATATAAACCTTCTGAGGGTTCTTAGAACCCGTCCATGTGCCCCCATCTCCAGACTGCCTCCCATTGTTGCCCCAATGGGCACTGCACAAACAGTTCTACACTCAGGCCACAATCCCACCCCATCACCCCTACTGCACGCGCCCCATACAGTAAGTGCTGCAGGGCTGCCCACACCAACTGCCCCTGAATCCCTGTGCATGTAATGCTCTGCAGGGCTTCCCACACCTCCAGCCCCCAGAATCCCCCAATGTAACATGCCCCACAGGTAGCACTGTCATCCCCATGCGTGCCATGACCCCGAGTCACTGGCCACAAAGTGGCAAATACCCTGCCCTGGTAGTCTAATGGCCCCCACCCAGCCATGCCAGCCCACCCAGCACCCCACCCATCCCCAGCCAGCGACTGGCACAGCCCACTTCTCACCACCACGGCCAGTCACTGACTGAGTTCAGTATGAGCTCATACTGAGAAAGATGCCTCAGAAATTAATTTCTGAGTGCATCTTTACAGCACGCTACCATACGACGCAGACAGGGTAATGCCAAACCCCACCCAACAACCAACACACCAAAATCTGGCCAATGGAAAATCATGTACACAAATGCTCACAGCCTGGGAAATAAGATCCCAGACCTACAGGCAATAATGTCAGAGGCTAAACTGGACATAGTAGCAATTAGTGAGATGTGGTTTACCAGTAACCACACTTGGGAGACTTCAGTACCTGGCTAGTGTATTGTTCAGAAGAGAGACCGAGGTGCAAAAAGGGGAGGAGGAGTGGCCTTAATGTCAATGAAAATATCAAAGCTACAGAAATTCAGAATACACATAAGGAGCCAGAAGAACTATGGTCACCCTGAAACAGGAAATGGGACAGCCATAAGAACTGGGGTTGTCTACAGGCCCCCAGACCAGAGGGGAGGACATAGACACATTACTGTTAGAAGATTTACAAAACATGACAGCTAAAGGGAGGTTCTGATAATGGAGACTTCAACATGCCGGATACAGATTGGTCAATACCAGAAGGAACATCTGCCAGAACTAGACACATAGTGGATTCCCTGCAGGGGAGGGCCTCAAACAACTGGTACAGCAACCCACGTAGAGACAGGGCTATCCTAGATCTAGTACTGACTAACAAGGAAGGGATCACAGATCTTCAGGTAGAAGGTCACCTGGGGCCAGTGACCATCACATGGTATGGTTCAGTTTGGCTACTACATCTAAATCATCCCATTCCAAGGCAAAAATATGGGACTTCAGAGGAGCTGACTTTGATAAGATGGCCAACAGAGTTAAGCTAGCCCTGGAAAAAGAAACACAGGTGAGCGGGTACAGGCAAAGTGGGCAAGCATTAATGATGCAATACTTGAAGCAACATCCCATTGTGTTAGACAGAAAAGGAAGTGCAAAGAAGAAGGAAACCACTTTGGTTCTCAAATACAGTAGCAGAAAAGGTCAGAGCCAAAAGGCTGGCCTTCAGGAAATATAAGGGAACACAATGGGATGAAGATAGGAGGCATACCAAACTGCCCTAAGGGAAGCAGGGAAGGCAGTAAGGCAGGCAAAGTCCCAAACTGAGGAAACACTAGCACGAACAGCAAAAGAAGGTGACAAGACTTTCTATAGATACATTAGTGAAAGGAGAAAGTCCAGAGGGGTATTGCTAGCTTAATGGAGAAAAGGGAGCATGTGAGGAGGTGGACCCTGTAAAGGCAACTATCCTAAATAGATACTTTGCTCAGTATTTACTGAAGAGAAGGTAGGGCAGGGCCCATAGCTCAGCATCATGGACACAGGGGAGGGAGGGAGGGAGCACTACTCCCTTCACAAAAGAAAGGGTCCTACAAGAGCTTGCTAAGATCAGGGTGGATAAGGCAATGGGACCTAATGGCATACATCCCAGGGTACATAAGGAGCTAAAGGTGAAACTAGCAGAGCCATTAGCAGAACTGTTTAGTGAGTCTCTGAGCACAGGAGAGGTCCCAGAAGACTGGAGAAGGGCTCATGTGATCCCGCTCACAAGAGTGGTAGCAGGGAGGAGGTGGGGAACTACAGACCAGTCAGTCTTACCTCAGTAGTGGGCAAGATTATGGAGGCACCCTTAAAGAAAGGATAGTGCAACACCTGGAATCCATAGGGCACAGGATCCAAGACAGCATGGGTTTACAAAGGAAGGTCCTGTCAAACTACTCTCATAGATTTCTTTTACTGGGTAACCAGAGTGTGGACCAAGAGGAGCAGTTGATGTCGCCTACCTTGACTTCAGCAAAGCTTTTGACACTGTTCCATAGAAGATTGAAAATAAGCTGGGTAGGCTTGGGTGGGTCAGAAGTTGGTCAACTGGGTGGCAAACTGGTTGATGGGCAGAAAACAGAGAGTGGTGGTAAATGGTATACAGTCAGAAGAGATGCAAGTCACAAGTGGGTACCTCAGGGATCAGTTCTGGGGCCAGTCCTCTTCAACATTTTCATTAGTGACCTTGCAGATGGACTAGAGGGTAAGGCTTGTCTGTTTGCAGATGACACCAAGATCTGCAACAGAGTAGATGATCCAGATGGGTGGGCAGAATGAGAAGAGATCTGGATAAACTAGCAAAATGGTCAGAAGAGTGGCAACTGGGATTTAATGCAAAGAAGTGCAAGATCATGCACATAGGGAAGAGAAACCCTGAAGCCACCTATAGGCTGGAAGGGGAGTTGCTAGCAGTCACAAAGGAAGAAAGAGACTTGGGCATCATCATCACTGATGACCTGAAATCATCCAAGCAGACCTCTAAGCAGTAGGTAAGGCTAGGGGTGTTAGGGTGTATTAGTAGGGTATCACAAGTCGTAAGAGGGAGGTAATAATCCTCTTACAAGACACTGGTTAGGCCCCATCTGGAGTACTGCATGCAGTATTGAGGCCACACCTTCACAAGGACATTAATCAAATTAAGGCAGTCCAGAGAAGGGCAACCAAAATGGTGCAGGGACTGCATCAGAAGACATATGAGGACAGATTAACAGAGCTCAATATGTATACCCTTGAGCAAAGGAGGGAGAGAGGTGATAGATCGAGGCATTCAAACACCTTAAGGGCATTAACAAGGTGAAAGAGTCTAACATGTTTAAATATAAGAAAAATAGCAGGACAAGAGGACACAGCATGAGATTAGAGGGGCCCATTTAAGGGGAATGTGAGGAAATTATTTTTCACAGAAAGGGTGGTGGATGCATGGAATGGCTTATCTCAAGATGTGGTGGCTATGAATACAGTGCAGGGCTTCAAACAGGCATGGATAGGCATAAGGAGCAATACAAATGACTATGAATAGATAGGCCACTGACAGAGCAAAGGCCGATGGCACATTTATAAGTAGAAAAAGAAATGGGCAGACTGGATGGGCCTTATGTCCTTATCTGCTGTCAACTTCTATGTTACTATGTTTCTATACTGAAATCAGTCGGTGGCTGGCCATGGTGGTGAGAGGTGGGTTGTGCCAGTTGCCGGCTGGGGATGGGTGGGGGGTACTGGGTGGTGGTGGATGTGGTGGCTATGAATACAGTGCAGGGCTTCAAACAGGCATGGGATAGGCATAAGGGAGCAATACAAATGACTATGAATAGATAGGCCACTGACAGAGCAAAGACTGATGGCATATTTATAAGGTAGAAAAAGAAATGGGCAGACTGGATGGGCCTTGCGGTCCTTATCTGCGTCAACTCTATGTTACTATGTTTCTATACTGAAATCAGTCAGTGGCTAGCCATGGTGGTGAGAGGTAGGTTGTGCCAGTTGCGGCCTGGGGATGGGTGGGGGGTACTGGGTGGGCTACATGCGGCTGAGTGGGTCACTAGACTACCAGGGTAGGGTATTTGATGCTTTTCGCCGCCGCCACCAGGGGTCAGGCACGCAGTGGGATGACAGTGCCTCCTGGGGCGTTACATTGGGGAATCTAGGGGACTGGGGAGTGGAAGCCTGCTGGGCATTACATGCACAGGGATTCAGGGGCAGTTGGGTGGGCAGCACTGTGGGGCATTACATGCACAGGGATTCAGGGGGCACTTGGTATGGGCAGCCCAGTTAATGTAGGTTTCAGGGTCAGGTGGGGCATCCTATGGGCTCGCACTTGTACACCTGGGGGTCAATAGATGTGGGCAGCCCTATGGGGCACCTATTGTGGCTAGCTGGGCATGCGGGCACTTGCAATCTGTGTTGCGGCTTGCGACATGCTCCGCCAGGTGTGCCCTCTATTCAGCAGATCTGGCTGCATGTCCGTGTTGCAGGACTTCTGTTGTGTGACCCTGCCCCTTCTATAATAGGGTGCAGAGTCAATGTCACAGTTGCAGGTGGCGATGTTGCATTTGGCGGTGACTTGCTCCACCTTTTAGAATCGGGCCTGTGTGTGTGTGTGTGTGTGTGTGTGTGTGTGTCTGTCTGTCTGTTTGTGTGGGTAAGTTGAAGTTTGAAAGCAGCATGGCAGTTTTGACCCAGGTTTGACTTACATAACTGCTGCTGTTCACTGTGTGACCCTGAATAAGCAATTTAACCTTCCTGTAATTAACATCTCTATAATCTTTTTCTACTCTATTTCTGTGCTGTTTATATCTCCCAGTGCATGAAACATGGCAACAACATCCACTTCCTTACAGATGGTAAAGTGCTTTGAGACACAATTTGTATGCAATGCACTATATAAAATGACAAATTCCTAAAGTTAGGATACAGAATCAGTTCAACATTTAGATATACAGTACTGGATTGTTGCTGCAGTTTTTCCATCATTTACAGATATTTTTTTATTTTGTCCTTTGTTTTCCTGCATTAAATATAATTTTGGGGTTCATATAGTGTAAAGGATTTTTGACACTAGAAATAAAAAGCCCTTTATTACAGCATAGGTACAGTATTGGTGGGCTTAGTACAGGCTTCCTTAATCTCTCACCAGCACAATAGTATGGACTTAGAGGTAGACCTCTCCTGTGGGATGGGGTATTTCAATCTGTAGGTTTACAGAAACATAGACAGTGTTGATAGACGCAGGGCCATTTGTCCATCCAATCTGCCCTGTTTTACCTCTATCACACCCAGTAACATATTGTCTGGATGGGGCTTACACCCTGCCTATGTACCCTTGATCCCTGCCTTACTGCTACCCACTGAGTAACAATTAGGATCCTTACTCTGTCCCAGCCATGCTTGAATCCATTAAAGGGAAACAGTAAGCACTAAGATCCCTACACCCAACAGGAGCATAGCAACAAGGGAGCAGAGGGTGCAGTTGCACCGGCCCATGATTTAAGAGGCCCCAGATTGTTGGAGTAATAACTGAAGCTTATTCTCTGGTTCTGGAAACAGCTGCAGCTTTACCTAGGTTTTTTTTTTTCCCAATCAGAGCAGCAACTGACTGACTGTATACAGCGACAGCACTGTTGTGCAACAGAGTGGAGGATTCTTCCAATCCATCCAGAAACAGAGTGAGTGACACTGTATGACAGCAGTGGGGCTACAGAGCCACCGCTCACAGTGTACTCTTTATACCACATGACTCTGTGTGTAGTGGACCAAAACAGTCATGCGGTAAGGTACTATATAAGTGTGCATGTCAACAGGAAAATTACGCTTTCTCCAGTTCTTCTCCATTGTGTAGTATTTTGTTGTGTTGTGTGTGAGGAGAGAAGAAGAGTGACTCTAAGGCTGCTGTGACCATGCCGAGAGTAGTCAGAGTCTGACGTTGTTGTTCTGAATCTGTTTTGTTCCATCTCTGATATTGTTGTGTTCACCCAACCCCTTCACCCCTAGGCCCACTTCATATATTGTTGGCAACAAATAGTCATCATCACTTGTCCCGCTGGCGACAGACTTCACTTAAAAAATTTAAACTTCAGTTCACCGGATAGTTGGAGTGTCAGAGTTATGGAGCAGCTGCAGCAGCAGCAGGAGTGAAGAACTATTTATTAATTTAATTAAACTCTCCCTAGTGCCCGGACTGGATGGGTCTAGGTTGGGGTGTGTGTGTGTCACTGTGTCGGACTCAGTGATGTGACTTTCATTGTGCACTTGCTTGTGCTTGAATTCAGGATTAAATTGATTGACTGTGTGCTTTTACTATATTAATAATTTAGTTACAGTCCAAAGCCAGCTTAGAACAGAACAACTAAGACAGGCCCAGCTGAGTTACATCTGTGCTGCTGTTGTATGGCAGGTGTCAGCTGGCGGGGGTGCAGTCACACTGCAGTCAGCAGCAGAGTAGTCTGCCTATTAATTAATTAATTTAAATTTGTTGTGGTGACTTTCTGGTTGATGGGGTCAAATGTCATGTCAGAGAGCATAGTATGATGACCCACTCAACAACCCATTAGATTTGGAGTAACTGACCTTGGCTTGCTTTCTTTAACTTCAGTCATGACTTTGACTCCTGTAGATAGTGCATAAGAATAGTTTATTTTTGAAAGGTCTTGTAGCTGCTACCAGAATAAGAGACAAAAGTTTTCAGAATTGTTTATTTCATTAGAGCAGAAGGTTTGACCCTCACAACAAAGTGCTCAGTGCTGCATCTGTTTTTGCCAGTGCACATGTCATTTGACATCTTTGCTGATCAAAAGGCTTGGAAACAGAACTTTTAGTATTTTACAAACTGTTTAAGATAAGCAAACTGATATTTCAAAATGGGGGCTATTTCAAATCCGGGGTGGCTTTTTAAAACCGGAAGGGGTGCTATAACATACCCTTGCACCCAGGCTCTCTGGGAATTTGCTACGAACTGACACCCAAGTGTAGGGCTGCTCCCAATTTGCACTTCCTGTGCAAAAACATTTCTTTTACTTATGGTTTACTGCAGTATAGGAGATTGTATTAAACTGATTCTGCTGACTTGCAAGTTGACATTTTCTGTATCTACAAATCCCAGAATTCCTGCAGCTGACATCCGAAGAGGGCTACAGCAGTGGGTGAACTAACAGCCAACAGTGTATGTTGCAGGTTTTATAAGCTGTTATCGTTTGTTTGCTGGTCCTGCTCTTCTCTTAGTGCTAAGTAAAGTCACAGAGGACTATACGTAGCAAAAGTAGGACAGCAGGACTGGAAAACATCTGATCTTAGCTTATACAATCTCTAGCATGCATTGCAGGCTACTGAATATACCACTGCTGCAGCCCTGCTCTGATGTCAGCTACAAGGAATTCTGAGATTTGCAGTTACAGAAAATGCCAGCTTGCAAGTCAACAGAATCAGTTTAATACAATCTACTTCACTGCAGTAAACAGTGATTAAAAACATGTTTTTGCACACAAAATGCAGATTAGACCAGCTCACACTTGGGTGTGAGGCTTTTAGTGCTGACTGTTCCCATTTAATGGTTTTATGCCCACCACTCAGTGAGTAGGCTCTGCCAACGGTTTCTATTGGCCTTGTATCTCACTGTACTAGCAGGATAATAATAATTATAATGATCATGCTTTTGTTTATTTTATGATGTATTTATTTTCACAGACCCTGCACATTTGGAGAGTGTTTCAGCTGGGACTACCTCGGCATCATGCTCTGCTGTTGTAGAGAGCTTTCCTACAGGTAAACTTTACCATACTACTGTATCTTTTCTATCAGTTAATCTGAAGGACCCTCTCCCATACCAATTCAACTGATGTTTAAAGACTGTCACTATGAGACCTGTTTTATATGTTAGCTTTGTTCTGCACTGTACTTCCCATATATTTCTGAGCTGTGACTACCAATCTCATTTCACTTGTGGCCCGAAACTGTAGGTCTTTGGAAAACAGGAGTCGCTGGATAGTTTGACACCTTTCATTAGACCAACATATATCTTTTATGTCAGCCTCTCTCATAGGAATATCTTAGCACTTCCTTCACAGGCATCCCCTTACAGCTATAGACCTATTTCCTATCTGTTGTCTACAAACCCTTCCTACTAACATTTCTCACTATCCTGTCATAAATTATTTTGAAGCAATGTGAGTATAAATTTAGCTTCTTCTGTTCAAAATTCTATTGCATCTGATGAAGGGATCTATGTGGCCCTGAAAGCTTATTTGCAATACCATTCTTGTGCAAGACAGGTGTTATGTTGGTTCAGTAAAAGTATCAAACTATTCAGTGACTCCTGTTTAGTTGTGACCTGAACGAAGATTTGACCTCTGCCTCCAGCACTGCAGAGGAAATGCCCAGTGCCAGAATTTCCAGGTCACCTAACACCGGGGAGGGGGAGAGCGAGAGAGAGAGACAGGAGGAGGGAGGGAGGAGGGAGGAAAGGGAGGGAGAGGGAGAGAGAGAGAGAGAGAGAACAAATATTATTTATTTAAGTTTGGTAACCAGGTAGGCCCACTGAGACTATTACAATCCCTTCTTCAGGGGCGACCCAGAATTAAATGCATTTAACAAAATAAATGTACAGATATGACAGTATGAAGCATCTCGCATTTTACACCATGCAACAGTAACAGCAGGTAATCCAAGCAATACATTTATAGGTACCACGGTGAGTAAACCAATGATAGACAGTAAATTTACAGATATAACTATAACAATAAGACAATGCTTCTTACACTTTACACCATTCAGCAGTAAAAACAAAAGCCAGTAATCCATGCAATACGCTTATGAATATAGCTAGAGAGTGAACCATCAATAGTCAGTTGGGACAGGAAAGGACATTATTCAATACAGGGTGGGCATACACAGCTAAACGGGCAATTATATCTTGGGGTTTCACCAATAAGTCATAGGAGATATCATAAGGAACAGTGTTTCTAAGTGATTTGGCAATAGAGCCAGACAGCCATGTGACAACCAACCAACCTTAATATTTTATTTGGTATCAAAGGTTACAAGTGCAACAGATTAGCTCCAATAGATGAGCTTTGAGTCCCTTCTTAAATCCTCCAAGAGGTACCTTCCTGGAGATTACCTGGGAGTGCATTTCAGAGGACAGGATGAAGGAAACGAACGACCGTAGCCCTTAGGGAAGACCTAACTCTAGGGCCATGGAGTAGTTGACAGTTGGAAATCTAAGTGCCTCCTGCTCTGCTTATCAGTTATCACATCAGTCAGGCTTGGGGGGCATTGTCTAGTCTCGTTTGTATGCAAGGCACAGTGATGGATATGCTAATTTGCCTTCTAGCAATGGCCAGTTTAAAGAATTTAGCACATGACAGTGATGCTCCAGAGGTTGGACTGCTACTGCGAATCGACCTATCCTGTGGTACAGGGTTTTCAACCCTCTGCATCTCTGTACTCAGAATATAGAACCAGGGACCTGTCTAACTATAAGGGTATAAGGGTACTGGTAGCTACTTTTAGGCAAGAACCTTTGAGAGGAAGGGGCTTAGGCAATACAGAAGGCCTAACTTTTGATTCAAGGACCTTGAGGGTACTATCTTGGTGTAGAAAAAACTAAGCACTTGATGGACTCCACAACCTCAGCCCTCGAGCCATTAGAAAGAGTAGGTGACAGTAAGAATGATCTATCAGGTCCTAAGCTTTTAGGGCCAAACAATATGGCCTTTGTCTGTTTACCTTTAAGAACAAGTTTATTAGTATCCAGCCAATTGTCGAGTAATAGTAGGTCTTTCCTGAGTTTATCATTTAGTTGGTCAGTGTCCAGGAAGGACCTATATAATACAGTGTCATCTGTGTATAGAGTCAAATTAGCTCCTCCACAATGTTGTAGCATTTCATTAATAAATAGGAAAACAGAAGAGGGCCCAATATAGATCCCTGAGGAGGACATTTGTCAGATAAGGCTCCATGCCATCTAATCAATTGTGACCTTCAATGAAGGTAGTCTGAGAACCACTACAATGCCAGGCTATCAAGGGCCTAGGGATTTCAGTTTCATAATAAGCAGTTGATGGTTCACCAAATTGAAGGCCTTGGTGAGGTCAATAAAACCACACTGGTTAGCAGACCCTAGTTTAATGCTGAATAGATATCTGTGGTGAGGCTAACAAGAGTTGCGCTAGCTTACATAGTTTTTCTAAAACCATGTTGCCGAAGTTGTTAACAAATTATGTTGCTCAACATAGATTAGTACCTGGTTATACACATTTCTCTCTAGCACTTAAGTTGGTGTTAGTATGCAGTGCAAATGAATACCTTTATAGCATCTTCTATTTAACTCTGTGATCCACAAATTTGAGAATACATATAGGATTGTACAGTAAGCCAAACAAAGTCTTATGTCATATGAAGTGGTTATGCTCTCTTAGCTGGTGGGGAAAGAGCGTGATGGACCAGTGATCATTGTTTTGCCTTGATTTTGAAAAAGGATTTACTAATACAAGATCACTGACTGACAAGACTTTCTTTGTGAAATTCATAAATATTAATGTAAGTTAGTTGGTTTGGGCTCAAAGTTTCAGAACTGTAGTTCCTTATGAGCACAATTAAGATTTGGGCAGATAGAAATCATTCCAGTTAATTCACAAAGATTTTGCAGTCATAAAGCTCAAAATGTCATATTGTATTTGTGGGCCATACATAAAGCAAGCTACATACAAACATATGAAAATAGCAGAAAAAAGGCCTCACTAGTCTGCTCAAATTGCAGATCCTGTAGTATCTACAGAGGGACCCCTCCACTGCTACCCACTTCTACCTCCCCATTGACATACACCTCCTCTCACCTTCCCCACACTCCATGCATAGAAGCCTAGAAACATAGAAATTGCTGGCAGATAAGGACCGCCAGACACATCCAGTCTGCCCGTAGGCCCTATACATTGTATGCAACCACTAAACCTATGTTATCAATGCCTTTTCATCACTTCCTCCCTCTCATGTTCCCTTGTGCCTGTCCCAGGCATGCTTAAACCTCCACTGTGCTTGCCCCCATGCAGTTTTCCCTTTACCCTATCCCAGCCTCTCTCAAAGCTGTCTGTAATCTTCAAAGAGATGATTTCATCTGGTAATTCATTCCACCTTATCACCACCCTCTCAGTGAAAAAGTGTCTCCTCATTTCCCTCAAAGACCCCTATACACCAGTTTGAGGCACTGCCCCTAGTGGTCCTGTTGCTGCTAAGGCTGAAGAGACCCTCAGAGTTCATTTGCTGAAGCCCTTAAGGTATTTAAAGTTCTTGATCATGTCACCCTCTCTCTTTATCTGCCAGGGAGTACATATTGAGATCCCTAAGTCTCTTCTTGTAATGCCTGCCTTGCTATGCCTGGATTATCTCCGTCACCCTTCTCTGTACTGCTTCTAGTATGTTGATGCCTTTCTTTAGGAAAGGTTTCAATACTGCACACTGTGCTCTAGATTCAGCCTGACCAGTGGCCTGTACTGGGAGGATGACAGCATCTGATTGGCTTTGCCACTGCTCTCTTGCAGTGTGCTGGAGTGCTTCAGATCCTTTGACTTGGTGACCTACACCCCCATCCAGTATATGGTCTCTGGGTTCCTTGACCCTAAGTTCATTACCTTACACTTTATGGCATTGAAACCTGTCTGCCAAATGCCCAACCATGTCTCTAGTTTAGTAAGGTCTTTCCTCATGTCCTAGCTCCTCTTCTGTGTCCACCCTCCCACGGATCTTTGTGTCATCTGCAGAGAGAAATATTTTGCCATTTACCTCCACCTGCAATGTAGAAACATAGAAACATAGAAGTTGACGGCAGATAAGGACCGCTAAGGCCCATCCAGTCTGCCCATTTCTTTTTCTACCTTATAAATGTGCCTTCGGCCTTTGCTCTGTCAGTGACCTATCTATTCATAGTCATTTGTATTGCTCCCTTATGCCTATCCCATGCCTGTTTGAAGCCCTGCACTGTATTCATAGCCACCACTTTGTGGTAAGCCATTCCATGCATCCACCACCCTTTCTGTGAAAAAGAATTCTCACATTCCCCTTAATCGCCTCCCTCTAATCTCATGCTGTGTCCTCTTGTCCTGCTATTTTCTTATATTTAAACATGTTAGACTCTTTCACCTTGTTTATGCCCCTTAAGGTGTTTGAATGCCTCGATCATATCACCTCTCCCTCCTTTGCTCAAGGGTATACATATTGAGCTCTGTTAATCTGTCTTCATATGTCTTCTGATGCAGTCCCTGCACCATTTTGGTTGCCCTTCTCTGGACTGCCTCAATTTTGTTAATGTCCTTGTGAAGGTGTGGCCTCCAATACCACGCAGTACTCCAGATGGGGCCTAACCAGTGTCTTGTACAGAGGATTATTACCTCCTCTTACGACTTCTGATACCCTACTAATACACCCTAACACCCCCTAGCCTTACCTACTGCTTTAGAGGTCTGTTGGATGATTTTAGGTCATCAGTGATGATGATGCCCAAGTCTCTTTCTTCCTTTGTGACTGCTAGCAACTCCTCCCAGCCTATAGGTGGCTTCAGGGTTTCTCTTCCTATGTGCATGATTTTGCACTTCTTTGCATTAAATCCCAGTTGCCACTCTTCTGACCATTCTGCTAGTTTATCCAGATCTTCTCATTCTGCCCACCCCATCTGGATCATCTACTCTGTTGCAGATCTTGGTGTCATCTGCAAACAGACAAGCCTTACCCTCTAGTCCATCTGCAAGGTCACTAATGAAGATGTTAGAGGACTGGCCCCAGGACTGATCCCTGAGGTACCCCACTTGTGACTTGCATCTCTTCTGACTGTATACCATTTACCACCACTCTCTGTTTTCTGCCCATCAACCAGTTTGCCACCCAGTTGACCAACTTCTGACCCACCCCGAGCCTACCCAGCTTATTTATCAATCTTCTATGTGGAACAGTGTCAAAAGCTTTGCTGAAGTCAAGGTAGGCGACATCAACTGCTCCCCTGTCCACCACTCTGGTTACCCAGTCAAAGAAATCTATGAGATTAGTTTGACAGGACCTTCCTTTGTAAACCCATGCTGTCTTGGATCCTGTGCCCTATGGTTCCAGGTGTTGCACTATCCTTTCCTTAAGGGTGCCTCCAAATCTTGCCACTACTGAGGTAAGACTGACCGGTCTGTAGTTCCCCGCCTCCTCCCTGCTACCACTCTTGTGGAGCGGGATCACATAAACCCTTCTCCAGTCTTCTGGGACCTGTCCTGTGCTCAGAGACTCACTAAACAATTCTGCTAATGGCTCTGCTAGTTCCTCCTTTAGCTCCTTAAGTACCCTGGGATGTATGCCATCAGGTCCCATTGCCTTTCACCCTGAGCTTAGCAAGCTCTTGTAGGACCCTTTCTTTTGTGAAGGAGTAGTGCTCACCTCCTCCCCTGTGTCCATGATGCTGAGTGGGCCCTGTCCTACCTTCTCTTCAGTAAATACTGAGCAAAAGTATCTATTTAGGATAGATGCCTTTACAGGGTCCTCCTCCTCACATGCTCCCTTTTCTCCATTAGGCTAGCAATACCTCTCTGGACTTTTCTCCTTTCACTAATGTATCAATAGAAAGTCTTGTCACCTTCTTTTACTGTTAGGTACTTAGTGTTTCCTCAGTTTTGGGACTTTGCCTGCCTTGCTGCCTTGCCTGCTTCCCTTAGGGCATTTTGGTATGCCTCCCTATCTTCATCCCGCTGTGTTCCCTTATATTTCCTGAAGGCCAGCCTTTTGGCTCTGACCTTTCTGCTACTGTATTTGAGAACCAACGTGGTTTCTTCTTCTTTGCACTTCCTTTTCTCTCAACACAATGGGATGTTGCTTCAAGTATTGCATCCTTAATGCTTGCCCACTTTGCCTGTATCCCCTCACCTGTGTTTCTTTTGCCAGGGCTAGCTTAACTCTGTAGGCCATCTTATCAAAGTCAGCTCCTCTGAAGTCCCATATTTTGCCTTGGAATGGGATGATTTAGATGTAGTAGCCAAACTGAACCATACCATGTGATGGTCACTGGCCCCAGGTGACCTTCTACCTGGAGATCTGTGATCCCTTCTTGTTAGTCAGTACTAGATCTAGGATAGCCCTGTCTCTTGTGGGTTGCTGTACCAGTTGTTTGAGGCCTCCCCTGCAGGGAATCCACTATGAGTCTAGTTCTGGCAGATGTTCCTGCTGGTTGACCAATCTGTATCTGGCATGTTGAAGTCTCTGATGTAGATGTTGAATAACACTGGACCGGAGCCCAGAGCCCTTATGGGATCTCGCTAGTGACTGGTCTAGCATCCAAGAATTTCCACAACCACTGCCTTCTGGTTTCTAGCCTGTATCCAGTGTTTCACCTACCTAGCCAGTTTTGCTCCAACCCCACGCTTTCCAGATTACTAATCAATCTCCTGTGGAGAACAGAGTTAAAGTCCTTGCTGAAGTCTAGATACAGATGTTGACTGCTTATCCTTTGTTCACTGTCCTGATTAACCAATCACAGTACTCAATTAGGTTGCTCTGGCAGGCTCATACTGACATGAACCTATGTTACTTGTCATCATGGAGCCCATTTACAGTATATCCAGAAAATTTACTGATCTTTCCTTCAGAATGGTTTCCATTAACTTCTCCAGTGTCGAGGTTAAACTTGCAGGCTGATAATTACCAGGGTCATCCCTCGGCCCACTCTTTTGTAGCAGCACTACATGTGCTGTCCTCCAGTTCAGGGGTACCAACCCCATTTCTAGAGACCTGTTAAACAGGTCCACTACGGGGTCCACCAGTACATCTGCTAGCTTTCTCAACACCCTTGGGTGTATGTTGTCTAGTTCCAATGACTTATCCACCTTCAGTGTCTTCAAACTCTTCCTCATTCAAACAATTTCAGTCTCCCCATCTGTGGCTCCAGCCCCCAACCCCCTTTCTCTGGTGACTTGTCCATCTTTCTCTTTCACGAAGACTAAACAGAAGTACTTATTAAATATCTCTGCCTCTTCCACACTTCCTCCAGCTACCCTCCTCCTTTTCAGCTTGACAGTCTCATCTTTGATATCTCTCATTTCCATAATATATTGGGAGAAGACCTCTTTCTTTTTACACCCTCTTCCAGCTGCAGCTCTTTCATGACCTTGGCTAATCTTACTGCTTTGCTCACCTCTCTGCCTTATTACTGTACTCCACTCATCCTTGTCCATCTGGGTGCTTTATGCTTTTTGAAGGCTGCCATTTCCCTTTACTGCCTGGGCTACCTCCCTATCAAACCAGCTGGACTTTTGGTTCTGGCTTTGCTGCATTTCAATTTGGCACACTCATAAGTGGCTATCAACAGTCCTTCCTTGATGACAGCCTATTTCTGGTCCACCCCATTTTTTCCCTGATCTCAGTGAGGTGGCTCACCAGAATTCTCCCCATCCTCTTGTAGTTTGCCCTCCTGACATCTAACACCCTTGTCTTACTTCTGGTCCTCTTCCTTGTCCATGTCCAGGTAAAACCATGCTGTGCTGTGGCCACTGCATGCCAGTGGAGCTTCCATCTTACATCCTGAGCATGCACACTATTGGGCAGAACCAGATCCAGTCCAGCCCTCCCTGGAGGGTTCTGTGACACATGTTCGAAACCCAGTCTGGAATGTCTCCAGCAGCATCTGTGACCTGGTAGAGGTGGTAGCAGGGATCTGCCAAGCCACTCCAGGTAGATTGAAGTCCTCCATGATCACCACTTCCCCTGCTGACCATCTCTACTATTTTGGACCCTAGCTCCTGTCCAAATCCTCTTCCTGGTTCGGTGGCCTGTGCACTACTCCTATCTTTATCTTCCTGCCCTTCAAAGGCTGCATCTATGCCCACAGAAACTCTGCCCTTCCTCTGCCTCCTCCTCCTCCTCCTCCTCCCTAGTACAAGTGATTCCTTCCTCATGAACAGAGCCACCCCTCCTACTCCCCTGTCCTCTTATACAGATTTTACCCTGGGACAGACAGATGCCAGTCATGATTAGCTATGGCCCACGCCTCTGTGATGGCAGCCATGTCTCTCTCTCCTTCCGTCATCCGGTGTAGCCAGGAACTTTAGACTTGTACTCAAGAGTTGACAGAACTGCTGCCCCACCTCCGTAAAACCAAACCAAATGATATGATACCCCATCACACAAACATTGCCCCACCCCATTTCAGTCAATAGTATGAAGTAGGCCAATGATTCCTAATAGATTCACATTTATTTTATCTAACACATACACTACAAATCAGACAGAAGTTGGCTGGCTTTTAGTTACATATTTTAGGATACATTGTGACAAGCCTCTGTACCACGGGAGATGGTGAAAGTTGTGAATTCCGCTTTAGCGAACTTCACATGAAATTCACAGCTTTAGAAGTTTCAAACTTCTGCCTTTGGCCAATCAGGCGGCAGTGTGGCGTGGTGGTTTAAGGCTCTGAGCTGCAAATCTGGTGACATCCAGCAGACCAGACCTGGGTTTGAATCTCACAGCTTCCACTTGCATACTGTGTGACCTTGAGCAAGTCACTTAACTTCCTGTGCTCCCAGGTCGCCTCCTGTAAAAAGATTTCAGCTTAGTGTGCTACTCCTGGTTAAATAACTAAATAAAAAAAATCAGATATCTTCTAAATATCTAGTGGCTGTGGCACCCAAAGAAATGTTTCCCTGGTGTCTAGTGGACCCCTCCCCCATCCCCAAATGCCAGTATAGTCATAAATCAAAGATCTAACTAAATTCCCTGGCAGACCCCCATCCCGGAGGCACCCATATATTAATTTCCCAGCTGTCTAGTGAACCCCCTTCCTATCCTCAAGAGTGCCTGTATATTAATTTCCCTGGTGTCTAGCAGACCCCACTCCACCCCAGCAAGTAGTGCCCCCTCACTTGCTCCCTCCCTCCCAAGCCAGTGAGTGGTACAGCCCTCACTCTCCAGCTCAGCCAGCTGCTGGACTGAGCTCTGTCAATGAATTAGTGCGTACTTGTAACAGCTCTGTAGCCAGCTGTGGTGGAGAGTGAGGCTGTGTTGGTCACCAGCTCAAGGATGGGGAGGGGAGGAGTGGGATGGTATGCACTACCTGCTGGGGTGGGAGTCCACAAGACACCAGGGAAAATTTATTTGGTTTTAATGGGGTGCTTGGGGATGGGAGGGTCCACTAGACACCAGGGAAATTAATATACCAGCCCTGTCTAGGATAGGGAGGGTCTGCCAAACTTCAGGGAAATTAATATACCAGCACTCTCAGGGATAGGGAGGGGTCTGCCAGACACCAGGAAAATTAATATATGGGTGCTCTCGGGATAGGAGGGGGTCTGCTAGACACCAGGAAAATTAATATATGGGTGCTTCGGGATGGGGGGGTCTGCTAGACACCAGGAAATAAAAATAAAAAATAAATAAATAAAAGACCTTTGATTTTATGACTATACCAGAGATCAGGGATAGGGAGGAGGGTCCACTAGATACCAGGGAGGGACAACTGAATTAAGTTCATATTCATTCAGCAGCTCAGTTACTCATTGAGCTGCTGAATGAATGTATGAATTGCCTGCTGTGCTAAGTCAGAATTTCCATGAAAGTTGGCAAAATGATTTCTAACGTTGTGGAAGTGAAAGTCCAACTTTCACGCAAATTCTGCTCTTGGGAGACTTTTTCGCACAGCACTACCACATCAAGGTAGCCAGCCTTACAGAAGTCAATTCACACCAGCACTTATGCATACATACCAATTGGGTCACTCATACAATCATGGCCTCTAAGTTTAGCAGCCACACATCTTCCAAAGATCACAAACTCACCAAACTCGCACTAAAGCATCCAAGGAGGGAAAAACAGTTCCTCATGTACATCAGGCTCTGTTTGTGTTTGTTGCCCTGACCTGAGGTTCATATTATCCCTTGATTTTACAGATTTGCTGTACTCAGCAAAGTACAGAGTATACCTGCCAAAACCCATGTTGTCAGTACTGAATGCAGTTCAGAATTCTGTTCCCTGCATTCCTTGTATTCAGAGGCACCATCTTCCACCTTGACTTGAGTCCCCTCTGTTCCTGGACTGCTTGCCCTCCCATACCTGGTACCACCTCCCTGTCCTTCATTTCTGCCTCCCTTCTTCCTTTCCTCCTCTTGCCCTGATTTGTGGAAAGGCATGATAGCCTTCTCCGGCCAGATAACAACTGGTATTCTGACCCCACTGCCCTCCCCCACACTTTAAATTTAGTTCTCTGCTTATATACTCCCAAATCTGACCTTTGCACCTTCCTTGTTAATGTGCAGCCTATCCTGGGCATAAAGGTCGTTGTTTCCCACCTGTCCCCACAGCCACCAATTAGTCTGTATCCCTCCTCTTTACACCACCCATGGAGACAGACATTAAATTATTCTATCCTAGCCTTCCTTGCAGGGTTGACCCTTGACACTGGTAGTACTTCCAAAAGGTTACTGACCTTCCCAACTTTCTGCAGATCCATCCCATTTTATTGAACCTGTCCTGGACCACCCCACTTCACTGTCTGCCAGGTTGTTTGTAGCTAGGTGAACAATGAGTTTACAGGTCTAGAGCCATGCCTGATGGTGCATCTGCTTTATGTATGGCAGAAGGCAAGCTTAGTATGGCTACGTGTCTCTGAAACACAAAAATTAATTGCAAAAACAGGCTTTATTATTAAAGCACAGAAAGTAAGAAAATGTGATATAGTTTTTGTTTAACAGTATTCTACCCAGCCCCATGCACCACTCCTCTGAACCCCAACAAATTGAATTTCAAAGTACAACTCAGGTTTAATGCATTCATTTTAACATCATTACTACTGTAAAGATAGTACAAAGAATATTATGAACTGAGGATCGAAATAGAGGAATCTGACTGGCTAAGAGTCTTTGAAGCTGTGATGATATCGAGCTACATCATCACGGCTTCAAAAAGTTCCAGCACCACCAGCCTCTTTGCTCTCTACTGCCTGAGAACTATTTTTCAAAATGTATTCCTACACCACCCAAAAGCTCATTCATAAAATGTTTCAAAACCTGTTTGTTTTATTTTTTTTATTTATAAATCTTCAATCTCGATTCATAACCCAATGTGTGATGATATCCCATGATATTTATCTTGCTTTTGCCTTATGGATTTATTTTATCCTGAACAAGTGGATATACTTCTTCTGTGTTGGATAAAGAAAAACTTGGTCTGGGACTTTCTACTAGTTAACTCTGGAAATTGGCCAAGGGATTACCTGTGGTGTTTGAAGTATCTGTGAGTGGGGACTGATTCATTGATCAGTGCCCATTTTCTCTTTGTATTTTATACTTCTTATAGTCCAGAAGCAGAGCCTTAATAGTGGTCTAGTTGCAGGTGGCTTTGTCCCCCCATATTTGTACCTGGGTAATCTTGAGTGCCACCTGGGACCGAGAGGTAGCTGCCTCACTCTCCCTGGGAAGCTAGGGATCAGTGGGGAGCTCTAATTTATCCCAGGTTGGTCCCTTTGGTGTGGCCTTGGGGTATTTGTAGCTGCAGGTCCTGGGGTATAATTGGACCTGATAAGACAGATTAGGGGTGAGGTGGGGAGTCCCTGTTTCCAGTGGCTTGGCCTGTATATACTTCTGGCTTTTGCAGGAGACTTTTTGGCCCTTTTGATATTTACTGAGACTATGTATTACTGCACATTGGAAATATCTATTCTGTTTTGCTGGATTTGACATTTGGTTTAATTTACGTTGAATTACGTTGGATTACTATGGCTCCTCCTACTATTTGATGCCTTTTTCCCTGACTTTTAATTTGTTTTATGGTTTCCTGGTGGTGAGAGAACCATGGTGCCTTGTTATTATCTTCTTTCTTTCCTCGGCATGTGAGGCTGGGGAATTTTTATGTTACTGTATGTTCTGAATATCCTGTGAGTGGGGATTGTTTTATTATTTGATTATTATTTCTCTCCTCCTTGGCTGTGAGAGGGCTGTGGGAGAGGGACAATTTCATTTTTGCATGTTTATTTATCCTGTGAGAGGGACTGTGTTATTGTATTACATTTTATTTTTATTTTATTTTTATTTTTATCTTTAGGGTGTGAAGCTATCATTTTAGTGGGAGGGGTAGTTTATTTGTTTTATCAGGGAAGGATTATTATTTAAGTTATTTTTGTTTTGGAGGTTTTGCTCTGTTTACAGTATCACCTTGTGATTTAGGAAATTTGGTGTTTTGTGCTTTCCCAATGTTTTAAATATTGTTAGTGAAATGTGCCTACTTGCCCTCCCGGTCCTGTGCTATTTGGCCTCCGCTTCCCATGCCCTCCGCCTTTCTCCTTTCCCCACCTGCTTTTACCTACCAACACCATTGATCTTTGGGGATTGCTTGTGGGGGAGTTGGGGTGGTGGGGTTGCAGACAGCGGAGCCCGAATGAGTGGTGCTCTCCCATAGGGGTGGTTAGGACCAGAAGACACCTGGGGTGAAATGGTATCTGGAATGTGGTGATTCCGTTCTGGTTCCCATACCCAAGGGCACTCCATTTTGGGAGGGCAAGTAGTTGGGTCAGTTCGCCAACCCTGTTCAACTCGGTACTGTTATGCAATGCCAGATCTGTCTGGAACAAGACTGGTCTTATTGCAGACTTTATTGCTAGGGCAGATCTGGTTTGCATTACTGAGACCTAGTTGGATGGGAACACTGCCCCTTTTTAGAGGCAGCTGTTCCCACCGGTACTCGGTTGTACATCGCCCAAGACTAGACCACGGTGGGGAGTTGCGGTCTGTTTCAAGACCGAATTGGGCCTAACTAGTATACCAGTTGAGAAGGCCGGTCATTTGAGTGTACCGTGGTAGCTGGTGCGGGGTGCAGGATAGCTTCATCTACCGTCCACCAGGTGATGAGAAGCTGTTCCTGCAGGAAATAACAGACTTCGCCGCTGACGGGCTTTGGAGTTGTCCAGACTGATGGTTCTGGGTGACTTCAATGCCTGGGTCGATAATGAATCCTCGCTTTTGGTCAACATTTCCTCCAGGTGATGACATCTCTGGGCTTCACACAGGTTGTTTCTCAGCTACACACAAGGGTGGTCACTCTCTTGATTTGGTTTTCCTCCTGGGATCGAGCCTCCGACTTAGTGGTGGAACCAGTTGGTTGGTCTGACCACTACTCAGTTGGGTTCAATTTTTGGCCCCTGGGCTGGTCGGCCCCTGTGGAGTTGGTCAGGTACCGTCCTTTGCGGGATGTGGTCCCTGAGGACCTGATGGTGGTTATTAACCTCTCGTTGTTGGACGAGACTTGCACAGATCCCGAGCAGTTGGTTGTGGCCTATAATGGGGCCATATCTTCAGCTCTTGATCTGATTGCTCCTATCCATGTTCACCCCTCCCTCGTCGCCCTGGGGCCCATGGTTTGATGGGACTCTAAGAGAGTTGCAGAGATTGGGGCATAGGTTAGAGCATTATTGGAGGAAGAATGCCTCTGATGCCAACCACCTTATTTTGTTAGAGCATTATAAACTCTACCAAACAGAAATTCCCATAAGAAGGCAGAATTCCTGTCCAAGGAAATTTCTGTCACATGGAACCGACCAGCTCAACTCTTCAGAACCGTTGACAGGCTGTGCAACCCAGCCTGTCGGCAGTTCCATCGAGTCTTTTCACAAATTGATTGTGATGAGATTGCCCGCTCTTTGCAAATAAGGTGGTCGACATCAGGCGGAGAGCCACCAACTTCACTCTAAGGGGTTGCTGTTGATCGGTGCCTTGTCGCAGAGCCCGAGTTTCTGGAGTACCTTTGACCTGCCAGATTTTGTAGATATTATGCAGCTTGTCCAGGAGATGCATCCCATGTGCTGTAGTTTAGACCCAGGCCCCACTACCCTGATTTTGGGTTGTAGTGATATTATCGCCTGGTCTTAGCTCAGATTGTCTGGTGCTCTCTGGATGCAGGTGAGTTCTCTAGCTCCCTGAAGGAGAGGGTGGTGACACCTTTCTGAAGAAAGCTTCTTTAGACCCAGAGAACCTAGCAACTACAGGCCTATCTCTAATCTCCCATTTGTGGGGAAGGTTATTGAGAAGTTGTGGCTGCTCAACTGGATAACCATTTAACCATCCATAATTTATATGAACCTTTCAATCGGGTTTTCATAAGAGGCATAATACTGAGACTGCTCTGGTCTGGTGCTCAATGATCTCCAGATGGCAAGAGATCAGAGACATCGTTCTATCTTGGTTCTCCTGGATTTATCATCAGCTTTTGATACTGTGGATCATGGCGTTCTGCTCGAACGTCTGAGCTTTATCTGCGGGCTGTCGGGTACAATCCTCAGATGGTTTTCATCTTTCCTTGCTGTTAGAATGCAGAGAGTTGTCTCAGGTTTATTTTCATCTGGGGCTTTCTGTCTGCTCTGCAGGGTACCTCAGAGTTCGGTGCTGTCTCCCATGTTATTCACAGTATATATGCTACCCCTCGGAGACATTGTAAGATGGTATGGGCTGAGGTTTCATTGCTATGCTGATGATACCCAGCTCTACCTGTCTTTGCCCTCGGCCAGGTTAGTGCTATCTCAGTACTGAACAGCTGCCTCATAGAAAATCCAAGATTGGATGAATACCAGCTGTCTAAAGTTGAACCCAGGAAAGACTGAGGTTTGGTTGTGGACCTGGGTCATAGGGCAGAGGGGTTGAGGACTGTGCTCTTCTGGTTTAGTCCTGGGGTGGCCCAGATTCTCACCTCTGAATGGGTGCGTAATCTGGGAGTGGTGCTTGATGGTAGACTGACTCTTTGTCATCAGGTATCGTCAGTCATCAAACTGGCCTTTTATCATCTTAGGAAGATTGCTAGGATTAGGCATCTTATTCCATCCAGCGACCTACCTGTTTTGGTCCATGCCTTTGTGATATAATGCCTTTACTGCAACTCCCTTTACCTAGGGCTTTCTGGGGTTGATATCCACTGCTTACTGCTAGTGCAGAACGAGGCAGCACGTTTGTTGACTGGGGCATCTAGAAGATCTCATATTACCCCAGTGCTGCATGATCTGCACTGGCTGCATATCAGTGGCGGATCACCTTTAAAGTAGGTCTTTTGACTTACAAAGCCCTACATGGATCGGGTCCTCATTACTTGACAGAGCTCCTGGTTCCTTACACCCCTTTGTGACAGCTCGCTCATTGGCGAGGGTTGCTGAAGAATTCAAGGGTTAATCAAGTCATCTGAGTGCATGCCTTTGGGTCTATGGCACCTACCCTCTGGAATTCTCTGCCCTGTCAGCTTCGGAGTGCAGGATGGTGGGAGTTTTAAGCAGGCACTAAAGACTTTTTATGGAGGAAAGCATTTTCGTACTTTCTTGATTTTACATTGTATGTACTGTATTTTGTTTTATAGACTGTACAGCGCCTTCAAATTTGAAAGGCTTAACCAAATAAATGTTATTATTACTATTATATACCACACCTGTCGTGCCTTATTACTTAATTATTACATCCATGATGAACATTGCCCTCATTTGTTTTGAGATATAAGGCTACAGAATACAGCCATGGCCAAAGTGTGTAATGATGCAGCTGCATTTATTTTAATTTATTTATTTAAACATTTGGTAACCGGAAAAGGCACACTGAGCCAAGGCTTGATTCCAGGTGTGACCGGGGAAAGACCAGCGGAAATACAAACAATAAATGCAGAAAATTAGTTAACAGAACAATAGCAGCTGATTACAATCAATATAATACAGCAGTGAGAGCAAACAAAACATGACATGTGATGAATATCTAGAGGTGAACAATGCAATAGTAAGTGCTCTACATAATGAATATTTAACAAGTGCTAGGGAGGCTTGTAGGAAGGTAAAGTTAGTAGTGGTAGTGGGTTTAGCTTAGTTGTGGCGCGACATTAGGGTGGAGGAAGAAGAATAACTATTGCTTGCAGCTAGAGTGAGAGGGTGAGTTTTGATAGTGAGGGTAAGTTTGTTCCACAAGTAGAGAAGCCAGTAAGAGAAAGCAGCTTTGCTCAATGCTCCCATCTTCCCTTTCCTCCTCTTGCCCTGATTGGCATTGGGCCATATGTTAAAGCCAGCCACAGGCCAGGGGCAATGTGTGTGATGCTGCAGCTGCTTTACAAGAGACCCATAGGGCCATATGTGAAGCATGCTACAGAACTGGTGTAATATGTGTTATTATCTGATATCTTCTCTCTGGGCCAACGCTGAGTATGGTACCAGAAGCAGAATGCTGGGGGCACTCTCGATACTCTATCGATTAACCACAGTTGGTCAACATGCCTTCTCCTATATGGCACCTCTGTGGCTCAATGTGATTCCTGAAACTACCCTTAACACACCTAGTCTCTCAATTTTCAAGGCTGAGCTCAAGCACTACCTTGCTTCCAGTGCAGTCTGTGTCTGTTCACCAAATGCCTGACCTCCATCTCACAGTTGCCCTGATCTGCCTCCCTGGGCTAGGCCCCTCCTGTCTAAGCTGTGAGTCATATCCCTGGCCAACCCTCCCACTGCTTTTGCACCCATTTCCCTACATCCCTGCAACTCCCTCACCCTTCTTGCCACATACCCCTCTCCACAATCCCTTGCCACACACCTCCCACCTCTATCTCCCACCATGCTGCCCACCTACCTCTCCATCTAAGATGCCCAGCCCCCTAGCTTCTCCCTTGCCTAAACTGTTGCCTGACAAGGCTTCTTGACTCGTGGGCTGCTCCCCACCCCACCCTCTCTTGCTCTGTCACCCTCCCTCCTGGAGGTTGCCTCCTGATCTCTGTGCTGCTTTTAGTTTCCTGTCACCCAGATGATCAGCAGTTTAATCCTTGTTATATGGTCATATGCAACTGTAATCCTGTACCTCATATATTTAATGTATTTGTTGTTTTGGTCTGTATCTGTGAAGTGTTACATGATGTGGAACCTTTGTAAAAGAGCCTTTGCTCAAAGGTTGTGTTTCCAAGCTCTAAATAAATTAAAAATAAATAAATAAATAAACTATGCATCTGCCTCACTTATGGCCTGCAGGTACATTTGCAGAGCACACTACAAGTCTGACCAATGTGTGTGATGGTTCAGCTGCTTCAGAAGTGACAGCTGCACCATCACATATATTGCCCCAGTCCTTTATTCTATGGTCTTCTGTCTCACAATACATTGCATGAATGCATGTATGTTATGTATGTAACTGTATTTCTTGTACTATATTACTTATGATTATGATGAAACATATATATTAGGCCTGGGTTTTGTTTTGGCATTCAGTTTGGTGGGGTTCTATGGGGCTGCTGGATGGGATGGATGGAGATGGGGTTTAAAAAACCTAACATTGCATTCCCTTACTATTTGCACTTTAACAATAAAACCCTAACTTGTGCATTAACATTGCTTTTTTGCAGTGGAGAGAGAGAGAGAGAGAGAGAGAGAGAGATAGATAGATTATAAATGAAACTAGGAAATCCAAAGAAGAGCTGGTAACCATTTAGAAAAACCCTTCATTTATCACTTAACAGCCTTTAGATGCTTACCTGTTTTATGAATTAGAAGGTTACCAATGTCAATCCCTGCAAACACCAGCAAATGAATTTTCAAAAGGGTGGACAAGGCACAGTTGTGTGTTGCATCTGAGTGTACTTAATTCTGCCTGTGGCTGCCCACCCTATTTTAAAAATTTTGTTTGCAACATAAAAGTCATATTTTGTTAAAATGCATTATTTTGCTATGCAAATGCAACTTTTTGGGGTGTTTATTTGTGTCACATATTTGGACATAGGTAGACCATCTAACTTATGATGTATCAGTTCAGAGACAGGTCAACTTTTGAAAATACAAACTGATGGATCCTGACCAGATCTGATTTAAAATCTTGCTCTGTGTCTAACAATTCACATTCATAGTGGATATTTGCAACAAACTACCACAGTAGGTGGTATCAACAAATGCTGCTACTACTTACATTCTTAGAATAGAAAAATATTTTGCAAAAGGAGTGACAGGTTATTCCCATTGATCTGGTGGGAGGGTAAAGAATGTAATGGACCAGTAGTACTCATTCTTGTCTAAATTTGTATGTCTGTATGTATGTAAGTACTTATGTACATATGACACGTACGTGTGTGTGTGTATACAGTACAACTTTTTATACACACACACACCTATAATAGAGAATATGTCTGTATGTATGTATGTATGTATACGTATGCATTGCTTTCATGGTTTATGATGTCACCAGAATCCATCAATGAAATGATAGCCTTGATACTTATAATTTCCCATCAATTATTCTATTTATGTACATGTACATTTCAAAGTCACTGTAGTTCACAGTGTTCTTTAAATGCTGTCCATAGTACTCAGCATTACAGGGTATGTATCGCACATGCACAGGACTAAGTGTTAAGCCTACAGCTTATCTTTGTCTGTTTCCTTTTCAGATATTTTTCTTAAATTAGTCATGGTAAGCAGAAAAACTGGACTTCCTGAACCTCATCTGCAGGAAGTGCTGAGAGGAAGACTTGGATTCTGGAAAATGACAGTGGGAGGTCATGGCTCTGTTTGGAGTATGTAACTACATCACATTTATACAAAAAAAAAAAAAGACTTGAGGCCTTTGTAGACAATAATCAGATACTTAGTCTGTTGTTGGTCTATGTGACCACCTCATATTGCAAGTGATTAATGAATGTTGCATTAAAGCCTGACAATACAGCACTGAAAAGTTCACTGTACTGAATAGGGCAAATGCTCACATGGTCTGTGAGTAGGGTTGCCCATTGAGTCACCAGAGTCTAGAGAAGGGGATGGAGGCGATCCTCCCTTTGTACAGGTCACTGGTGCGACTACACTTGGAATAATGTGCAAGGTACTGGAGTTCACACCTGAGAAGAGACTGACAAGGTGGAAGCAGTACAGAACAGGGAAACCAAGATGGTCCATAGAGTACAAAACAAGACATATGAGGTAGGGCTGCAGGACTTGAACATGTACACCCTTGAGAAAAGGCGGAAAGGGCAACATGATTAAGACATACAAGCACCTACACAGGATAAATAGGGCAGGTGCCAAGGAACTTTCCTCCTTGAGCACAAAAAGAAGGACAAGAGGGAACTCATTTACACTCAAAGGGTAGAGATTCAAAGGGGTGTCCGTAAGCACTTTTTTTGGCTTCCAGCAGCTTAGCAAGCAACATCTTAATGCTAGTCACAGGTTTGGGGGCTCGGCTGCTGTTGGGGCGAATGCAGTAGGTCGTCCCTCATTCCCCAAACAGCCTGCATGCCGGCGCAACACCAAGCATACATAATGGGGTGAGCAGATCTAAGCAAGGTCCACTGCAATCCGAGCAAAGCTCGTCATGCATGATGGTCCTTTGCTACCCGTTGCTGCAGCCATTATGATCATGGTCGGCGACCGGTGGCTCGCTCCACACCCGCCGACATTGGGGATGCCCAACCCCTGTCGGCAACCCTCCCATGTTTGTATGCTTGACGGGGAGCCCACTCCCTGTCGGCATCACCCCCAATTGTTGAATGCTGAGGGGGTGCCCAATTCCCTCGCCTGCCCTCCCCCCACTTTCTTTGTTTGCTGACAGAGGTGCCCAATCCCGTCGACATTCTCCCCCGTGTTGTGTGCCGACGAGGTTGCCCAATCCCCCATCGGCTACTCACCCCCAAAAAACACTTAGGTGGCATGCTGGGAGCCCACCCCAGCGTGTCGAATGCCCTGCAACATGAAACTGTCCCGTGATGGTTTTCCTTTTTTTTTCCCTCTGCAAAATGAAACCATCCCTCCTAGTCTCGATGCTCCCTCCCCACCACACACCCACTGCGCATCCTGCCTCCTCACCCCTCACCCCATACTTACCTCCTGAGTCCGCGTGATCTTCCGTGGACCGGGAACACATCTGCACTCTTCAAAGCCGACTGCTGACTGAGGAAATGCTGGTAAGCTGTATAATGGAATGAATAGGGTTTTTCAACTTTGCTGCATATCTCAGGCATTTCTTGGAATTTTGGCACCAAATTTTCAATATGAGGTTTTAGGTCCCTCCTCATGATTTCTATCACTGTCATGGCGTTAATCGGCCTCGAAAGGTGATTTCGCAGTCATGAAATCACCTTCGGGAACCAATAATGAAATGACAGTGCCAGTATTCATGAGGTGGCCTCTCAAAAAGCCTATGTTCCAAATTTGGTGGAAAAAATACAACAAATGCCTGTTACTGGCGTGATGCGCGGTTCCTACGCAGGCTCGTAACTTCGTGCATTCACAACATGTTAATGCCGGATTTTCTGCATTGGCATTTTTGTGCACTTCCTTGTGAATAGTACAGCTGTCATTTTCCACATCCTGTCCGAAATGTGTTTCCGCACTTCAGCGCAATAGCGCAGTCGCTGTGGAAATCAGTGTTTGGGCCAGATTATGAAAATGACAGTGACACAGTTCATGAGCAGAGGTCCTAGAATGCATATGTTAAAAATTTGGAGCTGATACTCCGCTAAAATGACTGTGTTATGAGCGCGTTGGCAGATTGCATGCGCTCGTATCAATCATGCATTTGTGATATTTTCACTCTGATTTTCACCATTGCCATTTTTCCACACCTCTTGATGAACAGTACAGCCGTCACTTCATATCCTGCCCAAAATGTGTTTCCGCACTTCTGGTGCAGAATAGCTGGTCGCTCTGCGAAATCACTTCTTGGGACACTTTGAGGAAATGACAGTGACACTGTACATGAGCAGAGGTGCTAAAATGCCTATGTTGAAAATTTGGTGCCGAACGACCATAAACTGAGCAGGTTGCAAGCTGCATGCTGTATATTTCTACGCACCTTGTAACTCCGCTAAATCTCTTCTTCACGGTAGTAGTTCAATATCCAGTGATTTGGAAATGAAGATAAGATCCTATTTGCCAATTGTTTTTGTAAAAAAAAAAAAATACATTGAAACATGAGACAGCAGCATTTTTATGGCCTAGGGCTCTGTTTAGCAACATGCTGTTCACCTTTGATATTCCCCACTTCCCCACAGAAAATAACTGGGAAACTGGCACATAGATGTCCACGCAAATTCTTATTACAAATTTGTGTTCTACAGTCATAGAATTCCAAAGACTTTTCCGTGTTTGGATCTGACCAGTCATGTCCTTCCTATTACATATGAAGCCACGGAGAAATCAAGTGCCCGATACAGGTTTCTGTTCATAATATTATTGCTACTGCCCTGGTACAGTTTCTTTTCATGGTAGCTTCTCTAACATCAGACAGTTGATTACTGTCTGTGGAAGAGATTTAATGTTTACCTTAGTAACTGTGGTTCAATCTGACAGTTAACTTTTGTGTACAGTACCCGTCTCTCAGAAGACTTTACCTAACCTTGATATACATGTTCCTCTCAATAATTCCTCCTTTTCATTTGTGTGGGATGCCCTGGTACCTGTTAAAACCTGGACTGTTTACATTTGCAGTCCTAATCTTTGTTTACTCACTGCTTTTGTAGTTTAAAATTGATGGGACTAAAGTTAGAAAATGTTTAGAGGTTGTGGTGCCTCAACACTAACCCTCAGAATTGGATTCACCACCAGAAGAGTTAATTTAGCTAGTTATTGTAAGAGTTTCACCAGGAAAACAAACTGAGCTAAACAGCTTGTTTCAGATGTATGCTGGGGAAGAGGATGAGGACAGTGCAATCAGTTACATCAGCGATGCTATAATTATAATAACAATTATTAATTAAGCAATATTATGAACTGGGGACCACAAATCCTGGAACCTGACTGGTTGAGTCCTCTTCTTACCCATGATTAAAATCCACAACATAACCATGGGTAAGAAAAGGTGCTAACCAACAGGTCTCTTAACCTCTACCAGATCCTTCTGCTTATAAACTATTGGGCAGGATGGAGTCGTCCACAGCTTGAGTGGCTCTTCAAAAGGAAAAAAGAAAGAAAAGCAAAGGACCCGATGATCCCACTTGGGCCATCAGTGCACTAGCCCTCCAAGTGACTCAAATTTTTTAAATGCTGTCGCCCACTTCAACCACTGCTGCCTGCCAATCATAAGGTCACTCTCTGATTTAAAAAGTAAAACAATGCACAACTGCCAGCATAACAGACCACATCAGCAGCTGGCCAGCAACTAGAACCCTCCTGTGCTGACAGACACCATGGAAAATAATTCTTACCTGGGAAAATACAAAACCACATGCTGCAGCAACAACAACAGAGGCAGTTATGCATGTCCTAACACACACTGGCCACTTAGTGCAAAACAAAAATGGACTAGACTCTGGTGGTGCCTTCTTACCTTAATTCATATCCTTGCCACTATTTTAAATCTCCTCTTTCAATGGGGAACAATCTCATTCTTTAAACAGGCCAGTGCAAGCTTTTCTTAAACAACTGAAAAAGAAGAGTCTCGGCAGTACACATACAGTCAGCTTGCCAAACTGCTCTACATGCATTGCAACAGCACCACCTGCTGTCCAATCCCTAAAAGTAAAAGGACTACCTTGTTAAAAATGGGCCTGATTTTAAAAAGTGTTGCATTTGCCGCAAGGACTTCCAGCAGAGAGTTTGAAGCAAGAGGCGACTTACGTCAAACTGTGCCGCAAGTGCGATTTTTAAAAGAGGCTTGCCGCAAACCCACTGCTGCAAGTCCCTTGTAGCAAATACAGCCAGTTAGACTAGCCCCCCTGGTCTAACTTTGCATCCGTAAGGTATCTATTTCACAGGGCTTGCATTAAACCATTGGCACAAGCTGCCATAAAGCGAAAATTGCTAACTGCACCAGCCCTAGTGAAATCAGGTTGCGTTGCATCCAAGGGCTTTGGCACAGCTATGTCAAACTTTACGGATGATGCTGGGCTTGATGCAAGCCCTGTGTCAACATTGTAAAATCGGGCCCAATGTCTTAAAGCAGCAGTATTAGTTAACCAGGAAGTGTTCATCACTTCCCAGATGTTTGCACTGCCTGGTAGTTCAAAATTTCAGATTCAGCTTTTGCTGTTTACTACTGTTTTCTGTCAACTGGTTCCCTTGATTTTTAATATATTTATAATGTTGTGGAGCCACAGGAAATATGGCAGTCCCCATACCATTTCCTGTTTTCACCTTTGTTTTCACTGCTTGACCTATAAACACTCAGCAGGCAAAGGAAGAGATGGTGCATTCCAGTGGCATCAGATAAAATAACCAATGAGAAGATAGCAGCACCCATTTCCATCAGAATCCAATAAGGCACTCCTGGCAAGGATCTGTGCTAAACTGTAAGGAAAAAGAAAGAATATAAAGAAAACAAAATTAAAAGCAAAGGATTCAAGTTTTGTCAGTTGTGGGCTTGCTTGACATAACTATTGTCAAAAGAACATTTTATTAACTAGTACTGCTGTTTTAAAACATTTAAAATATTTTTTAAATAATTAATAATACACATATGGATCCAATTCATAATAGCAATAATACATTTTGGGTGGTATATCATGGGAATGTCATCACTTCCCAGGTGCACAGGAGCACTCAGCCTGTGGCCTCATGCCTCACAATGCACCTGATGTGATGCTATCCATTATATACCACATCTTGTCTTGTATTATTGCTTCCAGTGCATGACAGGGTGTGTGTTATGCTTGATAACATCATGCCTCAGGTGGTTGGGTGCGGCCAAAGGCGAAATGTGTCCAATGCCTGAAAAGTGATGTTAACCAACCATAACACACACCCTGGGTTGATTATTGTTATTGTACAATGGTTCATTTTCTGAATATAACAGAAATGTAAAAAAAAAAAAAAAACATTTTTTACTGTATTTAGGGACCAATGACCTGGCTGATAGGATGGTAGAGGAAGTACAGGGAGGTTTAAGGAGCTAGGACTATTATGCGAAGGAGCAGGAAGATCAGTAGCCTTCTAGAGGTACTTCCTGTTCCCAGGATGAGCACTGCATGAAAAGGAGGATAGAGGAATTTAATAGATGGCTAGGGACTTGGTGCCAGTCCAGAGGGTATGGGCTAGTCGGGGGACCTGGACAGTTAGCAACCTCGCTCGGAAGGATCAACTCCACTTAGCAAGGAGGACAAGAGAGGGTTGAAAAAGGGATAAGTGATTATATAGAAGAGGCTGGTATTTATACTAGGAGTGGGGGGTGGCAAGTGGGCAGGAGGCAAACTGAGGCCACGGGAAGGGAAGTCATACAAGCTTAACTCCCCATGACAGAGACAAGGGATTAGGGGCAGGTACTACCAAGGATGCTAGAAGGAGAAGGAAGGAGGAGAGGGGGAAGGCAAGGGTAGAAGGTGGACACCTTGAATGCTAGAAGCCTGGGGAGCAAGACTGCAGAGCTTCAGACCCTCATGGCGGAAGGAGGTGGACATGATGGCAATTACAAAACATAGGCCACCCAGTACCATGACTGGGACCTGAGGTACTAGGGCACAGGATTTTCTGCAGGGATAGAGTAAAGGGGAAGGGGGTGGCACTGTATGTGAGTGAAGGAATGAACTGCAGTGGGAGGAGAGGAGAAGGGTAGTATTGAGTCACTATGGGTGCAAATCCAGGACTTAAGGAATAGGACTGTCAGGATGGGAGTGGTTTACAGGCCACCCTCTCAGACTGTAGAATTAGACAGGGAATTAGCGGGACATATCGGGAGGGCTGCGGTAAGGGAGTGTTTGTTTATTTGTTTAACAGGTTAGCACAACTGGAAATAAAATCCTTTTACAGGTGCAACCCACAAAGTCAAACATAACAGATGCAGTTACATAACAAAACACATTAAGAAAAAATTAGATAATTTTTCCAATGTCAGAATACAAATAATATGAAAATTCAATTAAAACATTTACATTCTAAGAGACTTAAGATGGAGCACAAAGTGTTTTAAAAGATCCATAAGAGGAAGAATTCCTGATAGTAAATGGTATACCATTCCAAATACTTGGGCTAGTAAAAGAAAAACCTCTGTCCACACTTAGTTCCTCTTAAAGGGAGCCTCAAGATCACTTCATCTCCTCAGCTCTGGAAGATATACTCAAATCGAAATGCTGTAAATATCTTCAAAGACTAATTGGAATGCCAGCTTGAACTATTCTATAAATACATTTTGCCATAACATATTCATAATTCAATTTAGTTGACAGCCATCCCATTTTGTCAAGAGTTTTGCAATGATGGGTACCACAGGAAGTGACAGGGCAAATTTACCTAGTTTTTGTAGCAAGATTGACTTTTTGGATAAAAATGTATGGAAACATTGTCTGTAACCAAGGAAGCATAAGAAAGAACAGGAAGTAAACATTGCTTAACTATAGCTATTCTTGTCTCATCTGTCAGGAATGAGCTGATTCTGTATAACATACCTAATTTACCATGGCGGGATATTCAGACTGCACCAGGCTTTGGTGCAAGCCAGGAGCAAGCGCAACTAGGATGCACCAGGGCGTGGTCTGGGCAATATTCAGCGGTGCTGCATCAAGGCTCAGCACTGTTGAATATGGCACTGTGGTCACCTCCATTGCACATGGCGCAGTGACACTGCGCCAGTGCAAGTGGCCAGAGAGGAGCAGGGGATGCGCCTGCGCACATGCGGGTGTCGAGGTGCATGAACCGTGATATTCAGCGCTGTATATGCAAATGGGGCCATAATGCATGCCAAAGGCGAAATGGGGCCATTGCATGTCATTGTATTGTTACATGCAGGTCGCTGATCCCAGCAACCTGCGTCTGGCACCCTGCCAGGCTGCAGCCATCGAGAACAACACCCCTGTCCTCGGTGGCAATGTGCCCAATACCGATCGTGGGCTTTGTAAATGATAAGTTTCCCTGGTGGTCCAGTGGACCTGCTCCTTAGCCTGATCGAGGCGTGGTGAAATAATAGTATCCCTGGTGGTCCAGTGGACTTAATCCCTGCCTGATCGCGGGCATAAATGAAGAATTCCATTCCCTGGTGGTCAGTGGACGGAATCCTTGATCGCGGGCTTTCGTAGTCTAATGTCCTGGTGGTCCAGTGGACCCGCTCCCAAACCTGATTGCGAGGCTTTGTAACTCTAACAATCCCTGGTGGTCCAGTGGTGCCCCCTCCCCACCCACCACTCAGTCCCACCACCCCGCTCCCCGGGTCCAGTGGTGGGCGGCCGGCTCCCTTACAAGCCGCCTGGCAGCCGCTGCGACTGACGGTGTCCCAGTATGGGTTGTCACGCTCATTGGTCCTGGCGTGGGCCAGTAGACATGCAGCCCGATACTGTACTACACAGGCCCGATATGTGAATGACTTTCATTCACATATCGAGACTGTGTTGTTATAAGCATGGTTCTGCATGCCATGGTCACGCGTGGATCAATATCTACAGCTATACTGTATGTTGTCAGTCAGTGGGTGGCCGGGCGGCTTATGGGGGGCTGCCACCGCCGCTGACCGGGGAGGAGCGGACGGTGGGATTGAGTGGATGGGTGGGGAAGGGGTACGCATAGACCACCAGGGATTGTTAGAGTTACAAAGCCTGTGATTAGCTTTGGAGGGTCCACTGGACCACCAGGGATACATTTTATTGCACAAAGCCTGCGATCAGGCTGGATTTGTCCACTGAACCGCCAGGGAATGGAATTTTCATTTATGCCCGCTGATCGGCATGGATTCGGGTCCACTGGACCACCAGGGAACGGATATATGTATTTATGCCCGCATTGGCTGGGGGTGTCCACTGGACCACCAGGGCTTCTGTTTTATTTACTAAGCCCGCAATCGAGTGTGGGGATGACATCTGGCCTGTGTCTTGGGAGGTTGGGTGGACACCAACAGCAGGCGGCTACCGTGTTGTGCCCAGCAATATGGTGGCCGGCCTGTGGGTGGCCAGTCCTTCTCCTGTTTTTGGGGCACATCTTGCACTCCTCAGGCGGCGCATATGAGATGTCTTGCATATGCGCCTACACATCCCGCTGAATATCGATGGGCCGTGATATGCATGGGCACGCCCCGCACTTGCACCACATACATTGGTGCATCCCTGCATCGGGATTTGATGGAGCAACTTCCCTTTTGAATATCATGCCAGGGCATCAGTGGGTTGCACATGGCACAACCCCTTTGAATATCCTGGCCTATGTATCTTAGACGTTACATTAATCAAATGAGCATCAAAATTTAACACAGGGTCTAATATAAAGCCCAAATATCTAAAGGTATTCACATTCTCAAATGTGGTACCATCTAAGGCTTTTAACCTGAAGACTAGAACCAGATACCTTTAATTTAGAGGGTGTACCAAATACCATCGTTTTGTTTTTGTTACATTCAACACCAATTTGTTGCAAGCCAATCAATGTTGAAAATTGCCCATCGCCCAGTCAAAATTACATTCAATTCACTGAAAGTTTTACCATGGGCATACACTACCGCATCATCTGCATAAAGTGTTAAAAAAAACATTATTCAAAGCAGCAGAAACCCCATCAAAGTATAATGAAAACAGAATAGGATCCAATATGGAGCCCTGAGGGACTCCATACTTAACAGAAACCTTTTCAGAAACATACCTTGAAATTTAACCATCTGAAATCTATTATGTAAATAGTTAGAAAACCACATTACATCAGGATGTCCCAGTCTCAACGTTCTTTAGCTAGTAATCAAAAGCTTATGGTTAACCAAGTTGAATGCCTTGGTCAAGTCCATGAACGATGTCCCAGCTAAACACCCCTCTCCATACCCTCAAGGACTGTGTTCATGAACTTGACCAAGGCAGTCGACCAAGGAGTGTGGTGATAGTGAGGAACTTCAACCTACGGGAGTGGACTGGAGTACCCTAGCCACAAATAATAGTAGGGAGCAGGTGCTGCTAGACACCTTCCAGGACAACTTACTGGTGCAGATGGTCAGTGAACCAACCAGGTTAGAAACATCCATAACCTAGTGCTGGCTAATGGGGAGTTTGTGAGGGAACTAAGGGTGGATGGGCTACTGGCAGGGAGTGACTACCACACAGTATGGTTCACAGTGAAATGGGTAAGGAAGGAGTAGTGTCAGACACAGCGGTGTTGGACTTCAGGAGGGCCAGCTTTGGGAGAATGGGAAATAGTAAAGGAGTACATGACCAAGATTGACCCTAGTATGTACACTAACCAGAGGTGGGAGATCATAAAGCTGGGGCACCAGAGACAATGAAGACCTGCATCAAGGCTAGGAGTAAGAAGGCGAGGGCAAAGAAACCTAGCTGGGTGGCCAATGGAGTCATGAAAAGATAATGAAGAAAAGAGCCACGTTTAGGGAGGTAAAAGAAGACAGGAAGGGGGAGGACAGGAGGTACCTGAAGGAAGTAAAGGAGGTGACAAGGACAGTAAGGGCAGCAAAGGTGGCAAGGAGCTCAGGCTGGTGCAGGGCATTAAGGAGGAGAGAAAGAATTCTTCAGGTACATCAGGAGAAAAGGGGCTGTAAGGATAATATTGTAAGGATTAAGAGAGAAGGGGATGGGTGGAAGTGAGGGAAAATTGCAGAAGCGTAAACAACTACTTCTGCTCAGTATTTACTAAGGAAAGGGGATACCTATGGAGGACTGAAGGCAGATAAGGAGGGAGAGTGTGACAGATGGGGAAATCACAGAGGACAGGGTGCTGGAGGGACTGAGGGCACTGAGGGTGGACAAGGCACCGCGGCCAGATGACATTCATCCCAGGGTATTGAAGGAGCTGGTAGAGGTACTTGCGAACCTTTCCAGACCTGTTCAATGCCCTCACTAAATTCAGGGTGTATACCTCAGGATTGGGGATGGCTCACATGGTACCTCTTAATGAGAGTGGCCCCAAGGATGAACTAGGGAATTACAGACCGGTGAGCCTCACATCCATCATGGGAAAGCTGATGGAGACAATCCTGAAGGAGAGACCGGTGACCCTTCTGGATGCCAGTGTGCTACAGGACAGTAAACAGCAGGCTTTGTCACTGGTAGATCATGCCACACCAACCTGTGGAGTACTATGATTATGTAACTAGACAGCTGGACAAGGGCCACGAGAGGGATGTCCTCTTAACTGGACTCTCAGTAAGGCATTTGACTTGGTGCCGCATGGGAGTCTAGGAAGTAGCTACAAGGTACAGGGGCAGGAATAAAGAGGGTGGGCTGGGTAGGGAACTGGCTGCAGGGGAGGCAGAGAGTGGTGGTGGGTGGGGAGCTATCATCCCCAAGGGTAGTGATGAGTGGAGTTCCACAGGGCTCGATGTTGGGACCTGTGCTGTTTGGGATATTCATTGCAGACATTTCAGTGGGTATCAAGAACAGAATCAGTCTGTTTGTTGAAGACACCAAGATGGGAGTGGTGGTAGATGACCTGAGGACTGGCAGGGGCTGCAGGAGGATCTATCAAGGCTGGAGTCTTGGTTAGACATCTGGCAGCTGAGACTCAATGCTAAAAATGCAAGGTGCTGTGTTTTGTGGCTAAAAGTCTGAGGAGAGCTGACATCTGGGAAGTGTACAGTTGGTGGTGACTAAGGAGGAGAAGGATCTGGGGTGCTCATTATAGGGGCAATGAACAACTCAGCACAGTGTAGAAAGGTGGCTGGAAAGGCCAACAGCATGCTGGGTTGTATTGCTGGGGTATATCCTCCAGGAAGGGAGAGGTGATTTTGCCACTGTACAGATCACTGATTAAGCCACAACTGGAGTACTGTGTACAGTTCTGACACCTGTACCTGAAGGGGGACATTAAGCTACTGGAGGGTGCAACACAAGGCAACTAAAATGATCAAGGTCTGGGGGACATACCATATTAGAGTAGACTGGGGGAATTGAACATGTACTCCTGGAAGAAAGGAGGAGAGTGGGGATATGATTGAAACCTTCAAGTACATGACAGGGATAAACAAGTCTTGTACGGAGGGCTTTTCAAAGTAAGGGAGGAGGGACAACAAGACCACGATATGAGACTGGAGGGAAGGTTTAGGAGGAGATGAGGAGACACTTTTTAAGGAGGGGTGGTGGCCTAGTGGAATGTGCTGCCGGCTGAGGTAGTATCCAGTAGAACAGTGGGGGATTCAAGAGGGGATGGGACAGAGCAAGAGGGAGGGTTAAGGGAGGGGGCAGGAGGAAGAGCAGCTGCAAAATAAGGACTGCTAGCTGCACAACTGAGCAGACTTAGTGAACCGTAAGGTCTTTTTCTGCTTGTGTTTTTGGATGCTCATATGTTAGTAAGTATTTTGTATGTGGAAGTATATTTATGAAAAAATAGTACAATATGTCTTTTGCCATTAGTGGTGGTGTTTCTTGATTGTGCCTGCTTCTCAGGAATCATGGTTAGTGGCTGGGGTTATATGTGTTTCTTTGAACCACCCTCACCCTTTCAACAGTATTACTGCTGTTTTTTATATAGCACATTTTTACATTAAACGTCTGTCATGGAGGATGTAAGGAATGTCGTTGTACTTTCAGAGCCGAACGGTACCCCCCACCCATTGTCTGACAGATCCTTTGACTCGCTGACAGCTCAGTGCCAGTTCTCTACAGCTTCTCTTTGGTACTGTGATGTTTGCACCGAGAGAAGAACAGTTGTGAAAGCACTGATTTTGGAAGGGCCAAGTTTAAAGTCACTGATCTCTATGGAGTGCTATTGAGCACAAGTAATTATGGAATACTATGGTCACTTTTGAACAGCAGGGGCAGAATCCAAAGATGTTTTTACCATTGAAAATGTGCATTTTGTTTTATGTGTGGAATGACAGAAAGGGTTTGGTTATTTTTTGTGATTGTGACCTGTTTGAAAGTATAGGGAAATGGACAGCTATAGCTGTCATTTTCATGTGGTGCAAGCGCTGTCTGTTTCAAAAGGAACAACAAGTTAACTTTTTTCATTTTGTGAGGTTATGTTGGTGTCAGACCTTCATAAAGTGATGTTATGCTCAGATAACATCACAGTAAAGTGGACACTAACCAATCAGAAAACAAAAATTTTTGCCATTGTATAAATAATATTAATAAAAGCATACAATAAAATATTAAAAGAAGCACAGTGTTCAATTAGTCAGTTGATGGAGAAGGGCAGGATAACTGATGGCACCTGGGTGAAAAAGCATGAAGAAATCAAATAAGAGAGTCTTGGTGGTTGGAGATTCAATGGTCAGGAAAGTAGAGGTGGTGGTGGGATGAGGTTTGATGGGAGGAGGATTGTCAGATGTCTCCTGGGGCAACAACCATCTGGGATTTGGATAGGATAGAGAGGATCATAGAGGGGAGAGGGGGAACTGGGGTGCTGGTACACTTGGGTACCAGTGATCTACTAACCAGGCTGTGTGGATGGTGAAGAAGAATTTTCATAGTCTGGTGAACAGATTAAAGACACACTCGGCCTCTCTGGCCTTCTCCAAGATCCTCCATGTATGGGGCAGAGGGTGGAATAGTGAAAAGTAAGTAAGAAGGTGATAGAGGAGTTTAATGGGTGGCTGCAAGGTTGGTGTCAGGAGAAGGGGTACCACTTTGTGGGGACTGGAGGGACTTCTTGGACAGGAGGCTTTTCAAGGGTGATGGCCTTCACCTGATTCTAAGGAGGGGCTAGTGCATGGGGCCAGTAGTTTGACATCTTTATCAGAGAGTTAAACTAATGATGGGGGAGACTTAGTCTAGGAACCAAGGTGGTAGCAGCGAAAAGGGAACATAGCTAGTACTCCTCTAAATCCTGGGGTTGTAGAGACACAGTGGTTAAGGATGAGTTTGAGGTCCAAACTAGGCTGGGGAAAGGATCAAGGGGAGCACAGAACCTGCAAACAAGAAGAGAGAGAATGAGGAGAGAAAAATGAAAAGGGCAGGTAAATAAAGAGGATCATGGGTTAGATGGAAGGGGTGATCTTCAATGCCAGGAGTCAAGGGGTGAGCCTCAATGCCAGGAGTCTAGGTAATAAAATTAGCAAGCTCTAGGTGATGGTGGCAGACATTGAGGTAGGAGAGGCGAAGGCTATTGTGTCTACTCAGGGCAATAGTAACAGGTGGAGAGAGGAGGAAGGAAAGGAGATTAGTGCCCTGGATGACAATTAGGTCTCAATGATAAATAGGGAACCACAGGCAGACTGAGTGGCCATCTGTCTTTTCTACCAACATTGGAGTTAGTGATTGACTGTTTGCATTGCAATATTTGTAATACTGTGAGTTATTCACTGAGCTAAGAATTTGTCATAAGTCCTGAACTGAGATCAGGTTACAGGCTGTGTATTGGACCCAGACAGTGCCTAGGGGTGGAAACTGTTTTTCTTTGTTTATCTCTGTGTGCCTTAAAAGGCCAGGCCAGACTGTGTCAGGAAGTGTTTATATCACAGCTACTTAACAGCCAATAGCTCTGGAAGAGTCTTACAGACCTTGATAAAAGTACTAATTTTAGCAGGCTCATCAGATAACCTAATAGTCTTCAGGTGAAGCTACCTCTGGCTGGAAGCTGCAACACTGGACTTAAGATTTGCAAGAAAGTGAGTTCTGCTCACAACAGAGGGAGGTGAACCTTACAATTTACAATTGTCTTTGGTTTGATGCAGATTCCTTAGGAAAGTTAATATTCTTCAGATGGAGGATACTTCTAACTGAAGGTGAAATAGGAACTTAGAATTATCAGAAAAGGCAGTCTTTCAATCAACAGAGGAGGGTGTTGCTTGCTTTACTTTTGTTACAATTGTTAAGATTTTCAGTGCAGGAAGAGTTTCAACCCAAGGGGCTTAATACTGTTTTCTGTGTCTGCCCTTCTGCACAGCTGGCGTGCTTTGGGGCTGACTGCTTTCAGAGCACAAGTCACCAGACTGTTTTGGAGCTGGGGAGGTTTACCTGTGTCTGACTTGGATGATTGGATTTGTCTCTGTTTGATTAGAGGGTATTTTCTCTGTCAGATTTTTGTATAGGGCATCTTGCTGACAGGAAGGCACTCATCCTGTGGGTAGGTCAGAGCTTTTAGCTGGTTGTTTCGATGAGGGCACAGTTTAGGCCAAAGCCTTCCACCCTCACCCACCCACCCTGGAAATAGTTCCTTTATACCTGGGGTTCTGACATCATTTCCTCAAGAGGGCAAGGTGCATATCACTGTCATATTCTCTCTAGCACACTGCACTGACAATATAAGCATACACATTATATAAATACATATATTCCTATATAACACACCAATCACACACACACACACACACATAACAAAAAACAAAAAAACAAACAAACAAAGGTAGACAGTTATGTGGGAGTAGTGCAATGTAATGGCTGTGGGCAGCAGTCTTCAGAAGTCTTTCTGGAGGATGAGATACTGCCCTGTTTGCAGACAACTATCTGCCCTGAGGGAGGAAGTTGCCTGTCTTCAGGCCGCACTGGACAGTAGAAAGGGAACCTCCCCATCCAGCGAGCACCAGAGCCACCACCACTACCTCAGAGGTTGCAAAGAAAGCACAGCAGTTGGACCACAGTGGGCTCAGGGAGGGTAAGGGTGGTGAAACAGAAGCACACCCAGTCAGTTGTTCCTCTCCACAATCCATACACCATTCTGGGGAGCATAGTTCCCCAATTGATGCACTGCAGAGGAGACTAAGGAGGATGCAGACAACTGTCACAAGGAGGCCCTTAGGAAGGAGGCAGAGGGCACCACAGGGAAAGGAAGCAGCTCCTGGTGAGGGACTCAGTTATTAGGGGATAAGAACTGGGGAGCAGGGAAAACTGAAGTGAGTGCCTGCCTGGTGCCATGGCTTGCAGAGACAGAGAAGCGCATCCTTAGGATCACAAGAACAGTTGCATGGGAGTCTGAGCTGGGTGTCATTGTCCACCTAGGGATAAATGACTTGCCTCATCATGAGATTAGAGCAGTGCAGAAGGACTTCATAGAGTTGGGGAGGGGCTTAAGACAAGTAGCACACACAGTATCCTTCTCAGAGGTGCTGCCTGTCAGTGGCATGGGTGAGGCGAGGGTTTTGCACCATGCAGTTTAATGAATGGTTGAAAAAAATGGTGTGGTGCACAGGGTTTGGCGTCATTAGGGGACTGGGGTTCCACCTGGAAGGACACCAGCCTATACTGGCAGGATGGTCTGCATCTGTCTAGGAAGGGAACAAGTCTTTTGGGCAATCAGTTTAAATGCTTCATTGCAGCTTTTAAACTAGTCAAGGGAGGCACTGATAAGCAGAGAAAATCCCAGCCTCCCCTACAAAACAGGGTACTAAATGAGAAAAACCAAGGTAGAAAGGTCAGTGGGGATGCTGCTACAGAAGGTAAAGCCATCAAAAATGGAGAGCAATGAGTAGAAATGCCCGTAGTCTGGGTAACAAGCTTCCTGAATTAGTGGCCTTGATGGAGGAGGAACATCTGGATATCGTGGCAGTCACAGAAATATGGTACACACAGAACCACGACTGGGACGTAAACATACCAGGATACACTATCTACAGGAGGGACAGGAGGGTGAAGAGGAGGAGAAGTAGCTCTCTACATAAGAGAAGAAATCAAAGCAACAGAACAAAAGGGTAAACAGGGAGGAGAAGAAGCACTGTAGGTCAATTTGGAGGCAGGCAATGGCACCACAATCTGCACAGGGTTGTATACAGGAGTCCCCTCTCAGGGGAGAAATGGACAAAGAATGATAGAAAGTACACTTAGAATGGCAGATAAAGGAGAGACATTGCTGATGGGTGATCTGAATATGCCAGATGTTAACTGGAGTGCAGTTGCAGCAGCCACTTCTAAGTGTGGGGTTATTCTAGATGCCCTACAGGGGCATGCCTTAGACAACTAGTATTGGAACCCACTCGAGAGGAGCAATCTTAGACCTGGTCCTCTCAAATGGAGATGGAGAGAGGATCACAGATGTAGAAGTGGGTAGCTATCTGGGAACTAGCGACCATCGAACAGTATGGTTCACAATAAACACAGCAATAGAGTCAAGCCATACAAGGCAAAATTACTAGACTTCAGGAGGCTGACTTGCCAAAATGGGTGAGTGCCTAAGGAATGCACTAGCAAATGGGCAGGAAGGAGGGTGGAAGAACAATGGGGAATAATAAAACTGCCATCACAGAGATAACAAGCCTTTGTGTGAAGCAAATAAACAAAACAAAATGATGTAAGAAACCACTATGGTTCTCAAAGGAGGTAGCAGTGAAGGTTCAAGAGAAAAGAAAACATTCAGAAAGTACAAGGAATCACAGAAGGAGCAGGACAGAGAATTGTATCAGTTAAAGCAAAAGGAAGCTGGGAGAGGCAGTCAGAACAGCAAAGGCCCAAACTGAGGAAAAGATAGCCAACTCAGTTAAGAAGGGGGATAAAACCTTTTAGGTACATCAGGAGTGAAGGAAGACTAAGGGAGGGTTAGTGAGGCTTAATAAAGGGAGGGTGGGCAGAGGGTGACTGTGAAAAGGCGGAGATACTAAACAAATATTTTGCTCAGTATTTACAAATAAAGAGGAGGTACCTAAAACAAATAATAGAAACACTCTGGATACAGAAGTTGATACCAACCCATTTACAGAAGAAAAGGTTCTAAAGAACTCTTAAAAGTGAAGGTGGACAAAGCAATGGGGCCTGATGGGATTATCCCAGGATTCTAAAAGAACTAAGGGTAGAACTAGTGACACCACTGACTACACTCTTTAACAAATCATGGGAGGATGGGGTGGTACCTGAGGACTGGAGGAGGGCAGATGTGATTCCCCTTCACAAAAGTGGGAGCAGGGCAGAAGCAGAAACTACAGACTTGTTAGTTTAACCTCAGTGATCGGGAAAATGATGGAATCACTTCTGAAGGAAAGAACTGTCCAGTACCTAGAGGCCAGAGGGCACAGGACCCAAGGCAGCATGGATTCACAGCAGAACGTCATGCCAGATGAATCTAATAAATTTCTTTGACTGGATGACCAAAGTAGTAGATCAGGAGGGGCTGTGGACATGGCCTACCTAGTCTTTAGCAAGGCATTTGTCTCAGTCCCACAAAGATTAATATACAAGTTAGACAGCCTGGGAGTGGGTCCCAAGATGATAGCCTGGGTAAAGAATTGGCTGGAGAATAGGACACAGAGAGTAATAGTAAATGGAGTCCACTCTGAAGAAAGGGAGTTACTAGTAGGGTGCCGCAGGGTTCAGTATTAGACTGGTCCTCTTCAATGTCTTTGTAAGCAACATTGCAGAGGGACTGGAAGGAAAAGTATGTCTCTTTGCAGATGACACAAAGATCTGCAAAAGAGTTGATGCACAAGGTGGGGTGGAAAGGATGAGAAGGAACTTGGCAAGGTTAGAGAAATGGTCAAATGTATGGCAGCTTAGATTTAATGCTTAGAAGTGCAAGGTAATGCACCTGGGAAACAAAAACTCAGGAGATACTAACAGCAACAAAAATGGAAGGGACCTAGGGTAGTCATATCAGATGACTTAAAGGTGGGCAAGCAATGTGAGAGGGCAGTAAGGAGGCTGGGGAATACTGGGATGCATAGGGAAAGGCATCACCAGTAGAAAACAGGAAGTTGTTATCCCTCTGTACAGACAGCTGGTGAGACCCCATCTGGAGTACTGTGTGCAGTTCTGGAGACCCAATCTCCGCAAGGACATAGAACAAGATGGAAGCTGTCCAGAGGAGGAACTAAAATGGTGCAGGGTCTGCACCAGAAGACATATGAAGAGAGACTAAAGGAGCTTAATATGTATAGCCTCAAGGAAAGGAGGGAGAGGGGACATGATAGAAACTTTCAAGTACCTCAAGGAATCAACACAGTCCAAGAGGGTAGCATCTTTCAAAAAGAGGTGCAAGAACAAGGATGCACAATTTGAAGATGGGGGCGGCTCAGAGGTAATGTAAGGAAGTATTTTTCACAGAGAGGGTTGTGGGTGCATGGAGCGGCCTTCTGGAGGAGGTTGTGGAGTCAAAAACAGTGGTTTAATTCAAGCATGCATGGGACAGCCATAAGGCAATTCTAGGGGTGGGGGTAAAAAAGTAGGCTGCTGGTTAACTAGGATCTGCAGCATAATATCCATTAGGTAGGGAAATGGGCAGACTGGGTGGGCCAGCGGTCTTATCTGCCATCAAATTCAATGTTTCTATGTTTCTATTGTCTATGTTTCTTTGTTTCTGTGAGTGGAGGTTAACAGAGAGGAAGTTTAAAAGGATGTAAGGAAGTATTATTGTACAGAAAGAGTGGTTGAACAGTGGAATGGTCTGCTGGCAGAGGTGACCGGTGCCCAAAACCATAAATGACATCAAACACGGCTGGGATAGAGTCAAGGGATATTAGCCACTCAGCAGAAAGTGGAGGAGGGGTGCAGAAATATGGATAATAAAAGAGGAACAGTATAAGCGAAGACCCCAGCCACAGAAACAATATATCCTGGGGCATGATAGGGTAATATGGGCAGACTGGATGGACCACTGGTCTTTTCTGTCATCATGTTTCCATGTTTCTATGTTCCTTATTTATTAGTAAGTAAATGTTAATTTGCTGGCCTATTTTGTTTCTGTATGTAACCCCTACAAATGGGGATTCCCAAAGATCTTCCTTGAGCTTGCCTAAATGTTCACTGCCAGGCTGGTGTCCTGCATTTAGCAGTTTAAATGTGATTACCAGAGTCTGTATAGCCTCTGTGTACTGTCTCTTTAAGAGCTGCTAGATTGCAGCATAAGTAATCTGAGATGGAGCTCTGTTGAAAGATGTAACTATTTGCTGAAAACCATTTAGAATGATAATGATAATGTAATTTGTCTAACCTGCTTTCTTTGTAGCAAGGACTGTTTTGTTTGTCTCCATTATCTTGGTCCTGGACTGAAAATTGTACCAGTCAGTTCTGGTGGGACCTAAATGTAGCCGGACTACAGGAGCTGTCTGAATTCAAAATCTATAGGAACTGTGGTTTGAGTTTTGCGCCTTTTTTGCAAATGAAGGAGAGCTCTTGCTTTGACTGACAGCCAAATCAGCCAACCAGATCTTTTGGATCTTGGGAAGTCCGGGCTGCTTGCAGTTTTCGGTTAGAACTAAGCAGGAAGCTGAGCAAGAAGGAGCTGAAGTGTTTCTGAGCAGCTATCCTGAGTGGATTCGCATGGGAGAACTCTGAAAAGGCTAAGTTTTTGTTCTGCATGCCGGTGTGCTGCTCCTGAGAGGGAGAGAAGAGTATTTTTGGACTAAATCCAAGTTTGTGTGACTAAAGTAAGCTACTGAAGTGGGCCAGGCTCAACCTGAAGAAGACCGAATATTTTGCTGAATGCGATCAGCCTGTCAGGAGTTCCAGCTACCCCTAAGCTCCTGGTATGTGCAGAGACTTTGTGAATGCGACGGGAGCACTTTGCCTGGTACAGTAGAATTCCAGTACATGTAAATGTGCTATGAGCTGCTAGTGGGTTGTGAGTTAGTTCCCAACTATGTGAACTGTGTTCTGCTTGCTGAAAGCTGTATCCAGCCCAAAGCGGACTGCTTCCGAACTTGTCTCCATGCGGTCTGGGCTTTGTCAGACTGGCCCAGCCAGACTACCCACTGCACAGAGAAGCCATCGACGAGACCTGCCTGGGATCAGCCCCTGCTCCACGCTTGAACAGGAATGACGCCTCTGTGACTTGTGTGGGCCCTGCTTCTCCTGGCATTCCAGATCAACCACCTGCAGTCTCGATTTTCGTCCAGCCTGTGTCCAGTCTTGAGTATTGTGAGTAAATACCAGGGTAGCTCCTACAACAGCAGCTTAATCTGAGTGTGTCATCTGATTGTCTTGTTGTTTTGTTTCCTTTATGAACTGAGCCCTCTGGCTCTGGATTAGCAAATATTGTGCACTGTGCATGTTGTGTTTTCCATCACAGGGCCCCAACCAGCTGACCCCAGGCAACTGTCTGGCTAGCTCATCTCTTCTCTACCTGGGTACCCAAGGGGACTGTGTGGGGAGACTCAAAGCGCATGCATAACTGCTTGATTGATATAACCTTTAAGCTAAATAACCTGATTTTGCCCTCCTTGTTCAAGTCCCTTAATAAATCAGATCTAACTTTTCTGCTTGTAATCTGACTGTGATTCCAGTTTGTGCTCAAAGTACTGTACTGTTGCTATTTGCTGTGCTTAACCTTGTTTTACAGGGGTCCCCAGGTTCGAGCCAGAGGAACCAGCCCTGGTGGTAAGTGCAAACAGTGTGGAGCCTTGTGTGGGTGTACTAGGGTATTGTGAAAGCGATTACTGTACAGTGTTCAGGCCACTAGGGGGAAGGGGGTTACAGTGTCCTGGAGGGCTGTGCCCAGGTTAGCTTGACCACTACCAACCCGACCTCGGGTAGAGGCACCCGCTTTCAGAACTCAGGCCCTTAATCTGCTACTAGCCAAGCAGGCAGGCGAGTAGCCCTTGGGATAGCGCCACCTAGGGTTACATCTTGAAGCTCACCGCTGGGATTTGTGTCTTCTAGTGGCGAAACTATGAATTATTGTCAAACATAAATGGCTGCCCTAACAGAAGTGGCTGTACACCAGTTGGTGGGGTGGTGTACTGGGCAGGAGATCGACCCCAAAATGCTATACTTATCCTGGATATTCCCTGGTACCAATAAGGACACTTTAGAGGAGTACTTTCCAAAGTTGAATGTTTACGAAACCCTGTGGTGGTGGGTCAACAGGCTAATCTGCTCGCACAAAGTTTCATGGTGTTAATAGAGTGTAAGGACCCAGTAGACAGTTCCAAAGTGCCACAGACTATCACCCCGAAGGAGCCCTCACTGCCTGGAGAGTGATAACTAAAGACAGTAAAGACCCCAGGAGAGTAAGCCCCCACTGTCTGAGACTTTTGAGGAGAAATTGCTAAGTTGTTCCTGGAGGAAGGAAAACTGTGGAGGACTTAAAGAAACTATTCTGTCACCTGGTGTTCCTCCCCAACGCCTCCGCTCCAGCACCTGTTATTTCTCCTCCTTCTGTGCCTGTGACAATGCTGGCTCTATGTCTGTACCTGCCATTAGTCACGACTCTTATCAAGGTTGAGAATCTTCTCCAGCACCTCCCACCCCAAGGGAGGATGATTGGGAGATCTGGATAGATTGTGTTGCCTCTTTGGTAACTGAATGGCAGTGTGGAGGCTGAGAAATGGAAAAGGATCATAGAAAGTTTGAGGGTCCCGCCTAGAGGCCATTAAATTTCTGAGGTCCACAAACCCTGATGCATATGCCTCAGAGTATCTATCTGCACTCAAAGGCAATTTTGGGAGCACTGAGACAGGGGAGAACTTGATGTGGAAATTTCGAGCTACAAAACAATGACCAGGGAAACTCTGTCTGCATATGTTACTCATCTGGAAAGAGCGCTGCAAAGGCTTACCGAAAAGGTGGGGTAGCTGCAAGTGACTTAAACCATGTGAGGCTGGGGCACATACTGCAACATGCAAAACATTCTAAATTGCAGCTTCTTCAATTAAGGCTCCCAGATAGAAGGGTAACCCACCAGACTATTGTGACTTGATAAAGAACTCGGGAGGTTGAAGATGAAGAGAGGGATTGTAATTCTAGGGTGAGTGCAGCCCAAGTGATCACGGCATCGGAAGGCCCTTCCGAAGTGGGACGAATGAAGGTGTGCCACCATGGGATGAACTGCTGAAGGAGTTCAGGAAACAAAAGATCGCTCCTGCAAGTACAGGCACCGACCTTTATCCAACTGCATCTGCTATGGGGTGGGTGTGTCCACCCAGGCATCTCCTGCTGACAGCACGAAACTCGATGCCTTGACCATGGAAGTAAGAGAATTGATGAGATGTCTCCAAATGTTAGCCACAGCAGACAGAGATGGCACCTAGGTTTTCAGTTGGTAGTACCACGCCCCAGCTCCCAGTGTGATGCCTCAGCCACCCCAAATCCCAGAAAACATATTTTGCCATAATTGTGGGAAGGATGGGCACATGAAGAGAGAATGCCGTCCACAAAAGACCTAGATAAAGTTGTATACAGGCTTCAAGGAGAGCTTGGGAGAACGAATCAGCGGTCAAGGAGTACCCAAATGACCACAGTGAGGGTTCAAGTAGTAACTCCAATCCCTATGTGGCTAGTTCATTTCTCCAGGCCCTGCTGCTGTCCCTCCAGACTGGTCCAAAATAGTGGGCCTTCAATGGAGACTATGGTGGCTGTGAATGGTATTCCTACTTGGGCTGTGCTGTACAGTGGGTCATAAGTGACCATTGTATTTAAGGACTGGTATGACAAACACCTTATCTGCTGTGCCCTTACAATCCCTGGAAGGCCTACATGTGTGTGGGGCTGAGGTGACAAGTCTTATCCTACCTAGGAAATGTCCGCCTCTGGTTGTCATTTCCTGCAGCTGTAACTGGTGTGAGACAAGTTGAGACACTGGCCTTAGTGTGTCCCCCTGCTGGACTGTATGATGGAGTTCCCTTGTTAATGTGGGACCAACGCCCATATGTTTTGGAGACTGGCACAACTCTATCACGAGAAACAAGGGCGATAGACTGGGAGGGCCCTAAAAATTCTCACTCTGATCAAGAGGGCCTATGATTTGCAACAGAACCCCAAGGAGTGGACCAGGATGAACCGATAGGGGTCGTGTGGAAGAAGGATCCCAATTCAATGGTACTGGCCCCTAATGCTCAGTTTACAGTTCAAGTGGAGGTCCACCTCCTAAAGATGTCAAGAACAAAATACTGATGCTGATAAGCAAGGCGATGGAAAATTTCCGGAAGGATTATTGGTTAAGCCAGCATCTTGCCAGCTCATGCTCATGCCTATGCACAACGAGTGATGGTCCAGATTCATAATGTGTCAGATCGGAGATCCAGGTGAACAGAGGATGCACCTAGCTATGGTACACTGCACAGACACTGCAGTGTTGCCCAGCATCAAGTACCCTGGCAAGACAGATAGAGTGACTCCGACTTGTTTGATTTTGGTGACTCCCCATTGCCAGCTGAATGGAAGATTAGAATTAGCCAGAAACTTGCCCAGAGAATCAAGTGTTTTCATTGAAGGAATGGGACATGGGATGTGTCCAGGCGCAGAGCATCACATATGCCTGCATGATGAATGAACATTTGAGAGAGGTCTCGACACCTAACCCCTGCAGACATAGCGATGTGAAGACACTTGCAGGAAATGCTTGCGGCTGGTGTGATACAAGAATCCAGGAGCCCATATGCTTCTCCCATTGTTATCAAGAAGAACAGATCTGTGAGAATGTGTGTTGATTAACCTGAGCTCTGAATCGGCGACCATCACCGATCAATACACCATGCCCTGTATACAAGATGCTCTGGATTGTTTGAATGGGAGCAAATGGTTCTCGGTGTTGGATCTTCGCAGTGGATATTACCAGATTCCGATGGCTCGTGACTGTGAGAAGACAGCCTTCATCTGTCCTTTGGGGTTCTACTAATTTCTGAGAATGCCACAGGGATATCGGGCACCCAGCCACCTTCCAGCGACTGATGGAACGAGCGTGGGAGACATGAATTTGCTGGAATGCCTGGTGTACTTGGACGATAACATTGTGTTTGGGAGCTCCTAGAGGAACATGAGAGTCGACTGTTCAAAGTACTAGACCGACTGGAAGATTTTGGCCTCAAGCTGTCCATCGACAAATGCCAGTTTTTCCAAACCTCTGTGAAGTATGTGGGGCACATAGTGTCTACAGAGGGATAGAGACTGATCCTAGTAAAGTTGAAGCCTTGACTACTTGGCCCCACCCCACAATTTGAAAGAACTACAACGTTTCCTGAGATTCTGTGGCTACTACCGCGGTTCATGAAGGACTATTCCAAAGTGATTCGGCCACTCTTGAATCTTACCCAGGGTTACCCTCCTGCCAATCGGAAATAAAAAGGGTCCATCAAAGAACCAGACAAAGCATATTTCCACCCAGGTGAACTTTTAGGCCCGCTGGACGCCTGACTGTGAAGCAGCTTCCATGAAGTCATATACCAGCTCACCCACGCCCATCCTCGCTATGCTGATCCCACCAAACCCTATGTGCTGCATACTGACGCCAGTCTGCAGGGTCTAAAGCTGTACTGTATCAAGACCATGAGGATGGTTTGAGACCAGTGGCATTCTCCAGTAGGAGCTTGACCTCAGAGCAAAACTACCCTGTGCACAAGTTGGAGTTCCTTGTGTTAAAATGGGCCATTGTTGACCAGTTTCATGATTACCTCTATGGGGCAAAAATATTGGTGAGGACTGACAATAACCCATTGATCTATGTACAGACTTCAGCTAATTTAGATGCCACGGGGCACCGGTGGCTTACTGCATGTCAACATATGATTATGCTGTTGAATACAGACCAGGCCTGAATCATATTGATGCTGATGCCCTATCCCGAGGCCCATTTTCAAGAGTGACTGGGTCAGACTGTTTGAACCTGACATCCGAGTATTGTGCCAAAAGTTTGATAGAAATGAACAGATGTCTACGGACACTGTGAACTGCTTAGCAGATTGCTTGGAACCCTCTGCAACTGCATACCGCTGCGTATTGCCACTTTTCTGCTCTAGATATTAGTGCACTACCTCAGTTTGACAATGACAGCATTCAACGGGCTCAATCCCGAGATCCTATGATTCAGCCAGCACTTGATGCCCTTCGTGCAGGAAAAGATGTGTCCAAGTTGTGTTCCTCTGATCTGAGAACCACTTTATTGTTTAAAGAATGCCCCAGGTTGAAGCTGCTTAATTAGTTGTTGTATAGAGAGACTGTAGATCGTGGGGGCAAAGTAGACAAGCAACAATTGGTCCTGCCCACAGCCTTCAAAGACTTGGTACTGAGGTCCTCCACAATCATATGGGCCACCTCAGCATCGACCGGACCCTTGACCTAGTACGATCTCGATTCTACTGGCCCAAGATGGGGGCCGATGTTGACACCTTGTAAGGACTTGTAGTTGCTGCCTGCAGAGAAAGCCCTAGCCTCAGAGGGCTGCCCCTTATCAACATTACTACCAGCACCCCAATGGAACTAGTCTGCATAGACTTCTGAGTTTAGAGCCTGATCAGCGTAAACACTGGCAATGTGTTAGTGGTTACGGACCATTTCACATGGTATGCACAAGCTTTTCCCACCAAAGATCAAAAGCATCTACAGTGACCAAGGTGCTAGTGGAAAATTTCTTTGTCTACTATGGTGCCCCAGCTAATTCACTCTGATCAGGGCCGGGACTTTGAGAGTCGGCTAATCAAAGAAATGCTCTCTATAGAGGGTGCGAAGTCAAGAACCACCCTTTATCACCTGCAGGAGGATCCTCAACCTGAATGCTTTAACCGCACCGTACTAGACATGCTAGGCACCTCCACCCAATAGATAAGCATAAATGGAGCCAGCAGATTAGCACCTTGGTACACGCATACAATTGCACAAAGAATAATGCTACCGGTTCTCTCCCTACCGCCTCATGTTTGGGAGAGAGACCCAGCTACTGTTGATGTCTGTTTTGGGGTTTCTCCGATGGGGTCCAAGATGAAGATTACCTGCAATATGTACAAAACTTAAAGCTCAATTGAACCATGCCTATCAACTGGCCCAGACAACGGCTGCCAAAGAAATCTAGCCAACAAAGAGAGACATGATAGAAAAGTGAAGGCTCAAGAGCTTAGGCCTGGAGACCGTGTGTTGTTGCAAATTTAGGATTGCATGGTAAACACAAAATTGTTGATCAATGGCACCATCTTCCCCATGTCATAGTTGGAAAGCTGGATGATTTGCCAGTGTACAAAATGCGTCCAGAGAATAACTCCAAAGCTGTCAAGACCATGCACCGTAACCACTTGCTACCTACTGGTCAAGTTATAATTGAGGCTGAACCCACCAAGATTGATTCTCCTGGACCAGTGACTCGTGCTGCAAGAAAGAAACAGAGGCAGCCTGCCCCTGGTTGCCGATTTAAGACTTTCCTGCAGTAGACCCAGAATCATAGCGACTGCCAGTCTAACTCGGATGACAGTGAGTGTGATAATGCCTATTACCCTCATACTGAACTGAGTCAGTTGTTTCATGGAAATCCTATGTTGAATTATGGGGATGAAGCTGGGCCTTCTGGACTGCCTACGCCCGCATCATCCTTGGAGCCAGTGCTCCCTGAAGGTGAAGTGCAAAGTATCACGCCTGAGGATGCTGAGTCTTTGTGCATGGTGGAACTGTATGATTTGCCTGAAGGAGAGGCTGATAGTATGAGTCTTTCTGGTGACATGCCAGAACTTGAGGAACACTATGAGAGTGCTGACAACCCCCTTCAGTGCCAGAGTGTCTTCAAAATGAGCCAAGTGTTGTAGAAACAGAGACTACAGAGCAAGGGGCTGACAGTGTTCCAGGCTTGGACATTCCCTTCATGCAGAGGCACCCCTCATAAGTGATGAAAGCTCCAAGACCATTGTTGAAAGTACAGAGGCTGTGGTTGTTCACCCAGAAAGACTGGCCGAGCTGTCAAGCCAGTGGTGCGCTTCAGTTACGATTCCCCTGGGAGGCCAGTGGATTTCCTCTCAATGTAGTCCACAAAGGTGTTTATGTCTCTCAGAGCTCACTGCCCAAATTGAGCTTGACAGTCCATTCTAGGTTACTTGTTTTGTCCTCTCACCATGGTGCCCCTGCCCCATCCAGCCCCAAGTTAGCTGATAGGGAAGGGCCCCTCTTGCATTGTTTAGAGTACAAGAAGTTATTACATGATTCTGTATAGTAATGTTCAATTTACCTGTGTGAAATATGCATAATGTATTGTCAGAATGGAAATAATATAGTGGAGTACGTTGAAATGTATAGTAAAGTGACAAGTTATGCAAAGTGATTAATCAGATAGTACTTGTAGAGCATGCTAGTGGTATAAATGTCTTGTATATGTTGCATTTTCAATGTTATGATGGTACAGACTTGGCGCAGATGCCAAGTTTGCACAGGCAGGGAAGGGTGTAACCCCTACAAAGGGGTTCCCAAAAGTCTTCCTTGAGCTTGCCTAAATGTTCACTGCCAGGCTGGTGTCCTGCATTTTAGCAGTTTAAATGTGATTACCAGAGTCTGTATAGCCTCTGTGTACTGTCTCTTTAAGAGCTGCTTGATTGCAGCATAAGTAATCTGAGATTGAGCTCTGTTGAAAGATGTAGCTATTTGCTGAAAACCATTTAGAATGATAATGATAATGTAGTTTGTCTAACCTCTTTCTTTGTAGCAAGGACTGTTTTGTTTGTCTCCATTATCTTGGTCCTGGACTGAAAATTGGACCAGTCAGTTCTGGTGGGACCTAAAATGTAGCCAGACTACAGGAGCTGTCTGAATTCAAAATCTATAGGAACTGTGGTTTGAGTTTTTGCACCTTTTGCAACTGAAGGGGAGCTCTTGCTTTGACTGACAGCCAAACCAGCCAACCAAATCTTATGGATCTTTGGGAAGTCCCGGGCTGCTTGCAGTTTTCAGTTAGAACTAAACTGGAAGCTGTGCAGAAAGAGCTGAAGTGTTTCTGAGCAGCTATCTTGAGTGGATTCATGGGAGAACTCTGAAAAGGCTAAGTTTTGGCCTGCATGCTGGTGTGCTGCTCCTGAGAGGAGAGGAGAAAGAGAATTATTTTGGACTAAATCCAAGTTTGTGTGACTAAAGTAAGCTACTAAAGTGGGCCAGGCTCAACCTGAAGAAGAACGAATATTTTTGCTGAATGCAATAGGCCTGTCAGGAGTTCCAGCTACCCCTAAGCTCCCGGTGTGTGCAGAGACTTTGCGATTGTGCCGGAAGTGCTTTACCTGGTACAGTAGAATTCCCATACATGCAAATGTGCTATGAGCTGCTAGTTGGTTGTGAGTTAGTTCCCCACTGTGTGAACTGTGTTCTGCTTGCTGGAAGCTGTATCCAGCCCAAAACAGACTGCTTCGAACTTGTCTCCATGCGGTCTGGGCTTTGCCAGACTGGCCCAGCCAGACTACCCACTGCACAAAGAAGCCATTGATGAGAGACCTGCCTGGGGATCAGCCCCTGCTCCATGCTTGAACAGAACGATGCCTCTGTGACTTGTGTGGGCCCTGCTTCTCCTGGCATTCCAGATCAACCACCTGCAGTCTCGATTTCGTCCCAGCCTGTGTCCAGTCTTGGGTATAGTGATAAATACCAGGGTAGCTCCCTACAACAACAGCTTAATCTGAGTGTGTCATCTGATTGTCTTGTTGTTTCGCTTCCTTCTGAACTGAGCCCTCTGGCTCGGATTACAAATATTGTGTACTGTGCATGTTGTGTTTTCCATCACGGGCCCCAACCAGCTGCAACCCTGGGCAACTGTCCTGGCTAGCTCATCTCTTCTCTACCTGGGTACCCAGAGGTGGACTGTGTGGGGGACTCAAAGCGCATGCATAACTGCTTGATTGATATAACCTTTAAGCTAATTAACCTGATTTTTCCCTCCGTTGTTCAAGTCCCTTAATAAATCAGATCTAACTTTTCTGCATGTAATCTGACTGTGGTACCAGTTTGTGCTCAAAGTACTATATTGTTACAATTTGCTGTGCTTAACCTTGTTTTACAGGGGTCTCCAGGGTTGAGCCAGAGAACCAGCCCTGGTGGTAAGTGCAAACAGTGTGGGTACTTGTGTAGTGTACCAGGGTATTTTGAAAGTGATTATTGTACAGTGTTCAGGCCACTGAGGGGAAAGAGGGGGGCTACAGTGTCCCGGAGGCTTGTGCCCAGGTTAGCTTGACCACTACCAACCCTGACCTCGGGTGGAGGCACCCGTTTCAGAACTCAGGCCCCTTAACCTGCTACTAGCCAAGCAGGCAGGGGTAGTAGCCCTTAGGATAGCGCCACCTAGGGGTTACATGTAAATAATGTAATTTATATTCTGTAGTTTATGATAGTACCGTGTCTTTGATTTACACTGACTGATGTCACTTGAACCTCTGACTCCTGTAATACCTCTCAGATAAGCTTTGTTGCAGCACAGCTTGAAGGTCTTTATTGTCCTGCACTCATGCATGTCAGGTGATAAGATCTGTTCCATAATCTGTACACATATCTTTAAATATGGTGAAGTAGGCCCAGTGTATAAGTGAACTGTGAAGACTGCAAGCTTATGCATATGTCAAGCCAACTTGTAAATATCAAGCCTCAGATCATATTAGGAGGCATGTATTACTTGTGCTGAAACTGGTGCTAAGTTTTAATTTTCAGACAAACTTTAGCACAGCTACTGTAGGTTTCATTGAAATCCTGTATTGCTTATTTTAGTTAAAACTGATGCATAGGTATGTTTTTTTAAATTTAAAACTCTAGAAATAAATGAGCAGCCGATTCTTAAGGATGATTTGGTGCCGACCTGCCAGCATAACAGTAGTGCTACCTCTTGTCGTGCAGATGACCCAGGTCTGGAGTGAACTCGGAGCATTAGAGGGTCAGCTGGGGGGATTGAGCATCCAGGAATTCTCTCCTTCTCTGCGGGGGGGAGCTGCAGCCTAGAGTATGCCTGGCCCCTAGCGGTGGCAGGAGACAGGATGCTGGTGCCACAACATAAGGGCTGAGGAGGCGGCAGACGTCTGGGGCACATGCACGGTGTCTTCCTTGATGTGATTACACTCATGCTCCTTGGGGAGGGAAGAAAAAGGACATCATCCTGTCTGGTAGGATGATCACCAACCCTTCACAGGCCCCCACTGGTGACCCAGGCACTGCCGAAACTGGATCCTTGATTCGCGGGTCAAGGAGGACTTCCACCACTCCACCATGAAGGGCAAGCTGTGGGAGTGTCAGGCCAGGTAAGTCCAAGGAAAATCCATGCAATGGAGCTGGGGGATGAAAGTAGGCCAGCCTGTATTGGGGAGGCATAAAGAAAAAATACAAAAGGATGGTGTAGGACTATAGTCGTTTCCAAATTAACCCAAAAATCCCATTACTTTCCTTCCTATGCAGTTATTTGAAGGAAAGGGTTAATTCCCTGTCAGTGTTGAGTCTTTTTTTAAAGCCAGCATAGCTTCCAGCTATTCCTTCCTTATCTAGGTTTCTGTGTTAGATCATGAGTAAAATGGGTTTTGCAGTGTTGTCTTGTTAGTCTGTATTGTTCTGTCTTGCACTCTCTGTTACACAGTTTAGGTGTTTGGTTCTGTTCGAACGATGAACAACAATGAGGATGCTGAATTAAGAAAGTGGCAGTACATGAAAAGACAGACACAGCGTAACAACTTAGGAAATTCAAACAACAGTAGGGGACCTCTTGGCTCAACAAGCCCGATTCCCTTTGCCACCTGACTGCATTTTCAATCTCCTTTGCCACTTTCTTTGGTAGAGAAACTGAAAATTAGTTTTTCTGTCATATCACATATAATTAGTGCTTCAGTAGCCTTCACAAGTAGAATAGTTCATTTCTTTATTACCTTTTGCATAAAAGAAAAGTTTTGATCTTGATTACCTGCTTGCTCTCATTGTCCTAAGTTTGCATTTGTTCGCGTAGTGTTTGTTTTATAGAAATGCAGGAAAAGGCCTTGTGGCCCATCGAGTCTGCCCAGCACTACCTATCTTGTTTATTGTGAGGGGCCCTTAATCGCTCTTCATTCCTCTTTTTCCTCTCCTTTATCCACTGCCATAATTATCTCAATGTGTTTTTCCCACCCAGTATTTAAATCCCGTTAATGATTTTGCACAGACTACATCCTTTGGCAGTCTGTTCCATCCCTCCACCACCCTCCCATGAAGACATGCTTTCTGATGTCCTCCTTAAATTACCCTCCCCACCAGCTTCACTGAATTTCATCTGGTACTTGTGCTCCCACAGCATGAATGTCTCTCTCCTATCTGCTTTATGAATCCTGTGTGGGTGTTTGTATATGTTGGTCATAGCCCCTCTTCTCAGCTGCAGCTCTGTAGGTGCTGAGATCCTCTATCCTTTTCATGTAAGTTATTTCCTGCTGACCTTGGTTCATTTTGCATCCTCTCCTTTACACTGCCTCCACCTGTCCCTGTCTCTCTTCAAGTGTGGGCTCTGTCAACTGCACAGTGTACTATAGGTGTTGATACACCAGGAGAGCCATTGTTACCAGGGTGAACATTTTTCTGCATTAACCTCATAGAGGCAACACAGACTAGTGATTAGAGTGCAGAACTGTGAAACTGGAGACACAGGTTTGGACCCCAACTCTGCAACTTACTTTCTGCATGACATGCAAATTGATTAGTTTCCTGGGCCTGATTTTCCAAGTCTTGCACCTGGCATGTGCCCAGGGCAATTTTTCAACATTTTTCCCAGAGTCATTGTCAGCTTGGTAGGTGTAGGGGGACTTGAACTCAGTCCCTGGATGCAAGCTAAGTCAACAAGGACATGTTTGTATGGTCACGACTGACTTAGTTTCTAATGTCTGATACATCCATAGTTGGACACAAGCTGCAAAAGCTGCATCCAATGGTTATGAAGAAACATGGTTTCAAAAGTAGCACCCTGCATTCCTTGTTCTGGAAATCTGTTTCCTGAATTTCAGTCGCCCATCTTTCTCTTGCTCTGTTTCTCCCTGCTTAGCTTCCATGAGCATTCATTAATCTCCTCAATCTCATCTGGCTTTCCTGTTAATGCTTGTAGGCTTCTGCAGCAGTTCACGTCTTGTAAAGTGCTTTGCGTACAGTGCCCAGGAAAGGTGCTATAGAACACCAAATTTCTTTTTCTTATGAGTCCATTTTATAAATTTAAAACTTTAGTGGTCTTTCCTGATGCATCTTTTTTTAGTGAAAGACAAATTGTAATGAGATTGAAAGAAATAATGTGACATACTGTCACTGTAAATCAAACTCAGGCCCCATGATGACTAGCCTGTGCCCTGAGCTTCCCACGGTTACATTCTTTATTAAACCACCAGTCCTGTAGCTGGAAACAATTTCGACATACAGAAATTATAGGTACAGTACAGGGAAGTGTAGAAACATTGAAACATAGAATTTGATTGAGAGCAGCATGGCAATCAGGCTGGTGTGTTGTCTGTTAGAGCTCTGTCTGAGCTCTAAATAATTACCTTGGATTCTGTCTAATGAAGTCTCTGCAACTGAGTGAGTGTGGAGAATCCAGTTCTATGGGTCATAGTCACAGAAACATAGAAGGTGTCAGCAGATAAGGGTCACGGCTCACCAGTCTACCCTATATTCTCTTTATCCTAAAGTGGCACTGTCGAACCTACTCTGCCTCCGGTTCCACTCCCTCCCTCCTTTACTTTCAAAGATCCCTCTGTGCATATCCCATGCTTTCTTGAATCCTGTTACTGTTTCGACCCCACCACCTTCATATGCAGGCCATTTCACTTGTCTACCACTCATTCAGTGAAGAAGTTCTTCCTCACATTTCCTCTGAACCTCCCCTCTATTTTCATATCATGATCCCTCGTCCTGGAGTATCTTTTCCTTTGAAAAATGCTGCCCTCCTGTACCTTATTTTTCCCCATGAGGTATTTGTACATTTCTACCATATCCCCTCCACCTCCTGTCCTCCAGGAAGTGCATGTTAAATTCTAAGCCTTTCCTCGTAGGTCTTCAGATGCATTCCTGAGCATTTTGGTTGCCCTCCTCTGAACCGCTTCCACCCTGACTATGTCCTTTTGAAGATATGGCCTCCAGAACTGGACACAGTATTCAAGGTGCAGTCTCATCATTTGTCTGTACAGGGTATCATTACTTCCTCCTTCTGCTGGTGATGCCCCTGCCTATGCATCCTATCATCTGGCTTACCTTCCTGCTGCCTTGTCACGCCATTTTGCCACCTTTAGGTCATCTGTAATGATCACCCCAGGTTCCTTTCCTGATCTGTGTCTTTCAGTGCCTCCCACCCCAGTTTATATGTTGCCCTGGGTTTTTGTGCCCTATATGCATTATTTGCACTGTTTTGTGTTGAAACCCAGCTGCCAATTCCCTGACCATTCTTCCAGCTTTTTAGATCCCCTTCATCTATGCATCCCACCCAGTGTATCCACTCTGTTGCAGATGTAAGCCACCCTCTCTGGGCAGGCTTACTATGCTGTATTCTCCTGATTGGTGGGCATCTCCATGTTTCCCTGGGGGGCATTGCTCCATGTCTGGGTTTAAAGGGGATGGTTTCCAGAAAAGGGGAGCTGACAGGCTGCATGTAGGGTAAGTCAGACTGAGGTTTCAAACCCCAGGACAAGAGGTACCAGCTTCTTCCAGTGTGATGGCTATGCGGCCTTCAACCCAATAGGGAGGGTGATAGGAGTATGTCAACCACTGGGAACTGGGATCCTGTGAGCTCAGTGGCTGGAAGGACAGCAGTCAGGAGGTAAGCCTATCATTTCTGGGTTTTGGAGGCCTGGTGCCCAGAAGAAAAATTTCTAGTGGGGCTGTTGTGGCAGTGGTGGGACTGTGCAGGGGCCCCTTGGAGGTGGCAGCTCTAAGGTGGTCATTGTCCCAGTGTGGCATGCTGCCGAGGCAAGTTGGGTGGTTTGCATTTTGGGATCTTGTTTTATCTGACCTGCTATGCCTGTATCTGAGGCAGGTCCCATGTTAGGCCCACTAAAGGAATGCAAAGGCAACAACTGAAAGGATGGAGCCGAGTGGCACATTCTATAGTTTAATCTAACATCCTGTCTCATTGGGAAGAGGGTTATGAACTGGTTGGTTTCTGGCAAGATTTTCAGGGCTGCCACGGTGTAGGTAAGGGTCACATCCCTGGTATTGTTTATTTCGGGCTGGGGAGTAAGGCACTCCCCAAATTCTGGTTTAGGACATGCTATTATACCTTCTAAGATCCTGAGATGTACTCCGGCTCTGGGTATCTGTGTGGAGTCTGCACCAGGTCTATTACTTTAGGCCTGTTAGAAGCATCCTATCACCTGGGTACTGTTGTACCTCCCATTTTACACCCTGTGCCTGTTTTGCCTCCCAGCTCCATGGAGTTGTGCATGCAAGTTATTTATTAATTTTAAAGAGAATCAGAATTAAATTCCTTTATTTGTTCTTTTACTTGTATGTGCTGGGATTATTGAATGAACTAACTAATTCCTTCCTCTAAAGAAGCTATTTCAGCTTTCTGTCCTCCCAGGCCCAGCTTGAAGTTGCAGCGGGTGGTAAGCTGTACGCGTGGGTGTGAACACAATCTGTGCTACACTGTTGAGAACTGCACTCAGTGTAAGGCCTTGTTTCTTTTAATCTGTTAGCCTTATACCTGGAAGGTTTTCTGGTTTTTACCCCCCAGGTTGGGGGCAAAGTGGGTGTTACACAGAATTTCGTGTAATCCGCAAAGAGGCATTCCTTCTGTCCTTCAGTAATGTCACCAATAGAAACATTGAAGAGGACTGGCACCAGTACCAATCCCCGCGGTACTCCACTGATCACTTTGCCTACTCCAGAGTGCACCCCATTTACTACCACCCTCTAAGTTCTATTGCTCAACCACTTCTCTACCCATTTAACAACCTTATTCCCACTCACCGCTCCTCAGCTTATTTAACAGTCTGCTATGTGGAATGATGCCAAAAGCCTTACTGAAATCCAGGTAGGCCATGTCCACTGCCCCTCCCTGATCCACTTCCTTGGTTACCCAGTCAAAAACTTGATCAGGTTAGTCTTGGTACGACCTCCCCTGTGAAGCCATGCTGCCTCAGATCCTGAAGCCCACTGGTGACAAGGTATTTACAAATTCTTTCCTTTAACAGTGATTCCATTACCTTACCCACCACTGATGTTAAACTGACAGGCCTATAGTCTCTTGTCTCCTCTTCCTTATTCCCACTCTTGTGTATGGAGACCACATCTGCCCTCCTCCAGTCCACCAGCACCTCCACCCATTTCAAATGACAGGTTGAACAGGGATGTCAGAGGTGCTGCCAGCTCCTCTCTGAGCTCCTCATTATCTTGGGTAGCGCCCATCTGGCTCCATTGCCTTGTCTACCTTTAGCATTGTTAGTTCCCTAAAGACCCTTTCCACTGTAAAGGGACTCATGTCCACCTCATTGCCCCTAATGCTCCTGTCCTTTAACCCCAGCCTGTCCCTTGCCCCTCCTCTGTGAATATTGAACAAAAGTATTTGTTTAATATGTTTGCCTTTGTGGTCCTTCTCTCTACACTACCCCTCCTTCATCCTTCAGCCCTACCCTCCTTTGTCTTTCTCATTTCACTTATGTACCTAAAATTGTTTTGTCCCTCTTTTCACTGATTTGACAATCTTCCTCTGTTTGCCCTTTGTGCTCCTTACTGCCTTCCCTACCTCCTTTGCTTCTCCTGGTAATTTCCCATCCTCCTCCCTCTGTGTCAGTTTGTATCTTCTAAATGCCAGTGCTTTTGCTTTACTTTCTCTGCCACCTCCCTGAGAACCATAGTGGTCTCTTTTTCATTTTGACCTTGCCAACCTGCCTGACACAGCAATCTGTAAGCCTTCTCAACGCCTCCCTTGATTTTTGCCCACTCTCCTCACCCCCCATTTCTCCTAACCTTGCCAGGTTGTCCCTCAGGCATTAACCCATTTTCTTGAAGTTGGCCCTTCTGAAGTCTAGGACCCTCGCCCTTGTGTGACTTGACTCCGACCCAGATTTTATAGCAAACCACACTGAGCGGTGATCACTGTCTCAGGTGGCACCCCACTGTGACTTCCATGACACTGTCCCTGTTTGACAGCACTAGGTCCAGTAATGCCTCCTCCCAAGTGGGTTCCATAACCATTTGTCTTATGAATTCTCTCTGCAGGGAGTCCAGGATGTTCCTACTCCTGGCTTGATGCTGCAGCATGGAGACTCCAATCACATATGGTAGACTGAAGTCCCCTACTAGCAATACCTCTCCCTATGAGACATTAGCAGTACCTCTCCCCATTAGCCATTTTTTCAGTTGCTAGCAACATACCTTGTCTATCTCCTCCCCTGAGCTGGAGGCCTGCACATCACTCCTATGGGATATCTGCCCTATTCCTTCTCCAGTGTGACCCACAGTGCCTCCCCATTCCCCTTCTATTTCTGTGGCTTTTATGCTGTCCCTTATTTAAAGAGCCACTTCTCCTCTTTCTAACTTTCCAGTCCCTCCTAAATAGGGTATACCCTAGAATGGTCATTTCTCAGTCCTGATTCTCATTACACCAAGCCTCAGTTATGACAACTATGTATGTATCTGCCATGCTATGGTAGCCTCTATGTCTGCAAATTTGTTGCTTAGACTTCGATCATTCGCACACATGGCTCTCCAGGTTGTGTTGTCACCCTCCTTCCTTTCCCTCTGCCCACCCCTAGTATGCCCATTTCCTTTTCAGCTACAATCTTTACACTACCCTCTGTCTATCTGTATTATTTTCTTCCCTATTTGGTTTGATTTCATCCTCAGACTTCGATTGTCCTCGTGAACTAGTCGGGGAAGTTTATGTCCACCCTAGTTTAAATGCTTGCCAACTGTTCACCAAGGACTGTGGTCCCTCTTAGATGGATGTTGATCATCTCCTTTGTACATGCTCACATTCCTCCAGTTGTCTCCCCAGTCCCCAATGTAGCTAATCCCTCCTCTCTGCACCAGTTCCTCAGCCATGTGTTGAGTTCTCTTGTGCAGAGATCCCTAGCTCCAGCATACAGGTATCATTATCTTAACTTGAACAGTGTTATTTTGTTTTCAGTCATGTTTTTAATCTTGTTGTTGAGTATGATTCTGGGTCAAATCGTACCAGAACTGTGTAGTTAGTCATGTTCAGCGGGAGCAGCATTAGTCTGGGCTTTGTAGTGAGTTAGAGACGGAGCATAGGTTTTATTATTTTTAATTTGTTTCATTCTGCTCACTGTCATAGGGTCAAACATTGTTTTTCCTTCCTTCCTGGCTGAGTACTATTCCAAAGTTAGTGCTGTGTGGAGGTATCCATGGTGGGCCTCAGCTGTTTGTTGTTCTGGCTGGTTTTGCAGGCCAGTAAAGAAAAAGGGATGAGTGTGGTGGCTTTGTTCCAAGGACTGAGACATATTTGAGGATCCTGTTCAGTGCCCTATATCAGCGGTATGGACAATTTGTAGAATCAAATGGAATTAGGCTGTGTTCACGTGGATGGTACTTCACCTGGACCAGATCATTCTGGAGTGATAGGTGAAATTCTATGGTGACTACTGTGTGGCAGATGGTGGTCTCCTGTGGTTGGTGATTGTTATGGATTACCGGGTCAAGACCTCAGAATTTTGGATTTAGCACCTGTTGAGGCTTGAAGAGGACACCGGTTCTATCAGAGGCCATGGGTGGTGACAGAATCCATGGGTTCACCATTTTCTTTCTCCTTTGACATTCATTGTGTGTGCTTTTGCGTTAAGCTGCAGTGAGATATCAGCTGAAGGTTTCTTCTTTTGCATGACTTTAAGTTTGTATCCTCTGGGGAAAGTAGAGGTTAATTTGCACATAATAATTGTTTATTCTGTAAAGGTCAAACTGACTATTTCATTACTGGACATTTGAGATCCATATTTGGATAGAGACTATTGTGGATTCTCCTGCATTTTATAGTTCATTGATTTATTAATTTGTTGCATTTTGGGTTGTTTTGGTTGTTATGGCTAGTTGAGTGTAGGGAGGTTGATTGTAGGAGGGATTGTTTAGTGTTATTATTGAGGGAGAGCTGGAGTAACTGCTAGTGGGTGGGGTGGTTAGTGTGTGTTTGGGAGATTTATTGTTTGAGTTTGTGGATTTGAGGTTAGCCTGGAGTCGGGAAGAGATAAGCTATATGTGGTATCATCACGTATGTGAGATCTGGAGCTCCTCGGGTTTAACTACTCCCTGACCAGTTGCTTGACCTCCACCTTTTCAATGACCCCTGCCAGCAGTGCCATATAGGTGCTGCAAAAGTGGGCAATTTTAGGTGGTGGGATGGTAGGTGGTGATGGAAGAGGCTGCTAATTGGGGAGGGGGCAATATTGGTCTGGTGAGGGGCTTAGAGGTGATCTGGGGTGAAATGGGTCCAAGAGAGAGACAATATGTGGTTAGTACCCTTACCCAGAGCTCCCGCCAAACCAAGTGGACAGGTGGCTTTTAGACAGCAGCCTCCTCTTGTCCCCTGAGGGTAGTGCTCTGCAGTGCAAGATCAATGAGGAACAAAATGGGTATTATGGCTTATTTTATGCCTGGTTCTTCACTTGAGCCTGGCTTGCCTATGAAGACCTTATTAAGTGATGACACCAGTCCTGTTTTAGAAGTGGCTGTACCAACTGAGTTCTCTGTGTTGCACTGCCCTTGGAGGGATTGCAGGGTGGGGTGGCTATCTGTTTTAGGTCAAGATGAACTTCACAGTGCTCAGGCTGGGAAACTTCAGTGTTTGAATACATGGACACGCATGGTGGTCTAGGTGCAGGTTGCAGGATCCTTTCCATGTACCGTAACCTGAGTGTGAGAGTAGTTCATGCATTAAAAGGTGTACTTCATTGCCAAGAAGGTAGTGGAGTTGCCCAGATGGTTGATTTTGGGCAATTTCAATGCCTGGGATGAACTCTTGTAGTTTGCTCAACATTTCCTCCAGTTGATGGAATCACTAGGCTTAGCACAGAATAAATAAACTCAAGCTCGATCAGGTCACTTAGTCAATTGTTGCACAGTGAGGTTTTCATGGGTCTACGATGCTGGTTCTACAATTATGTTGTGGGCGATGTCACAGCAACAGAGCTATGTCGACCGCAAGTTGCGGTTGACATAAATCTGGCAGGAGCACCCAGTTGTTTTTCTATCAGGGCTCCCGAATGCCCCATGTGGAGGGCTCTGCCCCTCATACCCCCAAACTTAAGGATTACCAACTCTGAGTTGGAGTTGATTTGGGAAGAGGGTGCAGGACCAGGGGACAAAGTGCTGGGGTCTCAGGCAGACCATTACGGTGAACTGTCGATGTTGTTGGCTTCCAACATGTTTGCTGTAATGGTGTCACTGTACAGTGGGCATACTGGTTCTCATTAAGGTTCCCCCATAGTCCACCCTGGTTAGATGATCAAACACTGAACTTTGAAGAGGTTGTCCCCAGAAGGACTGCAGATGGTGGTTGATGTCTTGGGAGTAATGACTGCTTGTGTGGCTGGATTGAAGGATGCGGTGGTGATCTGTAATAAGGCCATTCTCTTGCCCTTCCATGCAGTTGCACAAGTTCATATATGACCCAGAACCTGGGTCGAAGGTTGGAGTACTGTTGGAGGAGGTGTCAGTTGAGTCGAGACAGACTGACTTTGAGGATTCATTATGGTGAATATCAAAGGGCAATTTCCTATAGGAAGGCAGCATTTCTATCCAGGGAAATTGCAGTGGGAAAACAACTATCTCAGCTTTTCTGGATGGTAGACAGACTGCTTAATCCCATCTGTCTGCAACTGGTTAGAGCAAATTCATCCACACATTGTGAAGAGTTTGCTTGTTTTTTCTCTGACAACGTGTCTTCAATTCATTCTGTGATTTCCCAACTGAGTTGACATGATCTGACATGGTTGAGTTGATAGTTGACAGGAGCCATCTGCTTGCTAGGGAGGAATTTAGGTTGGTTTGGTGGATGAGGTCTGTGGGGTGATTGTGGAGTTACATTCCACCTTTACTGAACTGGATCTGGGCCCAACACACTTTATAGTGGGTGTGTGGGGTTTCTGGGACCAGTGTTCACTGAGTTAGTCCAGTGTTCCAGTCTGAGGGGTTCTTTCTAAGCATATTAAAAATATGCTGGTCAGGCCACTCCTTAAGAAATCATCTTCAGACCCTACCTACTTGGTGGATTTTAGACTAGTCTCTCACCTTCCTTTTTGGGAAAGGTCATTGAAAAGATGGCAGGGCTACAGCTTGAGAAACCCTTATGGCCTTTGTTATCTATGAACTTCTCAGTCTGGGTTAATGTCAAGCCACTGCACTGAGACCACATTAGTTAGGGTGCACAATGACTTTCTCAGGGAGGGAGTTATAGGAGAGTGGTCAGTTCTCATCTTCATTGATCTCTCTTCAGCATTTGACACTGTGGACCATAGGTTGGTGTTGGATCATTTCAGTGAGCACTGTGGACTCACCGGCATGGTCACCTGATGACTTGAGTCCTTCTTCAGAGATAGAACACAGAGGGCAGTGATGGGAGTTTCTCCTTGTCCCAAATGCCCTGCTGTGGTGTGTGACTCGGGTTCAATCCTCTCATTCATGATGTTCATGGTGTACATGCTGCCCCTGGGAAGGATCATTAGGTGATACAACTTAGGTTTTCATTGTTATGCCGATGATACCCATTGTACCTGTCTTTTGCACCCAGGACACCTGATGCGGTCAAGGTGCTAAATTTTTGCCTGGTCGAGATTCAGGACTAGATGTCATCTAGCTGGCTTTGACTTAACCCAAACAAAATGGTAGCACTGGTGACTGAGCCTGGTTGTCAGTGAGTTGCAGAGGTCACTGAGGAATTGGTGAGCATGAGCTTGGCTCCTCTAGTTTAATGGTTCCTGCCAAAGAAGAAGAATCTGGGGTCATTTGGAGGAGCAACTGACATTTGAGGCATAGGTTCAACTGTAGTCCAGAATGGCTTTTACCATCTCAGAAACATCATCCAAATTAAAGCTTTGACCCTCCCAGAAGACTTGCCCTCACGGGTACATGCTTTTGATACTTCAGACTCGATTATTGTTATGCTTTATACCTCGGGGTGTGTGGAGGTGTGCTACAATACCTGGAGCTGCTGCAGAACACTCCAGCCAGGTAGTTGATGAGCCTACCTAGGTCTTGTCCTGCAATCTGATTTTGCGTAAATCGCACTGGCTGCCGATGAAGGGACAGGTAACCATCAAAGTTGGGTTGCTCACCTACAAGGTCCATGGACTGCATTTTAGGTACCTGAGTGACCCCCTATCTCTTATCATACTTTCTGGCCCCTCCCGGTTCTCAAGGTGGGTCTCAAGCTATTCCCAGGGTCAGAATTAAAACTTCTGGTGACTGAGCACTTGCACACACAAGACCTGCCCTATGGAACAGGTTTCCTCGATCTCTTCAGGAAGCCCCTCAATGAAGACTTTAGAAGGGCTTAAATTTCATCTCGTACAGTATCAAGAAGCTTTCAGCTTAATATAGTAAGCACCTGGATTGATGCTGCGGCTGTGATGCCAAAACTGTTTATCAAGTTGTGCCTTTTGCACACATTATTTTTGGATTAATTTATTACATCTTTAGGGTTAAGCAGGGGTTTCATATGTTAAATCTCACATTTTGCACTTTAATATCTTCGCAACCTGTTCATTGATTTGCACATAATTTTATATGTGCTGTCTCATGGAGGCAGATCTCTTGACAAGACAAGTTTTGTTCTGGTTGGATATGCAGATTCTGAGATGCTCAGTAAACACTTCAGGATAGATATTTGGAACAAAAAGAATTTGGCTATACTAAAAAGGATTCCTTTACCATATGGCCCAATCCTTTCTCATGAGGAAAATATCCCTTTTTGTTTGCCGCCATCTTGCTTATTATTAAAAATTCAAAATCCACAAAAATGACATTCTGCAGAGAGATCAACACATGTGTCTTGCTCATTGGGGCCATGTTAGGTGGATTCTCACATAACTGCTGCAAAATGACCCCAAATGTGTTTTTTTCATTTTACATCCTTTTTGTGAGTCACTTCCACTTTTTTGTATGGCCTTTTGTTCATACAAAAGATCCCTACATATGGAAAAGATTATGGACTTTGTTTTTTTCTGGGTTTTCATATGGCCTTTTCATTCATACGAAAGGATCCCTTCATATGAAAAAGGATTTTGAACTAGTTTTTGCCAATTCTTTTTTCATTTGAAAGGATCCTTTTTGAATGATATTTAATTTAAACCAAAAGGATCCCTTCATATGGAAAACAGTTGTGCTAGGTTTATTTTATGATTCTTTTTTGATTGATGAAAGTCTTGTTTGTTTCCTTTTTCATTTGATATGGAAAAGGATTCCTGCAAACGAAAAGGATTTTGACTTAGTGTTTTTTCTGATTTTAGGTTCCACAACCCAGAACTGCATGACAATTTCAATTTCAGCTCATATTTATTTAAAAATCCACAGGTTTTCACAAATACTGCTGGAATAATACATAACCCCAAAATATCTAGAAGCTATCTAAAAATATACACAAATTAAAATTTGCAAATTCCCATAGGATAACATGGGAATTTGCACAAATCAAATCTCTCTTTTTCCTGATGTCTATTGGCACCCTCCAACTCACCCACCGTAATGATTTAATCTTTCCTGGTGTCTAGTGGCACCTCCACCCCACCCCTGATTGCTGTCCTGTAATTATTTTATTTTCCCTCTGATCGTCATCCCATTAAGTTTTGTCTTTCCTGGTGTCTAGTGGCACCCCACCCTCCTATTGCCATCCATGTAAAGATTTTGTCTTTCCCTGGTGTCTAGTGATATCCTCCATCCTCCAATTGCCATCTCTGTCTCAAATGAAGAAAATGGTCCCTCAATATTTTTCTTTCTTAAAGCTGTTAAAAAGGGTGGGCCAGGTGGTGATAAGGGTTGAGGCACTGGATGCCACACCTGGTGCTACACTGGCAACCCAGGTTCGGGAATGAGCCTGGGCCATCAGGGTCGGCTGGAGGGGAGGGAAGTAGTGGGATTGAGCAGCTGAAAGACAGCTCTCATCTCCTGGGAGGGGCCTTGTCACCCCACAGTATGGCTGCCCCAGGTGGAGGCCTGAGGTAGTGCAGGTGGGTGGCATGAATAGAGAGGGTGCTGTGGAACAGTGGTGTGCATATGCCTCCACATGTGTATGTGTGGCTGTGTCACAGGTGGGTGAAACAGGTGGAAAATGATGCCAACTGGCAGAATGACACAGTTTCCTGCATCTGCAGCCAGCTAGCTGGGCACCTCAGTGCCAACAAGGTAAGTCCCAGTGGATGTCAGGGGTGATGTGGCTGAGGGGACCAGTAGAAGGGGTCAGTCAGCATGGGAAGCGATAAATGAAATTAAAAAATCTGCAAAAAGAAAATGGTTCCTCGCCAATCTGCCACCCCCCCCACCTCCCACTCGGCACCCACCGGCACCCACCACACCTCAACACCCAGTACACCCACATATCCTCACTGTCATGAACATGTCACAGGGTGAAGAGATCCATTCTCCTATTGAAGACACATCTTGTTACTGAAATCACTGACTGCAATATGAGAAACGAAGGTAAGTCGGATCATGTATTTCAATAGAGTTTTCAACTTTGATATATAACTTTGCCATTTTTGCATATTTTGAGCCAAAATTTTCAACATGGCTTTTGGGACCCACCTCATGAACAATGGTGGTGGAATTATGCAAATCTGGCCTGAAAGGTGATTTCACAGTTGCTTGGTGAAATCACCTTTTGGGCAGGATTTGAAGTGTTCTGCTACCCTAGTCCATGAGGTGGGGTCTATAAGAAGGCAGTGTTGAAAGTTTGGGGTCAAAATATCTAAAAATGAAAGTTATTGCACATATGTTTCAGTTTTGGCACTCGCCATAGTTTTAAATATTTTGACCCCAAATTGTCAGCATAACCATTTTTTACACCACCTCATTGCTCAGGTTGCTCCACTGCAAAACTGACCATGTAAACAGCCCTAAGTAAAAGGTGACTGTGTGTGTTCAGCCTAGTCAGTTGGCGGACAAGCAGTTGCTGGTACTACCAACATGACAAAACACACAATTGGCTGGAATTTTAAACTGCATTTGTTTGTCTGTATTTTCTAAGTGTACTTCCATCTGCACTGGTAAACCCTCTATAAAATTGTCTAGCTAGCAGTTTGGGTTCACAGCATGGAACTTGAATTAAAAAATGTTTGCATCCACCATTATTTTACACATGCACCATTTTTCTGACATGGTTTATTTTGATGCAAACTGTCACAAGGCATGGAAACTTTCAAAAAACTCAGGATCTTTGAAATCAGCACTTCTAAATTTACCACATTTGGGCTGACACAGACACTGGCAGAAACGTTTTTGCATTTGCATTCACCTGTTTTGAAGGTCCTCAATGTCTGAAGGACTAACAACTGCCTGTGATATACAGCTCTTGGGGTCTGTTAAAGTGTGACTACCGCTGGCCCATTGGTATGGCAGCAGTGCATTTTGCTGCTACCTGGGATGTTGGATTATGCCTCTGAGTACTGGAATCCCACACTGAAGCCAACATGGGACAAGAACATCATGGAATTTAAGCACTTGGCTCTCAGGAAGGGAAGGGGTTGGAGCCTACCTTTGGTGCTCCCCCTTGCCGGCTGACCCACAAGCATTGTTATCAGTGTGGAGACAGCCTCCTGGCAGGAGGCAGAGTTAAGTTGCAGCAACACAGATCACTGTTTTTTGTATGGAGAGTCACAAGGGAGGAAAGCAAAATAATGTAATAGTGGTATTAAAATGTGGCTGTGAATAAAATGAGAAAATTCAGTTAAACTACATTAAAGGAATGTTAGGGTTTGTGGACATTGCCAAAAATCAAGAAAGCTCAAAGTTAGGGTCTAAAGACTTGTGACCCACATTCATACCATTACTAACTTCCTAAGTGAATGCATTATTAATGTTTATCATAAGCAATAATACCATCCAGAGTGGGCAATATTGGGATATACTGGACTGCCTAGGGGCATAATCCTTTCTGCTGCATTTTCTCATCTAGGTTTTAAGTGAGTACCTAGGTGGGCAAATTACTTGTCTAGAAAATATTGCACTAATACAAATCACGAGACCACTCAATCTGGGACCATGGCTCTCCTTATTGTGTTTTTATTGCTCCTAAGGTGCAGAGTTTTCAGCAATACAGTGCAATTTGAAGTACCTCAATGCAATTCAGTTCTCCAATGTACCTTATCAATACCTAATGTTATAACGGTCTACCGTGCAGACACTATGTCATTCTCCTCTCCCTTTTAGCCTATTCCCCGGTTAGCCTACACCCCTTGCTACTGTCCTCACCTATGTCTACTCAAGCACTTACATTGATCACGATCAACCGCCATTACAGTGGTGCCACCTCTTGCGCAGCACGATATGGGTTTGCTGTGAAGAAATAAAAAAGCAGTCTCCATTCTTACAAGCTCCTTAAAGAAAGTTATACTTCTGCTTCTTCTCTGCTCAGGAAATGTGGAGCTCAACCCTGCCCCCACAACTTACCTCGCCTATCGATTTGCTGAGGCTACAGGTCTCAAAATGATGATGGTCAACATTTAAGCCTGCCTAAAAAACTTGTACAGCTGCAAGCCTGAGCTGCACACGTTAAGACTTTATCATAATTACTGAGTCGTGGTTAAAAGACAAACACTGATCAACAAATATCACTGCAGGGCTACAATTTATTTAGAGCAGATAGAGAGTCTAGAGGCGGGGTGTGGTTATCTACGCTAAATCTAAGTACTTGGTCTTCAATATTAGATGCAAATCTCTAGCCAGGAATTTGAGTTAGTTTTGCTGAGCCTTCATCTCCCTTCTCAGAATGTATCACTATCCTAGGTGGCTATAGACCCCGTCTGGTGGTGATGAAGTCCTTAATCTTTGAAATCCATGTCAGAGATGCAAAACTGAAACAATATTTCTAGGAGATCTAAATATGGACTGGCTGTCACCTAAATCACATGGCCTTAAATCCCTTTGTGACGAACTAGGTCTTGGGCAATTAGTCAGTGAACCTACTAGAACAACACTCTAAATACTGCCAACAGTTCAATTCTAGATGTGGTACTAACCACCCATCCACACAAAATATCTCATTCGGCAGTGTTTCACAATGACATGAGCTGTCATGGAATTGTTGCTTGCATAAGATCTCGAATTAAGGCCCGGCCGCAACCCATCTTTATAACAAAAAGACCCTTTCGCAAAATTCAGTGCAGTAAACTTCATATCTGACCTGAGTATGATCAGATGGCAAGATCTCTACTAAGCCAAAGATGTCAACAAGGCAGCATACATCCTTAATGACAAACTCACTACAATAATAAATAAGCATGCCCCCTCTCATCAAAGTAAGGTCACGGAACAATTCCAACCCCTGGTTCACCTCGGATCTCAAGGCAGCCCTTATAGCTCGAGATAAGCTCTGGGCTAAAGCTAGACATTCCAAAGAATCTTCGGATTGGCAGGCCTTTAGAACAGTCAGGAATAACTGTGTGAAAAAACTTTGCTCTGCTAAAGCTAACTATTATATTTCTACTCTCGAACAAGCTAAAGGTATCCCTTATAAAATATGGAAGACTATCAAAGCTATAGAAGGACCCCATGGCCCCTCTGTCCCAACAAAGATAGTTGCAGTGGCAAGATTGTGGAAAACAAGTCCCTAATCCTGGAGGAACTTAACTCCCACTTTGCCACAGCTGGATTAGCTTGACTCATCACCTTATGCTGGTGCTGCGTGAGCCAGCATACCTCCCCTACATCTAGTCCCGCACCCAGCCCTTCCAACTGCGTGAGATAACTTATAAAGAAGTATAAGATCCTCTTCTTAACTTAGACACCAAAAAGCGAGGGGACGATGGCTTGGAACCCTTTTTTCCAAGGTCAGGCTACGCCCATCTCACTGCCCCACTTCTCCATCTTCAATCTTTCCATTACATCTGCTACTGTGCCGTCCTGCTGGAAATCAGCACATATCCTCCCTCTATTTAAATCTGGTGACCCATGCGATGTAAACAACTATAGGCCTATCTCCATATTGCCTATCCTTTCTAAAGTTCTCGAAAACTGATCCATATTCAGTTAAAATCTCACTTGAAACCTTCTCTCTCATTAACCGAGCTCAATCTGGCTTCTGGCTAATCATAGCACAATCACTGCACTAGCAAAAGTAACCAATGATTGATCTCTGCTATAGATGCTAAGAAGGTAACTGGTGCAGTCTTTTGGACCTCAGCAAAGCTTTTGACACTGTTGATCACAAACTATTAGTCAATTGCCTTGCAAAGTTGGGTGCCACATACCATACCATCCAGTGGTTCTCTAGCTACCTAACTGGAAGATTCCAAAAGTAAAGGCGAAGGCTTTTTTCTGCTGCCTTGCCAGTTGCAAGAGGAGTCCCCAAGGATCCATCTTAGGCCCTATCTTGTTTTCTTTGTACATTAATGACTTAGATGCTAACATATCACGTCCAATCTGCACTTTTGCAGATGATACTGTGTTGTATACTTCTGGCTCATCGTTATCTGAAGTCAAGGGAGTGCTAGCGGACTTGCACAACTTGAGCATAATCTAATAAAGACAAAGCTTCTGCTCAATGCTAAGAAGACTAAAGTGATGATATTCTCCGCAGTGCTGTCACAGGCCCCCAATACCCTTACCCAAGACTTCATTGTCACCACGCTAAACGAGCCTCTGGAAGTTGTAACCAAATTTAAATATCTGGGTATCTGGATCGACAATAAATTATCTTTCAATGACCACGTCGAAGATGTCTCTAGAAGGTTAAAAGCAAGGTTAGGTTTCTTCTACAGAAATAGGCCCTTTTCCTCCTTGAAACTCGAAACAAGCTTGTACAGGCCACTTTTCTCCCCACTCGAATATGGCGATGTAATCTATTCCTCCACCACTCTTGCAAATCTAAGTAAACTGGACATCCTTTATCACCGCAAGGCCACGGTTCATTACCAACTCCTTACCGTCTCGCACCACTGTGACTTATATGCAGCTGTTGATTGGACATCCCTACTACTAGACGCCTGTTCCATGCTGGGCTATGGACTCTTAAACTGCTCCTGCAGAAATTGCCAAGCTATCTCTCTTCCCTTATTAGTATCTCACATAGTGCATACTGTTAAGAAAATCTGACTTATTATGCTTGACATACAAGGACGCGGACTTACTTTGGTAAACGTTATCACGTATGCCTCCCTCCATTTGGGACCAATTACAAACCGTACTGAAACTAACTAGTACAGTTTCAATAAACTTCTACAGATCGCTAAGTTCAGCCAAAATAAAAGACACCTGTAACTGTCATTAAGTCTCTTCCTTCCCATGTGTGCCATATTTATCCACTGGTAAGGTATAATTGATTTGTCATATTAACTGCTTTCCTTCCCTTCTACTCCTGGCTTTATCTATGCTTACGCTCCACTGCTACTTATCAAATCACTCCTCCCCCATATTAGTTGTAGTCTGTTGTTTGTTCTAGCTGCCAAAATATATGTATTGCACACACCAGTCATCATGTTTCATTTATCAGTATGCAACCTGTAAGTCAATCCCTGTTTCATATCAATGTTTACCACCTGTGGTCACCCTATGTGGTTCCCTTGTATGTATATCCAGCCTGTATCATGTAACGTGCATTTCATGTATATACTGTTATTACCTATCTGTGTTTGTACTTTAAGTGTTTATGTCACAGGACCTCCTTGTGAATGAGCTTGCTCAATGGAGTTTTCCTGCAATAAACTTGAACTTGAACTTGAAGCCCAAAGCTGCAGGCAGAGGACCTGATAGCTCCTGAAAGGCCTGGTATAGCCTATGTCACCCACCCTGGATGGTATTATTGCACTTAGAAAATGGGTTAAATACAAATAAAAGTTTAACAAATTTTTATATGTCAGCCCCTCCCTGCATCTAGGGTATGGTAAAAGTCCAAGGGATGGGGCACTATGCAGGAGCAGAAACACGTACCTGGTTGGCCTGTTTCCAAAACCTTGGTGATACTGGGGTGCCCCATGCTCCAGGTGCAGAGCTGGTTGACAGGAGAAATGAAGACCCTGTTCTTCACCTGCCTGGCTTTGCTAACTACTCCTATGAGGCCTCTGTAAACAGTCTTCACCAGGCAGGCCTCTGTCCATCTCCCTCGAGGATCCTCTGGTTCTCCGGTCTGGGGAGAAAGCAGGTATAGTTCCCAGACTCTTTGGTTGCCACCCTGAACACACACACTAGCAGCTTGCTGTGGAGGAAACGTGCTTGTTAGCAGAAACAGTTTATTCAAATAAACAAGGAGAACACCAGACCTGTAGGAACAGGGGATCTCATTTAATGAACAGTCAATTCAAACAGGAACAACCACTCCATGGAGCAGGAAACACACAAATCAATTTCTATAGACTGAGGAGGTCACATCAGGAGCTTGGGTTCACTCTGGACCATGAAGATCACAACTGAGCATAAAGTCCAGGCTGCTACCTACCAGCCTAGGCAGCCACAGTCCAAACACAGGTGCTTAACTTAAGGTCAAATCAGGCCATCATTGAAAACAACAATAGTTCTCACTTTCTCCTCTCCCGCTTTCTCTCACTTTCAGGCCAGGAATATGAACTACTAGAGAGGTGGCGACCCAACCAGCAGCCACCCTCCAACATCAGGCTCCTCTCAATGCAAGGCCCAGGCAGGCAACTTCATCTGGGACTACAAAGATGAACATCCTCATCTGGCTTAGCCCAGAAACTGTGTAGTTTCAAATTTGGGGCGCCCTAAACCCTGGATCCCATGGCAGCCATCACCTCAGTCTCCTCATTCTCTTCCCTGTCATCTCTCAACCCTCAGGAACTGGTTTGCTCCTCTGGTCTCCTGCTACATCTCTGACAGGCAATCATCCATCATAGGGTCCTGCTCAACAGCGGTCCTCAGGGCTAACAGCAAATCTGCCCACCCCTATGTTGCAGCACTCATTGCAGGCTCTCTCATTCTCTGCTAGGCAGCAGTTTCCTGATTCTTAGAAAGACAGAAGTCCAATTCAGCCCTGACTGGGGTTCCACTTTAAGACTGCTGCCATTCTCGGCCTTTGATTTACACTGCTGCTCAAAACAAAGAAAATGAACGTTCCTGCTGACCAAGTGAGCAATAGCCCCCACTCTGTCCCCTCCACCTCAATCTCCTTATCTGTCCCCAGTTTCCACATAGCAGCCCTTATTATCCCTCCCCTCAGCATGAAATGCTCCCCGTCAAACCAGAGGTCCAATTTGGACCGATTTCATAAGCGCTAAAACCAACCTATGCCCCAAAGACCTATGGAACCTGAAGTCCAAAATAGCTATTTACCATGTGCACCAGCTGATACTAAAAACTACTCCTCTGATGAAGCAGCTCGCATTGAAATTTTCCTGCTTGGCAGGCACGCGATGTGCAAAGCCTGGACCACCAAACTATTTACAAATGTTATGTTCTCCTGTCTTCTCTGACTCGCTCCTGAGCATGGCCAACCCAGAAAACTGGACTCAGGACCTGCCATGCACCCGGAGACATGAAGGCACCCTGGAGCCCAGTCCAACCCAATCCACCACAGGCTGAGACACCCCAGAACCCACATGGGGTTTGCAAGGTGCAAATCCCCCACTCCCGAGTCAACCAACACAAGGAGTGCTGCAGTGAACCCTGTAGCTGCAGCTCCCAACATGTAATCCCTTTGGGGGATTACACATAAAATAAAATATTAAAATCATTGAAAAATAACATTTGGATAAAAATAGCCCAACCACTGCTAATAGAGGATGCTGCAGTGCTTATCAGTCAGCATATTTTATTCACATCCCTCAACTCCCACCCCCAGCAATGTGTGTGGATACTCCCCCACAGTGTGCGTGGTTGAGACAGGAGACACAACAAAAGAAAAACTGAGTTGTGATAGTTTATTTTTCATGGCAGAGTGAGTGTCTGACATTGTGTGGTGAGTTACAGACACATGTTTGGACCAGACAACTGACGCTAATGTTTTATTTGAAATGGTTTTAAATTGTTTTAAAAATGTGCATCAGTGCAAGCTGGTGGATATAGCACTTGCTAAGCAAGGAAACAATATGGCTGCCAGCCCAAAACTGAAAGTTCTAACAGGCACAGTGATCCATTTTGGAAAAAGGCAAACAGGGAGAGGGATTAGTTACATACTGGTTTCTGTTGCCTGATACCAGCCCAGGTCCTGGGTGCTCTCAACCAGTCAGGATCCAGGGATTTTCTAACCCATTTTCTAAAATATAATACTTCAATATAAACATAGGCATAATAAGACATGTGGAGTTAGGTTTCTAAGTAATGAGAGGGATGGGGATCACAAGTGTTTAAACCCCATGTTCCATAAATCTGAACAATTTTTGTAACATAGTTTTTCAATGAATTTATACAATCAGTGTGTGAATTGAAACACTACAATGAAAAAAAACAAGCTGGCCCAGTGGCACTGGAGGTTGAGGTGCTGGTCACTACACCTCACCTCACGCTCACAATTCAGGTTCGAACAAGCCTGGGCCCCGAAGGGGGTCAGTAGAGGTGAGGGAGGATTGAGCATCCAGAAGACTGCTCTCCTCTCTTTGGGGAGGAAGTTGGTCTTTCCACTCGCTGACTACCCTCTGGCAGTGGCCGGAGGGCAGTACAGGTTGGGAAGGCATGCACTGACAACATCAAGTTAGTAGGAGGGGGATGGGAGAAAATAGAAAATCAGAGCTGGCAGGCTCCATGATAGCTACACCAGTGCCTCGACTGGCCCACCGATGTCTGGATGTTGCTCCGGGGGTAAGGCAAGCAGCCCTTCACCCTGGCCCTGTCATAGGGGAACCCATGGGGATCTAGGAGGTGATGGGTTGGGAAATAAGTGTGGCTGGAGACTGAGTCCAGCTGAGGGAGGACCGGAGCCACCTGCTGGACTTGGGAACATAAACAACTATATGGAGAAAAAACAATGAAAAAACTGTTTTTGGCTATGTTATCAACAAAAGGAAATAAAATAACAATTATTGTTTCCATTTGAAATACTTCCACATTATTCTTATTTTGAATATTTTGAAGGACAACTAAACATAGAAAATATTGGTAGAGGAACCATACTGAATCAGCCTGTGGTGCCACAGAAGCGGTTTGATTACATCAGACTTCTAGAGCAAAGCTTGAAAGGTCTAATGTAATCAGAAGTCCAAGGTGGCAGACAGGCTGGTTGGTCATGTGATTGCTCGATCAATATTTTTTGTAGTAGGAGAGTGTTTGTTTTAGTGTTTTTAAATCGGAAGTATTTTCACAACACTCCATGGCAGCAGCGAATGTGTCAGTGATTTCAGTGCAGAACTTAAACTGATTGATGTGAGCAAGGCAGACCTGTGTAAAACACCAGCTGCCACCAGGATTTTGATCAGCTAGAATGTTGTTGCGCCACAGAATGGTACAACCACATTTCATGACCTTTGATCTGTGCTACAGCAATGTTTCAGCTGGCTGGGAAATCCATGCAGAACAAACCCTCACCATACACTGTAACATGTTTTCCACTAGCACCTGTAAACTAATCTTCCCATACAGTTTGAGACTGATGGGAGCTGGTTTAGTTGATGTAAGAATTTACTTGCAGCATTCAGCGTAATCTTGGTTTTTGCATGTTTAAAATACCCCAAAATGTAAACACACTTAAAAAATTCCTGCTTCCTGACACTGCTGAGACAACTGCAAAATGGTGTAGACATTGAATGTATTGATATGTACCTGGTAAACAAAAGCTAAATAAATAAACAATGGCATTGGAGTGAGACTGCTCCATCTGTAATGGTAAATCACTCTGGTGCAGTCAGTTTTAGTATGTTAGCATTTGGCAGTAAAGATTAAATTATCTACATATATCAATATATAACTTGCGTATTGCAGGCATCTATGTAATGTAGATTAATTGCATTTGGCTACACTAGAAGGATTCCTGGTCCATCAGGTCTGCCCCTGCTTCATAAGCATATGGATACAAGTACTGTGCGCTGTGCCAACATATACATTTTTTACTGAATATCTACCCACTCTTTACCCAGGGTACCTCGTAATGCCCTCAGTAAGCAAATATTTTGTCCAGGCTTACTTTCTTCCCCTGCTCTTTTAAAGCTTCCATTCCCAACCCCCTTCATTTCTATCAGGCCCTAATTGTCTATGTAAACAATATCTTCACTGGTAAGTTGTTCAGTAGGTTCACCATCCTCTGGGAACTGTGCCTCTTAATGCCAGCTCCAAATTTACCACCTCTGAATTTCAAGGCATACCCATGAATCTTGGTGGAGGACACCAGATCAAACAACTCCATCTGTTTGGTCTTGTCAATACCTTTGAGTCTGCAGAAGTCTGGGATCATGTGCCTTCTTTTCCTCCTTTTCTCCAAGGTGAACAAGGTCACCAGCCTCTCCTTATAGCTGTTGTCTACCATAGCCCTGATCATTTTGGGGCAATGCACCTTCATCTCGAGATTGCCTTAATGTCCTTTTGTATTGATGTGTCCAGAACTGCTTGCAATGCTCAGGCGGGCCTGACCAAGGCCTTGCAAAGTGGCAAGACAAGTTTCCCTGCTCTGATGGTAATCACTTTGTGCTGCACAACAGCATTCTGCTAGCTCCAACTGACAGTGCTGTATTATTACTGTATGTCATGCTTCAGCCCCCATAGTGTATGGAGGAACCCTGTTATGCATGAAGTGCCTTCCCAAGGTGATTGAGCAGCAGTGATGGATAGCCCAGGGAAGTTAATTCCCATAGGGTAATAGGTAGTAGGGGCAAGGGGAGTTAGGGATGTTAAGTCGAGAAATGGAACTAGGATAGAGGACAGTACTAAGGATAGTGGGCAGAGGAAGGATAAAAAGGGGAAGCACAGTATCAGTGAAAAGAAGGGCAAAGGATGGGCTGGGGGGCAAAGCAGGGACAAAAGAGGAAATAAAAGAGTGGAAAGCTATGTGCACCAATGCAAGGAGCTTAGGAGACAAAATTTGACCTTGAAGCTACCATTGCCAAGGTGGATCTGGAGCTGGTGACCACAACAGAGTCAAGGTGCACTGACAATCATAGCTGAGAAGTTGCCATACTGGGATACAACATGTTTAGAAAGGATAGGGCAGGGAAAAAGGAGGGGTTATATAAAGAAAGGTATTAAGACCCGGAAATACAAGGTCACAGTGAGAAGAAGGAGAGGCTGGAAGTTCTTTGTGTTGAGTTGGAAACAGGTCAGGGGCCTTTATATATTTGGATGTGGTGTACAGGCCACCAGCACAGGAGTGATATGGGCTGGATTTTGGGAAGGCCTTAGGCAAAATGGCAAAACAAAGTGGAAGTAATAATTATGTCTGACCCTACTCTACTATCTATGGACTGGAACATCCAGGCCTCAGCTACAGCTAGGAACAGGATCATCCTAGACTCCCTGCAAGGGCATTTCTCAGGCAGCCAGTTACAGATCCCACTAGGGATGGGACAGTGCTGAATCTGGTACTTAAGAACAGGGACACAATTGCAGACGTCACAATGGGTAGCTCCCTGGGCTCAAGTGATCATTGTATAGTGGTTTGACATATGATTGGGCGGGAGAAAACACACTGGGACAAGTGCCTGAATCAGGAGAGCATTTTTTAAAGAAATGGAAGACTGCCCTGAGAACACCTTGAAGGAGGGATAGTGGGTGGCTGGAGGCATAATGAACTAGAATAAAGGAGGTATAATTAAGGTAACGGCAAGCTGTTTAAAGGTAATAAGCAAGGGTAAGAAGATAAAGAGGCCACTGTGAGGCTGGTCCAGTAGCACTGAGGGTTGAGGCGCTGGATGCCATACCTCGCTCTATGCCAGCATCCTGAGTTCGGGAACAGACCTGGGTCTCCAGGGGTTCGGAGGGAGGAGAGGATTGAGCATCCAAAGGACTGTTCTCCTCCTCCTGGGAGGGTTGGGTTATGCCCATTGTGCCAGTGACCCCAGTGCAGACTAGGTCAGCAATATTTGAGGGGCACCTGGCATTGGGGTTGGGTGGCAGACATCCTCCACGTGGTGAGCGCGGGAGATTTCTTACCATGCGCTGGACATCATTACATATGTGCACCAAAGGGGAACCCGCAAGGCTGAAAACCCTCATGGTGAGCAGTATGGCACCACTGATGGGACCATCCCTCAGGCCAAATGAAGCCTGGCATAAGCCGGGGGCTCAAGGTGATGCTGTCTCCTCCCCAGTCTGCCTCCCACTGGGGACAGCCCTCTGTGGGTGGGTAAGCCATGGTCCTCCCATTCCACGGCCATGACGGAGGCTGGCTGAAGAAAGGATCATTAGCGTCCACGTAAATGAGTGAGACGGGTAAGTACTCCCCAGCTGTCCGTGAGAAAATAAATAGAATCTACAAAAAAAAAAAGAGGCCACTGTGGTTCTTGAAGGAGATGGTTAAGGGAGTAAAGGAGAAAACAAACAGCTTTCAGGAAATACAAGGAGATGCAAATGGAGGCAGACAGGGAGGTATATCTAGCTAAACAAAGGGAAGCAGGAAGAGGTAAGGGCAGCAAAGGCTCAAACTGGAGGAAAGGATTGTTCAGGAGGTCAAAACTGGGATACGACTTTTTTCAGTTACGTGAGCATAGAGAAGTAGACAAGGGTGTTATAATGAAAACCAGGAGACCAGGAGAGGGATTTGCAGAGGAAGACCAGGAAAAAGCTAACATTTTAAATGAATGCTTCTGCTTGGTCTTTAGAGTGCAAGGGAGGAGATGGCCATCATGCATTAACAGACAAAACAGGGGGGGTCATGGACACAAGTCCATTTATAGAAGAGGAGTCCACCAGGGATTGGAAGCCTTTAAGGAAAACAAGGTGATGAGTCAGACAGGATTCACCAGAGGGTACTTAAAGGAACTGAGCACGGTGCTATCTGCCCTTCTGGCAATACTATTTAGCATCTTATTGGAGATGGGTGGTGCCAGTGGAACGGAGGAGGGCTGATGTGGTCTCGCTGCATGAGAGCAGCAGCAGGAAGGAGGCCAGTAATTACAGACCAGTCAGTCTCACATCAGTGATGGGGGAAGTTCATGAAGTCCCTGCTGAAGGAGTGACTGATGGTATACCTGGACACACATGGGCTGCAGGGCCACCGGTAGCACAGCTTCAGAGGGAGGTCATGTCAAACAAATCTCATAGATTTCTCTGACTGGGTAACAAGGAGATGGATAAGAGGAGGGCAGTGGATGTGGCATATCTGGACTTCAGTTAGGCCTTTGTCACTGTTCTACACAGGAGGCTGATAAAGAAACTTAGTAACCTGGGGGTGAGGGAGAAGGCACTGTGTTGGGTATAAAACTGGTTGAAAGATAGGAGGCAGAAGGGTGGTAAATGGCAGTCAGTCAGAGGACAGGAGAGTGACAGTGTAGTACCAAAAAGGATTGGTACTGGTCCGTGTTCTCTCAGCATCTTCATATAGTGATACTGCAGAGGAACTGCAGGAATGGTTAATCTTTGCAGGTGACACAAAAATCTGCAACAGGGTGGACACCCAGGAGGGAGCTGAGAGAATACAAAGAGATCTAGGGAAACTGGAGGAGTGGTCTGGGAGTGGCAGCTGGGTTTCAATGCCAAATAAATGCAAAGTCATGCACCTAGAGCAGGGAAACCCAGGGGCTATGTACAACATTGGGGAGGTACTTACAGTTACCAAGCAAGAAAGGGACCTGAGATGATGATATGTGATGACCTCAAGGTGGCAGGGTAGTGCAACAGGGCAGCAGCAAGGTGAGTAGGATGCTGGAATGCATATGGAGGGTATCTCTAGCAGGAGAAGGCAGGTGGTGTTGCCCCTGTGTGGCTCACTTAGAAACCCAACCTGGAGTACTGTGTCCAGTTTGGGAGGCCACACTTCTCCAGGGACATCAGCAGAGTGGTAGCAGTCCAGAGAAGGCTACTAAAGTGATATGGGGGGTGGGACGAAAACCATATGAGAAGAGACTGTGGAGCTCATCATATACTGGCTGGTCTGAGGATCGGGGAGATGAGGAGGTAGAGGATCGAGAAAATATAAGAGGCCAAAAATAGTTGCAAAGGGTGAGAGGAAAGTGGGGGGTGATGTGGGTGGAGAGCAGGAGGAACAGAAGGGTGGCTATATGGGGTTGAGAGGGATAGTCCAGGTAGGGAGTCTAAAGAGATGGAGGAAGGAGGGCCAAGGGAGGTGCAGCCAGGGGAGATGCAGAGGGACAGTGGAAGCTGGACTTGTGGAATGGATAGGTCTCAGGAACTTGTGCAGCAGGGAAGGCAGAATGAAAGGGGACGGGAGAAAGGGTCATTATCCTCGGAGATTCCATAATGAAGTGTGTGAGATGAGGAGGTATGGTGGTAAGATCTAGCAGCAGATGGGTGGAGTGTATGCCAGGCATGATGGTGAGAGGGTGGGGCCATTTATAACTAAGTTTGTAGGGCAGCAGTGTGAGAAACCCTCACATTATAGTACACCTGGGTGCAAATGACCTTGTAGGTGGGGTAGAGGTGGTGGAGAGGTTTAGGGAGGTAGGAAAATCTGCAGCGAGGCAGGAAGGTCAATAGCTGCACTGAAGTACTTCCAGTCCCTAAGGCTAGTACTGTAAGAAACAGAGAACTGAAGAATTTAATGGTTGGTTAAGCAGGTGGTGTGAGTCAAATGGTATGGGCTGGTGGGGGTGGGGTGGGATAGGACTTTGATAATAAGAACCTACAATAAATGCACCGTGATAGGACTACTTTTTAAAGAGAGGGCACCAGGGTCTTAATAGATAAGATGGAAGATTACTTGTCAACAAACTTTAATTTAAAGTGGGGGGTTGATAGGGTGTGCTACAACTGTAGTCACCAGGTGCAGGAGACCAGTGGCCTCCTCCTATTATGTCATGAGATGGAATTAAGTACAGAGCAGGGGTGAGGGAGAGGGATGGGAGGGGAAGATGAAAAGGGCCGGTCAGTGGTAATGGTGTACAGGGGTCATGGTGGAAGGTGGTGTCATTAAATGCAAGGAGTCTGGCAAATAAAATATCCACTCTTCAGGCACTGATGGTCAAGGAGATGGGACATAGCGCCATCAACATCATGACTGGGACCTCATGATCCTGGGTATAGAATTCACCAGAAGGATAGAGAGATGGGGAGAGGGGAGGAGTAGCTTTATTTATGAGGGAAGGGATCACATGCACCAGGAAGGAGGAGGAGGCTGAGAGTAAGACTGAAGCCTTGTGGATACAGCTTCAGACCACCAAGGGAGAAAGGTTAGAATGGGGTGTTTTACTGATCACCTTTGCAGGATGAGGAGTTGGACAGAGCACTGTGGGAGCAGATTAGCACACTATGTAGTAGAGGAAACATAGTCATAACAGGTGATTTCAACCTACTTGGAGTTGACTGAGGACCCCAGCTACCTCCTTATCCAGGGAACAGGTCCTCCTGGAGGCTTTCCAAGATAGTTTCCTGGTCCAGAGAATCACAGAACCTACCAGGATGGAGCCATACTGAACCTAGTACTGTCCAACAGTGAGCATGTCCAGGATATAGAAGTGGAAGACCATCTTGCAGGCAGTGACCACTGCACAGTGTGGTTCTACCTAACTATGGGCAAAGAAATAACCAGGACTATGATGAGAATAGTGGACTTTAGGAAGGCTGACTTTGGAAAGATGAGTAAAATCCTAGAGGCACCTTGCCAAAATCAGTCCGGAGATGGAACCGGAGCAGAAACAGTCCATTATAAAGATGGGTCTGATTGAAGCCACTAATCACGTGGACAAAGGCCCAGAGCAAGAAAGCCAGGATGAAAAAGCCAAGCAGGTTCAGCAAAGAGGTGGCAGCAAAAGTGAGGGAAAAGAGAGCAGCTTTAAATAAGTACAAATGTACTGTGAGAGATGCAGACAAGGAGGATTACTCAGTAAAGTCAAGAGAGGAAAGGAGAGTGGTAAGGGCAGCAAAGGCCACTTAGGGACCCAAAGCTGGTGCAGGGATAAGGGTATGGAAGAGGACTTCTTTAGTTATATGAAGGAGAAAAGGGTAGCAAGGATGTGATTGTTAGATTAAAGAGGGAGGGGGATGGATGGAAAGTAGTGAGGAACAGGCAGAGGCACTGAAGGAACATTTCAGCTCGGTTTTCACTAGGGAGAAGGATAGACCTATGCCACAGGAAAAATAGGGGTTTGGAGGGGGGTGAAACAGATGGAGCAATTCAGGAGGACAAGGTTTTAAAGAGCCTTAGGGCCCTTAGGGTGGACAAGCTCCTGGACCAGATACGTGCACCTGGGGTTCTGAAAGTGCTTGGAGTCCCTGGTTATCCCCAAGGCGGACTTGATTAACACCTTACTAGAAAGGGTTACTGCCTCAGGACTGGAGAATGGCACATGTGGTGCCTTTCCACAACAGTGGACCCAGGGATGAATCAGGTAATTACAGACTGGTCAGCCTTACCTCTGTTGCAGGCAAATTATTGAGACTACTAAAGGAGAGACTAGTGAACTTTCTGGAGGTTAATGATTTTATTTATTTATTTTATTTGTTAATCTATTTCGCTTTTTGTTGACCGGTAAATGCACTAGACAAATTCCTGCCTATTTTCAAGCCGACCGGGGAGGGATACAGATGAATGCTTACTGACCCTGAACCAGATTAGCTGTGGTGGTATTTTTAGTGAATGAGGAAATTTGGCCAGGACACCGGAAATTCCTACTTCCTGCTTCCTGTGAGCAGGGGGACCCTTTCTGGTGGGACCAAGATGGCGGAGGAGGAGGACAGTGGAGGGAGCTGCACATGGGGCTGTGATAGCCCAGAGTAATTCCTCACCTGGGTTACCAATCGGTCTGGAAACGCTGAAATGGTGGCTGGGATGCACCTCCTGCGAGGTGGCCAGCAAAACACCAACTCAAGTGGTCCTTCAGTTTCTGTTGCTACGCTGAGGCTTAGTTTGTCAGAAAAACAACGCTGTTTGGAAGAGGAACTCTTCGTGTGAGTGCATTATTGGTACAGGAACGAGGGAACCTCGCTGTGGAGGATGACAGGAAGCGGAAGAGATCGGAGGCTTCCCAAGCACTACAGCAGCAGTGGGGCCCAGCAAGTTGCATCCAGCTACTGAAAGGCTTGAAAGTCAAGGGTTTTGACTTCTAAAGATTGAGGAGATCTGGTAGATGAATCCTAGTCTCTGGAGCATACGCTGCGTGGGGCTGGCTGGATTCCAGTTTTGGGTGATTCATGGAAGCTGGCGATGGATCTTCAGCACTGCCAGGTCTGCAGAGATAAGTACTGTGGCTTTATCAGTCCCTTCTCCTGTTATTTTAGTCTCTGAACTTCCAGTCTCCCCTTTTCCTAAATCTACTACTGATTCTGGACTACCCTTGGACAGCCTGTCAGTGGAAATGGCTGCAGATGTGGCTACTTCCACTGTCATACAGGGCCAGCTTTGGAACCTGTGGAAAAACCTTCCTATGCCAGTCATTTTAGGCAACCTCTAGAATTAGCCAAGCAGCCGAAATGCCATTCATTTTCGATATGTTGGCCCAGGGATAATCCCCTGATAGGTTTTATGTTGGAAAACTTTATTGAAGAAAAGTATAGGTTTTCCCCTTCTGAAGTCTACGTCTGATCCATGTTCCTGGAGAGTTTACATTTGATGTCAGTTGCACCCCAGCTCTTTTGGAACTATTCTGGAGTTGCTATTTAAATCTAAAACTAATCCCCTATGGTCGGACTATATTGTACTGCCTCTTTCAGAACAGGCCTTTAGGGTCATTACGCTCATGTTCAGAAATGAAGGGGTTAATGTAGATATTGTTAACTGGTTATCTAAGAGATATGAAATACAGGGAATCCTGTTCCTATCCTGGATGCAGAGGGATTTTGGAATGGGGTTGGAAATTTAGGATTAAACTCCACTCTACTGATTCTGATTTGGTGCATCTCCCCAACTGTTTCTTTTGGGGAGGGATAAGGGTTCCTTTATCCAGGTCAGCCAAGGGTTTGCTTCAAGTGTGGGTCTCGGACTCACATAAGCACCTCTTGTGATGTGCTAAAATGTTCTTATTGTGGGAGTCTGGTCATCCTAGTGCTCACTGTTTCCAAACCTCTAAATGCAATCTTTGTGATGTGGTGGGTCACACATTTGAACTTTGCTCTTTGGCAGCTAAAAACACACCTGAAGCTGATTTTGGGGTACAGGACCATTATATTAGGAGGCACTTGACTTGGCATTCCTACTGGAGGAAGGTTGGATCCCAGTACCTCTGGGGCTAGTCTCCCTTTGTCCATGTCAGGTTTGATTGATAACTGTACCTCAAGCACAGACTCTATAGATATACCTGAAGTGGTGACTCATGAGGTACCAGAGATAGGACAAGGGGGTTATTTGCCAGGATTGGTATTGTCTAGTTTGGATCCCTTGGTAGACGGTTTTACTATGGTTAGTGGCAAGAAAGGAAACCTGTTAAAGGAAAGGGAAGGTGGGTAGGAAAACAGCTTTACCTTCCATGCATGGTTCTATTGCTGACCCTAATACCTTTGCAGTATTGGTAGAGGCTCCAGAGGCGGTTTCTGACATGTTTCTGCCTTCTGCACTCCCCTAAGGCCTGAGACCTTGGAACCTGCTGAAGGACAGATTGGCCCTAAGCCATCAGATGGGAAAAGTGGAAGGGTAACAAGAGCATCTAGCAAAGTAAAGTGACTTTACTCTTTCATTAACTCATGGTTCCTTTACTTTAGAGTGGCAACATTAAATGCAAATAGCATTAAATCTCCTGTTAAACGTCAGATCACTTATTCTCATTTTTATATGAAAATCTGGACTGTGTTTTCCTGCAGGATGTTTGTTTGCACTCTCTTATGGAGACAGAGGCTGCCACTACTGGTTGGGTGTGGGAGATTGTTTTTGGTCTTTGGAAAGTGATTTGTGTAGTGGGGTGGGATTTGTTTTTTCATTCACATATAAAAGTAATTCATCAGATAGAGATTTTAGCGGTAGGGCCTTGGTTTTGGATGTTAAGTGGGGTTCCTAACCCCACGGTTACTTAATGTTTATGCACCTCAATCTAAATTTGATCGAGTAACCCTTTTAATTCATTATACCCTTTTCTATGCACCTCTTATGTTACTATCCTTGGGGGACTTGAACTGCTCCTTGCCTTCCAGTGTTTCTTTTGGAACGAGGAAGAAAGTGTGTAGTGATATGGCAAGCTTGTCAAAACTTCTTGCAGATACTGGTTTGACTTATGCTTTTGGGCCTACCTCTAATGGGTTTGGAAATACTTATTTTTATGAACTAGAGCTTCCAGAATTGACTATTTTTCCTTTCACCAGGGGTTGTAGTGCAATCACAGTCCTTGCAGGAGGTGGCCACATCAGATCATAAAATGCTTAGATTAGTGTTATGTGACACGCCTGAAGTTCGGAGGAGGCCAGGTTTTGGAAATTAAATGTTATCTTATTAGATATCCCTGGTGTGGCTGATGGTCTACATCCCTTTTTCTAGCACGTCAGTCTGTTTTCTTTTCTATATGAAGATTTAAATACTTGGTGGGAGGACACGAAATGTGAAGTCAGACTCTATTTTAAAACCATAGGTCATTTAAATGGGAGATTCTGGCATGAGGGACTTCAATATCTTAGAGAACGACTTTTTTTGTCTACCTTCCGCCAGTCTTTGGGATCTGCTGGTCTGGATCAAATTAAAAAGATAAAGGAAGAGTTGGCTAATTTACATTCTCAGGTTTTACAGGATGTGGAGAGAAAGCATAAATATGGGATTAGTGGTACAAAGAAGGATACTTTACCTTTTGAAAATCTGAAACTTCTTAAACACTTCCGAGCTATGATGTATTTAAACACCTCAACTGGGGCGTGTTACAACAAATACTGGTATTTTGATATCGATACATGACTATGTTACTGCATCCTTTAAGAGTAGATTGCTCCTGAGACCCCCATTAATGATTGGTTTCTTAGAAGACCAGTCCCTGTTTTGTCTATAGATGAGCAGTCTACTTTGGTCCAACCCATTATGGTAGATGAACTAAAGACTGCAATTTGGTCTCTGAAGTTGGGAATTACTCCAGGTACTGATGAATTGTCCCATGAAATCTATAAAAGTTTGTGGGAAGTTTTGGGTACTGACCTATGTCGGGTATTGAATGCTGGTTAGGCAGGGTCTCTACCTAAAAGCATGTTACAGGGTGTGTTGCTTTTACTGTATAAAAATAAAGGGGAGCATGGGGATTTAGATAATTGGAGGCCTTTGTCTCTTTTGAGCACTGACTATAAGATCTTGATGAAAATCTTTGTATTAGATTACGGGTGTATTGGTTCCTTATTACATCCATCACAATTTAGTGGGGTGCCACATAAGTGTTCAGGATGCACTGATCCTACTCAGGAGCTTATAGCTAAAGGAGCATCTGGAGACATGTTTGGGCATCTGGTTTGTCTTGACCAGGCTAAAGCTTTTGATCAAGTAGAATATAATTATCTGTGGGAGAGTTTGAGGCGGTATGGGTTTCCCTCAAATTTATAAACTGGCTCACTTACCTGCTATACAGACATCACTCTGATACCTAGCATAAATGGATGGTTGGGAAGAGATATTGAGGTACATAGGGAGTACGGCAGGGGTGTCCACTAAGTCCCTGCTCTATGTCTTATCCTTGGACCCCCTTTTGCATGCTTTAAATAATACAGATGATATTGTTGGATTATCAGTTGGTTATATGGACCCACAGATAGTGACAATAGCATATTGAGATGATTTGGTTTTAGTTCTGTCCGATAAAATTCTGCTGTTGCTGCATAGACATTATTGTACACCTTTTCAGCTATGTCTGGTTCCTCTATTAATAGGTTTAAAAGTGGGATATTGCCTTTGGGTATGGGGCCACCGATGTGGCATTGATTTGGGACATGCCTATTAAAACTGGCTATAGGAAGATTCTTGGTTTTTATTTTGGAGGTGTGGGCGATCATAGGTACAATTGGGACAGCCAATTATTGGAGGCACGTAATAAGGTGTTACTCTGGAATAAGGGCCGAATGTCTAAAGAGAAGCGAATTTATTTGATTAAAACTTTTGTTGCCATATTTTTGTTTATAGCTGCAGTTTTCCCCTCCCCTTCTTTAGAAACCTCTCTTTATGATATATTTTTCTTTATTTATGGGGTAATAGATTAAATCCGGTGAAGAGGGTATCACTTATTTACCTATCGGCGAAGGAGGTTTGGGTATGGTGAATCTGGTTGTATTCTTGCATAGTATATTTATCTTTTATAATTTAGTTCCATTGCTCAAGGGGTTGTTAAGATCTGGTCCCCGTGGGTGGCTGATAGTATAGATCCTTGTTAGGCGATGGGTTCAGGTTCCTTTTGGCCGCGGAGGTACGGCTATGTGTATTGACTAGTCACTTTCATACAATGTTTCAAAAGCTGAAATCCTGGCATGTTGTCAGAAAATCCTTTCTTCTTCAAACACGTCAACAATTCTATAGTACTATATTGCAGGATTACTTTTTGTGGATCCTTGGTTTCATGATTTACCAGTTTCTGAGCAACTTTTCAAATTACAATTATTAGTAAGCAAGAGGGTACCCACTATATGTAGGATTTTTATAGCTATGTCTCCACAAGAGATTAGGGGTAAAAGGCAATATGAGGCATAAAGAACTCTTGGGGAGGTTTTGTCCCAGGGAACCTGCTTAGGGTGGTTGAAACTATGGAACATTTTTTGTGGATTGTCCTTTGTAGTTTCCTTTTGGTCCCAATTTCAGGATGTGCGGCCTTTAAATCCTTTTCAGGATCCTACATCACAGATCTGGGTGGAAGAGGTTCTGCTGGGCTCCTGGGTGACTTATGACGTAATCACTATGCGCCTGTTAATGGGTCATACAGGCTTTCAGCTGTAGCAAGCACGGTGTAATTTGACACTTCGCAGAAATTACTCTCTGCATCCCAGATTATTTATAACATTAAGAAGGTAATACTTAGCTGGAGACTTCAGGAAAAAGAAAAAGTGCATCCTGAACTGTTTCGATTGTGATGGAGGAAAATGAACTGGCTTGACACAGGGTAAAGGTTATGGTGCTATATCCAGGCTTTCTTGAAAAGTGCTGGTATCCCTGCTTGCAAGGCTAGAACCTCCTTTTGGGGTAATTTTGGTGGGGACTGCTATTTTCTGCATACGTGTAAGTTTTGTTTAGACCACTTCCTCCCTCTAGAGGCATTTGTATCTTCTGGTACTATTTGTTTTTTAATTTTCCAGTCATTTTATGATGCTGTTTTGTTGTGCATACTTAGTTTCTATGCTTTCTGTACATCCCATTTGTATGCTAGTATACTTGTTTTGTTTCCATTTGTTGTGTATTATGATTTCTACTGTATATATTATTGTTTGATTGTTGCTTTTTAGTTGCAATACTCCCTAATCCTTTTAGTGGGGGAATGTTTTCATATTATTTATTTTACATTGCTCTGACATGGTATGTTGACAATACTCATTTGTTTTGTTTTCTATATGATTTGTTTATTATTTTATGTGACATACCACAGTTTATACTTCACTTTTGGTCTACTGTTATGATAATAAACAATTCCCTACTATTTTTTTTATTTAGTTGTTTAACCAGGTATAGCACACTAAGCTGAAAGCTTTACAGGAAGCGACCTGGGAGCACAAGGAGGTTAAGTGACTTTCTCAGGGTCACACAGTATGCAAGTGGAAGCTGTGGATTCAAACCCAGGTCTGGTCTGCTGGATGTCACCAAATTTGCAGCTCAGAGCCTTAGACCACTGCAATACTGCCACCTGTAGTGGGGAGGAGTGGCACTGGTTGGTTTTTAGGTCGCTAAACTGCTGCTGATTTTTGAATGTATGATGTAATACTTATTTCTGTTAATCCTTGTTTTATATTATGATTTTGTGTGCTGTAAACACTATTTTGTATTTGTTTTGCTTTCTGGTTGTAATAAAAATTCCCCTACTCTTTTGAACTACCACCAATCCAGGCAGATGGGACCTCTGTTTAACGTCTCATCTGAAAGAGCGGCACCTCAGAAGTGCAGCACCCCTCTCATGCTGCACTACAGTGTCAGTACTGGGATATTAACCCAAGTACCAGATGTGGGAACTGAACCCAGAGCCCTCTGATCTCCCGGCCTCAGAGCGAGTGTACTACCTACTGAGCCACTGACACTGACAGTGACAAGATGAAAGGTAGCATGGGTTTGTCTAGGGCTATCCTGACAAACCAACCTGATAGACTTTTTTGATTGGATCACAGGGTCTGTGGACAGAGGCCAGGTGGCTGATGTCCTGTATTGAACTTCAGCAAGGCCTTCAACTCCATGCCACATGAGAGACTGCTTAATAAGCTGCAGGACCTGGGAGTTGGGGAAAAACTGGTGGGGTGGGTAAACAGCTGGCTGCAAGACAGAAACCAAAGAAGTGTTAGTGGGCTTGGGACTCCTGGAGAGCTAGGCCTATAACCAGTGGGAGTCCCACAGGGTTCAGTGCTTGGACCAGTGTTATTTAATATCTTTTATTGATGACATAGTGGCTAGGATCAAAGGTAAAATCTGCCCATTCGCAGATGACATTAAGCTCTATGGGACAGTGGACAGAAAGGGAGACTGGAGCTATGGGAGGACCTGGCTAGGCTTGAGAAGTGGTCAGGTATCTGGCAGCTGGGGTTCAATGCCAAGAAGTGCAAGGTCATGCACCTGGGAGCTAAGAACCCAGGGCAGATTACTGGTTGGGAAGGATACAGGTGACCAGTTCTGCAGAGGAGAGGCCCTTGGGGCATCATCACAGGGACCTGAGGCACTCTGCACATTGCCATAAAGCAGCAGCCAAAGCCAAAAGGATGCTAAGATGCATTGCCAGAGGAATCACCTCCAGGAAAAGGGAAGTCATTCTGCCATTGTACAGGTGCTTGGTGAGACCACACTTGGGGTACTTGTGTACAGTTCTGAGCCCAAATCTAAAAAGGGCATCACATTACTGGAGGAGGTGCAGCTTAGGGCAACTAAGATGATCCAGGGCCTCAGGAACAAACCCTATGAAGAGAGGCTGCTGGAGCACAATATGTATTTCCTGACAGACAGAAGAGAAAGGGGACATGATCAAAACCTTCAAGTACCTTAAAGGTATAAACAAGGTTGGAATGGATGGCATTTTCAATCTCAAGGTGAATGGGTCTACTGGGGAACATTCTAAAATTAGTGGGGGAAGATTCAAAAAGGAAATGAGAAGGCATTTTTCACAGAAGAAGTGGTGTCCAAGTGGAACAAACTGACAGAGAAAATGGCATCATCAAAAACAGTGGAAAGATTTAAAAGGATTGGGACAGAGTAAAAGGAAGAGTCATAACAGGTGGGAAGATGGGTAGAAGGGATGAGAGAGGGAGGGAGGAAGAATTCATGTGGAAATGGGAGGAGCAGCTCCAGTAATTATGTCTGTGAACTGCACACTTGAGCAGACTAGATAGACTAAAATGGTCTGTTTCTGTTGGCATTTTCATATGTTCATATGTTTGTAAGTGCTCCATAGAGGACAGGAGAGCAAGAAGAGACATGGCTGAGACCACTAAATACCTCCTGGGGGTGAACAAGTTGCAGGAGGAGAGTGTCAATTAAATTGGAGGAGAAGCACCAGAACACAGGTGCATGCTATGAAGGTTAGATGGGGAGATTAATAGAGATGTGAGGAATACTTCTTCACAGAAAGGGTGGTGGATTCCTGGAACAGCCTACTAGAGGAGGTGGTGGGGGCAAGGACAATGGGAACTTTTATTACACATGGGATAGGCACATGGGTATTATAAACAGACATAAAAAGGAGGGAAGGACACCGTGACCATATGCTGTAATGTCTGATGAGTAGTGCTAGGCAGGAAATTAGGGCAGATTAAATGAGCCTACTAGTCCTTTTCTGCTGACTCATTCTATGTTCTATGTTTCTGTGTTTCTTAATCTAAGTAGACCTGTCCTGTCTGGCTAACTGGCATAATGATGGTTTCAGTATCTAGTATTTTAGATGATTAACCATCTGGGTTCAAACTGATTATGAATTAAGTGCAGAAGTAGCCATGTTTAAAATTACAGTATTGACTTCAAAAGCCAAGAGAAACAGTTCTTGGAATTTTGCTCCATGGCTCCAGTATGCCCAGCACACAGTACCCATAACATTTTATTTTGGTTGCTTAAGGTTATGTACTGTATATACTGACTGTGCGTAAATGTGGATTTGCTTGGCAAAATGTATTTATTTATTTCAAAAGTTCCACCAGGAAAGATATACTGAGCTGGTAACAGCTCATTTACAGATGCATCCTGGGGAGACAGAAAGAGGAGAAAAGAATGTAAGCATTAAATAGTGCAAAAATAGGAAATTAAAAATTGAAGTATACAGTCTGTGAACACTTAAGAATAAATGGTCAGAACAATAAAATTACCATGAAGTAAAATTGTGGAGCGGTGGAAGGCAAATAAAGGAATCCACCCCATATCAGAAAGAACTGCAGGAGGGTAAACAGAAATAATGCAGGACAGATTTACAGCAGGAAAGGATGGAGCAGAGTGAATGGAAGAATGAAGAGAATTCTATAGTTTAGGGAACAGAACAAGAAGGCAGCTTGACCAGCAATAGATTTCACTTGAGGAAGAGCAAGAGAGTGAGGGCAAGGATTGCAAAGAGAGTGGGGAGAAGCATGATAAAAGGGAGAGAGTTAAACCAATATTTGGAAATGAAGGATACATAGGGAGAGGTGCTTGCTTCAAGAGACGGGAGGAAAAGGTAAGAGTAAAGAATCTGAGCTTGAGATGAAACTTCTTATGGATAGTATCTACATGAACAGAAAAATCAAGGTAGCAATCCAGCCAGACCCCAAGGTACTTGAAAGATACGGCATCTTCAATAGCTGCACCATCAATGGTATGATAGAGAGGAAAAGGGAGATGCTAGCAAGCCTCTACTTGGTACCAAACATCATTGATACTGTTTTCTTAGCACTGAGGGATAACTGATTTTCACGGAACCAGAGCTGGATGTTATTAAAGTCCAGTTGGAGCTGCTGGTTTGTGAGATCAGGGACAGAGGGCCATCTGTATACATACGAATGGACAGAGGAGCAGACCTTGGGAGATCACTTAGAAAAATGCAGATAAGAACTGGGCCAAGGACAGACCCTTGGGGTACACCTAAGCAATAGGGAGTGGAGGGAAAGGAATCTCCAATATGGACAACTTGCCACCTGCCCTCAAGGTAGGAGCGACCATTCAGCCGAGGAAGCTGAAACTCCAGCTGTCCAGAACAATGATATGAATATTTAATATTACAGTTCAGTGTACATTTACATGACTATATGCACTGCATGGTGAGTTTTGTCAGACTGGCATAACAGTACTTTAGGAGTAAGCCAGAGGAAACTGAGGCTCTTCCTCCTCCTCATTTTCTCTGACTAATGGGTACCCACCATCTGACCTCTCAGAGGATGTGTTTACCACAATACTGTCAGTAACAGTTTGATGTAACAAGGTGAATTTCTATTCAAATGTCAAAGATTTATTGAAGAGTTTTTGCTAGGGTTTAAACAGTACTCAGAAATGGTTAAACTGTCTCTGCTGGTTGTCTAGTGGTTGAAGTTGTAATGTGGATGAGGAGGGAGTGAAAGAAAGGAGGGAAAAATGTTTTGAGTTTGATAGGTAGAACTTTCAAACTATTACTGGGAGTAACTCAATAGCTTATTCTTCTGCTCTCTTGGTGGTGAATTTAAGGGAAGCACATATTTTCCTAAATTCAAGTGGTAAAGGAAATTACTCGATCAGTGTTGTGGAGTGCACCATGAAATGATGGAAAAAGTCTGGCCCTGCTTCCTTTAGTAGATTTCATTGTGCATACTGTTTGAAGTTTTATCCCTCCTGTGTTCCCAGTTTTGTATAAAACTGCAGCCTATTTTATACCTACATTGTACTGTTTCTGCATCTTTTAATTGACAAAGGTGGGTCATAAATGTGGTGCCACCAGATTAATTATATAAATGTCATTTGTGTCACTTAGAATACGTGACAAAAAAGATTCTTCTGTGTGGTAAAGATTTCTTCACTTTACTCACTGTATTTTGTAGGAGCTGTCAGCTCGACTGCTGTCCATACATTCTAACCAGGATCTGATCATTGTCACATTTAAAACTTTTAAGGAGATCTGAAGTTTTCTACCTACTATTCTCTTGGTAAGAAAATGTTTATAACTCAAGAATAATGCTTTTAAAACAAGTCTTGTTAAATGTGTTGTCCTAGTTATAGAGAGCTTAGAAAAGGATTCAGATAATCACACTGTGAACTGCATAGCTACAGTCTGCATCAGGCCATGCGTAGTACCAGAGCTGAAGAAAAGAGTCTTAAGTTTATACCACAAAATAGGAACTGTGAAAACAAATAGACTCAAAGTACCAATGGTACTAAAAGGGGCGAAGAAGTTCTATAAAGTGTGAAATAATTAAATGGTCACAAAGAAGACTGACATGCTTCCCTAGTGATAAAAAGGAAATGAATTGGCGGTTGGGTTCTGAGACACAGCATCTGTCAGGACTCGGGTGTAACAAGATTAAAGGAACACACAGCAGTATCCTTAGTCATTAACAAAATTTGTAATGGCTAAGGCAACCAACTGAGATTGATTGTCCTGTTGCACACCCAGGACCAACATAAGACCTCAAGATCCCCAGCAAAATGTTATTAATTCCCCCACTTTGTATGCAGTACTTTAAATAACACACAAAAGCACAGATCAGTCAAATTATGTATTAAATGAGTGGGCAGCTCTGTGGCAGTTAGGTTTATGTTTTTAGCATCTCTACTCACTCTCTGCTAGTGCTGCAGGAGAATCTTCATGGATACTCCTTCATTCATCATTCTAATGCAGACCATGCCTTCCTATGCAATTGTGGGGTTGGTCTGTAGATCATCTGGAATCCAGAGCACAGGTAAGGTGCCATGGCAACTGCCGATTTATTGCCTCCTGTCTAGGCAAATTCTAAAGCCCACTCTGTACTTCTCAGTGGCTCAACCACTGCTCAAGTCAGCCAATGGATACCAGGTTTCCCATTCCCATTCCTGTGTAGACACTAGGAGAGACCCACCATGCTGGTGGATGCCAGGTATTCCATTCCTGCTTGTGTGGATACCAAAGGGGGCTACCATGCCAGTGGATGCTGGGTTTTCTGTTCCTACTTCTGTGAGTCACAGGAGAGGCCCTTTACAGGGACTGCTAGACCACCATATCTATTAGGGGTACTTTTAAACTGTTTTGGCTGGAAGACCCACAGAGTTCACTGGGGCTGAATTTCTTTCATAATTTCTTGTACCATTTATACAACAAAGCTGTGTTTTGGGGCTCACTGTCCCCAACTGTTGCATACAACATGGCCCTAAACAAGAAACTAACATTCATGGCAGTACAATTCCATATATAAGCAATACCTGAAACATATATTAGGCCAATAACAGCAAGTAAAAAATGAGAAAGCGTAAGTTCATAGTACCAGGAGAGGCTTGCTGTGATGGTGGGTGCTGGGTTTTAATTTCTTCTGATGCAGAACACCAGGAGGCCTGACATGCCAATGGATATCACATGTTCTGTTCATACTCCTGTGGGCCACCAGGATAGACCCTTTGAAGGGATGGCTGGTCCACCAAATAAATGGGAGTGGCACATTATACTGTTTTCAGCTGGAAGATCCATGGAGTTCACAGGGGCTGAATTTACTTAATAACACTGCACAATTTACACAACTAAACTGTTTTCATGGCCTTGCTGTCCAACTGTCACACACAGCATGACCCTAACCCAGGAATCTAACCTCCATGGCAGTGCAATTCCAATTTATTAGGCCAATAACAGCAGAAGTATAAAACAACTTGAGAAAACATAAGTTTGTAGTATTCTTATTTATAGCTGGTGGAATTAAAGCACAAGGAGCTCCCATTAATTTTGGTTATTGGTAATGTTTGACCAATGATCTGTTATAGCTACATTCTAGGTCCGTGAGGGAGATAACAAGGATGTTTTATTGTCAGTATTATGTATTAGCACAAGTTCTTGGTGTGGAACTAGAAACCATAACCTTCTGATCATTGGTTCAGTGGGTGTGGCAGGCACCAAAAGAATGAAAAATTAATTTCTGGAATGTTTGGTGGTATTGGGGTTGTGCACTCTGCTGTTGTATCCTGTTTAGAGGAGGGTTATTTGACACCAGTGGTGGCTACTCCAGTTTCAAACTGTAAGTTGGGAGAGGGCTTAAAACCTGGGTCAGGCAGGGTATCAGTGGCAGGCTTGAGCACAACTGCAAAAGAATGTTCTGCACTGCGAATCAAACCAATACCCCTACCCACTACTGCTTGGTAGCCTTCAGATCTACCATTATACTAAGGTTCCTTGACAGGAGATGCATGCTGTGGCAAAGAAAATTCAACAGTGGGTGCAGACCACCCCTTGTACACCTGCAGTGGATATTTCTAATGAACAATCTGTCAGTTTCAAGTAACATTTCCCAAGCTGCATTTAAATCTCAAAGTCTCAGCTGGAAAGTTTCAAGTTATCAGCAATATAGAACTTCAAACCTTGCAGGACTCTAAAACTGCAGTTAGAAGAAAAATGTTTCCCACTGGAATCAAACCCAGGCTCCCTATCACTACTGCTTGGTAGCCTATAGCTCTACCACTGAACTAAGGTTCCTTGACAAGAGATGCATGATGTGGCAAAGAACATCCAGCAGTGAGTGCAGTCCACCACCCTACAAAGCTGCAGTGAATTTTCATAGTAAACAGTATGTCAAATTCAAGTAATGTTTCCCAAGTTCCATTTTTTTAATTGTTTAACCAGGAGTGGCACACTAAGCTGAAAGCTTGTTTACAGGCATGACCAGGAGCACAGGGAAGTGAAGTGACTTGCTCAGGGTCACACAGTATGCAAGTGGGGACTATGGGATTCAAACCAAGGTCTACAGATTTGCAGCTCAGAGTCTTAAACCACTGTGCTATACTGCCTCCCAAGTGTCAAAGTCTCAGCTGGAACATTTCAAGTTTCAGCAGTATAGAACTTCAGACCTTGCAGAAACTAAATCACTAACAGCAGCATGAACATCTAACCATGTCTCTCATAATACATAAATTGTAGTGAGAAGTAAAAATGCACCACTCTGGGGATCAAACCCTGGCCCTTACCCACTCCTATTTGATATCCAGTAACACTACTACTATACTAAAGTCACTTGACAGAAGATGCATGGTGTGGCAAAGGACATCCAGCGTGAGTGCAGCCCCTAACACAGCTGCAGTGGATTTTCATGAAGAACAGTCTGTCAATTTCAAGTAATGTTTCCCAGATTGCAGTTAAACCTCAAAGTCTCAACTAGATGTTTCAGGTTATTAGCAAAATAGAACTTCAAAACCTTGCTGAAACTCTATCACTAACATCAGCAAGGATATCTAATGATTTCTTTCATACTACATATATTGTAGTGAAAAAGAAAAAAATGTTCTGTAGAGGTGATTGAACCTAGGCCCACTACCCACTACTACCTGCTAGTTGGAAGCTCTACAGCTGTGCTAAGGTCCCTTTTAATGCTGCAGCAAAGAAGATCCAGTAGTGAGTGCAGACCCTCCTACACAGCTGCAGTGGATTCTGATAATGAACAGTCTTTCAGTGTCAAGTAACTTTTCCCAAGTTGCATTTAAACATCAAAGTCTCATCTGGGTCTTTTCAAGTGTCTAGGAATATAGACATTCAAATCTTGCAGAAACTATCACAAATGTCAACAACAACATCTAGCAATTTATCTCATACCGCATAAATTGTAGTGAGAAAGAAACAATGTTCTGCACAGGGAGTGAACCCAGGCTTCCAAATCACTATTGCTTAGTAGCTCAGAGATCTACAGCTGTACTGAAGTTACTTTGCATGCTGTGGTAAAGGAGGTTCATCAGTGAGTGCAGACCCTCCTACACAGCTGCAGCTGATTTTCATAATGAACAGTCTCTCAGTTTCAAGTAATGTTTCCCAAGTTTCATTTAAATGTCAACATTTTAGCTGGATCTTTTAAGTTATTAGCAATGCAGAACTTCAAATCTTGCTGAAACTCTATCACCAAGATCAACAATGGCATATAACAATGATCTCATACTACATAAATTGTAGTGAGAAAGAAAAAATGTTCAGACTGAGGTCAAACCAAGCCCTTTCCCCACTACTGCTTTGTAGCCAGTGGGTCTACTGCTCTACTAAGGTTCCTTGACAGGAGATGTGTGCTGTGGCAAATGACATCCAATAGTGAGTACAGAACCTTCCCATACACACAAGCTGCAATGGTTTTCATTATGAACAGTCTGTCAATTTGATGTAGTGTTTCCTGAGCTGCATGTCAATCTCAAAGTTTCAGCTGGATCTTTTCAAATTAAGAGATTCTATTACTATAAGCAATGACATCTAACATTTTCTCTCATGCTACATAAATTGTAGTGAGAAAGAACAAAATGTTCTGCACTGGGAATCAAGACCAGGCCCATTCTCATGACTGCTTGGTAGCCTATAGCTCTATCTCTTTACTGGGGTTCCTTGACAGGAGATGCATGCTGTGGCAGCAGTGAGTGCAGACCTGCTACAGGCACAGCAGCAGTGATTTTCATAATGATCAATCTCGAAAATTCAAGTAATGTTTCCCAAGTCAAATGCATACCTCAAAGTCTCAGCAGGAAGTTTTTAAGTTATAAGCATTGGTGAAAATCAAACCTTGCTGAAACTCTAGCACCACATCAGTAATGACATCTAACAATTTCTCTCATTCTACATGAATTGTAGTGAGAAGAAAAATAATTCTGCACTGTGGATTGAACCCATGCTTGTGCAGGTCTCAAACCTTATACCAAGACCTAAAAGTCATATCACTGACCTCATTAGGGACATCATGAAACCAACTCACTTACACTAAATGTATCTTTGTACCTGGCTCAATGCAAAAAGCCTGTGCAAGACCACAGCGAGCACTTACAGCTGCACTGTGGGTGCCTAAAATGTAATCTTAAATACACTTTGAAGAAAAAGTACATTTCATTTATGACGCATTTTTAGGAATGAGCTGTAAAGACACAGGGGTATCATTAGCTGCAAGCCCTACTACAGTAACCATTTATACTTTTCCCTTTCTATGTTAGAAATGAAGGGTAGTGGTACATGAGACAACATCAGACTAGAAGGAAGTTACCAGTGGAGTTCCCCAGGAGTTGGCACTGGTATCCCTGTTGTTACAATATTTTATTGTTGACCTGTATTCATAGGCCTCAGGCAAGTTAATTACATGTGTGGACTACACTGCTTTATAATAGTGAGAATGGTACAGTTGCAGCCAGGGACAAGTTGCAGTATATCCAGGTATACTGCAATATATCAAGAAGTACCATTAAAATTAATGGCATTTACTATGGTGTATTGCAATATATCACAGCAGATCTGCATATACTACTGCTTATCACTAGCTGCAAATGTAGATTGCAAGTAAGAGAAAGACAGTCTGTAAACAGATTCAAAAGTATTGGGGAGTAGGCTAATAGGTGGCAAATGAAATTCAGTGTGAATAAGTTTAAGTTCCTTCACTTTGGCCTAACAAGTTCAGGCTGGACATATTACTGGAAAAGTAAACAGATAGATATAATGGACAACAAAAAGACTGTGGGTCATCACTGATGGGAGTTTAAGCTGCCACACCAATGTCCAGTGGCAATGGGTAAGGCATACTGAATGCTGAACTGCATTAAAAAGGCAGAACATGGACCACTGGACCACCAGGGATATGTTCTGGGGGTGGGACTCTGTGCTGCCCGTGATTGGGCTGGTGGGGGACATTTAACAATTATGCCCGTGATCGGGCTGGTGGGGGTTTTATTTAACCTAATGCCCGCGATTGGGCCAGTCGGGAGGAGGTTTCACACTTTTGCGCGATTGGGCTGCAGGGGTGTCGGTTCCCGATGGCTGCTGCCTGGCAGGGCACCAGATGCAAGTCCTGAGGGATTGGCACACCTGCATGCTAATGGCATGCAAATGGGGCCATAAATAGATGCAAATACCCCACTTTGCCCATGAATTATAGCCCATTTGCATATCACCTTTTGAATATGGGAAATTTTGCACATGGCGCCCAATGGTACTTGCGCCACATAACAGATATTTCCACTCTGACCATGCCCGGTGGCGCAGGATTTCCACTGCTCCATGCACAGTGGCTTGTGGCGGGGGTGATATTCAAAGGTTGCTCAACAGCATGAACTCCTTTGAATATTGCCTGGCACACCTCCTGCAACTATTTTTCAGTGCAAGCAAGGCCGGCCACAAAATAGCACAGTTTAAATATCCAGCCCATAAAGTGCATAAGGCAGAAAGTACTCAATTGTTCACAAAACATTACTGAAAAGAATCTTTATGAATTCTTAGAAGTCCCTACTACTTTATCAGTTATCATCCCTCATATATACCTGGCTTTTGGGTGATGCTACACTAGTTGCTTGGCATAGAACTAGTATTCTGTTGGCGGTACATTTGAAAGAAGATAAATAAAATAATATTTCAAGTTTTTTATTTAGGAAAACTCATTGAACAAAGCTCATTTGTAATGTCAACCTTAAACATGCACCACAATACTTACAAAAGCAGTTTACATTTGAGTAAATAAAGAGTTAGAAGTACATGCATACATAGTAACAGAATTATACACATGGAGCAAGAGTAAAGAGGGATAAAGTGCACAACGGTTCCATGTGATAACATGATCACAGAAAGGTGATCACTGTTAGAAGTGACTGTACATTGCTGAAAATCAATTTTGGCGATGTCACTACTGATGCACAGCCAAAGTGCCAAGACTTTTTTATGTGTTGGGCTGTTCTCCACCCCCTACTAAAGCATTCTCAGCTCTGGGGGTGCATGTCAGAGGGTGCAAAAGAGGAAAAAATCATGGATCGTGCCAAGCCTAGAACTGAACCTGACACCCTCCCAACCCTAGCCTGCAACCAACCCACCACACCACATGGCCAGCTCAGCAGTCCACCACTGCACTACACCCACAAACCTCCTCCTTCCACCTGTCACACAGTGTGGTCTCTCCAACCCCTGTCACTACATCCATGAACCCCAATTCCAGTCACCTTCCCTGCCTGGTTGCCCTGTGCACAGGCGCTGTGATTGAGTCACCCTTTTGTAGGCGCTCAGTCACAGTCACCATAGTCACAGGTTACCACTAGTTACAGGCTCCCCAAACATATACTAGAGCTCACCTGGTCCAGAGTTTATTTCTACGAGGAAGTCCATGTTTTTCTGCCATTTGAAAAAGATATTTCCCTCATAATTTTCAAATCAGGCATGTCAGCAAAAACAAAGCCACTTCCTCATGTTGCATTACCCCCTTCATACAGACGCATACCCCTGTTTGTGATGTCCAAAATGAACGCCGCATGTCGCCGCCCACTAACTTTGATGGGGCCAAGTTTTCTATACATTTTATTAATATTTAGTGGTGCGATTTAAGAAATCAAAGCAACTGCTTGACTAACAGGGACCCTGTTATGAGGATATTTTTTTCAAATAGCTGAAAAACATGGACTTCTTCATAGAAATAAACTCTGGGCCAGGTGAGCTCTAGTATATGTTTGGGGAGCAGCAACTCTGCTGCTGGGAGCTTTCTTATGTCCAATCATACTACACAGCCTGAAACAGATTCTATTATATGGATGCTCATGGGAGGTCTAAAGCACCATGTAATATAAGCTACTGTATAGCCACCCAATAAAAAATCCAGGAAACTATATATTATGGGAAAACAGATATTTACCTCTTCTATGTAATGCTTCAGTACTGCCAGCTACTAAGTTCATATGATTAAATATCAGAATAGCCTGTGAAAGTCTATGTCTGCTGTTGTGGATGATGGCACATCCAATACTGAAGCCAACCAATGTATAACATAGTGTTGTGCAAAACTGAGAAATTTAATTACGTTAAATATTTCGTGAAATATTTTGCGGGTGTGAAATGAGAAATTTCGCCCATATATTGCAAAATTTCTCCTGAAAATTGTGAAATTGTGCCTCACGGAATGGCGAAATTGCCACTTGCAGGTGAAATTTCACCATTTTCGGTGAAATTTCACATTTATGGCAAATGTTGCAAGTTCGCGACTTCAAGAAATATTTCACATGGCGAAATTGCTGATTTTGTGGCAATTTCGCTGGTAAAATTTTACTTCACAACATGTCCGATATCACATGGTTTAGACACTACAAACATCTACTAGTTTCAGTATATGCTGCTTCTGATGCTTCTTGTCAGGCTGCAGAGTCTGAAGTTTGCCTTCACAGATATTCCTGGCTAGGTACTATTGTTGACTTTGCCACTGGCATTCAACAATTGGTGCTCAATTCTCTTTTCCATGGCCAAAACTGCCCACAATGTAGATTCACACCTTTAAATCCTTTCTTGCATAATTTTTTCATGGACAGTGTTTGTATCTTTTTGTAGAAGGACCTGATCCACCCATGGCAGAGGTATGAGATGAGAGGCTACCTCTGTGGCCTTCCTGAAGCAACAGTCCTTGGATGCCCCTTTAAAGCCCTCAAAGCTCAAGGGCAGGGTGATGCTTCTGCCATCCATCCCCTCCTTCTGACTCCTTCCTCCCCTCCTACTCCTCTGCTGGGGGTTTTAGTAAGGGCATGATCTCCCTGTCTTTGCCAAATGGCAGGACCTCTCATCAGACAGGTTGGTTTGGGATATAAATCAGAAGGGCCATGCTTTGGAGTAAATAGTGTAACCACCTGTCGTCTTCTAGCTCATGCATATACACTCTGGCACACTTATACAGCATGCAAACTGAAATTGGCAAACAACCATTCAAAACCCTTGCCTTTGACCAAATAGAAACAGGGTTTTTACTCTGTATTTTCTGGTACTAAAAAGGCAGATGATCTACACCCTGTCTTAGACCTGAAACGAGTTCATTGCATAAAATTTTTTGTATGCTGTCTCTTAGTCACTCTCTCTCTGTTGTCACAAGAAATAGGCTTTGTGTCATCAGCATCTGCATGTCTTTCTGGAGAGCTGACTCTGCCTATTTTGTGTCTTGCCCTTAAGCGTATCCTCAGCGTGGTGGGTTCTTACCAAGAGTTTAGCTGGGATTGCCATGGCATTATTCTGAGAGCACTGAATGTATTCCCTAACTTGAATATTGGCTCATCAAGGTTTAGTGACAGAGACATTGTACCAGACTTGCCAGTTGATTGATGAACTGGGCATTCTGGTCAATGTACCCAAGTTGGTTCTGACCCCATGCCACAGATTGCAATTCATTGGTACAGTATACTATGGCAATTTCATTCCTCCAAGAGGACCATGCCTCACTCTGATCACTTGGATGACTTCTCTTTGTCTCCAGTAACTGGGTCACTAGAGGAGCCATGCTCAGATGTCTGGGCCTCAAATCAAATCAAATCAAATCATCTTTATTTATAAAGGCACCTTTCCAAACCAAGGCGCCTGTACAATAAAACATATAAAATTTTTATCTCAAAAGGAAGAAAACACATAAAATACAGTAGCAGCTTCAGTAATCAACAAATACCAAACCAAAAGGATACCTCTTTAAAAGCAATCTAAAAACTCTGGACGGTCAGGCAATCTCATACCTGATGAGGCAGAGAATTCCACTGGGTCGGGGCAGCAAAACTAAATGCCCTTGCCCCAGATGTTTGTAACCAAACCCTGGGAATCTCTAGCAATCCATCATCGGTGGATCGGAGAGGACAGAGGGACAGTAGGACAAAGGAGATCTTCAGGTAACCCAGTCCCTGGTCATGTAGGGCCTTATAGGTTTATAACACAACCTTGAAGGTGATCCACCACTGTATCAGCAGCCAGTGCAGGCGCAGAGCACAGGCATTATATGACTGTTTCTAGAGGTACCAGTCAATAGCCTGGCTGCCGATTCTGCACCAGCTGCAGGTGGTGGATGTCAACCCTGGTAGCCCTAAGTAAAGGGCATTGCAGTAGTCAAGGTGGGAGAAGTGGCGTGAACCAATGTTGAAAGATCATTGGGAGGAACCAGGTGTTTAACCCGGTGATATTTCTCAGATGGTAAAAGAAGTTTTAACAACTGCTGATACCTGTGACTTTAGGGTCAGACAGTAGTCAAACATAACACCCAGGTTCTGCACCTGGTCTGAGGTAGTTAGCTGGACACCTCCAAGCCATAGACCCAAAGGAGAACCTGGCAACATACCCACCTCATGATGACCTGGGTCCACCACCAACAACTCAGTTTTTTGAGGATTCAACCATAGCCAGCTCACATTCATCCAGGCCTGGGTTTGGTTAGGCAGCTGTTTACCACCGAGACAGCATCAACCTGACCAGGCACAAAGACATGTATAGCTGAGTATCATCTGCATAGAAGTGAAAACTCAAGCCATACCGTCTAATAATCACTCCCAATGGCAGTATATACACTGCAAACAACTGGGCGCCAAAATGGATCCTGCAGTACTCCACAGGATAGAAAGAATGGGCTGAGGAGAAAACCCCAGACACCACTCTCTGAGTCCTACCCATGAGGAAAGATCAAAACCATCTGAGGACAGATCCCGAGAGTCTACAGATGAGCGCAGGTGATCCAACAACACGCCATAGTCCACAGTGTCAAATGCTACAGAGAGATCAAGAAGAGCAAAGATGGAATGAGTCTTCCAATCTCTCGTTATCAGGAGGTCATTTAGTACCCAAACAAGGGCTGTCTCAGTACTATGTCTCTTCCTTAAACCGGACTGGAAAGATTCATAGATATTGTGGCTGGTCAAATGGTCCTCCAGCTGTAATGCCACTACCTACTCAATAACCTTACCCAAAAGGTTGGTTAGAGACAGGCCTGTAGTTTGCTAGACAATCGGGATCAAGGAGGACTTCTTAAGAAGGGGCGGATCACGGCCTCCTTAAGGAGATCTGGAAGAATCCCCCTCTCCAGACAGACAACTGTCTCAGCAAGGGCTGGACCAATAACATCCACGCAGCCAACCAGCAGGCGTGTGGGACCGGATCCAAACTACAGTTGGTAGGGCGTAATGACTGGATAACCATCACAATATCACTGATTGTGGGGTGGTTAAAGTCGCACTGCACAAACTGGGTGTCCGACATCTCCTGCTGACCACTGCTACTCCCTTGAGAGAGGTCAGGTGGATATTGGACCTGATCGGGCAACCTTATCCACAAGGAATCGAGCAATCTTTTCACACTGCTCTTGAGAAAAATCATTTCCAGGCTGAAGACAGAGTGGATTGCATAGTCTGTCCACGGTCCAGAAAAGCTGAGCTGGTCGATTCGCACAGCAGCAATTTCCCTGGATAGAATTCTGCCTTCTTATGAGAAATTGTTGATTGTAGACCAAATGATGGTCCATCAAACTAAGCCTGTCACGTACCAGGCCAGGCGTCCACCATCATTTCTCTAACCTTTGTCCCTCTCCTCCAGCTCCCTCAAGGTCTCATCAAACCAAGGAGACCTGGGGCAAAGTGAGTGGATGAACTCGAACAGGAACAATGGAATCCGGGCCTCTATCATTGCCTTATTATAGGCTAGTACAGGGTCCCCTGGATCAAGCATTCACTCGGCATACCCAATAGGTCCAACACCGTCATCAGGCCATCAGGAGTACACCCCTCAAAGTGCAGTATTGGACCATCTCCATTGAGGCAGGCCTCTGGGGGCCTCAAAACTGAACCTGATGGTATGATGGTCCGACCACCCGACTGGTTCCACAACCAAATCAGATATCTCCATCTCCAGGAGAAACACAAAGTCCAATGAATGACCACTGTGTGAGGCCCAGTGAACTCATTAACTGGAGGAAGTCCTGCCCAAACTGCGAGAGTTCATCATCGACCCAGGCATTGAAATCTCCCAGGATCAGCCATCTGTGGGGTCCCAATGTCAGGCGACAATGAAGTCTGACGACTTCCTGCAGTAAAGCATTCCCGTCTCCTGGTGGACAATAAACAAGAAGAATCCTGCACCCAACACCCTCACCCATGATACAGTCAAAGGAATTGGTAGCTCCACTGGAACCTCCATCAGGTTCAGTTCTGATTTAAAACAAAGGGCCACCCCCTGCCCTATGATCTGTCCTCAGGCGGTGTATCACCAAGTACCTGGGTGGAATTGCTGCAGCCAAAATGGGACCAGCATTTTATCCAACCAGGTCTCAGTGATGCAAGCCAGGTCAGTTAATTAACAAGATCCACAACTATAGCGGTCTTGTTTTTAATGGACCTAGTTGCATAACACCGCCTGAGTCCGATGAAGCAACCGAGGAAGGCCGAGTTTCCTGTTGCCATAGGTAGAGCCCTTGGGTATGGGAACCATATAGGAAGAACCCCTTCCCTGGACTCATTTCACCCAGGGTGTCTTCTTGTCCCCACAATCCCAATCCGCCCACTCTTCTCCATTCCCCAGCAGGGCCGAGTCCCCGCCCTTAACCTCCTAGCTATCCCCAATGCCTACCACTGTCTATTCACTTCTGGAGATGGGGGCAATAAAAATGCCGAAGATCCCTCAGCCTGGAGGGAATAATGCCTGACTGTCAACATTCCCAACCAACACATTTCCACAACAACTCACTAATACCCAATCAAACACAAAAACAAACAAACTTCCAGACCACACCACAAACACATATAAAGCCCCAACCCAATAGTAAAGAGTTAGCTATATAAAGAGAACTCAGAGGTTTCCAGGTAGCAGCAAATAATAAAATGATCCCAAATATAGCAATTTATCTCCTCTATGAAGCTCCCACCTTCCCAGAAAGATAAAAAAAGTAAAGTTATTAGGCTTTTACCCCAGACACTGTCTCTCACAGAGGTCAGGGAAAAGTCAATAAGTGACATAAAACTATGACACTCTCACTGTCTGAAGTTTATATAGTCATTTAGGGTCTCTCACTGCCCATAAACCAATAATAACCTGGACCAAAATAATGAGATTTGGTAAAGGAAAAGTCAAACCAGGCTGTGGTCTTATCCAGAACATCCAGTCAATTCAAGTTCAAACCTCCAGGGTCTCGGGTCTAGTTCTAAGAATAACAAAATGCATCTTCAGCGTTCCAGAGTGGCTGCCCTCCCTCCTACATTACCTGTGACCCAACACCTCAGCTCTCCATAGACACAGCCCACGGCTGAATCCCCAGAGAGTTTAGGGGTAACAGATCCAAGATCAGCCCTCCAGCAAACCCTGCCTCTAACCCCCATCTGAGCACCAGCCAGGCAGAGGGAGCAGCCTTCCTAACGCCCAAGAACAATTATAAATCCAAGAGAAGGTCAGCAAGATGGGAAATCCTCTTAAAACTTTCAGATTTCAACAGAAGTCAACAGAAGGAACCCAGGAGTCGACTAAAACAGTTCTGAAGCAAACAAAGCGGTCCAGCGATGAATCCATTCAGACCTCATATGTTCCAGCACGCTCCCCAACAACAGTTCCAGTGCAAAGTCAGTTCCTCATAGAGCGGCACAGCTCTTAAGATCACCAGTCCTCAAGCGGCAGGACTCCCAGATCTCCACTCCTCCAAACAACAGGACCACAACACCCGGAAAAACAAGGAAGGTAGGAACTTCTCCTTAGTTCACTTCACCCCACCTCAACTCATTTGGGTTAAAGTAAGCAGAATTGCACTCTGAGTTATAACTACGGAGCCATCAGTTGCATCTGCTGCTATCTAAAACCGAGGCAGCTCTAATAATAGCTAACTCACTAAAAATATCTCTCTATCTAAACACTAACTGCTAACTAAAATATAATACTACACTAATGCTGCTACAAAACAAAATACAAATAAAAACAGGTTAAAACAATAAAAACATGCTGCACAATCTTGCTATCTAATGGTCAGCCCAGCGTGGCCTCCATCTTGTCATCTCTGTTGACAGTACTGTCACTGTTGTCTAATGTGAGTGTCTCACTGGCCCCATGAAACAATGTGCATTCCCAATGGGATGCTCCATGTCTAGAGGACCCAGGTTACTCAACCCCAGATCACCTGGTTTCTGTCACATCACTATTAAAGAACATGCTCTGCTGGTAGCAGGACTACTCCATCTCTTGCAAAGAACTCCTTTACTCCAACAGTCCACTCAAGCAGCTCTCATTGTGGATGTCTCTATGGGAGGATAAAGGCTCACCTGGGTGCTCTTATAACACAGGAGGATGGTACCACTCAGACCACGCTCTTCACATCGCCATTCAGAAAATAAGGACTGTTCTTGACCTACAGGCCTTTACTCCAGTAAACACAGTTGCTGAGCTCACTACTTGATGGGATCAACCTGAACTGAACCTTTTGGCATCCCCACACAATGGAAAGCTGCAGCATTTCTGCTGGTTTATTTACTCAGGGCCTGGATTGTTTTGGCAAGATGTGTTGTCCCTCTCCTATAATCTGAGGTTTATCTGTGTATTTCCCCTGACCGTTTCTAATCCAGTTGATATTGATAAAACTACAGGTGGATCTGGCTGCTATGATTATAATGGCTCCTTTTTGAACCAGACAAATTTGGTTCTCTGTGCTCATGTAGAATGAAGTAGAACCCCTTGTCTCATTCTCTCTGCAAGTGGGGCTTTTAACCGAGGACCAGGGCAGTCTGTTGCAATAGGAACTTCTGGTTTGGGACCTTAACTTGTTCTGAAGTGCCTTTCTTAGGTGCCACTCAAACTGCTGCCATATAAAATGCACTTTCTGATAGTCATCACCTTGGCTGGGATGGTTTCAAGCTGCAAGCTCTACTTATGGAGCCTCCATATAATGTCTTTTCACCAGGATCAGGTCTCTCTTTCCATACCCCTCTAGGATCCTTCCCAAGGTAGCGTCTGCATACAGTATATGTTTAATCAAACTAGTCACCTTCCTGTGTTTTTTCACTTCTGAATGCAAGATAAGTTATTCTGCATTCTCTGTATGTTTATACAGCCTTATTCTTTTTTTATAAAATGGATTGGGAAAATTCTGTAATCTGATTGGCTGAGACAGGCTGGCACCTATACATTTGTGCCATACTACCAATGGTTAAAAAAGTACTGGTGCTAGCCTGCCTCTTTATGAATAATATAAATTGCAAAAGAACTACATTAATACTCAAGTTAGTGTGGTGCCATGGCTTGGAGAGGCGAGCGCATCCTCAGGATCACGAGAACAGCTGCACAGAAATCTGAGCTGGGCGTCATTGTCCACCTAGGGACAAATGACTTGGCTAATCATGAGATTAGAGCAGTGCAGAAGGACTTTGTAGAATTGGGAGGGCCTAAGACAAGTACAACACAATATCCTTCTCTGAGGTGCTGCCTGTCAATGGCATGAGTGAAACGAGGTACTTTGCACCATGCAGTTTAATGAATGGTTGAAAAAATGGTGTGGGCACAGGGGTTTGGCTTCATTGGGGACTGGGGTTCCACCTGGAGGACACCAGCCTATACTGGCAGGATGGTCTGCATCTGTCAGGAAGGAACAAGTCTTTTGAGCAATCGGTTTAAAGGCTTCGTTGGCAAGCTTTAAACTAGTCAAGGGGAGGCACTGATAAACAGCAGGAAAATCCCAGCCTCTCCTACAAAACAGGGTACTAAATGAGAAAAAAGACCGAGTAGACAGGTCAGTGGGGATGCTGCAAAAGAAGGTAAAGCCATCAAAAATGGAGAGCAATGAGTACCAATGCCCGTAGTCTGAGTAACAAGCTTCCTGAATTAGTGGCCTTGATGGAGGAGGAACATCTGGATATCGTGGCAGTCACAGAAACATGGTACACACAAAACCATGACTGGGACATAAACATACCAGGATACACTATCTACAGGAGGGACAGGAGGGTAAAAGAGGAGGAGGTAGCTCTTTATATAAGGGAAGGAATCAAGGCAACAGAACAAAAGGAAAACAGGGAGAGAAGAAGCACTGTGGGTAAATTTGGAGACCAACAATGGCACCACAATCCGCACAGGGTTGTACCAGAACCCTTCTCAGGGGAGGAAATGGACAAGGAAATGATAGAAAGAATACTTAGAATGGCAGAAAAAGGGAGATATTGCTGATGGGTGATCTGAATATCCCAGATGTTAACTGGAATGCAGTTGCAGCAGCCACTTCAAAGAGTGGGGTTATTCTAGATGCCCTACAGGGGCATGCCTTGAGACAACTAGTATTGGAGCCCACTCAAGAGGAGCAATCTTAGACCTGGCTCTCTCAAATGGAGATGAAGAGAGGATCACAGATGCAGAAGTGGGTAGCCATCTGGGAACTAGCGACCATCGAACAGTATGGTTCACAATAAACACAGCAATAGAGTCAAGCCATACAAAGGCAAAAGTACTGGACTTTAGGAGGGCTGACTTGGCCAAAATGGTGAGTGCCTAAGGAATGCACTAGCAAATGGGCAGGAAGGAGGGTGGAAGAACAATGGGGAATAATAAAAACTGCCATCACAGAGGTAACAAGCCTTTGTGTGAAGCAAATTAACAAAACGAAATGATGTAAGAAACCACTATGGTTCTCAAAGGAAGTGGCAGTGAAGGTTCAAGAGAAAAGAAAGCATTCAGGAAGTACAAGGAATCACAGAAGGAGCAAGACAGGGAACTGTATCAGTTAAAGCAAAAGGAAGCTGGGAAAGCAGTCAGAACAGCAAAGGCCCAAACCGAGGAAAAGATAGCCAACTCTGTTAAGAAGGATAAACCTTTATAGGTACATCAGGGAGTGAAGGAAGACCAAGGAGGGCTAGTGAGGTTTAATAAAGAGGAGGGAGGGTGGGCAGAGGTGACTGTGAAAAGGCAGAGATACTAAACAAATATTTTGCTCAGTATTTACAAAGGAAGAGGGAGGTACCTAAAACAAACAGTAGAAACACTCTGGATGCAGAAGTTGATACCAGCCCATTTACAGAAGAAAGGGTTCTGAAAGAACTCTAAAACTGAAGGTGGACAAAGCAATGGGGCCTGATGGATTCATCCTAGAATTCTAAAAGAACTAAGGGTAGAACTAGTGACACCACTGACTACCCTCTTTAACAAATCATGGGAGGATGGGGTGGTACCCGAGGACTGGAGAAGGGCAGATGTGATTCCCCTTCACAAAAGTGGGAGCAAGGCAGAAGCAGAAAACTACAGACCTGTTAGTTTAACCTCAGTGGTAAGGAAAATGATGGAATCACTTCTGAAGGAAAGAATTGCTGAGTATCTAGAGGCCAGAGGGCTCAGGACCCAAGGCAGCATGAATTCACAGCGGAAGGTCATGCCAGACAAATCTGATAGATTTCTTTGACTGGATGACCAAAGTAGTAGATCAGGAGGGGCTGTGGACATGGCCTACCTAGACTTCAGCAAGGCATTTGACACAGTCCCACACAAGATTAATATACAAGTTAGCCAGCCTGGGAGTGGGTCCCATGATGACAGCCTGGGTAAAAATTGGCTGGAGAATAGGACACAGAGAGTGTGTAAATGGAGTACACTCTGAAGAAGGGGGTTACTAGTGGGGTACCACAGGGTTCAGTATTAGGACTGGTCCTCTTCAATGTCTTTATAAGCGATATTGCAGAGGGACTGGAAGGAAAAGTATGTCTCTTTGCAGATGACACAAAGATCTGCAAAGAGTTGATCACAAGGTGGGTGGAAAGGATGAGAAGGACTTGGCAAGGTTAGAGGAATGGTCAAATGTATGGCAGCTTAGATTCAATGCTAAGAAGTGAAGGTAATGCACCTGGGAAACAAAACCCAGGGAAGAGTACACAATGGGGGTGAGATACTAACAACAACAAAAATGGAAAGGGACCTGGGGTGAGTCATATCAGATGACCTAAAGGTGGGCAAGCAATGTGAGAGGGCAGCAAGGAGGGCTGGGGGATACTGGGATGCATAGGAGAGGCATCACCAGCAGAAAACAGGAAGTTATTATCCCTCTGTACAGACAGTTGGCGAGACCCCATCTGGAGTACTGTGTGCAGTTCTGGGACCCAGTCTCCACAAGGATATAGACAGGATGGAGGCTGTCCAGAGGAGGCAACTAAAATGGTGCAGGGCCTGCACGGAAGACATATGAAGAGAGACTTAAGAGCTGAATATGTATAGCCTCGAGGAAAGGAGAGAAGGGGACATGATAGAAACTTTCAAGTAACTCAAGGGAATCAACAAAGTCCAAGAGGTAGCATCTTTCAAAAAGGGTGTGCAAGAACAAGGGGCACAATGATGAAGATAGAAGAGGCGGCTCAGAGGTAATTTAAAGTATTTTTCACAGAAAGGGTTGTGGATGCATGGAATGGCCTTCCGAAGGAGGTTGTGGAGTCAAAAACAGTGGTGGAATTCAAGCATGCATGGGACAGTCATAAGGCAATTCTAGGGGTAGGGGTAGAAAGAAGTAGGCTGCTGGTTAACAGGATCTGCAGCTTATCCAATAGGTAGAAATGGGCAGACTGGGTGGGCCAAGCAGTCCTTATCTGCCGTCAAAATCTATGTTTCTATGTTTCTAAGTGTCAAAGCCACAAAAGTAGGGAAATGTAGCTAGGGTTTTCAAAGCTAATACGCACACCATCCTGCACAAACCAACAGGCATCGGAGGGTGCCTTGGGGTCGCTGGCCCTAATGCTCACTCCATTCTATAAGTAAATAAGCTGAGATGGGTACAGTATAGGAGAATGGGCTGAGCATTAGGGCTGACAACCCAAGACACCCCTGACGCCTGTTGGTGTGTGCAGGTGAGTGGGGTATTAGCTTTGAAAACCCTATTGCCACATTTCCCTACTTTTGTGGCTTTGACCCTAACTAGAGCATTAATGCAGTTTTCACAATTTATTTCCTTACTTTTGAGATAGTATAATAGTATAATTTTTTCCAATTGTTTAACCAGGAGAGTCACACTAAGCTGACAGTTTGTTTACAGGTGCGACCTGGGAGCACAGGGAAGTTAAGTGACTTGCTCAGGGTTACACAGTATACAAGTGGGGGCTGTGGGATTCAAACCCAGGTCTCCAGATTTGTAGCTCAGAGCCTTAAACCACTGTGCTATACTGTGCACTCCATAAGTACATAAGTCCATAATGGTAAGTCAGGAAGAAAAAGATAGCATTCCGGAGTATAAGGAAACACAGAAGGAGCAGGACAGAGAGCTGTACCAGTTAAGGCAGAAGGAAGCAGGGAGGAAGTCAGAATAGCAAAGGCCCAAACTGAGGAAAAGATCGCCAACTCAGTTAAGAAGGGGATAAAACCTTTTATAGGTACATCAGCAGTAGAAAGACAAAGGGAGGGATAGTGAGGCTGAATAGAATGAGCGGTGGGTGGGCAGAGGGGACAGTGAAAAAGCAGGGATACTGAATGAATATTTCTGCTCAGTATTCACAAAGAGGAGGAGAAGTACCTAATCCAATTAACAGAAGCACTCTTGATAGGGTGATCCCAGTCCTTTCACAGAAGAAAGGATTCTGCAAGAACTCCCTAAAACTGAAGGTGGACAAAGCAATGGGTCCTGATGGAATTCACCCAGAATTCTAAAAAATTAAGGGAGGAACTAGTGAAACCACTGGCTACTTTTTTAATAAATCATGGGAGGATGGTGTGGTACCTGAGGACTGGAGGAAGGCGGATGTGATTCCCTTCACAAAAGTGGGACCAAGACAGAGGCAGGAAACTACAGACCTGTCAGTCTGACCTCTGTGGTAGAGAAATGTGAGTCACTTCTGAAGGAAAGAATAGTTGAGTACCTAGAGGCCAGTGGAGCACAGGATCCAAGGCAGCATGGGTTCTGGCCAGGAGAAGGTCATGTCAGATGAATCTAATAGATTTCTTTGACTGGGTGACCAAAGTAGTAGACCAGGGAGGGGCTGTGGACATGGCCTACCCTAGACTTTATGCAAGGCATTTGACACAGTCCCACAAAAGATTAATAGTCAAATTAACCAGCCTGGGAGTGGGTCCCAGGGTGGTAGCCTAGGTAAAACATTGGCTGCACAACAGGACACAGAAGGTTATTGTAAATGGAGTCCACTCTGAAGAAAGAGGGGTTACTAGTGGGGTACATGAGGGTTCAGTATTAGGTCCAGTCCTTTTTAATGTCTTCATCAGTGACATTGCAGAGGGACTGGAAGGAAAAATATGCCTTTTGCAGATGACACAAAGATCTGCAACAGGGTTGATACACAAGGAGGCGTGGAAAGGATGAAAAGGGACTTGGCAAGGTTGGAGGAATGGTCAGAAGTATGGCAGCTAGGATTCAATGCAAAGAAGTGCAAAATAATGCACCTGGGAAACAAGAACCCAGGGAAGAATACACAATGGGTGGGAGGTAGTAACAACAACAAAAAGGAAAGGGACCTGGGGTAATCATATCAGATGACCTTAAGGTTAGCAATCAATGTGAGAAGGCAGTAGGAAGGGCTGGGGTATACTGGGATGTATAGGGAGAGGCATCAGCAGCTGAAAACAGGAAGTTGTTATCCCTCTGTACAGACAGTTGGTGAGACCCCATCTGGAGTACTGTGTCCAGTTCTGGAGACCTCATCTCCGCAAGGACATAGACAGGACAGAGGTAGTCAGAGGAGGGCAACTAAAATGGTGCAGGGTCTGCAAGAGAAGCTGTATGAGGAGTGACTAAAGGAGCTTAATATTATACCCTTGAGAAAAGAAGGAGAGGGGACATGATAGAAACTTTAAAGTACCTCAGTGGAATCAACAAAGTCCAAGAGGTAGCATCTTTCAGAAAAAGAGACTTACAATAACAAGGGAACACAATTTAAAGATAGAAGGAGGGCGGGTCAGGGGCAATGTGAGGAAGTATTATTTCACAGAAAAGGGTAGTGGATGCATGGAACAGCCTTCCTGGGAGGTTTGGGATCTAAAACTGTCGGAGATTTCAAGAATGCATGGGACAGACATAAGGCAATTCTTGTGGGGTAGGAAGAAATAAGGCTGTTGGTTAACTAGGATCTGTGGCCTATCCTGTAGGGAAATGGGCAGATTAGATGGGCCTAGCGGTCCTTATCTGCCATCAAAGTCTATGTTTCTATGTTTCTATGTATCCATATGCATGTTGGAGCACAGGGCCTGCCCATGCATGCATTTTGTATTTGTCCTCATTTGCATTGGGAATGCAGGACCCTCTGGGCCCTGTGCTCCATCTATCCATAAGTTTAGAGAGATTATAATGAACCCACATTTCAATATGAGACCACAGGGTCCTTGGAGCCCTGCAGTGCATCAGTCCATAATGTTTTATGTCCATGTCCTCCCATGCATGCATATTTTAGTGGCCCTAATTTTTTGTGTAGGTAAACCAGTACAAATGTCATGTTGTGAGTGCATGGCATAGTATTATAAATCACTGTAGGCCCATTTATAAAATTTCCACTGCACCAGTAAACAAGGCCTAGAAACATGCATAACAGCCTATTGCACCAAAAGGTGTACTAAGCAATGAGTCACACGCAGTCCACATCTCGAGTATCTCAAAGCGTTTTGAGATATAGCTTCCGAAAGGTACCTGGCCATTGCAATGTTATCCTATGGGAAATCACAAAACTTCAAAATCTTATAACTATACAGCGGATGACAATTTTTCTCAGCAAACCAGCAAAGGCATATCTGTACCTTAAGCCCTTTCCACCCTGAAAATTTCATCTCATGGTACAAACCGTTTTGTTGCAATGAAGTGACAAAGAAACAGACATATCTGGAAAAATAGTGTTGCTAATTCATTTAGTGGCATGACATTATTTATTCTACCGACAAACCATAAATTATGTCATGACACCTTTTTGATGCCGCAATACCTTTTTTTTGATATTGCGAGCAAAAAAAAGCATGACACACTAAAATTGAAATCCTTATAACTCTGGAACCCCTTCATATTTTTTCACCTGACCTTGGGACATGACACATGTCCCTACAATTAGGGCAAAATTCATATCCATGTAGGCTGCAGATGAGAGCAAAAAGAATGTTGTGTATGGGAAACAAATTTAGCTTTTTCTAGAAATGACACAGCTGTATCTCAGAAACTACACACACTGCTGTCACAAAAATTTTCACACATCAGGACCTTGCCTTCTAGATCACATATAGAAAATGTCACTCATTTTAGTCAAAGGAGGCAAAAATATTAATGTTCAAAATTTTAGGTTTAACATTAAATAGGCTACTAGACCCTAACTATAGTAGTGCTATCGTCCACTATAATTTATATTCTCCCTTTAGTATGTTCCTTTTTAAACTGGACACCTGTTTTCTTAATTATTTTGTAACAATTCACATCTATCACACTTGTCACCAACCACAAAACTAGCTCTTTCAGATTTCTTTATTTTTATCTTTTTCTCTCAGTGTGTTTCTTTTTAAACAGTCTTCTGCTTTTTATTTTTTAAAGCACAGTGTCTTAATCTTGGCTACAGTGCTGACCATCCCCAGTAGCTGCCAACCTCCCAAGCTCACTCCCTGCCTCAGTTTGTCAACAAACCCCAAAAGCAGTGACACTTGTGAATTAAACTATTTTTAAATCATAGTATTTCAGTCAAGGACAACATCTTGGTGGCTTAAACATTGGCCAAGACAGTAATCCTCATTCTGCTCATGACTCACTTCCCACTGCCTGCCTTTCTGCCCAGTTGCCCCTTTTCTGTTCATCTGTTCCTTACCTCCCATGCTTATCCCCACCCTTGCTCTGTCAAGACAACCATGAACACTGTGTGTTGCTCACAAGCTAAGCTTCCAAGTGCTCAGTAAAACAGGTAAAGGGGAGGCAAGTGGTGTTGCAGTCATGAAACCAGAAGTCCCTTCAAAAGTACAACAGTGCTAACTAACAGACATGACCCACTTCTCTAAGAAAAACAAAAAGTCCTGATCCAATGCACATCTCTAGTATTTGATCAACATTCTGATACTGAGGGCAGCAATAAACTCATACCACGCATGGTGTGTGTGATGGGGCAGCATGGGATAAACAGTACAGAAAGTCAGAATTCCACATATTAGTGGCGGTGGGACTATTTTAGCAAAGGTATGCATTTTTTAAATATTATAGTAATTGTTATTTATTTATTGCTAAATCTTGTCCGAAACTCACTTTGCAAACACAAGAAGACACTCAAGGACATTGGCTGTATTATGTTTTCACATGCCCATGGGCTGAAGACATTTGGCCTGTAGTCTTGTACCTTACTATGCCCCTGGGCATATGGCAAATCTAGTTCAGCCAACACTCCATTATGTCTGATTGCTTACATTTAGCTTGTATGAGGGGCTGTCAAAAGTTCTTGCAGCTTTTAATTTTGTTCCCATCCCAGGATAGCGGGCACCCTGTTTCTCAGGGATGCCTTTTCAAATGGGTGGCATTTTGCACTTCCTTCTGTTAACAGAAGCATGGTAATAAGCTTCCAGTTCCTATCTGTGGACATGCCACTTGTGGTATGGCCACTTCTGTAGACAGAGTGGAACTGTACAGGTGAACAAAGAGTTAAAAGATATATACAGATATATAATTTTTATAGAAATGGTATTTCAAGTTCAAGGGTTGAAATACTGTAAGTTGACCAAGAGAGAGAGGCCGATTGAAAGAGAACAGAGTCGACAACTGAGGTGCACCATACAGACGGGTGCTGGAACAGAGGAGAACCTACCACTGGATGAAAAGAAGTACCATAACAGTTTTAAATATGTAAGTGAAACAAGGATAGAAAAGAGTCAGAGATACCACATGTTACTGATCAAACAGATGTGAGGCTCTGTGATGAGGCTAGATCAGAATCCTGATTGAAAATTATCAAGAAGGAAGGGACCTGGATGGCTCAGTGAATTAGTAGTGGCTCAATGGCCTTTCTCTTCCAGGTCAATGGTTCAAATCCAGCCCAGGATGTTTGTGGTCAGAAGTCATTCTCACCTGTGGATGGTTCAGTGGCCTATGAAAATGAGTTGTGGTGGTCTCAGTCCAGTTTCATAGAAACATAGACTTTGATGACAGATAAGGACGCTTGGCCCACCCTGTCTGCCCATTTCCCTACCTTTTGGATAAGCTCGCATCCTAGTTAACCAACAGCCTACTTCCTCCAACCCCCACTAGAATTACCTTATGTCTGTCCCATGCATTCTTGAATTCCCCACTGTTTTGACCCCACTACCTCCTCTGTAAGGCTGTTCCATGCATCCACCACCCTCTCTCTGAAAAAAATACTTCCTCCACATTGCCCCTGAGCCGTCCCCCCTCTATCTTCAAATTGTGCCCACTTGTTCTTGCACATCTCTTTTCTGAAGGATGCTACCCCTCGTCGACTTTGTTGATTCCTTAAGGAAACAGTGGAAAAGGCACAGCTTTATCCAGGCACTACAAAATGCCTGATTAGTGCTTTCAGACAGTAACATTTTTTTAACAAATGACTCTGCTTTTTAGTGATTTAAACAGTGGCCTTCAACTTTCACTTTCTATTGCTGGAAGCCACCATTTCATGAGTAGCAGAGAGCTTTCTGAGCTCACTTTATGCTAATATGTCCTGCCAACCAATAGCTGAGGTGAAACAGGCATAGTTAGCATACAGTGAGCTCAGAAAGCTCACTGCTGCTCTTTATGAAAATGCTGCTGCTAGCAACAGGAAGTGGGGGTTGTGGGTAGCTGTTCTAAATCATTAAATAAAGTTGTTACTGTCTGAAAGCACTAATTGAGAGTTTGCAGTGTCTGAGAAAAGCTCGTTTTTCCATTGTTTCCCTTTAAGGTACTTGAATGTTTCTATCATGTCCCCTCTCCCTCCTTTCCTCGAGGGTATATGTTAAGCTCCTTAGTCTCTCTTCATATAGATTCTGGTACAGACCCTGCACCATTTTAGTTACCATCCTCTGGCCTGCCTCCATCCTGTCTATGTTCTTGCAGAGGCAGGGGTCTCCAGAACTGCATGCAGTTCTCCAGATGGTGTCTCATCAACTGTCTGTAGAGAAAGATAACAACTTCCTGTTTTTGCTGGTGATGCCTCTCCTATGCATCCCAGTATCCCTCCAGCCCTCCTTACTACCTTTTCACATTGCTTGCCCTACCTTTAGGTCATCTGATATGACTACCCCCCAGGTCCTGTTCCATTTTAGTTATTGTTAGTACCCCCCATTGTTTACTCTTCCCTGGGTTTTGTTTTCAGGTGCATTATTTTGCACTTCTTTGCATTGAATCTAAGCTGCCATCGTTTGACCATTCTTCCAACCTTGCCAAGTCCCTTCTCATCTTTCCACCTCCTTTGTGTATCAACCCTTTGACAGATTTCAACAAAACAAAACCACTGCTTGTAACTCCGCTGCATTTGTACTGTTTCCTCATTGCTAGCACTTTTGCCTGTCCACATGGGTGTTCTATACTGTGCCTTGTAATTAATGTTTTATTTTGTGCCTTGTAATTAATGTTGCCTTAACCTGTTTCTTTATAAGCCTAATGTTAGCTGTTGACAATTGTAAGTCGCTATTCTACTCCATGACATTCTTATCTTCACTTCACAGCCTCTCTTCACTTAACCCCACTGCTGCTCTCCCCTTTTTCTGTTATATCCTCTTCCCCTTTTGCCACTCCCACCAATCTCACCTTTACCTGTTCCTACCTCATCCATGCCCCTCCTTAGTCCCCACCCTCCTGGCTGTGTTAGTCACCTCTCTCCACCTACTACCACGTGCTCCCACCATCTACCGGCCCCCCTTCCCTGCCCTGCTGTCTCTTGGTTCCACTGGCTCGGCGAGCTTTGACACTTTTGCGCTATTGCCGTAACTCCTCCGCCTCTATCCCCTCTCACAGGCATCCTCCTCTCGCCCTGCCGTCTATCAGTTCCACCAGCCCGGCTGTATTTTCCTACCTCCTACCGCTGTTGCCGTCTACTGCCCGCTCCCCCTACCACCCTCTCTTAGCCTGCCGTCTTTAGAGCTCCATAGAGCCGACCGCGAGTTGGTACCTCACCCGCTGTTGCCGTATCTGGCCGCACCTCCTTTCATTTAATCTCTCCCTCCCATCCTTTTGCCAGTTTTCCTTCCTTGTGTCTTTTCTACTGATGCCTATCCTCTCTTATTTTCTGCCTTCTACTATTCACATTTTGAGTATGTTCCATGATCAAGTGCTAAAAGTATATTTTTGTTTACTAATGTATGTTACATTGCCATATGTATTTCTCTCTGCATTTTTGTACTCGTTGTCTTAATAATCTGGCTGTACTCTTTGTGTGTTGTAATTGTACCTCCCGGGTCATGCCTGAAAACAGTCACTTGCTGACTAAGCGCTTACCTGGTTAACAAAACTAACTAAATAAATAAATAAACTGGCACTAATTAGCACCCTTGTTGTCAGTCTCACATGAGAGGATGAGTATGTCGATAGACTAAGGTGGCTGCCATGCTGGGTGGCTGTTTGGTTCAGCTCCAATACAATCAGCTCTAATTTTGTTGTTTGTTTGGTGCTTTTATTGTGCCTTTTCTGCAGAAATATTTTAGGTTAGTTGTATGTTGTTATTAGATCAGATAGAGATTTGCAGTGAGGCAGGTAAGGTGTGTTGGGCTTCTATTTTTAGGTTACCTGCTTGAAACCTGGGTGTCTATTAGTTTGGGTCTCATTTGCTTACTTGGGTCGCTGAACACACTGAATATTTACATTAATTCCACGTCTGCGGTATAGACATGCTAAGTCCACATACCGCAGTTTAAACATCAAGGTTTGCTGGCCAAGGCACCTAGCTTCACCTGAACTCTTTCCTTCTAGGTTGCTTGAAAGGACAGAGAAAAGAACCTCACCAGAGCAAGGGAAAGGATTAAGACTTCTTTGGCTAGGCAGATTTACTGTGTGTTGTTATTTTTATTTTGTACTCAAAGAGATTGTTACTGTTTGTTGCTAACATTTTATTGCTTTATTTTCTCTGATTCAAATTGTTGTTGCTGGGTATACCTTCTGCTGCATTATTACAAAGTGTGCCTACAGGTGTGTGCTAACAGATTACTGCTGTAATCTTCTGATTCAAATTGTCTGTTGCAAGGTATATCTTCTGTTACTGCTTTATTTTTCTCTGTAGCAAAGTGTTTCTTACAGGGTATATCTTCTGTGAAATTATTACAGGTGGTGCTTTACAGGTTTTACAGTTTTATCTGTCACTAAGATAAGCTCTCATGGTTACTGCATTTGTTGCTGACTGATTGTTTCTGCTCTTACCTCCTTGTTTCTTTCATCCGTAGTTCTTCTATTTCGGCGGGGACAGGCCAATAACCACCCACACTACACTCCTTTTAGCACAGTCATGACATTTCTGGTGGCAAAGCAGGAAGGCGGATCAGTGGGGTATCCACATGGTGCCTTCATTTACAGGGCACTAGTAATTTAACTTGTTGTAACAAGTTACACAAAAACAAACAAACAAAACACAAAATCAAACTTTTGCTTTCATTTTCTTCCTTCTAATTACTCTGACCAGGTTACAAACCCAGCAGCATATCTGGAATGGATATCATTAACTGCAGGTACTGCAGAACACTTTCAGAAGGGCAGTTTTACAGGATTTAGGACACTGTCCTACATGCTGAGCCATTAGAGATCTTAGGGTTCAGCTCCAGGCAGCATGGGCAGAGACTGCACACCTCAAATTTCATATTCAGAGGAAATATATTATAAGAACCACCCACCATTTCCCAACATCCAACAGAAGCACCTCAACCACAAAGGGTAGTTGGTCTGAGAGGCTGGCAGGTGGTTAGGAGAGCAAATTGAGCACCCTATCACTTCGGTGCTTTCCAACATATTACCTCCACAAACCATATAAAAACTACAAACATGTCTGCCTCTATCTCCAAAAATCAAACAAAGGGGCAGAGGACACTGCAAAGCAGGACACTGCAACACAGGAGCTAGCACAACAAAACTTGCCCAAAACAGGAACCAAAACAAAAAAGCAAAAGAAATCAAAAACTTCTGACCATAGGAGACTCCATGATTCAGGTGGTTGATACCTATCTCCAGGCAGGGGTAATGGTCAGATGTCTCCCAAAATACATCAAGCGTGGACAGACACTGACCGCACTGCTAAAATTGTTCATGAAGCAGGAGAAAACTTATTATCCTGGTACACCAAGGGACTAATGATCTCGCCAGCTGGTCAGTTGTGAAACCAATGAACACCTGACCAGGCTGGATGACAAGCTATCATCCATTTCATCAAGCATCTCCTTCTCTGAGATCCTGCCAGTCTGGGAGATGGGGCAGATGGACAGAAAGTCAGAGAAGGGAGATGAGGAGCTAAACATGTGGCTCAAGGGCTGGTGCCAGGAAAAGGACACAAATTTGAAGGAACTGGCAGCAGTTTTGGAGGCGAAAGTTCTTTAAATTTGATGGACTGCATCTGACTAAGGGGGATTCAGTGCATTGTGGCAGAAGTTTCATGTCTTTGCAGAATATTTAAACTAGCAAATGGGAGAGAGGTGCAGCACTCCATCGTCAAGTAGGAAGAACACCCCTCCCCTCAGCTATGGTCAAACAGGAGTTCAGCATGTTTGCAGTTCATTTGCATCACCAGGTAAGGAAAAAGGTCCAGCTCCCCATATGGCGTGCAGAAATGCCAGACCTCACCCAACAACTAACACAATGAAATATGGCCAATGGAAAATCATGTGCACAAATGCTGCTGATCTGGGAAACAAGATCCCAGACCTGCAGGCAATAATGACAGAGGCTAAACTGGACATAGTAGCAATTAGCGAGCGTGGTTTACCAGTAACCACACTTGCGGACTTCAGTACCTGGTTATGTACTTTATGTACTTTTCAGAAGAGACCGAGTTGTGAAAGGTGTGTGTGTGTGTGGAGTGGCCTGTATGTCAATGAAAATATCAAAGCTACAGAAATTCAGAATACACATAGGGAGCCAGAAGAACTGTGGGTCACCCTGGAAACAGGAAATGGGACAGCCATAAGAAGTGGGGTTGTCTACAGGCCCCAGACCAGGGAGGACATATACACATTACTGTTGAAGATATACAAAACATGACAGCTAAAGGTGAGGTTCTGATATGGGAGACCTCAACATGCCGAATACAGATTGGTCAATACCAGCAGGAACATCTGCCGAACTAGACACATGGTGGATTCCTGGCAGGAAGGCCTCAAACAACTGGTACAACAACACGCAAGAGACAGGGCTATCCTAGATCTAGTGCTGACTAACAGGAAAGGATCACAGATCTCCAGGTAGAAGGTCACCTGGGGCGGTGACCATCACATGGTATGGTTCCAGTTTGGCCACTACAACTAAATCATCCCATTCCAAGGCAAAAATATGGGACTTCAGAGGGGCTGACTTTGATAAGATGGCCAACAGAGTTAAGCTTGCCCTGGCAAAAGAAATACTGGTGAGGGGTACAGGCAAAGTGGGCAAGCATTAAGGATGCAATACTTGAAGCAACATCCCACTGTGCTATAGAGAAAGGAAGTGTGAAAGAAGAAGAAACCACTTTGGTTCTCAAAAACTGTAGCAGAAAAGGTCAGAGCAAAAGGCTGGCCTTCAGGAAATATAAGGAACACAGCGGGCTAAAATAGGGAGGCATCCAAACTTCCCAAGGAAGCAGGGAAGGCAGTAAGGCTGGCAAAGGCCCAAACTGAGGAAACACTAGCACAAACAGTAAAAGAAGGTGACAAGACTTTCTATAGATACATTAGTAAAGGAGAAAGTCCAGAGGGGTGCTACTAAGATCAAAGGAGATAAGGGGCATGTGAGGAGGAGGACAATGTAAAGCATCTATCCTAAATAGATACTTCTGCTCAGTATTTACTGAAGAGAAGGTAGGGCAGGGTCCACAGCTCAGCACTATGGACACAGGTGGAAGGAGGTGAGCACTAGTCCTTCACAAAGAAAGGGTCCTACAAAAGCTCGATAAGCTCAGGGTGGATAAGGCAATGGGACCTGATGGCAACATCCCTGGGTACTAAAGGAGCTAAAGGGTGGAACTAGCAGATCCGTTATCAGAACTGTTTAGTGAGTCTCTCAGCACAGGAAATGTCCCAGAAGAGTGGAGAGGGCTCATGTGATCCCTCTCTACAAGAGTGGTAGCAGGAAGAGACAGGGAACTACAGACTAGTCAGTCTTACATCAGTAGTAGGCATGGTTATGGAGGCACTCCTTGGGAAGGATAGTGCAACACCTGGAATCCATAGGAGCACAGGATCCAAGACAGCATGAGTCTACAACAGGAAGGTCCTGTCAAACTAATCTCATAGATTTCTTTGACTGGGTAACCAGAGTGGTGGACCAAGGGGCAGTTCATATCGCCTACCTTGACTTCAGCAAAAGCTTTCGATACTGTTCCCATAGAAGATTGATTAATAAGCTGGAGTAGGCTCGGGGTGGGTTAAGTTCATCAGCTGGGTGGCAAACTGATTAACGGGCAGAAAACAGAGAGTGGTGGTATATGGTATACCATCAGAAGAGATGCAAGTCTGAAGTGGGGTACCTCAGGGATCAGTCTGGGGGCCAGTCCTCTTCAATATATCTTCATCTGTGACATTGCAGATGGACTGGAGGAGTAGATTTGCCTGTTTGCAGATGACACCAAGATCTGCAACAGGTAGATGATCCAGATGGGGTGGGCAGAGCGAGAAGAGATCTGGATAAACTAGCAAAATGGTGGGAAGAGTGGCAACTGGGGTTTAATGCAAAGGCGTGCAAGATCATGCACATAGGAAGAGAAACCTAAAGCCACCTATAGGCTGGGAGGAGTTCTTGGCAGTCACAAGGGAAGAAAGAGACTTGGGCATCGTCATCACCGATGATGACCTGATATCATCAAGCACACACTAAAGCAGTAGGTAAGGCTAAGGGGTTGTTAGGGTGTATTAGTAAGGGTATCACAAGTCATAAGAGGAGTAATAATTCTTCTTTACAAGACACTAGTTAGGACCCATCTGAGTACTGCATGCAGTACTGAAAGGCCACCTTCACAAGGACATTAACAAATTGAGGCAGTCCAGAGAAGGGCAAGCCAAAATGGTACAGGGCCTGCATCAGAAAACATATGAAGACAGATTAATGGAGCTCAATATGTATACCTAGAGCAAAGGAGGAAGAGAGGTGATATGATTGAAACATTCAAACACCTTAAGGTCATTAACAAGGTGAAGGAGTCTAACATGTTTCAATATAAGAAAAATAGTAGGACAAGAGGACACAGCATGAGATTAGAGGAGGCCGATTAGGGGTAATGTGAGGAAGTTCTTTTCACAGAAAAAGTGGCGGATGCATGGAGCAGCTTACCTCAGGAAGTGGTAGATATGAATGCAGTGCAGGGCTTCAAACAGGCATGGGATAGGCATAAGGAGCAATACAGATGAGTATGAATAGATAGACCATTGACAGAGCAAGGCCAATGGCACATTCATAAGGTAGAAAAGAAATGGGCAGACTGGATGGGCCTTGCGGTCCATATCTGCCGTCAACTTCTAAGTTTCTATGTTTCTGTGTTTTTATGTTTCTATACTAGCTTGGTTTGCTTATGATGCTTCATTCCTATTGTTGGAAGTTGGCTGAGTGTTCGTTTGACCACGTTTGTGGTCTGTAGGCTTCTTCGATAAGGCAGGAGATGGACTGCCCTATTCCTAGACCATTTCTGGAACTGTTTCCTTCACTTCCCTGGTTTAGGGGCAGGTGTTTTGACTTTTCCTTTCTTGCCCGTGTGATTATAGCAGCAGTACTGAGAAGAGAAGCAGTGAGCTTATTACAGACACTGTCTGGAGCTGGAGCTGTTAAGTTATATCTGTCTGCTGGCATTGGTAATGTACCCTCAGCCTGACCATAAGATCTAAATTGAACTTTGCACTCTTCCCTCAAAGCTGTCATAGTGAGAAAGCTTCAGTAAGGAGGGCACTTACATTCTACCTATTGGTACTGATTTGTGAGAGGCAGTCTGCATGCTTTGGTACAGGCGGTGATGGGTAATTCTTGATTGTTCTATCTGATCCACCAGCTGCCCCATGCATTGAGAGCATTGTAAGAACTACCTCCTTCTCCCATGTATATTGCTACTTTGTCCACTTAACTGTTGTCCAGACAACCTGGACACAATCTCTTTTGTTGACTGCTGTTTTTGGACATTGCCTCTCAGTGGCAGTGAGAAGTTTTTTTGAATATGCTCATTTTAAAATCTATATGAACACTCAGTACTGTTGTTAAATACTGTTATATACAGATGTTGCTCTTCTTGCTTCACAGTTTTTAATTTTTAATTATTTTATTTTTATTGTTGAAGTGGATGGGATGAGTGTGCAGTATTATTTAACTGTTTAATTTGTGAGATTTTGAGTGTTTGAGAGGGACTGAGTGGCTTAGTGGTATAGCTGGGGTTCATGAGTTTATTGTTTTAGCTTTAGTTTATTATTTTAGTTCAAGTTGATCAAGGTTAGCATTATGTGCAAGGGCTTGATTAATGCTAGAGCTCAACTAAAAATCAGACCAGCTATGGCTGTTCCTTTAATTTGAGGATCCCCTTTATTCCTGTCTTCACTTGTTTTCAGCTGCTGTGCAGGTTTGAGGATCCTCAGAGTGGAGCAAAGGCCATGACGGAGTTTCCAGTTGGTCTGATGAGGAGAGTCAGATAGGGATAGTGAGAACTCAGAGGTGCCCAGGGAGGAGATGGAGCAAAGATAGGGGCCTCCTGTCTTGTTCCCTCCCTAGGGCCTTGCTGAATGTCAACAGGCAACAGGTTAGCAGACCAGCCAACTCTTCTCCTCCTCTTCAGGCCATTCTCTGTAACACAAGATCACTGAGGATAAAACAGAAGTGATGGAAGGTTTCATCTCTGAGTCGTTGGCTGATCTCATTTGTATCACTGAGACCTGGTTGGGTGATGACTCTGATCCAGTACTTTGGGCTTTGATTTTTTATTTAGTTTTTGTTGTTGACTGGGTAAGTGCACTAGACAAATCCTGTCTATTTTCAGGCATGACCCAGGGAGGATACAGATGAATGCAAACTGACCTTGAACCAGATTAAGCTGTTGGTGGTACAGTATTTTTAGTGAATGAAGGAAATTTGGCCAGGACACTGGGAAATTCCCCTACTAATCAGAGGGAACCTCTTCCAAGATGGCAGATGCACCCTTGCCTTCTGAGGAGGGAGCTATGGAGGTGGGAGACTTGGTCATCTCCTACTTCTGACCAAATGGAGACCACATTGCCAACAACTGATGTTTTGCCTGTTGATGTTCCTACTACAACTTTAAGTTCTGCTGCTCATACTAAGGCTGCTATACCTAGCCCTCTGCTTGCTTCTTATGGAACTGACTTGCTGACTTGGTGCCTACAATTGACTTGCTGGAGGATATTACTTCATCTGATTCTGAAAATCACTGTTTGACAGCACAAGATATCCTGGAGCGTTTTGCAGCGGCGGGGCGCCCGTTTTGCTAGTCAAAACTGAAAATGCATAGAGATATACAGCGTCTGAGAACCGACAGCACAGATGCATCTTCCACTCAGGTGGAAGCTCTTGAAGATTTACCTGACTTGTCTCCTTTCCTGCCTGTTGCTGTGACAGGCTCTGACTAACCTGTGCGTCGGTAGCTGAAGCCCTACTGCCTGCTCTCCTGCTGCCTGCAGTACAAACAGATTTGGTTTCCTTCTCAGAACCTGCTTCCATTACATCACAGAGTTCCCACATGGACAAGACTTCTCTACAGTAAATGCTCCCTGCCACCTGCAGTTCAAACAGATTCAGTTTCCTTTTCACTACCTGCTTCCATTAAATCACAGAGCTTCCTACATGTACAAGAATCATCTACTGTCAATAATAATAAAGTGCCTACCTGGACTGTTGAATCGGCACTGAGAGGTGCTAGTTGGGTTCAAGGTACTGTCCCAGGAAGCTGGAAGTTGGGTCCATCTCCAATCGGTCCCAGCGCCTGAAGATTTTCCAGAGCTACAGAGCACTTCAGGCACTTCAAAGTCACTACTGACCCCTTGTGTCTCCCTCATGAACTGGAGCTTACACAGAACCCTGTGTTGGATTATTTGAAGGGTTCTCCACCCCAGGCTCCTTTTTCTACTATTTCTATAGAGCTCTGGCTCCCTACCACCCGCCCCAAAATGTAGGGACCAAGCCATTCCTGATTCTTCATTTTTAAATTTCCAATCCAGGCTGCTAAGAGACCTGCGCTGTTCGCCTGGCATACCTGGGAGGGTTACCTAGCCACCTGATCGGGTCTATGTGCCACATAACGCTTCTAAAGGATTCTTTAAAATTCTTTTCCATGAAATATATGCATTAATTCATATCTCTGGTGAAACCATGTTTTGACATTAGTTTCCAAACATCTAGGGATTGGAGCATTTTTGGTCAAAGTATACTTCTCTGCCGACTACTTCATAATGGACCCATTTCAGGCTATTCCTCTTTCTAAGCCTACTTTTAAGACGATCACTATTCTGTTTGAAATGAGGGAGTTGAGTTGGAGGATGTTGTGTATTAGCTGAAACAGCGTTGTGCCGTCCAGGGACAGCCTGAAACCATTTTGGATACCGAGAACATTTGGACTGGGGGCTGGAAGTTTAAAGTCTTGTTACGATCTAATGATTCTGGGGTTGTACATCTGCCTAACTCTTTTTCATTAGGCCGAGATAGGGGTCTTGTTCTACCTGGGTCAACTGAAGGCTTGCTATCGTGTGGTGACCTTGCACATCTTAGTAATGTATGTGATAAAATGAAATGCAACATCTGTGGAGAATTGGACCCACGTGGGGAACACTATTTGAATGAATGTAGATGTAACCTATATGACGAACAGGGCACACCTTTCAGAATTGTAAATGGGCTGTGCATAACCAGGAATTTCATGATGGTGGAGTGGGCCAGCGCTTTATTATTACACAGGCGCAGAAGGCTCAGTCTCGGACCACCTTGGCTGTACCTCCCCTAAGGCAGCCCAGCCCTTACTGCAGGCTTCAGTGCCTGTTATATCCTCTGAGGTCATACCTCAGATAGTTTCCTTCACGGATGACCCTTGCTTGAGATTTCTCCTCTCCCTGATCCTGCCCAGTCTAATTTTCCTGTTCAGGACCCGGTCCCAGGTCCAAGTACTATGCCCCTCCCCACCTCGAGTGCTTACAAGTGTCACGCGTAGAAGGTCACTGAGAAATAACCCTCAGGTTGCATCATCTCCTGTGAGTGGTCCAGAACCCACCCAGTGCCCTTATCTAATTCTTTTGAACTTCTCCAACCCCTTTCTGATGGCGCTGGAGGTGGGTCAGACTCTTCCTCCATAGCTTCTTCTCTCCCTAGCGATACCACTGACTCTGAGTTGCAACTTGGTACTGGCCTTTCTCAGAAGCAAAAGGCCAGAGTAAAACTTAAAGGGAAGAAGATGGTTGGGAAAGGAAATTGTAAAATGTATTTTTTGTCTGTTTTCATCTTTTTGGTGATATGTTTCACTTTGTTTGCCATACTATTAATGTAAATAGTATAGGCGTATGACTAAAGGAGATTGATTTTTCCTTTCTCTAGCTTTTGCCTTTGGGTTTAATTTTATTACAGGATACAAGACTTCATACTACACATGAGATCTGACAAGCACAACAGGACTGGTTACTGGGTCCTTCTTTTGGTCGATTGGTCAGGACTCTTGTTGGGACTAGGATTTTAATAAATATCCCAGACTTCCATTTGCTAAAGTTGTTGATGTAGCCCTGGAAGAGCACTTATTATAGATTTTGTCATTGGGTCCTGTCCCTACTGGGTGATAAACATTTATGCCCTCAAATCAAAACTGAGCATAGCTTTATTTACTTTGCTTCGTCCTCATTTGCACACTTCCTTTCAGGTATTGTTTGCTGGTGACTTTAATTGTGGCCTGAGTCTTCAAGATAAGAGCTCCTTTGCTGCTACAAAGAAACTGTTTTGTGATTCCCAAGATTGGGTAAATTGGTTCGAGTTGTCCATAACGGACTCCTATCTCTCCTTTACTACAGCACACCCCTACCTTCCAAAGGGTAAACTAGCCACACGTATTGATTATGTGTTTCCTCTCCTACAATACCAATTATTTCTGCCAAAGTTCAAGCGGTTGAGTTTTCTGATCATAAGCTGCTTTCTGTTGGTTTTGGTTTTGTTGTCTCTTCCGTAAAGGTCAGGTATTTGGAAATTCAACACATCTTTGTTGCAGATTCCGATGTTTATGCAGTCCTTCTGTCCTTCATACAAGCCCGTAAATCTGTTTTTATTTGTTATGAAGATCCTGTTCAGTGGTGGTTAGACACGAAACTTGATCTGGTCACTTTTTAAAAACTTATAGTTGTTTAAAATGTAGGAGGGAATACCTAGACTATTTGCAGAAGAGGTACATTTTCAGTCATTATTAACTATAGCGTACACGGACGAGGCAAGACCTTATCCAACAAATAAAAGTCCTACAGAATGATATGTTGACTTTCCAATTCACAGCAATCACAACAACTTTTTACCAACATAAATTCTGTACTGTTGGAACACGTGATGTTATTTGTCCTTTTGAATCTTATTCCCGTCAGACCGCGAAAAAAATATAGCGTGTCTTCTAAATTCAGAAGGGACCTTATGTTCCTCACAAACTGAGATTTGTCATATTGTAACAAAGTATACTACAGCCCTTTTTCTCCCCTCCCTGCTGTGGCTGGTAACAGTGCAACTTTGTATAGTGGCCTTGATTTCCAAGCTCCCTCACAGCTATGTCAGGACCAGGCTTGTTCTCCTATCACAGAGCAGGATTTGACATTGGCTACTTCTTCATTACCTGTACAGAGAACTCCTGGTCCGGATGGTCTCCCTGCTGGCTTATATAAGGTGCTGGGTGACCATTTGGCTAGAACTTACATCTGTGTTTTAATTCTTTGTTAACATGTGAATCTCTCCTTTGGAATTTACTAAGGGTACTTTGATTTACATTTATAAACAGAAGGTGATATCCATTCTCTAGAGAATTGGAGACCTTTATGTATGTTGAACACAGACTTTAAGCTCTTAAAATTATTGTGAAGCATTTGGTGAGGATAAGCGCAGGTGGTTTTGCATCCCACCCAATCCTGTTCTGTGCCTCAAAGGAGAATTTCTGATCATTTGATCCTCTTACGAAATTATTTTCTCATGGCTATGTAGGTCTGGCTTGGGACTTGTTGTCTCCGTAGATCAGAAGGCTGCTTTGATTCAGTTAGGCATGACTTTTATGGGAAGCACTTCGTTTTCTGCAGGTACCTGATGTTATGGTATGCTGGATTCGTGCTTTCTTAGAGCAGCTACTGTTGTGCCTGTAATGAATGGTTGGATAGGACCCATGATCCCCATTAAAGGCGGTTCATCAGGGCTGTCCTTTAAGCCCGTTTTATATGTATTTTTCTTGATGTTTTGCTCAGTCGGTTGAATACTAATTCTCAGATTCGGCTATTTCTAGTTGTGTCTTATGCTCGCCTTTATAAGGCGATCGCGTATGCAGATGATGTTTGTTTTCTTGTTGCTGATGAGGCCTCAGTGCTTCATTCTCTCCATGAGTGCTCTATTCTTGGAAACTTCTCTGGTGCTGTTTTAAATTACACTAAAGTCTGGTTATTAAGGTCGGTTCAGTACTTACCCTCGGACCATATCCGCCCATTACGTTTTCGTTGAGGCCCTATTAAATATTTTAGGGATTTATTTGGGACATAGGACTCAAATTTTTAACTAGAATGTTAAACTGCAACAAGGTAAACCTCAGGTGGCCTCCTGGAACCAGGGACAGATAGGAAAAAGAAGCGTGTTCTCTTAATTAAAACTATTTGATCTCTACTTTCCTTTTTCTGAGTTATGTATTCCCTATTCCATGACAGCTAGAAACTGCGTCTTTAGCCTGTTTTTCAGGCTCTTTGGGGTAATGGTTAAACCCGATAAAATGGAATATCACTTATTTACCTATCCTTGAGGGTGGCGTTTGCATTGTTAACCTTTGTTATTTTTTTCTTGTATTGTTTTCACTGCAAACCTTAGGCCTTTGTTGATTCATGCCCAAAGGGGTGGGAACCTTGGTTTTATGACTCTTGCAGGATTTGGTTTCATCAATGGAAACTAATTCCTTAACTGTGTTGAGACAAACTGTTGGTATACCAACTTACGTAAAACATTATGTTTTCGTTTCAAACAATGGAAAGTGTCTGTTCAGATGTTATTAAACCATTCACATAAAGTTTTATATAAGAAATTACTCCTGACGGTTTGTGCTGTATCAGTACCCTTTGATAAGTGTCTGGTCAACACGTCCCTTCTCTTTGCTATTATGGAGATGTAAGAGGGTTCCAGCTAAAATGTGGGATTTTCATTGCGTTCATGCCATGAAAAGATTAATGTAAAATCAAATCATAAACATAAGCAGTCCCAAGATAGAATGTGTTCTCACTTATTATGTATTACAGAACTTGAAACTATACCTCATTTATTTTTGACTATTCCTTTATCAAAAATTGGTGGTCCTTTGGCACAGGCATGGGATACCCCTTGCTTCAGTCGGTTACTTATTTGAATCTTGTTTATGGTTTTTTCTCCCCAGTGGTCAAAATGGCACCAGGACACTTTGAACCTTGTTTTGTCTGCATTAAATGGAATATTTGGATGGTGCGTTGCATGTTTTCTTTACAGCAAAAGGACTGCTCCTATTGGAGCTCAAAAAGATTGTACATGATTTAAAAGAAATTTATGAGCATGACGCATTACTCTATCTCAGAATTGACTCTTTTGGAACTTTGGAAAACTCTTCCTTGGATCACTGACTCTGATTTTGCAGTTACCTGAATGATTGTATAACACTTATCCTGTTTTTCCTTTTTTTTTATGCTTTGTGTACTATTATGCGATTTTGTCTCAATAAAACTTTCCCCTACTCTTTTTGATAAGTGCCCTGGGATCTTTAACATCCACCTGAACTACTACCAATCCAAGCAGATGGAACCCTCGGTTTAACTTCTCATCCCGAAAGACGGCATCAGAAGTGCAGCACCCTCTCATGCTGCACTACAGTGCCAGCACTGGATATTAACCAATTGCCAGATGTGGGAACTGAACCCACAGCCCTCTGATCTCCGGCTTCAGAGGTGAATGTGCTACCCACGAGCCACTGACACTGATTCCAGCAGGGTGGGAATCATGGGGAGGGAGTGGCCATCTGTTTTAGAGCAGCCTTGGGATTTATGGCATACTCCATGGGAGCTACCAGTTGATATGAGAGTGTGTCTGTTAGAGGTGGGGTAGATGTGGACTGTAGGGTCATCCTTATATGCTGGCCTCCAGGATGTGAAGGTGATTTCCTGCAGGAGTTGGCAGATTTCATGGTAGACCCAATGTTGGAGGCTCCCAACTTGTAAGTGCTGGGGACTTCAACACTTAAGTGGACAATGAAACCTTGCCTTTTGGTCAGCAACTCCTCAGCTGATATCATCACTGGACCTTATGCAGGTAGTTGTCTCTGCAACCAATCTTTACAGTAATACTCTTGTCCTGGTCTTCTCATTGGGACTTTAAGTTAGTGTGGTCAAGCTTGATCTGGTCATTTGGCGGATCATCATGATCTGTCATTCTTGCAGGGTCCCCTGTGTTAACACCCCTCTGGTGGAGATGGTCCAGTACTGCCCAAAATTTTATCTGAGGCTCACAAACTCCAGGAGGTCTCAGACATGATGATGGCTTGTGCTCGAGACCCAAGAAGCTGTGGAGCATGATAACATAGTTCTTACTGTTGCCTTGGACTCCTAGCACACTTTTGTGTCTGTCCTTTGATTCTCACCATAGCTCACCATGGTATTGTAAGGAACTGATATGGCTGAAGACTAAAGGATGGACGTCGAAGCATTCTTGGTGGAGTTCCTGCTCTGATGAGGACAAATTGGCTCTGAGAACTCGCTGTGGGGAATATCAAAGACCAATTTCCTTGAAAAGACAGAATTCCTGTAAAGGACTTTTGCTGCAAGCAAGAATAAGCCAGCTCAGCTTTTTTGCACCATAGACAGATTGATAGATCCTCCCAATCTGCAGTCTGAATTTACCTTTTCGCAGACAAGAACAAAGAGTTTTGTCATTTCTCCCTTGACAAAGTGTCATCCACTTGGACTGGATAGCCTCAAGTAGCCTGTCATGGGCCAGTAATATTCAGGTTCAGAAGGTCACTGACAACCTGCCATCATGGGCTGAGTTCCATCTAGCTGTAGAAGAGGAAGTGGTCAGGGTGATCTGAAGTCTGTGCCCCACTTACTGTTTGCTGGACCCTGGACCTACTTGGTTGCTTGTTTACCTTTGAATCCCTGGGGCCAGTATATTCTGAGATTATTGAGTGTTCCCCTGTGGGGGTATATTTGCTCTGAAAAGGGTAGTGGTGAATCCACTCCTTAAAAGCCATCCTTGGACATACTCTGGTCATCTACAAGATGTCTCAAACCTCCCTTTCTAGGGAAGGTTATCAAGAAGGTAGTGGTGGCGCAGCCTGAGACTCACCTGGAACAGTGTAACATGTAGGAGCCTCTCCATTTAGGCTTTAGGCCTTGTCACTGTACTGAGAGCACCCTCATCAGGGTAATGCATGATGTCTTCATGGTGAGAGACCAGGGACATTGTTCCATCTTGGCCTGCTGGATCTCTCATCTGTATTTGACATGGTGGAACATGGTGTGCTTATTAATTGCCTGAAGAACTATGTGGACTCACCAACACTGTTTTATCCTACATCACTGGGAGATCACAGCAGGTAGCCCTAGGTAATTACATCGCTAGGTGGCTGCAGTTTTCTGTGGGGTTCCATGTGGCTCTGGATTGGTGCCTATTTTGTTCGCTGTGTACACATTACCATTGAGTGAGATCATTAGACAGTATGGGGTAGAGTGTCACTGTTATGCAGATGATACTCTGCTGTATCTATCTTGCATACATGATGGGTTGAATCCTGTCTCTGTGATTGGGCATTGCCTGCAAGAAATCAATGAGTGCATGGCCTTCAATTGGCTGTCTCAGCCCAAGCAAGACAAAGGTCATGATTATCAATCCAAGTCGGCATGTGTTGGCCATGAAAAGTGGAGGACTACTGCTGCCACCTGTGAATAGTTAGCCACTCTGAGCTGTGGATGTAATGAAGAATCTGGGTGTCGTTCTGGACTGTAGGCTGAGATTAGAACAGCAGGTGTCGGTGGTAGTTAGGAAACAATCAGGGATAGATCCTTTGAGGTTGTTTTGTTTTGTTGTTTACCAAGAGAGACACACTAAGCTGAAACTTGTTTCCAGGTGTGACCTTGAGCACAAGGCAATTAAGTGACTTGCTCAGGGTCACACATTATCTAAGTGGGGGCTGTGGGATTCAAACCAAGATCTCCAGGTTTGCAGCTCAGAGCCTTAAACCACTGAGCTATACAGCCTCCCTTGGTCCCCACCCTCCTGCTGGTTTGGAACAGTTTGGCAGATGCTCTCTGATCTATCCACATGGTGCCGCCCTTCAAGCACAAATTGAAGACACACTTATTTGCTCAGGCTTTCTCTCAATAATTTTAATAAGATTGTCTTTGATTACTTATACCATATTTATATATTTCATTGGAACTGTTCTGTATGTTTATTGATTTATTGATGTTTTATTGATGAGCGGCACCCTGAGCCTTTGGAAAGGGCACCATATAAATAAAATTGCCTTGCCTTTCCTTACCTACGTGGTAGCTCCTCCATGGCAGGCTTGAGGCACATTGATGGAGCAGTGTGGAGAAGCTTATGCTGGGATTACCCAAACTGTACCTGCCATGTAGGTACACAGAAAGTTTCAGTTTCCAGTGCTGTCAATGTTGCACCTTTCACAAGCACTAAACAAACATACACACAAAACTATTAAAAAATAATGATCAAGAAGGTTGTTGTGGGAAAAGTGACCACAAAGTATGAAAAAGGCGATTTTCATAAGTATTTTACTGAGAAATTAGAGGCTTGAAATATGGAGATAAAGAAGGAGTTAAGGTAAAGAGTAGTTTTTAAAGATCATGGGTCATATGGCAGCCTTGAGAGTTCAAGAAAGGTACCGAGGTGAAGAATTAATTAAAATGCCAAGAAGACAATAGTGGTTGGATGGGAATCTTAGGAACTAGTCAGTACATTTAATGATTTTTAAAACTGTTTTCTTTTATTTTAGTCTTTGGTAATTGGGTGATTAAAATATATTAGAGCTGTCTGGGGATGGAGGTGGGTAAAGGAGGCATAGTAGACAATGAAGGTGAAGAGCAGATGGTGGAAGAGATAGGGAGATGGAGGCAGGATAAACAGATAAGATGTTCCCGATTAGGATGAATTTGTACTGAACATTGGAAGCAGTATTCACATCTCTTGGAGGAATGGCAGTAGGAGACGGAGGATGAAGGCAAGAGTCCATGGCATCAGAAAAGAGGCTCAGCAGGTTTCTGACATCTTTAAAATTTATGAAACAAACAATTTTGATTTAGAATTGAGAGAACTTCTTATAGGAGATCTGGTGTGCTTGTTAAAACTAACAAGGACATGGGGGCATGGGAACATTGTTGTCTTTCAAGGTGTTGATCAGTAGAAATGAGGGCCTAGAGCTGATCAGTGTACCAGAGGTATTTGAAGTGCCAGGGCCTTGTTAGGGTTGGGCCTCCAGGTCTCTGGCCCTTAATGTTGGGTCTGGGGCCCGAACTTTGTCCCTTGTCCTGTACAATCCTGCTTTTTATTTTTTTTGCTTTAAACTTCCATTTCTCCCCAATCCCAGCTGTTCTGCATTCCCTATGCTTGGTTATTAGACACTGCATAATTAAAAGGGTTCTCTTTAAAAGGGCTGCTTCAGGTTTTCAGCTATTTCTGGTTATTTCAGAACATGTCTTGTAATTCATTTGTTTCTAAATTAGGTGTCACAGTCTGAGTTAGTGCATCTTTCCGGCAGCCCTCAGCAGGTAAGCTGCAGTGTTCTCCTCACTGTTGAGACATTGTGTAATGGGAGAGGGGATGTCAATCTGTATCAGGATCTACATGATCTCACCAAGGGTACATGATCCAGAGGGGTGTGGATGTAATAAAGAAAATGAAATTCCATGTCCTAATGAAGTGATTTTGGAAAATTCAAAATGCATCCACGGATCTGCAGTGTTCAGACTCAAAACACTGCATCCAACCAGGCACAAAGATGCATCACTCAGCACTCGAGATTAAATTCTGGAGTCAGCTTTAGTAAAATAACACATACTTTATTTCAATCAAATAAATTGTGCATTAAATAATTATTGTGCAAAACAATGCCTGGGAGAGCAAGCATCAAACCTTTTGCAGCTATGTTAATGGCATTTCGCCTCCAGCTTCCATTGGAAACGTGGTTGGTGACTGCACGGATTAGAGGCCCAGCTCCCCAGTCATCATTTTGCACAAGTGTTAATGAAATAAAACATAAATGCGGAACTTTAATTGAAGTCAGCTCTGGGATTGTGCATGTTCTGGGCAGTGGTTAAATTAGAAATGTTTAGGTCGGAGAAATCTCCTGACTGGATTTTTATTTAGTAGAACTTCCATTTCAGTGGTGGTGAGCTCTCCTATATTACTCAGTTGTGAAAAATAACAGAGGTGGTGGGACTGAGTTCCTGAGAGCCCCTGCACAGTTTAACCCCTGGTGCTGGCGACTTTATTGTTCCTTGACAGACTTTGGAATGAAAATTGCAAGCACCGGTCATGCTCAACCCCAAAAATGCCCCAAATGAATGAAAGAAATCATTCCTCTCCAACCCAGTGCTGGTGGGACACAGCACCACCATGTGGTGGGAGACCTTGGATTAAGTCATTCATCCTCCACCCCAGACCTGTGAGGTCCAGTATGTGATAAATTAAGTCCAATGGTAGGGACTGATATGGCATTGAACTAGGATGCCACGGGTATACAGGCGATATCAGTTAACTCTACCTATAGGACAGCGCCACCTGGTGACCGTGTATGGCATAGCTCTCATCAATCCCTGATTTAGCATTACAAATTGTCCTATGTCCCGCTAAATTTGGCATTTTTGCCATGGTAGAGAAGAGATCTGAATTACAAAACAAACCAGGCAAAAGCTTTTACAATCTAGTTCTCCATCCGAAAAAGATTCAGTCACTAAACCACTTTTTGTAACAGCTGCATGGACTGATAGAAAAGAAAATGACGGCAAAAAGACAGGTCCATCCAGTTTGCCCAAGGTCCCTATATAGCCCTGGGACCTATGTTCCCCAGGATCTTAGCTGTGCCTCCTCCCCTGTCCCCAATGCTGATGTCTCGAGCAACCACTATACCCTTCATTCTGTCCCCACAGTGCTTAAAACCATTAATGGCTTTCACACCCACCACCTGGCAGGTAGACTGTTCCATGGCTCCACCACCTTTCTGTAAAATAGTACTTTCATGTCCTTCCTGAGCCTCCCTCTGTGAGCTACCACTCATGGCCATGTGACTGTGAGCTAGTATTCAAGTTAAACAGTTCACTGCAGTTCACCCTGTTAATTCCTTTTAGGAATTTGAAGGTCTCCATCATATCTACTCTCCCTTCTGGTCTCCAGTGAGTACATGTTCAGTGCCCTGAGGTGCTCCTCATAGGACTTGCCCTGTTAACCCTGAATTGTTTTGTTACACTGCATTGCATCATTTCCAGCCTGTCCCTATCCTTCCTGAGGTGAGGACTCCAGAACTGGGTGCAGTACTACAGGTGAGGCTTCACCATGGATCTATACAGGGGTATTACCTCACTTTTGTTGTCAGCACCTCTCTCAATACATCCTAGCATCCTGTCTGCCTTGCTGTCAGCTTTGCTGCACTGACACTATTGCTTTAGGGCATTGCTAATGATATCCCCTAAGTCTTATAGGCCAATAGCTTGGCAGAAAACACCAGGAGAAAGGACTGCTGTGTGACTGAACTTCTCTACTGGGACTATATTGCCCTCCTTCCTCCCCTCCACCCAAAGCTAGTTCTATTTTTATAGGCACAGGATTTGACTGACAACAGGAACTTCCTGTTTAGGGGCAGGAAGTGAGTGATCACAGAACCACCAAGGACCCACCATCCTAGAAGAGCAAGAGTAGCTCTCCGGCCCCTCTAGCTGCTGGAGGTCTGCCTCTGAACAAGTAAGTGGTCTACTGAGAAATATAGGATATTCTTGTCTCAGAACAGGACAATCAGGAGCTTAAAGGGAACACAGGCAGAAAGTAAGGAGAGAGAAAAAACAGAGGAAAGAGTAAGGATTGCAAACAGTTAGGGGCCAGAAATAAGACATGATTGGAGTGGTGCAGTGCAGTGGCTGTGGAGCAGCAGTCTTCCGGGAGATGTTCTGGAGGATGCAGTGTTGTCCCATCTGCAGGCACCTCTCTGGGCTGAGGGAGGAGGTTGCTCATCTCCAGGCTGAGTTGGCCAGGATTTGTGGGACCTCCTCTTCCATCCAGGGACCACCAGTGCCACTGCCGTTGCCTCAGAGGTTGCCAAGAAAGAGGAGCGGTTGGACCACAGTGGGCTCAGGGAGGGTGAGGGTGCTGGAACAGAGGCACATCCCTCCAGTTGTACCTCTCCACAATTCCTATGACATTCTGGCAAAGTGTGGTTCCTCTATGGAGGCACCTACAGTGGAGACCAAGGAGGATGCTGGAACCTCCACAAAGGAGACCCACAGGAGGGTGGCAAGGGACCCTGCAGGGAAGGAAACAACTCCTGGTGGGGGACTCCATTGTTAGGAAGGTAGAATTGGGCAAGGAAGGGAGAGGGAGGTAGGTGCCTGCCTGGCGCCATGGCTTGAGGGACAGGGAGCGAATCCTCAGGATTGCCAGAGCAGCTGCACAGGGAGGGAGTTGGATGTCATTGTCCACCTAGGGACAAATGACCTGGCTAAGAAAGGGATTAGAGAAGTGCAGGAAGAGTTTGTGGAATTGGGAGGGCCTTAGTCAAGTAGCACGACGGTATCCTTCTCGGAGGTGCTACCCATCTATGGCATAGGAGAGGCTAGGGTGTTCCGCATCATGATTCAATCAGTGGTTGAAAACTGGTGTGGAGCTCAGGGATTTGGCTTCATTGGGGACTGGGGTCCACCTGGAGTGATGCAAGCCTATACTGGCATGATGGGCTGCATCTGTCCGGGAGGGGAACCAGGATCCTAGGTGATAGGTTTAAATGCTTCATTGGCAAGCTTTTAAACTAGCCAAGGGGAGGCACTGGAAAGGAGCAGGAAAATCCTAGCCCCAAACAATCACGGTAGTAAGGTGGCAAACACCAACGTGGAGGTGTCGATAGGGAGAAGGGCAGGGGTAAATGGAGAAAGTGACAAAGGCAAGAAGGACAGGGATGGGGCAAAAGGGGTAAGGCCATCAGGAAATGGAGGGTAATGAGTACCAATGCCCATAGTCTGGGCAACAAGCTCCCTGAGCTGGTGGCCTTAATGGAAGAGGGATGCCTGATATTGTAGCAGTCACAGAAACATGGTACACAGAGAACCATGACTGGGATGTTAACATACCAGGGTACATAACCTACAGGAGAGACAGGCAGGGAGAAGAGGGGAGGAGTAGCTCTCTATGTAAAGGAAGGGATAAAAGCAACTGAACAAAAGAGTAAACAGGGAGGAGAGGAGGCACTGTGGGTCACCTTGAGACTGGAAAGGGCACCACAATCCGCACAGGGGTTGTGTACAGACCCCCATGTCAGGGAAGGAATGGACAAGGATATGATGGAAGACATTCTTAGAATGGCAGAGAAAGGGAGATACTGTTGTTGGGAGACCTGAATATGCCAGATGTTAACTGGAGCACATTTGCTGCAGCCACATCCAAGAGCAGGGCCATTCTTGGACGCCTACAGGTGGCAGGCATTAGACAGCTAGTTTCGAATCCACTGTGAGGGAGCAATCTTAGACCTCATACTCTCAAACAGGGGCAGTGAGAGGATCTCAGATCTAGAAGTGGGTTGCCATCTGGGGACAAGTGACCATCAAACAGTGTGGTTCACGTTAAACTCAGCTACAGAGTCAAGCCATACAGAAGTGAAGGTACTGGACTTTAGGAGGGCTGACTTGGCAAGATGGGAGAGTGCCTCAGAAAAGCACTAGCAAACAGGCTAGAAGGAGGTGTGGAGCAACAATGGGGAATTATCAAAACTGCCATCACAGAGGTAACAAGCCTTTGTGTGAAGCAAATAAACAAATCAAATGAAAGAAAAAGCCACTATGGTTCTCAAGAGAGGTGGCTGTGAAAGTCAGGAAGAAAAGATAGCATTCCGAAGTACAAGGAAACACAGAAGGAGCAGGACAGAGAGCTGTACCAGTTAAGGCAGAAAGAAGCAGGGAGGGAAGTCAGAATAGCAAAGGCCCAAACTGAGGAAAAGATGGCCAACTCAGTTAAGAAGGGGATAAAACCTTTATAGGTACATCAGCGAGTGAGAAAGACAAAGGGAGGGATAGTGAGGCTGAATAGAATGGAACGGTGGGTGGGCAGAGGGGACAGTGAAAAGCAGGAATACTGAACGAATATTTCTGCTCAGTATTCACAAAAGAGGAGGGGAAGTGCCTAATCCAATTAACAGAAGCACTCTTGATAGGGGGTCAATCCCAGTCCTTTCACAGAAGAAAGGGTTCTGCAAGAACTCCCTAAAACTGAAGGTGGACAAAGCAATGGGTCCTGATGGAATTCACCCAGAATTCTAAAAGAATTAAGGAAGGAACTAGTGAAACCACTGGCTACTCTTTTTAATAAATCATGGGAGGATGGTGTGGTACCCGAGGACTGGAGGAAGGCGGATGTGATTCCCTTCACAAAAGTGGGACCAAGACAGAGGCAGGAAACTACAGACCTGTCAGTCTGACCTCTGTGGTAGGGAAAGTGATGGAGTCACTTCTGAAGGAAAGAATAGTTGAGTACCTAGAGGTCGGTGGAGCACAGGATCCAAGGCAGCATGGGTTCACAGTGGGAAGGTCATGTCAGGCTAATCTAATAGATTTCTTTGACTGGGTGACCAAAGTAGTAGACCAGGGAGGGGCTGTGGACATGGCCTACCTAGACTTTAGCAAGGCATTTGACACAGTCCCACACAAAAGATTATTAGTCAAATTAACCAGCCTGGGAGTGGGTCCCAGGGTGGTAGCCTGGTAAAACATTGGCTGGACAACAGGACACAGAAGGTAATTGTAAATGGAGTCCACTCTGAAGAAAGGGCGTGTTACTAGTGGGGCACCGCAGGGTTCAGTATTGGGTCCAGTCCTTTTAATGTCTTCATCAGTGACATTGCAGAGGGACTGGAAGGAAAAGTATGCCTTTTGCAGATGACACAAAGATCTGCAACAGGGTTGATACACAAGGAGGCGTGGAAAGGATGAAAAGGGACTTGGCAAGGTTGGAGGAATGGTCAGACGATGGCAGCTAGGATTCAATGCAAAAAGTGCAAAATAATGCACCTGGGAAACAAGAACCCAGGGAAGAATACACAATGGGTGGGGAGGTAGTAACAACAACAAAAAGGAAAGGGGCCTGGGGGTAATCATATCAGATGACCTTAAGTTTAGCAAGCAATGTGAGAAGGCAGTAGGAGGGCCGGGATATACTGGGATGTATAGGAGAGGCATCAGCAGCAGAAAACAGGAAGTTGTTATCCTCTGTACAGACAGTTGGTGAGACCCCATCTGGAATACTGTGTCCAGTTCTGAGACCCCATCTCCGCAAGGACATAGGATAGAGGCAGTCCAGAGGAGGGCAACTAAAATGGTACAGGGTCTGCAAGAGAAGTCAGATGAGGAGAGACTAAAGGAGCTTAATATGTATACCCTGAGGAAAGAAGGAGAGGGGGACATGATAGAAAACTTTCAAGTACCTCAAGGGAATCAACAAAGTCCAAGAGGGTAGCATCTTTCAGAAAAGAGACTTGCAAGAACAAGGGGACACAATTTAAAGATAGAAGGAGGGCGTGTTCAGGGGCAATGTGAGGAAGTATTATTTCACAGAGAGGGTAGTGGATGCATGGAACAGCCTTCCTGAGGAAGTTGTGGGGTCTAAAACTGTGGGAGAATTCAAGAATGCATGGGACAGACATAAGGCAATTCTTGTGGGGGCAGGAAGATATAGGCTGTTGGTTAACTAGGATCTACGGCCTATCATGTAGGTAGGGGAAATGGGCAGACTAGATGGGCCTAGCGGTCCTTATCTGCCGTCAAAGTCTATGTTTCTATGTTTCTATGTCTTGTTCCTCAGCTGTGGTATTAAGTCTCACCTTTCCCATCCAGTACTCCGTCCTAAGGTTCTTGTTCCCCAGGTGCATAACCTTACTTTTTTGCCATTGAATTTCAGCTGCAAAACCCTTGACCACCCCTCTAGCTTTTGCAAGTCTCTCTGCATGTCTTGTTTGCCCAGGACCACCTTGAAAATGAGCTTGCTCAATGGTGTTTATGCCTGGTTAAATAAAGTGATTGATTGATTCCTCATCACTATCTATCCTCCCAGAAAACTTAGTGTCATCAACAAAGAGACGATTCTGCCTCAGATAACCTCACTAATGTCACTGATGAATATGTTTAAGAAGACCAGATCCAGAACAGATCCCTGTATAGAGATGCAGTGAAGTTTTACTTTGCCCACAAATTTTCCGAGAAAGCACCAATTCGTGAAGTTGTCCTGTTAAAGGACAATTTCCATTTGTCACTTCACTTTGCTTTTGAGTTTCTAAGTGCAAATTGCACTTAAAATAACCCTAAAATGAGGAGAAGTTACACATTGCAAATCCCTCGTGTCTAGTGGCCCCTCCCCTGCGCTGATTGCCAGATGGCCCAAATGTAAAAAATATATAGTAAATCCCTGGTGTCTAGTGGTCCCCTCGCTGATTGCCAGCCCCTATGTAAAAAAATATATATAGAAACAGAAACATAGACTTTGATGGCAGATAAGGACTGCTTGGCCCACCTAGTCTGCCCATGTCCTACCTATTGAGTAAGCTGCACATTCCAGTTACCCAACACCCTACTTCTCCTACCCCCTCACTATAATTGCCTTATGTCTGTCCCATGCATTCTTGAATTCCCCACTGTTTTTGGACTCAATAAATTTCCCTCAGGAAGGTGGTTCCATGTGTCTACCACCTCTCTGTGAAAATGTACTTCCTCAAGTTGCCCCTAAGCTGTCCCTCTATCTTCAAACTGTGCCCCATTGTTCTTGTGCATCTCTTTTCTTAAAGATGCTCCTGTCTTGGACTTTGTTGATTCCCTTGAGGTACTTGAAAGTTTTATCATGTCCACCTCCCTCCTTTCTTCAAGGGTATACATATTTAAGCACTTTTAGTCTCTCTCTCTCTCTCTTCGATGGCTTCTGCTGCAGACCCTGCTCAATTTTAGTTGCCCTCCTCTGGACTGCCTCCATCCTGTCTCTGTCCCTGGGGAGATGGGGTCTCCAGAACTGTACGTTGTACTCCAGAGGGTCTCACCAACTATCTGTACAGAGGGATAACAACTTCCTGTTTTCTACTTTTGATGCCTCCCTATACATCCTAGTATCTCCCCAGCACTCCTTACTGCCTTCTCACATTGCTTACCTACCTTAAGATCATCTGATATGACTACCCCCAGGTCCCTTTCCATTTTTGTTGTTGTTAGTACCTCCTCCCATTGTGTACTCTCCCCTGGGTTTTGTTTCCCAGGTGCATTACTTTGCACTTTTGCATTGAATCTAAGCTGTCATATCTTTGACCATTCCTCCAATCTTGCCAAGTCCCTTCTTATTCTTTGCATCCCTTCTTGTATATCAATCCTGTTGCAGATCTTTGTGCCATCTGCAAAGAGGCATACTTTTCCTTCCAGCCCTCCACAATGTCACCTATAAAGACATTAAAGAGGACCGCCACAAACTGAACCCTGTGGTACCCACTAGTAACCCCCTTTCTTCAGAGTGTACTCCATTTACTATTACCCTCTGGGTTCTGTTGTCCAGCCAGCTTGTTACCAGGCTACCACCCTGGGACCCACTCCCAGGCTGGCTAACGTGTTTATTAGTCTTTGTGTGGGACTGTGTCAAATGCCTTGCTAAAGTCTAGGTAGGCCATATCCACAGCCCCTCACTGGTCTATTACTTTGGTTACCCAGTCAAAGAAATCTATCAGATTAGTCTGGCATGACCTTCCTGCTGTGAATCCATGTTGCCTTGGGTCCTGTGCCCCGCTGGCCACTAGGTATTCGACAATTCTTTCTTCAGAAGTGATTCCATCATTTTCCACACCACTGAGTTCAAGCTAACAGGTCTGTAGTTTCCTGCCTCTGCCTTGCTCCCACATTTGTGAAAAGCAATCACATCCACCCTCCTCCTGTCCTACAGTACCACACCATCTTCTCATGATTTGTTAAAAGGGTAGTCAGTGGTGTCACTAGTTCTCCCTTAGTTCTTTCAGAGTTTTGGGGTGAATCTCATTGGGCCCCATTGCTTTGTCCACTTTGAGTTTTAGGAGTTCCTTCATGACCCTTTCTTCTGTGAATGGACTAGTATCAACCCCGTCCAGAGTGCTTTTATTGTTTGGTTTAGGTAGCTGTCTAAAAACAAGCATTTGTCAATGCCGAATGTTGTCTTGCTGGCATTGGCATTGGTAGTGCAGGCATTAGAGAGACACATAATAGGAATTGCAGTGAAATATAGACTCAACGTCAACCCCTCCCCACCCTGCAGAGAGTGACAGGCATTGGTGTGGGTCTTGGGTCGTTGTTATATGCTCATGCCATTTCACCTAACCTACCCTGCAGACTCTGACAAGTGTTGTGTTGTGCCTTGGGGTCGCGGGGACTTATGTTCACCCCATTTCATAAAGAAGTATGTTGAGATGGGTGCAGCATAGGATAATGGGGCTAACGTTGGAGCCAAAGAGTCCAAGGCACACCTGGATGGCTGTTAGTGGCTATAGGGTGGGGTGTGGGTGCAATGGCATGAGCATTACAGCTGACAATCCAAAGGCACATCCTGACACCTGTTAGCCTGTACAGGGTGGGCGTTATGGTTAGAAACTGTAACGCCCATGCTTATTGGTATTCGTGACTCCAAATTTTCAACATGGCCTTTTGTGACCCCACCTCATGAAAGTATGTGGGACCTCTGCTCATGAACAGTGTTGCTGTGATTTTGTTAAAGTGTCCCTAACGTTGATTTCCCACAGTGACAACATTTTGCACCAATTAAAATGTCAGCTGCACCATTCATAAGGTGTTGTGAAGAGATGGCAATGTTGAAAATCTGGAGTGAAAATATTAAAATTCCGGTTACAAGCGTGCATTATAACTGTGCAAAATACACTCGTAATAGTCTTTTCTTGGAATTCTTTCACCAAATTTTTAACATAGGCATTTTGGGACCTCTGCTCATGAACAGTGGTATGATTTTCTTAATCTGTCCTAAACATTAATTTCCTACAGCATCGCGCCATTGTGCTCTAGATAGTACGAAACCACATTTTAGGCAGGATGTGAAAATGACAGCTGAACTGTTCATAAGAAGGTGTGCAAAATGGCAAAGTTGAACATTTGAGGAAAATATTAAAATTCTCAAACTTACGATTGTACATGGCCACTCTGCAACACACGCTTGTAACATATTAGTCATTTTGTGGAATTTTTTCACCAGCTCTTTAACATGGGCATTTTGGGACCTCTGCTTATGAACAGTGTTACTGTGATTTTCTTACTCTGTCTGGAACATTGGTTTCCTATGGCGACTGCGTCACTGTGCGCTGAATGTGCTAAAACACATTTCAGGCAGGATGTGGAAAATAATAGCTGTACTGTTTATAAGGAGATGTGGAAAATGGCAATGCTGAAAATCTGGAGTAAAAATATAAAAATTCTCAAAGTTACAAGTATGCATGGAAACTGTACAACGCAAGCTTGTAACATGGTCATTTTGTGGAATTTTTTCACCAAATTTTCAACATAGGCATTTTGGGACCTCTGCTCATGAACAGTGTTACTGCAATTTTCTTACTGTGTCCTGAACATTGTTTTCCTACAGCAACAGTGCCACTGTGTGTCGGATGTGCGAAAACACATTTCGGCAGGATGTGGAAAATGACAGCCTATACTGTTTATAAGGAGGTGTGAAAATGGCAATGTTGAAAATCATGAGTAAAATATTAAAAATTCTTGAAGTTACAAGCACGCGTGGAAACTGCACAGAACACGCTAAGTAAACGATCATTTTTGGAATTTTTCACCAAATTTGCAACATAGGCTTTTTAGGGCCCACCTCATGAACAGTCACACTGTCATTTAATCGGTCCCGAAAGGTGATTCCGCAGTGACTGCGAATCACCTTTTGGGACCGAATAATGAGATGACAGTGACTGAATTATGAGATGGGGTTCCAAGAACCTCATGTTGAAGGTTTGGTGCCAAATTCATGAAAATGGCTGAGATATGCACCAAAGTTGAAAACCATTTATGCCATTATACAGCTTACTGGCATTTCTTCTGTTCACGGTCGGCTTTAAAGAGTGCAGATGTGTTCCCGTCCATCGAAGATCATCACACCAGGCTCCAGAGGTAATTATGGGGTGAGGGGATGTGTGTGGGGAGGTGGGGTCACAGAGGGTGGCTACGGGCTTGGGAGGGACAGGATGGCTAGGACCATTTCTTTGTTTCAGGTAACAAAAATAAAAAATTCACTGCAGACTGTTTTCTTTTTAGAGGTTTGACCACACTGGAGTGGCCTCCAGTGTGGCACATTTCTTTGGGGTATGTTAGCCACACTGGAGTGGGCTCCCAGTGTGGCACACAATCGGGTTTGACAGCAGCAGGAAAGTGGAGGGGTTAACATGCCGACAGGGGATTGGGCACCCCTGCTGCAAGCATATCTGAGTTTGGAGGCATGATGCCAAGGGGATTGAGCACCACCTCGCAGACCACATCAGTAAGGTCACATATGCCAACAGGGGATTGGGCACCCCCATGTTGGCTTCCTAGGGATTGTGAGCGCGGGTGGTGAGCCGCCCCGCCATATTTATTGAAATGTTACACCAGGCAAGGCACGCCTTGCAATGAGGGGTTGCTCCTCATTCAATGGCTAAAACGTTTCAAGTTGGTGGCATATTTTGCAACTGCTGCCATAGACAGCGTGCAATCTAATTTATGCCACAGAGCGCAGACCTAGAAGCAATGGCACCACTGTCCACAACATGACCGCACTCTCCAAAACCTGCTCTTCCACTTCAGTTAACCCTAATATGTTGTCTGCGCTGCACACGCAAGACAACATAATGAGCAGCAACCAGCATGATGACTGCTATTATTAGTATCCCCGAGTAGTGCTCAGATAATGCTGTACAGTTAGTGTTGGATTGGGTACAAGTGCCCTACCTGAAAAGTTGGTGCAGGAGCCTACCTGGAAAATCAATAAGGGATGGCCCAGGGTCACATTTTATCAGTATTCTACTTACATTTAATACATTAGCTCTATGTTTTCATCTTAAATTTAATTGCAGTGCCCAAGCAATCCCATTTTATTAGAAAATAGTTGACAAATGCAAACGTTGGAAGGTGGTCAGGTACCCAAAAGGGGGATCTGCCTGGACATTTCCCAGTATCTGGATGGAACAGTCCTATTCTGTGTACAGCAGAGTCTTTAGAAATTGTTGTGGTGCTATGTTTGTTAGGGGAGGCATGAAGACAGAAGCTACTGTGTGGGATTATACTGTTACAGAGGTGGGGAAAACCAAGGAAAAGGTACCAGAAATGTATTATTTTGTACCAGAGAACTCCAATATTTCAATAGCTTCTGGGGGCCTAGGCAGCCTCCCGCAGTGTTTTAGGGCCCAGGCCTGAACAATATCTCATGCTAGCAATGCCTCTGCTGAAGTGCAAGATAAAGTTTTGTTTTGATAAGTAGTAGGTGCTAGTTGGGTGGGAACACAACTGAGGATAGAAGGAGGAAGAGAGGAGAGGAAATTGTTAATATCAAAAGAGGAGCTGGGAAGGGAGGATCAGTGACAGAAGGGTTGTGCCTCATAGCATGTAGAACTTGAGAGTTGTTTGGATCAAGGTGTTTCAGAGGATAGTGAGCAACATGTATTTCTGCAGTGGTGGCCATTGGGACTGACTTTTACAGGATTAGGGTGCAGACTGAAGGAGAGATGTTGGGTGGGATGAGGAAAAGGATAGTTTGTGTTACTGAGGATGCAGTAAAGCTTATGACATGGGTATGGGTAGGAGAGACCACAGATTAGGTGAGACCATGAGAGTGAAGGAAACAGAAAGTTAGAAGCTAGAGGATCAAGTGGTCATCTGAAGGATGTTGAGGCTCCTCGTAAGGACAATGTCTTAGGAACAGTAGCTAATCCGAGAGAAGTGACTGGAGACTTTGAAGAGAATAAGATTACTTCTTATGTAAATTACTAAATTGATTCTATAAATGGGGTATTCAGTGAATCTGAAAATGTCAGTAATTAGCCAGTTAGATGATTTCCAGGTAACGAGGCAGTGGCTACGCAGTTCTTGTTAAAAGGAATATATCTTTTCAGGGTGATTGTCTTAGGGTGTTTGACTTTCAAAGCATTAGACACAGGCAGACAATTTAGTACATAAAAACGTTTAAAACAAAATATTTATCATTATATTTGTTTTCAGAAAAGATGAGAAAATTAAATATTTACAGTAACAAAGAAGATTAGTTTTCCAATTAAATAAAATCACTGCTGATACAGCAGGATCATTAGTTTTTTCTCCACCTGCACACAATGGTAATGTGAGAGCACTCTCTCACAAGGTCTTGCACCTCTCACAGTCAGTTCTACACTGACCACCCTATCTTTATGCCCCAGAATGGGGTGGAACTCATACGAACATTTGAAAAAGCCAGCAGAAGAAGGCCATTTGGTCTATCAAGTCTGCTCATTACAGTGTCCACAGCTTGAGCTAATGTCCCTGCCCTCCCTCCCCACTCCTCAAATCCTCTCTACCCATGATTCCTATCTTCCCCTTTGCCTATCCCAGCCTCTCTTAAAGCTGCTCACTGTCTTTAACGAGATTACCTCTTCTGGCAGCGCATTCCAAGTGTCCACCACTCTTCTTTGAAGAATTGCTTCCTGACATCCCTCCTAAACCTCCCACCCTCCAGCTTAAGACTGTGCCCTTGTATTATGGTTGCCACTCAGCTTAAAGAGACTTTCCTTATCAACATTATTTATCCCTTTCAAGTACTTGAATGTACCAGTCATGTCTCCTCTCTCTCTCTCTCTCTCTCTCTCCTGTCTTCCAGGGAGTACATGTTCAGTGCCCTCAACCTCTCCTCGTATGCCTTCCTGCCTCTGCAACCGCTATCATCTTTGTAGCCCTCCTCTGTACCTTCTCCAGCAGGTTAATGTCCTTTTGAGGTGTGGGCACCAGTACTGAACTCCATACTCTAGATGCGGCCTTATCAGTGACCTGTACAAGGGCAGTATAACTTCCTCTCTCCTACTACTGATCCCCTAAATCTGCATCCCAGCATCTTGTTTGCATTTGCTGCCACTTTCTTGCACTATGTGGAGTGCTTCAGGTCACTAGTGATCATCACTTCCAGGTTCTTCTCCTCCTCTGATGCAGCTACTGGACTCCACCCAGGTAATACTCTGTCCTGGGATTCTTGGCTCCAATATGCACAACTTTGCATTTCTTGGAATTAAAGCCAAGCTGCCAGATCCTGGACCACCTCCCCAGCTTTTCCAGATTCCTGTAGGTCCCGTATCCCTTCAGCTGTGTCCACTCTCCCACAGAGCTTGATGTCATCTGTGAATAGGCACATTTTGCCTTTAATGCCATCCCAATGTCATTGATGATGACATTGAACAACACTGGCCCCAGCACAGAGCCCTGTGGGACCCCACTGGTTACATCTTTGGTGCCAGATAACTCTCCCCCACCACCACCCTCTGGGTTCTGTCCCTCAGCTAGTTTTCCACCCATCTGGCCATCTTCTCTCCAACTCCAAGATCCACCAACTTCCTGATCAACCTTTTGTTGGGCACAGAGTCAAAGGGCTTACTGAAATCAAGATAGAGGATGTCTACTGCTTGGCCCCTGTCTACTGTCTTAGTGACACAGTCCCTTCTATCCACTCTCAGGAGTTCCATCCCAGAGTCCCATACACAGAATGCTGGCAGAACACTACCAGTATCTCAATAACATACCATGGGACTAAGAAGACTTGATAACACACTTATCACTCACATTTAACACAACTCATTAATATAAGTCACTTGACTTCTATAAAAGCCCAACCCCACCATACAGAAGAAGGGGCTGGAGGAGCTCTGGCCCACCCTCTCTGTGAAGCTCCATCCCAAGGTCCCATAAACTAAACTTCTCTGGCTAGTTATAACTAACATACAGCTACCAGTCAAGCAATAATCACAAACTATTACCCTGGGATGTTTAAAACATTTCTTAACTCATGGATTTGCACAATACATTTCAATCATGTCCTTTGAGCAGTAAACATTCATTTTACACTCTTCATCTCCTCAATACCTGCTCCATACCTTGATAAATAATCAGCATTGTTATCTCACTTCTCTTTCTGTGTGAGACAGTAAAATGATAGGGCTGCAAGGCCAAATACCATCTCATGATGCATGGGCTTTTCTCACGCATCTGCTGTAGTCAGCAAAGTGGGTTGTGGTCAGTCACAACTTAGAATTCTGTTCCCCACAGTTAGTACTTCAGTGATTCTATTGCCCATCTGAGTACCAGACATTCCTTTTCCACTGTGGCATACTTTCACTCTCTGTCATGGAGCTTTATGCTGATATATATTACGGGTGCTCTTCCTCCTGAATGTATTGGGTTAGCTCAGTCCCAAGGCCCACCCTGATACACCCGTTTGTACAGTGAACGGCTTGCTGAAATCGTGGCTTCTCAGCACCGGTATGCACATAAACTAGCCTTTATCTTTCTAAAGGTTGCAACACATTTGGTGTCCATTGGACTTTGTTACATATTTTTTTCGTTAAATCTGTCAGCGGACATGCTACAGCTGAAAAGTTTGGTATAAATCATCTGTAGTATCCTGCCAACCCCAAAAGGCCCGTACCTGCTTCTTGGTTGTGGGCACCGCACTATTGGATACTGCATTGACCTTGTCTATTTCTGGTTTGATGACTCCATTCCTATAATAAATCCCAAATACCTGGTCTCTGTTTTGGCTAGGGAACATTTGGTAGCGTTGATGGTGACTCCGGCCTCTTGTATGGAAGAGATTACCTGTTCAAGGTGCTGTAGGTGTGTTTCCCAGTCGGGGCTAAACACCACTACATCAACCAAGCTGGCAGCACAGAAAGCTGCATGGGGTCCAAGCATTTAGTCCATGAAGCGCTGAAAGGTTGCTGGCACCCGTGGAGGTCAAACGGCATAGTGGTAAAATGAAATAAGCCTATTGGAGTGCTGAACGCTGTTTTTCCCTTGACTGTTGTGTGAGTGGAATTTGCCAGTATCCTTTAGTGAGGTCTAGCATGGAGATGTACACTGCATCCCTAGATGATCTATAATATCATCGATTCTGGGCATGGGATACCCATCAAAGAGTGAGGCCACATTCACCTTGCAAAATCTAAGCAGAGGAATACCCCTCTTTCTTTTTGACCACTACAATTGGTAACGACCAGGACGCTTTGGAGGAACAATGATACCCAGGCGTTCCATCTTTTCACCTGTTGCATTACTTCTTCTCTAACTTGCATGGGTAACCTATACAGTTTTTGGTGAACAGGGTTTTCTTGGGTGACCCTAATGTCATGTTCTATACCAGTCACTCACCCTGGGATATTGGTAAATGTGTCTGCATGTTTTGTCAACAATTTCTGCACCTGCTTACTTTGCAGATCAGTTAGTGCTGGGTTTATATTCACCTATTGTATGTGTCAGTCTGTTCTAGTCTGCTGTAGGCTATTTCCAACTCTGACTGTCGTGCTTCCCTTGAATGTCACTCCCTAGATTAGCTTAGGGTGGCCTCCCATGCCACTTTTAAGAAGGTTGGCATGGTATATTTGTCTAGGTACTCTCCTGTTGGGCTTGTGGATTTCATAAGTCACTGGACCTACTTGCCTAAGGATATTGTATGGACCTTGCCTCTTCAGCAGCAGCTTGTTCTCTGTAGCAGGTAATAAAAGTAAGACCTGTTCCCTACTGCAAACTGTTTAGTCCCCACCCCTTTATCATACCAGCCTTCTGCTGTGTTTGTTTTTCCAGTGAGGACTGACGGGCTATCCCTATGTATTTCAGGAGCCTTTTCCTTAAAGCTGCCATGTACTCCAGTACCCTCCAATTCCCTATGTTCTTATTTTCTTCCCAATATTCTTTAATGACATCTAGAGGGCCCTCGGGGTTGCGGCCATATAACAAGCAAAAGGCGAAACCTGTGGATGCTTGTGGGACTTCTCTGTATGAGAAAGGAGATAAGGTAGAAAGATGTACCAATTTCTACCTTCCTCATTTACAAACTTCTGCAACATCCTCTTCAGGGTTTGATTGAACCTTTCCACCAGTCCATCAGTTTGTGGATGGAATGGCGAGGGTTCTAACTGCCTGTATTCCCAACAATCTGTACAGTTCAGTCAACATTACAGAGGTGAAATTGGTACCCCTATCAGTGAGAATAACCTTAGGGATGCCCATCCTGCAACAATACCTTAGCCAACTCTTCAGCTACCCTCTGAGCAGTTACAGTTCTCATGGAATTGCCTCCAGATACCTCGTGGCCTAGTCAGATCACTAGGATAAACTTCTTTCCTTTGGAACTGTTTTCCAAGGGACCCACCACATCCATAGCGATGCGCTGCAAATGGTTGGGTGACTGTGGGATATTCTGGAGAGGTACCCTGTCCTTCCTGCCAATCTGAGCTACCTTTTGACATGTAGTACAACTTTGGATATATTCTGCAACTGGGTTGTGATTCCCAAGCCAAAAACTATTCAGGATTCTGCTGAGAGTATTATCTCTCCCGTATGCCCAGCAAAGGGAATATCATGGGCCAACTGAGATGATATATTTTCTGTATTTGTGAGGAACTAGCAATTGGGTCACTGTATTACCATTCCTGGGGTTCACACACCCCTGTATAATAACCCATTCAGCAATACACATCTAGAGAACTCATTGCCCTGTTTTTATCCCACCTGTGAAAAAAAACCTGTTAACGCTCACATCATTTTTCTGTTCTATTTACATAGTGCCTTTATTCATGTTACTTGGGTCCAAGACCCTGGTTCTTTCCTGACAGTCTTTCTTTTCTTTCCGCTTCACAGATTTTCCCTTTTGATCCTTGCCAGGACAGTCATACAAGTCCTCTGAAAAGGAAAATGCCTGACAGCTCAGCTGGTTGCTTGGCCTGAGCACGGGTAGTCACGGCTACCAGTGTAGTGGGGTGTGAGTTACCAAGAAACCTAGAAAAACTGGGGTAGTCTTGTCCAATGATGATCAGAACTGGTAGATGAGGTACAATCCCAACAGATATTTCCTGTACTTTCCCATTGACTGTCATTTCCAGAGGTGTAGTTGGATAATAATGTGCATCCCCATGTATACATGTCACCATGGTACCATGTCCTGTTCTTTCTAATCCATTCACCAAATTGGCTTGGGTAAGTGTCTGGCAGCTCCCTGAATCAATGAGACCCATAACATTGCCCTGTCCCACCTCCACCATTGCCACATACGGAACCAGTTAGCCAATGCCAAGTGTTCAAAGTCTCTTTTACAGTTGGTCAGTTTCTAATTATGAGTCCTTTTTCTGGCAGCATGGCATACAACCCTGACAGGGGCACCCTCCCTCTTCTTTCCTGTTTCCAGTCATTTCTGTTCTCATTAGTATAAGAAACATTTGGCCTTACCTGGATGGTGGAGGTGGCTGGTGCGAGTCCCCTTGATTCTTCCCTTAGTAGGTCTGGTGGTCAGAAAATTCTCGCTAGGGTGATGGTCTTCTCAGCTCCCTCCATTTTATGTTCCTGGACCCATAATTGTACATCCTGAGGAAGGATCTTGATGAATTGTTCGATGTTAATGGTGCCCATCAGCTGCTGGATTGTTTTAGTCTCAGGTTGTAACCATTTATGGCTCAGGTCCTTTCAGCCGAGCAAAGATTTCCCCTCTGGGCATCAGGAGCCTGCATTTTCAGAGATCTGAATCTCTGATGATAAGTCTCAATATTAATGTCACAATGTCGTAAATCTCCTGTTTGACATGGTCATAGTCATGAGCCACCTGGATCTCTAGTTGACTGTAGACAACCCGCACTTAGCCAGTTAGTTGTGGGGCTAGGCGTACCACCCACTGCTCTTGAGGCCACCCACAGATTTGAGCTACCCTCTCAAATGTCGTGAGGTGCAGCTTGATGTCATCTGTGTCCTGCAACGGGTTAATTTAATGTCTCTTGGACATGGAGGATGCTCCGTGTTCCCCAAATGTATGGCCTGTAGAACCCTCATCATGTCAGCCCATTTGGTGTCCTGTCTCCTATTTTCCACTTCTCTTTCTCGGTCCAAGTGGACTTGTCGGACACACAACCATTTTAGTAGTTTGTCCACATTCTCCTGAGGGGCATACTCAAGGTCAGAACAGGATGTGTTCACGTCTCCTTCTTCCTCCTGATCAGGTAATCTGTCCACAGGATCCTCCTCCACATGCTCACTGTGCTCCTCCATCCCCTCTGATGGTTGTTTTTCACCTTTGGATGCACATCTGTTAGACCAGCCAATAATTGGGCTCCTGTCTGCGCTGCCATCTTCTTGGTAAGGATGCCTTTTCTGGCCTCCCTCTGCTATATGCCTACCTGGGATACTGGGTGGTCTCCACCGCAATGTCTCCCTTCACTGGCAAGACACCATCAGCAGTATATCCCACTACTAATATGAAATGTTACAGTGTGGGAAATACAGATGGACGCTGACTCCAAGTTAAGGTGCAACCCACTTTTTCTTAGTGAGATGTTTATTGTATCTTCATAAACATTAACAGTCTTGTTACTACCTGTTCAGGTAGTTTTAAATACCTGCCTCCTGAGTCAGGTGATGCAACATCATCAATATTAGCAACACAAGTCCCTTCAACCATTTTGGCCTCTTCAAACTTGATTGAAGTCTTAACGCTTAGGTTAACATAATCAGCTGAGCTGTCAGGCATTTTTCAGTGGAAGGACAAACCCTGTCACAGTGATCATCTCCATAATCACCATATTTATGCAAACAGATATTAATGGAACTCTGCCTTTCAGCATAAGATGACTGTTTGTTACAATACTATACTTAAACAATAAGACATGACAAGGCGTGGTATATCCTGGGACATCGCCAAACCTTGTGTACATTCATGCATCCAGGAAGTGACAATATCCATGATATACCACACCCTGGAGTGTATTATTGCTATAGTGAACAGGTTCTAATTTTTGTATGAATAGAAAGTAAAAAAGAATTATTATGTAAAAAGTGTTTTGTTAACGATTTTTTAATGTGGTAGAGGCATAGTAAGATAAAAGCTTTGAAACCAGATCCCTCTTCCCTCCTCTTCACTACTTCCCATCTTGCCCTCAAATATCAACTGAGACTTCTTCCCCATTGATCCTGTTTTCCTTCCCTTAACAGTCCCCACACACTAATTGACATGTTCAACTTCTTGCTTATGACTTATTTGTTCAGTGTGCACTTTCTGTGGTCTTTAGTGCTCCGATTTTTATTGTATTGCAACATTGAATTTGTCTATGCCATGTATCTTTATCCTTTGCTCACTGTCCCTGATTGTACCTGGAAATGAGCTTTGTCTCAGTGTGCCTTTCCCAGTCACCAATTTTTAAAATAAATAAATAAAAATGTCTGCATTTCATTGTAACCAGTAGGTGGAGTACTTGTAGCGGAGCTGATCATTTTTGAGTCATGTGAAGTCTGCTCCTGTCCTTTGGAAGTGAGTGCTCAGTGACTGTGGAGGGACACAGAAAATCAGAATAAGGCAGTGAGTGGATTTTTTGAATGCTCCAGAGAGTGGCATTTGAAATGGCTCAGTATTGGCTTCAAACAGGTGCCACAACATTTTTAGTGAAACTGTGTACGTGGCTTCAAGGTGGCACAGTAAAAGTTTTTTTTGTTTTTTTTGTGAAGCCATGGTTTTGAATTTATTGTGTGCTCTAATCTATGGTTCTATGTTGGGGAGACGTGGGGCAGTGAGTGATCAACATCGAGTGCTTTAGTAGTAAGAGCTACCTAGATGTTACTAGTGAATAAGCATGTTTTGGTTGCCGCAGTTGGCGTGAGGCAGCCTGTTGCAATTTGAGAAGCCAGGGCAAGTGATGTCTTCTGGATGGCATTTGCAGAACTGAAACTGAAGGTGCTGTTGGCCATTTTAGTTAGCACTAGCAGGGTTAAGATGTGAAAGGAAGTATTAATAATGATACTAGCAGTAGTTTATAAAAAAATTGCAACTCAGAGCAGCAGCTGTAATCTTAGTGCAATCTGATACAGCATGGCATTTAGTAAAGTAAAAGGCTATTGCACAGCTGTTTTTTTTTTTGCACTGTGACCATGTCATGGGATTCTATCATGGCTGAGACAAGCTCTCATCCAATCAGCTTCCTGGATTTACAGTGCCCTCTTCATAATTAAACTTTACCCCATACCGTACTTAAATGTCATCCCTCTTTGCAATAGTACTGTACTTAAGCTTTGTTCAGTGGCAGCACTGTGTGACTTGCTTCCACAGTCTTTTTTTTTCTCACATTTAGCTTTTCACTTTGTATGTCACCGCAGTGCTTTGTATAGATACTTTTACTGCCTTGTAATTTGTGTTTTTTTCTGCCATCTGTATTTAATACCTATTTTTCTTTTTGTTGCCTTGGAACTTTATGATATGCTTTGTACTTTTGATTTTATTGTATTATTGCCTGTCCTAACCAGAGCCTCCTTGCAAATGAGCACCACTTCGATGGAGTTTTTTCTGATAAAACAATTAAATACAATACATGAGACAAGAATTAATCTCTTTGATGGTGGTAGTACAGCTATGTAACTAGTAAATGTGAAGACAGTAACACTAACATTGGGAGGAAATGTGATATTTGGGATATTAGAAATATTTTTGCAAAACGAACTTTGTTACTGCTTTCAATGTGCGTTCAAGATAAGGCTTGTATCACTTTTACAGTACAGTAATGCACTGCCCAATGTTTTCTATGCATTGTTAAAGCACCTCTCAATGTTCACTTTTCACAACTTGTTAATGTAAAATCTAAAGCAGCACCAACTATACCTAGGCTCAGGTTAGATATGTAATAAAACTTCCTGCAAAGTTTTAAACAAAGGATATTTTCATTTTACCTTCTTCCAAATTTTGCCAGATGTTTCATTTTCAGAAGATTTCTTTTCAGACTGATGGACTGAGCTTCATCCAATGAATCAGTTTTCCTTTGTGAACCGGGATTTGTAGAGTGAGCCCAGAATTCCACACTAGAGATGACTGGGTGGGTGGGGCAGAGAGAATCATGGAGGAGGGTGCTGGGCTCCCAGGGAGGGAGTATGCAGTATATTTAGCATTCATGCATCCCTCGTTGACCAATATAGGATTAGTATTGTCATCACCTGTGAAGGCAGCCAGTTGCCTGCCTACATGGCTGGAGGAGGTGGACATCTAAGGTGAACCTGATCATTTGGGATGGGCAATAGGGACAACATGAGGATAATACATAAAATGATAGTACTTTTGTTAAACCCCAGCTGTGTACAGTAACTTGTTATATAGTAAGACAGTAATTTAAAGCAGCAGTATTTGTTAGTCGGTAAAAATATTTTTTGCTTTTAATATAACTCTGGCATAATTATATTTATCATCAGTGTAATGTATTTCCTTTAGATATTTTCAAAGTAGCTTTTATTACATACTTACTGACTGAGGTCATTAAAGATGGCCACTACTATCAATTTCAAAGATCCCTCCACTGCAGCTTACTTGTTGACTTTCCATACTGGATTCATACTGTTAATGTATTTGGAAGGTGCTAGCATGCATTTCCGATGGTAAGCAGAAGCGCCACACCAATATGTTTTATTTATTCATAGTGGTGTGGTCAGAGAGCAGTGACGTAAAAACTTTGAAACTCCATATCTCAGTTCAGAAGTGAAATACAATAAAAAGAAATAGATAAATTGATGTTTTTGCCAAGGTGACACTATTACTAAAATTCTATATGACAACATTTGTGTCTGCTAACAAATAATATCACTTTAATTGCTTTAAGCTGTAATATAGGCATATGAAAATGTGCTGACTGTGGGTCAAGTGGTCCTTGTCTGCTGACAGATTCTATTAGAAGAGACTCTTGGTCCATCATGTTTATTCCCCTGTTGCATAAGCAGGGATAACATATGTATGCTGTGCAAACATGGAAGAGGAGCTGGATACTGCATATACTGTTACTGGTAGCATCATCTTCTGGAAGTTTGATAGATGGGGTGCAACATATAATAAAGTTATTTGTTTTCCCAGGTTTCATCGGTCACTGTATGGAAAATCTGCTCTTTGATCAGGCCTTCTGGCTGCAGTCTTTGGAAGAAGAGGAGGCTTGGATTGATGTCCAGATAAATGAAGATTTTTAATGTTAATGTATAGGGGCTTTTGATTCAAGAAGGTAAGAGATCTTTAATTATTTCATAGCATGTGGTATTCTAAGAGATGTTTCTAAAGATACATTAATGCTGGCCCAGTGATGCTGAGGGCTGAGGCACTGATGAGCGCCTTTTCTTGTGCCTTGCCAATGACCCAAGTTCGAGAATCAGCTCAGGTTGTTGGGGTCAGCAAATGGGGGACTGGGAGTGGATGTAGCGGCCGTCAAGCAGTTCTCCTCTCCTGGATTGGAAGGCTTACTGACTCAGCTCTTGGCTGCCACCAGCTGGAGGTCTGGTGGCACAAGCAGCAGATATGAGTGTCATGGGGTGAGGGAGTGCCACACGTTCCAGGGCACATGTGTGCCTCCATGCTTGTGCATCCCATGTTGTCCTGGCTCACGCAAGGGACAGAAAATGGAAAAATGGACCTGAGGGTTGGTTGTCACACTGTGCACCTCCCAGAATATGCATCACCGCCTGGGCAGCTTGGCACATTTTGAATATGTTCATGGGGGATGGCCCTCCACCTTCTGACCCTGCCATGGGTGGGATCCATGGGGAACCTATGCAGGGGTAAGACGGGGAGTAGCAGCCAGTGAACCCAAGAGATAGAAAGCTATGTGGAAAAAAGAGACACTTTAAGAAGGAATAAGAGTCTGTGTGTTGAATGATAGCCTCTGATGACTTGGGACAGCACCAAGCTGGATGGATATGGAAACTAGTTGCTGTCTTACATAGGAGAGCAAGCTTTTCCAGAGGAGGGCAGAATTGTCCTCTCACTTAGAAGTACTAGCTTCTCCAGATGAGGTTGATTGTCCATTGGTGCTACATTGTAAACATACTGTTTTGTGGATATCTAGATATCCTCAGTAATCTGATAAGTCTTATCTTTCACAAGTCCAGAATTCAAGACTGAAATATTTTTTTATAAAATATATAAAAACACAACTTTCTAAAACACACTATTGATCTCTTTCTAAGTATTATTTCTCTCTCTCCCTCCCTCTCAGTATGTAGGTAAAGCATTATATGACAGGGTATGAATGTAGTCATAGAGACTATAACTGGTAAGGTCTGCTATCAACCAGAAATCAGGCCCTGTATTCACTATATCACCTTTGTGTGACATCACACCAGGTTGATACCGTGTCACACCAGGTTAATATGGAGAAACTCACAGCTGATCTATGAGCTGTGCAAATCCTGTTAGGCTGTCATAGAAATTGACAGCAGCTGTAACAGTGTCTCTTGGCTCACATGCATGCTTCTATGTCCTGACAACATCTAAAACACTCTGAATTGAATCAGACCATAACAAGTACCAAACAAAATGTGGGAGTGTGAGTTCTCTTTTTTCCTTTTACATGCCCTTGATGTGTTTTGTCTTTTAACTCAAGCATCACTCTCATGGTTTATGTGGCAAAAGGCACATAGGGCCCCATATTTAAATACTTTACATCCATTTGCAATGCATAGAAACCACTCATGGTTGCCAAGGAGGCATATTCATGCAGAAAACCACACAAGGACTCCACTTGAACTCTGAGGTGCTGCAGAAAAATATTTTTATGCATATTAATTCTAACTAGTGCTTAACAGTGCAGAAGAATGTCAAATGATAATACAAGGACACAGAAGGCCACAAAAACACCCCTGAATTAAATGTATTTTATTTATTTATTTTTTCATTCTTGATTACACCACCTTTGAGCACATAACAGCTCTTTTACAAATGTTCCACATCAATGGGAATTGTGAAAGATATACAATGGATGTTATGACATAACATTTTGACAAGCAAGTATTTAAAATGACAACATGACATTAACATTGCAACTAAAATTAAAACTATGACTCGGTAGGAAATTAAAATAACATAATAAAAGAGGCAGCCCATAGGCTTTGTCAAATAGGTATAGGTACAGTAGATTTGGGTGAACAAAAGTTCAGGTAAGTGAAGACAACCAGTGTAAAGAAGGTGGAGGGTGAGAGGGGTAAGGTGAAAGAAGGATCGGGAAAGAGGCAGGGATAGGGCAGAGCGTTAGGGGAAAGTGGTCACTCCAAAATACCATTATAGTTGCTTAGATGACCCCAACATGTATAAGCAGGGCTTCTGATTTCTGGGTCTGACATGAGCATCTCCATTACGGCACTGTTGTAAGTCAGTGAACAGTCTGGCATCAAGCTTCATACTATAATATCGGGTTGGCCAAGGTACCCTAGTTTTATCTTTATATGAGTTCGGCTCTATTTGACCCGGATTTAAACCTGCTGAATGCCTTATTTTGTCCAGACATGTCACTGGTGAGGGACATCAGAACTAAGCAATAAGCATTAATGAACTGTTCTACAAACTAAGAAAATGTGCAAATATCTTTTTAGTCAGCAAATATAATGAAGTGAATTATGGATACTGTGAATACCATGTGCCAACATACAATTATAACAAGTAACTTCATATTTGTTTTTGTTGGCATGGTGTAACTCATTTTTCTAGAGTGCTGCCTGTTTGTCACTGACTGTAGCCATCATATTCACTGTACATACCAAACATTACAACATAAATGTTATGCTTGTACTGTGATGTGCTAATTTAGACCAGTGGTATTGAGGATTTCGATATGGTTATTTTGTAACATGCTTTTAAATGTTGCAACTTTTTCCATTTTTTCATTATCATGTGTAGTTAAATGACATCACCACCATGACATCACTTCAGCATCCACCTTGGGCTCCCTTCAAGGTTAAACTTAAGCAAATAGCTAGTTGCTGATGCCAGTGGTGGCTGCTTCCAATAACCTTCCTTATTGTGACCAGCACTTATTATAACCTTATGCTATCCTGACCTTTATGCATAACTGTTCTCAGCATGTAAATAACTGTTCTAAAGTTGCTGATCATCCTCCCTTCATATTTTCTCTTGATCCCTTCCATTCTTTCCCTCACCCCTTTATGACTTTCCCCATCACCCCTCCCCTGTTATATCTCCTGAGCTCCCTTGCTCACTTTAAAATGTCCCATACCTTCTCACCTCTGATAGGCCCCTGGGCTGATGACATCCCTACCTTGTTGATTATTAGATATTAGGCTGAGTCTGTTCTCATTTTCCTGTAAAGGCCATTTCATAAGACCCCACCCTCTAATATGACCCTTTGAATTCCAGATTTTAATCAAATATGCATCTTGGCATACATTGTACAATGCCACATGATGAACTTCTCGTTATATACTGTTGTAATGTCTTGTATAATTCCTTGTTTTGTTTGTTCTCTGTCTCATACTTTTCCAATATGTATTGTTCATCTGACATGGAATCTATGAAATGAGCTTGTTCTCAAAGGTGTTATCCGAAATTTCAATAAATAAATAAAATGTATTATGGTATGTGGTGCTTCTGGGTATTTATGGTCTAACATCACTCACAGATCCTGTCCCCTGAGGAAATTTCTAGAATGAAGTGCTGGGGTGTCTGTTTGGCCTTCTGTTTGCTTGTATTACCATGCCTGCATTACCATTTGGCATTCAGCTGCATTGGTTAGCATTGGCTGGAATTAACAAGAAATAAGAAAATTTTTCTGCAGCATCCTCAGAGTTTGAGTGCAGTTCTTGTGTGGTTTTCTGGGTGACAGCAGGGGTGACTGTGATGCAGACAGCCAGCTCTGAGTGCTGTATTAATTTTTTTATTACATATAAAATATGTGATGGGAAGTTCAGTTTGAGGAAACTACAGTCTTACTGAACTGACACATGAAGACCCCCCAGAGGATAAGTTCAAAGGACAGGAGGTATTTTAAACTGCAGATATCTGGGGTCCAATTACTTTGTCAATTTGCTTTCATCCCAGGAAATAAGATTAGCCATTCATGATTCCCTCAGGGAAAATCCTTTGACTTGCAATAGTTGTCAGGAAGAAATTGAGAGGAGGGGTGTCAGAGAGAAGCCAGAATGGACGTTGAAGAGAGGTTGATGTCTGGGCCAGGCAGGATCCAGACGAATTTGGAAGGTCAAATACACATTCCCAGGAAGCCTTGGGAGGACATCACAGAAACTGTTTATGTGTGTGTGTGTGGCAGAACAAAAACAGTTCTGAAAAGTTACCCTGAGGAGAGGAAATTGAGAATGTCACTTATCGTTTTTTTTTAATCTTGTTGGGACATCCTGTGTGGTAAAATGTGACTTTTAATACACCAAGGCAGAGTTTAATGATCTCAGAGAGGAGGCCGCCAGGACTACTTTTATCCAACTGAGCAAGCCTTAGAGACACACAAGACAATATTTCTGGCTGAGAGAAGAGAGACCATCAACACACTGAAGTAAGGACCTTAGACAAGATTAGTCTGAAGTTATTAATTGTAGGAACTGCATGTTTACCTGTTTGTTTTAAGGCTGTATGTGTTGGGATATATATTTGTTCTGTATTTATGGTTCTGTTTTGATATTTTAAAGTAAAGAGATATTCTACAACAGAAACTGTCTGGAGTGCCTTTGATATTTCTTTTTTGGTTTAAGAGGAGCTTTGAAAGGTTATAAGTAACACTGTGTGTGAACTTATTGTATACCAAACTGGGGAAATGGATAGAGTTCTTAAAGTCTTGCATAGAGTGCTAAGGGTTCATTTGAAAGACCTGGTTGGGTGCCCATAGGCAAAGATATCTGGCCCCTGAAGACAGAATTATCTGAGCCTGATAATTGGGTATGCTAACAAGAGGTTATCAGTTTGAATCCTCCAGAGCTTCAGACTAAGGTGACTTGAACCCACAAAACTGACAAGAGGGTTACCTGTTCTGTTCACTGTACACAAATCATATGCTCAGAGGTTGGTACTTTGGGAGTAGAGGGCTGACTGGCTGGAGCGACTTAGTGACAGATTGGTTGGCAGCGGTGACATAAAAGTTTGTGGTATAAGCGCCATTGTTCATTATGTTAGCTTGAAACCATTTAGCTCACTTGAAAAAAGAAAGGCAGTGTTTTATTTCAAAAGAAACAGAACTATATCCTTGACTTACAGTTAAGTTCTCACCCATTTTATATTTTTTCTGAAGTGCCAGTCATAATATTAGTAGTGAGGGAAGAAGAAAATGGCTTCTGACACAACAGGCACACTATAGATTTCTTAAAGCAGTTGTGCAGGGACAGGGGAGTCCCATTTGGGGTGAAAGCCAGTAAGCAGAACCTCATAGAGGCCCGGATGGTAGCAGATACCAGAGCCGGAGTCACAGACCGTGACTGAAAGGGATCAGACCTCAAGTGTGCAGAACTAGTGGCCAGTGAGGGGTCCTGAGCCAATGAAGTGGACAGCTGGGCCACTGCTAGTAAGGGCCACAGCAGCAGGGACAAGTCACCAGTATCCTGAATCTGTAAGTTCTCAGATTGCAACTTGAGTTGCACAGGATGGAGCTGGAGTCCCAGGAGAGGAGAGAAAGGAACAGAGGGAGGCAGACCGTGGAGGAATGGAGTGCCAGTGAGAGGCAGAGGAGAAGAGAGAGTGAGAACATAGAGCTGCAGAGGAGAGAGAGAGGAGCGCCAGTGGCGACATGAACTGGAGAAGCATTGACTCCAACTAGTGATACCAGGGCAGGTAAGTGGCTTGGTTTAACTGGGACTGCAGGACTGGGCTACAAATTGAACTCCAAATTAAAAGCTGAGTTTAAGGAAGGGAAATATATGGATGCTTTTAAAATTCTTTTGAAAAGTTTGTATTCAGGCTAAAATTCTAGAGTCCTGGAGCTTCAGCTATCCGCTACTTGCCGGGAGAGCTCGGGATGCATTAGGTCAAATGGACAATGAGGAGCAGCAATGATTACAGAAAGCTAAAAGCTGCACTGTTAAAAAGTTTGAATTAACTGGAAACATACAGAGCTAAATTTCATAAGCTCAGGATAGGTCCTGATATGAGCTTTGAGGAACTAGCCACTAAACAACGTCAGTTTTTAAAACGTTGATGGAAAGGAATTGAGGCAAACACTGTTGATAAAATTGAAAATGTGATTTTATTAGGACAGTTTTATTGGGCATGCCCAGCAGAGTTAAAACCTGGCAAGAGGACCGAGATCCAAAAACAGTGCAAGAAGCTGCTAAACTGTCGGACCACTATGCGAAGAGCAGACCTGCTCTGAGAGCAAATGGGGTGAGTGTGCAGCAGAAAGGAAAAGCACACCTTCAGGGCACCTAAAACCTCACTGCCTCCACCAAAACCAGTTAGCCCCAGGTTTCAACGAAAAGATTTCTCTGAAGTAAGAAATGCTTGTTGGTTATGTAAAGAAACTGGGCACATTGCCAGACAGTGTCCAAGAAGGGTAAGCAACGCAAAGTAGTACCAGAAAGGAAGTGGGTTGTTTGTATGTTCCTAGAAGCATGCCAGTGAACATGAGGGACACATGTACCCAGTGATGGTAAATGGCACACAGACGCAGGGGTTAAGGCACACAGGGCATCTCTGACATTGGTAAAGGGATCTGGTACAGCCTGGTCAGCTTATACCCAATAAATACATGACTGTGCAGGACATTGCAGGTGAAGAGAAAACATTGCCACTGGCCAGTGTTCTCCTGGACTGGGGTGAAACAGGGGAACTGTGCAACAAGTGGCTATAGCCAACACATTAGCAGTGGATGTGATCCTGGGTAGCAATCTCCAGCAGGGTGGTTTGTGCAGTTACCCATAGCCAAGCAGCCAGGGAAAATTTTAGTTCCTGAGCCCCCAGAAGCCATTGGGGAAGACACTAAGAGGCTAGTTTCCCAGCCTGTGTCTCCAGAGGGGAGACTGATAAAAGAGGGTAGAAATTTCCCCAGTAGCAAGTAACCACTAGCTACAGAGGGTTACTCTGAAGAGGGAGGGTGACCTCTTGTAAGAGGGGTTGGGATTGACAGTGATCCTGAGGGCTCTGACGCTTAGTGCTAGGCACCAGTTTAGTGACTGAAGGGGACCTGTCCCATGCCTTGGGAAGGTGTGAGGGGTTTGCAGCTGCTCTGAAGAGGGATCCTAGTTTAGAGAAGCTGAGGGCTTGGGCAGACTTGAACGGTGCACCGGGAGATGACAGCAGACATAAGGTTTATTGGAAAAATGGACTTATGTATACTCAGGCAGAACACACAGAGGGAGGGATGCTAGGCAGGCAGCTTGTCATTCCCCAGGGATATCGTGAGCAGTTACTCAAGGTTGCCTATGATATTCCCTTGTCTGGTCATCTGGGAATCATGTCCACAATGCAGTGGTTAGCCCAGAATTTCTACTGGCCTATCTTCCCCCAGCAGGTGGAGGAGTATTGCAGGTCTTGTCACCAGTGCCAAGAAATAGGGAAGGCGGGAAAGAAAACCCAAGCCACCCTGATTCCATTGGCCGAGGTGGAGGAGCCATTCCAGAGGGGGAATGGATATTGTGGGCCTTTAAATACCCCCAGCTTCTCAGGAAAAGGTTCACCCTGACTGTGGTGGATTATGCCACCCGTACCCAGAGGCAGTCGCCCTATCCTCACTGAGGACAGACAAAGTGGCAGATGCCTTGTTTGGGATTTTCTTCCATGTTGGGTTTCCACAGGAGGTAATCACTGATCGAGGGTTCTTTCATGTCGGACCTAATGAATGTCTATGGAAGAAGTGTGGGGGTGGTGCAGAGATACACTACACTGTATCACCCACAAGCCAATGGACTTGTGGAATGCTTCAATGGTACCCTAAAGTCAATGCTCCAGGCATTTGCTGAACAACATTGGAGGTACTGGGAGAAATACCTTCCCACCTGTTGTTTGCATACAGGAGGTGCCCCAAGAGTCGACAGGATTTTATCCTTCAAGCTCTTGTATGGACGCGGGTATGGACCCCTAACATAGAAACATAGAATTTGATGGCAGATAGGACCGCTTGGCCCACCCAGTCTGCCCATTTCCTCATTCCTGATGGATAAGCTGCAGATCCTAGTTAACCAGCAGCCTACTTCTTCCTCCCCACCCCTAGAATTGCCTTATGACTGTCCCATGCATGCTTGAATTCCACCACTGTTTTTGACTCCACAACCTCCTCTGGAAGGCAGTACCATACATCCACAACCTCTCTGTGAAAAAATACTTCCTAAATTACCTCTGAGCTGCCCCTCTATCTTCAAATTGTGCCCTCTTGTTCTTGCACCTCTTTTTGAAAGATGCTACCCTCTTGGACTTTGTTGATTCCCTTGAGGTACTTGAAAGTTTCTATCATGTCTCCCTCTCCCTCCTTTCCTCAAGGCTATACATATTAAGCTCCTTAAGTCTCTCTTCATATGTCTTCCGGTGCAGACCCTGCACCATTTTAGTGCCCTCCTCTGGACAGCTTCCATCCTGCCTATGTCTTTGTGGAGATTGGTCTCCAGAACTGCACTAGTACTCCAGATGTGGTCTCACCAGCTGTCTGTACAGAGGATAATAACTTCTTGTTTTCTACTGGTGATGCCTCTCCTATGCATCCAGTATTCCCCCAGCCCTCCTTGCTGCCCTCTCACATTGCTTGCCCACCTTTAGGTCATCTGATGACTACCCCAGGTCCCTTTCCATTTTGTTGTTGAGTATCTCACCCCCATTGTGTACTCTTCCCTGGGTTTTGTTTCCCAGGTGCATTACCTTGCACTTCTTAGCATTGAATCTAAGCTGCCATACATTTGACCATTCCTCTAACCTTGCCAGTCCCTTCTCATCCTTTCCACCCCACCTTGTGCATCAACTCTGTTGCAGATCTTAGTGTCATCTGCAAAGAGACATACTTTTCCTTCCAGTCCCTCTGCAATGTCAGCTTATAAAGACATTGAAGAGGACGATCTAATACTGAACCCTGCGGTGCCCACTACTAACCCCCTTTTTTCAGAGTGGACTCCATTTACTATTACTCTCTGTGTCCTATTCTCCAGCCAATTCTTTACCCAGGCTGTCATCTTGGGACCCACTCCCAGGCTGGCTAACTTGCATATTAATCTTTTGTGTGGGACTGTGTCAAATGCCTTTCTAAAGTCTAGGTAGGCCATGTCCACAGCCCCTCCCTGATCAACTACTTTGGTCACCCAGTGAAAGAAATCTATCAGATTTGTCTGGCATGACCTTCCGCTGTGAATCCATGCTGCCTTGGGTCCTGTGCCCTCTGGCCTCTAGATACTCAACAATTCTTTCCTTCAGAAGTGATTTCATCATTTTCCCTACCACTGAGTTTAAACTAACAGGTCTGTAGTTTCCTGCTTGTGCCTTGCTCCCACTTTTGTGAAGGGGAATCACATCTGCCTCCTCCGTGTCCTCGGTACCACCCCATCCTCCCATGATTTGTTGAAGAGGGTAGCTGTGGTGTCACTAGTTCTACCCTTAGTTCTTTTAGAATTCTGGGATGAATCCCATCAGGCCCCACTGCTTTGTCCACCTTCAGTTTTAAGAGCTCTTTCAGAACCCTTTCTTCTGTAAATGGGCTGGTATCAACTTCTGTATCCAGAGTGTTTCTACTGTTTGTTTTAGGTACCTCCCTCTCTTCCTTTGTAAATACTGAGCAAAAATATTTGTTTAGTATCTCTGCCTTTTCACAGTCACCCTCTGCCCACCCTCCATCCCTTTATTAAGCCTCACTATCCCTCCCTTGGTCTTCCTCTTGCTCCCTGATGTACCTATAAAAGGTGTTATCCCCTTCTTAACTGAGTTGGCTATCTTTTCCTCGGTTTGGGCCTTTGCTGTTCTGACTGTCTTCCCAGCTTCCTTTTTGCTTTAACTGATACAGTTCTCTGTCCTGTTCCTTCTGTGATTCCTTGTACTTCCTGAATTCTTTTCTCTTGAACCTTCACTGCTACTTCCTTTGAGAACCATCGTGGTTTCTTACCTCGTTTCATTTTGTTTATTTGCTTTACACAAAGGCTTGTTACCTCTGTGATGGCATTTTTATTATTCCCCATTGTTCTTCCACCCTCCTTCCTGCCCATTTGCTAGTGCATTCCTTAGGCACTCACCCATTTTGGCAAAGTCAGCCCTCCTAAAATCCAGTACCTTTGTCTTTGTATGGCTTGGACTCTATTGCTGTGTTTATTGTGAACATACTGTTCGATGGTCGCTAGTTCCCAGATGGCTACCCACTTCTACATCTGTGATCCTCTCTTCATCTCCATTTGAGAGAACCAGATCTAAGATTGCTCCTCTCGAGTGGGCTCCAATACTAGTTGTCTAAGGCATGCCCCTGTAGGGCATCTAGAATAACCCCACTCTTAGAAGTGGCTGCTGCAACTGCACTCCAGTTAACATCTGGCATATTCAGATCACCCATCAGCAATATCTCCCTTTATCTGCCATTCTAAGTATACTTTCTATCATTTCCTTGTCCATTTCCTCCCTGAGAGGGGTCTGTATACAACCCCTGTGTGGACTGTGGTGCCATTGCCTGCCTCCAAATTGACCCACAGTGCTTCTTCTCCTCCTGTTTACCCTTTTGTTCTGTTGCTTTGATTTCTTCTCTTATGTAGAGAGCTACTCCTCCTCCCTTTTACCCTCCCTGTCCCTCCTGTAGATAGTGTATCCTGGTATGTTTACGTCCCAGTCATGGTTCTGTGTGCACCATGTTTCTGTGACTGCCACGATATCCAGATCTTCCTCCTCCTCCTCCCTTTATTTCATTTTTGTCAGGCGGAAAAGAGGGTTAGACAATAATGCCTATTTTCAGTCTTGCTCCGTGGGCGGGGGTAAGAGATGCAGAGGAGACCAACTGAAATTTTAACCTGACTAAACTACTGCTGGCATTTTAATGAATGTGAGAAATTTGGCCAGGACACGGGAAAATTTGTGCTTTTTTTTTTTTTTGTTGACTGGCAAGGAAGCCTAGGCAAATCTACCTATTTTCAGCCTTGTCCAAAGTGGGGTGGGGTGGGGGATGCAAACAAACATTTTTTAATCAGGTGCATCTATTTAGCATTCATTATTTTATGCTCTCTCTCAAGGAATAATATTCCTGGTTCAGTTGTTTAGGGTTAGTCCAGTTTTCCAACCCTCCCAAAAAAAAAAAAAATTCTGTAAAATGTTTCTTAGACTTCCGAGTCCTGTAGTTAAGACGCTCTGGGTGTATTGACATTGACCTACTTCTCCCTGACAGAGGATGCTGTTAGTGACATAGACCTGATCCAGGAGGACTGGGAAGGCAAGTACACCACCCAGGGAACTCCCATTGTGGATTACATCCTAAGGTTTTGGGAAAGGCTGAAGGAGCTTATGGGGACAGCCCAGAGCAACCTGGCAGCTGCCCAACAGAAACAAAAGGTATGGCACGACTGCAGAGCCAGAGCTCGCTGGTACATGGTGAGTCAGAAAGTCATGGTCCTTATTCCAGTCTGCAAAGACAAGCTGCAAGCTGAGTGGGCAGGACTGTACAAAGTGGTTAGGAAGGTAAATGACATAAACTACATTGTGGAGTTACTCTGACCATAGACAGACAGCAAGGATGTACCATATCAACATGATGAAGCCATATGCAAATAGGGCTGACATGGTGTTCACAGTGTGTAGTCATGGAAGGGATGGATGAAGGAGACCCCTTCTGGACTTGCTGGAAGACAGTAAGCTGGAGTCTCTGTGGAGGCAGTAAGATTGTCTCCCAGCTGACCCTGGACCAGATCCAGAAAGTGAGGGAGGTTTTAGCAGACTTTGCCCTTGTTTAGCGCCAAGCGGACTTACCCCTTAGTAACAGATGATGTGGAGACAGGGACACAGACACCCATATGGCAGACAGCATATCAGTTGTCAGACACTGTCCAAAAGGACATTCAGAGGGAAGTGGAGGAGATGCTGGATTTAGGGTAATCCAGAGATCCCACAGTCCCTGGGCCTCACCCATAGTTCTTGTACCCAAGCCCAATGGCTCAACTACTAGTTTCTGTGTAGACTATCGTGAACTGAATGCAGTCACAAAGTCAGATGGCCACCCAATCCCGGACGGACAAACTCCTGGACAAGTTGGGGGGTGACCTACCTACGCACTACTGACCTGACAAAGGTGCAGGTAGAGTTGACTTGGACAGAGCTAGGGAGAGGTCAGCCTTCATCACTCCATTAGGCTTATTTGAGTTCAAAGTAATGCCTTTCAGAATGAAGAATGCCCGGCCACTTTCCAAAAGTTGGTGAACCAGGTGTTAAATGGTGCTGAGGAGTACGCCATGGCATACCTGGATGACATTGCTATCTTCAGTACCAGCTGGGAGGAACACCTGTCACACCTTAGGGAAGTGCTGGGCAGAATACAGAGGGCTGGGCTCACTGTCAAAGCTGAGAAGTGCCAGGTGGCCATGGAAGAAGTGACATACTCGGCATATGGTAGGCGGGATAGCTCCGCCCTTACCAGATAAAAATAGAGGTAATACAGGCATGGCCCAGACAAGAAACTCAGAAGCAGGTCAGAGTTGTCTCAGGACAGCAGGGTACTATCAACAATTTGTACCAAATTACAGTGCCCTGGCTGCTCCCCTATCTGACCTGACAAAGAAATGGATGCCCAAGAAAATTACCTGGGGTCCAGCCTGTGAGGAAGCCTTTACCAAACTGAAGGAGGCACTGTGCAGTGCTCCTGTTTTGACAAGTCCAGACTATAGCAAAACCTTTATAGTTTAGATGGACACCTCAGACGTGGGTATTGGGGCAGTACTAAGCCAGACATCCAGTGAAGGGAGGGACCACCCCATAGCCTACCTGAGTCGAAAGCTGCACCCCAGGGAACAAGCATACCCACGGTGGAAAAGAAGTGTCTTGCCCTAGTGTGGGCCCTAAAGAAACTGGAGCTATACTTGTATGTGCAGCCTTTTGTGGTGCACACTGACCACAACCCCTGGTTTGTTTGATGCAGATGGGGAAAAACAGTGGCAGGCTACTCAGATGGATTCTTGCTTTACAAGGGTATGATTTGAAAATTGTACATAGGGCGGAGCCAAGAATCAGAACTCAGATGGACTGTCTAGGGTCTATGAGGAGTGAACTGATTTGGGAAGTTCATCCCATGTAGGGATGGATCCCCAAATTCAGTCTAGGTGGGGAGGAGTGTGACATAGATAGCCAGCTCTGAGTGCTGTATTAATTTTTTATTGCATATAAAATATGTGATGGGAAGGTCAGTTTGTGGAAACTACAGTCTTACTGGAACTGACACTCAAGACCCCTAGGATAAGTTCAAAGGACAGGAGGTATTTTAAACTGCAGATATCTGGGTGCAATTACCTTGTCAATTTACATAGAAACATAGAATTTGACAGCAGATAAGGACCACTTGGCCCACCTAGTCTACTGATTTTCCTAACTAACAGATAAGCTGCTGATCCTAGATAACCAACAGCTTACTTCTTCCTACCCCCACTAGGACTGCCTTATGTCTGTCCCATGCATTCTTGTATTCCCCACTGTTCTTGGACTCCATGACCTCCTCAGGGAGGCTGTTCCATGCATCCACAACCCTCTCTGTGAAAAAATACTTGCTCACATTACCTCTGAGCCATCCCCCTTCTTCAAATTGTGCCCCCTTGTTCTTGCACATCTATTTTTCACCATCTGTCTGTACAGAGGGATAACAACTTCCTGTCTTCTACTATTGATACTCTCTCTCTATTCATCCCAGTATCCCCCCAGCCTTCCTTACTGCTTTCTCACATTGCTTGCCCACCTTTAGATCATCTGATATAATTACCCACAGGTCCCTTTCCATTTTTACTGTTGTCAGTATCTCACCCCCATTGTGTACTCTTCCTTGGTTTTTGTTTCCCAGGTGCATTACCTTGCACTTCTTTGCATTGAATCTGAGCTGCCATACATTTGTCCATTCCTTCAACTCTTGCAAGTCCCTCTCATCCTTTCCACTCCATCTTGTGTATCAACCTGTTGCAGATCTTGTGTCATCAGCAAAGAGACATACTTTTCCTTCCAGTTCCTCTGCAATGTCACTTAGAAAGACATTAAAAAGGACTGTCCCAGTAATGAACCCTGTGGCACCCGCTAGTAACCCTCCTTTCTTCACTGTGGACTCCATTTACTACTACCCTTTGCATCCTGTTGTCTAGCCAATTTTTATCCAGGCTACCATCCTGGGACCCACTCCAAGGCTGGCTAACTTGTGTATTAATCTTTGTGTTGGACTGTATCAAATACCTTGCTAAAATCTAGGTAGGCCATGTTCACAGCCCCTCCCTGGTCTTACTACGGTCACCCAGTCAAAGAAATGTATTAGATTTGTCTGACATGACCTTCCCATTGTGAATCCATGCTGCCTTGGGTCCTGTGCCCCACTGGCCTCTAGGTACTCAATTTGCTTTCATCCCAGGAAATAAGATTAGCCATTCATAATTTTTTTTATTTGGTTGTTTAACCAGATATGGCACACTAAGCTGAAAGCTTTTTACAGGAGCAACCTGGGAGTACAAGGAGGTTAAGTGACTTGCTCAGGGTCACACAGTATGCAAGTGGAAGCTGTGGGATTCAAACTCAGGTCTGGTCTGCTGGATGTCACCAGATTTGCAGCTCAGAGCCTTAGACCACTGCGCGCATACTGCCTCTACTATTTCCTCAGGGAAAATCCTTTGACTTGCAATAGTTGTCAAGAAGAACTTGAGAGGAAGGTGTCAGAGAGAAGCCAGAATGGACATTGAAGAGAGGTTGATGTCTGGGCCAGGCAGAATCCAGACGAATTTGGAAGGTCAAACACATTCCCAGGAAGCCTTGGGAGGACATCACAGAAAGTGTTTATGTGTGTGTGTGTGTGTGTGTGTAGCAGAACAAAACCAGTTCTGACCAGTTACCCTGAGGAGAGAAATTGAGTATGTCACATCATTTTTTTCTAAATCTTGTTGGGAAATCCTCGTGGTAAAATGTGACTTTTAGTACACCTAGGTGTAGTTTAATGGATCTCAGAGAGGAGGCTGACTCAGGACTGCTTTTATCCAACTGAGCAAGCCTTAGAGACACACAAGACAATATTTCTGACTGAGAGAAGAGAGACCATCAAATCACTGAAGTAAAGACCTTAGACAAGATTAGTCTGACGTTATTAATTGTAGGATCTGCACTTTTACCTGTTTGTTTTAAGGTTGTATGTGTTGGGATATATATTTATTCTGTATTTATGGTTTTGTTTTGATATTTTAAAGTAAAGAGATATTCTACAATGGAAACTGTTTGGAGTGCCTTAATATTTCTTTTAGTTTAAGTGGAGCTTTAAAAGGTTATAGGTATAAGAGTTAGTAGAAAAGAGACAGAAGGCATTGAAGAGGGTGTCAAGCCTAGAGAGGGAGGAGAGAGGGGCTGCACTGTAGACTACAGCAGCATAGTCAAAATGGAGAGGATCATTTTGACAAGCAGATCCTTGTGTATGTTGGCAGGAGACAGTCACTTGTTTGAGAGGATGCCTAGTTGGGGTGGAGGTTTGGGTGTATAGCATTGATGTGAGCTCAGAAGTGTAGGTTACGAACTAGCCACACACTGAGGTATATATATGTGGACAACCTCCAGTTGGGTGCCATCAAGGGTGGAAAAGACAAGGAAAAGTGATAGTCTTGGTTGCTTTTGACTGGTGCCAAAGGTCATTGATACCATTTTTTGGTATTTACTTTGAGCTGGTTGGCTTGAAACCAGTGTAATACATTATGGAAGCTTGTTGAGCAGGGATGGTGCAGCGGATGTGGACGGCCAGATTTGTAAACGACAGTATTGTTGGCATACATATGAATATGGAAGAGACCCACATGGTGGAGCGGTCATTGAGAAAAATTGAGAATAGGAGTGCCTTCTGGGACACATGAGAATGGGTAGAGGGGAGACAAAATAGTGCCTACCTGCACAGATTCTTGGTGATTGATTAGACAGGAGTGGAGCCACTGAACTGTTAAAGAAGAGAGACTGGCTGAGGCCGCCTGTTTAAGAGGAGGAGGGAAACCGAGTCAAAAGCTTTTATGAGGTTGATTAAAATAGCGCTGTATCGAGACCCTTGTCCATCCCTGTGAGGACAGAGTCTGTTATGCAGAAAGGGAGGTGATTGTGGAGTGTTTTTTTCTGAAACCTGATTGGAAGGGATAGGACGGTGAAGGAGTCAAGGAATTTGATTAGTCTGAATGGACTAGTGACTCCTGCAGTTCGGCTAGGGAGAGTAGGAAAGAGATTGGCTCAGAGTTGCCGGGGATGATGGATCATCCCTTGTGGAGTGGGAGTACTTTAGTGGTCTTCCAGGTGAGGGTGATCATGCAAAGGGTGAAAGAGAGGTTCAGAATGTGGGTGAGCAGGAGGAGAATGGCAGGAGCAGAAATATGGAGGAGTTTGGGATGTAAGCCATCAGGGCTATATTCAGAGAGGTTGAGAGATTTGAGGTGAGGAAGACCTCAGCTGGAAGTGTGAATAATATTCTGGTTAGTACTGGAATATTCACACAGGCTGGCGTGCTCTGTCTGGCATGAGCTGTCAATATGAATATCAGGCTGTGGTAGGACTGCACAAAGTGCATATGTGTGGTGCACCATAGCCTCTTGCTAGCAACAGACACCATGGAGAAAAGGGGAATAGTGTGACCCAAAGGGTTAGTGCCTTTGCTCCTGGGTGCTATACAGATGCTGGCATGCTAATGACCCTATATGGCATGCAAGGTGCTAAGGTCAATTGCATGTCACTGCATGGTTGATAGCAGCTCTGTGCAATGCCTCCATACATATGTATGTGCAGAAGCATTGCGCAGAGCCCCAGATGTTGCCCTAAACTGATTCTTATTCAGTAACATAGAAATCCCTGGTAGTCTAGTGGTGTCATATTCCTGCCTCAATCTCTGTTGAAAAGGTAGAATAGTCTGGGTAGTCTAGTATCCCCTCTGATCCCCATTTGAAATACTATACATAGAATAACTCTGGTCATCTAGTAGTGCCTTTCTCCTGCTCAGCCCTTGTTGTAAAACTACATCTCCCCTTCTTGGCCACCCACTGCCCCTACTCCCTCCTGCCCCATCTGGCATCTGACTAGCCACAGTCAAAGCCCACCCAGGACTATGGGTAGGGCAGGGTACAGTGACTGGCACAGGCACCTTCACCACCTTGGTTAACCGCTTCTGAATGAGAGGGATTAACCATATGTGTACTATAGAAACAGTTGAAGGTGGGTGGGTGCTGAGTGGCCTCTCTTGATCTTTTCACATAGTGGCACCAGCTGCTGATGACTTGCAGTGATACCACAGCAGGCTTCCTTTTCCTCACAGTGGAGCACTGCTTGTTCTGACAATGGCTCAAGCAACACATACTACTTTAGCTCAATTGTGTGATATCACTCATATATCTCACAGTGAGTTAACAGCCTTTCATCTTTGTTACTTTTAGAGGTTATGGACAGGATTTCAAAGGGACAGATTCTGAGGAAAAATATGTTTGTACCTCCATCAGCATTTGTCCAAATACAGCCAAACTTGGGGGCCTTATTTTAAAAGGCTTCTGAGTTTTTGCAACAGTTTTTCCTATTTGCAGCGGCTTGTATCAAAAAGTGAGTGAAAAAAGTCATGCATGCATCACTCACTCTTGATGCAAATCGCTGTAAACTGCATCCAACGTTTGGCACTGTTAGACCTCTATTAGGTGATCTAAGTAGAGTCTGCACTTCAAATGCAGTTCTGGGTCGACATCCCCATGTCTTTGAAAGTACCTCAATGTATTCACCTTCTTTATTCAGTAGAACCAAACAGGGATTTTATTATTTTCTTCATTCCTTTCCTACTGGCCTTGTTGTTATGCTCTTTTCTTTTAAGTAGTTTGCCAGCAAGGTTAAAAACCTGGCAACAAGGCTGGGAAAAAAGAAATCTAACTTTGTAACATCTCACGCACTAAACTGTATCTCCAATATCACTGATGCAGGGTAAAAGAAAACACATTGAACAGTAACTAGTATGTTACTAGTACATACTGTACTATATGCACTTCCCTTTCTTAATCTTTGATCTGAATCTGAAGTTCCTCAATGATCAGAATTGATTTTAAATACATAATTTAACAAGTATGCTTTACAATTTCATGACCTTACAAACAGGAAGTTTGTGTATCTTCTGATACTGCCAATGCATCTCGCTTCGACCAGAAAGTTTACATTCTTGTTTTGCTTTCATAAAGATTCAGTTTTCTTGATTGTGTTGTTTCTGGTTGTATATCAAGTACAGTATGTTTCATCTGAGGAGGCTGAGACACCTAAGCTTTCTCCTCTCATTTCATCCTTTGAGTCCTCAGCATTCTACTTCCACCTGTAGCATGCTCCCATTCTAATTCTCCCATGATCCAATTAGCAACAGGATAGCATGTTTCAATAATGATAACATATAATGTGAAATACATTGTCATAGTGTTTCTGCGTAGTCTCATGCAGCGCTTTCTGTTTCCATGGAATCATTCTTGAGTAAGTAAAACTATAAATACAAAGACATGATCAGCTATTTCTGACATTTCTGTCATATTTCTAGAGAAATCTCTTCATTTCTGCATTTCCACAGTAGGGGCAGCAGAGAGAAACTCTTTGAAATTTCGTGAAATATCTGACCATGTCTTTGGCTACTACTGTACAGTAGTGAAGCAGTGCAGCCTTAGCCTAGTGGTTGGATTGGAAAAAGGCAGAATTAACAGGGACCGTATATATGGAACAAATGGGACCAGTTCTAAACAAACAGGCAAAACAATGCACTGGGATATTAAACAGACTCCACACATGCTTACAGTCCCATTTGTATTAAAATGTAAACAACACAAGCTTTATATTCCTTTAACATACCTCTTTCACTCTCCTCAATTTTCTTTCTGCCTGCTCCTTCATATACTTTCCATATTCCCCCAAATTTCATTAATACTCCTTCTGTTCACCAAATGGTTAATACAATTGCTCATGACTTGTAAAGGGCTTTGGGATGGTGATTATTTGTTTATTTCTTAAGTTTTACTGGTAAAGACATACTGAGCTGGTAGCAGCTGATTTCCAGATACCTCCGGGGTGGGGGTGGGGGTTACAAAGTAAGCAATGCAGTAGGTACATGAGTAAATGTGTTATTAGTTAGAGGGACAACAATAAACAGTGCAAAACAAAACAGAGTGCAAAGTGCAATACAATACATATGTACTAGTGAAAGCTATGTATAGTAAAGTAAACATGCCACAAAGTGTCAAGGTAGATAGAATAGCATTAGATCAGTACCAGTAAGTAATCACATAACCAGGGAAGCAGGAGACTTCCAGCTCAGCAGCACATTGTGTTAGTCATGGGTGGGGACAGGTCTAAGGTGAGGGGTCAGAAACAGTTGTAAGAGAGAGATGTAAAGTTGTGAAGGAGAGACTTAAGAGAAAAGAGGCCTAGAGCTTAAGGAAGTGGTAAAGAAGGCAGCTTGGCAAGCAGTGGATTTCCTGAGGGGAGGGAAAGGGAATGGGAAAAGTGTTCTGAAGAGGGTAGGAGGAACTGGGGGGCAGAAAGAAAAGTTATGGAGGGAGGAGATGATCCAGAATTTGGACATGAAGGAGGCACAGTGGGTGAGGCAGCGAGCATTGAGGGAGAGGAGGGAGAAGGAGGAGCAAAGAGACCAGTGGTAAGTACATGAGGGACACTCCAAAGCAAACTGGTCAATAGAGTGAAAGAAAGAATGCAGTCTGGCAAGAGTGGACTTGGGAGTGGTGCTGTAGACAATGTAGCCATAGTCGGTGATTGGGAGGGTCACTTTTGAGTCGATCTCATGGTGAGCAGGGAGCAGGATACACACTTTGTTCCTGTAGAGCACACCCAGTTTGGGGTGGAACATGAGGTGTATGGTGTCAATGTGCACTGAAAATCAAGATAGTGATCTAGCCAAGCCCTGAGGCACCAAAAGAGGAGACATCCTCAATCTCAGCACCATATAGGATATGGAAGGAGGGGGACGGGTGAGCTTGGCAATCCTGTACTGGGAGTCAAAGTCATAGATACCATTTTCTTGCAATGAGGGACAGTTGGTTCCTCTGGAACAAATGTTGGCTGTTGTCAAAATCCAATTGAGCTGGTCAGTGAGGTCAGGAGCAGGGGAGCCAGAGGCAAAGAGGACAGTGTCATCTGCTTTCATGTGGAAGGATAAGCAGAGGAACAGTATGCAGGCAAGCAGTTTAGTAAAATATAAAAAAAAAGGGGCCAAGCATAGAATCTTGGGGCATGTTTGAACAGATAGGGAGTGGGAGGGATAGGGTGTCACTGATACAGACAGCTTGAGATCTGTCCTCAGGGTAGGAGGGAATCAGCTAACTGAGGAGGCAGGGAGCTCTGCTAGCTTTAGCTTGTCCAGGAAGTGGGGGTGGGCAACACTACTGAAGGATTTGCCTGAGATGACAAATATGGCAGAGGTGATCTGGCCTTGATCCATACCAGTAAGGATGGAGTCAGTGAGCTGGAGGAGGGAGGTGGTTGTGGAATGGGACTTCCAGAAACTAGACTGGAAGGGAGTAAACAAGAAGAGGAGGGAAGAAAGGAGAAAGCTGTGAGAGAACAAGGTGTTCCTGTAGCTTGGCCAGGTAGAGAGGACCGAGATAGGTCGGCAGTTACTAGGAGAGGCAGGATCACCCCCATGCCTTTCAAGAGAATGAACACTCCAAGGTTGCTGAAGGGCTGTGAAAAGAATGCCCATTGTATGGGATGATAAGACCTGTGTACCAAATGTCCAGTTTGAAAAAAATGGCATGTCTTGTTTTGGTATCATATGCACAATTGTACAGGAGAAGATTTGTGCTGTGAAAATGATAGGATTTGCTATGCATGCACAAGTGGAGAGGAAAGAGAAGAGAACATTATGTACATTTATGCATAAGTTGTAGGAAAATGCACATTGAAGTGCTGGAGCAATGTCCAATGTGTTCATATAAGAGGTCTTACTCTTAGCCCTGATGTTATAGCATCATCCTCATGCATAAAGTAAAACAATGTATAAACAGCACAGGTGTGCTACAGGACAAAAGGAAAGGTGAACTCATTCTCACTATAAGCCCCCACAGAAATGATGCAGAACTGTACTGTAAGGTCCTAATCAAAACACAATTAAATATAATTGTTTAGTGTGATTACTTTCACATAGTTTTTTTTCTGGTTTATCTGCCCCACCCCTCCGCCATATCTCTTAACTCAAGTTCCCAGTGCCCCCACTGCCAGCACCCTGATGATGTGACCAATGGGCTAAGCAGCTGGGGATGTCTCGTGCCTGCAATTCTGTTTTTGTTTAATGTTTTAATAGAGTACATGGCCATACTTTTATACCGGTACCAATCGTTGCCCCAAGATGGATAAGTATGGGCACAATAATCCAAGCATGGTCATGTGCTCCATTAAACTATTATACAGTAAACATGATTGCAGACACATGTAGTCCTCAGACCCCATGGTTCTGCCCATCATTTGCATCATCTGAGGGCTTGCCACATGGTACACTGGGAACTTGAGTTTACGGGCATGGTAGGGGTCACATGATCAGTCAGATAATTGATAAGTACACAATAGTAAATGTACTGAAACATTACACAGTATTTATTGTGTTTTGTTTGACTGGACCTCATGGTCCTGCAGCATATATGCAGGGGAGTAGAGAGTTATCCTTTAAATTGAATATTTAATGTGATAGAAAAAAAAAGGTGTGCCAAAAAAATAACATAATCATAACATTAGGAGATTGACATACTGTACCACCAGTTTTATGTGGGCAGATCATATTTGTAGCCAACTACTGACAAGTTTAGCTTGATGAACACTAGCTGTTCAACGTGTTGAGGGTCCAGCTTGGAACAGTGTGGCTTCTGTAACATCATCAGCAGAGGTAAACATTCTCTCAGATGGCACACTTGTAGGGGCAGCTTATGTACTGTATTTTAAAGGAAGTTGTGCCAAGTGAGGGAGCAGTGCATTTTCCAAATCAAGTAGCCCAGTGAATCAACTTAAAATGGCTCTATTGATTCTGCAAGGTAGCCATTAAGTACATTTCTGTAGAGAAAGACTGAGACTGTGAGCATTTCTGTTGCTCTTGATGCAGTGATGGGCTGAGTACTGCCCAGTCACTCTCCTCTGCACTGCCACTGTTCTGTCTTTCCCCATCTCCACCAGTACCATCCAAACTGCCACCTGGCTGTTCCTCCCTCAGGAACATGAACTGGAGTATCTTCCTCCCTTCTGAGTGTCCCACTGCCTGCATGGCACTATTTAACTCTGCACACAGCTGTTGCCTAAAACGAGTCACCCTGTGGCTGTCCATAGCTGTGGAAGGATCTTGCATTTGAACCTAGGGTCCATCATGGTAGCAAATACATGGTTATTGTTACCCATGACTGTGGTGAACCATGCATCAAAATGATTAACAGCGCATTGTGTAATCCTTGTATTGTTAACCGAATGTGTTGTAATATCTTTTGAGAATATGCACAATGGGATAACCTAAGAAAGGCTGTGGTAGCTCTTAGGTCACATGGACTCCTGTCAAATGGTGAAGAACCTTCATCATGCCTCAAGATCTAACCAGTCATGATGTCCTAAGACCCCTCCAATGTCTGCCTCCATACGTATTTGGTGTAGTGCCTGCTTTTGCTCCAGCAGTCTCAAGAGTATCAGGTATGAAGAATTCCACCAAGTGCTGACATCTTGCATTACACGGTGTTGGGGCAGACCAAGGTGTTCCTGAACTTCTCTTAGTTTGTTAGTGGTTTTACAGAGTGATGGAAATGGCTGCAGATGGAACGGGTGTGGAAAATATGTTGCTGGACCCAGCACTGTGACGAGTGCATGAGTCAGCACTAAATTCAGTGTGTGTGTGTGTGTGTGTGTGTGCGCAGCAAAGCAATGAATACTCACAAAATGTCCATCATTGATGACTTTCACCATGTTTGTGCCATTGTCTGTAACTAAACCCCAACTTTTAATTGCAGGAATGGAAGAATATTATGAGCTCTCTGTGGTCTTCCTCCATCGAAGTGCCTAATGAGTTCCATGATATTGTGAAGTTTAATCCTTTAAGACATTGTTAAAAAGATACCTACAGTATATTCAATATTTACCTGTAAATGCATGTAAAGCAGTTTTATGGTATTATTAATTACAAATTTACCAAGTCTCATGGTTACTTTATAATTTGTATCATGTTTCCGCATACTTGTTATATTGTTATTTCATCTGTGCCTGTCTGTTTATTCTAACATTGTATGTTTGTACTGACTCTTTACAGGTCAAGCCTGTAAAAGGGCCATGTGGCCCAGTGCTTTATTTACCTGGTTAACAAAGTTTTAAATAAATAAAATAAAATAAAAATCAGTCCGACATTCAGCAAAGCTGATCTAATGTTACTGCCAGATTGTGGGGGTGGAGGGGTGAGCCACAAGGTGATGCATCAGAAACAGCAGCATCAGGCTGTTGCATGCACCAGTGTGTGGTTCAGGAAAGATAGGCATGGAGGGAGTTATCACTCGTAGTCCAGATATCTGATGTAATGAAAACCCCACTGAGAGCTCTGCAAGCAAAGCAGCAATAGCAAATTGCACACCATCATACATTCGTGGCAATATACTCCTTGAAAATGTAGTACGAGATGGGATCTGATAACATGGGTGCAAATAGTGAAGAAGCTGTCAGAAACCAGTATCTTCCACAACTGAGATAGGCAGGAGATCCAACACCATCATCTTGGCAATCAGCTGTGTGATTTGCTGTGCTGCTGGATGTCAGGCATGATATTGTTCATGCCTACAGAGCATCCATTATTGGAACTGCCTTGGGAGACATCGATGTGGACCACTTCAGTGGTGGTGTGTGAACTGCTGATGACTGTCTCTGTCTTGTAGTATCACTGGAGTTGCTGAAGTGACCAGAGTATGGGGAATCTGTGTTGGTGAGGGAAGGAGTACCATGATCACTAGGTTGCTCGAAATCAGATCTGTCGGTATCACCACTACTGCCAAGAGTACCTATCTGTCCACTGGAGGGTTTGGTCTTGGTGAAATCAAGGATGCAGACCTAGATGAGCTTCAATACAGTTGAGGTGCTTAAGCTTCAAGTGGTTCTGTAATGATGTTGTGGTTAGTTAGAGAGTGATTTCCCTCAGCTTATAGTGGCATTGCAAAAGAACAGAGTGCCTTCCTTGTGTCCTCCTTAACACAGTAAATGCAGCCACACCACACTCTTGCCACTGCAGTTACCAGTGCTTCTGGTAGTACCACATCCTCCAGTTCTTTTGCAACAGACATGCCTGTCTTGTTCTGATATTGTTGCCCTGTGACCACTGGCCCTGAAGGTGTCACACCAATGCTGCCATCACTCTGCTGTTCTTCAGGCTGTGACTGAGCCTGATGAACAAACATCAGTGTTCCTTGTTTGGTTTCTTGGGGAGGGAGACCTTATGCTTACTGCTAATTCTGCTACCCTGGGTACTAGTGCTACTGCTAGAAGCTCTGTTGCCCCTTTTTGTTTTCTGCCCTAAAGGTACATACCATTCTGTGCCTCATCCTCAAAGTCACTCACATTTGCCTCCGATGAAGATGATGTGTCACTGGGAAATTCATCGGGGGAATACTCAGAGCCAGGTAATTGCTTCTCCTCTGCAACTTTTGTAGGAGTAATGAGAAGCTGAGAAGCAGGAGGCATAACTGAATCAACTGCAGTGGTCATACTGGTAATAGTGTGGCAGGGATAACAGGCTGTGGTGATAGTGTTACAGTGGCAGTAGTGGCAGGGCCCATAGTATCAGTAGTGGCTGGAGTCACAGTTGCAGGACTGGCTGGAGTAGTCATGCTGCCTGTTGTGGAAGGCAGGGTCTCGCTGTTGGTGGTAGTGTTGATGACAGATGTGACAGTGGTACTGGTGAGAAAGGGGACAGATTGGTAGTTGTGAAGTACAGAACAGCATGCTTCCACTTGTGCTTGTACCACTTTCTCCTGTGCCAGCAACAGTACTACTATTGCTGGAAGAATTGACTTTGAAGGGTTAAACATTAATTTTGGGTGTCGAATATGGCTGACAGTTGCTCAAATTCAGGTTCACAAACCTGTTCCTCAATGTAAATTTGCTGGGGCTGGACTGCACTATTTTATCACCTCTATCTACCATTGTATTGCAAGATGGCAACAATTTCTAAACAGTCCGAACTACGTAATACTTTTATTATTCAGTTTACCACAAAAATTCTTGCAAGCGGCATGCGGGCAAGTGGTCGCAAATGCGACTGTGCAGCATCACTACCTGGCCCTAAACTGCCAACAGTGGAAATGGGTCAGCCAACTGCCCTCAGAGGTTGTGGCTAGTGGCTTTTGGTGAAACCAAGCTCAGGTTACACCCCAATATTAACGTCAGATTTTAACTACAGCAGCCAAGCTAGAACTACTGTAATAATTTTATTATTTACTAAAGTACTGATTTATTTTACTACAAAACATTTCTTGCAAGTGACATGCATGCAAGTGGTCTGCATGCAACTGCTGACATCACTACCTGGCTCTAAGCTGCGGGCAGTGGGAGTGGAGTCCGCCGACTGCCCCTCTGAGGCTGCTGTTACTGGCATTGGTGAAACCTGAGCCCAGATTACACCACCAATATTTAAGACAGATTTTTGACTATAGCAGTCAAGCTAGAACTACTGTAATAGATTTATTATTTACTGTAGCACTGATTTATTTTAGTGCAAAAATTCTTGGACGTGGCACACAGGCAAGTGGTGTGCATGTGACTGGGCAGCTTCATTACCTGGCCCTAAGCTGCAGGTGGTGGGAGTGGATTCAGCCAACTGCCCTTTGAGGATGTTGCTGCTGCTGGCTTTGGTGAAACCCAGCCTGTTTTACACCACCAATAGTAAAGACAGATTTTAACTTACAGCAGTCAGGCCCAGAAGTACTGTAATACTTTATTATTTACTGAAGTACTGATTTATTTTGCTACAAAAAATATTTGCAAGTGGTATGCAGGCAAGTGGTGTTCAAGTGACTGGACTGTGCACTATCTGACTGTAAACTGCAGGCAGTGGGAGTGGAGTCAGCTGACTGCCTTCTGAGGTTGCTGCTGAGCCCAGATTACACCACCAATATTAAAGACAGATTTTTAAACTACAGCAGTCAAGGCAGAACTACTGTAATATTACTTACTGAGTACTGATTTATTTTAGCACACAAAAAAATCCCAAATATCACACAAGCAGGTGGTGCATAGCGTTGGTGTGCTATTGTGGATGGCAACATCTACCAGTAAACTGTGAGAGATGGAGTCAGCTGAATCCTCCCCAAAGAAAGTGGAACCCGAGCCTGGATTTTTCCACAAAAATTGTTTCACTTTCTTCTCGCAGTCACTCCTTCACCTCCACACAATAAAAGGCCTGTGTGAAATGAAATACAGCAGCTGCTGCTAAATCAATAAATCAGATGAATTGTCTGGAAACAAAACACTTGCTAGCAGCAGGCACTAACACAGTGCACACAAGTTAAAAGAAAAGTTTGTTTGGCACAATAATTTGGTAATGTGTGAAATCAAAATCTCAGTCAGAGTTCTCCATGTCTCTCTCTCTGCTGCAAGTATGGCAGTCACATGGTCTGACTTCATTCAGCTTTAGCAAATGTTCACTGATTAACCAAACTATTCATGCAAGATCTTAAAATCCTGTCAAATTGATTGACCGAATACTGCCAGAATAGTGACAATATTCATTATTTGGATCCCGAATAATGAATACCTTACTAATTCGTGGTATTCGATTTTAATATGTGGCACTCGACACCCCTAGTAGTTTGTAAACCAGAAGAAACAGGTAAAGCAGTAAGGAAATCAAAGGCACAGACAAAGGAAAGATTCACCAAAGGGGCAACTAAGGAGGATAAGACTTTTTGTCATATACATAACTGAGAAGAGGAAAGCAAAGGGGGATAATGAGGAATAGAAGGGCAGAGGGAAGACTGCAAGAAGATGACCAGAAAAAGGTGCCATCTTGAACAAGTATTTAGGTTACTAGGTAGATAAGACATGGAAGGCCGAGGCCATTGTGGATGTCTCCACATATGTGTAGGTATATCTGTTACTGTCTCTTACTCCAACTGAGGTGCTTATTGAGTCTAACTTTAAAATGATCAAAATCATTTGCTTCTATCAAATATTGAAGGAGACAGTTCCATAGCTTAGCTGCTCATATGAAGAAGTAATAATCTCTTTTTGGGTATTCACTCTTGGGATAACTAGTTGAGCTTGTGGCTTCTCAGGTTTGCATTATGCACAACAAACTCCAGCCCACATTGAGATTTAAGTTCTGGATCTTGTAGAAACATAGAAACATAGAAGCATAGACTCTGATAGCGGATACGGACCACTTGGTCACCCAGTCTGCCCATTTCCCTACCTATTGGATAAGCTTCAGATCCTAGTTTTACCAACAGCCTACTTCATCCTACCTCCCACTAGAATTGCCTTATGTCTGTCCCATGCATTCTTAAATTCACCCATTGTTTTGGCCCCACAATCTCTCAGGAAGGCTGTTCCATCGTCCACCACACTCACTGTGAAATATACATCCTCACCTGGCCCCTGAGTTGTCCCCTCTATCTTCAAATTGTGCCCTCATGTTCTTGCACATCTCTTTTTCTGAAAGATGCCACTGTCTCAGACTTTGTTGATTCCCTTGAAGTACTTAAAAGTTTTATCATATCCCCCTCTCCTCCTTTCCTTGAGGGTATACATATTAGCTCATTTAGTCTCTCTTTGTATGGCTTTTGGTGCAGACCCTGTACCATTTTAGTTAGCAACTTCTGGACTGCCTCCATCCTGTCTATGTCCTTGTGGAGATGGGTTTCCAGAACTGCATGCAGTACTCTAGATAGGGTCTCACCAACTGTCTGTACAGATGGATAAGAACTTCTTGTTTTCTACTGGTGATGCCTCTCCCTATACATCCAGTATCCCCCAGCCCTCCGCTCTTACTGCCTTAGCCATTGCTTGCCTACCTTTAGGTCATCTAAAATTACTACCCCAAGGTCCCTTTCCATTTTGTTGTTGTTTTATTGTTTTGCTTAATTCTATTTATACTATTGTACTTGTATGTACAGCACCTTGGCTTGAAAGGCATTAAAAAATAAAGTCTGACTTGATTTGACATGTTAATACCTCTCCCATTGTGTACTCTTCCCTTGAGATTTTGTTTCCCAGGTGTATTACTTTGCACTTTTTGTATTAAATCTAAGCTGCCATACTTTTGACAATTCCTCCAACCTTGCCAAGTTCCTTCTCTCATCCGTTGCACCCTCCTTGTGTATTAACCCTGTTGCAGATCTTTGTGTCATCTGCAAAGAGGCATACTTTTCCTTCTAGTCCCTCTGCAATGTCACCTGTAGAAGACATTCAAGAGGACTAGTCCCAATACTGAACTCTGTGGTGCCCCACTAGTAACCCCTTCTTCAGAGTGGATTTTGCTTACTATTACCCTCTGCGTGCCTGTTGTCCAGCCAATTTTTGCCCAGGTAACCACCCTGGGACCACCCCAGGCTTGCTAACTTGTTTATTAATCTTTTGTGTGGGACTATGTCCAAATGCCTTGCTAAAGTCTGGTAGGCCACATCCACAACCCTTCCTGGTCTACTACTTTGGTAACCAGTCAAAGAACGATATTAGATTCACCTGACATGACCTTCCTCTGTGAATCCATGCTGCCTTGGGTCCTGTGCTCCACTGACCTCTAGGTACTCAACAATTCTTTTCTTTCAGAAATGATTCCATCATTTTCCCTATCACTGAGGTCAGACTAACAGGTCTGTAGTTTCCTGCCTCTGCCTTGCTCCCACTTTTGTGAAGGGGCATCACATCCACCCTCCTCCAGTCCTCAGGTACCACCATCCTCCCATGATTTGCTAAAAGGATAGTCAGTGGTGTCACTAGTTCTCCCTTAGTTCTTTTAGAACTCTGGTTTGAATCCCATCAGGCCCCATTGCTTTGTCCACCTTCAGTTTTAGGAGTTCTTTCAGGACTTTTCTTCTGTGAATGGACTGGTATTGACTCCTCTATCCAGTATGCTTCTATTATTTGGTTTAGGTACCTCCCCTCTCTTCTTTTGTGAATACTGAGCAGAAGTATTCATTCAGTAAATCTGTTTTGTCACTGTCACACTCTTCCCAACCCCCATCCCATTTATTAAGTCTCACTATCCCTCCTGTGGCTTTCCTTCACCTCTAGTGTACCTGTAAAGGTTTTATCCCCCTTCTAACTGAGTTGTTATCTTTTCCTCAGTTTCAGCCTTTGCTATTCTCATTGTCTTCCCCATTTCCTTCTGCTTTAACTGGTACAGTTCTCTGATCTACTCCGTCTGTGTTTCCTTATACTTCCTAAATACTATCTTTTCTCCTAACCTTCCACCACCTCTTTTGAAAACCATAGTGTTTTTCTTTGTTTTGTTTTGTTTGCTTCACACAAAGATTTGTTGCCTCTGTGATGGCAGCTTTGATATTTCCCATTGTTCCTCCACCCACCTTCTTGCCCATTTGCTAGTGCTGTTCTGAGACACTCCCCATTTTGCCAAAGTCAGCCTTCCTAAAGTCCAATACCCTCACCTTTGTGTGACTTAACTCTGACTGTGTTTATCATGAATTACTCTGTTTGGTGGTCACTTGTTCCCATATGGCAACCACTTCTAAATCTGAGATCCTCTCTCAGCCCCATTTGAGAGTACTGGGTTTAAGATTGCTCCCTCCCTAGTGGGTTCCAACACTAGCTGTCTGAAGCATGCCCCTATAGGGCATTAAGAATTACCCTGCTCTTGAATGTGGCTGAAGCAAAGGTGCTCCAGTTAACATCTGGCATATTCAGGTCCCCATCAACAATATATCTCCTTTTTCTGCCATTTTAAGGATGCCTTCTATCATTTCCTTGTCTGTTTCCTCCCCTGAGACAGGGGTCTGTATACAACCCCATATGGATTGTGCTGCCATTTTCTGTCTCAGGGTGACCCACAGTGCCTCCTGTTGTCCCTGTTTACCCTTTAGTGCCATTGCTTTGATACCTTACCTTATGTAGAGAGCTACTCCTCCTCCTTTTCTTTTACCTTCCCTGTCCCTCCTGTAGATTGTATCCTGGTATACTGACATGTCAATCATGGTTCTCTCTGTACCATGTTTCTGTAACTACCACAATATCCAGGTGTCCTCTTCCATCAAGGCCACTAGTTCAGGGAGCTTGTTACCCAGACTATGTGCATTGATACTCATAGCCCTCCATTTTTTTATAGCATTACCCTTTTAGCCCCACCCCTGTCCTTACCGTCTTTGCTTTTTTCTCCATTGAGCCCTGTCCTGCTCCCTATAAACTTCTCTACCTTAGTGTTTACCTCACTAACTATCCTGTTTTGTGGAGTGGTGGCTAGGATTTCCATGTTTCTTTTCTGTGCCCCCCACCCCTTGGCTAGTTTAAATGCTTGCCAATGAAGCATTTAAATCTATCACCCTAGGGTCCTGGTTCCCCTCAGGACAGATGCAGACCATTGTGCCAGTATAGGCCTGCATCCCTCCAGCTGGATACCCAGTCCCCAGTGAAGCCAAAACCCTGAGTTCCACATCAGTTTCTCAACAATTCATTGAATCCCATAGTACAGAATACCCTAGCCTCACCCATGCCATAGACAGGTAGCACCGCTGAGAAGGTTACCATGTATGCTACTGTCTCAAGGCCCTCCCAACTCTACAAACTCCTCCTGCACTGCTCTGATCCCATTCTCAGCCAGGTCATTTGTCCCTAGATGGACAATGATATCCAGCTCCCTCTCCAGTGCCACTGCTACCGTGATCCTGAGGTTTGCTTCCTGTCCCTTCCAGCCATGGCACCCGGCAGGCACCTTACCCCTTCTCCCCTCCCCCAGTTCTACCTCCCTAATGATTGAGTCCCTCACCAGGAGTTGTTTCCTTCCTCTATGGGGTCTCGTGCCACCCTACTCTGGGTCTCCTTGTGGAGGTTCCCAGCATCCTCCTTGATCACCACTGCAGGTGCCTCCACAGAGGAACCACACTCAGCTAGAACAGCATATGAATTGTGGAGGGTACAACTGGAGGATGACCCTCTCATCCACCACCCTCACCTCCCTCTCCCAGAGCCCACCATGGTCCAACCACCCTCTTCCTTCACAACATCTGAGGCAGTGGCAGTTGCCCTGGTGGTCCCTGGATGGAGGAGGAGGTTTCCTGAATCCTTACCAAGTCAGCCTAGAGATGGGCAACCTCTTCCCTCAGAACAGAGGTGCCTGCAAATAAGGCAGCATCACAGCCTCAGATCATCTCTCAAAGACTGCCACCCCACCGCCTCACAGCCAGTGCATTGTACCACTCCTCACATGCTCTCTCCCTTCCTGTTTGTTTTATTTCTTTCCGTTTTTTGTTAGTGTTTGTGAGCATGTGCACGCACCTACCCCTATGCAACATGCTTGGCTGTGAAGGTTATGACAGGTGTATGATCTGTGCCCTGTTGGGGACGTGATGTCAGAATCTCTGGTATAAAGGACATTATTCTCCTGGGGTGGGTGGGGTGAGGGCAGGGTGGATGGGACCAAGCATGTGCCCTCCAGAAACAATCAGCTACAGCTCTGACCCACCATCCCAGTGAGTGTTTTCCTTCCTTTCAGCAAGACAACATGCAGAACAATTTAAAAGAAAATATACCCTGTAAAAACAATTCAATCAGAGAAAAATAAAGCAATAAACTGTATAACCTGTAGCACAAAACAGTAATAAAACCTTTAAGCACAACCTGTAGGCACAAAACAAAATAGTAACACAACAGTAACTCTGCTTTGCAAAAAGAAGCCTTACTGTTTCCCTTGCTCTGTTAATGTTGCTCCTTGCTCTGTCATTTCAAGCAAACCCTAGTATCCTGAAAAGCTGGAAAAGGTCAACCCTTCTCTTTTGCCTCCAGATTTACCAAACCCATTTAGCTCATCTGTCTTTGTAGGGAAGATGCCTTAACTTAGGATTATTTTAGCAGCTTGGTGTTGGACTTGTCCAATTAACTTGATGTCTCTTTTTGAGATAAGGGTTCCAAACAGGGAACAGAAGAGATGGGGCCTGATGTAGGACCTATACCAGGGAATAATGATGTGTTCACCTTTACATAGAAACATAGAAGGTGCACTTGATACAGCTTAGGATCATAGTAGATGTTTGGGCTATTTTTTTACAGTGACCATTGGCAGATAATGAATTTATAATGACAATCCTAACTCTCTTTCTTTAGTTACTACAGTAAGTGCTTGGTTTTCTAAGTGTATTTAAATGAGGTTGTTGTTCCCCATGTACAGAATGATGCATTTATTTAGGTTAAGTGACATTTTGTTGTCAGTTGCCCACATTACTGTTTCCGTGGTCATTTGCTAATGATTGTTGTTTTTCAGGGTGTCAAACTCTCCACTTAATTTTGAATCATCAGCAAATTTGACACAGTGGTTCTTAATGCCTTAGTCTATGTCACTAACAGAAATGTTGAACAGAGTTGGTCTGAGGACCAATTCCTGTGGGGAAAACTACTACTAACCTCACCAGTGGACAGAGGTGACTACCAGCTCTTACCCGCTGTGTTCTGTCCCTAGCCAGTTATAGAAACATAGAAACATAGACTTTGGCAGATAAGGACCGCTTGGCCCACCTAGTCTGCCCATTTCCCTACAGGATGGGCATAGATCCTAGTTAACCAACAGCCTATTTCTTCCTACCCCCAACAATAATTGCCTTATGTCTGTCCCATGCATTCTTGAATTCTCCACAGTTTTAGACCCCACCACCTCCTCAGGAAGGCTGTTCCATGCATCCGCTCCCTCTCTGTGAAAAAATACTTCCTCAGATTGCTCCAGAACCGTCCCCCTTTATCTTTAAATTGTGTCCCTTGTTCTTGCGTCTCTTTTCTGAAAGATGCTACCCTCTTGGACTTTGTTGATTCCACTGAAGTATCAAAGTTTCTATCATGTTCCCCCCTCCTTTCTTTCCTCAAGGGTATACATATTAAGCTCCTTTAGTCTCTCCTTGTACGGCTTCTCTTGCAGACCCTGCACCATTTTAGTTGCCCTCTCTGGACTGCCTCTATTCTGTCTATGTCCTTGTAGAGATGGGGTCTCCAGAACTGGGCCTAGTACTCAGATGGGGTCTCACGAACTGTCTGTTTAGAGGGATAACAACTTCCTGTTTTCTGCTGCTGATGCCTCTCCCTATGCATCCCAGTTTACCCCAGCCCTCCCTACTGCCTTCTTGCATTGCTTGCTAACCTTAAGGTCATCTGATATGATTCCTGGGTCCCTTTCCTTTTTTGTTGTTGTTACTACCTCCCCTATTGTGTAATCTTCTCCTGGGTTCTTGTTTTCCAGGTGCATTATTTTGCACTTCTTTGCATTGAATCTTAGCTGCTATACTTCTTACCATTCTCCAACCTTGCCAAGTCCTTCTCATCCTTTTCATGCCTCCCTGTGTATCAACCCTGTTGCAGATCTTTGTGTCATCTGCAAAGAGGCATGCTTTTCCTTCAGTCCCTCTGCAATGTCACTTATAAAGGCATTAAAAGGACTGGACCAGTACTGAACCTTGCGGTATCCCCACTAGTAACCCTCTTTCTTCAGAGTGGACTCCATTTACAATTACCTTCTGTGTCCTGTTGTCCAGCCAATGTTTTACCTAGGCTGCCACTCTGGGACCCACTCCCAGGCTGGTTAATTTGACTATTAATCTTTTGTGTGGGACTGTGTCAAATGCCTTGCTAAAGTCTAGGTAGGCCATGTCCACAGCCCCTCCCTGGTCTACTACTTTGGTCACCCAGTCAAAGAAATCTATTAGATTCATCTGACATGACCTTCCGCTGTGAACCCATGTTGCCTTGGGTCCTGTGCCCCCACTGGCCTCTAGGTAGCGCAACAATTCTTTCCTTCAGAGTGACTCATCACTTTCCCTACCATAGAGGTCAAACTGACAGGTCTGTAGTTTCCTGCCTCTGTCTTGGTCCCACTTTTGTGAAGGGAATCACATCCGCCTTCCTCCAGTCCTCGGGTACACACCATCCTCCCATGATTTATTAAAAAGAGTAGTCAGTGATTTCCTAGTTCCCACCTTAATTCTTTTAGAATTCTGGGGTGAATTCCATCAGGCCCCATTAGCCGTCCACCTTCAGTTTTAGGAGTTCTTGCAGAAACTTTCTTCTGTGAAAGGGCTGGGATCGACCCCCAATCAAGAGTGCTTCTGTTAATTGTATTAGGCACTTCCTCCTCTTTGTGAATACTGAGCAGAAATATTCATTCAGTATCCCTGCTTTTCACTGTTCCTCTGCCCACCTACCATTCATTCTATTCAGCCTCACTATCCCTCCCTTTGTCTTTCTATGCTCTATGATGTACCTATAAAGGTTTTATCCCCTTCTTAACCGAGTTGGCTATCTTTTCCTCAGTTTGGGCCTTTGCTATTCTGACTTCCTCCTGCTTCCTTCTGCCTTAACTGGTACAGCTCTCTGTCCTGCTCCTTCTGTGTTTCCTTATACTTCCTGAATGCTACCTTTTCTCCCTGACTTTCCCAGTCACCTCTTTTTAGAACCGTAGTGGCTTTCTCTTTTGTTTTGATTTGTTTATTTGCTTCACAAAGGCTTGTTGCCTCTGTGATGCCAGTTTTGATGATTCCCGTTGCTTCTCCACCCTCCTTCTAGCCTGTTTGCTAGTGCTTTTCTGAGGCACTCTCCCATCTTGCCAAAGTCATCCCTCCTGAAGTCCAGTACCTTCACTTTTGTATGACTTGACTCTGTAGCTGAGTTTAACATGAACCACACTGTTTGATGGTCATTTGTTCCCAGATGGCAACCCACTTCTAGATCTGAGATCCTCTCACTGCTCCCATTTGAGAGTACAAGGTCTAAGATTGCTCCTCACGAGTGGGTTCCAAAACTAGCTGTCTGAGGCCTGCCACCAGTAGGACATCGAGAATGGCCCTGTTCTTGGATGTGGCTGCAGCAAATGTGCTCCAGTTAACATCTGGCATATTCAGGTCTCCCATCAACAGTATCTCACCTTGATCTGCCATCCTAAGAATGCCTCTCTATCATATCCTTGTCCATGCCCTCTCTGACATGGAGGTCTGTACACAACCCCGCGTAGATTGTGGTACCCTTTCCAGTCTCCAAGGTGACCCACAGTGACTCCTTTTTCTCCCTGTTTACTCTTTTGTTCAGTTGCTTTTATCCTTCCTTTACATAAGAGCTACTCCTCCCTCTTCCCTGCTGGTCTCTCCTATAGGTTATGTACCCTGGTATGTTAACATCCCAGTCATGGTTCTCTGTGTACCATGTTTCTGTGACTGCTCGATATCCAGGCATCCCTCTTCCATCAAGGCCACCAGCTCAGGGAGCTTGTTGCCCAGACTATGGGCACTGGTACTATTACCCTCCATTTCCTGATGGCCTTACTCCTTTTTCAATCAATCAATCAATCAAAATCTTTATTATTTTTGCCTCATCCTGTCCTTCTTGCCTTTGTCACTTTCCCATTTACCCTGTCCTTCTCCCTATCACCACCTCTATGTTGGTGTTTACCACACTTACTACCGTGATTTTTGGGGAGGTCATAATTTCCTGGTCCTTTCCAGTGCCTCTCCTTGGCTAGTTTAAATGCTTGTCAATGAAGCATTTAAACCTATCACCTAGGATCCTGGTTCCCTCCTGGACAGATGAGGCCCATCATGTCAGTATAGGCTTGCAACACTCCAGGTAGACCCACAGTCCCCAGTGAAGCCAAATCCCTGAGCTCTGCACCAGTTTTTCAACCACTGATTGAATCCCATGGTTCACCAACAGGCATTCCAGTTTGTATCCTTATTCATTCCAATATTCCTTTCTAGTGTTTATAGTTGAAAATCCATTTCATTTCTACTCGATTCAGCAGTTTCTGACACTCCCTCCCTGGAGGGTTTTTTAATTTGTTCAAGTCCCCAAAACCTGTATATGGATGTCTAAAAATGTATTTTTTACTAGTGTGGTTGCAAACAGAACACCATCCACAGGGCATCATCCCTGGTTTGAGGGTCTTAATAAAAGCTGTAATCTTTTTTTTTGGAAATTTAAACTGTGATCATACAAGTTTTTCCTTATAGTTTTAACTCTTTTAGCTACTATAATAGGTCTTTCTTTGAATTCTGCTGGAACTGGTTCCCCTATGGACATTATGTTCCAGTGCTTGTTTATAATCTGTTTCATTTCTGGAAAATGATCATTATATTTTGTGGCAAATACTAACCTCTGTGTTTGTTGTTGTTGTTTTGTATTTTTAAAGTGTCCTTCCTGGTTACTGTCTGTATCCTTTTATCTGCCTTTTAAGTATGGACTTCTAGTATCCCCTTTGTTGAAATCTGTTGATCATTGCTTCCTTCTCTTTCTGAAAATCTTGTTCCTTTGCACTGTATCGCTTGCTGGGGAGACCGCACCTGGAGTACTTTGTCCAGTTTTGGAGACCACACCTCAGAAAGGACATAGACAGGGTGGAGGCAGTCCAGAGGAGGGCAACTAAAATGGTGCAAGGCTTGTATGAGAAGCCCCATAAGGAGAGACAGAGGGATCTCAACATGTACATCCTGTAAGAGAAGAGAGAGAGAGAGAATGAGAGAGAGGTGACATGATAGAGATCTATAGGTACCTTGCAGGGTGAACATGGTGCAGAAGGAGTCTCTCTCAAATTAGAAAGAGCACCAGAACATGGGTGCATGTGATAAGCTAGAGGGAGGGGGAGTTTAAGAAATATATGAGGAAATATTTTTTTTACTGAAAGGGTTGTAGATGCCTGTAACAGCCTGCCAGCAGAAGTAATGGCAGTGAAAAGAGTGGGTGGAGGTAGGGGGCTTCAAGCATGAGGGATAGATGTAGGGGTATATTAGAAAACAGGCAGGAAAGAGGGAGAAATGACAGAGACCAGTTAGGGTCTGTGTAGACAGAGTAGATAGGGAACATCTAGACAGACTGGGTGCGCCATATGGTCCTTTTCTGCTGACAAATTCTATGTTAGAATGTTTCTGAGATATTGGCAGCTGCTTCTTGTAGTATGTGACATCCTGTAAGTGGCAATCAGTGGATTAAAGACTGCAGTCCCTCCTGAACACGAGCACACAAGCACTGACAAAACTATATAAAGCTAAATTCTTTTAATTTCCTTGGACTGCAGTTCTTATGATACTGTACTTTTCCTGCAGTACACAGCAGAGCTATATCTCAGTTGAACTAAAGTTTCTCAGTTGGTCCCCACTGCTTCTGAGCAACCAATTACGTGATGAAAGATGTTTACAGTTTGTATTTTGGTTTTCTCATTCCTATTTAAATACTGTACCCAACATATAGTGATCCACAAATAAGAATCTACTGTGTTCTAACTAACAGGAGCAAAACATAAACATGGAATATTCCATAAAAGCCTATGACTCTTCCCCTTATTATTGTTGCTGGAAACCCTCTAATGTTAATTGTTTTCTTTTCAAGGAACATTTTATGCCTCATGTCCTGACAGTGATGCAGAGGAAGCAATGGATGAAGATCATATTGACCGGCAGCGTTTAATTCTAGTCGAAGACACTTCTGGTGGAGTTACGTGGGTAGCGCAGTCAATCAGCAATGGCAGGAGACCCTCGTCTCCAAATCTGCTGTGGAACCATTCATCCCTTTTCATCAGTAGGTAGCTGTCCTTTACTTCAGATAATTTATTAGATCATTTATCTGTGTCTTAATAGTCATTAGTCTGCTAAAACAACAAGGCAACAACCTTTGCAAAATATGCTTTAGCCAAATGTATTTAGGAAAAGTAGGTGCTATTTGTTCAAAAACATCAGCTGCCTTATCTTAAATGTGTTGGGGGCAACCAGTAGCTTGGATATGTGTAACTAGGGGTTATTACATAAATACATAGAAATTGTCGCAGACAAGGACTGCCAGGCCCATCTAGTCTGCCCATTTTACCTTTTTGTGTGATATATTGAATGTGTTTATTATTTATACTGCTGGAGTTGAGCAATCTCCAGGAATAAAACAATGTTTTAAATGTGTTCTTAGAAATGTTCTGATATCTCCATAACTATAACATCCACATTAATATTTCAATCTTATTTATTCAAAATTCTTTTCGCAGCCTGCACATTACTTAGCACTGATATCATTCATAATCAGTTAATCCATTAATGTCAAAGCAGAGAACATCATGCCCTCTCACACAGCACACAAGTAACGCCTTGGTATTAAATGTTTACTAAGTGTCTAAACCAGAATTCAAACTATTTTAAAAATGATGCAGTACATTATCTGTCTGCAGTTTTTCTTAAACAATTTTGATACAACAAATTACTCCTGATGTATTACTAGGTCTGTATCTAACACTTATGTTTCTGCCAGCATTAGTAAGCTATATAAGGTCCTCTAAGGATCTGATGTTGTCATGATAACCCCTCAATTTAATTGCAATCTCAGAGTTCATAAGGGATCTTGACTTCTCTGTCCATTTAGACCACGTTATGTCCATGCTTCTCCCCAAGGTTGGTGCTCTGTACTTTATTGAGACTGCCCTCCCCTGCCAGAAATGATCTGGTTTCTAAGATGATCTTCACCATAATCAGTCATCCTGGGACTGCCCCAACTATGTCCTTACTAGCCAGATGGGACTCATTAATTCACTCTTTGTATAGATTCATACTCAACTGCTCACCTTGCATCTTCCACTACAGCCTCTGCAGTCAGATTGGTTGGCCATTACTAGAGACATCTTCTACTGCTCCATGTTCCTTCAAAAGTTCTGGTTTGGTAAGCTTCCTGCTAGCTCTCAGACTTGATATTCCACACCCAAAACTCCACCTGCTCCCTCAGAACCCACAAAGTCAGGTACCTATAAAAACCTTGGAAAACATAAATTGGATTATAGTGTATGATGGAATGCTGTTATTGTTAAAATCCATCACTTTTGAAATGTTGTTATGCTGTAGTAGCTATGCCATCACAGCTGTTATGCTGCACTAGCTAAGTAGCTACTACAGCATAACAGCACGAACAGTAGCGCATGTGCATTATAAGACCAGGATGCGCACAAGGGTGTAAACAACAGTGAAATGAGTGGCAAAGTGGAGAAATAAAGCAAAGTAAGTCATACTTTGTAACAGCATTGCATCCTACACTATAAAACAATGTATAACCAGCTATCCGTAACTAGCTGGGTTGCTTCATCTCGAGGTACGCCAATGGCAACCGAACCTCTCGAGCTATGCCCTCGAGGTTCAAATGATCGCCATGGCAACCTCTCGATGAACTAACCAGCTTGTTACCGATAGCTGGGTATACATTATTCTCATATAAATGTTGTGTAGAGAGTGTTATACAGGTTAGCTCAGCACTTTGCATCTCCAGAAATGTGTCTGTGTCAAGGGTGGCTCCGTGATGAAGTATTGTCAGAGATGCCTACACTGCATTTATAATACATTTTCTTCAATGTATCTTTTCCTGGTCTCATCCTCTGTGATCTGTACTCTGTTGTTACTCCAGGCCTTGAGTGCATGAGTGTAATGTGTTTTCTGTAGAAACCTAGCTAGTCCAGAGATGTAGGTCAGGCATATTTTGCTTACTGGCTCCCAAAGCTGTGGAACAATGTTCCCACTAAATTAGAAGTGCAGAGTCTGCCCTGACTTTAAAAAACACTCAAATCCCACTAGGCCAACAGCTGCTCTTTTTAGCCATACCAGCAGATTTATTTCATCCTTAACTGTTTTTTTATTTTGCTTATCAACTGAACTGAAGTATACCAGGTGTCTATGAGCTCTTGGTTTTCAGTGCACTGTTCTGTTCTAGCCTGTGTAGTCTGGTGACCTTCATCTAGCAACATACATTGGATTTTAAATGCATATAGAGTCCATGGTGTTTTCCGACAAAGAAGGAATTCAGGGCAAGAAGTTTATCTTATGAATATACGAGCAGAAACAGACCACACGGTATATCTAAAGTCTGCTCAAGTGTGCAGCTAGCATCCCTAGTTTGCAACTGCCCCACCCCTTCCCTTTGTCATCCTACTGCCCGCCCCCCACCTTCCCCACCTCACTCTCCCCTGTTCCCTGTCCCATGGTCTTTTAAAGCTGTTCACAGATTTACATGATACCACCCATTCTGGTAGGGCATTCCATTTTGCTACCACCCTCTCCATGAAATAGTGTCTCTTATTTCCCTCCTAAATCTTACCCCTCTATTCTTAGCTCATGCCCCAGTGTTCCTCCCCCTCCTTAGCTTAAAGACCTTGTCTGCCCCATCCTTATTGATTCCCCTCAGATACCTGAATGTCTCTGTCATGTTCCCCTGTCTCGCCTATCTTCAGGGTGTACATATTCAGGTCTCCCAGCCTCCACTCATAGTCTCTCCTCCATTCCACATATCATCTTTGTTGCCCTCCTCTGCACCCCTCCAGTAGCCTGATATCATGCTTCAGGTATGGCTTCCAAAACCACATGCAATACTCCAAATGTAGCCTTACCAGTAACCTGTAGAAGGGCAAGATCACCTCTCTTTGCCTGGATGAAACCCCCTCACTATGCACCCCAGCATTTTGTTCGCTTTTGCAGCCACTCTCTGCACTGGGCAGTGTTGTTCATAGTTCCTGTTACCATTACTCTGAGGTCCTTCTCCTCTCAGTGATCCCCAGCTTAACCCAGCCAGTATTATGTCATTGGGTTCTTCACCCCGAAGTGCATAACCTTATACTACTTTGTATTGAACCCCAGCTGCCACCTCTCTGACCACTCCTCTAGCATGCTTAGATTTCACTGCAGCTGCTTCCATCTGTCCCTCCATGCACCACTGCTCCCATCTTGGTGTGGCTCTGAACAGACTTACCTTGCTCACCACTCCATGTGCAACGCCTGCTATGAAGAGCCCAAATAATACTGGTCCCAGCTCAGAGCCCGGTGCCCCCACTTGTCACCAGCTTTGGGTTTGGAGCTCCCTGTCACCACCACCCACTGCAGCCTCCCACTCAGCCAGCTTCTAATCCAGTTCATCATTTCACCTCTACCCCTACCTCAGTTAGCTTCCCCCAGCTGCCCATGAGGAACTGAATTGAAGTCCTTGCTGAAGTCCAAGTAAAGAACATCCACTGCATGACCCTTATACAGCTCACCTCTCACCCAGTCATGATATTGTATCAGGTTGGTTTGACAAGACTCACATCCTGGAGGCTGTTGTCCTCCAGGTACGACATCAGTCTTTCCTTTAGTATCATTTCCATGAGTTTGCACTCTATAGAGGTGAGACTTACCAGATGACAATTACCCAGTTCATCCCTTGTCCAGTCTTGTGTAATGGCACTCACATGTGCCATCATTTCAGTCTAGTGGCACACATCCTGACTCTAGTGAGATGCTGTACAGATCTGCCAGTGGCTCCACCAACACCTCTGCCATCTCCCTCAGCACCCTGGGGTAGATACCATTCAGCCCTGGTGCCTTGTCTACCCTCAGTGCCCTCAGTTCCTCTAGGACTCTACCTTTCTCAATTCAATTCTTCCATCTGTCGCCTCCTCTCCCCAATCCCCACCCTCCCAGCCCATGGTGGTAGCGGCCCCTTTTCTTCTGTGAACACTGAGAAAAGTATAAATTCAGTGCTTCCTCCTGTTCCTCCCCTTTTCATTCACTCCCCACCCTTTTTATCTTCACTATTGTCTCCTTGTTCTTCCTTTTCTCCCTGATGTATCTGAGAAAGTCTCCCCCATTAATTCCCTGTGCTCTTTGCAGGGGCTCTAAGCTCTGTGGTAGGGTAAACAGTGAGGAAGGGGTAAAGAGTATGCAGAGGGACCTTCAAGGTTGGAGAGGTGATCCAAGGTTTGACAATTAAAATTAAATGCCAAAAGTACAAGGTGATGCACATAGGGAACAAGAACCCACAGAGTATTGGATCAGAGAGGTTAAGCAGGGCAGTACTGCTGAGGAACGGGATTTAGAGTCATCATAAGTGATTCCTTAAGCAATCTAGCCAGTGTAACAAGGCCTAGAGCAAGACAAACAGGATGTTTGGGTGTGTTGGAATGGATTTGACAGCAGGTGAAAGGAATATTACTCCTCTCTATAGATCAGTGGTGAGGCCACATCTGCAGTACTAGACCTAGTGATGGAGTCCTCACCTAAGGAAAGAGAAGAACAGGACGGAGATGGTGCAGTACAGAGTAACCAAAATGATTGAAGACCAGAAGGGCAGATCCTGTCATGACGGGCTTAGGGCACTGAACATGTACTTGCTTGAGGCCAGATGAGAGAGAGAGAGGAGTGATATGATAGAGACATTCAGATTTCTGAAAGGAATGAACTAGGTAAACTATGAGGAACTATTAAACAGGACTGATGAATCTAGAACAAGAGGACATGCTCGGAAGGCGGGAGAAGGATCAGGAGGGATGTGAGAAAGTTTTATTTTACAGAGAGGGTGGTTGAGCCATGGAACAGTCTGCCAGTGGAGGAGGTGGGCGCCAAGCCATTAATGATTTCAAGCATGGTTGGGACAGGGCTAATGGCTTAGTAGTTACGAGGGGCCAGTAGTAAGACGGAGCAAGGGGTGGTTAGGTAGACAAAAGTCCATACTGACAAAAGGTCTCAGGGTATGATAGTGTGGTAAGGGCAGATTGGGTGGACCATTGGTGTTTTTCTGCTGTCATTGTCTATGTTTATATGGCACAAATGACGTTCTGGGGACTCTTTGTGATACTGTAACATTTGTTTCCTTTTAATATTAGGATCTACAAATTTTATTTTTGCGACATGTTAATTACTGTACTGAATTTTTCCATTTTATCCTTGTGTTTGTTTCTGCCATCAGTCACACCTGTAAACAAGGGGAACCATACAGTCACAATTCTATGTGGTACAAAGCAGTTGCAGTGACTACTGTGCGACAATTATAGTCTGTTGCAACCTGTTGTACTACACACTGAGGATAATACAATGTAGAATTTGTATTCAGTGAACATGCTGAAATCTCTCATTTTGGACACCAGTGAAGCAGGTCCAAAGAAACTTGGTTTCATTTCGATACTTTGACACTTTGATGTCATGATGCTGGAAGCACACACTGAGCATGTTTAAGTTGTTGGCAAGCACATGACCTGCAGCAGAAGCCAATCAGCAATGATGGAGAGCAAGAACTCCTCACACTGCATGCATCTCAGTGCATTTTTTCCAGATCCCTCTCAAGGAGGATGTGGCTACTGAAAAGAGATCCTTTTATGTAAAAGAGTGACTTTTAAGTTTTCAAAGTTGATTTCTTTGGAAAAATTAACCAGGTTTTCTTTTAACAGGCTATCACATACCCAGTTGCCAAGCCTAGTCTTTCCCTCGGGTGCAGCACTTGCCTGCCCGACCACTATGGCTTCAGTTTCTGTTCCGACTCCTTCTCCACCACCACCATAACCTAGTACTTGTTGGAGCTGGCTAGGTGGAACATCCCTGCTCCTTTCCTCCACCCCTGCATCCCTTTCTCCTCCAGTTATTTTTTCATGTTTTCTATACCATGTGGTAGCAGATAATGCCCACAAACACATGCAACCTCACCATGATCACTGGCACCCTCCTCCTCACACTCACTGAGAGACCTGCAGCAGCCTATTTCACATAGCTTGACATCACAGGCAACAAAATAAGCATTTGTCAATGCCAAATGTTTGCTTGCTGGTATTGGCATTGGCAGTGCAGGAGTTAGTGCATAGTAAAATGGCAGTAGTACTGAGTAACGTAGCCCCACCCTGCATAGACTGACAGGTGTTGAGTGTGCCTTTGGTCATCGCCACAACACCATGCCATTCCACTTCATCCCACCCCTGCAGACACTGGACAGGTGTCAGAGTGTGCCTTGAGGTCTTCGCCCCTATGCTCACCCCAATCCATAAGGAATAAGCTGTGAGATGGGTGCAGATAGGAGAATGGGTGAATATTGGGCTGGAAACCCCAAGGCACACCTCAATGCCTGTCAGTGGCTGCAAGGTGGGGGTGGGGTGGAGGTGGAATGGTGTGAGTATTACGGCCGGCAACTCCAAGTCACACCCCTGATGCCTGTCTGGTCTGGTACATAGGGTGGGCGCGCATGGTTGAAACCCTAATGCCCCAGGCGATGTTAGTTATTTTTGCTCCAAATTTTCAACATGGCTTCTTAGATCCCACCTCATGAACAGTGGCAGTATCATTTCGTTACTCAGTCCCAAAGGTGATTTCACACAGCAAGTGTACCATTTGGTGCCATAGGTGTGAAAACACACTTGGGAAGGATGTGAAAAATTACAGCTGTACAGTTCATGAGGAGGTGTGAAGAAATGCCAGTGTTGAAAATCTGGAGTGAAAATATCAAAAAGTGGCAAAGTTATGAGTGTTATTAGAAAGTGCACGACATTGATAACGAAGTTATTTTTGAATGTTTTCACCAAATTTTCAACATGGCCTTTTGGGATCTCCCTTCATGAACAGTGGCACTGTAATTCCATTACTCTGTCCTGAAAATTAATTTTGCACAGTGACCTACGCTATTCTGTGCTACAGGTGCAAAACACATTTTGGGAAGGGCATAAAAATGACAGATACACTTTTCATAAGGGGCTGTGAACACATGACAATGTTGGAATTTGGGCGAAAATATTAAAACCTGATGAAGTTACGAGCATGTGTAGAAACTGCACAGCAGACACTCATAACACAGTCTTTTTTTTTTTTGATTTTTTCCCCAAGTTTGCAACAAAGGGCTTTCTGGGACCCCACCTCATGAATAGCAGCACTGTCATTTCCATTACAAATGGGTCCTGAAAGGTGATTCCACGATGACCGCAAAATCACCTTTCAGGACTGAGAAACGAAATGACAGTGCCAGTGTTCATGAGGTGGGGTCCCAGAACCCTATGTGAAAAATTTGGGACCAAACTCAAACATTGGCTGAGATATCAACCACGTTGAAAACCCCCATTGACTGCCATTATAGGGCTTACCACCATTTCTTCAGTTCCGGTTGGTCTTTGAAGAGTGCAGGCGTGTTCCCGGTCCAACAAGATCATTACTCTCAACCTCGGAGTAATTATGGGTGAGTGGGTGCGGGGAGGTGGGGTGCACAGAGGAGGTGCTAGTTGGGGGAGGGGCCAGCAGGAATGATGAGGGACCATTTTCTTTCTTTTTCAGGTTAAAAAAAGATGTTGTGGGACTGTTTTCTTTTTATGGGTGAAATATTAACAAAACAGATTTCAGCACACTGGGTGGGCTCCCAGTATGCCAGAATACTGGGGGGATCAATGCTGACCTGGGAATTGGGCACCCTGAGGTTGGCTGAGAACACAGGTTTGTGGGGTGGGGCAGCATCTGACACCGGAGTGGGCATCAGGTTTTGGAAACATCAAATAATTATTTTGGCACACTGTGGTGGGCTCCCAGTGTGCCACATTAATGGGGAGGGTACTTGCTGACAGTGGGAATGAGCACCCTGATGTCATCAGGAACAGAGAAGGGAGGTGTGGGGTGGGCAGAAGCAGCATTGGGAGGGAGCTAACATTTAAATTTGTTGTCCTTCTGTGTGCCTGGTTGGGAGGGAGGAGGGCTGCTGCTGCAATGACAAAACTGTCCCTGATTGCAGTGGCAGATTTCTTTCAAGTGCAGTGCTTGCTGAAATTGCCATCATTGGCAGCTTCAGCATTGGTGGTGGCCATGGGACCGCCCGTCGCGTCCACTGCATTGGCCACAACACTGCCATCAATTTGTTTCTTGTGCGCTGTGTGCACAAGCAAACAAAAACAATGAAGATGGACTTCAATACCTCACATCAAAAGCAATCAAAACTATTGGACAAATAAATCATTTAAACACCCGCTACACCTTTCCCAGTTGACTAAATCAGTTTGTCCTGCTTCTGCTTAGAGGTGTTGTGAAGTTTAATTTCTGATCAAGTTGGTACCGATTTGGGAAATTCACAATTCACAAAGCTTCACAAGTTTCCTGACAGGTGCTTCAACTTCATCATTTCATTTTGTTTCTGACAAGGAAGCAGTATAGTGCAGTGGTTTAAGGCTCTGAGCTGCAAATCTGGAAACCTGGGTTTGAATCCCACAGCTCCCACTTGCATATACTGTGTGATCCTGAGCAAGTCACTTAACTTCCCTGTGCTCCCAGGTTGCACCTGTAAAAGCTTTCAGCTTAGTGTGTCTCATCTGGTTAAACAATTAAAAAAAAAGATCCAAAGTGGCAAAACTCCCCCCCAGCACTGTAATTCCACTACCACTACACTACTAATGGCATGAAGGAATGGTGATGTCTTTGCTCCAATTAAAACCTGATTGGCTGAAATTCAGCCAATGAGATTTTACTGGAAGCAGAGACATTAACATCCATTAATTCTATTACAGAGATGGACACTGAACAGAGCAGACATTCTGCACTGGGTGGCTAGTATTGTTTGTTACAGGTCACATTCAAATGGATTTTGTCTGGGTGCTGATGGGTGGAGAAGGATCATGAGACCAGAGGTTGGGTGAAGGGTCTTATTCTTACATGAAGCAATAGGGTCTCATCAGGTGGTGGGAGGGGGCATTTTGTGGTGTGGGAGTGGTGGAAGGGTACATGCACTATTATACACTATATTATTAGCCAGAAATCAGTCAAGTCAGAGGGAGATGGAGGGAGGAGGGAGCTAGCAGGGGATGGAAGGGTGGAATTACAGCACAGTGGGTACCATCCTATCGACTACCTTACACTGGACATGGTAAGCTTTGGGGCTGAACATATTGGGCAGGCATTTAATTACCATTTGGATGGTCCTCCCTCCCCAGTATTGTCTGTTTCTCTCCTCTGCCCTACACCTGTAATTGTTTCCATATGTGGCATTCACTCCTGATGGTCTTTCAAATGGTAAATTAAATGGTTAAAATGTTTGTTAGGGATTGCACTTTAGACACTTGCAGTGTGAAGGATGGGAATGCTGGCTGCACAGGAGGTCTGTGTTGGTGATGGCTGTGGCCTGGGGTGGAGCTCATACATGTTAATGAGGTCCATGGATGGCTGTCCTCACTGTTGCCTCTGGCTTTCCGCACCAACAGAGAGGCCACAGAGATTTTGAACTGGGTATGGAGTGGGAGAGGTGGGTATGTTACCTATTTGTACTCCTTTAGTATTACAGCTTTGGAGAGGGTTTGTGCTCACTCTTCATTGAGGCCTGTACCCAGTGATGTGAGGTGCAGAAGCTATAGACATCCACAGCTGCACAGTGCTTTTCCTGATCAGATACCATTCAAACTGAATTTGCTTCTCTTTTCTTCTTTGGGTGAAGCTCTACTTTATATTGCTCAGCAGGCTTCCACCAAACTGCATGAGGGCACCTTGACATGGGCAATTGGTGTGGCCATAATACTTCACTTCCTTCCACTCCAGTAAAAACAGGGAGGAACTTTAAAAATATCAGGACTAAGGAAATTTATCAGCTACTTAACAGAGTAGTCAAACTGGGAATCTGAAATACTAGAAATTACTGGGTAATGTGCATGGACAGACCACTAGTGTAAGATCAATCTCTATAATTTTAGTGTGATTATATATGTAATCCCGTAGAGGCACCTGCCAATGTGGTAGAATAGTTGGAGTAGCTGCATTGAATTCTGATCTACTGTCACAGCATTAAAGTCAGAGGTAATGATGGCGTGCCAGATGCTGTTGTTGTTCTTCCTGCCTCTGCTTTTTTTCTTTGGAAGGCATTATTAAAGCACATCTGATGCTTTTACCCTTCTGACTCAGGCAGTAACACCAGAAGGGCAGTTCACATCTATTAATCTGACTAGCAGGGCCCCCTTCCTCCAGAAGGGCCTTTCATCGCAGGTCAGGAGGACCCAACTTCTGTTAGGCACTCAGTCTACCAGAGTTAATCCTTGTGAGCCTCCTCCCTTGAAAGTGCACTTACTAGTTTTCACCCCAGCACACTCCAGTTGAGCATGTCCAGGTGTTTAGTTTTTACACAAGGTTTCTATTGCCTTTCCTATAATGTGGCTACTATGTCATCAGATGGCTTGACTGTATTATCAGTTGGTACAAACATTTAGACCCAATTGTGCCCATCTGGAGAAGCTATTATAAATTCTATGAGGCAAAAATCCACTGTGTCTGTTAATGAGAGAATAAGAAATTGAAAAGGGAGTAAATGCTTCGATGTAAGGTTGTGAACCAAGTCAAGATGGTATTTGAAGCATATGTACTATCCATGTTATGTAGTTTAGGCCAGGGAATAGGCTAATAAAATCTTTGGAGTATCCAGTAGACCTTTTTCAATAATTTCTAGGCTCTTCCGTGTGCTCTATAACTACCTATTAACCAATAAAAAACTGTTCATAACTGAAATACTGCCTGGTACAGAATCAGATTTGGAAGTGCTAGGCACCCTCTGGTTTTAGGAGCTGTAAAACTGTTGTCTGAGATCTTGGGTTTCTCCACGACAGGATGTACCTTGCGATCAGTTTGTTCCAAATGTTTTAATATTTGTGAGGTGACATAACAGGTAATATTTGTGCCAGGTACTGTATAATAATCTTGAAGCAAATTCATACAAATACTATCTATCTGTTGGATAAGTGGGTTTGGGAGATACGACCAAACTTCAGTATCTTAGTTATACTTTGGGTGACATTATCACAATTAATGGTGCAAACAGTAGACAAATCTCATAATTTAAATGATCTATGTCCCACCAAAAGCAGAGCGGTCACTTGGTCATTTTAGTAGGAACATAATTCACTTGGAGCACTTCTGTTTTTGTAGCACTGAGACTGTATCCGTTCTCTGCCCAAAACAAGAAAGCATATGCCATAAGTGTGACAGTCCTCGATCAGGATTTTTGAGGTATATAAGCAGATCGTTGGCATACAGGGCAAATTTCTGTTCTCTGTTCCCCATTTGAATTCCTGTAGTCTACTGGGAATAGGTAGGGTCTGTACCAGGCTTCTAAATACAGGGCAAACAAGAGGAGATGACAGCAGCCCTGTCATGTACCCCATTCAAGTGCAAATGTCTGAAACATGATTGTTTACTTTTACATAAGCCACTGGGTAGTTATATAATGCTTCCAACATTGAGACATAGTGCTGAGGGATGCCCAAGTGATGCAGTGTGTAGAACAAAAGAGGCCGTGTCACCCCATTGATTAATTTTGGCATTCTCGAGATCTAGGGGCAGGGGTAGTTTATTCTTCCCCAGGTGCATTTAACAACATTAATTCTTAACACAGCCTATACTATTAAAAAGCTGCAAACATTCCCCTTTAAAAGATGTAAGCATCATGTAAATATCTGAGCTAGTGAGTCCACAGAAGGCTTTATAATACACTCAGAAGTCAAGAATTGCATTTGTGAGGCATCACTTGATGGCTACATGAGGACGATGTGTTTGCTCCTGCTCTAGCCCTCCCGTTTAATTTTTTACATTTATCTACACTATTTTGCTCTGTGTGTGGCTACGAGGGTTGCTTCAGCTTATCTGAACTGGGCCATCATTTCTTGGTTGTCAGTGCTGGTATTTTGGGATCCAATGGAGGCAGAAATGAAGACTTCACTCCTTGACACCCTCCCACTGATGCCCAAGTAGGACAAATCTACAAAACGGTCCAAGCAGCATGCCTTGGGTGGCTCTAAGGCTCCTTCCTCATCATCAGACCTGACTGAAGAAAATTCATGGCCAATATGGCCTTGCTGCAAACTGCTCTACTCAATCTAACAGATGAGTTTCAAAGGCTATGAGTCTCTATGGACATGGTGACCCAGAGGGTAAGATGCAGAGGCCGCATCTCCTCCCTCGATGATTGGAGAACCCGTTTAGACCCCAAGATTGTGTGCTCTGGCAACAGTTGCGTGCGGATCAAGGATTGACTTGAAGATTTAGAAGGCCATTCCCACGCAACAATCTTGTGATTCTTGGACTACTGGAGGGGTGGAGGGTCCCCAGACCATACAGTCTGTCCAGAAGATGCTTGAAGATTTAGGGCCTTCCTAAATGGACCGGCATGCATTGTGAAGCATGCACACTGGTCATATGTGCCCCTTGCCCTGGCTGGCTCCCCACCCATCCTATCATCTGCTGTTTTTCAATTATTTGGACCGGCAACATGTTCTGCAAAAGTTCATGAATTACAGGAAGTTTTGTGGGATGGGAAGCAGGTTTGTATTGCCCAGGATTTGCCACACTCTGTGAGGCAGCACTATGCAACATTTCATCGAATTGTCTCCAACTACTAGCTGCTGGCATTCGTTTTGGTCCAGTATCCTGCTCAGCTACAAGTATTTCACGATGACACTTGGCTGAGTTATGATTCCTAGGATGCAGCCACAGTGGATCTCACCAAGTGTTTGCCAGACCTCTTTAAGTGAGTATCTCATAGCTGTGGTTTGTCTTTTCAGATCAATTGGGATCTTTGTTGATTTGAGTGCCTGAGCTGCTATCATCATGGTGCCATTTTGTGTCCTTTTTGAATGCTGGGGCTTGCCCTTTCACAGATTTGCCATTTATCATTTGGAACACTATGTCCTAGGAAGTTTTAAGTTATGCATGCTTAGGGAAGAGTTTCTGGAAAATTCTTTTGAGGATTGGGACTGTCTAGGCTCAGTACTGCCTTCAGTGGACATTGGTGACCTGTTTGGGGATGGAGCTGAACTGCTTTGATTATGCCACTGTTGTTTTGGATATTTACGTCCATGACTGTTTTAGGAACCTGTTTTCCAGATCTCCCCTCCTAGATATGATGGCATTATGTTCCTGCAGCTCCAGTGTTGGATACTCTCCCCACAGACCATCTTGCTTCATTGGACTTTCTTTTAATGGTGTTTCCTCGTGGACTCCTTGGTTTCTGCACCTTCAGGATCAGTCTGATGTGGTGCAGCCTAGACACACTGTTGGCTGGGAGATTCCATGTTATTTGTTCACTGAGTCCGGGGCCCTTCAGAGCTCTTTAATTTAAATTGTCCATGAGACTGGTGTACAGACTTCTTGTTGGAGCACTGTTTCTTTGCTGGTTCAAATAACTTAGCTTTATATTGTACTTTTATTGCATTTTGAATCTGTTTTCATGTTTAGCCACTAATATGTTGTTCTGCTGTATTGGAGTTTTGGGATGATGTTGAGGAGGTGGAGGTGGGTAGTAGAAGGGCTAGCTCTCAGACATCATGGGCATGATATGTTCTTGGGTTGGTAGCAGGTGGGTGTGGGGGACAGGTTTTGGTAGGCTTTTCTTGCATTTGTGGTGCTTTGTGGAGTTGGGGTGGGGTACTGTCTTTGTTTTGGACTTAAGGAGAAGACTCCTGTATATTTATGATTTGGAGATGTCTGATGTATTTATTATACATTACATCAATTTCTGTAGATATGTCAAGAAGAGATCAGTCATTTCTTCTGTTTCAGAACATATCTAGAGTCTGAGGCTCTGACACAAGGTAGTAAAGTGTCAAGCAATCCTCCAATTATGTGCAAATGAGTTACTTGTAATACAGCCCTCCCATTCCTTGATGTCACTGCAGCAACAGTGCAGACAAAAACATAAGGGTATCAATGCTGTCTATCCTGATTTTAGTTTAAGTTTGCAATGGCTTAAGACAGTTCTGTCATACACCTCACACAGGAGTAGTACTTGTAGACTTAATACTGAATATGTAGAGCAAATAATTCATCTAATAGTATTTCATTCACGGAAACAAACTCTGTTTCTTTGTACTGCTCTTTTCTCTGAGAGAGAGTTGTAACATGCTGTGGAGAGCAGTAGACTGAATTAGTCAATCAGTCAGTCAATCTGTATTGAACCAGGTGAACACCCTTGAGAAGACTCATTTACAAGGTGGGCCTAAGCAGTTTCTCAAAGGATCACACAAGATTGAATCCCTCCTTTGCACAATGATACACACCCACTTTCAGCAGCCTGAAAATGGACAGCTAGATCACTTACTTTATAAAGTGTATTGTTTACATTTCAAATGCTCCTTATATCTGATTTCTAACTGGAAATACCAAGACACAGAATGCATATGACATGGGAGGAAAGAACTAAGCAAATACAGAGCATTACAAACACTGACACTGATTAGTTTCTTTACCAACAGCAGCTGAACCTAGTGTAGCATTTGATTTGTGAGGGACATCCTACTTCAAATGCTGGCAGTACAAAGTGGGGAGGGGCTGCCACAACTTGTCCTCAGTACCTTTAAGGTGAAGTGCTGTAGCTCTCACATCACTGCTAATGATTTATAATGGAATGGGGGCACTTTTAAAGTCTTGGACCTGAGGGACCATCACAGTTTCCAATGAGGTTAGGGGAACTTGTTAAGGGTTAGAGAATAAGGGACTCTAGTAGGATTTGAACCAGAATCTCCCAGTTCTTGTTCCTGCTTTAACCACTAGATTACCCTTCTTCCTATGCTGCAGCTGATGCTGTCCTGGTAACCTATTCCTTGTTATAGCTTAACTCTTTATTGCCTTACAGCAGCCATCCAATCACTGACTGCCTAGTTACACAGGGAAAGGGGCATATTTGCAAGAGTGTTTCTCACTGTTGGTGTCAATCAAAACAGAGAATGCTAACACACACAGAGCATAATACAACAGATGTATGATACCACTTAAAACTCTTGTTGCACCCAGAGTAATTTATTAGGTAAACAGTTTTTGCTAACAGAAACAGTAACACAACACAACACAACACATACAGGCACTTCTTTATATGAATACTGTGTATACCTCAAATCAGTGCTACATCACACTCATATGGTCCTAGTCCCTATTAGACCTGCATTTCAGGATATGCACAATACTAAAAGGATTCCTCCATTATTCAAGTGGGGAACCAAACAATGTGGGTTTGGTTTACTGGTGGAACTGCATTTAGTGCAGCGTGATTATCTGTTGCTCTGATGACATCATCCTCCAGCAACACTGATGGTAAAATGGAGGACAAACACATTGATAACTTCTGAGGGCTGTATATTTTATTTATAATCTAGATTTAGATGGCAATAGGACTGCTAGCAACTGGAGGAGGCACACAACAGTTACACATAAGGAGTTGGGGAAAATATTGATGTGAAACTATGGGAGACTTTCCCTTTAATTTGGGAGGGCTGGGGCTAGGGTGGGGGAATGGGTGGTGAGGCGGGGAGGGAGGAGGTCCTTTATCTGGAGTCTATTTATTCCACTAGTAGGGCTCTTGGCCCTTACCTTGGGATTTGTTTCCCTTTACTATAGTGTCCAACAGCGTTTAGGGACTGATGGCTCATAACTTTAAATGCTGTTCATGGAACATTAAGGGGCTCAGTCTCCTAAAAGGTCCAAATACTGCTGCATCTTCCAGGTTGCAAGTTAATGTGGATTTTCTTCAGGATACTCATCTTCTCCCGACCCAGGTATTGTCTTTATAATGTTCCTGGGCCAGGCAGGTTCTTGGTTCAGGGCTGGACTATCACAAGAGAAGTGTGGCCATTTTGGTGTCACATGCTGTCCCATGTCATCTTTTCAGGAGATAAGAGATCCCAAAGGTCGATATATTTTGGTGCAGACCCTGTTGGGACATCTAGAATTAGTTCTCAGTTTGATCTGTGGGCGTACCATGGAAGATCCCTCCTTTTTGAGTTCTGTGTGATAATGGAAAAGCCTAAAGGTGATCGCCATTATCAAAGTAAAGAGTGCCAAAAATGTTTTGGCACTCTGACACCCTGGCACACAGCAAAACAGTGCCACAGATTTACTTTTTAAAAAATAAAAAATTTGGGCCGGGCAACAAAAACACACCAGTGCCTGGACCAAACCCCTTACCCCGCCGACCAGTGCCAGCAACCCACCCACCATGCCACAGGGTCAGATCAGCAACCCACCATGGCACAACCCCTCACATCCCCTTGCTGTGCATGCTCACTTACCCCTCATGCGTGTACATATACTGACATCCAGTCACTATATTTGCTGACCCCCATCCGCCACCCTACCCTACTATAGCCCTCAAGGGATGCACTGGGAGTGGGTTGCTGTTATTGTCAGTGCCCTTTCCACAGTGCCCTAATCACAGGATACCTTCTTTTCTCAGCTGGTTTCCATATTGTCCCCATGGGCCTCCTCCCCAAGATCATAGCAGGAGATTGGAATTCTGTGTTGGACAATGACTTGGACTGATCCACAAGACATGGCTGTGCTCTCTCTCCTCGAGTCAGTTAGCCCTTGAGCCCTCACGGACTCACTTGGATTGGTTGATTTTGCACCCGACCACCAAGGACTATTCATTCCATCCCTCATAACTCTTTTCCCATCTTGAATTTTCTTCTTAAGTATTGAAGCCTTGCCAGGTGTTGTTCTATGTTTTATGGAGCTAAGGTGTTTTCCGACCACCATCCAGCAGAATTGTAAGTTAATCTTGCTCCCTCTCAGGATAGCGACAAGACTTGGTGCTTTAACAATCAATTGCTAAGTTGTACGGAGGTAATGGACCAGCTTCACTGTTTTATCCCTCTATTTTTTACCCTCAACATGCCCACAATGCCAATGTTGGATGTGCTATGGGGTGCATTTAAATGTGCCTTAAAGGAGGAAATTATTAGGTTGGCCACCAAGAAGAAAATGGATCTCTAATCATATCTTCCTCTTGCAGCAGATCAGGGTGGCCAAGCAGAAGTTCTCTGCATCCTCGCTACAGGCTGACTGGGAGAACCTGGAGGTCCTTAGAACATGGTACAACATGCTTCTAGGGAAAAGGCTGAACATGTTCTCCTTAGGACTAAGGCCCGATATTTTGATCAAGGAGAAAAGGCTGAGACACTCTTGACTTTGCATTTACACGACTGTCAGATAGGACTGTCCCATCCATTTGCTCAGCCTCTGGTACCCTTATTACTTCACCTAGGGATATTGTATTTCAAGTTCTAGGTCTTTTACAGTTCCCTGTATGCTGCCCTGAGGTCATTTCAGACCCTTCCCAGTATGAGGGCTTTTCCATGACCTGGAGCTACCATTATTAAAGAAGCCCAGGTACAGGTCTTCAAGGCCCCACTGACTCTAACAGAAGTGTATACTGCCATAGGGTCTCTTGCCCCTGATAAGTCTACTGGCCTGGATGGCTTTTCTTCAAACTTTTGCAAGAAGTTCAAGGAGAGTCTCACCCCATATTTACTGGATATGTTTCACTATGTTTTTGCTCATGGCCTCTGATCCTCCCTTACTGCTGTTATTATCGTGGTTCTTCCTAAATCAGGCAGAGGTCCTTTCCAGGTTACTAATTATAGACTTATCTCATTAATTAATGTTGATTTTAAAATTTTGGCCAAAATTTTGGCTGCCAGTCTGAGTTTGGTCTGGTACTGCCTCCTTAGTAGGGAGCAGGTGGGGTTCATCTCCTGGAGGCTATTGGCTGACCACCTTAGGAAACTTCGATATTTTATTTCACATCCAGAGATTCCACTGCCCTTCAGTTCTGGCCTCCTGGATACAGAAAAAGCACACTAAACCCCATTGAGCAGGTTTCCTCCTACAAGTATCTGGGCATTACCTTTGTTTCGACACTCTCCTTCCATTCCCATATCAATGGTCTTTCTGCTGCCACCAATGTCAAGATTGGACTGTTATACCCACCATAGGGACTGCCTACCACAAAGGGCCCTTAGATTGGCAATCACCTCCTTTATCCTGTTGCTAATCAACTATGGATTGCCCATCTATGCTGCAGCCAAAAACACTGCACTTGCAAGAATCCAGCCTCTATAAACAAGGCCTGCAAGCTAATGCTGGGAGACCCTAGGTGCACCATATTTGCCTTCTGTACTCCACCACTAACTTTCTCAACCTTGAAGAAAGACTCCACTTCCAAACCTGCCTTCTTGTAAAAGACCCCTGGGGCTCTCCCCTGGGGTCGCCACCTCCCTGCAGTGTGCCTCCCTCAGTCTCCACCTGCAGCACTGTCAAAACCTCCCTTATTGTCCCCAGGGTAAGGACCTCTATGGCCCGGAGATCCTTTGCTATCAGGCTCCCTCCTGGCTCAATTTTCTCCCAGCCAACATAGCTGACTCCATTAAGCTTGGTCCTTTCAAGGTCTCCCTCAGAAGTCATCTGACAAGCACTCGCTGCTGCAACTGCACATAATCCCCCACCTGCCCCTTACCTCACCCCTAGGTTGGGTTTGCCTTGTCTACTTTTTGCTGTATATGCCTGGGGTCTCAGGCAACATCTGCTGATTAATGTAATAAAATCTCTCTGGTTGCTACCTGATGTGGTACTCGTGTACCTATATTATGACTACTGTGATCTACCTGTTACAAGCTTGCACCACCAGTGAATTCCTGTAACACTGGTTGCTTTTTAATCTAAGTATTATGCACTGTACTGTTTTTTGCTGTGATGTATTGCTCTCTTGATGGGGTGCCTTTATAAATGAGTCTTTGGCGCAAAGTTCTGTAAAACTGATGATCTAATAAATAAATAAATAAAATTTGATAGATTCTCCTGGGACTACCTTTTGGGTCTGCTCCTAGATTTGGTCCCCTCCATGAGTTTCATCGTTGTCTTGAGGTGTTATATACCCACCATGACATGTATACTATGTATGAGGTGTTCTATTACCCCTTCCCACACAGCAGGGTACATGCTAAGGCTGTCCTTTTCCCTATCTATTTAATATATCCCTCCAGATTCAAGGTATACCTGTGGGCTCCTCGTGTTACAAGCTGTCCGTGTATGCTGATGATATTCTTCTCCCGTCACTTCCCTGCTATTTCCTGCCAGCTGTTTTAGATATTGTCTACCAATTTGGTGACATTTCCAATTATAAACTAAAGAAGTCTAATACAGAGGCCATGCCCTCAATATCCATGCCACCCAGGCGAGTGTTGAACAATTGGTACTTCTTTGGGTTAATGATAAGCTTCAGTACTTGAGGATATGCCTTAGTATAGATTTGATTAAATTGAGGCAACACAACATAGACAGAGTTGTAGCACAAATCCAGGCTGACCTAGACCATTGATCCCTGCTACCCCTGTCTCCATGGGGGCCTGCTTAACATCCTTAAAATGAACGACTCACAGGCTTTTATACCCTTTAATTATGCTTAACCCAGTGATGCCTAAACTTGGTTCAGTCACATTAACAGACTCTTTTCCAAATTCCTCTGGAAGGTAAACCTTCTCAGAGGGCCTTGACAAACTGATGCAGTCCAGAGAGGATGGTGGCCTTAAGGCTCCTAATGTCTATTTATATTACCTGGCCATACATTTCCTGGGGGTATTTGAACCCTCTTGAGCAGACTTTTGCTTACATCCTCAGTGGCTGGACATGGAGCAGTCTCTGTGCTCACAGCAGGGTCTTACCCTTTGGGCACTACTTTATACCTCCCCAAAAGATGCCCCATTGATAACTCCTTTCAAGATCATAAGCAACTATTTCTCCTGCTAGACCTGGACCATTCTCAAGATATTTCAACCCCTCTTGGAAATCCAAATCTGAGAATTTCTGGGAAGATTTTGATCCTAAAAGCTGACCTTTTCTGGATTCCCTCTTGGTTGAACATCTAGTGCAGGAGGATAAACTCCTCACTTTCCTAGAAGATCGATAAATGTGCCTGGTCCTCATCTCTGGCATTTAAATTCTTTCAAGTTAGGCATGTGCTTCTCTACCACTTTGGTGCGGCCTATGGTCCAGGACCTTAATGGAGATAAGTTATTTCAGATAGCCTCGACCGCTCCCCCTTGCCATACCATAGCCTTCTACCATGCTCAGTTCAGGGAAGCTCTGGGTGGAGAGAGCCCGATTTCTTTTATATTTGGGATCAGTCTCTTCCTTCATCATAGGGTGCTCAAGACTAGACTCGCATATGAAAGGCCATTTACAAATATATTAAGTGGGACTGTTATAAGTACATGCAATTCCAAATACTGCATAATATGTTTTACACTCCTGTTAAACTACATTGGATGGGTAAACTAGCCTTAGAGCTTTGTACCAAGTGTCATAAGGATGCTGGTACATTGTTCCATGTTTTTGGTCAAGTAGAAGGATGGCCCTTGGACTGAAATCAGGCAATGCTTGGATCCTCTATTAGAGCTGGAGCAAGCGTTTACTCCAGAGATTTGCATTTTGGGTAAGTACCATCAAGGGTCTTAGTGGTAATGAGAAACTGCATATAGCACTCATAGCAGCCAGCGTGAAGAAAGTTATTCTAGGGCACTGGTATGACCAGACCATCCCCAGCTGTAGAGTGGTACCAGGAGGTACTCTTTGCCCCACAGCCTAAACGTCATAGCACATCTCTCTTGCAACAGGGAGAAATATTGCCATGTATAGGAACCCTTTTCACACTGCTGACTCTTAATGCTGATTTACATTAGATCATATGAACCCAAACTTCCACTGAGGATGACCAGAACTGGCCTGTTGGCTCTTCCTGCTGGTCATGCTCTTTATCTTGGGATTGGACTTGTCACTTACCAAAGAGGACATAATAGTTTGCTCTTTTTAGACCCTGAAACACTTCCATGGTTCTTCCAGAGGTTGGTTAGTCTTCAGAAGGAAGGGAGGGTATGGGAGGAAGGAGGGAGGATAGGGGTTTATAGAGTGGGGGCAGGCAGGAGCCTTGTCTTTATGTTACGAGACAGGTGTTGCCTAAATTAGCCTATTAAAGTTGTTTAGGTCTAGAGAGTTTTGATGTTGCACCCACTTGACCTTGTTATGACACTGGATGTACTTCATTACCAACATTATTCATGTATTTGTGAGTTCCTGTCTGATTTAACTTTAATAAAGTTTATTAAATTTGAAAAAAAGAATTTGTGTTTGTGTCATAATTTTCATTTTGCTTTCAGATATTGCCTTTATTGTTTTCTAATGCAGCTAGTTTTAAGTAAGAGTGACAGAGGTGTCTCCTGGGGTCATTTTGAGCTAATTTGCAGCACTGAATGACTAATATTCATTGCTGGCCTTAAGGATAAGTAATCTAGGCAGTTACCTAGGGCACCCAGCAATAGAGGGCACTGAAAATTCATTGCCATTAAAATAAAATGAGGGATGATTTGAAATTCTTCTTTTGAGGGGGCAGCATCTCTTAGTTCACCTCAGAATGCAGCATACTCTAAGGCTGCCATGGTCTTTGCAGTGCTGTTTAACCACGAAAGCCTCCCTTGTACTGCCTTAAGAACAAGTGAACTAGGTGGTCGTGCTGGGTACGCAGCAATAGGGGCATGGAAAATGCATTGTCACTAAAAATTTAAAAAAGAGATGATTTAAACATTGTTTTAGGAGGGCACTATTTTTTAAAGTTAGTTTAGCAGTAACATACTCTAAGGCCAGTCCTGCTGATACTGTTGATTTTATGTTGAAATTAACCAGCCTTAGCCCCATATATTTTATGCTCCAATTGTTTTGTTTTTTTGCCTCAGAAACATTATCCGAGCTATTTGTTGCCAACATTACTTTTTAACAATAATCATACCATTGCAAACATTGGACTCTATGCACTAATGGGTAGGTTACCTACTTGCGTAGTTGATGCACATAGGCAACACTCAGCAGTAATGCCACATAGTGAGGATTCAGCAGACCTCTGATGGCATTCAAAGCAGAAGTGTGAGCCTCAGCGCACACACACGCTTCCCTGGCTGATCCACAGGTATGTGCCATGAGTGGTACAGAGGCATGCCCATACTCTGCACCATTCACTGAGGCATGGCGTCAGTTTTGAGGGTGCACATAATATGGCATGGGGACTATGCCATACCTTGTATGCACCTCACCCCAAAGACACCTGCCAGCTGCAATGGGATGGAATAAACTCCACCCTCCTTTCCCAGCCCACTGGGCCAGCAGGAGGGTTGGGGCAGCTATTTGGGCACTTGCCATAGTGTACAAAAAGTTTCCCACACCTTATCAGGATCCCTGCTTGTGCACAGCAGTGGATCCACTTCAGAAACCAGGACAAGTATTCTAATGAATGCCCACCTTTGCCCCTCGACCTACCTCTATGCAGCCATGTACTGGGGCAGGCCGGTGTAGTGAATGCTACCCATTGCAAGCCTGACTACAAGTGTGAAGCTACATGGGCTAATTGTGTGGTCTCACTCATACCTGGCCTCCATTGGTGCATAGGAGCCCATTGTCTCTTAATGATGCTTATTCCACTAATAATGACACATTAAAGAATATATAACAGTTAAACTTTATGAAGATATAACAATTAGTGGGATTTTCAGACTGTCTTCAGTTTCTCTTCATTTTATCATGGAGAGACAGTATGTAAAATTGTAGCTTTGACTCAGATCATATTGTAATATATTGCTGGGTACAGGATGATGACTATGACACAATAAAGACAATTTCTTTTAGGGTTTAAAACACATAACAATTGTTCTTTATCACTAAGTCTTCATGTTCAGTATATAGGTTTATCTACTACAATTAGGTCACAGTCTCTGATTTTTCAGTTTTAATCACTGTCAGGAGGCTCTGCCTATGAGTCACTTTCATCATCATGGTTGCCATGTTCAAGTGTATTCTCAAGATGTCTATCAATTGTGTAGTAAAATATTACCATCTGTCCACAAAGGTTCTATCTTTCCATCCTTGGCAATTCCAGCCATGGTCATCTGTAGCATCAAGAATACCAGGATCTGTGACATTGGCCATCTTTCAAATGCCAGCCTGATACTTTACTTTCATGACGTATTGTTAGAGGCATTTTGCAGAGTGGAAGAGTTCCCTAACCACATTATGTGAGGGTTGACTGTCGTTAGTCAACCACTTCTCCTTTATGACGCAGAATCTCTGCTCATTAAGTCTGCTGAAGTGAGGCCTGTATACATAGTGCTTGTGAACTCTTTAAGAACAAAAACAACTGCTTAGGTACAACCCAATAATCTCCAAAGCTTGCTACATCTGGCCTGAACTTGATCATGTTCTGAAGTGTTTTGATTGGCTTCACTTTTCCTTTCCCTTTGAAATCACTGGTGCTACCACACCGTGTCAAGGTGTGAAGGATCATCAGTGCAGTATACTGCTGCTGTGTGCACCCATGAGCAAGGTCACATGTTAATTAACCTCTTCTTGTTGTCTATAACTGTATCAAAGAGGATTGTGACATCTTTCAGGCTGAGAGCAAAGATAACTCAATGAAGAATATGTCACTGTCAGAGCTCGTTATTTTGATATACTCACAGCCCTTGTCCCTCCCATACATGCAGTAGAAGATCACTCGTGAATCTGTTTCTTCCGTGTGGAATTTAGAGCTCTGATTTCTGTCTTTTGTGGCCTTGCCATCTTCAGAGGTCAAGAGGTATGCTGTTCATTCACAAATAAGCATCCCCATCTGTCTCTGAGCTTGCTGCAAAGGAATTGATGGTCCTCACATCACATATAACCTATATGAACTGCTTCTCTTTTTCATCATTCATGAGCAACAGCTTCCAGTCTGGTTTCTTTGTAATTCCACCTTCTATGAGGAGTTTTAGCATACCATGTCCTCTGTCTTCAATCAATCAATCAATCAATCAATCAATCAAATCTTTATTTATCCAGGTGATCACCATTGAGCAAGCTCATTTACAAGAAGGACCTGGTAGCACTGATGCATAAGATATACAATGTATGAACAGTTGCAATCATAACAATAACAGTCACAATCATAACACTGCAGTGATGTTATACAAAACTGATGTACAATAGTAAAACATATACATAAATGAGGAATAGTTTGAAACAATGGTTCAATTCCTTCATGGAGTAAATATGTCTAGTACCAAAGCTGGAAGTACTAAGGATAACAGTTAATAAGTAATTTTAAGCTTCATACATTGCCATAAGAAACAGTAAATTAAGAGAGAAGAATGACAGAAACCCGTGGAAGGAAGGGTATGGAGGTTGAGGCAAGCTTTGTACAATGCAATGTGATAGGAGATAGCCAAAGGAAGGATAAGGCCACAGGAAGGATACATGACAGGTGGGAAAGAACACAATTGGTAGTTAGAGAACATGAGGAGAAGTCACAAAGTCAGGAATTAGAAGGGACCATGCTATTGTCATCAGCCATAATGCGGGGAGTTTTAAAGTCGGGGATGCAGTTACAAATTTCCTTGACTGAATGGACATATAGGATCTTGAGGAAGGATAGGCTGACCAGAGAGCCAAGCTTCAGTGATTTTGTATTCTGTTCCACAGAGACGGCAGTGCAAAGCTTATAGCCATTCTCCCAAACTGTGTTTTAGCTTTAGTACCTTTAAATAAATGAAGGAGTAGCTTCTCAGTGCATAGTTCCCAGTTCACATGATGGAAGACAGTCGGAGATATGCAGGGAAGTTTCTTGATGATAGCTCTGAATGTCCAGAGTATAGCATTTCTGTTTCTCCTGAACTGGAGGGAAGGCCACCCACTGCTGTGTAAAGGGCACAATAATGAGTGGCAGGAGGAAGTCCAGTAATGAATCTCAGAGCCCTGTGATACAACATATCCAGTTTAGCAAGATGCATGGCAGGCAGTGACTATAAAGGAAGTCAGCATAGTCAACCAATGAGAGAAATGTGGTTTGTACCAGCTGCGCTTGGTATCGCTGGTGAGGTAGCTATTAATCCTGAAAAGAGACCAAGCCTCTGCCTTAATTTCTTTAGAAGATCTTCAATGTGGTCCATAAAGGAGAGTCTGTAGTCTAGCCACACTCCCAGAAACTTGAATTTGCTGACAAATTCTAGAGTTTCTCCAGGATAGTGGTGATCTGAGGGATGGAGCCAGCACTGGCTGAGTTTGCAGCATGGAGAAGTGGAGAAAATAGCATTGCTATCAGGTTTTTTTGCATTTAATAGGAGCTTTTGTTTAGAAGTTGGTTCTGAAGTAGATTGAAGTCAGATTGTAGATTTCCACAGGCAGCTTCAGGTGAAGGACGACTTAGATAGAGGACTGTGTCATCTGCAAACAGGTGAATATTGGCCTTAGTTATATTATTGTCAATGTTGTTTATGTAGATTACAAACAGTAGTGGACCAAGAATCGATCCCTGGGGACCCTCTTGCAGAGGTTTAAGGGAGAAAGTTCACCTTCTGCCTTGACTTGCTTCCACGGTCAGAAAGATAATTAGCAAACCACTGTAGGGATAGTGAGTCCAGACCTATTGCCTTCAGGGAGAAGAGGAGCAGGCCATGATCGACAGTGTCAAAGGCCTTGCTCAAGTCTAGGAACACTGCACAGACTAGTTTTCTATTTTCCAGGTTTCACTGCCAGTCATTGGTCACTTTAGTTAGGGCCGTAATAGCGCTATGCTGTGCTGTAAAGCCAGATTGCATAGGGTTTAGCAGATTCAGAGTTTCTACATATGTTTTCAGCTGCTTGTTTACAATTTTTCCAATAGTTTAGACAGTATAGGTAGTAATGAAATCCGTCTGTAATTATTTTAGATCACAGGGGTCCCCTGATTTGAACAGTGGGATGACATGAGCTGTTTTCCATAAAGGTGGGAGGATTCCATAGGACAGTAAGAAACTGAACAGGTGGGTAATTGGTACAGCTAAAGCATGGTAGACAACCTTTAGAAAGTAAGGGTCAAAAGAGTCTGCACTCTGCGCTTTTCTTGGTATACAACTTTAATAGGAGTTCTTCGACTCTTTCAACAAAGTATGCTGGAGGGAAAGATTGAGTTAGGTAGAAGGGTTCAGAGTTTTGTGCATCCAGTTGGGAGCATAAAGCACATGCAGGAAGTTGTCACCAGGTATCTGCGGTGGAAAGTGGTTGTTAAATGCATCCAGGATTTCCATTTTGTCACAGATGGTGACACTGCCAGTGGTAATCTTTGCAGGCAGGAATTTCCGGTATGATCAGACATATCCTTAATGGACTTCCAAAATTTGGAGAAGCTCTTGGCAGCAGAATCCAGTTCCGAATGATAGAAGGATGCCTTAGCATCTCTCATTATCTTGTGCATGCATTCCTTGCTTTCTTGAAATTGCACCAGTCCACCGGTGTCTGAGTAGTTCGTGCTTTTTTCCAAAGCTTATCCCTAATCAGCAGAGCAGATTTAAGCTCTGAGGTGAACCAATGACAGGTTCTGCCCATACCTAATCTCTTTACAAGAGGGGCATACTTATTTAATCCGCCCAGTCACAATTTCAGAAAACCTTAAGTCAGATGGACCGAAAGTTAGCTAGGTAAAATCCTGCCAATGCAGTGAATATTTTATTTCATCAGGGTAGGCAGGCAGACCAAAGTTACATCTGGACCTCTTAGTGGAGAACGTTGATGATGATAGTGGATTCTTAATCGACCTTACGTCAGCAATAATGCTGTGGTCACTAACATCATAGAAGAAACCTGCATGGGAGAATAGGTGTGGTTTATTTACTAAAATGACATCAAGCAGCATACTATTAGCAGGGTTCTTTTTATTAGGATGTGTTGGCTCACCAATAAGTTGCATCAGCCCATGGGCATCACAGAACTCCTTAATTGGTACAGCAGCCTTGGACATCCAATGGAGGTTTAGATCCCCAAGAATAACTGTTTCAAAGGAAGCCATGCCCCATAACATTAGCTAGATGGGTGAGGATTTGAGAGCCAGCCATGTCCATATAGTGTATTATGGAATATTGTTCCACTTCAATTTCCATCTGTACTGAAATGCTGTTCTTTCCACTGATCTTACAGAATCAGCTTTGTACAGTAAATGTCTACTGAAGACAACATCAGAATTCTTTGACATCATGTCAAAGACCTTGTGACTAATCTGTCTAATGATGCAAGGTACCTCTTTCTTTATGTAATAGATGGAATCACTTCCATCCTCAATAATAAGTGTCATTGCTTCTGGTAGTGCAACTTCTTCAACCTATTTGGTAAGATGATAGATGTCTTTGCATTTGTCTATGTTAATAAGGAAGCCATCAGCTGTCCAAATGCTATATGGTGCAGGAGTCAGCAGAACTGCCATTAGCTCTTTCTGATACAGTTTCAGGCCTTGACTTTGAAAATTGACAAGTAGCTGGAATGCAGCATTTTTGTATAGTGTATTACGGAACATTGTTCCACCTCGATTTCCATCTGTACTGAAATGCTGTTCTGCCACAGTTGAAAAGTCATGGAATGCTGTTCAACCCTTCTGTGATAGAACAGCATTCCAGTAAGATTTGGAAAGTGTATATATATATATATATATATATATATATATATATATATATACTGTATACATGAATGCAGGACCAACCAAATATCTAAAACTACTTACTAAATAACAGTCGCCTCAGACCCTGCAAACTCGCTATGCAAAAATATCACCACCATTGTTTTCCCTTGAAAATCCTTCCACACCTGTTAAACAACCAATGGGAGTGTACACTGCTAATGTAAGGATGTCTAGTCTAGCAACCACACAACTCATGGTAGGCACCAGCCCCAACTCCCAAATAAGACTGGGCACCTAATAATTTCTGTTTTATATCTAAAAATGTAATCATTGCTCAAAGTTTATTAAATTATTTAGAGGAGCACCATACACTATAAAACTGAATGGGCAACCTAAGCCCAACCAGTGTGTTCTGCCACTTTGCTTGTGAGGTCACAGGAATCAGAACCCCTATGTAGCAGAACACACTGGTTTAGCATGGCTGGCCATCCAGTATTCTCTGTATTTTCTGTATTCTAGCACTTTGTTCTTTGCTGTTTTGATTTTACTATTTTGTTCATGTAAGCCAGTGTTTTCAGCTTCAGTTGTTATGCAGGCTCAAAGAACTTGTCTTTCTTTTCAAGCCATTCTTTGATGAACTCCTTTGGTTCCTTCCAAATAACCTCTGCCTTTAGAACATCAGTTCGAAAATCAAAATGAGTTGGAGCACCTGATGAAATGCTGTATATTTGGTTTGTGTCTTCCACAGTGTTCAGATTGATGAAGTTCTTGACTGCACCTTTGTGGTCTTGACACAGATTCCTCACTCTTTTGTATTTCTGCAGGATGTACATCACAGTGTCTACTGCAATCATTTGATTTTGCAAACATATCTGCCATGTTGAGAGTTGCATCAACATACTGTGATCACCCATGTCTGTTCTCACCCATCTCTTGCAAGAGTCATAATTGCTCAAAAGTCCAGACAGACCTGTCCCACTTCCACAAGCCTCACCAAAGGATTTAGCATGCTTCATGAAAGTCTCTTCTATGATCTTATTCACAGCACTGCAATTACCAGGGATGAATGACCTGGCTACACTGATTTCCCTCTCCTTAACAACTCAGTTGCTTCAGGAATGGTCTTCTCAACATCTTCCATGAAGATGGAGAAGAAGGTGAAGTAACAGTTACAGTTCTGGTTACCAAAACTGAAGAACTGGTCAGGCATCAAGTAGAGGCAATGTGTGTACAGAAGGAAGTTGTTGGCCTTCACTGCTTGTATGAGTGCCAGTACAAGCCATACATGATCCATGTATGAAATCCACAGCTAGGCAGTTTTGGAAGATAGCCCTTGCAGTTTGCATATATCATCTCGGTAGTATGAACAGGGATTCATGTAGGATGTTATTGCCTCATTCTGCAGAACCACATCCAAAGCTTCCTTGGTGGGTAACTAGAAAATCCTTCAGCTTCTTTGCAGATTTGTCATACAATGCAACTAGTGCAACGTGGCCCCAAGAGATCCCCATCACTCTCAATTACAACAAACAGCATCAGAAACTATAAAGGGTAATATTTGAAATATATGTATGCTGTTTGCCTCTTTTAAAAAGGAATTTTATTAGCGTTTGAATGGTATATGTCATATTTAATACATTTATTTATTTTATTTTATTTAAAAGTTTGGTAACCAGGAAAGGCACACAGAGCTGAGGCTCATTTCCAGGTGTGACCTAGGAAGGGAAATGGGGATAAAACATAATGGCAGTTACAAACAAATGAAGTGCAAATAACAAGAGTTTAAAGTGCAGTACAGTGGTTAACAAATAGTGGTAGGCATATGTTGAGGTATATGGCAACACTACTGTACATACTGTAGATGTCATTAAATATTTTACAAAGGTATGCGGTGAGGGACCAGGCAGGTTTACATTCGAATGAGGTGAGTCATCAGATGAGAGAAAGAAGGTGAGGAGAGTGTGAGAGCACATTGAGGGTAAGGTTAGCAGAGAGGTGGACATGGTGGAGGAGGGTGAGCTAGGGGAGGGTTAGTAGAGGTATGGAGAGGAACAAGTATGTGGGCAGGTTGGCTTTAGCAACCACTTTAGGGATAGTAGAGATGGGGCTTGGCAAAAAGGGGGAGCTGGTTTCAAAGAGAGGGAGCTGGTAAGAGAAAGCAGCCTAATAAACACTGGAGCCAGGGCATGATTTTGAATGCTTGTGAATGCCGCAAGCCCCAGGTGCACACAGCTTCATGCATTCACCCACCGCAATCAGGATTTTCTATCCTGTGCAGCAGTGGCCACAAGTTAGACCAACTTTGTGACCTTGCTTGTGTCAATCCTGAGGAATATTTTTATGGATCTTGTGCCATATATGTGGGAGCAGCTGTAAATAATGAAAATTGTCACAACTGCACCTGAGATTGTAAAATCAGGTGCAGTTATGTGAATGGATTTCCACACCATGAGAACCTAAGAGAGGGAGGGCTTTTAATTTATTTTGCAGAAAAATATACCCCAGTACATTTAGCCCTGAGTATAGATTCTAATTGCTGTGAATATGTGGCCTTAGAATTGGATCTTTATTCAGGTAGGCCTTTGTTGCTTTTTTGAAGGATATAGACCACTTCATTTTTTTACATACTTTATCCTCTATTTGTGGTGCTATATTCCTAATAGTACATCTCATGAAATCCTAATAATAGGATATTTCAATGCTAATTGTTTGTGTCCTAGTAGATCTAAAAGTATAAACTCTATTGCACTAGAATTGGGGTTATCTCAATTGATTGACGAACCTACTAAATAAATGTAGTTAACCCTCTTGAGTCCTCTTTATTGGACTTAATTTTAACTAATAGCTCACTTTCTTATGTTGCACATGGGGTATGTGCTGATCTTTTAGTGATCATAATGTTATTTATTGTTTAAGAAGAATCAATAGAGTAAAAGGGCCTGCTAAATATATTAGGTTTCGATCTTTTAGGAAATTTGATTATTTCAGTTTTTGGATGATCTTAGTAATGTTTACTGGGAACATGTGAAGTTAATACCAGATCTTGACTTAGCTTGGGATGTTTTTTGAAAGAACTTTTAATGGTTTGTAATAAACAAATGCCTTTGAAAACCAAAAAAGAATTTAAGTCAGCCGTTTGGTTTCCTTCAAACTTGTGAAGTTAAAAGGACAAAAATATGGCCTGGCAAAATGCCAGAGTATTTGGCAATTCAATTGACTGGCAAAATTATAGGAAGTGTGGAAATAAATATGTTGTGGAGGTTAGGGGAGCTAAGAGAAAATATTTTAATTCTGAAACATCTGAATCTGAAAAAAAACAAGGACATTTTGGTCACTTATTAATAATTTGAATGGCCAGTTGAAATGTAAAGAAACAATTCAATTATCTCCAGATGAAAATTTTGATCCTCATGGATGTTTACCTGATAGGTTTAATACATTTTTATTAATTCAGGAAATGTTTTTGGTGACACAACCCATCATAATTTGCATTTAATAGATGTTATGAATAATAATTCTTCTGAATTCTGCTTTAAAGAAGTTGCTAGTCATGAAACACTTGAATTGTTGTTGAAGTTAAAGTTCAGTGTAAGTTGTGGTCCAGATGGCTTGACTTCAGTATGTTAAAATATTCAGAATTTCATATTGCAGAACCGTTGACATATTTGTTTAATCAATCTTTGTATTTTGGTTATTTTCCTCAGGATTGGAGCTGGTCAAAGTTGTTCCTTATTTAAAGGGGCAATTCTGGTTACCTTTCAATTATAGACCTATCTACCTTCTTCCCTTGTCAGTAAGCTTTTGAAAGGCTAATGGCTGGACAATTGGTAGATTATGTGCAGAGTAATAATCTTTTGACCAGTTTCAAGCAGGTTTCATAAACCTCATGGGACGTTGGTCTCTGTGTTGTGGGTATTGGACGATATCGATAGGGCTAATGATTTACACCAACTTACTGGAGCAATACTGACTGAGTTGTCCAAGGCCTTCAACACGGTTGATCACCAAATATTATTATCACGTATGGCTGAGTTGGGTTTTGGTAGTAATGCTATGACCTGGTTTTACTCTTATTTAAGTATTAGGAAACAATTTACTGCTATTGGTCATCAAGAATCCTCTCCTTTAGTGGTAGCAAGGGGTGTCCCACAGGGCTCTGTCCTGGGACCTCTTCTTTTGTTGTATTTAAACATTTTGGTAAAGTTTTAGGTAGAATTAATTATCATTTATATGCTGATGACACCATTGTCTATTTTTCACATGTTTCAGTTTTGCAAATTCAGACTGTTTTGCAAAGTAATTTTACTGCACTACAAAAATTGTTTTTAGATTTTAAATTAAAGTTAAATATAACTAAGACAAAGTCCACGTTGTTTGGACCCGTTCAAAATAAAATTGGGTCATAGGATGGTAATATCTGATAGTTCTGGAGTTGCAATAGAAAATGTTGAATCATATAAGTATTTAGGGTTTTGGCCTGATCAGTATGGTTCAGGGAATGTTCATGTGGAAAATTGGTTGTGCAAATTGGTAAGAGGATAGTTTTTATTTAAAAATAAAAATTGTTTGGATTTGGTCACTATGAAAACTATAATTACTGCACAAATACTTCCATTATTTGATTATGCTGATATTTTGTGTGCTGGTGCAATTTTTGAGCGTCTTCCTAAATTAGATGTACTTTACAATCGTCTCAGCTCATCTGATACTGAAATGTTCAATGGATGTCCATCATTGCGTTTGTGTAAATTATTGGGTTGGGTATCCTTATATCCTTGTATATTTTAGCCAATTTGTTCCTTTGTTTTGGAATAGACTTCTGCATGAGTTTTGTAGGTTAGATATGCCATCACCTTCTGTGTCTATGTTAAAACAGCATTTGTCTCCTCTATTCATGTTAAGTCTGTTTTAAAAATCAATAAACATTGAATTTAAAAAAAAAACAGCATTTGTCTTCACTTGACCATGTTTGTGAATGTTACTGATGTATTGATGTATTGTTGATGAAATTGTTATGCTTTTTGTATGTGTAAATCATAATTTGTAATTTTGTATTTGCAATAAGGTCACCACTGTGAATGAGCTGATGCTCAGTGTTTATTCTTAGTAAACAAACAAACCTAATTGCCATGACACAGGACTTGTCACAAGCCCTGCTCCATGCTTTGAAAATCTGGCCCAGGGTGTGGTATAGAGAAACAGTGGGAGTTTTTGGAGTGGAGAGGTAAGAGGAGAGAGCAGAAGGGGATAGAAGAGAGGACAGATAGGAGGAAGGAGGCAAACTAGTATTTTCCAATGAGGTAGAGCAGTGGAAAGATGACGTGAAGGTTGGGGACATAGAAAGACAGAAATAAAGGGAGTAGTTATGTGTGGGGAGGAGGAGACTTTGAGGAAAAATAATGTTGCTAAATGCACATAGGGCAGAATAAACTACTCCAACCCCTATATCTCAAAATGTCAGTGCAGCTATTGGGATGCCATTTGGCCACCAGTGAATATTAAGCCAGCAAGGATGTTGAAATCCAAGACATACTATATATATAATAAAGGATGGGGACATGTGTGATATGACAATTAATGCACACCTGAGGTGTGGGATGCTACACGTTTATTAAAGTGTCCACACCGAGGTGTGCATTAAATTCAAGTTTCACACACTTCCCCATCATTTATGTTATATAATTGCTGGTCTGCAATTTTAGCAGCCTGACTTCTGTGACCTAATGTGACACACACACACACACACACACACACAGCCACAAACACACAGAGACATAGACATAGTCTGTCTCTCCTTCTCCTTCCTTTCCAGAGTTAGCATTTTGTTTTTGTTGCTCTTTCTTTCTTTTTGTTTTTGACTCACAGTTTGCAGCCGGGATTGCGCCAGCCATCCACGGACCTATTCCTGCTTGCACTCATTGTGTCTGAAGCAGATGAACTGTAGGATCAACCAGATAAACATCTGTTTTTACAATGTAAAGTAGGATCAACCAGACAGAGAGTGAAATAAAACAAAAATTAAAATGAGAGATTACTCTTTTGTGGCGGCTTCTCCTTAACCAAGTGATGGAGCCACCATTTTTCAGAACTGTTCAGCCAGCCCACATAGAGAATGAGAGCCAATGAGGAAGCACAAGGTTTTATAGACACAGCTATGAATGCTGTAATAACCTGTGGGTTATTATGGCAAATACCAAGTCGCTTTCTGTTTAACAAAATTGCTGACCACTAATTATACAATGTTTACATCTTTTAAAATAAAACACCAAAAAGTACAAAGAAGTAGAGTTGGGAGGGTTGCACAGTACCCTATGTAGTCCACAGACTGATTAGGTAGATGATGGATCTTGATCTTCAGTCATTTTTCATTGTAGGGCACTCTGGCTTTTAAGGGAGCCCCTGACACCATTAGAAAAACTTTATGAAAATGTGAGATTTAAACACATTTTAGTTTATATTTCATATCTTTTGTAATTCTTCCTGTTTTCTTTATTACTGAGGACAGTTGTATGAGAGAGGATTACTGTCCCTTAGATTTTATCTGCTCTTTGTGCTTACCTACCCCTGACACAATAACCCAATTCATGGCATCATAATTATCTCCATGGCAACAGACTGTGATGTTATTAGCAGAATTGTGGTGTCAGGTGTAGGCATGCAGCCAGAACAGATAGGACAGTGATCCTGTTTACATGCAAATGTCCTTAGTAAGAAAGAAGTAAGGATGAGAAGTACAGGCAAAAATTAAATATAAACTAAATTATGTCTAAATATTCTATTTTCTCAAAGTTGTCACAACAATGTCAAGAGCTCTTTAAGGACTGTTGCATGAATTGAGGCCAAACTCAACATTCCAACATGTTTCACATTTTGGACATGTTCTTCCTATTATGTGCGAGTCCGTGAGCAGTCCTGATGTTAGCACTCTTAAAGAAAGCGGGGGTATATCCGCTTCATCAGGGCTATCTGAAACAGCAGTGAAAGCCAAAGCTCACTGCCTCGTGGGTTGTGTCCATCTAAAGCAGCACCGCCGCACCATTCCTACCCTGCATCTACCACCAGCAGTCCCTGCAGGAGTTGAATTGAAACAGACAGCCTCACAGAGGCACACCAATAGAGGAGCTGCCTTACTTAATGTGTCAGCCATGGAGAGGAAGCACAATGGGGAAAACATCTGATGGTTCATCTAGTCACTTCTGTACGGTGGAAATACCCTTATGAACAGAAGGTGGACTCTTCAAGATGGAGAGTGGAAGTAACATGCTGAGTGCCATGATTAATGTGCAGTTCTTCCATGCACCTTGTTTTGCACATGCACTGAATCTGGTGGTGAGCCTTGTGATTAACAAACAAGCACAGCTAAAAATACTTGACACTAGGGGACATCACTAGATATGTCCATTGTTCCCCAAATGGACCAAGTTCCTCCACTAATACAGACAAAAGCACAATGTTCCACAGCACCAAAACACAGAAACTGAAATTTTCCAGGCAATAAATGACTTTGGAGTTCTTTGAGTCTGTGCTATACTACCTAAACACCCTACAGTCCACGTCTGAGGGTTGACAGTCTGAATGCCCAGATTGAAACTGTATCCCCTGTAATGTTGTTCACTTCCCCACTCCTTGGACCCACAGTCACTATGCTCCTGTACATGTCCCAACCCACCTTAGACAGACTTTGCTTTTACTAGGTTGCATAGCAGTATGTCCTACTTATCTAACACCCTCTCTGTGAAGTAATGCTTCCTTATTTCTCCTTTAAATGTCACACTAACAGTTTATACTCATGCCTCATGGTGCCTGACCCCTCACTACATCTGAAATGGTTGAACTAGTCACCTCTGTGGAACTCATGGATGTATTTAAATGTCTCAATCACATCACCCTTCTCACATTTAGTGTTGAGTATGTATTTGTTGAGGACTGACACCCAGTTCTCAGACATCTTGCTGTGCATACTTCCAATCAATTTGTTATCCCTTTTCTGGACCCTTTCTAAGCAATATGTATTTTGTGAGGTGAGGGCTCCAGAACTGTGCACAGTACTCCAAGTGCAGCCTGATTAGGGACCTGTACAGTGACAGAATCACATTCTGCCTCCTTCTGGTGATGCCCTCCCTATGCAGCATAGCATGCAGGTGGCCTTCACATGCACTCTTATACACTGGGCTGTCTGCTCTAGACTGTCATTAATGATGACCCCAGTTCCTCTCTTTAGTAGTCTAGTTTACACTGACATCCCCATCCAATACTACATTTGGGGTGTGTCTTGTTTCCAATATGCATCACTTTGCATTTCTTTTGCACTAAATTTGAGCTGTCAGACCCTAGACCACTTCTCCAATTTTGCCAGGTTTCTTCTCAGAACCCTGATTCCATCTTCTGTGTTGACTCTGTCATATAACTTTGTGTGCCACAGATAAATACATTGAAAAGTACTGGACCAAGGACCACCTCCTGTGGCACCCCATTCATCCCTGCTTTGATCCCCAAGTGGTTCCCATTCAATGCCATCAATTCCCACAACCAGTTCCCAATCCAGCTTTTTCATCAGCCTCCAATGTGAGACTAAATAGAAGGCCTTGCAGAACTCTAGGCACGGAACATCCAGAGCTAGGCCTCTATTAGCTGCTAGGTTATCATGTTGAAAAGTTAATCGACTCGTTGTTTTTAATTAGTAAACTTAAAAAAGAATTAGTAAACTTTATTGATTTTTTGAAACACAACAGAAAAGAAACAGAACAAACAGAAGTAACATTAGACACAAAGGCATAAGCCCAACTGTCCATCAACACTCAGGGAACAGTAGGGTGTAGCAGTAGCAAAACCGATACAAAGACAAGCAGTAAAAGTTAAGGAAATATGGTACAAATGTAACATATATGTATGAATGAGTTGTCAGTTAGACATTAGCTTCATCTAGCACTTAATCGACACTTAGGTGTTAACTGTAATTAAGATATTAGAGCTCCACCTGGTTTGGAATCTATGAGGGAATTATTTAAACTGCTGATCATTTTCTCAGTTTTTAATGCTTCTAGGATAGCCCCACTCCATTTTCTGTATGTGGGGACACAATTATCCAACCTACATTTAAGAATCAGTTTTTAGCTATGGCCAAAATTAGCATCATTTGATATTTCCTTTGACCCACTAACGGGCCTAAACTTAGACCCACAATATAAATCTGAGGTGTCAATACCTCCTCTAGGCCCAACAGTGGATCTAGGTGTCTTTGGATGCTTTCCCAGAAGGCCTAACCTTAAAGAAGTCTCACAGGATATGTCTGAGGGTGCCTTTGTCTGAAGAACACCTGGAGTAGGTGTCAGAGTCCATGTGGCACATTTTATGAAGCTTTACAATCATGTAATACAAATTATGAGCAACTTTATATTGCATGAGACATAGTCCATCAGTGCTAATGTATTTGTATAAGTTGTACCACATTTTTGTTCTATTGTCTGGGTCTGCCAGTTCTGAGGACTCTCATTGCCAATATCTGCAGGTATCTGAGTCAACAGGTATACAGACCTGGAGCAGTTTTCTCTATGAAAGGGAAGTAGAGTGTCTTTGCTCAGCCAGTGGTACAAGTTCATCACACAATGTCATGTTCATGAAAGAACAGGGTTTGGGTCCTAGAGAAGTAGCCAACATGTGTTGCAATTGGAGGAAAGGGAAATGGGATTGTGTCCATAGAAGATCATCTTCTAATGTTGTCTATTGAAATGAGATTGTCATTGTCTAACATGCTGCTAACTGTATCAGTGTTGGCAGATCTTAAGAAATTGGTGGAATCATTCTGTTCTAAATTTCAAAGTTGAGGTTAGCTGGAATGGGCTGATTTGGGTCACATAATGGCTTTGTTCCCAGGAGCCTGTGCAGCTGTTTACTTGCTAGGTGGGCAGTACCGGGAGCTCTTTAGTTGCACAGGCAACTTGCTGTATGGTATGTATAGAAGTGTATGGGCATTAATCTCAGCTCTTCTGCATAGGTCCACTTCCATCTATTGCCCCAGAATGGTGTAATGCCTGACTTCTGTTTGGGACAAGTACATTCTCCACCAGAGAAAGTAATGTGCATGTAATGTGAGGTAATATGTACACGTCAGGTAACTGGAGCCTCCATTGCTGTTTGGGGTGGGTTGCCTGTTATAAGCCCTATGGGGTTATTATGGTTCTGTAAGAATAAGGTAAGAGTGGACTTGGGCTGGGTGAACCACTTATTAAGTAGGATCTGCTCTAGCATACTCATTGGGTATAGTAACCTGGGCAATACATTCATCATTATAGTATTGATGTGAGACAGGAGTAAGAAGAAGAGCCATCCACTGGGTTAAATCCTGTTTAATGACATTGAGCAGACACCAGGGTTTTTGGAGACCATTGCCTTCTTTGCTCCTCGTAATTATAATACCAAGATATTTAAGAGCATCTGGGTTCCATGCCCCCAATGCATTACTTGCTGCTTCATAGTGATATGATTTATGGGCATGATACAAGTTTTAGGGATGTTAAGTTTATACCTGATAATTGACCAAATTCATGAAGCAGCTCCTAGGGTGCTAGGATCAGTCATTCTGGGTCCTTTGGGTGTAGGAATGCATCATCCACATAACTGGAAATTTTGTATCTGCAGTCCCGCACCTGTATGCCTTTGACTCTGTTATCTGCCAGAAGCACTGTAGTCAAGGGTTCCAGATATAAACTGAATAAATAGGGTAAGAGGGGCAACCCTGTGCAGTTCCTTTTGTAATCTGATTGGTACAGAGAGAGAACACCATTACAATTTATTTTGGCTGTGGGATTTGGAATAGAGCTGTTTAACCCAGTTAATGAAGGAAGCAGGGAAGCTTACTCCTCCAAGGTGTGATACAAGAAAAGACCAGTAAACCTTGTCAGTTTTTTCACATCCAGGACACCAGAACTGTGGGGCAACTAGAGCACCTGGAGGTGGAAATTCTGTGTGCAAGCTTACTCAAGTGGTCCATTGAGAGTCTGCCCTCATGAAACCCACCTGTTTTGGACTGACTAGATCAGCTCACAATGTGCCCACCCTAGTAGCCATTATTTTGCCAGTGTTTTGATGTCAACATTTAAAAGTGATGTGGGCCTTTGGATGCTAAGTTGTTCAAGGTCTTTATCAAGCTTAGGTAGCTGTGTAATGTGGGCCTCCTGCAGGGTGGGGTCCAGGTCCCTCCCTCCCTCCCTGGCAGCGTTGTACATGGTGGTTAGGAAGTCAGCAAGTTCTCAAAAGGGCTTTGTAATTATTTATTTAGTTTCTGTTGACCAGATAAGTGCACTAGAAAATAGAATGCCTGTTTTCAGGCACAATCTGGGAGATTACAAAGGAAAACAATGTAAACAGAAAATCCACAGTTACAACAAGTTCAAAGAAAACATAAAAGCAGTAGAATTAGATTATATCAGGCAGGAATCAGAAACAAGAGCAAGATGATATAACAAAAGACAGTGGCAACAAGGGCCTAAGCGCAAGAGCAATAATAATTTTTTTGTTATTTAAAAGTTCAGTGGTTTTCAGGATAGGTTCTATGAGAAACTAATCTCATTTACAGAATGTCCCAAGTCATAGAATATAGCTTACAAAGACTTTAACAAATCAGTACATAAAAATAAATACACAAACAGGATTCCATGTGCAATGTGAATCACAGTACACTAATAATAAGTCCTTTGTTAAGTCATAATTAAAACAAGTACAAATAAGTTGTTCTTGTAAAGTAACTTCTTCACGTTTTGCTTAAAAACATTCAAAGAGCAAGAAGGAAGTTTATTCCAGAAGACAGGGGCATCATAAGAAAACTATCTCTTCCAAAACGAGTTTTAACTCTAGGGTCAGACCAAACATGGTTTGGAACATTTCTCAAGTTATGGCTGTAAGTAGAAACTGACAGTCTAGCCGATCAAATATGTTTCAGTGTGATGGTTTATAGTTTTATAAATTAGGGATAATCAGAGAAGGGTATGTCAAGATGAGGAGATAACCAATTCAATTAGGTAAGTAACGTGCAATGATTTTCCATCCTTTCGGAGTTCAAAATGAACCGCAGGAAGTGATAATAAACAATATCCACTAAAGAGGCTGGAGGTGTTGGCATTTCAATAAATTGTGTCACCATAATCTAAATTAGGTAGAACTGCCTCAGTCACAATTAATTTATGATCCAAAGGTGACAAGCAGTGCCTGGTCTGCATTGTCTGATCCTTAAGGTGGTAGAGTCATGTGAGATTTAAATGTTAAGGTAGAGTCAAAATAAGGCTGAGGTATTCAAATTGATGCATGAGCTGTAAAGGATTATTGTTTAGGGTAATGGAAAAAGCAGCCTGTGCTTGATTAACAATGGATTGGGGCCCAAATAGCAATGTTTTGGTTTTTACTATTTAAAAGTAAAAGGTTAGTAGAGAACCGCTGAACAATTTTATCAAAATCTGTCTGGAGGGTATTGGTTAGGGAAGTAAGATTTTGTAATAAAGAAAAAACAGGATCTGCTGTATAAAGTTGAACTGCACATTTGCTAACTATTGAAAACAGAGGATCCACAAACAAATTAAAAGGAATATGACCAAGAATAGAGCCCTGATGCACCCTGTGAGTGTGGAAAGAAAAGAGGACAGACACCCATCCCATAGAACAGATTGAGATTGACCGTGAAGAAAGGAAGAAACCAAGTGACTGTATTGAGAGAAAACCCTTGAGAGTATAGATGTGCCAAAAGTAATTGATGATTGATGACATCAAAAGCTTTGACAAATCAATGTAAACAGTGCCTACACAGTTGACATAATTAGTGCAGAATAGTAACCACTAGAAGAGTCAGGTTCAAGAGCATTTGTCAGTGAATCTCAAATAGCTGAGTAGTTCTCGTTTGAAGGAGTGGTGGGAGTGGCTCTTAGGTGAGAGGGTAGGGATTGCCATACCTTAGGGACAAATAGGAAAATGCTTGCTCACCCATTTTGGAGCAGCACTTGGGTAAGGCCAAGAGGCCTGATCTTTGGAGTGGAGGGAGTAGGCTTGGTCTGCAGCTATTAGCATAGAGGCCAGGAGGCTGGAGTGGATAACCTGAGGATGTTACCAATCAGACAGCTAAGCGTGTAGAGCTACCAAGGGGGGAGGAGAGTCATCCCAGACTAGAATATAGCATGTAATTGTGGGTCAGTTGAGAGTCCAACAGTGTGAACCTACATACATTATTGTAGGAGACATTCCACATGGAGTAGCTGCACATCCTAGCCTGGCAAAATGAGGTGAGACTTTGAGGAGGCTGGGAAGCAGGACTCTCTGGGTAGCAACCATAGCTGCTGGGGTCAGGGCATATCTGACCGGTAGGCAAGCCTGAGCTTGATGATAATGGACTTACAGATGTTTGTGTTACGCAACAAGATGTTCAAGGTGGAATCTAGGATAACAACTAGATATTTGAAGTGATCAGTGAAAGTAACAGGGGCGCTGCCAAAGCAGAAACTATCATACCGTATGTTTGGGAAAAAACATTAGGCTAGGGTCTTGTCTGTAGTGAGTTCCTTTATGTTCCATGTTACCTGCCCCATGGTGATGGCTTCTGCCAGGGATTCTAAGTAGTTTGATGGAAGTTAAGGTACAGTGCTTTAGCGAGGAACTGCTGAATAAGCTCTGCTGGGGCCTGGGTGTCTTGTGTATGTAGGGCTTTATAAATGACCCAAATGCTGCTGCCATTTCCATGGACGTGTGATCAGAGGTCTTGAGGCTGTGCCATATTGCCTTAATGACTGGATGTTTCTTGTTGCCTTAGCCTCAATGCTAGGAGCTTCCCAGCTTTCTCACCCTGATTCACATATTTGATCTTGACTCAGAGAATGGTAAACTCCACCTGTTCTCTTAGCAAATCCCATATTTCAGCTGATCCACATTAAGGCTGACCTAGTCACCTGGGGGTAGAGGAGCTGGATATGGCTTTTCTTTGATCCTGATCTCTAAGAGGATTTGCATGCTTTCTGCCTCTCTTTATTTATTTATTGAAAGATACCAGAATTACAATCCTTTGAGTCATCGACTCCTTTGCAAAGGCTCCACGTCAATAAGAACATACTCTAAAGGATAACAAACTTAAACATTGGGTACAGCTGTTATACATTGGGCAACAGTACAAACTTAAACATATGGCACTGTTGAAACTTACAACATTAATAGAGGATTTAAAACATTTGGTGCAGCATAAATGTAGGGTTACTTCATCTGGGATCTTTAAAAGCAGTCCCTGGTCTACACTTTGATTCACATGACAGTACAACGGCTTCAGAGGGTCTTACAAAACAGGCCCTGAGTCAGGATAGGATTAGTGAGATTGAGGATACTAGCTAAGGGACTAGATGAGAGCACTGAGAGGGGTCCCATCTAGGTGGCATTGGAACCCAGTTTTACATTATCTGCAGTCACAGGTTGTCAATTTGAGGAGAGTCCTAAGCCCAGCTTTAAATTGACTGAAACAGGATGTATGTTCTATGCTGCAGCTAAATCAATAAGTTTCCTCACAGTGTATCTAAAGGCCTCCATAAATAGACTGGATCATCTATGATGGCAGTGTTTTTGAAAATTGGTTGGTGTACTCTTTAATTTTCCAAAGAGTGGTGGGGTCCTTATGGAGATTGTTGTTGATTCTCCAGACTCTGTCTTCGCTGTGGACCTCACTGGAAGGAATGACCGAGCACTGAGGAATGGTCAGATACAACTCTGGGCAAAGAGTCACATCATCATGTGATCCCTAATATAGTCTGACTTACTAGGAAATAGTCCAGCCTGGACAATGAGTTATGGCTGTTGACCAAAATGTGCTGTAGAATTAAAAAGTAGCATGTTCATTTAATTTAGCGGTCCGAGGCTATGCGACTTGTTAGCTGCAGTTAAAGTTCACTGTCCTGTACTTCCATGTAATGAGTCTGACATAGATAACTAACTTAGCTGTTCAATTAATTTAGTGGATCTCTTTCTACAACAAACATAGCAAGACTTTTTTTTACAGTGAAATAAATCAGTTATACAGTATACTACTCATCCTTGGATGTAGTACCTGCCATACTTCCAAAAGACCTAAGGAGTCTGGGAGCTCTCTACATGCTGTCTGGTTTGGGGAGAGATCCTCCCTGCACTAACTGGATCTATCCAGATCCACACTGGAACAGTTTTCCAGTCACCTTCCATGATGACTGGTGTGTTTGTGTAAGTTGCCATATTTGTCAGGATTCAGGAAAACACTTGTGAATCATCCATGTTTGGACCATACACTGATGCTAGGACAATGTCTGATCTAGCTACTGTGTCCATCAAAGCTAAATACCTGCCTCTGGATCAAAGGTTTGTTCAGCTAGCTAGAAGGGTACATTTCTGTGTATAAGCACAGCGTTACACCCCATTTGTTATTGTTTCTAGCTGCAAACACCTGCCCTACCCACTCTTGTCTCCACAAGTTGCCTTGTTCTGAGATCATGTGGGTCTCTTGTAGAAAGGCTATTCAGGCCCCTGTGATTTTCAGATGACAAAGGATTTGATGTATTTTTTCTTTGTTTTGGCCCTTTAACATTCCATGTAATACAGTTGAGGGTATTGGTAGCCATGTTCATGTTTGAGCCTTGGTTATACTGCAGAGTAGCTGTATTGGGTGCTGCCTGCTACTTGTTTGATTCCCTCATGACTTGAGGTGAGTATATGTTGGGTGAACTGACTGACTGTATCACTGTACCTCAAATAGTAAGAGTAGGAATGTGTGTCATGGAGTTAGCTGTTGTGTCCAGCAAATTTTATTTATTTATTTTTATTTAACTTTTGGTGACTAGGTAGTCCCACTGACATGGAAACAGTCCCCTTTTCAGGGGTGTCCTGTAAATAATTACATACATCTATAACATAACAAAATACATACATGTAATTTCACAATTAACAGTCAATATAGACATACTGACCCAGTCAAGGATATAGTGGCAGGTTAATTATAATCAGCACCAACAGGAGAATACATATTATTATTCATGAGATAAGTCACAGTCAGATTGATTTCCAAATTAGGTTAGATCAGCAGTAGAGAGTTGGCTGACTCTCAACAGTAGCAGGTGCAGAGGTTCAGTTCCAACAGGTGGGCCTTAAGACCATACCTAAAACCCCAAAGGAGGTACATTCCTGAAGACTGCTAGGAGACCATTCCAGATAGGAGGATAGAAGGCAGCATAGGACAGAGTCCTAAGGAAGTCCTTACACTGGGGAGTTGGAGAAGCTGGTGGCCAGAGGATCTTAGTGTTCTCCATTCTTTTTGGCAGCTAATGTGTTAATTAGGCTAGGTGGGGTGCCATTTTGCTGGAGTTTAAAAGCAAGACACAGTGAGGATATGATAATCTGCCCTCAAGAGAAGGCCACCTTAGAGATAATAATACCTTGCAGTGATGCTCCATGATGGCGCCCCTGTGGCAAAGTGCCTAAGTCTGTGATACAGTATTTTTAGCCTTGCATTTCAGAGCTTCTTACAGAATGTAGCAAAGGGACCCCATATAGCAAGGTGGGAAGGAGTGTACCAGTGGAAACCTTGAGTTTGGAAATGACATAACCATATCAATAAAAACAACATTACGACACATGACTTAACTGCTAATAATAAATAAGAACACAAGGAAGGTACAACAGGTGCCTGCCATCGATCCAAAAAATGGGTAAACTGGAGTTTCTGGCAAGGTTGCTACCTGAGAAATAGGTCCAGTCTGGGCTTGATTTAGGAGACCATTCTAGTCCATGTACTATTACATGCCCATTAGTGGACAACCTATTCAAACAGGGTTTTAACATTGTGCCCCACAACATCTGAAGCTCCTGGAACATAATAACCAAACCCATGATGGGTAGCACATGTTATTTCTAGGAAGCTAAAGAAGAATGTTCTTCATAAGAGTTCATAGCTCTAATGTAGCCAGGCAGGGAAAGAAATCAAAACCAATAAGTAATACAAGTTTCTTTTCATGGACAGTCAGATTTCACTTTTAACCTTTGGTTAAACCAGTATATTCAAAGGGCAACAATAAACATTTGAGCATCCTAAACTAAAAGTAAACTTTTGGTGGAACGCTCAATTCTGGGCAGGGTAGTCACTTGCCCATACTTGACTTCCAGGTTGTGGACTACTAAAGGACTGCCCAGAGTGAGCAGGGTGAGCGTGTGGTCATCACGCTAAAGAAACATATGTTTGGTGCATACCTTGTGTGTCTGGCTATGGACAAGGGGACAAGGGCAGAAGCTAACCACCACAACCCAATAAATCAAGGTAAACTAACCAATAAATAGAGCTAACTATAGTACCTGGCAGATATATATCATGAGGTGTACAATCCATCAGATGATCTCTTAGGAATTATGTGTAATGATGAAACTATATTTAAATGAGGGCACTGCTTTATGTACACTACAAATATTGAAGAACGCTAGGCAGATACTTACATCTGCATAAAATGTGTTAAGATAGGGTGATTACTAAAAGAAAATAAGAGTCTGTGTGAGCAAAATGAAGCACATATCTTAAAAGAAACTAATGTAAAACCTAAGGAGAAAAGAAAATTGGTTAATGTAGATAGCGACGTTTTGGACAATGATGCAAGTTTAGAGGAGGTAGCAGTAGTGCTATGGAGGAACATTGCATGATTGGACTTTAATAACTAAAATAATAGTAACAAAAGAAGAAGGGCCATGGGACATGAGAATATATTACTTTTAATGGATATGCCCCACTAGGGGCACAGGAGGTCAGAGAAGAAGAGAGAGACACACCAGAAGAGCACATGGGTGATGAAAGTAATGATAAAAGGTTTTAGTGGTAGGAGATTCCATCTTGCAAAGAATGGACATAATAATATGTGGTAATGACAAAGCCAATCATGAAGTTAATTGTTTGCCAGGCACTAAGCTTCAAGACATAAATCAATATCTCCCTAAGGTCATGGATATCAGTAAGGAAGATCAAAGTGTGGCCCTGCATGTGGATACTTATAATGTGAGGAGAGTAAAGAACCTTAGTGCACAGGCACTGAGGCAAGGGTTACCCTAAAGGGCACTCGGGCAGGAAGCCAAGTATCAAAAAATATAAATCATACATAACCCCATAATGCAAAGCATCATGGGCTGTATATGCAAACAATGTAGGAGAGACCATGAAAAGATATTGTTGATGACATTATGGACTTAACGCAAACAATAAGGAACTGGGTGGAAAGCCGATAATATCAGAAATATTATATGTGATAATGGGACATACAGAAAAAAAAGAAATGATACAAAGTACAAATATCAGGTTAGAAAATAGATGCCAAGTGAAAAATATCACCTTTATAAATACTTGGGAAGCTTTTTATTAACAAAAGACCATGTATGCGAAGGACGAGCTCCATTTGGGTTCTAAGGCCACAAGTATGCTAGCAAGACTAATAAACACTAAATTACCACACAGTCTTTTAAACTTACACATGAGGGGTGTCATTACCTAGTAAAGGTACACTCAGACATAATAAACTAAGCACAATCAAAAAAAATGAAACAGTTAAATGCTACCTAAGCAACATTAATAGTCTAAAAATAAGAAAGGGAAATTGGAAATCATATTATTACCTAACACTGACATGAAAATGGCTTTTATTATAGAAACTTGGTCAGCATGAGGATGACTGAAACATCTGTCCCAGGTTATCAATTGTACAAGCAGGACAGAAATAGAAAAAGGGAGGAGGCATAGCAGCATTTATTCTTGAAACAAATAAATCCCTAGACATCTCTGAGAAAATTAAGAAAGTCAACAGTAAGGTGGAATCTGTGGATCAGAGTTGAGGGTATGATGGGAAACATATTATCTATGGTTTGTGCTATAGAGCACCTAAAACAGATAGAATTGTGCGAAACTGAAATAATTAAGCAGTGAAATATTTCACGTAATTTCACATTCGCTAAATATTTAGTTGGACAAAAGGTGAAATTTCATCCATGGTTGCAAGTGAAACTTCGCCCAACCCAGCTAATCACTGTGGTGAAATTTTGCCACCTGCAGGCAAAATTACACTTTATAGATGTGCTGGTGGTGGTCTGGCTGCCCCTGACGGTGACTGTCATCCCCCTGGCCACCGCCCAAAATAAAATCTTCCCATGTGTCTAGTGGTCCCCTCTAGCCAATCACTGTCCCAAATGAGTAGCAACCCACCCTCCAACACATTTTCTCCCCTGCCCCGCCCCAGATCCCACGATCCTTACTTAATAAAACACTCTCTGGTGTCTGTGGACCCCACCCTGTTATCAGCACCAGCCTGCTCCACCCATACCCAGATTGGGCCACGGGCATAGTCCTCCACTCACCTCCATGGCCAGCAGCTTGACTTAGCTTCAGTGAATGAGCTTGTGTTGTACAAGCACACATTCATTCATTTGGGCACTTATCGGGCTGCTTGCCATGGAGATGAGTGGAGGTTGTACTGGTAGCCTGATCAGGGTATGTGGGGGAGCGGATGGGTGCTAATAACAGGTGGTGGGGTGGGGGTCCCGTGTTTGTACCTGATAGGTACTAGATGTCATTTTACCTAAATCTAAAGTTGCTTGAGGGAAAGGAAAATGCTACTCCAGTGGGTGGCCTTTCGTAAAGACAATTTGGGGTCCTTTATCAGGGTTCCTTTTTATTTCTCTGTTTTTCATTCTGTGGGAGACCTCACCTGATCTGAAGATCTAAATCTATAAAAGACACAGTGGCATAGGTTCTCAACCCTAAAAAGGCAGACTGATGGCAAGTATTGAATTAAAAAGAAACTAATGTAAAAGCAGTTATACCTTATTCATTATATACCAGTATTATTTAAGAATACACTGCAAGGAACTTATGTTAAATAGTAGGATAAAATATGATAATGAAAGGAACTTATGTTAAATAGTAGGATAAATATTATATGATTATAATATAAACATTTTAATTTAATGTTTGTCACAGAGAAACTTGCATCCCAGGATTTTTGATTTTGGCTACAGAAAAGAGAAGCCTACTGAGCAGTCCATTTCTACCTGCAGTACAAAACTTGAACTAAATAGAATTCAACATTTATTAAAATATATAAAACGTTGTAAATAAAACTATATCTACTTTTCTCCCAAAGCCCTTGGCTCTGATGAAGGGACCTGGGTTGGTCCACTAGACACCAGGGAGTATTTTTAAGTAAGGATTGGGGATCCAGGGGGATGGGATGGGGACTAATGTGTTGGGGGTTACTACTGTACTAATTTGGGCGGTGATCAGTGGGGAGGGCACTAGACACCAGGAGAATATTTTCAAGATGTGGGCTAGTGAACAGCTGGGAGGGAACAGACCACTAGACACCAGGGAGCAGAGAGGGATAAATGTGGCAGGATTTCACTGGTGGCTGCAATTTGTGAAAATATTCTGAGTGGTAAAATTGCCAATTTCACCACAGTTTTGCCAGCAAAATTTTATTTCGCTGCATCCCTAAATACAGATGATGATACCAACAAGGAAACCTGAGGGAATTAGAACAAGCCTGCAAACTAGAACAGGTTATTTTATGGGAGACCTAAACTACAGTGACATATGCTGGGATTCCTTGAAAGGAACCAATACCTCAGAGTAAAGAATTTCTAAATACTATAGAACACTTAGAATTAACACAACATATAATATCCTCAACCTGCATTAATGAAATGCTAGTCATCATATTAACGTCAGAAGAGATTACACTTACTGATTGCATCATAGTTTCACCATTAGGAACAAGTGACCATAATGGTATTATATTCACAACTGAAAAATGCAATTCCATTATACAGGGATGCAGAGAAACATATAATTATAATACAGCAAGCTGCAAACAAATTCAAGAAACATAGAAACATAGACTTTGACAGCAGATAAGGACCGCTTGGCCTATCTAGTCTGCCCATTTCCCTACCTACAGGATAGGCCGCAAATCCTAGTTAACCAACAGCCTATTTCTTCCTACCCCTCACAAGAATTGCTTTATGTCTGTCCCATGCATTTTTGAATTCTCCCACAGTTTTAGACCCCACAACCTCCTCAGGAAGGCTGTTCCATGCATCCACTACCCTCTCTGTGAAATAATACTTTCACATTGCCCCTGAACCGCCCCCTCTGTCTTTAAATTGTGTCCCTTTGTTCTTGTACGCTCTTTTTCTGAAAGATGCTACCATCTTGGACTTTGTTGATTCCACTGAGGTACTTTAAAGTTTCTATCATGTCCCCCTCTCCCTTCTTTCCTCAAGGGTATACATATTAAGCTCCTTTAGTCTCTCCTCATCTGCTTCTCTTGCAGACCCTGCACCATTTTAGTTGCCCTCCTCTGGACTGCCTCTGTCCTGTCTATGTCCTTGTGGAGATGGGGTCTCCATAACTGGACACAGTACTCAGATGGGTCTCACCAACTGTCTGTACAGAGGGATAACAACTTCCTGTTTTCTGCTGCTGATGCCTCTCTATGCATCCCAGTACACCCAGCCCTCCCTACTGCCTTCTCTCATTGCTTGCTAACCTTAAGGTCATCTGATATGATTACCCCAGGTCTCTTTCCTTTTGTTGTTGTTACTACCTCACCCCATTGTGTATTCTTCCCTGGGTTCTTGTTTCCCAGGTGCATTATTTTACACTTCTTTGCATTGAATCCTAGCTGCCATACTTCTGACCATTCCTCCAACCTTGCCAAGTCCCTTCTTATCCTTTCCAAGCCTCCTTGTGTATCAACCCCATTGCAGATCTTTTGTGTCATCTGCAAAGAGGCATACTTTTCCTTCCAGTCACTCTGCAATGTCACTTATAAAGACATTAAAAAGGACTGGACCCAATACTGAACCCTGTGGTACCCCACTAGTAACCCTCTTTCTTCAGAGTGGACTCCATTTACAATTACCTTCTGTGTCCTGTTGTCCAGCCAATGTTTTACCTGGGCTACCACCCTGGGACCCACTCCCAGGCTGGTTAATTTGACTATTAATCTTTGTGTGGGACTGTGTCAAATTCCTTGCTAAAGTCTAGGTAGGCCATGTCCACAGCCCCTCCTGGTCTACTACTTTGGTCACCCAGTCAAAGAAATCTATTAGATTCATCTGACATGACCTTCCTGCTGTGAACCCATGCTGCCTTGGGTTCTGTGCCCCACTGGCCTCTAGGTACTCAACTATTCTTTCCTTCAGAAGTGACTCCATCACTTTCCCTACCAGAGAGGCCAGACTGACAGGTCTGTAGTTCTCTGCCTCTGTCTTGGTCCCACTTTTGTGAAGTGGAATCACATCTGCCTTCCTCCAGTCCTTGGGTACCACACCATCCTCCCATGATTTATTAAAAGACTAGCCAGTGGTTTCACTAGTTCTAGTTCCTAAGAGGAACTAAGCATAATTGACTGGGAGAAGAAACTCAAAAATAAAATAACAGAAGTAATGTGGAGAATCATTAAGTCATATTTTTGAGGATCTGTGACAAGCATATCAGAAAACAAAAGTATACTCAGTGAGGTATCAAATCGATGTGGCTCACAAACAGTTTAAAGAAACTAATCAGAAAGAAGAATGCAATCTATAATCTATTTAAATAAGAGAGGAGGATTCCAATTGTCAAAGATATAAAGAGATCCAGAAAAAATGTAAAACATGATTAAGAAATATGAACAAAAATGGAACAGAGGCTAGCAAGTAACAGTAAAAAGTCAATATGGGCTGCCCGGTGGCACTGAGGGTTGAGGCACTGGGCACCACACTCACACCATGCTGGTGACCCAGGTTCGGACATGAGCCTGGGTTGCCAGGGTTAGTAGGGAAGATAGGATCGAGCATCCAGAGGACTTATTTCCTATTCTGGGCAGGGTTGTGGCATCCACCGCTCTGCAGTGGTCCCTGGGAACACCCGAGGCACTGCTAGAGTCGGTGCAATGAAGGAAGGAGTGCAGCAGATGTCAGCATGTCAGTGCTCAATGTCATTCCATGTCTCCATTCCTAAGGAAAAATAATTAGGAAAATCGCAGCACCACTCACAGCAGCTTGATGGCCGAGCTTCCTGAGCCTGGTGGTGACCCGGCATGACCTGACACATCGGCATTGGATCCTGGCCTGGTGCGGGACTTAGGGGCATCCCTTTCATGGGTACAGCCGCATATGACAGCCAGTGTGTAGGCGCCCTGGGGCTGTCAGGAGCATAGCGGTGGCTGGACAAGGCAGCAGGTAAAGCAAATAGGATGCTGGGATGTATAGGCAGGGGCATCACCAGCAGGAAAAGGGAGGTCATAATCTGCTATACAAGACACTAGTGAGGCCCCACCTGGAGTACAGTGTACAGTGTACAGTTCTGGAGACCATACCTATGTAAGGACATAGACAGGGTAGAGAAGGTTCAGAGGAGGGCAACAAAGATGGTGCATGGATTGCATCACAAGTCCTATGAAGACAGGTTGAAGAAACTGAACATGTACTCCCTGGAGGAGAGGAGGGAGAGAGGGATATGATAGAGACATACAAGTATCTTACAGGGAGGAACAGGGTGCAGAAAAACACTATTTTTAAGCGAAAAGATGTTCCAGGACTAGAGGGCATGGGATGAAGTTGGAGGAGGACAATTCAGAGGAAACATGAGAAAGAATTTCTTCACAGAATGGGTGGTGGACAAGTAGAACACCCTGCCAGAGGAAGTGGTGGGGCTGAAACAATTACGGATTTAAGAATGCATGGGATAGACATAAAGGAATTCTGGAGGTCAGGGTAAGGCAACAGACTTCTAGGAAAACAAACTGAACTTACAAGCTCAAATGGGCAGACTGGTGGGCCATAGGCCCTTATCTGCCGACACTGTCTATGTATCTATGTATCTATGGATGTAGGGCAGAGTGGTGGCTGCAAGGAGGAAAAATAAAGCAGTGATAAAAAGACAACATGAGAGAATTTTATAGCTATGTCAATTCATTACATAATTCTAACAGATCAATTAACATGATCTTAACAAATAGTGGATCTATAGACAAACTCAAAAATGGCTAATGTGCTAATGAATATACAGTGGTAGTTATAGATAAGTTGCTCGGTACCTCAGTGTGCCGAGTGTCTGTAGCACTCAAGCGGTGTGCTGAGTGGTACCAGCAAAGCATCAATGATGCGTTGAGTACGTGTTAAAGCATGAGGATTTCATAATTAATTGATCCCCATGATCCGGTGCTTAAATGTGCCAGGTGTTGCTGTTAGTGGTAACAATTCTCTTGTTAAACTTCAAATTTCCTGTGGGTGTCCCCACAGTCCACATCTCTCTGGAAATCAATTTGCAGATAAAACCAATGAACTTTTTTCTGCAGGTGACCTGCATTCAGATCAAGCCCTGTAATCAGCCCTTTACAGAAAAGGAAAGACATCTTTTTTCAGTTTGACCACAGATTACCCATATTTAGGAGCATGAGTGAAAGTGACAGGGAGAGTTATGAATACTTGTAAATTTCACTTGCAGTCCTCAGCCGTCAGCTTTTTCCCATGCATTATAATCAGAGGTTTGGGAAAATAAATTGTACAGTGGGTCTTGAAACACTCTAATTCAAATGAAACAGTTCTAAATGCAGCAGTGCCATTAATTTAATTATTTCACCCACACATCATGAACAGTGGAGAAGCAACACCACACATGATGACTGCGTAAATATTTTTCCATGCCTCTCAACCCTCAACCGTGATACAACCCCTGGTGCCACATGTTTGTAATAAAAAAACTCTCTCTCCATTCTCTATCACAATCCAACCCTAACCCAGCCATGTCTGGTGCTATATTATTAATCAAAACCTCCTTTCCACCCTCTGCCATGATCCAACCTCAAACCTTGCCTGGTGCCCAATTATTAAAAACTCTCTCCACTCTGTCACAGTCCAAACCCCAGCTCAGCCTTGCCTGGTGCCATTATTAATTTTAAAACCCTCCCTCTGCCCTGTGCCATGATCCAACCCCTATTATTAATAAAATAAAATAAATTCCTGAAAGGAAGTCCAACATAAAGTTTGTTTTCACTAACTTTTGCTGCCTTTTGCATCTGCTTTATAACAGGATGATATTTAATTTTATGTTATTATTGAAATGACACAACCCCTTTAATACCATGCACAAAATTTCCTTTGTACACGTGTGTGGACTTTTGCAATTTTACATACTGTAAACATTTAATTTGTCACACTGAGACAGCCGATGCCTGATGCTGAATTATTAATTAAAAAAACACCTCCTCTCCACCCTCAGCTACAATCCAACCCCCAGTCTTCCCTTGCCTGGTGCTGTATTATTAATAAAACACCATTCCACCCTTGCCATGATCCAACTCGGCCTTGCCTGGCGCTATATTATTTACTCAAAAAATCTCCATCTCCACCTTGTGCCACAATCCAACCCCTATTATTAACAAAATAAATCCCTGAAAGGAAGTCCAACATAAAGTTTGTTTTTCAGAAACCTCTGCTGCCTTTTTGCATCTGCTTTATAACAGGATGATATTTGTACATGTATATTCTTATTGAAATGACACAACCCCTTTAATACCATGCACACAATTTATCTTTGTAAGCTATCGATTTGAGACAGCTGATACCTGGTGCTGAATTATTAATAAAAAAAACTAATTGAATTTAGAAATACATAACCACTGTAGCAACAACACTCATTAAAGTCTGTATTAGTCCCCCATTAACTATTATAGCCTTTGTATTCTGCACGTTTTGATGAATCTGTTTTACAAGAATGACTTAATGGGGAAGGAGAGCTCTTAAGACTTGATTTAGTTAACATCTTAAAATCTACATCCAATTGTAGTCTTTCACAGATTCTGCCATAGCAGGTTGTAGTTCAAAATCTGAATGTTCTGGGTAGTTAAATACTGGAGTTTCCAAAATGTTATTTTCTTTCCACTGACACTGAAGTGGTTCTGTAGACCATGTCATTCATTCAGCAATCACTGTAGGGCAAAATATGATACTCTACCTCTAGCATGTTGCTTACACTTTTCAATGCCTAGGTTAGCATTATGATGCATCTGTAAAATTGAGGACCCCAACGAGGCAGGAATTCTAAGTCAAAACAAAACAAATACTGACCAAATACTGACCTTTAAACCAAAGATCATAGTGGATATTGCATGATGATAGCACAAAGATTTTCTAGCACTAGGGGGTGCATTACAGCATTCAATATGCCAACCTTGTAAGACAGTGGGTAGCATTTTGAAGACCAACATCTGTTTTCAGATATGTGTACATGACATCTGCCCAGACTGTTAGACCATCTAAAAGGTGATCTAAATTCTGAGCTTGATTGCCACGAGTTACACTCTGAAAATGGCACATGTCAAAATTTGACAGGTCGTTTTCATTTTAGCCATAAACTGCGGCAAGTATGCATGCAGATATGATGCACACATCCTGATGCATTTGCCTAGATGCAGCATGCATTGGAATATGAACCAAAACACTGCATCCTGACCTTTGAAAATCCCAGCCAGTTTGTTTACATTCTTGCAAAGCTGTATCTACAATATGAGGATTTCCTTTGAAGCTTGATGAATTTGGTGTCAGGTGCTGGTAAATCTGCCTCATATGAATATCAAAGTCCATGATCCAACGCTGATTATTAATAAATAAAATCCTGGAAGGAAGCCTAGCATAGTGTGTTTTCAGAAACCTTTGCAGCCTTTTTGCATCTGCTTTATAACAGGATGATATTTAAATGTATGTTACTACTGAAATGACACAACCCCTTTAATACCGTACACAATTTCCCTTTGCATACTTGTGTGTGACTTCACTGTATTGTAATTTTACTGTACATAAGCCTGTAATCTATTGCTTTGAGACAGCTGATGAAAGTGTGTTTAATGCCATTGCACTGTTGAGCACACAGAACTACTCTGTATCCTAGGAAAATATATTTTTTGTCACAAAATCATTGACTATGGTTTGCTCATTTCTCCTAGTGTGTGTACAGCTTGTACTGCAATAATACAACTGAAGTAATAGGGCTACAGTAACAAAAACAAAGAAGTCCAAACACCCAAAAAAAAAAAAAAAAGCTATGGGACAGATATGGTTATCCTGAAAAACAGCTTGCAATCTGAGATGAAAAATCTGACATCTAATGCAGTCACTTGCAATTACAACTGTAGTAAAAATGTTGTCCCAATAAACATTAATTTGCCTAAAAAGCACATGCACATTTTCAGTGGCTTTCTGTCCTGCAATTTAATTATCCAGGATAGCCCAGTATAAATATCACATCTCATTTCCAGTAAGGCCGGCTTTACTCATTTCTGCAGCTGGTTGGGCAGGAGGCACTGGGAGGCATTGTGACATGCAATGTAAAAGGACAGGCACTGCCGAATGATACTGTGAAGTGCCACACACACAATTGTATTTTACAAAAAAAAAATACTTAACAGGGTCAGAATTATATCTCTGGTTTCAGTGATGCTGTGCCACTTAGCAGTGGGGTGTGGGAATGACTCAGCCAAGAGCATACCAGGAGCTTTTGGCTTTAGCTGGGCTGAAATCTGCAGTTTCTTGGTTCCCAAGTCTGTACTCTAACCATTACCCCATAGTACATCCATGCTGTAATCCTGCATTAACTCTCATGCTCATAACACAGGCACCTGCCAACCACACAGCTTTTTGATTTTCAGGGAGGAATGCTAAGTCCTGGGGATTTTAGTTGCTGGAGAGTATATGGGGGTAGAACTTTATTATGTTGTTGGGAAATTGCAAGTTCTCCCAATTAAAAAAATGACCATTTACTGATTAAAGTATGACAGACAGTTTAAAGGAACGATAAAGCAGTACAAAGAACACATTTTGCACTGCAATAGTGCTTATTCTCAAGAGTGAATTAGATAAATGTCTACTAGAAATGGTAGGTTTGTTATACCATCAGTCTTTAAAAGATACCCTGTGCCAGGAGCCTGGTGATGTATTGTTGCAGATGTTTTCTTTTATCTTTGAAACAGTGAAACATTTCCAGACAGAGTACATACAATGTTGCACATTGAACTCTTTGGTACAATGTATCAAGTTACAACAGTTAGAATTTATGACCTTACTGTATTGAAACTAAAATCTAGTTCACTAGCTCTTTCAGGAAAGAAGGTGAAGCACATTTAACTACACTAAATGACAGCTGGTGATAAATCAGGCATTTATTTGTTTGTAGAGATTGCCTAAAACACTAATAATATATTGTTTGGGTGATCCCAAATGCTCTGAAGATAAATGGGTTCATAAAATGAGATCCTCCCCAGCTCCAAAGTCACTGCCACATTGCTTTTGTCTGTGTAAGCTCAAATCAGACCCCCCGCCAGCTCCAAAGTCACTGCCACATTGCTTTTGTCTGTGTGAAAGCTCAAATCAGACCCCCGCCAGCTCCAAAGTCACTGCCACATTGCTTTTGTCTGTGTGAAAGCTCAAATCAGACACCCCGCCAGCTCCAAAGTCACTGCCATATTGCTTTTGTGTGTGAAAGCTCAAATCAGACCCCTCCCGCCAGCTCCAAAGTCACTGTCATATTGCTTTTGTCTGTGTGAGCTCAAATCAGACCCCGCCAGCTCCAAAGTCACTGACACATTTTTGTGCCTTTGTGAAAGCTCAAATCAGACCCCCGTCTTTGTGAAATCAAACACCAGTTGCCCTGGTAACTAATTAACCCCACTTGCAAATGCATTACCATTTCAATAGAGTCAAAATGTCTCTTGTAGTCTCTAGTAGTGGTTTGACTAGCCCCAGTTAGTATGTTGTTTTCCGACTTCCTGATAGCTGTTGGGGCCATTGGCACAGCACATTAATTGTTTTGTGTAGCAACATTTCGTGAATTTGAACCAGAAGCTGGTGTTGTGTAAAAGCTCTACTGTGTGAAACCAGTCATTCATGCAAAATGCATGCTCACTGGCCATATACTACATAGTATCTGTCTTATTTTATTTAAAACTACATTTGAAAGAAAAGGTTAGATTACATACCTGCATACATAAAGCGATAATAATAAAGTTAAGACTGATGTTACCAGGGCAACAGATGGTTGATTTCACTACAGCCCAAAGCAATGAATCTGAAGTCTCCACTTCAAGGATAGTGAACAGTTTATGTCATATGTTTACTTATCCTAGATTACTGATACAGTACTTATGCTGTTGTATGCAGTTGCATTTGTTTGATGTGCAATACGCTATTGAGTTTACAGTATAATATTATACACAGGATTGTCCCACTGTATTAAAAACCATGGCAGGGTATTCTGTGCCAGTTGTCACAGTATATATTTTACCGTGATGTGCAGTTTCAGAAATTGAAACAGAAGCTATTGTCATTCCACTCAGATGTGCCATAGTGCTAGGCATTCCTGAGCTCATTTGCACTTGCTTTCCAAATATATACTAATGTTCTATATAGTGTTAGTTTTATTTCTTAATATGGATCACTGCAAGTATGACTGTTGGCTGTCAGCATTGGCATATAAAACAGGTCTTACAAATGCAGCAAAAATGGCAATAATGCTAACATTATTTAAAACATCAGTATACTGTACGTTTTGACACAAGTGTAAAATTGGGTAAAAATGCCTAGCATTGTAGAACTGATAGGAATGATTACAGGAGCTCCTGTTTCAGTTTCGGGAACAGTACATCACAGTCAAAGAGAAATATTAGAAACATAGAAACATAGAATTTGATGGCAGATAAGGACTGCTTGGCCCACCCAGTCTGACCATGTCCCTACCTTAATGGATAAGCTGCAGATCCTAGTTAACCAACAGTCTACTTCTTCCTAGCCCCACCCCCTAGAATTGCCTTATGACTGTCCCATGCATGCTTGAATTCCACCACTGATTTGACTCCACAGCCTCCTCCAGAAGGCCGTTCCATGCATCCATAACCCTCTCTGTGAAAAAATACTTCCTTACATTACCTCTGAGCCACCCTCCTCTATCTTCAAATTGTGCCCTCTTGTTCTTGCACACCTCTTTTCTGAAAGATGCAACCCTTTTGGACTTTGTTGATTCCTTGAGGTACTTGAAAGTTTCTATCATGTCCCCCTCTCCCTCCTTTCTTCAAGGCTATACATATTAAGCTCCTTAAGTCTCTCTTCATCGTCTTCCGTGCAGACCCTGTGCCATTTTAGTTGCCCTCTTCTGGATTGCCTCCATCCTGTTTATGTCTTTGCGGAGAATGGGTCTCCCAGAACTGCATGCAGTACTCCTGATGGGGTCTCAGAAGCTGTCTGTACAGAGGGATAACAACTTCCTGTTTTCTACTGGTGATGCCTCTCCTATGCATCCCAGTATCCCCCAGCCCTCCTACTGCCCTCTCACATTGCTTTCCCACCTTTAGGTCATCTGATATGACTACACCCAGGTCCCTTTCCATTTTTGTTGTTATTAGTATCTCACCCCATTGTGTACTTTTCCCTGGTTTTATTTCCCAGGTGCATTACCTTGCACTTCTTAGCATTGAATCTAAGCTGCCATACCTTTGACCATTCCTCCAACCTTGCCAAGTCCCTTCTCACCCTTTCCACCCCACCTTGTGTATCAACCTTGTTGCAGAGCTTTGTGTCATGTGTAAGAGACTACTTTTCCTTCCAGTCCCTCTGCAATGTTGCTTATAAAGACATTGAAGAGGCCTGGTCCTAGTACTGAACCCTGCGGTACCCCACTAGTAACTCCCTTTCTTCAGAGTGGACTCCATTTACTATTACCCTCTGTGTCCTGTTCTCCAGCTAATTCTTTACCTAGGTTACCATCTTGGGACCCACTCCCAGGCTAGCTAACTTGTATATTTCTCTTTGTGTGTGACTGTATCAAATGCTTTGCTAAAGTCTGGATAGACCATGTCCACAACCCCTCCCTGATCTACTACTTTGGTCACCCAGTCAAAGAAATTGATTAGATTTGTCTGACATGACCTTCCCACTGTGAATCCATGCTGCCTTGGGTCCTGTGCCCCTCTGGCCTCTAGGTACTTGACAATTCTTTCCTTCAGAAGTGATTCCATCATTTTCCCTATCACTGAGGTTAAACTAACAGGTCTGTAGTTGCCTGCTTCTGCCTTTTTCCCACTTTTGTGAAGTGGAATCACATCTGCCCTTCTCCAGTCCTCAGGCGCCACCCATCCTCCCATGATTTGTTAAAGAGGGTAGTCAGTGGTGTCACTAGTTCTACCCTTAGTTCTTTTAGAATTCTGGGATGAATCCCATCAGGCCCCATTGTGACAATATTGTGACAATTGCCCAGCAAAAGAATGAATGAATGAATGAATGAATACGTCATCATCTATAGTAATACATGATTGGTCACTTGTCAGCCAATCTAGTATTACCATAGGCAATGATGTCATCAATCATTCATGCTGGATGAATGATGAATGAATGGGTACCAATTTATTTCTGCTCTGTGCATACAGTACAGTAACTGAGTTATTACATGAAAGAGTGCTCCTTTGCCATAGTACCTGGTTGTTGCTTTGTTCCATGGTACTAGTAATGAGCCACCGATATTGATACTTTTGGTTAACTCTGGTTAAGAATTTCTGACTGGGTTGTGACATATTGCTCCTGCAAGTTGATGCTAAAATTAAGACTGCTGTACCTCAACTCACAAAGACCACTGTTTGATAGCAAGTATTATTAATTTTGGTGACCTCTCGAGCTGTCAGACAGGTGCAATGTCACAGACGGGGAACTGCAAGGGGAGTTAACATGGTCCTGGAGCTGTTCTGGAATGTTAGGTTTCACTAGCTAATTTTGCTCCTTCTTGGTTGGACCCACTCTCTGGACAAGAAGTGAACAGCTAAAATATTTGTGCAATGAAAGCATCGAGCTGCAAATAACCACTCTTCACAGTCCAGAAAAGTGCTGCCTCCAATTTCACAAATTGGTAGAAATTGTGAGAAAGGAGGATATTTATGCTCCAGAACCTGTATATGAAATCGAAATGAGCAGATATAGTGCAAGAGAGTGTGATCAGCAGATCAGCTTTGGGCAATAGTGAGTAGGACACTGTTTTAGGGACTGTTATTGTATGGCTCCAGATGATTTTTTTCCTTATAATTTTAATTGCACCAATAGCTTCCTTTTACTCCTTGGTCCCTGTCATTGCAGCATAGTAAGTGCAAAATGAGTACAATGCAATTGTACCCAAGTGCTGGACTGTAGCTGGCACTTGGAGGGGTTTATCTGAGAGGTTGTTGCTGCTGATGGCAGCTCCACTCCCTCCACAGTAATCTGTACAGCTACAGTATAATATCTGACCACACTCTATCACTATATACATATATATATATATATATATATAGTACCATCATCACTGTCACCAGTGTGACTGGAGGACCAGCTTTGTGTGGGATCATAATGCCCTCTCCCCATCACCACCACCAACATGTCTTGACTGCTTTTAAAATAAAAAAAACACACACTGCATATGACTTCTAAATGGCAACAGATGGCTATCTGATGCTGTCATTTGACTTGTCAGGATATGTCTCTGACCCAGATTTGATTACTTCTTGATATTTAAACCAGAATAAATTAGATTAAATCACAATCTTTTGAAAAATGACCAAAGTCACTGACAGACCTGGGTCACAGCTGAACAGCACATCCCTACTTTAATAAACTAATTTCCAAAGTACACAGTGGTCAAAAGCTCCATTTCAGAAAGTCTCACATTGGTAAATTGTGTTCAGCTTTGATTGGGTCCCCTAATTCAGTTCTGCTGTGACAAAATTAATGGTACTGGTACCAGGAGGGAAAGGAAAGGTGGCGGTAGACATCACACAGACGGAAGTTGTGGTAGAGATAAGTTCTACCAGAGAGGTGCATGAATGGGAAATGATGAAGAGTGCAAAATTAAATTTTTTACAGTATACTTTTGTTGACCCGGCCAAACCAGAAACAATAACAATAAAATTGGGTTTCAGGTATGGAAGCAGGAATATAAATTAAATGCTTCTTTTAATGAAATGCTTATGCAGATAGAAACATAGAAACAGAAATTGTTGGCAGGTAAGGACTGCTATTGCCATCCAGTCTGCCATAGGCTCTGTCATTTCCTTGTGAGATCAATGGCAATACAACTGAGATTTTATAACATTCTGGACTTGCAGAATATTCACTAAATATTGGCAAATCAGATAAATATTGGCAAATCAGAAATGTTGGGAACAGATTACGCTACATAATATTAATTATTTTATCCAGCTGATTATAAAAACAACATTTAGAATAATTAGGTATAAAGCTGATGTTACCTGTCTCAGAGTAATTGCATTACACTGAGAGGAAATAAGTATCAACACGCATCATTTGGTAAATTTTTCCTGAACTGCATTAGGGTCACAAACGAAGTGTTATCTAATGTCACTTTGCTACATATTGACACACTGTTTATGGTCATATTTATACACTGTTTATGAGCTTTAAGCCATAAACAGTTTATTGTATGTAGGACATTATAAAAATCACCAAAACACGTACTATAAAAGAAACATTGTTTTGGTGATAACTATTTATTCAGTTACTGAACGAGCACAAAATAAATCATACTGTACACTATGGCTCTGCACCTAAAAGATATTCCATTGCATAGAGGTTATGAGGAGGCACACACCACATGTTATGTCACCTTGAACTTTCCTTTATCTGGTGAGTGTGCTTACTACTGCCTTTCTCACTGATAAAGTTATGTGATGCTAACTCCTTCCCCACATCACCTGCTGTGTCATTTCCTTTGTTTCAGACAATGATGTGTCATTGCATTAGCACTGACCACTTTGGAACTATTATTTGAAACCACCTTCAGTGTGTGTCTGTGTAGCCTTAGAAAACAGTGAAATGCTCATTTTTAGTCCACTATTATTCCATGCATATAGAGAAGGATGAAAAGAAATTGAGCATCTCACTGTTTCAAATGCTACAGAAACACTGAAGTTGTGTGTGTGTGTGTGTGTGTGTGTGTGTGTGTGTGTGTGTGTGTGTGTGGCGCAATGGGGGATTGAATAAAGGAGCTAGATTTATGGGCAACTCATTTTTTGCTCAACATTGTTTTAACCAAACATCATCATTTCTAATAGTACTGACCATCTGGCCCACCTAGTCCACCCTACTAAAGTTCATATAACCTCCATTATGCGGCGATACTAGATGATTAAGGACCCTTCATGTGTGAAACAAAAACTCACAGCATTACGGTAGTGATGGCTTTTTCAACGTCACGCATGCCTGCTGTCACAGAATATAGCATACAATGACATGCCCAACCCTAACATGCTAACGAAAGTCTATTTATTGCACATGATAATACAAAATACAATATTGCAAAATCTGTGAACAAGAAAGAAGGTGTTTGTATTGCTAAAAGTCAATACGATTGAAGGCGTATGGATCACACAATTATTACGACCTTTTCAAGTTGCACATTATTTGTACCACTCTTGGCTACTGGCTACCTGCTAAAAATAGAAAGACTTGCACCATGCCCTCCCCTTGCATTTCAGTTACAGCATTTGAGCAATACTGTTACTGCAACAGTCTTTCGTTTTATTTTTCTCTATTTGGGGGCTCCACCCCACCCCACTTATAAATTTCAATTTTAGCATTTGAGCAACATTTTGTACCACAGCACTGTGTTTTTGTTTTTTTTTTCTGTATGTGAGCACCCCACCCCCATTATGCATTTGTTTAAGTTTTATCCGCGTTATTGATTTAATGTCTGTTCTATTACTACTACTGCGTTGATCTACTTTTTGGTATGTGGCGCCAGGTGGGCATGTACTGGTACTGTGATGGTGACCTCAATGTGGCGGTGGGCAGAGCAACAGCCTGCAACTATGTAAAATTGACATAATTATCCTCAGGCGCAAGAGGGTCCTTAATCATCCAGTATTACCCATTATGCTCCATCACTCCTCTTAATGTAGTGCCTTAAATTCAGGATTTTCCTTCAATTGCTGAGTCTCTTCCCTCTGTCTCATTTAGCATCTACAAGATGTTGTTCAGTTGTGTTTAGCAAGAAATAATCTACTTACTGCAATGCATTTTTGCAATATCTCATATTTGTATGTTACCAGATTTTCTCTGCCATGGCCACATTGGTTACCAATCGACAAATATCTTGGACCATGATTTACTTCACTGCCCTTACAGTTATGGGGCACGAATTTGTGCCATCAGTCCCCCTTGCCAAAATAAACTGATGACCAGCAGCAAGTAACTCTGTACAATATTTTATCTGAAGTTTAGAATTAGTTGATATATATTAATAAACAAATTATTAAATCTGTAACATTAAAAAAAACTTACAGAACCAAACCAGCCCTCCATTATCCCTGTTACCCTACTAAACTACACTGGGAGAACCATAATCAAGCTATAGTAAAGGGCTAATGCATAACATATTGCACATTGATCAAACTACAGTACCTACAGTAGCTTCTGGAGTAATTTACTACAAGCTGGATGAGCTGATGTAAAATAAAAGCCGTATAACATGAGATATTGAGTGAATGCAATAAATGTAGGTAAAAACATGATGTGATGGGAGTGTAAAGCTATTATTACAGCATATAACAATCATTGGAAACAATGGTTTAATTAAACAATAATGCCCTCCAGGGTGTGTGTCATCCTGGGATAATGTCACGCCTCAGGTGATTGGGCATGAGGCTGCAGGCCGAAAGGCCCAATACCTGAGGCGTGACGTTATCCCAAATGTGATGGTCACTGACACCCAGGTGACCTTCTACCTGGAGATCTGTGATCCTTTTCCTGTTAGCCAGTACTAGATCTAGGATAGCCCTGTCTCTTGTGAGTTGTTGTACCAGTTGTTTGAGGCCCTCACCTGCAGGGAATCCACCATGTGTCTAGTTCTGGCAGATGTCCCTGCTGGTATTGACCAATCTGTATCTGGCATGTTGATGTCGCCCATTATCAGAACCTCCCTTTAGCTGTCATGTTTTATATATCTTCTAACAGTAACATGTCTTTGTCCTCCCCTGGTCTGGAGGCCTGTACATAACCCCAGTTCATATGGCAGTACCATTTCCTGTTTCCAGGGTGAATCACAGTTCTTCTGACTCCTTATGTGTTTTCTGAATTTCTGTAGCTTTGATATTTTCATTGACATAAAGGGCCACTCCACCCCCCTTTTGCACCTTGGTCTCTTCTGAACAGTACATAGCCAGGTATTGAAGTCTCCCAAGAATGGCTACTGGTAAACCATGCCTCGCTAATGGCTACTATGTCCAGAATCAAGGATTTAGAGGTTTTGCTTTCTATTTCTTTCTAAAGAATACAATGCTCATTGTCAGATACAAATAGTTTATAAAAGAAATTGGGAGAATTTCATAACTCATGCATTAGTAGTTTTATTTTTCCTTGTATATTATTTGTCTATTAAAGAACTCTCCTTAAAGCACCTTGCAAAACAGGAAAACATATAATACTTGGAAATGACAAATGCAGTCAGTTAGGATGCTGATTTTCTTTCCTATTTCTACTAAATCTCACACAGATAGCCTACCACAATCTTTTTAGATGGTCTAAACCTATCAACAGTGAGGAATTGAATTGTGGCAAACCCACTCGTACTCTATGATGCTCACCATATAACCCTTTTGGCTATATGATCATATTCTGGGCATATTCTGAGCAGACACTACCAAATGATATTATGAAAGAGAGAATGAGCTAACTTTAATACTGCAGTGGTGTTCTGCTGTATATCAGTGGTATGGAGGGGAGCACTGGCTAATTAAGCAAAATGGTACTGCACAATGAAACAAGCCTTTATTAAGCTAGAATGAAAAGACTATGACCAAAATATCCTTTATACCCCATGATACAACATTGAATTCTCAGTGCCCCTCATGTCCAGGATCTTATGAAAATATAGAGAAAACACAAGCTCAGATTTTGAAGTGATCACATTTTAACATAGCGTAGCAGCACTTCTCATTTGTATATCTGGTAGTGCTAACGCCTCAAATCTGTGTTCATAATGGAAGGGAAAGTAAAGTCAGCTGAAGGGCTTAAAATTATACAGGGTCTAACATTCACAAATGTGACCTTATATTTGTTGTCCTTTGTCTTGAATGTGGATTTGTGTTTTCCATGATGGTTTCTATCTGGTTAAACATTTTGATACTGCACTTTTTACTCACTTTCGAGAAACTTGAAAACTGTAATTTATTTAAGGATGGCGTAGTTTTTCTTAAACTCTCATTAGTCCATAGACAACTGTCACATCAAGTATCACTTGCACCTTGTTCTATCAGAGGTCCAAATGAAACATCTTATCTGTGCTGCTTTATTCTTATCAGAAATTGATGTGGCACAATTAATAACCATTCACACAGAGCTTTCAAGACAATGAAAAAACAGCAATTAAAAGATGGCAGCAATAACATTTTAATTATTTTTATGTTACTTAGACAACACAGTGCCATAGTAGAAGTGTGTAACGCCATTGCATATAAAAATACTGCTGTCTTTACATTGCCTTTTTCTCCTTTTCTTGAAAGCTCTGTGTGAATGGGTAGCTAAATAGAAATAGACAACTGATGCATCACTAAAAACCTCTAAATACATGGCTTCCTTGGAATCTATTAATTATTTTAATTTGCACAGCATGTTTAAATACTTATGAAAAAATTATATGCCATGTAAGAATTTGTGCACACTATAATTCATTTCAGATTCCATCAGTTACAATTCTTACCTTTGACTAATCAGACATTATTAAAAATGGCAAAACAACATTTAAATGAGCATTTATCAAGCAGAACTGGTGGAACATAGTCACTCATGCCACCGTAAAATTCTCTATACATTCCACATTAGACATTTTGTTAAAAATACAGTAATTTATTATGTGTATCAGTTAAATGCTGTTTAGACCTTTGAGAGCTCTCATTAATTGTAAGTGCCAGCTGTCCTGTACCAGGAGTTTTAAACCACATTGTTTTATGATATCCTGACTGCAAGCCCTGGCTGTGCAGTGCCAAGGGGTATAAATCGTGTTTTTCTTTCTTTTTTTCTTTTTGATGTCCTGATTGTAAGCACCAGCTGTTCAGTCCCAGGGTTTTAAATCACATTTTTCATTTTTTGGATGATTAATAAATGTTGAGAGGCAAATCTAGGAGGATTGTAATGGATGCACAGTACAGTATGCTGCTTAACCCATGCATATAATTAAGATCAATGTCATGACTTACAGTATATAGTATGGGAAAAAAATGATTCAATGCAACTGTGTCCGAATTAATAATTACATCTCTCTTTGCTGTTTGAGTTGTACAGAGTTCCTGTAGCAGCTGCTGAATTTCTGGGAAGATCTGTGCACATCTCAGTTCTCTCTCTCTCCTCCTATTATTATTTTTTTTTTTGAGCGTGTTCACAAATCTGAATAGGGATGTCAAGAATGGAAAGCCTAAATGGTACAGTAATTGCTGTCTGAGTAAAGACAGCACATGTAAACTGTTTTTTAACTGCAGTTAGACTGAGACTGCTGATTTTTGCTGTCTTGCACCTCTATGTGCTGTTGCTGACACCACCGACATGACAAGTGACCCCTTCTTGTTCATATGGAGATTCTGCTGACCTGACAAGTGAATCCCTTTCATCAGTTAGATTTGTATTAAAAAATAGAATCAGGCGCTAGTTGAAGGTGAAACAAATTGTTTTATTTTTTCAGCTGTGGTGAGAGCACATTACCGACTAGAAAATACTTTTAAATAGTGAGGCAATGAGGAGGGGGATACTAGACAGCCAGGAAAGTGTGCATTTTTTTTCACGATGCCATCTGCTAGTGGAAAACTGAGTTAGGGTCAAGCAAAAGTGAAATCACACTCCAGGAAAGCAATCACTGTGGAATGAGCAGTGACTGCCATCTAGCAATCAGATGAGGAAATTAATTTAGGTACATTCTGTAATGCCATAATACCGAGTGGCACACTGAGGTACTGCATCAATAAGAGCGTATAACAAGGTACTGTCTCAGTAATGAGCGACATGCCAGGGTACTGGGCAACTTATCTATAGCAACCACTGTATCTCGCCTGTATTTTCTCAAAAACAATCTATATAGGGTCTTTAAACACTAAGGTAACTACTAACATCAATATCACAGAAGAGTTAATAATAAATAAAATAGCAGTTAAAAAATACGATTCAGCAGGACTGGTCAACATCCTCCTAAACTATTAAAACTACTAACATCTTACATAGTGAAACCATTAAAATACCTATTTATAAAATCATTACATATACAATAATGGATGGAGAGTGTCTACTAATGTAATGGTCACCGAGCTGTGGGATGCTACATAAACCCGAGGGCGAAGCCCGGGGTTCATTAAAGCATCCCACACCAAGGGTGACCATTACATTTGAGTAGGACACACTTCTCCATCTGTTATTTTTATAATTGTTCATCAGCATTTTTTTTACTGAACTGCATTTGGTATTGCTGTGTCTCACTCATGTCACACACACACACTCACATCCTACCTTTGTCTCCTTTTATTTTCTTTTTATATAGCTTTTTTTTTATTTCATTTGGCATTTAGTTTGTTACTTGTAGATTTGCTTTTCTGGACATTTAGATCGTGACCGCTATCAGGCTTGCCTCAGGCACGTTGGACCTATTCCTGGCTCCCGCTCATAGTTGTTCTCGCTGCTGGTTCCGAACAGCAGGATCAACTAGATAGATTTTTGTTTGTTTTTAAATGCTGAGCTACATCTACGTTTTTTTAAAGAAAAATAAGGAATCTCGGCTGGCAGCTCCTCACTGCGTGGGATATGGAGCTGCCATGTTTCTAAAACTGTTTACCCTACCCAATGGAGATGAACAGCCAATTAGGAGGGCTGTTTTTGAGTGACTCAGCATCGCAGCTGCCATTATAACCCGTGGGTTATAATACCAATTATGATTCGTCAGCGATGGAAAAATTGCTGACCAGTTATTACATACTACTAACGCACTATTTGATTGGCGATGTGCATCAGTCATATCTATACATAAACAAGCATTTGTCAGTGCCAAATGTTGCTTGCTTGTATGTGCTGTTTAGGTATTTGGAAGTCATTGGAGTGCAAATATTGAAAATTCACTTAACCGGCGTGCGATGAGGAAATGCGCAACACATGCTCGTAAAACAGTCATTTTTAGGAATTTTTTCACCAATTTTCAACACAGCCATTTTAAGACCTCTGCTCATGAACAGTGTCACTGTGATTTTCTTAATGTGTCCCATACATTGATTTCACACACCAACTGTGCCATTGTGCACTACATGGGTGGAAACACGCTTTGGGCAAGATGTAAAATGACAGCTGTACTGCTCATAAGGAGGTGTGATAAAATGGCAATGTTGAAAATCTAGAGTGAAAATATTGAAACTTGCAAATTCTACAGTGTGCGTAGGAACTGCGCAATGCAGCCATCGTAAAACAGTCATTTATTAGGAATTTTTCACCAGATTTTCAACATAGGCTTTTGAGAGCCACCTTATGAACACTGGCAGTGTCATTTTGTTAATCAGTCCTGAAAGGTGATTTTGCACAGTGACCGCAAAACCACCGCTCGGGCTAGGTTAACACCATGACAGTGCAAGAATTATGAGGAGGGGTCCCAAAACCACATGTTGAAAATTTGGGCCTAAAATTCCTAAAATGCCTGAGATATGCACAAAGTTGAAAAACCCTATTTATTCCATTATACAGCTTACCGGCATTTCCTTAGTTGGTGGTCAGCTTTGAAGAGTGCAGATGTGTTCCCGGTTCACTGATGATCATTGCACTGAGCTCTGGAGGTGGGCACGGGTGGGGGTGTGGGGAGACAGGGTGTGCAGTGGTGGGTGCAGGTTTTGGGGGAGCAGGAGATGGTGAGGGAACGCTTTCTGTTTACAGGTTGTTTTTTTTAATGAAGATGACATGGACGCTTGCCACGCTGAGTGGGCTCACAGCGGGCAGCTGGAAAGGCTGTTTGGGGAGCTGGAGCTGATGGGGACTGGGCACCCCCATCAGCTATACAAGATTTGCCACACTGGGGTGAGCTCCCAGCATGGCACCTGGAAAGCTTTGGGGGTGTGCAGCCATGGAGCCAATGGGGATTGGCACCTTGTCGGCTATAACATTTTTGCCATACTGGGGTAGGGTTCCAGCGTGGCACCTGGACATCTTTGTGGGGGCGAGGCATGGAGCCGACGGGGATTGGGCATGCCCATCAGCCATACAGTGTGCGTGGGGAGCGCCAGCATGCAACATGCATGCTTGCATGTGTGTAAGGGGAGAGCTCTGCTCACTCAGCAGAGCCTCCTTTCAACTGTATGCCACTGCATTTTCGATCATGTAATAGACAGCTGCAGCAGTCATTGGAGAACTGCGGCCGGACCAGCAAACTCACTGACTGAATTGGAAGACCGGTGCCACACCTCCAAAAACTCGAATGATGGTATTGTATTTCTTGCACATGTGTGCAAGCAACATAAAAAGAAAGTAAGACAGCATGTAATAGTTATAGACCAATAAGTTTGACATCAGTACAAGGTAAAATATTGGAGTCAATTCTAAAGGATTTTATAACTAACCACTTAGAGGTACAGGGCATGGTAGACAGTAACCAACACGGCTTTAGAGGAAAGAAATCATGTACCACTAATCTTTATGCTTGTATAACAACATTTCAAAAGCTTTAGATAGTGGATTACCTGTAAGGACTGTATATATCTGGATTTCTAAGGCATTTGATATAGTTCCACATGCAGCAGTCATCTACGCAAGGACATAGACAGGATGGAAGCAGTCCAGAGGAGGGCAACTAAAATGGTGCAGGGTCTACATCAGAAACCATATGAAGAGAGACTGAGGAAGCTTAATATGTATACCCTTGATGAAAGGAGGGACAGGGGGACATGATAGAAACTTTTAAGTACCTCAAGGTAATCAACAAAGTCCAGGAGGGTAGCATCTTCAGAAAAGAGATGTGTAAGAACAAGGAGGCACAATTTAAAGTTAGAGGGGAGCGGCTCAGGGGTAATGTGAGGAAATTATTTTCATGGAGAGAGTGGTGGATGCATGGAACCGCCTTCCTGGAGAGGTTGTAGGGTCTAAAACAGTGGAGGAATTCAAACATGCATGGGACAGACATAAGGCAATTATAGTGGGGTTGCAGGAAATAGGCTGTTGGTTAACTAGAATCTGCAGCTTATCCAGTAGGTAGGGAAATGGGCAGACTGGGTGGGCCAAGTGGTCCTTATCTGCCGTCAAAGTCAAAGTCTATGTTTCATTCAAAATTGGTAGAAATTATGCTAGAACATAGGATGGCTATGTGGATTCAGAACTGGTTGGGCAACAGGACTCAGAGGATGTGCATAAATGGTTAGTATTCTTATCAGAGACTAGTGACAAGCAGGGTACCTCAGGGTTTGGTACTTGGGCCTATCCTGTTTCAGATCTTCATCTCAGACATAGATAAACAAGCTACAGTATAAGCTGCATAACAAAATATGCAGATAACTCTAAACTAGCGGAATTGTACAGACAGTATAAGTTCAAGCAGATCTACAAAATGATTTGAAGAAAATACTAAATTGGGCAAATGAACAGGGATGTCTTTCAACAAGGAAAAATGTTGCGTGTTACAATTCGGCAACCAGTCAAACATAGCCACATATTAGTTAAACAGAGAACCATTGAGAACATCTCAACAAGAAAAGTAACTAGGGGTGATATTGAATAATAAGCTAAACTCAAAATCACGCTGTGAGAGCAAGATTGTAAAGGCCAACAGGGTACTGTATACAATTAAGAAAAACTTCAAGGTTTGGAGGAGGGCAACAAAGGTGGTACAGGGATTGAATCACAAGTCCTATGAGGACAGGCTGAAGGACTTGAATATGTACTCCTGGAGGAGAGGATGGAGAGGCGAGATATGACAGAGGCATACAAGTACCTTACAGGGAGGAACAGTGCAGGAATACACTATTTTCCAGTGAAAAAGATGCTCCAGAACTAAGAGGCATGGGATGAAGTTGGAGGGCAGGCAATTCAGAGGAAACATGAGGAAGACTTTCTTCACAGAAAGGGGGAGGAAGTGGTAGAGCTGAAACAATCATGGATTTAAGAATGCATGGAATAGACATAAGGGAATTCTGGAGGTCAGAGGTAAAGGGCAACAGCCTTCTAGAAAAATGTAAAGGAAACTTACAAGCTCAAATGGGCAGACTAGGTGGGCTATAGGCCTTATCTGCTGACAGTGTCTATGTATCTATGTAACTTCAAGAGCCAGAGTAGCAAGTTAATGATGCCACTGTATAGGAACAATATCAGACCACTTTGGACTATGGTAGCCCAGTCTGGGCACCAATAGATAATGGTATGATAGATAAACTGGAGGTTTCAAAGGAAAACAACCAAATTGGTTTATGATATAAGGCATTTATCATACCAACAACATCTGAAACATCTAGGATTAATGACACTAGAAACAAGAAGAATTCAGATTTACTATTATGTTATGATATAATGCAAGACTTAACATCTATTAGGCGAATTAGGCTTTGATTTCAAAAATGATAGACTAGGTACAGGAGGGCACCCTTATAGCTTAGGCCACAAGGGTTTAATATGACTAGAAAAGGGATTTTACCCCAAAGAGTAATACACCCTGGAACAAACTCACAATTACATATTATTATTATTATTAGTGAAAATAAGGAACAGTTTAAAGATAGGCTTGACGTATATATTACTGATGGAATCATACTGACCTACTATGGGTGATTGGATAGGAGCATTCATGGGCTCAATGCCTTTTGTTCACTCCTCATGCCTTTGTATGAGCATTTGTATGAGTGTTCGAATAGGGCTTTAGCAAAACAGCAGCTTCAAAGTCCTTTTATAGATAGTCTTTCTATTGTTATTTGCCTGAGGCAGGAGGTGCAGTTCTTGAATGGTGGCCATCTAGTAGTGGGAGAGAGGTTCCTGGCCCCAGTGATATCAGTGGGTAAAGTGCCCCCAACTGGTAAATGTGAGCAGTCATTGGAGGTGACAGAGAACAGAAAGCATACAGCTTGGGACTGGATATCCATCCCACTTCTATGTCCACCGGTGATTCATATTTCAGCCGCTGGCTTACTGGGAGTATTGGTTGCCTACATGACTGTGTGAATATCGCACCACCCACACAAACGTCTTAGGTGGCCAACTTACATTGAGGACATCGGTTCATTCTTGACACTTGGGGTGTTGTCAGTCACAGACTGGGAGTGTGTGTGCCCTTTCTTGTGGGGTGGCACTTTATAAATATGTTTGATAGTGTAATTACAGTGAGTTACAGTAAATTAACTTATATACTCATCATACACTATGCTGCTTATTTGCACTCTTTTAACTGTGAAGGAGGGTTTAGAGGCTTTCTACTTTGCTTCTTTCTTGGATTATCACACTTGTGTGCTTTAGGAATGCTTAGGCATCATGGTAAGGACTAGTAAGGTTTGATGGGATTGTAGTGATGGTGGGAAGCAGATGACTGAAAGAGACCAAAGGTAATGAGGTAGTCTGGCAAGCAGGTTGTAGTCAAATGCTTGTACAACATCATCATAGCTTTGGAGTATGCTGTCTCTCTGTCCCTGCCAAAGGGACCCAGTGATGGCACTCTCTGTAAAACTGGTACCCATCTTTCTTGTTTGCACTTTTCAGAAATACCTCCCTTTCCTTGTTTCTGCTAAAAACATTAACTCCTTTAAATATGAATGTGAGGAGACAATTATGGTTCTCCACTCTTTTTAGTGTAAAGTAAGGAACCAAATTTTAAGTTTTCAACACATGAACATGGTGTTTTGTTATAGTAATCCAAGTTCACTACAAGGCAATGGAATCTTGTCCTGGTGTATGTTCATACTGTTAACTGTTCTTCCTGAAACTGGTTAAAATACAATAGTGGATGGTGCTGTGTGACTATCCTGGACCAAGGTTTTGAAACAGTGTCTTACCTCTAGTGTTTCATTACACACATACATGAGTTTAGGGGCCAGCAGCATTTCTTTTTTTGTATAATAAACTGAGTTCTTTTGTTTCATAAGGCAGCATGCAAAACAGACTGTGGACTCGTCCTGGAGCTGCAGCACATCCTTAAACCATGCAGCAGTGGGGTTGCTGTCCACTTCTGAGTGGCAGGGTAGGAAGGCCTGGGGAAGCCTTACAGACAAACAAAAAGATTGCTGAGTCCCTGCCAAGCCAGCACTCCCTCTTTGGATCCCTGGATATCTGCAAACTGGAGACTGAAGGCTGCACATTTTAACAGCAGCTCTCCAGTAGGACTGAAAAGACCCAATAAGACCCCAAGATAACAAAGTGTATCCAAAGTGCATCCTCAGTCCCAAAGGGAGCTAGGTCTGGGCTGGATCTGAATCTCCAAAACTATGAACTGGGTACAGCCACACCACAGGCCACCTGCAGCAGTCAAAAATAGCTCTCTGAAGCCCCTACCCCTTCCAAACAAATTGTTCATGCATCCCCCATAAAAACCCAAAAACCAGTCCTTGCTGTGGGCCTCTAAGCCAGTGGTAAAAAAATAAATACAAGTCTGTCTGTAGACTCACTATCCGCATACTCTTCTAGGCTCCTGGCACTGGCCAGCCTGTGCTAGGACTTGGTGAGAGACTTTGAAATTGCTGCTCTGTGGATATCATACAAAACTGGCCTGTGCACTGTGGACCATAACCTGCCCCATACTGTTCCATGAGACAGTTGATGGAACTTTAGATAAAAGCCTGTTACATTTTATGCTATCTAATTAACTGCTGCTTTTTATGAAAGCATATCAAAACATAACCATACCATGGCACTAGCTGAAATAAACCAATGTGTGCTCAACAACCCAAGGGGTAGAAAACTAGCAGCAGATTACAATAGCAAATCGATGAAAATGGAAGGAGGGCATCAGCAGTTCATAATGGAAACATTTCTCAAAAAGGAGTGATGCCAGATCCTCACCAGAGTTAGAATACTACTTTTGTCTTCATTAGTAGTACTAAAATACTAGATTAGTCCTCCCCGGCAATGGTTGTCAACCTCTGAGCTGATGGCAGTACTAGTAGTAGTACTAGTATTACTAGTAGTAGTAGTAACCGCTTTTTATTCATGGCCCCTTCCCTGAGCACCAGAGTGCCAGTACAAAACAAGAAATAGTACAAGCATCATATGACTCAACAGAATAAAAATATAAAAGTAAATTCTGAATAAATATCAACAAATAAAACTACAGATAAATGACCAACACCTGACTTGCACTATAACTGATATTAATAATGTGAAGGAGTATTTCATTCCCCAAATGCCTGAGCAAAATACATATTTTTAAACCTCTTTTAAGGACCTCTACTGAGGGGCCTCCTTCAGGGCCCTTGAGAACAAATTCCATAATACTAGCTCTACTTCTTCAAAGGACTGGTACCCAGAAGTTTTAAGCCTGGTCCTGGGACAACCAGGAGACCCTCATCTGTGGAGTGGAGGGGCGCACAGGCAGGAAAGGGCATAGGCAGGGCCCCTGATGTTCTGTGGCAGCATTTTCTGATTTATGCGGCATGATTTATTCATTTCTCTGGCAGAATGCAGTCCTGTCATTGGCTAAATATGATGTGATGTCATCAATGACATCATATGCTGAAACATAGAAGGGGCTTCAAGATAAACAATGTGGGAAAGAAAGCCTGAAACTATGGAAAACAGTATATTTATATGAAAATTCACCAAAACAATGAATTCTGCAGCATTATGTATATTCTGCAGCATGATGCAGATTCTGCAGCAAATTCTGCAACCAGAGCTACAGAATTCAGGGTCTTGGGCATAGGAAATCTTGGATGTAGCCCAGACCCTGACTGTTTAAGGCCCTATAAGTTAGTAACCCAACCTTATTGGAGATACGCCACTTGACCAGCAGCCAGTGCAGTTCCCTTGTACTGGAGAAATATGACTCAACACTGAGAGGCTGGTCAGAAACCTTGCAGCTGCATTCTGTACCAACCTCAGGCACCACAGTGTGCCTCCACTGACTCAAGATAAAGAGCATTGCAGTAATCCAGCTGTGAGATCACAAAAGCATGTACTAGAGGGCAGGTCCTTGGGGGATAAGGGAACATGTCAAACTGATATTCATTAGATGATAAAAGCCATTCCAGACTACTGCTGACACCTAAGCCTGAAATGTCAGCTCCTAATCCAGGGTGACACCCAAATTCTTCACCTTCATGGCAACCCCAAGCCTGGAGGTGCAGAGGCATGACCCCATGTCCCTTCCAGCCACTGTCGCTCCCCCATGTCTGATCCAGGTCAATCACCAATACTTCAGTTTTGTCTCAGCTGAGTCTCAGCCAGCTTGATGACATCCAGTCCTGGACAGCAGACAAACACTGATTCAGTACATCCACAGCACCACGATCTTGGCGTGCAAAGGACAGACAAAGTTGAGAATCTCCTGCATAGCAGTGAAACCCAACCCATACTGTTTGATGATTGTATCCAGGGATAGATTATTCACCAAAACAACACAGGAAACAGTCAACCCCTGGGTACTCCACAGCAGAGGTCCATTGGGTATGAGAAAACTTTCCATCACTATCATCTGTGCCCTGCCCTGAAGTAGGACTCAGACCATCTGATCACTTTGCCAGTGAGTCCCATGTACTCCATGAGTCAATCCAATAAAAATTCATGGTCTATAGTGTCAAATGCTGAGGAGAGGCCAAGGAGAACAAGCACTGACTCCACTCTTGTATCCCTTGCTCTGATCAGGTCATTATAGCACCATGACCAACACGGTCTCAGTGTTGTACTTTGCCTAAACCCCGACTGGAGGGCTAATGGATGTCATAGGTCATCAGGTGTGTTTTAGAGCTGCAACACAACCACCTTCTCAGTAACCTTGCCTAAGAAAGGCAGGTTAGAGACATGTCAGTAGTTTGCCAGGACGTCCGGGTCCAACGTTGGCTTTTTCAGGACAGGTTTTACCAGTGCACTTTTCAGTGCCAAAGGGAAAATCCCTCTGACAAGGAATGCCAAGTAATCTTGGTGAACACGGCCCAGCTGCCACATACAACTAACTAAGAATCATGTTGGGCCTGGATCCAGCTCACAATACATTGGTTGCAGCTCCAAGATCACCTTCACAACCTCTTCAATTGTCACGGACTGAAGCTGTCCCCAAGACCACTGGCAGCTAATGTGTCTCCCAGGCTCAATACTGCTGGGTCTTAACTGCCCAGTTGGAAGATCCCAACCTTAGTAAAGGACACTGTTTCCAAGAAAAAACAAGCAAAACTCCTTGTATTTATCATATGAAACAGCCTTCATGGGCTCCAGACAGGCTGGGCTCAAAAGCTTGTTCACTGCCCAGAAAAGCTGGCGTGTCAGTTCCTCCCAGCTGCAATCTCCCTGAATAGAATTCTGCCTTCTTAAGGAGATTACCCTTTGATATGCACTGTATTGAATATTCAAAGCCAGTTTGTTCTTTTGGGCCTTGCATCTCCTCCAACATCACTCCAACCTCTGCCTTTTGCTTTAATCTCCCTCAGCTCACTGTCAAACCATGGTGAGCCAAGGCATGAAACCAATAGGAATACACTGACTGGTGCTATGAGGTCAAAGGCCACACTGACAGGATTGGTTGCTACTGTGTCCTCCATACCCATTGCGCATGCCACGTCATACTCAGATGTTCAGTATTGCCATAAGTCCATCCAGCCTCAGACCTGTCAAAGGTGGTATCTGACAATCTCCACAGGGTGTGGTCTACAGAAGGATGCCTTGAAATCAAACTTGATGGTGAAATGATCCAATCAGTTAATCAGATCAGTCCTGAGGTTTTCGACCTCAAGTCCCAGGTGAAACACCAAGTCCAGAGTGTACCCATGTTAATGAGCTGCAGTAGCAACTATTTTTTCCAGGACCAGAGTTGTCCAAGTCTAGGGTAAGCTCTGAGATTGGCTCTAGCCTTACCCTCTCTCCTTCAGTATTCAGTTCAGTGATTCCTATTTTGAAGTGCATAACACTGCATTTTTGGTGTTAAATATCAGTTTTCTAATCTTTGACCACCTTGCCAACTTCTACAGACCTCTTTCAGCTCCATTACACCCACCTCATAATCCACCCTGCCTCATGTCTTAGGTTCATCCACAAAGATACACATCTTTCCCTTGATCAGCTCTCCAATGTCATAACTAAACTCATTGAGAGTATCACACCCATGATTGATCCCTGTGGCACTCTGCTAGCCACTTCCTCGACTCTTGAGTGCATATCATTTAGTACCACCCTTGGGTTCTCCCCACAAGAAAGATCCTTACCCTTCTTGTGTTATGGCTCCCCCAAGTCCTCCAATTTCTTTACTAGCTTTTTGCGGCATCCAATCTAAGGTATTACTGAAACCCAGGTACATGACATCCAGCATTTCTTGTCCTTTGGACACAGCATTGAAGAATTTCATGACATTCATCTGATAGGACCTTCCTTTCATAAAGCTGTGTTGTTTGCTGTCCTGGACATTGTGGAACTCCAGGATGTCAACCAGCTGTTACTTGATTATAGTCTCAAAGGCTTCCCCACACGGAAAGTCAGGCTGACCAGAAACCTAGAAACATAGACTTTGATGGCAGATAAGGACCACTTGGCCCACCCAGTCTACCCATGTCCCTACCTACTGGATAAGCTGCGAATTTAGTTAACCAACAGCCTACTTCCTGCCACCCCCACTACAATTGCTTTATGTCTATCCCATGAATTTTTGAATTCCCCCACTGTTTTAGATCCAACAACCTCCCCAGGAAGGCGGTTCCATGCATCCACCACTCTCTCCATGAAAACAAAATTCCTTACATTACTCCTCTATCTTTAAATTGTGCCCCTTGTTCTTACATCTCTCTTTTCTGAAAGATGCTACCCTCCTGGACTTTGTCGATTCCCTTGAGGTACTTGAACATTTCTATTATGTCCTCCCGTCCCTCCTTTCATCAAGGGTATACATATTAAGCTCTCTCAGTCTCTCTTCATATGGTTTCTGATGCAGACCCTGCACCATTTAGTTGCCCTCCTCTGGACTGCTTCCATTCTGTCCTTCTCCTTGCATAGATGAGGTCTCCAATACTGCACACAGTACTCCAGATGGGGCCTCATCAACTGTCTGTACAGAGGGATAACCACTTCTCTTTGTACTTGTGATGCCCCTTCCTATGCATCCCAGTATCCCCTGGCTCTCCTTACTGACGTCTCACATTGCTTACCCACCTTTATATCATCTGATATGACTACCCCAGGTCCCTTTCCATTTTGTTGTTGTTAGTACCTCCTCTGCTATTGTGTACTCTTCTCCTGGGTTTTGTTTCCCAGGTGCATTACTTTCACTTCTTTGCATTGAATCTAAGTTGCCATATGTCTGACCATTCCTCCAACCTTGCCAAGTCCCTTCTCATCCTTTCTACGCCCTGTGTATCAACTCTGTTACAGATTTTTGTGTCATCTGAAAAGGCATTCCTTTCCTCCAGACCCTCTGCAATGTCACCTATAAAGGCGTTAAAGAGGACTGGATCCAGTACTGAGCCCTGAGGTACTCCACTAGTGACCCTCCTTTCCTCAGAATGTGTTCCATTCACTATCACCTTCTGTGTCCTGTTGTACAGTCGGTTTGCTACCCAGGCTACCACCCTGGGATCCAATCCCAGGCTGGCCAACTGATCATTAATCTTTTAGCTGGATTGTGTCAAATGCCTTGCTAAAGTCTAGGTAGGCCATATCCACAGCCCCTCCCTGGTCTATTACTTTGGTCACCCAGTCAAAGAAATGTATTCGATTCATCTGACATGACCTTCCTGCTGTAAATCCATGCTTCTTTGGGTCCTGTGCCCTGCTGGCCTCTAGGTACTCAACAATTCTTTCTTTCAGAAGTGATTCCATAATTGTCCCTACCACTGAGGTCAAACTTAACAGATCTGTAGTTTCCTGCTTCTACCTTGCTCCCACTTTTGTGAAGGAATCACATCTGCCCTCCCTCCAGTCCTCAGGTACCACCCCATCCTCCCATAATTTGTTAAAAGTGTGGTCAGTGGCGTCACTAGGTCCTCCTTAGTTCTTTTAGGATTCTGTGGTGAATCCTGTCAGGCCCTATTGCTTTGTTCACCTTGAGTTTTAGGAGTTCTTTCAGGACCCTTTCTTCTGTAAATGGACTGGTGTCAACACCCCTGCCTAGAGTGCTTCTATTGTCTGGTTTAGGTAACTCCTCCTCATCTTCTTTTGTGAATACTGAGCAAAAGTATTCATTCAATAACTCTGCCTTTTCACTGTCTCCTCTGCCCCCTCCTCTCTCCCTTATTAATCTTCACTATTCCTCCGTAACCTTTCTATGCTCCTAATGTACCTATAAAAGGCTTTATCCCTCCTCTGTCTCCACTCTATTTACTTGGTATACTCAGTGTATTTTGGACAAAAGAAAGTAAAGCCCATCGAATTGTGCCCCACAATATATGTGGCACATTAGTTCATAACATAGTGTATAGGATCCATTCATCAAGCCTAGATTTAAATACATCAAAAGATGGTGAGCCTACAAGTTCTTGGGACAGAGAATTCCATAATCTAGGGTCCTTAAAGTGTAAAAGTGTGATCGTTTATTTGTATTAGCTTTAGCTACATTAAGTTTTTGTTATGTAATCTGGGAAAATACGTCTATTACTGAATTGTAGTCAAATTGTTGCATAAATTCTTGAGACTGTTGAACTTTGTATAGTAATAAAATATCCCTCTTGTTCTCCTTTTCTGTAGTGAATGTAAACCAGTGATTTGCAATCTTGTGGCATAATCTTTAGAAGCTAAATGGGAACCATTTTAGTTGCTCTTCTCAAGACCTTCTCAGAACCTGAATGTCCTGCAATAAATATGGGCTCCCAAATGGAGAACCATAATCCATATAAGGTCTTACATGACTTCTAGATAGGAATAATACATTCTTTATTTTTGTAACAAAGTAAGTTTTATGCGTGTAAGTAATTGATTGGAAGTTTTACTGTTTTGAAACAGTGGTCTCTACAAGGTCAGTCTATTATTAATTAATATGCCTAAATCCTTTCACAAGCAGATACTTTCAGTGGAATATTATTAATGGTATAAGTCTGTAAAGGATTAGATAAGCAAAATGTAAAACTGTGCACTTGTCAATGTGAAAGTGCATATCATTTTCAAGGCCCATGCATCAATATTCTTCAAATCATAAATAAGTAGAGTCTATTTGATAGCAAATCAACCCTTCCACTAATTTAGTGTCATCTGCAAATATTGACAAGAAATTTTCAGATTTTGTCTGCATATCCGAAATAAAGATGTTAAATAATGTGGTCCAAACACAGATCCCTGAGGACCCCACTTGTAACATTCTTTCCACTGATAAGGTACTTTGAATTTTAACCTGCTGGCTTCTATTAGTCAACCAGTTGTTTATCCAATTTACTAAAATGGTAGAAAATCCAATTAGTTGTAAATTAGTAATAAGTTTATTGTAGGTGACTTTATCAAAAGCCTACCTATAGTCAGAAGAATTATGTCTTGTTGAATACTACAGTCAAGACTCTGACTAATTAAGTAATTAAGGTTGTAGTGCATGACAGGCATTTTGAAGCCATGCTGTGTCATATCATTCAATCTTAATAATGCCATTTCTTTTCAAGAAATGCCTTAACAATTTTTTCCATGACTTTTGATAAAACAGATGTTAAACTAATAGGTCTGTAGTTTTCGGATTAGATCAATTTCCATTCTTAAAGATAGAGACCACAGTAGCCTTATGCCAGTCATTTTGAATCAGACCCTCTTTTAGTGATTTATTGAATATAATAGTTACAGGAAGTGCCAAAGCTGTAGATGTTGCATGTAAGAACCTAGGATTAATTTTATCTGGACCAGGGCTTGAAGTTTTATTTATAGATTTAAGTGCTATTAATGTATTGTCTAAGGAAATAATATGATCCAAATTATTAACTGCAATAGTGTGAGTTGTGGCTGAAGTGACCTTGAGGGTAAATACTGCACAAAGTAATTATAAAAGAATTGGCAATATCTATATCCTGAGATAATATAGAATTATTAATCATTAAAGGCCCAATTTGTCTGGAACTCTTTTTATCATTAAGGTAAGAATATAGTGATTTATGCATGTCCTTAGAATGTGCTATCCTGAATTCTAGATTTCTTTTGGATAAAAGTATTACATTTTAGTTTATTAACTGCCTGTTTGTATTTAAGTATTATATCTTCCTTGTCATTAATATTTGATTTTTGAGTTTTTAAATAATTGTCCCTTTTTTTTGCTGTTTTGATATTTTTTGTAGAGGATGGCCTCCGCATCCTCCAGTTCCTAGGAATGATGCCAAGCTCATTTGGACAGTTTAATAAGTTAACAAGTGGGTCTCCCAGAGCCTGCCCCACTTCACTGAGCATCCATTGGTGCAACCATCCAGTCCTGAGGACTTCTCCCCTCTAGCCCTCTAACTCACTTGAACACTTTTTCTTAGCTGATGGTCCTGTTTCCATTTTATTTCCTCCCAAGCAAAAATATTCATTTAGAATATTAGCTATTTGCCTATCCTCTTCCACCCATGCCCTCTTTCCTAAACTCTTAATTTCCCAATTGTTCTTTCTTCTTTCCTTGATACACCTTTATCATATTGTCACAACCCTGTCCTTACCCAGGACTTATTCTGAAACAGGTTGACAAGTGTCTCAACCCTCAACACCTGCAAGGTACCTTGGTAACTTCCACCACTCAGAAGAGATATCTTACCTGGGGACTTTCTTGGTCTGAATCCCACAGAGTACAGTGCTCCTTTGGCTAGGGCAGATGGCCATCTCTTGTTGCTTACTCCTGAGAAAACACTTTACTTCTTAGACTATGGTAACCAACATAGTCCATAGTCATCTCTCTTCAAAGATGAATCATGGATTTGTCAATACTAACAGTTATCTAGTTCCCCAAAGATTCAACCACAAAGGCATGAAATATATACAAATTATATTTACTATTTCACAATATTTGCACATTCTACAGGATATTACACATACACAAGACAATGGAAATTACAGGGTTACTACAGAAATTAAAAATAAATGGTTTGCACATAGCAGAAGAATCAGATAGAAAAACCTGTATCTTCTTAACTTTTGCAGAGTAGAAAGAGTGTTAACACACAGGATACCTTAGTGAGCCATGACATAACTCTTAGGTGGTATATGTACAAAGTCCCAGCACAGACTGATTTACTCTTCTTACATTCAGACTTAAGGCTGCTTTCAAGCCTGGCCTCATTCATGCTAATCACCCTGCTCAGTGATATCATTTCCAGGACAAGTGCTTTGTTCCTTGGGACAGTCCTCTGAAGGAACTAGTTGAAACTGGACCCATGGATTTTGTGTACACAAGGACACCTCTCACTAATTTCCTTGCTGTTATCTCTACAAGGATGCTGTTCTCTCTACAAGGAATTGTCTGAGTGCCCAAGACAGTTTCCTGACATGAAAGAGATTTCTCTACTTGAAGAGCCCCATTAACTGACCGGGGGTCTTTCTTTTCTATTTTCCTTAATTCTCCCTTGCAGGCTGGGTGGCTGTATTGGCCCATCCCATTCCAGCTCCATGGCCATCACAGTCACACCACCTGCAATCTCAGGTGAATTGTCAGTGCTAGCTGGTGGACTTCATCAAGCCCCAACCCCCAGTTCTTCCACATTTTTCTCCCCATTTACCTGGAGCCCTGGACAAGGTTGGAAGTGCTCATGGAGGCATGCACACATCTTGGCCCAAGTGACTCCACTCCTCCTACTCCTGGCCTAGTGCCTGGCTCCCCACTCACCCACACCACCACCATGCCTCAACATGGTAGTGGTCAAGGTTGGGAGTGCCAGCCTTCCCTATCTGGGAGAGAAGAGCTGCCAAGTGGCCACTCAATCCTCATCCAGCCCTCCCCTCCCAGCTGACCTCCAGCAACCTGTGCTCATCACTGAACTTGGGTTGCTGGTAGCAGGAGGTGGCACCAGCGCCTCAGCCCTTCACGTCACTGGGTCAGTCTGGCTGGTCTGTCTTTGACAAAAGTTTCCTTTTATTTTCAGGAAGCCCACTTTGTCCCTTCAGCTGAGTAGATTCTAACTGATATCAGTGCAGGTAGAATTAATTTAAAAGCAAAAAAGTTGAAATTATTGTTACATCTCCCCCAAACACATTCCTTTAGCACCGCTAAAGGATATTTGTATTTTCATGTGAGCTGACTGGCCACACTTATTATGTCCTGTTCACTCTGTGTGAACCCCACACTAGTTCCTTACAGCAGCACCCCCTTTTTTCTCCTTCTTGGTCCCAGCTATTGTCTAGACAACCCATCAGTGTTTCTGTACTGTGACCCGTTGCAGTGCCTAATGGCCAAATTATGGGACTGCAGTACCAGGCTCCCACCTTAGCAATTTGGGGTTTTGTCCTCTGATCTTATGCAGCCTTGTGAGCGGGTTGTGGTCAGTGACTAAGGTGAACTCCCTCCCATACAAAAAGGTTGCAAAGCCCAGACAATACCTAGACTCTCCTTTTCAATTGTGGCATAGGCTTTCTCTAGAGGCAGCAGCTTCCTGCTCAGGTACACCACTTGATGTTCCTCTCCCATGTGCAATACCTGACTCAGGACCATGCCTACCCCATGATCAGATGCATCAATGTGCACAATAAACCTTACAGAATAGTCTAGTTTTGTGAGCACAGGTGCCAGACACAATGCCATCTTCAGCTGGTGGAATGTGGTATTGCAGGTTTCTGTCCACTGAACCTTTTCAGCATTTTCTTCCTGGTGAGATCGGACGGGGTTTGGCCATGCTGCTGAAATTTGGCACAAACATTTGGTAGTACCCTCCTGGAAGGTCCGTACTTTTCACTTAGTCGCAGGTGTGGCCCATGCTTGTATGACCTCAATTTTTACTGGCTGATGCTGAATGTACCCTCTCCCCACCTTGTGCCCAAGGTGTGACACCTCCACCATTCCTATATGGCACTGCTGTGCCTTGACTGTCAGCCCAGTAGCCTGTAGTAGGCAGAATGTCATGGTCACATGCCTGATGTGATCCTTCCAGGTCTGACAACAGATGACGATGTCATTCCTGTAGGCCAGCTCAAAAGCTCTTGCCTATTCAGAATCCAATCCATGATCCACTGAAAGGTGGCTGGTGCATTCTTTATCCTAAATGGTATTACTTTGAATTCCAATAACCCAAATGGGGTGACAATAGCTAACTTATCTTTGGCTTCAGGCATTGGGGTGCCTGCCAATAGCCCTGTGTCAGGTCTATGGTGATCATATATATTTCTGCCCAACCTCTCTAAGACCTCATCTGTCTTGAGCATGGGATAAGCATCCAGCCCAGTATGGCTATTGGGCTTGTGGTAGTCAATGTAGACCCTCGTAGTCCTATCCTTTTTGTGGATCAGTACCACTGGGGAGGCCAGGACTATTGGACTCTTGGATCAGCCAGAGAGCCAGCATCTCCTTAATCTTGCCCTCTATGGCATGTTTTACACCCTCAGGGACTCAGTAGAGTGGCTGGCTCAGGGGCCAAAGTCCCTGTTCTCATGTAGTGCTTTGTCAGTATGGAATACCCCAGCTTCTCATGAACATCCTCTCAAATGTTCATAGCACTCTACACATTTTGATAGCTTGGGCTGGTGTCACCTCTACAAGAGGGTGACAGTACCCACTGAGTTATGTAACCTCTCTCAGAGCTCACCAGTGGGTCTGCCCCTGTCTTCCCTTTCAGTAGCTGCACACAGCCAGGACCATCTTGTCTCGATCATGGTAGGGCTTCAGCATGTTCATGTGGTAGATCTGCTGCTGACACTTTGTGTCAGGCAGGTCCACTGCAAAGTTAACATTGTTCATTCCCCAACCACTGAATATGGACCCTCCAAGTCACCTGCAGTTTAATCTGCTGTATGGGGATGGGCACCATCACCTGTTGCCTGACTTCATACTCCCTGTCTCTGGCTCCATGGTGGTACTATGTCTTCTGTATCTGTTGTGAATAGGCTAGATGCTCCTGAGCTCCTTGAACCTAGACCTGAAATTCAGGACATACTTCAGAACAGATCCCCTTAGGGAGAAAGTTCACCTCCCATTCATCCCTTACCAAATCAAGGTGGCTTCTCAACCTATGGCCAAATAGGAGTTCGAATGGCAAGAACCCTGTGGATTCCTGGGGATTTCTCTGTATGCAAATAAGAGATGGGGTAAATACTTGTCCACTCTCTTGCATGCTGGTCAACAAATGCTCACAAGATGGCCTTAAGAGATACACTGACTCCCATTAATCTGATGATGGTATGGGGAGACCCTGAGCTACCTCACTCCCACTTCTCCGAAGACTTGTCATTAACTTAGTCATGAAGTTGGTGCCGGGTCTAACAGAATCTCCTAGTAAAAAACAACCAGGCTAAATATCCCCAACAATTCATTAGCTACTTTCTCAGCCTTTATGGAGTACACGAGCACTGCCTCTGGGTACCCCATGGCGTAATCTACAACCATCAAGATGTACAATTTACTGTTGTAACTTGGAATGCTAAGTTACCCAACAACATCTATGACAACTTGCCTAAATGATTCTTCAATAATAGATAGGGGACTCAAAGCTGCCTTTGCCTTGTTCCCAACCTCTCCCCTCAACATGGTTTGACAGGGCTGTCAAGGAGATGAACACCAGGGGCTGAAAGTTGGAGCACTGCTGGAGAAGGACTGGGTCCTTTGATGGCAAACTGGCTTTGAGAATTCACTATGATGAATATTAAAGGGCAATCAACCATAAGAAGCAGATTTCTGTCCAGGGAGATTGCTGCAGGAAGGAACAGACTGGTTCTGCTCTTTGGCACTGTAACCAGGCTATTATATCCAGCCTGTCTGCTGCTGAAAGAAGTTTCAACTGCACAATGTTAGGAGTTTTCTTAGTTCTTTTCTGACAGGGTGTCCTTCATTAGGACCGGGATCTCTTGAGTGGGCCAAGATCAGTCCCACAGTATACAGTCTGATATGTACAGAAGCACTCCAGTTGTTTGGGACAAGTTCCAGCCAGTGGTGGTGGCTAAAGTCATTGAAGTAACCTCAAAGCTGAAACCCACTTTTGTGAACTGGACCCAGGCCAGATGTATCTCTTAGTGGGATGTGATGAGTCCTTCAGTCCAGTGTTCACTGAAATTGTATGGTGTTGGCTCTCAGAGGAGCTGTTCCCTGATGCCTTGAAGGAGGCATTGGTGAGGCCCTGCTGAAGAAACCATCTCTGGACCCCGACATCTTGGTGAATTATCGGCCTGTCTTCAATCTTCCATTCATGCTGAAGGTAGTGGAGAAAGTGGTGGCTTTGCAGCTCGATGCTCAACAGATGGCTTTGACATCTACAAGCCACTCAGGTCTGGATTAAAGAAAGCATAGCACTGAAGCGGTGTTGGTCAGGGTGCAAAATGATCTCCTCAGAGTGAGAGACAAAGGAGAATGGTCTATTCTTGTTCTCCTGGATCTTTCTTCAGAATTTAACACAACAGACCACATGGTGCTGCTTAATCACCTTAGAAGCATTGTGGACTCACCAGCAAAGACATCAGTTGGTTTGAGTCCTTTTTGACAGGCAGGAAGCAATGGGTAGTGATGGGAATTTCTCTTCCTGTTTGGAGCTCCTGACCTTCGGAGTTCTTCAGGGCTCAGTCTTGTCACCCATACTGTTTCAGGCGTACATGCTGCCCTGGGTGATGTCATTAGGTGCTACAGTCTGGGTTTTCACTGCTATGCAGATGATACCCAGCTGTATATGTCCTTTGTGTCTGGGACATCTGAGGCTGTGGACATGCTAAATAAATGCCTATCTGAGATCCAGGACTGGATGTCCTCTAACTGGCAGAGCTTAACCGAACAAGACAAAGGTACTGATGATTGAGCCTGGTCATCGACAGGACATGGTCACCAGTGGAGCAGGAACAAGGCTGTTTCTGGGTGCCACCTCACTGGGGGCAACAAATAAGGTATGAAATCTGAGCATCATCCTTGATGATGGTTTGACCACTCGATGCTCAGGTGCCTTCCATTGTCCAGAGTGGTTTTACCACTTAATGAATATTGCCTGGACTAAACCATTAATCCCACCTGATGACCTGCCCTCACTAGTACATGCTTTTGTTACATCAAGACTTGATTACTGTAATGCTCTTTACTTTGGGTAAGTGGAGGCAACCTCCATTGACTGCAGCTGATTCAGAACTCGGCAGCCAAGTTGTTGATGGGCCTTCGAGGTCCCCTCATATAACCCTGGTGTTGAGCAAACTGCACTGGCTGGCGGTTGGGTGGAGGATTGCCATCAAGGTGGGCTTGCTCACCTTTAAGGCCCTTAATGGCTCAGGTTCTGGCTATCTAACTGCCTCTTGACACCTGCCCACCAGGGGCACTCACTCCATTCCTCCACAGACAGCCTCCTGATGGTTCCAAGGGTGCAGCTTGAGACATCAGGAGACCTCCCTATGAGGTTGCAGGGCCTGTTCTCTGGAACTCCTTGCCAAGGTCACTAAGGGAGGCCTCTTCTATGGAGATTTTTAAGCGGGGCATCAAGGCACACCTATTTAAGCAGGCGTTCAATGTCCACTGAATTTAAGGGTTTTAGAGCTTTATTATGCATTATTTATTATGTATTTTAAATTTAACTGACTCTGAATTTAAATTATTTTAAATTGTTGCATCTCATTCTGAAGTACCCAGTGCCTCTGGGATTGGGTGCTCAAGAAATAAATTTAACTTACTTACATTACTAACTCTCCCCTCTGGCACTGCAAACATGTCTGGCAGTAGTTTGACACATCTTTAAAATTACTAGGAAAGTAAAAATTGTTGGTCAGCTGTCTTTTTGGTCAGCTGACCCTAAATGTCCAGAATAGGAGATGACATGGGCTAAGGCCATAAGCTGCTTCCTGCATTCCCTAGAAACCACTATCTGTAAGAATTCCCTTCCTCTGGTCCTTCCTTAGGAACCTACTCATGATAAAGAGCCCGTTCCCCAGTACACCTCCCTTTTTCAGAACTCAGAGAGTTACCTTCCACACTGGTGGCTAACTCCCTTAATCTCTGGAGGGATAGATTAGCTTGCTGAACTCTCCCCAGCTCTGCATCCCTGAACTTACCCCAAACCCATTTTCCTGTGGGAGAGCTGCCCGTGGCTGGACTCTTCTCTGTCTGTAGCTGTGGCTCAGAACTGCTGCTCCAACATGTCCATCAGCTACAACTTCCCCTGCTACTGAGGTAGGGGTTCCCTCCTCTTGCACTGCCTCCTCTGCATCCTCAGGATCCTGTTCCCATACCTTGACATGGGTCATGGCACACAATGTTGTCCCTGCTATCAATTTTTTCCCCATAATTACATCCACAGACAGGTCTGGTACAACACTCAACTCGTGCATGGTTCTTACCACCTTCCCATCTTATGAAGATTCAAGCCATTGGCACTGAGACCACTGGACCTGTCACCCTCTAATGTGAAAAACTGTCCAGACAAGATCTGTTCCTCACGAATCAAATCCTGCTTCACCACAGAAATGGAGGCCCCAGTGTCCCTAAGTCCCTAGGTTATCAAGCTATTCACCACCATGGGGTGCATATGTACAGTGGAGTTAAAGGACACTGTGCTCTGTGTACAGACCACTATCTGCTGTGCTCTGTCCTGCTGTACTAGCTCCTTTTGTTACATATTTTAGACAATCATATGACAAATGTGCCAGTTTCTGACAGATATAACACCTGTGTTTCTCTGACTCTTCACCTTTGAAACCACTTGGCTTCCTGTTTGGGTCAGGCAGAGAATGCCTTCCTTTAGATTGCTCATCAGGGTTGCTTAAAGCCATCTGATGCCCCTCCATTGCCATTGTGATGAGATTATGGTTGGCTGGATAGGAACTGATTAGCCTGCTCAGCTGCCTCCTTAAGGAGTTTGGAGTTCTATCCAACAACCATATTCTCAGTTCTTCGGTACAGTTTACAGGAACTGTTCTATGAGAAATAAATGTTTTATTTCATCTGAAGAACAAGCTTGTGCACCCTGTATCCAGCATTCTAACAAATTACTTAGCTGCACACACATTTAGCATAGCTCTCTCCTGGTGCCTTTCTTAGCTCTCTAAATTTTTGACTATTGACCTCGGGAGTTAATTCAAAACACTTTAACAAAGCATTTTCACTTCATCATTGTCCATGCAATCCTCATTTTCCATTCTGGCAAACGTCTATTGCCTTGCCTATGAACAGTGGCAAAAGTTAAGTTGTCAAGAAGCCACCCACTAACTAAATTGCCCACAGAGTTTCTTAAAGATCTTAAAAACAAAGCAAGATCACCACCCCCTCAGATACCAGGAAACATTTTAGAACTAATTTTGGCTTTCTGCATCAGACCTCTCATTTTATTACTCATAGTTTATGATGTTGTCCTCTGGTGCAGAATGTCCATGTCTCTCTCATGCTCTTTCCACTGGATCTCATGCTGGCACTCTTACTCTCACTCCTTTGCTTCCAGCTATATCCACCACAGCTCTACTTCAGCCTTTCACTTCTTTGCATCAGCCTTTCACTTCTCCTTCTCTTGCTCCTCTACTTCCAGCTGCATCTTCTGAAACTCTGCCTCAGCCTTTACCTTGGTAGCCAAGGCAAGCTACAGCTACAGCCTCTGTACCTGCATAGCTGCCCCAGTTCCTGGCTCAGGCTCACTTTCATGCTCTCCAGCCTCCATCTTACAACTTTGGCTAGCAGTGGTCACTTTTACACCACCTTCCTGGTCACTTTCCTTAAGGATGTTTATGAATTCTGACCATGATTGGCTTTCTTCATAACACACTCTTCTCCTTTTGCCTAACTCTTGTAAGTTTAGTAAAGTGCATTTTTCATACAGTCCATACATGTCTTCTTTCTAACTACTCTTGCTTAAACAAAAATAACAGTAGTATTGTACACTGTGTTCTCTTGTATAATATCCTGTTCTGTCACAGGATAGTTAACTAGGTTATTGACAATCCTTTTCAAATCCACACTGCTGGCAGCAGTTTTCACAACCTGTCCTTACCAGGACTCAATCTGCAACAGGTTGCAAAGAGTATCTCAGTAATAGTCACCACTCAGAGTCATTCTCTTAACTGGGGACTTTCTTACTCAAATTTATTTATTAATTTATTTGTTAACCAGGTAGGGACACTGGACCAAAGGCCCTTTTCAGTGCGACCCCAGAATAAAATGCAAAATCACAGAATGATAGCACTAAACACTTTATAAATTTACTTAAACATCAGTTGAATACAAGATGTATGTGCAATGGTTAAAGCGAGTTACATCTTAAAAATGCTCCTAACATAACAGTTACTTAATTTTCTTATATTGTGTTGTGGGAACAGAGTGGCCTTCACTCCTATGCTAATTTTCTGTATTGTTTCTTTTATTAGATTGTATTGTCTTAATGTGGAAGTTTTTGAAATTTACAGGGCCATCTTGAAAATAAGTCTATGACCTAATGATGTGCATATGAGATCAATTCCTGTATAACAATAACAATTTCTACTACTACTACTTCTACTAAAATATAGCTGAACATAATACAACACACCAGCCTAACAAAACATCGTTAAATAATAAAATAATACATTTACAAGCAGTATTTTCCAATAAAACTGCTTAAAATAAACTTAGAACATGGTAGAGATTGCAGAATGCAGTGTTTCAGGTAGTGTGTTCCAGTATAAAGTGCAGCAATAGAAAAGCACATGAGCCTGACCTATGCTTGTAGGGAATTGTATTTATAATGTTTCCTTGGCAGATCTTAGCTTAGATGGAACTGGATAAACAGAAACCAAATTGGAGAAAGGAAGCAAGTATACAAAAAATAGATTTAAAAATCATACAATCAAAAAATACTCAAGTCAGGATTGGAGACAACCATCCTAATTGAAGGTATAAATCACAAAGGTGAGTTTGAATGGGGCAGACAAAGCAGAACAACAAATATTATTATAAATAATAGACAAACTATTAAGCTCCTTACAACCCAAGTTGAAATAAAGATTGGACACATAATCAAAATGTGGGAGAAAGGAGCTCTCTGCAATAGACTTTCAAGTTTTCATGGTAAAGTAGCTATTGAATTTATAAAGAAGGCCCAATTTCTGATTGATAGTATGGCTAATGGATCTAACCTGTAAAATAAAGGTTAGCCCAGGAGCAAGTAAGACCCAAAATATTTGAACTGATGCACTTGTTCAATTGCAGTACACACATTGTTTGACAATAATAAACATAGATTCTCCTTTAACGTTAAAGACATGACAAACAACGTTGATTTTTAAATTCAAAACCATTTATTTGAAAACCAGACACAAACATTCCTAAAATCTTGCTCACGATTAATTGTCAACTCAGACAACAAATTGGCATGAGAAAAAAGAATTAAATCATCAGCATAAAGAATTGTATCACTTGATTTACTTAACAATGGCAACTGATTAACAATTAAAGAAAGCAATGAAGGCCATAAAATGGACCCTGGGGTATCCGCATCCTACTGAGGACACATGTGACTTAACCACAGCTATATTAAAAATTGTAAACAATCCATCAAATAATCCCTAACCCAGGAAATAGCAACATCAGAAAAAACAATGGCACTGAGTTTAGAACATACCTGGTCATGCTCAATCAAGTCAAATGCCTTGGTCAGGTCCACAAACACTGCCTTGGTCACAAGACCATTTTAAAAGCCCCTAAGGATGTGTCTGTAGAACCTGACCAAGGCAGTACTTGTTCCTTGATTCCTGTGGAATCCATGCTGATGAGGACAAAGATACTTCCAAATAGACATTAATTAGCTACTGTACAATCTTCTCCAACATTTTGCTTAAGAGATTTACAATTGAAATAGAGCCCTGGCCACACAGAACAGTACTCCTTTGATTAAGGGCAAATTGCTTTCCCCATCACTTATTCCGAGAAAACACTTTACTTCTTAAAATATTGTAGCCATAACTTTCTTCTCACTTCAAAGATGGATCATTGATATATCAATTCCAGCAGTTATCTATTCCCCAAAAGATTCATAGAAGCATAGATATATGAAGTATTTAAAAAATAATATTTACTACTTAACAATATTTGCACATTCTACAAGATATCACGCATACACAAGACTGTAGGAATTACAGAAATTAAAATAAATTGTTTACACACAGAAGGAAAAGAAATAAAAAAAACCTTCCTATAGCTTATTAGCTCTTGCAGAGTAGAAATATTTTTACTATGCAGGACACTTAGCGAACCCCATGGCAGACTTCTACTGTTAGATGGTATATATACAATGTCCCAGCACAGACTGACTTATACTTCTCATATTCAGATGCACTAGTTACAGATTTTTAAAGCATATGACTCACATCCTCAGAGACACTGATGTAAGAATATTAAAACTAGGGAGGTTCTTGCTGACCTCATCAAAGGGTGGGGACAGATAGAGTTAAGAATGAAACATAGTATGGAATGGACACATATGAAATTGACTCTGACTGAGAGAGCACTTAGAAAGGTAGTAGTTAGAAAGCAATCACGTCTTTGAAGTAGGAGTGTTGTTACTGAAACTTCCTTTTGTTTTATAAGATTGTAAGTTGTATGATATATTGTTCTGTGTTTAATTTTACATATTTTAACATCTTTTAGTAAACAAGCATTTCTTTGAAATATTGCCTTGGTGTCTGTCAGTTCTTTTGCATGTGATGTAGAGGTGGTTAAGTCTGACAGCTGTTTGAAAAGCTTAATTGTGTTACTGAACTTGCTTAAAAAGGTAAGAACTACCTAGGTCTCTTACAGAGTTAAAAATAGTTCATTTTGGATACCTGGTTAGGTGCCCTGGTGAAAGATTGTACTGCAGTCCGAAGAGGGTAAATATCTGAGCCTGCACATTGGGTATGCTAGTATAAGGTTCAAGTTTGAATCCTCCAGAACTCAAGGCTAATGGTGATTCGGACCAAAGCAGATAGGAGGTTGTTCTGTCTGTTACCTGATCACACTATTGCACTCTGAGGTTGGCACTGTTGGGAGCAGAGGGCCTGACCTGCAGAGAGTGTTTGTGACAGGAACTATTTGAAACTTTATCCATGGATTTTGTGTAAGGACATACCTCATTGTTTTGCTTGCTGTCTGTTGCACAGGAATCTTCTAAGTGCCCAAGACAGTTTCCTCAAAATAAAAAGACTTCTGTACTACGAAGTTCTCCTTAACTGATCGGGGAGTCCTGTAAACACAGAACAAAGACTGAGATTACACTCAGAGGCAGCTGGCCTGTCTTCTGTTAAAAATCCTGTTTTATTTTATTTTCAGGAAGCCCACTTTGTCCCTTCAGCTGATTAAATTCTAACTTATATCAGTGCAGGCAGAATTAATTAAAAAGTATAAAATTACTGTTAACACATATGTATGTGATTACTTTTATGTACTTCTGCAGGAAGTGGTGTTAATGGAAGCTGTTGTTTTCCTTCTAGGTGGTTTCTGAAGACATATTCTGAAAGTGTCAGTCTGCCTAATGATACACAAACTGGCTTTTCTCATCAAATCGGTAAGAGGTTAGATCACCTTCTTTCTGTGTGCTGCATTTTGTTGTGCTCTGGGACCTGCTTTATTTCTAGTTTGTTGTAATCTTATTTAAAAAAGGAAAGGCCATCACATAACACTCTGGATGCATACAGCTAGAATAGGGTAAATGGTCCTTTTGTCCCCTCCTCTGACCCCCTCCATCTCCTTCCTTCATTTTACTTTTCAAACATCACTTCTGCCACCCTATCTCAGTCCATTATCCTCAGCCTCTCCAAGGGTCACAGCACTGATGGTCTCAACCAGAAACTCTTGTACCTCCTGTATCTTCTGCAGTTTCTCTCCCCATCTCATCCCTTCTCAACTTCTCCTTTCATTTAACTGCTCCCAGTCTGCAAGCGTGGTTGTTAGGGACTGCAGGACAGAAGCGGATCCCTCTGCACAAATGCAGAAAGAAAGAAAGATGAGAGAGGAAACCATAGACCAGTCAGCCTGATGTCTATAGTGTGCAAGGTAATGAACTCCATACTATGGGAGAAAGTGGTAAAATTCCTGGAAGGAAATGGACTACAGAATACCAGGTAGCATGAATTTAGGAGGAGAGGTCTTGCCAGATTAATCTTATTGACTTTAACTGGGTTACCAGAGGCTGACAAAGGGCAGACTGTCAATATAATATTCTTATATTTTAGTAAGGCTTTTTCATAAGGCCTTTGACTCTGTCCCCTCAAGTAACTGATCAGAAGTTAAGGGACATGGAGGTGGAGGAAAAGTTGTTGAATTTGCTTAAAAGTTGGCAGAGGAAAGGACATAAAGGTAATAGTAAATGGGGAGATCCAGAAGGTAAGGGAGGTTACCAACATATGAACATGCAAAATTTGCCAGCAGATAAAGGCCTAGAGGTCTATCAAGTCTGCTTGAGCGTGCAGCTAGCTCCCTTGTTCTGCAGCTATCCATCCTTCCACCCTTCCCCTAAATTGACCCTCCTTGTCCTGTCCCATCCCCTTTGAAGCAGTCCACCGTTCTACTGCATACCACTTCTACAGATAATGCATTCCACCCAGCTACTACCCTCTCTGTAAAAAGTGTCTCCTCATCTCCCTCTTGAACTTTCCTCCCTCTAGTCTCATATCATGGCCCCTGGTGTCCCTCCCTCCCTTACTTTGAACAGCTCCTCTGTACCTGTCTTGTTTATTCCTTTCATGTACTTAAAGGTTTCAATCATGTCCACCATCCTCCTCTCCTCCAGCGAGTACATGTTCAATTCCCTCAGCCTCCTCTCGTATGACAAGTCCCCAGCCCCTTGATCATCTTTGTCGCCCTGTGCTGCACCCCTCCAGTAACTTAATGTCCTTTCTTCAGATACTGGTGCCAGTACTGCATGCAGTACTCCAGGTGCGGTCTAACCAATGACTTATACAGTGGCAGAACCACCTCCTTCCTCCTCGAGGATATACCCCTTGCAATGCAGCCCAGCATTTTGTTGGCATTTGCAGCTGCCTCCCTACATTGTGGCAAGTTGTTCATTGACCATGTAATGAGCACCCCAGATCTTCTCCTCCTCTTCTGTCTGGGCTAGCTGCACTCCCCCAGCTGATAACTCCTCCTTGGGTTCTTCATCCCAAAATGCAGCACTTTGCACTTTTGGCATTAAACCCCAGTTGCCAAGTGTCTGACCAGGTTTCAAGCTTTGCCAGATCATCCTTCAACCCCTGCAACCCCTGCCATCCCCTAGGTCATCCACCACCACTCCTACCTTGGTATCATCAGCAAACAGACTGATCTTGCTCTTGATGTCCAATGATATGTCTGCAATGAATATCCCCACGACACTGGTCCCTACACGAGCCCTGTAGAACACTGCTTGTCACTACCCTTGGGTGTGAGCACTCCCCCAACCCTCTGTTGCCTTCCTGAAGTCATTTCCTACCCATCTCACTAGCTTGCACCTGCCCCTATGCCTTCTAACTTACTTCCCAACCTTCCATGTGGCACAGAGTCGAATGCCTCGGTTCTATGTGTATAAGTTTAAGAACACCACTCTGTGCTATGCTTTCCATGCTATCTCTCTCCTTGATGTAGGTTCAAAATTACACAAAAGCTGTTGCCAATCGATTGAACAGTATTAACAGAAAACTGATACTTCCTGATCAAAAGGGTTTCATCCAAAATCAGTACTTGAAAAATTCAGTCTGCGAGTCCTTACTATCATCTTTCTTTAATAATTTATCCACCTCAAATCTGGCAATTTCAGTTGGCGTAGAAGACATTTGACTGCTTTCACTGGCCCTTCTTATTATTTACCCTTCAGCACTTTAACTTTGCTCCTAAATTCTGTGAGGCACTTCAGTTACTAAACAAAAATGTCAAGGTTGTGTCCATATGAACAGAGTCAGTTTCTCTTGGTGTCCAGTCTCTAGAGGAACAAGGTAAGGGAGCCTAGTTCTCATTACTATTTGCCCCTTTCTATCAAACCCATAGCTATCTCACTCAGAACCTCACTGACACTTTCTGGCATTCAAGTCTCAATATTTATTTATTTATTTATTTTAGTCTTTGGTAACGGTAAGGCCCACTAGGCACAACTGCCTGTTTTCAGGGGCAACCTGGGGCAATGGGCAGTTAAGTGACTTGCTCAGAGTCACACAGTACGCAAGTGGAGGTTGTGAGAATCAAACTCAGGTCTAGTCTACTGGATGTACCAAGCTCATTCACGCCTGTTCTTCTAACCTCTAGGCTATACTGCCAGATATAGCTATCAGAATTGCATTATATGCTGATGACAACCTTCTTTTCATTAGTAGTCCCTTTCATTCTTTTCCTGTCCTTCAGGACATTCTCCATCAGTACTGAAGATATTCAGGCTTTCGTATTGATCAAACTAAAACTGTGGTTCACTGTCTTAGTGGGCTTGACTCCATGAAGAACGTCAACTCATTCTGTCTCAAAGGGTATCCAAAGGAATTCGGTTTCTGGGTATCTGCATTTGACAAAACAATTCGTTTTTTTTCTTTTTTCCAATTGTTTAACCAGGTAGACACACTAAGCTGAAAGCTTTTACAAGGTGCAACCTGGGAGCACAGGGAAGTTAAGTGACTTGCTCAGGGTCACACAATATATGCAAGTGGGGGCTGGGGATTCAATTCCAGGTCTCCAGATTTACAGCACAGAGCCTTAAACCACTGCACTATACTGCCTCCTTATATGAAGGAATTACGTTCTAGGGACATGGATATGTTGTTCATCCACACTGTCTAGCAGGTTCCTTGCCACTTTAAATCTTGCGGAAGGTCTTCAAGCTGGCTCCTTCCACCCACCCTGGTGGTAAAACTCTTAGCTCCGCCCCATGACGCCAGATCTTCCTTACGCTTGGAAGCTCAGGTTCCTCCTTAGCGCTCAGCATGATAGACTGGATCCTAACTCTTCGGTTCATCCGAAACTCATTTAAAATTTTCAAGACTTGGTCTTCCTTTTCCCTTGCGGCTGGGATGGACAAATCGACTCCCAGTTTTTGGCGGTGCCCTTGTGGGCAGAAGATGTCCAGGACAGATCCACACTCCACATGCATCTACTGCCTCAGCCTAGAACAAGACCTGCAGGCCTGCGAGTCTTGCTGTTTGTTCTTGGCCAATGTCTTGGAGGACCGCTGCCCGGTTGAAGTTTGGGCACCCCAGAGCGTTACCCACCTGTAAAGTCGAAAGAGGCCCTTTG